>JAJFZO010000344.1:0-4800000 GCA_021397835.1 Moringa oleifera | reverse complement strand
CTTGGAAGAGACTGTATAACTGATAACTCCAGTCTCCAAGAGTTCTGATATGTACACTAAGGTAATCATCTTTGGGTCCAGAAGTTAGTGAAAACGGGTGCCTGGAGACACAGCAAGAGACAGTAATGCAACAGAATCAGATAACATGGAAGAGTTACTAGCACTAAAGATATCTCAGATCGTACATATATTACCATTCAAATGGTGAAATTTGAGGGCACTGGATGAATATATACATGCCACTTTTGTAGTTAAGTCCTTTTGGTTTGCTCAACTTGAAGGATAAGACTTTCCCTGGATGTAATTTTACCTACAATATTTGATCAATAAAAAATAAAGATAAACACAATCCTTAATAAGTCAATATAAGTTAACAGAGCTGCATAAATGAACAATTTTTATGGAGTAATCGATATGGAATTGAATCAGTACCTTCAAAATTTCCACCTTGTAAAGTCCTGACCTTATAGCACGGAAAATTCGCTCCCCGGCGTATAATGAAACTGGAATGGCAATGTACATCCATGTCTACACAAGGACATTCTTATCAACACAATCAATTTCCAAAATAGAAATTACTCAATAATCTCAAGGATTTGTGCTCCAAAAATTTCTGGGTATTAAGCTTACCGTTTTTTCTGTTACGTCCTTGGTCAGGAAGAGGAACATGGAGTGAACAATGAGCAAGGCATACACAAGAATGAACAGGTGGTGGGAATACCAAAAGGTATTATATCCAGTGAACTGTCGAAGGGACCTCGGCAGTGAAGGTGAGCGCCGGCGAGGCCACTTTGTTGCCAGGGAGAAAGCAATAGCCATCAAGATCACCATGGCAATTCCTGTTGCAGCCTCTGTTGTGGCGAGGATTTGCATGTATGATGGTTGATGGTACCCAAATCCAGCAGCTATTGTTTGTTGAAAGATGGTACGATCAGACTTGCTGATCCTTGGGAAATCACAGGCAAGGTGGGTGCCTCCATGTAGGATCACGCCTATGACTATCCCTCCAGCAATCAGCTACACCAAAACGTTGTACGTGTGATCATATAAGCTAACTACTGACTGGTTGGATGCATTATGAGAATTTGAGGACATCTTTGGCTACCTTTCTGCGAGAGATTTTTCAACTTTAACCTTACAGTCTTTTAACTTGGAACCAAACAGTGTCTCAGGGGCTTTTTCCTTTTTCTTTGTTGATAAAAGGGTTTTTCCTTTTTAATCCTAAGATTACACAGGAACTAATAATTGATCCTCTATCTTTTTCAGTCCTTAACATTAATTTGATTCTGACTTGGTTTAAATATTCTGTGAGATCGTAATTGAAGTACCTTGTGAAAGTTGATATTATCGTTGAATGGAACAAACCAGTTGATCCGAGGATTCCGGCGCAGCCATGTGATCGTGTTCCGGCTAACAGGGAGGAGAATCAAGGCCATGTTGAATTTTAGGGTTTCAGCAGCTCCCTTGGCAGTGGAGAGGCAGTAACCCATGACTTCAAAAGCTGATCTATGGCTGTACTGCATGAACTTCCAAGCAAACAGAGCAAAGCAAACAACCAACCACAAGACAACTATCCATGTACGTCGCCAATATGACCTAAACAATATCTCTGCCCTGGACATACGCTCTTGATATAATGCATCGTTATTGTGATACTGAGGAGCAGTATCAGGGGAGCCTCTTGGTAGGCTTGCCTTGAATATTGCTCCCATGTCTGGTGCCTGCAACGTATTAGTAACGAAAATTGCATGGTAATTAATATAACATAAGAATTTGTTTGATAAGTGATTTTATATAAATAAATAATTATTTATTTAATTAATTAATTTGAAGAGGATATAAAAAATATACTACATCAAATAATTATTATATCTGGTCAACAACAGGAACATATTAAAAACTTTATGAAATATTGTTTATTTTGATAGCCTAAACACAGTTTTTTACAAGCTCTAAAAATTTCTCCAGGCAGCCGATATAAATTGGGAATAAGCATTATTTAAAATATAAATTAGTGAAGCGGCTTAATCTAAAGTGTTTCTGGCCAACTTTCATCAATATTATAGCTAAATCAATTGTCACTGCTGCCAGGTAAATTTGTACCTCAATGTAACCTTTGTCTTCTGTGTCAAGTGCTTGCATGATTAGAGCAGAATAATCATCTGCCTCCTCGTGCGTTATTGACAACTTATTAGTAGACGCCGATAACAGAATAATCTGCCAATTTTAAATAAAAAAACTCAAAAATACTATTATAGGACTAACTCCATTAGATTTGACAAAGTGGCAAGTAGAATTTTTAAATCTTCGAATATAATGGTTTAGTTTTTGTTTACTTAACCTGCTTGAAATCTTTCTCTGTAACTCTTCCATCCATGTCTTTATCACACCTGATTAATCAAGATAATCCCAGAAAAAGAAAACCAATTTAGACAATAATCTAAAATCGTATTAATATTTTTATATATTAAAAATCTATCTGAACAAAATCACTTAGCATATCTATTTTGCATGATAAATTCAAGAAAACAATTTCTACCTTAGAAACAATTCTCCAAAAGCAACAGGTTTTTTGTTTTTTCATCATCTAACAGTTTTGAACTTGAACCTCATATTCTTCAAAGCCAGAAAAATTAAATCATAATGATGTTACTAAAATTGAAATTTTAAAGTGATATATTAATTTTCTTCTCAAACTCAAGAGTTAAAAGCTTCATTTTAAAGGGTATTGAGAAAAATGTATAAAATGAAGGAGTTAGCATGAGGATCCTTACATTTCAAAGAAAATCTGCACTCTTGTAGCAAAGCGAGGATCAATCATGCGGAACCAGTAGCGTCGAAGTTCACTTTTGGTTATATCCATTTTCTGATCCCTTCTTCCTCTCAGGGTGATTAAAAGCTCATTAGCGAATTCCTGCGATTCTCCCATGCCTACAAGAATTGGAAATAAATTAAATAATTATATTAATATTGTATATATATTATAACAGAAATGAAGCTAGACAGAAAATAATTACTGAAAAGCTAAAACGGTTGGAAAATTAAACAACTGTAAATTAATACTATTAAATTTTATTCAGTGGTAATATTATCTTTATCTAGCACCACATGCAAGTTTATTATCTAACTTTTATTAATAGTATTAAAATTTGAATTATTTTTAAAAATAATGAAAAATTAGCTTCAAGGGATCTCTAACATGCATGGGTCTCATGTCCCATGGCTATGCAAGATAATTAGCAATTAATTTATTAGTCGTATATCAATAAAATAATTACAGCAATCATTGGCACGAATAATTTGATTTTTTTTTTTTTTTTAAGTTTCATACCAATTTTCTTACCGATGCAAAATCCGAAATCCGAACGCTTCACTACCGGTTCAAACCCGGTCCGTCTTGAAGCGAGCTGGTCGAACCGGTCCTCCGCGTTCTTCCATTCCGTTCCGCCATTAGCAGTGACATCCACGAATCTCAGCCGTTCAATATCCAACCAGGCTGGAGATGACTCTCCATTTTCCAAAAGGTGTCCCCGGTTCAAACTGCACGGAAGTCCGGTTTGCGGAACTGGAGAGTAGGAGAGGGGTATAAGACTGGCGCTACAAGAAGAAGACGACGAAGAACACGAAGAAAGAGTTGAAACAGAGGATTCTTCAGCTGTTTGGGAGTACTTTTCATGCACTTCCATTGATGAATTTTCTCTACTTTCTCCTGTCATCTTTCCCGAGAAAATGCTTTGGTTTCCTTCAAGTTGTTCGACTGAAAACTAACAGAGGAACACTTTCATGGAGGAAAAAAGTGATTTAATCTTCTTGACCCCCACCAGCACAATCCACAATGCAGATTTCATCAATGAAACGACCGGAAGAAGAGAAGAAGAATGCGGTATTCTCTGCTGTTTGTTTTCTCGGCAACGCAATCGGTTTTCTCTGATTATTTCGGGTGGTTGAGTGCGAAGAATAAGAAGAACAGTCCATGTGGTTAATGCGCGTTCGATTTGGTGAGAATAAGAGAGGTTTTGTTAGAAATGGTGGAGAGATTAGGAGCAGAGAAGGTAAAGTGAGAGCAGGTAGACGAAAGAGAGACCAGCCAGAGTGGAAGAATTCATGAAAATCAAACGGCCGCTCGAATGATATATGAGAGAGAGAGAGAGAGATGCGGAGTTTTGTAAGTTGGAACCTATATATGCATGACTTGCAGCTAAATATTCCCTAACTTGCACGGTCCGGCAATGAGCTGGTTGGTTTAGTTGATTAAATGAAACAATTACTACAATTCCTTAGCTTCGATGTTAACTCGCTAACCAACATTGTTACTAATATTCTTCTTTTCCTGAACTCTCTCTTCCTCTTAGAAAAATTATTCCATTATTTTTCAAGCTCAATTTTATCATCCTGTCAACATTTTTTTTCGTAAAATTCATATTAGATACAGGTTGACAATATTTTAATTTTATGAAAAAACAAATTTTATTTAACATATGAGTTTTCTGAATTAAATTTTTAGATAAGTAATATTCATCGAATTTTTAAAAATAATTTTGATAAATAAATTTAAGTATTTTTTTTTTGGCTGGATCTGTATTTTATTTTTTTTAATTTTTTTATACAAAGTGACTCAATAGGACAACTTTTCCTTTTATGTACTCATTTTTACAATTTTTTTCAAAATGTTTTCTCAGGTTTGATCAATTCAGAACTTCTGTTTTTTAGCCGGTTAATAATCGAGGGTAAATATAAAAAATAATTATTTTATTAATAAAAATTATGTGATGATTGATTAGTGATGTTTAATGGGTAACCATGTGACAGTGGCATTAGATATAAGTATTTAATTTGAAATTAAGATTAAACTGCCCGTGGTCGTGGTGTACAGTTCATACATATGTAAAAGAATAATATCACTACTTATAATGCCACTTGATCATTCTATATTTTCCAATTTATTAATTTCAATTCTCAAATTTTAAGAAAAATAAATAAATGATTTTACACAATACACAACACGCATTTCCTTCTAAAGAAAAAAAATAGAAAATGGTAAGAAGCAGCGTTGCTAATTTTATACAATTGAATAATTTCTGTTAGAAAATACATTGTTACATGCATGTGCACATGTCCTAGGGATAAAATCAATGGGTCATGAATCCATCTCGCAGAAAACAAAATCAATAAGGAGGAAATAATTTTCAGCCCATTGATTAAAGATGTATTTTTAAAATTTATTTTAATATTTTATTTCATAATTATAGTTTTTTAAAAATTCTAAGATTTGTAAATAATTTAGTAACTAGCATGGTTTTTTAAATTTTAATTTTAATTAATAATAAAAATGTAATCTGGCTTGATGGCAACTTGTGGATTGAGATGGTAAACCTTTCTTTCTTATCCAATAGAGTATTAGCTTATACCTGCTACATAATTTTGACTTAGAATGCAAACTCTAGTGCATGGAGGTTCATCTAGAATGCATAAAGGATAGATGATTCCCAAAATAAGATGAAAATGTTATATTTGGATCAGTTTTTATTATTAAAATATCATTAAAAAGACAAATAAAAATATATATATTTTTATAAAATGTAATTAATTTTTTTAATTATAAATATATTTTTTTTCGTGACTTTCGAATGTGAATTCTCAAAGCGTGAACGAATTTCATGTTTTGAAAGATGTTAATATAATTAGTTTAAGATATCAATAAGTCAATCGCTTATGTATACTCTGTTAATTGATTAGTGTGATGTTCATTATTACTTAAACGAGAAAATGATCCTTATATAAATTATTATATTAATTTATATTTTTTAATTTAAAATTTAAACATGTAAATTAATAATTCGTACATAAAAAATATGCAGTATGTTATTAACATAATTATTTATATAAAATTCATTGATGAAAACTTAATCTTGAATATGTGTTTGAGAACGTGAATTAATCTCGTGTTTTGAAAAATATAGAAAAAGATTGATCTATTAACTTTATCAACCACGTATATTTTATTGATTAGCTTCACATTTATCATTGTTAAGACTAAGAAAATGACCATTATATCAATTATTACACTAACTTAGTTGTCTCAAATTAGCTTTCCAACTTGAATCTTATACATTAAATTAGTATAAGATTCTTGAACTTGAGCTTAATTTCAAAGCGTGAGTAAATTGAAAGATTTGAAATTGTTCCATTTCTAATGCGTGTTGTTGACTAAATTCAATTACATGAGCTTTATTGCTTCACCTGTCATTATTTGAATTAAAAATTATATAAACTCTTCAATTTAAATGTTAAATAAGTAAACAAAGTTAAAATTCTCGAATTTGAGCTTTGAAATGTGAGTTGATCACAGGCTTTAAAAATTAAGAAAAATTAATCAATTTCAAGTACATGTTGTTGATTTTATTAATTGATATGATATTTATTATTATTTTGATAAAAAATTGACTCCAATATCAAATCATTAGATTAATTTATATATAAGTTTTAAAAATAGTTTTTAATTGAATTATATTAATAATTCATACATAAAAATGTATTATATATCATTAAAATAGTTATTGTTGTAAAATGCTTAATTTATGTGTCCAAAATTTGTCAACATGTTTCAAAAATTTTATATTGATCACACATTAGTTGGTCAATGTTACGTGCAATAAGTACAAATATTTTAAATGTAATACATGCTTTTTTAAAAAAAAAAAATTAAAGTCAAATGGTTGGCCCAAATATAAACTTTGCATCAAGAAAAATCAAAATTATATTTAAAGCCCAAGAAGATGACTTAGAACCAGCCCAAAGTATTAGGAAGCCTGATCCAAATAACCAACATAATTCTAATACAGATATTCTTAGTTAAACTGAAATTGCAAAAGGTGACAACACAAAAAGGTGATTTTTTTTTTTGAAAAATTAAAGTTACCAAGCTATCTCACATGATAAATGATAGATAGTGTTAATTATAAATCCATTTATAAGTCCCGATAATCTTAATAAAAAAATAATAAAATTTAGATTGATTTTTTAATACCATAATATGAAAATAATTTTTTAAAATAAATATCATTCAAAATTTAAATTTTAATTAATTTTTTCAATTAACTTTTAAAACATCTTTAATAAATTTTAATCTATCAAATTATATTATACCAAAAAATTTAAAATTTAAAATATTTAAATTAAAATTTTTTATAATAAATTGTAACTTTTAAAATTTTTCATAAATATAAAAAAATATTTTCAATACTATCATAAAAAAATTCACAAATATTTTAAATATTAGTAATATATTTTTTTAAAAATTAGGTTATTAAAATTTTTAAAAATTTATCAAAATAATTCATTAATAAAAATAATTTAAATTAAGAAATAAAAATAAAATAAAGTTTAAAATTTATTTGAATAGTTTTTAAGTATTTTATTAATAAAAATATCATTAATTTTTTGTAATATTTTTAATTTAATTTAGATAAAATTAATAATTAAAAATTTATTTAAAAACTTTTTAAAGATCAAGATTTAATTTAAAAGATAGTGCAAAAATTTTAGATCAATTTTTTTACTTTATTTTTATTAATAAAATATTGTGATGTTAAATGGATTCAAATTTTCCAGAATTCTTTTTAAATAAATCACATCATGAGAAAAAAAATTAAACAGAAACTCGAAAGGGCGATTTTGTAATTTTGCTTGGAAAAGTTGTCTGGCAAACTTCAAACTGTGTGATTGATTTCACCAAACATGTTAAGCAAAGATCTGGTAAAGCAGAGAACAAAAGCAACGACAAAAAAACAGAAACAGCAGCGACGGAGGCCGTGGCCCGGCGAACATTTCAAGCTTACCAGTAAATAAATCTAAATTTTCAACGGTAATCCGTGAGTGATTTCATTTTCTTTTGGCCTTCATACTTTTGTGATTTAGTTCTATTGATATGTCTTTCTGTACTCGTTCGTTTCAGATTTATTGTTATCTGATCCCTGAGATTCTGTTTCTGTTTTTTTCGGCGTGGTTTCCCAGAAAAATGAATGAGAACTTGAGTTTTTTGAGTCATGTGTTGTACACTTTCTGGAAGTGGGATAATTGTTTTTCTACGTTTTCCCGGCTGCTAAACGGATGTCACGTGTTCTTTTAACGATCATAAAATGTCTTGTAGGTCATGGAACTTGTGCAAATTGTGAATCATTTGTTATTTCTTTGATCTAGCAACGTCGCATTGTAGAACTGTTTTTTTTCTTTGCTAAGTGCATTCGTTTGCCCGGTTTATAGTGCTATGAAAGTAAAACTTTGTGACTGTTTTGGGCTTGTTTGCAGCAGTCAATTTGATGGAAGGTTTGGTCAGTTCACGCATTATCCCGCTTCACGCCCGTTATAGGCAACATTTGTGTCCTTCTCTTCCTGCATTTTCCCTGCAGTTGAAACAGAATTCTTATAGAGGTCAAATTGGGATGATAAAACATCCTAAATCATTCAATTCAGTTGCTGCTTCAGTTCAACCAATGGAGTCCTCAACTTTGGGGCATTTTGACAACACTGTACCCTCTAAAGGTCATCCATAATCCAACAAAATTTACAATCACGTTCACAGAGTATCAAGAAGAGAGAAAGGGAACAGAAACTGGGCTTAATTTAGATGAAAATAATACGGTTTTATGTTCAGTTGAGTTAAATTAAAAACTTTGTAATATTGGCTAATGTTCAAAAGTAAAATTAAATCCTTTATGATCATTTATGTTGTAAGAGAGAATGACCTCAGTTAACAGAGCTGTCTTTTAGCAGTTTAGCTTTGAAAAATGAATTGTCAACTCATAATATCTTGCTACTTTTAAAGTGTTGTGCATGCTAATTGGTGGTATTGACGATTACTTTTATAAATTCTTAGAGGTTCTTGATTTGTGGAGAAAGGCTGACGCAGTTTGCTTCGATGTGGATAGCACGGTGTGTGTGGATGAGGGCATTGATGAACTTGCAGATTTTTGTGGAGCAGGGAAGGCAGTTGCTGAATGGACTGCTAGGTTGGTTGTCAGTGTTCTCTGGAAATATTTTGTACTGGTCAGTGTTCTATACTGTTAAGATAATTCTGATGTTGAATTTTTCCAGGGCAATGGGTGGATCTGTTCCTTTCGAAGAGGCCTTGGCTGCTAGACTTTCTTTATTCAAACCTTCTCTGTCCCAGGTCCAAGATTTTCTTGAGAAGAGGCCTCCACGGTATTAGTCTTCTTATTGATATCTTTTTTTTTTTCCCCTGCTCTCTCTTCATTTATGCGTGCTTGGCTAGTTTGAAAAACTGAAATTCTGCATGGCAACTGAAAATACAACTTGGAAGGGCATTACTGAGACCTATTTATACTTTATACACACATAAAAAGACAGGCAGATGCACATAAACAAAAAATTGAATTAGAACACACATAAAGGACAAGATGAGCCTACAATCATTCATTTTCCTTTTGGCATCCACATATTCCTTATTGCATCAAAAGGTACGCGCTCAAATTAACACGATGAACACAAATCCTTGATCAGAACACTATAAACCAATCATCAGAGCATGTACGTAATTGCAGTAAGCTATTTTTTCTGTTTCCGGTTACCCAGAAGATTTGTTCTTTTCAATTCAATCTAGCCAAATTATTGTTTTGCTCTGCTGCATTATGGGCTACTGTATATTCTTACCATGTAAAGATGCTAAAATGACATTTTATGGCTCTGAACTGAGGTTATTATTCTTTTTATTGGCTGCCCCTTATTGATCTTATGATTTTAGTTTGATCACAAATGGCTTTAAACTAAGACCACGAATGGTGCGATCTTTTTCATGTTTGCTCGAGAAATATCTCTTTCTTAGTTGTCATATGTGTGCTTTGGATATTTCTTAGGCTACCTGATGGTAGCAACACTCTGCAGCTATCTTTAACTCTGCTGCAATTTTAGCCTAGACAAGATTGTCTCTTCAACTGTGATTTTAAGCATTAGCTCAGGTCCTGTTCATTTCTTTATTCGGTGCAATGAAGTATTTCCTTGTACTACTTCTCAGGCCTTCTGATCAATCAGATGTGACATTATTGTTCTCTTTCTTTTTTTTCTATGTTGTCATCTTCTTTGAATTTTGCCACATCATATTGAGTGGAAGTCTGCAACTGTAATCACTATGTTTAGTGTTGGATCTATAGTTACCAGGAATGAATGAGGACTTGTTATAATTTTGAGTTAAGCTTATAATATAATGGTATTACTTGCCAAAATATTGACCAATGTGCGAGTAATTTATATAGGCTCCAAATCTCACAACTTGGCCAGGAAAAGGCTGACATTCATAATTCAGCGGCATGCGACTATTCATCTGTGAGCTTTACTGAAGGATTTACATGTTTCCAGTTCTTGTAGAGGGAAACAGCAAATAAATGGATTATTTTAAGCTATAATGATCACTAATAAAGATGCATTCAACTATGTACTCTTATCAGCTGCTCTATTATGATTCAAACTGCAATTTTGATTCTTTTATTTCTCTCTGTATCTTTTTTCTGTTTTTTCTATCTTTTTCCCCTCATTATGATTAATAGACGATATCTGCAAAATATTTTGGTGCGCTCTTTGCTAAATAAGTTGTATCTGTATCTTTACTTTTCAATTTGTAGGATTTCTCCTGGCATAGAAGAATTGATCAAGAAGCTGAAGGGTAATAATACTGATGTCTACCTTATCTCTGGAGGCTTTCGTCAAATGATCAATGTATGCTGCTGAACCAAGGGTATCTACATTTTGCTGTGTTTTCACTCATGCATGTTGGAAATATAATCGGTTCTGGGATAATTTCTGTTAATTATGTAAGAATTGGAGATAGTAGATGTGATAATTTAATACCATTGGATATTGGATTACATGAACTAGATCTGCATTACACTTACCAAATAGTGTTAATAAAATTAACAGATAACTTTCTTGTGTGGTATCAGTGCAAGAAGTGATCAACAATCAATTCGAAAACAGTTCATTATTTAGTCTGATGCTACCTCCTAACCTTTGAATCGTCCAGTGTTGCTTTAAATCATCTCAAGGAAGTTATACAGACATGTTGAAGCCCCTGTGTAGCATATTTAACATCTGTGAAAGCCTCAAATTTGTAAATTTTCATGGAACTCTTATGTCCAAGGATCATAAACCGTGCAACCTTTTGTCTTTGAAGCCTGTTGCATCAATTCTTGGAATTCCTGAAGCAAATATTTTTGCCAATCAACTCCTGTTTGGAACTTCTGGGGAGTTTGTGGGTTTTGATGCAAATGAGCCTACCTCAAGGAGTGGGGGAAAAGCCACTGCAGTGCAACAAATAAGGAAGGTTAGTCTTGTGGTCCCTTTGGTTGTTATTGGCCATCATAGGTGCTAAATGCTTACTAAACTTGCTTTCCAGGCTCATGGATACAAGGCACTAGTCATGATTGGAGATGGTGCTACTGACCTTGAGGTTAGTAAATTTTTCTGAGCCTTTTAGCAACAAAAGTCATGGAAAACCAGGACTGGTGGGAATCTATGATGGTTTTGTGTCACATTTACTCAGCTACTAGTGATTTAAGTATGGATATATTGAGGAGATATCTGGTTCTTTTTCATTGGCAAATCTAAATTTGTTTGATTTGGCTATCCATTAAGTTTTCTGGTTTGCACTCTTGACCTTATCAAAGGTCCTATAATGATAATCTCTTCATTCTGCATGAGCATGAAGTTCTTAATAGATATTGCTTTCTGTTTCTTCTTCCTTTTATTTTTCATATGCAGGCCCGTAAACCGGGAGGTGCTGACTTGTTCATCTGCTATGCGGGTGTCCAGCACAGAGAAGCTGTTGCAGTCAAAGCTGACTGGGTGGTCTTCAATTTCACAGATCTGATAAATTCCTTGAAATAGCTTGCATTTTCCTAATCTTATTTCCATATTGTATTAACTAATTTCCCTTGGGCCACATTGCTGCTTAAATTGAGATGATAGTATAGTCATTCTAGCAACAGTTTTCTATGAACTGTATGATTTTGAGTTGTGAAATGTAGAAAACTCTGATGAGAAGATGAATAAAAAAGTTCAAATGCATGTTTTAAGCATCAATAATAGGGATTATTCAATACTGATTCCAATGGACTTGCATTGAAAAAATACAAGAATTGTTTGTAGAACAGAAAATGGGTGCATTGGAGCTGCACCAAATTGGTGTAATTTTAAAATGATTTTTTTTTTTACAAATGACTTTTTTAAAGATTTTGAATAAAAAATATTTTTGATCAATAACTTAATAAATATATTATATTATTAAAAAAATTATACCATTAAGAATATCTCATCAAGATTTTTAAAATAAGATCAATGTTCAATATATAATTTTGTTTTATTTAAATTATTATAAATAATAATTTATTTAATTAATAATAAAATTATATATATTATTAAAATTATTATTAAAAAATATATAAAAATTTAAAATAATTTATAATTTACGATATAATTTAAATTTTTGCATGAACATGATAAAAATAAATTTTTTAATTAATAACACAGTACAATAAATATAACAACACATTAAGGATTACAACTTAAACTGAAATTACAATATTATTTAAAATATTATAATATATTAGTGATTTTATTTTGTCTTGTATCAATTACGTAATAAAATTTTAATATCGATTTGAATCATATATATAAAACTACTATATCAAAAAATTATATATTATTATAAAAATATAAGTAACTCATAAAAATAATTAAGTTAAAATTACTGTAAAAATATTTTATGAAATTTAATTGATAAATTATTAATTTTAAAATTACTAAAAATTATAATTTATTATATAATATTAATTTTCTCAAAAAATATAAATATAAATTAAAAATTTAAATTATATTAATTATTTAAAAAATATTTATAAATCAATTAATATTTATAAATATTTTTATTAATAATTATTATTTATATTATTAAAATAATATTATAACACTAATTTAGTATAAATGAATTGAAAATAAAAAAATTTGATGTTGAAATATTTAAAAAAAAAAAATTTAACATCAAATTAATATTAAATTTAGTGTATAGAGTTTGAGATCGGCTAAGCTCTGTTATTTGAGCATTGATGAGGTTGAATTTGGTGAAGCAGGTTCCGTTTCATTTAATGCAGACATTGACATAGTACTAAGCTCATGATTAAAGGGTTTAAGGGAGACCACAGAAAAAGGTCCCTCCCAAAGTATTTGACATGATAATGTAATTCAAGTCCAACTTTGTGCTACAGCTTTGCTACTCGCTACTTTCTTCCTTCTTTTCTTGTCAAAGCGACCCACTATTTTCAAGTGGACCTCAACGGACTCTGTACATGACCTCATCTATTTATTGATTTGAGTCTTTTGGTCTGTTGGCCGAAAGAGCGTGTGGCCTGTCACTGACACAGCTCAATAATAACATATAAAGCTAAACTGAAATAAATAAATAAATAAAGTTATTCCACAACCTATGAAGTTTTTTTGCCACACAGAAACCTTTTGAACTAAGAATAAATAAATACATATTTAAGACTTAGGTTTCACATTTTGCTATGACTCCTCTCATCTTGAAAACAAAAATTAGGACATCCTGAATTTCATCTATGTTGATTTTTTTTTAATTTTTTTTAATTATTATTATTTATAATTAAAATTTTTATTTTTATTAAATTTTATTAATATTAATAGTCTAAGCATACATAAAATTATAAATGTGATTTTTACTTATATAACTATTATAATATTTTTAAAAATATTATTAAATAAATAAAATATTTTTTATATTTAAAAAATATTTATATTTTACACATTTTTATTGAATTTAATAAAAATTTTTATTTATTTTGATAATATTCTAAAGAAATATTCAATAAAAATAGTTAATATTAATAAACATTATATATTAAAAATTTAATAAAAATATAAATATTAAATAAATATATATTAAAATTTTAATTTAAAATTATAAATAAAATATATGTCACCTTTATGTAATCAATCTTAAATATTAATCAAGCTCACCTTACACTTTATCTGGTAACAATGATTAAAAAAAAAAAAATATCGGTTAGGAAATTGCATTGCCACCTTTTGCCAGAAAAAAAGAAAAAAAAAAATCTCTTGCTTCAAGGAAAATCTATATGTTAGGCACCAAGAACATTAGCTCAAAAGACACTACCAGTTACCATCAATTAAGGCAACAAATCACAACCCCCAACCCCCAACCCCCAACAGAAATTATAACCCTAATCAAATCCCACGTGGCACATCAAGGCAGATGGCCTTTATAATCTCACTTTCCCATCAGCCAAACACTCCTTTTCTTGTTGGGCATGGCGATTATTTCAAAAAGCTCTTTTGATGGAAAAGTCAGCAGTTGTTTTCAAGGTCACATGTTATTGCTGTGACATCACCAGACATTTCCCATTCAATTTGGTCAATAGTGTCTCATATTCTTAAATGAATTATTTTAATTTTAAATATTAGGCAGAAATTTTATATCATATTTCCAGTATTTATTTATTTATTTGTTTGAATCATATCTATGAGGTATAGATGATACTGCACCACCATATATTATTTATGTTGAATAAAATATATTTTGTTATTTTCAATTTGATTTTATAGTATATAAAATGGGAAAATATTATGTACAAATATAAAATAAATATTATTTAAAATTTTTAAAAATATTTTTTCTTCTAAAACTTTAACACTTGATATATCACTTTAATTTATCAATTTATATTAGTTACCAAAGTTAAATATTTAAAATATTTAGTTTTTTTATAAAAATAAAAAATTAAATTTATCATCACAAAAAAAATTAATTTTAATTAATGCTGATTTTCCAAAAAATTTTATTATTAAAAATTGAAAAAATTCATGGTAAATAAACATAAATAAAAAATTATTTAATTTTGACTCAAAATAATATATAATATTTATTTTTTAGTTATTTTTAAAATATTTTAATCATAAAAATATCAATAATTTAAGTCAAAATTTAATTTGATTATTTTTTATTAATCAAATTTTATTTAGATATATCTTAAAATTTAAAATTGATTTTATTGAAAGAAATTATTTTTTAAAAATTTAAATAATATTTATTAAAATATAAATGTTATGTTTTATTAGTTGGTTATTTTTTTAATTATTAAAAACTATGGGCCACCCACCAGCGTCTGGTCTTTGGTGTTTTGGTAAGTGGAATTTCTTTTTCCGTTTTTCCTTTTTTGGAAAACTTTGGAAAGGGAAAATTAGGTCAAATTTATTATTTATTTAATATTCAACAAAGAGCCGGGAAATTTTGTATACTTTATGATATATATATATATATATATATATTTTTTTTTGGGTTTGTTATTCACATAACATCGTGTATGTTTGTAGTAACCTGCCTAGGTATTTTATGTAGATAAGGGACCAACGGGTCCTCTTCTTTCCAGGGAATCCAATCTGGTAGGTTTAACGGCAGCAACAACATCGTCTTCGAGAGTTGAGTCTGTTAGATTCTGCTCCATAACTCCTAGATTCTTAAAAGTAAGCTCTTTTGATTCCCTAAATTAAAAGCCAGAAAGGTTGTTTTTTTTTTTTTAATCTTGTTCCTCTTTCTTCTTCACAGCTCATCCACTTCTTTTCGGTGAAGTGGGTCCTTTTCATTAATGGGTTTTGCATTGATAAGGCTGTCCTGGGATTGGTAAAGCTTAGAGTTTTTGATATCTTAGGCAGGAAGTAGGATTCTGGGTTCTTGCTGTTTAAGATATATCAGTGAGTTCTTCAGGCAATGAGGTCTTCTTCGTGAATTGGTTTGGTAATGGATGCGCAGCTTTCTATTTGGTAGAGTTCAGATTTCTGATTTTTGTTCACCAACGTGTATTTGTTGTTAATTTACAAGTTAGATATACTGAGGAAAGTGGCATTGGTTTGTTTTATGAATGTGGCCATTTGCTCGTTGTCTTTAGTTCTTCACTAATCATTGTTTCTGGATTTGGGGTATTCCGTCTGCAACTGCTACATAAATTTTTAGGAATTTTGGCTACTCAGTTTGGAAATTGTTCATTTATTTTCAGAGCATTGGGTGCTGAGTTCTTAAAAGTGGGAGCGTAGTTTCTGTTTCTTGTTGTTTGATCAGAAGTGCCAAAGAATTTTTTACTCTTATGTTAAGTTGTCCTTCTCTTCAATTTTGAATTCATGGAAATAGTGTCCTTGAGGTTTATGGTGGTGAGAGTTGGAACAAAGGGGATATTCTATGCTGTGGAACTTGGATGAGAAAGGAGAAGAGAAATGGATTTGTGGGTTCTTGTAGCAGCAGCAGCTACTGGATATCTATCTAAGTGCTGGCAGAACCCTTCAAACTATAACTTATCGGAGTCGTCTTCTGTGGATTTCAAATACGGGAAGTCTGAATCTCCAAGCTGTCCTTTAGGTGGATTGGCACGAGGAAAGAAACTGACTGAAGATTTCTCTGCACTTGGAAGGAAGAAATCAGATGGGAAAACTTCAGATATTGATCTACCAGATGGTGCTTTGGCAATAGAAGCAACCTCTGCTGATGGGGGAAGCTGGGGAAATTACAGTATTTCTGGTCCACTTTCTCTATCTAGTTTACAAGCTGGATTCTCAGCAGATGAAAACCTACAAGAAAATGAGGAGAGAAATTGGACTGGTGATGTTTGTGATAATTATGCCGGCCTTCCTATAGGTCAAACAGAAATGAATCCTTTTCATGAGTCTGTAAGGAACAGAAGCTCAATCAGGAGTCAACTCCCATATAGGCGTCTCATTAAACCTCTAAATTCCTTAGAAAGTTGCCTCATGGCTCAGATGTATAAAGAACACATCAAGACTGAAGAATATGTACTTAGTTCCCTTCCATCGCCATCCACACCAACTACGAGGCCATTGCTTGTAACTAATGGAAGGCAAGTAATAAGTAAATTGAGTGGTGATTCTTTCAATCTGCAGATGGTAACTGAGGATCATAAGCTGCATAAGGAAGTGTGTTCTAAGAAGAACGAATATGGATTTGGAGTGCCACCACTACCAAAAATTGTCTCTTTCGGTCTCCCTAAGAAAATAAAATCTAGAACAGGAAAGGGACATGGTGGAGGAAACAGCAATTTCCGCAAAATGGTCAGTGGAAAACTCTTTCATTTGCAAGGTGGTACAGTTCTCTTATGATAAATGTTACCTTATCTTCCAAATGCTATTTTTATTTAACTAGAGGAGTTTATTCTTATTTAAGAGTTGGATTATCCTTTTTTTTAGTTTTTAGTTTTTAGTTTTTTTTGCAATTTTTCTTTAATTAACCATCTGTTTAGTTAGGAAGCCATGTAACTTTACCTTGTCCCGAAATTGAAAGCTATATTTGATGCACTTCTTTTTGGTTTTCATTACATATGTCATATATTGAAAGCTGAGAAGAATCTAAAAGTAATTTTTTACCCTCAGAAGGAGAAAAAACAATGTAGTTGCATTCAGTTATGTTCCATCACTTCCCAAGAAAAATAAAGAATAGGAAAGGAAACCTGTTATATCAAATACTTGAACCTCATCTAGTTACAAAAGGTCTTCGAATTTTCCATTTCTTGGTATGTTGTCTTAACCTTGTAAATGACAATATATGCACAGCGTAATGCTAGTATTGATTATTTCTGTCTTAGATGAAAAGCCTCTGGGCAAATGGTCATTGTTAATGAAATCAGAGGACTTGAGTCTGTGAAAAGCGCATCTTAGTTTCTTGTACGTCAAGGATTGATGTACTTTCAGCTTTTCACGTCATAATAAATTATTTAGAACAGGATTCTTATTGTACAGTCCTACCTCTGTATTTGACAAGCACAAAACAGCATGCTGACTGTTTTACTGGTGCCTTGTGTTAACGAGCAGCTATTAGTGTTTGTGTTGTTTTCAGCATCATATATTCATCATCATTTAGATCTTGAATTTTATGGTCTTTGTTTAATTGCAAAAGGTTACGGCCCTAACGCTTTTACATTCATCAGGTTTACATGATGCAACGGTTCTCTTTTCTCTTGGGATTTCTATTGGGATAATATCTTCTTTCATAGCAAATAGAAAGGAAGTAGACAAATTGAAAGAACTGCTAAAGCAAACGGACAACTTGGTGCAAGATCTGCAGGAGGAACTTGATATGAAAGATTCACTAACAGTAAAGGAGCTAACTAATGAGAATTATGGCTTGCAAGATGCATATAACTTTTCCCATAAGGAAAGGGCGCCAAGTCCATTATCCCCTCAACGGAATTTGGATAATTCAAGAAACTATGACGGTAACGAGTCATGCGATGAAAAGGCTGGGGAGACTTCAGACTCTATGAGTAAAATTGAAGCAGAGCTTGAAGCTGAACTTGAGAGATTGGGACTCAACGTGAATGCATCTAGCTTGGACAGAAGATTGTCTGATGTTATTGAGGTAAGCTTTTTACTGACTCATTCAGTCACTGCTAGTTGTTATATGTTTGCCTGATAATGTTTGTTAAACATGCAACCTGATCCACTTATTCCGATGAGTTCTTCATATAGAAATTCAAATTTCAATCAAATCTTATGGTTTGTGTTTTTTGCTTTGTTGAGTATAGACACACAATACATAGTTAGAACATAACATTTTGACCACAGTGTCAATGTGGTGATCGAGGAGCTGAGTTTTGGTGGGTTAACATGCTAGGCATCAATTGACACTTGAACAAGTATGCTGGTGCTCCTTAACTGTACTGATGAGGCTCAATGAAGCAGTCATTAACTGAGTCATCTAGTGGATTTAACTTTCTAGGGCATAATATGTGCTGTCAGGCTTATGTATATGTTTTCCGTGTTATAAGAATACTATAAATGACTAGGCACATCTATTAATACAGGGTAAGTTGTTTGCCCATTGGCTCTTTTGTTTTCCCTAGACGATGTTTCATAACCTAGGGATTGCAGGTGGCATGACTCACTCTGTTCTGTGTCATGACCCTATTGCTAGATGTTGGAAGCTTTTCCTAACAATATTTATGGTTTGCTGGGGAAATTAGACCAACCAAGAAAATGAGGTGAATGTGAAAGTCAAAATCATGTGTTTCTGGCCAGGGAGAAGTCAATAGGCAGGTAATGGCACATTTCTGCTTGGCGGCAAGGTTGCACAAGCAAACAGTTCAAATTTTTAAATCTGCCCAATGAGGACCAAGAATCCAATTATCTTCTTTGGAAACTGTTGACTTTAGTGGATAAAAAGTAGCAAATGGGAATTTTAATACCCTCAGGAAATGTTTATGATTAATCAATGCACCAGTTATTTTCATCCTTGTTTTTCTTCTTCACTCTTTCAGAACACAGGAAAAACAAAAAAGTGCAGGGAAAAAAGTTTCATGTGCATTATGATTATTGAGGAGATCATTTAGATTATTTACCTCAGGATTGTTCACTTTCTAAGATGTTTGCAATGGCCGTTCCTTCCATGTTGCATGTCTTTTTATAATAGTTAAAAAATGGTGAAAACCCTTCAGTACCTTGACTTCTGAGGGAACCTTTTGCTATTGTTTTATCAATGAATTTGACCGTCACGGAGGTTTTTTCCATTATTGCTAACTTTTCTAAGAAATGGAAAAAGGGAGAAATTGCTATAATGAGAATGTCACATGAGAAGTAAACCGTGACGGGTTTAGTCCATTGATAAACAAGTCAACTTGTTGGTCAAATTTAGGGTTCGGATCTCCTTTTGTTCACTAAGTTTGTTCGTAATCATTAAGTTTAGGGTCCCATGGACTAGTCCTTGGGCATGAACTTTGGTTAATTTATCACGGTAGAATAGAGGAAAGAATTTGGTGAATACTATGGATATTTAATAAAAAAAAAAAAAAGTTGTTGTATAAGAAGTGTGAGACAATAGATGTTGTCATTGGTAAGGCTAAGCAAAACATGAGGTAGAGAAAAGATCAGAAACCTTCCATTGTTAGTCACGGGAGAACCTCTACTTTTTCTGACTTCTATATTGTTGTATAGAAAATAGTTTCTTGCCGTTCATTTTCATTGAGCTTGTTGTTCTGCAAATACTGATGGAGCTTAGAGTCTGTGAAGATTGAACCAGAATATGTAGCAGATTTTGCCCAAGGTGAACTGAGAGCTGACAAGATTGATGAGAATGCTGCTCAATCTGAGTCCAATCATGGTGGAAGTGATACCTGCACGCCTCACTCTGGAAATTATGCAGTTTCACCACGTGAGTTAAGCTTGCGTCTGCATGAAGTTATTCAATCTAGACTTGAAGAACGTGTGAAGGAGCTTGAAACAGCCCTTCTAGATAGCCAGAGGAAGGTGCGGTTAATGGAAACAGAGCACAAGAATTCGTGGACAAAATTCTCTAGGAACGATGAATATGTCCTGGAACAGGAAACTCCTATTGCTGGAAATGATTGCAATTCCATCGGTGAACCTCTGGTTATGAATTTATCAGGGGAAGCCCTAGATGCATACAGCGAGGCTTATGAAGAACTGATGAAGATAAATGAGTCTGAAGAAGATTCCCCAACAAAGGTGTATGAGAATAACTACAAAGAGGGATATCATTTCCTTGGCAAAAACGTGTCAAGGAGTCAAAACAATTTCACAAATGGTTCATTATCGCATCTGATGGATTATAAAGAGGAAATATCGGAGAATTTCTTCTATAATCAGCAAGGTATGGAGTCATCAAGGGTTCAGGAACTACTAGATGTTGGAGTAAGTGAGGACGAAAGCAGTGATTCTAATGATGAGATGGAAAAGCGATTGATAAAGCAGATTGTGGAGAAAACTAAGAAAGGTTCTCCTGTTGTGCTGAATGCACAGAAAGTGTTTTATTCAGTAAATGAAAATTAGCATTGGAACAACACAGAAAGAAAGTTTTGCAGTGTACAGATTACATATGGGTTATATTTATAACAGTAGCAGTACCCTTGTTTCTTTTGTTGATTTTACTATTGACGCTCCCAGACAAAACTGAAAACTATACCCTGAAAATGGTGGAACCAGAGCACATGAACTGATATTAATACTTGCACTGGAAAGATAGTTTGAGCTGAGTTGTCTGTTATCTCTGTTGTCATCTAGCCTCTTGAGTTGTAACTGCTACTGGTGCTAGGCCTTCCAGCTATCCTTCTGGTCGAACTCTTGTAAATAAGATGGAAACAGCCAGAGGCTCTCCATCTCATCACAAATGCCTCTTTGTTTTTTTTTCTCCTTTGTTTGTTAATCTACAAAGATAAAATCATCAAGCAGAAATTAACAAATAATAAATTTGGTAAGATTGGAATGTCCTTCCATCCCAACGACCTCATATTTCTGCCTATCGTGACGTAAAGCCAAGGAGCTGACTTGCACTACTCCTCACAAAAAAAGGAGAAACACAATGGCTCAGCATAAACTCTTTGCCCTTGTCATGATTCCACTGCCCAAGGTTAATGGTATATCCTCCTCCAACACCTAGAAAGTAACTCATGACCAATTTAACATCATAAAGATCTAAAAAATTAGCGCAACAAGATTCTGTTTCCATCAACAAAGAACATCTCCAGTTCCAGAGGCTGTTACATATAGTATTTAAAAAGATGGGGTATTCTCATATTACCAAAATAATACTAACAATATAACCAGAAAGATGAACCATCTAAGAGTAATCATGAATTACAATTATTTTGAAATTGCTAGCAGTTTTTCTACTGGAACCAGAGCCAAAGTTCAGCATAAATGTAAACAGTTTCAGAGAGTTTCAGAGAAACAGGGAATGGAACAGTACTGCTAAAAACACAACACAGACAATCTGCTTGTAGTAACCGGTGAAGGCAAGTCCTTTTCATTGCAATTGATAAGCATTCTTTCAGGCCCTTTTCGCAACATCAGTATCATCACCATCTCTCCAATTTCCATCTACAGACTCATCCTGATTGAAATCTCCATTGGCATCGTCCATGTTGCTGCTCTCAGTGCCACCAAATTGATCACCTCCAAACTGATTGCTGCCACCAAATTGATCGCCTCCAAACTGATTGCTGCCACCAAATTGATTGCCGCTACCATATGCCAAGCCAGCGCCTCCATCATTTCCACCACCAGTACCGCTGCTAGCATAGTTATCACTGCCATAAGTGTTTCCACCAGCATAGTTAGCACCACTACCATAAGTGTTACCGGCCGCTTGGTTACCTCCATCATAGCCACCAACACCCGTGCCAAAACTGTCACCAGAATAGCCACTACCATAATTTCCTCCACTGCCATAGTTATCACTACCACCATATGGAGCATTACCTCCGTAGTTTCCACCAGGAGCACTGTAACCACCACCAGTGCCATAATTTCCACCATAACCTCCACCGCCAGAGCCATAACCTCCACCAAAGCCCCCTCCACCACGAGCTCTATCATTCGCATAATTCACCCTTACTCGACGGCCATGAAGATCCTGGAAGAAAATATTAAAAATAAGTAATCAATAATTCAAGACATTCAATAAACATATTTCCAGAATTACTGTTCCATCAAAGTTTGAATCCCAAAACACAAATCCAAAAAGAAAGTTGCAGGTAGGTTCTGAAACTTTCTGCATATTTTCATCTGATATGATGTTACAATGGAGCTTGGCATGAAGAGTAATGAAAAGCTTACATCATTACATATTTTTTATACAGCAGTTCTATTACACGGGTAAAAGCATGATCTCAAGCTTCAAATGAGATCTTTAAGGGCTTAGGATTTTAACGTTTATTCCTAACTTTCAAAGGATTTTCTCTTCATTCCTTAATATCAATTAATTTTGATTCACAAAGTCAAAGAAAATTAGTAGTACCAATGGAATGTCTTACAAACAGTAACGAGGGTTAAAGCATTGTAGAAATTGAATTTAAAATAGGTAAAAACCTTCAATTCTCAGGAAAATAGAAATGCCTGACTTTCATCAGAACAACATAAAGATCTGAAAGAAAGAAAAAAAAATTCACACAAATCCAAAACCCACCAATTGACCTTATCAATAAGAAAATGTCACAACCTAGAACCATTCAAAGAATTCTGAATAGGCAGTTCACTCATATCGAACACTGCACGGATCCAAAAGTTCTCCTAACCAATTTAAACATTGTTTAAGCTACATTCTCACCCAGCAAGCATTTACTTTGGAAAAAAAAATCAATTTCAAACTAAAACAAATGCTTGAATTCAAAATACAGCTCATTTGACCTCCATATGGGATTGAATTAAAGTTCTGTAACCATTTTTCCAGAAGAAAAAAGGTAACACACATTGATGTTTAGCAAATGATAATTAAAAAAATGATTTTTTATTTTATTCGAAATTTTTGTTTATTTCTTATGAAGTTTGAATCACCCAGTGTTTCTTATGATAAGCAAACACATACAAGGAAACACCATCACTTCATGTATAATTGTAATATCAGCAAAAGTTGCATATATTTCCAAAATGCTCTTTACACGTGAATACATACAATAAGCATTGTATCAATAACATTACCTGTCCATCTAAAGCCTGAATGGCACTAGAAGCCTCCTCGCTGGAACTATATGTAACAAAGCCAAATCCTCTAGATCTACCAGTCTCACGATCCACAATAACTCTTGCTATAAGAAATACCAAGTTAATCAGCATCAATTTACCCAACTCTAACCATGAAAACACTCACCACTTACACCCACACATGCAGATATGTCCCACACATTAACACAACTTGCAAATCACTAATAACATTAAAACTTTATAAGTGAAGTACTATATATTTATGTTAAATATAGTCGGCACCCAAAGGGATTAGATACATTTCAAGTGGGAGGAAAAATGTTGGAAGTCTTTGTATTTTAATTTACTAGGCATATGGAATAAGCCTAAAGATTTTTTTTTTTGTCAAATAGAAAAATGACTAATCCAACTAGATACCTTCAAGGACTTGACCATATTTACTAAAAGCTTCACTCAGGCTCTGCTCATCCGTGCTATATGAAATACCTGCCATAAAACAATGTAACCTTAACAGAAAGCAAAAGAGAGGGGAAAAAAAATCCCAAATGGCAGATCAAAAGAAAATGTAGATGCACCTCCAACAAACAGTTTTGATGATGACATGCATCTTATTGCTTGATAGATAGACGGCCTGGATGCAGAGAGATCAGCATGTATGTGCTTGTTAGCAGTCTGCCTAAGTATGTTCCCAACTTTACTAAAGAAAGCCATCCTCTGTGACCTGAAACAAAACAAATGAAGGACATCCCAATCAAATAAAATTGCACATTCTACAAATCTAATAACTGATATCAGTTCAAAATTGAACTTATAATTTAGAAACTTAACTATACATTAAATACCATGCCAACATGAGGCTTCAAATCCAATAAATCACTTTCTCGAGAAAAAGAAGTGTTTGTTCATCATAAGCAGATTCAATTTAATTGAAGCCATAAACAAAGCAGAACCACCAAGCTTCAAATTAAAAACCGTATATAATTACATTAGTGGCCAAATAAAACTCCATGTTCTCAATCTAATAATTTTTAGACATAAATAGGGAAAATAAAGGTTTTTTTTTTTTTAAATACCAATAAAACATTAAGATACAATCACTGTCTACATCCTTGTAGTAGAAAAAGGTGCAAGAGCCCTATTTGGTTCTGCAGGAAAAGTATGGGGAAATAAAAAATCCATCAGGTCCTACCTTCTATTTGCTTACTTCAGTTCCGTTGAAGGGAAAACAGAACCTAAGATCTATTGCAGTACAGACCCCCCGAAAACAGAAGGCCTAATCAAAATAACAGAAACCACATACACCTGGTTCAAAATACCACTAACGTAGATCACAAGGACAAAACACAAAAAATGATAACGGGGAAATGATTCCAAGAAGATGCTTACGCACACACCAATACAGGGGGAGAAAAGGGAGAGACAACAGACACTAACATGTCAAAAGTTAAGATATATCTACAACATATAATCCAAAGCTAACCAACTGGAACCCTACAAGAGACTATCGGCGAGATAATCTGTAGAGAGAAAGAAAGAATACAAAAACAAATGAAAGCAAGAAGCGGTAGCACGCAGAATCGACACCTTATTTAGCTCTTAGGGTTTAAGGAAACCTGCCTTTGAGGAGTACCTTTCTTGCTTCTCTTAGGGTTTAAGAATCGACAGCTTACGGCTCCAAATGAGGCTTATGTAGTGGAGTCCGCAGGCTCAAAAGGAGAGTCGTAAGTGCTGGATCGGACCAAATTTGTGTTTATCTGTTTTATTTTTTTATTTTTGTTAAATTATTTATTTTTAAATAAAATAAAAAATAAATATTTCGTAAAATTATTATATTTATTTATTTTATATTACCAATAAAATTTTATATTTAAAAAATAAATTTAATGTTTATTCGTTAATTGATTTAAATTAAATTTTATTAAAAATAAAAATTAAAGTATTTAAATTAAAAATTTTATACAATAAATTTTCACTTAAAAATTTTTAAAAATTTAAAAAATATTTAAATTACCATCATAAAAAATTTTATAATTTTTTAAATTTTAAAAATATATATTTTAAATTTATAATAAAAATTTTAAAAATAATATATTTATTTAAAAATTTATAAAACTTTTTAAAATGGTAGCTTAAATTTTTTTTTATATTTATAAAAATAAAGTCAAAATTGATTGTGTAATATTTTTAGTTTGAATACTCTTATTTTTAAATTTTTGATAAAGTTTATTTTATACTAAATGAATAGATAAAAATTTAATTTATAATTTTTTAAATATAAAGGTTTAATTGATAATATAGAGTAAATATCAAGATTTTATGAATTTTTTATCCTAAATTGAATTTACTTTATTTTATTTAAATACATATTTTTTTATAAATTTATATAATTATATATTAATAATATAATATTATTAAATAATAACAACAAAAAAACTTAATAATTATTTGAGTAAAGGTTCTATGAAATCTTCATATTTATTTTATATTACCAATCAAATCCTTTATGTTGAAAAAATGATGGATCAAATCTTAATTTATTAATTTGATTTAAATTAAATTTACAATATTCAAAAATTAAAATTTAGAGATAAAATTTTATGAGGACCAAAAATACATATATTTAAATTTATAATATTAAATTTTAAAAAATAAAAAATAGATATTACATCTAAAATTGTTCAAATTTGAGAATAAACTTAAAATATAATGAATAATTCATTTGAATTATACAACATGGACTAAATATGAAGTCAAAGTAATATGATGATGTATCAAATTAAAAATATATATGAAAAAACTCTTATAAATAAATATATATAATAAAAAACATCGGATAAAGTCATTATATTTAAAAAAATTAAATTAAATTAAATTTTATAAAAAATTAAAAATTAAGAATATTTAAATTTAAAACTTATAGAACGAATTTATTTTAAATTTTTTATGAATATAAAAAATATGTTCGATAGAATTTTTTAAGTACTAAAAATAATATATATTTTAAATTTATATTATTAAAAATTTATAAAAAAAATTTTGCATAAAAAATATTTAATTTAAAGAAATTAACCAAAATAAAATAAAATAAATAATTTATTTAAATTATCTTTTACACATTTTAATTTAAGGTAAAATTTAATTTAGTACTAAATTGATAAATGAATATTTAATTCATTACTTTTTGAACATAAAATTTTAATTGACAATACATGAGATAAACATTAAATTTTATAATTTATAATTAAATGTATATATTTAATTAAAAATTATATAAAATTTTAATATTTACTGATATTATTAATTAAATTTTTATATTTAAAAAATAACGAATCAAATTTTGATTTGTCAATTAGTTTAAATTAAACTTTAATTCAAATATTTATGAAAAATTAAGGATATCTTTATTGTTAAAATACCTTGAAAATAATTCAAAATGAATTATTCACTTCACCTTGAGTACATCCCTTAAATTGAATAATTTTTTATTTAAATTTTATTTTTTATAATTTTTTAAAAATATAATGTAAAATTTTTAATATATTCAATTCTCGAAAAAATTTAAAATTTTGTGACAATGACTTAAATATTTTTTGGTATTTATAAAATGATTCAAATCAAATTTTATTATGTAAAATTTTTAATTTATATATTTTTAATTACTTAATTTTTTAAATATAATTTAAATTAATAAATAAAAATTCAAATGATCGCTTTTTAACTATAGATATTTAATTAGTAATATAAAATAAATAAAATTAAATATTATTAAATAATAAAATCTGTAAGTTGGATAATATTATGTCTTTTTGAGACAAAATCAAAGATTAACAGGTTGCATCAGGAGATTCATATTATTGTGAGAATATTATGATGATATACAGACAAACTCTTACATCTCAAATCTTATAAAAATCAGATTTTCACTCTTCATATTTTATAAATCTATTTTAAAATTATAAAAGATAAATAGTAAAAAAATAAAAATCATGTTGATTAAAGGAAATAGATATCAATATTTATGAAGATAAAATTAGATATCACTACTACTTGCACTAATATAATAATAATTAAAATAATTTTTATTTTATCAATTGTTTTTGTTAATATATCTAATATGACAAATATTAGTCACTATACATAATGTAATTTTTTATGATATAAAAATATAAATTACATTTTATCAAAATTTAAAACATAGCTAATCCTTTATACTGTTATTGACCGTGGATTTAGGCCGCCCGTCCAAGAATCTACGCTGCAAATTGTCGATCTGCCAAGCGTTGAAATGGCAACCAAATCTCAGACACCCATATGCTGTAACACCACCAAGAACGGAAATTGATCAAAAATTGAGGACCCAATGGCCCAAAGCCGACGACCCACGAGCATCATTGAATCTCTAGGCGAAGAAATCATCAGAATCATCGCACCAGTCTCAATATGCATGTTCATGGTTGTCATTCTGGTCTCCATTCTCAATACGGACTCTTCGTCCTCATCATCATCAGTGACCACCATAGCCACCATAGCATACACGGAGAGTAGCTCAGATTCCTTCTGGGACAAATTCGTAGGTGCCCTTTTGAATTCTCTCGTGTTTGTTGCTGTTGTCACGGTTGTTACTTTCTTACTGGTGCTGATCTTCTATCTTAGATGTACTAGGTTTTTGAAACTGTACATGGGTTTTTCTGCTTTTATTGTTTTGGGTTTTATGGGCGGTGAGATTGCCTTGATTTTGGTTGAGGATTACAGTATCCCCATTGATTCCATCACATTTCTGGTGGTTTTGTTCAATTTTGCTGTTGTTGGCGTTTTAGCTGTGTTCATGTCAAAAGTTGCTATTTTGATTACTCAAGCATACTTGGTTCTCATTGGTATGTTGGTAGCTTATTGGTTTACTCTATTGCCTGAGTGGACCACTTGGATCCTATTGATTGCCATGGCATTGTACGATCTTGCTGCAGTTTTGTTGCCGGTTGGGCCATTAAGGCTATTGGTGGAGCTTGCCATATCTAGGGATGAAGATATCCCAGCATTGGTCTACGAAGCAAGACCTGTGACACTTCATGATTCAGGTTCAAGGGGCGATATAGTTCAAAGGAGGGTATGGAGGGAAAGGATAAATGTTCCCCATGATCCAGTCGACACTTCGAATTCTGGCTCTAGGTCTACTGCCAATGTTGATTTGGATTCAAACTCCACTCCTGATGCTGACTTATCAGCTGGTAGTGTAGATAATGATACAAGTTTGATTAGAGCTGAAGAAGGGAGAGTTTTGGATGGAGATGCGGAGCTCTCTGCACCGTTGATTGATCATGGAATGAATACACAGTTGCATGGACAGGACAATTCTGTGCCGAATGGAAGCTTCATGCTTGAAGGTATGGGGTTGGGATCTTCTGGTGCCATCAAGCTGGGACTTGGAGACTTTATCTTCTACAGCGTGTTAGTTGGCAGGGCTGCAATGTATGACTTAATGACAGTCTATGCTTGTTATCTTGCTATTATTGCTGGTTTGGGTATTACGTTGATGCTGTTGGCTTCTTATCAGAAAGCGTTGCCAGCTCTACCAGTGTCAGTTACACTAGGTGTGTTATTCTATTTCTTAACTCGGCTCTTACTGGAAGATTTTGTTGTACAATGTTCTATGAACCTTGTTATGTTCTAGAATCATAATTTATTTATTGAACTTTGATTCTACTCCATGGGAGCTATGTGTATGAAATTGGTGACCAATCGTTGGATCTCATTCTTTCCACCAAATATATGCATATTTTTAGTCTTTTAGTTGTATTAGTTGCTCTACAAAATTAATAGAAGCAATAAAGCTGAATGATTTCCTCTTAGTATTGTCTGAGCATCTGAATTTATCATCACTGGCTTATGCTGGGACTGTGAGACCATGGTTTATTCAGGTTAAGTCGTTAGAAAAGATAAAGGGTAGAGACTGTTATTATTAACAGAGTAGAAGGTATAGTAATTGGAAGAGAAAAGGTAGAATGCTAGTCCAGAAAGTGGATGCTTGAGTTGCCATGTAAAACGATAGTGGAAAAGACAGACTGAAGCAATAGTGGCAAGCGTGACATCGGGACTTCAGAGACTGTCGGAGCAGAAAGAGGTACTGAAAAAAAGATGAGTGTTTGAAGACAGAGTGTTTGAAGACATATCATGAATCATAAGCTTCACGGTAGAACGCAATTCTTTATGAAAATCAGAGTGGCTTCCCATGAACTGTAATGTTTAATTAAAGTGATAGAGAGATAAAGTAAATTTAATGTTAGAAGAAAAAGTTGATTCCTAGCGTTAATCATCAATTTTCAACTGCTTGGGGATCTTGTTTCTAATTGTACTATTTAGTGGGATGAAATGTCCAGGTTCCCAGTGTTGAAAAGGCAAATAATTTGAAGGCATCCTGGTTTTTGCCAATTGGATATCCGAGGCCTTTAGATCCGTCGGAAACGATTGTAATCTTCGCAGATAAAGTTTAGCTAGCATCATCTGTATGCTTCAAGGATTTCATGCTACTGTTCCTGCCTGTATCAGGCCTAACTGGCACTGGTTTACGCAAATGGGAGGATACTTGGTCATTTCACTATATGGATATTAACTTTGAGTCTTCGCCTATTTCTGATCATTCTAGCTCTGTCCTGTTAAGATTTTGTTTGATATACATTGTGAATGAAAGAACATCTATTTGTTACTTAGTTGCTAATATAAAAGTTTGCAGTTGATGGCTTTTTTTTTTTTTTTTCCCTTTTTTCATTTTTTCCTCATCAAATCTTTCTGACAAGAATCATGCCTTCAAATGTTAAAGCTTGAAATGAGACATTTAGCTTTCCAAGGTGATATCCAACTTGTGACCTCATCTTCTACCCCTATACCATCTTTATGGGAAGAGGAGGTTCCATTTGCCACAAAGGGCAGTGGCTAAAAATAAAACAGTTAACAAAAGGGAGGACTGAAGTTAGTGAACTGAGCAGAGAATCCTTGAAGATGTGGAGTAAGAGAGCCGAGAAAATGATAATTTAATGATCGTAGTTCTCACAAAGCTAGTAGAATCTTGTAAGAGTCTTAGCTTGATACTTACTCTCTTTGATGCATTTGGGTTGATTTGGCCTTAAATCAGAAGGAGTGTAGGGGGTAAAAATCCGTCTCCATGGATAGGCTCTTATCTCATTTGTTTCTGCTGTCTACTGGTTTTCTCATTGGCTAAGAATATGCACCAATAAGACTTGCGTTTTTGGTTGCGGAACTGTGTCCAGTTAACTCTCACTGGATAAGTTACTGGGAATACTCAATGTCTAGGCACTGTGTCCAACACTGACAGGTTCAGTTTATCAAGCCATTTTTACCCAGAAATTATCGTTAAGGAATAAGTGATTTCCACACTTTAAAAATGAATTTCGCTGCAAACTTGTTGACCTATTTCCTGTTTATGATGCGTTGATCCAGTATTTTAATTATCTGCAATTTAATAAACGAATTAATTAATGATAATAGGTAAATATTTTATATCTTTCAAGATTGTGCTATCATCATTGTAGTTGATGATAGTAGGTCTACATCTTACACCTTTCAACACCGTTTTCTCTCCACTCTGAATGGCTAGAGGTCATAGGTTCAGAGCAGTGTATGTTTCTGCAACGTTCATATTCATACAGTTATGCAGGTGAATATCGGTTATTGACAATGTTTTGCATGGATGAGTAGAATAAGCTTTAACCCTTGGGATACTGCTGCTCACCTCCTCCCTGGAGAGAAGCTGTGAGTGAATATGAACTTTCTTGAATGCCATGGAAAGACTTGGCTGTGAGTTCATTCACTGCTTAATTCCTCCCTGTAAAGAATTGTGAATGAAAATGAACTTCCTTGAATGCCATGGAAAGACTTGGTAATAGATCTCAGCAGAAAATTAGTATGGGCATCACTATTGCATCAAATGCCTGCCCAATCAACCCTGTACACTGTGCATGTACTTTAGACAAGGATAAGGTGCTTCATGCTTGTGCATGTACAGAGCCTGTTCAAACTTTGTTCAGCAGACGAATGACTAGGGCGACCTTGACAGTTGTAGCTTCTGTTGCACTCATTTAGTCGATAGATTCAGAAGTTGGCATATCCATAGTGTTCCCAATAAGGAGCTTGTATCTTTTTGACTGATCACAAGGAATTTGAATGCTGATAACATGTTCTAGGTACCTGCATAAGCAAGATATATGGTGAAGTTTATTCATATTCCTGGACAAATATAGGACCCAACTATGACATAGTGACCGGTCTAAGGTGCTCTCACTATGATCAAGTTTACTGCAAAGAGTTCACAGACAAGAAAATGGAGGTTCAGAGCTATAAATGCATTCGTGCTCGCATGCACAGAGAGAGAGAGAGAGAGAGAGAGAGAGAGAGAGAGAGAGAGCATAGATGATAAGCCTGTTGATATGTGAGAGAGAGAGAGCATAGATGATAAGCCTGTTGATATGTGCATTCATAACCAAGTTGCAGGAGTTACCTCACAAGAAAAAGATTGCTTGTTAGATAAAAGCACAGCCAATCTTTAGCTTGAGAAAATTTGAGCACAAGCACTTTATAATTACAATCACATTTACATCTATGACAATCACGACATATCTTGGGGGAGGAAGAAGAAAGAACCAGAAACATTGATGACACAAAAAAGAAAAAGGAGCAAAGAATGGCTGAAACTCAAGACCATTAATAAGGCTTCACCTCCTAGGAGAATTGCGCAGGGATCTTCGTGATCCTTCAAAAAGGTCTAACAGCAAATTCTCTAGATCATCCGTGGTGTACTTCATGTACTTCTCACAGGCAGCGTTTCTCCCTATAAAATTTCGGTATGCTTGAATTACTTTAAGCGAAGTTGAAATTCGCAAATCTTCTCGGAGCTGAGTATCTGGGATGAACCAGCGTGTCTGGCTTCTGTACACCTCTTCAAATGCAGTGCTGAATGACTTGCACCTTTCTTTCAGAAATGCTTTGGAGATAGAACTTGAACACGAGCATCTACCTTGACTCAACAAAGAAAGGACAGAACTCCATGTAGCTCTCTCATAGTTCTTTGCGTGCTGCTGAAACTTACCATTGTGCTTCCTGATCCACTCATCTCCGAAGAAAATTCTGAGGTTAGAGTCCTTGACCTTCTGGACCATGTAATGGATGTTGTTCATCAGAAAGATATGTCGCAAAGAATCATCCTTGTAGAGTTGAGATTTTTCATGAAGCTTCGACTCTAAAGTAGATGTGATTGACCGCAGGTGGCAGGCCATTGGACAACGTGTGGAAGGAGAGATGCCCTGCACATTCTCTGGGTCAACAACAGAGTTTGGATCATCTGCATCTTGGTCCTTGAGAAGCAAATTGAGGGTATCACTGTATTCAGGGAAAATCATGATGTAATTCATGACATACTTAGTGACATGATGAATCCCACCTCCAGGGAAAGGGCATGAGGATTCATCAGAAGCAATAGCATTCCTGAATCGCATAAATGTTTGCCTTGCAGAATCACCCAGTTTCTTGGAGAGGTAGTGGAACTCAATCGTAAGAGAACAGCCAGCCTCCTCAAGGAGAAAAGAATCTATGTCATGGAGAAGATCTGTCAAAACCTCGTACATGTCGAGCAAGCAAAAAGACGTTTCTAGCTCATGGGACCTCATTGCAACAGCTTCACCAAAATGCAAGAGAGACAAAATTGTAGGCTTTGAGATTTCGATGAAACAAAAGGAATTAGCAGATCCAAAATCCTGCAAAATCAGGTCACAGAACTGTTTTTCACTAGCAAGATAGATCCTTAGGATGATCTTCAAAGCCCTGTTCCATTTTTTTATTTCACTAGTCAAGCTGTTGCTTTCCATTTTCAGCACATCCTCGATGCTGAATTTTTCGATTTCAAGGAGGGCCAAGTACTCGCCTAATGCATATCTCTGGATACCAATGAAAGCCTTGCAAAATTCCTGACCATAATGGCAAGCAAACATTGCATTTGCAATGGACTTGAGATTGGGAATCACATATGCGTGGATCAAATCTTCCATAAGTTCCTCAGGTTCCTTCTCACTGTTATCTGTACAGGAAGCTTCCTCAACTGATTCCTGCTGAACTGAAACAAGGGACTCCTCATGAACAACATCCTGTATTCGAGAAATGTATTTCGATTTAAAACATTCCTTGTGCTGAACCAGAACGTGGATGAGCTCTTTCTCAAGCCTCAGCATTGCAATCTGCAGAATACTCTCAGCTTGGTTCAAAATTTCCTTCTGCCTCCAATTTGCATTTGCAGGAAAGGCTCCAGAGCTTCCTATCAGTGTCTGAATTTCATAAACAGCTTCCAAATACTGAGTTGCTTCAGTGGGACCAGAGTCCCATATCATTGTTTGATTTGACTCCCAACTCAAGACCTTTCTCTCAGCCTGTTTGAACCGTTTCTCAACGTCGCTGAATTCCACCCTCTCGCTTTTAGCGTCTGAAGTCATTTTAGATAAATGACTTTCAAGATCAGCAAGGGTCTTTCTAAAGTCAGGACTGAGGTTCTTATTTGCCTCCATTGCCTTCAAAAAATGCCAAGTTGCGGCAATCATATGTCGCTCTGCTTCTGAGGTGGGAACAACAGATTGCCAATCACCCATAGTCAAGCAGACACTGAAGCAAATAGACACGGGCACTGAGAGGAACCCACACGAGCCAAATCCTATGCTCTTGAAATGAACAGAACTTCAATTATCAGTTTGTCAAACCCCCAGATATTACTATTTCAGGTCTGCCAGACAACCATAATTCAGGTTCAACAGAACCCCAGATTCCATAAATTCCCTGTGAGAACACTAAAAGCCAGTGAAAGAACACTTTTGATGGGTATGAGAGGAAGAAAAGAAAGGGTAAAGATGGTACAGTTTATGCAATCCTTGAAATGAAAGAAGAAAGAGGCATGGCTTTATGATAAATACAGAAATGAATGGCAGATCCTTGTTAGGATGATCAGGAAATGGGCTTAGACGCTCTGAACAAAAAGGCGATAGAAGCCATCTTAAACAACACCAGGAATGAAGCACACGGAGAGGTACAAGAATATTGACATACACATGGTAGACACAGTGTGGAAGCAAAAATCCAAGCTGAAAATTTTCTAGCAAACGCAATTGTTACCAAGAAAATTTGCAGGCAAGTTATAGAATCTTCACAAAAGGCTGCTCTTTATGCTTACTGAATATTTTCAAGTAAAACAAAGAAATCACACGTTTCTTTTTGGTTGATCGAGATTACACAGGAGAGAATGAAAAGGAAGAAAACTCACCCAAGTTAAAAGCTCATCAGTCCATATACACCTCAGATGATCAACCAAAAAAGGGTCTTGTTTACTCTCAAAGACCTCTAAGTTGCTATCTACGATCAAAGAACACAGTTAGCAATAGAAAACAACGTACCCAAAAACAACAAGGAATGAACATCAAAGAAGCTTTCTAAGACCGCAAAACTCTTGAAGGAGTGTTTCCTTTCGTCTTTCCTCGATGTCATCACCAAAAAGAAAGTCAACTTAGTATCCCACAGGGAACAAAGAACGCCATAATCTCTTCATAGATAGCAGAGGAGACAAACGAGGGAAAATCAAAAGCTTAGAGGCCCAAAGAGAGAAAGAAATGGAAAGAGATAAAATCAAATCAATAGAACCCAAACAGAAGTAGAGAATTCTTTTTTCCTTTTTTCTTTTTTGGGAGAGAAGCAGAGGGTGAAGTTTCCTGGGTGTGGAAAAATCTTCCAAGCTTTTCTCTGCAATTTATTTGACCAAAACGGTGGAGTTCATGCCTCTCAAATTTTCCTTCCTTCTCTTCTGAGTTTAACGTCGCGCCATTGACTGTTGACTACTACTACCATTACTACTTCACAAGCAAGCAAACAAAAAAATAAAAAATAAAAAAAACTCCAGAGTATCCCAATGAGCATTAGCCATTCACAATAGCCAATCAATGGCTGCCATGTTAGTGATGTACGGCCTTCCTACGTCGTGCGGTTGCATTTCTCATGAACGGAGGATGCCGCGTGGAGAATCAAAAGCCATCACTAACACGACATGTCGTTTTAAAGTGTCCTACAAGATAGGCCCATTGCCGGCGGGACCAAAGTGACGTTTCAGTATATTATTAATTTATCTCATATTATATTTCAAAAAAATCTAATTTTTAAAAGAAATTTTATTTTATGGAGTCAACAGCTAATACTTCTCTGATGATCCTTTGACTTTGCAGGTGTCTAATTTTCCAATGTTTTTGAAAATGGAAAAAGTGCTTATTATTTTATTGATGTTATAGATGATCTTCTTTTAATAAATATAAAAAATTAAATTCTACTTAAATTTTAAATTTTATTTAGAATAAATAGAAATAATATTATAAATAATAAATAATAATTTAAATATTATTTTAAATTAAAAATTTTACATAATAAATTTTAACTTAAAAATTTTTTATGAATATAAAAAAATTAAATTACTATCACAAAAAATTTTAAAATCTTTGCAATACTAAAACGAGATATATTTAATTTTATACTGTCAAAATTTTAAAATTAATAATTCATGAATTAATTTTTAAAAAAATTTAAGGGATGAGCTTGAAATGAAATGTAAAATTTATTCGAATTATTTCTTAAATAATTGAACAATAAAAATATCATTAATTTTTCATAATCACTTGACTCAATTGAATCAATTTGAAACTATAGATGTAAAATAAAATTAATTAAAATATCAATTTTTAAATTAAAGTTTGGGTCAAATTCATAGCTTTTTTCCATACTTATTATATTTTTTAATAATTGATCAGACCTAATGTTATCTAGTGATAATATTGTGCCAATTTATATTATATTATAATTATTATTTATTTTAAAATTATTTTTATAATATCATATGATAAAAAAATTATATTTAAAAATATGCAAATTTTTCATTTTTTTTAAGTTTAGTATTTTCAATAATATATATTTTAGAAAAAAAATCATTCAATTCATAATGTGTAAAAGAAAATATATTTTAAAGGAATATTTTCACCGTGTTCCATTGTACATTAGATAGGAATATGCTGTAGATGTGTGTGGAATATCTATTTATGTTCTACTGACCTCCCATATGTAAAAGAACCTTAATTTTGAAATTAGTATAACGAACAAGACACATGAACACAATTAATTTTGAACCTTAATAATATATTAAATTAAAATCTTTATTTTTATTTTTTAAATATTGTTTGATATGTGATATGAATTAGATTTTGTTTGATATAGTATATGAAATTAAATTTAAAAGATTAAATTTGGCTATATTAGATTAAGATTATATTATGAATGTTATCTATTTAAAGTAATTACATGGAATATGATTAAAATAAATTTAACTTACAATTAAAATGAGGTGGCATTAGAATAAAAGTAATGCAATGTAATATTTCTTATAAGTTTTATTTTATTATAATTAATTGTTATATATATATTTGTTTGAATTTTATATTATTTTAAATTTATTTATTATATTGGTTTAAATCAAATTTCTTTATTGGATGGTGATGAAACCAATATAGATGAAGAATTTTCTCAACAGTACCTCGAAGAATAATTTTAGCCACCAATGGAAGGTGTAATATATATATATAATAAAATAAAAGTTGTGATGATATAAATAACTCCAATATGTGGTAAAGTAAATAATTTGTTTTAAATTTAATAATTATTATTTAATACTTTTTAGATATTTTTTATTAAATGAAAATAAGAACATACAAAATTTGAGGACAGTTAAACATGAATCTACCGTTTTCAAGATATGAAAATACATTAACAATAGAAAATATACTATTCAACATAACAACAAGTAATGAAGATTGTACCAGTATAAAATCAATTATGTAAGGAATAGATGACTAAACAGCAAATAACAGTATGAAAGAAAAATCTATTTTAGGCCTTTACTCACTACTTTTCTTTTTGAAAAAAAAAGTTGAGCCGATAAAATTAAATACTTTACAACACATCAATGACACATCACAAAGATAAAAAAAATTCAAAAGACACATTAAGACACATCAAAATACATCAAGATAAAGAAAAAAAATCAAAAAGACATTCACGAAGATACTTACTTCACAAAGAAGATATCTAAAAAAATCAAGACTTTTTCACTATAAAAGGAGCCTAAAAGTAAAAAGCAAGGCAGAAGGCGTAAGAGCGAATTCGAAGGAGATTACAAAGCTTTTTCTAAAATCAAGACTTAGTTTTCTTCAATATTTTTCTTCAAAATCTTTTCTCTTTGTATAATTAAATACTTCTTGTATTACAAATTAGAGGAAGAATTTTGAGAATGTTTTGGTATCAGAGGCTTGTATTACAAATTTGATTCCTTTTCCTTTATCTTGATGTGCCTTAATGTGTCATTTGGATTCTTTGTGTCCTTTTGATGCTTTAATGTGTCTTGATGTGTCTTTTGGATTCTTTTTATCTTAGTAACGTTCTTGATGTGTCCTTGATGTATTGCAAAGTCTCTAATCTTATCGGCTCAGCTTCCCTTTTTCAAAAGAAAAAATATTGAGTGAAGGCCGTAAGATAAAATCTTCTTTCGTGCTGGCTTTTGTTGTTTAATGATCTTTTCCTTACATCATTAATTCTATACTGGTACAGTCTTCATCATTTACTGTTATGTTAAATAGTGTATTTTTTGTTTCTAATGTATCTTCATATTATGGGAATGGTAAATTCGTATTCTCCCCAAATTTGTACGTTTTTCCTTTTGCTAACAATGCTATGGTGTTGAGAGTGGGAGAACATATATTGTGAAATAAAAGTTGTGATGATATAGATAACCCTAATGTGTGATAAAGTAAATAGTTTGTTTTAAATTTAACAATTATTATTTGATATGTTTTAGATATTTTTTATTAAATAAAAATATATAAAATAATATTAAATATATTTATTTAATTTAAATTAAAAATTATATAAAATTTTAAAATTTTCTCATATTATTAAACAAAATGTAATGTTCAAAAAGTAATAAATTTAATAATAATTCATACTAATTTAAATTAAATTATATTATATTAAAAAATAAAAATATTAAAATTTAAAATATTATAAAATAAATTTTGACTTAAAATTTTTCATAGATATAACGAAGTATTTATTAAGGTATCATCACAAAAAAATATATTTAAATATTTCAAAAAATAAAAATATTTATTTAAAATTAATAGTTTCAAAAAATTAAAAATTTCGTGAAAAATAACTGAAGAATAAAAAATTGTTCAACTTTAAAAGGATAAACTCAAAATATGATGTAAAATTTATTTAAATTATTTTTTAAAAATTTTAATAATAAAAGTACTTTCAATTTTTTAATACTATTTAAAGTGAGATTTATTTTAAATCAAATTAATAAATTATATTTTTATTTATTATTTTTAAATATTAATTAAAATTTATTTAATAATACAAAATAAAAATATTAAAATTTTATATAACATTTATTTTTAATTTAATTTGATAAAACTATACTTTATTAATATTTAATTTTTATGTAATATCACATCAAGTTGATACATAAACGTTGTTTGCAATATTATCAAAATTTGACAAGAAAAGTAAGTTGAATCTTAGGAAATGAATTAATTAAAAAATTATTAAGAAAGAAAATACCAAATTAAAATAAATTACTAAAAATTAATTACAAAGTTTTTATAAAATTTTATTATCGTGTGGTGAAAAAGATGATTTGGAGCATAAATGACAACGGTTTTACATTTCCCAGGTACTGGGTCAGAATAAAACAAATTCAAATGTATTTAAATGAATTTGGAGCTAGTTTAAATTTTAAATTTTAAATTTTAAATCAGATTTAAATTTGAATATTTAAATACTCGTTACTTGAATTCTTTTATATAATTGAATTAATATATTAAAATTTAAATTTTGAATGAGTACATTTTAAACTTTTAATTATATTTTATTTAGTTTGAACTTTTAATTTTAGATAATAATTTATTACTACATTGTAGCTTTTTTATTAATAAAAATTATATTATTTTTTGAATTTTTATTAATTTATTTTAAATTTTAACTATGTTTAACAATTAATTAAACATTTATGAGTTTATTAAAATTTATAAAATATATTTATATATAAATATAATAAAATTCAAATAATTTTAAATAATGTAAAATTAATTATAAAAAATTAAATTTAATTAAAATAAATTTTTAAAATAAATAATAACATAAATTTGAAATACATTAAATTTTTTAAAATAATAACACCCGACCCTTTACCATCCCATGTAGAAACTTTGAGTGGCTTCTACACCTTCATTCTCGAAATTGGGTTATACAGCTTTTGTTTGTTTAATGGGCTGGGCACATGAGTTATATAGTTCCTTTTTGGGCTTTTATGCCCCCTAATATATATATATATATATATATATATTAATGTGTTAATTATAAAAAAAAATATTTTTATTTTTTAAAATTTTAATATATACTATTAATATTTTATTATAAATATTAATAAAAATAATTGTAATTTCATACTTCTAATGTGATAATTTTCATAAATTAAATATTAAATTAGTTATTTTTTCAGAATGATGGAGTAAATGTATCTAGATTTTTATTAAAATTAAAAGATTTCAAATATTTTTTAATAATTTTAAAAAGTTTAATTTATGAATAAGTAAATTTTAATTTGTAATTTAAATTTAGAGTTGGAAACTTTTTGAACTTATTTTGTACCCAAGGAGGATGGTTCTGCCATCCATAAGTGTTTACTTCTGTATTTGCTTTCATAATTCGAATTTCATTCTGCTGTTGTCTACCTATGCCCATATTTGCTTGTTTCTCGAGAAAGAAGGAAAAACAGAAAAGAAAAGAAGTTCATTTTCCATAATTAGAACTTGCCCAAAAATTAAGTGCGCGGTTTGACTTGTACCCGACATTTTGTTCTACCTGAAGTCTATACATTTCGCGCGCAGGAAAATGAAGAATCAGTTGGGGATGGCATGGAGGCCACATATATAGGAAAAAGGAGTTTGTTATCCTGAGAAAGAGACGCCTACAGCTATGGCAGGCCTTAAAATCAATTCTTACCCAACTCCCTATCCAACATTCTCTCTCTCAGTCTTCATTTGGTTAGTTTGCAATATTCTAGTTTCTTCTTTTCCTCCGTAGATTGACACAACGGCGGAGAAAGGCAACTGCTGATTTGTTGCCCATTTTGGGGCTTTTGTTTGTTCTTCATTGGATTCACGGTCTCCCTCGGGTTCTGAGGTACTTCTACTGTTTCATTTTAGTTTCTTTGAATCTGTGCATGGTGTTCTTTATTCTTTCATGTATTCAACGTGCAATGCTAGAGTTTTAAAGAATGGTGAAATGAAATTTCAATTTCTTAGAAGGCTTGAGGATTTAAGTGTTTGGCTGATTATGTTGTCATACAGCTTATCCGTGAGATGCTTGTCCTGAAGGCTGATTATGTTGTGATACAGCAAATCTCTCTTTGGAGATTTGGTGTTCTGCAATGACAATTTGTTGCTGCAGAAAACTTCAATTCGCGGAAGAATTGTTAAGAAGTTCAGGGGTTCCTGGAAACCATTTTGAATGATTCGATGATTAGCTAAGAGAGAGGAATGCAACTAAAATTGTGGGAGATGTTAGGCTAAGATCCCATGCTCAATTTCTCTATCTTCTGAGGGGACAAAGAATTTGAATGTCAGTCTTTGATACAGATTGCTACTTTAGCTTATTGTGTTCAACCATTTTAGATACATATTAGAAAGATATATGAGGGACTATGCTGAAATTTCTAGTTTTGCAGTATAGGATGGGAGGGAAAAAAGAAGTTTGCTAAGGCTAATGAGAAACGAAAGAGATTTACAATATGATCTGAATGTGCTTATGCTAATTACAATGGCATTTAGAACGAGCTCATCCTGTATGTATTTATACTTGTGAATGAGATGCATGTGCTTGTTTATGCATGTTGTACATCTTCACCTTTCAATATCACAATCTTTGCTTCTTGATTGCACATAATATCAATACAACGCCTTTCTGCTTTCTTAAGTAGGAAATGCATGGGTCATGGTTTCCTTTTCATCTGTATTCTTGGCTAGAGATAATGTGGGAAAGTCATGTCTGAGGTTCTTATGTAGTTAAAGGATCCAAGTGGAGAAATTGTTGTGAAATGTGTGCAGGTTTCTGACAGTCCTGCAATTCATTTCTTGTTTTGCTCCACGAAATACCTGAGACAGTTCTTTAAATCTCTTGCCTTTACTGCTTATTAAATTTAAGTTTATGCTGTATTGTTAAGATAATTAGATAGACGGTCTTACATTCTGTGCTTTTTCACAGTTAAACTCCTGTACCATGAGATGGTATAGAATCTTTAGAGCATAATTCAAATTAGGCATGCAGTTATGGAGTCTGGACATGAGAAGACACACCCAACTGCTAATCTTGGTAAAAATGATCATTTAACCCCAGGAAAGACGTTAATCTCATCCTCATCCTCTTCTTCATCTGAGGACTCCTTTCAAGATGCAGATGATATCAGTAAGTCCACTCTAGATACTACTAACCACCCGAAACACGACAAAGACACTCATTGCACGCCAGAATATAGTGGAGAGGATATACCCATCAGCTCTATGCCAAGCCATGCACATTCTATCGATGGACCTGAAGGGCACTCATTAGAACCAGAAGATCCTAGTCATACTAGTGAATCGAGCTCAAGTGATGGGTCAGAGAAGGAACTCCCTCCAATGCAAGTAATGGATCGAACAGATGACTCCACTACCTCTGATACATACAGGATACCATCCTATGTTTTTGCTAGAAATAAATCTGCAGCACCAATGGAATGGAGTGTTGCTTCTAATGAATCGTTGTTCAGCATTCACATGGGAAATATGAGTTTCACCAAGGAGTATGCATCATGGATGAAGTCTGGAGAGCTGGTAGTGCCGGGTGATTCTACTTTCTCTGGTCCACTGATGGATCTCTCAAATATTCATCCTCCAACTAACAAATCAACTGATACTGGCCAAGAAAACAAGCATGTGAATGGGGGTTTTGGCATAACTGAAGCAGAAGCTGCTGAAACTATGAGGGAGGTTATACGGGAGAATGAAGACGGTTCTAGCAAAGGAAAAGTGCCCACTGCCAAGGATAGACGTCGTAGTTCCACTAGCCTTTCTCACCGTTCAGATGAGAGTGGAACCAGTGTGAGATCTTTCGCATTTCCAGTGTAAGCTGTTTCACTGTCCTCTCAATCTTTGATAACAAGTAGTTCTGGATATATTATTGTGTAATTGTGCATATCTGTGAAATTTCTTGTGGAATTGATGGATTTTTGTTGTTCCTCCTCTTAATTGCCAAATAAAAAATAAGATGACCTTGCTAAAACATGGCATGCTAGATGCCCATGAAAGCGCGAGAAGAACTAGCTATTAAATAAAATAAAAAGCAAATGAACTGAAGTTCTAACTGAGGTCACTTCTTTACAATGCAGAGTACCCTAGAGAACTGTGAATGTCTGCAGTATTTCAAGCAAAACACTGAATCCTTTTTGTTTAACATGCAGATTGGCAGCAGATGGCCATGGAGACAAGAGTGGTTCATCGATGGGTGGCACAGAAAAGCACAAGAAGCAGTCACGAACACAATCACAGCGAGAGACTCCAAAAGTAGCTTCAGGTCAGGTAGAGCCAGAGCCCCAGAAATCACAGACTCCTAAATCTAACTCAGATCATTCTAAATGGTTATCCTGCTTCCCTTGTTGTCCATCATCCCGTTCTTGATCATTTCTGATGTTCTGAATGCTAAGAGTCTGGCTGACAATGCATCTGGTTTGTCTACTTTTTCGATAGTTCTGCCATGGCTTCTCTATTGTGTTGATTGGTTCACATGGGACAGTCAATCCATGCACTATATGATCATTGGATCAATGCACACAATTTCTCATTGGAAATGTCGGTGAGATTACATAGCTTTTAGCATTGACATGCAAAGCACATCTCCAGCAAAAGTTTTGCTTCTCTTTGATGACATATTCATCCATGAAAGGAACTGTAGTTGCTTCACCACCAGAAAAATACGCAAGATTCGGCCATAGCTTTTAGCAGTATTTTAAGTTTGATCTTCCCATTTGGAGGGCAGATAGTGATGTCCACAATTTGATTGTCTTATGTAATGTAGAGCAGGAATGATCTTAGCGTCTGCACTTGAAAAGTAAATGGCCAATTGTATATATAATTTGTTGTTCATTGATCAAAGTTTTATATCATAGTGGATAATTGAATTGCTCTCGAGTTTTTTCTTTTGAGTTCTCTTTGATAGTTTGAAATTTCCATTGCATGCCATATTGCCATGTATGGAAGTTTCTGAAGTAGATAGGTGTGTTCGTTGGAATTATGATCCTGATTTCATTATTTTAACAAAATAATTTTTTATTTATTATGTTAATATAGAAAATAATTTTATTAAATTATTACCCATCAATATTTTTTTAAAAGTTTAGCACAATTCGAATAAATTAAAGATCCGGATTCGTATTTTTCACCTAGTTTTTTAAAAATTGAATCATTTAAGGATTCAAGCCATGTGGTTTCTAGATAATGAATTTGATTCTACATATTATTATAATTCTAAACTTAAGTCCTTTAAATTTGATTTTTCACAAATAGCAAATCAATTGTTGAAGCAAAGATTATTGTAATGTGTATTAACTTTGTTATTATGATTATTTGATTTAATTTTTATTGATTTTATAGTTTTATTCTTTAATATGATTATAAAAATCATTATCCACACACATTATATTATAAATATCATTGATGATTACATAGACGGTATGGCTACGATAATTTGAACATGCAATTAGAATTAAAAATAAAAGAATTTCACCAATTTAGTTGCATTTAGATGGATGAATTTCTTTGTAAGAATAATGCATTTTAAAATGAATATTTAATATCGAAGCAATTATTCATAAAATTAAAAATATTAGATAATTCAAAGTTATATATATATATATATTTGGTTAGTGATGAAAATATTTTTATACAATTTTATTTTTTTAAATGAATAAAAATAAAATGCTATTTAAATTTATAATACATTGTCAATTGTACATAACAATTATAATCGTAGTTATTGTCTCATATCTCTTAAAATTGTTTTTCACAATTTCAAGATGCATAATAAAGACATAAATTATTTAGTTGTTATGATTTTTAAACTATAGTAAAATTTAAAATTTTTTGATTCATGTATTAAAAAATCACTTAATTTTGAATTCATTTTATAATCAGTGTTAATTATTGATATTTAATTTTTTTAAATGAGTATAATATTATATTACAAAACCCATATTATTTATTTTAAATTTTTAGTGTTAAAAACTATCATCTATTCTTATAATTTTTAAAATATTTAATATTTTATAAAAGATATTAAATATCAATTTCTCTGGATTATTTTTAATTTATTCTTTCAATTTATTCATTTAACCTTGCAAATTGGCATTGCTCCCATGTGGGCTACATCCATGATCCATTATCCTATGGGCTCCACCAGAGGCTTTTGTAAATTCCTGTTTTTCCAGGGGTCCAATAGTAAAAAGATAAAGTTTTAAAATATAGGGTAAATTTGAAGGGTACATATGTAATTCTACCATTATAATAGTTTTGGCGCGAGCCCGCGGCGCTGTTAAAATCGAAAACAAAAACCCGAAGCTTAAAAGATCCTTCAAATTCCCGCAAAAAGCCGAAACTGCTCAAAATCGCGGGAATATGGCTCTAATTACAAATTTCCCGCTCAAATCTTCAGATACAAAATCCTCTTTCTCTTCTCATTCTTTTCTACACACACACCCCATTCAGAGTCCAAGAAACGTATACCAATCAATCATACTCCCAATACATCTCCAGGGAGAGAGAGAGAGAGAGAGAGAGAGAGAGGTCCAAGGAGAAAGAGGTAGAGAATGGCTAAGTCAGTGACCCCAGATGCATTGTCGATCATGCTCTCAAACCCATCTCCAGATTCATCGTCGGATCTCCCGGAGATCATCGTTCAGGTCTTGGATCTGAAATCTACTGGGAACCGATATACGTAAGTTTCTCTCTGTAGTTTTTTTTTTTTCTTTTTTGTGGTAGGAATTCGTTTTTTCTCAAAACTTCATCCTAAACCTTATCGGTTTGCCTATCGATTTACATATGTCAATTAATTGAAAAAAAAATACACATACTTATCTAGTTTTGCATCCAGAACTTTAAATTGGGTGTTTCTGGTTTTCCCTCTCTCAATATTACTAGGTTGCGATTAGGAATTCCCCCTCAAGCCCATCAAGTGTATTATCAATGTTTGGTTATATGTTGCGTGAATATATCCATGAAGTTGTTTGCTCAAAAGAAGCTTGAATCCACCTTTTGAAATTGGTTTGGAGAACTTAATTTGGAATTCGCAAATCTATTTCACCTATTTTTTCCTAACTTCTGTTTGGAGCCTGGAAGAAAGTGGAGAAGAACATGAGGAAAAAACTAATTTTGCTACATTTTCGCTCTATACTAGCTGAAAAATTGAAGACCCAGCTTGAAGCAGCTAATATATTGGGCCGTTCAATTTGTTTTAGACAAACATTAGAACTTTCAAGGTTTTCTGATCTAACAGTAACTAAGCTATTTAGTATCATCTGCTACTTTCAGTTATTGATGAACCATATGGCAACAATTTGATTGTGCTATTGTCCTTTCTGGGCTGAACATGATTTCAGTTAGCATTTTCCAAGCCAGATTTGTGCTTTTTCTGTTGTCTGCTTGTTTGTTTTCCTCCTTGAAGTTAGATTTTATTGTTTTCCTTTGGATGTGGTTTGTTTGTACGGTAAGTTTCTCAATCAAGTGTAGTGATAGTATATGAGTGCAAGTGTGCTCCCTTGTGTAATTAGTTTGAGTGTTTTGTTGCTCCTTTTACCAAATCTACAGCAAAGTTAGGCCTGAATTTGACTGGTTATGAGCCTGAACAATCTCTCTGATTGTCTTAATTTGACTTAATAGTTTCAATTTCATTGTGGGCTTAGATGTTGCATATAATGTTAAAAGAGCATTAAATTCAATATATATTGCTGACTGGTTTCTGCTTTGCTTGCAGATTTAGTGCTAGTGATGGAAAGATGAAACTAAGAGCAATATTCCCATCAAATCTGACATCTGAGATCATCTCAGGAAAAATCCAAAACCTGGGTCTCATCTGCATTCTTGATTATACGCTCAATGATATCCCAAGTAAATCAGAGAAGTAAGAAGCAAGTTTATATATTTCTTTAAATGGATTTATCTTTTTTTCTTCATTCATTTTCCTTTAAAAGAACTTAGTTTCTTATTTGATGTGTGCTCTTAATTGTTTCTAGGTATTTAATAGTGACAAAATGTGAGGTAGTTTCTCCTGCACTTGAGATGGAGGTGAAGGCTGAGATCAAAACTGAAGAAGTTGGTATTATATTGAAGCCAAAGCAGGAGGCTGATACCAATAATGTGATTAAAAAGGAGACCACTGGCATCACTTTGAAACCAAAGCAAGAAATAGTTGCTAAATCTGCTGCCCAGATAGTTCAGGAACAGAATAGAAAGTGCGTTTCTTGTTTGAAGTTAATTGACTGTAAATACTTTTTGATAATACATTGAGTTCCACTGTCTAGTTAAGCTTTGCATGTCTATAAAAGGTGTAACATGATAATTTAGATGTAGTTGTTTTTGCAATTTTCAGCATGGCGCCTGCTGCACGAATGGCTATGACACGAAGGGTTCATCCTCTTGTTTCTTTGAACCCTTACCAAGGCAATTGGACCATAAAAGTTCGTGTTACAAGCAAAGGAAACATGCGGACCTATAAGAATGCTAGAGGAGAAGGGTGTGTCTTCAATGTGGAGCTAACAGATGAAGATGTAAGCTGAAAAATCTGCTTAAGATCTTTCTCTCTATTGGCTTCAAGTTATGATTTTGAATTCTATTTTTTTGGGTAATGTTGTGAGTGATGAATAAATTCATTTTCTTTATGCAGGGCACACAAATTCAAGCAACAATGTTTAATGAAGCTGCAAGGAAATTTTATGACAAGTTCCAATTGGGCAAGGTTTACTACATATCTAGAGGAACTCTTAAAGTTGCTAACAAACAGTTCAGGACAGTGCAAAATGATTATGAAATGACCTTGAATGAGAGCTCTGAGGTAGAAGAAGTTAGTAATGAAGCAACTTTTATTCCAGAAACAAAATTCAATTTTGTCCCTATTGATGAGTTAGGTCCCTATGTCAATCAAAAGGAGCTTGTTGGTAAGAACAATACTTCGGTAATTTGCTATAGATTTATCTTCTGTTTTACTTTTCATGTATATAATGCCATCTCTTATGACATTGAAACCTCAGATATTATTGGGGTTGTTCAAAGTGTTTCTCCTACCATGAGCATCCGGAGAAAGAGTAACAATGAGACTGTTCCAAAGCGTGATATTACTGTTGCAGATGAGACGTAAGTTTATATTTTTTGTTACCTGCTTGGTCATTTGATATTTACATCAAGTCATGCTCAAGCTATGAATGTATAAAATGCAGGAAGAAGACAGTGGTGGTTTCTCTGTGGAATGAGCTTGCAACTGGGATTGGCCAGGAATTGCTTGACTTGGCTGATAAGTCTCCTATAATTGCCATGAAGGGCCTCAAAGTTGGAGACTTTCAAGGTGTTTTGATGTTAGATCTTAAAATTGGAAATGGAAACAAATTTTTACGTATGAGACAAACTGTACTGATTTGTAATGAGATCTTGATGTTGTTGCAGGTGTATCTTTGTCCACCCTGGGAATAAGCACAGTGCTGGTTAATCCAGATATACCTGAATCTAAGAAGTTGAGATCTTGGTAAGCTTTGTCATCAGCCACGTGAATAACTTAGTTATGTGCACCCACCTCCCTCCTCCCAAATGAAAGCTATATTTTCATCTGCATTTCTCTTTCTCTATAGGTATGATTCTGAAGGTAAAGGGAGTTCCATGGCCTCTATTGGCTCTGGCATGAGCCCTTCAGGCAAGAGTGGATTGAGGTCCATGTACTCTGATAGAATTTCCCTTTCTCAAATAACAAGTAACCCATCCTTGGGTGAAGATAAGGTATCATATATTGGCTCTTCATAGCAAAAGAAATTTTGAGTTTATCTTTCCATGCCAACCCCTGATGTGTATATGAAATGCTTGTGAATGAAATATTAAAATTAAGGAAATCAGCAGTTCTGCTGTGAAAATAAAAGGGACTTAATTCCTTCGCTGTTCCAGTGCATTAATGACAGCAGTTTTCACACATTAACATGATTAATTGGTCAGTTGCCCTTTCAAGTGAATTGAAAATATGCTTACCTTTGATAATGTGAATTTGTTTTTTTGTTTGTTGCAGCCTTCATTTTTTAGTACCAGGGCATATGCAAGCTTCATCAAGCCTGATCAGGCAATGTGGTACAGAGCTTGCAAAACTTGCAACAAGAAAGTCACTGAGGCTATTGATTCTGGGTATTGGTGTGAAGGGTGCCAGAAGAATGACCAAGAATGCAGTTTAAGGTCAGAGAGTTTTTTAAATAATTGGAATTTGCACTTGGATTTTGAAACTCCTTTAGCTTTCCTCTACATTCTTGTAAAACTTCTTGTGCCCATTATCAGATATATAATGGTAGTGAAAGTCTCTGATTCAAGTGGTGAAGCATGGTTTTCTGCATTTAATGAAGAAGCAGAGAGGATCATTGGATGCTCTGCTGATGAGCTTGATAAACTGAAATCTCAGGTAAATTAACAATGAAATTGATCTACAAAAACCTGTTAAGAAAGATTCTGCAAACTAATTTCTGATTTCCTTAATCATCTTCAGGAGGGAGAAGAAAGTGAATACCAATTGAAATTGAAACAAGCTACTTGGGTTCCTCATCTCTTCCGGGTTAGTGTTGTGCAGCAAGAGTACAATAGTGAGAAGAGACAAAGGATAACTGTTAGGGCGGTTGCTCCGGTTGATTTTGCTGCTGAAAGCAGACTTTTGCTTGAAGAGATATCAAAGATGAGAACCTCTCAGTAGTTTACTAGTCCAAATTCATGTCTAGGCTATGACTTCTTTTCTCTTAATATGATGGGGGGAGGTTAGATCTAATTTTGGATTCTCATTGTTGATTCTCACATCTCTGCTTGTAATTATGCCTTCAGGGAGTGGATATCAACCTTTTTGTCAAATTTGTAGTTCTAATATTAAGTTCATACACTGCATTTAACCCTTGAAGCGTGCTTGATGGTGCTCTTTCTCTAAGTATTAGGAGAGAGTGAATTAAATGTATAGGCTTGACATGATCATATCCGTTTCCCCTTTTGGTGGCTCTCTTGAAAAATTCATGATAAAGATTTGAAATTACAATTTCTTATCAGTAATTTGTGATGCAAAAGCTGAGGTCATAACAAGTTCCCCTTTTCAGTGACTTGATTAGAATTTATGACGATCCATTTCATGAGTAGAATAAAGCAGTTACAGCACCATAAAATCCGAGTAAGAACTTGCCCTCATGTTTAGATATCTTTCATTGAGGATTGAATAAACAGAAAAATCTTCCAGATTGGTTAAGGTTGCAGATTTGAGATCATGGAGCAGAGGATTTGGTGTTTGGTCCTCAATAACTACAGATATCTGAATGTGAGATTACCTCTTTAGGATGAACCAAGCATAATTTCACTCAGACATAAAATAGCAGCAGGAGCTTCAGCAATCGCTTCGGCAGTCATATCTACAATGCATGAGTAATAAGTGTTCAAGTGCTGTCAATATGAGCATTCACATGCTTGCATACCTGTGTTTCAAGGAGAGAGAGCCTGTTGCAGAAATTCAAGCTTCAAGTACAGCCATCCAAGTATGGTTCCCACGAAAGTCATTCAATGATCAACAAGTAAACTGCAGTCTTCTTATTAAATCTGGAATGCAGCATATACACAACGTTCTCATGAATGACCATAACAAGAGAGCTCTCTAATTATTCACACTGCAGAACACTAAGCTTCTGAAACTACCTTCTGTCTCTATAAACAAATTTCAATGAGAAGTTAATACATGATCATACAAAAAATTGACTCAGGCCTTGAGATAGGGGGTAAGTAACAATGCAATTTTATGCAATAATTTAGATGCACTATTGCCGTCGTCGCTACCATCTTTAGTGAGAGGAGAAGTCCGCTCTTGAAAATTATGGAAGCTGCCTGTGAAATCTGTAAATAGGCCATCAACTCCTATCTTGTTAATCCAGTACTCATATTCCTGATATGGGTCTTGATGAAAGTTGAAGTGTAAGAATTCATTCTCATTGCGGTAAGTGTATGGGTGCACCTGAATTGGATTCATCATGAAAATATGTAATTAAGCTCCTAGATAGAGTGGTGAACTTGAAAATGAAAACCGTATTGATACATAGCAGCCTAATTTTCTGAATGATCTCCACAGAAACTCTAATTAAAACCTCAAACCTTTTGAATCATATGTCTGCAATCAATCAGGCAACAAGTAGAGAGAAGAAAGGTACCTGTAGGTCATAAGCATGAGCTCTTGCAACAAGATCTGTAGGTGTTTGCAAATAATTATTGACCACAGGAACCACTGTATCTTTCCATGGTCCAATGCCAATAACATATTCCTTGATGAAGCCAAGATAAGCATCGGATGTGATCTCAGCGTATGACTGTATATTGTCAATTACATTTTCTTGCATTAATATTTACGAAGACAAATAGGTATAGAGAATCATACAATGTTAACCAGACTACAGAGAGGGTAGTCACTTGGGTAAAAACTTCATTATTAAAAGCCAGTAATAATTCAAGACAACAGTATGGCTCCAGGCTTCCATCTGACAAATTATCGATCATAACAAGTGAACATAGCAGAAGGCAGAATCTTCAAACCATAGACTAATCATGCAGCAATTAGTTTAATAACAGAAGTTCACATATGCGTAACAGAAAGAACAGTGGTATCTGAAATACATTTTCTTGCGTGTCATGATAATCTATTCCTCAAATGAATAATTTAGACAATAAGAATATTCAACAGCCACTTAATATATATTATTTTTCTTTTAGTGAACAACAAGAGCATGTAATTCATAAGAATGATGCAGTGAACACAAACCTGATTAGTATCTTGAGTTGGAATGGTGACATCATCTATTAGAAAGATTTTGGGTGAGTCTGTCAGATTTGATATGTAGACAAGTGATGTTGGAGCAAAGGACTGGATAAACACTGGTTGATTTAACCAATCTTTTGACATATATGAACCTCTGTATCCATACTTCTTGAGTGTCTCCACAAACTTGTCTTCAAATCTCTTACCACCAGACCACTTCACCTGTCAATTGTAATAGTTACGAAAAAAGTCATAGTGTTGTGATGAAGAATCTGTGACCAGGTATCTCAAAAGATTTTTTTTTTCTTTGATAAGGAACAATTGATATCTCAAAAGATTTTAAATATAAAATAACTAACAACCCCATGTTTCACATCCAAATGGTTTAAACAAAAGTTGCTCACTATCTCACATGGTATAAAAAAAAAAATATGAAAAGAAGAACAAGGACTGTTGCGGCTGAATTTTCTTCAATAAAACCTCATTGTTTCAAAGTTTTATTCCTCAAAAAATAGACTTGGCAGCCGTATTTGAGATCTCAAATATGATATCAAATTCTAACACTAAAACCTGATGTCTACCTTGCCAAGGATAGTTTCAGGTTAATTTTTGATATATCACCTTTTTTTGCTCCCTTTTGGTAGGGAAACAAAAAGAAAGCAGTCAGTCGTTCCTTCATGCAATCATATTTTGATCCATAAAGCAGTTCTCTTGGGAATCATGTAGGAGAATTTACTTACATGCTGGTTGATAAAAACTGGATTTTTAATCTCTGGATAAATTCCAACCACTCTTGGTGCATCTAGTGCGATTGCAATGAACTCTTCAAAAGTAATAATAGGAAATTTCCCTGCAGAAATAAACCAGAAGAGAAAACTACTGAGTATTGTTTCATCTACCCAAAAAAAGTCGAAAGAGGTTTTCATAATGAGAGAGAGCATATTATATGACACTTTGAATAACCACTACATCAAACATGGGCAGTTTTTCAGCAATAATCTGTAAAAGTCATGATACATAGGACTTGAAAATTCCTGTCAGATCAGGAGGGCAATGACAAAGAGAGAACGCATGAATAACAAAATTTGCTGAACATTCTCATAAAAATATTGAAAAGGTCAATCTATCATAGACATATAGTAGACATTTTGTCCAGCACATATCTAGCCTTTCCATAATAAGATGCACACAATGTGAGTAGGAGATTAAAGAGCATCAATGTGCCCTATATGCTGTAGGTCAAAGCCTTTGGTTGAGATGCCAGCGTAGCATCTTACTCAAGTAATTCTGTCTTTTGTTTTATACGTATTATGTAGGTATTTATACGTATATAATAGTAAGTTAAACTTGATTTGTTAATGGAACATTGTAGGTAATAATTGCTTCATGGCTCTTCCTTCGCATTGTAAGGTATCTCATGTAAAGGTGCATTTAGTTGCATACATGTTGCCAAATATCTTCATTAGCAGCAGTAATATATTTATCTATGATATTGAGAAATAAATTAGCACTAAGTATTGGAAAAAATTATATCCACAAAAGAATTATGTATCACTAGAGACTTTTGTGGGGTCAATAATCTTCAGCCAGCTCATCATATTACTGTTCCTATAGTTCAGTTTTTCCTTCCCCCTTCTCAATTTCCCTCTTTAAGAAGATAGACAATTTGATGAAGATGGATAAAGGAAAACCAAAATCTTGGGGACAATTCAGCACTAATTTTATCGACACCAAAATAAATAGCATGATCCAAATTATACAGATGAAAAAATAAGAAAGTAACATTGACTTGAACAAGTGACGTGAGATCAAAGTATGTGAAATTCAAATGCATGTAATTCACAAAGAAACTAACCATTATATTGTTGATCCCGGAAACTGTACCTCTGCTTCACACGTAATTTCTTTAGTTCTTTCAATGTGAAATCAACTGCATGCAATCAGAAGAATTTTCAACTATTTCAGTAAAACATAGGTAATAAAATAAACTTCTGAAAGGTTGAAGATAGCATATTACAAAAGAATACAACCATGCTTCTTCACAAATGCAAAAAGGCTAGATTTAAATACTGCTGTAAGCTTACACGCTTGGTTGAATACATAGCCACCAGCAGAACATAAATTTTTTCAGTAGTGATAAAAGGTATAGGGTAAAGGAGGTCAAAGTGACATGGCTATCATACCAGTGAAAAAGCCAGTGATGTTGAACCCTTGGACCTCATAGGTCCTTTTACGATTTGCAAACTCCTTGTGTTGTGCAATATCAGTCGTGTCATCAAGGATAACATCATGGAAACATATCAAAATACCATCTTTGGAGGAAAGAATATCTGTTTCTATGAAGTCTGCACCCTCTTCAATGGCTCTCTGCAAGAAGCAGTCATTTTTCAGGTGCATATATCATATTAGGTGTGAAAAAGATATCAAGAAACAAGCAAAACATCTTCAACTTCAATAATCTCCTGAGCAATTAAGGAACCTAAATCCGAAATTCACATGTTTGGACAGAGGAAAAAATTGAGACAATAAGGTTAAAAATATATTTTGATGATAAATATACAGATGCTTTAGATCAGAAGAAAACAAGGAAAAAGAAGGCACAACATGATCTTTGGCTAAAGAAAGATGCTGGGTAAGAGTAGAGATCTTTCCTCTTTCTAACCCCCATCCCAGTAAAAGAGAGAGAGAATGAGAGGGAAAAGGAGGGGAAAAAAAGCCTCCATTGCACATGCATCTTCCACTCTGATAACTCTACAGTGAAATAATGACCTAGAACAACAGATTGCTGTGAGTATGATGATTCACATAACTGTAAATCCCTGACTTGCTAGTATCTCTGAGGAGATTGATGAACAACAAATTGGACAATCATTACTCATCATCTCTTATCATTTCCTCTTATGTCTTTAGCAACTTATAGATATATTCTAAGAGAGAAAGCGAAGCATAATGATGTGCTAACTCTGCATTCTAATACATACCATATATGCAGCTGCAGTTTCTTCAGGGATCTCTCCATTTGAACCTCTATGTGCGATATTATAGGCACGAGAAGTTTGTATTGACTGTCTAGCGCCATTGGCTGTTTTGCTAGGGAGTGGATAGAAAGGCCTTGCAGCACATGCAGCAATGAGTGACAGAAATAATAAAGGTGTAATGCCTGTACATGCCGCAAGACCAAAAGCATTAATCATTCCATCTATCAAAGAATGAAATTGGTTAAACAGAAATAAATAGATATCTCTTACATCAGCAATTAAATAGCTATCACAAAAGATCTAGCTTTTGAGCTACAAGAAACTATACAACCAAGGTACAAATTGTATGCATAAACACAAGCTGAATGCAATTCCAACAATAATGAATGCATTTTATGCAATGAATTATATTGTTCTTCCCATGGGTATAGTATTGTAAGAAAAATAAACTTACATACTTGCTAAAACTCCCCAATGTTTTTTCTCTCCAATGATCAAATATATTTCCCTAGCATTTGGCCCAGCTAGGAAAGCCATAAGTTACTAAAAGGGGATTAGAGATAGAAAGATCATAATTTTCCAATAAAAACAATTATCGAATACACAAAAAGGTAATAGATATTGTAATAGTCCGTTTCCCACAGCAAGCAGGCCAAAAATTAAAAAAAGAAACAACAAACACAAGAAGCTCTGTGGTTGTGCTTTTATGCAAATATTCACTGGTAATAATTGGAAATTCATTGCCATTGTCCGAACAGACATTATCTACGAAGAAGTAAAATGTCAAGAGGAAAAGAAACAGATGCATTTTCTAACAAAAAAATTATAAAACAAGGGGCCAAAAAACACCCCTTTCAAATCATGGCTGCAGCAAAACAGAAACATTACATCAATATCAAAACACACAGAAACTGAAAAAGCCCAGAAATTCATATATCCATAACACAGTGGCTAATAATGTCAAATCAAACTAAAAAAAAAGCACAAAAGCTGGAAATTCACAAATGCAAGCAGCTAAAAGGAGGAGGGGGGCATCAAAGCTTATATCTTTTTCAAACTACCAAAACACATAAAACCCAGACATCAAATATGCCAAGTAAACAGAAAATGGCAAAGAAAAGAAACAATCATGCTGATGTCAAACCAGCTAGCCAAGAAATCATTCATGCCTACTAAACAGTGAGAAGCGCATAAAAGTTGAACCTAAAATGAAAAATCGAAGTTAGAGCTTACTACACATTGAACCCATGATCTCGGCCCTTCTCAAACACGCTCTCTCCCTGCTGTGTTTTCCCTTTGGACTACTTTTCTTCTGCCAAAGCTAGGGGTCTTCTGCTTAGAAAAAAGAAACAGTTGACAGTCCTCGCCATGATCAAATGTCAATATAACATTATAAAACTAAATTTGTCAATACAGCGCGTACCTCAAATGTATTTTTAGCATGCTTACTTGGGTTCTGTCCTGCCAATCCACCTGTAATCTTCAAAGAATATCCCCTCAGATATGCTTCACGGGTTTAGAGAGTGCCTGCCAGGGATGACTTTATATCACAATCCAATGGAGAACAGTGGACTTTTGACAGAGTGGTTAACGTGGTTGGCTATTATTGGGCTGTCGTTTTAAGGTTGTGAAAGTAGCTTATCCCTTGACAAGTTTTGTGTTTTTTAGATAATTAGTTGGCATCGGAGATTCGGAGGGAGAAAGCCCGCAGTCAAGTTTGCTAATTTGTTAGCGCTTAGTGATCCCATGTTGTAGTCCTCACGTGAGTTGGCGATGTGGCAGAGTTTTATTCGCTCAATTGGAAAAAGTCAAATCCTTCCATTAATTTATTTAAAAAGTATATGAAATTCATAATTACGTAAATTTATATTATTTTTATATATTAAACATATTTTCCAAAGTTTATAATTTTCAACTGTATTTATGATCATATCTATTTATTTTAATTTTATCTTACATATTTTAAATATATAAAATGTAAAAAAATCATTTAACAATATTGTAATCAAATTTTATATTTTACGTTTTTATAAAAATAAAAATATATTTTTATATTATTATATTGTTAAAAATCAAAATTTTATATTATTTTTATATCATTAATGTATAAATTTTAGTAATTACATTATTAAATTAATCTGTAAGTATAATTATTTTTTTATAATAAAGTGTTTCATAGCAAATAAAAAAATGTTTTTGTATAAAAAAAAATTATTTCTATCAAATTATTTGTTTGTGTTTACGGTTTCACCCATGTTATAATTTCTCAAATTAAAACAAAATATATAAATAAATAAAATTCATCTATGCAATTTATAATTATATTTTTAATTTTGATTGAATTTAATAAAAATCAAAGACAGAAAACATATATTAAAAATAAATCTAATATTGAAAGTTGATTTTATCTTAACTTCATCAACAAAATCAAAATTTTGATACTTCAATATATATTAGACATTTTTATATTCAAACTTCCCGTTAAGTTTAAAATTTGAATTATAAATTACTGTTTGTTTAAAATTTAATACTTTTAAGATTAAACTGACTTCCAATTTGAAATTCAAATTATTTTGATTAAGGTTACAAATTAACATAAGTTTTAAAATTTCAAATTGTAAACCCTTTTTTAAAAACATTTTCAAATATAAAATATAAAAATTTTGTAGATAAATATCATTAAGTTTAAATTTAAAATTATCAATATTAATTTAATATTAAAATTTGATATTTATGTATATATATTAGATGTTAAATATAATAATATATATGTATTTAAATTTATTTAATTAATAAATTCTCAGTCTGAATTCAAGCTAATTTCAATTTTAAATTTAATATTTCTACTTGGATGCCGTTTGACTTTATTACTTCTTTACTTATTTTTATTTATCGGGCATTATTATTGGCATTTTTTATTTTGTATGTCTATGTAGCGGTAGTGGGCTTGAATTACTTAATGTGGAGTTATTTTCTCCGTCAAGATTAAAATTATTAAATCAAAAAAAGTGAATTAACTTACAGGTAATGTCAGTAGTTAAACAAATTATCATCCGATTTGATACAATGATACAAAAAATTTAATAATTTATATTATTTAAATAAATTTTTATCATAGTTTTTTGTTTTTTAAAAATTAAATTAAAAAATAATAAAATAATATTTTAATATAAAAATAAATAAAAAATTCAATCATTGATTCTATCAATTGTCAATCTTATCAAAAACTCAAATTAATGAAAACGTCCAAATTTCAAATCAAAATCATGTTGGTTTTTATTTCCAATATAAAAAAATTGTAATTTTGAGACACAATTTTTTATTATGAAGTTGTGTTAGATTTATTTTTTAATAAATATAAAAATTATAATTAATTGTTTTGTTAAATTAATAAAAAATCAACTATCTTCTAAAAAAAATAAGCACAATTTGAAGATCATGTATTATGTTATTACAAAATAGAGAATGAAAATACAATTATTATATTTCTTAGCCATTACCAAACTTAAAAGAACACTGTTCAACTCTCTTAAGAATACAAGTGAAGATTTTTTTTTTTTGGGTTGTTTTTGTTGGGGGGGGGGGGGGGGGGAGTGGGTATTGAAGCATACTACCTTCTAAACATGATTTTTGTTGATTTTTTCAATTAACATTGGTAGGTAATAATTTAATAAAAAAACTAATTATTTGTTATTTTTGAATTAATTTATTTTTAAACAATATACTTATAATAGAGTGAGGAAACTTAAATCTGCAATCCCCACTTTGACCACAAATGACAAACCCTGCAGACCCCCACACTTTCACCCTCAGAAAAGGGTCAGACACCTACACTTCTTGCCCTATTTGCCTTTCAAACAAATGAAACAGTGGCCACACAAAGGTACCAATTAAATATATATTCTAATGCACAGACCATTTCAGGAAAACTTCATTATGCCATATACCCAAAAAAAAGGGGCAGATTTCTACTCCTAGACAGCTTCTCAAGACCTGGAAACATGAAACTATCTGCATTTAAAATTTCTCACAGATTAACCAGAAGCTTTACCAAATAACAACTGGGAATGTAATGAACACCAAACCACACAACTACTGAGCTTTCAGCTTAACACGACTTGACAGTTCTTTGGGAGTTTCATATGGACAAAAAAAAGAACATAAAAGGAAAAAGAAAACCCATTATTTTCAATGGGACTTTCCTGGTACAGAAAGCAGAAACTAGTAAAGAAGGCAAAACACCTTACTTCTCCCACTTTGGGTTTCACCAGATGCCTTGTTAACCCTACTTATGTTATTATCTTCTTAGTCTACTAAACTTTCATTGGCTATAAACCACAACGATGCCTGGAGTTGTTGGTCTAATACAAGGAGGTGGGGAAGACGCTGATGCGCTTCATTGGGTCTGAGTCATCCTTGGCACCAGCATGCCTGACGAATTCTGCAGGAGAAAGGAAGCTGCCATGGCAAACACAGACTATACTCACCTGTCCTTTGGTGTACCTGTAAAGGAAACCTTCTACTTTCCTCCCATTAGGGCCATCTCCAATGGTTATAACAGTTGGCATCTGTTTCATCACAGCCATGCCATCGTCCTGCAGGCTGTTACCACCAACTTTAGCCTTCTTGGAAGGCTTCTCTTGCTCAGTCTCAGCAGACCTAACTTGTTTGCCAAGGGCTTTTGTCTGAAAATTGAGTTCAGGGGTTGTCTCTTTGAGACCAGAAGCCTCAGCTACTCCCTTTGAGGCTATACTCGCAGAAGGGAACACAGATTTCACAGTTTCCAGCTTATGTGGTGACTCATGGCTGCAAGCACCGCCTTTAGCAGCACAAGTAGCTCCTGATCCTGCATTCATTTACAATACCTTCATCAATGAATCAACTAAAACAACTACCGTTCAGGTATGCAACAGGTGAAAAGGAAAGAAAGCATCCTCAAACACAGAGAAGCATAGAGTAAAGGAATATTACCTTTTGATCCATTTTGACACGAGTAAAAAGACTCTCAAGAAAATTTAGTAAGACATCAGTAATCGGAGGTTATGATCGATAAGCATGCATGGAACAGATCATGAACACTAAAGCAGCTTATGATTTCAAGAATAGGGGACATGATCTGATGCTGTAATAGAAAGCAGATCATGAACATGACAGGGAGAATTATGAGCAAACATAAAATGTCCTGACCAGCCATGCACCCATCATCAGATCATAAAGTAAATTAGCAAGGAAATCGAGTGAAGCTTCAGAAAGATCGGATTATAGGACAATAGGGAAGTATAAGGGAGCATGCTCATAAGAGCATAAGAAATTCATCCCTTGTCCAATCATAATGACAAGAACTTTTATATAATACATACCAAGAAAGTAAAATGCAAATGCAGCTGAAGATCCATTAGTATGTAGAAAAATCATGCATACAAAATTATGTAGTACATCTAGATATACTACATTAAGTAAAATGCAAATGCAGCTGAAGATCCATTAGTACGTAGAAAAATCATGCATACCAAAATTATGTAGAACATCTAGATATACTACATTAACTAGATTATGTATGAAAAATTCATAAAACACGTGGCTCGCTTAACATTCTATATCAATCCTTTCCCCAAATTTTCTCGAAAATACGCAAATTGCTAAGTATTTTTCTATATTAAGCCTTCCGACAAAATAATTTTGTCGTTAAGCGCATAGATTTAGTCTCTTAATCGTTGTTTGTCGGCTTATCAACCAATGCAAGATATGATTTCATCATCCCTCCTTGCTGGTTTTGTCGATTTTCTGTCAGTTCAATACAGCAGCATATTTGTTTTGTCATTACGAGTTCAGATTCAGATCATTCCTTGTTTCCGTCATCCATAATCTTTGTCGTTGACAAAACAAAAGATAATTCTTACATCAAATATGTATCTAAACAGCTATGCAAGTACAAATACTACAATCTTTCTCTACGTACAATTTCTAAGTTCCATGAAGGGCATGCAGTACGGAATAAGAAACTATACTAAAACTACATTTCTCGTAATCTAGCTACTAGTTCTCCTCTTTTCATTTGTACTAAGGAAATGAATATCCCAAAAGCTTAACCCGAGGTGAGATGTGTCTAATTTTTATACTTAACTCATTACAAAATGAAATTAAGCACCATCATTCTATGAAGAAAGATGTTCCTTTGGCATCATTTCTGGTGTCTAACATATAATTTTGAGTAATATAAGCACTTTTATGATCCCGTTCTGTTCAGCTAATTCAATATTACCCTCAAAGCAACTTGAATATTGAATTATAAATTAAGATTAAATTACAATATGGTGTAAGTATGTTTATAAGAACCTTGTAAATCTACTAAAGCATGCAGAATATAAGCCTACTAGTTGTGCATTACTCCTCTAAAAGAATTATTGAAGTATTATTATTATTATTATTATTATTTATTTTTGAAAGAAAATTGTATGTGTTTATTTGAATGAAATGAACAATAAAATCCTACTGTAATGCAACACATTAATTCAAAAGAAATTAAATCTTAACAATATTTATCAATAGACAAACTATATTTAAACATAAATTAACGAGAATTCACTTCATCAGCTCTATGAAACAGAGAACAAAGCACATAAAAACAGAGAAGGAAAGAAGAAGTTACCTTCACCCATTTTGTTTCTAGCTGAAACGGCTAATGCCTTGATCTTAAGAAGGGCACGATACAGGGCAGGGTTGGTGGCTGCAGTAGTAGTAGCCCAAGACTGCAGTTTACCAGGAAAAGGTTCTCCCTCTGGGTCTTGAGCCTCCTTTTCCCCATTGCCTCCCTTGCCAACCGTCTGCTGCTCTGCTGCTTGTTTCTTGACCTCTCTGTGCAAATCCTTCAGAGCCATTACCTCTACAGGCAAGGAGCAAGATCTTTCCAGGGAAAGAAAGTTATTTGGACGCTGCACATCGGGCTCATTGGAATTTTTCTCCAGGGTCATCACACCAGCTATTGAAGATGATCTAGCTAGAGGCTTCTCTTTGGCGTTTTCAGAGTAGATTCCACCCAAAGAAAGCATAAGGTTGAGGTTTTCTAGTTTTTTTAAGGCATTGGGGTCAGAGAATTGGGTTTCTTTGGAGTTTTTGTTGGATACAAGACCCTCAGTTGGCTGGTTCTTGTCTTGCATACAGAGGTTGGTTTCATCACGCTTGCACTGGTTTGCTTCCGCCATTGGGAGTGAGTAAAAAGTTGAACTGCAATGTTTTCTTGTTTGTTTCTCTGTATACAAAGAATCAAACAGCGTTAGCCACAAAAGAGATTTCACAGATACCGAAGTATCAGCAAGAATCATGATACACAACCCAGAATTTCTAAACAGTGAAAGTAAGAATTTTAAAAATATACGAAGAGGAAAAGATGAGAAGCAAATCTGTCTAGGCTCATTTTTCTGCACAAAATGAACATGCCAAGCAAGAGAATTTAGTAGCAAAAAGACCACCAGAGGCTTGTTTTGTTCACTTCTCTTCAAACAGTGAAATTAACAAAGAAGAAGCTCAAAAATCAAGAGTGAAACAGTGAAAGAGACCAAGAAAACTCAGATAAAAACGGAACTTACGAGAGTTTTGGTTTGTCAATGCAACAAAGAAGGCCGGCGAGTTATCGCCGGAGAGAAACAGAAAGTTTGATGTGATTTGAGAGAACAGAAATGCAGAGAGATTTATCAGAGAAGAAGTCCTAATAAAGGAGTCTGCTTCGGCTCTTAGATGACAACACATTTCGGAAGAACCCACGTGTCCATCCGCGGACAAAGAGACACACAGAGTGAGAGAGAAAGAGAGAGAGAAGACTCGGAAGAGAGTGGAACAGAGAGAGAGAGTCATGTCAATGTACGTTCCATTCTCTCACTGCGCTGCAAGTTGCAGCCCTGGCCGAGTTCACTGCAACACCTGTTACTGTACCTCTCAGCATCCTCTCTTTTCAGGACACCCTTGTAATATAAACACAAGCACAAGGGTAATTCAGTCTAACCGAATTAAAAACCAAAAAACAGTGTTTCCAAAACACTGTTTTCCTACCTCCACTCCAGCCTCCGTCGGCCCGCCCAATCGCTTCTTCTCAATGGGTGTGGAAGAAGCAATACTGCTGCATGTGGAAACCTGTTTGATTAAGACAAGAGTTGTTTTGATGAAGCACGGTGGTCTTCTAAAACAAGGGGCCTGTAAACTCTGTTTTGCCAAATATGGAAAAACGTGTGGGGTCTCTGCTGATGCGTTGTCCGACACGTGGCAACATCTTGAGCGGCTTGTAACGTCAAGAAGACCAGACCTGACGCTTGACGGATTTCTCCTTAGCTGCTTCGCGGATGCATGATAGTTTTTGCTACTCCGGAGCTACAAGCCCGTTCTGATTCTGCCACGTTGTTAAGGACTATGAAGGGAATGCAGTGGAATTTAATTGAATAATTTTCAATGGTATAAGATGATTTGATTTTTTCGTTCCCTTTTCTGTTAAGTACTTTCTTAAACCAAAAATCTCAATTTTATTTACATTATTAAATAAAAATAAATATTAAAATAAATGCAAAAAAACAAAATAATTTTTTTTTGAATTTGAATAAATTTTTATTTATAAAATATATATTTTAATTTGTTTTTTAAATTTTAACAACATAAAAATTTTAAAGGTATTTTTAATCAGTTAAAAAATTTGAAATTTTTTTGTTATAATAATAATATTTTAACATTTATAAAAAATTTTAAATTAAAATTTATTGTATGATATTTTTAATTCAAATATTTTTATTTTTTAAAATTTTTTGACAAACCAAATTACCACATGTCACTAAATTTTCACTCTAATGTGATAATTTATTGAGAAAAATAGTTTTTAAATTAAATTAAATAAAAATATTGGGTCTGAGAACTGCGATTATCCTGGAACTTACTGCAGTAGATAACAATCTATTTCTTCAAACAAAAAAAAAGGCGCCGTTAACATCGAGGCTGCGAATGCGTGCCGTAGGCTGTTACCTGAGGGATAAAAAACGCGGCGAGGAATTGGCAAAAGATTGGAAGAAAAGCAACGAAGCTGAGGCGGGGGCCATCAGCGCCACTTTTCTTGCTCCTAGTTGCACTTTTCTGATGAAAATGTAGGGCAGCCGCAGGGACGCCACGTCCGCGAAAAGCGGTTGCGTTGGTACACGTGTCGAGGCGTTTTTGTCAGGTACAGAGCAACTTGTCAGGGATTTCTCGTCTCTTGACGTCACAGCGCCCTCGCAGTCCGACAAACGGTTACTCCACCCGCCCACTCGCTTTCCGTAAATTTCAAAAGGCGGATTTATTGTTGGGCTTCATAGCAAAATCAAAATTATTATCATTTAATTTTTTTATTATTGTAAAATTATAAATCACAGGTAAACATAAAAAATTTTAAAATTTATATTTTTAATTTAAATATTAGCATATAAATTAAATTAATTTTAAATTTAATTTTTTAATCAAATATAATTTAAAATTCTCTTGTAAACTACCATAAAAATTAATTGACAGTAAAAATAATTCAATACATTTTATACTTTATTTTAAATCAATTTTTTGATTTTGAATAATTTTTAACTAACAATTTATTTTTAAAAAAATTAAAATTTTTTATAATATAAATTCAAAACATAATAAAAACTCTGTAAAATTTTAATTTTTATTAAATATTATAGATTAAACTTTTATGTTTAAAAAGTAATAAATTTAATTTTAACTTATAATTTGATTTAAATTAAATATTATTAAAAAAATTAAAAATTAAAGATATTCAAATTAAAAATCTTATATAACAAATTTTAACTTAAAATATTATAGATGTAAAAAAAAATTAAAATATCATTACAAAAAATTTTAAAATTTTAAAATTTTGTAAATATTGAAAATATATTTTTTAAAATTTACAAAAATTTAAAACTTTATAAAAAAATAGACCTTGCATTAGAAATCGTCCAAATTTTAGGGACGTACTCCAAATGGAGTGAATAATTTCTTTAAATTATTTTTGAAGTATTACAATAATAAAAATATATTTAATTTTTAATAACTATTTGAGTCAATTGTTCAAATTGAAAAATTAAAGTTTGATTTATCATTTTTTGAATATAAAAGTTTAATTAATAATATAAGATAAATATCAAGATTTTATGAAATTTTTATCATTCAAAAAATAATGTATTTTAAATATTCAAAAAATATGAAAATTTTGTGATCTTAATTTTAATATTTTTAAAATATTTTAAGTCAAATAAAATTAAATTATATAATCAATTCAATCAATACTTTAAAATATAAAATAAATATAATTAATAACTTTATTCTAAATTTATTTTTAAACAATTTTTAAAAAATATCTCTTTTATTTATTGTAAAATTTTTGCTATCATTATTTTTTTTTTTGGATTATTTAAACTTTGCATTCGAGTGCATTGAATGTGACAGTATAGTAAGGACCCGTGCATCCCTATTTCGAGACACTAGCCATGTGTTGAATTTGATCCTTTGAATTTTTACGTTCATAAAAGTAATATAATTTATATATAAAATCTAGAAACTTTAGAGATATAATAGTTATAATATTTATAATAATAATTTTAAAAAATATATAATAAATACATGCATGTTCACGGTTAAGGAATGGAAGTTTTTGGTGCATCAATTTCATAACTCTTACGTATTTCACATGGAATAGGAAAGAAGCGATTGTAATATCTTTTGGATCCTTTTGAAGTCGCATGGATTTAGTTCGATTTCTTACGTGTTTTTAGTTTGACCTTTTAGTGCATTATATGGATAATTTTAAATTTTTTTTTTGTGCTAGTTTCAATGTTATTTGTAGAAAAAATTATTAATTTTTTTTATTATTTTTATTAAAAAAATTTTATCGTACATAATAATGGAATATTAATCTTTAGATCACCATTTTAAGAATTTTTGTTTACATTAATGACAGAAAAAGTGCAAAAATAACTGACATTTTTATTATCTATCATGAAAATAGTTTCTGGACCGATGTTGGTGGTTTTACCATGGATGAGAATTTTTTTTTTTTTTAATAATTGTGTTGAGTTTTTGAACTATTTTTCAAGGGGGCTTATAATTTTTTTTATAAAAAATTCAATTAAAAAATTGTTGACGAAAAAACTACAATTATTATACTTAATCAACCCTAGTTAGGAATCCTTTTTATGATAATTGATAATTATTTTTGCAAAAAAAAAATCTTAAAAGATACTTACAATGATCCCCATGGAGAACGCCTTCGACTATTTGGTGATACAAAACTTATGCAGATCCTTCTCTTACGACTCTGCCATAGGTTCCATTAGGCGATCCCCTCAGTCAATAACTTGATCTGGTTGGCTTGCTTAGCAACTTTCATATGGATTTGATCGACTTACTTATATTTTGGCTATGATTTCGCTTCATTGTCTTGGATACGATGTCGAAGAGCCTCGAGGGTAATGGCTCTGGCAGTGGTTAATAGCTTCTTTGATCAGTCGCTTGCCAATGAAGTTTTTGGTTTTGTTCCATTGCCCATTTTGCTTGAGAAAAAAATAGTGAAAACCCAAAAACGTAAACGCTAAAAAGAGCTAAAGTTTTTTTGTCTGTGTGAAATTGAAGTCACTTGGTGGGCATCAGATTGCTTAAGGAACGGACTTTTAGAGGATTTTGTTATCTGTTTTCTCAAGGCATACTTGAGCTAGAGGAACTGATCATTGAAATCTATAGCAAGCTTGGTGAGCACCAACGAAATGTCGTAATTGATCTTAGTCAAGCATTGGTGGCGGATCTATCTTTGTTTACAAGCAAACCAACCGAAAAGTTTGAGCCCAAAAAAAGATCAGGGAAGAAGAAGAAACCATTAAAGCAAGAAAGAATTAAGTAGAGAATTTTTTAACTTTTTGGCATTGCATCATTTTTTGTTACTAAATAAATTACGAAAACCCAATTTTACCTTCAATTAACGATTAACACTATTAATAATTTGTTAATAATAAGTTATCTTGACTAATCCAATAATATTAGAATTTGCATTGTTATTTTTGAAATATGAGAATTTATTTGTTACCGCAGCTCAATATTCAGTTTTTATGAGACTTTCATCTTATTTTTTTATCAAATATTAATATAAACAAATATTATTTTATTATTAATTTTAAGTTTTTTTATTTATAAAAAATATCTTAAAGTCGAAGTATTCATTGCAATTAGTAATCAAGTTGAAAAAAAAAACTTTAATCCCAAATTGTAAAAATTCTTTGCATCCAAAAGGTACTATACGTATATTTACTTTTTATTTTGATTTTTTATTAATCCATTTCTCATTTTATCTTTTTTCATTAAAATAAAAATTTTTAAGTGAGATAATTTGTATTCTATCACTAAGGTCATTTTCAACGAAGACGAAAAAATGATACGACGCTAAATTGCGTTCTACAATTTGATTCAGCTACACCAACAAATTTGATGCAGTACTGTAGCTACACCAAATATAACCTTAAATTTTTTTAAAAAAATTATTTTTTAAAGTTTTTGAATCAAATATATTTTTAATCAATAACTTAATAAATATACGATATTATTAGGAGAAAATTATACTATTAAGAATATCTCATCAAGATTTTTAAAATAAGATCAATATTTATATATAATTTTATTTTTATTTAAATTATTAATAATAATTTATTTAATTAATAATATTATTACATATAATATTAAAATTATTATTTAAAAAATCTATAAAAATTTATAGTAATTTATAATTTATGATATAATTTAAATTTTTGCATGAATATGATAAAAATAAATTTTTTTCAATTAATAAAATAGTACAATAAACATAATAACACATTAACGATTACAACATAAACTGAAATTACTATTATTTTAAATAAATTAATTAATATTTATAAATATTTTTATTAATAATTATTATTTATATTATTAAAATAATATTATAACACTAATTTAATGCAAATGAATTGAAGATGAAAAAAATTTGGTGTTAGAATATTCTGAAAATATTTTTTTTAACACCAATTTGATGTTAAATTTGGTGTATAGGGTTGGAGATGACCTAAGATCTGATACTTATTTTTTATTGATGATTTATCTTTGATTAACGTATGAATATTAAGGTTTTTTTAAAATTTTTAATTTATTTTTAAATTGTAATTTTAAATAATTTATTAATAATATTATTATAACTAAATTTTATTTAAGAATATGAAGAATATCTCTGACTAATTTTTACTGTCAATTTCAAACGTTTTCAAACTTACTCTAATTAATAAAAAATAGTCAAATTGAATCTTAATTCAAACTATTAAAAAAAAATTTACCATATTTCATCATTAAAGTACTCAAAATAATTTAAATAAATTTTGTATTCCATTTCAAGTCAATCTTCCAATTTTAAATAATTTTTGACTCATAAGTTATGCATTATGATTTTTTTATTTTTTAATATTTTTAGTTCTAAAAAAAATTAAAATTTTTTATAATAATCACTTAATTATTTTTTATATTCATAAAAAATTTTAAATCAAAATTTAAAATATAAAATTATCAATTTAAATATTTTCAAATTTTAAAATTTATAATAATATTTAATTTATTTTAAATTAATAAATCAAGATCTGTTTAAATATATATTTTTTAAATTTTTAAATACTATTTTTTAATTATTATATACTTCTCAATATATATTTGATATAATAAAATAACCTATTGAGGTATATAACTAATTAATACTAATTGTCCCTACCAGTACAAGATCATAAATACAAATTTCCTCAATTTAGTCTATAAAATTTAGATTAGATGATGCTATGTTCCGCTGACATTATAATGGTGACAATACCAGGAAGTTTAATTAAGGCATTTTCATTTCTTTTTTCCGAGTTGTCAAATAAAAACCTTGGCTTATTCCTACCAAACTTCTTAAGGAAACTTGATGATTTTATTATTTTTTTTTGAAAACTGAATGATTATATATAATAATATACTATTATAATTAATTAATCTATTTATTTATCAAAAAATTAACTTAAATGAATTAATTATTTTAATTATACATTTAAATTTAAATTTAATTAATTTAATTTTCTAAAAAAATTTAAAAATTAAGATCTGATTTTTTATAATAAATTTTGCTTAAAATTTTATGGAAAAATGTTTAAATTACCATTATAAAAAATTTCAAAACTTTTTTACCATAGATTTTTTTTAAAAATATTATAAAGCCAAAATTTTTAAAAATATATAAAAAATTAATTCATGAATTTAAAATTATTCAAATTTAAAAAATGGACTTAAAATATAATGCAAATTTATTTAACTCATTTTTTGAAATATTTCAACAACGAAAATACTATTAATTTTTTTAATAATCTTTTGAACTAAAATTTAAATATTAAAATAAATTGAAATTTTAAATCTCACAATTAGAAAAATTAAAATTAAAATTTGAGTAAAATTTAATTTTTTAATATTTACTAATATAACAATAATAAATAAAATTAACCAAGCACAACAAAATGAACTAGGAAGTCTTGCAAACTAATAAAACCAGCTTTTTAACCTATGCAATGCACATGTTTTCATTATGAATAACATTATTTTATTAAATTGAACTATAGTGGATCAATCAAATCAAAGATGTTTTTAAATTAAGTAATGTAAAATACTTTAAAAATGTAAATTAAATAGACATAGACTTTTTTTTTTAAAAAAATCAACCTTAAAAATCAATCAGCTAATGAAAGTAAATATCTTATTAGAACATAATAAACATTGAAACGACAAGTAAAATTATTGAAATATTATCCAACTTTTCTCAAAAAAAAAAAAAAATATTACGGTTGAATGAAGAATAAGAAAGAACAAACACTAGTAATAAGATCATATATTAACTGAAGAAAGTAGTAAATTTCAATAAAACAAATAAAGCAAATCAAGTAGTGAAAAATATAGACCAAAAAAAGCAAATAAATCTAGTAGATGAAACAAATATGGTTGTATCAATTTCAAAGTCAAATATATATAAAATTAAGTTTATAAATACTATCAATAAATTTTAAATTATATTTTAAAAATAATGAGTTTAAATTGATTTAAAATTTTAAACTTTTTATCAATATATGATTTTTTTTTAAATCCAACTGTCAAATCTATTTTAGACAAGTACTAACTTGATTTGGTTGGCAGATACTGACCTGATGTCTTCTTCTAAATCAGATGCCATACACTTTAATCCATTTCTCATCTCCTTTTAAATCTATTTTACAAAATCTTTTATCAATATGTCTATAACCTAACCTTACAATTGATCCTCTTAACTGGTAGGTTCCACATTTCATTTTAATGCATATTGGCTTGCTGAAATATAGGATATGGAGTCAAAATTGTGAAAGTAACATGAAACTTTGGCATAGAGGATATGGAGTCATCAAAATTGTGAAAGTACCATGAAACTTTGGCTCTTTCACTATGTTAATTAGGATCACAGTTGTCTTTACATCATTTGTTGAAGATTTTGATGATTTGAATCTTGACATGTTCAAATACCAAACCATTCAATTAGAGTAATCAATGGCCAATCCAATCAGAACTTGAAAGGAACTTATTTAGATAAATTTGTGGACCCATTTTTTTAAATAAGAAAGGGGTGAACAACTATGTGTACTAAAGTAATGAGCTGCATTTCCAGTTCGCTTCAATCTCAGAATCATTTTCATTGAATTCAAAAACAGTTTTGGCAGGACACTACTAAAAAGCCACTACTCTACTTCTTGACATGACTGATGATGACAGTAAAACAAGAAGCAATATGGTAAATAAATCCTCAAGTTGATCCAATGATGAAGAGATGCATAACCTTGCTTGGAAGCAAGAACTACAGATTTATAGTTGATATCAGGTATAAGCTCAGAGCAGCAGCTCTTCGTCCATTCTCAAATTGCCATGAGATCACCATAGCTCCGCATTAGAAAAATCGATCCTGCAAACAGCCCAGCAGCACGCAGCAATTTCTACCAAGAAGAATTAAAGATAGGAAATGTGAAAACTCTTGCCATTAACATAAAAGAAGTGCTTAACAACAGGTCATATTTCGGTGATCTTACGGGCCTAAAAACCATCTACAACATCAATAACTTCACAAAAGATACTCATAATTCCCCGCACAAGCATGATCTTGCAATAAAGCATCAGTAACTTAAAAATCGATAATACATGTCAAAGAACTGATATCTAAACCATCAAGATTTCTCATTGCCCATCATGGTTTCTAAGCATCAGTAGCTTAACACCGCCCCCCTTCCTGAATGGCAATAATTAAGTTCACTACCAGAAGTTGCAGCCCACCCCCTCAACCTTAATACAACCAGACATCAACCTACCTGCTAAAAGTCCCAGAGATCACAAGGGCCCAATGCCAGATGTAGGAATATTCATTTCTGGATAGTCCATACAAATTCTTTAGCAAGATTCTTGTTTGTATCAAACAGTAGAAAAAAATTTTCTTGGCTTCAGTTTGCATCGTTGCTGAAGTAACAATATTAATCTATACAACCATCCCTAGGCTCCATCAAACTTTGACCGCTGACAAGCACAGTTACTGGAAAACTCTTTAGAAACAATGCTTCCTCAAACAAGCATGACATTTTTTTTTCTTTAAAAAAGAGGTTTGGAGGAACAAACTAAGCACCTCTGTTTTTTTTTTTTTTTTTGGTTTCCTAGGAAATTCTTTAAGGGAGGATAAATCCCCATGCAGAGCAGGTGGAACCAGAGAGATTCAAACCCGGGCTTCCAACATGGGGAACCCAGGAAGTGACAACATGGAAAATTGTTTGAACATCTAACTAGACTGCTTGGACATGATATCTCTTCTACATCTTCCAATTATCTTCTGAGAAGAGATATCAATGGAAATGGCAATGGCAATAAATAAATAAAATTGACAAGAAAAATCTATCATTCATATGACACCAGGGTCAATCAACAGAACTATGGACTAACCAAATGCAATAGCCAATTAACAGGTCTCTTTTACTTTTTTAGTTTTTTATTTCCAAATAACAAGAAATCCTCTAGATTCAATACATCATTAGCAACAATGTTAGTCAAAAATGATTGAGATAAATTCCCTCCAAGAAAATAAAATTTGACCTCAGACGAGCTATATTGTACAATGAACTAGATCACCAAAAATTATTTCATTCCTTTCACTACTTTTTCTGGTCAACCTCAACATCATAACCACAGCACGAGAACAGATCAAATTAATTAGAAATGCATATGATCATCAAATCGGAATCTAACCAGATATAACATATTTAAATTCCTCAGTGGAACCCTAAGCTACCATTAAACCAGTCCCCCCCCCCCCCCCCCCCCCCCCGGCCCCCAAAAAAAAATGAAGAAGAAGAAGAAGAAAATGGAAATTTCATCACAACTAAAAACCTAACGTATCCTGAAGAACAGCATAAAAACAAAAATTGACGAGTAGATAATTATTCTCAAACGAAATTGAGAGCTTAAAAAAATAAAAGGAGCAAAAACAGACCATGTTGAGGGCCCACTTCTCCTCATCGTGAACCTGAGAGTGCCACAAAGCTTTGAGTTTTTCAATTGAAACGACTGTATCCGCCATTGATACTCTTAGGTGAACGAACGCAGCTCTAATTATCGAAGTTAGGGTTTTAGCTTTCAGAATGAGCATAGGAGGAGGTTTTTGCCGTTTCCTGAGTGAAGAAAGTACGCTTAAGAGATTGTCCGTTCTGTACAATTACATAAATAACCTTTTGAGACCAACACGTGTTCCCAGTCAACCGGGGTGTACAAGGAATAATCACAAAAATAAATTCATTTCCTCATAAATTTCAAACATATAAAAAAAATCACTTAATAACATTTACAGCTTATTTTTTGATATTTATTTAAATCTTAAAATTATGAAAATTTTTACAACAAATAATATTTGCATGAGACATCAGAATAAGAAACATCATTATAAGACAAAATTTGATAATAATAATGTTAACATCATAAAAAATTAATTTAAAATAATAAATTTAAATTTTAAAATTATTTATACTTTAAGTTTTACTTTATATTCAATCAAATTATAATTTTTAAAATATCTCCAAATAATTACAAATTAAAATTTAATGAAAATAAATATAAAAATTAATGATTGAAATGTTTAAAAAATTATTCATATAAAATTTACACTTTAATTTAATTTTATTTCTTAAATTAAATAATTTGTTACTAATAAGCTATTTTTTATAATATAATTTTTTTGAAAATATTTTCAGTATGAAAAAGATTTTTATGATAATTTAAATATTTTATGAGGATTCAAATCAAAATTGGTTTTAAAAAATCTCTAATTTAAATATAGATAAAGCATAATTTGATTCAAATTATAGATTTAAATTTGTCTAAAAATATTTTTAAAATCAATATTTATTGAAAAAAGAAAATAAATTTTAAACTTTAAAATAAATTTTATTTTGAATAAAATTTAAAATATTATAATTATAAATGACTCAAGTTCGAAACAATATGCCATGCAAAAAATATTCTTTAGATAATATATAATTTATAAAAATATTTTAAAATAATATTTAAATGTATTAAATAAAATTTAAACTATGAATAAATTTTATTAGAATTTATAATTCTAAATTCAAGTTAAAATATAAAAATAAGAAAAGGCTAATATAGAGCAAATGTGGGTAAGGGCAGCCAACCATACAGTTACAAGTAGACACCGCAACCACTAGAGGCAATTCATAATCTTCACTGTCCATCATTCATTTAGGAACCTCTCTAGCAAACCCAAACCTTCTCTTCCATTTGAAGGCGGAGCTCTGAAGTAGAGAATATGGAGGCCACATCAATTTGTAGCAGTAGAGGAGTCCTCTTCATCTCTTCTTCTCCTAGGAGAGTCAAAGCGAGAGCAGAAGATTCTGCTACTTTCTCCATCAAATCCATGGCTACTCAGAAACCTTTGCCGTCTGCAGCCAAAACTGTCGGCTCCAAAAGGGTCAGTGCCTCTTCTATTACAGATTTATATTGCAGGATGAGTTACCTTTTCTTGATGATTCATAGTGTTTATAGTTTTTCTTTGATTTGGACCGAAAATTATGGCTTGCTCTCATGGTCACGATTGGTGAAAACTGTGTATGCCCTAGAGGTGTGGATGTTCTTTAGCTTTCCCCAACAGAATAATGATTATAAATTATGGGCAAGATGATCATGATGATTTTATTAAATAATTAAAAGAAAGTAAGTGCGTTGTAATGTGAAATGTTTCTTGTTACTAGAGAGAGCTATTCAAAAAAATTAGACTAATCTAGGCTTTTGAGTTAAATAGAGAGAACTTCTATTCAATAGATTAGTCTAATTTTTTTTGAAATAAATGCTTCCATTACTGACACCAGTCTGGATTAACAGTGAATTTGATGAGAAAGCTCCTTTAATGTTATCTGACCTCAGAGGATAAGTTTTGATGTGATTTTGCAGAAAAGCCTTGTTATGAACTTCTCTTATAACTTGTTTAGAACATAATAATGCAGAACTCAGCAGTATTCCCTCTTGGTGAGCCAGGACCAAGGAGCAGCCCTTTGACAACAGGTTCCCCAGTGAAGCTACTAACAAGAGTAGAGCAACTGAAACTACTAACCAAAGCTGAGAAAGCTGGTTTGTTGTCTGCTGCAGAGAAATTCGGCCTCTCCCTATCAACCATAGAGAAACTGGGTCTCCTCTCAAAGGCAGAAGAATTGGGTGTTCTATCAGCTGCAACAGACCTAGGAACCCCGGGGGCTCTCTCAAGCCTCAGCTTGGGTTTACTGCTTCTGGGTCCTTCTTGTGTTTACCTTGTGCCTGAGGATTACCCCTGGCAGGTGGCATTGCAGATTGCAGTGGCTCTGCTTAGCGTTCTTGGTGGATCTGCAGCTTTTGCTGCATCAAGTTTTGTATCTAACTTGCAGAAATCAAAGTGAATCTGTTTGACCAAGTTTCTGTACAATGCTCTGAGTCCTGGTGTTTCTAAGCATTGCATATCTTAGGACAATGAGGAAGCACATGCATTCAGCTAGACTATTGTTTGCATGAATTCATCCAGATAACCTTCTTTCAATATCCTACTATGTTTGGATTATGCTTTCATCTCCACTGATCAAGGTTAAGGATGGTAACAAATCAGATTTGTTTGAGTATTCGATCCGACCAAACTTTAATAAGAGTTAATTGAATTTAAGTGTATTCAAATTGAATTTTAATTTTAATTTTTGAGTATTTGTTATTTGAATTTGTTTACATTATCACTCGAATTTATTTATAAAATTATTAGTATATTAAATTTTTTATTTAAAATTTAAAATTTTGTTATTAAATTTTAATTTTGAGTAAATATTATTTAAAACTTTGACCTTTACATTATCGCTTTAAACAGATACTAAGTTTTAAAATGTATTCAAATTAACTTCGATTTTTTAATTTTGTTCAAATTAAACATTTCGTCTAAATCAATTAAATGACGTTTGTAAAAAATAGATTTTTTGAAAGGCAAAAAAGAAATTACATCAGTAGAATATGTAGAGATAAACAATAGCGTTCTCCCTATTTTGGTCTCTTCTCATTTCAGAAATCTAAATCTCGTTTTTTTTCTCTTAATTCGTCACTCGCTATCAAAAAATTTGAAGGTTTGATTGCATACGATGTTCTTCCTACAACCTCAAAATCTTTCTTTTTGGATTTCTTATTGTCCATGAGGCATGTAATTTTGCCCTAATACCACAATGACAAATTTGAAGGTTTGATAAGATGAGTCTTTGGACGAACCTTCACTCTTCATTGACAAATTCAGCTTCAATTAGTATATATATCATTAATACTCGATTTTTCAATAAGAAAATTTCGATCAATTTATAACTTTCTTTTTCTTTTTTCTTTTATCTTTCTCTTCTTTCTCTTTGAGCAACAAGGCTCTGTGTTTTCTTTGATGAAAGGAAGAGAATGAAGCATTTAACGGACGATTATGCCTTCATGAAAAAAATTAATTTAAACGGCGTTTGTAATTAGGGTTCAATTTGAACAAAATTAAAAAGTTGAAGTTAGTTTGGATACATTTTGAAACTTAATGTCTGTTTGAAGAGATAGTATAAAAGTTAGGGTTTTAAATAATGTTTACCTTTTAATTTTTTATTTACTAAAAATTATTTTATTAATTTTATAAAAAATATAAATATAATAAATAAAATTAAGTAAATTCAAATAATATATCAATAATTATAATTTGAAATGAATATTAAAATTAATTTTTTAATAAATTTAAATATATTTTTTAATTAAATTATATACAAATTTAAAATCAACTCTCCAATATTAAAATCGATTTTTTGAAAAGAGCTTCAAACGAGTTGAAATATACATGTTTTAATTGGGTTCGATTTTGAAAACTTTTAAAAAGGCAAATACTGACGTCATCCTCAATGAAGGCACAAAAAGATTTTTAAGGCTATGTCTAATGAAGACGACAAAACAGCAAACAGCAAAACAGCGAAGATTTTTAAGGCTATCTCCAACGAGACGGCAAATTCAATTCTGTAATTTGATGCAGCAGTGTAGCTGCACTAAATTGATGTATTTTAAAATTATTTTTTAAAAATTATTTTTTAAAAATTTTTGAATCAAAAATATTTTTGATTAATAACTTAATAAATATTAAACGGCGTTTGTAATTAGGGTTCAATTTGAACAAAATTAAAAAGTTGAAGTTAGTTTGGATACATTTTGAAACTTAATGTCTGTTTGAAGAGATAGTATAAAAGTTAGGGTTTTAAATAATGTTTACCTTTTAATTTTTTATTTACTAAAAATTATTTTATTAATTTTATAAAAAAATATAAATATAATAAATAAAATTAAGTAAATTCAAATAATATATCAATAATTATAATTTGAAATGAATATTAAAATTAATTTTTTAATAAATTTAAACATATTTTTTAATTAAATTATATACAAATTTAAAATCAACTCTCCAATATTAAAATCGATTTTTTGAAAAGAGCTTCAAACGAGTTGAAATATACATGTTTTAATTGGGTTCGATTTTGAAAACTTTTAAAAAGGCAAATACTGACGTCATCCTCAATGAAGGCACAAAAAGATTTTTAAGGCTATATCTAATGAAGACGACAAAACAGCAAACAGCAAAACAGCGAAGATTTTTAAGGCTATCTCCAACGAGACGGCAAATTCAATTCTGTAATTTGAAGATTTTTAAGGCTATCTCCAACGAGACGGCAAATTCAATTCTATAATTTGATGCAGCAGTGTAGCTGCACTAAATTGATGTATTTTAAAATTATTTTTTATAAATTATTTTTTAAAAATTTTTGAATCAAAAATATTTTTGATTAATAACTTAATAAATATATGATAATATTAAAAAAAATTATACCATTAAAAACATCTCATTAAGATCTTTAAAACAAGACCAATATTCAATATATAATTTTATTTTATTTAAATTATTATTAATAATAATTTATTTAATTAATAATAAAATTATATAAATATTATTAAAATTATTATTTAAAAATATATAAAAATTTAAAATAATTTATAATTTATGATATAATTTAAATTTTTATATGAACATAATAAAAATAATTTTTTTAATTATTAATACAATACAATAAATATAACAACACATTAATGATTACAACTTAAACTGAAATTACAACATTAATTAAAATTAAAATACTTCAACTATAATAATTTATTATATATTATAATTTTTTAAAAAATATAAATATAAATTTTAAATTATATTAATTATTTTAAAATATTTATAAATTAATTAATATTTATAAATATTTTTATTAATAATTATTATTTATATTATTAAAATAATATTATAACACCAATTTAATGTAAATGAATTGAAAATAAAAAAAATTTAATGTTAAACTATTCTAAAAAGATATTTTTTTTTAACACCAAATTGATGTTAAATTTGGTGTATAAAGTTGATGACCTGAGGGAGACAAAAATGCACAGAGACCTCCAAATATAAAGATGAAATAAATGGCATGACCGATACAAAAGAAGTATCGGTGTTGCCTTCAAAAGCTACATACCAAATGTAAAATGTGCAGCAACCATAACCAATATGACATGAGAAAGCATGCATGAAGGAAGAGCAAAGAAATGTCTAACAAGTTTCCCATCAAATGTCATAATAACCTTAACACCATTTCTCATATGGTGCAAAAATTAACATTATCACTTGCAATTATAAAAATCAAAACTTTAATATTATACTCCTAAAACTCCCCATTTAAACTGTCAAAAAAATGATCTGGTAACTTCCCTTTTTTCTTATGATCCAGAAAATCATCGGGTCTCTTGCTTCTCTGAAATTTGAAGGCTTTAGGCAGGACTGCGGGTCGCACCACCTGAACGCCCTCTGCCATTATGATTAACCTGCTGATAATTCTCAACATGACGCCTACCTGAACCTCTAAGACGTGCGACCTCACCTCGCACTAAGTCACCTTGGATTCTGTAGTCACCCCTGCCATAGCCTCGGCCACCACCATAGTTTCCACGTCCCTTGAAACTGTCACTTTGGAAAGTGCTTCTTCCGGAAGTAAACCTGCCCCTCGCACCACCGCTGCCAACTGAAGAAACAAGCAGTTGTCGTATAACTGGCAATTCATTAAAGTTCAAGCTGAGCTCAAGCCTTTGAGAAAGAAAGATATTTGTCAATTTACCTCTGGTTCTCTTTTCCTCCACAATGGCATGATGATTCCCAACAATAATAGGGGAAGCCTGGAAATTGTTTTTTACAGCCATATTAGATATGAAACAAGATGAGAAACTAAACTAATAAGAGGCAAGTAAGACAGAGAAAAAAACACAAATAAAATGTCATTCTAGCCTTTTACTTGATAAAGATTCAGGCTGATGTTATTTGTTCTGGTGGTTTCATTATCAATCCAAGTGCAAATATAACCAAAAGGTTCAAACTAGTCTTACATTGGGATACATTTCTTGCTCTGCAAAAGAGTATAAATTGAAAATGAACAGAAGAAAACTCCAGTTGGGTAGATTTTCTACAAACCAAAGCTAAACGTAGCTTAAAGGAATCAGATTAGCACACTAACTTGGTTATGCATTAGGTAGATGTTCAACCAAAATAAGCAATTGAATGGAACAGCTACTAGTGGTGAGAACACCAGAAATAACTTACAGAAAAGGAGAAATATAGAAGATATGAGTTGATACCTCGAGTGCACTTTGCATGGAGCTTAATTTCTCAAATTCAACAAAGCCAAAACAAAATCCCTGCTATAGGAAATAAAGATACATGACTTGTAAGCACTAAAAGGACAACGCAAATTGTGAATGAAAGAAAAGATGATATATCAACCAAAACCTTGTTGCTTCTGACTTGGATGCCATTCGCTTTAATGGGCCCAAACCTTTTGAACACATCCTCAAGCTGTGCAGGTGTTGCATTGAAAGGCAAATTGCGAACATATATGGAGTGACCTTTAGCCATGAAAAATACACTTAAAATTAAAACAGTGATTTTGAAACTACAGGAAACACGTTGGATTCAACGCAAAAGACACTATTAAGCCAGCCAGATCCAAACAAAAGCCTTAGTTACCACTACTTTTAAGCCTTAATATCCCCAGAGGGAAAGAGAAGGATCAGATTCCAAGGAACAAAATTGAAAATGCATTCATAATAGAGTTAATGCGCTGAAAAATATTGTCAGCAATGAAGAAATTCATACAAAAAGCTGTGTCTACCTTCCTCATTAATATTGCTACTCTCAGCACTTTCAGCACTGCCAACTGATGCCTCCAGTGCCGGAGCAGGTTTTGCAGAACCAACAGATGACTGATTGGTGCTTACAGGTGCTGTCTTCACTTTACTAGTAGGAACATAGACAGGACTTGATACTGCAGTACCTTTCATTACTTTCACCTATGTGAAACTAACTGTCAGTTTAAGGTCAAATAGTTCAACATGGTCAATCACAAGAGAAAATATTATCAGCATGAACTTACAATTGAAGCATATGATTTCTTAGGAGCATCCTCCTGGATTGCAGGCGCTAAATCAGCACCTGTAAGAATTTCAACCTCAGTAGGATGAGCTGGGTGTTCAGCAGTTTCCTCTTCGACCACTGATCCTTCCTCCTTGTCTGAAGGATCACAGACTTCAGCACCATTGTTCAGATCTTCCTCCTCAATGCTCACAGCAGTCTCCACCACATGATGATCATCAGCATGAGAAAGCTCTATTACAAGGAAAAGCAATTCAAAATTTGAGGCACAAGATGTGAAGATATCATTCATCAAAAGAAACAAATAATACTGACCTGGTTCTGATGCCTGTGCAGATGTTCGAGCATTTTCACTAATGACGTTGACTGGGACAGAAGTGATCTGCGATTTGTCGTCCTCAACATATCTAAAAACATCATTTAAGACAAAGTACCCTTTGTCTTGAGGAGCTAGAAAGAATGTTTGAGCAAATTTCTTTCTCACGTTATCCTTTCCTGTTAGGCATCCAGTCACTAATACAATGAAACCTTTCTCAAAAGAGTCCTGAGCATCAGCAGTTTTTATCTCTGCCGTGTAGTCTTCATAATTCAGAGCCAGAATCTTGTCATTGATTGTCTATACAAAGGCAGAGAATGATGGAATTGTCAGCCAACCTACTCTAACCAAAGATTATTATCGGAATTATCCAAACACATTTTATTTAGAAATGTATTTTTTTAATTGAAAATTATCAATAATGATAATACTTATTAGAATTTAGTCAGAATTTGGGACCAAGTTTGATGTAAATTTCAAAATACCTCTTTTCTGTTTTGCAACACTCCTTAAAAAAGGGTTTCCCTTGGACTAAGAATAAGAAGGGGAAGGAAGAAAGCGAGTCGGGACACACGTTTAAAAAAACTAGGACAACGATTATAAAATAATTAACATGCAACAAAGAGAAATGAACAAAGCTTAATGAAAACAAGAAAGGATATACTATTTGCAAGCACAAAAACAACTATGATTTCAGGAACTCAAAAACCACCACGATCCCAAAATAACTAGTCCTTTATAGCCATAGAGAAGAAGAACAGATTACAAGTAGCTGAACGGTATCTTCATTTGTGAAACAGCATGCCTTAGCTACAGTGCAATGTGCAATTATTCACAAGGAAAGAGATCCTACATTAAATTTCTGGAGATAAATTAGCGGCTCTACTGTTTAATCAGATGCTCCTATCAAAAGTTTTAAGTTCTGTAATTTTATCACATACACCTTCACCATAAGTTGCATTTCGTTGTTAATTATAATGTTCATGATTAAAAGAAAGGGGAAAAAAAAGAACCAATATCCTTTGTTATCAAGGGAACTGATGGAAATGAGATTGCAGACTCATGAACTGTTCCTCATCACCTTTTATGATCGAATAAACAGCTTTTTTTTTTTTTAATTTCTTCTGATAACCAGGAACCCACGAAGGCAGGCCACTATATTAGACCCGCCCTTGCAACCCCGAGATGCCCTGGCCCAACAAGACCCACTCCATTCTTAGCATGAGTCTGATTCCCAGTGTGGAATCAAACCCTGGACATCTAAGTTTACAGTTCATCCCACATTTGCTTTTTACCACTAAAATAACCCCGTGCGAGCAATAGAATAAATTGTTACTTATCATCAAAAGAACAGAAAAAGGCATGAATTGGAAACATATTGTTCTCGTTTGCTTAACTATGCAATTAGTCATGTCCAACATGGAAGCTCCTTATGCTCATAAGCTTTTTACCATCACAACCAGTAAATCAGTTATTTAACCTTAGATTTCGTCAAACAAACAATCTCATAAGCTTTTTGGAGTCCATCGGCTGCAATCCACCACACCCTAACAAATATTCTGTCTACTGACTGGGGCTGCAGTCACGCATACTAGAGCATAATAAAGTCACTTAACATATTTCGATCTAGAAATGTGTCAGCCTTTGTCTATAAAAAGGTCCCCAATTAACTTACTTGCATGGTCGATACAGTTGTCATAACACCATTGGCATCTGGCCGGCTTACTGAACTTGAATCTTGATAAAATCTGTGCACCAATTCGGGAGATTGGTGGAGAATATGGTAATACTGCTCCACAAAGGCATTGCCAACGAACTGGGCACTAGGGGCAGGACTAGGTTCCTGCATTGCCATCTACATTCAATATCAACATATCAGCAAATTGAAACAATTAAGGAAAGGTCAGATATCAAAGAAGATGATAAGATATCTTCATAATGAACCAACCACACACTTAAAAAGGGAATTACAAACATCTTCATGGGGAAATAATACACACTAATGCAAAAGAGTATTTCTGATGATACTCAAGTTTATGAAAACTCCCTAAATGCCAGAAGGTAAAATATCAAATAAGATGATAAGATATGTTGAAGCAATTAAGGAAGGGTCAGACATCAAATAAGATGATAAGGTTTCATGATGAATTAACCAAACACTTAAAAAGGGAAAAACAAACATCTTCATAGGGAAATAAGACTCATTAAAGCAAAAGAGTCTTAATGATGATACTCAAGTATATGAAAGCTACCTAAAATGCCAAAAGGTCATCAAGAACTCAAAACAAAAATAGACATTCTAATGATCTTGATATTCTCATGCTTCATCAAAATCTGACGCACCGTAGAATACACAAGCTCATTTTGGAGCTAAAAAAACCATCACACTAACAATGTTTGTAGGAAAAATAATAATAATTAATGAAAACAGATCCATAGTGTTACATTAATTGTGTTTGTACCTGCAATTTATAGCAGCAAGCAGCAGTAGTAGTAAAGCAACATACACAAATATAACCAATTGCCAGAATGCAAAATCAAGCAGTTTTATGGATAAAACCAATAAAAAGAAACTCTCTAAGTGAAACGGAACAAGGTAAATCAAACTTCAAAATGGAATGAATCCCAAAAACAGAAACCAATACCAGAACACACAATCTTGGTATCGATTAATAAAAATAAAAAATATTCAAAGACAGCATCTAATTAATACTATAGGATCAGAGCTATACAACTTTAAGCTATCAAGAATAGAGATGCCTCAAAAAGAGAACGTACTAGAAACAAACTACATCGTATCAATGAAGAAAACATTATCTAATTGCGTTTGTACGGTGATATAATACCCAAATCAAACCAACATCCCAATACAAAGATATATAAATAAAGAATCTCAGAACAGAAACCAAAGCCAGCACACAGCCTCAATATCACCTAATAAACATAAAACATAACCAAAAACAGCATCTAATTAATTCAATAGGCCGACAATTCAAAGCTATACAACTATAAGCTATCAAGAGAGGAAGATGCCTCAAGATAGAGAAAAGAGCAAGAAGGGAAAAAAAAAATTAAAAAAATAGTCCAATTCCAAGTAATAGTGATGTAACCCAAAATCAAACCAACATCAAAGCACATACATACAAATAAAGAATCTCAAAATCATAAACCAAAGCAGCACACACAATCTAGATATCAACTAATCAAAACCAACTATATCCAAAAACAGCATCTAATTAACACCATAGGCCGATAATTTAAAGCTATACAACTCTAAGCTATCAAGAGATAGAGATAGCTCAAAAAATAGAAAAGACCTAGAAACAAACTACATCACTAATTGCAAATTTTTCCAGTGATATAAATCCCAAATCAGACCAACATCAAAACATATATAAGGCACACACAAATACAAAGCCATTATAGAAATAAGACTTCTTGCAGAAGGCAAAAATGAAGAAACTTAATATGGTGTAAACCCTAAATCAAGCGAACATCAAAAGGCATGCACAAGCCCTTTATAGAAATAAACACTTTTTTGCAACAATAGAACAGCAAACTAACCATAAAAATATGACCTTGGCATAGATCAATCAAATAATAAGCTAAAATGACAAGTTGAAAACCCAAAATGAAAAACCAACAATTAGAAATCGACGATCTAAGGAAAAATTACAAAATGAAAAACCAACAACTAAAATTTGACGATCTAAGGAAAAACTAAGTTACCCCCTTTGTTTGTGATTTGAGCTTGGGAGAGGAGACGGACATCGGTGAGCTTCCTATCAAAGCAAAGAGAAAAGACAAATAAAGCAACGATACAGAGGAGTGGCGGCGAGACCAAAGCTTAGGAAAAGGGGAAATGACAAACATATCAAAGATAATGAGAAAAGAAATTGGTAACATCTTTATATATCTGTGCATTTCTTGAAACGACTACATTTGTTCGTTTCTTCATATTGTCTTTATGCATTTGTGCGTTTCTTTAATTTTTATAAATATTTTTTTATTCAGACATTATTTTATCTTTTTACAAAAGAAAAAGGTACACGTGAGAACTTCCCAAGTGATGAATCATCGCAGTACCACTCTTTCTAAAGCACGCTTAACAGTGGAATTCTGATGAGTTTTAAGGATGGCAATTCAAGTTGGCTATCATAAAAAACGTCATGACAATGCGGATGATTACATTAATATAGCTAACACAAACACAAGACAATTAATCTATCATGTTAGACTTTTAAACACCGACACAACACATTCATTGACAAGTTATATGACAAGACATGAATAACAGGTTTAATAAACAGTGTCAAGACATGTCATAATATGAATAACTCGTTTGAATTGCATAAGTTATTAATATGGCAGAAGACAATATCATAGCATATGACAAAATATCATACATCCTTAAAAATGTTATCTTTTGGAATTTTTTTATTGTCTTTTTTACTTTTATTCTATTTATTATAAAATTTTCAAAAATAAACCTAAGTTAAAAGGTAAATGGATCATATGGACACGCATTAGCATGATTAATAAACGGTGATATACGTGTTGACACTAATTAAAAAAAAAATGAATAAAACAAACAGATTCATACAATTTAAAGCTAGTTCAAGAAGCCAACCTGTTCACAATTCAATTTTTTTTTTTTAGTCATAATCGAGTTGACACAATTATGACATGAACATGATTATCCAAAACTCAAAACTCACTTGACTATGTGGCAGGTTCATGTTGTGTTATTGAGAGGTATCACAAAATTTCCACCCCTGTTTGGTGCATCAATGGTGGTATGATAACACCCCATTAGATTTTCATTGTTTATTTTATTTTGGGATGGCTCCAAAAGGTTACTTTGACTTCCTATTTCTTCAAGAAGTTGTAATTATGACACACTTGCATTCATCATCCTCTTTCGATAATTTCGTTTTTTTTTTAATATTATAAGATCAATGATTTATTTTATTAACTAATAGCCACTAGAAATTTATATGTTCCTAAATAACTAGTTTCTAGTATTACTATTGTGATTTTTACAGCAATTATTGTTTGAGAATATTTCATCTACCAGTCAACAGCCATACTGTAAATTTGAGTGGAAGCATGCAGTATTAAGCAGTCATTTTGCAAGTTCGGATGATTAGATATTGATACGTTGCTTTAATGGCCCACCACTAAGATTTTTATATTTATAGACAGGAAGACGAAAGAATTAGTATTGTTTTTGCAATTTATAACAGTAACTCGTAGCAGCAACACTAGAACAACAGCCAGAGAGCAAAGTCAAGCTGTTTTACTAAAGAAACTCTAAAAGTGAAATGAAACAGAACTCAGGTAACTCAAACATCAAGATGCAATGAACCTTGTCAGATAAGGGGGAAAAAAAACATGGAATGAATCTCTCAAATAGGTGTCCAAGCCAGCACAGCACTCTCATTATCCACTAATCAAATAATATATATACAAAAACAGTGTCTAATTAACACTATTGGCTGAAAAGTCAAAGCTATACCACTCTAAGCCATCCAGAGACAGAAATATTGCAAATTGAGAACGAATGAAAGGAAAAAATAAATAGATCTTAACAATGCAGGAAACCATTTGAAAGTTTGTGTGGCGACATGAACCCCAAACCAAACTAATATCAAAGCATACACACAGACACCAAAGTGTGCAGACGGTTTAATGAAATAACACATCTATGCAAAAAAAGAGACCATAAAAAGAAACTCCTTACGGTAACATAAACCCAAGATCAAACGAACATTAAAATACACACGCAAACCCTTCATAGAACCAACACTTCTTTGCCAAAAAAAAAAGAAGAAACTTTAAATGATGAAATAAACCCTAAATCAAACAACATCAAGACACACACACACTGTTTATAGAATAAACACCGCTTAGCAAATTAAAAGGAAAAACAAACCATCCCACAACTACCTTGACATGGATCGATCAAATACTAAGCTACAATGAGAAGTCGCAGATCAAGTAAAACTCCCAAAAAAACAGAGCAGCTGATAATTAGGAAATTGAAGATCAAAAAAAGAGAAGAACAAAGAAAAACATACTCGCTTTGTCAGTGATTTGAGCTTGAAAGAGGAGAGAGAGATCTGTAAGCTTCGTGGGAAGGCAGGGAGAATGAGACAGTAAGCGTGGGAAAAACGGAAACGAAGGACAGAGCAAAGATACCGAGAAATAAAATTAGTAAACTTTCTTCTTCTTTTTTTTTTTTTTTCTCGGTTTGTTTGTTTTATTTCTATTTTTTTTTTGTTTTATTCAAAAAATAATTTATTTATTATTTTATTTTGTTTTATTGAAACTTTATTTTATTGTTTATATATATATATATATACCTTCAAAAGGTCAATTTGACTTTCCTCTTTCCTCCAAGAAGTTGTGATTATTGACAACCTTGCACTGTTCACGCCCTTTTTTGCTTTTTTAAATGCCTTTTTAATTACTAAAAAGTGGTAATTAATTATTCATTTTATCAATTATCTTTTTATATGATTAATTTAATAATGGTCAGTGATCCATGATTCTTTTAATAATTAAAATATTATTTTAAAAAATCTCATTTACTACTCAATGGCAATAATGTAAAATGGAGTGAAAGCATGTCTTATTATTCTTGTCGTTTTCAAATTTAAATGATTGATACCTTGCTTTAATGCTTACACCACTAAGATTCTTATATTTATATCTGAATTTTATTGATTATGTATGAAATTATTAATTTTTTTTAATTGTCAGAAGAATTAATTTGTAAGTTAATATTCATGAATATTTTAAAATTAAATAATTATGTACTTTATTATCATGTCCAACATATTTATTTTACAATCCATTTGATAGTTAAAACTTGTTTAAGTGACTTATTTGACAATTGAAAAAAAAATTAAAATATGTAAATAAGAAAACGGAATAGAAGTGATTACAGTTCCAGTTCGATTTAATTTCAATTTTGAATCATTGTCTTAAGTTTTAAAAAATGAATGGAAATTAAAATTAAAATTTTTAAATTTTGATTAAAATTAATTTAGAGATCAATTTAAAGTTTAACTTAAAAAATTAATCTAAATGGATTCAAAATTTTTATTAAAATTTTCAAAAAAATAAAAATCAAATAATTATTAATTAAAATTTTATTTTAATTAAAATAATTATAAATTTAGCTTATTAAAAGATCATAAATTAATATTATTAATTTTTAAAATATTATTTTAAAAAATTGACCAAACCGATTGTTCGAAACTACCATTTTAAATTATGTTTTATAAAATATATTAATCATAACTGAATCTTAATTAATTTAATTTATGATTTAAAATCAAAATCATAATTAACGATTTCGATTTTATTCAAAAAAAAACAAAACTTAGATTTGATTCACTGATTTAAATTAAATCATTATCATTTTTAATATATAAAAATACATAATAATTTAGTAATTATTATATAAATTATAAAAAATTAAATCAAATAATGAATATGTGTAAGCATTGATTATAAATCTAATGATGACAACTACAGAAATTGCTAAAAATGAACTTTATAAAGTGTGAAAGATATCGCCTTTTGGCAAAATGAGCTTCTATATATAGAAAAAGTATCAATGCACACTCCTCCATTTGTACTTTTGCATTGTTTTAAAAATAAATTATTATTTATATGTACTTTTAAATTTCCCTAATTCTGTTATATGTCTTATTAGGAAGGTGACAATTATTTAGTTTTATTTTAAAAATATTATATATATATATAATATGATTAAATGAGCATACAAATTTGAAGGTATATATATATATATATATATATGTAAAATAAGGAGTTAAGATACAAATAATTAAATTATATATAATTAAAAATATTTATTAAAAAATTTAAATCGCTAAATCAACATTTATGTGGAGTAGTTCTGACTTTTAAATTTTATTTATGTAAAAATAAATCAATTATAAATTTTATTTAATGATAATATTTATTTTAAAATTTTTATTTTTAATTTTTTGATTAATTACATCAATAAAATTTTTAATTTTCTCACTATTTTAATTTAAAATTAATATTTTCATTTGATTTCTAAACAAAAATTTTTTATTTATAATCTTTATTAATATCAATAGTTTTGCACATATATATTATGCACGTGACTCGTAGTTTTACAATTACCTTAGCACCATTTTAAATATTATCAAAATAAGTAAAAATTAAGTTTTTCTTAATTTATTTAAATATTTATATTTTCGTTAAGTTTGATATAAATAAAAAATATTTTTTAAAATAATATTTAAAAAAGATTAAGATAATTGTACAAGTAAAAATCACATGTGCAACATACATCTTCGTAAACTATTGATATTTATAAAAATTATAAACCAAAAGTCTCATATTAAGATTTTTTTTAAATATAAGTGCCAAATAAATATATTTTTTTTATAAATCCCTGAAATAATAAGCAATATGCAAGTATTTGTGATATAATTAACATTTTAAAGTTGATATATTTCATAATTTATATTATTATTTTTTGTGTAATCTTTATATGTGATGTTCTCAGAGTAATTTACTTAATAAAATATTTATTTTTTAAAAAATATTAATTTATTAAATTGATATCATATTTAGTAAAAATAGGACCAGAAAGATTTTGTTATAGAACAATGCCAAAAGGTTAGTAATAATTAAGTAGATAAAAATGTATATTTTTAAAAAGTTAACAATCAAAAGGGTTGAAAAAAATTTATTTTATAAATAAATAAAATAAAAAATAAAAAAAATAAAAAAATTAAAAATTAAATTAAATTACTTAAGAATAATAATATTTATATAAAATTTTAATATTTATTTTGTATCATCAATCAAATTCTTATTTTTAGAAAATAATAAATCAAATCTTAATATTTAAATTAAATTTTAACTCAAACAACTCTGAAATATTAAAAGTATATAAGTTGTCAGAACATCTTAAAAATATTTTAAATAAATTATTTTATTTATTTCAAGTTTATTATTTAACTTTCAATAATTTTAATTTAAAATTTATTTAATATTTAATTTTTTAATAATAATAAATTAAATATTTTCTGAAATACATAAACAATTTTAAATTAAAATTTATGTTATAAAATTTTATATTAAATATTTTAATTAATAAATTTTTGATAAAATTTATCAAAATTTTACATGATCACCGTCCTAAAAAAATATATAGATTTTAGATTAATGTGTTGGAGCATTTGGTATGTTCCTAATATTCGGGAAGTGAATGGGTTAGGCCCAAGGTGAGAAAAATGGCCGACATTTCACTATTCGCCGAAAGCAGTCGTCGGTTTTTCGTGGTTGCTCGAATCATTTTCACCCCTCTTTCTCTCTATCTGATTGTGGTCTGAGTGCGCATCAATGGCGAAGCCGGCGTCGAGCACGACCTCCTCCATCTTTCAAACCCTGAAGCGCTACATCAAGAAGCCCTGGGAGATAACTGGGCCCTGCGCCGACCCAGAGTACAGATCCGCTTTGCCGGGCGCATTGGAGTACAGGGTCCCGTGCCCGGCCACATCCAAGCTCAAGCCGATAGTGCCCACTTCGAACCCGGAGACCGTCTATGACATCAAGTACTACACACGCGACCAGCGCCGCAACCGACCCCCCATCCGCCGGACTGTTCTCAAGAAGGCTGACGTAGAGAAGATGATGAAGGAGAAGACTTTTGATGTTAATGATTTTCCTAGGGTCTATCTGACGGCGAGTGTCGAGGAGGACCAAAATGCTCAAGGTGGAGGTTACCAAAAATAGGTGAGTTTTCGCGGGGTTCCCTCCCTTTCCTTTTCTTTTCTGTGATCGAGTTGAGATTTTGTATTGTTCTTTATCTTATCTTTTTTTTTTTAACCCTCTGAAATTAATTCAATTACACACGAGTTGGTTGGTTGCTGTGTTTGGATCTATATGTTTGAAGTTTTGTGTTTTGGGCGTTTTTTTCACAGTTTGAGATTCTTAGAGATCAATGATTCTTGTTGATGTATTTTACACCTTTTGATTAGGTGGAGGTTCCCATTCAGCATTTTCTTATCCATAGATTCGTGCTCTGTATTGGTATTTAGTGATACGAAGGTCCTGAAGCTCTTCTGTTTGTTATGCGTTTAAGTGCTCTATTTTTTTTTCATGAGATTGTCCATCATGTATTCCTTGGTCTGTGGTAGAAGTTTTGGTTGTGGCTGCACTTCTCTGATTTGAGAATCATTATATCTAGTTTCTAGTTCTTGCTTTATATGTGAACAGTTGTGGTTTTGTTTCTTTTTTTTTTTCCTGGTTGAAACTTGGGTTTACTTGCAATGGAAATTACTTGGCCACTGGTGACTGGCAATGCTTATATTGGATTGTTTAGTGGCTGGATTTGCGGGGGTAGACTTTTGAATTTGAGAAAAGATGATCAAGAGATTCTGTTTGATGGGTCTGGTGCTAGGTGCCTAGCACATTGAAGGTCCAATTGCTGCAGAGAGCTTTGTGATTGCAAGTGTATTTATGAGGTATGTATCTGTTGGGTTTCAGAGTAATAGATAGCTCATTCAGTAGAGTTTGTCTTGGACCAGATTGGAGTAAAAAGATTCTTGTAGCTGAGCCCAACTAGTTCAAATCAAAGTTTAGTGGAGTTGTTTTGAGTTGGTAGTTCTTCTAGCTCTCTTGGAAATTTGGAAATTGGTGTCCCTAATCTTTCACCGAAGTCTTATGAGTAATGAAGATGGTGAAGGTGTTAAACTCTCTAATGCTTTGGTAAATCTATTTTTATGAAGTGTTTTCCTGAATCTAGGATATGGAAACTGCTTTTTTGGCAAGCTATAATTAAGAAGTTGTTTCCTAGACTCTGTTCTATTAAAAATATCAGTGCCTATGACATGATTTGGACCACTTCCAAATCACAACGTCAACTTTATTGGTTCTTTCAGCAAGTGATAGAAGTAGATTTCGGGGCTGAATTTTTCATGATTTGTCTTCACTGCTTGAGGAAGCAGTACAAGATTTGATAATTAAAATATTTTCAATCTTTATTATTATGTCACTGAAAATTTCTAATAGAAATATCGACCGTAGTTATGGTTGTGTAAGCTTATTATGAGAAACTTTATGATTCAGATGCCAAAACTGCTGGGACTTCAGCAAAATATGTGGTTTTAATGTAGTATGACAATAAAATGGATAAAAGAGATGCATTTTGAGGGTGATCTAGGTGGGGCCACCATTCACCAAAATGGCAAAAGTGACTGTAGAAATGCATGTTCCTGCCCATATCTCACCCTTTTCATCATGTAGAGCACAAAGTCCCAAGCCACATGATCATAGGGTTTCTCTACTCCAATTTATGTATTACACCTCTAATCCTTTTCTTTAGTTAGTTATTGACAACTTCTGTTGCAATCAAAACCGTGTCTAGTATTTGTGTTCCCTTTGCTAAATTATTTTGATTGAGACTTATCAGTTTCCACTAGTAGCTTGAGCCTTGCCACCAAAACTATAACAATGAGCTCATAGACTTTCCATGCTATGTTGATTGGTTGAAAATTTCTAATGTTGCAAGGCCTCGTCTTCTTTGGAATCGTATAAAAAAGGTTGAGTTCAAAGAGCTAACAAATTCCTCGCAAGAGTGAAACTCCTTGAGAAGACTCAAAATGTCACATTTAATAGTTCTATTGGAAGTTGTTCTTTTTATGCACATTTGCCTAATGGAAGAACCTAGTATTTTGGTCTCCCTCCTTTAGCCAAAAAACCTTATATTTTTGCCATCCAAGAGATCTTGTTCATTCTAAGTGCTGTGGCCAACTTCTTGTTCATTTCTTTTTTTTTTAAATTTTTTTGAGCAAAAACTAGTTAATATATATTATTTACTTGCATCATGGGGTTGCAACCCATTATATTTGTGTCTAAATCTATTTGGTTAGTAATTTTATGAAGTCATCTATATCTTCCTCATTTACAAATAATCACCCGAACCTCATAACTTCAATACTCTAAGCCAACACTGACTTAGCAACCCAAGTGGTGTTTCTATATTATCAAAAGCTCTCCTATTCCTTTTGGCCAAACACTTCAAAATATAAGGTGAGGAATCATCTTCATTAACCTCCTCTGCTCCCACCTGGCGCCCTATTCTGTCCACACCATCAGTTTTGATTCAACCGACCCTGCATTAGCCCAGGATAACCCTAGTAACTTCAATATTGCCTCTTAAATCTGGGCAGTCTAGATGGTATACAAACTTTTTTTGCTCTTTACACAAAAAACATCAATTCATAATGATCTTGCTTCTTTTCCTCAAGTTGTCAATCCTTAGTGTCTTCTCATGTATTGCCTCCCAAGTAAAGAAGACTACCTTGGGGTGGAATTTTGGTTTTCCAGATCTGCCTCCAAGGAAATAGCTTCTATTCATCTCCCTCGTACAGACATTTGTAATATGACTTGACTTTGAAATCTATGTTTTCTTCACTGCCAGCTTTTGAAACACCTTGTCCTCCATATTATTTTCAATTTTGATACAATGTATCCTTGCCAACAATCCTTTGATCTTCTCAACTTCCCATTCTTTGGGCATTTTTTCTTAATTGAATAGATTAGATCATGACCCTCCTGTTGCATCATCCTTCTCGCATCCATTAATCCATCCTTCCTGTTTACATGTTAAAGAAAACACAACTGGAAATGCCTCCTTCGAAGGTACCTCCCCACTTAATTGTGTCTCCTTTGCTCACCTTGAACCCAATCTCCAATTTGAAATCCTCCCAACCTTTTCTAATTGCCTTTCATACACTAACTACATGCGTACCTCTAACAGTTTTGGTCATCCAACCCACCCCCACCAACTCCCCATATTTATTTTGTTACTATCTTTTTCCACGGGGCATCCTTCTCCACCATGAACCTCCATAGCCTTTTTCCCAACAAAGTTTTGAGGCACTTAATCCCTAAGCTTTCAATCTCGATGGTTGAGCTACCACATTCCATTTTACAAGGTGAAACTTATAGCACTCCCCCACATTTCCCCAAAGGAACTTCCTTTGCTTGTTAGCTACAATCTTTGGAATCGAAAAGATTGACATAAAGTATATTGGAAGTTAGTAAGAGTGCTTTGGATTAAAGTAAGTTTACCAGCCTTGGGCAAAAACTGTTTTTTTCTAGCTTGTTAATTTCCTTTCCAATTTCTCCACTCTCTCATTTCATATTGCTGACTCTTTAAATCTAGCACCCTGTGGTAGACCTAAATATTTCATGGGAAATTAACCAACTTGCCTTCCATAAGTGTAGCCAAGCCCTCTGCATTTTTCAGCTCTCTCGTCACAATAACCTCAATTTTTTCCTAGTTTCTTTTCAGTCTTGAGATTACCTCAAAAATCAATAGAATGCCTTTTAATGTGATTACTTACTCCTCCATTACTCCACAAATAATTATGGTGTTGTTAGCGAGTAAAAGAGGTGATGCTATCATCTCATTACCTAGTCCACCCACCTTGTCAACAGCCCTGGATAGTAACCTATCCAATACTTTTAATCAGTAAATACAATAAAGAAAACAGTGGGTTCCTTTGTCTTAGACCTCTAGTTAAGTTGAAAAAATATATAAGGCTGCCATTCATCATAGCTACATAAGAAGCGATGGAGATACATCAAAAGATTCAGTTGCACCATCTATTGCTACAACCCGCCCTCTTTAGCATGTACATTAGAAACCCTCATGATACATGGTCATAAGCTTTCTCCATATCAAGTTTGTATATTTTATCATTACTTTTCAACCTCTTTTGGCTGTCCACAAACGTATTTTGCAATGAGTATTGCATCAAGATCTACTTTCCTTTAACAAATGCATTTTGAATTGCATTAACCACTTCTTTAACCACTAACCTTAGTCTTTTTGCTGACACCTTATATATCAATTTATCTTTAGTTTTTTGGGAATTAGCACAATAAAGGTAGAATTCAAAGCTTTTACAAACTTCTTATTCATGTGAAATAACGCAAACGCTTTCAAGATGTCTTCCTTCGGAACTTTCCAATTTGTTCTCAATAACGCCATTAAGAAATTATTGGGGCTTGGTGCTTTGTCCCCATCACATTATAGCAGTGCTTTCCATGCCTCTTCTTCCCCAAATTGAAGCTCAACCCTCTCCCTCAATTTGGTAACAATTTGCTTGAAATTCAACCTTTATAACACAAAAAACTTTTGTAATAGATGCTTACCCCTTTTCATCTCTTTTTTTTTCAATTAAATGTATTGTGCCTATCTGCGTCTTGCTTATATAATTCTATCTCTTGTGTGCACTAGCCATTTTATGAGGAGGGGGGCGGGGGGAACATATTCCGGTCATTTACCTTATCCACAAAGAATTTTACCTCCATGATATTCCTTCTAGCTTCATTAAATGTACTAGTTCATTATTAATTGCCATTGTCCTCTCCTGTAAAATTGAATTTCTCTCACTGTCCATAATAATGTTATCAATCTCCTATAATTCATTCCATAGCTAATTTTTTCTTTATCCCAAATTCCCTTTTATTCCTTCTTTCACTTTTTAATTTCAACCTTAACCATTTCAATTTTCTTGCTACCGCATAACTTGCATTGCCTTCCACCTACGCTCCCTCCCGCCAAGCCTTTATAAGCTCATCAAAATCTTTTTCATGTAACCACATAGTTTCAAATCTAAATGGGCAAAGGCCCATTTAGAACTATCCACCACTAACGTCACAAGATTATCAGAAGTTGTTCTAGGTGGCAACATTTGCTGCATGCGTGAAAATTTGTCCTCCCAACTATTAAAGACTAAGAATCTATTCAGTTGAGACATGGAGAGGTTGTCTATCACGTTGGACCAAGTAAAACTCTTCCCATTAATATCAAATCTTGTAATTTGAGATCCGAAATAATCTCTCTAAATTCTTGTGAATTGTTTTTGTTTCTTATCCCCATATTTTCATGTGGATATAAAATCACATTGAAGTCACCTTTGATCACCCATGCTAGCTCTCCATATTTTCTTTGGCATTCTTTCATGTCCTCCGATAATGGTTGCCTTTCCGCCCTTATGTTGCTCCCCTATACTCCACTATACACCCATTTTATCCCCTTATCTTTCAATGCAAAAACACAAGATAAGGATATCATTTCTAATTCACATTCTTTCAGTTTGCCTATCTTGCCATTCCAACAAATTGAGATTCCCCTTGAATTTCCTTGTGTGGGCTGAACCTCCTATTCAACATTCCGTGTTCTCCATAGACTCTTCACCACCCTTGGAGTCATTTTCGCTATTTTTTGTTTCCTATATACAAATAATGCCTATCCTTCGCTTGTTGATTGATTGTTTGATAATAGATCTCTTGTCTACCCTATTCAACCTCCTCACATTCCACGATAGTATCTTAAACATGATCATCATGATAGTTGCCTGAACTCCTTAGAAGCTCAAATCTCATATCCTTTCTTTTAACCTCCTTTCGTAATTGATCCTGAACTCTAACCTCCTCTGCTCCTTGTAGACATTCCTGTATGTAACTCTTGGTCAGGATCTACAAGTCATTGACTTTGAATTTTGAGGGGTTGGAAGAAGTGGCATTACTTACGAAAATAGAGAGGAAACAATGGTCTAGACACATGTCTATGGGGAAAGAGTCTCGTAAAAAGTTACATACTCAATTGATAAGATCTTTCCTTCCTTGTAGCCTATGTTGCATACACACATATCAATCTACACTAAATTAAGATTTAGCTCCATCTCCATCAAAGGATCAACGTTAATCCTTTATGCCTTGGATCTATAGCGTGACCCAACTTCTTGTGATTTCGATGTGAATCAATTTACCTCGCCCACAACCTTGTTGACCTCACTAAGTAAATGGGATCTCCCATCAAACTTGATCCGAGTGTCTGTCTCCTTAAACCAATCAAGAAAACGCCTCGTTCTACTGGGCTTAATGTAGTCCCTTGCTCTAGCCCCTACACATTTAACTCATTTCGCTCTAACAACTGTAATGAGCTCATGCCTTTATCATTCGATGTCTCTTTCAAGCCTTCACTTATCCCACGGCGGTCTAAAGTAACCGGGCAAACCCCATTATTTTGACTGCCCACCATTGAGTTCTTTGACCTATTCAAGCCCAACCGATAACTATTATGATTTTAACCTTCACACCCCTTTGATGACTTGGGCCTCCATTTAACACCCGACCCAGGCTTGAGTATAAATTTGAATTTTGACCCAATACATTTGTCTTTTTCGCCTCACTTTACGTTTCCTGTACTCCTACCTCTTATCATCACTTGTTTCTATGTCTTCTTAGTGTCCTCTGAACATCCCTTTATTGCACCCAATTTCCATTCTCTTAGTTTCTACCTTCTGCGTTTCATTTCCTCTTGTTACTTCCATTTGATCTTTCCATAAATTCTCTCTCTTTGTTCTCACATTGCCTAGGTGCTCCTTGTTCCACCTATTGAAGCTATATTTGGAATCTTTGTGTGATTGTCACCACAAAGTTAGCATGCCCATTCACCTTGGTTTTCTTACCACCTAACCTCTACTAGTTGGTTGAACACTTCTCTCCCCCCCCCCCCCCCCCCCCCGCCCCTCTTGAGCAAGAACAAAACATTAAGTATTATTTGCATAGCACCAAGGTAGTGCCACTCACTACAAGTGTAGTTAGTTCGTGGAGGTTAAATATTCTATGAACTTTAGTATCTCACCCTCATTTACAAAAAATATGCCTGAAACCCAGGTTTTTAACACATAAATCGAAAAGTCTTTGATTACACCTAATGGTGTTTCATAGTTATCAAAAGCTCTCTTATTTCTTTCACGCCGTACTATCTAAAATGTTAAGTGTGGAATCATGCTAACAACATGGAAACCTTTCCTATGATAGCCCTTTGTTAGGATAGCTTGCATGTTCCCAAGATATATCTATGGTTAACCTCTTTATTTTCTATGGAGACTGGATTGTCTATGCAGGATGCATCTTGTTGTTCCTTGCTAAGTGAATTACTTTGTTGCTCTAGTATCACTTTTGGTAAGTATGCATCTTGCGAAATTTGACTATCAGTCTTTATACCGTCAGTTCCTCGATATTCTCTATATTTTGAGTGCTGCATTGTGGGACCTGTTATAATTAGTGAGGTACCAATAACATGTGCATTCTCATTGTCTTTATTTGCCTAGATTGTTTTAGAAAATGTTTATTCAGTCATATTATTGGCATCTTTTTTCAGCTTAATGACTTGGTGTTGTCTCTCTTACTCTTCTTGGAGTTGCAGGTAGCCTTGTCATTTTGAACTTGCCAAGACTGTCCTGCAGTTAGAAGGGATCTGTTGTTTGATGTCAATAATGTTGATGCCTCTTTACTTTGCTTAATTCATGTATGAGGTTGTAAAAAATCCAGATGCCACTGCAATTAGTTAATGGATGACTCTGACTCATCTGTTAAGAATTCTAGGATGTTCCCTTGGCATTGTTTACAAACTTCTTGGTTACATACTGAATTTTTTTCTTCTGCAACTTGATGAACACTGTGGTTTCAAGTAGTCCAGTTAACATAAAGGAAGCAGGAAGCCAGTTTTTCTGTTTATAAATTTATTTCTTTTATGTTTTACTCTCCCTCTCTGATAATGATTTTGGTGACATTCCTTTATTGCCCATTGCTCTGCCATTGTCTAGGATGTAAATTGTTACAGAGGTTCATGGATGAGTTTATCGCTCAAAGTTCTCTACGCCATTCTTTTGGCATCGAAGCAAGCAGGTAGGAATTGCATTCAATATGAGGAAAGTATTCCAACAGCTGTGTGCTCTGATGCTATCAGAGTCCTTTTGTTGAGCAGTCATTAATGTTAGGTAATTGTAATTAATCTCTTGGGCCCCTTTTTCTGCCAAAAATATACACCCTTCTTTCCGTCACCCTACTTTCTGTTGTTCTCTATCTTATCTGTTATGTATGCCTGAGGTCTTGCATCTAGTTAGGTTTGGTAGGAAAAGATATGCCCAGAACACGCGTTTTGGCTAATTATAAATGCTTTGAGGTCTTTGCACCTGGTTTCATTTTGTAAGAATTGATTTAACAAGAGCCAATAGGTTTGTTAATTTAGGACTAAAAATAGTGTCTGATGAAGAAATCTAAGCTTGTTTTTCTGCCTAGTGATCTTGTCTGCCTGTATCGTTTTTACCTATGAGCATTTAGCTTGCATTAGTTTTGAATTCCATGTGTTGCTAAGTTCCCACGATGAGAGAAAAACCTTGGCCAAAATGAATGACTCCATTCATCCTTATTATGCTTGGAGTGTTCTTGGAATTGTAATGACAGATATCTTAATGACAACTGTACATGACCTTGCAAGCTACATTGCATGGTTTTGAGTCCAGCCCAGCTGGCAGCAGGAATATGAGTGAATTGGCCTTGGCTGAAGAATTATTAGTAAATTTTTCATGGAAGTCCTCTTTCATCCTAAAATAGCAACAGCATATTGAATCTCTCTTCCAACTGAAGAGTACATCCTTCATGATGGATCTATAATGCACTCAGTAGTAACTAGGCTTACTGTTTAAGTTGCTAGAAAATGACTTTTGAGCCAAAGAAATAAATCATTCCTGAAGGTATGGTGAGCTGTGTGCACAAAATTTTACTTCTATTACTAGTTTTCAGTGTTAATATGTACACTGCCCATAAGTTGAAACAGAGTGAAATAAATTGATCACAAATTTTACTTCTGAAACTAGCTTTTAGTGTTTATACACTGCCAAATTGTGTTTGTGTTGATATGTGAAAAGCCGGTGTTAGTTTGACTCTCAACCAAATCTGCAGTCTCATTACAGTGTTTTAGAAGTTTTAGCCTAAGCAGTTCTGATCTTGGCTCCTTGTCCTTGTGAATCAAATAATATGTACCAATTAACGTATCCGGTTGTAAGTTTAAATAATAAAATCATTTAGTAGAGAGGACCACAGACAACACTAGAGTAATGAATACGCCAAAATAAGTAATTAAGCTTTGGGTAAGATAATAAGATGGTGTTGATCATTTTCTTTTCTGGCATTGTTTTCAGACTACTTTATGGTGATCAATTAATATGTGTTTGAATCATATGGTCCATTTTGACTTAATGTGTAAATGTGAGTCACGTAATTAGTAGGGCCGTGGATGGAGTCTCAAGGAGTTCTTCTGCAGCAAACCCTAAGCTGGACAAAGCCCAAGTTGGCTCAAAGCGGAAACTGATCAGGTCTCTATTGACCTCACTGGACGTCACCTAAATCGAAATGCTACTGAAGATCCAAACCACAAAACTTTTCATGGCCAGCTTGATGCACCCTTTATCTTCTCCATTTCAAATAATCAGAATTAAACATTTGAACGATCTGATCCTGTTCAATATTTAAAAGGGTAAGAAAGAAAGAAAAAGAAAATTAACCCAACCCTTTGTATGTTACATATATAACTATTAAACTGAGGCTGATAGTGTGTGTGTCATCTTACCCTACAAATTTTTGTGCCTTCCATCTGGTTGTCTTTATATGGGTAATCTGTAGACTAGATGAAGCAAGTTCACAGTATCTATAGACTTGTATGCATGTCGGCTATTGCATATGCATTCGTGTCCCTACACATATGCCATATGCATGTGCGCATGAGTGTGTGTGTGTGTGTGTGTGTGTGAGAGAGAGAGAGAGAGAGAGAGAGAGAGGGAGAGAGACCGAGGCGGACAGAGACGTACTCGGATGAGATGGTTGGATCGATGGAGGTATCCTTATGAGGCTGAAACTAAGTCATCCCAACTCGCAATTGCTTGCAGTTCACTTTCTGTGTGCTAAGTAGCCTTTTGAATTATTGGCAACGAAACAGCACGCATTTAATAATCCACCTTGGCTTTTCTTTGATCATCACGTCTACCTTCTCTTCCTTCCATCCTTCCTTGCTTTTCTTCTAGGGTTTTGCGACAGTCGTTGTCGCTGCATATAAGACAGTAATTACTCCATCAGCAGAGAAAAAGACAGCACAGGAAGAAAAAGAGACGCAGAGATAAGGGTTACATGCTTCTCGATCTATCAAATTCTCTTAGGTTTTTGGAAACTCCAAGTTCTTGATGCAAACTATACATCCCTCTTGATTCTTTCTTCATTTTAATTAACACGAGTAACATGGAGCATCGAGTGGCTACCGGTTCCATTTATTCCCCTTCCCATTCATCATGGGCAATTCGAATATGAATCTCTTTCTCTATGATATGCTCATATATGTATACAGTAACTGGTGGGTTGTGATGATATCTGATATCATTAGCTTGACAGTGATAGTAATCTACTAGAGATTTTTTAAGGGCCCATCGGTTGCCTTATTATTATTGTTTTTGTTTTACTTTGGGATCTACCCACGTCTCCCACTTTGTCACTTTCTAATTCAGCCGGCTTTAGGTTTTTGAGACCAACCGACGTGTTGGTTTTGATTTTGGCTCAATGATTTAATTAGTCTTACTTGATGTACCTTAAAAGTAGACGTAAAACATTGAAGTGCATGATTAATTTAGATTGTGGTTCCGTATCTTTAATGGATGGGATCGATTAATGAGTCCTTGTGGATTTTCTTTGATCAGATTTGTTTATCGTGATACAAAAATATTCCTGCAGTTTATTGAATCAAATTCTTATACATTGCTTAATTGTATAGATTCTTAGCCCGGCACATAAATGTTACAATGAGCACTTTTCGGATTTGATTCTTCTAGGTCTCAAATCCATTAAAAAAATCATACAGCACCTACAAATGATGCTATCAATGCGCAATTCCATGTTTAGGACTGGTTAGATATCAACAAACGTCAAGCATAATTTGTATAATCCTTCGTGTCTTTCCCTCGGCAGGTTAATGCAAAGGGAAGCCTTCCAGCATCAAATTTTAGTGATAAAAAGGGTTTTCTGTATTTCAACCAGATGAACATACACCCATAGACATAGTCCTTGAAGGGTTTTCAGTATTTTAACCACATATACATATATACACAGGTAGTAATACACATACAGATACTGATACAGATGATCAACACCAAAATATAGCTGAAAGCAAAATGGATGATTGAGGTGAGGTTGAGATTCGATTCTTACAGTCATAATTTTCCCACAAGCAAAAAGAGAACCTTATAATAATGGTTGATTAGGATTGAAGCATATAGTATTTGCTCTGGATCAGTATGATCAGTTCACATCACATACTTTATTGACTGGCACAAGTCTGAGAATTATGCAGGCTTTTCTCCTTCTGTCAGTTCATGACGAAAAATATCAGAAAATGGGTTTCATATTATAATCTTATAGAAACCAAAGAAAGATCAATTAGATACTGAATGCAGCTTAGGTCAAGGATTTAAATTCAATCCAGGGAGAAAAGGCCTGCATCTGATGCATCTAATGTCACATTGATTACATTTCAACCAGTGAACGCGAAAATTTTCCTTTTCTTTTTCTGTTCGTACAAACAGATCTTATATTCTATCAGATTCAATAGTAAACGCCCTAAAAAGAGCTGCAGCAGATGTTGTCCCTTCTCTGCTGGAGAAACAATATATAGTTAACTCGTAGTAAGAGTATTTAATGTGGTTGCCTGAAAACAACTTTGCAACAACAGTGTTGTCCGAGATCCAGGGACCATTGATGACACTGGCAAAAATGGTGGTACCTTGAAGAGGAAATCAGAATGATAAAAACCTTCTTGTGATATCCACCAGGTTTCTCTCTGCTTCTTCCCAGAAAGAAAGAGATAACTCACACAGAATTTTTCCACAAATAAGCTAAAACCCTAAATGAGTGAAGACACTGTTGCTTTAACCACGAACAGACAATATTGATATTTGGAAGCATCTGTATTTGGCCCAAGCGCTTCCCTCCTTTCTTTTTGTACCTACACTCAGTTTGTTCTTGTTTGAACTCTTTTCAGTTTAAGAGCCTTAAAACAATGAAACAGTGTGTGTCATGACTTGGGAAATTTAGTGATTAGGAGTCCTTTGCAATTTGGACTGCTCCCTCATATTAGTGGGCATAACTTAGTTTTAGTACTCAAAAAGCTGAGGATATGACAGGCTTTAGGGTTTATAGTTCTGATCATATTGCTAGGGTTCTTGTTTCCATACAGTGAGAGTGCAAGTAGCTATAGCTCAGCTTTTGGCTGGTGCAACAGCAACTACAGTATTTAGACAGCTTCTATTATTTTGTTGAGGATCCCCATTCTCTACATTGTTAAGGTAACACAAAAGCAAAACTTGCAGACTCTCTCTCTCTCTCTTACTGCAGTCTCTCTCACACACGCAACTCATAGACACTACAGTTTGTGGGTTCTTAAGGTTGGAAAGTTATTCTTTTTCACTGTTTCTTGATTCTCTTTTTTTGAGGGTCCTGTGAATATAAGACAAAAGCCCTTAGAAATATTTCTGTTGAAGTAATCCTTATAGCTATCTCATACCCATATGGACCATATGCAGAGAAAATTCCTTAAGAAATTAACTCATGAAATAATCCATATCACCTACTGTTGCAAACCCATTTTCTTAATTTTCTCTCTTTATTTCTTGTCCATTACAGCAAAGCCATACTTTCACAGCCTTGTTTCATGTATATGGGATATCAGTGAGCTAGAACCCTTGAGCTTGCAATCTATGGTTGTTAAAGTTTACTCTTAACATTAGGGTTCCTCCTACTGTTGCAGGCTCAGCAAGACCGACAAAAGAACGGTTAGGTGAGGAACGCATAGTGACCCTTCGCGAACCATTGTTGGGCTACAAGTGAGTTAGTTAAAGTTTTGAGGTCAGCATAACATCAATTCACAGAAACTTTCACAGGAACTCCACTCCAAGGAAAGAAAAAGAACTGTGCCAGCTAAAGATCTCTTCAAGACGTGAAGTCCATTCCATCAAGTGCCCATAGATCAGATCATAGAGGCTGATTATGAAGATCATGATTAGATTTACTGATTAGTCCAAGTTGTGCTGCGCAAATCTCACTGCAATACATGTGTGGTCCTTCTTTGTACTCAGTGTAGATGCTTTAAAGAACCTGTGTTTGGTCCCTCCTCTATAATGTATGTACTAGCTGTCTATAATCTAATCCTGCTGAGATCAAACTGCACTAGCACACACCACAACTTGGGAAGCCACAGGGTGACTTATCTAAAGTAAATGTTCTTGGATTTGGAATTATACATAGTTTCATTTTTTTCTAGCTTGATAATGAAACTATCCCCATTATCTAAATTACTAATTTGAGCTAATATATGAGAATTATTTCCTTTATTCTATCCAATATTGCTGTCTAATGTGGTTGATTATTAACATTAATTCTTGAACCAATTGGAAGATAGAAGGAAGAAAAGCATTATAGAACATAAGTGTTTAGAAAGATTCTTCCTTTCTTATGAGCTAGGCATGCATATTTTAAAGCTAGCTATTGTAGTTGTCATAAAGTGAAAGCCCTCTTTTCCTATTAGGTGTTATATATGGTCCCCATGGAGCAAAACTTCTTCTACCTTGTGTACTATATTGAGATATAGAGCTTGATAAGCTACAAGGATCAATGACTAATATAAGACACCAAGCATAACAATTAAACTAGTGATTGTTCAGTATGTGGTACATGTGAACAAAGAGATGAAATTACTGCTGGTCGGACTAGTTTACGTGTCAAAATATAGAGACGCCATCTGGTCTTAGATAAGCCATTCCTTTTCCTTTTTAATTCCCATGCAACTACTGCAGTGAAATTCCAGCATCTTTTTCTTTACTAAAATTGCCACTTCTGTTATCCTCTGCAAAGAAAATTTTATTTAATGATTACCCTTATACACAGGTTAGCTAATTAAACTGAGGAACATATACTTAAGGATTTCCATGGTGTTTCGATGCTCTTCCTTCTACTGCTCCTCCTAAGCTATTCTGGGTAATTGAGAACTGAAATTGATCGGCCACCGGATGAGGGAAAGTTTATGCTAAATTGATGTAAGTTCTTCTACTTTATTTTCCTGGTACAGTAGACATATCAACTTCTGTGATAAGTCCATACATGTCCTCTTGGTTTACATTAGTGCGTTTCTTTCTTCTGATCTAACTGAATTTGGTTTCAGGAATTTGATTTGATTGGAATAGTCTAGATTTCTAGCCTTAGGTTTCACTTATAGTAGTTCTGGGAAATCTCTTGCCTGATTGGAATAACCTAGAGTCAATGAAAAACAAAATTCGACAATCAAATTCAGTTCAAAGCTTTCTTTTGCTTCAAAAAGTTGTTTCATTTTATGTCTTCAGAACCCAGCATCAATGTTTAATGTTCAGTCAACTACTAATTTGCACATGTAGAAGTATATAGTTCATTCTGAGATTCTTTGATTTGTCTGCATCGGTGGCGTTATGAATTTTCAACCAAAATTTCACCAAGCATTTCAGAAGAATTAGTAAGTAATGGAATTTCATTGTTGGTTCAGTTGATTCATTGAACCCAATCGATTAATAATGGGACAAAGCTGAGGAAGAAGATGATCTCAAGCTCGAGAGAAAGAGGCTTCCAAGCAAAGCAAGAGGGTGACATCAATGAAGGCAAGTTGATCCCCAAGGTACCATCCACCACTTCAAGGCAATGGTCAGCATTTAGAAATCCAAGAATTGTGCGAGTTTCGCGTTCTTTCGGTGGAAAAGACAGGCACAGCAAGGTATGCACTGTGAGGGGATTGAGGGACAGACGGATAAGGCTTTCAGTGCCTACTGCAGTGCAGTTATATGATCTCCAAGACAGGCTCGGACTCAGTCAGCCTAGCAAGGTAATAGATTGGTTGCTGGATGCCACTAAATATGACATTGATAAGCTCCCACCGCTGCAAATGCCACAAGGGTTTGGTCAGTTTCATCACCAGATGCTAGCTCCTCGTGAATCAAGTGCCTCGCAATCTGCTTTTTCTTCCTTCCTTGATGCAAATTCTAGCTTGTTAAAGGATGGTGGGTATCATTCCTTGTTGTCTGCAGGCAAGGAAGGGATCAAGATCGATAGTAGCGTTGGTGAAGAGGATGAGCCCTTGATGGCTAAAGCTAGGTACTGGGACCTGGATCCTTCATTGAGAGCAAAAAGTAAGGATATTAAGGCTGACAAAGGCAAATGGATCAAAGCAAATGAAGAAGAAGATAATCAAGTTGGCATTGGCAACTACAGCGGCCAATCTTCAGCCCAGAAACTTTTTCCGGCAGCTAATCATGCCTCCTTACCTAGCTTGCTTAACAACACCACAGGATTCAACTCCTACTATCATTGGGATCCTTCCAACTTATCTCTATCTCAATTTGGAAGCCACGGATATCTGCCTCAATCAGAAAATCCCTTCAGTGGAAATGCCACAACTTTGCCATCTTCCTTAGCTCTCCCATCTGGGTCTCAATTGTTTTTCTGTCCACCTGTGGCAATGCCATCGCTGTTTCCAGCTTACCCTCCATATGTTGCTTCTCAGTCCGAGAGTGACCCCAGGCAGATCAACCATTTGCAATTGTTGAGCTCAAGTTCCCAACAGATACTACCGAATTCTCTCACAGTTGGCTCAACCATGAAACCATTTCAGTTGAATGCAAGTCCTGGGCTTGGTGATGAGCAAAATCATGATAAAAGCCAACTTGGTTAGAATCTAACACTGGTTATTCTTGAAGATGATGCATCTTGGCTGCACAGGCAGGTTGTTCTTGAGATGTATACATATAGTTCAATAACATGAACTTATAACTCAGCATATGGAATACATGAAATTATAGCCGAATTCAATTGTGGCACTTATATTGTTAATTTATGTTTTTGTGGGTATTGCCTTAGAGGGCCTATTCTTACACCCTAAAGGCACATGAAAGCAGGAATCCCTCATGATGATGCAGCCATCTCCCTTCTCCCTAATTGCTCCTCAAAGTCTGTAAAGTGTCCATGCAGTCAAATGAGAACACAAGAGAGGCCTTGCCTTGCGTGCCTGGATTCTTCAACACAAGTAAGTTCTCAGGTGATACCATTTGTTCTTGCTTCTATCTATAATATAATTAATTATCTGCGCACAGCTATCCAATGAAGTGGATATATATAGCTGGAGATCATCAGCTTGTAATGTATATGGTGATCTTAATTACACAATTTTATATTGCATTCTTGGTTAAAAAATTATATGGTTAATCTGTACTATAATATAGATCATCAAGACATTGTTTCATGAACTCTTTTTGCTTTTGTTTTAACAGAGATGTAGAGTGGCGTGCTAATCAAATTAAATAGCCTTCTTTTGAGCATATTTTCTTATGTGCATAATGTTTCGTATACATTCAGCACGAATTAATTATGCAGGTTAATTCAGCCTTTTTAGCGTACACAGGCATACCCTTTTCTGAGCTCTCAACATACATTTCCATACCATTCTTCTGCATTTTACACAACAGGGTGACTAGCGTTAATATAGCCAGGTGCCCAATTACCGAATTAAGAATCTGGTTTAGTAGAGCTTAATTTTTTTTTTTTTTTGGGTTTTCTAGTTGTTATGTCTACTTTTGTATATATGCACTAATTTTCAACTCTTTCTCTCTCTCTATATATATATATATTTATGTATATATATATATATCATTTTTTTATTTAATGAACAATTTCTATGTTATTTTCAATGAGAGGTCATTCTATCTGTTTCAAGAATTCTCCGTTTAAATTTAAGGACGATATATTTTATTTATATATTATAATCAACTTAATTTCTAATTATCGTAATGTAAAAAAGCATAAAGCTCTTTAAGAATATCTTTTATGTCTGAGTTGGATAAACGTATTAGTGTTATAAGTATCGAAGTATTATATATCTTGTAGATATTGTTTGCATTTCAAGACTGAATATTATAGTGATTAATTCAAAGGGACAAATTATTGTATAATAAACTTCAATATATATGGACTAAAACCTAAGATGATATATAAATGACAATAATGAGAAAAATTATTTCCCATAGTTACTCAAATATGCAAATTTGGGTATAATTACCACACGATCGCCCATTGTTTAGTTTAGCTCTCATAAATTAATTTTAGGGTATATGCTTGTATCATAGAGTGCATAGTAGTGTGCTTAACAAGCACATATGCAGTAGTTGTTGTAATATTAATTTCTATGGCTTGTTGAGATGTTTTTGGACATTATTGATCAATCAATCCATGTATTTTGATATCTATGCAAACTTTAATTAATTAGATTAATTATTTCAACTTCTATTACCGTAATGATTGAATATTAATGGCATCAAAACCTGATCTCTTGCTCCTTTCTAATTAATTAATTGATTTTACTACTGTGGCTGTGGGTCAAGAATTTAGCGACGCAGGCAGGCTCTTGATGGGTTAATTCCTACATATATATTTAGATCGATATTAATCTTGTTCTTGCAACAGATTTATTTTATTCTGTAAAATAGGAATAATCTAGCTGCATTTGATTGAGCAAAAAACACTTCTCATGCCCATTAATTTTGGGTTGCATCTATCATTGATTGTGAATCCAAATCGTAGGAGCTTATTAATCAAATAACTTCTAATTTTACTAACCTGAGTGTTATTTAATTAAAAGACTAAAATATTTTTAAGTCGTATGCTTGAACCTTGGAATTTATCGCATTTGTCCATCCAATGTCTTATCAAATATTTACATTAAAAAAAAGTTTACATCTTAAGTAGATATCCAATTTTAACAAAGTGGTTATCTCCGTGACTTTCAAAAAGTTTTAATATTAAATATTAAAAAATTTAATTCATAAAAATTTTATTTAATAATTAATTTTTTAAAAAATAAAAATTAAATTTTATTCAACTAATATCAAATGAAAGATAAAATCCTGACGGGGGTTCATCCCAAACGACTAAACCAACATGTGAATCTGATTCCCTTTCTTGGGTATGGATATCGTATTAGCTTGTCTATTTATATGCATAGACATTAATAAAAAAAGTATTCATAATCAAGAATATGGATTTACAGTCTGTAATAAGCATGTCATATTCAGATAAATTTTAATTTCACATGTGAATTTATTGTCTGTATCACTTTCAATAAATTGTATGTGCGTTAATGAAAGCTTTCGTATCATTTTTGATATCCAAGACCGTATCTATTAAATTAATCTTTCAAATTAAATATATTAAAATTTTGACAACATAAATCTATGAATAGATATTTTTGCGTGTTTTTTATCATAATAATTTAATTTAATATTTATAATTTAATTAATATTAGATATCTTTATATTATTTTTGAATTGAATGCCTAAATTTGATTTGTTAAAAAAATATAACTACTTTTATATATTTTATAATCGTATAATTATACATGAATGAGAATTTAATTTAAAATTTATGCATTATTAAAAATTATGCCTATATATAGTTTTGCTTTTTCACACTTTATAAACGTGTTTAAAATTATAAAAAAAATTTCAATATGTATAGCATGATATCGTTAACACAATAATATATCTATAAAAAAAAAAGTGTAATTATTCAATCGACAGATAATTAAAAATATATATATTATTTTTAAAGTTTATAGTTCTCATCTCATTATTAAAATGACAAATAACACTTATCATTTAATATTAAAAAATAATTAAAAATAATAAAATAATAAAAAATCGTTAAAAATTATTATTTTAAAACAACCCAAATAAACGTGTCATGATATCAATAATTTAAATATACACAATAAAAACAGATCAAAAATATAAATTATAAAAATAAATTTACATGATTTGATAGTTTTTCTACACAATCCAACATAACACATCAATCTCTTTATTAAAAACAATAAGTGAAAAACAAAGATTAGATGACTACAAGATAAGATAACCATTATTTATAAAGATTATTTTAAGGATAATTATTAAACATAATCAATAATCTTCAAGATAAATATCAAAATGATAAGAAATAACAATAGATAAGATAAAACAGAGATTAAAAAAAAAATCATCATCCTATCCTTATCTCAATTTTATCCATTGATACCAAAACCATGAATATTATCACAAAGTAGCAGAAACCCTAATTTCATGAGAACCAAGAACCCAAAAGAAAAAGAAAAAGAAAAGATAACTTTATTTGGGTATTGTTGCTGAGGCCAAATTAAGGAGTAGTAGCTAGAGGGGCAGGCTTTTTTGGCATCCATTTCTGCTGTAGCTGTGCAGTGAGAAGCATATCCTCCAGCAGCACCCCAAAAAGAAAGAAAAGAAGAAAGGGTCATCTTCTCTGTCCGGTGATTAGTGATAGTATCTGCCAATTCTTCTGACATGAAAAGGAAGGAAGGAGACAGAGACAGAAACAGAAACAGAGAAAACATTATTATCAGTGCTGCAGTGATGTCTGAATTTCTGATCAATCAACAATAACAATAATACACACAGCACAAGATCCAACACAAATCTACTAATTAAGCCTCCCCACTCTCTTCCAACTTTAACCCTTTTCATTGGACCCCTTTCCAAAACATTGCCTGAGGCTGTGGTCCTCCCTTCTCTTTTTGGATAATAATTAAGCACTCAATATGTATTACCCAAGAAAGTAATAACAGGGTATAATTAAATTTTACAAATAAATAAATAAGTCAATAATTGCACGCGCTGCGGTAGCGCGTGGGAGACAGGGGGTTCCTGCTTGAAGCATGCTTTGGAGGTACTACTGCTAGTGTTCAGTAAGATTTATGGGTTGTGGGTGTGGTCCTCTCTCTTGGGCAGCATGCTTCAGTTAGGGGAAAGGACCACACTGTATAGTCCACATTCAAAGTAAGTGTGTTAGTTTCTCTCTTAGAACTTGGCATGTTCACTGATTAAGATATGATTAACTTATTAGATGAGATAATTTAATTTTTTATTTTATAAAAAATATTTTCACAATATGTATTTGAAGTAAGTTTTTATTTTTTAAAAAAACAGTTTTATTAATATAAATAAAAAAATTGTTAGTCACAGTCTGATTTTTGTTAAAAATATATTTTGAAAATTAATAATGTAACATACAAAAAAACCCAAATCTGTAGAAAGAGAATGGAGGGTTGGGTTGAAGGCTTGACCCACTCAGAGTCGGCTGTTTGGATGGGCCTGAGGCCCAATCAAATGGATTGTAAAACAAAAAGAGAGCTTGGTTGGGACGTCGGAAGAGCCCCCGGCGAGGATCGAACTCGCGACCTTTCGCTTACGAAGCGAACGCACTACCACTATGCTACGGAGGCATTCTTGATTGTGTTATAGTAATATAATTTAAATATAATTTTTTTCATGATTCATAATTGTTTCATTTTAGAGAATAATTATATAGCATTAGAACAAATGAAATAAGAAGAATTAAAATAATTAAAATAAAATGTAAAAGAAATGATTTTTTTCCTTAAACTTGATTAATTAAAATATCTTTGTATAAAGAGGTTCGAATTCCAAAATTTTTGTAAATTCAATCTACACATTTTTCTTATTTATTTTTACTTCATAAAAAATATTTCTTAAAAAACTTTTCAGATTTTGGAAAGTCTGATCATCGTTTCTTAAATAGCTGATTTTTTTTTTAATAATGGAAAGTTTAAAGAACAACAAATTCTTAAATAATGCAAAGCATGGTGTTCATACAAATTGCAATTGCTAACAACAATTCAATCCCCATAGTTGCATTATTAAGACTATTGCAGCAGGGGACTAGACCAGATGACAAGATCTTTCATCCCTCCCAGATGCAACCTGTAAATTGGCCCTGTAACTCAACATCCAATAACCGGCTGATCTCATAGTGTTAATATACAGTTTGGCAATAAACGCACATTTGGGTAAGAACGAGAACAAGAACAAATGCAGAAAATCTGATTTACAAGTTCACAACTTGGAAGAACAGAACAGCTTCTGGGTTTCCCAGATAGCTGAAAAGTTGTAATCAGTAGATATCAATCCTCAGTTTGTCACCTGAATATCACTAAACACATTCAACAACATCTAGAAAAACCGTAAGAACAGCTTTCTCTCTCATTTCCAGGGCCAAGACAGCAAATGGTACCTAAACTGGAGCAAAGCATAGAGAACGAATCTCATAAATTGGTTGTTATGAATGTGTGTGGTGTCATAATCTGAATAGCTTCTGCAGTTCTAACCCATGAATTATTATCATTTCATGAGGAACAACAAATATAAATCGCAATAAGAAAGAAACGCAAACATATGTGGGAAGTGAAATTAGAAGGTTTGGTATTTCTTCAGACAGCTACTGCTTCGAAAAACAACTGTCTACGCCTGCCTGGTTTTGTTCGAGAACCAGCCGCCTCACCGATCACAATCTCGTTCACTAAATCCTTAAAAACCATCCGCTCAACATCTAGTACTACCCCTGAAAGTTCAAAATGAAAGTCTGTCCAACTCCCTGAAAAATGCATCACATCCTCTGATAAGATGCCTTTCAAACCATCCTCTTCATCCTCCAAGCTGTATACTGATCTGTTGGCTTGATATTGGTCTATCTCTGAACACAGCTCTTTCAGAAGCTTTTGTGCATTCAGGGTCTTCTTTGCCAGTTTATCAGACTTCAACCATGGCTCCGTGGAGGGCCCCACTGAAGCTAATTTTTCAACTAGAATCTCATTAACAGCATCAAATATGAGCTTCCGGTGGAACTTCTCATGGTCTGACTTTGCCTTGGAAACCTTTTCCAGGTTGCATTCTTCCTTAGATGGCAGAGTGCTTGCCTTGGTTTGCTCCAGAACAAAGAACAACTCAGGATTGATGGGGTTCCCTGATGGATGGAGCTGAAATGTTGCCAAGCCAGAGTCAAGATCTCTGAGGAGGAGTCCTGAAGCTAACAATATCTCAGATATGTATCTATGGTCAGGATTTGTGTTCTCACAAAGTGATGCAATGTAATCTGTTCTGGCTTCATCATGACTGGAGTTTACTCGTCTGAGTTTTTGAACCAAATGCTCTATGTTCTGTAATTTCTTGCGATTGATCTCTGAGGTAAGACCAGAACCCATGCTGCCTACGAAATTATCAGCAGGATTGTCAGTGTAATCTTGAGCACAGCCATCTGTAGCATAAATGAACATTTAAGTCAAATTTGGTATATGAAAGTTAGCCTTCGTATATTTAAAGTAAGAACAGTGACAATAAGAGAACTCTTAATTGGATGCAGAGACATTGGTGCTCCAAAATTATGGAAGTGTTGCATGACAACAGTGACAAGGATGATGATTGCGATGATAAATTGGCTTCTCTCTGGTCAACTTTTACAATACTTGCTTTTCTCACATTTTTTATTCCCCTCTAAGATCGATACAAGAATTTTCAGCTTTCCAGGGCTATATTTCTGACCAGGTGGCCACTTCCGACACAACAACAACAGCAAAAACAGTAATAATATACTGACACCTAGTGAGTTTGCACACGGCACTCTTAGCAGAAGTATAAACTTCGCTGGTAACAACCCTGGTACCAGTTTTGTCTGAAAACACGCAGATAACAACACCAGATTCACGGCCAGGAATTGCGTCTGCATTTAGTTTCTAAATTCACAAAGGGCCGTCTGTAACGCACAATCTTTTGTCCTTCTTATTATGTCAAAGACAATAAGATGATAACAACTAATCTACAGTTTCACCTAATTACTTTAGCAACTCTGATTCTTCTTTTAGACTTGCTCCTTCAATACTAGATTTAGTAAATTCAAACAGCACCATCAGGATAAGAAACCATATATATTGCGGACAATAGAAGATTTACCTCCTTGGTTATTTGGTATCTGCTTTACAGGAGATGTTTCATCCTCCCTATACATTGACATGTCAAGAACAGAAATGGGACTTCGATGTTCTGGTGCAACAGTAGCAAGTTTGGCCGGTGATCCATCATCATTCAATCTTGGAGATGATTCCTAAGATAAATAAAATAAAACATGTCAAATAAATGACAAAAATGATTGAATCAATAGAAAAGGTTAAAACACCTACCTTCTGCATTGCACCAGAAACTGAGTGCTTGAAAGCATCAACGGATGGACTCTGGTTGTCATGGATGTCAACTGATTGTTCAACACTGGTAATTTCCACATCTTGCTTCGGGTCCAAGACAACGCTGCTGTCTGAATGTACAGATATGTCATCCCCTTGGTAACTTGAACTTCTAGATTCATTGCTTATCTGACTCAATTGGTCATCACTTCGCTGCAAGTTGGGAGATTTTAATCGAAGTTTACCACCTGGGGAACTTGATTCTCTTGGCTGCCGGTTGGATTGCCTTCTGGATTTGCCCGAATCAGATGGAGGGGTAGGTGGACGGGATCGTTTGTCAAACTCAAGCTTCCTCTGCTGCAATCTTGGGCTTATAGATCCAGAGCTCTTTACAGAGGTTCCAGTACTTTCTTTAGACAACTGCTGAGGCCTTGTTGAAGTCTGTTTGGATCTGTTACTCCTGCTGCTAGTTTTCTTGTCAGTGGAGCTAGTGGAGAAGTCACCCTGACTATTTCTAGGAGACCGATCTTTAACTGTTTTGCCATTTATTGAACTCCTTTTACTATCTACAGCTCCATGACTTGAGGATTTGTGAAGGCTAGAAGAGCTATGAATTGGAACTGCTGAAGAGACAGGACTACCAGCTTTATCAAGATGTTTGGCAGGTTTCATGATCACAATTGGGGACTCAAAAGTCCTCAGAGAATCAGAATCTCTAATTGCAGAAGCAACGACATGGTTGCTCAGCCTGTTTCGTTGGCCTTCAGGACTCTGATTGGGAATCATACCCTTTGGTTCGCAATCTCTGTGAGTTCGAAAGTTCGAAGATTGTTCTTCTTTCTTGGTATCTAAGAACCCCTTGGCTTGCATGGCTTCCAGTATCTGTTTAAGAGCTCTGAGATCCTTTCCCGATTGCTTGAATTCAAGATCTTTCAACCGATTCTCAATCTCACTATAAATGGAAGGTAAAGTCGAGTTAGGTGTTGGTGTTGGAACCTTGACAGGCCTGAAAGCTGTCTTCTGGGAACGTCGACTTCCATCCAGCTGCCTCCATGGTGCTGGTTCAATTGGAAATCTTGAAGTAGAAAGGGGTTTCATGATCAAATCAGGATTTTTCCACCGTGGTGACTTAGGATCTTTGAGTGAGCTTCGTGGGGACTTGGACGAAGTTCTGATTGGCCTGTTGAGATCATTTCCTCGTAATGACCTAGAGAAGAGGTTCCCATCCTCAACTGAACCATTTTTCATCAAACCCGATTGACTTTCACTACCTGAGGCAGACTCTGGCAATGTTTCCAAGCCCATCAACTTTGCTACAATTCCAGGAGGCCGCTTCTGGCTTTCCGATGATTCTGATGGTACTTTCTTAGCAGAATTGACACTGTTCAGGAAACTTTTAGAAATATAATTTGTTCTTAAATCAGAGTTTGAACCCCACACTGATCCTTCTCTGCTGTCCAGTGAAAGTCTAGGCAGCTCTTTCCGCTTGGGCATGCATTTCATATCTCGTGAGTCAAAAGATAAACGATTTGTCTCTCTTCCATCATAAGAAAACCGAGGAGCATCCTTTGAAATTGAATTCCAAGACCCATCTTTTGCTTCATATGATGATCTTGGAAGTTCTTTAGCTTCATTGTAATGCCTAGGTGCTTCCCGAAGTTTAGTAAGAACTCTAAGAGATTCCTTAAGATCAACAGGCACATCTTGCTTCCCACTTATCCCATAAGATCCATCCACTGATTTAGACAGTTGTAATGGCCTTGGGGAGTCTCTATGCTTCACAGAACGGCTCAAGACTTCCTCTCTGGAGGTTGTTTTGACTGAAAGCCCTCTGGCTTCTCTGTACATAGAGTCCCTGACCACATCGCGAAGATCAAGAGATTGTTGTCCTAAATGAGGAGACACACTTGCCTGGTTCATCACTGGGTCTCTTGGGGGAGTTTCAGGGAAGATGATTCTATCGAAGGAAGCAGCTTCTGGTTGAGTGGTTTTATTAAACTCCAATGAGGATAAGGAAGATGAGCACGAGGTTGAAAAAGAGGGTCTTGAAGATTCTACGGAAATCCTCTGCTTCTCATTCACACTCCTGCTCAAGTTCATTCCCTGTAATCAAAAGATCAAAGCCTCAAGCTTATGCAAAATCTTCCACCTCCAAAATAAACCAGAGGGAGAGAAAGAGAGAGAGAACTTACAGTTGCCGATTGTTGATTATATGCATTATTAGGCTCTCCTTCGAAGCCATTGGTGTTGAAGTGAGAGTTAGCTGCAAAGAACAAAAGTATCAGTTGAATAAGGCTGCAATGCTGACAAATCTCACTGTTCGAACTCAAAAAAGCAAGTCAGACTCTCTTCTTCTTCAACCCCAGAATGCATATAAAGGTTATAAAGAGATTACATAAAGACTCCTTAACAAAACTATGAAGAACAATTTGGAACCAGTTGGTGCTCTTTGGACTGAAAACTTACAAATCAGAAGCATTAGATACAAAGTCAGAATGAGGAAATCAGAAGCATGAGATAAAACATTCATCATACATAGATATAAAATTATTACACAGGCAAGGAATTGATGGATAGTAGGTAGGGATTGGAAATTAAGACACCAAAGTATCTGCAGACAGATGAATTATTCAGACACGAAGAGTAGTAACTACGGCCACATAAGAGCATTGCTGCAATGGATTGAGAATATACATGTTCTTTAAGCATTAATGCATGACAAGCCCCATATGGATCGAATCAGTTGCAAGCAAAATAAAAGAAAGCAAGGAAATTATTGATGAAATAGCCAATAGAAGCCAAACATTGCTGTACCAAGTGAGATAAATACCTGGAGGAAGCCTCCTGTGGCTCAAGCGCCTACCAGTAAGGACATGTTGACGGTCAAAGAGTTGAAAAATCCCAGTCATGCAGCCTATTTGCTTCTGCAGATCTGGGTTGTCATCTGCTAATGAATGTAAAAGCTTTGCAGCCATATTTTCTGCTAATCACCTTAACTTACAAGCCCCAATACTTCTCTTTTCCATAGCTTCATCACCCTCATTCCTCCCTTAAGATCATTTACTTACAAACTTTCAGCCTCTCATCCCCAGTTATCAATTGAATCTTGAATCCAAGGCTCTCCAACAATCCCTCAACCAGATTCTGCTCTGCATAATACTATGATATATCTAAGCAATTCTTAGTGACCCGAATAAGGATTACCAAATACCTCACGGACCTTTGTTCACCTCTGAAACCAAAACCCAAGTGAAAGAACAATGAATTTTGGACTACTTTTATTCTATAATTTTCCCTGAAGTCCTCTTTTCCTTCAATGAGGAGCAAAATTTAGAGAACAAACTAAGCTTTTACCAACCATAGAAACCAAAAAGAGAGTAAAGCACTTTCCATATTCATTTCACTGAAAAATCGAAGTTCCATAGATAGAAATTCACCATATATTCAAGTTACGTATCTCCATTTTGTGCATCTATAAAGGCCTCATTTAATCAGTAAAAAACCCATTATTTTCCAGCTAATTACAGCTCAAACCCAAACACTGTGTTCTATCAATACCCACAAAATCAAACTTGTCCCTTTCCCCTAAAATCCAAACCACAACTTCTCTGATGAGGATAAAGAACACACCCTTTGGTGGCTTCCTGTGGACTTTATCAGAACTCCAACATTTTTGCGGATGAAACAAAACTTACAGTGAAAAGGAGACCCAGAAAACCAAATATCAACTCTAATGGTTATTGCACGTATAAGCGAGGTACCTTATTGCAGAAGAAGCCAGAGAATGCGCTGTGAGAAAACCATAATAGAACCAAAAAGAGGAGGGGACCCAATATCCCTTTTACAATATGCACAGAGAGGCCACAGTTATCAGTAATATTACCGCCAGTTTGCCTGCAAAAGAAACTACTACCAATGCTGTAAAGAAATTGGGAAAAAGAAATGGAATCTTTGCAGATCCAAGAAGAGACTGATTGTCTCACTGTTCCCTCAGAGAACAAAATGGAAAGACAGCCACAAGAGTCGGGAAGGTTTGTTATATCCTCCCCATGGGTAAACCAATTCGGTCATGGTAAAAACACTGATAACAAAACTGCTTTCCTTTTTCTCTATTTTGTAGGAGAGAGTGAGAGAGACGTGGGGAGTACGTGTGGGTCAGGTGTCCCCTAGGCTCTGTCTCACACATCCATGTGGGATGAGTATGTGGGTGGGTCTGGTCCTGCATCCTGTCTGCATGGGCATGTGATTTTGTCAGGAAGAGAGAGAGAGAGAGAGCGAGAGGATTAATGCATTGTAAAGCAAAGAAAACAGGAGGATTCTTCCTTTCCTCTTACCTGCTGCAGAGTCTAGGTGCCCTTTCCCAAAGCACTACTCACCTACTGGTCTTCCAAATTAAAATTCATCCGATCTTCTCACTTTCATCCTTTCAAGTAAAAATCAATAATATTCTCAACTATCCATCATCTAACTGACAATTATGGCTTCTAAGTCTAAGCTGCCAGTTGTTAGAAAGACTAAAAGTACATTTTCTTATGATTTTCTAATAATATTGTTAAGAGTGCATGGAAAACGAAGGAGAAAGGAAACATCCTCCTCGTCCTTCATGAGTGCTTGCTAGCTTTTATCTTCTGAGTGCCAACCTGCAAAAGTGGGATTTCTTTTTTAACCTTTTGATTTGGAAAAGAGAAACATTTACCTTAAATCAAACAAAAAAACAATCATTACATATGAAACTGCTTCAATTTGAAAACCATAAAATAAAATTTCTGCCTCCAGCTAAACAGAAATAACTTTGTTTACCATAATATTCAACTACTAAGAATAGATCTTTTAGAAATCTTAGAACAAATAATCATTCATAATTTCATGAATCAAACAAACTCTAGATTAGATGAAAAAATTAAGCTTTCTGATGATTTGCTTAGGTGGGTAGACTAGGGATGACATGAATCCCATTAGCATATAAGTGTAACTCAGCAGAACTGGTTGCTAACAATTATTTCCATCTCTTTCTATTCTCCTTCAAGCTGCTGCCTTTATTATTACAATATTTTTCTTTAACAATATTAGCAAAATCGAGAAATACCCTGTTCTTGTTCTGACCTATATAAGGATAGCTAAGGATAATGATGCAATGATGTATGATGAAAAGGGTGAAATATTAAGCACAGAATTCATGAAACCAATGTGTAAATTACGTTAATTAGTCAATTTACATGTAAAATGGTGTAGAAAGAAGGCCGGCCACCATAAAGATGATCTTCTTTTCTTGCACTTTCAAATTCTGTTTCTTCTAAATTTTCAATAACACAAGATTGGATAGTTTAATCAAAAGTAGCTCTTCTTATATAAACTTGATTAATCAAAGCTAACGATGATGCTAATAAAATAAAACAATACAGGCAGACATAAGGGCACATGGAGGCCATTATGCCCAAATTAAAGCAGCAACAACTCCCACGCCATTTCCATATTATTTTATAATTTCAAGACTTTATGCCGATTAATTACCCACTTGCAGTCATCAAAATTAAAAACAATAAGATATGTAATATTATATACATCATGGCTGCTGTTCTTGTGGTCAAATGGGTTGTATGTCAGTGTTTGACAAAAAATAATTAATTAATTAATACTAATGGTTGCAGTTCTGCAATGGAGAATGCTGTGTCTGATTCCTGTGGCTGCTCCCCCCTGCCCACCTGAATGGGTTGTCAAGACTCTGCCTGCAGAGATGAACAAAAGTCAGAAGATTCCTGGTTAAGAAGTTTTTTTTTTAAAAAAAAAAAATTATCAAAGCAAATCAAACTAAAATTTGAGCTAGTTTCTATATAATTTATCTGAGAACAATTGAATGTTCCTTAAGAGAGCTTAAATAAGATTTCCGTTTAATCAGATAATGACTAGATAATTATTGAGAAAACCAAAAGCTCAATTATTGAAAGAAAAAGAGAAAAATCCAAATGTCTTTTCATTTGGGTAAAACATGTTTACTTTGTGACAACAAGAAAGAAAACAAAACATGTTTGGCATGTCAAACTATTGGGGAGAATGCTAATTCAACTTTGTTTCTTTTTCTTTTGTCTTGAGAAAATTTAGGGATGAACCCTAGAGTGGTAGTAAAGAGGGAACCAAGAGCTTTAGGACCAAAAGCGTAGAGACAGGTAATAGCATGAACAACACAAGGCAATGGAAGGCTAACAAGAAGATACTATTCCTAATATTCTCTCTGTCCCTTTATTGCATTAATAAATTACATTCAATTGACAATTATTTAAAACTTATTCAATGTCATATCAATAAGATATATTGTCAATCCAAAAGCAAATTCCCAAGATAAAGACTAGAAGACAAAAAGATAAATAGGTTGGTTGCCAGCTTTCCATTGAAGACCAAAAATTAATGAATGGTTATAAATTAAATGGTTTTCTTTATGATAAAAATTTTGATTTATGCAAAATGGTTTTTTTGATGCTACTATATATGTTAATCTTTCAAAACGATGCAGAAATATGATTATTAAAAATAAATAAATTATTTTTTTAAAACAACAACATAAATTAAATTAATAAATTTTTTGAATGTTTATTTATGTAGACTTAACTTCTATTATTTAAATGTCAAAATATCTAACCAAACTGATGATTTATTTATACAAATTTAAAATTATTTGAGAATGAAATTTTTTTAATTGAACTGTAAAAATACATGTTAAGATTTTTTTCTTCACTATAATAAAAAAATTCAAGTCAAATTTCATAGGATTGAAGGGAAGATGAAAAAAGAAAAAGGAATAGTGGGAAGGAATTAATTATGCTTTTCCAAGAGTAAATATAGGCAACCAATAAGATGAGAGGCATTGAAAGTATAGGAGAAATTGATAAGGCGACAGTGACATATAGAGAGAGAGACTGAGAGAGAAGGATTGGAAGGGCACATGCATAAAGCGAAACAGAACACATGTGGGTATTCCTTTGACTCTATCAGGCAACACCAGCTTATAGCCAATCCCAAGCAAAAACATTATCACTCCTTTCATTATTCATTCTCTTAATTTGATAATTTGATTTGGCACATCATGCGTGCCTTTTTGAATAACTTCACCCCACCAAAATCATTGTGTGTGCCTACACCCACATCAATCATAATAAGTGATCAAGGAGGTGGGATCAAACGCTAAAAGCCTATCCACTCAATAATATGAAGTCTTGATAAGAGAGAGAGAGAGAAGAAAGAAGGAGCTCTCTGATGGGACTTGTCAAAAAAAAAAAATCTTAGAATTGGGTCATTATGATAAGAGAGAGAGGATTTCATGTTGAAAGCAATTGGATTAGGACATAATAGGATCCCTCAATTGTCTTTCAATATCACTATTTTCCATTTATTATAAGATGTGTATATATTACTTTCCAAGTGATGATATGATTCAGTTTTTAAATTTAACATCTTAAAAATAATTTCATTAATTTTTATAGATAAAATTATCCCATCAAACAAAATTTAAGATCACATAACTTATTATAATTTTTCATTGTTAATTATCAACCAAAGAGAGAACATGACTCCATTATGTATTTGTACTAATTAGCTTCTTCCATGATATTTATATGTGCTTTCTTGTTTTATTTCCTTTGTTGCTAATACATATATAAGTATGCCGACAAGAGGTGTTAATTAAGTATAATTATTGATAAATAAATGCCTTGTATGATTGGGTAAGTACATGCTTAATAGGGTCAACTACTACAACCTGAACAAGAGATCAAGACTGGCAATTGGGTACAGCCAAGTCATGAAACTGAAATTCCAGGGCATCAGAATCTAAGCACATCTAGGGCACATGCCCAACTTGATCATGATTTGGGGACTTACCTACCCTTTCATCAATGAGTTGGGTTGGGGGATTTGTCTTCCTTAACATCCATAATCAATGATAATTAATAAAATTCAACGGGCTTTTGGGCCCAACCGTACCCTTCGCAAGTTATTCCATGTGGGCCAGAACTCAGAGTTTCTAGGTTTAATTTAAGATTCACTACCCACCCATGAAAATTAAAAATAGGTTGAAGCACATGGAACTTATATAATTGGAGAGGGGAAGCACTAGAAATCTTCCAACAGTATAATGCTTCACCAAAAATGTGGTAGTTTTCAAGAGCTCAAACAGGCAACAGCTGCCAACTTCAAGAAGATTATTTTGATCGTGACAGTACATGGGGTTGCATGGTTAGGTTTTAGGTTAAAATGAATACAGTTTACATTTGCTTCAATAAATATTTAGCCAGTTTTTGGTTTTGGGTCAATTTCATATTTATTGCTTAGTGTATACGGGTGGCTACAGTTACGGTTTTGTATGATTTTGGTTTCAAATCGTTTGTTTAAAATTTTTGATTAAAGTAAATCAAAATATAAACTGTTAAATTTTGCTTTTGATTAAGATTCAATTTAAAAGTAGTTTAGATTTTAAGTTCATAAATTATTTAAGTTTAAATTTGATTCAAAAAGATTATTTTTTAATAAAAATATTTTATATTTAAATCAAAAATTTTAATAATTTTTTAATGATAATATAATAAGCATATTTCTATTGAAAAATATATTTTTAAAATGAAAATATTTTATAAATTTTAAAATTATTTAATATATTTATTAATTTAATTAAAAATCAAATTAAAACCATCAATTTTAAATTTATAAATTTAAATTTTTGATTTCAATTTAAATTCTAAATTTATATGTTGATTTTAATTTTGATTTAAAATTTATATAAATCATAATCAAATCATATTTAAAATAATTTTAATTATAATTTAAAATTAGAATTATTAAAAATAATTTTAATCTAATTTAAAATTTAAAATTTAAAAATTATAATTTAATTAATCAATTAAACCCACCGGTGATCACTTTTATTACCATAACATACATCTCTTAGGAAATCTCCAACATCCAGGCACAAGAAAGACAAATGAACAAAAATTTGTTGTATTAACTAGTAAAATACAAAAATAAATGCTGTCTCAGTCACGTGCTTGCCATCATTTAGGTGACATTATGGGGGTTTATCAAAGAATCTTACCATAAACTTGACTTTCAAAAGAACAATATATCCCAAAAAGAAAAAAAAAAACTCATCTCACAATGACATGTTACGCCTCTTCAAAAGGAAAAGATACAAGAATCTTCGCTGAATAATGCTTGCATATGTGATGCTTGAAATCCTAAGAATGGCTGAAACTGAAGTTACCAAGTGGCACCAAATTGACAAAATCAAGAGACCCATGGTAAGAAAATGCTTCCAACTGCAGAAGCCAACCACAATACATTCTGTGCAGTGCATAAGGTAATCTATCGTTCCCCAGCCAATTCTTTAGCCCTCCATCATTTCCAGGTCGGAAGCAATCCCAAGCCGCAGCTTAGCCAAAGCTCACCTGGGAACAATAATCAATCTGGTCGATTATCATATGCGAAATCCCTTGCTATCAGCAAGTACCAGCATCAGCTTGAGTTTTGCTATCAGCAAGTACCAGCATCAGCTTGAGTTTTGGATGAATCAGCACCTATAATCTTGGAGTAGAAATTCCATGATGTATCTGTTTTTGAAATAGCTGGTTGACCAAATGGATTTTGCTCAACAAATTTCTGAACATCCTCAGCAAGGGCTAACCTTTCCAGATACAACCGAAGATCACCTCCAGGTCCTGTTGCAAACCATGATCAGAGAACATTACTGATGACAGTTGTAAAAATGATATTTTAGTTTTTCTTAAATTCTGGTTTCCACAAGAAATCAACTACAAAAATCAATCAGGAGAACTCTAGATTTCTGAAGTAAGTTAAAGCTGACAACTAATGACTGGAACAAAACCAAGAATCTAATATTGATATCCACAATTTAGACTTGCAGATGACAAAAATGAACAATTGAGATTGATGGTAAAAAATACAAAATAAGATGGAGCTAAAGAAAAAAGAAGAGGATCCAATGTCAAATTAAATTAGCAGTGATCCAGTACCCATTAAGATATTCATAAAAAAGAATAGAAGTCAAATCAAAATCAAGGTCCATCAGGATGAAGGATTCAGACAGGCTTCTCCACAAGGCCATCAATTTAATTACACAGAAACATTAATGTTCATGAGAACTCAAATGAGACATAATTTGATGACATGACAGAACAGAAAATCACATGCACCATATGACACCATTTCCCTCTCTTTCAGAAAAGCTTCCATATCCCTCCCAAATAGGATGGGGTAGTTACTTTGAGGCAAGACACTCAAAATTCAATCTATAAAACAAAAGTGATATCAACCATCCTCAACTACTTTGAATTCAAGCCGAGCCAACATGAGTCTCAACCCTGCATGTAAACTCCCTTCACATTTGTTCCATGTTAAAGAAGTTAAAAAATGTATTCTATTTCCATCTTTTGTGTAACTATTATTTCCCAGTGACTTATACATTGAAGATACAATATCTCACCTAATGAACAATCTTGAGTGTCCTCATAGTTGTATGAATATGGAAATACTGCTGTATATGCCTGAACAATGAAAAGTTGGCCAAAGTGAAAACTTATATCTGAAGTATGATAGAATCCAAAGTTATAAGCACGTTGCATAAGCAAGTAATGGTAAGAGGCCCAGGTTTAAGCATTAACCGGATTGCGCAAAGCCTTGTAGGGAGAATCATCCAACAACAACGTGTTTGTTTCATTGTATGGTCCCTCTCCCAATGAATAAGCACGTCCAAGATATTTCCACAATGGTTTTAGTTCCTTCAAAACAAGAGGTTTACTCTTGTTCTCGATAGTTTTGAACCTTGTTTTAGTACAGCGGGACATATCCTGCAGACAACCAACCAATAATCATAAATTAAACAATCATATGTAATGGCACAGCTGCCAATGTTTGCCAGCTGATTATATTGATTAGCCAGCCCTAAAGTAGTTGAAAGTTGAGAAACTTCTACAAAAACATGATTTCCACTTCTTGATTTACTGATGATTAACCAACTGGAAAAAGTTCAGACCCAGTCAATGTGGATTGCCTACTAAGTTGAAACTTATAGAGATTAAACCCCGCTAAAAGTTACTACTTTAGCATTCCTGTCATAAAGGTTGTTAGTAATAGGCATAACAATAACAAATTATTCCTGCTCACACTTGTAAAATGAGACAAATAAGAAGGAAAATGTAGCATAGATTTTTAATCAAGATCCCAACTGGCCAACAAACAGAGAGAAGACTTATCAAGACCAAGGAAATTTCTGTGTTAAAATCAATTTAGGAGCATACAAGTATTTTAAGTGTTACGCATCTTTCCTCTTCTACTTAACTAGGAACCCAAAGGAGCCATAAAACAAAACTCTTCTTGAGCTGTAGAATAGTTCTACCCATCTATCCTTTGTGTACTGACAATATTATGAAAGGAAAATAATGTAACACGATAACCAAATCGAAAGACACTACAATATTTCCACTAAAATTACAAGAAACTATATAAAATTTATTTGTGTTACCAGACTGCTCCAAAATAACCAATATTTTGCAAGAATATTACTAATGCTCAAAAATTAGAATCAACGAAAACCACAACAAAAAACCTCGAATTAGCTTACCCAACAAAATAGCAGATTGCGTCTGGAATATCCCAAAAGAACACTAACCAATTTATTCACATTTTTCCTGCACAAAATTTTAAAACACTTTGAGGCACATATTGATCATAACTGGAAAAGAGAACCTGAATTTCCTGGGAACAAATGTTAAACACCATTTGAAAATAATATCGAAAAAATAGACAAAATTGCAAGGGAATAGCAAAAGAAAGAACAAGTACAAGCAGTAACAGAAGTATACCTGAGTCGTGATGACCAAATTCCGACATCAAATCTTTCAAAGCAAAACTTGAGAAAATCGTCACAAAAGGGCCTTTTGAAAACTGGAAAGACAACAAGAAATCAAGTCAGAATAATAGAACTGGAAAAAAGAAGAAGCAGAATTGAAAACAATGCACTTGAAAGACAAGTCTTCACCAGCTTTTCCTGATACTCTAAAATCTGGTTTATATCCTCTAGCAACACCTGCAACAACATCTACAAGAAGTCCATTCAAATCAAGTACGAGAAGCTTTTTCTTAGAATGACCAACACATGCTCTATTCGATAAAGGCTGCAATATTTGTGGATCATTGCTTTCTTTAACAGTATCAAGTGGAGTAGTTAAATCTTTTCTGACAACCAAACTGGATGAAGGAATAACCTCTTCCATCTTAGTTTCTCTTGCATTCTTCTGCTGCATATGGTTGCAGGAAATATCACTACCACCTAAATCACAACTTTTTATCTGGCAATTAAGTGGGTACTTATCGGAACTGTTATCCAGCTGCTGAATTGCATCTTGCACTGGGATTAGCATCTCCTCAGGATTATCATTGTTTTTAAGTTCAACCTGCCCTTCAGGGAAATCTACAGCCACCTCCTTCATAATACAATTTCCAGTATTAGCCTCTCCATGATTCATCATTTTGATTATCTTATTTCTTTCCTGAGTTGCAGGTTCCTCTTGGCAATGCAAATCATTTATAGAGGTTTTGTCCATCAGAATACATTCTGAAACTTGTGTTCCCAAAGCGTCACCACCTTCAATTATTTTATCAGTCCAACTTTCAGAAAGGCCAGCAGCATGGTCCCCATATGAATGATATGATGAGGTCTGTATCACATCCTGCACATTGTGAACTTTAAAGCCATTTACCAAGGACTTTCCACTTTCCCTACAATTGGTTTTTGCTCCTTTCTTCTTCCGCTGATTGTTTTTACCATCTTGCTTTTCAGGATAAATGTGATTAAACTCAGCTTCAACATCTTGTTGCTTCCGCAAATTAGCATGTGCATATCTTGGAGAATCACTTTTCCTTTCAGCGAGAAGAGAACTTTCCTCCATGCTTATCAACTGCAGACCACCAACTACAGAAACAGACTCATTATCTTCTTTTTCAGCATTCTTGCCTTGCTCTTCAACAGTGTTTTCATCATTGTCCGTGGAGCCAAAGTACTTTGCCCTTTCCACAAAATTGGGCTTTGCTATTTTCTTCTTCTTCTGTTTGCTTTTAACATTTTGTGATTCAGGAAAGAGGTGATTAACCTTGGCACCAACATATTCTTGCTCAGTATTTCCAAGCCTTGGGGAGCCACTTTGCCTTTTGATTAGAGAATTTTCCTTTATACTATTTAACTCTGAACCTTCAACCACAGAATCAGACTTGTCTTCTTTTTCAGCATTCTTGCCCTGCTCCTCAACAGCTTTCACACTATTTTCTAAGGAACCAGAGTACTTTTCACTTTCCCTATAATTGGTAGTCGCCCTTTTCTTCTTCTTCTTTTTAACACTTTGTGTTCCCAGAAGAATGGGATCAAACTCAGAATCAACATTTTGTTGCTCTGCCAAAGCAGCATTCGCATGGCTAGGAGAACCACTTTGCATTTCAAGGACAAGAAAATTTTCCTTTATACTTATTGAACCCAAACTTTCAACTACAGAAACAGTCTTACCCTCTTCTTTTTCAGCATATTTGCCCTGCTCACCATTTTCTGAGGAATCAAAAGACTTTCCACTTTCCCTACAACTGGCCTTAGCTCTTTTCTTTTTCTTCTGTTTAACATTTTGTGTTTCCGGAGCATCAACATCTCGTGGCTGCGTCAAACCAGCATGTGAATGCCTGGGAGGACCACTTTGCCTCTCAGTAACAAGAGATTTTTCCTTTTTAGCTATCAACCCCAAACCTTCAGCTACAGAAACAGATTCATCAATATCTTTTTCAGTGTTATTGCCCCATTCGACAGATTTTTCACCATTTTCCATGGAATAAAAGGACTTTCCCCTTTCACTGCAACTGGTCTTTGCTCTTTTCTTCTTCTTTTGATTGGTTTTAACATTCTGCAATTCAGGTAAACTGTGATCAGCCTCAGCATCAACATCTTGTTGTTTCATCAAACTAGATTTTGCATGTTGTTTCATCAAACTAGATTTTGCAATCCTTGAAGAAACACTTTGTGTTTCGGTGACAAGAGAACTTCCCTTAACACATATCGACTCTGAACCTTCAACTACTGATACAGACTTATCATCTTTTTCAACATTCTTGCTGTGCTCCTCAATAGCTTTCAAACCATTTTCCGAGGACTCTGCAGACTTTCCACTTTCCCTACAATTGGTTTTTGCTCTTTTCTGCTTCCTCAGTTTGGTTTCAACATTTTGTGATTCAGGGCAATTGTGATCAGCCTCAGCACCAACATCTTCTTGCTTAGTATGCGCATGCCTTGGAGAACCACTTTGCCTTCCAGAGATAAGAAAACTTTCCTTTACACTTAGCAACTCCAAGCCTTCAACTCCAGACACAGACTTATCATCAATTTTTTCAGCAGTCTTAGCATCTTTTTCAACACTGTTGCCCTGCTCCTTAATTGCTTTCAAACCATTTTCCGAGGACTCTGAGGACTTTCCGCTTTCCCTACAATCGGTTTTTGCTCTTTTCTGCTTCCTCAGTTTGGTTTTAACATTTTGTGATTCAGGGCAATTGTGATCAGCCTCAGCACCAAAATCTTCTTGCTTAGTATGCACATGCCTTGGAGAACCACCTTGCCTTCCAGAGATAAGAAAACTTTCCTTTACACTTAGCAACTCCACGCCTTCAACTCCAGACACAGACTTATCATCAATTTTTTCAGCAGTCTCAGCACCTTTTTCAACATTCTTGCCCTGTTCCTCAATTGCTGTCAAACCATTTTCCAAGGACTCTGAGGACTTTCCACTTTCCCTACAATTGGTTTTTGCTCTTTTCTGCTTCCTCAGTTTGGTTTTAACATTTTGTGATTCAGGGCAATTGTGATCAGCCTCAGCACCAACATCTTCTTGCTTAGTATGCGCATGCCTTGGAGAACCACTTTGCCTTCCAGAGATAAGAAAACTTTCCTTTACACTTAGCAACTCCAAACCTTCAACTCCAGACACAGACTTATCATCCCTTTTTTCAGCAGCCTTAGCATCTTTTTCAACACTCTTGCCCTGCTCCTCAATAGCTTTCAAACCATTTTCTGAGGACTCTGAGGACTTTCCGCTGTCCCTACAATTGGTTTTTGCTTTTTTCTGCTTCCTCAGTTTGGTTTTAACATTTTGTGATTCAGGGCAATTGTGATCAGCACCAAAATCTTCTTGCTTAGTATGCGCATGCCTTGAAGAACCACTTTGCCTTCCAGAGATAAGAAAACTTTCCTTTACACTTAGCAACTCCACGCCTTCAACTCCAGACACAGACTTATCATCAATTTTTTCAGCAGTCTCAGCATCTTTTTCAACATTCTTGCCCTGCTCCTCAACAGCTTTCAAATCATTTTCTGAGGACTCCGAGGACTTTCCACTTTCCCTACAATTGGTTTTTGCTCTTTTATGCTTCCTCAGTTTGGTTTTAACATTTTGTGATTCAGGGCAATTGTGATCAGCCTCAGCACCAACATCTTCTTGCTTAGCATGCGCATGCCTTGGAGAACCACTTTGCCTTCCAGAGACAAGAAAACTTTCCTTTACACTTAACAACCCCAAACCTTCAACTCCAGACAAAGACTTACCATCAATTTTTTCAGCAGTCTCACCATTAGTCATTTGAAGATCATGATTTGTCTCATTACTCTGTGAGGCATTATGCAAATGATTGCAACCCTTCACCTCTTTCTTTCCTGCAGATGCATCAGTTTTAGGCTCTGCCGGTGGAGACTCTAAGGACATACAAACTTGCATCTGTGACTCAGCTGTCAACACATTCTTTCTTGAGGAGTTGTCTTCTCGAGTAACATGACATTTATCATTTTTTTCAGAGTAATTATCTTCTTTAGAACCATTTTCTCTATCATTATTTTTCAGGACATCACATCTTTTCCTCCGCTTTTTTCTCTTTGTTTCTTCCAGTGGACAGCTTAATTTTGACACCAAATGGGGCATCTGTGACTCTAGCTTTGGGCTAATATCAACAAGAGTATCTGTTACAAGGGGAGTGGTCTTAACTGATGAAGTATCTTCTTGACAACCACAATTCATATCATTAGTAGTACCATTATTTTCCATGGTTTTTACCTGCCTCTTCCTCTTTTGCTTCCTCTTGTCTGGCTGACAGCTTAATTCCAAGCCCAAGTGGACCATTTCTGAACCATTCTTTGGGTTAATATCAATGACAGCATCGGTTAATAGGGCAGTAGTCTCAACTGAAGAAGCATCTGCATGACGATCACTATTCATATCAGTAGATTCCACAGCACTTTCCCGACTCTTCTTTCTTCTTTTGCTCTCTTCTAGTGGAAAGCTTAATTCCGAATGGGCCATTTCTGTACCTGCTGTTGGGCTAATATTCATCACAGCCTCTTTTGCAAGGGGTATGGACTTAATTGAAGAAGTAGCTTCTTGATTACCATGATTTACATCATTACTTTCTAGGGCTTTATCCTTCATCTTCTTCTTTTTCTTATCCCTCTTTCTAAATTGTTTAGCACCGTCCAGTATTTCATGCCTCCTATCCATGTTCCTCTTGTCTGAATGAATCAATTTGACTATCGATTGGACCTTTGCCAAACCTGACTCTTGAAATTTTCTGCAGACTTTGAACGTGAATCTCTTGCTAAGACTTCATCGTTAAAGAAATCCTTCCTGTAAGCTGTTGATTTATGTAACCAGCATTATCAAAAAGGTTATGCCTCCCATTCAGCTTCACCCTCTTCTTTTATTCTGATGAAACAACAAATTAAAGTTTCAGAACATGAGCCAATCAAATTGTTTAAAGTGACATTTACTGAATTCCAAAAATGCAAATAATCTAGATATACATGTACATATACGGATGCATCCATATATGTACACAAATGCAAGATCACATTAGCACGCAAACATACATGTAAATGACACACATGCAAGTCAATAAATTAACGCATATTTACTAATCCAGTCTCACCATTAAGACATAACCAAAAAGAAACTGAAAAAAAGAAAATCAAAGCACATGCAATGAAGCAAAATTCAGAAATGAAATGAACTAATGGCGTACACACTCCGAAAGTTTTAACATTACAAAATTAAAGGAATGAGGCACTAACACTGCAGGTCTGCTGCTATAAAAGCCACTAGTACACCATAAAATAAATGGTAAACAAAAACAAAGATGGAATATGTCTAAACCGAGCTGCCTCAACAACTAAACCAAGTATTACAAGGAACAAAATCATGCCCACATAAAGGGGTCTTTTTCTTGAACCATTAATCCTCTTTTGGATTCCATCAATGATACTTTTCCCCCTAAGCAATGGAAGTCAATCACTGCTTGCTCACAGACCGCTAGACCAGTAAACTCAATCACAAAGAGAATGACCTAGTCTAATTCAAGAATACAACTATTCTAGGATGCAGGACCTCTTCTTTTGCTTGTTAGATCAATATCCAGACTAATTTCTTTTAACTCTGTAAGCATAGATGGGTTTTCAACGACTTTTGGATTAATCAAAACATTTGAAGATAATATGACCTTTTTGTTATAAACAATTTTATATAGTACATGAGCAGCATTGACTTGGTGCTTGTTAAGTAAATTTTTCCTGAAAAGCAATTTTCTTTCAAAGATCCACAATGCAACCAAAATGCTATGCAGTCAGACCCTCAATATCAGAAACAGGTTTTCAGACAAAACATAAGAAGAAAAGTGGATTCATTTGCAGGCACAAGATCTTAGCTTCGAAATACCAATTCCATCAGATGAACTTTGATAAAAATTGTCCAAAGCCTAGGAAGTTAATACCTCTACGATATCAATTAGGTCTGCCTCATTTACAAAATATTCACCCGAGTCTCAGAATTTCAAACCCCTCGTCTAAGACTCTCTAAAATACAATTAATGTTGTTTCAATGTTATCAAAAGCCTTCTACTCCTCTCATGCCAAATATTCCAAAAAATTAGTTGTAAGACCATCTTCAACCAGCCTCCTCTTCTCTTTCCCAAACCCCTGCCCTGTCCATGCTGATACTTCCTCTCCTACTAATCCTGTAGTAACCCAGGACAGCCCCAGCAGTCTCTGAACTGACTGCCATAACTGGGCAATCCAACTATACCCCAACAGGAGATGAAAAACAGTTCCTTCCGTTTTTTTCCCCCAAAGATAGCACCGGTTCTCTTTCGCGTTTCCTTAAATTGTCTATCGTCAAAATTTTCCCTTTTACTGCCTCCCAAGTGAAAAAAGCCACTTTCAAAGGAACTCTAACTTTCCAGATCTGCCTCCAGGGAAACAGTGACCCATCATCACTCCTGCAAGATCCCTTTAAAGTATGACTTAACAGAAAAAGAGCTTCTATCTCCCCTGCCCAGTGTCAGAGCACTGAATCCTCTACATTATCCACTACATTAATTATTTGAATGTAGCGTATAATCCTTCAATATGCCCTGCACATTTCTTCTTAACAGCACAAACCAGGGGCCAGCCTCCCAGCATTCACACACCCAAGCTGCTTTATTGCTTGCCAAGGAAATGACAGCAGGAAACAATACTCCCAAGGGTGCTTCCTGCACCACCTATCGTGCCAAAACTTTATGTTATCGCCCCTCCCTACCGTAAATCTAATCCATTCCTTAAACTCCTCCTGACCTTCCAAACCCCAAAACCACAAGATCCCTTACCCCCTCTAGTCATCCAGCCCCCTTCCATCTCCTCACGCTTCACCCTCACTAGTCTTCTCCATAAAACCTTATCTCTCCATTATAAACATCAATAGCCACTTGCCTAACAAGGTGTTGTTGAGGAGACAAGGTTCTTTATCCTTAGCCTACCATTTGCCATAGGTTGAGTGACCACGTTCCACCTTACAAGGTGGTACTTGCAGTAATCTCCCATGTTACCTCATAAAAACTTCCATGTAATGCCTCCACCTTGCTAGCTACAGCCATTGACAATGTAAGACTGACATAAAGTAAACAGGTAGGTTGTTGCCCTGAAAAAACTTGAAAAATGTGCATTCACCGTCACTGCATAAGAAGCAATAAAACTGGACCAGAATATCCAGTCACACCATTTATTTTCACACTCCACCGCTTTAAGCATATACAGCAAGCAGTCCAATGAAATGTGATCATAAGCTTTCTCCATGTCTTATGTGCAAAACATGCCTTTCCTCCTTGCTCTCACTTGGCTCTCCACTATTTCATTTGCAATAATAAGTACAATGTTAACAATCTGTCTACCTCTCACAAAAGCATTCTTACTAGCATTTATCACTTTTTCCACCACCAACCTTAGCTTCTTTGCCACGACTTTATTGAAATCAATTTATATACATCACCAACCAAGCTTACAAGTCTAAAATCAATAATGTTTGTAGCCTCTATCCTCCCAGGAATTAGCATAATGAAAGTGAAATTAAGAGATTTCACAAACCTCCCATTTGAAATTCTGCGAACAAACTCATAATATCTCCTTTAATAGTCTCCTAATTTAATTTCAAAAAGCCATATAAAACCATTTGGGCCCATGGCATTGTCCCCATCACACTCATTCAAAGCAGTTAAAACTTCATCCTCCCCAAACTGCCTTTCAATACATTCCTCTAACTCAAAATCAATTTGCATGAATTTCAACCCTTTCAACTTCAATCACCATCCCTCTAATTACTTACTACAATTTTCAGTAAAATCTGCTGCCCCTCCCTAAATGCCTCTTCTTCAACCAAATATTCACTATCAATCTGCAGCTTACTTATAAAGTTACACCTTTTGTGCGCATAGTAGCATTCTTATGGAAGAAAATGGTATTTCTATCACCAATCCTTAGCCAAAACGCTTTTAATTTCATGATATTTCCTTCATTTAATAGTTGCACCAGCACAGTAGTCATTACTAACCTCCATTCTCCTTCCTTGAATTTCCACCATAGTCCTGCCCTCCATAATAACATTGTCTAACCCCTACAAATCACTCCACAATTCATCTCTCCTCTGGCCCATACCAAATGCTATCTCCTCCACTTTTTCACCACTGCCTTCACTGCTTTCAATTTTCTTGCAACTGCGAAGCTTGCTCTTCCTTCCTCTCTTGCGCCCTCCCACCACTACTTTACAAGCATGCCAAAACTTATGGCATGTAGCCACATATTCGCTAACCTAAACAGGTATAAGCCCCATTTAATACCATCAAGCCACCGATAACACCGAACTGAGCATCGAACCGAGTTATGATCTACAATTGGTTTGGGTAATAGCAACTGGAAGTTCTCTTCCCAACTACTGGAAATCAAAAACCCGTCCAATCAAAACATAATCGAATCATCCCTCAGATTGGACCAAGTATAAAAACCATTCGTGAGTGATAAATCTTGTAACTCTAGCTTTGAAACCAACTTCCTGAAAATCTTCACCATCTCCCACCCCTAGTCTTTCATGTAAGAATAAGACTTCATTAAAGTCACCACCCAACATGGGAATCCTTCACGCTCCTCTGGCGGACCTTTAAATCCTCCCATAAAGCTTTCCTTTGCCCCCTGATGTTGCTGATGTTGCTTCCGTACACTCTTATAAGCATCCACTCAACTCCCTCGTCTTTTATTTCAAAAATACATGTCAATGACTATGCACCAACCCAACTATACTTTAATCTACCCATCCTACCATTCCAACATATCAAAATGCCACCTAATCTCCCTTGCACTGCCTTGTTTACCCATTCTATGCTCTGTGTGCCCCACAAAGTCCTCATTATCCCTAACATCATCTCTTCTATTTGTCTCCCTAATGCAAATTACCTACACTCCCTAAAAGCCCATTGCCTTTGGCCTCCACTGTTCCTTCCTTCCATAAATAACCCTGAATTCCAACCTCCAAATCTACCAAGTGACATCTCGCCCACTCTTCTTGTCCACTTCCTTCCCCCTACTCAAATTAACGAACCACCTCCTTTTCTCTACCTTCGAGAAATGGGATAAAACCTCCTCCTCCAAGCCTTCGAAATGCAAATCTAGGGATTTACATATTCTAGCTATGTCTTTCAAAACCCTCATTGAAATCTTCTGCTCAGTGATATCCTCATAAACTGCATCAAGCTCGCTCTTATTACTCAACCCCACCTCTTCCAAGATCCCTTCTACACTGACTAGCTCCCCCAGTCCCCTCGCAACATTATTTTCAGTGGCCTAACTTATAGACCTCCATCGTTGCCACTTCCACTCCCATTGATTGGTCCCATTCCACCCTTCAAGGTAAATTGCATATATGAATCGGTGCCTCTATTGCGACTACTTCATGACCCATACACCTCTTGATTGCTACTCTCCGATAAGAGCGCTTCATCATCATCACCCAAATGAAACTCGTAACTCCTAGGATTATCACTACTACCCAATTCTGGTGCTTGCAATTCTGCCCCAAATGTAATGCTTTTTCCCATGTTGATGTAGCACGATTAAGAAAGAATCCCTATCGACCCAACAAGCTGTTGTAGCTTGTTTTTCAACCCCATACTCTTCTGGACTAAGTACACTCACCCTTTCCCCATTTGGCTGTTTAAAACTCCTAAACCCACCATTTGAATCCAGCCTATATCCTCAAATATCCAGCCCAATTTAAAGCCTAAACTTGGCCCAACATCCATCAACTTAAACGACCCACTACTTATCTATTTCTCTGATCCGTTCGACCCGCCCAACTTCATGATTTGGTGATTCAAAGCCTAGCCCAATTGCCATTACATTGGTGTCCTCCCGAAGGTATGATGGTTTAATCTTCCACCTTGTACATGACCCAAGCCCCTCAAAATCATTTGAATTTGAACTTCAAAGTCAGCCCGCCGACTGCACCATCTTTGCTCGACAACCCCACCAGCATTACTATTACCCCCGTCGCCAATCACCACTTGTTTCCACGATCTAGCAGTGTCTCCCGCCAACTCGCTTGGGTTTGAATCGCCGAGCATCAGACACATCTTTTCACACCCATAATATGGGCGGACATGTAAACTCACCTTGTCACCATAGTCGTTGCCTAGTTTCGTCCATTTGAGTCCATTTTCCCCACAATGGTTGCATGATGCTGGTCACCAACGTCCACCCTCTTCTACCTTTCGCTCTCTTATTGTGATTCTCTTTCACATGCCTCCACCATCCAAACCCCACTTTGCCGTCCGACATATAGTTTGCTCTCCCACATCCTTTGAGAGTCAAGAATATCCATAAGAAACCTCCACTACCATTTGATCCCACGATTGCCATGAGAACTCTACTTCCCTCTCTCCTTTTCCTCATCCAGCCCTCTTTCCTTTCGCTCCCCACCTAGCTATTCATCGATAGCCAAAACCATTTCCAAAATTCCTTGAACAAGTACAACGACACCCTCTTTCATTTATCCTACTCCATAATCCACATACTCCATCTCCTCCTTAATCAAATTCAGAGATCTTCCTCTCAATCCTAATGGCCAAAATCTCTCTACTGTCTACATATTAGTCCAACGATATACAATATGGCACAACATAGGAAACATAACCATCACAATGAGTTACATATATATATGCAAATAAATCGATAGATATTTGTCAATGCATACGAGGAACATATATAAATACACATATTTAATACATGCATAAATACATAATCATTTATGCAGTCGTTGATAGCAGAAAAATTATTAGCAAAATACATATTTCTAACAACCAAAATGAACATCCCAAGTCCCAATTATAATTCATCATTCACTAATCCCTGATTTATTTTCTTTAACTTTTCAAACAAAACAAACACGTTCCTCCAACGAAAAGTTCTCAGATTCCCGCGCACTAGAGCCTATGTTGGTAGCAGATGAATATTGGAAGTATCCAAAAGAAAAGCAGCTGAAGTTTACCAATCTAACAATTCTCGCTATTTGGTAGTCAAGTAACAAAGAAGCTACAAATAACTGTTTTAAAACAATCTCATTAATATTCTCTAGCTCTCTCAGTACAATAACAGAGACCAGATTCAGCTGGCAAAACAAGACAGCAAATCACCACTAACAAAAAAGAAATGAAGATTCCAAAACATTCATTAATACATGAAATAGTCAGAAAAACTAAGACACCAAAAAATAAAAATAAATAGTCCATCCGACCTCAAAGCGATTCAATGAATATTGGAAGTGCGTTTCTCCAATCTTCTAACCGCATAGAGCACGTGATACACATATATGTATACAGAGATACAGAAAACACAATGGAAGCCTGCGGGAGAGTACCCGAACTAGAAGTGGCGACTCAGAAGAAACAGGACGAACAAAAACCGCAGGGGAAAATGATGCGTTCCGAGATTTGGTACTTGTCGTTTCAGTTGCTTTGTTCGTGCCGGGCAATAGATAAAAGCCGGCTGGTTTGACTTTGGATCTGCGTTCAAACACACCGGACGGCATGAGCCAGATTTTGTTTAGGACTTTGGAACGTTCCCGATTTCATTAGGGTTAAGCTACGTGCGGATATGATGGCTTACCGCGTGGCGGCCATGAAACCCTAATATTGCCCTTAGGAGACCTTAAGAAAGATTCTTTTTTTTTTGCCCTTTCTATCAAATAATAGATCAGTATAGTTATTAATATTTTAATAATTTTAAATTATCTCAATGATCTAGGACACTATTAGCGCATGCTAAATTTAAATAGTTACATTATTTAGGATTAAGTTCTGGGTTAATCAAAAAATATATATAATTATTTTAATTTCAACCAATTTAAAATACACAATCCCGATATCTTAATCAAAGGTACATTAGGAACATAGTTTGGTTTGATGATTATTATGATAAGTCATAAAAAAATATTTTTGTAATTGTTAATTAATTTATATTATTTAAAGAAATATTTTTGCCAACTGAAAATGTGGAATTCAAAATAGATAAAGGGATTACAGCTTTATCATGTGAGATAATAAATGGTACCCTGGCGAAGTATCAAAATAGATCAAAACTAAAAGGGTTTCCCAAAACAAAAGTGCACCAATTAGGCACTAAATTAGAAGATGAAATGCAGAAAAGGGAGGCAACAAATGTAAAGATAAATTCAACCTTTGAGTACAGTACACCCACTATTGATTCTCTTCCATCACAAACAAGATTACCAAATATCTTTCGGTCAGATTTCCCTAAAAGGTGGGATAAAAATACAACAGGATAGTTATCATATTTGGCATTGTAACTTGAAAAATCTAGCAGCTTGTACTTCAATATGCCAAAAAAAATGAAATTTCCAAAGGATGCTGCGACAACACAAGGGAAGAAAGGTATCAGATTTCCTCCTTGTTTTAACATAGGCGCATCTCAAGATTAACTTGTTCATTCTGAGTGGTAACCAAAGACAACTAGTACTGATAAGTCAAATATTACTTCTTCATTTCATGGATCCAGATTTACTATAAATGCCAGAAGATGGTTTCCTGAAAGTAAAGCAATTCAAATATGGAGGAAGCTACACACCTTAAGCACCAACATAGCCAGACTCCCTAAATGCTAACCCAAGCAGGTTAATTGCTGCTGCTCTTTTCCAACAGAAAAGGCTCTTACCAATGGCTAGGGAAATACTTCTGATAAGTGAATTAGGCTTGTATCACAATCATCTTCAGTAAGCAATCAAATTACATAAAAATTGCAAACATGATCCAACTGTTACAATAATGATTTTTCACAAAGGATAGTTGTAATTGCCAAAGTTTCTTTATACCAAAAAAAAAAGAGAGAAGAACACCAAAGTTTCTAGTTTTTACTAGAGTGAAATCAGTCCTAAACACTGTAAGCAAAATTTTACTCTCCTTCATTGCATCCGATATAGAAGACAACTCCCAATTTATAGCTCCCTATCACCCTCAGTTTATAGATGTCAAGAATGTAAAATAACTGAATTGAAACTACAAGAGCCAAATGGAAAATCAGAAGCTTACTAGGATGCATTTATATGCAATGCATCACCACCTGCAGGCATGCACAGAAATAAAGAACACTCTTAGCATGCATCTTTTTTAAATAACCTATTGTAATTTAGATTTTGGACATTTAGGTTCTCAATTCCTGCAACAATTAGCTCTGCTCTTGATCCGCCAAAACTGTCCATCTGTTTCCATACACATCATTCCTTCTTCTACCATCTGATCTTCCATTCATAACCATTAATCTGCACAATATCATGCAAACCGAGTTCCTCAGTGCCCCGAACCAAAGACTCTGCCAAATAGGTGGACAGTGACAGAAGCATCAAACTCATGCATGATGTGGGAGCATTTAGCTTGGCATTAGGAAAAAGTCGGAATGTTACATGCATCAACTCTAGCACTGTCTCACACCATCAGTTCCCCAGCATTGATGAGCAGAAAGTCCTTCAAGCATCCAAATTCTTTCTAGCTTGCGTTCTTGTCTCCTTCAAGTTCAGAATGGTGTCCACTGACTGAGGTAGAACTACAATGGATCACGGCCTTGATTCATGAACTCTTCATAAGTTTCAACAAAGGGTCATCCCACTAGCAGATTACAATCTCAATTTCTAATTTAACAATGAGATCCAGGTCCTGAGGTCATATTCTGGAGTTGACCTGCATCACACTTGTTGAGCTCTCCATAAGGTTCAATAAAGGAGTTATCTCAGGGGCAAAATAAAATCTACACAGTCAAGGAACTTATGATGGTTATACAAGGGTCACTGTCAAATAAACATCATCCAAATGCAGCAACTAGGCCAAATAAGGCTTCTGAAATGTTATCAGATTGGTAGCCGACAACTTATATAAGAGTTACGTCAATCTTCAACCAAAAATTTTCCTGAAAGATGAACAACTTAACCCTGGCTTGACATCTAAATCAGACAAGGCTAACATTCTAAGTCTTTCCATTGAGGAAATATCAGCTATACATCTCAATATCTCCTCAATGAGACAAAATCAATAAGATTATAGACGCATGATATACTATGCATGAACAACCCCTTCCCCAAAACCCAAAAAAAAAAAGGGAGCAAGCAAAATGATATACATGTAAAATCAACGACTTAACATTTATAGAGGAAACAAGAAAAGGTTGATTTATAAGCCTCAAGCTTTCATTCCGTGGGAGGATTGTGACCCCAGCTCCGCATGAAAGGCAAACTAAATGGTAATGCTAGTTTTGTTGGCAGTCCAGCTCTGATAATCTTAGCAGAACTGTTCCAGACCTATCTACAGGCTCACAGCAGCAAGCATGGTAATCTGAGAATATGTTCACAGCAGCAAAGTACGGATCCAATGAGTATGCTCATTTATATTCCTTTAGCTTCTAATGAAGTAAACGTATCATATGGCCAATATTAGTTTGTTTCTAAGGGGAGCATTAGTTCTCATTTGGTCCTGTTAGTAGCATACCCTATTACTTTTTTTGAGTTGAGCTTCGTTCAAAGTAGTGAATGAAGCATCTTCCTTGAGTTCGTGTGTTACAAACACTCAAAAGTTTTGATGCTTCCTTACTAGTGTGATTGCTAGAATGTTACCAGTATTAGGCTAGTAGCTTGACTTTATTCTTGATCTTGCAACTATCAGACGAATCCTCAATAGTTTTCCAACTCTACAAATCCTAACTGTAATTTTAGGCCACAAACTATTCCAAATAAAACAATTGTCCTTCCAATAATTGGCACCCCATTACACATGTTACGTGATCACACATACAACTCATTCTATAAATATTCCTCATCACTACAAAACGAGTTTTTTCTTCGTAGGACCTATCAAACTATGGAGCACCACTCTTGATTCTCCTCCTTCCATTTTCAGTTCTCCATGACACGGAGACATTCAAAAGAAGTTCTATTAGTGTAAAGAATACGAAAAAGCAAGATTTATTTAAAAAAAAATTAATAAGTGCTGCATTTATCTTCAATAATATTTCCTACGACTCAAAAGAATGTTGGATAGAAAGACATAAGAATGCATCAAGCCAAGGATGCTTCCAAGGAACCCCTTCACATCTTTTTCAATAGCATGAGTGATGGAGTCTACAAGAAATTTCTTGATGAAATTCGACCCAACCAGAACAGTTAAGTCTCCACATTTTTCTTATATATATATATATCTATAGAAACTTGCAAGACCCATTACCATCTTGTTGCTCCAACTTTAATGCTCATAGAGCCAGGCATCAACCTAGAATTTACTGGGACTCTCCAGCTTCTAGGATATGGGTTCTATCACAATCTTCTTGCTGCCCTCCCAATACCAATTATAGAATCTTATGTGTCTTGTTAGCATACAACATTTTTCTAATACAGAGGGATGTATAAGGAAATTTCAAAAACATCACCGTCTAACTGCCCCAATAACACTCATAGAGCTAGGCTTCTACCCAGAATTTTACTAGAAACTTCTAATCATAGGATATGAGTCCTATCACAACTTTGGTGTTCCACTCCAATATCAATTGTAAAATCTCAAATGTCTTGTAACCCTACCATATATCAGAATCTGACTTTACTAGAACTGTATTCAATAGAATCTTATCTAGCTCCCGTTTTCCAGGCACTTGTAAAGATCAAAAGGATTCACAAAATTAAAAAGGTAGATTTAAACAACCATAAAATCATAATTTTTTTTTCTTGTTTTGTTATCATCAAAAGATCCTTACTCAGTTTCTTTCAGCTTTCTATATCATTTGATTCGACATAATATACAATGCTCCTGTACATATATCTTACCTAAATCTTGTGAAGTGCAATTCCTTTTGCCTTTTTTTTTTTTTAGCAGAAACATAGGGAGTATTATTATATACAGTAGCACCAAGGGGATGCAACCCATGTACAAAAGGTTAATTTCCTAACATGTTGAGGTTAATTTCCTTTTAACAATATAGACAGGATACTTTCTCCCACTATCTTATGTTCAGAGTCAATTGAGCAATTGTTCATATTAAGCCCAAGATATCTTAATAAAATCAAGCCTAATTACTATCTTACCACTGTTTCATGTTTATGAACATTACACATCCATTACCTTGAATAGCATACCTGTGGACCTTAATGTACTTGTGGGAAAATGTGATTATTTATGTTGCTTTTTATCCCCAAAATTAGGTTGATAATTTGTTTCTTATTTTGTTAAGATATCCCATAAATTATGAGACTAGTATCATTTTGTTAGGACATTCTCATGGGATCATTCTGTCAGGATAAATGATAGAATCATATATCCCATAAATCATGGGATCATTCCCATTTTCTGTTAGCTAAAGTTAGTATATATAACTAACACCATGGACATAATAAACGTAGTAGAAAATTCACTTAATAGTCTCTTAATTTTTTGACATGGTAAAGACTTGAATTTTCTGGTAATATTATTTTGGTTGTGATTGCTCAGCCTTTCTGCCAGCTTCATTGCTGCTTTTCTACCAAATTTTCTGCCAACTGTTTCTGCCACCCTTTCTGCCAATATTTCTGCCAGTATTTCCACCAACCTCCATTGCTGGTATTTCTGTCTTAATTGCCTAGAGACCATTTTTGCTTTCCTTTCTCGTGAAGGATGTTGGAAGTTATAGAGACGATCACTACAACACAACTGGAAGAGAATGTCCGAACCCAAAAGAACAATGGCCAGGCACATATTGTAGCAATAAAACAGAATGAAACAACACCAATCGAGTCAAGTGGTCTTAACCAAGAAGAAATTGAGATGGTAAGATCTCTCATTGACAATTTTGACAAAACATCAAATACTTGTTCAATAGCATATTCAGGTCAGTTTTCATCCTCTCTTGGATTAAATGTCTCAGGCACAACTTATACCAACTCCTGGATCATAGAATCAAGAGCCACCCACCACATGACCCACTCACCAAACATTTTTTTCACATACTCCCCATGTCCAACTAGTAGAAAAATATTCACAGCTGATAGTTCTTTAACTACTGTAGCAGGTAAAGGAGAAGCAAAAATAGATCCATCATTGACCTTAAAAAATGTCCTCCATGCCCCTAAATTGTTGATGAACCTTATCTCTATCCAAAAGCTTACTCAAGATTTATGTTGAAATGTATTTTTTCATTATAGTTATTGTGTATTTCACAACAAAAATTCCAGGAAGATGATTGGACATGCTAAAGAACGTGATGGGCTCCACCACCTTGAAACACCAAGTCAATCAAGCATTACCAAGGGTAAATGTCCTTCTTCTTTTGTTTCAATTTTGTTCATCCAATATAGATAAGACTTGGCTTCATCATCGCCGACTTGGACATCCATCATTTAAGGTTACTAGGATTTGATTTCCATCTTTATTTCATGGTCCAAATGTTGAGGACTTCCATTGTGAAGTGTGTGAATTTGCTAAACACAAATGCGTACCTTTTCCAGTTAGCAATAAAAGAAGTTCTTTTCCTTTTTATCTCATTCACAGTGATACTTGGGGTCCTTTTACTATTCCTAGTGTTTCCGAGACAAGATGGTTTGTGTCTTTTATTGATGATTGCACTCGAGTTTTTTCTAATTAAACACAAAGATGATAATAATGTCTTCCCAAAATTTTGTTCTATGATTAAGAATCAATTTGGGGTCAATATCAAAAGGTTTAGGTTAGATAATGCCAGAGATTATTTCAATCATATTCTAACTCCTTACTTTCAAAAAGAAGGTATAGTACACGAGTCATCTTGTATCGATACACCTCAACAAAATGGGGTAGCAAAAAGAAAAAATGATCATCTCCTTGAGTCAACCCGAGCATTCCTATTTCTAAAAAAGGTGCCTAAAATCCTTTTAGGGAGAAGTTGTTCTTACAGCTACTCATCTTATAAATCGTTTCCCTTCCATAGTCGTAGGATTCAAGAGTCCAATTGACACATTTTCAACATTCTATCCAAACATACACATTACAAATAATCTTGTCCCTAGAATATTTGGATGTGTCATTTGTCCATGTTCATAGTCGAAATAGGGGAAAGTTAGATCCAAGGGCATTAAAATGTGCATTTGTGGGTTCTTCAACATAAAAAAGGCGTAAGTGTTATCATTTTCCATCAAAGAAGTTTCATGTCTCAATGGATGTTACGTTCCATGAACAAGTACCTTACTTCACCACACCTTACTATCAGAAGGAGAATTCAACACTCAAAGGCAAAGGTGGTGATTTCTTACTTGATCTGTCATTACTTCCAATGTCTAAACCTTGTTCCACTATACCAAATCATATGTCTACGTTTGAGTTGATACCTAAATCGATATCTGAGTTAATGCCAAAGCCCGTATCTAAATCTGTGCTCGAAATCTTAAAATACCCTAACCCTACTATGAAAAATGTGATATTTAAGAAGATGATTGACCCTGAAGCTGTGCATGTTCAAGAGTCTAATCTGGTTCCTAAGAATGAGGTAACAATTTCCAATCCTTCATTATAAGCTGAAACTTAATCTCATGTAAACAATAGTAACGAGGACCTTTCTATTGCCCTTAGAAAAGGGCTAAAGGGTGCACTAACCGACCTTTATATCCTCTTGCACACTTCATGTCTTTCAAACATTTTTCACCATCCCACAAAGCCTTCCTTGTTAGCCTAAACACCAATGCCATCCCTACCACCTTATCTGAGGCTTTGTCCAATGACAAACAGAAGCAAGCTATAAATGTAGAAATGGAGGTATTAGAGAAGAACAAAACTCGAGAGTCGATAAAGTTGCCAATACGAAAGAAGCCTATTGAGTGTAAATGGGTTTACACATTGAAATACAGAGCGGATAGATTAATATAAGACAAGACTAGTAGCCAAGGGCTATACTCAAACCTATGGCATTGACCACTTACAAACTTTTGCTCTAGTTGCAAAAATGAATACTATTAGAATCTTGTTGTCATTAATAGCTAATTATGGTTAGGAGTTGCAATAGTTTGATGTTAAGAATGCATTCTTGCCTGGAGAACTTGAAGAAGAAATTTATAAGGAAGTCCCACTAGGTTATGGGAAAAACTTGGATGTTCATACTGTGTATAAGTTGAAGAAAGCTTTGTATAGACTTAAACAATCACCACGAGCATGGTTTGGCAAGTTTGCAAGAGCGATGATTGCTATGGGTTATAGACAAAGTCAAGGGGATCACACGTTATTCACTAAACATTCATTGTCAAGGGAAGTCACATCACTCTTGGCATATGTTGATGACATAATAGTGACTGAAAATGATAACAAAGAAAGATAACATTTAAGTCAACGTTTGGCTAAGGAGTTTGAAATCAAAGCATTAGAAATGCTGAAATATTTTCCTGGGATTGAGGTAGCTCACTCTAAAAAAAGGCGTTTTTTCTTTCAACAAAAGTATGTCATATATCTTCTTAAGATGACAAGCAAAACAACATGTAAACCAGCAAGTACTCCAACAAACCCAAATCTTAGACTTGGAAAGGCAGAGGAAGACACAGCAATAGATAGGGAAATGTATCAATGACTGATAGAAAGACTCATTTATCTGTCTCACACACAACCAGATATAGCATAAGTATTAAGTGTGATTAGCTAATTCATGCATAGCCTTCATCTCAAAGCAGCTCATCAAGTATTATAATATCTCAAAGGGACACCAGGAAATGGTATTTTGTTCAAAAGAAATAGAGGTTTGGTACTTGAAGCATCTATAGACGTTGATTATGCTGGATCAGTAGTAATCTTGTGATCCTTTCTTGGTGGTAATCTTGTGCCATGGAGGGGTAAAAAACAAAATATAGTAGGATGGTCCAATGAGACTTTATTGTGATAATAAGTCTGCTATTAGTATAGCTCACAACCTGGTACAACACGATCGAACAAAACACATCGAAATTGACAGGCATTCGATTAAGGAGAAATTGAAAAACGAGTTGATTTGTACTCCTTACGTGTCCACACATGGTCAACTTGCAGAAATACTAACTAAAAGATTAAGTCCTTTAGTGTTTCAGAGTATTATATCTAAGCTAGGAATGAAAACACTTATTCTCCAACTTGAAGTAGTGTGAAAAAACGTGATTATTTATGTTGCTTTTTATCCCTAAAATTAGGTTTGATAATTAGTTTTTTATTTTATTAAGATATCCCATAAATCATGCGATCATTATCATTTTGTTAGGATATCCTAATGGGATCATTCTGTTTGGATAAATGATAGAATCATTTTGTTAGAAAATCTCATAAATCATGGGATCCTTCCCTTTTTCTATTAACTAAAGTTAGTATATATAGCTAACACCATGGACATAATAAACATAGCAGAAAATTCACTCAATAGTCTCTTAATTCTTTGAGAGTGCTAAAGCCAAATGCCCCCATTTTCAACAACCTTAGCTACAGAAGTACCTCATATTTTATAGCTTGATGCATTTAACATTAACAAACATTAATTTCCCTCCTTCCTGTTTCTGGGACAAACATAAACTTAAGTTAAGAACACCATTGCTAGGAATTTTTCTTTTATATATGTATTCACAGTTAAAGAAAAACATGAATATAGAAAATGGCTGGAATGACACTTCAAGGGAGAAATGCTAAAGCACAAAGGAAACCAAAGTAGAATAACAGTTGTTTCTCTACATTTTGTTCTTTAATATATGCATGTTTCACAAATAGATTATATCATGTGGTAAATTTAAAAGAATTAAGTATTCATACAGCAACAACTACAAAACAAACTCCATATTAACTACAACGGAGTATACATTTTATTTGATAGAAACAATGAGTTATATTAAAAGAAAGACAGTATTCTTATCCGAAAAAACACATTACATACATGTTTTGAAGCTTCCTCAAAACAATGCTGAGGATGGAAATAACTTGTTGCTGTCTCATCTTCTTCTTATGCCACAATATCTACTTTGTGCCAGCAGGTGCAATTTACAAAAACACCATAGTTCTACCACACAAGGAGAAAAAGTTCCAACCATCTTGAGATCCCTGCAACCAAAAATTAAAAAATAAAAATAAAAAATCAGTTTTATGGCTTCAATGGCATGAGAAATAGTACAAAGGATAGGTAACAAACTCACAGATCTAAACAAAATCTTCCACTGCTGAAGATTGCGATCACAGTTGCTGCCAACTTTTATACTTTGACATATTTATCAACATAGCCCTGCAGAACATATGCGTACAATCTAACACATGATTGAAGTATCACTAAAATCCAGTAAAAATTTTGTAATTGTGACTTCTAATTTCCACTCCAAGTTAAAACATAACTAAAACCTGATTGCACCAAAATATGATATGCAAAATAAATATTAAATCAGTGAAAGAACTATGAACCTTCTATAGAAAAACCAAAATCTACTTCAACCAAAGGACAGGCATGGCAAAAAGTGAAGCATTCAATTATGTACATATTTGTTTTCTCTTTCTTTTACTTTCCTTTGTTTTTCCTTATACATTTTTGTATACATAAGTTTTTGAGTCAGACCATCGAAAATAGAGATCTCAAGAGCAAGAACCATCAAATTTTTTGGGCCTTTCTTCACAGTGCTTATGCCCACGTGTGAGAGTATCCAAACAAAATCAGCAACCAAGCATCCAATTCTCAGCATGTTTCCATCAACGAAAAGTAATATAAAACCAAATTCATGGACAACTTCATGGATGATTTGTGCCTAACCCCAATCAAGGGATGTAAAACAACTCTGCACCAGTTCAGGTTTGTATTCCATATGTAAAAAAGAGGGACCAGGTTAGGATTTACCATGACAAGTTTTGTTAGTTTCCTTTGAGATGAATCAATGTATTGATTAATCTTAGCCCGAGACTTAGGTATCTGATGGCTCCTCATAGCTCCTGATACTTTATCCACAGTCTTCTTAACAATGGTCTTAAATGCCTCCTTGCTCATATTGCCCTGTCTCCATGATGGCTTCAAAACTTCCTTTACAAATTCTGCAAGGGCAACCTTGAAAAGTTTTAGTGATCTGGACTCCTTTCTCTTTGTGTTCTTCCCTGGTGACTTTATCTGGTCAATCTCAAACTCACCACTGTTCATATTTGCTATATCAGCAGGATCACTGGGACTTCTATTGTCATCCACTTCTGCATCAGCAGTCTCACCACATTCCTCATTGACCACAGATGTAGCAGGATCAACAGCTCCAACCTCATCCCTCTGGTTGTTTTCTTCGATATCCAGCGGTTTGAGTCTCAACATTATGTCAGAATCGTTGGCAGGTTCCCACTTTCGTACATAATCAGATTTCTTGGATAATTTTGAAGATGGCTCAATGCTGTCAAAAAGTGGATCATACTGGTCACCAGCTGAACTAGGGAAATTCTGCCCAACAGCTTTGGTAGAAGTTGGTGATGAAGTTCCCTGTTTCAATCCAACACTGCTAACACCTCGACCATCAGCTGGAGCATGGTTCATAGTGAAAGAAGTACAGTTGTTGGTTGCATCATTTTCTGTCCTGAATTTATCAGAGCTCAATTTGGAGTTTAGTGGCCCCTCAAAAGCAGACGCATAAGAATTGTAACAAGTTGAACTTCTTGATTCCCTGAAATTGGGCATGCACGATGGCTGATTTGTGTCAAGAACATCTGGTGGATATCTTGATGAAGATCTGCTGTTCCCAGGAAGACAGTAAAGGTTATCAGCAGCAGAGTGCTGAATGCTGCAGGATGGCAGTTGCTGCTGCAAGTAAGGATTTATCTGTGAAGATGACTTCAAGATTTCACCTGGAGGCAAACTGTCCCAAGAAAAAGGTTGCATTTTGTTCTCTGATAATTCATACAAAAAGGATCCAGTTTGAGGGTAATTGTTGCCTGTAGGGAGTGAATTCGCAGCACTAAATCCCTGCATTGGAGGCTGTCTGAAGCAATCTTCTCTCAAAAGACTGTGGCCTTTAAACTGTTGGCTTAGTGGGTTATACATAGGCATAGCAGAATGCAACAGAGGTTGATGATGTTCATTCACTGGAGGATAAGCTTGCTGCTGCAACCCGCCACCGAGAGAATAAGCAGGCAATTCAGTTGTATAGGCTCCCGAGTTACTCTGAGAACCGAAATCATTCCTTGGAGGTAAGTGACAATGCTGAATTTGTGAAGAAACACCAGGTGTTAAATTATGCGATGGCAATGGTGGTGGAGGTGGCAAGGTGGTCCAAGAAGAACCTGGAGGTCCATAGAAATTGGAATTTTGGTTCGGCAACATGTATGGTGGAAAACTTTCCTCAGGCAAAGAATTTGGATTCAACTTGTAATCACTCGGTGGAAGTGTCCTATGTGGATCACTTGCACCCTGTGAGTTTAGCTGAGAAGGAGTCAGCTGAGTTGCATTTGTAGAAGCTTTACTCACAGGAAGCTCATTGAGGAAAGTTTTAGATGTTCGATCTGGTGAAGCATCAGCTATGGAAGAGTTATCAGTTTGTTGGGGCAGGCCGTCATTGTTATGGGGCACGGGACCTGAAGGACTGAATTGAGACTGCTGACTCCCAGATTTCTTTGAAGGAGAAACCACAATCTGTGAAGCATCATTGGGACCTATAGGTTTCTTGTGAAAGTCTTCTGCTACTTCATAATCCTCATTGATGGGGATGAGCCCTCTTGGCATTTCTTGAACAACTTGTGTCTGTGCTTTGGCAGCAGTCTGTCCATAACTCTCAGAACTGACCCTCCTAGAATCAATTAAATGAGCAACATTGCTGCCAAAACCAGATCGCAGAGCATCACTAGAGGAATCTTCCTTTTTCTGATCAATGTTCCCACCTCCACTGGCATGAAAGCTGCTACCAGGTGTATCTTCAGAGAGTAGCATTTCAGTATTTTTGACATAATCATGCTCGTGATCTGGTACTGCCTGTCCGATATGTTTAATCTCTTTATTTATAATAGAAGTCTTTGAACTAGGAAGGTCTTCCAGGTACCCTTGTCTGCTTCTATGGCGCCTTGATATGTCACCCTTGTGAGAATCATGATGCAAGAAGCGACAAGATCTTCCACGGTAGCATCTACCTCGAAGGAAGTCGAAACAGACTGGACTTCTACCCTTGTCCTGTCTTGTATTATGCCCAATAAAATCAGCCACACGTCTATAAGTAGGAGACCTGCTCCGGCTTCTTCGATTCCTTGGAGACCAGCTAAAACAATAACAAAGAAATTTAAGTTTCTACAGATGTCAAGAATTCGGATTACAATATAAATGCAGATTTAAGAGATTTCCAGGGAAATAGGTTGCTAAAGACATAATATTGTAGATCAGCAACTAACAAGTAACTGCCAGCGCATTTCTCTCAAACATACAACATATGGTGCATACCTACGAGATAGGCTTCGCTTCTCCCTTCTCTTCCTTGGACTCCTCCTCCTCCTCCTGTCTGGAGGTGACCGGCTACGGCTGCGGCTCTGGCTCCGACTCCAACTTCTGCCTCTTGTCCTATGCCTCCCAACATACTGCAAATCATCAGAGTCACTATCACTTGCACCTTTTCTGAGCAATCTTCCAAACTTGTCTACTTTTTGTTTAGTTTCAGTGGAACTCAAATTTTTCTCCTCGTTGTTCTTCTGAAGCTTATCAGTAAAAGTATCAGCAACATATGTACCTCCACAGTCTTTCTGCAAAGCCTCGAAAGACGCAGCATGCTTAATAGTCACACTTTCAGGTTTTTTACGAACAAGTTCACCAGTCATCCCACTTGCAGTGGATGAGATGACAGCTCCCTTAAACTTTCTTGGTGAATCTACGGAAAACTCTTCGCCTTTACATAAAACCCTTGATTCAGAGCCTTGTACAAATTCATTTTCAGACTCAGAGAGATTCTTGGAACCTATATCTGCCTCCAAATTAAAGCCAGCATCTCTATGCAAATTGGTATGACCCACAGATAGCGAGACTGTTACAGGACTAACATTTTCAAGGCAGGGATCAGCATTATTTTCTGAGCCATCATCAGAAGCATATTCCTGTATAAGTCTGAATGGGCTGCTGCTTTTATTGCAAAGACCTGAACTCTTCTCAGAACAGATTTCTTCAGCAGCTGCACAAGCCTTGAGGAGACTTGTATCATTGGATAGGGCAGTACCGGATTTGTCTAAACTGCTGGCCAGAAGCTGTTCAGCAGCTCCAGTTGAATTCATGGTTGCGACAGGAACTATAGGAACTGACCTTCCAAAAACCATGCTGCCATTATTAGAGATGATGCCTGGCTGTGCAGTTTAAAACAAAGCTAACTCCAATTTTTTCCCCCTAAAATATTGATATCAACAACTAAGGCAGGAATAAACAACTGCAGCAACACTCTGAAATAACATAAAAATCAACAAACCAATGAACTTTCCACAATCAACTACTTGTAGGTACTGACATCTCGCAAAAGATATATTCTATATCAAAAGGAAATTTATTGATAAGCACATCATAAAATAACAAAAGAAATATTATGCACCACTACTTACAAAAGAAAAGAAGACAGGAAACTTTAGCTAATTTATCATAGGGTGATGACATAAAACATCGTAATTTCAAAGTTAGATATTGACCTCCTTCATCCAGTACTGGGGATCCCCGGAATGAAACTTTCTCAGACAAAACATCCTTGGATGGGCTGCATTCTTTTGAACTCTGAGATGCAGATAACTGCTCCTTGACATTTGGTTCAATGTTGATCAAATCAGACTTACAATTTAGACCTCCAATTGAGTAACTCACGCCCTGGTCAGGATCAGGTTGGGTAATATCATCTGGAAACCATCCCCCAAGACATCACCCAAAAAAAAAAAAGAATCATAAGAAGAATCACGATGTATGCGTTAACAATGTACAGAAGTTCTGAATATAAGAGAGCAAGTTCTTAATTTACACTAACCTTCCATCTCCATGTCAGAATCAGGAGATGGATGAGATACAGCTGCAACCACTGAATTATCAGTTTGGGACAATGAATTGTTTCCTGATGATGTCAAAGGTGGATCACTAGTCTCTACGTTTGATTTGTGTGCCAAAAGATATTTCTTTTTCATCCACAGGAAATACTCATGAGCAATAGCCGCTTCACTTCCTGGCTCACCACCAAACAAAAATTCAAACTCAGGATTCCCATATTCATTTTGACGTGTCATATCTTCATAATCAGGGCCATTTTCAGCAATAGAGTGGCATAAAACTTCAATCTTTTGAACAACTTTTTCTTCTGTTGGCTTACGTGGAGGTGGGGAAAGATCCAACATCATGCTTCCCTTTGATAAGACACCATCTCCAACTAGAGGACCCTCAGAACCACTTCTGCCTTCCTGGTTCAGCAACCCCTGAAGTACAGGCACATTTTCTTTTACCTCATCTGGAGCCACAATGTCATCATCAGAGGTTTGAGGCGGGGAAGGTGGAACAGGTGGTGGTGAAAACGGCGGAGTGGGTGGTGGGGGAGGAGCCTCAGGAGGCACAATGCTTCCAATTGAAGCAGTGGCGACAAAGTTAGATATGGGGGGTGGTGGAATATTCTGAAGACCCTGACCACCAGGATGTTGTGGCAGTGGATGAATGAGAGGTCTAAATAATGCTTGTGCTTGCGAAGGAATGGGAGGAGGAGGTAATACTCTGTTAGGTGGCAGGTGAAGTTGACCAAGAGGAGGAGGGGGAGGAGGAATCTGCAGTGGTCTGTGATACACATTCTGAGTCCCCAAATGCAAAGCTTGCTGTGAATTGTGTTGAACGGTTTGGTACATGTGCGACAATGGGATAACTCCTGTAGCTGAAGTGGATGGCTGTAGATAAGATTGACTTGTATTTGGAATCCCACTGGGAGGAGCTTGATCAATGGAGGGAGCCTGAGCAGAACATACGTGTTGATATATGGAAGCAGCCGGCGGACCAACATGAGGTGGACCATGAGGATGATGTTGAACTACCGAAGTGGGAGGAACTAATGGACCTTGTTGAAGATAAGGGGAAGGATGACCTACAGGCAGCTGCTGGTATGCAGATGGCAAAGGTGTGTGAGGACCCCTCCCAAATTGAGGATTGTAACCACCTTGACCATACATCTCAAATGAGAACCCAAACGCTGAACCAACAGGCAAATGCAATACTAAAACTTTCTTGCAGGAAACCAACTTGGACAATTTTGATCTCAAAGCCTCTGCAAATTCCACAGTTGAAAACCAGAGAGAACTTAATAAGTGCAAACACCAAGAAAAGTCTTATTCTAAGTCAAAGATAAAAGCAGGAGAAGAAGTAACAGACGTAAGAGCAGAAATTCAAAGATAAAAGGCAGTCAAGAGATTACAACTCTAACCTACACTATGAGTGATCGCAATCAAGTGGAAGGTTTTTTCTTTAAAGAAATTATTATCAACTACGGCATCAGTAAGAACGCAAAAGCACAGCAACAACTAGGAAATGTAACCACTATTTCAGCTTCTTGGAAATCTTTAAACCCCAACATTTGTCTCTTACAAAAGGATTTCAAGCAAACCATTCTTGGACAGAAACACTAGAATCCAATATAATTCTTGTACCCAAGCCAGCATCAAGATCAAATATTTCCTTCCTCAAATAAAGAAATCCTTTTCTGACTGGATAAAAAACTCACTAGAAATGCCTCAAACAACAGCAAGTAAAATTTGGAAGGCAGCCCTTTCCCCTCCCTCAAACCCAGACCCCAAAAAGGAACAAGTACAAAAGAACAATCAGGTACTACAGACCCTGATGCCGCCTTTGGTTACCTTGAAACACAGAAAAATCAAGGGGACCCAAATTCACTCCCTAAAAGCACCCAGTATATAAATTCCTATCTAACTGAGGTGTGTCATCATCTCCCTACGAAATGACAATTCAAAACTCCATCCGACTTTGCATTTTCCTCTTCTTTGCCTCGACTCTCTAAGCACCAAACACTAAACCAACGAACACCGCATTGAAAACAAACCAAAACTTGCCTTAAAATTTTCCATTAATTAACAAATATGAGATAAATCAAGTCACTGTGCTTACCCAGCGAGAGAGAAAGAAAAATAGCGAGCAATGAGAAGCTGCAAATTTCAGAGAATCGCTCTTAGAAGGTTCCAATTATAAACCCTAGAATTTGTGAATTTGGGATATCGAGAGCATTGTTTATGGGCTTTCAGAGAAGTGGCGAGTGTGAGGATATTTTGGTTCATAAACTCTTGGAAGGAAAGAAGCTGCCTTCTGCCCTCAGTCCCTGTTCTGGCGTTTTCCTTTTATGGATTCGCTTATTTCCACTCAGCTTCATGAGCTCTTTTTCTCTTCTTATGGTAACAATGGAGAAACTCTATCTACATTCTGCAACTGTAAATTATTATTGAAAAAACAAAACAAAATAATAATGAAAAGAAATTTAAATTATTCAATTTTAGAGTAGGTAAACAAGCAAATTTAAAAAATAAAAATAATTAATTTATCTTTTTTCAAATTAAAACATGAATATAAAATTCATTGCTAATTATACTTTTTACTTTTCCATTTCTGATTTAAAAGGTAATAAGAACTTTTATATGATATGTTTTGTTAATAATAAAAATACAATAATTATAATTTATATTTTTTATTTAAACATTCAACTGTAAAAAAAATATATGAAACAAAAGTCGAAAAAAGTTTTTTATTTTTTGGTTGAAACCAGATGGTGAAAGCACTAAATTATTATAAAAAACTCTTATATATTTTAAAATTAATTTATGATATATTTTTGATAATGTCATATTTAAAGTTTTTTGAAGATAATATTCATTTTATATTTTACTAAAATATAATTATTGATTATTTTGAAACTAAGTGTAAAAAATTAAAACTTTATTTATCATTTGATATGAGTTTCAGCATTAAAAAATATTTATCGAAGTTCATTCCTTGCATGTATAAATAAATAATGATATCAATTTTTAAAATATAAAATATTAATTATAAATTTTTCAAAAAATATTATGATTATTTTAATGAAAAAATAAATATCATAAAAAATCTTAAATTTTTTTAAAATAAATTTTGATTTTCACAAAATTCTCGTAAGATCTATTAATTTAAAATTAAATTAAATTTTATTAAAAAATAAAATATTTAAATTAAAACTTTTTATAACAAAATTTGACTTAAAATTTTTAGTATGTATAAAAAATATACAACTTATCATCATAAAAAAATTAAAATCTTTTAAGTATTTTTAAAATTTTATATTGTTAAAATTTAAAAAATATATATATTAAAGATAATGATAATACAAATTTTATGACACATTTCACTCATATTCTACATGACATTCCTTGCTTAAATGGTGTGTAAGTTTTTTTAGCTTTTAAAGTTGTGAAAGCTTTATATTCTTTTAGAATTTTTAATAAAATAACAATTAAATCTATCTTTTTATCCTTTTTAATGAAAGATAAATAATTTGATTCTCATTATCCATAATGCTCAAAAAATTGATATTTTGTGTTAATTAATAAATAATAAATAGTAATTATAAATTATTAAAATAAATAAAATATTTCACAATATGATAAAATTCATTTTGAACCTGAATTTTACTTTTTCTCTAATCAAATCTTGAATTTTAAAATATTTTTAAATAAATTTTAATATAGGATTTTATTTAAATTATATTTTAATGAAAAGTATTGTGAAAATTTAATTGCATTGTCATTGTGAAAATTACCTATAAATTATTCAAATATATGCAACAGTCAGATTTCAATTTTATCCATGAAGTATAAATAAAATTTAACTAATGAGCTATTTTTTAAAAATTTTACATTTTAATTTTTCAAAAATATTTTTACTATTTAAATTTTTTTAATTTTTTAACAATAATTTGAATATTTTTATTTTTGTGAAAATTTTTAAATTAAAATTTATTTTTAAAAATTATTTAAATATATATAAATTTAAAATTTTTAATAAATTTAATTTTATTTAAATTAATAAGTTAAAAATTAAAAATCTCATAAAATTTTAAAGTTTAACTCGTGTCAATCAAAATTTTGCATTCAAAAAGTGATAAATCGAATCTTAATCTTTTAATTTAATTTTAAAATTTAATTTAAATAATTAAAAAAATTTATTATTAAAATATCTCAAAAATAATTAAAATAAATTACTCACTCTATTTTAGGTTAACACTATAAATTTAAATTATTTTTTATGTAAGATATTTTTTATAATTTTTTAAAAATTTGACATGAAAAATTTAAAAAGAAAATACATTTTTAATGCTTAAAAAATTTTGAAATTTTTTGCAAATGTAGAATAAATTTTTTTATACTCATAAAAAATTTTAAATTAAAATTTATCGTATAAATTTTTTAATTGAATATTTTTAATTTTTAATTTTTTTGATAAAATTCAATTTAGATCAAATTGATAGATTAAGATTTGATTTTTTTTTTAAATATAAGAGTCTGATTAATAATATAGGATAAATAATATGATTTTATCCTAAATTAAAATTTGTTTAAAAATATTTTTAAAATAAAAATTTTATTGATAAAAAAATAAAATTTAAAATAACGTTAAAGATAAAAATCTTATAAAATTTTAATATTTATTTTATATTACTAATCAAGTTATTATGATTAAAAAATAATAATTTTAATTTATTAATTTAAATTAAATTAAATCTTAACAAGAATAATTATGAAAAATTTTAAGTATTTTTATTATTAAAATATCTTTGGAACGATTGTTCCATCATCCAAATTTGAATAATTTTTAACAAAAAACTATTTTTTAAAATTTTTTGGTCAGATGATAAATTTTTAATTTTAATAAAATTTAGTTTAATTAAATTAATAAATTATAATATGATTTACCATTTATGATATATTCACTTTAATTTTTATAAAAAATAATAAAAGCAAAGTATCAAAAAATAATTGAAAAAATCACAAAAGAATTTACTGGGCCCGCTGAATGTCTTTAAAAGGTGCTTTCATCGGCGCGAACGTCAGATCTGGAAGGAAGAGCAAGCCACAGGTGAGAGAGCTTACTCTTCCGGCTTTTTCTACTGTCTGTTTCTTTGTGTGGAAACTAAGGATAAGGAAAGAAGGTTAAAATTTTGAAATCTGAACTGCTTCCCTTGAGTTTTCTTAGTAACCGAGCAAAGCTTAAAGTTTTTATGTAGTTTTCTTCAGATCGTTTTGTTGCCATGAGAATGTGAATCCATGAGAATGTGGCATTGTTAGATTGATATCTTGTAACAAGGGAAAGTAGTTGTGTTAATTCTAGGTCTTGATTGTCTATAAGTGGTGCTTATGGTTAGTAATGCTTTGATGTAGTCGTTTGTTCAGTTTGGGGTTTACTTTTCCTTTCTAGTGGCTGCGACTTAAATGGTTTGATCAAACACGTTTTGAAATGTATGCTTAAAATGCGATTATGTCTATAATCTTTTGTGGAAAGTACAAAGTTCTTGTTGTCCTGGTTGGTTTGTAATGGAAGCGAACAGTACAAGATACAATTTTATTTTGGTACCTTTATAAGTTATCCCTCAAAGTAGAGAGGGCTTTTTGCTTTACTCCAATTTTATGTTGTTTTATTCTTCTGTTTACTGTTACTGTTTTTTTTCCTTAAGCACAAGAACATGGATTTTTTGCAAATAGGCCTTTATTCACCAAACAAACTACTTTTCTTTTTCTCTGTGCATAAGGGGCACTGAAGTACATTTATGCATTAAGAATTGCCTTAATTAGGAAGCTGGGTTCAGTAATGTTCCTGGTTTGTGATGGACCCAGTTGCTGGCTTTCCCAAACTTCTATTCATTTTAGAATATTTGATAAAGTTCATCAGTAGAGGATCTAATGAGGGAAAGTGCATGCGTATACTTGGGTTTCTCTAGATTGAAGTTCAAGTTGGAGATTATGGGTCGCGGAGTCAGCCATGGTGGGGGCCAGAGTTCCTTGGGCTACCTTTTTGGAAGTGGAGAGGCTCCAAAGCCTAACACAAACACAACTGAAGCTCCACAGAACCAGAGGGAGGTTCCAAGCAATGGACCTTCTCAGGAGGCTACTGCTCCTGCTAGAGGGGTAAGCATCAGTAAGGAGATTCCTGCAGGGGTTCCAGGGAACATGACAAACAACTATTTTCGTGCTGATGGCCAGAACCGTGGCAACTTCTTAACTGTACGACTTAAATTCTTGGTCTATTGTCTTCATGCTGCCGTGTTTTCTATTACACTGTCTGTGGTTCATATAGAAAGTAATGCAGGACATAAATGCTGAGTTGTAAAGTTCATCATCTCCTTAACTTTCAAATGTTTGATATTTTCTGTTAAGAATTTGGGAGACGACAAATCCTTGGTTTGTGTAATTTTGTTGACAGGATCGGCCTTCAACAAAGGTTCACGCAGCTCCTGGAGGTGGATCTTCTCTGGATTACTTGTTTGGTGGTGGTGATGGGAAGTAGCGGATCCTTTGAAGTTTAGGACAAGTAATTTTTAGACCCATGTGGAGGCATTTTGATTTATATTATATAATATCTCAGATGACTGGTTTGTAGGATTTGAGTTTTGCTTAACATAAGTTGCAAAACTAATATTAATGTTGTAGTCACCCATGTTTTGTCATTGTCAAAGTTTGTTGATCCTCTAATGTCATTTTATACCCATTATTATAATTGTCCGACTTAAGTTTACTTGCATCAGAAATTTCTTCTTGTACATGGAAGCATAAACATTGCACAGATATGGCAGTCTCAACCCACGAACAAGGGATATAATGCCCATGTTCCCTAAACTTTTGTGAGTTGTTCAGATGGACTGCCAGAGATTGGCTGTGTTGAGAATTCAGCTGAGGAAAAGGCGGAGGAATTGGTAATAAACACCGGACAGTTCAATTTTTGGAGCAATGGAGGCCAATTGAATTTTTGGGGATTGGGGCAAACTCAACACATGCCGTGCACCACTGGGCTCTAAATTGGGAACAGGGGCCGATCCATCTTTGGTACCATGTGAATCTGCCAATTTCCCTGCCAATATTCAAGCAGATTTTCTTACCAATGTTTAAGTATGTGATTGCTGCAGCCTTGGCTCAATTTCACCAAATCAATTTGCATTTGGCTTTTGCTTAGCAACCATCATCATAACCAGAACCCAAAAGACACTCAACATTTACGAGAGAGAGAGAGAGAAAGAGAGAGAGAGAGAGAGGGAACAATTTGCTTTTCTTCCTTTTTCTCAAGCAAAGGGTGGCATACATCAAAATACTTTCAGAATTGAAACTACAAAATGATTGGGGGCATCCCAACATCTAATAGAAACAATACAAATGATTGATGCGTTTCTCTAAGGAGCAACAGAGTTTTCCCAGTGACCAACATCTCTCCCTGATTCTCCCAAGCAGTTCAATCTGATGCAGTTGGTAATCTCAACATCACCAGTCTTAACAAAACTGACCCATGCCACTACTGTGAGTCACGGTCTTAGATTCGATATGAAAAGAACAAAAAAGAAGAGTTTGAGTAGGTCATGGACCACACTGGTTAGTGAGCAGGCTGCAGTATGTCACCATCTCAATGCATCTATACCCATCTTTAATTGGTGAATATACAAATGGCTTGAGGTTTCTATAATGTTGTTAAGAAGTCATTCCGAACAGTTAAGGGTGTTCCCTAATCACCTTGGATTTGCCAGATCATTGGGTTCTCCGGCAGGTGGCATCCCCCCATCTGCTGACAGATCACATAGTAGCTGGTCCATTACAAGAGGGTTATGTTAAAGCAAGTCCAAATACAAGAGTTATTTCAAATTATGGACCAAGTAAAGCCAGAGAAAACTTAAAACATTTCTTCTTCCTAAAATATGAAAAATGAAGTTTCTTAATGTTTCCTGAACAGTTTCAGATATGCAATTTCAAATCAGTTCAGATATTACTTCAACAGATGGCTCCAAAGAAAGAACTGACCACCCTAAAATTCAGAGTAAATAAATCAATCATCAGATGAATACAATAGAGTACTTTAAAGCCTGGATTAACATGTCTAAGTGTAGTAGGCTATCAGTTGGATTATCTGAACCATGATTTTATGATAAAGTTTGATTAAAAGAGAACTAACGCACTAATTGTGCATGTATACATGAAAAAATGCAGGCAGACATGATGTAACGGGTATGAAACTTAAAATGTTCCTAAATTCATACCATTGTTTAGGGACAAAGAGGTTTTCACAATGGCAGATATATTATCTTTTGAAACTTCAGTGCTGGAGTCTGGTGCTTCATTTGGCCTATCATCATTTAAATTCAGAGGTGTTGAAGAGAATACCTGGTTTGCAGGACCCTGAACCAAATCAAAAAACCGTTACGACCACTAAACAGAAGATATAGGAGCAACAAGAATGGCAGGGGAAAAGAGAGGAAGATAGAGGAATATGATCTCGGGTGAAGGCAACCATTTCAGGCCCTCAAAGGCGCCACTGGTTCTTTTTGCCTTGTGCTTTTCATGCAAGAAATGAAACAAACTCAAGAGGCAAAGTCATTCAGACTGAGTCAAGAAAATGCATTACAGTGGTTTGAAAACGACAACCCCGAGGAGATTATGAAGTACTTGTATACCATGTTCTGATATTCACCACATAGCATGTCATTACAATGGAAACCACGTTAAACAATTTGAGACTCCTTTTTCCTTTTCCTTTTTCCAGCTTTGTTGTAGTCAACATAGACACCAGGATCAATTTGATACACGGTGGACAGACTTGCTGTTTTAAGCAAGTTCCAAGCACTGCATAAGGAGGAAGTTTATATATAAACATGGAAGGAAGGTATGACCTTATTGTGCTGACAAGCATCCGAAGGAGTTTCATTCTTCATATCTGGAGTCATAGAGGCTTCTGTCTCATGAGATGTGGATTCCTTCCCGTGCATGCCATCTACTGGTTTATGATCTATGGCATCCTGCCTGCTGGATTTGGAAAATTTTGATTTGCTGTTGCAATCTCCATTTAACATGACACCTGTCTCCGCAGCAACCCTTTTCCTGATGCAATACAGCATTGAGAAATAAACCAAAATTGTCTACCCGATATCATTGAGCCACATTAGCAAATTAATAATATTCCAACTGACCATATTCTTACCTACTGGAATTATGATTAGCTGTAACGGAAGAGCTTATCTTGTTGGCAAACAGTATTCCACGGAGAGGCTTCCCATCTATCATAGTTTCAATAGTATATCCGTATGGGAAACTTTCAGTAACCTTGGCTTGAAATGACTTCTTTCCTTGAAGAAGCTGGGCTTGATTTAAAGGGAAATTCTCTCTTTCTACATTAAAAGCATTAGAAACTCAAGTAAGCAGCTTATTTTTCCTTCATAAATGCAGATCCTGAAGATAGTGCTGCTATTCCTAGTTCTTCAAAAAACATAAAACTCATAAATGTAAATTGAGATTGTCATTTAAGCCATCAACAATATATCGTCATCAATATAGAAAGAATAATTGGAGCATTGATGATTAGTAAAAGAATTTCAAAGAACAGAACACATCTGGGAGAGCATAGCAATGCGCTCATTGATGCACAATTAAAGTGAAGGAGCACAGGATTTCCACAAATTTTCTCTTTCATTTAAAAAAAAAATCATATCTGCTCAAAAAGAAAATTTTTAGGTGTTCCTTGGATTGACATTTTCCATCTAATAAATTCGCAATTTTACTGTAGTCTGGACCAAGCGTCAAACTTAGCTGATGTTTTACGATCTCGTGTGCTTCAATATATTCATAAGGTAGACCTCTTTAACTTTAGATTCCTTTTCCCCTTCATAATGAAGTGAATTATATATCTTATTTTGACAAAGATTCCAATACTGGACTTTCCCATTAGAAAATCAGAAGCCTGCATTGAGAAGTTCCACCTAGTTCCCATTTGATTGGAAGAAAACCAGCCCCTCAAATCTGATCCTGAGCTTTTTTCACTTCTTTGGGTATAAAATTGCATCAAGGGTACACCAGAATTGCTTCCCTAGAAAATGTTACTGCAAACCAACAACAAGAGAAAGAGGAATTGCTCAACCATATCGTCTTATACGTTCGAAAACAAAAAGAGATGATTTCTGAGTTAATGGGAATTGATTTGCAAGCATGGGTAGGTCTTCCCATTTCAAAGGCTAAGAGGAAGATTTCTTTCTTTTTCTTTTTCTTTTTTTTTTTCTGATGATTGTGGTATTAGTCGAATACCCTTCACAATTTTAGATCGCTTGTTCAATGGGGGAGCTCAGTGCCCAACAACTAATCTACGATGCCATGAATTTAACGATGTGACTATGAGTGGATTCGAATCCTAGACTTGGCTTACAAGTTGACAATTGCTTACAACCGATAAGTAGATACTTACCCCTCACGACAAAGGCTAAGAGGAAGATGATTGTGATGATTGCTTTTGGATGGTGTGGGAGGCGAGGAAGACGAAAGCTATTGAAGGGGTTGAGACTTTTCTAACTTTGGTTAAGTATAGATGGGTTAAGCCAACCAGGGATTTTTTTTTTTAAATAAGGAATATGTAGAGTCTATAGACTTCCAACCTCTTGATAAAAGCACCAGTTAAAGATTTTAGGATGACATATTCAAGGAGTCAATCTCGCGATTAAGAAACAAGATGTTTATTTTCCTTCGTTACGTAGTTCATTTTAAATTCTCATTAGGACTTTGATTTTCTATTTCGATTGAAGTTATGAGAACTTTAGATTTCCTATTTCTATGAGTATTTGAGGCTATAAATACTTAGGCCTCCCTTATGTTTGACACATATTTACTATGGTATAATTTGAGAAAGTTCATAATTCTTGGAATCTGAGATCTCTGTTGTTTAAGGCCCGAGGACCTGTTTTGTTCTTTTTTTCTCATTATTTGTTCTTCTTAAAACCCTAATTTGCCCAAAATCGCTAATTCCTTCTCATTCTGCTTCTTGTCCTATATCACCTCTAAATAGCTAATATATGTATACAGAAGGAAATTCATGGTATTTAACATGCATATTTGTTTCTGATTAAATTTCAACTCTGAGGCATTCAACCCACTGCTAAGCAAGTGTGAACTTGTAGGCCAAGTCCAGGGTTCGAATGGACACTTAATTTGTTTCTGGTCGTTAAATTCAGGGCCTAAGGAGCATAGGTCCCCCATCTATTCCCATCTGGAATACCCCGGTTATAAAATAAATAAATAAATTTCCCTTTTGGCCATGAAGTCTTTCAAAAGCAATCTTCTGGAAAAAGACTCCTAGAGAACCAAGGCTACAGAACCTAAACTCACTGGCAATATCATCATAAAATGGCAGCAGTTCGCATTCTATTTCAGGTTCTAAAGATTTGAACATCTAAACAAAGCCTCTCAAGAAATTATGAAGAGAATCCTAATGGAGCAACAAAAAATGTTCAACCATCATTTTTCTCAAATTTCAATTTAAGTTAAATGCTAAATTCACAAGAAACAGTAGCCCATCTTAGTATCTTAGGAATTTCCTACTCCCTTTGCTCAGCCACAGCCATGATAGTGTTACCATCCATTTTGTACAATCTAAGTAGTATTCCTTTGTAACACACAACCAATTTAAAGAAAAACAAATTAAAATTTAAACATCAGAAGAAAAATATTAGCAAGCAATTATTTTAGATTATTCCAGATGGAACTCTCTAAGTTAGATCTTCCAATATGTAGAATATATCAAACAAATCTTTCCCGAAGTACCTTAAGAGAAAGTAGAATTCCTTACTTAGTGGGGTAAAACTTGTCAAAGGCATGGGTTGGTGCATATCACCACTCATCTCAATTCTAACCAGGGCTTTATCATGTACAGAATGAGTAAGACTTTGCTCCTGGCACTTAAGCTTCAATTGTTTCCTGAGAGATAACTTCTCTAGCTTCCGTTCATCCCTTGCATTTTCACTTGACAGTCCTGGAATCAGAAGTTACACAAAGTTGGCAATTCCAACAAGATTTAGACTCACAAAGGATTTACAGAATAGCAAGAACCATAATCAAGAAAAGCTAAAAAAAATTATTTAGAATAAAATGGAACAACCTGTGTATAAGTAGTACATATCATCAAGTGCCTCAAGGCTCTTATTGCAGCCACCAATGAATACAAGAACACCACCCTTGAGAGGATCTAAACAATCCCCAGCAACAGAAAATCTGGCAGAAGGCCCTTCGCCTGTAGTGACATCTTTGGTCCATAAGCCAGTATCTGCAACAATGTTCACAGATGTAAGATATAAAAAATTGGACGCCCCAGTGCAAATGGAAGATAATAAAAGCAGAGGATATATGGCAATACATAGCTCTAGTAAATTGATCACAGTGATTAGTCCTATAACCTCACTTTCTGATCAGGCCACTGGAAGAGAAGTAAACAGTTAAACTACGTAATAATAAGAGCCAAGGTATACTAAAAAGCATAATAACCCTCAGCTTAGAATAATCAAAGAGCAATTTCTTGGAAAAGAACCCAAAAAAAAAAAAAAACACAAGTAAAACGTCCCACAATTATCATGAAAGAAAGCTACTAATAGCCATTAGCTAATCACTTAACCTTAAATATTTGAGATGTAATATTGTATATCAAAATTTCACCATATTTGTGGCTGTAAATGAAATGGAGATTGCAGGATTACATCTAGATTGCACATATCACAACCCAAAGGGGCAACCACTAACAGGCACAGTAAGCATCTTATTTCCTGTTACATGCCTCGCTATCAACTAGGCACCTTAGATCCCCATCTTTTAATGACATTAAACTTTCTTCAAAAAGGAAACCAAAAAAAAAAGAGAGAGAAGAGATTCAATAGTGTCATAGGCATTAAAATGTTTAGAACAAACACAAAACACCTACCAATATCAAGCATATAAAGGTCATCATAGAGATTTTGGGCATCTGTAAATCCCCCAAAAACAAATAAGTTCTTGCCAAATGCAACCGTGGAGTGACCAGCTCGAGGTGGCAGCATCTGGCCCGATGTAATAAGCTCTTTCCAGATAAGGGTATCTAAATAATACAAAATTATACAAAATAGATTAGGAACAGTACATAATCAACAATTGACGTATCCCCAAGCCAGAGGCAACCAACTTTTGCATGAATTAAAACTTGAAACCTGCATCAAGGATATGGACATCAGATAGATAGTAATCATGTCCATCTTCACCACCAATCACAATGATTTTGTTCTTCCAAGACGAGCAAGTATGGCTATCACGAGCAGATGGTGGGCTGCCTGTTGTTACAGCACGTTTCCACACAAAAGTCTCTACAAGAGAAGACAAAAAGACTGATGCAATAATATCCTTTTCATATGAAAGCCCATGTCATACAAAATTCATGAGAAAAAAACACTACTCAATTCATCCTCCCTTCAAACAGAAGGTCCCACATAGATGTTTTTGTAAATAGAAAACCGAACCATAAATCATGGATAACTGAACCAAAGCAACCTTGACCAAAGCAATTAGCAACAAGCTCATGTATAGAGAAATAACCTGTATTCAATATGTAAAGATCATTGTAATATACTTCGTCATTAGTATCTGAAGATTTTCCACAGCCACCAAATATGAAGAGTCGTTTACCAACAAGCGCTGCACTATGACCCTCCCGTGCCTCTGGTCCCTCCCCTCTAACACTCGGGGATATCCATGTGTTTGAAGCTGCAATTGCGATAATCCGATAAGCATCAACAGTAACATATTTAATTATAATGAAGTGCAAAAGCAGTAGAGTACACTGCAACCCATCAAAGAACAGGTTCCAAAAATAACATAAACATGAATTTAAGTTACAATTCTTACACGCTTCAAGAAATACACTGAAGCAAAGGCAATTAGTCTTTACAAATTAGAGCTGCTTTAACTGATCATACATTGAAAGAAAAATATACAACACATATAACAAGTACATCAATCAATAGGAATGCAGATATAAAATTAGTACACAAAAGAAAAGGCAAAAAGACAAATGACTTACAAGCATCTAATATATGCAAATCCTTGAGAGGGTTCATCCCATCAGTACCCCCAAACACAAAGAGATTGTCACCAACAGTCGTACAACTGTGACTATCCCTAGGAGTAGGAGGAGTGCCTTTTATAACTGGCTGGCTCCATATATGCTTAGCTGCAATCGGCTATCAGGAATGAGAAAATGAACAATATTACATAACCCCTAAGCAAGAAGACAAAAACAACCACATAACAATAACCATAGTAAAAGCGGAAAAGGAAAAGTAGGCATCCATTAAGAAAGGAAAACATGAAGAACTCATCAAGATAATAAATTATTGTGGTCCACGGAATGGCTCCACATAGGACAATTCATTTGAAAACGATCATAGTGATCAACACAGATTTAAAAGAGGTTAAAAGCAAAAGGTGAAAAATCTACTCTTAGCTAACAAAAACCTCCAACCTCCAAAATATATATAATTAGACAATAAAACGGAATGACCCTGCCAGCACAAGTGCAAGGAAGAGCCAGCAAACCAATAAAGCCAACAATAACTGTAAAACTTATCATAGTATAGATGCCAAACAACAATTACCCGCAAAATGCTATCAAAGAGAAGTAACAAGAACCCTGACAATAAACAATCATGTAAAAAAAAAAAAATCAATCAAGCAACCATAACCATTAAAGTTCAAACCTTTATCTCGCTATCCATCACAACATGTAAACCGAAAATTAACATATTTTCTAAAGAGAAAAAATAGAATATTAGAAAAAGAAATCAGATAAACTAGGACAGGTTACCAGAAAGGCCTACCAGTATCAAAGACATGTACTTGATTGGTCTGGCAGTTATCTTTGCCATAACCACCAAATACATAGAGAAATCTGCCTCCTTTAATGGCGTTGCAAGTGTGGCCCCATCTCTTGCCTGGACCAGAAGACGCCTCACCAAGACCCACTTCACGTTGTTGCGCTACTTGTTGGGCGGGGAGCAGGACCCTTTCCCACCTCATTCTCTGGGAAAATGTTCAGTAGGGGCGAAACTGAAAGACAAGTGAAGATTTTGAAGAGGAAGCGGAATCACAGAGAGAGAGAGAGCGAGAGAGAGAGATTGGTCCTGCCTAGTAGATTGTGTTCGTGCAAAGGGAGGAAAAAAGAAAAAAAAAATGGGAAGAAAAACAGAAAGAAGGCCCTACACGAGTGACATGAGAATCGAGAACATTTTAATTCAAGGAGGAGGGGTTATTGTTCAGTGAGATTGTCTGCTCTTTAATCCGATGGTCTTACCTGGAACTGAAAGAGGGCAACGAAGACACGTGTCAGATAGAAGATTGCTGAGATGAGGGGCTCGTTGCAAGTGACCCCACTAGGGAGGCCAGGAGGTATGGCCCATCTTAAGGTCTGGGCCTGTTAGCTACTATACACACTATCCGTTTTCAACGGTCCAGATTCATCTGATTTATCTTGATCTTAACTTGCACACTATTCGAAAGTGAGGATTTGCTCTCAATTCTTAAGGTGGGCTCCGGGGTCTGTCAGGCAACCCAATTTCAAGGAACTGTTTGGTTGCAATATTGGTTTTTCAGGCAATGTTTAAGCTTTAAGAGTGAGGATTCTTTGTATTGGCTACTGGTTACATGTTTTCTCTGTACATTTGGATGGTTTGATTAAAAAATTCTACTTTGCTAGCAAAAGTCTCTTCTTGATTGAAACTGGGCAGACCCAATTTGCATTTACCAAACAGCCCCTTGTTTCAGAGTCCCTAGGGCCTAAATTGAGTAGGGTACAGAGGAAAATTGATGGTGCAGCAAAGATGCTTCACTTTGACAGTGCCGGTAATAAATAAAGAAGCCATTTTGTGAAGAACAAACTGTCTTAAGCTTTCGAAGTTGTGCTTTTTGCCCACTTTTGATGTCAAAACTGTCCGAAAAGAACAGCTCCAGGATTGGAAAAAAGAGGACAGACAGGAGTTGAGCCCTGTTTCTTGTAGGACTGGACAAAGTAAATGCCATCACCAGGCCGGTTAACAATCCAATGTACCTACCGCAGCAGAAGTGTGAATCATTTCTCAGTGGCTGAGTGATGATAAGTGAGTGATGATAAGGTGTTGTCAAGAAACCCTTTTTCCTTCATATTTCATAAGAAAGGTAATAGAGAAATGTCACTAAAATGTCAAACTGTGCTTATGAGTTATGAGAACCCTCTTTTGTGTTCAGGAACCTTTTGTGCGAACTCTCTCTACAGTGAAACCCACAATGGGCAGGCAACATGGAGTTCTGACCTAAGGAAAGTTAGATTTCTGAGATGAATCTATCACCTGGAAATTTAAGTGGGTAAGCAGAAGTAGTAATGGACCTTCTAAACAGACCAACTAATTGGTTACCAACGGCTAAAATGAAGAGTTGTGTTGGTCCATTAGGAATTTAGATGCGTCCCCTCCGAATGCGGGCCCATGCAATTGCTGCAACTGCTGCACCACCCAAGTGAGCCGATCCTGAAATGTGACTGTTTCCCTGCAATAGCACAATAAAGAATCAGCAATGGCTAAAAGATGACTGCTACTAAAAAGGCCGGAACAGAAGCTGAATTAACTTACATTAGAATACCTCTCTATTTGTTTCAAATATGTTTGAAAGCATTTTTTGAGATGTACAATAAATAAAGAAAACATTGAAAGAAAATATTATGATTGTGTAATCGGCAGAGTTGCTATGGATATGTGGGTTTTGAAGGTCGCGGCAAGAAAGATAAAAATGAACGAATGAACATACCTCCAATATCCTCAACATATCCTTCCCAATGAGAAAAATTCCCTGCAGTGACAATTAGCCCTTCATAAGGATCTGAACATTAACATCAAGCAGTCATTATCTCTTTAGGCGACACAAATTACCAGTAAAATGGCAGGAACTGGTATGATGAATTCAAAATATAGCGTAGATCTTGGATGGAGGAATATATCAAGTAGCATGATGGCATTCACAGCGCCACTGGCACCCTAAATGACACAAGTAGGATAAGTCAAAATCAATGATATTCCTGGAATGAATCTAAGATCTGATATAAACAATTTTGTTGCTCTTCCACTGCCTTAAGGGACATATATTGGTATCTGTTCAACATATCATCCTAGGCAATGCCTGAAATATGGGCATCATACATAAAGGCTCTTTGTCCATGGAAAAGCATGCAATCTCTGATGATGTTTATGTATGAATTTTGAATGGAATAAATATTTGCATAGAAGTTATCGAGAAAGAAATGCCTAGCAGTAGAAATATACTGATGTTAGCAAAAGTCAATCCTTACAGTTGAGGGCAATAAGCAGAAAATAGGTAAGTCAGTCATTATAGTCAAAGAGAAAAACCTGAACAAAAGCAATGATCTACCATGGGAAATGGGTCCTACTCCTAAGTTTTAAAGACAAATGTTCTGTCTTTAATTTCACGAATTAAATTGACTATTGAGCAAGCATGAAAATAACAGAGGATGAAATTCCATGAGGAATGCATTTTTTTTGAGATATACATAACCTATTGAATGAAATCCACAGTCATAAATTGCCTAGCCAAATTGAAAGAGCTAAGCAGCTTGATATATGAAAAGTCAAAACATACCAATCCTGGAATTCTTGAAGGATCGATTCTGTACATTCCTTGTCCCTGTAGAAAAATGTGTTGTGAAGAAAACTTAGCATACCACATACTTGAACCAGTTAGAGCTCCCCTTAACAAGCCAGGCATAAATTTTATAGACAGCAGGAAGAAATAAAAACAATTTGGCCAAAATTGAGAAGAGCAACTATTTGTAACCACAATAGCTTAGGAGGTATTTCAATTGCTTCTATAGTTTCATTCTACCTTGGATGAAGAAGCCATCAGGGCATGGTGCACCAAGAAGAACACTGAGCCACCAATTGCCCCGGCTAGATACAACTTCAGCAAATATTCTGGACCAAAAGTTCTTCCAATCTACCAGCATAGAGATTTTAAAAATAAATTCAAAGATAAAAAAGTAACACATCAGGAGCTGGTGAAAGAAATATTTGATTAATAAAGCAAAGCACTTATACGCATAGCACTTGCACTTATGCACACACGGAGATACACACTAAATTGGTGGATATAATAGATGCAATTTGATACTTAACAACGTTACAAAGAAATCATTTATTTTCAATCTCAAAAAGAACAGAAGAACAGATGAAGATATACAGCAGCCAAAGGCATTCGGCTTAAATGACATCTACTCCCCAGTAAATATCGTACGGAACAGGAGCTCACAGGTCTATCTTGCACCTAATATGCATGAGATTATGTGACAAAAAAGTTGAAGAAGAAATAAACAAAAGCAATTGATTCAATTTCTTTATCAAATAAACAAGCACATTTGTCTAGGACACTGCACCTCCTGATTCCTAACATGCATAAAAACAAGACATTTCAAGACTGATTGACAAGTCTCCTTTTAGTTTCAGCAACATGTTTTAATAGGTACCATGACAATAACATGTTTTTACATGATAAAGAATATTACAAAATTATTAGACAGAAAATTGATTAAACATTGTGTCAAAAAGTTATGTTATGACTACCTGTAGATGTCAGTTTATTTGGAGAAAGATGCTTTTTGGATTGGATATCTGGGGAAAGGAATATCAGTGAGAACAACTCTAGAATACCAACTTCAACACATAGAATATGGCCCACAATAGACATTTTACATGAACAGGGGCAAAGAAATAGAAGGAAGATAACTTCCCAATCACAATCATGCAAAACTTCATAATCTAGTTACCATATCATATGATGTTCCAGTCATAAATAACCAACTGACAAGAAGCAAGTTCTTAAACACCAAACACCAAAATAAATTGCATTCGAACAAAAGATTGGCTGGAAATCATACACTCATCCCGAAGAAGTACAGCCCGATCATATTAGATACGATATGCTCTGCATCAATATGACTGAAAGCAGAAGTTATCAGGGTGTGTAGACGTCCATTTCTAAAATTTTCCAATGAAATCTGCCCAAAGAACATCAATAAGTTACAAATTAAAAAAGAAAATGAAAATAAAGGATTATGTACAGCTTCTACTAGATTAGGATACCCACTTATCCTAAAAGTACATCCTCGTATATGACACGTAAAAGCCCTGAATTACATTGTTCTCGCTTATGGTGCTTTTCAAATACAAAATGTGCACATGGTTCTATATGGGAAAGTTTATTCAAACAATACAATTCCCTTGTCAATGCAAGCAACCTTCTACTACGACACTATCAAGAAAAACTACTTTGGGACTCTCAACAGTCCTGCACTACCACTCTGAAAAAGTGCACTCTACCAAGCTAAAGCAAGTTTTGATTATCAAAACTTCCATTTGGCAGCAGGAAATTTAGTTTAAAATCTGTGGACTCACTGTAAAGTTATTCATCATAAATTTCTGATCTGCCATCCGCCACATCAAGAAAACAGCAACATTAGCTATAATCAGGCCCAAAACCATATCAGTATCTGATAGGCGGCCAAACCATGATCTCCTGCAAACAGTAGATGATTAAGTTTTAACATGAAAAATAATAGACAGTTTAAGTTCTGCATTATTCTAAGAGCTAAGTATATCTAGTAAGGGAATATCATTATGGAAATTCATGCACTCAAAATGTAGCATGTAAAGGTGAAAAAAGGAGAATCAAATGCAGGTCATCGAAATACAGCATGACACATTGTGTCCTCATCTGGTTCCTTGCAAGTACATTGGTTAATTTCTCGCTTGTCAAATTTTCACAGAAGACAAGCCAGGTAAATAACAGAAGAGTTAAGCATATAACTTTTTGATGTTAACATAATAAGTTAAGGCACATAAAAACTCTAAAGTCACAAATGACAGCAACTTCTCATAACATAATGAAGAAGTAAACTCTCCATTTTCACAGAGGTCAAGACTATAAGTTTCATCCAAAAAGAAACCTCGATTCGCCCTTTGGAAATTGAGACAACAGATGAGAAAAAGAATTAAGATCGAAGAAGACAAAAACAGTCGAATATTTTTCTTCAATTTCTCAATAACCAAACAGACCCAAAACACATAACAAGCACATTACCAGCCATGTCTTTGAAACCCAAAACCCGGTTCAAATCGAAATTTGGGGAACTGAGCTCCGAGGAACCAAACTCTGCAGTCTACAACACTTTTTCTCAGTACCCTTAAATGGGAAGTCGATAAACTCAACAAAAACTGCTTTGTGAGCACCGAGTTCGAGATAAATCCATGAATCTTCCCGGAGAGACTGTGTTGTGATCGCCTTGACCATAATTGCTGAAAAGGGTGTGTCAGAGAGGAGCTCAGATACTGTCGTTGGTATTGGTTTTGTGCTGATTTGGTGAGTGAAGTGAACGCCTTGTAGTGGTGAGAGAAAGTATTGTTCGTCACTCTCTTAGCGAAATTTGAGGAGGCAATTGAACGAGCGAGAAGTCTCTGCATTTTCTATTGCTGGGCTCGTCTGTTCCTCTGTGTATTTTGAAATGCAACAGTTCCTGGCTGTATTTATTGGAGAATTTTGCTTTTGCTTGAACAAGAGAACTTGGGATCAAAGAAAATGTGAGTTACCAATTCACTGGAATGACTTGGCTCTTGGGGTTTGTTCACTGCTATAGTGATGCACGGAAAATGGTCAGAAAGAATTCTGTTGCCTTTTATTTCAACATGGATGAATTCAAGTCTAAATATAAAAATTTATTTTTAATTCTTTTTAATTTAAAATTCAATATATTTAACTATATTAATTATATTTTGAATTTTATTTAATTTTAAAAAATAAGATATTTTAATCATTGAAATATTTAAAAATAATTTAAATAAATTCAATTGTCAATTATTTTCAGTTAATAAGTTTTTTAATGATTTTTTAACATATTTGACAGCATAAATGCTTTCAAAATTTTTTTAATACTTAATAAGTTTAAATTTTTTTAATGAAAATAATTTAAATATTTTTATATTTAAAAAAATTAAGTTGAAATATTTGTTAAATTTTTTAATTTAAATAATTTTTAAAAAATTAAAAATATAATGACAAATATCATATTAAACCTTAAGTTTTATTCATCAAATATTTATTTTCAAAACGTATCCAAACAAATCTTAATATTTTAATTTTATTTAAATTAAATTTCATTAAAAATTTTAAATATTAAAAATATTTAAATTAAAAATTTTAAATATTAAAAATATTTTATAACAAATTTTAATTTGCACCTTTTCACATATGTAAAAAAATATCCAAATTATCATCATAAAAAAGTTTAAAAATTTTTTAGCATTAAAAATATTTTTTAAAAAATAAATATTATCAAAAATTTTAAAAATTTATAAAATATAACTAGTCAGTTGAAAAATTTTTTAAATCTAAGAGATAAAATTGAAATAAAATATAAAATCTATTTGAATAATTTTAAATTATTTTAATAATAAAAAATTATTAATTTATTATTATTATTTTAAGTTAATATCCAATTTAAATAAAATTTGTAGGTTAGGATTTGTTTGAATAGGTTTTGAAAGTTAAGATTTAATGAGAAAGAGATGTTAAAATTCAAATTTTTAAATGATATTTACCCAAAATATAACTTAAATTGAATCAAATTAAAATTATATGCACAACTGATTTAATTACACTTTGAAATATAAAATAAAAATAAATTTAATTTAATATTTCATGTTTTCCTTAAGTTAAAGTGCTTCTAATTATGTAATTTTTTTCATTTACATTTTTTGGGTTTTTATTATAGTTATTTTTAAAAAATGAAAAATTAAAAAATACAGAATGCAAAGAATTCTCACATAAAAATTTAAATAGATGTAAATAGTGTTCTAATGTATAATGAAAACAATTTTAAAAAATTGTTTAGCATTGATTTCCTTAAATTATAAAATACATAAAATTTTTAAAATACTATAACGAAAATATTTCACAAGAAAAAATTTACACCCATAAAAAATTATTTTAAAAATTTTTAATACTAAAAATGGTTTTTTGTTTTTTATATTAAAAAGTGAAAAAATAATGAAAGATAATGACACAAATTTAATATTTTATAAGATAATAAAAAAACTTAAATTTTGATTATTTTCTTTTAAATATTTTTTCGTTAATAGAGTTTGGGATCTTTCAAGTGATTTGCGGGAATATGAAAAAGATAACAACCAATCAAGGCATAATGCTTCACTTCAATCATTCGTCCCTCGTCACTTATTACTCATTAATCTCTCATCAAAATAAATTCTAAAATTTTAATCTGAGTTATCTATACACAATCTATAAGTTTGGTAGATTCTCTATTGAATTCCTCAAATAAGTATGTCAATTAATGATTTTCTTACTTATTTGATTATTTTTTCTATTGATATTAACGTTGAGACGAGATTCTATCATATGACCTCAAATTTGTTTGTCTTGAATACTTGAAATTATGGTCCAAAATTTGTATTTGTGGGTTTTCATGTCTAAAATTTGGGTTAATTTTGTATTATTCATTTTATTGATATAGTTAGGGCATACTTTTCAACTCGCACATGTTACAAACTATTCATTGATAGATATGTGACTTTAAGTTCATTCTAATGAAGTTTATTAAGTTATTTAGAAGAGAGTCAAACATCAAGATCCAAACTACTGTAGATCTTGTGAGGGAACAAATATTGTGCAATGTTTCTAGAAGTATGTATTCAAAGAAATCCAATTGGCAATGGAAGACATTAATGGTTCAGAGAGTAGATCATATAGTAAGTTATGTGATTACTAAGGATATGAAAAATCAGGATCTTAATAGTACAATTGTGTCTAATGTTGATAAAGTGTTGTCAAATTTTTCACCTGTTTTCAAGGGAGCCTATGTTTGTCTAGATGCATGCATGAAGGGTTTTTAGGATGATGAAAATCTATTATCAGTATTGATACATGCCATCTGAAGGGTTCGATGCAAGGGCAGTTGATATTTGTAATTGGCATCGACCTGTATAACAACCTCTTTTTAAATAATATACGTAGTTGTTAATGCTCAAACAAAGTAAAGTTAGACATGATTCATTCAACTACTGTTGCATGATATTAGTCTAATTAAAGAGCATAGCTGATCATAGTACCTAGCCTCTCTAGGCCTTACCACTTACTACTCCAAGTATAGCAAAGCCAAACAAAATTTGATAAAGTCTCATTGACCACTTATTGATCTCACTAGACTGAACATTTAGATTTGGAAATATGGGCTCTGACCCTTCATAATTGAGACCACAATGGAAGCTAACATGCATGCTCTATGCCTACTCCACAATATAAATCTTCCATTTTGGTTGTTTTTATATAATATAAAATTACGATAAATAAGCCGATAATAAAACTTGACTTGATTTTGTAGATTATTTAGCCTTTCAAGTAATGATGTAAAACTTGTATTCCTAAATAGCATGTTTGAGCATCAAAATAATAAATTAATTATAAAATTTATATTTTTGTAGCAAAGCAACAAAGCACATGAGATGATTATATTAAAATTTTGAGTCAATAACAATAACATAAAACATCAATTCACTACAAACCAACACAAGTTACCTAATTTAACTCCAAATGCAAACATACGTGAAATAAATTTGCAATTCCAAATAAAGTTCAACGTTTTATGCTATTGGTTTACAATTTTAACTACAAAGGACACCATCTAAATGCTATCAGTTGAATGAGAACATAAAATCAAAAAACAAACTTACATTCTCAAAACAACAATGCGTAACTTCAAAGAATACTCAAGCTCAACCAACTAATTTTAACCTATAAATATTAAAATTAAAAATCATGTAATAAACCTCCTACTTATTACATCCCTAGAATCATTTTCTTGGTTTCTTCTTGCCCATGAAATGTGTGATAATCAAAACCCATAATAACACAACCTCAAGTCATGAATGGAGCTTTCAACATCCATCTTTGCAATTTGAGTCAAAAAATTATCAATTTCAATTAATTGATCTTCGATTTTCTACAGAAATATGTCAATCGAAAAATACTGAGTAAATTTCAGTTACAATGACAAATTTCTGTCTTGATTTTGGTTGATAATAATGAACATGTGCTCAAGCACACTAAAAAAAATTATGATAATTAAGGCCAAAATTGAAATTGAACAAAATTAAAAGTTGGGTAACACAATTAAAAAAATTAAAAATAACAAATTTTAAATTGAATAATGTTTAAATTTCTAAATTTTTTATATTTATATATTATTCAAAAAAATATTTTTTAATAATTTAAATTTAAAATACTTAAAATATTGTATTATTAAGATTCACATAATTTTTTGAAATTACGCCCAAAACCTGTTTCTTTGCTTAAATAATATCACTGTTTGGATGGTATTAAACAGTTATCACACTTCTCTATCATTATTTTTAACTAAACACAGTTGTTCCATATTCACCCGGGGAGGGCACCATCTTGAGTCTCTGTACTGAACCTTGCTTTTATGGTTCCTGATGGACTCTAGCCTCTGCAAGATGGAAAAGAGGGAAACCCCCTTTGCCTCTCGCATAAGATTTGATTAGGACACTACATGTTGTTAATCTCAATGGCCTTCAAGTTTCTAACCACAATCAGTCTCCGTGGTTTCACAACAACCTCAAAGCAAATTCCCACTATCCAACATTGCAATATCCTATCTTTCTCGACGAAATTAGATGCCCCATTCCCTATCCCTCACAAATTCTCCGATCAATCCCAATACAGGAAACGAATTTCCCTTGCGAATCTCCTTCAAAGGTACGGTTTTCCTCCTTCTCAACTTCAGAATTTTCTCTGGAAAAACCACTTTCTGTTGAGTTTCGAGTTAGATGAGATTGAAAAATCTCTGGGTATTCTATTATCTTTGAAAATTCCACAGCAATCGCTTGCTTCGTTGATATGTGAATGCCCTGGGGTTTTGGAATTGGGATTCCTGAAGAAATGGGAAGTGGGCATTTCAAAATTTGGATATTTGGGTGCCTCATCATCGGTGATCAGGAGTGTTCTGGAACATTCTAGAAGATTCCAGATAGACCCAGTTAAGTTTTTTGAGAGAGTGGAGGTATTGAAGGGATTAGGGTTTAGTGATGCTACTGTGAGTAGGGTTTTAGGGGAGTTCCCTAAGGTGACAATGATGAAGGAGATAGAAATTCACCAGAGAATTGAATTTTTGGTGGGAATTGGAATCCCAAAGGATGGGATTGAACGGTTTTTGTCCTTGTTTCCAGGAATTTTAGGATACGATATTGAAGGTAGGCTAAAACCATTGCTCGAGGAGTTTGAGGATTTGGGTTTTGGCATGGATGAGGTCAGGAAAGAGATTCTTAGAGAGCCTAGCATTCTTGCCATGGAAACAGGAGAACTTTCAAGGTGTTTGCAATTATTAAGGACCTTAAAATGTCGTGTTCCAATCAAAGAGAAGATTTTTAGTGCAGGAGCATTTAGAGCTGGGTTTGAAGTGAAACTGAGAGTTGATTGGATGTGCAAACATGGGTTGACTCATAGAGAAGCATTTAAGATTCTGTGGAAAGAGCCTAGGGTGATCATATATGAAATGGAGGACATGGAGAAGAAGATTGAGTTTCTGGTAAACAGGATGGGGTTTGATATTGGTTGCTTGGTTGAAATTCCTGAGTATTTGGGTGTGAATTTTGAGAAGCAGATTGTTGCCCGGTACAATGTCATAGAGTATTTGAGGTCAAAAGGTGGACTTGGTTGTGAGTTGGGATTGAAGGGTTTGATTAAGCCTAGCAGGCTTAGATTCTATAATTTATATGTGAAGCCTTATCCAGAGTGTGAAAAACTGTTTGGGAGGTTTGCAGGGCATGTTGGAACTCAAAGACGACATCCAGCTGGACTATGGAAGCTTTTTAAGCCACCAAGCTACCCGCAATCAAGAGAAGATGTGAAGAATATGAAATCCTTCGTGGAATCACTGGTTTAGTAGAGAAGAGCTCACTTCTGATAAAAGAAAATTAGTAGAGAAGAGCTCACTTATGGAGGAAAATTCTTCATAATGGAAGCTGAAAGATTAACTGATTGGGCTTGTCCCTCTACTAATCTCAATGGATGCACAAATTTGTTGCACATGCTAAACCAACTTGTCTTAGCACAATGAAGGTAGTTGTTGAAAGCCCACCGATTTGGCGTTTGAACCCTGCCTTTCAGAATGCTTGGAGAATGAGTGGGAAAGTACCATTCGGTGGTTTGAGCATGAAATCTGGAAGGTTGCCTCTGGAACTGTCAACCATACTCCACTCTGAATTTTACGCAACTTTTGCAGCGGAGTTGTAATTAAATGAATGGCAGTTGTCTATTTGAATAGATGAGAACCATGTGAAGTGAAGCAAGTCGCCTGATGGGCTGGATAACTGGTTCTTTTCTTCCTGAAAGAGAAGGATCTCTTGGCTGTAGTTATTACGGAAAGTGGGACTCAATTATTATCTCTCTTGAAGTCTGTATTGTATCATGGCAGGATCAAGTGTTATGAGTGTTCCACAAGAGTGTCAATTTCAATGAATTTAATGGTAGTTCACTGAAGAAATCTCCCATTAGCAATATGCATGTGATGTATCGATTACTGGCTTTGGTACCACCTGATTTACTGTGTAGATTTTTTATTGCAAAGAAGAGTAGGAACTGTATGTTCCAGCTGTAATATCAATCCAATGAGGTTCGGAAAACTTGCCAATTGTTTGTCAAGAGTCCAGAGAAAATTAGCTTGGTTTTTGTTCCTGTAAGGTTGGGCCTTTCCTCAAAATTTAAATAGAAAATGGCTCCATCACTCAGCTTTTGTTCCTCAATTGCTTGCTAGTTAGATCACTCCAGTTTCTGTTTTTCTTTCAATCTTGGTTCTGTTGGAGATGATGCCAGAGTAAAATAAGGTTTTTATTCTATCAGCATGATGTTTGCATTTAAAATTAACATAAAAAGGCATTGATAGAATTGCTTGGCCTTCATGATCAACTGTCTGAAACTAAGCTTCGGTTTTGGGTCCTTGAAGTTGTCTCCTCACTAATGCAGTGTACACTCCATCCTTGCTCAGGAGCTCTTCATGAGTCCCACTCTCAACAATCTGGCCATCAGAAACAACTGCCACAGTGTTTGCACTTTTAACTGTAGAAAGCCTGTGGGCTATAACTAGAACAGTTCTTCCCTTCATTAGAGAATCCATGGCATCCTACAGAATATAGATCAAAAGATTCTATAAATTATCTGCTTGAACAAAATGACCTGGTTATGCCACAGAATTTATTAAGCAAATCTTTACCTGGACCAGGTATTCACTTTCGGCATCCAGAGCACTTGTTGCTTCATCCAGTAGAAGAATCCTTGGGTTCATCAATAGAGCTCTAGCAATGGCAATTCTCTGCTTCTGTCCTCCAGAAAGCCTGACCCCACGTTCTCCAACATGAGTTTGATATTTGTCCGCAAATTTTGTTATGAAATCATGCGCATTTGCCATTTTCTGCAGTTCCTCTCACACAATTATAAAAGCCCAAGATTTAATCTACAAGAACATAAACCGCACAATGAAGATATTGAAGCTTACAGCAGCATTTTCTATATCAGTACTGCTGACTTTGCCATCACACCCATAGGATATGTTCTCCTCTATAGAGCAGTTGAAAAGAACCGGCTCCTGGCTCACGATACTGATCTGCTCAATAATTACACTTTTCACAGCATATTAGAAACTCTAGACTTAAAGAATGTCCAAAGTTATGAAATTAACAAGCAATGTCACCTTCTCGAAATCTGAAAAGGACTCTAATATAGAAGAAAAGACAGGTCTTTGCAGTCTCTTGACTTGAACAAAGACATTTCAGATTACCTTTCTGTGGAGATGTTCATGTGATATTTCTACCAAAGGAACCCCATTCAACAGAATCTTTCCCTTGATTGGGTCATAAAACCTTTCAATCAGGTTCGCTATTGTTGTCTGTAGGAAAGAAAGAAACAACAACATGAGAAATGGTAACGCCAAGTTTATCGAAGTAGATGATATAACTTGTTAACTGATGGTAAACAAAACCATTTACTTTTCCTCCACCACTAGGACCAACAAGAGCAACTTTTGAGCCTGGCTGTAGTTTCAATGTTATTCCCTGAAATTAAAACAACATATCATACTTTTCATCAGAAAACTTTCATGCATATAATTCATGTTGGTAAGCACCATAACTTAAAAGCAGCAGCTGAAAACAATTACCTTGAGTACCATATGGTCCGGGCGAGATGGATAGGCAAACCAGACATCATCTAGTTCCACATCTCCGTCTTGGTCACTGCAAGAGAAATGACAAACTATCAGTTTTAGACACGTGCTTTACTTCTTGGTTTGCTTATGTAATTCCTCTCTTAAGCGAATAATTCATCATAAGTAATAATGACATATTGACATAGAGAAGGCAGTAGTCATGTCTCAGGATCACACGAATATGTTAAATTATAGATGATAGCAGAGAAATTATTGAAGGAAAATCTGTAGGAGTTGGAATCTAGTTGTAGAATTAAAACGAAAGTGAGAATAAATAGGTAAGGACTGCAGCAAGGATGCATGAAACGGACCCTAAGGGACACTTATTTCCAGGCATTGGCATGGATGAGACACGATCGAGGAGCTGAAAAACCCGCCTGCTGGCTCCGGCAGCTTTCATAGCAACTGTATATAACCCTGAGAGTCCAGACACAGCGGATCCAACTGCACGTAAAAGTATCAAAATGAGGTCAGTTGAACCATAAATTTAAAAGATCAGATGTCATTACTACTAAACATACATATAAAAAACATGAATAGAAATTATATCCACTAAGCAATGACAGAATTACCTGTGAGGCTGTACAGAATGAAGGATGTAAGAGCTCCTGTGCTCATGGAACCTGTGATTGTCAAATTAGCTCCATAGATGACGACTATGATAACTGACAATGTTGATGCTGCATTTAGACCTCCAAAGAAGAGCCCAACCAGTTTCTGAAGTGATAAACAGCCAAGATTAAAAGCTATACAGAAAGACAGAGAGAGAGAGTGAGTGATGCAAAGGAACTTACAGCTTGTTGAAGTCCAAGCTTTAGTGTCTCATCAACTTTTTCAGAGTAGCGAGACATTTCATAACCTTCTTGTGCAAAAGATCTCACAGTGCGTATAGCACCAAAAGATTCCTAAAGAACAAAGAGACAACTTGCATGTTAATTCAAGCCATAAACACTAATAATACATTACTTAATCATAGTTGTATCGACCATTCAAAAGAAATTCTCAGATTAGAGTGTCAGTAGATCTTATAAGCATCAAGTCCTAGTTTCAATCTACAACAGCAGCTGGGTCACAATTACTGATGATATTTCTAGCATCACTTTTGCAAGACATGAGTGGATCCTTAACATACTAGATGAGACATAAAAGACCATGTTTTTTCCTTCCGGTGGAAACCCATCCTAGTTCAATAGTTCAGCCTGATTCATTTCCTGGTCTTAGCATCTAAGACAAATTATGTCAGTGCAGTTTTTTGGGACTTCTCTATGTTCATACTTTGAAGGGGAAAACATCCAGCCAAGCAGTCTCGCAGACAGTTCACCCATAGACATGTTCAAATACTTTCAGCGTATAATTTCAAGAGGAGATTATAGTATATAATATGTTTATGTCTTAGCAATTTTGACTACCAAACGTGTTGCCATGAAATTTTTTGGGTTAACATACCTCAGCAATTGAAGCAGCGGCTGCAGCTGCAGCTTGGGTCTTGTGAGAAAGTTCACGAAGGAATTGGCCAAATTTACGTACAGCAATAGAAATAGCGGGGACAACAGCCAGAGCCAGCACTAAGAATGATGACCAAGGACATAATTAGCACCCTGCACTCTAGATCAAACAGAAAATGATACATGTATATTTGCTTCGAGGATCAGATGTTACATGTTAACTTCCATGATGTTGCAAACATGAAGCCAAGGCCAATAAATGCAGTTGATAAATTCCTTAGAGCCTCTGAAAGATTGGTTGTTGCAGCATTTTTAATAATTTGTGTATCTTCAGACAGCCTACTCAGGAGCTCTCCCGTCCGCGTGACATCAAAAAAGGCTATTTCCTGCAAAATTCATCACTAGGATTACTATTTACATGATGATAAGGGAGAAAAAGAAAAAATCCTACAAGTCAGTGATAATATTTACCTGGTGAATAAGGTGACTGAACAAGTTCTTTCTCAACCGAGCAACCGCCCTTTCACTAGCAGAGGAAAACAACCATGCCCGGAGTGCTGTGCAAACTGAACTGGAAGAAAGAAACATGGGTCACAAAGACCAATGAGCACTAGAGGTACCAAACTGAACAAACATTAAAGTGGCTTGAATTAAACTATTTTCCTAGCATGGAATTAGTCTAAGAAATGAATTAGCAAGTGAATCCTTGTCCTTCCTTAACATAATGAAAATTTCCTACCAAATGCTTAGTTCTTTTGGGCAAATTAACTTTGAAGGTAATTCTTTAATGATCACATGCCCTCTTTTCATTCTGATTACTTTGTTATTTGGAAGGGACAAGCTGCGCTGAATTTCAATGGCTGGACTAGCCAAAGCTACCAGATTACTTGTCTGGGAGGAAACTAAATGAACTAAAGAATTTAGTGATAGGTCCTTCAAAAACCATGACAAAATGACCCAGCAATAGCCATACCCAACAATAACAATCAGAAAGATATCAAGTATAGTGTTTCTGACTGCAGTTAAAGCTACAGCTTTCTGTTCAGGTGTTCTGATATCTCCCGACACGATGTCAATAATTTTCCCACCAAATTTTGGCTGCAAGAGGAGAAAATGAATGTTAATCAACCAAACACCACATCTAATGCTGAATATACAACTTCAACGAGAGAGAAGAGTAAGCTGACAGATACAAAGAACGCGTACAATTAGAATACTTGATGTAGATGCAACAAGGAGAGCAATTGTAGCAATTATCAATTTTCCTGCATCTGGCTTTGCCTGTAATGATAGAAAAAGTTTGCAATTGTCAAAAGTGATATGTTTCTACTTCCATCAGCAAACAACAAGATCATTCCACTTACAAGTGAAAGTACTCTTCCAAAACCAACATTTGCTGCCTGAAAATTAAAGAATGAAGTGATCACCGCCTTGTTAATTAAAATGAAATATCAACTTGACATAATGTAACAGAAATTGCATTTACCGGCACTGCATCACCACTCTCAAGGTCTGATAAATGACCATCAACTGAAGCATCGTTTCTCTTCCTCCCTCCCTATGCTCAGTATCCAAGAAATTCTATGAATATGTGGGCATGACAACCATTTATTGAACCCAGAACTAGTTCCAAACAAAACTTTCATTAGCATAAAGGCAATATAATAACATCTAAAACCCAAAATATGAGCAACAAAAACTTGAGAACTACCAAACCTTAGACCATTTAGCATCTTAAACCAAATTCTGAAGCCGGAGAGGTGCACAAGAATTGGAACTCAGAATTCCATTATAATTCAATTCACACTCAAGGTGCAAATTCATTCCAACTCAGGAAACAATCATGGTAAAGGCACTAACCGAGGCACAATAATGGATGTTTTGTTGAGAATCCAATTATGGAAATAAGAAGCTGAAGCAGTTAAGGATTAAAAAAGACAAACTTTTGACTCTGAAAGAATGTAACTGCAGTCATTTAGATACTGGTAATCAAAATTAAGTTCGAAAGCATCTGCACAAAGACTGACAAATTGCATGGAACCAGAAATCTCAGTGCAAAATGACCAAGATAAGCATGATACCAACACTAGAAAATATTAAAATTCTCAGCAATGATTTTCACATGGACAGCTCTACGAACAAACACAAAATAAAACCCAATTTCTAGAATGTAAAGCAAAAAACAGATAAACGAGGCAAAGGGTCATGAAAGAGCTTACTCCTCGACCCAATAGAGGAGCTCTCTCACTTCCAAGGCCATGCATCGCCCGGGACCTGTCCGTCAACTGCGGCTCCTGATCGTACCTTCACAAACGGGGAAAAAGACTAGGTATCCTAAATGGTTAAGTCCTTCACAAGAGTGCAATTGTTTGTTGAGCAAGAAATATTAATCCTTTGGAAGAGGAGACTGTTCTATCCTGATGGGGACATTTTAGTCTTGGTCATTCTTTATATAAACTTTGTGAGGTCCTAACCTATCATAACCTTCTTATCTTTGGAGACATCCTACCGGTCCTTTCATACAAAGGTGATGACCGCCAGAACTGAGACTTTCTTTCTCCTCTGATTTTATGCGCCACAGCTTTTCACAATCCCACTAATCATCATGAAGATTATTTTGGCTGGGATTTCTACATTAAAGACACCCAAATTTCCAGATATTTTCAGAGCTTGGAGCCAAAAAGTTTTTAAATTTACTCACTCATTTTATCAATCTTTTCAGTTTGACTTTATAAAGTTTGCATTTTTATCACTAAGCAGTCATTTTATCAATCTTTTCAGTTTGACTTTATAAAGTTTGCATTTTTATCACTAAGCAACTGCGTCTTATAACGTTATCATGACTGATGAATAAAGCTTAAAAGTTTTGAGGGGAAGAGACAAGAAAGATGAGAGAGTCTACTCTCTTAGTCTTTCTTTTGCTCTTATTTCCAGAGAGCTGTTGTAGAAGTGAAAAAGAAAATTATTTTTGAGACAAATTGCATACTGCTTGCAGTATTGACTAAGTTGAGTCTACTTATAAAAGTTCATGCTGTCAATTCCAATTTTGTTTTTTTTTTAAAAAATTGACATTTTAGTCAGATTTTTATGTCACTTCATTAAAAAAAAAAGTTACTGTCAAACAATGTAAGATTTTAAATTTTGAGATTTAATTAATAGAGTAATACAAAAAACTCTATATTTAATTTATTTTTTAATTTTTATTTAATCTAATTTTATCTTAAAATATGAACTAAATTTAAATTAAACCTCAACTCAAATTAGTTTTAAAATTAAAAATATTTTTATAATTAAAATATTTTCAAAATAACTCAATTAAATTTTACATAGCATTTCAAATCAATAATTCAAATTTAAATAATTTTAAACTCAAAAATTATTCGTTAAAATTTTTTCTGTTACATAATTTTTTTAAAAAAAATATTTTTATTATCCAAAAAAATTTAAAAATTTTTATGATAATAATTTGGTTCGTAGAATAAAATAAAGAAGGAAAAGAAAATGTATCCTTTGAAAATAGAAAAAAAAATAAACAAAAAAGAATAAGTATTATTACGTTTGATTTATTGAAATTGAATAGAGTACGAATTCATTTTGATGTGTTTAGTTCATCAAAGAATAAGTTAGAAAAGTAATTGAAATAAGTTTAAAAAACTAATATATCCTTCAACTAAATTAATTATAATTTAATTAATTATTATAAAAATAATACTAATTAATAAATATTTTATAGTAATAAATTATTATAAAAATAATATTAATTAAGTAATATATTAATAATTATTTTTATTTTTAAATATTAATATTATAAAACTAAAATTAAAATTAATTAATATTTTAATAAAAGTAAAATCTCTTATTTTTTTTGATAAATTATTTAAAAAATAAAAAAGATAATATTATTATAAAAATAATATTAACTAAATAATATATTAATAATTATTTTTTATTTTAAATATTACTATTAATTAATATTTTAATAATAATATTTTTATTTTTTATAAATTATTTAAAAAATAAAAAATTAAGTTATTATATATATAATAGTAATTTAAAATTTTTATTAAAGGTACGTTAGGATTAAAAAAATATAGCAATTTTTTATTTTTATGAAATAACTATTCACTTCAGAATAGCTATTTCGGGTTTTCAATGAATAAAAATTTCTTAAATAATTACAATTTTGTGATACAAATGAACCAAACATTGGAAAAGTAATTTTATACGAAATAAAATAAAAAAAGAATTTGTATTCCTGACAATCAAACATGCTGTAAATGTTTTTTTTTTACATTTATATAAATTTTTAAATCAAAATTTGTTGTATAAGTTTTTAATTTAAAAATCTAAAAAAAATAAATATTTAAAATCAAATTAAAATTTAATTTTAAAAAAATAATATAATATCTGATACATATGTTTATTTAAGACAATTTTACTCCCAAAAAGAAATTAACTAGTTAGAGCTAAATCTAAAACATATTTAATTTTCTACCTTGCCATGCCGGTAAAATTGAGTAGGATGTTTATCCTGATTTGCATTTTATGTTAATTTTTATAATTAATTAAACAATTAATTTTATTAAATTATCACATATCAAAAAAAATAAAAAATTAATACAAATTAATAAAAAAATCTTGACAAATAAGTAAATAAGTGAACGTTGATGAGATGGAGAGATCTAATCACATCATCTTGGACTAGCAAGCAGTTCAGTCTGTGGCCTCTTCTAGGTCAGCCAGCCCACTTGTAAGGTTCTGAACCATTCCCATTGCTGATGGGCACTGGAAACTGACTGGGTTTTCTCCTTTGGAGAATTAGGGTTTTAATCCACTTGGGTCTTTAAACTACGAGGAATCCAAGTTGCCATTTGTCAAGTCCAAGGCCCATCTAGACTACATCAAATATTGTGAAATTACAAAAAACCAATAATATATTATATATAATTTTTTTTTATTTTTTATTGATGCATGTCATAATTATAAAAAATTTCATCATAAAAATGATCTCTATTGATATATTTTATCTTGACACATGATAATTGAGTAAAATGAATCAATACAAGCTGTTTCAATTTTTTTAATTAACATGATAAATTATAAAATTATATTTTAAAAACATTAGCATAAATAAAAAATTAATAGAATATTTTGATTTGATATAATTAAGACAATATACCATTACCACTAAACAAGTTCTATATGATCAATTACATATGAGATGCCATCAAGTGTTAAAGATAAAAACGTACATTTAGCTAATCGAAATTATTGATGTTTAATCTCGATGAGTTCATACAAGAAGAACATTATTGAATCGGAAAAAAAAAAAAAGTTGTTCTTCTTTTTCGATTTGCAGCGTTGGAAAGGTTAGCTTGGCTTCCACCCGTGTACCAATTCATCCATTATTATTTGGTTCACCTCCAAAAAGTTTCCGATATGCCTTGATTCCTCGCTACCATCTTCGGATAGTTTGCACTATACGATAAACCATTTTTATATACCTAAATCTCACTTTTTAGGCTAATTTTATAATAACACACCAAACCCTAATGTACGTAGTCGAATTGATTTGGGACGCCATCACCTTGACACAAATAATTTGCTTCTTATGAATTCATTTTAATTGTTAAAAATCATGCTTCCTTTTGCCCTACACCAAAGTCGTCCTTTCGTCTTAAAATACACAAAAATGTCTACTTGTTCCCATTAATTCAAGCTAGCGAAAGATTTGCCTCGCTCTTAAGTAACCAAACCGTGTCCCTAATCTTATATTATGTGGATCTAATTAATTTAAGATTGTCTACAAGAATATACAATATATAATTATTAGTTAGGTAAGAAAGAAAATCCCTTCTTGTTGTTTGCTTTTTTCTTATGGTAATCACTCAACGCACATGATATTAATTAATTCGGTTAATTTTACCAAAAGATTTTATTATCAGTCTCCAATTAATAATTAATGTCGTCTACTAAGCTTTGTAATCTCCATCCAAATAATATGTTAATTCTCCTATTTTTATATAGTTTGTATTAATCTATTTTTTTGACCTTTTGGAGACGGTGAGGCCATCGATCTTTCAAGGATTTTCTATTAAAAGATGGCAATTCTATATTTAATTAGGGTTTCTTTTTAACGATGGAATTATTAATGAATCGAATTCGATCAAAACCCTAATGTGGCAAACGGTAGCATGTGTTTAACTGTGTGCGGCGGGTGGGATTTGGCCAATACTTAAGAAGCACGGAAATGTTGTCTCTTAGCAATTATAAGGGTAATTTTCGTGACCAAGAACTGTATATGTTTCTCAAAACATGGTCAAAAAGTTAGCATAATGTCTAGGGTTTGTCTGGTTGACAAAGTGAAAATCCAAAACTAGATTGGAATTAATTAATTAATTCTCTAGTCAAACAATTGAGATGCTGTCTACTTCAAGACCACATTAACGTTGGACTCCCCTATGTTCATTCTTGTGCTTCATATATACACCCCTCGACTCTTTTAATTAAGTAATAATCTTTTTCGTGTCAAAGAGAGAAAACCCTAACTTGGTTTGATTAATTAGGAGAAAATTAATTAACCCTAATTGTAATTAAATTATTGTAGTCAAATTTCGCAAATTAATGTTGACTAAGCTAGTTGGGAATCTCCCCGACAATTTGATCTCTTGAATTCTACGATTTCCCTAGATTCTTACTCATGACAGTCAATTTGGTACTTTTTTTTTTTTTAGAAAACAAAAATTGGAATTAGGGAGAGTTGGTAATTGGTCATATAGGCATAAAGAATTTGATTAATTAGTAAAATGATTAAAGAAATCAAAGAGGTTGATTTAATACTTAATTAGCCGACACAACCTGCTTAAGTGCTCATTGAGAACAATTCCCACTTGTATAATTTACTCTTTGGAGAATGAAACACCAGTTGGCAAGGTATGCTTTGACTAGACACGGTAAAAGATTTATATACATTAAACATGATTAATTAAAATTAAATATGTACTTGTGAAATTATGTTATATTATAGGTCGAAATTAATTAAGATTAATTTTTAATTTTTAGATTAATGATGCAACTAATTAACAGTCACATATACAGTCGCTTAATCAACTTGTTTAATTAACCTAAGAGATAAGAATGCTAAGGTATGAGAGGGTGGTGCGTGCATGGATGTGGGGCCTTAGGACAGGAATGCATCGCCCTTTCTCACGTGTGGTGTCACGGTCACGTGTGCCATGCTATGCCCACATCAAACAATTTGTAATTACAAAAACTGGTAAATATGTCATTTCCAATCATATTATCTGTTTTTGTTATAAATCTTAATATTAATATTTTAAGTTTTAAAAATAAATAAAATTTTATTAGGTAAAAATCGTTTAAATTTTTTAAAAAATATATATTTCTAATGAATTTTAAATATTTTTAAACAAATCTTAATTGATGAAAAATAAATAAATTTAATATTATAAAAATTAAATATATTTTTTTATTAAAATACTTAAAAAATTATTCAAATAAATTTTATATTTATTTTAAGTAATTTTTTTAATTTTAAATAATTTTCAACTCACGAGTTATTTACTATAAAATTTATAAATTTTTGATTATATATTTTTTAAAAATATATTTTTCACCACTCAAAAAATTCTTAAATTTTTTCTAGTCATATAAAATTTCAAATCAACATTCATAATATGCAATTTTGAATTTAAATATTTTTAATTTTTAAAATTTTTAATAAAATTTTATTTAACCATATTTTGTGAATCAAACTGTAAACGTTTCAAATTTTAAGATAAAAATTAAAAATAAATATTTTAAAATTTTAAATGATATATTTTATTTTTATATTAAATATAAATTTCAATCAAATTTATTTTATGATTTTTTTCATATATATTTATAATACGAGAAATAAAATTATATTATTATAAAAAAAATAATATATTTTGTGCCGCTCCAATTGAACTCATTAATAATTTTGAACATCAACATTGAAAACGATAATAATTAATATTTTATTTAATAATTAAAATAATAAAGCGGGGATCATCGAGCCAGGTGTGATAGGGGGGATTGGTGGCTTTTCTGATGGGCAAATTAACAATGAAAAATGTGAAATTAAATTGAAATATGGGAAACCCAGAGGGATGGATGCAATGGCCGTACGTAAATGCATAATAAAGAAATAGAAAGGTGATGATGGCTGAGTGGGTGTGGTGGAGACCAACTCATGAGTTTTGGGGTTAAAAATAAAAAATAAAAATCCAAAAAAAAAAAAAAAAAGGTGAAATAAGTACAAACTTATTGGAATGTTATGCAACTTCTATCCTCATGACCCTACCCTACACTTTCTTTATTCTCTTTCCTTTTCTCTCCATTCCTCTTCTCTTTTCTTAATTAACCATTTTCTCTTTCTTTTATTTTTTTATTTATATATAATTCTAAAGAAATATGGTAATTAGAAGTGCTAAGACCATACTTTAATTGGTAATCACTCCTCTTTCTCTCTCTCTCCCTCTTTCCTTTTTTTTTTAAATAAAAAAATAATGAAAAAGAAGTTGTTAAAGTTAAATCTTGTGCTCCTAATTATTGTAATTAGTGGAGCCAAAACTACAATGGTCAATTAAGAAGACGACAATTAATCGCAATGTTTCAATTGTAATATTTTTGTTATCTTTGCTTATTTTTTGTTGGCGTTATCTTTTTTTGGAAAAAAAAGAGAATTATCATTTTATTTTGTTCAAATTTATTAAAAAATTAAATAAGCAGAAGATCTTATTATATGGGTAATGCAGTTTAATCAAAATTATGAGAGGCTATCCAATTTTCTAATTTTTTATAAAAAATTATATTTTTTTGACACATCATACTCCGTGTGTTTTAAAAAAATAAAACATTATTTATAAAATTTATTTTTTTCACAAATGATTAATTCACTTGTTATTAATGGTACTCATTCTTTTTTTTTTCTTTTTTTTCTGTTAAATTATGAATCAAATTATCTTAATTAATAAGCAAATATTAATATATAATAATTGATAATAAAATAATTATTATATATATTGAATAACATATATCTTTGACAATGATAAATCTTGCCAGTCAAACTAGGCTGCAGGCCGCCCTCTGCACTAGCATAAATTACCTTGCAAAAAGTACCATACTTTTTTCTCCAATTTTCTTTTTTAAAAAAAAAAATTATATACTTAAAAGAGCATTTGACCTTCACAAATTGTATGTGGGATTTCTTTTTTATTATAATTTCATCATTTAATAAATTACGAGTCGATATGTTATTAAATAAATTAAATATATTCAAATATGATATACATTATATAATGAAATGTCTAATATAATGTATTAATTACTTGTCATATATATAAAATGAAGTGGATATATTCATTTTATTTTGAAATTAAGTGATCTTTTAATTAATTATATTTATTTTCTTATGGATTTTAGATAATATATTTTTGTATATATAGAACCAAACATAATAATCTATTTTTTTCATATATTTATTTTTTAAATATAAATCTTTAAGAATTTTAAGCAACCAAAATTTTTAATTTATATATATATATATATATATATTGAAAACTTTCTTAATCAAATTCATGCGCTTAACAACTTCTTAGAATACATAGAGATGCTTAAACATATTTATGCAATTATATAATTTTATTTTATTTTTGAAAGTTACATTGCTATATATAACAAAAATTTATAATGTTACATTTATTTAAAATTAGATTAATATGAATTATTATGATGGTTGATATTTTAAATAAATTGTGGTACGTCCTGATTTTATCAAAATTAATGATTAAAATTTTATTTTTCTATTTTTTATATTAATATTATAAACTTAAAAAAATTATTTTAATTTTTTATTACCAAATTTAACACAAAATCAGATCAATAATTTTTTTTTTTATTTTTCAATGAGTTGACATATTTGATGCAAGAATGAGGGTGAAGTTTGATATGTATATCTTATTTTTTAAAAAAATTAAAATAAGAAAAAAATATTTTTTTAAAAGTAAAACTATCAATTGGAATGCATGGCATGTTTGTTTTTATGTGAATGATTCTAAGGTGTGCGAAGGGACACGACTCCAATCCCCTACCCACCCCAAAAACCAAAAAACAAAAAAAGATATCAAAATTGTTTTATTTGTTAACATAGTTGGTAGCCACACTCGCCTGATTGATTCAACGGTTCGGATTTTCTTACAGTCTGTGATTTTGACATCATACACATCCAATTTACGGGCCCCACTGCTTTCACATGGCCCACCCACGTTTCTCTCACTGTGCCTCTGTGCGCGTTTCTTCGGTTTGGTAACGTTTTTTTTTTGTTTTTTTAACTATTGATTTCTGTACCATCAGAAACTAAAGTGCATGCCTAACGTGGCCCCCGATGGCATAATCGTAATTTTAGTGAAAGTTCATGCCTGAAACGTTAAAGTTGATTCGCTAAAGGCGTGGTTTGTACAGCTCCCAGGGGCAATTCTGTCTTAAAATTTACCTTAAACACAGTACAAAATGAACCCAGAGGTTTAACCGCAGTGAATTCTCTCCCTATATAACTGCTGTGTCCCTCTCTCATTCTTCCTCACCCAGCGCTCTTGCTTCTTCTTCTCCTCTCTTTCTCTGGTCAAAACCCTTTCAGTTTCACTGACAGAGTCAGCTTCTTCTTGCTTTCTCTCGAAAGAGGGAAAAACTGCAGCATAGACAGCCGTTTTCTCCCTGAAAGCCGCAAAAGTATCAATGGAAAACTACCTTCCCTTCGTTACCCTAACTGGCTCTTTGCCATTTCTTAGTTCACAGTCCTGTCTGTGTCTTCTCCTTTTCGTTGCCGTCGTCGCTTTCTGCTTGGCCCCGGGGGGGCTCGCTTGGGCTCTCTACAAAGCCCGGCTTCAGACCCAAACACGCACTGCCATTCCTGGTCCCACTGGTCTTCCCATTCTAGGGCTCGTCTTGGCTTTCACTGGTTCTTTGACTCATAGAATTCTGAACAACCTAGCTCGCTCTCTTGAAGCAAAGTCTTTGATGGCCTTTTCTGTTGGGATCACTCGCTTTATAGTCTCCAGCGAGGCTGAAACCGCTAAAGAGCTGCTAAACAGCTCCGCTTTTGCGGACAGGCCCGTTAAGGAGTCTGCATACGAGCTGCTGTTCCATAGGGCGATGGGTTTCGCTCCATTTGGTGAATATTGGAGGAACCTGAGGAGAATCTCGGCGACCCATCTGTTCAGTCCAAAGAGGATCGCTTGTTTCGGGGGTTTCCGACGGAAGATCGGGCATGAGATGGTCGAGGAGATAAAGGGGTTGGTGGAGAGAGATGGCGAAGTGGAGGTGAGAAAAGTGTTGCATTTCGGGTCACTCAACAATGTCATGATGAGTGTGTTTGGGAGGAGTTACGAGTTTGGTGGTGAAGACTGTGTTGATGGGAGGGAGCTCGAGGGTTTGGTGAGTGAAGGGTATGAGTTACTTGGGATCTTTAACTGGAGTGACCATTTTCCTGGGTTGGGTTGGTTGGATTTGCAAGGTGTGAGGAAGAGGTGCAGGAAGTTGGTGGATAAAGTGAATGTTTTCGTTGCAAAGATCATCGAGGAGCATAGGGCAAAGAGAGGTGAGACTGGAGGGAACGTTGGTGGTGGTGATCATGCGGGTGATTTTGTTGATGTTCTGCTTGATTTGGAGAAAGAGAACAGACTTACTGACTCTGACATGATCGCTGTTTTATGGGTATGTTTTATCAGTTTCTCTTGGCGCAGTTGGTTCTCTCATTAGATTACAATTAACAATTCCTGTTTTTCTTCCTTGTTTGAAGTTAATGATTTGTTCCCATGGCTTATTATGTTCTTATTTATGGTATATTATTATCACGTAGACTGTTACACATGGAGGTGCTTGTAGGGATGCTTGCTTGCTTTACATTAATTCAAGAATGATTTGCTTTCAAATTCTCGTTTTTAAATGTTACAGACAGAATGAGCTACTCTTCTTATAATATTTGCTGATTTTATGAGAACCTTTCTGTTTCCTAGATGCTTCTGTTGCTTACCTTTTCTGATCTTTCATTATTTTGTCCTTATATATTAAAGCCAGATCTATGAATATTGGATGCTTGAGGGGAATTTGTTGGATTTACTTTCTCTCTGTGGGAATCAGCTGGTTACAAAAAGAATCTGAATATTTTCTCTCCACAAATACACTGATCTATATTCTCTTTTGCACTGTTATCTAAATCTGTTTCAAGTTTCTTAATTCCCATAATTGATTTTTCAAAATTTAATTTAATAATATCCTTCAGAATATCTTTCCCTAATGAACTCTTAAATTTTGATTGAATGCCAATTAATACATAACTGAATAGAAAGTCTCTTCCTTGTCACAGGAAATGATCTTCAGGGGCACTGACACTGTAGCAATCCTCCTGGAGTGGATTCTTGCAAGAATGGTTCTCCACCCTGATATCCAAGCCAAGGCTCAATCTGAAATCGACACAGTTGTTGGCACTAAGGGATCTGTCTGTGACTCTGATCTTCTAAATCTTCCATACCTCAAAGCCATCGTGAAAGAAACCTTGAGAATGCACCCACCAGGCCCTCTCCTTTCCTGGGCAAGGCTAGCCATCCATGACACCCACATAGGCCCTCATTTCGTTCCTGCAGGCACCACTGCCATGGTCAACATGTGGGCTATAACCCATGATGATCAGGTCTGGGTGGAGCCTCAAGTGTTCAAGCCTGAGCGTTTCAAGGAGGAAGATGTACCCATCATGGGGTCTGATCTCAGGCTGGCTCCTTTCGGCTCCGGCCGTAGGGTTTGCCCTGGTAAGGCAATGGGGCTCGCAACCGTTGAGTTATGGCTTGCCCAGTTGCTTCACAGCTTCAAGTGGGTGCCTAGTGATGCTGGTGTGGACTTATCTGAGCAACTGAAGCTGTCTTTGGAGATGAAGAACTCCTTGGTCTGCAAGGCCATCCCTAGGGTTTCTGGTTGATGGGTTTGTGGTTTTCTTGTTTATGGTATGGTATGGTTCCAGCTACTCCATGATTTTCTGAAACTCTGTGTGGGAGATCTAATAAGTTGGTTAATATATTCTCCTTTTAAAAACCTGTGTGAGTGAAAATGGAGGCTGCTGTGTTGTGATTGAAATGTGTGGAGTGATATAATCAGTTTCTCTGCTTGCTTTATGTAATTAAAGCATGAAATATCATGCTCTTGTAAACAGGTTTTCTCCTATAATCAGAAGCGCTGTGTGAGATGCCAGTTTGCTCTAAATCTCAAATTCTTGCCTTATTTTCTTGTCATATTTTGCTGGTCTGTCTTGAATCAAATAATTACCTCTTAACCTCTTCTCTTAATTAACAGCTAATATTACATTTTATCATGCTTATTGCATGCATGCTTGTTAGGTGAAGAACTGAGTAGTTCACATCCATTACCAACTTAGGTAGATCAGAAATCAAATTGTTGTGAGGAGTACTCATTAACAACACAAAAGGATGAACACTCAGAAGAGATCAGTGAGGAGTTCATTGGGAGCAGCACTTTCTGTCTTTCATGAGCTTGCTTTGTGCAACAAATTAATGGAAGCCCGATAACAGTAGCATGCAAAGTGATTTCTTATTTGATCTCTTCAATCCATGCCTAGCTAGCCAGGTTTTCAAGCTATTTTATCAATTGGGTAGTAGTAATTAATATTTAGGATTACCAATTAAGCCTCCCCCTGCCCTTCTCCTCAAGAAACAAGGAAAAGAGGTTACTTAGACTATTATACCTGAAAATTGAGAGAACCCTTTTTCTCTTTGGATCAGTGAAGCAGATCATTAAACCCTAGAGCACTCGGGGACAAAATTAACAAAAGCTACATTATTATTATTATGTGAATGCAAATGAGGGTGAATAATGAGTTCATGAAAGCACTTGCTGACCTTAATCATTATTAGCTCTATAATTTGGGGTTATCATGAGTGTAATCAGTCTCATAATTAAGGTTTTAGCTAGCATGCATCTCAAGAGAGAAAAAAAAAATTAATAAGAAAAAAGAAGAGCAAAGATAACATCAACAACAGGAAATGTGCATGCACAAATATATATAAACATAATGATAATGGCAGTCATTGTTCAATCTAATCGAAAGGGTAAAACTTTTCAAAATGCCATGTATTCGGATTAATTCACTTAATTAGTATATTTAATGGGTAAATTTTCTAATTGAACAAGATAATGTAATTAAAGTGATTCATAGGAATCATATGGTACGGTTCTTCCTTGATGTGTACACATCCTACACGAACAGCTTAAACTAGCATTATTGGTTCCATCACCACTCATTTAGCCCCTACATGCTTTTGGTGTTTGCATCTTTATCCCCTATTCATGAATAGTCTTGATCATTTTGAATGTGAAAATTAAATTAAAGGAGAAAAGGGGAAAGGTTCCCTATGTTTATTCAATTATACTCACCAAGATTCCTTAGTTTATAAGCTTATAAATTAGAACAGTTAACTAAGAACTTATTTCCCCTGCTCCTTTTGATTTGATCACCCGCATTTGCAGAAGCTTTAAATGATTGAAGAATGAGAACATAAGCCGAACAATGATATGGCTCATCTCTTTTGCCAGGATCCAAATCCTTCTCCAAGAATAATAATTTTCGGACAGTATTTGCTAGCTAGTAAAAAGCCTTTCTCCTTTTTCCAATCTGTAAAGAAAGATGCACATGGGACTTGAATATCCGAAATATCACAGATGTTTCTCGGCTTTGATTTTATCCACACAAGCAACTTGCTTTCCCAGATTCTCTTACACAATCTCCTCCCTATATATTCCTTTTCCTCTCTTTCAAGTGGTCTCACAGACATATCAATTAGCTCATTTGCATGAATGTATTATATTATATTACATATATGCTGCCGTAATGTTTAGGGGATAACGAAAGTTAGATATTCCCCACGATGATATAGTACAATGAGAAAGGAAAGAGGTAAGCTAATTACAGTATATGAATTACCTGATTAATGCAAACAAAATGATCTTATGTATGCAATATGAATTACCTGATTATTACTAGGTGGGTGAAGTTCACTAAAGACTTCCTTAATTACAGTATTAATTCCAGGATTAAGGCTTTTAATGAAACAAAATTATGCCCAGTAGAGAATTCGGTCGTAAATTTCATTGGCATCGATCTCCTTCTCTAATTTCCTAGCTTCTCATGTAGAGTTAAGGCTGATGTTGATGCAATAGCAATGTATATATATCATAGAACACTTTTAACTAATTATTGGGAAAATAATCTTCGTAGATGCTAGCTAGCTAGACATTGAGTTAATATTCACTATATATCTTTTCACCTTTTTCTTTTTCCCTTTTCGATCGGTGATAAAACTAATAAGGTCGTTTTCAAGAGAAGCTGTATCCAAGAATTTCATTTAATGTTTCACTATTATTCTATCGGGTTCTTTTTCTTCTTTTGGGTGGGTAAAAATAAGAAAGCTTGATGGCACTTATTGGGAGAGATGGAGAGAGGAACATATGATCTTACAGCTAAGTGGTTTGTGAAAACATTTTGTGGGGTTTAATTCTATGCCCATCAATATCTTTTCTTTCACCTTCAAAATGGAACAGTATACACAAAGCCTTTTCAAAGTTATTCTGAGGGAATATTGTCCTTCGGGCAAGCTCTAGCGATCAATTCTTGCAAGTTCTTGATGATCTTCAAGAATAAGCATACATCCCTTTCTTGATGTTACAAGATGCTCGCTACATGAATAAGGTAAGGATTGCTAATGCAAATTAATTAATTTTGATTTGTATGAATTTTCAGCCACGTATGAATAATGCCCTAATAATAACAAAGGGATCGAGGGTTCTGAAATACCCTAATAAATTTGAATCCTATATGTAAAATAAAAGTGGCACTCTAACGGGAAAGAGGGTAAGCTTATTTTGCTGATGCATAAATGCTGATCATATCGATTCATAAATATATTCATTATAAACGCAACCAAATTATATTGTAAGATTGGTGTCACTAGGGGAGCACATGAACCCCACCATGACGGCATGACTTACTTAGAGGAGGCCATGATTTAGGGCAATTAAATTAACGAAGCAATTGGAATGATTAAAGAGTAGCAAATCAACTATAATCTGATGTCCTTATATAGAATGGAAACCCTGGAAGAGGCGTTAATTGGCGCCACCTTGTCCAATATCCTGATATAGTTTTGAATTGAAATACATAAATGCACACGCAAACACATAAAAACACCCAGATTTGGTTTTAAAGAACATTCTTCCTTTAGGATGCATGCGTGTAGCGAGCTGGTGGGCGATTAATTGGTACATATAATCATGTGTGACAATCATAATATTCTCTTGTTTGATGCTTCTCCAACATTAGTTTTAATGTCTTAAAAGGAACATTATTTGAAGGAAAAGGTTCCCCCTCTACGCTCCTACAATGGAACCAATATCTTACGAACTTTAACGAAATAATCGTGATTAATTAAAAGTTTAATCATCATGCTCACCAAGATGACGTCGATGTATTGCAATCAATAAACTTGTCTTGCTGATCCCGGAAAGGAGCAAAACCGAACCCTGTCGCTGGATACACAAAAAAATTTAATCAAAACAGTGGCTCCTATGCTTAGGGTTTCATAATAATTTAGCATATACACGGTATTTGTTTATCCTCTTTACAAGTGAAAGATGGGATCCATATGCCTGAGGGCATACCTAATTATGTTTCCTCTTTATCATATATCTGCCATTATGTGATGATAATGATGACTACGACAAATACAATATATCGAAGAAGAGTACGTAGACAAACCATATTTTAATTTAACGATTACTTAATGAAGTTCGATGAGTAAGAATGCATATTGTCTTTCATTAAAGTTGCACATGAGAATGATATCTACATATAAAAGAACATCAAAGAAAATGACCCACAAGACCACAACCTAATTGCTTAAACTTTTAGATCCAAGTATAGTATCCTATACCCTATACTTGGAGCCTTTTTTCGCTTACTTTTCTGCTTGTTTTCTCTCTGATTATAGACAAAGATACATGCAGACTGCTAGTACATAGAATATATTGCATGTATAGGTATACTAGCTAGCTAGAGTACTAGCTAAGCTTGCTTAATCTTTGATTAACGACTAGCTAGGCATTGATGTCAGATAAATGGGCAGCTGAAAGGAGAAAAGAACGTGTCCAAGGCAAACGACCACATTGATTTGTTCACATGCCTGTGCACTTAGGTGCGACTGAATGTCATGATCGAAGCCTTAACTACAATCATTTTCTGACTATTGAGTGCTGCTTAGCAATCTAGCTAGGAGCACTAGTAGTTCGGCCTTCTTTATTAGCAAAATGATCATGCAAACATGATCTCTTAATCATAGTTTCAAAACATTGGTACTTGGAATGTATAACTTTTTAACTCTCCTTACCCTTGAAATCATGAATGTAATTAGTGCTGCGATCTTTGACTGATAAATATTAGAGGAAAAAGGAGAGAAATTAATACAATGAATGCATCCATTGTTTACGTAGAACATGCCAAAAAAGTCCAAAAGGTTTCAGAGAAAATTAAGTCAGTGCATTTAGTCATTGATAAGGCCAGAAGATTGAGATCTTGATAGTCTCTCATGCTTGAGAAGGCATTATTTACGTACAGTCTAGTTCCTTGAGTGGCAATATTTAGCTAGGAATCGCTACTTTTCCACTAGAAACTGCGTTTGTTCCAGTGTCATTGTATCTAAAGCTTCTTTAATTTGGTGAATTGGTGGATAACCTAAACAAAGATAATCTCCATTCCAAACCCTAATAAATCCCATCTTTGCTGGTACGAACTGGACCACACGCAGAGATGGTGTTAGCTGCGAATTTTCCACTTTGGTAGTCAAATTAGATCATCAATATAAGTTTAGCCGTGTCACTTCAGTTTTAATTATCCAAATTAATCCAAATCTTCCTTTAATAATTGTACTAATGAAGCCATGGGGTTGCTTAGGAAAAGGCATTCCTCTAAAGCAAATGAATCTGCATTGTAAATGGTACAAGTAGAGCAACCAGATAGGAACTTTCGCGAAAATGCAGGCCTCCTAATTAAGATAATGAACTTGACTCTGTGAGGTTGGTGGTATATGATGGTGATCTCTATGAGTGAAGTAAAGATTAAAGAGCAAATAATGTGATGCGCTTGGCACTTTAGGAACTTAGAGATAACTAAGTTGAATATTATAAACACAAATAATTGTACTCAAGACTTGGTTTCCCAAAGCACTCATTTTCTTGGGTCATGACCAAGAACTGCTTTGAAACGTACTCTATAGTTTTCTAAAGTCAGCAAATAAAGTAAGAGGATTAAGTGTTTTACCCCATTAATGGATTTACAACTACAAACAAATTGCCATTTTCTAGAGTAAATCAAACAGAAATGCAATGCTCTACCTACTGCTTACCGTACTTTTGTCTTTTAGTAAGTACAAATTTCAACAGTATAATGAGAGATGTTGATTTCAAAAGCTTGTTCATCAGAATCTTGGCCCATGCCAATGGGCCTTCCATAGTTTTTGGGCTACACAAAATATAGAAAGGCAATTTTGTAACAGTTGGGTTTATCCTCTTAATGATGGGCTTGTATTGATCCGCTGGGTGCACTGTTGGGCTTTGGCTTTTAATTGGATTATTAAAAGAGGTTGGGCTTTTATTGGACAAGTTACAACTGGATGTGGACCATTTGTTTAGCTGATGGGTTGGGCATGATGCGAATTACTTTTGGGGTAGGGGTAGGTGAGTGACCCTTTGTTAACTTCGCGACAGTTTCAAGTGGGTTTTAAAGATTGAACGTTTCCACTGTAGATATCTCCATTCATGAAGGCTCATCTTCTAGTTCCCAATCACAATATTTAAGATTACTTTCCAGAGGGTTTCCCTTCATTTTTTTTTTTAATTTCACTGTTCATCATGAGTTTCTTAGATATCTTTACTTTTTAATATCTCTGGTAGTAAACCTTGCTTTGTTCTTTTTGGTATTTTTTTTTTCATGTTTTGTACTCATGTGTTTTTTTTACTATTGCAAGCATTCCTTTTAGGATTGCTAATGAAAAACCTTTTTCTTTGAAACAGGGAAAAAATATCTTTCACTTATTTTGTTTCCATCAAGTCCAAGGGATCGAGGCTGCTTCCTTAGGAAGCATTCTCTCTATGTGTATTTAATGACTTTAGATTTTGTTGAAACTGAAATAAATAATAAAAAAATGATGTTATCAATTTATTTGTTAGGCAGAGTCACGCATTAGGTCATTTGTTTAAGACATTTCTCGTTGTGCAATATGTATAGCTCTATCACTTTCAAAATAAAATAGCTCAAAAAATCTGTTTCGGATCTCAAATATATAGTAAAGAACTAAACAAATTACACCTTGTAAATTGTTACTCAGAATCCATATAAAAATTTAAAAAATAAGTTGTATCTCATGTATCTCTTGAGAGAATTGGGAGAGAAGAGAAGAGCTTGTTGCTTATTGTTTGTTGAATGAGGGCTAGGAGAGCTCTTTATATAGAGGAGGTTGTGAGGTTGATACGGGAGGATAATATCAAGAGTACCACGTAGAGGGCATGAAGATGTGCCACATGAACATGGGTGGGCACCTACAGTGCCACGTCATCAAGAGACTTGGTCTTTGATGACTAGTTCAGGCAATATGGCCTATAAAAGCACACTAGTGGGCTGATAAACTTTATTGAGTAGAGATACTTAAAGAAGGACTGACTAGGTCTCTGTTTATTTACTTTAAAAAATAAAATATTAAATTATATATATATATATTTTAAAAAATTAAGGTGCTTGCCAAAACTTGGACTCGCGCTCAGGCTCGAGCTCAGCTCAGCACTGTACTGTTGGTAGGTTGGACGAGCGACAGTGACGCGCACGTGTGGTGGACATACATGGGTCTATTTCCTTTCTCTTCCATAAAAGTGGGATGCCTCTTGGAGTCAAAATTCATCTCAAATATCACACTTTATATACAATTCAAAGGAGTTGTATCATTTAGATTAGGGATACATAAAAGGAAGGTATCATAAGGCACCTCTTAATTTTTTTTTAAAATACTTGTTTTTAATAGATTATAATATCATATTTTAATATCTCTTTTCGTCTTTGATTTACGTTAGTTTCTTAAAATTTCTCCATCCTAGTTAGCTTCCATAATTTTATTGTACAATAAGGTTTCTTCGTGCAATTCTTGAGCTCATCTTTGACCAATTGATGGTTGAAGTCAGTTCTTCGCTATAAACATAAGCCATGGAGTGAGAAATTTAATTATGTTTGCCTTAGACAACAACAGGTTTGTTGGTCGAACAACCCAAGATTTTTAATTTTTAGAAAAGAGATTTCTTTTTCATAAGTTAGGATAACTTAGATAATAGAGCTTGTAAATGGTATGCTGAAGCCCATCTTGGTAGAGATGCTTTGTTGATTGAGAGCAAGGTTGGTAGGAAAATCTTTGTTCTATTTATTGATCCTTTAGACATTGTTACTTTAATTTCTGCTTTTATAGTTAATGCATTGTATGAGTTGCTCTTATCCTTGACCAAAATTAATCATTAGTTTTCTTCCTCTTGTTCAGTTTTTTTTGTCCTTTTTTTTATACTTTATTCATTATTCACTCATGGTGGATCTTTTTCTTTGAAGTCTCGAGGGAAGAAGGTGTTAATTGATAATCCTAAGGTAAAACAGAGGCTACTTCTCTCTTTTTTATTTGTATTTTTATTAAAATGAGAATCCTAATTGAGATTATAAGAGGTGGCCTCATATCCTGTCCCTAGTTTTTGCTCTTGAGTATTTCAGTGACTTTTCGAAAAACTTCAGCTTTTTCATTTTTGCTAGAGTTTTATCCATAAATCTTATTTAGTTGTTGTTTTTCATCTTTGGATTTACCCTCGAAGAACCTTAATGACACTCCTCCAGCTATTATAGCTCTAAACTGGATATGGATGTTATAAAAAATGCTTATTGAGACTTTAGTTTTAAAGAAATACCTCTTGATTTGAGACCACATCTATTCCTTTGTTGAAAAAGAGCCATATTCAATCTATCTTTAGTGCATGCTATTAAGAAAAAGAGGGAACCTTTTTTTGTAAGTAAGTGATTTGCTTCTAACCATAAATTGATGAAGACTCCTAATTCTAGTGGGGCAGAGCTTATCATATAGTGGATCAAAATTTTGTAAGAATAATTTTTTTCTCATATTTTGTTTCAAATTTGTTGATGAATGACTCGACTGCTTTAGAATCATTTTGTCTTTTTTTTTTTTTTGCTACTTACTGTGAAATGCATTTGAATAGCTTGAATCTAAGAACAGTAGCTATAGAGGACGCTTGCTTTACTGTGAGGGTAAGACCTTCCATCAAGGTTAAGTTTTCTTTCAGTTTTTATATTATCATTTAACTTTTGATTTTGATAAACTTTTTCTCCTTTAAATGCATCAATTAATTAAGTTGACCGCTAAGCTCGGAATATTGATTCTTTTCATAATAAGAAAAAGTAACTTGTAAAAGGAACTAACTCTCTTAGCCAAAAAAAAAAAAAAATATTAATCCCATTAACCATTAAATGGTAAATAACTTCAGTTTTAATGATAATAAACTAAGTATGCCTAATCCAATATGTTTGATACTCTAAGTGCTTAAGTAATCAAATCATAAACAAGGAGTCAAAGATTACTAGGAAAGGAGAAGTTAGGTTTTAGGTAAGATTGAATGTTTTCATTTATTTGTAATATTAAGTTTACTCAATCAAATGAATGATTACATATATGCTTCATGCATCATTTTGATTAAACCTTGAACTTAAAAATCGTATTTTTGGTAAGAAATATTTTTTAAAAAATAGGATAGTATAAGAGTATATGAGAGAGAGAAAGATGAGCGAAATCGCCAGTTGTCGGGCAACATTATCGATCCAAGGACAATTCAGCCTAAAAACTTTATACCTAAAGCAGCAATATTGATCTCTTTAATAGCAATATTGGTTGGATAGTTCAAATTTTGAAATTTTGTGAGCAAAAATCACTTGGAGCAACAATACAATTTATAGTATTGGTTACGAGTTTTACAAGGGCTAAATGTGTGATAATGGCCATATTTTGGTATCTTGGTGTAAAAAGCTTTTTGAAATTTGAAAATGCATTTGCATAATCTTCACGTTATTCATCATCATTTATTGCTTTCTAATCTCTTATTGCATAATTATCATCAATTTCTTAAAAAAAACTACTCTTGAGTGAGAGTTCACCCTTTATGTAATCTTTTATTTGCTTTGGTAAGATTTGGCTTATAAGATGCGCATGCAAGAGAGATTCTTCTTGCCACCATTCTTATTCTCATTAAATTGTGCAAGGCAATATGTACGACAGAAGGTCCATTTCTTTCTCCCATATGAGATTTTCATTTTTTTAATTTATTTTTCTACTTAATGAGTGCACTTTAAGTATCAATATTTAATTCGCCCATTAGTCATTTTAAGCTTGTAACTATATAAAATTAATCTCTTTATGTAGAAGAAAATGAATTTAGTTTTACCCAAATCTCACTTTGTTTTATGCCTCAAAATAATCTATTATCATGTTATTTTCTAAGAGTTGGTTTGTTGATCGAATCAATGTATTATTATGTTAATTTGTTGGTGCATTAATAGAATTGATGTATTGATTTATTTATACTTTGGTGTGTTGATGGAATTGATGAGTTGATAGAATACCTAGTATGAAGAAGAATTGATGCGTTGAGTGTGTTAACAGAATGTGTAGTAAGAAGAAAAATTGATGAGTAAGATGTGTTAATAAAATGTGTAGTACGAAAAAGAAAATTGGTGTGTTGGTGTCTTTTATTTATTGTATGAAAACTTCTAGATGAAATTTGTTGATGTGTTAATTGATATGTAGTATGATAAATATTTGCAAATATAGAGAGAAAAATGTGAATTTTATGAGGGAATTTTTTGGCTTTGTAAAACGAAAAATTCAAATTATTTAAAATAATAATATTCTTAATCAGCTTTTATATTTTGATTGGATATTAATTTTGAAAATTTTGATTAAATTTTTATCATTTTGAAAAATTGTTAATTTATTATTATTATTTTTTGTATCCTCTTGCATAGTGTTTTATTCTAGAAGTGAAATATTGAGTTGTTATTACTCTCTAAGATTGAAAGATATGCAGGTGTCACTTGTTGTTTTTATTTATGTAATTTTTAATTTGAAATTTTTAAGTATTTTAAAATTTAATTTTTTATATTTTTTGTATCACTTTTTATTAATGTTAAATTTTATTTATTATTCTTATTGATTCGTCTTTTTTAACAGGTTTTGCTGCAAAAGTGAAACTCAAGTTAGTGTTGTTTTTTAAAATTAAAATATTTGTAGATATCATTTTCATTAATTCTGTTAATTTAAATTTATATTAAAAATTTTTGATATCTTTAAATTTAATGTTTATGTTATTTTAAAGACAAATATTAAAACAGATTATTAAATTAATTCGCTTTTTAATTTGAACTTCAAATTTCAATTTAGTTTTATTATTTACCTTTAAATATCAATTTAATTTAGTCTAAATTGTACTTTAACTCAAATCAATTATAAAAAATTGAGAATATTTTTGTAATTAAAATATTTAAAAACTGACTAAGATGAATTTTACATTTTTTTTGAATTAATAGTTCAAATTTGAATAGCTTTGAACTCTTAAATTATTTTTTAATAAAATTTTAAAACTTTTTATAGTATATTTTTTTAAAAAATATTTTTGAATTTTGATTTTTTATAGTAACTAATTTAAATATTTATTTATATTTGAAAATAATTTCAAATCAAAATTTATTGTGCAAGATCCAGAATTTAAATAATTCTAATTTTTGAATTTTTTTTGAAAGAATCTAAATTTAACCAAATTAAAATTTTAAATTTGGATTTCTTTTATTTACACAATTTAATATTTATGATTTTGAGTTCTTAAAAATTTAATTTTTATATATTATTTTTGTTGATTTGTATACCTTGAACTAAATTCTAAATTTTATTTACTATTTTTATTAATTTATATATTTTTCAATCGGGTTTTGTTATCTCATTTTGGTATTTTTTTTTAGAGATTGAAACCTTTTAATGTATTATTTTTATTGTTTCTATTTATATAATTTATATTTAAGATTTTTAGTATCTCTAAATTTTATTTTTTAATAAAAAAATTTACAAAGAACATGCATTATATATACATATATATAATATTAATGAAAGCTAAATGATTTAATACATATTTATTTTTATTTTTGATAATTATTTTTAAATAAAATACATAAAAGAGCATGTCTTTGCCTTTCTATTCATTAATTTCAAGTTATTTTTTTTCTTTTGTAAATTTATTATGCATTTTTATTGTTACAAAATTCTTTTCAAATTATGAATGACTTATTAAGTGTTTAATAGTTTATATAATTTATGTGTTTAAATTTTTATTATTAAATTTAATAATTTATTTATTCTAATTTTAATTTTAAAATTTAAATAATACAAATTATTATTGTTATTAATATTTAAAATTTAATATTATAAACAATATAATATATTGTACATTATTTGATAAAATAATTTTAAAAAATGTGAAATGTAACGGCTTGAAGCCATGAATCAAAAGGCATTGTAGGACAACAAGGCCCAATTCGCATAGTGAGAAATTAAACCCAACCTTAACCCTCTATTCCTCTGTAAGATGTAAAGAGTCCATGGGACTGAAGAGCAAAACGGCAGCTTGAACCATAATTTGGACAAGAGGGCCATATTCAGCTTTTGGGAGTTCCCAGCAGGCTCAATCTAGTCTCTTGTGAGTCCAATCTCGAAACTTCTCGGGCCATCCTGGGCCAAGATGTGAGAGTCATGGGATCAAATCTGTCGTCGTCGTGCACGTCCAGTCGGGTTTTCACTGCTTGCCGATCAAATTCAGGGTTTTTCTCTCCTTCTTTCTCTCTCTCTGAAAAACCCTTCTCTCTCTAGAAAATGCCGCCATTAACGTCTCTGCAGCTCCGTAGGCTGCTGCATCATTGCTTCTCCTCCTTTCCTTGTCCTACCCAAGAACACCGCCTTCTTGTTCATCTAAGACCCTCATTTTCTTCCCCTTTTCCCGCTACCCATTTCCCAAAAATTCTCTCCCTTCCATTGAGGCCCTTCTCTTCTCAATCCATCGAGGACCCTGAATGCCGACACGCTGAAGACGCAGATCCGGTCGCTCTTTCGCTTTCAGCAGAGCTCCTCAAAAACCCCAGCACAGACTCTCTCTCAATCTCCGAGAGGCTCCAGCTCAGCTTCTCCCACATCACACCGACCCCTTCCCTGATCCTGCAAACGCTCAATATCTCACCAGAAGCTGGCCGTACTGTTCTGGGGTTTAACCAGTGGCTCATATCGAACTGTTGCTTTGCTCATACCGATGAAACGCTGTCGTTCTTTGTCGATTACTTTGGCCGCCGCAAGGATTTCAAGGCGACCCACGATATTATTATTGACAACAAGGAGGTTGCTGGGACTAAAACCCTCATATCCGCCATTGACAGGTTGGTTCGGGCGGGTCGGCCTAAGCAGGTTGTTGAATTTTTTGAGAGAATGGAGAGCGATTACGGGTTTAAACGCGACAGGGAATCGCTTAGGCTGGTCGTGGAGAAGCTGTGCGAAAATGCCTATGCAAGTTATGCAGAGAAAATGGTGAAGAATTTGGCCAATGAGATATTCCCTGATGAGAATATATGTGACTTGTTGATCAAAGGATGGTGTGTTGATGGGAAACTTGATGAGGCAAAGAGATTAGCTGGGGAGATGTACAGAGGAGGGTTTGAGCCTGGGACTGTGGCTTATAATGCGATTCTTGATTGTGTTTGCAAGCTTTGTAGGGAAAAGGATCCATTTCGGCTTCAGTCTGAGGCAGAGAACGTGTTGGTGGATATGGACTTTTATGGGGTTCCAAGAAATGTGGAGACATTCAATGTGCTGATTAGCAACTTGTGTAAGATTAGGAAGACGGAAGGTGCAATGAAATTGTTTAATAGAATGGGAGAGTGGGGGTGTTATCCTGATGCTACCACATATCTCCTTTTGATTAGGAGTTTGTATCAGGCAGCAAGGGTTGGGGAAGGAGATGAAATGATTGATAAAATGAAGTCTGCAGGCTATGGAGATGCCCTTGATAAGAAGGCTTACTACGGGTTTTTGAAGATTTTGTGTGGAATTGAGAGGCTTGATCATGCTATGAGTGTTTTCAAAAAAATGAAGCAGGATGGATGCAAACCCGGGATCAAAACTTATGACCTGTTAATGGGGAAGTGGTGTGCACATAATCGTCTTGATAGAGCTAATGTGCTTTACAATGAAGCACTGAAAAATGGTGTGCCAGTGTCACCCAAAGATTACAGGGTGGAGCCAAGATTCATGAAGAAACCAAAGGCCGAGAAGAAGGAGAAGAAGCGTGAGACTTTGCCCGAGAAAATGACCAGGAAGAGAAGAAGACTTAAGCGAATCCGATTGAGTTTTGTAAAGAAGCCAGTGATGCGTCGATCGTTATGATCATTGTTTGAATACTGCTTGTCCGATGTTAGAATTTGCACGGGGTATGACAAAGTTGATTGGAGTTCCCTTCTTTTCCCCCTTAATTGGGTCATTTCTGTTGACTTAATACTTTCACTTGTTTGATCTATCTCAGCAACATTAGAAAATAAAACTTTTCCAGAGTCCTGAGACTAGTGTATTCATTTGACTCATGCTGTGTTTTGTTCTTGAGCAAGGGAAAACCATGAAGGATCTGAGCTTGAGAATCTAGCAACTTATACATGGGATGACAGATGCTGCTGGAGCTTTACATTTTATTCATTGGTCTTATAGCTTCAGTTGATGCCACTTAAGTTCTGTTTCGTTGTCTGAAAACTCAGAAGTAATTAGTGTTGTAGGTGCTTGTTTTCATTGCCAGGGAAAATGGTGAGGAGAAGTATTGAGCAAATCTTTCACTTAGTTTTGTAGAGAAGCCAGAGTGACTAAACTAAAGTGATTCTGAATCTTAACTGCACCCTGTTGAATTTTGAGTGTATGAAGAATTTTACTGGAAATTTTCTGTTGAACATATTGAATTGCATTTTTTCAATTAAATATTCCTTCTTCTCTTCTGTATTCTTAGCAGCATAGAACTAGAGTTTGATTGAAGCTTGTATTGACATAGCACTGAGAGTTCACAACTGAGTCAGTGGGCACTATGTGTGTAATCAGCTGATTTGGAATCTTTTTTATTTAGCACTAATGTTGGCTGGAAAGATTTTTCTAGGACCTCTGTTCATTTTACCACTCTTTTTGTTTCTTAGGGCTAGAGAGCACTTTGTCTTTCAACCTGTATGTACATCCAGTTCCCATCTCTACTCTCTAAATGGTCGTAATTTTTTTCTGCAAACATTTTGTAACTCAGAATAGGTTCTCTGTAAAAAAGGTTCGGGCATGGTGATGCAAGTAGTTTCAACCAAGTTATGTTAGTCAGAAGAGCGAACAGATTGAAGACTGTCTTTGGGAAATTGCAGGGAATTCCATAATCACTACTATCTCTGACTGGCAGAATGCCCTTACTACAACATGCCCTGTTCATGGAAGGTCCTGACAAGCATGATTACATTGATAATGAAAGTCATAATCATAGAATTTTCAAAACTCTGGACTGGGCAACATATCCAGCTCCTGCTGCTCTCAGTACAGGAGATAAAGTGGCTAAACCAACTCTTCCAAAATTATTCTTTTGGTAGTCCTTTTCCATGTACCTAGAGAGATTCCTTCCAGAACCTGACTGACCTGTCAGTCCCGCAGGAAATGAAGGCAGCCTCTGTTGGAGAATGTTCGATCCAACGCGGAGAACCAATGTGGTTGGAAGGCCACCTTGCCACTTTTTCTGCCGATAGAGCATCCCATATAATAATCTGCATTCAGGTCAGATCCATCTGTGACACCCATGAAAAGGAACAAGAAGAAGAAAAATAATTTTGAGCTAGAAGCAAAGGAAGCTGAACAAACCTCATTGTTTGCTTCATCTATGGATAGAACAAATTCTTCAGTATCATTGAAAACAGCCTGCAGATACAGATTCAGAGCATCAGAATCCATTGATACCATTAATTTTTCGTCTGACTTTTCCACTTCAAAATATGACAATTACAAGATTTTCCCGAGTTTAAGCATAATCATAACTTTTATCTTCAATTTTTGGATGCAAGAAGAGAACAACAGCTTGAACAAAGAATCACTACACAAGTACTCATACTCATTTCCCCAACCATCTAAGCCGATTGTTGGTGGACCAATAGTGCAATTAGCTTATAGTCATTACTTCAAGTAAGATAACAAAAATCATCTTTTGGTACATAAGCATCCAAGTAAACACAAACTGCTTTTCATCACCTGCAACCAACTGATATTGTTTAACATGCATTGCGAACAGCAGGTAAATAAAAATATTGTTCTTTGCTTCCCCACAACATAGGGCAGACTTATACCTGACATCGGAGTTGTGTATGTGTTGCTCCAAGATACTGTTTGACTAATCTTCCAGTGCAAATTTCCCAAAGCTTGACAGTAGAATCCTTCCCACATGAAAGGACAAACCTAGAAAATGAATACTTGAGACATCTTGCCAAGAAGGTTGAGGTACCGACCAACCAAGAGATGAACTTTCTAGACTCCCCATTGTGAGATAGCAATGATCTATGCATTTAACCAGCTAATTATTTGACTCTGAAAAAAAAAATTAGCTATCTCTTGCAGACTCTATCGGAAATTACGCCCTCAAGATCCAGAAGGAAAAGGAGGGGGAAGGGGAAGAATTCCCAAGTTATTCTCATTATTGCAGCCTTATCCTACAGGGAACATGAGAAAGCAAATCACTTTGTTTAATTCCGAAAGACTGGAGCCACAAGTTCAATAAAAGCATGCTCAAATTTCCCTGCATCAGGGCTTCTAAGAAATCCTTAAAAAAGATTCCTCATACTTGATTTCTCATAAGAAGCCATCAAGTCACCTATGTGGCTCAGGTGGGCCTTCTGCATTCACAAGTCTGGTGCGTGCATTTGTCAAGTATACAACCTAAATAAAAACAAATGTGCTTGAGTTTTACCATGTCCACTCAAAGCACTGTCATGCATGTACATATTCCTTCATCCATACCTCTGATCCTTTGTAAAATTTGCACTAACAGCCTCCGTTGTTCCATGCGCACCAACTATAGAGCGCACACAATTGGCGCTAACACCATCCCATAATCGGATAGCACCATCTTTAGATGCTGTAACATACATGGCACCAGTAGACGAATACCTCACCTGCAGAATCCACAAATCAGATGGGCCATCATTACAGCCTCAGGTCATCTTTATCAGGTGAATAACAGCTATTTCTCTTGAAGTATGAAAAGGATATGGTGTACCTGATTTATGCCTCCATTAACACCAATTTCTGGGACATTCGCAGATAGATAACACTTAAAGGTATTAACGTCATATAAGTGTGGAATAGGATGATCAGTCCCTGTAAATTTTTATTTTAACTTTATCAGTACCCAAATTACAGTATGATTATGGGTGAGGTTTGGGAACAGTGAAAATATCATATTTCAGGTTAAACCAACAGATAGAAAATCGAAATCACCAAAATAGGACAGTATGTCATCATATGCAAACCAGAGAATAAAGGCAACCCTCAGATGTCATGCGGCTCAAAGGTCAATGTCAAACATAGTTTCTAAAGGACAACATAATGTTCTTAAAGTCTGGTTTTCAGAGAATATGTAAGTGTAACAACACTAATCAAAACACATGAAGTTTTTAATAAATTATATAGTTATACACCAAGTATTTTGCGGTATCAATAAAAGTAAGATGCATTGAATCAATTATAATACCTATCTATATTAAGATTGTGGGATATTATTAGATTATGGCTTGGATTTTTTTGCTTTATTTACTATTAAGGTATCTAATTTCTACTGAAACCCTTTTAGGCTTATCATAGGAGTGGTGACACTCTTTTTGCAACCATTTTGTAAACCCTGTTAGCATGATGCAAATGTGACACAGAAACACTAGTATCACAATATATCATAAAACAGATGCAAGAAAACAGGGGTAAACAAAACTCTGTATTGTTGTCATAATAAGTTCTAATTTGCAGGACCATGCTGTATTCCTGGAAACTGCGCACCAGAAAATTTCATTTTCATTTTTCACTTGACCAAAATCGAAATGTCATTTTCACATTGAATTTTCTTTGTCCCCCCACCCTGAAAGTAAACACCCTTGATGTTCCCACACCGCCAAAGTTCCCCGAGTTCCTTTCTTAAAAAGGAAGATTGAACTCTGTAACCATTCTCAAAAACACAATTGTTTCCTTGGATTTTGTTGAGGCTTGTGAGATTTTCCCCTAAGATTTTATTACTTTATTATAACTAAGTAAGTAAAGAGTTAGTATATCTTTTCATAATACTTTCCTTATTGAGTTTGGTATTCGAGGAGTCAAACATGCAAGAGTCTTTCTTTAATATAACTAAATGTGGCATGCAACGAGAGAGTGTGGAATCCTCATGTGTCCCTTAGTGTGTGTATTGTATTCTTGTTATCTATGTGTAAGCCTTCAATGGAAAAAAAGAAGAATTTCTTTTCTTCAATATCTGGTGTTCATCTTCTCATTTTCTCTTTTCTTGTTGCTTCCGCTATGCTTTCATTTATACTTTCAACAGATTTTTTGAAGTTCATAGTGTCATCATAACATTTGGCTTATTAATCCATCAATGTCCATACAGACTCAGAAGAACCATCAAAATCATTCATGGCTTATTATGCTCTCCTAATTCATTCAACCACCACTGCTAAAATTACCAAGTGAATCCGAAAGAGAAATCATAAAAGGTAAACATTCTTGATTGAGGATCAAACAATATATTTCTTCCAAATCCTCTAAAGTTTAAAAAGGAATTTAAAGAAAAAAAAAAGAGAGAATATAAAATTACAAGTTAGAAAAATCAAGTTACCTCAGCATCTCATGTATCTCAGCTTTATCTTTAATTTTCACGATTGGGAAGGCAGATACATAATAGAAAATAGTCTCACTTAATTTGGCTAAATGACGTATTTGTTTTTATTATTTTCATGCAAACTCTAGATCTCTATACAAACACATCCGAAGATTATCACAAAAGAATGTAACTTTGTTTTGTTGCCATCTTTAGTTAATAACAGAAGACACTTTGTCTAGTAACAAAAAGAAAACAGACCAAAATGTCCAGCTCGCCACAATCAGACCTTGTAAATAAACACACACGAAATTACTAATAATCAAACATGCATTATAAATATTACACTTTACATAAGCATTGAGATAGAACCCATCAAATTCATAGCTGAATGCTTGTCATACTACAAAAGAATTGGTTAATTATTCCAATCATCAACTTAATGAATGACACAAACCACAAGGTGAAAGAACTTTCCACAAGTTGCAGTACAACTAATAACACATGTTGTATAATCAGCCTTAATGTGATAGAGGAGATAAAACATAAAATAAGCAATGCAAGTTAGGAGTGAATGATAGGGAATATTGCAAAGTTCAATTATATTGAAAAAAAATCATGAAAGTTATCTACACATTTCTGATGGTACAGAGACAGAACAATCACCTGCAAGAAGAAAATCTCCAGAAGGGTGAAATGATACAGAACGCACATTGTGAGTATCCTGAGCCATATTGTGTCAGATTATAAGAACATGTCAGTAGGTCATCAATGCTTCAGTCATAAATTCAACTGCCTGGTCCATAAACCACCATGAAGTCTAAATCAAGCTGACAAGGCAGACCTGGATAACCCTGAACGCTCTCTTTGCAGTAGCTTTGGAAAAATCAAAGAATCTGTGATAAATGAGCATCACAAAGATGTGAGTACAATTCCACTTGATCTAGCAATGAAGATAGTAAAATTTAAGGGCTTATGGCACAAATTGGAGATAATGTTAAAGATAAAATTGAATGTAGTCAGCTGACATAATGATACAGATCATATTAGTGGAGGTCATACTTTATTGTGTGATCTTTGGCCCCAGATATCAGAACAGTATTTCGAGAATGAAAATCCAAATCATTTATCGGCTGCATTTGTATCAGCAAAGCATTAGACATTGTACCAGCAAATCTTTACACATCTTTTGATCAGTTTGGGAGAGAAAGGACAACCAAAGATAAGAATAAAATTCTGAAAGCAGACTAAAAGAGAAACATGTAGAATATGTGCCTTAAAACGTAACACGGAGATTAAGAAACATCAAGAATCCGCTGCTTTTTTAGCAGCTCATTCAAGAAAGTAAAATAAACATGGTGCAATCAATGACTACCCGTCAGATAACAGGGGTTCTAAAATTCCAAGCTTATACATGTATCATCCATTGCCTTCACTCAAAATAAATGCAGGCATGAAAAAGGTGTTGAGGAGTCATAACATTGGGTTACTTTGGAAATATTCCTGTTCAAAAATGAGATTTCACTAGCCCTCTAAGATACTGAAAGTATACATTGAGTTTACCAACAAATAGAAAAATTGTAGAAACGCCTTGACAGAAATAAAATGAAAAGAATTCAAAATTGGGCATGTAATTGACAACTTCTCATAAATATTTCACAACTGAAAACAGCAGGTGATTAACGAGACCATACTTGTATATGATCATAAAAGGTCCGTATAACAGGTCTCACAGGAACATCTCTTGTATCTGGTAGCATCATTTGCTTTATCTTTGCTATCTGCAAGAAAAAATGGTGACCTAGGATTTTCTATTCCTTATTAGTTTTGACGAATAAGTTTATCATACATTTCAAGATGTCAATACCTCAAAGAGCTTAATTGATGTGTCTGCACTCCCAGTGGCGACGAATCTTCCGTCAGGACTGAACCTTGCACATCTGGCGATATTCTAGAAAATTTATCCCATCAGGTCCAGAATAGTTATCTAAATCTCCGGCAACATAAATAAGCACAGACAAGATACACCGTATAATAATCTGTACCTTGTGCTCTGAAAGATGTCGTGTCTCATGCTTTGGAAAACTCTTTGATGAGCTTTTTGTATCTTGCACAGCACTGGTTTGACAAGACATTTTTGTTATTAGCTTTTTGCAAATCTAAAAATTTTTAAAATTCGATTGGAGAAATTTGAGCACGAAGAAGCACCCCATTGCCCCTATTTCCCAAGTGGTCATCTAAAACCATAAGTTACCATATTTTTCTTCAAGCTTTTCTTGACAAGTTACAGTACATAAGTCTAAATTGAGAATATAGACCACTGTCCACAAAATAAATAAATAGGGGTGAAACCAATTTTCTGAAACCCTTACAAAGATTACTAAAAGAAGACAATTTTAAAGCCCATCTTCAGAAATGCATGTTAGAAATGTCATCTAACATGCACTCTAGGAAGGGAAAGACCAGAAAGGTTATAAAATCCCTCAATTTCCTTTATTGTCAAGGTTTTTTTTTTTTAAAAAAAATGCAATGTGACCACAAATGAAACAGCTTAAGCATGATGTCAAATTTAATTTCTATTAGACACCTAACACACAAAATACCCATTTAGTAACTAATGAACTGACAGACTGAATTCAAAGGACAAGTGGCATCAAGTAAATTGCCTGAAATCAACAGTAGCAGCACGCGGAGGTGGGATTGAGCCATATGCTGCAGGCATCAATGTGCCTGAGTCGAACAATGCAGATGAAGGAACCCCTCCCAATGTTTCATCTTTCTCCACTGCAAGACCCTGTTTTCACCTTAGAACCGAAAGCTTCTTTTGTTTGCCCAACAAAAACAAGCTCATTTATACATATCAGAAGGTAGGTAAGAACCTTGGCTACGAGCTCGAGAAGCTTATTAGGAGGGGCTTCAACATTCAATGGTGTCATCGTTGCAGAAGCAACGGCATTTGCAGCCTAAAATGTTCATATTAAAGTGAAAATTCACAGTTATTTCAGCTGACGGGAAAAACAAGGGGAAAGATGAGTTTGATATAACACCCTTTGGGCAAAAAAACATATGCCAACTTCAAATAGTACTCTTAATTGAGCAATTCTTTTACTCGCGAAAACAATAACGAAACAAAGAACTGAACTTCTTTTGTACTTCTTATCATCTTTCTCTCAAATCAAACTAAAGATATCTCCTTTATTTGCAGTGTAATAGTTCTTATTTAAGCCCAAAAGAAAAAGCAAACCAAACTTTTTAGGTTCCAACTTCATTGATCTCACTGCTACATGCATAGGTATACGAATTAGACTCAAAACAGCGTGCTTTGGGGCAGAAAGAGGAGCTTACCTGAGTGAGGTTGTGGTCGCGAAGATGAGCAACGATGAGGGAATTAAGATGTCTGAAGAGTTTCCCATCTTGCAGTGTCTGCTCCAAGCTGCTATTTTCCATTCTCCACAGCTGCCCCCTTTAACCCTACAATGTTACAATTATTCACCCGCCTCTCCCTGCTCCTTAACCAAACACAGCCTCTCTCTCTTTGTGAGGAACAAAAGAAGAAAGGGAGCAAGGTACCATATTTTTACCTTCCATTGGTAAAATGAAATTTCATAAGAGCTCTTTAGATTTCTTTTTTTTTTTTAAGCCAAATCTCCTCCATTATTAAAGAAAAAAAAAGTAAAACAAAATACAAAAGAATTAACCATTTAAAAAATTAATTACATATTTTTAGAATAAAAACTAAATTTATTAAAATAGTATGCAAATTCTTTAGTTGTATTTACACAATTTTTTATTAATTACTTTACCCAGAAAATAAAATTCCTGTCAGATGATTGGCAATTGGCGTGACTTTTTGAGCCAATTAAACCTAGTCTGCCATAAGGGTATTACATATAAAACTCGGACCTGTTAGCTCCTATGGGGTGGATTGTCGGCACAAGCTTACTTCACATGACACATTGTTTATAACATTATTCCTACCTAATTGTCAAAATATAATTTTTAATGTTTATATATATATATATGTTTATAAGGACAGATGTAGATGGAAATTGCTAATATATATATATAGTATGATTAAAAAGATAATAATAGCCTCCCTTATATTGATGTGGTGGTTAGGACAAGACACAGAAGATTGAGACAACAACAGGAACTCAAAAGGACTTCTCTTTCCTGGTGGACAAGTCTTCGGGAGCCTCTTTCTCTCTCTCTCTCCCCCCACCGACAGAGGTTGAATGACTACAGGACACAGTGCTCTAAGGGCCCACTGTCTCTGCTGTCAGCTGCCTGGGTTTAACTAAAGGCCTTTCTTTTATCGATTAAAAATGGTAAACGTGGATGTTTCTGTCTTACAAATACACTGCCCATCTTCCAAAAATATCCCTTCTAATCATCTCTATTGAATTTGCTATTTAGAGCTGAAATTCCAGTTACCCATCTTCTAAAAATGTAAACTTGTGAAAACTGAATCATTCATGAGTCATTATGACATTCTGCATTCCAAGATGCTTGGAAGATAGTAAACAATGAAGTTACTCTGTCTGTGTTAAACTTCAAGAGGTTTTGTTCGATAACAAGAGAGAGGCCTTGAGCTATGAGAGTCAGTAGGGTAAATTCTACAATGGAAATGGAGGGAGAAAAAACGAAAGGGAAGTTGACTGTAAAATCGACAAGGGTATTATGATAATTAGATCTTGCATGCAAGTTAATCCATAGCTGCTCCTCACTGGCTTTTATAAGTCTACTTGCTCAAGGAAAGCTCTTTGCCATGTGAAAAGGCCTCTCTTTCTCTCTCTGTCTCTCTCTCTCTCTCTCTCTCTCGATATCTCTCTCTCATTGATGCTTGTTTAGATCTTGTGCTAAATCAGAACATTAAGCATCACATTCATAGCAAGCTCTGCAATCAAGAAATGGAGTCCGTCCTCTCGTCAGCAACCGGATCGATTACTAAGCTCAATAGCTTTGTTATTTTGCTTGCCCTCTTGCTTTCTTGCTCCACTTTTCCTTCCACAGGTAAGTTCCCAAATAGTCGCGCTTTCTTTTCTCTATGTTTTTACTTCTTGAGTGTTTTCCTTGTTTTGTGAATCTGGGCATTTTTGTTTGCCAAGGAGTTATATCTCTGTCCTTGACTTTGTCTGCTGGGAAGCTTGACTGGTCGAGAACACATGTTATGTGGAATTTGAGACATTATGCATTTCTTTCTCTGCATTTGCGAATTGGTGAATCCTTAATTAAGTTTCAAAATCTGATCTTGCTTTTCCTTCTATCCTGTATTGGGTTGACTTCAAATTCTCTGGTATGTTTTATGATATTATCTTAGCGTGATGTCAGAATATAGAGACTGTTGCTCCTCTTCTAACCCCCTCCCCCTACCCACTAAAAGAAATTTGGAAATATCAAATCTCAGGGCTAAGTTGGCATTTGTTTCTTTAAGAGAATGAAGCAAAAGAAAATTGAAAAGTTGGGAAGTGTTGGGTGCTTGGCATCTGAGTTTTCTCAAATGAGGGAAATGATCTTCGAAACTGCTTGAGCTGCATGTGATACTTTATAGGTTACAATTGTGGTTATATGGTGACACCACAATCTTCAAGATCACAATGGGAACGGCTGCAAATCACAACACACGCTCTCTTTATATTATCCGAGAAACAAAATGGACTTCCTACCAATATCTCGTGGTTGTGTGTCAGATGACATCTTGAATTCCAGTGTCGATTTAGATCTTGCATCTTAGTTTGTGATTGCAATTAGTTGGACAGTTCAGATGAATGGTCTTCTGGATTTAGCATAAATGCAAACTCCTATATGTTGTACTTTCTTGCTGCATTGATTGCTGTTTTGCCATCTTATTTTCACTGCAATTCAAGTCTGGATCTGAGGTTGTGTCACAGCCCTATATACCGTGACAAGAATGGAACTTTTGAGCTTTGTTTGAATAATGTCTGCAGAAGCCTATGATGCACTTGATCCGACAGGCAATATCACAATAAAATGGGACATAATGACCTGGACTCCAGATGGTTATGTTGTAAGTTTTAGTGGGTAGTTTTTAATTTTTTCATCAACTTTGATATAGTGGTTTTTCTTCTTCAGCATATCCATTCTGCTGAAATTTCGTACAGTCAATCTACCACTCAAACTCAGAGTTTCCAGATGCATTTACTTGAAGCTCCCCACCCTCTCCTTGCACTTAAGAATTTATTTGACTTCAAGTGTGACAGTTATGTTCTCTTGACTGTTGCAGGCTGTTGTTACAATTTATAACTTCCAGCAATATCGCCATATTCAAGCACCAGGTTGGACATTGGGGTGGACATGGGCAAAGAAGGAAGTAATATGGAGTATGGTGGGAGCTCAAACCACAGAGCAAGGAGATTGTTCAAAGTTCAAGGGGAATATTCCACATTGCTGTAAGAAGGATCCAACCGTTGTAGATTTACTGCCAGGAACTCCTTACAACCAGCAGATTGCAAATTGCTGCAAAGGGGGAGTCCTGAATTCCTGGGTACAGGACCCTGCCAATGCAGCAGGCTCATTCCAGATCAGTGTGGGTGCTGCAGGAACAACAAACAAAACTGTCAAAGTCCCAAGAAACTTCACCCTGAAAGCACCAGGGCCTGGGTATACCTGTGGGCCTGCAAAGGTTGGGAGGCCAACTAAATTTTCAACAGCTGATAAAAGGAGAACCACTCAAGCTCTCAGTAAGTTTCCTGCTGAAGGGTTCTAGTTTAATTTAGAGGCAACAAATACCACTGTAATTTTGCAGTCTGCATTAATCCCTTAAAAATGTTAGGTCCCCTTTTTAGCTAATCCTACCTACATCTTATGACAGTGACCTGGAATGTTACATGCACATATTCACAATTTTTGGCTCAAAAGACCCCCAGCTGTTGTGTTTCGCTCTCCTCATTTTATAATGACACAATAGTAAACTGCCCAACTTGTGCTTGTGGCTGTCAAAATGTTACCGCACCTGGGAGCTGCGTGGAGTAAGTACTCTTGTTTGTTCTTCTCTTCGTTTATCACTTCTCTCTGACTAACTCAAAATTAATTCCCCTTACAGTTCTACGGTTTTTCCTTAATCCTAGTTTTGTTTTGACTTTATCCTCTGACTGTTATCTTGCAGTCCCAACGCTCCCCATTTAGCATCAGCTGTTCCTTCTTCAAGCAAGGCTAGCAATGCTCCTCTTGTGCAGTGTACAAGCCATATGTGTCCAGTCCGTATTCATTGGCATGTTAAGCTGAACTACAAGGAGTACTGGCGCGTGAAGATCACTATCACGAATTTCAATTACGCAACGAATTACTCGCAGTGGAATTTAGTTGTGCAACATCCGAACTTTGACAATCTCACCCAGCTTTTCAGCTTTCATTACAAATCATTAACTCCTTATGCAGGCTTAAGTAAGTTCAGTTCTACTGAAATCTATTCTCTGTGAAATGATTATCAATCTATGCACATACTCTATCTTGTTTCCAACCTATGTGAACTGTGTTTTGCAGATGATACTGCCATGCTATGGGGAATTCAGTTTTACAATGATTTCCTCTCAGAAGCTGGCCCTCTTGGGAACGTGCAGTCAGAGCTGTTATTCCGGAAGGACACATCAACCTTTACCTTCGAAAAGGGATGGGCCTTTCCTCGTAGGATATATTTCAATGGCGATAACTGTGTCATGCCACCTCCAGATTCATATCCATGGTTGCCAAATGGCAGTCCCCGGCAAGCTATCTCTCTAGTTCATTCAGTAATAGCAATCTTGGTATCCATTGTTTTCTTATTGGCTTACACGTGATAACTCACCTCTGCACTGAACTACTAAACCTATGGGCTCTGGCACCTTAGAAGTCTGGTCTGGTTTACGACACTGAAGCATATGGTAATGCAGTTGCTGTGATAGAATGTATCAATCCTGTGAGGAAACATGTTGATAAGGGTCCGGGTGAACTGTATCCTTCAAACAGAATTATGCTGAATGATTTATTTTATAGATTGAGGCTTAGAGTTCCTGTGTTTTTTCACAGTTAGTTCTTTTCTTAGTTCTTTCTTGTACTTCCATTTATAATATACGCCTTATCAATTTTTTTGTGAAATATCCACGATCATGTCAAACCATTGTAATGAGCAACTTTATGTAGAACTTGCAGTTGATATATGGATATGTTCTAATGTAATCTTTTTGTGGTTTATGTACTTTCAATTTCTGGTCCACACAGCATGTGCAGCAATTTTTATACTACAGAATTCTGCATTAAACACACCAGGGAAGTGAAAGAATTCAATTTGCAAACAAGGCACTGTGGAAGTGCCCCATACACCCCAAATGTATGGGGCGGCCTTTCATGATCAGTACATATCTAGCTTATTTATTCACAATCTCTTTCATCCTGGGTAAAAGATTTCTAGAGCTGAATTATCCCACAGCTGAATGTTTTCTCTGTTTTTCAGAAGTTATGATGATATATACCTGCTATTAGAGATGCACCCAGTCTTTGAAACCACTCCACTCGGTCTATCACAGTAGTCTCTGAAAATCTCCTGATCTGAAGGAGAAAAATTATCAGCAAATGGACAGCATCACCAAGAAAACTGAGGCTGCAGTGGTCAAAATTGTGATTTGGTTTGCATGGGCATAGTTTGGTAAATATGGGTATGCATCAGGTGGAGGCAGCAAGCATTCATCCCCATTGAAGTAAACTTTGCGAGGAAATGCCCATCCCTGCTTGAAGCTAAATGTTTCTTTGTTCTTCTGAAGAAGCACCTCAGACTGGACATTCCCCTGGGGCCCTGCTTCCATCAGTAGGTCATTGTAGAACTTCATACCATAAAACATACCAGTGTCATCTGCACATGCAAGTCATTCATATTTTGTTAGCAGAAACTCCAATCTGGAAATCCAATACCAGAAATCAGTGTGGCCACTGAGTTTCAGGCAAGTTTCTGCATATGCATGTTTAAAACATTTTTAGGCACTCACTTATGGCTTCATAGGGGACGAGAGGCTTGTAATCAAAGCTAAAGACTTGGGTAACATTGTCCAGATTGGGATGCTGGGCAACAAGTGTCCATTGTGTGTAGTTCATCCGATAGTTAAAATTAGTGATGGCGATCTTCACACGCCAGTAATCCTTATAGTTGAGCTTCACATGCCAATGTACCCTTATAGGGCACATGTGATGTGTGCATTGCAGCAATGGCATATTGTCCTTCCTAGGCGTGTTTATTCCTTTTCTATGTGCTACCTTTGAGTTGCTCCTGCATGCCCACAGTCAACAGAAGAGTTGGCCTCAGACTAGATTCATAGATACACAGGTGCCTGTACTTGTACGTATGAATGAGAAGCTTACTTGATACAATTGTTCTTGTTTTGGCATCCACAAGCACAGGATGGGCAGGGAGTGATTGTTTCATTGTAGAAAGATGAGAAGGAAACGCAGCAGCTAGGGTTCTTTGAGGCCAGAAACTGTGAATAAGTGCATGTCACGTTCCACGTCACTGCATACATAGTGTTGATCTAATTCTCAGAACTTCAAGTACTAAATGGTAAAGATACTGGAGAAATTGAGCAAACTTACTCAGTGCTTGAGTTTTTCGTCTACGATCAGGTGTGAGGAAGACTGTGGAAGGTACAATCGTTGCAGGGCCACAAGTGTATCCAGGCCCTGGACCAAGCAGAGTGAAGTTCTGAGGCAGCTTGACTGTCTTGTTCGAAGTTCCAGCAAGCCCAACACTGACCTGAAAGGCTGACACGGAAGCTGCAGGGTCCTGGCCCCATGAAGCCACCACACCTCCCTTGCAGCAGTTGCTGAACTGCTGGTTGTAAGGGACTCCAGGGAGCAAGTCAACCACTATGGGATTCTTTTTGCAGCAATGGGGCACATTTCCTTTGAATTTTGAACAGTCTCCTTGCTCTGTGGTTTGAGCTCCTACCATTGTCCAGATTACTTCTTTTTTAGCCCATTGCCAACCTAGAGTCCATCCAGGGCTTATGATATGCCTGTACATCTGGAAGTTGTTGATATATACAGCAGCCTGGAAGGTCATGAATGTGATCACAATAATGCAAATACAAACAATACATTCAAGGTTTATCATTGCAACTTAACTTGAATATTATGAACTTATAATTGTAATGGTACTCACCACATAACCATCTGGTGTCCAGGACATCACATCCCATTTGATCGTTATGTTCCCATTTGGATCCAGGGGATCATATGCGGCTAAACAGGTAAAAGCAGAAGTAAACTAAGAAAATAATCCATGAATTTTGATGAACAATGTATGATTTGTTTTCAGTTGTCCTGCAAGACTTTACCTGTACAAGAAAAAATCATGAAGAGTAGAGCAGCCATGAATTTGAACTTCAGGTCAAGAAAGGAACGACACTGCTGCCTCCAGCCAGAACATTCTTCCTTCAAGACATTTTCACAAGGTGAACCAGTCGAGTTAGAGAAATCCATGGCCTGAAGATCCCTGGATCACGAGCTCTGTACTAATGACTCCAGGGAGGACAACCAGTGCTTAAAAGTGTCTCACCAACTGGTTGTTGGGTGCTTCATGTGATATTTTCATCTCATCTATATTTTCCTCTGACATCTGCACACAAACAATACCCTTTATATGTTAAAGTTGCTGCATGTTGAAGAAAAATGTGGTGGGATATGATGGAAAAGCTGGCAGCCATGGCGGGAGATTTTGACAGGCTTGAACGCAACAGCTCAGCTGTCATTCCCCAATTCACTTACAAGTGAAAAGAGCTCGTATTCATGCCATGTACGCTTATGTCAGTATTGGACTGCTTAGAACACAAGTCTCCTTTTTCTCCTGAAGTTTCCAATCCACTTCAACCTGGTGCTTATTCTTATGCCATGAAGTAATCATTCACTCTTCTCTTGAAGTTTTCACAGATGGCCTAACCCAAGTGCCAGAAGCTATACTCTTCGATGATTCAGTTAGCTTCTTACTAGAGGACATTGTGTCGCAGTACAATGTTCCTAGAATTCAGATCGTGGGTTTGCATTTTAATTCTGGAATCCAAAAGAAATCAAATTCATCTGTAGCGCAGGTGCCTGCCAGTGAAATCTCAACCTCATAATACAAATCATTAGTACTTGTTTAATTGCAAGGTAGCTTGAAACACAATTAGTGATGTAATCACTGGTTGTGATATGTCAACTACTTGCTCAATTGGGTTTTTTCTACTATATCTTAGAAGACAGAAGCTAATATACAGTCCGATTAGCTGAAATATGTCCAGTAAATTGTAGTATGCCAGGATCTAAGATTCTTCAATCAAGCTTTTATATGCCCATTGATACTTGAAATTGTCAAAAAGTGGCTGTTCATGTTGCTGGACTTACAACTTCTGATCATTTCAGACACAAATTGGTTAGTTATTAGTAGTATTCATGAAATATATAGTGAAAAAGATGAATTGATTTTGCACCTCTTTGGCATTGATGTTTCTACTAACTAATTTCATCCCAACTTGAGTACGGTTAGATATGTATTAGTTATACCGAACAAAAAAATAAGATGCCAACTCAAATTTTCCTTTTTGTTGACTTCTGAAAGCATGGCAATTTTCTAAGTGATTTTTTCAGTATAAAAAGCTTACATGAAGTTAGGAAAGCCAACTCATATCGAATTATTAATGTTAGCTTTTTCATTTTCACTATTTTTACTGCTCCATTTTCTCATCTAGTATACAAGCTGTAACTCTGAAAAATCTTAATGATTATGACAAAACTACTGTTTCTAATATGATGATGTTTGCCAAACTTGAGTTTTACCCACGCAAGAAGAGATTCTTGGAAAATTCACCTACAATAATTCCCTCTTCTTTCTAATTATCCTCCAGAAACTGAAAGATATTGGAGATAGTCATTAGCTTCTCTTTACATTGAAAAATCTGTATTGGACTTAACCCACCACTTTTAAGTCTTGAAACATCACTGTGTTGGTTCTTACATGCTACTGAAGAAGGCACTATGGCTTCTGCTGGAGAACCATTTGAGATGCTATTTCTTTGTTTTCCTATTTTCGATCTTCAGTCATAAGGTCACCAAAAGGCTATCAATGCCAGAAGTGAGAAGGCAGCGAGAGCAGATGATGCACTAGGATCTGCTGGAGCAGAGTTTGGCAGGTGTGGATACTCATCAGGAAGAGGCATCATGCATTCATCCCCATTGAAGTAGATTTTGCGAGGAAACGCCCAACCTTCCTTAAATGTGAATGTTTTCACATCCTTTCGAAGAATTATCTCTGACTGCACATTTCCATCCGGCCCAGCTTCCATTAAGACGTCATTGTAGTATTTTGTCCCATAGAACATACCAGTGTCATCTGCAGCACCAAGTAGCATAAGAGTTTAGCCAAGGATCGAGTTTGGTTGAAGAGACTGCTTACTTGGCATGTCATCTCGTTCATATTATCAGATTATATGAACTGCTTGTAAGAAAAATTGTTTAATATGGTTGGCGTGAGTTAACTTACTGATTGATTGGTAAGGGATGAGGGGCTTGTAGGCAAAACTGAAGACTTGGGTGACACTGTTGAGATTCGGGTGTTCTACAACCAGTGTCCATTGGCTGTAGTTAGTCCAGTAATTGAAATTGGTGATGGCAATCTTCACTCGCCAGTAATCCTTGTAGTTCATCTTCACATGCCAATGAACACGGATTGGGCACATATGTTGAGTGCATTGTAGCAAAGGGGTGGTATCTTCTGTCGGTGTGTTTGGCCCAGCTACCTTTCTGATCTCTGAGCTCCTCCTGCATTGCAAGAACAAGAAGCTGTTAGATGCTCAAGGGATGTAATGTAAGTAATATTGCATAGTTATGCAGTTTTAAAGTGAATTCGGGATTAGACAGGAGGGTTACATGATACAGTTGTTATTATTGTTCTGGCAGCCACAAGAGCAGCTTGGACAAGGAGTGATTGTAGAGTTGTAGAAGGATGACATGGAGACACAACAGGTTGGATTCCGAGAGAAAAGTATCTGAGAGTAAGAGCATGTCACGTTCCATGTCACTGCAAACAAGAAGTTAAGGATTAACGAATAGAATGTTGGGACTTGAATGTCAGAAAAAAGGAAACTTACTGAGTGCTTGTGTTCTTCGACGGCCATCAGGTGAGATGAAAACTGAGGAAGGCACAACGTGTGCCTGGCTACAAGTGTAGCCGGTTCCAGGACCAAGCAGAGTGAAATTCCTGGGCAATCTCACTGTTCTATTGGAAGTACCAGAACGACCCACACTCAGCTGGAAGGAAGAAACTGCAGCTGAGGAGCCTTGTCCCCAGGATGTCATAACTCCACCTTTGCAGCAATTGGAAATCTGTTGGTTGTAAGGCACTCCAGGGAGCAAATCAACCACTGTTGGGTTTCTCTTACAGCAGTGAGGGATGTTGCCTCTCAACGTGGAACAGTCTCCCTGATCAGCGGCTTCTGCACCCACCATTGACCAGATCACTTCTTTCCTAGCCCACACCCAACCTAAGGTCCAGCCAGGGTTCGGGATGTGTCTGTACATTTGATAGTTGGTCATGGTAACCACTGCCTGAATAACCATCCTGCTGGTAAGCTTGCTGTCTGAAGATATAATCTGGACATCATCAGGTTGTAATGGTACTTACCACATAACCATCCGGTGTCCAGGACATGACATCCCATTTGATTGTGATGTTTCCAGTTGGGTCCAATGGGTCATATGCCACTGAAAAAGGTATATAGATTCAACTATATAAGAACATGCACAACAAGCTCTTCCGATATGGAATTTCCATGAAAAACTAATCTCACCTATCTGAGAAAGTATCACGGCCAGGTAAACAACTGAAGCAAAGCGGTATCCATATCTCCTACAAGCCATGCTTCTGACCTAAATGGCTTTAGGACCTTTACACTGAAGATACAAGAATGCAAATATTAATGTGACACACACAGATTGTAGCGAAAAGAACTGTTTGTCACAAGCTTATGTCCCGGCTTTGCCAGGTCCTTATATGATATCTGCTTCATCCAATTTGTTTATACTTTCTATGTATTTTACAATTTTAGTCAGTTCAGAGCTCGGAAACAAACTCCCAGTGAGGATTTACTTGAGCAGGTCGTATATTTTTTATATGATTTGGCCAGAACATGAAACAGTCGTTATAAGTTCAGGCTGATATCTGATCTTGATGCATCAACTAGTCCTTTGACAGGCCTCATTAACTAGAAACATTAGAGAATCTGATATGCACTGATCTCTCAGGCCATTAGAATGCTTAACAAAATCTGATTCCTTTCCTCAAAATTTTCAGCTTTATTTTGTTGTTGTTATCTGGGTTTGTACAAAAGGGAGAGCTTGGTATGCAATGCACCAGGAAGAGCCGGCACAAGTAGTCAACTCCCCACAAGATCATGACAGGAAAAGGAAAAGGTTTCTATATAATGGTTGGTTTGATGGGTTTTTGTTTTGGTTTAGTTTATTTCTCTCTCAATTTAAATGGAAAACAGAAGGGTTTGAGTTGTTCAGACAGGGTTTCTTCAACCTCTGATAAACACATCTTTGTCAATAACAATTGTCAAAACTTCCAGGGAAATTAAAGCCTGCATCTGTTACTCCCTTTGAATCTGTCAAACAGGACTGCCATGTTTCAACAGGATTTGTTGCTTCTTCATTTCTTAATTTGAGTACTGCCCTGGAAAACACTTGTCCAAAAACCTGAATAATTAAATGACATTTTGCTACAATAAGCAAGCACAGTATAGTCAACCATTCAACTATTAATAATAATCAACAGCCTATGTGTGAATTTAAATGCCAACGCTTATGTAAGCAACTTTATAACATAATCATCTATTTTAAATATTATGTATAAATTTTTCCTTATGATTTATAATTTTTATTAATAAAAAGTAACAGATTCAATATAAAAGTTATCCTATTTATTTTATCATGCTTTCCTTTTAAGATAAAAATTTTAAGGTAAATATTAAAAAAATTAAATTAAATTTTAATTCACCCGAATTTTTAATTTGGACAACAAAATTTTATTTGATTCAATTTAATATCTAAAACTTTAATTTAGTTTAAACACTTATGAAAAATTACTGATTTTTTATTGTTAAAATATTTAAAAATGACTCAAATAAATTTTACATTCCAATTAAAGTATATCCCTAAATTTGAATGACTTCCACAAATTATTTTTAAATTTTTAGTTATAAAACTGTATATATATATATATATATTCAGTATTTGAAAATTTCCCAAATTTTTTGTGATGATAGCATGAACATTTTTTTATATCAATGAAAAAATTTAAATCGAAATTTGTTGCATAAGATTTTGAGTATCTTAATTTTTAAAATTTTTTAAAAAATTTAAATTAAATCAAATTAAAACTTAAATGCATTTGAATTCAAATCAGAGTAAAATTTATTTATTTTCTATATTTATTTCAAATTTCGGAAATAATAACTTTTTCAAAACTTTGTTTAGATAAGGCTGAATATTCTTTCATAGGTTTTTGTTTGTGATCCATGATGACAGGCAGGGCCATGGTGAGCCTTCAGGTTTGGGCCAAATCTTATAATTTTCTGATAATTTAAAAAAAACAATTTTATTTTTTTCAAAACCCAATAAAATACAATTTCTTTAAAAAAATAAAAAAAATCAAACTTATTTGAAAAAAGTTTTTAGAAGATATTAAAAAAAAAAAAAAAGGAAAAGAACGCGTCATAATTGGGCTGAGTGTCGGTGAGGGTACTGGGAATTTATGTTACATGGAGTGGACATTTCATGACAGCCTAACAACAAAGGCCCCAAATCACAGGCTCTCAGTTCCCCTCACCGACGCTGAGGCAAGGATCCGGTGGAGTTGCTCCCACCTCTGTTCCCGTGCACACCAACTCGCTATCCCTTGATGTTAGGAAAAGTTTCCTCGGGTTTATTCTTTTCAATTTATTTATGTTTGGGAACACGTGTAATGATGTTAGACGTAGACTGTTGTCGGTTTCTTGGTTACTGTCACCGCCGGGAGTTTATGGCTCTCGATCCTTTCAAATGCAACGCCTCCTCCGCTGCCGTATTAGTACCATTTCTGTCGGGTTACTAATGATTGTAACGGCATAACATCACTCAAATTATTAAACTTAATAACTTCTATTTATTTAAAAATTAAATATATATATATATTTAAAATAATAAGTGCATTTAATAAATTTTATATTAAATTAATATTTTTAATTTAAAATTAAATAAATAATATATAAATTTGATGTTCATTTGTAAAATAAATTTTTATACTTAAAAAATAAGAAATTAGATTTTGATTTATTAATTTAATGTAAAAACAAAATTTAGTTTAAATGCTTGTAAGAAATTTTAAATATTTTTTTCATCATTGAAATACTTAAATTTTGATTTAAATGAATTTTTTATTTTATTTTAAATTTATCTCTTAAATTTAAATATTTTTTTATTTATAATATATATTTTATAAAATTTTCAAATTTCTAACAATACAAATTTAAAAGATATATTTTTAGTATTTAAAAGTGTTTTGAATTTTTTTAACATCTTTAAAAAAATTTAATCAAAATTTGTTATAAAAAGATATTCAATTTAATATCTCTAATTTTATATAATTTTTATTAATAAAAATAAAAAAAAATTATATCAATGTAAGATTTAGGTTTCTCCAAATAACTGACACATAAACTATTGATTTAAAATAATTTTCAAGATATTTTATATTTAATTTTTTATTTTCTCAATACATATGTCATATATCTTACTTACATTTATATTATAGATATTATTTTATTTAAAATGTTAAAAAATTATCTTTGAAAATATAATAAAAAATCAATATCTTGTATGTCATTAATTCATTATGAGATCAAAATATTATTCATCAAAAATAATATGTCTACCATCCGCGTGAATGACGAGGCTCTGGCAATTAATGCAAATTACTCTACATTTAAATAAACAGAAAAGAATATTTAAAAAAAAACATAATCATTAATCAAAGGCCGCACAAGTCCACGTGGCGAAAAACATACTCATTAATCAAGACCGTCACTTCCTTTGACCGTTTTCCTCGATCTTAGGAGACTTGGGCGGACCGGAGATCACGGTGAGAGTAGCGTCGTTGACCACGGGACACGTGGCGAGAGCATAGGAGTGGGGTCCATAAAAGATGATGTATGGTGCGTACGGGCGCCTTACTCCTAGTGTCAATCGACAGAGAGGCTATTCAAAAAACAAAAAAAGCGACGGGGAGGCGAGGGTCACGTAGATGCAAAACATGTCTAAAAAGCGAATGCCACCTGCGGCGACTTTGTACAGACACTCAGCAAGCGCCGACTGCCCCTCTCTCACGTATGTGATATTTTTGTTATTAAAATATTTAAAATAAATATCATTTAAAATTTAAAATTTTATTTTTTTAATTAAATTTTTATTTTTAAAAAGTATCCAAACAAGTTTTAGTATTTTAATTTTATTAAAATTAAATTTTGTTAAAAAATTTAAATATTAAAAATATTTAAATTAGAGAAATTTTACAACGAATTTTGACTTATAATTTTTTATGGATGTAATAAAATATTTAAGCTATCATTATAAAAAAATTCAAAAATTTTTAAGTACTAAAAATATATTTTTTAAAAAATATACCATCAAAAATTTAAAAAATTCATAAAAAATAATGAATTAGTTAAAAAAATTTTCAAATTTGAGGAATAACATTAAAATAAAGTGTCAAATCTATTTGATAAGTTTTTAGTCATTTTTGACAAGGAAAAGCTTATTAATTTTTTATAATTATTTTGAGTCAGGTTTAATTTAGACAAAATCAATAAATTAGGGTCTGTTTGGATACATTTTGAAAGTCAATGTTTGATTGGAGAGAGAGCGTTAAACTCAAGGTTTTAAATGATATTTACTCAAATATTTAACTAAATTTTAACTTTTATTTTTAAAATAATTTTTAATTAATGAATCATTTATCATTAAGTTTTTAAATGTGATAACATAATTTTTTTAAAAATATATTTTTAATATTTTAAAAAATTATAAATTATTTTCTGTTAATATTTAAAATATTTTTAGATAAATGTTATTTAAAACTTTAAATTTTATTCTGTCTCGTTGATCAGATTTTTATTTTCAAATTATATTTAAATGAATTTTAATATTTTAATTTTATCACAATTAAATTTTATTAAAAATTTTATATATTAAAGATATTCAAATTAGAGATATTTTACAACGAATTTTAACTTATAATTTTTTAAAAATATAATAAAATACTTAAGCTATCATTGCAAAAAAAAATTAAAATTTTTTAAGTATTAAAAGTATTTTTTTAAAAAAATGTGCTATTAAAATTTAAAAAACTCATAAGAAATAGTTGATTAGTTAAAAAATTTTAAATTTTAAGAATAAAATCAAAATAAATTGAGAAGTCTTTAGTCATTTTAACAATGAAAAAATCATTAATTTTTATAGTTATTGTTGAGTTAAAATTTAATTTAAATAAAATCAATAAATCAGAATTTATTTGAATATATTTTAAAAGTAGTATTTGATTAAAAAAAAAGATAAAACTCAGGGTTTTAAATGATATTTACTTAATATTTTTTATATTTATAAAATTTAAAAATCAAAAATTTGTATAAAAATTTTAAATTTAAACGTATTTAATTTTTAAATCAGAGTTCAGAAACTTTTTAAAATTAAAATTTAATTAAAAATAAAATTCTAAATTTTACATGATATTTTTAAAAATATTTTAATTAAATAAAAAATAAATTATTAATTCAGATAAATTTGATTATTAAAAAACGCCAAAAGTGGCTTCTATCTAGCCTGGCACGTGCCGCCACCTCCAATCCCAACCCTCCAAGCTCTTTTCAAATACAAACGCTGCCTCTCCCTAAGTTGTCCGCAAAATCCCAAAAATTTCTACTCTGTTTCCTCTCTTCGCTCTTTGACTCTCTGCGATGGCGCAACCAAGTCCGGCAGTGATCCCGATGCCCCTGCTGAAGGACGAGCTGGACATTGTGATCCCCACGATCAGGAACCTGGACTTCTTGGAAATGTGGAGGCCGTTCTTCCAGCCTTACCATCTTATTATCATCCAGGACGGCGACCCTTCCAAGACTATTAAAGTCCCCGAGGGGTTTGACTACGAGCTCTACAACCGTAACGATATTAACAGGATTCTGGGTCCTAAGGCTTCATGCATTTCCTTCAAGGACTCTGCTTGCAGGTGCTTTGGCTTCATGGTCTCCAAAAAGAAGTACATCTACACCATTGATGATGATTGCTTTGTAAGCAAATTCTATCTTTTCTCTTTCTTTTTCTTTCTTCTGGTTTTGCTTTTTGTGAATTTCGGCAGTAATTTGCATGGGGGTTTCTGGTTTTGATGGGGCCAAGTTTGGATCTTACAGTGTTCAAGTTTGTACTACTTGCATTAGCTCATCCAGATTTTAGTTTTTATTCTGTTAGTGGTTCTTGGAAGAAGATATGAGTTGGTTCTCTTAAATTTTGGGAGTTTTTGGGTTGTTGAGTTGCTGCTTTTAGGAGGGCATTTTGGGATCTTGGCGGGATTTTGGTATTTGCTTTCTTGGTTTTGGTTTGAGGGCTTTAAGACAGTTTTTCAGGTTTGCTAGTCGAATTTCGGATCTCTGGGACTTCTACCAGAGAGTTTTGAGGGATTCTTTTTCTTTTGGGTTTTTGAATTTCATAGAGGGAGTTTAGATCTGGGTGTGATCTAGATTGTGTTATGGCTTGGTTTTTTACTTCTGTGGCTCTTGGTGGGAATTTTGAATTTCTTGTGGGATTTTGTTTGGTTGGCTTGTGGTTATCTATGAAAGACGCAGAAGAGGACTCTGATTTGACATTGTTGTGCCTTAGGTGGCACACTCTTCCTTATTTGGATCTTGAATTGTTCTTAATTAAATTGTGTTTGTCATGCAGACCTCCTCATTGCATGATTTGATATGCTTTATCTGCGCATTTCAATGTTGATTTCAGTTTGATCTGCATGTACAGCTCACAGGAACACCTATTATGTTTGACTGATGCAGAGAAAACACATTTGATCTATGCGGAAATAGATCTAGTAGCTGCATATTGTTCTTGAGCTCCCGTTTTACTCTGCAAACCACATTGTTTGATCTACTTTCTCCGTGACTCATCCTGTGAAATCCTTCAAAAGAACTTTTTACTTTGCTTTATTTATTTGATATGATACATGCATATAACCTTAATGACACCAATCCATGTCCTGCACTGATAAGATGATTGATTGGGTTCGTTAATTTTTTTTTTTTTAATGTGAGACTTGCTGCCTTTGCGTTCTGCGTTCTGTGTCGGTTCTATATTGAACTTGCATCTGGCATCTCATTGTATTTGCAGGTTGCTAAAGATCCGGATGGCAAAGGCATCAATGCACTTCAGCAGCACATAAAGAACCTTCTGTCTCCATCCACTCCATTTTTCTTCAACACCCTGTATGATCCATACCGAGAGGGTGCAGATTTTGTGCGTGGGTATCCATTCAGTCTTCGTGAAGGTGTCCCCACTGCTGTCTCTCATGGCCTCTGGCTTAACATCCCTGATTATGATGCCCCCACCCAACTTGTGAAGCCTCTTGAGAGGAACACTCGGTAAATAGATTCATAATGCTCCCTGACTTTGGTCACTTAAATACTCAGCTCTACAAATTTTTTTAATCTTATGGCTAATCTTTACCAGATATGTTGATGCGGTAATGACAATACCAAAAGGGACTCTTTTCCCCATGTGTGGCATGAACCTTGGATTCAACCGAGAACTGATTGGCCCTGCAATGTATTTTGGACTCATGGGTGATGGTCAGCCAATTGGACGTTACGATGATATGTGGGCTGGCTGGTGCACAAAGGTATCCTTCCGATCTTATTATTTTACTCTGTTTACTATTTGTTTGTGCTCCTATGATTGTACTTCTGAAATTGTATCAGCTTACCATAAGTTATGGATTTGTAGGTCATATGTGACCACTTAGGGCTGGGAGTGAAGACGGGACTGCCCTACATCTGGCACAGCAAAGCCAGCAACCCATTTGTGAATCTTAAGAAGGAGTACAAAGGAATCTACTGGCAGGAAGAGCTCATCCCGTTCTTCCAACAAGTCCTCCTACCAAAGGAATGCACCACCATTCAGAAATGCTACATTGAACTCTCCAAGCAAGTTAAGGCAAAACTTGGTAAGGTTGATGAGTACTTCATCAAGTTGGCTGATGCCATGGTTACATGGATTGAAGCATGGGATGAGCTCAACCCATCTGGAGGAAAATCTGCTGAGTTGCCCAATGGTGCTGCAAAATAGACCGATTTTGATAGTCCTAGGCTTGTATTGTGATCATCATTTTGGTCCAAGCTTTTGCTACTAAGCTTGAAATATTGTTTGCTAGGTTGAGGGTATGATTCTATTTTATCTTATTGCTTTGAGCTTTGAACAATAACAATATCATGGGTTCTGTATTATTATAGATTGAGTGTTAGCGATTTATCATTTGGATAGGGACCCGATGATGGCCTTTTCGTGGAAATGTTAGTTCAGATTCGCTAATTAATCTCTGGTGGGTTTTCAAATATTTTGCTGGTTGATTTTGAGCAGAAAAGACTGGTAACCTAACTTATGATTTAGGAGTCAAAATGAAATTGTTCATGTGAGGTCATTGTATTATAATGGCTTTCCAAGGTTGGAAAGGACTGGCATGGCCAAGATTGTAACAACTTAGGCTCCAGGCTCCATTGGCCTCTGAAAATCAAGTCAGGATGGTCAATGCTTTTCAGCCTTTCTAGCTTTTGTCTCTAGTTTGATTGACTTCCAAATTTTAAGGGAAACATTATGAGAAAATTGACAGCTTGGCTGGGTGATAACATGAATTGTTGTGAGTAATAATTGGAAAGAGAGAAGGCAAAGAGTATAGCATAAAGAGATTTCCTGGTAGGGGAAATGCCGCAATCAGTTTTTTAATTCGAAATTTTCTTTACAATGCCGCAGTTTGCATTTCTTTAAAAAAGCCGACTTTGTTTTCTTGTCTGTTTTCTTGTCCTTTTGCCTCTTCTCCTTCGCCTTTCAAGAAAAGAAGAGAGAGAGAGAGAGAGCAGCAAATATTGTAATCAGGCAATCTTTTTTTTTTTTCCCCTGATGTTAACCCCTGTAGTTTCCGTTAATTTTCGTGCTGCAGGAGCATTGTTATCTCTGCCATGAAATTGTCTTCAGGTACTTCCGCTTGTTGCCGATGGTACTTCCGCTTGTTGCCGATGAAACCCAGCTGTTTCCTGTGTTTTTATGTGCTGTCCAACAGGTTCCTGTTGGCTTCATCCAGGCCTGCCTGTCTGCCTGGACAAGACAATTTCCAGCCAAGCATGCCCTGTAGTAACACTACACAGGATTCTCAAGGGTCTTTTCAAATAATATGCAGGATTCTCAAGGGTCTCTTATCCCTGGGCGTTTCATATTTTTAAGGAAAAAAATTTAGAGAATAAAGAAAATTAAAAAGACGATCGCCGTTGCCGGGGATCGAACCCGGGTCACCCGCGTGACAGGCGGGAATACTTACCACTATACTACAACGACTCCGTTGTACTACCATTTACTTTACCATTAGGTATCTCTTCATTCAGAAAAGAGTTGATCTCCACCCAATTTCTCTTCAGAAGCAAGAGGTCAATATAGGAAGTCACCTTTTTTCCTGACAAGATATATAATGTGAACTACCTGTGAACCTCTCAATCACCTAAGGTCGTTTTTTTAGCTATGATAATTGCTCCTCTTCACATCACCAAGTGAAATGCCATCCAAGTTTGTTTATTCTTCACAATATACCTAACCATACAGGTTAGTGTCAAACTGCAGCACCCACAGCTTTCCTCACAGTACAGTATGCCTGCATAACATCTTTAAGGTCACTAAACCAATAGCTAAATAGTCCACCATTGTTCTCACCCCCACAACTATTCCCCAGAGACAAATCTCACATCAAAGTTCTTCAAGTAAAGTTTCATTTGCCAAGCACTCAACCAGAAAGATTATGCAAGGATACCCAACAGCTTAAGGCACAAAAAATCAGGCATTTTTAACACTGATACTGAAGCATCAACAGCATATCAAATGGAATTCAGTTATGCTGTCATTGGTCAGCACAAAGGCAGTAAGGTAATGTATATAAACCATACATTATAATTTATTGCCAGAACAGCCATATTTCTAAAAGTTCCTTGAGAATGTTCAGAAGAATAAAAAGAACAAAGCAGATTAGGAACTAATGATGAGAGAACATGTATGAACTCGGAGTCATTAGGTATTCACTGTCATATAAGGAACTACCCTGCAACTTCATCAACAAAGTCAAGAAGCTCAAAAATTTGTTGTTAGCAGCAGGTTGAGGACAGATTAGATTTTGAACTTTCTCCTTGTTTGCTTACTGGCACTTCCATTTATGTCAGTTGAGATATCCAGTGAAGACATCTTTGAAATTGCCACTTTGCTTCCTGTGTGACAAACAGAGTTCTTTAGTATCAAAGACAACACTGCAATCAAGGCAAATGACATTCAGAAACTGCAACTGCAAGATATGGACTTCGTGTAAGTTATAAACTCCACTTGCACAACAAGTCAACAGGAAGATCCAGCAGAGGGCAAGCACAGAAAACCTGAGTTCTCCACTATACGCAGAAAGATTCTATAGCAGCATAAACAAGATCTCTATAGCTTTCCGTAGTCAACTGCTCTGCTTAAGGAGAGATCTTGACATTACAGCTCGAGTCATTATTAATTTGTAGTACAGAGTGCTTTATCAATCTTTCGACATTCTCTTTTCTTTTGACATTCTCTTTTATATCTTTGGTTGTTAATTCCACCAGCTAAATTGCTACGACTTTGACACATTAGACAATTTATTAGCCATATGATAAGAAGCCAATCGTACAAGTTGGTCCCTCCTTTGCTGGAGTAAACGTGTACAATTGCAAGCAAGGAAAAAAAAGTTTCCACTTTGCTATTTACCTCATTCACAGAGCAGTTTAAGTGATTCGAAGGCAGCAGAAAGCATCGTTCTCCTGCTTCACGTGCATGGCTTGTCTTTGATGTTCCACTCGCTGAAGTTGTGATGACAACTGAAGCAAGTCAATTGTGGGCCCATCTTCACATGAAGGACGACTTTTAGTATTCAGAAAATCTGACCCTTGGTAAATTCCGTTCGAAATATTGAAGTTGGCAGCATCACTACCATCAGATAGCAGTATAGGACCCATGTGACTCCCTTCAGAAGAATTCAGCCCCGATGAGGAGAACTTATTTGGTATACCACTTGTTGAAGCCTGTGAGCTCACTCCTATAAGCTTTTCACAGACTTGACTCATGCTGTAATGGGTGTTGCTGGCTGGTAAAACCAGGGAACGAGCCATGGGAATTCCGGACGAATGGCTTGATGAGTTATGTGATTGAGATGACAGAAGAGAGAGAGCACAACTAGAGTCTGAAATCCCGGATAATCCTTGAATGGTTGATGTTGTATCACAAAAGTTAAAGTCTTCACTTCCTAGTGACGTGAACAGAGGACGTGGCCCAGAATCTGGTCCTCCAAGATTATGTGGATATCGAGTACTGTTCTCACTGAATATGCTTCCTATTGCCATGTTAGCTCCATTCTCATGGAAACAAGGAAACAGTTTCTCAAAATCATTTGAAGAGGCAAGAGCCTTTGAAGGCATATGCCCATTTGTGATGGTAATTGCTGACAGAGGAGCATAAGCACTCCCATCTTCAACTTTAACACGCTTGTACCAAACATTTGTTCCATATCTTTCAGGATACACAACTCCACTTGGGAGTATATCTTGGCAAATAAAGGATGAGGTTGTTGATATAGTACTGTGAAATCTGCCATCCGCAAAGCCTGCAAAGTTTTGAATGCGTAAAATACATGGTTTCCCATTAGCATCTTCAGAATTCCCTTTATCAAAAAAAATATAAAATATAATATATATATATACACACACACACATATATATATATGTTATTGACCAAAAGGAAGATAGTGGCACATATTACTTTTACTTCAGAAGTTCATAAGTAATTTGGTACTATTTGCAACACAAAGGATGTCATTGTCAAAGCAAACTACAACACAACCAAAGAAAAAATAGAGGAAAAAACACAGAACACATACACACATATTAAGTTTCAAAAACAATATCATCAACAGATGTTGGTACTAAAATGAAACCGAATTCCAGGAATTCTTGTCTGTTCCATCATCAAACAAGCCATATTTCCTGTACTCCTATCTTGCTTGCTCCCGGCCTGCAATTGAGCTTATTTGCCAGATGTTGCTGCATCCATGCAGACCATTAATGGCCCATAACAAATATCATAAACATCACTTGAACTGGAATGTGAACCTCACTCTTATGGCGATACTATACGTCTAAAAATGAGAGGAAATGATAAGTTCAAGTGGCTTTATTCCACACTTTTCTTTCCTCGATATCAATACGAGCAACTTTACGTTTTAGCTTATAAAGAGGATAGAGAGCAGACAAATCAAACTCAGTTTAGCCAGAAGTGGAAAGAGGACCGGCGCATTCATGAATAAGAGATCCATCTCACTAAATATAGAAACAGATAAATCAACCCTGGTTCAGTACCAGCTCTCTAATGGATAGACAGCCCAAACGTATGGACTATGAATATGCATAGATTATGTTACTTAGTGATCATTAGTTATTCAATACTAAGAAGACAAACCTAAAAATGGTGGCACTGATGTACGCCTTAGCACGTATGTGAAGTTATAGCCAATTATGTATCTGTTTGTTTGTCTGACTCTCTGATTGAGTTAGAACACATTCGGAAACAAAGAAATATGGACCGTTGATAGTAGCTTCTGGAAGAAGTAGAATAGCAATAAAAACGAGTGTCTAGCACATTACAGGTTCATTTCTCTAATTATGAGTCAGTACAAAGGTGGATTTTAGGGGAATCTACAAACTTGAAAGTAATCTCTAATGCGAGCCATCCATAAGATATAAGAACATCAAAAGACAAGTAATTATGATCTTTTGTCCTTGTTGGTAGTTTTCATGCTTTAACTTTTGTGGTCCAAACGACCACGTGAATGTATTCAACACAACAAGATTGCTAGACTAGAAAAGAGAAGGCATGAAAGTACATCATGTATTTATTACAATAAAAGTGGGAACTGGGGCAACAACTGCAAGTTGCAATTAAATGCTATAGTCTAACCTAAGCAAATGTTGCAAATCAAGGGATGAGAATATAGAAATAAAATGAATTTTTTCCCGTGTTCTAACTTGGACATGAATTTCAGAAACAAACACTTAAAGTTGGGGAGATTAAATTGACCTGGACAAGCATGCTCATGCAAACAATAAGTTTGCTACACCTTAAAAGGAAGGTCAACCAACATTCTTTTAGTATGTTTCCAAGGAATTCCAGAACACAGCAGGTTCAGCTAACGAGCAAAAAGATATTATTGTTTCCTACATTTCAGAAACAAACACTTAAAGGTGGGGAGATTAAATTGTCCTGGACAAACATGCTCATGCAAACAATAAGTTTGCTACACCTTAAAAAGAAGGTAAACCAACATTCTTTTAGTATGTTTCTAAGGAATTCCAGAACACAGCAGGTTCAGCTAACTAGCAAAAAGATATTATTGTTTCCTACATCTTAAAAGGAAGGGAACCAACATTCTTAGGAATTCCAGAACACATCAGGTTCGGCTAACTAGCAAAAAGATATTATTGTTTCCCACACCTTAAAAGAAAGGTAACCAACATTCTTTTAGTAGGTTTTCTAAGGAATTGCAGAACATATCAGATTTAGCTAACTAACAAAAAGATACTGTCACAAACATAGGTGTATGTTGATTATTTAAGCCAAAACAATATATCTTTTACCATTATATGACTGAAGTAGCCTTGCAGCTCTTCCAGAGTGCATACCAAGTTGGGGTTTCCTCCGACGTTCATTATGGCCAGCAAGCCGTTTACGACAGCTGCGTTTACCATCATCAAATTCAGCCAGCAAATGAAACCTGAATAATCAAAAGAAAGTACTATAGCATCAAGATTCATTGACCAGTAATGAGTGGAAATCTAGCCCAAGAAAGATAAATTTTAAATATGTATCTTACTAAAGTTTTAGCTATGTTTCAAAGATATTGGTTACCTTTTTTCTTTTCTTTTTTCCCAAAAGATATTGGGACGACAGAAAGCTAGTGGATAACTTATATATATCTAGGACACATCAGCATTCCAACTGAGAAAACCCATTGGCACAGGGCAAAGAATTAGGCAGAAATATATCATTACTAAATAACCAAATTTGAAAAGGAATTTAAGAAACCCATGAGAGAAGGAAGAAGGACAAAAAAGTATATATTAAACGAAAAAGGCAGCAATCAAACTGAAAAATTCAAAAAGCATACATAATGCGAGAACAAGGTTTAAAGTTGAACAACTCAAAGTTTCTTAATGCTCCATCACATGATATATGAGAAGACATGGAAAAAGAAATGGCAACTTGACATATCATTAACAGCATACAAGTGGCTACTGCAGGATATGAAGTTTTGATTTTGACACCTCCTGGAGGCATTCAGCAATTAAAAAATATATAAAGTACTTGGTGAAAATAGAACCAACCTGCTACATTGTTGACAGAACCTCTGCTCAATGCCATTGACAATAACTTTGGCTGTCTTTGAATGAACCTCACAAACTTTATGCCTCTTGTGGTATTCTTTTGAGGAGCTGAGATCTTTGTTACAACCATGCACTTGGCAATAAGCAGTGTAGGAACTCAACCCGGCCATCCGTGTCCTTTTTGGGAGTGTGGAAGACTCTGACGAAGACATAATTGGGACTCCTTTAGAAAATTTAGAATTCTGACCACCTCCATGATCAACAAACCTCCCCAGTTTCAAATCTATAAGTGATGAATCCCTACTGTTAGAGTCCACCATACAGCTGGAGAGCTTCGAAGTGGATTCATCTTCCCCAGAAAATGCATTTTCTGTAGCCATAATCGGATTCACACTTCTTCCACCAACAACCTCAGCACTCAAAACATCCCTAACTGAATCATTGGATACTTGCTTTCCTACAACATCTTGGAAACCCAATTCCCCAAAATCTTGATTGACTATAACTTGTTGATCTGAGACTAGCATGTTGCTGCTAAAACTACATGGAGTTTTCAATTCCCAAGTGAATAAAGCATTTTTACTTCTCGCAAAGGAATCAGAAACTGAAATTGTTTCATTGGATATGGAGCCCTTTCCTCCAGACACATAGCTCCAAGACTCCATTACATACAACGAAATCAGAGTTTATCAGATCGCACAGAACGTCCACTTGAACTCAAGCAAGAAAGCCTCTCTCTCAACACTTTAAAGCCAAATAATCTAACTAAATTTTACTCTCCAAAAGCTTAAATGAGCTCTCAAACCACTTCCGAGCAACCATTTAAAGATCTTTATAAGCACAGCAGAAACTCAACCAGAGCCCACCCCAACATCAACAGAGAAACATAAATCCCTACAAAATCCTTTCTTTGAAGCCTGGAATTCAATGGATTCTCAGCTCCTGAATGCATCAAAAAAGAAAAACCCATTAGACTCTCAGTCAACAGATTAATAAAAGCCCCCGAAAAAAGCATAACCCGAATAAATTTCAATCAAGAAACACTCAAAGTAGAAAGTAAAAGAATGCTCAACCAAGACCAAACCAGTAAAAGGCACAGAAAAACATAGACGCACGAACCAAAGAAAAAGAGAGTTCATATGCTGGAAAAAGAGAGCTATTCAGTGACCAGAAAAGAAAGCTAAGGTCCAAAAAAATCACCCAAATGATTATGTGAGAGAAAGAGAGAAGAGTTTGCTTTACCAGCATACAGCAAAGTGATGACAGAATGAAATGGTGAAGCAGACCCAGGTCAAGGGAAGAGATTCAAGTACCCAAACTCCATCGGAAAGAGAGCTTGTGGTGGCTATTTTTCTGAGAGAGAGTGAGAGAGACAGAGAGAGAGGAGAAAGAGAGAGAGCAAACACCTTTTTCTTAATGTTCATTAGTTTTTGTTTGGTGAGCACAGGAGAATCTGTAACCCCTGGGCTTTCCCTTGGCTTGTTGCCTTGGAAGAATCATTTTCGTTGGTAACACTAGAGTTTTGCTTTACCCATTTTATTGTTAGCGCTCAGTAGCGACTCTACTCAAGGAGTCAAGGGCGAAAAACGGCGCCGCATAGATATTTTGTTCATCTTTTGCTTGGCAAACTGGCAAATCATTACCTTGGCTTCATCACTTTCTACAGTATCAACACCAATGATTATCACTCTGGCAAGAAAAAACAAGAAAAAAATAATAAATTACTTAATAAATGCAAGAGTTTTCAGTAAATATTTCTTTCCAGAGATAATCATTTCACAATTTTTTTAATAATATATGTAGTTTCAAACCTTTTTTTTCCAAAAAATAGATAATATTAATAAAATGTAGAGCAATTAAAATGTGCCGGAAAAGAAGAAAAAAAGGAAACCTTTTTGACTTTTCTTCCCTGTGGGTGCTCCTAATTTTTTTATTTTTTTTCTTTTTCCCCTTTACCCATCAAAGAAAATTTGATCTGAAATAAAATGGGACAGTTTTGGGGATAAAAAGTTGTTCTGAGTGTCGATTGATTTTGTGGGTAATGTTTGGACGGTGGGAAAATGACAGGAAAAGCCAAGAAAGAAAAAATCAAAGATGGAAGATGATGAAGATGAGAGAGATTGAAATGTTAAAGGAAGAAGCAGGCAATAATGGAGTGAGTGAGTGACGAGTGATGTGTCCAATGAGTGTCCAACACACATAAAGATAAAGCCCTCTCAATTATGTTGGGATCTAGAAGACAGGCCCCACCTCTTCTTTTTTTAAAAAAAAAATCATTTTTCACCTCTTTCATTTTCATCCCGCTTGTGTTTCACGCGCACACGAGGAAAGTATGGTTGTTCTGGCTTTTCCCTCTTTGACAAGCCATGTGACTCCCTCATGGAAGACAAGAGGCAAGAAAATTGATGATTTTTCTTTAATTTTTCACGCAAGGGTTTAATTTTCCTAAGAATTACTTATTTTTTATTTGTTTCTGAAATGCAATTAATTGAAATCTCAAGGGTACCCATATTATGAGTTTTAACTTTTTAATTATAAAAATAATTAAAAAATGTATAAAGAAAACATTTGTGAAATTTGTGGGTCACATAATGCATGACCAAAAAAGAAAATAGACTTAATAATGATGGACTTAACTTTGCTTTTGTGTCTAATCATGAGAATAATTAATAAAAAGATTATCCAATGTATATAATATAATATATGTTCAACTTTAATCATATATTAAATGTGAAGGACACATCATCCAATTAGGGGATGTTGGCAATACCCAAACATCTCCAATTATTTGTAACTTATTCTCTTTTTTGTGTATGTTAATGGAGCCCGGCTCATAATTCATGTAACATAGGTAACACGGTATAGGAAAAATGTATACCGGTGGATTCTAGGTAACTATTTCACATGATAAAAATAATTAAATTTAGATGTCTTACTATTATGAAATTATATAAATAAATATTGATAATTACTATTTAAAAGTTTTAAAAAATATGCTTTTTTGATTTTAATAATTAACTTCAAAACATATTTAAATGGATTTTGATCGATAAAAAATAATCAAATTTACTTATATTATAAATTTTAAGTTGAAATTTTTTATAAACATAAAAAATTAATCAAGCTAATGTCATAAAAAATATTTTAAAAATTTTTCAGTACTGAAAAGATTTTTTAAAAATTTTTACTGTTAAAAATTTTAAAATTTATAATAAAGATCTCATGATTAGATATTTAAAATTAAATATTGACCCAAAAAAGAGTGTAAAATTTATTGAAATTATTTTTTTGATATTTTATCATCTAAAATATGCTTTATTTTTTATAATAATTTAAGTTAATGTTTGATTTGATTATTTTATATAAGGATATGTTTGAAAATTTTTTGAAGTTCAAAATGAAAATCATGAGATAGAATTTTTTTCATATTTTTAAATAATATTTGTACAATAAATAATTTATAAAATTTTAAATTTTGATATTTTGTAAACATAATTTAAAGTTACAAAAAACTTAATTATTCTGAGAATTTTAAAGTAATTTATATATAAAATATAATGGGAGTCAAAGTTCTTGATGATTTTAAAATATATTTAAACGTGACTACAAAATTAAAATTTATTATAAGACAAATACAAAAGAAAAAAAGATTAGAACCATATTTTTTTGTTTAAATGTGAATATATAAATTTAATCAATTACATATTTGATATTTTGATTTAATTTAAAATGAATCTAAGTTCTGATGCTTATTAGAATTTAATAGTATTTTAACAATCAAAATATTTTAAAATAATTCAAATAAATTATACATTTTAAATAACTTTTAAAACAAATCAATGGCAATCTAAATTAAATTATTAGAGATACATATGATTTTATCAATACTTTGAACATTAAATAAAAATGAAAACAATTTAGATATATATTTTTATATATTTATCAATTGAAGATGTCTTGTAAATGGAAAAACTGAATCATGTATCATATGAAATTGAAAAATTTTAATGCATGCATGTGTGTGTCCCCTGCACCAAACTGGCAATTGGGCATTAAGCAGCTTCTTAAAGAGGAGGAGACATGAAAGCTGCATTATAACAACACATGGGGACTGGGGAGTGAGGAGCAATCCACCAAACTGCCCTCCCTACAAAGGTGTCCTTCAAGCTCTTTCTGAGTTTATGGGCCATATGGTCCCCTTTTCATCATCTCAGAATTTCATGCATGTGTACACTCTTTCATTTTATTTTCTGTTTGGTTCTCAGGAATCTGTGCATGAAAGTCATCAGGTGAAAACGAAAACAACATGGACTTACATTTGCTGCTCTGCTTGCAATCATGGGCTACCAAGAGAAAAGGATTTTGACCTTTCCCCATCCCAAAATGCATCCGTAGATATATATATATGCTTTTCTTTCACTATAATCCATTTTTTCCTAATTTTTAAAAATATTAAAATTAAATTAAATTAAAAACTTTTTGTCAAAGAGAATACCAAAAATAAATTATTTTTCTATTTAATTAAAATAAATTCAATGAATAAATGTTGTATACTCATTAAGTTTCTACCATTAAATTGAAAGTCAAATAAATTCCCAAACACCTAATCTTTTGTTTATACAATTTTTTATTCACATATTTCACATATTGACATGAGAATTCTTTTATTTATTTTTTAAAATTTCAATATATATTAGTTAATGAATCATATTTCTATTGAAATACAAGTTGCTTAATTTTTTTAAAAAAATTAATAATAACTGATAGCTTAATAAAAGTGATGATTAAGATTTTTTATATTTTACTTAAATATTTATCTTACTATTGTAAATTATAATAATAATTTTTAAATTCTCATTAAAAAGCATAACAAAATTCAGACCAAAAGATTTTTATCTTAATTATGGCATTTTTAAAAAAAATCTGTCCATAATTTTATTTTCAGAATAATAATTACCATACAAAGAAGCAAGAACATCATTATTGATGAATGATTTGGTTGGCGGAATTGCAATGTTTTTAATAAAATCGTGCAAGAAAATTCGATGTCTATCATACAAAGACTTAAAGTTTTAAATTGTATGCAACATAAAGAATGTTAAATTTTAGAGCAACGGACTTAATTTTTATGCTCATCTCTTTTATGAATTAATATATATAGCATTAATGTTGGTAGCACCGACACATGTGGTGGACTTATGCCATGGGCACACTGGTATGGACTATGGACCCATTTGCCAACCAATAAGGTGGACCCAATTAATGTGCTCTTTATTTTTATTACACTAATTTGGTCCGACCGCGCCACCAATTTTAGCCACATATCATGTATCAATCCTAGATTCATTTTATAATTAAATCCTCGGTTCCATGCATATACACATTTAATTCATATCATATAATTTTCTTAAACATTGGATACGTGGGACAGAAATGAAAACTGTGTAAATTTTTTATTTAATTAATTAAATTTTGATTAAATAAATTTGTATTATCAGGAAAGTTCAAAATTTTTTTTCAAAAAAGGATTCTTAGTTGGTGAAGGTTATGAAATAAAAGAGGAAAGTTGTGAATTGAATTTCCATAATGCATGTGTGGCTCTCAAGACTGCTACCTTACCCTATAGGGAAGCTTTTGGCGAGTGGGGCAGCAGCTGGTTTGGAGAATTTAGGGATGTAAATCCATTCCTATCCTTCATTTTTTTTTTAATAACAAAAATCAGAAATTTTGGGCAGCATAAAATTTTTATTTTTATTTTTGTTCACATGATCGATATATTTTTAATGATATTTGATTTAATTTGATTTAAATTATTTAAATGGACTATATGTAGGAATGAATTAAATTTCATTTTAATATTTAATTAATTTAAAGTAATTTTTAATTTAATTTTAAAGTTGAACTTAATTTAAATTTAAATATTAAATTATATATAATATGTATAAAAATTAAAAAAATTAGACAGAAAAATTCTCAGACAGAATGGGAAACATAATTTTATCAAACTCATTGCATCCCATTTTTGTCCCAAAAAAAAAGAAAAATTGCCATATTTAATATTATTTTGTTTAAATTGTTTATATTATTTAAATTAAAAAAAATACTCATCAAATTTTATAAAAATAAAAAATTCATAAAATTTTTATATTTATTTTATATTACTAATTAAATCTTTGTATTCAAAAAATAATGAATTAAATTTATCAATTTGATTTAAATTGAATATTATCAAAAAAAATTAAAATTAGAGGAATTTAGATTAAAAATTTTATAAAATCAGTTTTTATTAAAATTTTTTTATAAATATAAAAAAATATTTAAGTTAATATCAGAAAAAATTACAAAATTTTTTCATTACTTATATATATATAAAATTTATACTATCAAAAATTTAAAAAAAATCACAAAATATAAATTTTATATAAAAAAATTATTCAAATTAAGGAGTAGAACCAAGTGAAAAATTCATTTAAATCATTTTAAAAAAATTTCAACAATGAAAATTTTTTAATTTTTATAACTATTTTTGTCAAAATATAATTTAAACTATATTGATAAATTAAAATTTAATATTTTATTTTTAAATATAACAGTTTGATTGTTAACATAATATAAATATTAAAATTTTATATAATGCTTAAAAAAATTCTTTTTTTTAAAATACCCACTTACTTTGACAGTACTACCAAGAACAACATTCAAAGGGATAAGTGAATTAACAATGGGAGCTCAAACCCAGCGCTTCCATTCCATTAACAAAGTCTAAAATCAGAATTTGTATTTGTTCTCATATTGCCATGCATAAGAATAGATGGCAAACTCCACCATATTTGTTTACTTTCAGCGTTGCAGGAAAAGATGGAAGCACTATCTCCTTCCTGCAGAAAGTGGCTATTTTTGGGCCTTGGAGACTGAGAAGAGGAAGGTCTGGGCCCTTAATTTTTTTTTTTAAAAAAGAAAAAAACCCTGTTGGGTTTGCCTTTTGGTATTTTGAAACATGAAAGTTGCCTTGATAATTTTGTTCCAAGTTGTGGGTATTGTTTTTTCAAGTTCATAATCATAGATGAAATCAATGTTTTTCTCTTGTGGTTTTGTTGTCTTCACATGTCATTTGAACATTAAATTTTTTGTTGTATAATGTAAATTATTAATTTTTTTGTGCCATTGCATCAAAGATGATTTGCATGGATGAAACCAACTTAATTAGCTTTGATAAGTAACCATGCTTATTTACTATTGGGTATACAGTGTCATACAAAATCATTTTTTTAGGGCACCTAATTTTTAGTTTCTTTCAAATTAAGTTAATCAAAGAGAGTTAGATCTAAACACGTAAAGTCTTCAGTAGTCTTTAATTCAGCTCATTTTTCTTACGATGGAGACTGATAACCAATTCGACTAATTTCATTGGTATTACATAAAAAAAAAAAAAGGTCAGCTTTTACTTCCATCCATGAAGTTCATTAAATTCAATGTTGCGTTTGGTACGACACTCACATTATGGATGAGTACAGTTACATCAATGTATATATTAAGGAGTAAATAGAGAGCATATATCACAAAAAGTTCATAAAGACAAATGGGTATCTCTTTAAGGCCAAAAAAGTGTTGATTAGCTAGGGGTTTAATTTTTTGTCCCATTACCCTAATTAGAGTTTTAAAGGTTTCTTTACGATGTTCATGATGCGATAATGATCAAAATGTTCTTTTTAAGAAAGTTTTGGTGCTAACGTATATTAATCTTATAACTAATTTAGAAGGAATTAACCATTCCAATGCATAATCAAATCTCTTTATCCTAATGGCATACAATGAATGCAAGCGTTGAAAGTCATGGAAAGGAACCTTTGATTTGAATGAAGTTGCTAAGATGCGTAGAAGAATTGGATTCTGTTCATGTGCCACAAAAAGGGCATAGTCTACACATTGATAGCTTCCTTCATCACACATCACATGTTGATAAAGACATTATCATTTGGGTATTGTCTCCAGAGCAAGGATTACCACCACCCATCTGCCCAAAATAAAGATATAAAATGATCCTTTACACTCTCTCTCTTTTGCCAAACTTATGTGTTAATTTTGTTAAAATTGATAAGATGAAATGAGAGAGGGTGGAGTCACTGGTGATGGGTACAGAACACAGGCAGAGTTCTATCATGCTGTATCTGGCTGCAGCATTGAATGCGTATGCATTAAGCAGAAGAAATGGCATCTGTTGTGTCTTCCTTTAGCTCCATGTGCTTTGCCTCTTGCCATGTCTGAAGTGCCCAAAAAATGTTGAATGCTGCCTTTACTTATAAGATAAGAATTTAAAGATAATAATAATAAATTAATTAATTAAAAAATAAATTTAAATGATCGATTATATGCCTAAATCTAAAACACATACCATAAGATATTTTTCACTGAGAAATACTTAGAATCCTCACCCTTTTGGTATTATTTGATGAAAATATGTCTTTATCAAAAATTTAAATCCCCACGTAAACATCAAAATTAAACTAGGTTTTAAAATAAGAGATAAAGATAGAAATAAGTTTTCAATAAATTTTATCTCAATAAATGTTATTTTTTAAAAACATTATTTTATATTTAAATTATATTTTTATTATTTTTAAATTCAAAAATTAATATTTATTTTTGATAATTTTAATTATAAGTGACTAATATTCTTAATAGTTACATGATTCATGAACACAAGAGGCAATATTTAGTGGGTGTGTACCAAATCTTAATGACTTAATGCATGCGGACACATTCTAGTCATTATCAAAATGTGGAAAAAGTTACATCTACCAAGAGTGATCATTTTAATCTATTATTATACAAATTTTAATATTGGACACAAGTAATATAAGATTTTTTAATGTTTTTTAATTACCAATCAAATTGTTATATTTAAAAAATAATAAATCAAATTCTAATATTTATTACTTTCAACACATAATGTCCATAACAAGAAATCGATTGATAAGATAGCATCATATATTTACATTTATAAGATAAAGTTAGACACAAATAATGTAGAAATCTTAATCTGCTTCAAATTCACTTACAAATTCAATTTAAAATTATCAAAAAGGTCCAAACTTTATGATTTAAAAAAAGAGAGGATAAAATCCAAGAATATCTGCATTGAGTTGGGAAGTGACCATAGGAATCTAACTATGTGGGTATGTGCTTTGGACTAAAATAGATGCTGGTGCTTGCAGGCAGGGACCAGTGAACATCAAATTATCATTGAAGTGACCCTTTTTTTTTAAAAAATAAATAAATAAATTTGTGTAGAGTTGATATGGCAAATAATTGATGGGTAAGCAGAGAAAGGGAAAAGAGGAGGCACATGGGTGAGAGATAACCCCAGCAACTATAATTGGAAAGATATTATGCCTCTGGACACAAATGCCATACACAGAAAGGCATCATGTCAATTATAAAAGCCAAGAAAATTGGATTCCAAAAAAGATGCTTTCTTTACTTTTTATCTTCTCTTAGATTTTTATTAAGGTTTTCCATTTAAGTTCACTCTAAAAGGAGAAAGGTAAACACACCCACATTACTCAACCTTACCGATATTTTTTTATTATTAATTTTTATATATAATCGGCTTTGTTTTATAATTGTTATTTTAAAATCTTAATCGATTCAAAAAAATTATTTGTTAAGTCATTTTTTATAATTTTTAAAAAATTATAAAATATAAATTATTTAAAATTTTTAGAATTTTAAATCTAATTTTAATATTTAAAAAGTAACAAATTAAATTCTATTTATTAATTTAGACTCAATTGAATCTTTTTCAAAAAAATTAAAAATTAAAAATATTTAAATTAAAATTTTTATATCACTAATTTTTTTAAATTTTTTTATAAATGTAAATATTTAACTTACCATTACAAAAAAAATTTCAAAATCTTTTGAACACTGAAAATATTTTTTTAAAAAAATTTATTTTAAAAATTTAACAATTTATAACAAATAGTTCGTGGGACAAAAATTGTTTTAAATTTAGGGATTGATTCAAAATGAAACGTAAAATTTATTTTAAAATATTTTAATAATAAAAATATTTTTAATTTTATAAAATAATTTAAATGAAATTCTAATTTAAATCAAAGTAATAGATTAAAATTTAATTTATTACTTTTTAAACATTAAAGTTAGCTTTGACAAGCAAGGTATAATTACCAGTTTTAAGTAGGTCTATATAAAAATCACATAGTTTTATATATTATCTAATAGTGTGATTTGCAAATGAAATTTGATATAAAAGCTTATTCATGTATATATATGCAAAGTACTTTTATTTTAATTTTTTCTGAAATGTGATGATAATTAATTCACCGTTCCGTAATTCAAATTTAGTCTCACTTCAATTGGAAAATATCCAAATTCCAATTATGTAGCTACTAAAATTGATGTTTGGCTTACTTGACATGTATTATTATTATTGTCTTTTTAATATTGGTTGATGATCAAAAAGTATATATAATTAAATCTCGTAAATTAATTATAAAATTACTATTTATTATTTCATATATGAAATAAAAACAATATGATGATATTAATTAAAAAGCTCGATTCATATCACATCGTAGACATTGTTTATTTTTAAAATTTTTTTATCACGACTTTTTTCATAATTAAAGTAATCTTTGATCTACATGAGAAATTTAAATATCAAAATAAATAAATCGACTTTGAAGTTAAAAGAGGAGGTATGCAAAACCGTTTTCCCAATCTAATTAAATTTGTGTTTTAATATGATTTTTAATTTAAATATGATAGTCAATTCATTTTTTTTACTTATTATTATTATTATTTTTGTTATCGGTTTACCCCTTAATTAAGAGATGTTGAGGTTCTAGAATGCATGTGGGCATGTTCATGTCATTGCCGACCATAAAGAAACAATTTGACATTAGGGTTATCCTTTGTACTACAGTCTCTTTCAAGGTATATGGTAACATATCTTCATGTGTACTTTACAACATTGATATCCTCAACCATGCATGTCAGCTCAAAAGGTTATTTATCAATTGATAATTTATTAATTAATTGCTAATATTACATGGAGGAAGAAAAATGATCATCAAATGAACTTAAAATAGAGAGTCAAAGAATCACTATGAGGTTATATTGGAAAGATTCATGTTGAGATTTTACAAGAATGAGACCAACCATATGAGTTTATGCACGAAAAATTCATGTTGATGAGGTCTTGCTAAGTATGAGACCTCCACTAGTCGATCATCTTAGCCATGATAAAACACATGGCTACTATTGCAATGTTGGGCTTGACTTTTTGAAAGCTCCAAGCAAAAATAGAAATGAGATTTTTTTATTTAAATTTATGATAATATACAAAAAAAAAAATCATGTATTGATAAAAATAAAATTATTTTAAATAAATTTTTTAGTAGTTTAAAAAGTAAATGTATTAATAATATTTTTATAATCAATTTGTTTTAATATTGTTCAAAATTATTAATTCATTTAATTAATCTTTTTTGTAATAAATTAATCATAAATAAGATTTCAATAATTTTAATTTAATTTTTATTTTAATAAAAACTATAGTCATCAGTATAGTCAATAATATTCTATAAGCAATTGAGACATTAAAAAAAAAACCCAAAACTTTTATAAACTCTAAAATTTTAAGTAATATTTTTTATTAGTAAAGTTAATTGTAACATTTTTAGTTTAGAATATAAATCATTTGAATCAATATCTAAAATGTTACCATATGTTAGAGTATTTTAATAGTAATACAATATTTTTTCAATTTATTATCATCTTAAGACTTTAATTTATTTGAATCATGTGCTTACAATTATTCAAATCTACTTTTTAAAACATCAATAGCCGCATCCACTGTAATGATAAAATAATTTACTCCAAAAAAATCTTCAAAATTTGACATTTTTTTAAGAAAAATAGGTTTAATGTTAATTTTTAATGTAAGATTTATAACACTAATCATAGCGGAAGTAAATCCATTTTCTTTATAATTTTCAAAGAAAGAAATTACTCCCTTTAATTTTTTTTATGGCATCATCAATATATATAGATTGCAATATTTTACTAACCATATTAATTAAAATCAAAATTGCTAAATAATCATACCTAACAAAAAATTAAAATACTTTATTAAACTCTCAGCTTCGCACTTTGTCTTAACTTCAATACTATTTTCAAAATCTTCTTTTATTTTTGGAGTTTGGTATTTGATAGTTTTCACACTTTTAGTATGACTTTCATTCCGTGTGTTAGATAATGATTGAAGAGTTAATTTGTGTACATAATCTTATAATTTTTTTTTTCATTTTGTAGAACTATCAAAAGGTAAATATATACGTTGAATAACTTCAAAAAAAACATAGTACTTTGACACGAGAGTTTGCCATATCATAAATAGTAAAATTAAGAGAATAAGAAGCACATGAAACATACAATGGCTTAGGATTTAATTCAAGTAATCTTTTGGCACACCTTGATGTTTACCTTTCATATTAAATCTATTATCATAATCTTGTCCTTTTACATTTTGAATACTAAGATAAATATCAATGCAAATTGTGATTTATTAAAATATCTAAATCCAAATATGTTATGCACATGCAAAAATTTTAAAAAACATATTTCTAATTTTTATTGGAGTAATTCACATGTCTACACATCATGCAATTAAAATTATTTATTTTTGGTGACTGATATCTGGAGCACATTCAAGTATAATAGAAAAAAATTTAACTTCCTTTATTTTTGAAATAATTGCACTATTTAAAGTTTTCGATAGGGCTCATTATGCTAATAATATATATTTAATGCTTAAAAGTATTTTTCAAGAGTGAAGTTGATGATAATATTTTTGCAATTGATTTTGGTAATACTTCCAATAATACTATAGTCTTTTCTCAATTAGTAGCTTTATGTAATCCTTAATTTAGTGGTATATTTTTTCATCAAGGATAAGCTTATCATGTTTTAATGTGGATTAAAGTTACTTTATATTATGATGCTATTTCACTTATTAGAGAAGCATTGCATTATTTGTGAAAACATCCAAAAAATAAAAAATAAAAGCTTGGAATAATTTTGTTCGAGTCATACTATGTCCCATAAGATTTTTACACGATATTTTTACTCATTAGAACTTCACACATAAATAATTTATGAAAGCAATGTATATAAAGAATTGTTATGTGATTTTATAAAAAGATAATGTAAGTATTATTATTCTTCATCCTTAACAATATAATATATGTTAAAAAAATTATCAACTATTAAAATTTTTTAATGGTATTATTAATTTTTTATTGGATATATAGATGATCTTAATATAAATTTATTTATTATTGAGTTTATTAATAATATTGTTCAATCAGAGAAATGTAGGAAAGATGAAAAATTACTCTATTATACTGATCAAGTCAAAAAAGATAAATGGTTAGAAGGTATTATTTTATATTTTGACTATATATTTGCTTATCTTAGTATTTGACTCACGTTTTAAATTAGTTAATTTGAATAAATATTTAACTTATTATTATAAGTATTTATAAATAAAAATATATATTATGATTATAATTGCATGTATTATGAATTTATTTTATTCATTATAAAATAAATATTTTAAACTTTATTGTCAATATGATAATATTAATATTGACATAAATTTGATATCCTATCTAAAGTTTCATCTTTAAAACTTGTTAAAAGGTATCAATTTTTACCTCAAAAAAAAAAAAAAAAAGTTACAAGATCCATTATCATCGAGCTCAAACACCTAGTTTGAGAATTATTTAGCAATATTTTCTTGAGTTCGTTAAGAATATAATGATTTTAATCTCTTATAATGGTGAAAAAGGTATTAAAGATATATTTCAATTTCGATTATTATAACCGATTGAAAATTCTTGCAACATCAGTTTTTACATTTACCATGAAATAAGAGTTCAATATTGGTGAAAACAAATTAAATAAAAAAAATGTTAATGTATGAGTTTGCATCCAATTCAAGTCCAAATTTATCTTATAACTAGATTAAGGTGTAATTTTGATAATAAAAAATAGATTAAAAATTAAATTATAGTTTATTAAAAAACAAGAAAGCACCGACAATTATTATTGAATTTTTCAAATTTTAAAAATAAAAGAACTGCATGGTTTTTAATTTTTAATCTTGAAGAAAATATATTTGCAATTTGATTTTGACAAAAGGTACATGTAAATTTAATTAAATTATTTATTTTTAATCAGTTAATTTAATTTGTTAACTTAATTATTTTTATTTTTAAAATATATTTAAAATTAACAATAAATAAAAATAAATCTCAACTGTTTTTTATTTCAACTTGAATTGATTCTAAATTGACATTAAAGTTAAATTTGGGCTTGCAATGATTTTGAATTGAATATCAATTAAAATTAAATTTAAATCAAAATAAAAATTTAATAATTCAAAATTTCATCAATTAATCTTAACTCTTAACCTTGCATCCACAATCCAAACTCGAATCAAATCAAATTGAAATCGTTGCCGCATTTACCCAGCCTTAATAAACTAGATGTCAGTCTTTCTATAATAACATCATTATTTGTTAGTAAAAGTTTAGCTCTTGGGATATTTTTTTAATGTATTTATTTACTGTAAATCAACATATACCATTAAATCAATAAAAAATATTAAGTACAAATCGAATGTTTTATTATTAATCCATATTATATTATATATATATTTTTTTATATAAATTACTTTTGATAGAACATCAACTAAATATAAAGAGTCAAATTTAATGTACCAATTTAATATTAAAATATAAAATTGCCGAACTTAATTCATATATATATATATATTATGATGAGATTCTATTATTTGGACCATCATAATTTTATCTATCAGTTGGTGGAAGGGCAAAATTTTTTTTGCACAAGTTCATTTACCATTCTATCCACAATATTTGTTGAATGAAATTCAATATTGAAAAATTATCTGAAAAATCTTGGGAAAAGAATATTTGATCTATGGCAATTATTGGGATTCAAATTTAATTAATAATTAAATTATTTTCTGTTAATAAAAAAATATTAAAAAAACACGTGAAACATGGAAGTGTTTGTGGAATTTGTAAATAATATTAAAATAATATGATATTATTTTTTATTTATTTTGTCCGTCGGATTAATTCGTGGTTGCAACGAACTCCTTAGTCACATAAGAGCGTGGTCACTTGTTTCTCCGCGAGGCAATCTCTACTTCTTCAAAACGTGTCGACTTCTGCGTCCGGTAACTGTATGTTACCGTTGGGTCATAGTGTAATGTCTGCTTGACACGTGTCCTCTGACAAGAGTGTTTGGTGTACTCTGAAAGCTGGGAGCTGACATGTCGGTTTTTGATTGTAACTTCTACAGTTTTTTGACACACGATGCTTTCTCTTTATCTTTTTGGTAGAAATGAATTTAATATTTGATTTGAGAGAATTTGGTCTCATTAACCCTTTCACTTTCTTTTTTACTTTCTCATCCAAACAGAGTAATTTCCACAAGGAAGAAGGTAAATGAAAATTGGATAGAATGGGAATACATTTTTTTTCTTTTTTATTTTGAGATTTTGAACTTATTTTGATATTTTTATTTTATGATTTTAAAACATATTTTATAAAATTAAAAATTAAAATTTTATACATTGCTTCTTTTGTAGTTTTTTAGATGCTTTGAGAGCCAAAAGATCAATGGCTTACAAGCCCAAAATTTTTTCATGACATTACTCTTCTAGTTTTTTTTTTTCCGATTTGATTTTCCATTTTACGTTGATTATTGGATAACAATGCTTTCACTTTTTTCTTAAGCAAATTAATCAATGGGTCATTTTAATTCTCATAGTTTAATTGACCAATGAATAGAGAGAGAGAGAGAGAGAGAGAGAGAGAGAGAGAGAGAGAGATGATTATGAAGTTAGAAATAAGAAGCATTAATTGTCTTGTCTTCAAGAATGTTGCATCTTAATTATTGTCCCCCACATGAAATAATTGGAATAGTCCATTTCACTATGAAATTTTTTAAAAGATTAATTATTTACCGATGATCAAACATAAAAAAAATTGTACTTCTTTGGCATATTTAATTATCTTCTATTTATTTTTGTATTTTATTAGGGATGATGATAGAATAAACTGAAAATCGTGCATCCATTATTCATTTATCACATTACCCACTTTTAGTTGGCACATAATTAATCAATGGGGGTAGACTAATTTAGTGCAAACAAAATGAGTTTGGTAAGACACACCTTTGGAGGGAGTTTGTTGGGGGAGGAATCAACAAAGCAAACCATTTAGTACCTTAATTATAAGATGAAGGAAGAAATATGCATTTTTTTTCCTTAGAAAACTCTTTTGTATGTATTAATTGTGAAATTATTTAAAAAAAATAAAAAGACATCCCTATATATGGTACGCCTCTCGCTTAAATTATTACCCATTTGCATCATAACTAAAGATACTACTTTGCTTATAAATTTTTGATAAAAAATGATTCTTTACTTATTTGCAAAGGCCATTTCTTTATGCAGATAATAAGATTTTAGACTTGATCATTATACAAGTATATGCAAAAATAAATTATAAAAATATTTTTTAATTTTTATTTTAATAAAATTCATATCTTTTTGATGTATATAAGATTCTCAAAATCACTTTTATGCACATATCCTATGGCTAGTCACCCTTCATTAATTTTAACTAATGTGCATGGTATATTAGAGTTCATAACTCTTTTTCAACAAGCATAAACTTGCTCACTAAACTTAAAGAATCATTGTTTGTTGATGATACCATATAACAAAAGTGTCACGGAGATGAGACAGATTATAGTGATTTTATGTTTTAAATCCTTAATCAGTCTCATAGCCATGTATGCACGACGTGAGATCAATTTGACATGCCTTTATTCATTAATAGTACTTAAATTTGCTTCACCTATGAAAAATCAATATGAGATTGCTTTAGTTTGGAAGAATATTTATTGGGCCCAAAAAAAGCTTAAATCAAAACTAAGTTTAACCAAATTACTCATTAAATTTAAAGAAGTCAAGGTATGTACAATTAATTATACTTTTATAACTTATAAAAGATAAATATATGAAGATTAAGATCCTCAATCTGATATGAACTATGTTGAATTTTTGAGCGATGTTCATATATTGTAATATAAAAGTAATATATTTTTTTTAAATTTTTCAGAAGCTCAACATAAACTCAAATTAATGAAAGATCTTATCTGCTCATGAGTGAAGACGCACTAGGTAGCTCATCACAAACAAGAAACTTGGTTTTATGTCTGAACAAATTTCTAAAATACTTGTCCCCTATTTATCTTGAGATCTAAGATATAATTGGTGATTTCCTCACCTCGAAAAGACATCACCTCATGCTAGAGATTAAACTCTATAAAAATAGGATTCCATATATGATTTAAACATGCTCTCTAATTTAATTTTATGTTATTAAAATATTTGCTGACTTAAATATTGATGAACTCTTAGTCAGAGTTATGTTCTCTTTAGCTCATTAGAGAGTACCCATCTCACACTTCTCGGCTTGTTATTTTCACTCCCATCTATTTTTTCATAACATCATATAATATCCAGAGATAGCTTATTAAAAAAATATAAAAAATAAATAAAAATGAAACTAATAAAAAGAAAATGACAGTAATTAAAAAAGATATATATATAGAGAGGTTATCAACATATTGCCTTTGGAAATGAAATAAATATAATCAAGGAAAAAAGAAAATGATCTAATGGGAAGTGGACACATGTACCCAGAAGACTGTCACTTTTAAGGTTGCTGTTGACGTCCACTAGACATTACGTAGTAACATGGACATAACATCGTAAAACCATTAAAGAAAGAGAGGAAAAAACAAAAGTGGTAAGCAGAAACTAACCTTTTCCCTATGTAATAATTATGCCTACGCATACATGATATGTTGGATTTATACACATACATAGTTCTATTTGTATGCATATGTAGTGTGAGTGGTGACATCAGAGAGAGCATGTGAATGAGTCTGTTTATGAAGGAAGCAGTGAAAAAACCGGGCTTTTAACAGTGTTCAAACTGAAGGAACAAACGCACGTCTAGGTATAGTTTAAAGCAAACCAATCTGCTAGGATGAAGCAAAGATAAAGGCATAGAAATCACTCAAAACTCATTCTCAGGGTTTCCATTTTTCTGTTTTACCATTAATTCTCCTTCAATCTCCCTCTTGGTGTACCTTAAAAAACCCAGGCCCTTCAAAAAGTTCTCTCACCCTTTAACCAAGACTAGAAAGGGAGGTCTTTCCACAGAGAGAGAGAGAGAGAGAGGCACCGTGTGATTTGCGGGTTGTTAGAGAGAGAGAGAGAGAATGGGGAGAGGGAAAGTTGAGCTGAAGAGAATAGAGAACAAAATTAACAGGCAGGTCACATTTGCTAAGAGAAGAAATGGGTTGCTCAAGAAAGCTTATGAGCTCTCAGTTCTCTGTGATGCTGAGGTTGCTCTCATCATATTCTCAACCCGTGGCAAGCTTTATGAGTTCTGTAGCAGTTCTAGGTTTGTCTTTCTCTCTTTTTCTGCATATGTTTATGTATGTACGACTAAGTGTGTTTATGCCTGTGTATACATATGATTATGTGGTTTCGGATCTCAGTTTCTACTGCATCTTCCTTGTGTTTCATTTAGCTGAATTCATATTTTTGGTAAACCTAGCCAGTGCTTGTTATGCGCTTGATTGAGTGTCAATGGGTTTTCTTGAACGTGGTCTGGTTATTAATTGCTGAGGACACTGTCTCTGGTTTTGATGATCCTTTCATTCGAGTAAAAGTTGTATTCTTTCTGTTCTTATGAAGATCTGTTCCTTTTTCTTGTCTTTCATTGTCATAGTTTTGGAATAGCCTTGAAATGATGTGTTCATCTGCAAAGGATTTGCTAGCTAGGTTCTGTCACTCTTTTAACCTATGGATATCTCAATGAGTGCAGATGTAAAGAGCATAAATTCAAGAAAACCAGGCTTTTACAGTGAGAGTTCTAGTTTTGTTGCTAAGCTTGATTAGTGGGTCAGATTTTGGATTATTAGGTTTTATTGTGTGCCTACCACAGGAGATGAAGATGAAAGAAGTTTTTGTTAACCCTAATTAATAGAGCTCGAGTCTCCACTAACACTTATTTCCTGTTGAGATTTGGTTTCAGAGATGTGATGTTTTGCTGTCTAAGTCTGCTTCACTTTGTGGTGTAATAAAAGACTTCTGCAGACAGTGAGAGAGAGAAAGAGGCTTCTTTTCCTTCTAAAGCTGCCAATCTGTAGAAATTTGTCTCAGCTAGTTGTGTTTTGTATCTTTTTAAACTCTACCTCTTTTTATTATATATATTTTTAATAAATTTGATCTCACTAAGTCGCAGTCACCAGTTCTGCAAGTCTGAAACTGAAGTTTGAACTGACAAAAGCTCTTGTCATAGGTACTTAAGGTTTCAGTAAATTTGGGGAGCTTCATTTTGCTCCACTCTTTGGTTTATTTGATCTCTTCTTCTTCTATAATTTCTTTCGCGTTAAAAAATGTTTAAGATTTGATATGTCTTTATAAATCTCAATCTTATAGGCTAAATGTGCATGTGATCCAGACTTTAATCCATTATGGCAAAGCTGCCGACTATAGCCTTTTCCGGTGATGATCATTGAAATGACCACAGTTTTATAAATATTTTTGAAGAAAATGGTCATGTTTGTCATAAACTTGTATATATATATATATATAAAATATATATATATATATATATATAGAGAGAGAGAGAGAGAGATGCATATGTGTATATCTACATTATAAATGGAGTCTGCCAGTGCATTCACACTTCATGGCCATAATGTATATATTTTCATTATTCTTTGATATTAATTTACTTTTGCTAGTCTAAACCTATTGTACACTAATGGCATGGCATGTTAGTCCTCCTAGGTGTAGTTTTCAGGGTGGTATGCATTATGGTATCATGACCAGAGGCAATTGGCTTCTGATAGTTGATTATTGGTGAATTTCTACAATCAACTTAATATTATAAAATTGATAGAGAAACATAGCAACTTAGTATATGCATGTTAAGTATAAAGTTAGATATTTCTTTTCGATTATCAAGAAGTTCAAAACAAACAACAGAAACTAGGTAGCTGAACTTGAATTCTAATGCTGGAACTCAAATCTTTCAAAATACTTTATTTATGTTTCTTTGGTTCCTAAATTAAGAAAACATCACAGACTCAATGGAGTCATATGATTTGGCAAAAAAGGGTAAAATTTTCTTCCTCTTCCTCAACTTTGGTGATCATACTTAACCAGACAGAAAGAAGAAAGGAAAAGGAAAAAGAAGATACTAAAAATGAAATGCTTGAGAAGTAACAAATAAGTAGATATCATCCATCTCGATTCTTAAAAATCAAAAAAGAAAAAAGCTGTGATTGTATTCGACATTTTGAAGCATCTACCAAAACACCGTTCAATAAAAGATACATATTTTTTTATAATAATATAAGTTTTATCTTGACATGCTTGCAGGCATTCTTGTTTTGTAGATAATTAGTAATTTCTGGGATGAAAGGTTTCTAGTGGCTTGTTGCATTAGCTATGCATCTCAAGGAAGAGATGAGCATTAATTAATGCATCATTTATGGAGTTCGTACAGCTGACAACAGCAGCTATCAATTTTCTTATAGTTAGAGAAGAAAAAAGAAAAAAGTGTAGGTGATGCATGTCATAAATCATGTTATGCTGACCAAACATGATATTGAGCTCAATCTCCACATGTGGAACTCTCCACACCATCAGGATTCACCCTTCTGCTAATAAGTAGTAGCCAAATGCTTAATTTATTATAAGCTGTGGTCAGATAAGTAGAAGAAAGGTAAGTCACTCTTCCCAGTAGCCATTGATTGTACTTCTTCAGTATAAGGTTGACTATATATACGGCTAGTGATGAACTATGTACCTTCTTAGCATATGCAGTCACTTTTAGAGTAGCAAAGACATTTCTACTCTGAGGTATGAATGTTCATTTTCTCATCTCACAACCTCTCTGTGGAAACTAGGTTGTAGGGGAAGCCTGAGATCAAATCTTAGTAACTGAAGGTTATATCCCACTGGCAAGAAGATCTATCTTCCCTGTATAATACAATTATTACCCTGAAAGGAAAGAGTCCAGAGAGAGAACAATAATTCTGGCTTCTTGTGTCATAGCTATTTGAAAAATTGTTTTCTTTATACATAATGATCATGCCATTGGAAACTTCAAGGAAGGCCATATCATGGTTCGCTTCACTTGAGTTTGGTGAGGTTCTCTTGGTCCTTGTAACGTTACACAGTATATACTTTCAACTAATGGGATGAAATAAGAGCTAAAAATATATATAGTGAGACCTTGTATAGTTGCAGTCAAGATTAGGAGGTTGATAACATTGGTAGCTAGAAAAATATATAAAATTTTCAGGTTCTTAAGATGATAACTGAAAAGGTATAGAAGTAAGATTTTTTTGGTTGAAGAACTGAGGCGATTCTTTGAGTATGGAGTCAGTTGAAAAATATATACAGAAAGAAGATTACCTTTTGTTATCAAATTTCATACAAGAAACGTTATTTGCAAGTGTATAAGATCAAAAGGATAGCCTGCATGATAAAAATTATTTGCTAGGAATGACATACGTACATATTTCCCATGTGTGTATTTGTAATAACAAGAATATTGGAGATCGAAATGGTTTGTTTTTGATCAGCCTCTAGTTTCTTTGTGTTTGGTTGCTCCTCCTTGAATCTTTTCCTTTTCCTTTCCAATTCTTTGGCTTTATCAGGCTTTCCTCTCCCACTCCCTCACTTCTTCCTATATAATCCAAAATAGTTCAAAGAGATTGGAATTTGCAATATCCTTTGGTACAACAACTTATCAAAAGAGATGCTTCTTATGGACATCTGGGTTGTCAGCCTTAAAGTTAAGTTGGTAAGATTGTAAACAATGGAAATGAAGATTCTAATGAAATTAAGTTCCAAGCCCTTTCAGGTTTACCAGATCTTTAGGATTAACACAAGTGACATGGCAGTGTAAGACTTGTAACAGCCATTATAGCTGGCTTGATACTCACTTGCAGGAAGTATAAGACAGAAATTAATAGAGTACTTTCAGTAATGTTTAGTTGTGGCCTGTCTGAGTTGTTGTCTATGAAATATGTGAAGTGCTATACTTATAGGGATTGACAATAGAATCTAGCGAATTCTTCAAGCTAACGCCCTCTTGTGCCTCTTCTCCATTAGTGTCAGAACCCTAACATACTCAGTGTACAAGATTGTTTGTACATGAAACTGTTAATCACTGCTTTTCCTACTCTTGTGCCTCTTTGACTATGTAGATAGCAGAACTGTGAAGCTCTTACTTTCTTTCTTTTCCTTCTTGTTACTAAGTTTGCTTTCCTTCAAGTAGTTGACTTGCCCAGATTTCATGTGGCAGCTCTCTGATCATATTACAAATACAGTATTCTCTTGAGCTTCAGTTGTTTCATATCAAACATACTTCTTCTTTACATCCAGAAATTCTGATTTATGTTGCTTATATCATATGAGATAAAGTATTATAGCTATGAATTGGCTCTGGTGGTAACTTTTATCTTCCTTGATTTACATAACATAATATAATGCATAAAAATGGTTCTGCTCTAGTTTTTAGAGGAACATGGTCTCATCAATGCACGTTTTGAATGGCTTATTTCATTAAATCTGTAAGCTTCTTTTCCAAAAACTAATATGTTTTTTTTTTCCTGCTTTTAGCATGATGAAAACACTTGAAAGATACCAAATGTGCAGTTATAGTGCCCTGGAACCCAACCGGCAGGCCCAAGAAACACAGGTTTCTTAACTTTTTCACTTCTTAATCTCACTATGTCTACTCTAGATCATGGTTAAGATCACAATACCAATTCAGGAAACTATGGCTGCTGAGCTGCATTCAAGAAAGTTCAGTATTTACTATTTTATATCCTCTCCTACTTATATAAATATATGTCTACATATAGATGTATAGAAGATGTTATGACAAAATAATTTAATAATTAATGTGTGATGAAGCAGAGTAGCTACCAGGAGTATTTGAAGCTGAAAACAAGAGTTGAAATCCTGCAGAGATCTCAAAGGTAACCATCCACAAACAACGTATTAGATTTAGTGGAACAGTACTAACATTTTTGTGTTGATCATGAGTGATGCAGAAACTTTCTTGGGGAGGATTTAGGTCCATTAAACACAAAGGAGCTTGAGCAGCTAGAGCATCAACTCGAAACTTCTCTGAAGCAGATTAGATCCACAAAGGTAACAAAATATAAAATCTGAAAACTACATACAATTATGTCCGTTCTAAGTTCAATGTTACTATCTTTTTTTAAGCTATGTAAGTAGGCTTTTATTCATTTTCTGCATTCCAAGACTTGATTTTCTGAGAATTCATGATCATCGTTCTAGGGCTGCCTGTGTATGCTACGGCTGCAAGGCCTAAACTTGTTACTCTTCAGCGCAACCACACGGCTCAAGTTGCAGGCTGGATCATACTAATATTTTGTCATGCATGCTTAATAACATATTCACTGTTTTATTTCTATTGTGCTTTGCAGACTCAGTTCATGCTTGATCAGCTAGCTGATCTCCAAAACAGGGTAAGTTCCTCTCAAACATGTAGCTATATTAATTTACTTCTACTTGCAAGGTACTGATACACACATGCTTATCTGTCCCTGCAGGAGCAAATGCTTGTTGAGACCAATAGAACCCTAAGAAAGAAGGTACCCTTTTATACACAGTTTGTCTTCTCATTCAAGATTTCAAAATAATGAGTATTTAAGAATGAAAGGCACTGCCCCATGAGCTTCTTCTTGCTCAGTTTCAATACAATATGTCAAAGTATCTTCTGCTTAATGATCTTGTATTCTTGCATGGTGGTACTGCAAAACTGGTGACTCTCCAACTTCTGAATTTATCAGTTGGAGGAGAGCAGCTCACAGTTTCCTCTACGGCTAGCATGGGAAGCTGGAGGCCAAAACATTCCATACAGCCGCCTTCCTGCTCAGTCGGAGGGCTTCTTCCACCCTCTGCCGTCAAACTCCACACTCCAAATTGGGTACCTTTTCTTGCCACTGAATTCTTCAGATACTTCTGCTTCTTTTGAGCCACCTTATCTTATCTTCTTCTTTGCATTGGACGTCCATGGCTACAGATACAACCCTATGGCAACAGATGAGATCAATCTTGCAGGGCACAACCAAAACATCAATGGATTCATTCCTGGGTGGATGCTATGAACTCCTCATTCACATAAGATCCACGTGAACCTGCTCCCAAAAATAACTACTTCTGTTTTTCCTTTGTGGTTTGTGCTCAGTTTTATAAAACTTGTAATTAATTAATTGTTGAAGACTATTTTCATAAGTTTGTAAGTTGTAATGACATAAAAAAAAGACATAAAAAACATCTAATCTTCTAATTATATTCGCCCAGTATGCATGCCATATCTGTAATTAAAATGATTCATCATTTTACTGAGAATGTTAACCTTTAGCAGCCTAAATACTATCATACAAATGTTTCTTATTTCTCAAAAGGCATTATAGATAAGATCTTCGGTTAATCTTATTTCTACTAATCTTTTGAAATTTTTTTGAAATTTATTAATTTGATAAAATAAATATTCAAAATTTTATTTATTATTATATCAATGCATTAAATTTTAAAAACAATCAAATCAATAACAATGTTATAAATATTCTAAAGAAGTAACAAGAGTTCTGGAACAGCCTGGATTTCTTTTCTTTTGCAATTTACAGTAGAAAAACAATAAATTGCAGTGTTTGGTGTCCTGGGTAAGTCGAGAGAAGATTGTTTATTTCACTGCAACACCAAGTTTCAACTCCAATAAATTCAATACAGGTTTCTTTAAATTGGGCCTGCGCTGTCTGATTATTGGCTTATATGGCCTTTTACTTGTCTACTGTTGTGTTATTTGCTTACGAGATTTGGCTGCTTGAATTTGGCAAAGCTTGACTCTCTTGAATAAGTGAGAAAAAGGCTTAATTGAATCTGGTAGAAAATGGTAATGAATTCCTTTACTAAACTGTCTGGGTACATTGTTGTCTTTTCTCAAATGGTAATCTTAAAAGACTAATCAAGCCGATACTTGTCTCTTTCTATTATACCTAATTTATCAATCATCACAAATCATGATCCTCGATCTTTTTGTCTTATTTCCTACCCACATTATAAATATTCACTTCCTTTTTGATCCACTTGTTAACATTAAAATAAAAAATTTCTTTCCCCATAAGAGTGACTGAAATTATTAAGCTTTATATTTTAATCTTTTTAATTATGAATCGGATGATGCTCTCGATCAGACGAATAGTCACTTCTTCACTTTCATTTTATTTATTTATTTTTCTTTCTCTACTGATACAGTACACAGTAGTATTATGCTCTCCATCACCCTCACCCTCCTCCCTTATGTATATCTTTCTTTTTTTCCTTTTGTTTCATCACCTTAACACAACCAAGACTCATACTTTTTTTATTCTCTCTCTAAAATCTAGCATTCAAAATCCATTTCTTTTCCAAATTCTCAGCATTTTGGATGACTTGAACAAGAAAAATGACATTTTGAAGGATTGCCTTAGTATTTTGACATTCAATCTTTTAAGGAGCTAATTTTCAAGTAATCTTTTAACGAATTCAATGGATAATAAGGTGGGTCGAAACCCATAAATTATGTTTGTTAATTTTTATTTATTTATTAGGTTATCTTCTTTATAGTATTTGTGCAATGAGTTATATATTTTCAATCATTCATTTGACGATTGGTGAGATACGAGTAGGAGTTTCATTTGAACTCATGTTGGATGATGATGTTTTATGTAGCTATGGTGGATGCATGTTTTATCAACCAAAATCTAGATTATGCAAACATGCAAAGTACAATCTTGAAAATCTTTTTTGAGTTTGTTTTTCCATATTTTTGTCTGATGTTTAGTTTTGACGTTGACTTCACATTGAAGGAGTGATTTTTGAGAGATTTTAGTTTTCTATTTGATGAAGTAGAGTCAATTACAAATACATAGATGCAGATACATGTTGGTTCTATATATGTTATTTTTGTCATCTTGGGCGTGTAATAACTTGTTATGACGATAGTATTTTTTCATGAACAAGTATAGGTTAAAAGTTTTGTATTCATATTTGCATCTATATGTTGACATTTTTAATGACAGTGACTTACTACAGTGTAGGATTGTTTGGGTACGATAAATCGTAATAGTAACTTAATGCAAACTATAGTTACTTATTATAGTGTTATAATGTATTGTCTATTTTTATGATAAGTTATTACTTAAAAATGTTATGCATTTTATAAAGGCTATCATTATGTTAATAAGGAATATCTTGGTTAAAATGCAAGATGGTCGATGAGATCCGAGTAATGGTATATTTTCATTGGAAATGGATTGATAAAAACTCAAAGTAACAATAAAACAAATGAGTGATGGTTTAGAGGGGCTATACATACAGTTAATTAGTTTAGCATTTTATATCAGTTTTAGATGATAAATGTTTCAGTCATGACATTGGGGTGCGCACGTTAATTAAAATTGATGAAAATAAGTGATAGATGAGATCGTTAAATGATAACGCCGTTAGATTCTTACTACTTGATATAGTCTTCCAAGGGTCATTTTTACTTTCATATCAAAGAACATAAAGCAAGATCTACATGGTGGTCATAGATGTATTAGTAAGGAAGATACTATGCATGCAAGGACTGGTCAATTCATATACCGTACTGAAGGCCATGAGGCATGCCCACTTTTTCAATATGAATATAATATGAAAGATATGAATATTTATAATGTTGAATTTGAAAGACTTCGTAATGAGGCAGAGACAACTCATACTAGCTACCATGATAAGGAAGTGCCATGAAATCCTAGTATAAAAAATGAAAATAAGTCGAGTTATGCTCTAACCTCAAATTTCAACAATGTGAGACCACTGCATCATTTTGAGTACAATGTTGGCTATAATGAGGTGGCTAGAGATTTAGATGAAGTTCAAATATGCAATCCTATCTTGAGGGTAGAAAATTATTTCATTGATGAAGTATGTTTCATAGAAGCATTTGATGGTACACATTAGAAGCAGAGAAAAATTCTCCCCTAGTGAAAAAAGATTTGAAATATGTACTTTGATTGTATGCATTATCAAAAAATTTCAAGTTTAGGGTAATGAAGTTTAATAAGTCAATGTTTCTAGGGGTTTGTAAAGAATTTGTGTGTGAATAAAAAGGAAAAGAAGTTAGAGTGCAGAGGAGAGAGTTCTTTCAAATAAGAATGTGCAATCTGAAATATACATACAAATTAGACATCATTAAGCTGGTGCAAAAATTATTGAGATTCTAAGAGAGACCAGTCATTATGATTGATGGTATTCATTTAAAAGGTTTAACAGTATCATATTATAGCTACTTATAAAAATGATAATGAGTATATATACCTTTACCTTTTGAATGCTGAGATTTTAAGAATATAAATTTTCGGGAGTGGCTTTTAAATTAGTTAAGGAATGTAATTGGTGCAGTTGAGGGACTAATTTTTGTATCTAACTAGAATCCCAACATAGACAAAGCATTAGCCATAATTTTTCCTAACATTACCCATGGATTATGCACGTGGCACATGACATAAAATGTGAAGAATATGTTTAAAAGGAATAATGTGTTTAAACTTTTTTATGAAGTTATAAGAGTTTATTAATTGAGTGAGTTTAAGAAATTAATATTTAAGTTAGCAAAACTAGTCTATCCATTTATATATCATAAAGGAGGATTCTAAGAAGTGTTCATATGTGCACTATCCTAAAAGAAGATATTAGGTTATGAATAATATAGCGAAAAGTCTCAATTCATGCCTAAGATTTTCCCATAAGTTCCTTGATATCATCCTTATTGATTTTATAAAAGACTCGTTGCAGTGTTGGTTTCATTACCGTCAAGATAAGGATAAAGCCAACAAAATGTTGCTCACAAAATGGACACATGCAATCTCACAAGAAAGGCAAACTATTTCACTTCAAATGACAATTACTTCGATCAACTAGGACATTTTTTCTAAACCATTATAATAGAGAGGCTATAGTTAATTTTCATTGCTATGCATACACTAATCACAAGTTTAACATTGTCCTTCTACCTTGCTCACATGCTTTGATAGCATCATAATGAATGATCTTATTTGAATTTGCACCAATTGGTATTTTACTAATAATGACTCAATGCATTGTTATTACATATAATGCTTAATATGCCAACACAATAACTTATATTTTTCCATAATGAATGTCTTTGTGCGTGAATTACTAAGTGTAAAATCCTTTTGTCATTGCATACTTAAAGCTAATCATGTAAATTATTGAAAAATATAATTTAGTTGTTCTTAACGATGTCAAGAAACAAGAATATCCTACCCACAGTAATGGACAACTATTGGATCAAAAAATAAATTGAAGGATTTCATTAGGTAAGGAGAGAGTCAAGTAAAGAATGTGCTTCAGTGCGGACAATATGAGCATAATTGTTTGATATATCCAAATCCATAATCAATTGAATTCAAGGCATCATACGCTACACTAAACTCCTTCTTTTGCATTATGTATTGACGAAAGTGTCACACCTGTGGTGTTGTCAGCCAAAATTGATAAATATTTCCAACTTGCCAAGCCTATCAAGTATGATGGATGAGCGAACCATGCATACTCAATAGGTTAACTTTCAAATATGACATCATTTTTTAGGCTTATCAAGTGTGCAGTGCTAACTAATTATTTTAAACTAGCATTATGGTGTCAGATTGCAATGGAGGATCTAAAAGTATGATGAGATTATTTTGGTAGTATCATAGTGACACATTGTAATACTATAGTAACTTTTATTTATGGTATAGTACATTAATGCAATAAATAGTGATTTTTGATTACTCGTTAACCTAATAGTGAAGTCTCATACTATTAAATTGTTTTATTATACTATTATAGTAATTTAACCAAGAAAATAGTAAAGTTTTATTGTTTGGTTGTTTTATAAAAAAAAGAAAAAATCACTACTAAGTAGATAATGCAATACTTCAACCGAATATTTTAAATATTGTCAACATCATTGCTAAGTAGATAGTTCACCCAAACAATGCTTCACAATTAGTTTAATAATAATTTAATATTATAAGATAAAATCTTATAATTATATAGTATAATACATAAAACCAACCCTTCGTAAATGGACACTCATAACATTTAAAACCATCAATTTAACTAGTAATCTTATATTGTGAAAAATTTTTAAAAAATTGTCTACTAATTATTTTTTAATTGTTCATAATTAAACACTAATAGCCTTTAAATTAATTATCAAATTCACTATTGTACAATACCATACTTCTTTTGAATTTACATATATTACTAATGCAATGATTTTCAAATTCATTCAATGTTTCTCTTAAAGATTCCAAAAGGGGCATTTCTTGATCAGCTTTGTAAAGCACAAATGAAATACTCCACAATGACCTTTGCTACAATGAAAAAATCATGTTTAAAAGAATAAAATTGCAACAATAAAAGAATCTCACTCATTCTTTTATTGTAGAAGACTCTTCTTTAAGATGAACTTGTAAGAGATGTCATTGTTTGATCGAGCAGTGTTACCCCATTAATTAAAGTACCCAACATTCATCATTAGGCTGGATAACATCCATTAGAGACAAGATAACTAAACTTTGCCATGGTTACACAAGATACTTTTTTTTTTATATGAATCATATACCATTATGGATATTCAATTGAGGTCAACTATGTACAATAATCAATGATACTGGTCGACATTGCATGATCTTAATAGCTGCATAAATGTGTAAACTAGTTAGTTCATATTTATGACATGAGTTTGAGATATAAAACCAAAACCCATCCTTTGTCGATCTCACGCCAAGCCTTCTAATAGGCTGTTTGAGTTCCATCCACCAAACTTGTGTGCTCAGCCCAGGTATACCCAACAAGGTCTAAAGGGACCCAATGAATTCTTTTATGATTGAAATAATTGGTTACGTATTATCTAGGTATGACTCCATCATCCAAATATAAACTAAAATGTTGTCACATTTTATACAAATAAAACTATTTAACTCATTATGGTTCACATATAAGTCATTTTGCATATTATATAAGTTATTAAGTATATATACTAAATAATTATGCAATAAGATACTTAACAAGTCATAATCATTACACATACAATATATATTTCTAACAAATAACTATGTTAGAGAACTAATTCACAATAGTTGAATATACATATTTGATAATTCATATTCAATCCAAACCTTACAAATAAATATAAGTCCACTAAGATCATCTTATAGGTGGTGTGATCAGAAAGAAACATGTCTCGCCTTATGTGTAAAACTTACAGGTAGGCTTTCATGTGCTCCGAGATGGATATGAACATGAATAGAAATTAACTTAAATGATGAACATAGACAGTTAACAAAAGATTTACTTACCGAGTCCTTGAACCAATTGGATGAGCTCTCAATAGTCTTAAAAAAGTCTAGATCAACATACATTATAATCCCTACATCCTTATTGCAAAATAAATAAAGTTACAAGTAAATTGTATAAAACAACATGATAAATATTATAATGAAATCAAAACATAAACATCAAAATATATTCAGAAAGAATCTTACATCATCATGAAGACCTTATATTACATATGAAATGAGGGATTTAGTTCATATTCATATGTGACACGTCTTTATTTCTTAATCAAGTCAACATACAAGGTGTGCATCTACCATTCATTTTGTCTTATCATGGCAGGTACATCCTTTACATCAAATAGGCATGCATTATTATTTGTTTAGGGCATTGAACCACTAGTGATATGTGTAAATCCTCCACGGGTAATGCCCAATGTATTATGGTAAATACAACCTCATCCTCATAGTCAACACTAAATTATCATGTTTTTTTCTTCTTGAGGCATGTAATCTCGTAGATCCTTTAACATTGTCAGCATGGGGCCTTGTCCCAATGCTTTGAACATTTACATCAATGCCTGAAGACTATGACCATCATCAAGAAAGGAATAGGATAAGGAAATATCAATGTATAGTTTTAAGGAAGATGGTGGTTAAATTTTGCATGAAAAAAGGAATGTAAAAGTCTGAAAAACATTGAAAGGATGTTGACTCATACCTTATTATTTTAATCATAAGTAATGAACTTCATCACAATAGGAGAATGAAAAATGTTATTATTAGTGTGAAAGGAATTGGCGGAAGAGTGATTATATGATCGTGACATCTTAGGTGGTTGAACTTGATAGTATTGTAGCAATTAATTGTTGCAAACAATGATAAGGTAGCCAATGCATAGAGAGTTAATTACTCTCTAATATGGTTGCCATCCTATATGAATTAACTATTTCATAAAGAATTATAAATATGAATAGAAGAGAAAAACATACAATTCATGAATAAAGTATATACCTCAGCTTTAGCAGCATGTGATGGTTGCTCATTATTTAATAATGACACCCCTAATTCCACATCTCCTTTTTTGTAGCAAAAAGGGTCAAACAAATCAGTACAGTCATATGATTAAACATAGGATGTTAATGCTTCAACGTTGCACATTTTGAAAATCCATTATCTTACCTCATCAATTAAAACTTCCATCGTTATGTCAATCGTGGGTAGAATTATGAAACTCCAATGACATACAAGGTAACTTATCCTTTTAAACATCCTTTCACTAAGTATTAAGATAACCTTAAAGGTATAAATCTTGGAAACACTAGTTACCATTCAAAAACATCCAACATATAAATAACTATTCATACACAACATTTCAATGTGCATTGTTGGTCCTAAGTAAAGGCAATCTAAGAGGGGAGTGAACAAGATATTTAAAATTTCTTACTTGTGAAGCAAGCTTTCAATTTTTGCTTAGATCTAACAACCACATAAAAATATGTTTACATAAAAGTTAAAGAAATAGGTTAAAAAAAAAAAAAGCAAACTCAAAGTTTAACATAGTTCAACCAACCCTTGTCGACGTCAATAAGCTTAAGGATTTCATTATATTTTTCTCTTGAAGTACAACTTGGTTTTATCTCTAATTATAATTTTTTACAAGAAGGTGAACCTTTACCTTATATCATAAATCTCATGAAAAGATTGAATACTTTTATAATAGAAAACTGTTTTATATAAGAATGGATTTGATAAAATGAAGTTTAAGATATCTTAAAGGCTAGCCCCAAAAGATGGGTGAATTTTTTGTCTGCAAGAGATGGTTAGAGAGCAAAATAATAGATAAAGAGTGTGTTTTTGAATTTGAAAAAGTTTTTTATATCTATATCTAAATATATGATCATTACTCTAAAAATAATTTAAATTATCACAACAATAATACCGCCTAAGGGATTATCTTTTTAACTAGCTGAAACTCATAAAATTTGAATTCAAATGGTAGCATCACCATCCATCGGCAGTATCACTCAAGACAAAAAGTCCTCCAATAATGTCACTCATATGCATGGTGATATTCCTCACCGATAGTACCACTAGATAATGATAGTACCACCTTAACTAGAGTGGTGGCACTACTAGCAATACCACTCAGCGGTAGTACCATCTAAGATTGATAGTATTGCTTCAGCCAATAACATCACTAGTAGTACTGCCCCTATGCTAGTAGTGCTGGTTAGTGGTAGTACTATCCAATGCAGGCAATATTGCTTTCTCTTTCTCTCTTCTTCACATTACCATGCTATCCTATCTCTAGATCGTATTTTTCAACTTTTCCTATTAACTTTAATGCCCTTTAAAGATTGTTTTTAAAAATCTCTTATCAAAAACATGGGTTTCAAGTGCAAGCTTGTTTGAAATGGAGGCATAAAGTGTATGTTTGTGTGTGGTTATTCATCTGGTTAAGCAACTTAATCATTACAATCTAAAGAAAAGTCTAGTTTTTCATAGGATCTGGCTTCTCTTTTCTTCACTTTAGTTTAATTCCCTGTGTTGTTTGGCTCCTTACTTATTATTCGAATTCTTAAACCCTTTGATGCTACACACTAAATAATCGAATTAAATCATGCATAAATGGTTTATTATCATCAAAACTTAAGCCATGTATCACTTAATAGTACCATAATGCTAAAAATCTCCCTTTCTTTAATGATAACAAACCCATGATGCCAAAAGAAGATAATGACATGAAGTAAAGCTTTATATGGCATCTTAATATGGTTATCTAATGCAAAATGAGAGATCAATCATGGTATGCAAAAATTTTGCATGAGATTTGTCATTTTGTCTTATTATTACTTTTTTTTCCCTTTTGGCATCATCCAAAAGGTGTTTAAGTAGGCAAGCTTGTAGGATAAAATTATTTTGATCAAGAAAAGGAATATTTAAAAATCAATAGCATATAGATGAGCAAGTTTCAAAGCATATAAGATAAATTATTTGAAATTTTGAATGCATAAAAATTAGGAGTGTGAAAAATCATTTAAAGAGTTTAAACACTAAGGATTGTCAAATTTCTCGTATATGTGGATTGTTATACCAAGGTGCACATCGATATAGCCTTCATTTAGAGTGCCATTAAAATCTATATTTAGGTTTGCCATTAAAATACTTGATTAATTTAGCATGTTTAGTGCTTAAACTGTGAAACTTTATAGAAAATTAATGTATAAGCTCCCCTTATGTTTATGCTTTTATTTGAAAAAACTAAAAAAGTTTTGAGATAAATATTTTCATTTTGATAGTGTCTCTCCCTTATTTCGGTAAACCATACTCATCATTTTCATTCAAGTGAAACACAAGTGTGAAAAGCATTTAAAATTTAAACACTTTTAATAGTTCATCCACATTACCCATAATTCCTTATGATCTAATCAAGTAAACAAAAATATCCTCAACACTTTAGCATACATCGTTTTTAGTGATTTTAAGATGTTGATCATAATCCATAAGGTCATGCCAAACAACTTCAAATAGAAAATCTTAAGTAAGCATACTCATTTCAAAACATATCCAATCAATTATTCATTTTCCTTTCTATAATGATCATTGATTCTCTTATACTTAATTAAAGATAATTTGAAAATTAAAATAGTTACAAATCTCAATCCACTTTATTTTTAAATACCCATTTAGTGCCAATTATGGATTGTTTACTAAGCTTAGATTTAATTCTCAAACTTAAATCCTTTCAAATTGGTCTAGTTCCTCTTACATGGCCATCATCCAAAACTCGTCCACTTTGATCTATTTAATATTCTTTGGCTGTATTTGAGACACAGAAGTAATGTTACCACACGCTTCCCTATAGAATACATTAGTCCTACCTTAAGATGGACTACCAGTGATTTGTTTTATATGATAGTCTGTCCATTCTCTAGATAGGTCGTGGTTAATGTCATTGGAGATATCTTCTCAAATTAGAATCGATCTTTTCATCTGACCTTCTCTAACCTTTTTAAAGATATCAAGTTTCTTTACTTCCTTAGTAATTTCTAATGATCCACCATCAAGATCCTTATCTTGTCTTATAGTAAAACACTGTATGCATCATTTTCTGGATGGTCATGGAACTCTTATTATGGACCTTATAAGCTTTTCAAGAACTGGAGTATCCTAAAAAGATTCTTACATTGGTTTTGAAGTCAAATTTTTCTAATTTATCCTTTGTGTATAGGATGAAACATTTACATTCAAATACTCTAAAGCAACTAATATTAGGTACAACTACCGTTCCATAACTCATATTGAGTCTTCTTTATCTGGGATCTACCTAAGATTTTATTTATGATGTAACAAGTGATGTTTACCATGTTTACCCAAAATACTTGGGTAACTTATTCTTATTTATCATGGTCTTAGTTATTTTTTGTATAGATTTATTTTTTTCTTGCTGTAACTTCATATTTTATTGAGGAGTTCTAGTAGTGGAGAAATTGTGACTATACGCATCTTAATCATAATAAATTTTAAGTTCATCATTATCTAATTCTCCTTCATGGTAATTTTTGACATTAACAATGGTGTTTTCTTTTTAGTTTTTGCATCTTATTGGAGAACTTGACAAACGTCTCCAAAGTATCATCCTTGTGAGCTAGAAATAACATCTAAGTGAATCTAGAGTAATAATCAATTATTACAAAAGCAAAATACTTGCCTCATAAACTCTTATTCTTACATGGACTAAATAAGGTAATGTGTCGTAGATGAAGTCACATAAATATGTGCTTTTTAAGTTTAAAGGAGATTCTAACTTGCTTTTCAATTTGGCAAGTTTCATAAGTTTTATCCTTTTTAAATTTAAGCTTGGGAAGGCCATTCACTAGGTTACACCTAGATGTTTTAGATAATAAATCCATAGTTGCATGGTCTAATTTCCTATGCCATAGCTATGCATCATTGCAAATGGCTAAACATATGTTTTCATTACTAGATTATCTATCGATTTCTATGGTGTACACATTAATACACCACTAACCTATATACATAAGCTCATTACTTCTAGAATTCTCTATTATGGATTTACTTTGCTCAAACATTATCTTAAAACTTTTATTACATAATTGACTTATACTAAGCAAATCATGCTTCAACTTATCAACTAATAATACATTTTTAATTACAATAGAGGGAGAATTACTTTTATTGTCGATTCCAATGACCTTTCCTTTTATATTGTCCCCCAGTGTGACATAGTCTTATTTCTTCTAAATGAGAGTTGAGAACTTAAAGGCATCTCCCATCATGTGGCGTGAATAACCACCATTAAAGTACCATTTGTTCTTGATCTCCTCCTAAATCTATAAAAAAAGTATCAAGCTTTTACTTTTAATACCCACTTTTTTATTGGTCCTTGAGATCGTGTCTTTTGATACTCACTTAAGTTTAGAGTTCGCCTTCAACCAACGCTTAGATATTGTGTTCCTAACTTACAATAATATGTGCATTTAGATGATTATTGTGAGGTGTTCTGATAAAATATTTTTTTATAATATTTTTGAAACTTAAAAAGGCTTATAGTGAAGGTCATTCTTTTCAAAGCTACATCATTGATGACTTATAAGCATGTCTAAGCACCTTTTCCATTTGAAGAATATCTCCAATAAGAGCTTATAGGTTATAGCTATTTAGTTTTTTTCTTAGCTTTGCATGTTCATCATTTATAGCTTTTTTTTTCAATCTTCTTTTGTTTCTCTTTTTCTAATTCAAGAGATTTTTTTTCTTTAATTCCTTTTATCATTCCTAAGATTACTAAATTTCTTTTTGAATAATTCAAACCTATGAGTTTATTTTTCTATCAACTCCTATAAATCTTCAAATACATTTAATAACTAATTACAAGATAAATTTGTATCAAGAAAAAAAATTGTTTACCTTATTTATGTCTTTAATTAAATTTGTATCAAGAAAAAAATTGTTTACCTTATTTATGTCTTTAATTTCTATGAAGCACATGTTCACAATAATTTTCTTACTTTTACTTTTGGATTAGCTCTCCTTGCTATCACCCTAAGTCACCTTTTATGTTTTCTTGTATTTTTTCTTGTGATTTTTGAACAAATAGCTCTTAGGTGATTGGGCTTTGCACTTATGACATACAGGAGACTCCTTTTGTGCTTCATTTCTTGAGCTATTCCTTTTCTTGCCATCTCGTTCTTCATTCTTGAAGTTCCTTTTATTCCTCAGGAGCTTTTTGAATCTTTTAATGAAGAGAGCTATGTTCTCATCATGACTCTCTTTATTACTAAAAGTTTTCTCTTTAAAAGAGGTTGATTTCAAGGTGATTCTTTTTTTCTTCTTGACATATTTTTATTGCTTTTTTCCTTTCATCATAATCTCATGGGTCACAAAAAACCTTATGAGTTCTTCAAAGGGCAATTCCTTCAAGTCTTTAGCCTTCATAATAGTTGTAACTTTAGGATCCTAGCTTGAAGACAAAAACCTTGGAATTTTTTTAACCATTTCTATATGAGGATAAACTCTATCATGGTTCTTTAAAGCATTTATGATATTCGCAAATCTTATGAATATTTTACTAATTATTTCCTCCAATTTCATTTTAAACAACTCCTATTATGAACTAACATACTAATTTTAGATTCATTTACTTGGTTTGTCACTTCATGAATAACCTCTAAGGTTCTCCATATTTTATGTGCACTCTCACTTGCACAAATTTTGTTAATTTTTTTGTTGTCCAACAGGCAATAAATGATATTTATTCTAGCATTTAAACTCTTTATTTTTCTTGTCTTTATCATTGTACTCATTTCCTTTTTTTTTAATCTCTCTACTATCCATTAGTTTGCTAGGAATATAAAGGCTAATGTCTACGACTTTTCACAAATCGAAGTCAACAGACTTTAAATATATCTTCATTTTAGCCTTTCGATAATTTTAATAGTTCCCGTTAAAGTGCAGAGACCTAGTTATTGAAAGTTCCTTAATTATGTTGTTTCCTATGGTTGCCATCAGTGATTTTTAACTTTTAAATACTTAAGTTTAGCAAATTAGAGCACCTTACTATGATACCATTTGTCGGCCCCAAGAAGGTGACCTATGAGGGAGTAAATTAGATATTTTAAATTTTTTTGCTTCCACGGTGAGATTTCAATTTTGTTTGCTTAGATCTAACAACTACATAAAAATATATTCATAAATAAAAGTGTAGAAATTAAAGAAGATAATTGGAGAAAGCAAACACAAAATTTAATGTAGTTTGGTCAACCATCTTATATCCAAAATCTCATAAAAAGATTCAATAATTTTTACAATAGAGAATTCTCTCACACAGGAGTGGATTTGATATAATGAAGTTTAAGATATCTTAAAGATTGGTTCAAAGATGGATGATTTTTTTTTTTTTCGTAGACTACATGATTAGGGAGCAAAATAATAAGAGTGAAGGAGTGCATGTTTTAAATTTTCAAAAAGTCTTTCAGCCCCAATTTAAAAATATGACTGTTACTCATAAAAATACATTTTTTGAATCATCACATCAGTAGTACCATCTAAAGGATCATTACTATCACTTCAAATAGCTGATACTCATAACGTTTGAAATTAAGTGGTAGTACTATTATTCCTTTGTAGTGTCACTTTAGACGAAAACTCTCTCGATACTACCACTCACATGCACAGTAATATCGCTCATTGGTAATATCATTATATAATAGTGGTACAACCTTAACCAGGTTGGTGGCACTGTTCCCTTTCACCAATAGTGTCATTAAGACTAATAGTACTACTTTAGCTGCCTTTGATATGGTAGTGTCGCTCAGTGGTATATTGCCTAATGTCGATAGTACCATTCTTCCTCCCTCTCTTTCATATTGCCATGTTACCTTTATCTCTTAGATCCCATTTTCAGCTTTTCTTAAAGATATTTTTACTAAGTTAAAATCAATTTTAATGCCTTTTAAAGATTGTTTTTGATGTCTTTTGTCAAAAATATATGCTTTAAGTTCAAGTTTATTTAAAAATGATGTATGAAGTATGTGTGTGATTATCTATCTAATTAAGTAATCTAAGCATTATAATTTAAAGAAAAGTCTAATTCTACCTAGGACCTAACTTCCATTTCTTCACTTAAGTTTAATATCTTACTTTGCTTGGCTTTTTGCTCATGGTTCTACTTCTTAAACATTTGGATACTACACACTAAGTAACTGCCTTAGATCATCCATAAATAGTTTGTTAGCATCAAAACTTAAGTTATGTATCACTTAATGGCACCATGGAGCTAACATATATCATATGCAATTAATTCACTATAACAAACATATAAGTAACTAAGCATACTAAATACTTTATTAGGCATCACATACAAGTCACTACTACCACTATTACCGGCCATTAAGACACAATGCATACTCAGTAGTTCACTATGCATGATAAGTGTTCAATTAGCATATCATTGATATTTGTAAAAGTTAAGCCTTTTTTGTATATAGTTTATTAAACCTTAATTGTAAATAAGTATAACCTCCATTGGGATTAGCCAATGGAATTTACATCTAAGTTATTCATCGATATACTTAAGAAGTGAAGACCCTTAAAAATAAATCACTATCAATCTTATGCAATTCACTACCTCAATATGATATTATAATAACCAACATTTCACTATCCAATTATAGGTACAAGTCAATACCAACAATAGTATGTGCAAAATGGTAATCACGGTGCTTACCAATAATGCATATATTATGCCTCGGAGATGGTACCTTTGGACTCGTTTGTTACCTTAGAAGTTTTGCTCTTCCATCTATGAAAAGTTAATAACATTATATTAATTCATTATGCCAAACTGTTAACTTATTATGAAGACATGGATGATCAACTCACTATTTCACATGTTATGCATCTAGATAACTCATTATTATACATTCAAATCTCACCAAAACCTAACATAATGCATACTACCTTGCACACATATCCATCTTAATAAATATCCTTACCCATTTTGACTAATGCTCAAAATATCAACCCTATACCATACCCTTCTTAATAGTAAATTATATTTTGAAATGATAAAATTTTCGGTTATCTACAAAGAAGTCATACATACATATGCTCATTCTAAATCACTTAGATCGTATGTGATTTTGTTCATCCTAAGCTTTATTATGCCTATCTCACACCCATCTCATGCAAATGGATGAGTAAAAACACAAATTTTGTATTATACTTTTTTTTGGACATAATGAAGATGAGGTCGATAAAAAAGGAGTCGATCCACGAAAAACCCTTCGCACTCGAGGAACGAATGAGATCTACGTGGGCTTTAGTTTCAAATTTAGAACGATGGTGATGTTTCAAAAAAAAATGACAATGAGGAAGAGACGACAAACCGAAGAGAGAAAAAGAGAAAGAATAAAGGATTAAGATGATTTAAAGAAGACGATTGGCGAAAGAAACTCAAAACAATGATGGCTTTTGGTAACTCTTTTAAGGGGATGAATTTGAGAGAGAGAGAACAAAACACAGACGAGACTTTCACAATGATTTAAAAAAAAACAACAAAAAGGTGAGGCGATGTTGACACAAAAGATAATTGATGATAAAAGTAAAAGAAGGGAATCGGATAGGTTTTTGAAACAAAAAGACAAAATAAGAGATAAGACTGTTGGATAAAGGAACGTGTTTGGTTGTTACCCACTAAATCGGTATTAAACGTGTCTGACATGATAACGATTAGAAACCAAAATGTATCCATGAAGAAAAATGTAAAGATTTTTTTAAATATATCATAATATTATTTTAATAAATTCAATTAAAAAATTAATATTTTAAACAATTTGATAGAAAAATTGCTTAATTTTTTAAACCTTTTTTTGTAATATCCAATTATCTAATTTCCACTTCAATATCATAAGATTTCTCTTTTGGGTTATATAAAAAAAAATTACACCATATAAAAAAACACGTAAATAGGCACAGAATAAAACTTTTATGAATTAATAATTTTATTATATAATAATTTTTATAATTTTAACTTGAATTAATACCTTAAATCAATAGTTTTGATAAATTACAATGATAATTTTTTTAAAAAAGTCATTATTTTATGGTCTTATTCATGTCATAAATTTTAATTTGTTAATGTTGTCAATTAGTATAATTGAATTATTATATTTTTCTTAAATATAATTTTATTATAATATTTTAAGTTAAATTTATTTAAATTTTATATCTTTGATAATTATCTCAAATTCATGAAAGTGATAAAAAAAGAAATTCATCTAATTTTACATATCACTTGAATTTTGAATATTTTATTAAATAATAATACAGTTTTTTTATACCACTTGAATTATGAACAGGTGATTTACTGCAAGGATATTAATACAAAAATGTACCAGATAGACAATATATAATTAAGTAATTCTCTAGTGGATCGTCTCAGTCTCTTGTCAAGTATGGGCAGCAGTAGCACATAAGGGTAAAACCGGAATAATGAAATCTTATAAGCAAAAAAACAAATGGAAGCAAGTGAGAAGTGTACCATTGTACATGTGGAACACATTTGAAAAAGCTTTTTCCCTGACGGAGGAGACAGCGGTGGTTGTTGATACCGCAATGAATAGGCTTTAAAGGGCAAAAAAACAAAAGAGTAAGCAAGTTGACCGTTTCGATGAAAGATTTGAGACGGAGCGCATTCCACGTGACAACCACCCGATCCCACGCCAACACTCATGACTGTGGGGCCACCTTTCTATTCAGCTTTTTGCTGCCCTTCCGTGTCAGATATTTTTCCACTTTTAGTTTTGCTTAATTAGTCAGACAAACATTATGCAGAGGCACCAAGATCAGCTTAGTATTAAATGCTTTGTTGATGTAAGTCATCTTTTACTTTTGAACAGATATTATCATTATTAATTTAATTAAATAAATCATTAAAATTTATTTATTTATATTTAAATAAATTATAATTTTTTATTAATTTTATATATAAACTTTTGATTTAATCTAAATTAAAATTAAAATTTTAATAATTATAAAAAATTAAAAATATTTTATATGTCAAAAATTTTTAAAAATTATCTCAAATAAATTTTATATTTTATTTTGCATCAACTACATTTTATTTTGAATAATTTTTGAGTTAAAAATTATTTTCATATAAAAATTTTAAAAATATATTTTTAGCATTTGAAAATTTTTAAAATTTTTGTGACATTAACTTCAATAATTTTTTATACTTATGAAAAATTTCAAATCAAAATTTTTTGTATAAAATTTTAATTCAAATATTTTTTTTTGAATTTTATAATAAAATAGAATTAAAAATTCATAAATAAAAATAATAAAACTACAAGATTTCAATCCATAAATGTAAATAGTTTAAGGGCTTGTTTATATTTATGGTTTAATTTTTTACAAAAATATAATAAATTAAAAATATAATTTTTTAAAACTATAATACTTTTTCTATGTTGTTTTAAATTTTGAGTTTTATTCTCTCTCTCTTTGATCAAAATATAACTTTTAAAATGATTTTATATAAACCTTCATCTATTAATTTTTTTATTGAAATTAAACATTAATAAAAATAATTATAAAAAATTAATAATATATTTATTATTAAAAAATTTAAAAAATTACTTAAAGAGATTCTAAAATAGATTCTAAACATTGTTTAGATTTTATTAATTAAATTTGAATAATTTTTAATTAATAAACTATTTTTATAAAGTTTTAAAATTTTTGATAGTATAGGTTTTGAAAAAAATATTTTTAATACTAAAAATTATAAAATTTTTTGTGATATTACATAAAATATTTTTTTATATCTATAAAAAATTTCAGTTAAATTTTTTTGTAAGAAATATTCAATTTATATATTTTTAAATTTTAATTTGATTCAAATTGATAAATTAAGATTTATTTGAGAATATATTTTAAAAGTTAAAATTTAAGATTTTAAATAATATTTATTCATAATTTTTTAAGTAAAGGCCAGATTTTATTTTTTTAAATACATATTTGATATGAAATATCTACGGGTGACAAAAAATTAAACATAAAATGATTAAATAGCTTACAAAGTTATTAACTCTCTCTTAAATCCCTTTCTATTATTTAAATACCCAAAAACGAAAACAAGAACAAGAAGCAACTATTATTTAAATTCATTTTGACAGACAGACAACAACCGAGTACAAAACATAAGCTTTAGTCCTTTTGAGTGAAAGAAACAAAATATGACATAGAATCAATGGGCATTCACATTTCCCCAGCAATGCAACTTTTGAACTCAGCTTTTTGACTATGACAAGCCACCTGCAGGCTGCACTTTTTCTAGCAACTCTGCTCCTAGTTTCTTGGTAAGTCATCAAAGAGGCCTTGTTGCCATGTTGCTTTGACTCATTTGATTTTTGGATGTCATGTTCAATTTTATTTGGAGTTTATTATAAAATTTTAAATTATTATTTAAAAATACATTAATTAAAATTTTATATTTGATGTATATTTTTTTCAATGTGAAATTTTATTCAATAAATTTCATCAATTTTAATGCTTATAGTTTTATCATATGAAATGATGATTACATCCGTGTAATTCAATGCCTATGTGCTTAAAAATAATTCTTATTAGCCAAAAGCACATGATAGTTTATCATTTTTTAATATATTTTTAATTTTTTTAAAAAAATGAAAAGTGTGATCATTAATTATTACAAAGATATTCATCAATTTATGCACTAAAACTAAAGATGACTAATAGAAGTTTCACATTGATATTCAATGTGAAAATTTATGTTTGTGATTTAATGTAAATATTTATATAAATCAAAATTTAGAAATTTGTGTAAAATATCAATCTTTCTAGTATAATTATTTTTTTATTTACCAAATTAGTTTTCAAAAATAAAATATTAAAATTATCTGACATTAATTTAAAATAAGAAAATCAATGATTTTAGTAAACATATGATGTTTATTAAATAATTATAACATAATAGAAAAATATATATTAAGTGAATCTTTAAAAAAAATTAACAAGGAAAATCTCATCTAAATTCCCAGTAGGGTGAGCAAAAAACATGATTTCATGAAGGCACAAAGTGAAAATTAGAATCATACTAATTGAAACAATAAAAAGGAGTAATTATATGGATTTAATCCAAACCACTTAATTTGTGCGATAGCATATCTCAACTCAGATTATTCTTCTTTTTATCATGATGGGGGAAGAAGAGACGGAAAATCAGGCAACACAAATCTAATTAATCTTAATCACTATCAAAATTGCCATGTGCTTTACTAATTCTTCCTCAACAATAAGATATCCATTCAAAATATTATAGTATTTTTTTATGCATCAAATTTAGGGTTAATTATGTTAAAAACACTTATGATTATATAAATTTTTAAATTAAGTTATTAAGAAATCAATTAAAAATATATTTCGATCAACATGAAGTTTTATTTGATAAATTTCATTAATTTTAATGCTCATATTTTTTAATGCATAAAACAATGATTATATTCATGTTAGTTAATTATCATAATTTTTTTCTTGTTTTTATACATAATTTTTTTTCTTTTTCTTTTTTACATTTTAAAAAAATTGAAAAACTTAGCGATGGATGACACTCTGTTGCTAAGTAACAACGAACGCGATTCTTTGTTATTAGGTAAGTCTAAGCTGATGATGGATCATCGTGTTTGTCATTGGATCAAAGGTAGCGACAGATGACGTGCAGTTCGTCATTAACACAACCTTAGTGACGGATGACGTCTTCATCATCATCTCATAACACATTTGATTGTCCATTATTATCTACTCTAAAATTAAAGCAACATACTTTTCCTTCCCTTCATCTTTTTCATTCTTTTTAGGTACTTAACCACTTTTTTTTTTCTGCTTTTCTCCTCTCCTTTGTAGCAACCACACTGCCTCTCTTCGGCCCTTCTTTTCTTTGCTCTCCATGTAAAAATAGGTAGGTCAACTGCTGGCAGCTGTATTTCTTCTCTCCAGCCCTCTTTTCTTTGGTCTCTATCCAAAAGCAGTTAGACCAACTACTGGCATGGCAACTGCACTACCTTTCTTTTGGCCTTATCCTCTTTGAACTTCGTCCATAAGTAGCTAGGCCAACTACTGGCAGCCGCACTCCTCTCTCCCACCCTCTTTTGTTTGCTCTTTCCTTACTCCTTTTTTTTTTTTTCTCATTTGTCTCAATCTTCATAAGGAGTAACTGCACATTTCCCCTCAATTCCTTCATCTTTGACATTCAAACATATGTAAGTATTTCGATATAGATTCAAAATTTTTTTTGTGAAATTTATGTTTCATAATTTTTATTTAATTTAGTTGATTTTGGTTTAAAAAATGTATTGAGAATGTATATTATTTTGAGAATATTAAGTGTGTCTGATGAATTTTTATTGATGAAATTTGAGTTTTTTTTTTTGTAAGTATATTTGGATGAGTATATTTGATGTGAATGAGTATACATTGATGAATCTATTATCTGATAGCTATTAAGATTTTTAAATTAATTGATAAATTAAGTAGATGTTAATTAGATAAATTTATATTCTGATGAATTAATTATATATTAGGCATAGATGAATTTATGTTTGAATTAATTCTTTTGGGTAAAATTAATTGGTATATTTTGTCAAATTTAATTATATTGATTTTGTAGTTAACATAAATTAATATAAATAGTTAAATTTTAAATAGATAATTGATTAATTATATGCTTGTAAAATAAATAATTAAATATTATTTAAATTTTAATCAAGTTACTAGCTAGTTAGATGCTTGTGTAGTAATTAATTAAATGATAATTAATTTACTATGCATTAATTAACTAATTTCTCGTCAAGAACTAGATCAATTTATATCCACATAAGTGAAAATATTTTCATTTATATTAGTATGTATTTTTTTTTATACTCTTAAGAATATTGATTATTTTCTACTGTAACCTTTTTAAATTATTTCAAATTATCAAAGAATCATGCAATCGGCGCATTCCTAGAAGTATTCTTGCTAAGATATGTGTATTTAAACTTATATATAATGTTAGTTTTATTTATTTTGCAAAATATAACAGTTAAAAATTAATGTAGTTAACATAAATTAATGTAAATAGTTAAATTTTAAATAGATAATTAATCAATTATATGCTTGTAAAATAAATAATTAAATATTATTTAAATTTTAATCAAGTTACTAGCTAGTTAGATGCTTGTGTAGTAATTAATTTAATGTAGTGTCCACATCAGCCTTCAAATACTGAGTGTAGATATTATGTTATAAAATTTTTAAGGGACATCATTGATAGACGTGATAAAAATATCCCATATGCGAAAATGGTAAGTTTCTAAGTATTTGCTTATCTAAATATTTCAGTAATTAATTGATGTGCTTACTAAAAGTTTTAATTGCATTAACTTTTTTTCTTTTTGTAAATGTAGTTAGTGGACATAGATACTTACACTCAATCGGATATTGATGAAGTTAGAAAAAAGGTTGGACAATTTCTTTAGAGTGCTATAATAGAAAGTTAAACCTTTAAGATTTTTGTATACGTGAACATTATTGAATTATATAGTTGAATTTTTAGGATTGTGTATGATAATGTATATTTAAACTCATGTATTATATATATGGAGTTCAATTATGACATCAATTTTTTTTTGTTTTATCTCTTATTATTATTTTGAATTGGATTATATTGAAGTATTTTCAAACATGAAAGAAGTAATGATGGTTTCAGTGAGAATGGTATTGAAGTGTATAACAGGAAAAGATTTTTTCATTGAAGTGTTGGCATTGAAGTGTTAAAGTGTTGGTATTGAAATGTAGGTGTAATTATGTTGAAGGAAGAAAGATAGTATAGTTGTTTCATTGAAAGATATAAAGAAAATTATGATCAGTGTATTTGATAATTATATACGTATATGTGTTGACTAAATTTAATTGAAATACCATATTTATATATTGTAATTTAATTTTGATGAAGAAAATTTTGGTTGTATATTGTAAAGAATTATATGTATATGGCTGATGTGGAAGAGATGAAGAATTTTATATATGCAGGTTTTGGATAATTTGTAAATAAAAATTTTGTATTTATTTTAAAATTAATAAAAATATATATTTTTATAATATTTATTTTATTTTATAAATATTTTTATGTATTATCTCCATTATTCTTCTTGTACATACTAATAGTACTAGGGGATGTTTTCATTAAAAAAAAATCTTACATCTATATAAGTCATGTATTTTGAGAACTATAGGGATATATTATCAAAATTTTTACAAAATAAAAATAAACAATGATCTACCATGTGCTTTATATAAATGTACACTTTTGAATGATACGGGGTCACTTACCTTTGGAGCTCAGATAGTGTACATAACTTATTAAATAAGTTGTAATATAAGTTATGTACTTAGATGTTTGCTTGAAATCATATCATGTTGATTTAAGTAGTAAAAACGGTATTGATAAGTTGTTAAATTTATTGTTGTAACAAAGGAGGCATGATATATTGGGTTGAAAAAAGTGCATTAAGTAGTTGCAAGTTTTATGATCATCCATGGTCTAAAAGACAAAGACAATGATTTGATAAAGGAAAAATGCTTGTTCTATATAAGAATATGCATTATTTTCCCTTTAATCCATAGTTATAAAGATTATATGTAGTAGACATCATGACTAAGAACATGAGATGATATGTAGAATATGAGATTGAAGATGGTGTCATGCTTCATTGCTCAAACTCTCCTACTTGGCTATAGTTTAATCATTCATATCGATCGTTCACAACTGAATGTAAACATGTAAGATTAGGTTTAAAGACTAAAGAATTTCAATTATTCGATCATTAGGCCAATAATATTTTTTATGTTAAATCATAGCGGCATTGTATAATTTGCCACTTTGGAAAGGAGTACATGTTATTAACTGTTGATTATTCTTGGTTTGATGAATCCAAAAGATTTGTTAGACGTTTACTTATAGTCTCTAACATCAGAGTTGCAAATGTTGTGGGAGGTTGGGTTATTGACATACGATGTACCCCGCGAATAACATTGTGTAATGAGAGTTGCTTTTATGTACACCATTAGTGACTTTCTTACCTATTTAATGTTGTCTATGTGGAGTATAAAAGAAAAAATTGACTTGTTTTACTGCAAGAAAAATTTAGATGCATTTATTCTTCTAAATGAACGTAAGCAATCATGGTTTAATAATCACCTAAGTTCTTACCTGAAGGTCATTTATTTAAAAGGAACAAAACTTTAATCATCAAGAATAAACAGTGAAAAAAGCGGCTCCTCTTGTTAAGTTTAGGTATGACTTGATGAATAAGATAAATCGATTAAAACCGACGAAGGTTACAAAAGTCAAATATGATTAGATAAATGGTCTAATTTGTAAGATGTGTAGTTGGAGAAAATAAAGCATATTCTGAGATCTATCTTTTGATGCACCAACTTAATCTGACATAATTTCAATGCTATATATATATAAGTTTAATACAATATTGAATATGGAAGAAAAGATGAAGAATAATACCAAATTGAGGAAAGAAGTGAATTCATTTTACTGATGTCTTGAGTTGATGAAGAATGTGACAGCTAGGAAATACCTCAAAACATGTTACACACTTATCAAGAGAAGAAGAGAAGCATTGCATGAGTAGATAAAAAATCTAAAATTCGTAAATGGATATGCATGAAACATGACTAGGTGTATAGATATGAGAAAACATAGGTTGTACGAAATAAAGAGCCATGATTGTCATCTTTTTATGTAGAAATTATTACCAATTGTGTTTCATAAGTTATTACCTTCAAATATGGGGCAAGGACTAATAGAGATAAGCCTTTTTTTTTTTTTTTCAAATAATTGATTTCAACTATCATTTAGGATGAAGAAATGAGACGACTTGAGATGAGATTTTTATAATTCTTTATAAGCTTATTCATATATTCCACCAAGCTTCTTTAACTTAATAGAATATCTTTAGGTGCACTTGGTTTATGAATCGAAGATTGTAAATTCATTGCAGTATCGATGCTATAGCCATTTGAAAGTTTTTGACTTTATTGTTACTTAATTACGTGGTTATTTCCACGAGAATATCTTAATTATTTGATTAATCTCAATCTCCATTGTAGGTATCTTTTGAAGTTGAAAAATAATGAAATAAAATAAAGCAAAGTTGACAGTTTGGTTAAAGAGGAATCATCATTTTACTCATACTATTTTGAATTTCATGTCAATATATGAAAATTAAAAAGTGCCATGAAATAATGCTAGTGATTATAAGTAGGAAAAGCATAAAAAAAATCTATCTGTATTTAAATATCTTAGTCATGTATTTGAAAGAGAGAAATCAAGATATTTAATAAAGGATGAATATTAGGTCGTTCACACATATAGGGATGGTAATGGGTCATGTACCCACCCATTTAAAGAATTTCAAACTCGCATCCTATTAAATTTTACATTCTTGAATCTATCCCAAACTCATTGAATAAATTATTTTTAATATTTAAACCCATCCCAAACTCATTTGTAATTACTTTTACATTACTCGAACCCAGGCAAACTTGTTTATTATATTTTTAAGTAATATTTATTTAATATTCTACCAATAAAATTTCATAATAAAACACTGTAACCAAATAATAATAAAACAACATAATAAAACTTCAAAAGTATGTAAAAATAAAACACCATAACCAAATAAACTTTTACTAATGAAACAACATAATAAAATTTCAAAAGCATATAATCTTCCAGTAACAAAACCACAAAAAAAGAAGAAGTTACAACTAGTGATAATTCAAGATAATTAAATTCAAATTAAATGTTCACCAAATCAATCAGTATCTTTTCCTAATGCACTTAAACAATTAGAATTTGTAGACGAACAAGAACTTGAAAAAAGTGATAATAGTATAAATATTTGACAAAACTTATTTAAATACAATTAAATCATTAAATCAAATTTATTATTACTTTTAACACTTGCCCATGACCAATTCTATGAATGCCTTAATGCTTTTGAAGTAGTTGGATAAAGCCTGCTACAATGAACACTAACAACTTTCCACCAATACTAAATACAAAATTGAGATACCATAGTAGACACTAAAACTGTGAAAAAATCTTTAACAATCAGTTGCAATGTTAGATACTTAATTCTATTTGTTTTTCACCAATTGAGATTGTCAAACTCTTATTTCAAAGTAAAACGAGTTCATCAAGATAATATTCCAACTCGACCTTAATATAAACATTGCTAAAAAAAGAACTAATAAATACAACTAAGTTGTGCAAGTCATTCTTTTGAGAAACTTGACCTTTTCACAAAAAAATTGAAACAATTACTCCATTAGGTTGAGATTATTTTAGATTGACCATAAATTGATACTTATTAAGCAAATGATAGAAAGTTTGCTCAATTTGATCAATTTTCTTAGGTGCATCATCCTTATATAGTGAAAAAAATAATAATATTCAACCACTATCTATTCATATTTAGGGTCCAAAACAACAACTATAACTAAAACTACATGTGCAACCTCTACAATATTTCTCAAACTTATTAAACATTTTTGTAGACATTTCTCTAATATTCTCATCATCATGACCTATCCAATCTTCCAAATATTTTCTTAGTTGACAAATGAAAACAAAAAAATAATTTGCAATTAGATAATATAATTTGCAGTTAGATAATTTTTTCCTTAAAAAACTCAATAACAGTATAAAAATATTTAACTTTGGAAGTTATAATCTAATCATCCTCAGAAGGTACATTCAAGTAGTATTTTTCTCTAATGTTTAACCTAGGAAAAATATTCTTTTACATAATTTTTGTCTGAAGGGTAAAGAATGTAGAGTTCCAATGAGTTTTACAATCCAAAAATAACTTTTAGTACATGAAACTTTTAATTGTTTAGCCATTTCTTCAAACTTTTCAATTCTTTGAGGAATGATTGAGTACATTATCTTTAATTCTCAAAAGTGCATCATTAATAATAGACAATCCATCTTTCATAACGAGATTTAAAATATGCACACAATAGATTATATATAAAATCTCCCCATGACATAAAAGATCTCCAAACAATTTCTTTTTAAGTATTGAAATCATACCATCATTAGAAAAACAATTAGCTAATGTAATTATACAAATCTTAGTCATAATATTCTACTTCCCTAAACCATCTATCAAATGCTTTGCTAGCTTTTCTTTAGTATGAGGAGTTGACACATAAACAAACCTATATATTACAAAATATGAATACAATAAGTTAATAATAATTTTAAAGTAATTAAATATGCAATTATATTAGATGTAAAATATTAAAAATTTAATATACCACAAAATACGACTTTATAGCACTCAGAACTCATCAATGTACTATACTGTAATGGACGTGTACCATTTCTTCTAATTTGATGTCCACATATCAGTAGTGATAGCTACTTGACTCTTGAGCTTCTATAATTATTTGTGTAACTTCTCAAATTTCACATCATAAGTATTTATAATATCATTCTTAATAGTGTTGCAAGAAACAATCTTAAAGAGATGTTAGAGACTAGAAATAAACTTTTCTGAATCCTATATGATCTATTATCAAGAGAGGATATTCATGCAAGATATTGCACATGACAATTCTTTTCTAGATTTTTCTTGATGAAAAGTGAACTTTTCAAATTGAACATTCCCATCATTATTTCAATCAATTGAAATTTTATTTTGCTTGTCAAATATTTTGGTTATGTCTTGATTGCTCTTTTTTCTTTTTTCTTTTTTACATTTTTCAAAGGTTGTGCAAAGACTTTTTTTTTCTATTGGCTTTTAGCTTTGACTTACCAAAATGATAAGTTGCCTAATCATTTTCATCCTTATTAGCTTTATCAAAATTCTCCCAAACGAAAGATGTTAACTTTCTTTTTCTTATATTTGAAGAGATTGTTTTTCAAAAGAGGCAGTAGGTTCAAAAGTTTAGAAAGGTTGGTAGGTTTGGATACTAGAATAATTGATTTGTTAGAATTATTCTCAGATGTTTAAGTATCTTTAAAACTCTTAACACATTCATTGGTATCCATGATTGATATCTTCAATTTAAACATAATTAAACTTCAACAAGTTAATAAAGCAATCACTATAATTCTTGAATAAATCGAAAGTTGATTCATTTAAAAGTGAACATGAATCATAGTGTACCAATCATTATACAAGATAAATTAATATGTTTTTCCACATTTGAAAAAGTGCATGATGTAGACAAGTTAATACATCTTGATTAACCTTATCATTTAGCCTATGGCCCATGGACCACCCCGTTTATGGTCCAGTTCATTGGATTTTAGCCTAGCCCATTATTAATGAGATTCAAATTATGGTCATTTATTTAAAAAATAAGCAAAATTATGAGCTTAAAATTTTGAAATGGGCAGCCTGTTAAGGTAAATTATTAGGCCATAATCAGATCATACTTAGGCAAGCTTATTAAAACTAAGAACGGGTTCTAATCAGTTTGTATTTAGGCCAATCCATTAGGATCAATAAATGGATTATATTTGGATCAACCTATTAAAGTCAACAAATTGGTCATATTTAGGCCTACCTAATTAAATAATTAATAAGTTTTATTTTGATAGGTATAATTAAGTTAGTTTATAATAATTATTTGTTATTAAAATATTTATATGATCAAAGCTTATATCAACAAAAGTGTAAGTGAAATGTTGAAGTATTTTTGAACATGTGTTATAATCTTAAACATATAATAAACATAAAATAAAATAAAATAAAATTTTTTAAAGAGTAATGTTATAAAACTTTCGTGATCAAATGAAAGGAAATTAATATAAGTTAAAAAAATTGCAATTTTTTTATTGATTTGATGATTTTGGTGATGTAATTTTATAATGTTAAACTCACATTTTTTTAAAAAATAAAAAATGATATGAATCAAAATATATGATTGAATGTGTGTGTATATAAATAATGGGCAAAATTTTTTTTAGGTTTTTTATAAATGTTGTTTTTAAAAATGATCTACACTCACAAATATATATGTTCTTAACCTAAACACACAAAGTAATACCAAATAATCTCTAAATAAATGATTTAATTTATTCTATATCCTAAACATACTTACAGTTGTTAACACCAAGTCAATGGGTGTTGATCAATTATAACTTTTTACCGAAAGAGTTACAATGATTGGTTTTTTTCTCATCCCCATAATCTTCATCTTGTCACCTGAAGATTATTCCTTTCCTTCTTCTCCCTATTCTTCCATCTAACTCATTACCCATTTTCTATTGTCTAAGTTACATCACTAGTGAAATCAATTTTTTCAAATCACACCGTTGTTGGTCAATCTCAGAACCCATCTTTGAACCATTTTTGACTATAACTTATTTTTGGTTGAAATCCATTTTTGACCTAAACTCATCCTTCTTTTCCTTTTCTTTCCATTCTTTCATCTTCCTCACATTGTCGTTCTTACCTTTTAGCCTCACCTTACTTTGTTACCCTTACCTTGTCATCAACCATTTCAAAAAGCAATTCATCACGCTGAACGGGTTTATGCAAAAGAGGTCATTGTGAAAAGTCCATCAAAGATCCATATCGAACATCTCATCATCAAAATCTATGTTCCTCACTATCATTATGAAGATGTAGTGAAAGTATGATATAAATATTTAGTTTTTAACATTATGTGCATTAAATGGGAATGAGCTTTGGAATAATGTGTTAAATTTCTTAATTTTTGACCATTCATAGTGACGCTTGATTGTAAAATGTGGTTACAATTTATAAAGTGTGTGGATTCAGAGACAGAATAAGAGTTTTAAAGAGTTTGTTGTAATCTGGATGAATTTATTGTGAAATATGATTAAAATTTGTAAGGCTTCATTTGTCGAAATTGTAGATTGACTTACTCAGTGTTTGCATCAATATGAGTTATTTATTCTAACTTTGCAAGCAACTCAAGATCATTATATCCCTTATCCAAGCTTAAGACATAATAACCATGAATGGTAGACAACTTACAAAATAAAAGTTAAGTTCGTCGTCAAACTTCCATCAATTAATTCTATACATCAATTAATCCAAGGTTCATTTTTTTAAGACAATAAGATAGATGCCATTGCATTGAGATTGATGCTGGTAAAGATCCTATCTATTTAAATTACCTAAATGAGACATTAATAGTTATTGATGATGAGAAAGAATATATATCAAATGGGCCAAAATTTGAAAGTGATTTAGATGAGAAAGAATATGAGGAAGTAGAAGAGGAAAATGAAAACTTTGAAGAGGATAATTTGTTATTTTTTTTAAATATCTTGTTTAAATCAATTTATATGTACTGGTTGAAGTTTCCTATATGTAAAGATTGAATTATTTATTCCATGATTGAAGGTATAAATTTGAAACTATACATTGAAAGATTATTTATTTTATTGTATTTTTAGCATGTATTTCAACGGGGCTTTAGTTCACTTTTAGAGGAGACTTTATCAAATTTTCATAAAAATTTATTTGTTATACTAAGTTAGGTGTATTAACTTTATCAACATAATTAGATGAGAGAACAAGGAAGAGAAGGTGACTTTAGAGGATAAGGTCATGGGATTGATAGTCGACGATTATTATCTCCAATTTTGCACCCAATAGATGAGGAAAGGGTTGGAGTTGCATCAACTACACATATAGTATATGTACCACTAGATTGTTTCACTAGTTATACTTTAGGCTTTTAGGGATTTGCTACTAGAGAATGTCTACCTTAGAGAGTTTGTAAAGTACGGATGGACAACAGATTCACATAGCCAATAACATGTAAATATTCATAATTTTTTTGATACATGTGTCATTATCTTTATAAGTTTGCTTAAAGTAATTGACAATTTATTTACTGTCTTTTTTTACAATATCAAACTTTCAAATACATGCTTCACAAAGATTTATAAGATCTTTTAGGAAAAGATCTCTAGGTATACATGAAAGACAGTTTCTTCGAAGACCAAGGACTTTTACTTTGACAAATTTAAGGTATAATTATTTACAAAAAAAATAAAATTATATATTTTACCATATTTAATTATCATTTATTTTTGCAGAAACATTTTACATGAGATAAGGCAATCAATGGCATGATGAGAGTCGTCCAAAAGGCAAAACCACTACATAATATACCAATTTGATATATACATGTTGGCATAAAGCAAAAAATAAACATTATTTCATCTTAAATTACACATGAGAGCAGTGGTAGTAATAATGAAACCATTGAAACTATAAAGAGAAGTGTAGAACAATTTCTAAAAATCGGTAGCCTAAAACCTCTCAACATAATAGAGATTCATGTTATTTGGCCAACTATTTTGGATGCGCGGTATGTAGGACATTTAATTTACTTACATAAATTTGAATAAAAATGGTATAACTATCTTGTCAATGCTTATTTATTATGTTTTTATTTGTAGTAAAAGGAGTTATGTTCAGACCCAACTCTTATGGAGTTTCTTAAATGGACCAATATCAATAAGTCCAATCCTAATCAATTCATCAATAAGCATGCTAGATAAGCACATGTGAGTTCTTTTTTTCTTATAATTAATATAATTTCTCACTTGATAATTCAGTTTAAGTAATGAATTGGTTAACGTAGATTCTTTTCTTATAGGATCACATGGATTAGTTAATCGCCTTTTTTTCTCAGCCATAATAGGGATCTTTTGAGATTTTAATGATAGATTATATTTAGATATATTATGAAGTAGTAGGTGGAGAGAAGAAGCGTCAAGTGTATAGACTTGGTTTTCATGTCCGGTCATACTATTCGAGTGTGGTAAATCAAACAGTGGACAATATGTCTACGACGTAGCAATGTAAGATATACACTTTCATATGAAGACTATAAAAGAGTGTTTAGAGTAAGAGCATAGAAAGAGGAAGCAAGATCGTTTGCAATTTGAGCATGAGATAAATGAATGTTTGCAACTAAAAGAGGTAGAGATAAAAGACTAAATAAATGAGTGCATTCAACAAAAGAAGATTGAATTGGGGGAGTGTATTCATTGAATTGAGGCATTATTCCTTAAAAACTCACTTTTTGGCTCCTTTCTAGTACCACATGATGACTCTACTTAATATTGAGGTTAATCCTTAAAGTGACATCCTTAGTTTCGTATAGTTTTAATTGATCGAAATAGTACAATACTATGTATTTACTTTTCATTTATACGTATGATTTTAATTAGACTTAATTTCAACATTTTCATTATATTAAAATTGATTTAGTGATGGACTCGTGACAGTAGATTTTACCGTTATACATTTGAAACTTAATGAAGAAATTATAGTGATGGACACGTCTGTCGTCATTCTATCACCAACTTATACATGTCCTTCGTTAGGTGTTGACAACTTGGCGATAGGGATGTCTATCATTAACTTGGCAACAATTTCAAAATTTTATCATTACGTGCCTTCGCAACAAGGATTTTAGTGACGAAATTTTTATGTTACTAATCCGTCATTAAGTCCTTAATGACAAAATTTTTAAATTTGGTGATGAAAATTTTCATCACTAAATTTGATTTTTTTTTTTTATATAGTGATTATGGTTACATTAAAACATATTGCAAGCCTTTTTAACCTTAAAGCCAAGGTAAATGGGGAGGATTTCTCTTAATATTTATAAATTCAGTGCCCACCTTTTTCACATCAAGAAGAATTATATTGTAACTTAACAATAAGATGACTATAATTGATGAAAAATAAAAGTTAGAAGTATAATAAGCTTACTTATTTGTGTTTCATTCATAATTGACTCACAGTTTTTCTATTTTAATGAAATATACTAAAATTTGATTATACATGTTTTATTATTGAGAAAAACAATTTTTATTTGCACATTGATACTATAAAAATCTTTAAAGTACTATCTATTGATAATTTATGCTAGCCATAAAAAGTTATAATATTACAATGATATTAAAACAAATTCAAATATTTTATGTAAAATTTATCGACATTATGATATTGTTAAAATTGTAATTTTTTAAATTATGATCTATTATTATAAATTATAATTATAATTTTTGTAAATATATAATTTTAAATTATGTTGTTTACATATATTAATTTAAAATATAATCAAATCAATATAATTTTTAAGGCAAGTTTTTAAATTGAAGTTTTAAAAGATGGTACTTCGAACTTGGAACGAGTATGAAGAAATTAATGATACTTCTTTATCTTTTTAGTTGTTCTGCCTGATCGATCGCTCAAGACCTTTGGTCTCTACCCGGACCCGATGAAAAAATGGGATCACTTCTTATGGATTCGTTAAGAATGATTCTGATATAGTTCACAGCCTATTAAAAGTAGAAGGCGCTCTTGTTGGATCCTCACGGACAGAAAACGATTGCAGTCAGTTTGATAATGATCGATGACATTACTTCTTTGGCCTCTGACCGTCCGTCCCGTCTCATATGGATTTGGCTATACTTGTATGTATCCAGCCATGTTAGCTTCACATGAAAGCCTTTAGAAAAAAGGCTAAAATCAGAAAAAGCACTCATCAGCCAGCTCGCCCTCTTTTCTTATTCAGCTTTGCCGCCTATTAAGAGAATAGGTCCCGAAAAAGCGGCCCGCCCTCATTCTTTAATACTAAAAGCTGCCACGCATGACCCAATAGGAACGATTTCAACGTCCCTCTCTAGATAAGAAGCAAAACACGCCAATGAAAAGAGCGAACAATGAAGAAAATCTCACTGCTGATCCATTTGTTACGTGAATGGAAGAAAAATCTGGATCAAACCCCCCAGATATCTTTCCTTTGGCAAAAAAGTTTATGAAGCCATCCTCGCCTCCCTTGACATCCACTCGCCCTAATGAATAAGCAGGAGAGAACCCACAAGCTTTTATCCACACCATGGCCTGCCTAAAGTTGAATCAGGGGAGGCTTGGGGAGAAAGGTTCTGAACTAGAAGGACCCCTCTACCTCGCGATCCCTTAAGACTAGCCGGACAATGGAGATAGGTATGGATATGCATCTTTGAATTCATTAGCTCGCACAAGATCTACCTCCTAACCACAGAACCTCAGAGTTCTATCAACCAACAGCCTCATAGAGAAAGGAGTCCCCATTTGGATGATCTATAGTGGCCGCATCCGCTCTAAGAGATTGAAGCTTGGCCGATGGGAATGGGAAGAGTCTCTTTTTAAGAATCAAATCAATATAATTTTTAAGGTAAGTTTTTAAATTGAAATTTTAAGATAATGTAAATAAAGACTACCAATATCTTTATATTTTAAAATTTTAAATTTATAAAGTATTTGATATTAATATTTTTTGAAATATTATAATATTATATAAATTAAAATTTATTTAAATTAATAATAATTAATATTTTAAGATTGTATTGATTATTACATTTAAATTTGAATTATGAATTGTTATCGACTTAAAATTCTACTATTTCAATATTAGATTTATCATTAAATTTTAATAATATATTTTATTATTATAAAAATAAATATATAAATTTAATAGTAATTAAGATAATTAAAATTAATATTTTTGTATTAATTTATAAATTTTAATATTTTTATTATTAAAATTTTAAATATTATTTTTATACAATGAGTTTTCTACAATAAATAATGTTATATTTTAAAATTTTAATTATGAATTATTATTATTCGAAATAGTCTATTATTTTAATATTAAATTTATCATTAAATAAATATTTTAAAATATTTTGATAAAGATCACAAATTAATGTAAAGATCAAATTTTTATAGATAAATATCAATAAATTTAAAATTTGAAATTATGTAAATAAAGATTATCAATATTAAAATAAAAAATAAAAACTACTACTAAGATACACACGAATGGGATTTTTAAATCTTAATATATTGTTAAAAACTACATACTTAAACAATACATAATTTTTTAATTTTTTATATCTTGTACATATGATTTGAAATAAAGACAATAATTTTAAAAATTATGTTCAAAATAATTAAAATATTAAATATTTATAACAAACTTTAATAAAATTAGAATATAAAAAAATTATACTATTTTCATAAACTTTTTTATTAAGAAAGATGCATATGGATTTATGATGCCTCACAAAAAAACTATGATCAACTTACTTATCACATACCAAAACTCTTTTTGAGTAAGTCGTGGACATAGAGATGCTTTAGAATTGACAAATGTTATAGAGTTTGATATCAACACCAGTTTTGATAGGAAAACTATCAAACAATGTTAAAAAGATATAAATAGATAGACAATATGCATGTTCATGCGACTTTAAAGGAAGAGAAGAAAAAGTGGAAGATGGATTTAGAGTAATCAAGCCATCAGAGGACAAGGCGAAATGAAATTTGGGTTGGTTGATAAATTGAAAATTCAAGATGGTTTTGTTATTTTTATAATTTATAAAAATTAAAAAAAAAATGTCAACACAAACATGATACTCATTATAATCGTAAACATTTCAAAGTCAATGAAATGTCACAGATACATTATTAACATGTTTTCAATAAGTAAATTACATATTAATCACAAACTAATAAACAATAAAAGAAAATAAAAGTAAGAAATATTTAAAATAAAAATAACATTAAATTAAAAATTACGTAATAAATTGAAAAATAAATCATTAATTTAAGAATATGTACAGAAAAATAATTGATACTTGATAAAATTTTAGTATTAATAGGATTTTCATATAAAAATTAAAATTTAAGACTTTTTAGATAAAATTATTATTAAATTAAAATTTAAAATTATTAATATATAATTATAAAAACATAAAATTATTGACGACATTTTGATGTAAGGTTGGGTGTAATTTCGTCAATATATATATATATATGTATATATATAGACATGCTATTAAAAGACAAATTATAATGCTTGTGAGGTTGCGCATGATGGCATATGCACGAGTTAAACAGTTTGATAAAAATCCATTCTTTTAAATCCAAAGGATGATTTGCGTATGCATACAAAATATTAGTTTAGAAAAAGGGCTCTTTATGCATGGAGGATGTTGTTTAAACGTTGTTAGGGCGACTACCACATATGCAGAATCTTCCAGAAAACCTGCCAACATGAACATAAATGGCAATAACCCAAGACAGTTGAACCCAAAACAGATTAAAAAAAAAAGGAAAAAAAAGGAGAAAATGGCGCAAAGGAGAGATTGTCTCTGTATAAATTTATAATATGTATGCACAAATGCAAGGTGGCCTTACAATCACCATCACAATGAAGAATTTGTACGGACAAGAAAGGCATGTGGGTCAGCGAGAAGCTGACAGTAACGACTGTTGCAGGAGGTGGAGCCAATGGGCGTTCGACAACCAATTTGATGAAACCACCATGGTTTTGTAAAACTATCCATTTTCGCATCAAACCTGCCTTGTTTTTTCCAAGGTTGTTCCCATATTTTTCCATTAATATCCTTTTCTCTCTAAGTAAGCATATCCACACGCACCCTCTGCCTGTATGATACTGTACACGCAGATAAAAAGGGCATTTCACCTAAAAAAAAACAAAACAGTGGTACGAATATACCCAGAGAGCCAAAGAAGCGTCTGTATCCCTCTTTCCCTATATTCAGTTTGATATTTTGATATACTCTTGTTGCTGCAAGTGGGTTTCTCGAGCTGTGCGGAATTGCCAAGGGGAGGACATGGGAAGGGGTAGGGTACAGTTGAAGAGGATAGAAAACAAGGTCAACAGGCAAGTGACTTTTTCTAAGAGGAGGTCGGGTTTGCTCAAGAAAGCCCATGAAATCTCGGTACTTTGTGATGCTGAGGTCGCTCTGATCATTTTCTCTACCAAAGGGAAGCTTTTTGAGTATTCAACAGATTCTTGGTACCATGTTTTCTTTCAAATTCTCCAATTCAGTCGTTTCTCTTTTTATATTTTCTTTTATGTTGTTCTCTTGTCAAATTTGTTGGTGTTTCGTTAGTGGATTGTTTGATCAGCGAAGCAAGTCATACTTACTTTATGTTCTTGTCCGTTGTTTGCTTGAATGTGTTGAGAGCTCTTGGTGCTGAGAGAGTGCTAGATTTCTTTATTCCCTTATTTTGCTCTAGAGGGAAAAAAAAAAGTTTGCAAGGTTTTTTTGTTTATTTTTGAACTGCCTGTGATAGAATTTAAAGTAATTCCTTTTAGATTAGAATTTAATTCAGTAAAAAATTCATTCCTAGAAAAAAGAAACCTATTTAAGCAATGGAGAGAGAGATGGAGAGTTTTGTACTTGCTGGGTTACAAAATAGTACTTCCAACTTTAATTAAGTTTATCTTCTCTCTCTCCATACAATGTCTTTGAGGCTCGAAGCTATGTGAATGAGACAAGCTATTCCCAGTCTTCAATAATTTCTTCAGACTAACTTGATTGCCAGAAAGAACGAGGGAAAGAAAATCAACTGTATGTACGGAAAATAATGCTTAGTTACATATATTATATTCCATGGTCCTACCTTGAGTGCATACACCTAACTTGGTCACTAGGATGGTGATACTTCTCTTAATATTTAATAAAATTGGAGTAAAGGAGAGAAGTGTGCAGACTTGGTCAGAAAGTAGAGGATTATATGAGTCAACAATTGTATACTTTGTTATCTTATTCGAAAAAAGTTTGGTCTCTTGGGCCAAGTTTGATGGTTGTGAAAGGTCACAAGATCTAATCCTCTTTTTTCAATACTCCTAAGTTGGAAAATAAATCAAAGTTTCCTTTTCCCTCCTTCTGATTCCCTCATTCAATACAGCTCCGGTGTGCCTACTGCAATCAGTATTAACTTATGTGATTAAAAAAATAATAATAATACCAGCAAATTTTGTGGAAGAGGGGAATTGCAACTTGCTTGAAGTAGTAATATGAGGTTCGTGGGAGATAGTTTGATGAGTGAAAGGTGCCTTAGGAATGCCATGATGCTTTATTATAGTAATATTTGATTATGTACATTGTACAAGACAAGTGTGGCATCCTTAATAAAATCGAAGATGTCCCTAAACCTCTCATTTAACTGGAGGCTGAAATGTCCCAAAGTGTGGCATTCTCTTGTGAAATATTTGGAAGGTTTTCTGTTTGGTGTTCAAAATATCCTTTGTATTCTTCTCCTCGAAGAGAATAGAGAATATATAAATATAAACATATTTTGCTGTTTGTCATTCTTGAAGTCTCATTTCGGATAATTTGATTGATTAGCCCAATATGGGAAGCGACAATGTTCAAAAAATAAACCTTCTTATTTGAACGGGCAGTATTTGCTTTTGCAGAGGTTGTTCATAGCCCATACCTTAACAAGAACAAAAAATGAACCCAACAATAAATAGATAACCCTCTTAACGGTTCAGGAAGAAGGATGTTAGGTGAGAAAGGAAGTAGAAGAATTAGAGAAGGCATGGTACCGTCTAATTGGGGAAGATGGAAACTGTTGAAACTTTTAGATTTCCTTCTGGTGATAAACTTACTTCCATGGTTACCTTAATTGCCCAAGGTTCTATGAAGAATTTATATCAAGCATAGATCTGTTGCATTCTTGTACTAGTGTATTCTGTTGCACCGGTAGGTAATTGTGCTAATCTCATCACTGTTGGTTTAACCGCTGTAATTTTGGCCTACCCCCACCCCAAATCATCTTCCTCTAACAACAGGAGATATTTAGAGCTTGATGCAAATGGTTTTCAAACCCTTTAGTCTTCCTTAAAGAGAGTACCAATCAACATAACCTTGCTCATCTTGTCACTTAAATGTGTTTTGGGTTAGTTGACATGCATGTAACTGTCAGAATGTTGTATATATTTATATTTTCATTTTATTCAATGTATGTCATTCTTTTTGAGAGTTCATTAGGAAGGTCATTAAAATTATAATTTAAGTAGTAAAAAAATCAATAAACTTTCAATGGCAGTCGGACATATATCCTAATGTATGATACAATGGACTTATGTCCAAGCATCTTGCTCTTTCAAATGTGATCTTTGCCTGCCCAAAGAGATTATCTTTTGGTGCAGTGAGAACTTTTTAGCATTTTTTCTTTAACATATTGACTTTTTCTTGACAAAGTTATAAATTTGCACAAATTGTGAACCAAAACACTCCAAAAGCTTTTCTTTAGTTGGATTGTGTATGGAAGAAATAGAACAAGGGTGGAACACTTCAAAGCCTCTCAAAATGTGTTATTTAATCACTAAAACTTATGAAATCATTTAAAAATAAAAGAACAAAGTTGTAACAATTATAAGGCTCAGCCATAAGTCTTTTTGCTCCAAACTTACATGGAAAATGAGTATCGAGAATAGTTGTTAAATATACACCGACTAGAACAATATTATGAATCTTAAAGTGAATGATTTATCCTTGTAACAAGATATCTGAAAAATCAATTAATAGTTATCGTTACACTGTTAGGATCACTATACATGTTTAGTGTCTCATTTAGGTTGATTTGAGACTAAAGACATGAGAAGAATTGTACATTAAAAATGTCAAAACATGAAATACAAGAAACATATATACACTGAAGATTATTGCATGTAATGATGTTTTGTTTGTTAATTTTATTGGTGATCATCATCACAAAAAGCATTTATCACCACAAATGATGTTAGGAAGCCATACATTTTACTAAATGCTAGTACATGGTGAATGGGAATTGAAGTTTTTCCAAAATTAAGAAGAAATCAAAGTTGAAAACCATAAAATATATGTAAGTTCATGCATTGTCATCTATAACCAAAGTCATAATTAGTAATGATGGTTTTTATATGTAAAAAAAAAAAAAGAAATAGTTTGAATTAAGATGCATCTAAATATGAATAGTATAGATGAAATGGTAGGTTATTATGAGCAAGTGGTAAGAAAGTTTAAATTTTTTTTGTATCTTTCTTTATGCATGTTTGTAATTTTGGGGTTACAAAAAACAGAAGTATAACACTTATTTATAGGTATTAAATGTTGGTCACAATCCATATCTAAGAGGCCACATTATATTAGCTTAGTAACCAAGTCAGCAAGCTATTATACACAAGGCTCTCCAATAATCTTAAGACTTCAAAACAGTTCCTCATTTTTAATTTTTTAATTCTTTTTAAAAGATGCAACAATTCATCTCAATTTGATGCATGTTCTGGTGACTCTAATCAAATTTTATAGTTGTACGAAACTTCATTCTTGGTAGTGCTTTAATAAATACATCTGCCCCTTGATTTTCAGTTTTACAATGTTTGAGCTCTGTCTCTTTGTTTATTTCAACTTCTCTGATGAAGTGATACTTGATACTTATATATTTAGTTTTATTGTGAAACGTGAGACTCTTTATCATTATTATTGTTGACTTGCTATCACACTAGATCTTTATACCTCCATTTCATGGCACACCAATATCTTCAAGCATGCTTTTTAATCATATAGTTTGGTTTATAATCATTGTTGTTGTAATATGTTTTGCTTCGGCTGATGATTGTGCAATGTTTGCTTCTTTGACATCCATGAGAATATTCTAGGGCTTAGTGTGAAGTCATAGTCGAATGTGCTTTTTATGTTGCCTAATGAATTTTTCTATCTAAGTAATCTTGTGTCATGAGCATTTTTGTTGTTAGGTAAAGTAGACTTCTAACTAGGTTGTGAAACCATGTGATGCCTGCCTTTGGCATGAGGTGCTACTATTTTGTAGTCTTTTATGCTGAACTTCTTGATTAGACTTTCTGTATATTTCTTTTGCAATATAAAGATTCCATACTCTTTTTAACTTATCCAAATCTTAAAGTGATGCATTTGACCTAAATCAATCATTTCAAATGTCTTCACGATGTTCTCTTTGAATTCCTTGATCATCTTCTCATTATGTTCCTTGTATATCAAGTCATAGACATATAATGAAACGAAAAGTATGTTGTTCATACCTTGGTTCTTGGTATATAATGTTGCTCATTTTTGCTCTTAAATCTTTACTTAATAAAGTAATTATCAATTTGACGATAAAACTTGCTTTAGACCATACAAAGGCTTAAGGTTGCTCTATATAGATTTTTTCTTTAAGATAGCCATTGAGAAAAGTTATCTTCATGTCTAGTTCTAGGACTTCCATTTTTTCTTAGCTTCGAGTGCTATTAATGCCTTTATAAGATCTGGTTGAGTAATTGGAGTAAACATCTTGTTATTATGAACTCTAAATTATTGTGCATAGCCCTTTACCACTAGTTGTACCTTGTGTTTTTGAATTGAGCCATTAGAGTTAAACTTTATCTTATAAATCTACCTAACTCAGATTACTTTTTTTTCTTGACAAAGGTCGATTAACTTCCATATTACATTTTTCCTAATCATTAGGATGTTTTCTTCCATAGCTTTGATCGGTACTTGTTGTTTTGAAGTTGTTTCATAATTTTTTTGGCTTTATTATCGTCAAGTTACATGTTTCATATATCTCAATCAATCATATTATTCTTCTGGAGGAATCTTTATGTGGTAATTGTCCTTATGTTGTTAGGGACTTTGGTAGAATCTACTGACTTTCATTCTACTGTTGAGGAATTACTAATAGATAGAAGTTTTTCTTTCAACTTTTTTTGTCTTCTAATTGCCTTCATCAAATTTCATGTCTCTATTGATGATCAGTTTCTCAAGTTATAGACTTGATAGCCTTTTGATTAAGTACTGTAACTTAAGAAGATACCTTTTTTGATTTTCTCATCTAACTTGTTTGTTTTTACTTGTGAAATGTGTGTATAGCAGATGCAATAAAAAACTAAAATGTTTTTGCTTTTGGCTTTTATCCCCTTTAAGTTTTAATTGGCGTCAACCTTGAATGGCTTAAGTTAAACATCGATTAAGTAAGTAAACGATTGTACTTACAGCCTGTCTAGAGAGTTTTTGGTAGACTTTTTTCCATCAGTATCGCTCGAGATATCTTTAATTATAGTTTTATTTTTTCTTTCCTATGTGTTATTTTTTTCAAAAGAGTATCCAACTATGAATTAATCTTCCATGCCTTCCTTTTCACAAAAGAGTTGTGATTTTCCATGTAAAAAGTGAACTCTCGTCATTCTAGTATGGTCATCGATGAAGAGAATGAAGTATTTATTTTAATTAAGTGATGGAGTGCACATTAGATCGTAAACATTTATGTGGACTAGTGCCGGCTTTCTGGCTCTTCAAGATTTGGTAAACGAAAATGGTTGTCAGTGTTGTTTATCGAGTAGACATCCTTTGCAAATATTATTGATCTCTATCATTATTAGTAAATCTCTCATCATGTTTTGTTGAAACAATCTAGATACTTAAAGATACTTGAATATAATAAGAAAAAGTAAATATATTAACTTCATGTATGAATTAGAACAAATTAACATAGAAGCTTGCTTAGCAATGTTCTAAGATAGAATATTTTACCCATTCTTTAATTTGTTAAAAACTTTGAGTATTTTATTCTTAGGATTCAACAATGTACTCTTTACAAATTTTGCATACTAAAATTTTAGAAGTCAATGAACTTGCATCTTCCCTCTGTTTTCAAATAAAATTATGAGTAAAAGATTAAGGGAAGTTTTAGACATCTAGGTTCTACTATTTATAGACAACTACTTATAACTTTTTAAAGAGATATACTTTTCATATAGTTATATCCTTTTATTTGTTTCTTTTTTTACAGACATATATTTCATGCAACCACGTCTTTTTGTGTAAAAAAAAGATGTCTGTTGATAACAGGCACATACTTTTATAGAATCATTTTTGTTTGAGTGAAAAGACATGTCAATTGATATGTAGCTTATTTAATAGGGTTTAACCCTTCTTTCCTAAGTTGATGCGAGAGAAGCTAAACTTCAAATACTTATATACTTAACAATATTCCCTACATTTGAAGTTAAACTTTATACTAATGAAGCTAAGTGCAAATTCATTTGAGAGAAAAATGGACATGTTATGAATTAGGTGAAGTGTCAATATAGACTTGAACTTATCTTAGTAATAATCTATCAGAGTTCCTTAGTGAATTAGCGGATGCAGATAATCTTGAACCATTCACTATTTGTATAAATCAAGACAATAAATCTCACACATAACATATCTTCAATTTGCTAGGTTAGGTTTTTGCCAAATTCTACTCAATCATAGGCTTTAAACTAATTGCTTATGAAGAAAATACAGTTTTTTCTCTTGATAGTCTTTTCATTGAAGGATCTATAATGTTTTCCTTTAATTTTACATATTAAATAGAAATAACTCAATTTGAGAGTAATTATGTTATTGTATTATGTCTATGCATAATATGCCTTGATTTTTCATTCTAAGCATTACTTTTCACTCTAGTTTGAGCTACATACTATCACAATGCATACATATAACTACAAGGTCAAGCTAAACTAGTTGCAGACTAAACGTTCAATAGAATTTCTGTAAATCTAAAAAACCAATAACAATAGTATTCTATTGTATATTCTTTCCTTATACTCGTGTTTTCAATTAAGAATATGAGTTATAAAAGAATGGGTATCAATGCATGTAATATAGAAAATTTGTAGAAGACTAACTAAATTTTCATATGCATAACAAAGATTGATCAAACCAACTCAATTTTTTTTCATTAATCAAAGTAAAGATACCATACAACATCAACCTTTGATACTTACAATAACATCCTCTTGCACCCTCTTTATGCATATCAATCTCTTCTCCTTTGATCACTCTATTAAGGACAACAAAGAACTTTCAAGAATCATTTCTTTTACATCTCCATTCCGCATCTTCAGCAACTTATGTAATGCTAGAAATTCACATTTCATTGTAGAACATGTTATACAAACCTGTTTGGAGGACTTCTATGACACAACAACCTTAACTAAAGCAAAAACATATCTACTAGTTGATTTGACTATTACATTGTCAAAAATCTAATTGATAAATTGACAAATTGTGTCTATTATTTTTTTCATTGATTTGCAATTAGCATCAAAAGGAGTAATTATCAGTTTACAATTAGTTTGATTAAACCATTTCAATAATTTTTAGTATAACAGGATTATGTAAATATTTAGCCTTCATTGTTTCTTATAATTTTTATTTCTAAAATCACGTCTACATAGAGCTACATCTTTCATGTCAAACATTGAATTTAAATACTTCTACATTGAATTTATTATATCTTTACTTGTTTTCATTATAAGCATGTCATTCATATACAAGCACACTATTATATAAGAATTTTCATATTCTTAATGTATACACATTTATTATATTCATTAATCTTAAATCTCTATGATGAAAGATGATCATAGAAAATCGTATAGATTTGATATGGTGGATTTGCCATCAAGATACAAAGGAAAATTTTTGAATTTGATGGTGGAAAAGGCAAAGGTGGATGGTGGAATATGGAGTAAGGAAAGGTAAACAAGTTTCTCTGTATCTAAGAAAAATTAGAGATGGTTTTACTTATCAATGAATAGCTTAATGATGGCTAAAAGACAAGAAGAATGGATGAGAAAATGGAGGGAAATATCGTAGAGCAGAGATCAGGGAAGTTGAAGGTGCGAAAAAGGGAAATAGCAAGGGAATTAAAGGATGTGGTTAATCTGAGTCCAAATGAGAGTCAGCCAGGTATGATGGGTGTTTATGCATGTCCACATTATAGGTGTAATAGGTTGAATGTGATGACTAAAGGTTCACAGTAAAGAGCTTGGTTATTGGATATACTGAGATCATGAAGAGAGTGGTAGTCTGAGATAGGAGCTTAGGGGCTATAGATAGGGTTAGATTCAGGTTAGATAGTTAAGCAAAGAAGAAAGGGATGTTAGGTCATGGATCCACATTATCGATGTGATTTGAGCCTGTCATGTTGGGGCCCAAGTTAATTAGTGAGAGAAAGGGTTTTAGAGGAGTTCCATCTAGTTTGAGCCTAGATAATAATAAAACAATTATGGCCCATTCTCAGTCAAGTACACTTAATAAAGTCAGGCCTAGTATGGGTTAAAGGGTTGAGGACTTGAATTAAATACAGTTTATGGGGAAAGATAGGATGGCTCACATAGAGACTAGGCAATTGGGAGTTACTTAAGATTAGAGGAATTAGGCTTGTCATTTAGGATGGTCAACTCCATCAAGAGGTGAGTTGAATTGGTGAGGTAGATTTACTTATTTCTAAATGAGAATAAGAAAGTGGGTAGGGCATCTAGGGATGGTTTGTTATTATAGGAATTAGGAGAACGATGAGGCTCTAAGGGCAATTCTCCAAGAAGTCATGAAGCCATAGATCTGTTTTCAATAATGAAATTAAATCTTCTTACAACAAGGAGTAAAACAAGGTTGAGCATGGATTAGATAGGAAAGGATGCGACACCTTAAGTAAGATGAGGTTAAATTGTGGTGGTATATGTATTGGAGCGAGTAATAATATTAAGGATGAAGAGGGATGCGAGATGGCTATCACTTCACTAGCTAATTTTTGTAGTGATCTAGGGGAAGTTGAGGAAGCCTTCATAAAGAGATGCAGATATAAAGAGGTAGGTCAAGTAAGGAAGCATAACAGTAATAATGGATGAAAAATTGTCTGAGGTTGGTGTGTCACAATGGCACCAAGAGGTATCTAAGAGGGTGTTAAGGTATATGTCCAAAATTTGCAACGATTTGGATATAAGCTTGGAAGGAATGGAAGAAAAAGCATTTTAGGATGAGGTGTTTTGGCCATGTAACTAAGGGAAAGGAAAGTAGTAAGAGGAAGAATCGTAAACACATTGGCAAGGAGCTAAGAAGATTATAATTTGGGGTAAATTACGATAGGGGCTAGAAAAGGGAAGGAGAAACACAGTGGCTTGAGGGGTCTAGGCAGTTATTTTGTAGATGCTAGTTAAAATCCTAACTTAGAATGTGAGAAAGCTAAAAAGTGCAGACAAAAGGATTATTATAAAGCAATTAGACAATAATTGGAATGCTGACATTATATGTCTCTAGTATAGTAAGATTGAGGAAAAACTCAAAAAATGGTGAAAATCTTGTGGATAGAAGGAATATTAAATGGGAGATTAAGGCAGCACAGGGGAGTTTGTGTGGTATACTAGTTTTTTCTAATGAAAAACTAGGGAGGCTAAGAATAAGTTGGGTTGGTAATATGCCTTTGTCTTGTATTTTTGAAATGGAAGAAAGGCCGGTTGAATGGTTGTATGCTGGAGTTTATGAGAGTTGTAATACAAGGGAAATAAAGGCCTTATAGGATGATTTGAGGGAGTGCCACACGAGATATGGAAGGATTCCACGGATGATTGAAGGTGCTTTTAATGAGGTTTTATTTCCTCATGAAAGATTGGGGGCAGCAAATGGGAAGAATCATTCAAATGAGTTAGGGGAGCTTACGATAGACTTGAGCTCTAAGAGTTACTATTAATGAGGGTTTATTCTCATTCGGATAAGCCCTTTATGTCCCAATTAGACAAATTTTTAGTCTCCACAAGTTGAGAAAAACTATATTCGAATATGCAACAATTGCTACTTCTTAGGACAACCTTTGATCATAATCTTGTGATGTTGGTAATAAATGGTATGCGATGGAGTTCGTGCCTTTTTAGATTTAAAAACTTATGATTGCAGATTAAAGGTTTTGATAAATTAGTAATAGGGTGTAAGAGAAATGAGAAGTGAAAGGTAACACAAGTTATATGATTGCAAGTAAAATGAAAAAGATCAAAGATAAGGTTACAAGATGGAATAAAGAATAGTTTAGGAGCTTAAGACAATGAAAAACAAAATTATAAGACGAGCTAAAGAAGTTAGATAGTATCATAATGAGAGAGGAGTAGTATGGGTCAAAAGAATAACAGTAAACAATGAGCTTGTGCGTTTGTCGAAGCTAGAAGAGGTGTCATGTAGATAAATCAAAGGCTTTATGGTGTAAGGCAGGTGATAGGAACATAAGTTTTTTACATAAAGTAGCCAATGAGCATAAGTGGTTCAATTCTATTAGCAAGATGAATATTGATAATGCTGAAGTAGTTAAGGAAAAAGAGCTAAAGGAGGGGGTAAATAAGCATGACATAAATTTGTGTCACGAATTAAGAGTTAAAGGTTTAAGAAAATTGACAGTGAATTAAGGGAGCGCATTGAACTTCAATATTGAAGAAGATAAGATATGGAATGCTTTGTAAGATTATGATGGAGATGAGGCATCAGGGCTGGATGGGTTCACAATGGCTTTTTTGAAATCAAACTGGGAGATTCTAAAAGGAGACCTTTTGGGGATGTTAAAGACTTGCATAAAAATGAGAAGTTTTGAAGTCACTTAATGCAACTTTTATTGACTAGTTCATAAGAAGTCAAGAGCTATAAATATCTATGATTATCGATCAATTAGCTTAGTTGGATGCATATGAAAACTAGATAGTAGTGGTAAATAGGAGTCAAAATGCATTTGTTATGGGCAGGTATATTCTAGATACTGTACTGATTACATGTGAAGTTATGGATAGTCAAATAAAATCAGGAAGAAATGAAATTATATGTAAGTTAAATAAGGAAAAAGTATAAGATCATGTATTATAGGATTTTCTCAAGTACATGCTAAAGAAAGTAGGCTGTGGTAGTAAGTGGAATAGCTAAATTTTGAATTCTTCAATTCAACCAAAGGCCTAAGACATAGGGACCCTTTATCTCTATTATTGTTCTTATTGGTAAGGCTTTGGATGAAGTATTGATTGGGGTTGGGGATAAGGGGCTAGTGGAAGGATTTAAAGTAAGCAAGTATGGCAGTAAGGTCACTGTGCCGCATCTTTTATTCATGTATGATATTATGATCTTTTGTTAAGCAAAAGAATAACAAATACTTAATTTAAAAGGCATCTTATTAATGTTTAAAGTTATGTCAAAATTGAAAATTAACTTGGGTAAATATGAGTTGGCAGTGGGAGTGGTGCAAAATGTTGGGGACCTAGCTACTTTTATGGGATGTAAGTTGTCTTACATTCTTATTGAAATACTTGGGCCTTTCCCTAGGTGTTAGTTGTAAGAAAAAATCTATTTTGAATGGTGTTTTGGAGAAATTTTAGATGAAATTGGTGGGTTGGATAAGGCAGAACCTAAATAAAACTAATGGGTTAACTCTTATCAAGTCCATGCTTACAAACTTGCCTATGTATTTTATTCGTATTTTCAATTTCAGGGAAGGTAGCCAATAAGTTAGAGGTAATACACAGAAGGTTTTATGGGAAAGTTTGAGGAATAATTATAAGTATCATTTAGTGAGATGACAGGTGATTACCCAACCCATTACCAAGGGAGGGCTAGGGATAAAGGATCTCATTTTGTTCAATAAGGCTTCGTTGGGTAAATGGTTGTGTAGATATATGGTGAAAAAAAAAAGAGTTTATGGATAAAGATAGTGAGCACTAAATATTGGGAGTTAGAAGGGGGATGGATGACCGAACCAAAAAAAGGCATATATGGTTTTATGTGTGGAAGGCCATCAGGATAGAGTGGGAGGAATTGAAGTCGTTGGCCAAGTTCAAAGCTAGAAGGGAAAATTTGATCAAATTCTAGCATGATAGATGGTGTGGGGAGGCATCTTTGCGTGAGTTGTTCCTAACTATTTTTGCTTTAGAGTGTAGGAAAGATGTTTGGGTTTATGAGTGCAGGGAAAGTGATTGGAGACAGATTTTTGGTTTATTTAGCTACGTACAAATGCCCAGGATTAGGTGAGGCAAATTAAAAAATTATACCCCATGATCCAAGACCTCAGGTTATAGAGTAGCAGGGAGGATAGAGTAGTTTGGAAGTTTGGCAGAGGGGACAGAGAAGACTTTACTATAAAATCATATTTTAGGAGCTTATGCAAGAGTGATGATAGTGCTCAGTTTCTATGGAAACAAGTATGGAGAGCAAAGGTTGCTCCTAAAGTTGCTTTCTTTACTTGCAAGATAGCAAAAGGAAAGATATTGATGATGGTGCTCATTTAATCTTTAGAGTGTTTGAGGAGAGAAAAAATCAAAAAACATTTGACAATATGGAAGCACACAGTAAATGTAATTAAAGAGTCTTGGATTAGAATGTTGAAATACTGGGATTCAGGTGTTGTTTTTGTAAATATCAAGAATCTAACTAAACTTTTTGAGATACTAACTTCTTAGATTTAACTAGTCATGTAAAGGGTTGCACTCCCTTGGTGCCTAATAAATAATACTTATACTTTTGTTTTTGCTTATAACATTGCATAATCAAACTTTCATGCCACTATTTTGGTGCTTGTTTAAGACCAAAGTAATTTAACAAGTTTGTTTACTTTATGTTCATCCAATCCTTCATTTTTAAAAAATTTGTTTTAACATCAGTTTAATGTATATCCATGTTGTATGAAGCAATAATGGTAATTAACATCCTAATTGATATTATTCTTGAAATTGGAGAATAAATATCAAAATAATTCAACTTTTCTTTTTATTGACACAAATTAGTAACCAAATATGCCTTTTATTTATCAATAGTATCATCAATTCTAAGTTTTCTTTTAAAGATCTATTTAGAACCAATTAGTTTACAACCAGAAGATACGTCAACCAATTATTATGTGTGGTTTTGACAAAATAGATTCATTTTCACCATCGATAGCTTATTTTCATTTAAAGTTTCTTGTGAACTCACTGTTTCTTTATAAGTTTGAGGTTCCTCTTTTGTTAAGAAACTTATAAAAGTTTAGTCCAAAATTCTTTTCAATTTTTATCATTTTTCTCTTTTAGGTTTCATCTCTTGCTACTAGATACTTCAAAAAGGAGATATCTGTTTGATAATATATACTTTCCATATGATCATGTCTATTTGAATGAAAAAAGATGTTCATTAATAACCAACACATACTTTTCATAGTCATATTGAGTGAAAAAAGATATCTATTGATATGCGACTTATTTAATAGGGTTTGACTTCTTTTCCTAATTTGATGTGGGAGAAGTTAAACTTCAAAATCTATATACTCAACATATGCTTGTCTTGAAGGATCTTCAAGCCGTAGAAGTTAAAACGTTTGAATCTTTTATGTTATAGTTAGAAATCTTTCGTTTATGCTTACATAGTTGTGTCACTCACAGATCTCTATTAGATTGGAAAACGTTTGCCTTTTATTTTTACCTTTGCAATTTCGAGAGTTTTATCTTTCTTGTCATACATTCAACAAGAATTCTCTTCAAAATATAGAAAAATATCCTCCTTCTATTATTTGTCCTGCATTTAATAAATTTTGAGCGAAATAAGAACACATAGAACTTCACTAATAAATCTCTTTGACTTTCTTCGTACTAATGGTAATAATATCTTACCATTTGCCTTAACAAATTCACTCTTTTTTTTTTTAATTTTCACTTTTGTTTTTACTTATTTAAAATTATAGAAAAGCCTTTCATTTTTTGTCATATGATTATTGCAATCAATTTTCTGAGTACCATATATCACTTTTTCTTTCAATTATTTTTTGATAGATTAGAAAAAGTATTTTTTATTTTTTGTTTAAAATAAATTTAATAAATTTTTTAAATTTGTAATCTCTTTTTAAGTTGTGTAAACTTTTTACGATTTTGGTACCACCGTAATTGTCTCTTAAACCAACATTATTCTTTCTCAAAATGATCTTTTCTTTTGTAAACTTCAGATGGAGAAAAAATATTTTTATTTTCAGATTGTTTTCCATATGGAGAAACAATAGATGACTAAGTCCTTAGTTTTGATGTCAATGATAATTTTTATGTTTATAAAAATAGTTTGAATTGAGATGAATATAGATATGAATAATGCCAATGAAGTGAGAGCTTAGTACAATCAAATGATAAGAATTAAATTTTTCTTAATTTTTATCATTGTATGTTTCTTCTTTTGGGCTTACAAAATACAAAAGTACAATCCCTACTTGCACGTGTAAAAAGTGGGTTACATCTACATCAAATATGTCAGTTTAAGTAGTCCATTTAGTAACTGAGATTATGGGAGGTATGCAGGCTGCTATACACAAGACTCTCCATTTATGTGGAGAATTCAAAACATTTTTTTTTTTAATTCTTCCTACAGCATGCATCAAACTCATCAAAGCAAATACATAAGTTCATCCACTAGTTGATTAAGTTTTGAACTTCCTATTTGATTATTAGGAGTTTTCCTGCGGTTTTATCGCATATAACGGAGAATAGCAGACAAAATAATAGCTACTTCCGGGGGAAGGGGGGATTAAAATAAATTTTAGAAACAAAAAATTTAGAGAGCAGAGGGTGGAAATTTTCAAAAGAGAGAAAAAAAAAAAGGAAGAACAACAAGGAGATTACCCTTAATCAGGTCAGAACAGAGCAGCAAAATAGAAAGAAGAAGAAAGGATTTTCTCAACTGAACTGAACCCAGTTTGAAATAAAGCTAAGTTTCTAAGGACTTGCAATGCATAAGCTTCTGGAGCTTCAAGTTAGGTTGGCATTCTATCTATGTTTCATTTCTTGATGTGGAGTCATCTTTTGCTGCAGCGGCTACCACATGCACATGGTTTACTACTCATGTAGCATGATATATTTACATATATATTATATCCATTATCCATTACACATTTACAATGTGAAAGGTTTTCCCCTAAAGATTCTGGTTGGTTGTGGTTGCTTTTTGGATTCATTTTCCTTAAAATCCAAGCATTCTTAATTGCACTGTCATAGTGGATGCTGGTGATACCATTTGAGTTTGACACTTGTTTAGATTAAATAAGATACTTCTTTATGCATTTGCAATACAATTTGTAACTGAAAATATATATATATATATATATACCAGACGAGGCCCTTTGCAAACTAGTTGAAATTATGATTAAGAAATAGCAAATACTTACATGTCTTTTTTTGATTTTCATTGTTACCAGCATGGAAAGAATCCTTGAACGATATGAAAGATATTCATATTCGGAAAAGCAGCTTACTCCAAATGTTGGATCAAATGTACGTTAACAGTATACTAACTGAATTCAAATTCACAAATTTTGTCTTATTTGTATTGTTCTTCTCTAAGGCCTGCTATTATATTGCTTAAATAAACTTCTAGCTGATGGGACTCTTATTACTGTAAACATCGGAGTGACTCCCCCGTTGAGAATGAGTAATGGGAAAAATGTTGGACCTCTCACTTTTCTTCTTTTGCTGAAAGGAACCAAACCATTAGTAAGTGTCGTGAATATTCTTCAGGGAAACTGGAATCTGCAAGTTGCAAAGCTCAAGGCTAGACTGGAGGTTTTACAGAGAAACCGAAGGTAGTAATTAACAAGGTTACATTTCCCTAGCACATGAATAGCATGAGAAAGAGCAACACTAGTGGGTTTCTGAATTTTTGCAGGCACATCACGGGAGAAGATCTTGATTCCTTGAGTCTGAAAGAGCTTCAAAATTTGGAGCACCAGATTGATTCAGCTCTTAAGCACGTAAGGTCGAGGAAGGTAAATATTAATATACCCTTATAATTTTGATAGTTTGGTCATATGTATGTATCACTGGACTGACCTTGTTTTCACTTACAGAACCAACTCATGTTTGAGTGTATCTCAGAGCTTCAGAAAAAGGTGAGCTTATCTTTATCTTTATCTTTTTTTTTGTTGGGGGGGGGGGTGTGTGGAGGAGAGAGAGGAGAGGGGGTTGGGAAGCAAGTTGGTAGACCATCTTAATACTACCCATACCTGAGAAAATAAGTAAATGCTATGTGTGATCTCTAATGAGTAAAGGGAAGCCCACCCTTAAGATTGCAAAATAGTTGCATAAGTTCTGCATGCTGCTATTTCATGGTCTTGTTTACCGTTTTGAACTGACAACTAGTTTTAAGTATTGAAATGTTGGATGAGCTCCTCCTGTTCAAAGGACTCCAAGCCTCTAAAACTTTCTTCCTTCTACAGAATAAGGCACTTAAAGAGCAAAATAACTTGCTTGCCAAGAAGGTGACGTTTTCATGTTCCCACATCTAAATTCAATTCCTCTGAAAGTATTGGTTTTTTCAGACTCAATTGTTTTGAAGATGCGTCTAATCAAGTAGATGATATTTGGGCCAAAATAGGTGAAGGAGAAGGAGAATGATAAGGAAAAGGCAATGACTCATCAGGCACAATGGGAGCAACAAACTCAGGGCTTAAATTCATCCTCGATTAGTGTACCCCAGCCAATGCAGTCCTTTAGCAATAGGTTTGTCCCTCTGTTCTCACACACGCGCATATCTAAGTGAACCAGTCTATTTATACGCCTGCCTGTGCAAGGATGGATGCCATGTCTACTGCATGTGATCATATTCCGGAAAACTAAGAGCACTAAAATTGGTTAACTTTTGAGGAATGCAGCAGCAATTACCAGACCAGGGGCAGCGAAGGAGAGGATCAGGGAATGTGGCGAGATCGAGCCACAGCACTCTTGCCCCCTTGGATGCTTCGCCATCTTAATGGATAGATGAATAATTAAAACTGATCTCCATGCTATGCAATTTTGATGTTACGGTTGTACCTGACATGAAGATTGTGGTCAGACTTTGTATGTATATTCTAATTGATAATTAGGGGTCTGCTAAATACGTCCATACTTTATATTATAGCAACTGAAGGATCTCATGATATGTGGGTCGTTTCACACTTACTCCTTGTATGTAATATTAGACACTGTGAAAGACCTTAATATGAAATAATAAGGAAACCAGAGATCCCATCATTGTGTCCTATTTCAATGGTCAGATTTTCACGAGTGTTGATTTGATTCAATCCATTCAATTTGCTGGAAAGAAAACTTGCCTGTGACAAGCCAATTACCTAGTTATTTGGCTATGTTAATCAAAGAAGAGAAGATTAATATAATTTGTAACTTCTGATTTCTAGTTGGAATACATGATTCCCTATTGTGTTGGCCCAGCAGGCTACATATTGTTCATAAATGAAGATGATGTGCTTTGCATGTAAGTCAAAGCAGAATAACAAAGTCAGTTTTCTCCTAAATTAATGTACTACACTAATTTAATTTTGAAGCATGAACCAGTCTCCCACGTCTGGCTTACGTTGCGGCTTGTCCTTGACACCGCCAAGCATTTTACACAAGTCATTGTGTCTCGATTATATCGGTAGTTTATATGTCTCGTTTCGGAGGAATTGTTCTTTCTTTAATATTATTAATCAGATATCAGATTGCCAGAAGGCACATCGCACAAATAATGTTAATTGTAAAATCAAATTAGTGGATAATGGCTTGAGTGAATTGAATCTTCAAGAAAGTTCCTGGCTATATGCATGAACCCTATACAAGATTCGGGTTGATTTGCAATCACAGAATGAATTTGTTTTAAGAGAAAAAAGAAAAGGAAGAAGAGAATTGTTTTTCTGGCGAACGTGTGGAACCATTTAAGAAATCGTCTTAAAGAAGTCAAAATTCAACGACCAACGCAAAAATGCATGGAGTCCATGAACCGACACCTTTATGGCAGGCACGTCCGACTAGAGCCCCACCACGAAGAAATCACGAGAAACAAACAAGAAAATGAATAATAAAGATTGCGATGAAAGTCAAACAATAATTGGATTAACAATCAGAACCACATCAATGTAATCGAACAGGGTGTACTTACATTATATATATATACAAGACAAGTAAGATAGTTGCTGCCTTGTGCATGTTCACAAGCCTAGCTTTCCACTCTGAAACATTCCCATCAACCTAATCAAACATGGTTCGCTCACATACTAAATCACCCAAGTCGAGTCTTGGTCGATCGTTGTCTCGTGTTCGTGTTCGATCACCGAGTCTGCGCTGCAAAACCACCTCGGATTCCATTGAAAGAGATCAAAGGATTGAGTTTCTGGGCAGCGGCAACCAGGAGAACGGCTATTTAAGCAACTATGGAGATGGGAATGGCAATAAGGTGATGGTGGTGGTTGATGCAAGCATTGAAGCTAAAGGAGCTCTGGATTGGGCTTTGTCTCACACCATTCAAAGTCAAGACACCATTGTTCTTTTGTGCGTGGGAAAAGATTGCAAGCAAGGTGGGCTTTAAACATGGAGCTCCCAACGATTAAGCTTCATGGAAGGCTACTCTGAAGAGAATCTAAAGTTGTTTATTCTGTTTGCAGGGAAGAAGACGGATGAAAAGCATAAAAGGGTGACTGAGCTTCTTCATTCCATGAGGAACATGTGCCAGAAGAGAAAGCCTGGCGTAAGTAGAATACCCATTTTGTCCTCTCTTTTCCTTTCTTTTCTTCTTTCTTTCTTTTGCCTATAATTGGGTTTCTGATGCCATCTGTGTTGAACAGGTGCAAGTAGAGGCGATAATGCTTGAAGGGAAAGAGAAGGGTCCGATGATCGTGGAAGAAGCGAAGCAGCAGAATGTATCTCTGTTGGTGGTTGGGCAAAGGAAGAGATCCATCATGCGGCGGCTGATGAAGAGGTGGGGAGGGAAGAGAGGTCGCGGCGGAGGAGTTGTTGACTTCTGTATCCAAAATGCTTCATGCATGACGATTGCAGTCAGGAGGAAGAGCAGCAAAGTTGGAGGCTACTTGATCACCACCAAGCGTCACAAAAATTTCTGGCTTCTCGCTTGATTAATATACCCTTTGACGATTAATGAAGGATTTGGCCTTTCATACATCAGTTTTTTAGTTGTAATAATAATTTACTAATGCTAAAAAAGAATGCCAAGAAAACTGTTGTCTTCCAGGTTAAGCAGAAATGGCTCTCGCTTGGAAAGAGAAAAATTATTTATCTTAACGTGTCCCATGTTAATTCATTAACTGGGTAGGTGAGAGGGTTATTTGTAAAAACAGACAAATTAATTTGTGTTTTCGTGGTTGAGAAATAGTGGACCCAATCATGCTGGCGGTGGCTGCACCAGGAGTTGGGATGCTATCACTTCAGCAGCTGTTCCTTAAAATCTGTCACAACATTAATGAACAAATGCAAGAAAGAATCAAAACACTTTACTCTTCTCCCCCAAAAATTTAAATGATTTCTTATTGTATAGGTAATATACTCTTCCACCCAAAAAAAAATAATAATGATTTCTTATTGTACAGGTAATGTACATGGAAGCCTTTGATCTTCCTTATGGCCTATAGGCACTTTCCTACAGAGGAAGAAATTTCAGTACATGCAACAGTTTTTTCCTCAATTCTGCCATTTGTGTTCTTTCTTCACTTTTCCTGTAAATCTTCAACTGATATTTCATGGTACAAGTGGACTTCCGAACTATCCTATGATAAAGTGTCGTGTATCAAGCATTCATTTGTGTAGTTTTTGACTGGGTTCAAATATATAGCCATGTCTGCTTGCGATTGTATGCAGTTTATCATATCCTGCAAGCACTCCAGCCCCTGCCACACCTAGAAGCATGTTTGCAGTAACACCGCGGAAGAGTGCTAGAAAACCTTCAACACGAATGATTTCAGTAAGTGCATGCCTGGCATTCCGGTACTTTACAGGGTGTCCAGAGGTAAGCATCATTCTTCGTCTCACAGTATCGAATGGGTAAGCACAGAATCCCGAGAAACTAGTAATGCTCCAACCTAACAGAAAACTAGCTACGAAATTTCCCTGCAAACATGGTAAAACTTGAGCTCTGAGTGCTGGAAATAATGCATCAAGAGCATGGAGCATATGAACTTGAAATACTTTTGCATGCAACATACTAGGTGAATGAAAGCTACAAGATCAGAAGCCGAAAATAAAAAAACCTAACCATAATCAGTGCACAAAAAGAACTTAGTATGACCCCAATTACAACTTCTACAAAATTTGTCAAGAAAACACCGATCAAATTTCAACATTCTTTAACATATTTATTGTTTAGGTTATCAGTTCAGCAGTAGAAAGTATCTTGAAATTGAATTCAAGTTGATAGGTTCCAGGTCAAAGGCTGAATTGCTGAGATTCTCTGACTAAACACATAATAAAGGAATGCAGAGATGATTACCTCCAATGGCCCAACCAGAATGATAGGTTTCAGGGTGTCATATAACCCAAAGTACATGCCTCGGTATAGAGTGATTCCTATTATTGAAACTCCAAATCCTCGATACAGACCGGCTATTCCATCACTTGATAGGGTTTTACGATATACATCTAATAGTCCTTTGAACTGCCGTTGACCACTCACAGGGCACTCCCTAGCATCTGTACCTAACCGCGTTCGCACATAATCCAAATGATACAAGAACAATGAAGTAGTTGCCCCAGCAGCACTTCCAGAAGCTACGTTTCCAGCAAACTGTTTAATGTAACCATCTTTCTCCTTTGAACATCCAAAAAAGTTCTTGAAGTAACCTTTAAATGCAAAGTTGAAAGCCTAAAAACAAGCAAACAATGTTCAGCAAATATAATGGACAACACAAGGATATCCACAAAAAAGATCTAATAATATCATAATTTAATATTTATATGATAATATAGAAGAATCTGAACCATGTACAACTTAAGAACTGTGTTTATTTTCACTTCACTACAGTTTTGCACTTCAATTACAAGAGTTCGTGAAGTTATTAACAAGGAAATCTCCTCAAATCACAGCAGAGTTATCAAGTCAGGAAATTTCAAAATTACATTTAAACTGCTTCACCGTGCATGAGAGCTTGAGTCATAAAGTTACAAGGTAACAGTTTGCACATAAATAGTAAGACAAAGAAAGAAAAGAAAAGAACAAACTGTCTAACACTCCATTTGGTAGATGGAGTGGAAGCACATGGAAAAAAAAAAAACAGTGATTTCAAAACCAAGAACACTAAGCTCTCTATGTCCTTCATGCTAACCCAATTTCAGCATCAGGTTATGCAGAATAGCAAACAAAATAAAGCTAGAATACACTATAAAATCAATCCAAGATCTTACCTTTTTAATTAAAAACTAAATCATAAACATAATATCAATATTTCCTTTAAAATATCAGGCTTGTAGACATTTTTCATTTACTCCAGCCTTCTCCTTCACTTAAATTTTAGGCTTTTATTAACTTAACAAGAAACATAAGGTTTTTATTTTTCTGTTCCAAACAAATAAACATATATCTGGCTTACTTGCAGCCGTCCAAATATTTCTCAATGTTTCACCAAGTTCGATGCCAACAGCTTTTAGCCTATGTCATCTGTTAGTTCATTTTGCATTAACAGGCCCAATAAAAGAAGCCCGTTTCATGAACAACATTCATCGTCTCCTTACCACCAACCTCTAGTCACAGACCGTACTTACCAAACGAAAGTACCACCTCCATTACCACAGCCACCAACACCACCACCAACAATACAATTCAAAAATATATTCACCATAATTATAGGAAAAGAAATCACAATTTCACTCTTTATTGTTACATCCAAGAATCACATGACATAAAACAACAACCATTTCTACCAGCAGCATGACTACAATCTACTCAAATATGCACAACTTGATTTCTGTTTCATTTTTTAAAAAACAGAAAGAAATCAGCAAATAAAATACATAAACAGAATAACTAACATAAGAGTTAAAAATTGAATTAAAAAAAAAAAGTTATCCAAAACAAATTACTCTTAGAGAAAAAAGACTAAGTACATTGAATAAAAAGAATATACTTATAATGGATCTATACTAATCAACACCAAACTAAAATCAAAAACAAATGGGAAAATATAATCAGAAGACCACATTGATTACAATTTCCTTTCTGTTTTCCTTTCACACTCTTAATAGCTACAGATATTTTGATACGTGATTGCCAAGTTGCAATTTATTTGAGAGAATAAAATGAGAGAGACCCAAAGTTTGTAATAGAAAAAAGAGCTACAGCAGGCAATAGCAAAATTACATGGAAATTCTCATTGAATTGGAAATGCACATGCAAACAACAGAATGTTCAAACTTTAGTCTCTAGGATGCATACTCATAATCCAATGGAAATTTAAGCCATCAAATCATTCCTGAAGTAATGTTCGAAGGTCCCAGTTTTGGATCAGCTATCCTGATGACAAAAACCATTATTTTCATAGGAAACAAAAATCTTCAGATCAAAAGTTAAGAAAAGCTTGGATGGTCCACCTTTCTTTCCTCCTTAGTTCATCAAGGGAAAAGCTGCTGGTTATATATCATGAGTGTCGAGTCTTTCCCTCTTCGGAGTCATCTATTGTTCATGCTAGAAGCATGTGACCAAGGAAGAAATATGAGGAGAAGGTTCTTTGTGGCGCAATGCAATTAGAAACTCTTGCGATAGAACACTATAAACTAATACCTAGTTAGAGAAGTCATCATTCATTCCATAAATTTCTGGGGAAATAAATTAAAGGTGGACTTATCAAGAGCAAAATGATGTTGATGGAGAGAGGATACCTGGGTAGGGAAATATCGTATGACATTGGCTTGGTTACCTCTCCAAAAAGACAACAGACCTTCCTCCTTGAAGACCCTTCTAAAGCAATCACCAACCCCCATATAAGGTCTTTCGAGTTGTCCTCTCTTTATCATCTCTCCTTGATTTTGCAGCAGAAGCTTCACTCTCTCAATTGGTGCTGCTGCACTCTTTGATGCTATTGCCGCCAGCCCTCCCATCACAAAATCTACAGAAAATTTCTCAGGCTGTCTAGCCATGACCACCTGGCCTCTCCCTCTCTCTTACTTGAGCCCTGTGGGTACCACAACTCTCAAAAGTTAAAATGAGCAGAACTAACAACTGGATACAAATGTTTGAATATTTGCAGAGTTCGTGCATGTAAACTTCGTGCTAAGGTTTTAAAACTTCGGGCAGCATAGGATTTCTTTGATGAGGAAGATTATATAGAGTTTATAGAAACCCTAGATAGATAACTATACATGTAAATGGGCAGCACCCTTTTGGTGCTACTTTTATTTAATATAAATATATAATACTTTTTTCCAATTTTTTTTTTTTAAAAAAAAGGTTCCTGGATGGGAAAACCAACAAAGGTACCTTACAAAAGGAACGTTTCAATCTTATAGGGCTCAATGGTCATGGTGGCGTCAAATATTAGCCAAAAAGAGTTCCCATCAAAATAAAATTTCTGTGGAAAGATTCCCTAAATTGAATCACCAATCAAATAGAGACAGAGAGCCTCTTGAAAGAATGCCCTCTGCAGCTAAAGTAAAATGGATGGCATTGAATTAAAGGCTGTCGTTGGCATTTCAGCTCTTCGTATGTTAGCACCGTGAGGGAGAGGGATATGGAGTCAGCTGCACATGAAGCTAAGGAAATTGAAGGAAGAGAATACTCTGTTAGAAGGGGAGGAACAGTAAATCATTGGCTTAATGGCCTGGGTATTGGGACTCCAGCATAAAAAAATTCCCAGTATGTCTTTGTGAAAGAGTTGAATTTTGATTTAACTTATCAAAGGGAATGTACAGGATTTACCTTTGAACAAGATGCCATAGTATAAGAGGAAGGGGTAGAACTTCAAGCCCAAACTATCCATCTTTTGTTCTATACAGTAGATCAATACCTCTTCTCATTGGAAGAAGTTAACTCAAACTACACCTTCATCCCAAGCCAGAAAGGGCCAACTGTGTGAATCTTTTCTCTAATTTGCCATTGGAAGACATCCCAGACAGAAATTAGAGGTCAACTATTTTTCAACTCCCACCACATGTAAACTCTGATTCTCTATTCCTCTTCTTGGAACATTCTAAGTCCTTAAAGTTGTGTGGGCATACTTTCAAGATCCATGCAAGGACTTGCTTCAAGAGACAATTGCGATGTAACCTCCATGTTAACACTAGAATTCTTTTAGTAGATGATCACATCACTTACTTTCCTGTGAACCTCAACCAAATATACAATGCCAACAAACAACAAAAAAAAAAAAAAAAACCTTTTATGTGAGATAACCATCCTTCATATCCAAGACTGATATCCATGGAACCCAGCAACCAAAAGTAAAGAGAAATGACCCCAATAACATTAAACTCTAACGTCGCCCAGAAACCAACATGGCCAAACAATGGGGCTATGCCCCCAGACTCAAGATTTGAACATTGGAATTCCTACGCCGGTAGAATCTTGAAAAGCCACTTGACCCAAAAGTTTTGAACTGATTGAAAACAAGACTAAATACTATGTTTTAAATTCTAGAACAACTTCACACCTCACTAGGACAATGCTTCCTTGAAGAGACCTCCTTTTCAATTGAGAAAAAGACAAGACCCCCATCATAGTCACCTTGTAAGACAAATTTTCTCCGAGCATTTTACCCTCTTTCAAAACCCAGGAATGGTAACCCCCTAATTATTCTAATCAAACTCACTTCAAGAATTACCTTGAATGCCAAGGGCTTATTAGGACAAACATCGATCAAATTGCAAATTACCACCCTTCCCTAGCATATTACTCACCTTAAGATGTCAACAAGTCCATGTCACTGTTTTTTATAAGTCAAGCAGCTTGGCCTTATATTTAGAGGCTACTCGGTCTGATTATAAAAGTTGTGGCTCATAAAATGCAAAATGCTCGAGAGTAGAACAGCCATTAAATTAGCCCTCCCAAGTTGTTGGGACCATAACTAGATAAGCACATCTAGTTGTAGCTTGGGCCTTTCCAGTGAAAGATAATATAGGCACCAAGGTTATGATGCTTGTGAACCTCGTAGGAGATGATCGTAGTAAATGAATTTTATCCATCACGTCCATCTCAGGACTCCATAATCATGTTCTTGAACCTAACAAACCAGGTTTGCAAAAACATAAGGACAGCTTGTTAAGCCACTAAGTTGTAAGGTACAGCCTTATTTTCAGCCAAACCCAGTTTCATTCCCTAGCGAAAATACTAAAGAAGCCTATTCTGTCTGGCTCTTCAGAATATAGAGGAGGTTTTTCAAGTATGAAAGAACAATTCAAGCAGATAGTCTAAAATCCCAAAACAATGGAAAACATAACATTTCTAACCTCTAAAAACTAATTATACGAGTAAAGTTTAGCATTCCCTTGGTGCTACGTAAATAAAAAATATATACATATTGTCCCAGCCAAAAGAGAGAGAGAGAGAGAGAGAGAGAGAAATGTAGAAAGAAGAAGAATCCTTTTTTTCTCCCCCAATCTCACCAGTCAAACAGTCATCAGATGCAATGCTTTGTCAAGTTTTTTCGGTGGTCAAGGATGATGGCAATCGACCGAGACAGACATCAATAATAAAAAAATCTAAAATAAAACAAATATTATGGTTAACAGAGAAGAAACGAGAGGTCAAAACCTGCAGCCTTTGTCATTAGGAACAGCAAATTTCAGGGCTCGGCTTTCGGGCGGCCAATTTACAATTAGAGAGGACACATAACTCTTCAGGAGAGGGACAAGAAACAGAGGGAGGGAGACAGAAAAGGAAAAGATTCTTGCGAATTCTTCTTTTTGAGAGGCGGGGATAATTGATAGAAGAAGCAAAAAGATAGAGAAAGCCAATTACAGAAGTTTCCGAAATATTTTTAAAAATTATAGAAATATCCCACTAATTCTTACAAATTAAATTTCTGACAAACATATGAACTTTTATTTTCAGTTTGGTTTTTCTAAGGTATTATTATTAATGAAGGGAAATATGTGTATTAATAAAGAGTTTTGATTCTGTCCAATTAATGCCCCTTTTGGAATGAAATTCTAAAGAAATGAGTTAAATATTTTATTTAATTTTATTTTTAAAAGATGTTCTATATTTCCATCCACGACAATAGATTAAAATCTATAATTTTGTGATTAACTACCTAATGTATAAGAAATAATTAAATATTATTTTTTAGTAAATCACTCCATGGTGCAAATAACATAAAAGATTTATTAATTTGTATTAATTAATAAAAAAATTAAAAATTTATAAAGTAACATGTCAAGGTACTTGAGCATAGGTGAATTTCTTTCCATTGTCACATTTTTTTCAATAGCAAAAGTACCCTTTTTTTCTCTCAAAAAATATTATTTTTTAAAAAATATTTTTTACATGTTTATTTTTGATAAGATAAAAGTAAATTTTATATTTATTGTAATTTTAAAAATAAATTTTAATAATATTTTGTATATTTAATATATTATTTTGTAATTATATCATTAAAATTAATTTATTGGTATAATTTTTTATATTAAATTTTTATAACAAACACAATATTTTTTAAAAATAATTTTTTATCGAAGAATTTTGTATTATAATTTTCATTAATGTTATAATATTTTAAAAAATTAAAAATATAATAATAAACTTTTAAAATAACAAGCTGTGAAAAAAACTTTAAAAAAATAACAAAAATAAATGTTTCAAAAAAACTACAAAGTATACCTCTAATCACAAATTAAATCTTAATATTTAAAAAATAGTAAAATAAATATTAATTTATAATCAATTATCGAAATAAATCTTAAAATTTTAAGAAAAGCAAACGTTAACATAGGAATATCATTGTTTTTTTTAATTTAAAAAAACAAACAGGTTAGATTATTTCTCTTCACGTTTTTTTTTTTTTTTTCACTTTTTACCATAGCTTTTCACTTTCTCTCTCACATTCTCTCTGCTTACTGAGCCCCATGGAGAAGTACCATGGTTTTGGAACTCAAGGGTGGCCTTTAAAAGTTAGACTGCTAAAAGACAAAGATGGTTATGTTGGTCTTTGCGTGCCTTTTAGCTTCGAGAGGAGAGTTGTTAGTGACAAGGTGGGATCCCAAAGTTATTTATGATTGCAAAGCACCATGAACAAGGCTAGCATTAAGATATTAAAACTCTATTAATGCCAGCCTTTGTCCCTTAATCTAAATCACAACCGTTATAGATATGAATAAGGCTAGCACTAAGATGTTGAAACACCATTAATGCTAGCCTTTATCCCTTGATCCAAATCATAATCATTGCAGATATGAGCCATCTTATACAAAATGAAAAGAAGAACAAGTGGAAAAAGGTAAAGATGAGTGTCTGGTTACTCCAATCCAATTGATTAGCAATGGGTGTCGAGCACCCATATTACTAAAGGACACATAAACTGTAGTCTCTCTTGGTTTGGTACTAAGCCAATTGGTACAAGTGGGTGTGCATCTGGTATGAAAAGATACACACCATAATCTTTATCATTTCTTTGGTCTAAGTAGGCTGACGAAATTATTGAGCATTCGACAAGATTGCCGTGATAGCCCCCGTTACATCAGCCAACCGGTCTTTTTTGACTTGGTTTATCTGAAAGCTCAAGCAATGCCAACTCAAGGATGAAGACTACGAAGGAAGGAATAGCCACTGTCAAACATGATGATTAAGATGTTATATGTAGTTAACAATAGAGTACTGAATGAAGAAGGCAACCCAAGATAAGAAGGGCTCATATACTTTGCAATCGGTAGGGTGCTCTGAGTTTTGATGTTTGACGATGAGATGTTCAACATTGACTTGAAGATGATTGAAATACGCTTATTATCAACTGAGCAAACCACCATCATCATAGCCATCAGATATAATGTTGAATGGGCGTCATAAGAAGAAAGAGATAAGCTTCTGTTGGTTTCTCTCTTCCTTTGTTTTATTTGTTAAAAAGAGATAAGCTTCTGTTGGTTTCTCTCTTCCTTTGTTTTATTTGTTAAAAATAGAAAGTTAAAACATGTGTTTATGAACATGAATCACTTCATCCGTGTAGTCATGAAACACATGTATTAGACTTGTTTAGTTTAGGTTGTGCGCTTTTATTTCTACATGACTAGTGGTGGACATTCATTTGTTCATTATTTTGAACGTCACGTCAATATTGTAAAGAATAAAATGGACCTATTTTTTATAGATCATATTCCAGAAGCTCTACTCTTATTTCCCATCTGCTAAATACTTGCCCTAAATTGAGGTATCTCCTTGAATTCCAATAATTATTTTGCACTAAATATTGCATATTGCAAACTACTATAATATATTCTTGTTTAATCATTATAAAGCATGCAAATTGACCGATAAATCTTTTTAATATTTTGTTTATTTTATTATATGATTTTAATTTGTTGATATGCCAAACGCATTTAAGGTGTTGCAACATCCTTTATTTTAGAGCTTTGAGTTGAAACTGTCATTTCTTCATGATAAGATAGAATTGGAAAATAAAGAGGTTGATCTTGATCCCTTAAAAGCATCAATAACAGTAGGTGGAAAATGGGTTAGCAAAAATAAAATCTATATTCATCACCAACGTAGGCCATTACTACATTATAAGTTTGATGAAGGTGTTCGAGATTTGTTGCGATTTCAACACTCTTAATCTCACTAGTTATTGGATAAGTTACCATATGGTTTGATGGGTAGAACTAACCCACATGAAAGCCAACCTCATGCAGGCCTGAAGCTAAACAAGTTTGTTCAATCTATTTCTCAAGATTTATTTTTTATTCCTCACTCTGTGTGCCTTTTTTTTTTTTTTTGTTTAATTAAGGTTCGCAACAGTAGAACTCCTTTCAAAAAATCTGAATATTACATTCGAGTTTCTTTTTCCAACAAGACAAAGAGAAAAAAAAAATAATATTTTATTGTTCTGCGTAATTTTTTTTTATAAAACTCATATATGTCTCTTATCAAAGGTGAACGATCATTAATAGATCAGATTTTTTCTTAGTAGAAGATTTAATTCGATTTGATATGAAATTTAAGGGTTTGTTTCGTCACATTTTAAATATCAAAGCTTGATTCAGTACTAAGAATATATTTTATAATTTTTTTAGAACATTTACTCAAATAACAAATATTAAAAAATAAAATATATTAACTTAAATAAAAAAATATTATATTTAAATAAATTCAAATATGAAATTATTGTATATAAAATATTATTTAAAATAACATAAATCTAAATTATGAAGTGCTATTTCTTGAAAGTTATTTCATTTATCATTACATTTAAATTTGATAATATTTTAATAAATATTAAGATATTAATATGAATTTAAATTTATACAATTTATATATAAAAATTATCCAATAATATAAAATTTAAATTTTTAGGTAAATATTAATAAATTCAAACTTTAAAATTATAATGTTAATTTTTATTAATTTTTATGTAAATATTATCCAATGTGAAATTAAATTTTTGTAAATAAATATTGTTAAATTTAAAATTTAAAACTATAATTCAAATTATCAATATTAATATAATTCTAAAATTTAAGATTATGAAAAATATTTAATATTAATAATTTTTAAAATATGAACGTAAATTAAATCTCCCACATAGAAGTTGATCTAGACACTTAAAAAGTAAAGAAATGCTTTCGTTTTATATATAAAATTGAATAAAATTAAAATATCCAAAGAATACGTATAAATAGTTTAATATTATATTTTAATATATATTTATAAAATAAAACTTGTCTATGTTGTAATTTATAAAACTGATTTTGATATTATTATATTACTAATGTATAATTTTTATTAATCGGTTCATAAATATAAGTTTTACACAATTTTTTGACTATAAAAAGAAAAAAAATGCAAAATAAATTTTAATCAATTTAATGATTAATATCTTTTTCACATAAACAACTAAAAAACTATATATATGCAATTACAAAATTAGAAGAGAAAAACATTTCAATATAGTAAAATGAAAGATAAAAGACATAACTAAAAGTATATTTAATAATTAAAGTGAAATTTGCTTGCAACTAATGAATATGTTCAATTCAAACTAAACTCTTTGATGTTTGAAGGATTAAGGAATTCAAATATATATATATATATAATGATTAATATTTTAAAATTAAATTTATCGCTAACTTCAAAATTTAAATTATGAATTACAATGAGTTTAAAACTCTATAATTTTAAGATTAAATTTGTCAATAAATTAAAATCAAAACTATTTTGATAAAATTATCAAATTAATATAATGTTATATTTAAATTTAAATTGATAAATTAAATAATAAATATTTTATAAAAAATAATTTAAAACATAAAAAATAAAATTTTCATCAAATTAAAATTTAAATGTTCTTATAAATATATCACCAAAAAAAAAAAATCAATCGCCACAAAACCATATTATCAACATGAAACAATTTCTTATTTAAGAATATATATATATATATATATATGATAACTATTTTATAGAATTTTAATATTTATAAAATTTTAATATATATTTAAATAGTATGATTTAAATTCAAATAATATTAATCTTATTTATTTTATAAAAATAAGATAATTTTTAAATAAAATTATTGTCATAAAATTAGGAAAAAAATTTGTAAATAAATATAAAAAATCAATCAATGTCACCTAAGTACTGATGTGAATTCTTTAAAAAAGTTTGATATGATTATATTATCATATATCTAAATATATATATATATATATAATATTTATTGCTTTTAACTTTTACTTTTTAAATTATATATTTATAAGTAATTTAAATATTTAAAATTTGATGAATAAGATTTATATTTTTATTATAAATATTTTGAGTTATTAATTTATTATAATTTATTTTTATTTATTATATTTTGAAAATAATATTTTCTTTTCTCAATCCGTATTATAGAAAAAAGAACATATTAAATAATAATAAACATGTAAATGAAGTGATTATTCATATATTTTGTTTCAAAATAAAAGTTAAAACTAATATTAGTGAACAATTGAGTTTAATATTTCTAATTTTCTAATAAAACTAACTTTTAATTTTAAAAGTACTATATTCTTTAAACTTAAAACAAGTAATGCTCCCATTAAGAACACTGTATCTCTCTTAATTTTTGCCTTAAACTTCAAAACATATTTAAATAAAATTTAATTGATAAAAAATAATCAAATTAAATTTTATTAAAAAATTAAAAATATTTAAATTAATGATGTTTTATTACGAATTTTGATTTAAATTTTTTTATGAATGTAACAAAATATTGAAGTTATCATAATGAAAAATTTAAAAGTTTTTAAGTGTCAAAAATATTTTAAAAAAAGTGTTACTATAAAAAATTTAAAACATTTATAATAAGTAACTTATGAATTAAAAATTTTTAAAAATTAAAACATTGACTCGAAATAGAGTATAAAATTTAATTGAATTATTTTTTAAATATTTTAATAACAAAAATATACTTAATTTTTTATAATAGTTTGAGTAAAATTTTAATTTGACCATTTCTCATTTCATTTGAAGATGTTTTAAATTTTAAGACAAAATTAAAAAATTAAAATTTTAAATAATATTTAATCCAAAAATTAAAAATATTTTTTAAAATTTTCATTGGAAAAAAGATTTGCATACTTTTCACTAAAATATTTAACCCAAGCTCCTTAATATTTTTAAAATAACTGTATGTTAATAAATGACTAATTTAAGACAAAAGTGCAATGTGGATTACTTTAAATGAAAAATATCTGATATTTATGTGTTTGGAAACAAAATTAGACAACTACAATTTTTATTTTAAAAAATCAAATAAAGAACTATTGTGACATTTTGACATACACGATGATAATATAAGATCACACAAACTAAATTGTATTGAGATGATAAGCAAATCAGGCAACAGAGAACTGTGCTGAGCAACAAAGGAGGTTAGTGGACCATAGAGGCATAAAGCATGGATGGGCACACCTTCTGATGAAACAGCTATTATTGCATCTTATACTTTATGCAACTTACAACACTCACATGTGGCCATGAAGTCAGATTAATGGTATGTCCTACTCCACAGATCTTATAGTTAATTTTCTCTTAAATTGCTTCAAAAATAACTTGCAGTAGAAAAGAAAATATATACAAACCCAAATGCAACTCAGGGTTCTCTCTTTAACAAAGTGCAATGCTAGTAGATCCACACTCAATTAGCTATATGCACTGATCTCTCTCTCTCTCTCTCTTTTTTTCACAAGAAAGAGAAGACTAGAAAATGTTTGGAAAAAGATGTAGTGTAACCTTCAAGTAATTTTTTTCACTAGTTTAATATAAACAATAAGAAAGCTTTGTATGTTTTTTTTTTGGGATTTATGAGTGATACCCATCACATGCCTTCATGTGCTGGCCTTCTTACTTGTCCTTCCTCTCTTCGCAATCAAAAAAGGCAAGTTCTTGTCATCTTTCTTTTGATTTGCGGAGCTAAAGAACCTGCCTTTCAAGGGGGGAGAGAGAGAGAGAGAGAGAGAGAGAGAGCCCTGCTCTGGTTAAAATCTTTCCTGTCTCTACTGTCAAACTATTCACACACGTGAGAGTTCCAGATCACATCGCCATTGGTTCTTGCCATTCTTTGCATCTCTCAAATCAAACCCACACTTTCTTTTAGTTGATTCTTCATTCTTGATTGACGGCTTTGTTTATGTGAATACCTTATAAGCTTATAGCGTATTGGGTATTCATGTTGACTACATGATGAGAGATGCTATACTTGGGTGCTTTTCCTTTTTTGACCAAATCGAAGAGATGGGTTGCTATGCAATCTTGATTTGGTGCTGAAAATTGTGGAGGGAATAAGCCAAAGATGCGGAGGCGGGCGGCCGACTATCGGCGCCCGGTTCGAAGGAAGTTGTCGCGTTGGATCTGGGTTCTCCTTGGCTCCTTTTCTGTTGCTGGATTGGTTCTCTTTGTGGTTCAACATAATCACCATGAAGATCGGGTCGACCATCCAATCCTGGTAACTCAATAGACACTGAATCTTTGCACCAGTTTAATCATATCATTGATTTACTTTCATCTGATCTTGTCGTTATGGGCTTCTTTGGGATTTAATGTGATCTTAATTTGGTAGGCTGGGTGTTCCCTGGAATGCTCCTTTGATAGTTGAATATTTTTTTAGGCCTTCTATACTGGGTTGTTCTTTTCTCAGTTAATATCTATGGTCGATTGAGGTTTTGAAAGCTTCGAGTTGACTTGCGCGGTTTCATGTAATCTGCTGTACTGGGAAAGTGGCTAGTTTAACTTCAGGGAAGAAAAATACTCTGAATAGACCCTGAACTCTCAATAGACTCTGAACCGACATCTTCTTGATTCATATCCAAGACTAAAACATATATGTTACTATTGAGCTTAAGTTGAAGATAAGAGAACCTCAAACAGTTATTAGAATGATTTAAACTCATCTGGTGGAATTCATTCTTGCATTCTGATCTTTTTGCTTTATACCATCAATCAAAATTAACTATTGATATTAAAATCTTATTATCCATAAATAAATCTTATGGTTCTGAATGCAGAATTTCTTCGTACTTTAGAACTGAGAACTGATTGGAAGGGCTCTTGTGTTTTAACCCAAATCCATGGACTTTGAAGTTTTTGTATCATTTCCTCGCTAAACTACATAGTTGCAGTCATGCTAGATAGTTCTATCTTGTTGTCAAACACTTACAGTGACTAACGGACAACATGCTTGGTGAACTTTGTGTTTTTTTTTTTTGGATCTTTTATTCTCACCACTCAGTTCAATATATAACACATCATTGTTTGAACTAAATAGTTGTATCAATGTGTTGCTTTACATAGCATTATTTTGTTAAACTGAGGGTCCGAACCCTGCAAATTGCTGAATCCTTATATTTCTGCTGAGTATTGTTATTATATAAACATAGAAAATATGATTGGTGGAGATGGATATTTATTTTGTAAAAGGTAGGTGGTTACATATATTAAAACTATGGGTCACAAGGAATTTGCTAGAAACAAATATGTAAGCAACCTGTTCTCTATGATGATTCATCTGGATGAAGGGAGTTGAGTTAACAAAAGGACAAGTATGAACATTGTGCCTCTAGTGATGGGAGTTTTATCCATCGTAGTTAGGCAATGAATATCTAGCCAGATATATAGCTAGACCTTTCCATGATTTTCTTACTAGTCTTATTTGCGTTTCCTTCAAAATCAGTTTATATGTTGTTTTCCTTTTCTTGATAGAGAAGTATAATATATTCACAAAGGCGCCCTTGGGATGCTGGACATATACGGAAGCCAGTTGCAGACTAACATGTATAATAGAAATCTTATAAGGTTTTCATGGCTATCAAACAAAGGCCCATTGAACCAAAAAATGAGTAAATTAGGCCACCTATTTTACACACTATGCCGAGTGTTCCTCTTTTTTATGCCACTTGAGTAGGAATGAGAATCCTTTACTTGATATGTTGTTTTATCTGGTGCATAAAGAAAAGTACAAAAGAACCTTCAAATTATTAGCAGGAATGAGAATCCCTTACTTGAGTATGAGGAAAAATATTAGATCATGTCACTAAACATCGATTTGGGTGTAACTAACCTACTTTTGAATCTTAAATGCGAATGCTCATGATGCAACATTGTAGCCTAGTTTAATTTCATTTTTTGATTTGCACATTATTCAGTAGGAGTTTAAGCGGTGTGAAAAATCAACCATGTGGTAAAATGTACCTAGCGTCTAAGAAATATGAATGAGGTTTTACCATTTGAAACATGTCACCGTTCATTAGATTGAACACTTATTGATCTCATGAGTGATGCCATTGATGATTACATCAAACAAGTTTTAAGTTTTCTTACACATATTTAAGAATTATTGTCAGCAGTAATGTATAATTTTTAATTTTGTATCAGTAATGATTAATTTGGCGAACATTGATTTTATTTCAAGATGAATCATCATTAGGAGTCTGCAATGAGATGCGTGGTGTGTGTTTCAAATATTATGCTAGGTACCCTATTGTCTATTCTGTTTGGCCAGTAAGTACAATGATGCTCTCTGGATGTACCCTTGGTTCATGTTTATTCTCCATGCTTGTCGGGAATCAAAACATTTTATTTGTAATTTTCCTTTTCTTCTCTTGGGAATTTTGAGCGAGTCATTAGTCTTCGACACCTGTAGCAAAACTTGATTGCAGCTACTAGTCCATTTCTTCCTATATTTTTCTAATTTGGTCATAGCTTTAGTTTGGGCTTTAGTGGAGAAAAGAGTGTAGTCTATTTCTTCGTATATTTTCTTTTGCTGATTTGGTGATAGCTTTAGTTTGGGCTTTAGTAGAGAAAAGAGTAAGGAGCAACAATAATTTGGTGCCCCCTTTGCCAAGATTACTTGAGAAGAAACAGAGGAAAATTTTTAGGGACATATTGAGCGAGAGAGAGAGTTTACTTCTGCAGCTGCTTTGCGAATGCTGATGGTTATAGGAATTGATTTGTCTGACATCGTTTAGAGGTGATGGAGTTTTATTATTATGTAAACCTAGTCAGGGAGTTGTCTACACTCTATTGGTGATCGTAGAAAAGGCTAAGCTAAGCAGTACATAAATTGTCCATGAGTGTGGAATGTAGTGAAAGCGTTTACTAATGGTGATTATCTTTCCCTACAATGCTTCCACAAGCCAGTACTTACTGAACATATTTGTGCAGCTCTTTAATTATGAATTGTTAAGCAAAATTTTAAAGATTTGCATTATTTTGAATTAAATGCTTAAATATCTTATTATAATTGGCATATTTAGGTAGTAATCTACCAAGATCACCTCTACTATTGTAGCCCCAGATTGTCACTACCATGATCACCATCACTATTGACACTGCCACTAGATCAGCATTTCCACTTTCTTCAGATATCTGCACTGTTTTAACCACTTTATTGACAATAGCTATCTGTCACGTCCTTGTGGATATTACTTTCCACCTCAGTTCTAGTATTTACTGTTGACACAAACATTACCTACACTATGTTACTAGCTATATTTATGACCTGTTTGAAAAGTATATATTTCTGAGTTTGTAAATCCGATATTCACATCCAATTTCAGAATGCAGGTTCTTGAATTTATTGAAGAAAAGGGTACTAGGTAAAGTAGAGTGTGAAAACATATTTTGATCTGTCCTAGCTACTCTTTGGATCAAGAAGAAAACATCAAAAACTAGGGGGCACATTTGTGGTACTGGACATTCTGCACTTGTTTATCCCTCCTCTGTAAATTATACTCTACGGAGAATAAATTCTTCCGTGTACATTGTTTTGTTTGTAATTGGTGATTATTGCAGAGTATTTGACTTGTGATTGGTTGTTGGCTTCTAAGTGTGATCATTTGAAGACTTATTCGGTTTTTGTCTCTGTTTGCTAGGAGAAAAAAGGAAGAACGGAGAAGATTGTCCCCCAAAGATTAAATTTCACTGAAGAAATGTTGAGTGCTACCTCATATTCTCGTCAGCTGGCGGAGCAAATGACACTTGCCAAGGCCTATGTTATTATCGCCAAAGAGCACAACAATCTTCACCTTGCTTGGGAACTGAGTAAAAAAATTAGAAGTTGCCAATTTTTGCTTTCAAAAGCTGCCATGAGAGGACAACCTATTACACTAGATGAAGCACAACCAATAATTAGTAGCCTCTCATCTCTAATTTTTAAGGCGCAAGATGCACATTATGACATTGCAACCACAATAATGACGATGAAATCTCATATTCAAGCCCTTGAAGAGCGTGCAAATGCAGCAACTGTGCAAAGTACAGTGTTTGGGCAATTAGCAGCTGAAGCGCTGCCCAAGAACCTCTACTGTTTGACAGTCATGCTCACAGCCCACTGGCTTAGAGAGCTGCCCCTCCAAGAACTAGCAGATGAGAAAAGAAACTCTCCTCGACTCACAGACAACAATCTCTATCATTTCTGCCTCTTTTCAGATAATGTTCTGGCTACCTCAGTTGTTGTCAATTCTACCATCTCTAATGCTGATCATCCAAAACAGATTGTGTTCCACATTGTCACAAATAGTGTCAGCTATGGAGCTATGCAGGCTTGGTTCCTTAGCAATGACTTTAAAGGAGCCACTATTGAAGTGCAGAAAATAGAAGAGTTTTCTTGGTTGAATGCTTCTTATGCTCTCATTGTTAAGCAAGTCTTTGATACAAATTCAAGGTCCTATTATTTTGGGGGGAATCAAGATTTGAAGGTTGAGCCAAAATTGCGGAACCCAAAGTATGTGTCCTTACTGAATCACCTTCGTTTTTACATCCCAGAAATTTATCCGCAGCTTGAGAAGATAGTATTTCTTGATGATGACGTTGTTGTTCAGAAAGATCTGACACCACTCTTCTCATTGGATTTACATGGTAATGTGAATGGAGCAGTTGAAACCTGTCTGGAAGCATTCCATCGATATTACAAGTACCTCAATTTCTCAAACCCAACCATCAGCTCAAAGTTTGACCCACAGGCATGTGGATGGGCATTCGGCATGAATGTTTTTGATTTGGTTGCATGGAGGAAATCAAATGTGACTGCACAGTATCATTACTGGCTAGAGCAGAATATTGATGGGACACTGTGGAAGCTGGGAACACTTGCTCCTGGTCTTCTGGCATTCTATGGACTCACGGAACCACTTGACCGGAGATGGCATGTCTTAGGATTGGGTTATGATTTGAACATTGACAACCGACTAATTGAGAGTGCAGCAGTGATTCACTATAATGGGAACATGAAGCCATGGCTAAAATTCTCTATTGGTAGGTATAAGCCTCTATGGGATCGATATATAAATCATAGCCATCCCTATCACCAGGATTGTCTTACCAGTTAAAGTCGCACTACTTCTTGATTGGTTGGTAATTTATGCAATCTGCAATATTTTTTAGCACTGGATTTCTGATCGCATTATTGTAGAGTCAGAATTAGAAAATTTTGGCTTTGTTAGGAGCTTTTCTTTTTTTTTTTTTTTTTTTTCTTCTTGTTTATGATAGTGTTAAAAGAAAGGAATGATTTTTATACATTAGAAAAGCTTAAATGTACTAGACAGAAGGAGGAGAGGAGGATTCAAATTTTTTGCAGACTGGGTATTCCTTTTTTCCTCTCTTGCAAACTGTAGAATTATTTGTTCGATATGGATTATTGTAATAATCTCTCTCTCAGCTGGTTTGGATTATATTGGAATGGAAACGATATATTGCTTTTGAAAGCTCAGATTAATGTATCTGGAGTTTCAGAATTCTGATTTCTGAGTCCAGCATATGAGGTGGCAGCGTCTGCCTAGTGGCTAGTGCTTTCTTATGGCTGCCAAAAGTCTAATCGCATCTTCATACAAAAAAGGAAGACAAGGCTGATAGATACCTTCTTGATTATAAGTATTGTTGCATGACAATGGTTCTCTAATGGTGGGTGATAAAGTTAAAAAATGGAATAATTAAAGTTTAGAAACAAACAGATGGAGGCTTCCCTGGCACCAATTTATTTGTGGGATCCAATCATATCATCATTTTTGACCTTTTCTCATTGTGATGTCATCAGTAGCAGAGAATAAATATTGAATATAATAGTGATTATGATTATTATTATTATTATTGATGTTTATTATAATTCAATGCATTTGTATTATTAATGATTATATTAAATATCAATTAAATAAATAATTAATGTCATGTTTATTCTGCCGATAACTTTGAACTAATTATTTTAAATTTAAGAGGTAGTTGTCTCTATATCCTGCTTTATGCCCCTCTGGGATATCATTTTTGCTTTGCAATTCTTTTTTTATATTTCAGCATTCAGTTATATATATATATATATATAAAGATAAATTTTACATCAAATTTTAATATTTAATTTATATTATTAAATAAATTTAACATTTTAAAAATAAAAATTTATTTATTAAATTAAAATAGATTAAATTTTGACTTAAATGATTATTGCAATGTTTTAAAAAAAATTTAGATAAGTTTTATATTATATTTTAAATTCATCATTTAAATTTAAATATTTTTATTTATAATTATTTTCGATAAATTTTAAATATTTAATCATATAACTTTTTTTGAAAAATATTTTTGATAGTTAATATTTTAAACTTTTTATCATGATAAATTAAATATTTTTTATACTTTGAAAAAAATTTTTAGTCACAATTTGTTACATATAATTTTTAGTTTAAATATTTTTAATTTTTAATTTTTTAAAATTTAATTTAATTTAAATTAATAAATTTAATTTATTATATTTTAAATATTAAAATTATTTGATGATACAGTTAAATAATAAAAATTTAAACAAATATCTCATAAAATTTTGATATTTACTTTATTTTACCAATCAAACCTTTACGTTTAAAAAGTAACAAATCGAACTTTGATCTATAAGTTTGATTTTAATTAAATTTATTAAAAAAATTTTAAAATTAAAAATATTTAAATTAAAAATCTCAATAAATTTTGACTTAAATTTTTTTATAAATATAAAAAAATATTTAAGCTACCGTTATAAAAAGTTTTATAATTTTTTGAATAATTATTGCTATTTTAAAATTTTTTAATATTATAAATTTTTAAAAAAATATTTTTGATCTTTGTGACAGTAGTTTAAATTTTGTAAAAAATTTGAGGTTAAAATTTATTTGATAAATTTTTAATTTAAATATTTTTAATTTATAAAATTTTAACAATATTTAATATAAATCAAATTAAAATATTGAGATTAAATTTGTCATTTTTTAAATATAAAAATTTAATTAATAACATAAATAAATAACATAATTTTATAATATTTTTATTTTAAAATTTTATATAATTTGTATTTTATATTTTACTTCATAAATTTAATATATACAATAAATTATTTATTTTAATGTAAAACAGAGAAAAAAAAAGGATAAATGATAATTATAAAAAGTGTCTCAATAATTTCTAGCTTTCTTGTCATGGTTGGTCAGACAGCCTCATCACCACACAAAAACATGTGGTGCTCCGTTTTGTGTTTGGCCCTTGGGAGTATTTTTGCAGTGTCCAAGAAATGAAGAACTACAGGAACAACTTTCCCCTGACAAAAGCTCTTTAGAGTGATCACCACCAACCTCATGGCTCATAACAGAAACGTGAATCAATTGCCTCACCAAACTCGCCAACAGATCAGCGAATGAATGGGGACAAGATCTTCATTGAAACAGTGATATCGTTGTTGATAACAAGGAAGAAGAAGACAAGAGTTCTATTCTCATCGGTTCTGTGATCTATATAAAGCAGCTTCTTCAATGCTTCAATGATATCTGAACCTGCATAATTATTAGAATACCCAGTCAAGAAACAGAGTCTGATCAGGTTTTCATGGCTTCCTCTGAAGTTTCCCAGGAAAATCATGTTAACGGAGCAGCTAATGAGTTTTCTGAGAAGCAGAAAAAATACCAAGAGATCATTTCAACTCTTCCGAGAAGAAAGGGCTGGAGACCACTCGAGAGTTTCTATCAATACGAAGGTATTTGGTGGCAACAAGACATCCTTGAAGGAGCCATGCATGCCCAAGAGCACTTCAAAGCTCGGCCTACCGATGTCATCGTTTGCAGCTACCCAAAAACGGGCACCACCTGGCTCAAGGCCCTCACGTACGCCATCGTGAAGCGAACCAGTTACTGTGACAACACGAACCCTTTACTCAAGAAGAACCCACATGAATTTGTGCCCTACATAGAGATTGACCTTCCGTTTTGGCCCGGTGTTCATGATACAACCAACAACCCTCTCTTCTCCACGCATATACCTTACTCTTCCTTGCCAAAATCTATAGTAAGCTCGTCTTGCAAGATGGTTTATGTGTGGAGGGACCCCAAGGACACATTCATATCGTATTGGACCTTCCTTCTCAAGCAGAAGTCAGAGGAGGGCGAGCTAGCTAGCTTGGAGGAGGCGTTTGAGTTGTTTTGCCAAGGAATCTCTGTTTATGGACCTTATCTGGACCATGTTTTGGGGTACTGGAAAGCCCACCAGGAGAATCCCGAAAGAATCCTGTTTTTGAAATACGAAGATATGAGGAGGGCGACCTTGCCGTCTGTGAAGAAACTAGCTGAGTTCATGGGTTATGCTTTCTCCCCAGAGGAAGAGGAGCAAGGAGCAGTCCAAAAAGTTGCAGACCTTTGCAGCTTTGAGACAATGAAGAATCTGGAACCCAACAAAGGTGACAAGGTACGGGACGACCGACCGGCGGTCTACGCCAACAGCGCGTACTTCAGGAAAGGGAAGGTTGGTGACTGGCGGAACTACTTGTCGTCTGAGATGGCAGCCCGTATGGATGGGATAATGGAGGAGAAGTTTAAGGGCACAAACCTCCTTTCAGGGCACTAGGCTCCATTTTGATGGGGACTTTGGCTGAATTCTTGAGCCTGCCAGATGAATATGATTTCTTGATGCATGAAGATAGCAAATAAAGTTCTATGCACAAGATGTTTTTGTTTAAGTTAGGTGTCCTTCCATGTAAAGGACTCCATCACCACTGTTTCCTTTGAATTTCATTTTCCTTGTGAATCTTTTTCATTCTCAGTTAAACCTATATCTTTCTTCCTGAAAAGGAAAACAATCTGGCATAACAAATCACCACAAATATACAATTTGAAGAAATGGAATTCTCTAGAAGCCAAAGTTGTGGCTGTTCAAAGGTTGCAATCAAAGAGGTATCACTCATGGACCCTACGCAGTTAGGTGACCATTTAGCACCACAATATTTGGAAGGCTAAAGTAAAATGATAATGTTTTGGTGAGCCAATAATGTCACCAACACAGAGGTGTCCAGTGGGTGACAGAGAATTAAACGGATTTTAATGTTACGGATCCCTAAAAGTTGTAAATTATAGGATTCTTTTTCTTTTTCTCTTTTATTTTCTCAAAAATAATATCTGCACAATTCTATTGGTATGAGTGATGGCTTTTTTGTTATCTGTCTGGATTTGCACTAGCTTTCACAAGCAAGCATAGGTCATCATGCCTTGTTGATGTTAATTTGCTTTAGTTTATTATTAAGAATGCATCTCTTGAATTTAATATTAATCATTGTTGTATCTTGCAAGAATCAATATCTATTTATGGTATGATTAACTTCGTACAAATTTATTATAATTTATTTAATTAATCATGCTAATTCATTTCAATCTAATTTATTATAACATGTTAATTTATTAATTTTTTAAACATTTTTAAAATTAATTAATTTTATAAAATATGTAAAGATATTGAAAAACCACATTAACATTTCTTTTTTTGACTATCCCTCCACTCAATAAGGTGTTGGATCATTATTAATTTAGTTACAGATATATGCAAATCTTCTCTTACTGCATTGATATAAGAAATTTAATGATTTTCATTACCCAATAGGAGATTTAAAGTTTAAGTGATATATAAGACAAGTATATTCTTATCTCATATGCAATCTATGGCTCTGCTAAGGGTGTTATATATGTCAATAACTTTCCTTCAGCAACAGCCTAAGAGGTTTGAGCTATCTGAAATGTTTAACCTCCTTTAGTAGAACCCTCTGGCAAAAGGTTAATTGAATGGGTGCTCAAATTAATTAGATCATGAAGGTGGAGCAACAAAACACTAAAAGGCAAATTAAAATGGAATCCTCATTTACAATTGCCATTATGAAGGAGATAGTCACCGATAACACAAAGCAACCACAAATTTAGATTGTAAAAAATCTCAGTGCAACTTGCTGTAAGTTATTCTCGTGCATGTTCACGGGTGACACTTTAAACTGATATCTAACCCTAAAACTAACTTCAATAATCTTATTCCATGACTTTGTTAACCAGCATGCGGCGTTATTCATGAGCACCTCCAAGCTCTTAAACAAGAGATAAGTGAGAGACTTCATGATCATGTTGAGAAATTAACCATATGAGCTTAGGAATTAGTGATCTACTAAAAGAAATAGTTGTATCTTGCCATGATTGGAGGATTACAACCTTCAACGTTTTTCTTGTCACTAGTTTTCAATCAATTGAAAACACACATAACCTTGTTGAATTGCACAAAAAATGCAACTTAAATGGAGTAACTTTTGAAGAAAAAAAAAAGGTTGAGGTAACGCTTTGTTAATTGTACCACAACCTGGGGAACAACTCAATGAATTCTCATAGTCAAATAAAGAAAAAAAAAACTAATAAGCATGGGAACAAGTGCAACTTCAAAGGTTAGGACAGAAAGGGATGAGCTATGCATATCCTTAAAAGATACAACAAGATTTTGATGGAGATTCATGATCTATGGTTATTACAATGGCTAAGAACTATGCCTTCTTGAGCTAGAAGAAATCCACATAAATGATGATGTTTCTATTGTGGGTATAAAATTGATACTAAAGAAGGCATTTAGTTGAAATAGGAAATTGAAACATTGATACAAAATGGTACCTTAGAAATTATGTTCATAAAGACAAGCAATAGAGAAAGAAGAGCTTAGAACAAAATCACAGGAATAGAAGCCTAAGACATAGGTGTTAGAAGAATAAATAAATTAAAAAAAAAGCACAGAGACCACCTCAATCAAAGTGCCATAGGCCCAATCCTAGAGAGAAACATGACCTGAGAGAACAATGTGAAGGTGAGCCAGTCCAACTTAGAACTTAGAGGCCAGCTCGAGCATAATGGGTCCTTATGATATTAGGCATGCTAGAGTCCTAGATTCTTAGTGAGTCTAAGAAGTAAAAATCAAAAATAAAGATGGATGATGTATAGGCAATGACAGGTAACAAAGCTCCCATAGAAATAAACTCCTCAAAGAATGATGTGGTCGACGTAATAAAGTCTCATGCCGATACCTCTATAATCTCTTTATCTTGAAATGGTTATGAGGTTAAACGAATATTGATGAATAAAAAGAACTATACAGATATATTATTCTATGATGCTCTCACAAAAATGGACTGCATATATGAAGAGCTTAAGCCCTACTCAATAACCATATATAATTTTATTAGGGAACCAATCCATGTAAAAAGTACTACCACTCTGTTAATTACTGTAGGCTTGAAACCATGTCAAGTTACTACTTTTCATATTATAGATAGTCTTTCAACCTATAATATGGTGTTCACAGTTAACTTTAAACATTTTCAAGGCCATTAAAGCAACTTATAGCCTAATAATCTGTTTCACTACTTATAAGAGTGAGGAAGTTAAAGGCTACCAATAGTTAGCCTGGATGTGTTGTGCCGCTATGTTAAAAGAAAGCTAGAAAAGACTTAATGTATGTCACTTAGAAGACATGGACCTAACGAATAACTTTCAAAAGGAGAGCCAATGGAATGATTGGATTAAATCACAGTAGTTTAGAGGTAATATGTTCAAGTTAGGTCATGTTTAAAAAGGGAGAAAAAGAAAAGCTAGTTAACTACTTACTTTAACAGATAGATATATTCACTTTCTTTGATATTAACATGCTAAGATCAGTCTAGAAATGACATGCCACACTCTTTTAGTAGATCCAAAAGCTAAACTTATGCAGTGAAAAAAAAATCCTTTTAAAAAGGCAAATGACTACTAAAAAGGAAGTGAATAAATTATTGGTAGCTGAATTTAGAAGTTACCTTAACAAGCTAGCTAATGTCGTTAAGGTGAAAAAGCACAATGGTGAATAGAAGATGAGCGTCGACATTGTAGATTTGAATAAAGCTTTCCTAAAGGGCTCCTATGCTCCACTAATGGTGGATCAACTAATGGACATTATAGTAAGACATTAGTTATTGAGCTTCTTGGACATTTTTTCAAGTTATAATTAAATCTTCATGAACCTGATCGACCAAAAGAAAACTAGCTTTGCCATTAATCATGGTATATACTACTATAAGGCTATGCCTTTTAGCATACTAGAGGTTAGTAAATAAAGTATTCAAAGATTAGATTGAGAAAAACATGGTGATGTACATCAATGATATTTGTATAAGTAGAACCTGAGTTGAGCATGTGGCAGATCTAAAGAAAGTATTCATGGTGCTAACAATATAAGATGATGCTCAGTCTGCCCAATTGTGCATTTTATAGTGGTCTTAGGTAAATTCTTAGGTTATATGATAATTGTCGAAGGGATAGAAGCTCACCCTATGAAAATGAAGGCAATGCTTAACATGATGCCTCTTTAGAACATTACAGAAGTTAATGCTTAACGAGACAATTGATAATTTTAAGCAAATTTATACTTAGGTCAACTGAAAAGAGACCTGCCTTTCTTTGTAATAAGCTTTAGATAAAGTTGAAATCTTAGACATAACCTTTACTTTCCAAACTTAGCTTTAAAAAAAAAAACACTTTACCTTAATTAGCAGTATTAGAGCGAACAGTCAATAACGTTTTATGTGAAAAGAAGCAATAGTTTACAAACTTGTGTATTACATTAGCCTGATGCTTTAAGGACCTAAGGTGTGCTATTTCATGGCCAAAAAAGTAGTATTCATCCTTCTTATTTTAATAAGGTGATTGCAGCCATGTTTTTAAGTGCATAAGATTATAGTCATGAGTGACCATATTTTTAAACAGATAAACTGTGATGCCCTGTGAGTTCAAGTTTGAATTTAAACCTAAGCATTCCTTAAAAACCCAAATCTTGTTAAAATTTCTAGTCAAGGTCAATACTAATATATCACACTAAAGAAATAAAGTAGTTGATAGAGCGTTTAGTAAAACTACCAATGGAGTTAGAGTGCAATTCATTGGTCTAGATGGAGTGACTATCAAATATGCATCTAACTTTGATTCTAGGCCTCCCTCAATGAAACCAAGTATAAGACCATGCAAGCAAGACTCGATCATGTTTTCAAAAAGAATAAGAATAAAATGTTGTAGGTCATTAACAACATCTAGTTGGTGGTTAAGCAAGTCAAGGGTGAATACGAGGTTAAAGGAGAATAGATGATCAAATACTTAGCAAGAGTTAAGAACTCACAAGGTTATTTAAAGCATGTGAAATAAAACAAGTATCACAGGCTGAAAATGTCCATGTCAAAATGCTTGTTAAGTTATTATAGCTGACAACTTAACCCGAGATAAGATCTTTTAAGAAATGATTGAGCAACGTTCAATCTCTTACACGAATAAAGTAACATAAGTAGATCAATGGAAAACATGGATGACTTCATGATCTAACACATCAAAGATGAGACTTTTCTTGAAGACTTGATAGAGTCCAAAAAGTTACCTTCTCAACCTTCTAAGTATATAATCATAGACAATGTGCAATATAGAAGGTCTTTGACATCTTTCTATCTCGAAAGTTTTAATTTGGATAAGCAAAATTATATCTTTCAGGAAGTCCATGAAGGAGATCGTGACAAATATGAAGGCGTACAATGTTGGTGCATAAAATACTTAAGGTTGGATACTATTAGCCTGAGTTTAAATAACATGCTAACTAATTTGTCAAGAAATACGTTAATTATTAGTTACACTAATCTCACATACCTGATAAGAATTAAAAAGCCTCATTGGATAATCTATTACATTTTTTAATTGGGCTAATTACATAAGTAAGAATCAAAAGGATTCAAAAAGTAGTTAATAAGTTGATTCAAGATATCTGAACTAATTCTAGAACAGTGCATTTCTAGATGGGCCCAAAAAGAGAACATAATTTAATCAAGTAATTAAATGAGCTTAATTCTATTGGTTAAGTTACAAGAAGATTAGTTACAGAATTTATGAAGATTAATGTGGATAAAGATTTGATGTCGAATACTTACTTTTCAAAAGTAGTTAAAAATATTTGCTACTATTACTTTCTAGTACATGATTTTTTTTTTCTATTTTAGGATATTTTCTTTTACATTTAAAATATTTATTTTTCAATTTTATGATTTCTCTTAGTTCTATTTAAAGAAAACTCATACTCTATTAGAAATAATTTTAGTGAATGAAAATTACTATGAGGAATTCTTCCTTGTTGGTTCTTCAAAGAATTATTCTAAACTTATCAAAAGTTCTTCTTTGTGGCTTTCAAACTTCATATCTATAATCAATGATTTGAGTAATTATTGAGTCAAGTTTTTTTAATAAAATTTGAACTTTTGACTTTTGGGACAAGTATCCAAATTGCTTGTTAGATTTCTAGGTAAGTCTTTTGGAGTTCACATCATTTGATATTAGACTGATTCTAAAAATCAAGTTCAACTATCCTATTTTGGCTATTTTTTCTTTTTTATATGTTTTTCGTTATTTCATCTTTAGTTACGTTTTTTATTCTTCAAATCATCATACGTCTTCTGTGTTCCATTGCACTGCAATAAAAATAATTAAAAAGAAAAAAATATAAACCAAAAAAACCAAAAAAAAGAAAAGAAAAAAGAGAAAAAAAAATTGGCAATGAAACAACGAAGTAACTACTTGTTATATCAATTTGATTTGTCTTGAATACTATATTTCTTATTTTTTTAAAAAAAATTATCCTTTCTCTTGATTCGTTTTTTTTTATAATATATATTTTTTTATCATTTCGTCTGATTTGAATTCCCAAGTTAAATTCTTGGTTGGATTTTAATTATTTCAATAAAAACTGACCCAAGGAAAGTTAAGAGTGGAAAAAGTGCAGAGAATTGTTGGAAGACAAGACTGATAGACACCTTCTTGATTATAAGTATTGTTGCATGACAATAGTTCTCTAATGGTGGATGAAAGCAAGAAATAGATAAAAGTTAAAAAAGGAAATAATTAAAGTTTAGAAACAAACAGGTAGAGGCTTAACTTCCCTGGCACCAATGTATTTGTGCGGTCCAATCATATCATCGTTTTTGACCTTTTCTCATCTGTGGTGTTATCAGTAGCAGAGAATAAATATTGAATATAACAGTAATTATTATTATTATTAATGTTTCTTATAATCTAATGTAATTGTATTATTAATTATTATATTAAAAATTGATTAAAATAAATAATTAATGTCATTTTTATTTGGTCAATAACTTCAACTAATTATTTTAAATTTAAGAGGTAGCTGTCTCTATATCCTGCTTTATCTCGCTCTAGGATACAATTTTTGCTTTGTATTTTTTTTCAGCATTATAAGGATAAAAATAATATAAAATTTTAATATTTAATCTATATTATTAAATAAAATTAATGTTTTAAAAATAAAAATTATTTATTAATTTAAATTAAACTAATTTTAACTCAAATGACTATTGAAATGTTTTAAAAATAATTTAGATAAATTTTACACTATATTTTGAATTCATCGTTTAAATTTAAATAATTTTTATTTATAATTAATTTATAATAATTTTTTAAAATATTTCATCATTTAACTTTTTTAAAATTATATTTTTAATATTTAATATTTTTAAATTTTTTTATGATAATAATTTAAATATTTTTTTACATTTATAAAAAATTTTAAGTCAAAATTTATTATGTAAAATTTTTAACTTAAATATTTTTAAATTTTAATTTTTAAAAATTTAACTAAGTTTAAATTAATAAATTAAAATTAAAATTATTATTTTCTAAATATTAAAATCATTTGATGATGTAAATAAATAATAAAATTTTTGATAAAACTTTCATAAAATCTTGATATTTATTTTATTTTAAAAATTATACACTTATGTTTAAAAAGTAATAAATTAAACTTTAATCTATTGATTTGCTTTAAATTAAACTTTATCAAAAAATTTAAAAAGTAGAGATATTCAAATTAAAAATCTTATATAATAAATTTTTTTATAAATATAAAAAATTTAAGCTACAGTCATAAAAAATTTTATAATTTTTGAATAATTTTATTATTTTAAAAAATTAATATTATAATTTTTTAAAAAAATATTTTAATCTAAAAAATTATAAATTTTTTTGTGATAATAGCTTAAATATTTTTTATATCTATAGAAATTTTGAATTTGAAAATATTTAATATTTAAATTTTTTGATAATATTTAAATTAAAATTATTAATTTTTAAATATAAGAGTTTTATTAATAATATAAAATAAATATCAAAATTTTATGAAATTTTTATTTTAATATTTTATATATTTTTTATTTTACATTTTATCGTACTAATTTAATATAATAAACATGTTATTTTATAAGTAATCTTTTTATGATACAACAAATTATTTATTTTAATGTAAAACAGAGAATAAATGATAATTGTAAAAATTGTATCAATAATTTCTAGCTTTCTTGTCATGGTTGGTCACACAGCCTCATCACCACAAAAACATGTGGCGCTCGGTTTTGTATTTGGCCCTTGGGAGTGTTTTTGCAGTGTCCAAGACAGGAAGAACCACAGAAACAACTTTCCCTTGACAAAAGCTCTTTCACTTGAGAGTAATCACTCCCAACCTCGTGGGTCATAACAGAAACGTGAATCAGTTGCCTCACCAAACTCGCCAACAGGTCACCGAATGAATGGGGACAAGATCTTCATTGAAAGAGTGATAACGTTGATGATAACAAGGAACATGAAGACGAGTTTTATTCTCATTGGTTCTATGATCTATATAAAGCAGCTTCTTCAATGCTTTAATGATATCTGAACCTTCATAATTATTAGAATACCCAATTCAAGAAACAGAGTCTGATCAGGTTTTCATGGCTTCCTCTGAAGTTTCCCAGGAAAATCATGTTAATGGGGGAGCAAATGAGATTTCTGTGGAGCTGAAGAAATACAAAGAGATCATTACAACTCTTCCCAGAAGAAAAGGCTGGAGACCCCTTGAGAGGTTTTACCAATACGAAGGCTGTTGGTGGCAACAACACATCCTTGAAGGAACCATGCATGCCCAAGAGCACTTCAGAGCTCGGCCCACCGATATCATGGTTTGTAGCTACCCAAAAACAGGCACAACCTGGCTCAAGGCTCTCACTTTCGCCATTGTGAACCGAACCCGTTACTGTGGCACCGCGAACCCTTTACTCAAGAAGAACCCACATGAATTTGTGCCCTACATAGAGATTGACCTTCCCTTTTGGCCCGGTGTTCATGACACAATCAATAACTCTCTCTTCTCCACACACATACCCTACTCTTCCTTGCCAAAATCTATACTGAGCTCCTCTTGTAAGATGGTTTATGTATGGAGGGACCCCAAGGACACATTCGTCTCATTTTGGACCTTCGTTCACAAGGAAAAGACAGAGGAGGGCCACGTTGTAGACGTGGAAGAGGCGTTTGAGCTGTTTTGCCAAGGAATCTGTGTTTATGGACCTTATTTGGACCATGTTTTGGAGTACTGGAAAGCCTACCAGGAGAACCCCGAAAGAATCCTGTTTCTGAAATACGAAGATATGAGGAAACAGAGCTTGCCGTACGTGAAGAAACTGGCCCAGTTCATGGGTTACCCTTTCTCCCCAGAGGAAGAGGAGCAAGGGGTACTGCAGAAAGTTACAGACCTTTGCAGCTTTGAGACAATGAAGAATCTGGAACCCAACAAAGGCGACAATGTGCGGGAAGACCGAGCTGCAGTATACCCCAACAGCGCGTACTTCAGGAAAGGGAAGATCGGTGACTGGCAGAACTACTTGTCCACGGAGATGGCAGCCCGTATTGATGGAATAATGGAGGAGAAGTTTAAGGGCACAGGCCTCCTTTCAGGGCACTAGGCTCTACTTTGATGCTGCTAAATGAATAATCAGTTCTTGTTGCATGAAGATCCGAATGTAGAAGAAGGCATATGTTGAGGTCTTGTGCTGTGGTGTCCTCTCATGTAAGATTTGGCTGTATCGTAACTATTTCCCTTTGAATTTCATTTTCCATTCTGAATTTGCGATTCCCAGTTAAACCCATCTCTGTTTCCCGCCAAAGGAAAACAAAAGAAAATCTACAGACAGTCGGTTCCATTTTTGTTCATGGTGACACATATATCATATTATCAACGGATATGTTATTGGTTTGATGAGTAAAACAGAAATTTATTATAATCTCACAATATTACACTACTAAATAATATATATGACCCATTTATTCTCATTAATTTTTAAAAGAAGTTACATTTACAAATTAAGGAGATGAAAATAAAAACATAATATGTATTTTTGATCCATGCAAAATTAGATATATAAATATATATAATTAATTACATCAAAAGATACACATTTCATTCACGATCTTAAATTGGGTTTGGCAAATTTTTTTATTTTTTAAATATTAATATTTTATATGTTTTTATGAAATTTAATATAAAAATATTTTATTTATTTAAATAATATTGAAATAAAATTATATGTATATTATTATATATATAATTATTAATAATAAAAAGTATGAATATATAACTTTTTTATATAATTAATTTAAATATATACAATGAAATAGATTTGACGTGGCCAGGAGATAAGGCATTCTCCAGAAGCCGTGTTTTTAAGGCCTCAAAAGCACTCAAGGACCCTACAGTGAATGAGGATCACCGAATTGGGCTGAAGTACAAATGATGATAAGGTAAAGGGTGAAAAAATAAATTAGTTTTACCAGAAAATTGTCACTTATTAACGACCGGTTGAGCCCTCAAAGTCACCAATTTTGTTGTTAGATGCCAAACAAACCTGTTTGATGAAATTATTGGGCAGTGGTGGACGCATGTCACTTGTCTCTTTTTTCGGTAGGAACAAAATTTGTCATATAGAGGTGGCTACAATTTGGTTCAAAATGATGAACTGAAATCTAATAGTTGAGTTTTGAATCGAATCAAAAATCGGTATAAATAATTTTGATTTTAAATTATAATTAAAATTATTTTTAAAATAGTTTGATTATGATTCATATAAATTTTGAATCGAAATTAAAACTAATGATTCAAAATCGATGGTTTCGATTCGATTTTTAATTAAATTAATTTTTAAAATATTAAAAAAATTTAATTTAAAAAATATTAAAAATTAATTTTAAAAATTTTTTAAATAATTTTAATTTTAAAATATATATTTTAATAAAAACATAATTATTTTTATTTTTAATTTTATTAAAAATTTATAATTAAAATATTAAATTTTAAATTTTTTTAAAAAATTATTTACATAATTACACTGGTGTAAGAGAAAGAGATTATTTTTCTTACAAAATTGTACTCTTTTTCTTAGACTAATATAAGAGCGAGGTGACTATTCTCTTATTTATTAAAAAGCACATCGCTTTTGTTTATTAAAGAGAAAGAGAGATTCTTTTTCTTACACTAGTAAGAGTGAGATGATAATTCGGTCATCTCAATCATATTTATCAAGGAGAAAAAGAGTCATATAAGAGAAAAACTCTTCTTTTTGCATTACTCTACTATTAGGTAAGGCTTCATTGAGAGAAAGAGAACCTCTTTCACTTATTGAAAATTGAAAAAAATAAATTTAAATTTAACTTTGAATTTAAATTTATTTTTAAATTATTTGTTATTAATTTTTATCTATAAATACTCAACTTTCTTTTTTTTTTTACACAATTCTCACATACAATTCTCATTCAATTCTCTCATTCAATTATTTGATTATTTTATTTATTTTTATTCTTACTTACATTTACTTATTTTAATTCTTTTAATTTTTTAGTTTATTTAATTATTTTAATTCTTTATCATTAATTCATTTATTTATCTTGTTCACTTTCTCAATTATTATATATTTTTTGTTTTTATACTTAAATTCTTTTTTATCACTATTATTTTTTTATAATCAATGATTTTTATTTTTTATCAATCATTTTTTTAATGGCAAGTGCTAGTTCTTAAAAAAAAATCTCTCTCTTCTAAAAATAAAGGTGTTATACTCAATAAAAATATGCATATCGATACTGATGCTTATCATAAATTTTTTCAACATCAATCTTTTGTTGAAGAAACAAACCCAATCCTCCTTTTAGAATTTACGAACCAAATTTTAAAAACCAATTTGTTTCAATTTCTTCTCATCTTGATATTCAAATTCTTGATGAAAACATTGAAGAAATTCAAGAAAAACTAAAAAAATCTGAGTTGTTCGAAGTTTATATGAAAAAGATTGATAAATCGGATGGAACAAAGGTAGTTGTTTATAATTATTGCTCAAAAGAATTTAAATTGTCAAAATCTGGAGGATAGAGCACATATCGAAGCCATTTTAATAGCAAACATCCTACAGAAGTCGCAAAATCAAAATCATATGGTTAGCAACAAATAGCAAGGTATGATACTTCTAATAATAAATTATTTAACTATACAGATATACATGATAGAGAAAAATTAATACGTATGGTTGCTATTGAGCACTTATCTTTTAGTTTTGGTGAAAAAGTTGGTTTTATTAATTATTGTCAAAAAGCATTAAATCCTACTGCATGTCATGTTCCTAGATCTACTCTCACATGTACACTTTTTGATCTTTATAAAAAAAATATTTGTCAAATATTTTAAAAATTATTAAGGTCATGTTTCTGTCTGTATTGATATATAGAGTGATAATTGACAAACACATTCTTACATGGGTTTAACTTATCATTATATGGATAATGATTGGATAATACAAAAACGGATTCTTGCATTTAGAATTTTTGATGAGGCTTATACTGCTGATAATATATATTTAATGCTTAAAAGTTTTTTTTTGAAGAGTATAAAATTGATAATAAAATTTTTGCAATTAGTTTTGATAATGCTTCTAATAATACTGCAGCTATTCCTCAATTAATAACTTTATGTAATCCATACTTTGGTGGTCCATTTTTTCATTAAAGATGTGCTTGTCATGTTTTAAATTTATATATTTAAAGTGGGTTAAAATTACTTAATTTTGCTATTGTACCTATTTAAAAAGCATTACATTATTTATGAAAACATTCAAAAGCAATGAAAGCATGGGCTAAATTTTGTGTTAGTCATGCTATGCATCCCATAACATTTTCACGTAATATTCCTACTCTTGAAATTTTACATATAAATTACTTTGTGAAAGTGATGCATATAAAGAATTACTATGTAATTTTATGCGATAAAATGTTAGTACTATTATTCTTCATCCTTAATAACGGAATATGTATACAAAAATTTGTCAATTATTAAAAGTTTTTAATGATGTGACTAATTCTTTATCGGGTATTTATTATTTTACTATAAATCTATTTATTATTGAGGCTATTAATATTGTTACTCAATTCGAGAAATGTGAAAAAGATAAAAAAATTACTTAATTGCATTCAAGTTATGAAAGATAAATGGTTAGAATATATTATTTTAATATTCTAATTATATATTTGCTTGAGTTAGTATTTTTTTTCACGTTGCAAATTAGTTCATTTGAGTGAATATTTAACTTGTTATTATAATTGTTTTACAAATAGATGTAGATATTATGGTTATGATTGCAAATATTAAAAATTTATTTTATTCAATATATAATGAATATCATAGACTTTATGGCCAATATGATAATATTAGTGTTACAGAAATTGATAATTCATCTTAAGTTTCATCATTAAAAGTTGGTAAGGAATATCAATTACTTTTCAAAAAATAAAAAAATTACGAGGTTCATCTTTATCAAGTTCAAATTCTGAGTTTGTTGATTAAGATAATGATTTTAATATTTTGCAATGGTGGAAAGGACATGAAAGATATTTTTCAATTTTAGCTGTTATAGCCAAGCAAATTCTTGCAACACAAGTTTCTGTAGTTGTTGTGGAACAAAAATTTAGTACTGGTGGAAATGAATTGGATCAAAAGCGCCCATTTATGAGTCCGGATTCAATTCAAACCCAAATTTGTCTTGATGATTGGACAAAAGCACAATTTCAACAACAAAAAATAGAATAAGAATTAAATTATTATTTATTGAAAAATGAACATACTATCGAAGGCATCAGAGTGATCAGTGAACATCCCAATTTTTAAAAGGTAAGAGAACTACATGTACTTTGATTCCTCTAACATAAAGGGATATGTAGGCAACTAAATTTCGGAAAAAATTAAGTGCAAGTCTAATTTAAATTATTTATTTTTTTGATTAGCTATTTAATTTAACTTTAATAAATTAGGTATTTTTATTTTATAAAAATATATGTTCATTAGATTAAGTCTTTATTAAATTAGCTACTTAACTCAGTTCAAGTGTGTATGAACCGAAACTTGAATCTATTTTGAACCAAACTTGAATTGAACAGAAACCTGAATCTATTTTGAACCAACCTTGAATCAAATGTGAACCGAATCAAAATTTAAACAGAACCTGAACCAGAACCTAAACGGCTTATGAACCAAAATCGAACCTGAACTTAAACCGCTTATGAACTGAAATCGAACCTGAACTTGAATCGCTTATGAACCGAAACCTGAACCGAAATCTTAACTGCTTTTGAACCGAACCTTAACCAGAATCGCAGCTTAATAGTTCAGATTTCGGTTCATCTTAACCATAAATTTTGAACCGACGGTTGGGAACCAAAATCGAATCGAATCGAATCAAACCCAAATCGTGGTCAGATCTAACTGACAAGACAATCATTTTGCAATTTAAAGATTAAATACTAAATAATATTTAAATTTTATTTTATTTTTCTAATTATAATTAAATAAATTTTAATTTATTAAATTAAACTAAATTATAATAAAGTTTTAAAAATAAAATATTTGAATTAAAAATTACTTATAATGAACATTAATTTAAATTTTTAAGTACTAAAAATATTTTTTAAAAATTATATTATTAAAATTTAAAAAATTTTGAAAAATAATTTGTTAACAAAAAATTATTTAAATTTAAATAAAACTTAAATTTTTATAAATAATTCATGAAATATTTCAATAATAAAAATATGATTAATTTTTCATAATTATTTTTATAAAAATTTAATTCAAATAAAATTAATAAATAAAAATTTATTTGAAAATATTTTACAATTAAGATTTGATAAAAAAAAAATATTACAGAAACGTAATTGAATTTTATCTATTTTATTTTTTAACTAACAGTGATAAGATAGATTCATAACAATAAATTTTCAAAATGTAATCCTGTATTGCTGGATTTGTTAACCTATCTTGTTATTTTGTTTATCAAACTTGAAACTTGTTGTGCATACATAATTGCAGAAATAATGTACTAATAAATTTAAGAGATTCTTCCTATAAGTTTTTTGTTTTTAAAAAATTTTAAGATGGATATTATACCTGTCTCTGAACGAAGACAACATTGTACCATCAAACAAAATATTAATATCATTATCTACTAATCACATTTGATTTCTTGATTTTTAATTAATTTAATTTCAATCTAATCATGTTTGTACTGCGAAAGTATTTATCTTTCATTTTTCTCTCTTTTCTTTTTACTAACTATTCATATAGTTCTAAGTTCAATGCATCTGGATTTAACGTTGCTGCTTAAGTGTTTGCTTTGCTTCTTATTACCGATCTTTCCCATTATTACCACTTATTTTGTTATTGATTACTCATTGCCTTGTAACGAGTGTGTAGGACTTGGTGTTCGACCTTCAAATTAATCTCAATGATCATTTATAAAAATATTAATATAATGATTAATTATATAAAAAAGATTTATATTTTATTTAGCATTTTAAATTGAGATTTATAAAAAAAAAATATTTATTTGAAACTTATATTTTTAGTTAATGTAAAAATTTTTATCTATAATTTTGATTAATATTAATGATTTTACATACACACAAGATGTGTAAATTATTTTTATGTACGTAATTAATACAATATATTTTAAAAAATAATATTAAAATAAATAAAATATTTTTTTACTTAATTTTCTTTAATATTGATGTTTTACATGTTCTTACTAAATTTGATATAAAAATAACATTTTGTTTATCTTAATTATAATTTAAATAAAAAAATCAAAGTAATTGCATAAATAAAAGTCACATATATATCATTTATATGCATAAAATATTAATATTAATAAAAATTATAGATAAAATTTTTATATTAAGAATTTAATAAACTATAAATTTTAAATAAATTTATTTTTTTATAAGTTTTAATCTAAAAAAATGAGCAAAATACATATACTGTTGATATAATTAATCCTTAATATAATTAATATTCTAACTTTATCTAAAAGTTTTCCCACCGGTTATTTTTTCTAGGGCTCCTAATTTAATTATTTTAGAATATCAAAAGATAATCTAACTTTAATCCTATATTTTAGCCCTGCAAATTAATCAAACTATAATTGGCTAATATCCATGTAGATTTAAAATTTACCTGTATATTACTTTGGTCCTTATCGATTAATGTATCCGACATTGAATTTAATGATAATTTATATCTAAAAATATTAATAATTAATACTAATAATGTTTACGATTTCAAGGACAAATTGGTTCTTACTTGTATTTACACAGAAGATAATATGGCAAGAAAAATATCTTTCTGACTATTTTCTGTAGCTCGTATATTGTTCCTTGGTGTTCTTAAACAACATGGAGAAACAAAAAGACAACCACCGCTTGGCTTTAACTCTCAGAAATCAAGAGAAAAACCATTGCTGCAGCGTGCCATGGCAACAAGAGTAGTCACGGCAGGCAAGTCAAGAGTATGATGTTATTTAAGGATAAGACACGAAAACACAGAAGATGATGATGAACTCCTGCAATTGTTGATAAGAGTTGAGAGAGTATTAGTCCAAGACGGTACCGACCGACCTTGTTGACAATTAATAGGCTTCTGTATATGATGTAACCAGCAGGTTTTTGGACAGACTTAATTAACAAAAGGTGAGGTTGATTAATTACATTTTTTGCTGAATGAATCAAAGGAATGCGTATCTAATTTACTTATTATAAGGTATAAGTGACTGATTGCTTCCTTTTGTCCTGCAAGAAACAGAAGATAATGAGCATTGGGATTTTGAGGGAAGAGGGTTTTCCAATGTTTAATTTGCTGAAAATGTTACGAATTACTTTTTATTGGACAGGATACCTTATTCATCAAATATATAAAATCAAGCATAATAATCAATGAGAATTTTCTAAATAACGACAAGAGTTAAGTTCATATCTATGAAACATGCATCTTGAAACAATGCCAAAGTTGTTTGTTTGCTCTACTGATCTACTATACAATATTTGAAGCAGAGAATCTAACGGATAAGCTTTGATCTCAGAAATGTGGCCAATATAAATATGAAACAAATGAGCTGATTAAGAGAGAGAAGTCACTGCTACAAAAATCCTTTGATGCAAACAGTGACCTAATTTGGATAAAGGAGTTGGCAGTTCTAAGGCGGTTCTGCCTCCGCATGGCACACATATAGAAGGGCAACCCTGAACTGCCAGTAGTGTGAGTTTGATATTGTCAGTGCTTCAGGCGGTGCAGTTTCACTTCTGGGTATGGAATCCTCATCACCTTCCCAAGCATCCCAAGCTTCCAAGCGCGGTGAGGAAGGAAACAGCAAGTCTTCAAACACTCGGTTTGAATACAAAGAGATAATCTCAACTCTTCCAAGGGAAAATGGTTGGCTTACTTCTCTGCTAGAGCTGCATCAGTATGAAGGGTTTTGGACCTACCCTGTACTTTTAGAGGGAGTCATTTCAGTTCAGAGGAACTTCGTGGCTCAGCCTGATGACATCTTCCTGTGCAGTAACCCTAAAAGCGGCACTACATGGCTCAAGGCCCTCGCTTTCGCCATTACCACAAGGACCACTTTAGATGATTCCGCGAACCCTTTGCACACTACGGTCCCTCATGAATGTGTCCCGTTTCTTGAGATTGATCTTGCCGACAAGAAGAAACGGGAGCAGGAGCTGCCTCTCTTGTCTACACACATCCCTTACACTTCCTTGCCAAAATCCATACTCTCTTCTGGCTGCAAAATCGTTTACATTTGGAGGGACCCCAAGGACGCATTTGTTTCCTTGTGGCACTTTATTGTGAACGTAGCCATGTCAAAAGGTGATGAACCCATTTCCATTCAAGATGCGTTAGAGCTGTTCTGTAAGGGAGTTTCATATTATGGACCTTACTGGGACCATGTTTTAGGGTACTGGAAGGCAGCAACGGAACGGCCTGAGGAGATATTGTTCTTAAAATATGAAGAGGTGAAGAAAGATACCGCTTTTTATGTGAACAAATTGGCTGAATTTATGGGTTACCCTTTCTCCTCAGAGGAGATAGAGAAGGGTGTGGTGCAAAAGATTGTCAAGATGTGTAGCTTTGAGCATCTAAGCAACCTGGAGGTGAACAAGACTGGAATTCATCGTCGAGAGACAGAAATATGGATCCCAAATGACAGCTATTTCAGAAAAGGTAAGGTAGGCGATTGGCAGAATACTTTGACACCTCAAATGGCAGCAGTTCTTGACTCCATAACGGAGCAGAAGTTTGGTGACATAGGCTTGACAGTCACATCTGGAAAGCCGCTCAAATGATTGCTCACGTGGAGCCTCTTGTCTGTCAAGGTCTCTCTGTCAATGTTTGGTTGTGAACCCAGTTCGTTCACACCAACATCAAATTAGTGTGCGGAATAAAGAGATCGTCACTTGAATTTATGTAGTTTTCAATATGTTCCTTATTTTCTTCTTGTCATGGAAATTCCAAAAATTCTGTTCGGAATTTATTGGCTCAGATTCCAAACTTCAAAAAAAGTTCCACCGAAAGAAAGGAAAAATCAATTTGAATGGATTTAGAGATTAAGAACATGATACAGATAGAACAAAAAGAACTACCATCGGCAGGTAAGAAACACGAAACACCTTATTGTCCATGAAAAATGATTTATGGAAAGCTGTATCTAAATTTGTATTAATTTTACCATTCAGAATAGCTGAAATGATAGGTATTCTTGACTCCATTTCGAAGCAGAAGTTTTGTGGCTCAGGCTTGAAACTGAAGTGAATCCGTACATCAGATGCTGCTTCCCGGTGAAGGTTGTCGCATTTAATTCTGCAATATGTATGTTCACATCGACTTGAAATAACAGTTGCAAGTAAGCACATGCTGACTTGCATACCTTTCAATGTTTTCCTTACTTTTCGTTGTGATAATGGATACGGACTGGGCTTGAAGATGGCTCTATAAGGTAAAACCAAAATGGATGGTTCAATAAAAGAATAGTCTTTGGAAAGAAAGCCCTCGAAGAAACGAAGAGGTACAAAGCCCTTTGAAATACGTTCACATAGGCGATGAATGCCGCGCTGTGAAATAAGCAGATGTGCAGAAGCCACGTCTCCAAATGAGGGTGACCAATCAGCGGGTCAATCACGTTTATGAATAGTGGCTTTTGTAGTGAGAAATCCAAATTGCCCCTAAACTGAAAAATATTTGACGCTATCTGAAAATAATAAGGATTGAAATGAATTGCAACTAAATAAATAAAACTTGTGAAAAAAAAAAGAAAAGAAAGAAAAGACTTCATAACGTAATTCAAATATTATTTGACACTCAAATTAGAAAATAATTTTGGTAGAATATTGTCACGTAAATGTGAGTAAGACTTATGGATTGCTTCTTTTTTATAGTTTGGTAGTTTGGTTGAAGGGGTTCTTCATAAATAGACCTTGCTAAGGTCGTCTTAATTCAAAGTTAGTAACGGATCCGATTGAGTTCAAACCATAGTCCAAATTCAGTTCGCAATAAAATCTAGCGGGCTTTTTAGAGTAATGGGTCAAGTTAGGATATTACCCATTTAAAAAATGTGTGGCCCATGATTTATCCATAAGTTTTATTATTAAGTTTATATTGAAAAATTATTTTATTAGATCTTAAACGAGTCAATTTAATAAATTTTAAATGGATCACCAATAAATTTTATAAAAGTTAATTTAAAATTTGATAGATGATTTTATTTACTATTTTAAAAGAAAATAATATAAATAAGTAAGTAAATCTTAGCATACTAAATAAATACTAATAAAAATGATATGAAAATTTATTAAACTAACAGCTTCAAAATTCCTTGATATTAAGTATATAACAAATTAATGTATTTTCTATGAATACTATTGAAATCAAGAGAATTAGTCAGTAATATATGTTGTTATCTAATTATAAGATAGATTTTAAATAATATTAAGAGTATTTAATTAAAATAATAAATATATTAACTTTATTTTTATAAGATAAATTAATTTATAAAGAATTTATAAGTTAAATAAAAAAGATGAATGTTATTTATTATTTTGATTGATTAACTTATATATTTATGAAATTTGATATATAAATTTAATTAAATATAAATGAGATAAATGGGTTTGACTCATTAGTCCTTTAATGGTTTAGTAAAAAATTCAAGGCCCACGGCTTGATTATTTGTAAAATAAGTAGTCCAAGCTCAACCCAATTACTAAAAAGGTTAGGTTAAAATTTGTTAAGCTGAATCGTAAATGAGTGACCCATATGGGCCATAGGCCTAATGATATCTCTAAGTCTTGGTCTAGGTGAGGAAAAAGTTGACTTGTCTTAATCACTGTTAAGACCATTATTCTTCATGATCATTTGACACATTTTCTTTTGTAAGGTATGATCTCTTTTGTATCATGGTACCTCGTAATTTGTAATATCTATGTAGCTATCATGCTTATAATTAGTAATTTGATATATTGACATTTGGTAACTAGGTATGCTAACACTGTCGATACCTTTTGGCCTTCTAAGGGTTATTAGTTGTTAGCTTGAGTCAACCTTCCTTAGGAGAGACTTTGTTGGAAGGGTTGGATTTATCACACTCTAGGTGTTTGTAGGTCACCTTTGACTGGTCTTGGGTTGATTGTCAATCACCTTATTGGAGAATTTGGGCCTTAGCTATCTTTAGCCACATTAAAGGCCTTCCACACTTTTCATTGAAGAAATCATTCTAACGTACTTTGATTGAAAGAGTACGATGAGTCACTTGCATCCTTTATGAATTATATTGGCCCCCTTTGATATTTTACAAATCTAATTTACCTTTTTACATTTCATCCTAACAAAATGCTAGTGGTTTGTTGCTTTGCGCTCTCCGCTTAGGTTGGGTGACTTAATAGCTTATTGATGCCACCATGGTTTGACGAGTTTGTAGCAACTTGATGAGCCCACGGTGGCTTGATTAGTCCATGATCGCTCAATGATGACTTAATGTATCTTTATTGGCTTACTGAGCTTGCAGCAGCTCAGGGAGTTGGCAATGGCTCAATGACTCATATTGACTTAATAAGTCCATCAAAGCTTGGCTAGCTTTATTAATGCTTAGAGACCCTATAATGACTTGATCAATCTATTGTGGCTTGGTGAATGCACAACAACTTGATGAGTCTGCAACATCTTGACAAGTTCGTAACAACTTGAAGAGTCCATAGTGGCATGTTCACTCCGTTATTTTCTCTTTCTTTGTGACTTTCATTTGCCTTTTTGAGTATCTTACTACCTTTTTGATGACTTGGCATGGATACTTAATACTTCGTCATTGCCACTTTGTTTTTTCATCAATTAACACATTTTTTGAAAAAACACCCGTCATATATCAAATATTTTTGGATTTTCTAGGTAGATTAATGAGGTTTTCTTTTTCTTGATGACTTTTGACATTTTGTACTCCAAAATGCTTTGTTTTTTATGCCTAATACAATGTGTGATTTGATTGTCTCAAGATGTCACTTGTTGTTCCTTATTAATAAGTTAACACGTGTCACTTATAGGCTAGCTTAAAAGTTTATACAAGCTTCTCTCTTCCTTGGCATATTTCATCATTTTTCAAACTCATCTTGATTGTCGTTTTTTTTTTTGGGTACACATTTCTCTCTTCTTTTTCTTTTTTGTTTTCACCTTCTATTTCTCTGTGTCATGGCACTGTGACTTTAGGTCATCTCTAGTCCATTAGGTATAAGCATCAATTTAGTAACTTAGGTATTAAGCTTACCTATCCTTAGTTTTTATGGATCTTTACTCCTATTTTCCTATCTCTCCTTCTTGATTGATCTTAAGGTGTGTTGTTTATTCTTGAGCTGCCACTAAAGTGGGTTTTGAACACTATCATGTTAATGTTTCCGCAATTTCTTCTTAAAGTCATCTTCGAGGTCAAATTAGTCCTTGTTCATTACTATGACAAGTAAGAGATTATTTGGTTCCCTTCCTCACAATTATAACTATTAGAATCGTAAGTTTTTCTTTGTTAGTTAGGATGATCTTTTCTAATCTCACTTTACTTGGGACGTCGATCCTTCACTTCACTGTCTCCCTCTTTATCATTTAAATCTTTATGGTCAAGAGGTCTTCAAAATCTTTTTTGGCCACCCTATCTTTAATTTTGATGATACTTGTGATTAGGGCTCAATCGTCTTAGCCCGTAAGTTTGCCCTTAGTGTGTCTTGTCATAAACCTTTAGCTCCACTAACTTTTCCCCCATAATCTCCTTTTTCTTTCGAGGATATAGCTCTAACAAAAGCCATTGATGGTCAACCTCGTCGTTTCTCCTCTTTTCTTATTTACTTTGTTTTCTTTTTTCCTTTTTAATCATTAGTTTTTTTTAAAAGTTTTTTAGTTGTTGCTTTTTATAGCTTCATCATCCAGCAAGTTTGAGTTTGACATAACATTGGACTTCTCATTTTTCGGTCCTTCCACTAGCGAGATGGGACCTAGTAACATTCATAGTCAAGCTAAGAGGAAGTCTACTAATGGTACTTATGAAGACAGTCTTTTGAACCTTGTTTGTTTTGATATTACCATTAACCGTATCTTGCTAGATGATCTCCATCAAATTGCTAACGACACTTTTGACAAGGTAACTATTAATGTACTTGTCAGCATTGGTTAAGTAAGTGGCCATTTGCTTAACTTTTTATTTTTTCCTTTTCTTTTTACTCATTTCATTTTTGCTTTTTCCCATATTACCATAGAAGGCACCGACTCCTTTTTGCTTCCTTTTTATCGAGGTCAAAAAGGACAAGAGGTAATTGTTGAAATTGGAAAAGTGTCGTAGTAATATAACTACCTTGAATGTTGGCTTGAGCGAGATAGTGGCAAGAAGGATAACGCTCTTCATTGGGATACACTCTTGATGACTCAGTGAAATTGAAGACCGTCGAGCTCACTACTGCTGAAGTTTATGTTACCTAATTAGAAGAGTGGTTGACTTTGATCCAAAGTTAGATGGTTTCTCTTTAGTCCGACAACGTTGAAGTTAGTTTGGCTATTGCTCATAATGAGCCTTTAGAGGCCTATAAAGATTCCAGTGATTGTTCATCAAGAAAGAGAAGTTTATGGGTGATACCTTCATCCCCACACTTTAAGACACCAACAAAGCTTTTTGAGGCTCACCTAGATTGGAACATCTATATCATCCATTGGATGGACAAGGTAATCGCTCTAATATTGCCTTATCTTCCCAAGTGCCATTTATGTTGGTAAATGCTTTAATGAGACTATTAAGTCCATGGTGCCACTAAGAGGTTAATGGATTGATTTTGAAGATAATAAACACATTATGAGGAATTAATATGTGTTACAAGTAAGCTTTTTGGTAAAGGCTTAAGAATTAGAAAGATTCCTTTTTGGTTTCAATAAAAAAATAGTGAGTCGCCACCAATTTTTTATGGCATGATTGATCACTAATTTTATTTGAATTTTTTTCTTTTAAGAAAAAATAAACTCTACATAAAAATATGTAGTGGTTTACTTTATCAAAAAAATCTTGAATCAGGAGTGAATTGTGCATGGAGAAGGATTAGTACCCCCACAGGCATCTAGGAATTGGCACCATTTAAGTAACGTGATCTCATATCTTTGCTTTATAATAATTTGAAATTGATCCTAAAATAAATTTATTATGCAATTTTATGCAAGAACCTTAATCTAGTTGACACTAGATCTTCGATTCTAAAAAACGTGTTTTAATTTAGAGACTATAATAGAAATTTCATCGAATTCCTTTCTCTGAAATAATTTTATAAAAATATGAAGTACATTACAGAATAAACAACCAATAAAAGAATGAAACATAAATAATCATCTTTTTACAAATTAATAATTACAAAGTAATAGTAACTTCAATACAATTTTTGTGTGATCTTTTTGCCAAGGTTTTAGGCTTCAGATGTACAATGTTTATGTCCAGTTATAAAAATCTAAAAATCTTAGAGGCATGGTAATCTAGAATGGTCGTGCATGTGGTTGCAAAGATTGCAAATTGTAGATTGCAGATTGATTAATGATTTGATGGATATTTGATGGATCAATGCTTGATCGATACTTGGTTAATGACTAATGCTTGATCCTAATTGATGAATGATGGTTCCTTGATTGATGATTGATTAATGATGATCAATTCCTTGATTCATGGATTTGTTCCTCCTCTTCTATTGAAATTGAAAGGTTTATTTCCAGGTGAAAAAAAGGGGTAAGATCCCTTAGAAATTCAAAAATCTACTATGGATGAAGGGGAGCTGTAATGCAATCAACCATATAAAATTTCACTAGATAATGCACACTTTCTACGTATAATATTGAGATGGATTAGTATAACATTAAATCAAAAATCAAGGCAGAAATTACATGATGAAATGGAGGAAGCAATTGTGCTATTGTAATACTTTGAGCATAACTTTCTCGTCTATGATCCAAATGATGAGATGATTCTAGTGGCATTGGAATGCTAACAGAGAGGGCTATATTTTTCATGTTAGGAGTAAGTTGAGATTCAAACTATAGCTATGCCAAAATTTTCAGGTAATTCTCCTTTTATGGCAGACCCTGAATTGAGATGAAAACACATGCAAATTTTGTACTATATTGATCCCACATTGCTTGGTTGCTAAGACTTCTACCTCCCTAGTTCTTATAAATAGGGGTGCCAAATTCTCTTTCAAAGGCAAAGATGGGGAGATAAAAGAGAGATAGAAGCGAGACTAGAGATAAGAGAGAAAAAAGAAAGATAGGTAGAGAGAAGAGAAAAGAAAAATGCTGGGAGAAGACATTCACATTCCTAGAGAGAAATAAAATTTTAGGTGAGTAAATCTTGAGTGTTTGAGGGCTCTTTGAATTCTAGTTCTGCTATTGACGAAGGAATGGCAAGGATTGAGACTAGTTTTTATTGAATAATTACTTAATTACATGTTAGTTATTTAATTAGATTTTAATTACGTATATTTACATTAATTAATCAGATGTTTGTTAAGTAATTAGATGTTATTTACATGTTAATTAACTAATTAAATGCTTGTTAAGTAATTAATTATTAATTAATTAGTTAGATATTAATTAACTAAATAGATGTAAATTAATTAATTAAATGTTAGTATGTTAGTTACATGTTATTTATTTAATTAGATAATTCATTAATTAGATGTGTTAATTAAAAAAGAGTTGGACACTATGCATGGAGTGCTATCATAAATAGTTGAACCTATAAATAAAATTTTGTAGATATAGATATAATTGAACTTATATAGTTGAACTTTTAGAATCAAATATGATAATGCGTGTTTAAACTTATTTATTGTACATATACAGTTAAGTTATGAAATTAAGTTTTTTTTTTTTCATGTTGGATATTATGTTGTTATTATTATTATTATTATTATTATTATTATTATTTTGGATTAGATTATATTGAAGTGTTTTTCTGCATGAAAGAAGTATGTATGTGTTGGTGTAATTATATTGAAAGAAGAAGGAAAGTATAATTGTTTTATTGAAATGTATACAAAGAATAAATGTTGGTATATTTGAAAATTTAGTTATATATATTGACTAAGTAAATTTCATTGAAATGTATAATAATTATATATTGCATTGTAATTTTGGTGGAGAAAATTTTATGTGATTATTGAGAAGAATTAATTGTATTAATGTGTATAAGATAAAAATATGTAATTGATGTATAGAAGAGATGTGGTCAATGAGAAGAATTGTATATATATAGGTTTTTGATAGTTTATATATGAGAAATTTGTATTTAATTCGAAAGTATTTTTAATTTAATATAAATTTTTATTAAACCTTTATTAAAAAGGGAAAGCCTTTGATAATAATTTTTAAAATAGTTTCATGATTCTTTTAAATAAGAAAGACATCAGTAAATATAAAAGTCATAAAATTATCATTAAATATTATTAAAACTCATATTTATAGCAGTGAAGCGTTGAAATAGTTCTTTTATAGAAGCTGTAATGTGCTATCCATTTTTATGGGAGAGAGGCCGACAAGTTTAGAGTGACCTTGAGGCTCACCCTGATGACTTCTTCCTCTATAGAGCCATCAAAACCGACACTACTTGGCTCAAGTCCCTTGCTTTTGCCATAGCAACAAGGACGGGTGTAGATGATTCAGTGAACCTTTTGCTCCCCAAGGTACCGCATAACTGAGTGCCATTTCTAGAGGGTGAAATTGCTTGTAATTCGTGTAGAATGGTGCAGGACCTACCTTTTTTGGATTCATGCATTCCTTACACTCGTTTGCTAGGATCCTTAATATCTCGTGGATACAAAATTATTTACTTCTGGAGGTGCACTGAAGCTAAAATTAGAAGTATACGAGCGCAGTTACCAAATTTTTTGTTTGGACTAAGTCGCAAACTAGATCACTCGCTCTACTTTGTCCAGGATGTGCAATTAATATATAGCCTTGTCATCCCTAAGATAAACCAACCTAGAATTCACATCTGTCTTGGACCTCCAAATACAGTGTATGAAACTGAAAATCTCTACACTTCCTGAAAGTTGTTGCTCGAAAATCAAAATCGAAAAAACAAAAATAAAAACTATAGCTCTGAAAAAGCTTTTGGGATATTGGATGACCGCCTCAGGGAGCTTTCTTGGATCCTAGAGGACAGCTCAAGGAGCTTTCTGGGATATTAAGCTCTTGAGTAGGAGAGCCTAAACTTTTGGGTAGCTCAGGAGAGAGGCTGAATTGTGGAAGAGCTCGAGAGTGAGTTGGAAGGAAGCTGTTGTGTATACTAAAACTTGAGAGAGACAGTTGTGTGTTATGTATACAGAAAGGCAAAGGCCTCCAATTACAAGCATGGAAGGTGAGTATACTGCAGGGAGACAGTGGATAAGACTAATGACGTGGAGAACATTCATGGTATTCCGCGATTGTAGATATTTGCAGGTGAACGTTAGAGGCTTGCAACGTGGACCAACCCAAGCGATGTGGCCAATGTGTACTAGGAGATCAAAGAAGACTTAATCTTATACTAAATCTTTCTTTATATAGGTATGTGTATACCATTTTTTAAAATATTTTTTCAAAAAACATAAAATACTTCTTAAATTTGAACCGACTGAACCCATCAACAACAACAATAACATGTGATCGATCCACATGAATCTAACTGCTCCCTTTCTGTAAACCATGACCCAAACCCATGTTTGCAATATTATATCTGCACCTCTATGATTATGTTTCTAATTAAGAAATGTGAGAAACTCAGAAGACAGTATCTCTAGCATTTTTTCATTGTTTTTAAATCCATTCCAACAAGAGGGAACCCAAGGATGCATTTGTTTCTACGTGCCACTTCAGTTCTAAAATATCGGTGTCAATTATGGACCCTATTGGGACCTGGACGCAGCTTTTGAACAGTCTGAGCAGGTACTGTTCTTAAAGTATGGGGACATGACTGAAATTTAGATACTTGCCTTTTATTTGAACAAATTAGCAAAATTCATGGGTTATCCTTTCTCCCTAGAGGAGATAGAATAAGATGTGGTGCAAAAGATTGTGAAGATGTGTAGTTCGAGAGTCTAAGCAACCACCACTAGGGTTTCCAGACCTTATTTTTCAGGAAAGCTAAGGTGGGCAATTCGGAGAATGTTTTGACAGCTGAAATGGAAGCAGTTATCGACTCTATACCAGAGCAGAAGTTCAGCGGTTCAGGTCTACAGGATTGAGAAGACACTCTGAGATATTCCATACTTGGGAGCCTGCTAACAGACAAGGCTTCTTTCACTTCTACTTCTGCGCCAGCTTTGTTTACATCGACATGCTTTTCCGCATTTTCCATTGTTAAATCCGAAAGTTCAGGTTTTCTTCTTCTTTTTTTTTTTTTAATGGTTGAATCATTCAGATCTCTAGAGTTGTATATCCAAGTGATCTATGAAGTTTCTTGAACTTGATCTATAGTTGAAACCATAAAATCTACAACAGCTTTTTGTTGTGTGATCGATGGTATGTAAGCTGAAATCTAATAAGCAATATCTGTTCTTCCCTGATTTTACAAAAGAAGTATAACACCTATTAAGTGGACCATGCTCAACAATATTCAAGAAGTGAGAAAAAGAAAAAAACTGAGACTTGTAAGTCAATAGAGCTTGCAAGAAGCAACTTTTAACACTTGCTAAGATCTAAAAATAATTAGATTACTAGGTTATATGTTCGTGGCATGCAACATAAACTCCAGAGGTCGAGTGCTCTATTCTAAGAGTGGCTTCATTTCGTTGATTAGCAAATATGTAAGCCTGATAGAAGATTACAAAATGCTGGAATGTGAGCTGAGGGTGAAGTAAATTCAAGCCATGAGACCTTGTACGTTTCCCCTAGAAATGAACCTGTAACTTCTGTTCTGTGATGTGGTCAACACAGTCAATTATCTCTGCCCTTAAATGATTCTTAGAACCTCCAACCTTGAGCTTGCCCTAAGAAGACATTGTTCTCGATGCTGATTTCGGGCCCTGCTACCATAAACCTGCCAGCTTTGTTCACCTCCAGGTCTCCCAAATTTTCAAGACTGCAAAGCTTAATTATTTCCTCCAGAACTCCTTTCCTCTCTTCCTCTGGCAAAAAAGGATGTCCAATAAAATCTGCTAGCTTCTTTACATAGAATGAAGTATCTCTCTTAACATCCTCATAATTTAAGAAAAGTAGGTGATTGGGACATTGGAAGCTTGCTCTCCAGTACTCTAATATATACTCCCAAAAGGGTCCTGAGTAACTAGTTCCTCTGCAAAATGAATCAGATGCCTCTTCCAAACTCAATGCTGCCCTCGCTATCTTTCTAACTAACTGCCAAAGAGACACAATCACATCTTTTGGCTCCCGAGATATAGTCACAATTTTGGTACCACTATTGATGATGGACTTTAGTAATGAAGTGTAAGACATGTGAGTGGCAAGTGGTCTCGGTGAGGGAAGTGAAGTTAGGTAAGATACCGGGTGGGTTGTCTTTGTGAACTAGTAACTCTATATAGGGTACACAATCATGGGGATTTGTGGTGAGCAAGGGTCTAGCAGAATACTCGTACGAATTTCGATTCATGATAGCAATCATGGGAGCCTTAAGCCACGCAGTTCCACGTTTTGAAATTGTGGCTGGGAGAACATCGGTTAATCGTGCTCTAAAATGCTCTTGCGCTCACATTACTCCGATTCCCAGCAGTTCATCGTACCAAAATCCTTGTAGGTGTAGAAATCATAACCCGTTATGCCTTTTTCCTTGGGAAGAGATTCAAAGATCTTTTCATTCTTCTGAAGGATGTCTTTATCGTATTCTTGATCTTGATCATCACTCCTTTCTTGTTTTGAAGCTTCTTGAGCATCAGGAGTAGAAGAGGCCGTGGTTTCCTGCATCAATACATGCAAACACTTCTCAATGAGCTTGAAAAAACAATCGAGAGGCTTGATTAACCCATTAAAGCAGTCCCTTGATCGTTTAACTGATCAAACTAAATAATACCAGTTGTAGTCTATTCCTGTGAATCAACTTTGTTGGGAAAGCTTCAATCACCTTTGGAATGGATCAAGATCAACCCTGTTCAGGAGCTTCAATGAAGTTCTCTCCAATCAGCCAAAGAAAAATGGATTCCTGTATGTTCTCTTGTTCTTTTTTCACTTTGATGAGAAGTAGAAGCCTTCTTCAATCCGATGATCTCAGCTGGATGTTTAACATAGAGAATCAGGCAGTGTTAGTAGCTTGGCAGTGCTTAAAATATGCACAAATGTCATATTTCTTATCTTTGCTCTGCGAATTACCAGGGTATGCTGATTCTGATAGTTGAGAGATTATTATTATTATTATTTTGATGAAGACATGGTCATCCTCACAGGTACGAGATTATGGGCAGCAGCAATATATATTAGTCCTATTTTCCTGGCTTCATGATCTCTTTATACAAAAGAACTTAAAAGAATAGGTCAGCCTATTTCACTTAAGCCCAAATACAGAGAGAAGGCTCCATTCCATACTATTAAATGAAGGGCACCTTAGGCCGAAAGGTCAAAGTAATGAACAGATTCGAATCCATCGCATGCATGGAAAGAAAGCTTGACTTGTTGAATACCCCTTGCCACCCATGGAACTGAAACCACTGCGCAAATTAATGTGGGTGATGGAGACGAAGCGGTGGAAAAGTGACTAGACGTCAAGGCAGAAGCAATGAAAATTACCAGTAAAACTGACCCTATAAATCCTGACGAATAAAAACGAAACAGGACAGACTTTTTTGGACACTTTAGATAATCAGTATTGGCACATTTAATTAACATAGAAAGTACAGTATGAATAATTTACATGCATAATCAGTAGTACCATAAGTCATTAAATAATGCATCTTATTTCTTTCTTATAATAAAACCATTGTACAGCCCCCGAAACATATGGCTTTGATTTCTTTCACGGGGCATTATATATATAATTTGTTACCAGTGCCCTTTTGGCGGGTGAAGAAAGTTAAGTATCTCTGGCCATTTTAGGTTTCCAGGGCCTCCTGAGTTGTCTGCAAAAATGGTGACAACTAGGATCTCTCTATTATAATTGACGCTAAGCAAAAAGAGAATCTGTGCTTGCAATTATATGATGATTAATTGTTAGCAATTACTTTGGTGGAATCTTCAGCTCCTGATCGGCTTTATCTTTCCGGGCATAATATTTTTGTGTACCATGAGTTGGAGAAAAGAATGCAACCAAAAAAGGCAGTACATCTTCTACACTTGAGTACCAAGTCTAAAATGTATGTTTTTTTTCTCTTTCCTAATTTTTCTTTTGTCACTTATGCTTTCGATTGGCTGCACTTAGTTTTCTGAATTTGATGGTCATTCACTAAAAGTTGGACCCATTCATGGAATGACAAATCACTCTTGTACTTTGGCTCTCCCCATCATTTATGTTTATTGCAATAATAAATCAGTCTCTAATGTATCCCTTGAAGATCTTACAACATGACAATCAAGCACCTTCCAAAGCTTGCATCAGTAAATCAAAGAATCGATGGTTCAATCATTCAATCTTTCAAGCAAATCCTTTAAACTTATCTACTCACACAAAGTACAAGTTGTTTTCTATATATATAAGAAACAGAATTACAAAAATATCTAACATCATTAATTTAAGTGTTTCATAATTTTTTTTATTTTTCACTTTGCCATCTAAATGTCATCAAAATTTTCAGTTAAGTTACAATTGTATCATTAATTTGAAAGCAAATGCCACAAAATGTATATTCCAAATGTTTTGAGCATGAAATTTGCTGTCTCTTTATTTCTTTAAGTTTTCAATTGGTTTGTTTCATTTTCCCTTACATTATCGTCGTTCTTGCAGCATTTGTTGTTCTTTGTTCACAACAAACAATTTCAAACCAACAAAGATATATTTTTTTATTTTTTTAAAGTGATATTTCTGTGATTTTGACTAATTTTGTAAGAATCTGTGTTGCTATGATGTTTGTTAACTGTGTTTGGGTGTCTGTAGTTACTTGTAGTGTATAATGGGTCTATTGAAAATAGATTTTTTGGTTTCACACTAATTTGATTCATACTTTTGCACCATTTTGATAATGTTTTCATTCCATCTGTTATGATACTTTCGCACTCTTTTTAGACCCCATTTATGCATCAAAGATATTAATAATATCGCTCCATTATGATTCACACTTTAACATCCATTTGGATCATTACTTTCACACTGTTGATTCAATTCGTTTTGCCAAAAAAATAGTATCCAACTACTTCACTTTTACAAATGGTGAATTTTTGGACACAAAAATAAAACCTTTAACAAGTAAAACATTTACAGAGAGCTGTGTGAGAACATGAGCCAAACTATCTACAAGATAAAACGGATAGCATGCCCTCTTATCATTTTCTTTTCAAATCTTTTTTCCTTTCACTATTGATATCATAAGTGTATGTTGCTATCATCGAGTAAACAAATAAGAGTATATATGTTGGTCTTGTTTGGGCAAATACTATATATATATATATATAGTTATTTTTATGGAAAAAATAATTTTTATAACAAAATGGAAAATTTCTCTTAAAAAAATATTATTGACAACCATATGACGTAATTTATGCTCCCTTTTTTTTAATTATCAAAATGTTGGATAGATGACATTTAAAATCATAACTATTGCTTTCTTTTTCTCCTATCAAATCTTACTTTTAAAATATTTTCAAACAAGTTCTAATCTATTAATTTTGATCAAATTAAACCTCATCGAAAAAATTTAAGAATTAAGGTTATTCAAATTGGAGATATTTGAATTTTGACTAGAAATTTTTCATAAATGTAAAAAAATATTTCAAGTACCATCACAAAAAAAAATCAAAATTTTTTTGTTATTGAAAATATTTTTAAAGACAAATTTATACTATCAAAAAAATTTTAAAAATTATGATAATAGCTCGTTAGTAAAAAATTATTCAAATTTGAGAGATGAAATCAAAATAAAGTTTAAAATCTATTTGAGTAATTTTTTAAGTATTTTAATAATAAAAAATTATTAATTATTTTAATTATTTTAATAAAGATCTAATTTAGACAAAATTAAGGGATAAAGATTTGTTAAAAAATATTTTAAAATTAGGGTTTGATGAGAAATAAAGCACAAAACCTAAGGCTTAAAACAATAAAAACCTAAATTTTAGGCACAGTATCAAATTGAAACTTATATTAAAAAAATTACATCAAATTAGGACTCACATAACGTGCAGTTTGCAATGCGGGACCTCCATCAATAAAATTCGTTAAAATTAACTGCATGGCTAGCTCACGTGATATGTGTACACTTGTTAAGTGTGCAATTACATTAAACATCATTTTTATCACTGTAAAATGAAACAGAATTGCTCATAAATCAATTTATGAAATTTCTCTCTTCATCCATCAAATTCAAGCATCAATTGTTGTTGAAATCCTAAATTCAAGTATGCATCATTTAACTCCTTTACTTTGTTGTTTCTTTCCCATTGATTGAGTAAAATGACTATAAATTCATATCAATTAAACAACGAGAAAGGGAAATTTCTATTTTTTAGGGTTCCAAAATTGAAAAATTTTAGTTTTCAAAATCCATTATTTTGAACCCAATGCATACAATTTCAATATGAAAAGCTAAAGAAAGAGAAATTCACAGCTAGTAGTTGTGAGCTGCTGCTGGGTTGAGGAAAGACTAAACTCATTTCATCCAAGAAAGACTAATTACGAAACCCACCAATAATAAATTTGAATTGCATTATGGATCATAGGATCATGTGTGATCTCTTGTGTCTCCACCATAATGCCCAGGTTAGAATATGAAATGATATTGATTAGCAAAAAAAAAAAAAAAGGGAACGATGTAACTCGACCTCAAAGGTAGGAGGGATTCTACCTAAACCGTAGAAGTCGGTGGTATGCTAGAAAAGGGTATTCTCATCACATTCAGTGGGAGTGAAATTTATGGAGTGTGAGTGACCAAAGGCAATAAGGAGTTTGAAAAAATAAGGTACACGTGGCTATATTTAAACACATAATGAGGAAGTTATGGAGTTAAATTCCAACGAGTTTCGTTGATAGAGGTCCTGCATTACAAACTGCACGTAATGTGAGCCTTAATTTGATGCAATTTTTTATGTAGGTCTCAATTTGATACTGCAACTAAAATATAAGTTCCTCTGATATAATTAACCCAAGCAATAATTATCCTAAAATTTTATATAATTTATGTTCAACATGGCCTTAGTTATCGACACGGATAACAAAGACAGATTAGTACCCATTAGGCGATAAAAAATCTTTCTTGCTCAATGAAAAGGTCTTTGCATGTGCACCGCCTTATGATAATGTGTCGAGAAATAATTATTCAACATTTTTCTAAGAGCTTTTTATATATCTTTTCTATAAACAAGAATATCATTATTTTAGTTAACCTTTTAATTCTTGATTAACTCCTTCACATTTAAAAAAAAAACTTGTGAATTCTAAAATTTTAAATCAAAATGATTTTAAAATAAAATTATTAGTAAAACTCTAAATTTAGTCCAATTACATCTTCTAAACAATCACTATGATAAAGAATCAAATTCTATGTTAGTGTAAATTTAATTAGGTAGCTTCAACCGATAAGAATTATGTTGGCATTTAAGAATTTATTCTCTAGTAAGTCAAAAGTTTATCATGCTATCCGTTGATGCACTATTAATTGAAAATAAGTAAGCAATGATTAGTGGACCACCATGTCTAACAAGGATTGCAAATTATATAAGTTGTCAGTGAGATGAATTCATAACTTCAATTGAATACAAAAAAGTAGTTGATGTTTTTCGCTTAGTGTGTTAGATCTAAGCAAAATTTGAGTGGACTTAAAGGGGAAACGGGACAATATTTTTCTTGTAAGATTTAGGCTATGAAGTCTTATATAATGCTGCCTTTTTTGAACCAAATTGAGTCTAGACATAACGGTAGTAGTAGCCTAGCATATAAGCAAGGAAGGTAGCTTGATGCTCTTTCTGTAACTTTATAAGATCCTTGATATCTTTAATTAATTGAATTCTCTCAATCTTCTTATTTGGAGTAACCTTACCATAAATGTAAGGACTTTGTCAAATCACATAATTATTGTATTTTTATTCCTTCATAAGCGTTGATTTATTGCTTTGGTATTTGGTTTTGTGGTGTTGTATTATTGATAAGAAACAAAGACTTATATGTTGCTGAGAGTCTTTGGCTATTACTTAGTTTTGATGATAAATGACTAGTGTTTAAAAGGAAAGAGCATCTCTCATTCAAGAACAAAAGACTAACTAATGAAAAAGGCTTGTAATACTAATTTAGAGCTTGAGCAACAAAGTCTTGCATGAAGTCATTATGCAAAACACCACTGTAGAAACATAGCTGAATTTGGAAAGTAAGCCATACCTTAAAGGAGATATTATTTACCTTTAAGACGATGAAGAAAAACATTTATAGAGAACATATTGAAGAGTTAAACAAGCTTTGTTTTGATATTGAGAATATCAAGGTTGAATAAAAAAATGAGGATAGAGCCTTGGTGTTATTATAAATCTCTATCCAAATCCTATGAAACTTTCATGGATATTTTGAAGCATGATCATGACACCTTGATAATGGAGGATGTCGCAAGTACTCTCAATATTATGTTGATTAAGCAGGACAGGACTAGGGTAGGATAAATTTCATCCTAGTCCTATATTTGGTGCTATATTGAGAATGGGATAAAATTATCTCATGTTTTTTTATCCTAGTCAAAAAGGATAAAATAATCCTCTTAGAAAAAGCTTCTTATCTTCCTCTCGATCCCCTTATGTTCATTTTTGAAAAGATTGCACAATTTTTTCATAACATCAGCAAATCTACTCTACACGGTTTCTTCTTCATCAAATAGCCCTAATTTCTTCTATCATAAAAGCTGATAATTTTTCTTCATTTGAAAACTAGATATTGTCTCCCTTTCTTTTTTCTCTCTAATTTCTACTCTATGAACAATAAATTGAAGCTACTTTGACTTATTTAGTTTCTACTCTATCAAATATCTCCCTTTTGTTCTTTTTGCCTATCAAGATACTATTAATTGTTATTGTTAGAATAAGATGAAAATAATCATCTCAATATTGGATGTCTAGAGCATATATTTTTTGCTTGTTTTCTCTTTTATTCATTTGTATATATTATGGTTATAATCATATTGCTTTCCCTTTGGATCATCTCAAAATTTGATGAATCTTGAAATTTTCTATAAATTGGTCTTTCATTTATTCATTGGTGTTATATGAAATATTTGTAAAATTTTTAAAGAATGTGTTTCTTTCCTAACTAGGTAAATGTCATATTGTTTAAATTTCTAGTTTTCATAATTTTCACACAAAACTTCTTTGCTTTAGGATTGTGTTTCCAGTTTATTACTTTTTGTATCTAGATAAGGATTCTACAATTTTAATAATGTATTTTAGCTCAAAGCACTAATATGTAGGAGATCCCCATGGTACTTTTTTATTGTCAATTCTTACGTAATTTATACTCGTATGTGCTTTGTACATCTTCAATTAACTCATAATATAATTGTTACTAAAAAACAAGTCATATTCATAACTTGACTAAAGTTTTTTTTTTACAGCTTTAAATATAAAAAAGATATTAATTGATGTATTTTCACAGTTTAGATGTTAAGACATCTCAAAGAAATTGAGAAATGAAATTATGACATCCATAAGATTTCATGTTTAGGGCATCACGACATAATTGACTTAGAAAGATTGCATAGTTCATCTCTACCATAATTATTATATTGAAATAATTTTAAGTTAATTAGAACTAATCCTTCTAAATCACCCAAAAAAAAAAAAAACAAAAGCATTCTTTTCTAATATTTATATTTGTATTGAGCAAGTCGACATGAATTTTTCTTTATGCTAAATATATCATATTGAAAAGAAATAAATAAAATGGAATAATTATAGTAGAAATGCATATTAAGTAAAGATAAATAACCACCGTTAACATTCTGATGAGTAAAATAACATGTTTTATTCTTCCTAACAAGTATATGATTCATAAAAATAAAATTTTGTTAACAAAATATTTAAGTGTGTTAGATTTTCATGTTGTTTTGATTATATGAATATATATCATTGCATGTTATATTGTTGCTAGCATAATATTGATCCTAGCATTTGAATTAAATGAATGCTACAGAAAAGTGACATCATTTTTTAAAATGAAATAGTTATGGAAGGGATGAATGAAGAAAAAGTTATTTTATTTTTGATTGTGCAATTGTTACGTTTGCAAAAATTGTATCTAGTTGCGATGAGCTCAACATTGTGTTATATGATGAAGTATCAACATAAAACAAGGTTGCTTAATGACCAGACATTTGTTAATCATGTTACTTGTCTTGGTTATATAAATAATATTATTACACACAATGAATACTGTATGAGTCAATTGAGAATGGATAAAAGGACATTTGTCAAATTATGTGAGTTGCTTTGAAATATTGAGAGATTAAAGACAGATGGTCTTGTTTATATTGAGGAATAAATATGCATGTTCTCACATGTACTTGAACATTATGTAAAAAATAGAACCATTAGACATAGGTTTAATTGTTTCAGAAAAATAATTAGTAGAAACTTTACTTTAAATTCATGTGCAATTTTACAACTACACAATATTTTATTAATTACATCTAATCCTATTCCTAAAAATTGCATTAATGGAAAATGAAAATGATTTAAGGTAAGCCATGCACATAGCCACTCAATTTCATTCTTTTTTTCTTCTCACAAATTTCTCATATAGTGAACTTATTCATAGAATTATTTAAGGGCTTTGGATGGTACTTATATTATAGCGTATATACTTGAAATTAATAACCAAGATTTAGAGCAAGAAAAATGAATAACAACAAATGTATTAAGTGTTTGTTCTAGAGATATGATATTCATATTTGTTTTTTTAGGATGAGAGAGTTTAGCTTCAGATTCAAAAGTATTTTGAGATGCATTCTATAAATCAAATAGGTTAAAAGTTCTTACGAGGAAGAACTAACATAATTGTAATTACATCATATGACAATTTATAAAACACATGAAATATTTATTTATTTATTTTATTATTAGGTTGTTATTACCTTCTAGATGTGGATACACAAATGGTGAAAGGTGTAATTATTTATCCAAATGAAGAGGTAGATTTACTTCAGTTAATCATGAAGAATACTTTAATATGAAGCACACAATAGCTCGGAATATAATTGAATGTTGTTTTGGCTTACTTAAAATACGTCGGGTAATCTTACGAAGTCCATCTTTCTATCCCTTGAAAACATAATATAAAATAATAGTTGTGTTGTTGATTGCATAATCTTATTAAAAGAGAAATGGACATAGATCCAATGGAGTATGAGCTTAACCAAGTCAGTAAAAATCAAATGGGTAATGACTTTATTGGCCATGCTGCTTCATCCCAACAATGGATAACATGGACGGACAATTTAGCATTGCAAATGTTCAATGAATGGAGAGAAAATTGATTTACTTAACTTGAAAGTTGAAAAAATTTATATTTGTTTAAACAATTTTCTTGTATGATTTATGTTCATTTTATTTATACAAACTTACACTTTTTAAATTTTGTTATCATTTATTTTACTTAATGAATTTTTTTTATGAGATTGTATAATAATTTGATTCTTCACATTTATGTTATTACATATTTTTAATTTATTATTTTTAATTATTATTGTAATTTTATTTTATTTAAGTAAAATTTAATCAATATTTTTAAACACATGATGATTTATTCATTGAATATGTGTTTTTTGTGTAGGAATGGATTATGGAGGTAGTAGCCAAGCAAATGAGATAAGAAAAAAAAAACATGTTGGATGTGTATGAACAAAGAAGAAGATACTTTATTATGTATAATGGAAGAAATTGTTGCAGCTAATGGACGTGTAGATTGTGATTCTTTTACAGCTAGCACGTTAAAAGTTGTTGAAGTACAACTTATAAATACTTTACCTAATTGTGATTTAAGAGTTAACACTTACATTGAATCAAAATTGAAAGATTGGAAAAGACAATATGTAGTAATATATGTTATGTTTAATGTTAGTGGGTTTGCATGGAATGATTTAAGAAAGTATATTAAGATTGATAATGATGAAGCATGGCAAACATATGTACAAGTAAGATTTATGATATGTATCAAATTATATGTGATATGATGTTTTTAAAAAAAACTATAATAGTTATACATTCAAAATTTTCACACATGGTATCATGCTTGTAGCACCACAAACAAGCAAAGGGATGGAAAGGTAAGCCTTTTCCTTTTTATGAAAGGTTGGCTAATATATTTGGAAAAGATTATGCTACTAATAAAGTAGCACAAACTGTTGAAGATTTGACAATAGATATTAATGTCGATGAAAACTTTGGCAATCAATTTGAGGTACTTGAAATTTTTCTCCTATGTCAGTTAACTAAACTGAGTCTGACCACATGGTGAATCAAACTACATCACAGTCCTCGCATAGAAAAAGGCCTAGATCAATGGATCCATTAGTATGAAGTATGGATAAGTTCACTAATGTTATGAAACATGTCATTGACCAAACAAATGAGACTTTAGATAATTTTTGTCAAATATTGGCAAAAAGTAAGATCATGAAAATAGATTAATTAGCGACGATTTATCAAAAATAAAAATTCATACCTCAGATCAAATACATGTGATGCAAAAGTTGACAAAGAAACCAAAAATTGTAGAGATTTTCAAGGCATGGAACAATGATGAGCAATTTTTTTTTGTTAGACCACTACTTAGTGGTTAATTTGATTAATGAATTGTATTAATGCTAAATTATCTTTTGTACTATGTTTACTAACTTCATGGAGTTAGTTTTCATCGATTACATGTTTTTGTACAAATGTAATGATATATAGCTGATACTTTTTTTAACTATTTGCATCCAACTTGAACAGATTAAATGTGTATTTTTGAAATATTTGTAGTAGAATGTTTGATATATGTTACACAGTCAATGAAAACTCAAGACGTTGTTATTGGTCAAATATTTATAATTAATATTTTTATTGTTCACATTTATAAAATTATAATGAATTTGTATTTTGGTTGCTCTTAGCTTTAAGTACAAAGATTTTTGAATCATCAAATAATTTCCATTTTCAAAACGGATTTGACCATTAAGACACCTATACATATACATATACATATATGTATGTATGTATGTATTCTATTTCAACTAATATATTTTTCGTTTATTATTGATATTTATATATATGTGATTGAGATTTAATTTGAATAGTAACTTGAATTTTACTTCAAAATATTATTAATTTTATATAAATTTATTTTAAAAATAAAATTTTATTTTATATTTAATGTGAATAAATTTATAAAATTAATTAAAAAATTTAAATTATTATTATGTCAATCTGTTAATTTTATTTTTATTTTAAAATATTATAAATATAAATTAAAATTAATTTTAGTCTTATCTCGTATTACATAAAACACATTACAATATTAAATATAATCCTAATCTAATTCAAGCTATTTTATCCCATTAACTAATCCACTCTTATATCGTATAAAGAGCCCTTAATGACCTAAAAATCTTATTAATGTGTCAAATTACTAGAAATGCAACCTTCAAATGGATTAATGTAATCAAATTGTGACACCATGCACTTCGCAAACATCTACTAGAGTCAATTGATGGACGAGTAAATGAAGTAACAACTAAAGGTGGAAGATCAAACTTAGGTTGAGAAAGATTTTGACATGGTAACTGAAATAGAGGAAGAGATAGAGGAATCATGATAGAAAGCATTATTAGAATATATTAAGAGATTCATAGGTCTAGAGAAATTATGAAGTTAATATTTGGAACTTAATTGAAATTTAGCTATAACAACTAAAAATTACTAAATGTTGTAACAGGTTCTCGATCTTGTTCTTTTTTGAGATATTTTGATTTAGTTGTTTACTTATTAATTGAATGCGGAGAATCGTTTTTATGGTCACTTATTGATATATCCTTGGATATATGAAGAAATATTTTCTTTGTAAGAACTCCTTGCTTTCTTATTGGTTGAGTTATATGAGGATTTGAGTTAGGTCAAACAAAAGCCTTATATTGAAATATTTTCACTGGATAGTTGATATAATTGTCACTGCCATTGTCTTCAATTTCATATTGGATTTGGATTCTTTATTGATCTGAATTGTACTAATCTTCCAATAAAATTATAACATATATAATTTAATAAAATCAATAATCGAAATTTTCTCATTCGCTTTTTTCATTTTCTTCACATTGGCATGATAAATTATTAAAATATTTTTTTAATATTTAATAAAAACTCAACATTAAATCAATAGAAAATTTTCAACCCTTGGCATTAGGTACTTAAAGTGGCGATGAAAGCCTTGGCATTAGGTATTGCATGTTACTTAGATTGGTGATGAAAGCATATTGCTAACAAAGGTAAATGGCCTCTTCTTAAATGCCAAATCTAATAGGTGTTCAATTGTAAACTCCATTAAATACTAATTGTGAAGCCATAAATGATGGAATACATCATTGAAGCTGTGTTTTAACTTACCCCTATTTAGAATTCCACAATCTCATGTGTTCACATATAATGATTCAAATTTGGAATAGTTGGATGAAAGTTTATGGAGCTGTGGTGTTTGCCTTACATGTTACAGGTGCCTGCCAATTGCAGCATATTACTATTCTTCTAGACTCTTCAGTGAAAATCTTTGTAATACTATATTAAGATGGAGGGCAAATAATGTTAAATTGCATCTCACAAGACTGTTGATTTACAAGGTCTCCCAATGTTCTTTTCATCTTCCAAAACTGTACCAAAAGAATACATTTTGTCTTTATACAACCATCCAAGTATTATTCTCCATATCAAACATCCAGCTTAGCAATTGTTTAAAAAATAATTAAAAATAGTTTAAATGTATTTGAATACTCTTTATCCATGGTTCTGCTAGAACTGCATATGGAGAGAGTTTTATTGAAATATTCAAACATAATAAACATAATGTTTATTATGAAAAATTATTTACCGTTTTAAAATTATGAATAAAGTGTCTAATATATAGTGAATTATTTTGTTTTTTTATCTACAATGTACATGAAAGTTATTTTTTTAATTATATTACTACAACATGTTTAATTGATAAAAAAATAAAATAAATAAAACAAATATTTTTTAAAAAATAAAATAAAATAGTTACTATCATGTTGATTCATTCTAATAAAATAAAATAAAAATTAATTTTTATATATTTGATTCATAAAAAGTAAAAAAATAGTTAGAATAAATTTGAGAGATTAGTTTACTTTTGGGTAAATATCATTTAAAACCTTGAGTTTAACGCTCTCTCTCCAATCAAACATTAACTTTTAAAATGTATCCAAATAGACCCTAATTTATTGATTTTGTCTAAATTAAACCTGACTCAAAATAATTATAAAAAATTAATAATTTTTTCATTGTTAAAAATGATTAAAAACTTATCAAATAGATTTAACACTTTATTTTAATTTTATTCCTCAAATTTAAAAATTTTTTAATTAATTAACTATTTTTTATGAATTTTTTAAATTTTTGATGGTATATTTTTTAAGAAAAATATTTTTGGTACTTAAAAAATTTTGAATTTTTTCATGATGATAGCTTAAATATTTTATTACATCCATAAAAAATTATAAGTCAAAATTCGTTGTAAAATCTCTCTAATTTTAATATTTTTAATATTTAAATTTTTCAACGAGATTCAATTTTGACAAAATTAAAATACTAAGGTTTGTTTGGATATTTTTTAAAAGTAAAGATTTGATTGGAGAGAGAAAGTAAAACTTAAGGTTTTAAATAACATTTATCTTTTACTTTTTAATTAAATTAATTATAATTTAATTAATATTTTATAATTAATTTTTATTAAATTATTAACTATAAATATTAAAATAAATAATATGTTAATAATTATTTTATTTTTATTTTAAAATATTAATATTATAAATAATAATGTTAATATTATTAATATTTTAATACTAATAATACAATATTTTCTGGTTTCTCTTTGTTGCTCTCTTTTGTGTAAATTGTCAAAACGATAAGAAAAGAACTAGATAAAATTATTATATATATATAATAGTAATTTAATAATTTTTTAAAATATATTGAAAGCAAAAAATTATAATTGTTTTTTTATTTTTATGAAATAATTTTTCTAAAGGTTTACTTTCAAATATATTTTTGAGTTTTTAAAAAATAAAAATCTATAAAAATTAATATTTTTAATAAAAATAAATGAAATATTAAAAAAATAATGTATATCTAATGAACCAAACATATTGTAATAACTCACGTTTTTTAAATTATGAAGAAAAAAATTTTAATACTAAATAAAAATTTCTTTTAATTAAAAAAAATCTTGTATTATCCCCGTGAAGTTACAGGATTCTCAATCTTTTTTCTTTTTTCATGTTGACGAAGAAAAAATAAAATGAATTTTTTTAAAAAATGAGCTTGATTAACTTAATTTAAAATTTTCATTTTATCTATCATTTAACATTAACAATTATTACTATTGTTAAAATTTTATTAATAAAATATCTGTTTTTGATTTGATATATGAGTTTGAAATATTTTTCAATAATTTTCAAAAATTGAGATTTAATTCATAATCAAATATTTTGCAAATGTTTTTATAACTTTTCATATAAAAAAAGATTAATTATATGAAAAAATTATCTATGATCTCAAATCGATATTTATAAAAAAAAAAAAATTATAACTATTTGAAACTTAAATTTTTATTTTATTTTTAATATGAGACTTTTGTTTATAATTTTTATTAATAATAATAATTTTATGCATACAAGAAACATGCATCTCACTTTTACTTGTATAATTATCACAATATATTTTTATTTTTATTTTTTAAAATATTTATATTTTACATATTTTTACTAAATTTAATATAAAAGTTATTTATTGTTATAATATTTTAAAAAAATATTAAAATAATTACATAAATAAAAATTACATGCACATCACATATGCATATTAAATTATTAATATTAAAAAAATTATAGAAATTTTATATTAAAAATTTAACAAAAATATGTGTTAAAAAGATATGATTTTTTTTCTACAATTTTTGGTTTAAAATGATAAGCAAAACGCATGTTTATTTGATATAATTAATTTTAAAAAAAATATTAAAAAAATGTCGTGACTTCTACTAAATATGTCTTGCAAACTTTACTAAGTAACTTTTACTTTAATAAATGACAAAATTTCAAATTAATGCCATTTTAAATAAATACTATTTTAAATTAAGACTTCCTTGAAACTCCAAATCATAACCCGCAACTATTAGGTTGCAATATTTTTTTCACAAATTCAAACTCTAAATCTGAAATTCAGATGATAAAGTTGTTATATTTTTCAAAAATTCAAAATTTTGAATTCTTGTGGGCATGATCATGGTGAAGATCATACCAAATCATGTTAAGATCGATCCATTGGTGCAACTAGTAAAATATTTTTATGAATAAAATCATAAATTATGTGAACTTCATGGCCCACTGCACCTTTATTAATTAACTCAACTACATTAGTCACGTAAATAATTAAGAAAACTATAACTTAATTTTTATTAAAATACTAAAATGATATTTTCATAATTTATTATATTAATGTGAAAGATTAAAGGAATAAATTAATAAATTTAAATTACTATGTGTTACCATCTTATCAAAATATTAGCAACATAAGATCCAAATTCGTTGGTGGCACACTTTGTATTGTACTAGAATATACAAGATTTCAGTATTGCACATCATCAAACTTACAGTGAGCACTACATTGGAAAGGATGGCTTATCCTTATTGGCTAGCAACACAAAATTAGGCTCCTCACATCATATCAGTCTATTTCTTAGCAAAGGCAGATACACAGTACTGCAAATCAACTATAATTGATTTTGCGAATTATATATGCTACAACTTTCTCATCCAAGAGAATGGAAAGACTGGCCTCGAATGCAGATACACCTGCAGCTGGATTGATGCCGATTGCCATGTGATCAAAACACCAGTGATGAAACCGGTGACCCATAATTGAAATCCAGCAGCCCATAATCATCCAAGTCCATATCATCGTTAATCCAGTAATTGGCAGCCTCTTCGAACGTCCCCACTTCGCTTTCTCCACCATTGAAATAGGTGTCTCCACTAGGAGTGGATGCGCTGTTCTTCTCGCAGCTATTGGAGTCATTGAGAAGATAGTCTCTCAGGGCTTCGATGGTAAAGCTACTGTAATTCTCAACATTAGTAGGGGCATCTAGAGAGTCGGGTGCCATGTTTGTGAAGTCATCGTCAAACTCAGCTTCGCCTATGAGCTTGGGGGTATCAAGATTGGTACAAAGTGGTGAAAGTGAAGAAGCACCCATCAAGGCATTCTCTGATGGGCTTGATGTTGCCGTGGGTGTTGCAGACTCAACGTAACAGTTATTATCGCTAATATCTATGTCGAGACCATCAAAACCACCACCATCATCAGCTGGACTAGCTTCCGCTGATGATGACAAGATCGCTTTCAGCATGTTAGGCCTGTTAGCCACTTTGTTGAGTAGCCTGGAAGTCGAAGTAGACCTGGACATCGGTGACTGGTTCTCTGAGAAACTTGGAGAAACATTACTGGGAGACTGGGCAGCAGGCTCATCAGAGAAGCCAATTCCAGAAACATTGTTGTCGCTCCGACTGCTACCAGCACCGCCTTCGATTATTTCTGATAGAGCACTGTGACTGACTGTGAGCGCGAGCTTGGTGGCTACTTGGTTCAGCAGCTTGGCAGAAAGTGAGATAGACCTGGACGGGCGTGAATGATCAGACAGGGTAGTGTTCTTAGAGTCAAGCTGAGCAGAATCGGAGTCTTCAGAATTGTTGTGCGATGGGCTAAGAGCAACAGTGCCAATGGGTTTGTGAGTCACGGGATCAATGCCCTTCTGTACCAGACGTTTCTTAAGGTGTGTGTTCCAGTGGTTCTTGATATCATTGTCTGTACGCCCTGGCAAGCGCCTGGCAATGGCTGACCACCTGGATCCAAAAAGAACCCGAACCACAAGTTTAACGAATATTACCATCTTTTCGACTAGCTATCACAGAATCTAATAAATCGAAAATGACAAAAATATAATGGTCTGCTTTCTTAGGAAAGAAAGGGAAAAAAAAAAACCCAATACGATGGGACCTGCCCCCCATTCCATAGTGTTACTTCCACCTTGTTGCTGGCAATGATTTGATGGTCCCATCATTACAACCATCTCTACATATTATTAGGTGAGACCAAATAAAATATTATCCATCACGTGCTGTTTTTTATCAACATAATTCACCCTGTGATTCTCTCCCGTTCAATTGTATCATGACCAACTAATAAGAAAGATTAACGATATGAAAACTTTGCATAGAAAATCTTGTTTAGTGAAAGAACTGTTTATCATTTCTTTCTTTTTTAAAAAAAAAAAACAATAAGTTAGGGATGGAATCCTGCATGTCCAGACGAGTTTTCATTAATGAAGAGAAACAATTAAGTTTAAGAATGTAATAATTAATAAGAACGGTTTGCTTACTTGTTGCCGCGAACAGCATGAAGTCGAATGATTGTTTCCTCCTCCTCTGCACTGAACTCTCCTCTCTTGATATCAGGCCGGAGGTAATTAGTCCATCTCAGCCTGCAACTCTTTCCACATCTCTGTAAACCTATGAATTATACCAAATACAAAGCACCCTCATAAGTCTTATGGTTAAGCTCCACAAATCCAGAACCAATTTGCAATTCGACGAAAATGGAGAAGAAAGAAGGAACAGAGAAGCATACCCGCTTTCTGGGGCAGAGTACGCCAGCCTCCTTCGCCGTGATCTTGTATGTAAGCTACGAGCTTCTGGTCTTCATCAGCTGTCCAGGCTCCTTTCTTTAGCCCTTCTTGACTACAGCATGGTGTTCTTCCCATTTTGGTTTCTCTCTGCTTACTCACTTGCGCTATCACTTTCGAATCGAAAAAATCCTAGGGAGAGTTCATTTGCAGGGTTGCAGTCTGAAAGGTGGAAGTGGGTAGTAGAAGAAGCAGGGGTATGTCGACGGATTAATCTGATCTAAGAAAATACAAGCTGAAGGTGAAGCTAAAAAATGTTGTATTTTCAACGGACCTCGACAAAGGGAAAGATATGGATCTGTTGATCAACACCCTTAAGCATTTAAAAACAAACCTAATGGAAATCCGATTTGCACGACTAATTTGACCACCCTTTTTCATTTCCTTCCTCTTCGTTGAAGGATGGGAACTGAGTCAAGAGGGGTGACTTTGGAGTGGCAGAAGGCCCTCACAGCCTGCAGGTTGCGGAAGTGATCGGCGAGCCTTTAATTATTGAAGGACGGATGCGAGAAGAGGAAAGAGCAGGAGAAGAGCACTTAACCTCTTGCGTTGGCACTATAGGCAATCATCAAGCCCTCTTTGATTAAACTTCGTTTTTCTGTTGGTTTCTAACCGACCATGTACCATTGTCCAAGCCACGTGTTCATCGCCCATTTGTCCCAGTGTCTCATACCCTATTTGTAATAAAAAGATACCTAATTTTTTAAAAGCCAATAAAAATTCGCCTTGACCCCATAGTCCAACAACCCATCTTTCACTAATTGTTTTCTTCCTTTCCGATATGACAAGAACCCATCAGCCATGGAATTGGATTCCATGCATGGATTTCCTATTCTCTGGCTGGTTAAAGTCAAAAGTGTTAGCCGCGGCGCTTTCAAGGCACTTCCTGCAAATAAAGAAAAACCATGTAACGCCTTTCTGCATTGTTACCATTTGTGGGATTATGTTTTTAATTACTGTCGCAGTCCCAAGCTTCTCGTGAATAGTGATTCTTGTAAATCGGAGTCCTTTCAGATCCCCATGTATTGCCCTTCTTTTTCAGTAATTATATGTCTTATGTTCTGCCTGGAATTAATTCAGCCATCGGCTGGCTGGTAGTTTTCCGCTCAGCGTCCAAAACAGCTCCACCCATCTCCTGCTTATATTGGGTTTCCTAATATGGATAATTTTAAGAGCTAGCAAAATAGTTAAGATTTTATTAACAATAATAAAACAACTCTTAATTTAATCCTTTTATTGAAAAAAAAAAACAGTACTGTTCATATGAATGAAGAATCTTAATTCTATGTAACATGACAAGCGCAAAAATGTGGGGTTCTCTAATAGTAATTTTACAATTGCAGCCAAAAATAGGAATAACTACGAGGTTAATCAACAATTTTGTAAGCATGTCAATTGCTAGTGAAATAATATTAAATTACAGCTGATTTTGCAACAGGTACCCGGTTAATAATTTTCTAAGCACGTTAATTGCTAATTAAATGTCGAATTATAGCCGAAATATCAATAGCTACCCAATCCTTAATGACTTTCCAAGCACAATAATGAACGCTTTTATTTTGTCATGACATCTCCATTCCCAAATCTGAGTGATTACGATGAAAGCATCAAATTTAGCTTTATTCCAAAATTTCTCCATTGATTAGATTTAACTCAAATGATTAAGCTAAATTTTGCCCGTATTCCCTAATCGTTGGGGTTATTAATTTACAATGTGAAGAATATGGCTTAATCAAAAAAAAAAAAAAAAAAGTTATGCATGAACTCAGTTTAGCCATTTTTGTCGGTTCATTTTCATTAGTTATAATAGAAACAAAAAACTTTGATATATTGCGCAAACCGGTTTTGACCGTAAGTCATATTTCACGTCGAAATCCTGAAATTCAACTACAGAAGCCCCCACGTGGTTTTTCAAAGACTTATTTGCCTCCACAAATTTCTTTTTTTTTTTTTTTCGGAAGAGAACAAATATGCTGGAAACAAAATAAGAATTAAGATATTTATGACTCCAATCCCCGTTATGTTAGACATTGTGATAGCAGCCGGAATATTTTGTGCATTTGTTGACACACTTAATGAATGCAAATTGAAAAAGGGTATCTGCCACGAAAGTTACAAGTTCATCGGATTCATGAACCCGACTTATGAAGGTCACTTGCATTTATGGTACGTATACGGGCAATCCATATTTTAATGTTATATTTTGTTTTTAGCATGCCATAGTTTATTATACGCAACTGGTTTAAGAATGTCAAATAATTCAGCCTCACGGAACAGTTTAATTTCAAAATTAGGATAAGATTAAGAGCGTACTTAGCACATAATCCAAGTTCAAAACAATCTTAATGAAGAGTTAGAGAGAAGAAAAGTTCAATGATTCTCTTATGGGATTTACTTGAGCAGCCTGCACAGGGAGCTTAATTATATTATTTGACAATTAGGGAGAGTATGATTTCAAATAATTAATACTTGATTACCAATTAATGCGGTTGATTAATAATTAATCCCAGTTTTGAAGAAATCAACTTGATTTTTGAATTGAAGACGCATACCCTAAGTCTCTTGCATCACAGTTTAAATCTAGAGATAGAGTTTACAGTGCCGTGTAACATGGCACTTATATATATATATATATATATATGTTTTTTCTTTGAATTTCTCCGACAGATTGGAGCTCTTATTGTCAAGGGCATGAATTTGCCATAAAAGGAAAGAAGTACATTAAATGCAAGATTAGCTTACCCGACATAAGATTAATCTCTGAGATGCTGCCAAACACATCTGTGGGTTATTGGAATAATCTACCTAAAGTCCTTGACACCCATTTAGGTGTTGAGAATGTGGATTTACCTTTATAGTCATCATGCCCTAATAGTCTAATCACTTCTTTTTAATGCGTATTATATCAATGATTTATTTTTCAAAGCTTAATAATTATAATGATCAAGAATGTCTTTGTGTTGAACGTATCTAAGCACATAATTAAGGTAAGTGCAAGGAAATCGTGTATGAAATCGACTGGTGTGTGTAAGGCGGTCCATTTATATTGGGAATAAAAATAATGAATATAGATGTTTAGTATTCTTGTAATAATGATCGTTTTAAACATTGTTCAAATTTTAATATGAATTTATGAGAGATGAAAAGAGTAAAGTGGAGCTATATATTTTAATTATAATAAAATGAATTAATTTATGACTTTAAAAGCGACAAAAATTATATTTTTTAATAGGTAATAGATGTTAGGTTGTATAGACTAAATGTCCACTAATGGATTTTGCTCTGATTAGATTCTGATAATGACCGCTTCTTTTACATTATGTCTTAAAAATCATCATTTAGATTACTATATAACCCTACTCTAGTCCCTTGAATGTACAGTAATTGAATGAAAAAAAATATATATAAAACAAACAACATATATTAATATAATCTGATTTTTTTGACCACCTTGGATTTTTAATTTTAAATTATTACATAGATATTATTAATTTTAAATATTTTTATAATAAAAAATATCAAAGAGTTATTTTATAAATGTAAAAAAAGTAAAGGTTATATATAATATTAATATTTATTAAATATTAACAATCAAATTTTTATGTTTAGAAAATAATAAATTAAACTTTGATCTCTCAATCTTATTGAAATAGGATCTCAACTCATATGATTATGAAAGAATAAGAATATTTTTGTTATTAAAATATCTCAAAAACAATTTAAATAAAATTTTACTTTATTTTGTGTTTATATATGAAATTTAAATAATTTTTGATATAAAATTTATTTGTAATTTATAAATTTTTTAAAATTTTAAAATTTTTAAATTTTTAAAATTTTTATGAATGATAATTTAAATATTTTTTATATCTAAAAAATTTTAAGTTAAAATTTATTATACAAAATTTTTAATTTTAGTGTTTTAAAATTTTAAAATTTTTGATGAAATTTAATTTAATTTAAATTAATAGACTAAGTTTCTCTTTGTTATTTTTTAAATATAAAAATTTAATTAATAACATAAGATAAATATCAAACTTTCATGAAATCTTTATGAAGTGATAAATCAATTCAACTTTTATATATATTTTTAATAATGTGAAAAAATTTAAAAATTAAACGGGATATCATCAATTTTTTTAATTATAAATAATCATACTTCAACTTGAATCTCACCATGAATATCAAATTGATGATATCATATTTTGTTGAATAATAGAACTCAGTATTATTTTTTTTATATTTCAAATAGTTTTTAAATTAATTTTTTTATAATTTAAAAATATTAATAACGTAACAAAAATAATTTAAATAAGCGGAGATCTAGAGGCTGTAGTGTAGACTACGCATACGACAGATAGAAGCATATGGAGGCAATTGTTATTTTATGAAATATTGGTGTTGCGGCGACCAGGGTTACCACTTGGTCAATAGAAAATGTTATCTTGATGGCTGCATTACCTCACCCATATGCAGCAAAATGATACAATATTGATGCTTTTGTTTTCCATGTGGCGGATCAGTCAAGTGGTAACTCCTTTTTCAAGCTTACATGTGTAATGATTTTTCAAAAAGAGCAAACCTGACCAGCCCGTCAGGATTCAATTATCAATCTAGGATTCAATTATCAACACATAAATATGGACGAGAACTTTGAATAGCACAAAGACATCTTAGATGAGAAGAAATTAAGTGTTCGAATTACCTGCCAACTAACATTTATAATCTAAAATTCTGGTCTAAGAACGAGTAAGCATGCTTTGACAACAAGCTTTCTTGCTTGTATGGATGAGAAAACGCAACCTGTGAAGGCAGTACCTAAAGTTGTCTAAGCTACTAAATACATATATATAAAGACAGAAAAAGAGAGTTAATTTGTATATATCAAGTTTTACTTTTCCACAAATAAATGCATGCATGTTACACACTTTGGTGGTGGCTTTATTAGCGCCATTAGGAGAAACTTGGCAGCCCCAGCCATGGCTTCTCCTTTAATTTAGTAAATCTTCCTTTTTGGGTCTTGGAAGAAATTGACCGGTACTTTAATTTCTTACAACTTGTTTGGTCATCGAGAAAATAATGAAGTCACGTAGTCAAAGTCATCCATGTGTTGACCTATAATGCGCAGAAAAACATGATACATTGAAAACTAGGTTTCCCAACCAACGAAAATTAATAATTTGTCACCTACGTAGAAATTTCAAGATTTTTATTAATATAATTAAATGGACATAAGAATTCTAATGACACTCTCCACCATATTGAATAAAATAGCAGAATTTTTATTTTTTGAAAACTCTCAAGTGTTCTACTTTCTCCGGAGAAAGATCACGAAGACTTGGAGAAATATATTTTGCAGACTCATAAATTTCCATCAATTAATTATCATACGTTCCTCTCACGTTACAATTTTTATTCCAACTTTTTTCTCTTCCCCGACTCTTCTTTCATATATAGTTATACAAAGTTTTCCGCTTAAATTAATTCCATTCTCATAGGATAACTTTTTCTACCATCGCTTTAATTTCCAACTAGTCTTTCTTCTCTATCCATTAATTTTACCTTAATTCGACTGGTGGAGGGCTGAGCTCATCCTCTCACTAAAGCCGTAACCAACAATCAAATCGACAGGATACTTTCCTCTCTAGTACTTCACCATTCATTAGATTACTTATTCCTGCTCCACAGCTTTGAATGACACCACCAGACACTGACCTCAAGTGATGGACTTAGATCGTCTACATTATACCAAATTTGACTTGACTTTCATGTTGGTCATCGAAGAAATCTGCCCTCCAAGTTAAGGTGTAGTGCCAGATACCCTGACCTTCGCTTTAAGTTACTTGTACTACATGAATTCAAAAAGTAAAATTTTACACCACAAGGGATCCTGATTAAGGCTGCCTTAATTTGCAGTACTTAGCAATCCTTTTTTCCGACAAAATTGAATCATGTGGCTCCGTTCACTCGTGTTTGTAATAACATGGAGATCTGTGTGGCCCCTTAATGTATGACAAAGTCAGTAGCATTACTTGAATGAATTTTATCTTATCTTTTGGCATCTATTCTCCACATGACCTAATGTCACAGATTCTTTTTAAGCACAGGCTAACCTCAATTTTGTCCATTACCAGCACAAACAGGCCAGACTATGCTTGCTTTTGCTTCGCTTTTGAGTAAGATTTAACCATGATAATTTAAGATCAGTGTTATGAAGGAAAAGAAGAGATGATCGACAACACCCATAACACCACGTGATCCAAAACTTTTCACCAACAAAACCAGTGAAGCAGAATCCCCATGCTAGTTGAGAAAGAACTACTGTTGCATCCCTAGCTAAAGTGAGGTTTCAACCATTTGCATCATTGGTGTTTGATTTCGCCCATATATATATATATATATATATATATATATATATATATGTAATAGGGGAGAAAACTTCTTTAATTAATACCCTGAAAGCTACATTATTGGCTTACATGTGATTTCAGATAGCTAGAGGGACCATCTCATTACTCCACCAATACTTCTTCCTTTCTGATCTTAATCTTCATTATCCAATCAGATTTGCAGTGACCCCCATAGGCATTCTCACTTCACAATCAAATCTTGTTCCCACAGCTAGCTCACAACCTGTCATTCTATCTGCCCATAGCCCTAGCCTGTATTATCACGGTTTCATGCCCATCAACCAAGGCCATATCATTGTTGTTAAGAATCTCTAGCAACCATTTTCTTTATGTTGATTACTGTTAGGGCTAATCTTGGAACTTCTCTTTTCTTCTTTCTGCTTCACATCCATGGGGCTAAGCTTGAATCACACAATTATTTCAGATAATTAGAAGAGTTACTTTTGTTGATATGATTTTCATGGATGTTTTAAAAACAAATTTACATGTGATAATTTAATAAAATAAAATATGGATTTCATTTGTTTACTATTATAATAAATATTTTAAATTTTTTTTATTTTTTTCCAAAAGACCAATAAAAATTTACATTAGCAGAGACTTTGGCTCCTAAATAGAAATTATAAATAGTTGTTAAATGTGTACATTTTTGAGCAGTACAGATCAACTTTTAATTTGCTTCGGAACAGCATTCATTAATTCTTAAGTAGAACCCATCTCCATCTTCTTCTTCAACACTTGAGTCTAACCACAAATGAATTCCTTCTTTGATCACTGTCACACTAGCACTCATAACATACTCTTTATTGATCCCTGTGCAAACAATAAGAACATTATTAAAATAAATAAGCAACACAGCTCCAAGAAATCCAATGAACATCAAAATCTTTTGTGAAGTCATAATGACGAGAAGCTTATACATAGCTCAGATTGCGTCAAAGTCTATATCAATGAGTATTATAAACAAAATCACATCCTCTTAGTTAATCTTTAATTTAGAAAATTAGCAACCGGTTAAAAGCACAATGCAAGTTGCTCGCACCCTTTACCAAAGTAGCATTTGCTACCTTTCTCTGAAAACATTTTGTTTCTTCTTGCTGCTATTTTAAGCACACTTTAACCAAAGTTGAAGTGGTGGTCACCATGCACTTTCATGGTGGGAGCTTCTAATTCTGTTTACCCGGTGATATCAAAACTCAGCTTCCAATTTCATAAGAAAATTTATTAGAGAGGAAGCAATTATGATTTCACAGAGTATGATCAATTAAAGTTAGGGGCTTCCATGGAGGTTAACCAAGTTTTAAAAACCCTGAAATACAGGAAAAATCATAACCCCTAAATCAATCAAACACCTAATTAATTTAAAAAGCCAAATAAATCTATCGTTTTCTCAAGATTTTTAGTATATCCAAGTATCAAAAGCCAGATCACTTTCTGAATAGGTTTCTTCATCTCAATTATTTGTGGGTCATTAACAATGATGACGATAAAATAATCCTGAGCAGCAGGACGAAGATCTTATTTGCAACGTTCCGGCCCTACACGGGATCATATGGCATGGCCCATCCCCCACCTCAAGGTTGGAATAAATTTTTCTTACTAATATCCGAATTTCCTAACTATCTGGAAAGGAGTTAAAAAAAAAAATCTAATTTAAAGTAGTAAACTATACTATTTTTAAATATTAATTAGTTTACTTTAATAATCCAAGTATATTGTTTGGCATGCTTACCTACAGTAATATTCCAAAACCTTTTCGACATAGAAATTTCTGGTTCTGCTCCTGCTCTTTTTCCGTCTTATATACTCTTAGCTTCTAAACCTTAGCGAAAAGCAGAAACTGTAACTCTGGCATTATCTGCTAAGCAGGAAGAAAATGCAGCCATGGATTATCCCTAATGCAACTGGCCATTGAATGGCAAGAAGGGTCAGATCCCACCTATCACTCTCAGCTATTTGAGGTCTCTAAAACATTGTCTTTTGCTTTGTTCTTTTTTTTTTTTTGACTGAAACAATTAAAAAATGCCAAAATAGAAAATGAAAGATAATCATGCATAAAGCAAATGATTATATAATATTCAATGGCGTCGGTGGTGACAATATGGTTTTGTCTCCGACTATGAAGGGCCATGGTGGTAGGAGCTCCTTTGCGCTAATAGAAATAATCGATGAGCCCTACCACTTGAATCGTATCATCGGCCTTTGCTTTATATATAATGGACAGGCAAATATTTCCATTAAAGGCAAAGTGTAAAGGAAACATAATTAAGCCTTAAAAGAATATATATATAAGGATCTCACGCATGACTAGATCACTTAGCACTTTGAAGGGTTATTCTACGAGCTTTGCTTCCCATGAAACTCGTGAATCACTAAAAAAAGAAGATGATCTGTTCAGAGTATAAAACATGTACCAAAATTTTCAACATTTTGTGCAGTGTGAAATCAAGAAATCATTTTTTTTAGCACTTGGAAGGATTATGCATTCAAGTGTCTTTGCTTTTGATGAAACACGTGAATCCCAAACCGAAAGCTAGCTGCGGTCAGATTAAAACACCAAAATCTTCCAGCTTTTTGTGCACTCCTCTGAAAGGAGTTAAGACTGATAGCTGTTGAAGTAATACATTATCGCCATTGATATGCTAAAGGGGAAGTAATGTTCCCTCATTGCTAACGACAACAAGAACAAACCAAAACACACAGTTACGTCACAGTAGCTTATGGACCTGCGTGAAGAAGATAGTAGCCAAAGCAGGAAAGAGAGAGAGAGATTCCTGTTTTGGGAAAATTTTCTTCTTCTGGGTATTGATGTGGAAATCTCTAATGGGACCTTTCTGGAGAAGTGCGCAGATAATTTTACTTTGGGATTGATGAAACTCTTCAGGGTGTCCACACAGAGAGAAAATGGGAATTATCTTTTAGGAATTTTTGGGAATTGATGAAACAATGGGCTGTGTTTGTGACGTGATTGGGAGGGATTCTAATCACTGATAGATTCTGAAAATTTTATAGACATGCATGAATTTTAATATATCCGAATTCTGTTTTTCTTTTTTTGTAATTTTTTCAATTAAAAATTTTTGGCATCCAACTTTCAATTTATACACTAAATTGGTCAAGTAATTTAAAATTATGAAGATTTCAAAATCTTTATCTGAAAAATTATTTATTTGTAAAATCATAAACTTGGTAATCTCCGTCTTTTTTAAAATAAAGTTTCATATTTGATATAATTCTGATGTTTCAGTTTTAAGAAAATAAAAATCGCTATTTTATCTTTTTCTTGATAAGAAATTATGAAAAAAAGACAAGTTTACATGTTAGTGAATGGCTATGATCCTCAAGATACTCAAAGAGTTTTTGTTTTGTTGTTTTTGGTTTTTTTAAAAAACGAACATACAGTTTCATCTATTAGATATATCATAGGATTTATATTTTTTCCTTTAGTAAATGTAATGGAAATATCTTATACTAACTTTGTTTTTAATTTAAATTTTATTTTATCAATTGATTTTTTTTATATTTAAAATTTTAATTTAGATCAAATTTTATTTTACTTTATAAAAATTTTGAAAAAAATTTTAGATGTAATTTAGAAAAAATAAAAATGTAACAAAAAAGAGAAAAAAGAAGAAAAGACCGAAAAATATACAAATAAGAAAGAAAAAGATAAAATATCAAAATTTTTGAAAACAAGAAGCAAATTAGTTTTAATTAAAAGATTGAATGTAAAATTAAATTAACTGATAATTTTAATCAGAAATACATTTAATATGGTTTTTTTATTGCTTCTTTTAATAAAAAAAATGTTTCCTTCATTTTTTAATTGAAATTTTATTTAAGTGTAGTTATTGCTACTCCAACTTATATTACTTATTGAATATGGCCTAATTACTTCCCTCTTCATTATAGTAATGAAAGTTCCTTTTCTAGACATCATGACAAAATGACCAATCACTCCTATCAAATTATTAAGAGATTTTTAATTGGCCATTGTTGCAAACACTTGATTGTTGGCAAAATGCCAATTAAAAGAAAGTTGATTGACTTAATAAATTTAAAAAATCAAGAGGGTTCAATGTTCAATTTTCATTCGAAGAATTAATGTATTTTGTTGTTTACTGATGTGATTTTTAATCTATATAAAATGTTTATCTTATCTTTTAGATTTGATTCGCGATATTTTGAATTTAATTTTTAATAAATAATATAAATTATTGGTGAATAATTTTATTATATATATATTGATATATTTATTTTGATTCGTATTATATTATAAATATGATTTATTTTAAATTTTTACTTATTTTTAAATTATATCTTTTAAAAGTTAAATTTTATATGTCATTCACTCGAGTAAATTTTAAGAACCTCATATATATACATATATAGTAACTTTCTCATACTTAAATTAGATAATAAATTATTAAGAAAAAGCAACATAAATTCTACATGCTAATTAAATGAGGCTTAAATCGAGTATAAATGCTTACTTCAGATCTTTTTATAGCCACCGGAGTTGAAGTGGACTTATAATATTGGTAATAGTAAATAAGTCTAAAGCACATTTAAAGCATGATGAAGCAGAAAGAAAGAAAAAAATTTTCTTTCACGAAAGTAACAAGAAAAATTACATGAATTCTTCGAAGAAAATTATTAGATAATTAATCAAGTGATTCCTAAAGAGATAACCCTTTTATGATGGAACTTTGGATTCATACTTCACTAAACCCTTTATTCCAAAATCAAAAACAATTTTATTTTAAAGAATAGACTTCACTATATTCCCGATCGATGGCATACATTATAAAAAAAAGATCTAATGCACATTTAGCATCTAATTATTAAAAAGAAATCTGATTCTTTAACTTTAAATTGCGCACATAAGCAAAGTCAAGAACATCATAAAACTAATGATTCTAGACAAACTTGGATCAATTAATTATGTTTTATTTGCCTCAATACAACCTCATACATCATCATTTTTCAAAATAAATAGAAGAACATCAAAATTTATACTTGCTTTACAATTTAGACAAAAATCTGCTACTTTTATTGTACTCTCACAAATAATGAAAACATTAAAGAGAAAGGTGTTTGGCTTCCTAAAAAATTCTTAAAAAAAAACTTGAGAAAGTTAAGGAGAAAACTAATATGCTATATTGCTCTTAAAAATGGAAATCTAGGTGAAGGTCTATTCTTCATTGAGTGTACTCCTATTATAAAAGAATTTTTGGCGGGCTTCCGCCCAAAATTCAAATTTTGCAACCTAGCTAGAGCATCACCATGCACTAAATGCTCCTCTTGGTTGTCTTATGCACTAGAATACACTATGTCTTATGTATCTTGCATACCTTCTAAGAGTTTCCATAACATTTTGGTGTTTCTTGATCTTAGGAGACACGAATTCGGACATCGTCGGGCATGATCAGCCAATCTTTATGAATGTTTGACCTTTACATGCTTACAACATGATTGGGTTACTACTCTTACAACACATCATATCAAGATGGTAATTTTTTTTTTCAATCTTTGTTTGACCTCTCGACCATTAAGATCGGGGTACAATTTAAAAACTCCAAAGGATAGGTTTATAGCCTCCTTTTACATGGCTGGATCTCAACACATCTTCACATGGTCAAGTTCCAACGTGTTGTGTTCAAAATCAAAATGTCATTCTCTCTCTTTTTCTTAATATGATAGTGTCATTCCTTTTTCTTTCATGATTTAGCCTCAACTTTATCGCTCACTGAAGCACTAGCACCTTGTAATGGTGAATAATTCTAACACATTAATGATCATGGTATCGCATGCCAATAAATTTTGCATAGTGTTTGAATTCAAAAGGTTCTCAAGCTTTATGTCTTTTCACACACCCACTCAAACATATTTAAAGCCCTCTTTTTCTCTCTTTTCCTTCTTACTTCACATTTCTTAGTATCGAAAATGCGCTTTCATATCTTTAATAATAATTCAATTTCTCCAAGTTTCTCTTCAAACTCTAATGGGTCTTTTATTCCTTTCTTCTTTAACTTCTTTTATTTTTTCCTTTTAAGTTCTCATTGGTCAAATTTGGTCCTTCTATTTACACTGAAACCAAACTTTACTCTCTATATATATATATATATTGTATCATTTATTCCATTAGGTTACAAGTACCATGCCAACAGACCGATCATGGTCCCAACACCATGGTTAGGTCTATGTATTTGAATATTATCTCAAGGTTAGTCTTTATTTACCCATTCATCCATTCATGTTAAATGGAAGTGAAAACTTCAATGCTTCCCTATCTTAACTCTTAAAGAAGTTTAGTAGTCTTCATAGCCAAATGCTTAGAGCTTAAGTGCAAAAACCTTTTCATATCACTATTTAGTAGATTCTTTGAATTTAAATAAAATATGAATGAGAAATATTAGGACCACTAGTTCTAGTACTTTAGTTTAATGAGCCCTTCTCTTCTCATTAGAGACTTATCCAAATTAAATAAGAGTTAGAAGGGTTGGTATTTCTAGGCTCATTAGGGATGAATTCTAACCTCAAGACTTAGTTTCAGCCTTATAGATGTCTAAACTAGACCTTAATATTGAATCATCGGACTATGGAGCTTCTAAAAAAGCTTAAAGAACTAGCAAGTCAACATCAGATGTTTAAGTATTATTTTGATGAGCAAATTATAAAAGTTCATAGTTTTGGGTGTTTATTTATGAAAAAAAACTTTACACCACATTGTCCTTTTGAAAATACTCATCACACAACTGGTTTTCATGTTCTTTCTATTGAAAGCACTCTAACTGACATGGATAGACTCGATCCCATAGGTGACCCATAACCTTTCCTTTTGCCCTAACTTGAAACCAATCTCCACCCCAACCCTCGTACTCTTGTACCTGACTATGACACATAGATTTTTGACCTTATTAACCTTCCTTTACCTTCTTTTAATCTTGAAGCCAAACCCAACTCTAACGTAAGCTTTTGGATCGAGAATATTGCTTTGGGAAGTCCCATCAAGTTTTATGATAAGTTTTATCATTTTTTGCATCATTTTCCACATTTTTCTTCATAGAGACTGTTTCTCTCAATATTATGCAATCAAGTTGAAATGACCTTTTAGGAAGGACTTTGGAAATCAATGGAAATTGCTTTAGGTTAAGCTCCTACTTCATTAACCTAACCAACTTTGACAAATATCGAGTCAAGGTCAAGACAAAAGAAAAGGTAGTAGAAAAAGAAAGCTACCTTAACCCCAACATCGACTTCTCCCCTAGCTAAATAAATAATAAGGCTTAAGGTAAACATCAAATCACTCATTGGACACTTAAGAGGGATAATGAAAGTACAAAAAATGACTGCACCGGTGAGAACTGATAGGCATTAGTAAAAGAAATAAAGCTTATTAAAGGTGGATTAAACCTTAAGTTTTATGATATTAAGAGTTACTTAAAATTTGAGGTAAATATAAATCAATCACTCGCACTCGAGAAAGGTAGTGAATGTACAAAAAATGAATTAACTTAAAGTAAACCAAGTATTTTGAAAATTGAATGAAGTTAATTCTAGATATACTTCATAAGATCATATTTGTTACCTTTTTTATTACACTTGCAATTGTCTTGATGTGGTTTTTTAAATTTTTATTTTTATTTTGTATGATTTTTTAAGTTTGAATATTTAAATAAAGTCAAATTAAGATATCAGTAGTACTTAGTTTAGCTTCTACTCAATCTCAAATAACGATACTTGATCTTTGAATATCTTTTTATTAATTAAGATATTCATATACTTACAAGTATTGAGTAAAAGAAAATCATGATTAAAGATAGTGGGTTAGGTTGATTCTATAGAGGGACATAAGGTTGCAATACTTGAACTTAGTTAGTGACAGATTGGCTATATGCAATTTCAACCACAGTTATTAGTGATGAAGTAAAGGAAGAGATAATTGTAGATCTTCCCCCCCATTAGTGTGGTAAGGTGACATATCTTCTTAGGAGGCAAAATTGTGTCTAGACCTCTAAAAAGCTCTACATGGTTTGGTGGTGGTTAGGAAAAAGTATGTTCCTTAATGGCATGACGTTTTATTGCAACGTTCGCCCAATGATGCTTCCAAAACATAATGCTACTCATGTCAGTGTATGGAAGCACATGAACAGTTAGCCTTGTAAGATACTTTGATGAGAACTTGCACAACAAAAAGAAAGGGACATATTTTGATGATTGCAAACGTTTCAATACTTAAGTCAATCTATAGTTTGGGTAGAGTAACGATATGGTAACAAAAGAGCTTACTTGGAATCTCGTTGTACAAGGGAATGAGATGCCCGATTTGGTTATTTTTCTTTATGGTGACATGAGCTTGAGGATAGCTTCTCCTTTAACTGTCACCTACCTCCTGCCGCTGCGGTGGCTTGGTGGCTCTATGGTCCTTAATGGTTTTTGTACATCCTTATGTATCCTTGGTCCCTTTACCGCTAATGTGCTAACAGTAGAGGATTGTCAATCTAATGACCTTCATTATTTCTTGAAGTTTCATAGTACGATGAACTCATTTCATACTTACTTCTTCAAGCTTAGGTTGTCATTATGAGACTAAGTCCATAATTTAACACATTAAAGCCTCCCCACTCTTATAGCTAAAAGGACTCATTTAGTATGCCTTAAGTGCATAGGAAAATGTTTCCTTTTTTACTCACTGCTATTTGGATGTTTGATGCTTGTTCATATTTGAACCTATCATGAACAAAATGCCACCTAAATTACAAAACAAATGGCATAATCTCTATATCTTTATAAAATCGACATAATTTTTGTCACGTCACTTTACATCAAACAATTTATAAGATATTATACTATCAATTTTTACTGTTATAGCAATAAAAATATTTCTTTTATTTATTTAAGAAAAAAATATTTTACTTTAGATTTAAAAACTCCTAAGAAACGAAAGTTTTTATAATTAACATTCACATTTGCATAAATAATGAACACCCAACTGCCATTATTTCACATATTCAAAAAATCTCACAAGGCATCATTTAGAGTAAAAGATTTCTCAATTTGCGAAATGCAATAAATCTATGATGCCCATTTACAAGAAAGCCTTACAACAAAATTGCTGCAACTTCATTATGATAAGATACCTTGTTTTTCTTGTTTCAAGCTCATCTGCGTTTGTATTACTTTTATTAGGTCATCCAAGTAACTAAAAAATAATGCCACCGATTACTTATTTTCAAGTAATAAATCCAACAGGAGATCAACCTTACACATCCAATCATGACCTAATCAAATGGCAAGAGTTGGAATGGAGCTACAAGATCACATTCTAAGCAGACAAGAATTCACATAATTCAGACACTAATTATATTGTTCCTTGTTGGAGAGTGTATTCCTTTCCCCTACGAACAAAAACGAAAAAGCATGCGTCCTGTAAAGACTGCAACGATATTGGCAGATGAATAGGATTTGTATATACATAGTTACTAGTGACCTCAATGGGCAGTGACAAGCAATAGCAAAAAGAATAAAGCATTTAATTAAATTATTGGCATGATTAACACGCGAACATATATGATTAAATCAGCTTATTGTATGAGGGAGAAGAAAAAACAATTTTGTGCAGATTTGGACATGACGCCTCAACATCACACCACGTTCAATAAAAAATGCATGTTGACACTAATGATGTAGCTTGTTTTGGCTGCTTCATCTTGATTTTATTCATTAATTTGTTTAATTAGGGGCATATATAAATCTTAAATTATCTTACAAGAATATTTTGATTTGTTAAAAAGTTGTAACGAGATCACTCAAACAAATAAAAGGTTGAAGAATTTAATTGAAAATCGAAGCTTCTATAAAGTAATAATTGTTAAAAATTTTCTGAAAATAAATATTAGGCATATTGATTTTTAGTCTTAATTAGTTAGGCTTAGCTAGTTAATTAATTAATTATACCGTGATCGGACTCATCTAACTGTATTAACTTCAGCATTATCTGAAGTTATATTTATACAACTTTGTACTCCAATTGTAATTAATGAATCATTTTACTATCATTCCAATTTCTTATATGATATCAGAGCGTGCGGAAAACTTCCTTCGCTTAGCTTTTCTTTTTTGTCATTTGTGAATCTTCCCGAGCTCATTCTTCAGCTTTTCTTCATCTTCTGCCACTATCAAAAATTTCAAAGAATTAGAAACCGCTATTGTGCTTTCACCATGCACAGCTATTTGCCTCTCTGTTACACACAACTCAGTTAACTTCTTCTCCACACCATTGGATTGTAGATTCAGGTGTTATAAAAAGATATTTATTCAAATGCAAATCTATATGTGTCACTCAAGACTATGATGACTTCTGTTGTGTCTCTCTCTAATCAAACTCAAATCCTAATCACTTTGTATGGTGATATTAGGCTTAGTTCTATGCTGCTGCTAATTGTTGTAATTCACATTGAATGCAATTTCTGTCAATACTCTCATTTCAGACACTAGGAATAGTGTTCAATTCTTTGTTAATCAGCAGGTGTGATTGCTTCAGTTTTCATGTGTTAGACTGTCTCAAACAAAACGTCGGGGCTAAAAAAGAAGCATCAACGTTTCTTGAATGTCGTCAAAGCTCTTTGTTTCCGACTCCTAGATTCCATTGGCATTATGGAGTAATTGTGTTCTCACTGCAGCTTTCATTATTGGTGATTACTACCAAAAAGAGGAAAGAAAATGATTTGGACTCTGAGCTTCCACTTGGTCCATGATTTGTAGACTTAGTTTAAAATTTTTGGGTTTAATCTTAAACCAAAACTAATCAAGCCGATGGACCCAAAAACATGATTGGGATTTTTGGGTTTCGTCTTAGGCTAAACTCAATGAACCAAACCTTATCAGGAGATGAATTGGGTCTCACCCCATATGAATTAGGTTTGATCCATCTAAAATGCATGAATATTTAATATTTAAGTAATACATCTGTGTTTTTCTTTCTTTAAAGTATCTACTTGGTTTGCATAATTTTAATTAAGTAATATCTGAAATTAATTTGTTTGTGTTTTGGTTTCATTTAAGATTATTTTTCTATTTTTATTTAACATAACTAAATAAAAAATAAATAATTAACAAATAAGCTATATTTCAATGATAGAATGTGCAACTGTTTCATAACTAATTTTTTTAATATTTATTTATTATAATAAAGATTGATTTTAAAAAAATGTATTGACATTAATAAATAAAATTAATAAATTTTCATAATGGCCATATACAAAACTAACTCCATTTAGATTGAATTAAAATTTCAATACATAAAGAGAAAACTCAGTGCCACTGTTTATCAAAAATTAAAAATAATTTTCTATGTGAAAAATACTAATCATATTTAAGATTAAGAAATTAGAAGAAAGGCAACACAAGGGATAGATTATTCAATACTGGTGATCCCACATACATTAAATTCATACTAATTCTGCAACTTAGCACAACATTTCAGCTAGAGCCTACATGACAACAACATTTAAGAGACTGATGCTGACCCATGTCAGTTTAATTTTTCGGAGAAGGCCATATTCCGATTTCTGAATACCCATCTTCAGTGGCACAGGCCCGAAACATACCGGTTGTGTTGAAAGGCATGGTCACTTCTCCATTGGCAGAAACAGCAACCAACCCGCAGGTGCCTTTAGGAACACGCTCATCCACAACATAAGCTGCTGCTTCCTTCAGAGAAAGACCTTTGAACTCCATAAGAGCAGCGACATCCCTTGCAACAGTACCACGCATTATTGCTTCCCCTTTGCCTGTTGCAGAAACTGCACAGAGACTGTTGGCATATGTCCCTGCACCTATGATGGGAGTGTCCCCAATCCTGCCCACCATTTTGTTGACTAATCCACCTGTGGAAGTTGCAGCAGCTAAATTCCCATGATTGTCAACAGCCACACATCCAACAGTTCCAATTTGGCTATCACCATCACTAGTTGGTTTTTCTATGCTCAAATCCTTTTGAATAGGTACTGTATAATCAATCTGTAGATTATTCCAGAGTTCGCAAAGGAGGTTGAAGTCAGAAAACCATGAATTTGTAGAATAATCACTTCCCAGGCAAACAGGTAAAACACTGGGGGGATTCAACCTATAAATTGTTAGGTTATGAAAAGATTTCTTGATAATTCAGTGGCTGTACTAAAGACGGGTGACACCATTCTCCATCTCTTAAATGTCCCCAAATTTTAGTGAAGACAGTTTATAAACTCAGGTTTTAGGTAAATTTCCTAAATGACTATGGCGTAAGCTCACGACATCTGATATTTGCAGCAGTTATAAATCAGAATGTGAAACTCAACAAATATCATGAAATAAGAAATAAAAATTTGTTATCCTAGGTTTCTATCTTTATATATGGCAGCAGGAACATCCTTAATAATAGTAGCACTCACAACAGATAGCACATATTGAGGTAATGCAATATAGCATGCTATTTATTCAGGCCAAGTTAGAGCATTGGATTCATATGTACTGTTGCAGATAGTAATAAGAAGCATACCTGGACTCTGTTGGCTTCTTTCGCCTGCTTTAGCCTTTCAATATTTTCAGGTGTAATAAAATGACTCGAATCTGTAGTTTCAGCACCCTGGCCATTTAAAATGGATTATCAAACATACAAAGAGAAATGGAAACATTTGAGTTTGATGACCATAATTGAATAGAACAAATTGCCGTAACTTTTTAAGAAAAATTTGTTCATGCCTTAAGTCTAAGTATAATGAACAATGATGTAAGAAAATGGTAGTTCACAAAATCAAGGGGACAAGAGATCAGTTAGGCCAACATCTGCCTAAATTCTCAAGGGAGTGAGAAGGCAAACAGTCATGGAAGGGATCTCATATCATGCTTGTAAGGGTAGATTTGTGACTCACACCGGGAAAGGAACACTGACAATGCAAAAAAATCTTTGTCAAATCTAAGATCCACAGACTTCCGCTTCCCAAATGTTTAAGAACAATAAGTTTCATTAAAAATTAAGTGCTCAGAAGAAGAAAGATACCCTGATATAATCTAAACCATAAGAAAAATGAATATCACACCAGTCGAGAACCAGGGCCTAGGGGGTGCAACAGGTAGCTCATGAAGTATCACGTTTTTTCTATTTGTCACACTCTTCACCAGAAGGGAAAAAAAATCCCATATAGATGTGAAATGATGCATGTATTGCAGCCTTAGGATCAATACTAGATTACCAACATGGAGCTATCTTTCATCATCTATCTCATTGTAAGTTAGATATCATATGTTCTACCAATTCTCTCTCTTTTCTTTCCTCCCTCACCATCTCAAAATATCTAAATATCACCCAAACTCATAATTCTCTTACTCCCTCTTAACAATTTCCAAAATGACACCACCTACTCATGATATCCAACTCTCAGCTAACTTTCATAACCGCCTTAACCACCCATAATTATTGTTAATTATTTTTATTTTCATTTTCATAGTTGAATGTCACAGGTTATTTAATTTGTGTAAAACAAGCTCATAAAAGATGAAAATTTATGCTTAATGGAGGAAGTCAAGGATAACGGAAAAGCATAATAATAGTCACAAACTTGTTCTCTTGCAAAAGCCTCTGCTCCCTCAAATGCAAGATATATATGAGGAGTCTTCTCCATCACTAGTCGTGCCAAAGATATGGGATTAACAACAGTGGTTACACCGGAAACAGCTCCACATTGCTTTGTATTACCATCCATGATACAAGCTTCCATTTCAACTGTTCCTGCACTGGTCAAGACAGAGCCCCTACCTGCATTAAAGTTTGGGTGGTTTTCTAGTTCACGGACCTGTAAAAGTAAGAATGCAGCAAAAGCAAATTAAAACGTGAATATACGTCAAGATCTCCGAAAAGGAAACACTTGGGTCAACAATTCATCAAAGATTCACCTTTGCAGTGGGCTTCCTAAAAGACAGAACAAGTTCCTTTATGCCTTCAGTTTCATACTATTTTAAATGACTCATCACGAAGGTTATTCATGAAAATTTCTATTGCTGGATGCTATTTTCACATACTTGTAATAATCATGATGCTATATATCTGGTCCTAATTTCTCAAACATGAAAATGAAGCATACTGAATTCTTTTAAGATTTTGAAAGGAGGAAACTAAGTCTAATGCTTATTGGAAACTATATACACAGTTGGTTGGCTTAACAAATTAGGAGTACAAAAGTTCACCAAAGTAAAAAACCATGTCACCCAAATTTACAAATGGAACCTAAAGTTGTTAGTGCGTCATACTTTCATCCTTTGCTAGTCACCATTTTTACAGTGATTAACAGCAAAAGTTCCCAATTCACAGCAAACCAACAGATGTCATTTTTCTGGGAAAGCAAAACGGTATGCCACAATATGAGCAATGAAGGTATCAAAACAAACTTCAATAAAAACAGTATCAATTAGAAACCTGAAGACAGACTGAACAACAGGGCATTGATATTTCAACCAAATTACTATTGATTACCAAATACTATGAATTAGTTTGAGAAAAAAAGGAAGGGAGAGAAAAAGGCCAAGTGCAGCATCTACAGAAATTATACATTCAGAAACTGTTATGTGTTAAAATTAAGAACCCAAGTTCTACAGTAAATAGGAAACCAAAATTGATAGTGACAATGGGAAAGAATATACCTTTTTCACGGTGTTTTAAGGTTCATCATCTAAGATCTAAATACAACATTTCACTAAATCAATAGAAAGAAAATATATTCTCTTACATGAACTGCAGGTTGACAGTAAGGAGATTAAGAACCAGAGTACTCCAAAGCAAGCACTTGTCCAGGAAATTATTCAAATTTTCAATTTATGATCAACAATTACGGTGTCTACAGTTAATCTCTTCCTACTCATAAGCTCATCGATCCTTAAATTGCTACATTTATATGTCAAAAAAATGTTATGAAGCTCATGCAGTTACATGTAAGCAGATATCTATGTATGTATATTTCTGGAGAAAACTTCATTTGAATTTTTTAAAAAAAAATGTACTGCTGAAGATCATCTTGACTTCGCGCACATAAAGATCGACATCAACTGCTCCAACCCAAAGCAAAGGAAGCCATTAATCACATGGGCACACATGTATTACATACAGAGAGAGAGAGAGAGAGAGAGAGAGAGAGAGGAAAGACATACAACGAGCTCGACAACATCCAAGGGATGCTTATTGGCTTTGAGAGCGGCGACGCCGAGGTCAAGGCAGTGTCGTAGGGCGGCCTCGCGTGGCACGCGGCGTTCCACTGGTAAATTCAAGGGTATGTCTCCTGCGCCCCCGTGCAACGCTATTGCCCACCCCATGCTCGCGCTCTCTCTTGCAGGTACGTGAACTAACAGAGAGAGAGAGAGAGAGAGAGAGAGAGAGAGAGAGAGAAGAACGTGCCAGTTGGCCAACCCCAGGGATCACGGCATTTTTCACCCTACTGTCAGAATGGGGAAGATTATGCCGCTCTTTCTTCCATTATAGTCTTTATTTGTCTTTTATGTTCAAGGACCATAAATCTTTTTTTATGGCAGCTTACATTAATTTATTTTTCTTTTTGTCTTGATCTCATTGGACAAATGTATACAACCAATGGAACATTGTATTATATTATCTTAATATATAACAAAAACAACAGCTGAAGAATTGAACAACCCCAAGTTCTTTATGATAGTGTCTGTAATTATCAATTAGAGATAACGAACTTGGAATCTATTTGATTTGATACTTGAACACATTTTGACAAATATGAAAAATTCTCTAATAAAAATATTCTTAAAACACATAATAGAGTACACTTTAAAGTAAAACAGTAATGTATATCTTCAAGTAAAATCTAAAGCTATGATATATTAATAAATAAATAGTTACATCAAAAGGTGAAAGAAAAATATTAAGGAGTGAATCCTGTAAGTTGACAAAACTATTTCTTTTCAAAGAAATACAGAAATTATTAACAATGTTGTTTTAATTCATTGGCCTGCTTATCTGCTGTCTCGTATAATGTGATCCGTAGATGATCCTCTACGTTACTCTTCTTACGAACATGCAGTCACGTGGGGATGACTCACTGGAGTTCTTGCTCCAAATGAGAATACTGTAGACTCCAATGCCATCAGCGACGGGCCCATTAGCTCAGTTGGTTAGAGCGTCGTGCTAATAACGCGAAGGTCGCAGGTGCGAGACCTGCATGGGCCAGCTTTCAACTTTTTTTTTCTTTATTATTATTATTTTCCAGTAAACATTGAAATGTTTCAATATAGCTCAATGATGCAATCTGTTAAACCAACAAACACAATCCAAACAGCGCCAATGACAATATACTTAGCTACAGGAAAAAATGCATCCAACCACAAGGAATTAATGAAAGCTTAAAGAAAGTACATAGACTAAATAATTTACCATCAACAAATTTAGCCTTCTCATATAACCTGTGGAATGTGTATGAATCAGTCTAGGTGTTGTTTGTGATTCCCGATTAACGTATCAAATGGATTTTGGCACTCTCCACATGTTTCAGGTATCGGGAAGTCCTTCGAAGTACAATTTTTCCAAATCCAAAACACCCTAAATCAATAAAAGATTGAAGATAGTTTAGACTGCCTGTTGAGTGATTTGAATTGCATGAGTTTCAGATCAAAACCTTTATTATCATAATGGCTGCATCCTTGTGTATGAGCTCATTATACTCGCTGCAAGTCAGATTCTGCAACATCCCAAATTTCACAAAATTAATCTTTGAATTAGGATCACAAGCATAGAACATAACTGAGATTCTCTGCAAACCTGAACGCAATTAGGGCAACCAGTTTCTCCAGTGCAACGGCAACATGTGAGAAGCTCCAATGCAGCTTCTAAAAGCTCTGTGAAGTGGGGTTGAATCTATAACACATCCATATATTCCACATTGTCAGTGAGCCAAAGGCTGCCCTTCTACCAAAAGCATTATTTCCCTATCTATCTATAACACATCCATATATTCCACATTGTCAGTGAGCCAAAGGCTGCCCTTCTACCAAAAGCATTATTTCCCTATCTAATTTCCATTATACCATTTCAACAATTGCTATCAACTTTCAAATTTAAAAAAAATTTAAAAAAAAATTAAAAAGAGTTCGTCTTGCTCAAGAGATGATTCACAAAAATAAAAAGGAAAAATTAAAGTTCATCAACCAACAAATCTCTCCCCTTACGAGAAAATAAAAACTTCATAGACAAAATCTAAATGCAACAATTCCCATCAAATTACCTGTATCGAGATGCCAGTTCCTCCAGGGTGCTGATCATACAATAGAATTCTTTCTGGAAAATAACGGGTCTCATGAGGATTTGGACACTCTGGAGCCAAGTCAGAAGAGTTACATCTTACATATCTACATTCCAAAGGATAACAAAGCAGTCAGAGACCAATTATACATTCTGTCAGCAAGCAGGCCTTAAAAGTATGCAAATACTTCCAAAACCCACAGCAGGCAGGCTTAATTGATTTCATTGTCTTGGCTGAAGCTTCTAGCATTCATTATACATAACATCAAACAGCCACCAGTTTCTGTTGTCAAAGATTACAGATAAAATACTCACAAAGGCACAACATGCAGAATGGCATGACATGCAGCATGCAAGCCTGAACGAAATGAGAAGTTTTTCTCCACAGCAGATTTTATTGATTGCGGGACTGGAATCCAAACTGCCTATATTTGTGCAGGAGAGAGCTGTCAATATAAGTTACTACATAGCACCGGATAAGACTAAGTCAAATTGACAAATCTGTTAACGGATGAATATATGAATACCTGTGATTCATATGAATACCTTGGCAGGGATAATTCAACTGCATCAAGGATTTCATTACTTCCTTTCCTTATGCGATAAAATCCAAACCAAGTAGTGGTTACTTTGCATGTGTGTGCTTGCGCTGTTGTTCTCGGCAGTTGTTTATTTGCAACCTTTATCGGATAAGCCTAAACAAAAGCAGGACAGGTGAGCCTCCAAAGTCAATCATGAATTAAGAGCACATAATGGTCTCAAACAAATGCCATAAATATGTTTTCAACTTAAGCCGTTCATATTTTCTTACAGCTGTACCCCCTGTCAGTTTCAAGGTTTCCACTCTGATATCTCTAGTTAACTCTATGGTCACTTAAATCAGGAAAAACTCAGAACAAATGACTAGTAAAGCATCGCCAGTCATTTTCAAACATCACTCGGATAAAGCATGAGAGTGCAGAATATAAGCACGGAGAACTTGGTTATGCAAGTTGTGAAAATGGAGAAAAGGACAAGGGACCAATAAAGAGCCTAACATACAATATTACCACCAAGGACATGAATATCCGTGTAGTCACGAGTCTTTGTGTAGTAGTCTAAATTAGCTGCTTGGCACAAAGCAATCTTGCCTTTCGTATCCAAGTCCTTGACTAGATAGGTCTTCCCCTGGTGCATGTAAGCAGCACCTTCATATACCTGAATTAAATGAGTTATGATTAACATAAATGAGATTGAACATATATGTGTCCTGACGTATGTGCGGAGATATATGTTCGATGCAAATGAAGAAATAACCAGTGAGCAGTTAAAATTCATTTAAAAAAAAAAAACAGAATTATTCGACTGTCCAACAGACTAGTTTCAAGTGAAAACTCTAAATGCAAATTTCACCACCTGAAAAAATGCCTTGCTCTCCTCAATCTCTTCCAGGAGTTCATCCTTTTGCATATCTATTACCCTGTATCTCACAGCCTCTATTGCTCGAATGCTAATTGCATGTGAAGGCATTTTCTAGAAAAGAAAAAGAAAATGGGATCATAATAGAATGCCACCACCCTGCATTAGCTAGAAGTTCATTAAATGTAAAGTGTGCATATGACACTGTACCTCACGCCCAATGTAACTCCATATTCTTGCAAGAGAATCACAAGATGGATCACAATGCAGGTATCCTCTATTTTTGAGATTTAGAATGGCATTACTCAAACCAGGGCCAAAATATTTCTCGTCGTACTGCAAACCCAGTGGGTGTTCCAGAGCAGCACAAAGAAGATGCTGTTCAAGGACCTACAAAGAATATAACACCAAAATAAGTGAGCATAAATTTGAAAATTACTCAAAACCCAATACAGAATTTAACTCGAAAAATGCCAATCACAGAAATGTCAAACTTGCTGGTTTTGAGCATCAATATGACAACACTCAATTGAGCTGCCGAAGAGCTTCTCAGGAAATTCCATAAAATATTGATCAAGTGGCCCATCAAAGGCAACATACACTGCAAGGGATGGTCTTTCCCGTCTTCCTGACCTTCCAGCTTGCTGCCACAGGCTAAAATAGAGTATAAAGTAGTTTGTAATCATTTCTAAAGCTAACTAATGACATTAACAAAGCCAAATAAAAATTATCATGCACCCTACCTAGCAATACTACCAGGAAAGCCTAAATGCAGAGTTACATCAATGTGACCAACATCGATCCCCAACTCAAGGGCATTTGTCGCAGCAATACCACAAAGCTTCCCACCAAATAAATCACTCTCTATTCTTCTCCGATCCTGAATTGTCACTTGGCTAATGTCAAAATATAGATCATATAAAGAAATTTTAACTAAATGACCAAAAATTTAGAGCATAATGTGAATTTCCTTCATGGGCCAATAAGAGCATAATGTGAATTTCCTTCATGGGCCAATAAGAGCATAATGTTGCTTATCAAAAACGAAAAAAAAAAAAGTATTCTCAAGATGAAAAAATACAGAATCCTATGCATTTATTTTATAATATAAATAGGTAGACATACAATGGCAGCAATATAGAACAAGAAGAGTCAACTCTACCATGCTAGTGAAAGGCTATTGGCACAACCAAGACGGACCTCAAAGTGAGGAAAGTTCTTTTTGTTCTAGGTTTATAAATATAAAATTTATTTTCATCGGCTATTTGATGAAAATCAAAGAAAATAAGATTCATCACTAATTCCTTTTTTTATGGTGACTACCATCATATCACATTTTTCATGACAAAATGGCTTTATTTAGGAATCTGTGAAAGAACTATTGTTCAGCCACATCATTCTGTAATTCTTTGATGCATAAAAAAAAAAAGATATGAATATAATAACATTGAATATAGGTGAAAAAGAAAAACAAAAAAAATAATCAAAAAATGATCAAGACAACAAGAAATTAAAGATTTAATCGACTGATCAATTTTATTCACAATTCTACTAAAGAATTACACAAATTCAAACAAGATAACTTATATATGCTACTCTGAATCGATAGACCTCAATTTCAACTACTCCTTCGCTAATAGCAAAATTGAAACCAAATAACTCTCAAGCGCTCAAAACTCACTCACTCAAGAAAATTTACTCAATATCTTAGCCTATTTTTGTCTATGAATGCGATGGTCCTTTCTTCTCCGATCTTGGGTCTATCTACATGTGAATCCGTTGGTAGAAACCTGCCAAAAATCCAAAAAATGTAGGGCGCCCAAAAAGGGATCACGTGCACCAAAGGCTCCTCTTGGGTGAACAATGCACGGGTGCGTATTTCTTATATCTTGCGCACCTTTTCTTGAATCATCTATGCTCTTCTACTTTCTTCTAGCTGCTTTTAGAACATCATAAACCTTTAATCTTCGAATCAAAGTCCTTTCAAATGAAATTTGAACTTGAAAGATCCAAAAACATGATTCACCATCATTAGGTTTTCCATGCTTCTTTAATGATTCATCGAAATAATCCTTAAGATCAAGATGTACTGCACCTTCTTTAGATTGGGGATTTCAATCTTCGGGTCTTGGTTGGCTAATGTCTTTTGTTGCAAATACGTCAATCAGGATTAGTCTTTCTTTCAACATCGGGGTTACCTTTATATCTAGTCTTTGTGTTGTTCATGATTTTCTCATGATCAGGTTTATTATTGAGCAAGTCCTAATCTTGATCAAGATTTTTCTTCGATCAGGGCTTATCAAGGTCGAGATTTGTCAAGGTCAAAGTTTTCTTTACCAGCTCAGCAATTCACTAGGCAATCATAATGGTTGTTCTTCTAACATATTAATAGTTAATATATAGCTCATCATTAATAGCTAATTTATAGCTCATCATTAACCTACTACCTGGGGATTCAAAACTGTTTCTTTGATCACGCGTTGTATCTTTTGACGTGAATCTCTTCGTTTTCCCATACAGTTTTAAAAGCCCCATTTCATTTTCTCTCATCTTCTCCAACAAACCTCTTTCTCCTTTGCAACTTTCGGCAACTAGTGTTAACTCTCCCTCATCTTCTCTATCTATGCTCTTTGTTTTGTTCAATGGCCAAGAATTTAGGGCTTTCGTCTTACACTAGTGATGATTTGGAATAGGTTAAGAATAAACTTTTTCATTCTAGAGTATGTCCAGTAAGAACTTCCTTCTCCCTTTAATAGACCATGGACTCGTCGTAAATGCTGGGTCATGATCATGAAGGATTCCTTAAAAGACGGCCAAGATCTGCCTATCCATCTATTTTTTTAGAACATTTGCAGATAGTTTAATATCTCACCTTTTGAACTACTTCTCAATGCCTAGAGATGCGTGATTATCTTCATCTCTAAACTCTTTACTTTGAATTGAACAACCTTTTTTTTTTTTCCAAATTTTTTCAATTAAAAGCCAATAAAGACAACAAAGATTCAAAGAATAAATTTTACTATTTTAGTAGCATAAGACCGGCTTTTCTCCAACAACTTGCCTTTGAACAACAAGAGCTGGTCTGAGAAACACTTTTGGGCATTGTGGCCCAAGATTTACCTAGAACTAAACACGTGAAAAAAGCCCACAAAGAGAGTCCATAGAAAAGGTCCACCCTGATGTAGAATCTTTCTACAAATACCTTTCTGAACACTGGGATGAAGGTGGCTTTAAGGCCCATATCAATGACACTAAGATAGCCACAGTTAGATGCACCAGATCTTGGTATAAAGTTTTTTCTTTCGATAGATCCTTTAGATTTGTCGAAGTATCATCTAGTTTGGGTTCCGAAGAGTATGATTTATATTCACATTTTCCAGCACCTCTTCTAGACCCCAACCAAGAACCAAACCCTGATGAAAAGCCAAAAATCTCGTTCAAACTTTTGTTTCAATTCCCGGATAAACACCCACTCCTGCTCAAGTTCTAGAACAATCTCCCGAACAAGCTGACTCTGTTCATTCTCCTGTTCTTGATCCTTACTACTCACCAATCTAGATCAACAATCTCCTAGTGTCAAGTATTAGCCACACTCCCACAACAGGTTCTTCATTAACTTTTTCTGCAGCATTTAATTTTATTTTTATAGTTTTGTTCTCAACTCTTTTTGCTTGCAGATCATCTCAAGATGGCACCTCAAAATGTCCCCCAGCTTATCGAAAATCAACTCTGGGAGACCATGGATAATGCCATGGGCAGGACTTCTGCTCCCCTGATAAGACTATCATCAAGGACTCAGACAAAAGGTCAACCTTCCAAGACAGCCTCAAAGAGAAAAGCCACCTGACCCACTGCAACTACTGCTTTCTACCAGCACCGAAGAGGACAAAAGCCAATCTCCGGAGCAAGCAGTTGACGAAAAGGGAAAAAAAAAAAGGGAAAAAAAAGGCCAACAATGATCCAAAGGATTAGGGCACCATGGACGTGCTCCCTTTGCCACTGTCTGGTCCTCCCCAACTCAAAGAGAAAGATTGGTTTCTTCCCGCTGATGTTGGTTTGAACTATCCCAGTCTTGTGCATGAATGGGTGTATAAATCAATTCTGCCCAAAGACTGAAGGCAGTGGCCTACTCCTTGGCAACACTATGATGAGCTTCGGAGATGTAAGTACTTCTTTTCCAACCTAGCTCACTTCTTTTCTCTTATTCTATTAAGTCCTTGGAGCTTTCATTTTCATTCATTTTCCCGATCTAACTCCCTTCCAATCTTTCTATGTTGCAGTTTGTCCAATGTACGGTTATCTTAACCAATACATAGAAGTTCACCAGCATCAAGCTGCACTACCATATGAAGAAGGTTGAAGCAGCAAATAAATCAGCCGAAAATGCTGTCAACTGAACCGATGTCTACGTGGCTAAGGCTGATAGACTGAAGAACATTTTAAGTAAGACTGAATCTGACATGGATAACGCCAGAATCAAGCTAGCCCAAATCTACATCAACATCGTTGCCAGAGTTGATCAAATCAAGCACAAGCTAACACTTAAGCATTTGGAGCAGATGAAGAAAGTTCGAGAGAAACGCGATCTCAAGCTATAGAAGAATTCAGACTGTTAAACAAATATAAATCTGAAATCGGGGGATGGGGGAGCAGGCAGCACGCCTGGATTGGCCCATCCGAAAAAGACTCATGAAAAAGATTAAAGGTATAGTTCCAGATGTTGATTTGAATTAGGTGTAGTGGCACCTCCAGCAGAAACTTCTTCATCGGTACACTCAAAAGAATTAGAGGTGCCATTGGCTTATGATAACACTCACAAGCTGGCACTTAAGCCCAACGAAAACGTATCAAACCAGCAAGCTCCTGCATTAGATATTCTTGCTCCAACACCTAAACCCAAAGTGCCCAACACCACCCCAGAGGTTTCACTCGCGGCTCCTGTCCAAGAGAATGTCCCCAATGTAGCTCAATTTGCTCAACTTCATTTGTGACTGTATTGTTTTTCTTTCTTTCAACTGCTTGTATCAACTTTCAAAGTTTTTTGAAATATTATTTCCTGTTCTTCAACTTTTCATTTAGCATCCTCCCAGGTGACTTATTTCTGAATGAGCTTTAATACTGATGAAATCAGACTACACTTAACACTTAACACAAGTTCTTGATGAAGTACATCCTACTGATGTCACTTGATGGTCAAATCCCAATGAAGTTACCCAATGAAACCATGTAACTATCAAGTCCTGACGAAGCTCAACCCTAATGAATTATTATTCCAATGAAGCAAGATATGTAAACCCAAAGCAGTGTAATCCCAATATACTTTTGAAATGAGTTTACTCTAAATAACTTGCCTAATTTCATCAAGTGCAAAGGTGTCGACAGCTATCCCTAAGAAACGGTTGCAATCTAGAGCACAATATGAAATCCATCAAGAACCAAAAGAAAGGTAAAATAACAGCTCAGCATTGTACGGAAACATAGTAAATGGAATTTCTCCAGTTCTCTCTCAAGACCAAGACAGAGAGTATTTAGATTTCTTCTAAATTCATACAGTATGTACGAGGGATCTGAATACGAGGACTCCCCATCTCTACAATCTTTAACTGAATAAGCATTTTGATTATTTTGAATTATTAATTTAAGTAGAACTGACATTGGCGTGAGACGCTTGACCAAAAGGACCTACTAAGATGCCATGGTGACCGGTGGAATACCAAGGTGAGAAGAAGGTCCCAACCTCATGCCAACATCACTGAATATGTTAAAGGCAGCAAAGGTAAACATCATTCACATAGTAAAATGCTAAGATTTTTTATATGAAAAATGCTGAGTACCAGGATACATTCAGTAATTAGAAGATTTGTCAAAGAGTTCGATTTGGCATTGCCATCTTTGATAGTTTCCTAACAATAAGGATCAGTAGCACAAAAACTAGAGTGAGATCTCAGCCCCCATTGCTGAAATGTCAACCATGAAACATCAGTGGAGCATCACAGCTTCAGAAACAAGAATCCAAGAATCAAAGAGGACATTCAAAAGTACGTTGATCAAATTGAAAGAAAATCCATTTGATGCACCCAGATCGACATAAACTAACTGAAACAGTTACTAAAGGCCCTCAACTCTCTGCAGTTTTGTACTCATTTAAGTGTTCTTGTTCAGGACTCGGCATTCTAATGCAAGAGTTTTGTATTTCTTTCATCAATTGGAGAGGAGAATTCAAAAAGGAAAAAGAGAGAAAAAAAAAAGAAAGAAAAGCAACAGAACCAATTGGGATCATCCTAAGTAATATTATGAAAAAATATATTAGTAAGAAACTAACCTCAGCAATATAGCCACCACGATAAGAACTTATGGAGTCCACCAGGTGGGGGGCTGTCTTCCCAAGAATCTCACGCCTATGACATTCAGAGAATTTAGGCCAAAACTGTATTTAGTGTGCAAAATGAAGCAAAGGTACAGCCCATGCAGAACATCATAAATATAACATAAACTTTGACATACGTATAACATAAGACAAGCTCACACAGTTTACGCGATCGACAAAAAGCAATGCAACGAAGTCCATGCTGAACCATTTCTGCAAAGAGGTATGAAACTTCTGAAATTGGGCTGAAAAGAGGGAAAGGTAACGAAATATTATTTCCAGGTAGATAACAAAGATAAACTTCATCGAAAATTTAAAATATTTATAACAAGAAAATACACTTGTGATACCTCAATGTTCTATGTGCAGTGTTTCTATCATCCATGTCATTCTGAGTATCATCCAAAACCTATAAACTGGAAGTTTTAGCATAAAGGTGAAATAAACACAACCTGGCATGTTAGTGTAAATTATAAAGAAACATGACATCTGCCAAACACCCACAGTTCTCAGACGAGAGTTAGGATTCCAGAGAACAAAAAGTTTCCGAGAAGAAGGACTTCCATCATTTAAAATGAGCTCCAGTTCTGAAAGATTTGCAAGTTCCTGAAGCATCAGAAAGTTATTTCCAATCCATAAAGAAATTTAATTATTATAATCTAGTCCCACGAGAATGCATGCATGAAAAAATAAACAAATTTAACATCCTTGCAAGGGCAGATCTCAACCTCTGCAAAAGAACTGTTGGACTGCCCAAAACCAAAGAAAAGATTTCTAACAAACTAGTAAAGCAACTACTGGCCAATAATTAATCACTGAATACAAAAGCAAGTGATGTATATGAAAGAATGGAAATTTAGAACATGCAGCAAACACTAAAAGACCCCATTTTAAACCACCTCCCATTTTATCAGATGAGCATGTTTGGGCAATGTGGGTAACAAAGGTTAACATGCCGCACAACCATCATTGAAGCACAAAGAATATCTTTGAGCTTCTAATTACAAAGATATGCAAGTCAAATATGATCACACAAAATCTGAATTCTAAGAAACAGAAAAGAAAACAATGCGAAGAAGTAAAACCACTATCTTAGATATTTGAAGGAAAGCTTCCCCATAAATTAATGGATATGATAATAAGAACAAAATTAATCATGTGAATTAGCCCCTTCAAAGCTTACCATGCAATGTTCACAAGGGTTGGCAGAAGTTGCGGTGCAAAATATGAAAGAAGGATCACTACCATACACTGCATTGTTTAGATCTTCATGTCAATGAAAAAGCAAGATAGCAAAAGTAATAAGAAACCACATCTTTTGTGATCATGAATAAGACTGTACCATGAGCGCAGAGCCGCCGAAGTCTCCTCAATATAAGGGCAGTATGGCACCCAAATGCTCCCTTATAAGCATGAGCTTCATCAATCACCACATACCTAAAATATAAGAAGATAAAGGCAAAATTGGTGACAGAATAGCAACCGTAACAAACAATTGTAAACAATACCAGATATATGAGCTAAATACTTTAATGCAAAATTGAATCAAAAGCAAACGATTAAATCATCAATAACAGTCTGTATGTGACAGAATCAATTATCACAGTCCACCAGATATTACCTTATATTTGATAAAATTCGGCTAAATTGTCTATGGAATGGTAAGATTGACATATGTAACATATCTGGATTCGTGATAAACTGTAAGTAAGATGAGAAGAATTTCAGCAGCAAATATTGGGTAAGGTGTCCAACCAAAGAAAGCTCCGCTATCCAAGTCAGCTAAAATTTACTAAAGTACCACTCTGGCAGTATTGCGCAGCCACATCCTGTCCTTCTGAGAAGTATCACCATCATATACCCCAATGTTTATGCTAGCATCATATCCTTTTGCCATAATTGCCAAAGCTCTTAGCTGATCTTGAGCTAAGGCCTACATTCATGAACATTTTGTATTGATTCTACTGATATCCAAAATTGAAAAAAATAAAATAAAAGAGATGCCAAGCTCCAGAAAGCATTCACTAAAGAACAAAAAAAAAATAATAATAAGGAAAGGAAAAAGGATATTTGTCACAACAGAATTAAGAAAAAGAAAACAAAAGGCTCCACTGCCAAAGCATAACCTTTGTTGGAAACAAGTAAAGAGCACAGGATGACAAATTCTGGGACAATTCTTCCAAGATTGGCACATTATAGCAGAGAGATTTCCCGCTAGATGTCATTGTTGCCACAACAACATTCTTCCCGGCAAGAGATGCCATTATCGACTCTGCCTGTGGTCATACAAGGGTTTGAACCTTCATGTTCTCGACTTGAAAAGGATAAAAGCGTAGGAAGACATCCTTACCTGGTGGATGTACAATTTATCAATTCCTATACTTTTAAGTGCGGACTTTGTCTTATCTGAGACTTTGTTTGGGATTTCTACGTAAATAGCTTTTCTGGCCTCAATATCTTCAACATGCACCATCTGCATCAAACAAATTTCCACACTATAGTTTTCAAGCAAACTCCTGAAGTAGTATGTCAGGAATTGCCTCAATGTTAGGGCAAGGCAATTTAGGAAGTTATGTCATGAAATGTGTCCATATGTTTGTGCAAATACATGAGTGCTTATTTCATGTCATCCCATCAGGTCTGAAGAAACACAGTTGCTTTTCCAAAATTTTCTCTTTTAAACCTAAAATCAATGTCAGAAAGTGAAGGAGTAACCTGTCCTTTGGATCCAATACCATTTCTGAGATGTGCAACCATCTCCACTGGTTGCAATTGATTTGTAGCCTGCAAATTGAAGTCATTACAATGATTCAGGCATTTTATGTACTTATAACACAAAAAAAAATTCAGATATATTGCAGCAAAAGAGTTTCAACTTAAAAATTGAATCAATCTGTTGCCTGGAAAGTATTTTACTGAGCTCCTGCAGAGATCAATACCATTTTGTGAAGTTAGTTTAGCACAAAATCTAGGGGAAATTTCTGTACGCACTACCTCAGACAGGCATGAAGGAAGAAAACAGGATGGAACCTGATAGCTAACAACAAATAAGCCCATCATTTATCAGAAGCTAATAAGTATACCGTGTGTTGTACACCCATAAATGCATAACCATATTACCCTAAAAAATTTCAGAATCAAATGCCCTTAGAGAAAAGAGTTCAACGTGGGCCTGACATCTTGACATCTAAAAACATAGCAACCAAAGCATCAAGTAATCTAACAAAATTTAATATGGCATTGAAAATCACGAGTTAATAGAGGTAAAATTTGCATGTGTTTTAAGGAGAAACATTAAAATTACACAAGATGCAACAATGAAAGCAAAAACACCTACACGACATCGGCTTTGGCCTGAATTACAGGTTGAAGCAGAGGACGTGTTACTCCTCGCTCGTTTAGCTTTATTTCGATTGGTACCTGTACAGCCTTCCTTTGCAAATATAAGCAGATTCTCCAACGAAAATAGCATGCTTCTCTGCTTTCTAGTTTTACACTGCATGAGAATCACCCCGAGTATGCAATAAATAAATATATTGCTGAGAACATATTATTTAGTTTTTATTTAGCAGCACACTTAACATATAAAACAATCGAATAAAGTCATTATCTACATAAACCGGGATGAAAGTGCTCCCGATCTCCACAGAGCCAAGCAAGCATGTCTTCACTGTCATATTCCTAAAATGCAAGTTGTAGACCTTTTTTTTTTTTTTTCCATGTGTCCACTTTACGACCTTCAAGGTTTGATTAAATTTTTTGGGGAATAAAAAAAATTTTAATATCAATTTCAATGGTCAAAAAAGAATAAAACTAAGTGTTCACTAGTTCCAAACTAATTCAAAGAATCCACTTTCCTAGTGCTTGCTTACTGTCACAAATAAAATCATTAATAGACAAAGTGAGAAGTGTCTATTGTTTAGTCCAGCAAATAATGATTGGATACAATGCGCAAAATTATCAGTGAAGAGCCAATATGAAGTAGATTTGAGCTCCTTAGCGTAAGATGAAAATAGAAAGACTTGTGGAAGCAAAACATAATCTGAAAACATATAAGTACAATGGAAAAGCAACAGTATTCTTCTGAATAGAAACTGTCCTTCATGTGGAAAATAAAGGAAAAATACCCTATAAACAATCAAATAAATGTGTCATTTTGGAGTTTGAAATTCACAATACTTCTAGCGAGGCAAGAGAAAGATAGATTAAAAGCATACATGAACTCTGTGCAGAATACGATGTTTGAAATAGTAACACGTACCAATAACAATTTAACGGCCTCCCACAAATTATTCTTGAATGAACATTCCTGTTTCTTCATTGTAGCAAATACCTTTGATAGCGACATGCGTTTTTGACCTATGAACAAGAAGGCAACACCAGTGCAAATACTTCCCTTGAAGTTTATGATTATAATTGACCTCAAAAATGGGACAAAGTATATGTATCTTCAATGATACCAGTTATAGGAAGCTCCTCAATTTCATTTATGTCCTCCTTTGAAGAATCAATTATAACAAGGGCATTGTGGAAGTCCACAGGGCCTGTATCATCATTGGCAAAGCATACTACCTGAAATAGATGCAAAGTATACATTTAAGCAAAGAAAACCAAATAAAGAATCTAGTGATTTCTCCAGTGACCATACTAATAGTCCAGGTCAGCAAGCCATAATGACCGCGGAGAATTGTTTTAGAAAAGAGGAGCTAGAGCAAAGCTGAAAATTTTTGATGTGAGGTAAGATGATATCTCGCTAAGTAAGGCACTATCTCCTCATCATCCAAACAATTAGAACAGATAAGTGGCATGTAATCCTCAGTTACAAGGTGAAAGCATACTAAAGTATTTCACGTTGTCACTTTACTGAGGAATTAGTGACAAAATTTGCACAGAACAAGCAGGCAAAAGTTGGATGTATATCGAATGGCACTAAGCACCAGCACCTCCATGCTTTACTGCTTAGAAGCAACCAAGGAACTCTCCAGTGATCAAAAACACCCACATAGCCCAGACAAAAACCAAAGAATCATCAGGCAACAATCGTCTCCAACAAATTGAAAAGAAGAAAAAAGGAAGTTCCATGTTTAAACAGAGGTCTCACACTTACGGTCCAAAAATATGTACTCCTTAAGAAGCGAAAAACTTGACATGCAGCTATCATCTTTCTCAATCAGGACTTACTAACTAGAAGTATATCATATTAAAGCTATAATGGCAATAGAATATGTCAATGGAGTACCACTACCAAAGATGTGTCAAACTCCCACAAACTGATAATCCCAATATCAGATTCATATACAGTAAACAAAGGCAGCTGTACACCAAAAAGAACTAGTGAACTCAATCAAATGTGTAGCTAACTAAAAATAATGAACATGTATTTCAGTGTCCATAATATCTTATTTTATCAGAATCTATAATATATTTTGCACCATGGATTGGCTCTACATCAACAATTTCAAATGTGTTTTTCTAAGAAAAATAATTGGAGCAATCCTGAACCTCGACCAGTTCACAATAAAACCATGTATGCAGAACAAGACAACTGACCAACCTATGTGAAAATGTTAATGTATGTTTCTACTGGGTGTTCTGCCATAATTAGTATTGCAAAAGTCAAGAACAACATGACCATTTATAAACTAATATAAAGTTTTGCCATATAAGTTAAAGCAATGCTTAGAAAAATTAATTACCTTAGGAGAGAGAATGGAGAGATGCCGTATGTCCTCAACACCAACTTGAACTCCAAATTTTCCTAGGTGGGTTAGTGCTCCCTTCAAATGAGACAAGGTGATCTTCTCCCTCCGCAGTTCAAGAAATGCAGCAAAAAGGCTTAAGAATGCGAATGCCTCCATAACTCTTTTTAACCATGATGGACACAAACACGAACAACCATTTTTTTCAAACACTTCCCCAGCACCACCATGGAGATTGGCTTCACTTAACAGCATGCATTTCCCAGAATGGGGAGATGACAAGCAATTGACAGATCCTAAAACCTTGACTAACTTTTCAGAATTTTGTCCCTCAAAAGCATCCTTGTTAGGTGATCGCAATACAGTCAACATAAATTCGTACAGGCATCCATCTTGATCATCACAATCAGTACTCTTCTTGCGTTTTCTTTCAAAAGATAAAGGAAAAGAGGTATCGTTTTCCATCCCTCTATTTTTATCTCCAGTGTCATACTGACGCAACGAAGAAAGTTCTTGTATCATATCAGAATATGTTGAATCAGCAAAGCATGAGGTTGAACTTTGTTTAGAGAAATCAGGTTTCTGGGTCTGACGGCGTTCCTTCTTAGTAAATGGAACCAAAACTAGGAATTCACCACCCTCAATGGAGAGACAACTTAACCTACTTTGCAAGCTCAATTTAACTCCCTGGTGGAAGAATTTCACAAAAAATAAGACAAAGAAACAAATATGGAAGAAATACAGAGAGAAACAGAAAAAAAAAATCACAGCAAGATCAGCCTAAACATTCAGGCGTGAAATTGAATATTATGCTAAATTCTAGTCAAGACAGAAGGAAAAGATACATTAAAAGATAAAATTGGAAACAAAACTAAAATATTGGATTCGGTAAATTCAGTGCCTGAATTGCACTGCATTCAATTAAGGGTAAGCAGCCACTCTTTCAGCAAAGCAAATATCATAATTGATACTACGTGAAATTCAAGATTCTTAATATTGTTGACCTTCTCTTTTTGTTAATTTTTTCTTAGAGACCAAAATAAAAGGAAAACAGAAAACAAGTGCAGTATGAAATGAGTTTAGAACACACACACTGACGAACTCATAATATATGCCTAGAGAGAGGAAGGCGCGGAATGTTACCTTGGAAAATAAATGGAAATTGGGAGAGGACGAAGCGGGAGGGAACGAGAGCTTCAAGAGAAGCTTGAGGTCGTTAATGGTCGCGTTAGGGGATACATGAACAGTGGTGGATTCACCAGTCAGCGCACGAACATGGAGCTCTATATCTCCGCTTCTGCTAATGTCATTTTCCATTGATCTTACATTTGCCTCTAATGCTCAAACGGAAGCAAACAGAAGTTAAGGGTTTGTGTGTCCTTTGGCGGGGAAGTTGATCCTCTTGCCTCTGCTGTTCGGCGTGCCTGTGCCACGTCATCCGTGCAATTTTCCTTCTACATTCCCCTTTTGTAATCCTTTTTTAAATTAAAACAACAATTTTTACTTAAACTTTAAATAATATTAAAAATAAAATTGATTTGCATACAAGAAAACCTTCATGAAAAAACAAAGAGTCCGTATACAGTAGCTTTTAACTTGTTATTTTGTATTTGTTTGTATTTTATTTTGATTTAAATTTTATTATTAATTTTTTAAAATAACTTGTTTAAGTTAAAATTTTGTATAATAAATTTTGTAAAAAGTATTCAAATTATTACAATAAAAAATTTCGTAATTTTTAAAATTTTAAAATATATTTTTAATTTTACATTATATATAATAATTTTTTAGACATTAAAAATTAATATATAAATTAATTTAAATTTAAAATAAATATTATTTAAAATCTTATTTTTTATTTTCTTCCTTAATTCTTATTTTTAAAACATTTTAAACAAATTTTATTTTTATTAAAAATATTTAAAATTAAAAATGTTTTATAAGGAGTTTTGATTTAAAATTTTTATTCAAGTTATCATTAAAAAATTAAATTTTAAAAATTTTAAAAAATATTTTTAAAAAAAATAATTATTAAATTTTTAAATATATATAATAACTTATTAGTTAAAATTATTTAAATTTAATAAATAAAATTAAAATAAAGTAAAAAAATAAATTCAAGTAATTCTTTAAATATTTTAATAAGGAAAATATTATTTATTTTTATATTTTTATTAAGTTTTAAATTAAGTAAATTTAATAAATTAAATTTTTTTAAAATTTAAAAAAATGAGGGTAGAATTGAAAAGAAAAAACTTAAAGGTTTAAAATAACCTTTATTCATAAATTTAAAATAAAATATATGATTTATTTAAATATTTTAATTAATATATAAATATATAATTAATATATCAAAATTTAAAGTTTAAAATTTTAAAATTTTTATAATTATTTTAAAATTAAAAATATATTTTAATGAGACGAAGTAATAATTTAAGCTTCATATAGTGTAATTATATATCGTTAAAAATTAAAGATGTTCTAAAGAAAAAGGTTAAATTTAGGAATAAATCTTCTCCTTCTTTTAACTTTTCCGCATATTCGGAAAACCCAAAGAAAATGAAAATCCTTTCCCTCAGTTGATTTTACTACCCGAACATGGCTGATCATTAGCCACAGAGCGAGAGAGGGAGATGGTGACATTGGTGGTGGCAACCGCGGCAGACCCGGCTTCCATAGGTCCAGCCTCTGCTCTGCTAGCCATGCCTGGTTGGTACCCTGGCCCTCCTCTCCAGGTCAGCTCCCTGTCTGCTTCTCTTACCCTGGTCACCATCGCACAATGACCTGAAAATAAGGCGTGCAGCCATCAGCTGATGTGACTTTCATTGCTAATGTATTCAGTCTTGTGGAACTCTCCTTGTGGGTCAGGATGCAACGAGCTTCGTGAACAGGGAAGTGAGGCTATTGAAACTCGAAAACCGCCTTGTTAGCCAGAATCATTTGGACAAGCGGTGGGAGGAGGCCACGGGCGAGTCTGTCCACGACGTTATATTCCTTAGCAAACACGTTGCCTCCTCTAACCGGCCTGCTCTCACCATTCATCCCATCGGTAATGTTAGTACAAAATTAATCTTCTGATTACCTCAGTAATTGGCTCCATATGCTCAAATTAGAGAAATAAACATTCATTGTATTGTTATTTGCGATTCAACCAAAGAAAAAATGGGAATGATGAATGCTGAGTAATGTAATGTCAAACTATAATTGATGCCTAGGCACCCCACATTTGCAAGAAGGCGATGCTTTACCTGCAGGCGGGAAGCCTGGATGGGCGGCACCTCCCAACCCGCGGATAGGACCATGGTTGAGGCTTTTGAAGACCATTGCTCAATCACATAACTTAACCCCTGAATTTGAGGTAAATTATTGATTCAGTGGCAATGAAAAGGGATAGGTAGGCATTTGGAAATGAGCTGATGCTTATTCTTCTTTGGTAGACAGTTACCCTATCCACTAACTGCATCTGCAGAATTGTGACGCTATTACACTCGTAGAGCCATTTCCTTTATGCACATTTTAAGTTTCAGCTGTTCCTTTTTTAAGCAAAATTTGTTGTCATTATTCCTACAAGATAACCTGTTGGCTTATATGCATCTGTCTAGTCTGTAATTCACAAGTTTCCACCGAAATCCATGAAATATATTTGTTAATAGAGAATCATATCATCTCAAATATGCTCAAACTCTACATCCGAGACAAGGTATATTACTGTGCTGCCATAAGGTACTTTTAACTATTTTAGAGAGAGTTAGTTGTCCATTTTCGCATCCCTTTGACATTTGCATATGAGCTTGAAGCTCATTTTTCTTCATTCTTTATTCTTTCCACATACAGAACGAAACTTTCATGCAAATCATAGCACTTGGAGCAAACTAGAATGCTAAAAAAAATTCTCACTGCTATCAGAATTTTTTTCCGAGAAATCTCATTTTTCTCCCTTCCAAAGGCGTCTTGGTTATATTGATTTTTGGTCATCCACTCATTTTTTGTTCATTTCTTTCTTTTCTTTTTGAGTATTGTCTTCCTTAATATGTTTTCCATGGTTTATCAAGTATAGTTGTCTTTCTTTACACAGGTTACATGCTTTGTTGTAAAATACTTGGAACCTAATCTTCTATTTTCCTGCCATGTTTTAGGTCACATTGGAAGCTACTCATCATGGACCTGAAATTAATTCACCCACCATGTTTGTTGAAATCGGTAAGTTTTAGTCACTAATTAGTTCATCTTATTTCAGACCAGAACAGTGTCTTTTTGTTTCACAATGGTTTTCATATCTTTGCTATATGATATATTCTATTCTCAATAACTGGATGGTTTATACTTTCTCATTTTCATATTCATTGTTCTGACTTAGTATTTTGCAAATGCCATCTTTTCTCAAGGTAGCACAGAAGCATACTGGAAGAGGCAGGATGCTGCACAAGCTATTGCTTTAGTGGGTATTATTTGTTAACCTGGACTAATTTATTTCTCTCTCGCTCTTTTTGTTTAAATGCCTTGTTTTTCAATTATGATATGTAATATATACGAAGTTGACACCTCTGGTATGTAACTGTGTGAATTTACTCAATTTGACATAGATCATGCATGCTTATATGTTCTTGCACCTCCCAGAAGTTGAGATGAATAATTTTTAATTTTTGACAGACATAAGAAAAAAAAAGTTTTATGGTGCCAAAGAAAAGCCTTGGTAATTTGGGTGTAATATTGGGACATGGTTGTGTAATCTTGTTGAATACGGTGAAAGTTTTGTGAAGAGTGTTATCATCCTCCGTTGGTGATGAAATGTACATTTCCTCTCACTCCTAAAGGTGTGAATGTGTGTGCATACAAACAGTCTGGCACTCTCATGTGTATATGCATTTGGTACCTGTCTAGCTATATTTGGTATCATAATCATTCTTAATGTTTTAGCGATCAGCAGTCACATTATATTGAATTGCATCCTTCCAAATCCCTTCTTAACTCACTTATAATCTTGGTTTTAATAATTTTGTTTACAATTTTTTTTTTTTAGTTCATTCATTACTAAATGATTCTTTAGTTATTTTTATAACAAAGATGTTTCTTGGCAATTGAAGTTAGTTTGGGAAGGATTGGGTCTCCAAGGAGCTGTTGCCGTTGGAACTTGGACCAGGTGTGGTCTTGGATTCTGATTTGCACTGCAAATTCCAATTTCATTAAGAGCTGAATTATGGTTTTGCCATAAGAGCCTCACTAGTTAAGCATAGTGGTGTGCCTTTTGGTTTCTTTTATATAATGCTCCATACGTTTTGTTATATGCACATGTAATAACATGAGTTGCAACTCTTCTCTGATTTTGCTTTTGTGGTTGTAACTATTTGTGGGATAATGAAGGGTCATACTTCAGTTTTGTCTTTGTTTCATCATCTTGAAAAGTGATGGGCTCATGCCCTTATTTCTTTGATAATTCTCCTCTTCTTGGTACCACTGATGCAAAGAAGTTGTAATTTGAAGAACAGAACTCGATATAGTGAAATGATTTAGTGTAAATTTTCCTAAAAAGTTTGTTTTGATTAATCTGGCCATTTTGAACATATTTTTATGGGTTTATTTACTTATTCATTTAGGGTGAACATACCATGAGATGAAAACCATTGTTATATGTTAAAAAATTGAAAAGGAAAGGAAAAAGGTTAGTGATGGCAGTATGTTGAAGATATCTTTGCTTTCTGTTCTTTTAAAGGTAAACATCTGATGTGCCTTTTGTAATGAGTTTAAGTAGTATTTTATCAGAATTTCTTGTTTCAATCTTCCGCTCTTTGTGCTGCAGCAATGGTGGTAGAAACAAAATCCTTCTTGGACTAGGTGGTGGGCATTATGTACCCCGGCATATGGATACTGTACTGTAAGTGGTATTGCACATTTCTAGCTACTTGCTTCTTAAAATGAAATATATTAGTATATTTTGTCCATTTTGAATCAATAGTTTATGGAATTAGATTCCCAAGCTCATGTTCTGTTCTGACAGGAAATTTTGTAGTTTTCATGTGCTTATTGAAGTGTAATTTGGTTCTGTTTGTATGATATCCCTTTTTTTTAAACGAAATTTAAGTCTGTTTAACTGTCATATTCTCTTTGTACAACAAGTTTCTTTTATAATCATCTTCAGGAGAGGCAACATGTGGGTAGGCCATCTGCTCTCTGGATATTCATTGCCAATGGAAGACCCTGGCCAATCTAATTCACAAGTCAATGTTGAGCAGGTGGCTGGAAGTTGGAAAGAAGCAATTAAAGTTGCCTTTGAGACCACCAAACTAGCCTTTCCCGGAGGAGAAGTTCTAGCACATCTAGACCACAAGTAAGTCACTGCTACTGAAAAAATTTTGCCTTAATTTATGGTTGTCATGGAAACCAAGTCCCCTAATGTCATGTTTGGTAACTTAAAAAACAAGGTTTTGAATTTTACTAGACATTCTACCTATTACTGGATTCCAACTTTTTTCCATTTATTGCTAAGACGTCTTTGCATCTGAGAGTGCATGCTGTAATCAGTGTTTAGATCCATACCAAGTGGAACTTTTCTGAAGGGTAAATGCAGAGATAAGGATTTAAATTAGAAGTTTCTGATACATAAGAGGTTTCTTTTGGTATTCCTTAGGGGCAATCTCTTGTCATTTGTAATTTTATTGGTTGATGCAGGAGTTTCAAGAGCTGGCAGACAAATGCCATTACAAGGTTCTTAGCAGAGCAGAACATAAAGATAGGCAAACCTGGTGACTTCATTCCCAGCTAAAGAAAATATTGGTTGTTGGCTTCAATCCAAGCTAATTGTTCCTTATTGCCTTGTCAATATCAGATGTTTTAACTTTTTTCTGGTTTTAATGATTTATCTGCTCAAAAGGTATACTGTCAGACTTAAGCGATTACAGCTTCAGAATTCAGAAATTACAGCGTGTTGGTTTAGAAGTCAGATTGGAAAAATGCTAGACTACGATAATCAGTGAGATATCATTTTCCCAACCAGCTGTTTCAGAGGGAAAACCGGATGAATATATTCAGAAATTACCTAAATTTAGTGTGTTTGATTGTCATCTCTATCAAGTTTTAACCCTACAAGCTGAATTTTACTCCTAGTCATATTCCTTAATATAAATCACTAAGACTTATGTATAGTTTCAGTTGACTCGGATAATTTCAAGCCTTCTCCATTGGTGTTCTGAGTTTCACTCTCATTCGAAAAAGAGTACATAGAAGAAGCTTCCACCAAATAGAGTACTGCATTTTGGACCATGAACTCTGAAGTGAAAGACTCTAAAAAGTAAAGGGGGTATGGGTATTCTAAGTGATCAAAGTTCCAATTCTTTATTTAAGGGGTTCCTTGCCCATTTGTGTACATGAAGGAGAAAAGGAAGAGACCCAATTCACAATCAATTATCATGCTCCATTAATCTCCCTTGTTAGGCCAAAAGAAGTCAATAATTTTAATTTCGTTTGAATTTAAAAATTTCTTCTGACATTTGGAATTGCAAGTGCAAGCTCCTTCAAACTTTTTCTACCATTAAATTTGCTTTGAGAACCAATGCAATTTTATATAAATTTAATTACAGAAACAAAAATTTTAAAAATCATAATGAAATTAAAAACATGGTTTGCTGTAATTAAGAGGGTTTACCAACTATATTTAACTCCACAAATTTCTCAGCCTTTTCCACCATGTGTTAAAAAAACATAACTGTCCTTCTTTAGCCATCATGGCTTCACATCGTAACTGCCATATTCATGCAGTCTTTCAAATTCGAATGCCAATTTCCTCTCCTAATACTCTCTCTCTCTCTCTCTCTCTCTCTCTCTCTCTCTCTCAAAAAGGGTAAAACAAAAGAGAAGAGGACAAAGAAGACTCTAAAAGAGAACATGTGCACACCATGGACAGTACCAAGACTTGTCAGATGGCGAATAAGAGACTGGGCTTCATGTTTCTTGGCTTGTAGGTTTCCTTTGGGTAACCCAACTTTCACCTCTTCTTTTCCTTTTTATTACCATCTTCAAAGCCATAACGTATTAACCCCAAGATGTTTCTTGATCATATAATTTGTTATGCTAATTGCAGATGATGAACAGGATTCGTATTATTGCTCTCCATCACCTCAGCTTTCAATCAGGAACGTTGTATTTGACATCGAGGAAGATAAGAGAGGCCAAAAAACTGACAAGAAGTTGGCCAGACGAAGCAGACGCAGTGGCCATAGACGGGTAGAGTTAAGTCCAAGGCAGCTCATGAGCAATGGTTCAGCAGAAACTGGGAGTGATAGTAACTCAAGCTGGCCTCATTTTTCGGAGGAAGACTACATTGTGTTTTGCTTCAGAGAGGATGGAGCATTCGATGTTGTCAAGGACGGCAAAGCAGAAGCATCTAATCTTTACCGTAGGAGTTTAAGGCCTGTTAATGGAAAGGTTCGCTATACCATTCTGATATTGATCCCTTTGTTTTAGTTAATGAATTAGAAGATAAAGATTGAAGAGATTGATTTTCATCTTCTGTTTCTATGGGCAAAAAGCAGGCTAACTATGGTGAAGATGCAGAAGCAGTTGACAATGGCAGCCATGAGGGGATGTCAAATGAAGATGGAAACAGTATTACACTAAGAATGGAGAGAGAGATCATAAATCTTAAAGAGGTAAGCTCTTTTTCTATCTTTCTAGCTCGTTATCATAGCAAAACATAATGCGTTATCTAATAATAGAAACAACTTTGATTCCTCACTAAAAGAATCTATGGCATGGTTCCTCATTATACGAACATGATTTATATGGCTCTTTCTCCTGGTAGGGCGAAGAAGAAGAAGAAAGAAGATACCAGGTGGAGGAGTCTGAAAAGAGTAGGATGATGTCTGCTGAATCGAGGGACTCAAATCAATCAGATGGAAGCACAGGCTCTTTTGCCTTCCCTGTGTAAGTTACAGGAACAAAGTTTCTGGTTAAACCAATTGCATTTCAAAGATTTGAGGCTAACTCCTTGTGTGTTTGGGCGAAAACCATGCAGATTAGGTTGGGAGTGGATGGGCAGCCCTGTACAGATGCCGAAATCAGAGGGCTTGCACTTGCGCAAGCAGAAGCAGAAGCCCTGCTCTTTAAGCTTCCAGTGTTGTAGATTCTGAAAAGTTTGCTATCTCATCTCTCCAATCTGTTTTCCCACATGAGATTGGATTCCACATGAACAGAGCACAAATAACAATGGTCTGGTTCTTTAAGATTCTTTTATTTAGCTAGAAATCTCTGTTATATTACCTCAAAATCTTCTGTTTTGGGAGAATCCCTGCTTATCTAATTCCCACATAATAGGAGCTAAAGCTCATTCACGGTGTACCGATTCGGCATAGATCATGGTTTTGTTCCTGTTCATTAAGAGAACAAATGGGAGTCCAATAGGCCACTGCAGCCATTGAACTTCATGCTTGAAGCAGAAATTTCCAACACCTTAAGCTCAAGATCCATGAAGAATGATGAATTGGAGGATGATCAGAAGATTCAGTCTATACAGAGGATTAAAAGAAAATTATTAACAATAATTGCTGTATTGATCACTTCTCAATAATTTGATCAAATATTTTGAATAGTGAAATTATCTTTTAATGCATCCCTCCTAGTTCCATTGGCTGTTACGAAGTTGCTGTTATTAAAAGGTCGGTTAATCTTCACAACACGAACAGCATTTAAGTCTCACTAATCTTAACTGTGTTGATATAATAAATTAAAAAGAAAATCAAAAAAATCTTCCCAACTCAACCCATTATAAAAGATTTGAATCCAACTGTGATAGCCCCAAAAAAACTGGAAGGAAAAAGTTTTCACTGGCCATTAACTAGCTGCATTTAGATGGGTTTTACTGCCAAACCAAATACTTCTATCATTTCTTCACAAAACATGTAAACATATGCCCGATCCTAATATACATCTGAAAACTGAAAACTGAAAACCCCGTTAAGCCATGGGATTACAGAGTGGATTGGCATAAAATTACCAAGTGATGAGGCTAAAAAAAAAAAAGATAAAAATTAAGTTACAGCAAGTGTTGCACAGTGAAGACTCGTGTATCATAAGTGAAAGAGCTAATGGATAAACACTTCCATAGGAGCTTGTGAATCTGCAACCTCAGAGAAGTCCTCGTAAGTGTCATCTTTTAAGATCTGAAGACAAATGACTGGAGATTCAACCTTGCCCTTGCAGCAGAAGTTAAAGATTCTTCATCTTGCCTCTCTGTTGCAGCAGCAACAGCAGCAATGTAAGTTTCTGTTGCTTCTTTCATTTTCTGCATCTCTGTTTCATCCAAATCATCCTGTTCCATTCAACATAAACCTTTCAAAATAAATAGAGACAACCATGGGAAGTAATAAGAACTGCCAAACCCAAACTAAATCTTTTCAACAACAATAATTGTGAATTTATTGCAATGACAAAGTTTGAGAAATAATTCCACCGCAACGATCCAGAATGGCAGTGCTTAATTATCCTTTTCCATGTGACTTTCAATGGAATGTGCAATTTTAAACAGCAAAAAAACAGAACTAAAGGTATGGGAGTTGTCTGACTTACAAGATAAGGTAGACGCTCGAAATGATATGGGGTGAAATCATAATCTTCACAATATTTTGTCGGATTACTATTCCTCAAGCCTTCAAATAATTGCATGTAAGACACAATTTCTCCTTGTACAGAATCTAGCTCTTCCTGGAGCTTTCCCACTTTCCTATTAGATGTCATCGCTTCCCACTGCATCTTTTCAAGTGCAGCTTGCTTGTCTGCAAGCTTAATCTGAGAAGACAAAAGAATGCAGCTGTTAATGACATCAAGAGATCAAATCAAAATGAACAAATTATCTGTGCACGTGTCTATGCATGAGGGCCAGCATGTGGACGCACGTATTCAACTATGTGGGTCCATGCGTATGAATGTATGTTGAAAGGGGAGAATTCAATAGGGAGAGCAAGAAAGCAAGAGATTTTGAATGAAGTTATTAATTCAAAATTTGCAGCTGTACACACAAAGACCAAGCATGTCATACTTTTCAAATTTCTCAACTTTGAAGGCACTTCAAGGCACATCAAGGTTCACAAGTTCGATAGCCAAACATTGTTTTCTCATTTTTAATCCGTTTTTGGCATTCGGCACTCAAGAGGAATACGAAGCACAGTAAATTTTTATCTTCTTTCTCTATGTCAACTCCACAAAAAAGAAATGCATCACAAATATTTCTTAGAACCAAAATCAAACTGAAAACCAACATGATAACCTAGATGAAGATAAACTTTTCAGGTTTGAGGTTAGGTAGCTCCAGTCACGTTCTACAAATCTATATCAACTAAACAAATGACATGACATGACATCAGATCATGAATCTAAGATTGTCTTTGAAGCATCATCACTGTAAAAATGAACAGTTAGTTGCATGCATTATAGAAATAATCCATTGCACTAATAAAACAGCAGAGAATAACTCTAAAGGCACCTTTGTATCTGAAAGTTGAAGCTGCATAGACTTAATCAATGAGTCCTTTTGTGCAACCAAGTGTTTCAGGTCATCAAGTTCCACATGAATGATATCCATCTGATTCTTTGAGATCTCCACTGACTTCAGAAGTTCATCTTTTTCCAATAACTTCCTTTGCAGATCCTCCACTTGCTCCCTCAATGCAATCAACTCCTCCCTTTCAGCTGCCAAAGCATTTGATGAAAGAACTAAGTGATCACCATCTTGGTTCCCATTCTTACCTTGATCCTTATCTCCATGGTCCCTTTTCTTTTTTGCAGGAATGGACTGTGCTGCATTTCTGCCCTTTGGATCAGTTATCTTCAACCACAAAAAAAAAAAAAGGCAGCACAAGCAATCAATTGATAATCCTTTTACAGAAGATATCATGAACTTGGACTAATTTTTTTTTTTTTAAACAGAAACAAAAGTATAGGTATTATTTACTAGGCACCAAGGGGGTGCAACCCTTTTATACATATCCTACTCTATGTCATCGGTAGTTCTATAAAGTCAATTGCATCTTCCTCATTTACAAAAAAATCCCCATAAATGCCAGTACTTCAAGGTTATAACCCATGCCTCTATTAGCACCACCATAGGTGTTTCACTATTATCAAAAGCCCTTTTGTTTCTTTTGTGCCACACGCTCCAAAGCACCAGATGTTGCAACATCTTCACAAACCTTCTCTTCTCCTTCCCTAATTCATACCCACACCAGGCCATTAATTTTCATCATATATATCTACTTTGATGGACAAGCAACTCGTTGGCGGCAAATGGCGACATAATGCAAACTTTAAGGAAATAAGTAAGTCCTAAAGTTAGTAAACTGTATATGATTGAAGTTCCTTGCTTAACTTTCGTCACACCTTAAACAACTAGCACAATTGGTGATAGAAAGACTTGAAAGAAAGACCTCACAAAACCATGGCCAGAGATAGCAGATGACAAACTCCAAGCACTTCAAAGTCCTCTTACAGTATTTAACTTTTTGATTTAAACATCAAAAAGCATTTAGTTAGCAGTTGGCCATGGAAAAGTTGTTGCCAAGTGGTGCAAGTGTAATAACAACCTTCTCCATAGAAATCCCATATGGAAATCAAAGATGGAAAAACTTTCTCATTCTTCCATACCATCAACACTAACACATAGATTTATTTTTATATAACAACTTCTTCCATACATTAGGCCCTCATGACACTGTAAATTGAAAAGATATACAGCAAAGAAAGCAAAGATAGTGGCATCAAGACCTTGCAAATGCAAGGTCAAATAATAATGCAGTAAGAAAAAAACTTCCATAAAAAATGCAGTAAGAAAATATATTTTACCAAAAAAGCACTGATGAAGTTTTCTCATCATCATCATCATTTAATAACACCAGTTATTGACATGAAATTTGAGGTTAGAGAAGCAATATTTCCGAATCAAGGAAACTCTAGCAGAAAATATAAGCACCAAGCAAGAGGAGAAAAAGAAAAAAGACAAATTCTTGGGGAGTTTTGGAGTTGCACAGCAGTTGAAATGAACCAACACCTTGGTGATGCTTTAAAAATAAATAAATAAATAATAAACTGCAGGAAGTTCATTGGCCTAAATGGATACACAAGAATGAGGTACTGCAACCTCATAGCCATATAATATGATGAAGACAAGGCAAATGTAAGTTCAAACCTGCATAAACCCATGCCACTCCTACAAGATGCAGAGTCACAGCCAACAATGGATATGTCATTAGCATCCAACTAAGGCTATCATTTTCCTAACAGATCAATACATTTAACAAAAGTAGCTTATTGATTATAAGCATCGTAACTTCTACAATTTATGTTCAAAGATCAACTAAACATAGCATGTTTGCATGCCCCTTTCAAACATTATAAGATTTCAAATGATCAAGCAAACACTACTTTAAGATTTGAGATACAATGATTTCTGCTGCTAGCAAAAAGAAGGGACCAATATATTCAAGTCATCGTTGATTTCATTGTCTCATCAAAATATAACATTACTATCAAAATGTACGTTTCTATTACCTATACGAGCATACTGTGAAGTAAAATCCACTGACGCTTCAATTTCATTCATATAACTGATTCTGTACTTCTAAACTAGTCCTTCTATTTTTCTCATTGGAATATTCGCATGCATCCATAATTTGGTGAATTTGTAATAGAGATTGTAATGATTAGAAACAAAATTACATTTATAGGGCCTACGCACTGCTTTGACATGCCTAATCATACATAGCCCAAACCCAATGCATTTCTTTGAAACTTTGCCCACTGCACATTTACTGCTTTAGCATTTTAGGATGGAGCTATGAAATGCCAATTATTTCTATCATGCATCATTCAATTCAAAAGCACAAAATACCACCTATGAGGACTACTTAGTATGTTCCATAATTAGCAAACCCAAAAAGGAAAAAGTGAAATAATATCCTATTGCAAACTAAAACAATCATATAAAACCCTGACCATGTACAATTCTGAAAGAAGTAAAGGGACTGATAAATTCAAAATCATGAGGGAAAAAGTCTCACTTTTCTGGATAAAGATTCTCTGGAAGGCGTCTTGGTGTAGATTATGGAGCCACGGCGTGTAAAAGAGCTGCTTGCTTTCCGATGCTGATCAAATAGACCAAATTATACAAAATGGAAAACAATTTTCAAGAAAAATAACTATGCTCTGGTTAATTGCTACGAATGCAACACAAAAACTCTGACCCAACTGAGCCAAATACGAGAATTTCTCCTACTTCATTTAAGTAAAGAAAGAAAATGCAAAGCTAATTATGCTTTACTTTCATTTTCCTTTACTTCCTTCCACTTCCTCCAGGAACAAATGAAATATCAAACCACTGAACTAAAAATGGCAAAACAAAGAAAATTCGTAGCAACGAACCCAACAAACCAACTTTATAACTAACACGTTTTGCAGCTCCAATCTTCCATTTTTTTCACAACCGCAACAGAATAACGTAAATTCGCATTAAGAAGGAGAGAGAAAGAGATTACGATGAGGGACTCGACGAGAGGAACCATCTCGACGAGGTCATTAAAGAGGACGCGATCGACATTTCCGTTAGCGGCAGAGTGAGAGGGGCTGGAGTTAGCGATCATGGACTGAATCCGCCGGTGAGTCGGCGACAAGTTGTCTTCGCCAGACAGCCAGGACTTCGGGTCCCCGAAACCCGAATTCTCTTGTAAATCCAGGAAATGGTGCGGCTCGTACATTGCCGTCGACTGAAGATCCGTTTTGCAGTTAATTATGGCTAGAAGTTTGGAATTTCATCAGAGAGAGCCAGTAGCACCGAGAAAGTATAGTCTTGGTTTTCAAACTGCTTCTCTTTCCAGACATGGATTTCAACTTGACTTGGAAGAATGGCGGTCCTAAATTACTGAAACAGCCCTGATTTTTTCATAATCTCTAAAATAACCTCTCGACTTTTTAATTTTAATATTTCTCTTTTTTTTTTTTTGGTAAACTCCGATTTAAAAATTCAATAAATAATATCTATACAAGTTTCATAAAATATTAAATAATTTCATTAATCTGAGCAATATGCAAGAAAAGGGAGAAAGAGTTTGACCCTTTACCACTATGGAGATAAAGGTGGAAAGATGTGCCTAATTTTGTCATTTTAACTTAAAATCATTAAAAAACAACATTTAATCTTTATTTATTGCCATTTTTATATATAAAAATATATATTTAAATTAATTATATTTTTTTATTTATTTTTATCATGAAACTTTTATTTATTAAAAATAATTCTTTTTGTAGACAACAAGAAAGCAGAGGGAACTCAGGCCTTTACTCTTGAAAGAGTAAAAGAAGATACCATAGAAATGAAGAGCACAGGGTGTAAAGTTAGAGGAAATACCCTTTATAATATGATGTGCATATTTACACAAATTATTTATTTTTACATGAGTTATTGTAATCACAAATCATTTTATAAAATATTTATTAAAAATATTAAATTTTAATTTAATAATATTAATTAATAAATATCCTCTTTATTTAAAACAGGGAAAAAGTCGATTTCACTTTATCTATTAACAAAGATATGCTTATTTGAATTATCAATAATTGTCAAAAAGAAAGCAAATTAGTATTTTTAGATATTTTCGTAAACAATCCAATTTAATTATTTTTTGACGATGTCACATGTACATAGAATAACATTGAATCTTAATTATATCAAGAAAAGTACAAATAAGGAGATTTTAATTTTGTTTAGTGCCGCATGATGCATTTATATATAGTAAATGTATAGATACACATAGATTATATAAATGTAAAGTGCAGGAAAAAATTCCTAATAAAATTATTGAGCACAAATAAGTAATTAGAATTTTTTTTTTTTTTTTTTGGGTTTCCATCTAATTGAAAACTAAACAAGAACATCTCATATGACTCATTAGGTCAACACTCAGCATTTGCCACCTATAATGCCAAGGTTTGTCGCAATGAGATGCCACACCCACATCAATGAAGCGTCATTTCTCTTGTTTCCCAACTAATGAAAACTCCACAGAGTCAAAAACTTCAAAAATTTTCTCTTTCTTGCCACACTTTCTGAGAACCCAAACAAAATATTACAGTAGAAATTGATAGCACATGGAACAGAGTCAAAAGAAGTGAACTTCATAGGAGAACACTGAGATCAAAAATGACATAACATCAGGAAAATTTTCGATATTTATAACCAGTGAATTTGCTGTGGTCACTTCTTTTAAACCAACAGTTCCTTTGCATTGATTAATCCTTTAATTTCTGGAGTTACAAACTTCTCATATAGTTTCCTGCATGTACTGTCCTTCTCTCTTTATTAAAATTCTGAAAGTCTTGTGTACAATTTGATACTATTTGATCCATTGAGTTGTTCTAAGTTTGTTTAATTCAGGAACTTGTTCATCCACCATATTTGTGAGTTGGATTCAACAGAACTTGTTTATGTTTTTCGGACACTGATTCGAAGGTAAATTTATTTGCTATTTCTTTATTTATACATATACATATGCTTATCTACATGTTCCAATTTTATTTTAATGCATGTAAGAGTTGTGCAAGCAAGTCACACGGGATTGCTGCTGTACTTTGTATTATAATTCTGGAATCTCCGTCCTTCTTTTTTTCTTCTATATATGTGTAGATCCTTTGTTTGGTTCCCGAGAGAATTCAGAAGAAAAGAAAGGAAAAAGATCATCATTATATGGGAATTGAGAAAGCAGCACCTTTCCTGAGATTAATATACTAATCTTTTGGCTCATGGTGGGTAACATTTACATTGTTGAAAACTTAACATCATAAAATACTAATTCATTTCCTTAAGTTTCGCATAGGAATAAGCATGAAGACTGATTTGATCTTCCACCGTTTCGGTTTGGTTAGGGAATAATATTCGGTTTTGTTATTGGTTCTTCTTATTAATAACTTGTAGGTTGAGGTACAACCAGGAATGCCCAGTACAGCCTGAAAGGTTCAGTAGATCAACCTGTTAGAAGAATCTTTCTTTAGGAACTAATGATTCAAAGCTTCTAAGTAAAATATTTAGGAATTCTCAATACAGATCAGTTCGCAACTGTACTGTTGCATCTCCTAAAATAATGGGTAACAAGCTCATCTGATCTAATTTATTTGTTGTCATTACAAAGACAAAACTGCAATGCCATCCACATGCAACAGCTGATGCTGTGACTTCCTCAACTCCTTTCTGCTGCCTGTGTGAATTTCCTGGATTGCCTTTCATTGAAGTTGTCTAATGACATGAACTAGGTAATCTATGTATTCATGGTTTTTTTCTGGGTTTACCATGTTCTGATCTTGTCGTCTCCATGATTTGATGCTTTTATTTTGTTCTTCCTCTGACTTGCTATCTTGTTCATGTTCAATGCTTGACTTTCTGATTCCAGTGAAGGTAGTTAGTATTGGACAGTGTTTTATTGTCTGATGATGAGATCGTCTAGCTGTCAAAATGTATTGAGCACTGCCTGTTTGTTGAAATGACCTACATAAGGACAGCGGAAGTAGTGAGCATTTTGGCCCGTAAGCAGAAAATTATACTAGTAAACAACATAGTTTAGGTCTCTAATTGCTGTGTGTTGCACCGGGAATCAAAGCAAATAAGTTTGTATCTGCTGATGTTTTCTTTGTGATCTCGAGTTTGCTGTGTTACTACTCCTGGCGTGAGACCTTCTGTGGATACTCAATAAATATTTTGTCTATTTGGGTATGATTTGCAGCAAGGAGATCATCTCAGACAGGGTCACTTTTCTATTTGTTTTATATACACTCTGCAGACACCAGATGAGCTTGCATTACATTGTTGATTTCTAGCGGGTTCCCTGCCTGATCAATGATGATAGCTTCGCTGAGCTTTAGATATCTGTTACTACTATGCTTCATTACACAGGTTGGCACCAAATGGTGCAAATCCTCTGAATCTGAACTGCCGAACAAAGTTGTCAGTGATCTGGTGTGATGTGAAAAAAGTGAGTTGCCTTTAGTGTCCACTTATTCCAACCAATTGAAACCAAACCAGTCACATTCTTTTCCTCTACAAGACATGACAATTTCTTGCTGGATTCCTGCATCTTTTTCAACCATGTGCATCTTCGGGCCTTTCAGGCCTGTAATGTCATTTCCATTCTCTTTTCCATGCATTTCATTGAGGCCTCTTCACTAGACGACAAGTATCTTGGATACAATTGTGTACAGTTTCTCTTGCTTTTTCTTTAATAATCTTGAGTACATGTATCTTCCAGATGGAGAATTAATAGCCATGGCTGATCAGCCTGATTACAAGTCTTTCAAATTTTTTCACAACTGCCAGGAGATGAGCAGAATGAAAGGACAGAGAAGAATGGCCATTGAGAACAGGCTGAAAGATGATGGAATAGTTGCTCAGGCTAACGGTTCAGTTGAGGGGCCAGGACTGGAAACACAATCTATGAGCCCTGACGAACCAGGAAGACTCCAGGAAGGAAAGAAAGTTAGTGCTGAAAACACAATGTTCCACTCAGATGCACCTGACCTGATGGTTTTCTTACAGGACAGCAATGATCAGTTTGTTAATGAATTTTTCCTGGACAGGGAAGTGCTTTCAAGGTCCAGGTGCTGGGATCATAACAGAATTTCTTACATTCTTGACTGTGACGAGGACAGTAACAGTGAATCAACCAGAGGAACTCTGGAGACAGTATCATCCACTACTTCAAGTGAATTGAAGAATGCAGTGCCTGAGCGTGATTTCAGAAGAGAATCAGTCAAGCAGTTTGATTCTGAGGGATTGATGACAGAAAGTGAAGAAGAATCTGAAATTGGTTCAAACAATCTTCCCACCAGGAAGATTGTACGTCCAAGGCAACTGGTCCAAGAGGTAAGCTGTCACTTGTTCCCATGCTTAATCACTTTAACCACGATTCCTTGCTGCAATGCTTTAAAGAGGAGAGGTGATGAGTCAAACCAAGAAACTTCTCTGTGAAGTCCAATGGTATTGTCTGTTAATCTTCAGGTGAGAATATGGGGATAAAGTCAGTATCCGAGCTGGAAACTTATATCAGTTCTTATTATGAATAATGTGAATGCAATAAATCAACTATAGAACAAAAAAAGGGCACAATCTTGTTGGAAGATTTGAACAAAACTATGACTTAAGCAATATTTAGCCGTGAGCTGTTGGATCTGCCTACATATCTTGATTTCCATGGCTTACAGCTCATAAGCACCATCACATGAGCTTCCTGAATAATTTGCCTCATCTGATAGATTGACTTACACGCACTAGTCTAGTTGGTATGCATCTCTATCCTCTTTGCTTCATTGTCCTGGCTGGATATTCAATGAACAAGACAATTAGATGGTTGTCAGTGCTTTGTCTCCAACTTGTTCTTACCTTTCAGTTTTTGAATTCCCTTGGATGAGTTCATGAAGTTTCAGACGCTGCTCTCTTTTGTTTCTGCTATATTAACATCCTAATCTTCACCTTAAATTTGTAGGTTCCAACTGGAAAAGCAGACTTTGCAAGCTCTTTTATATCATCTGTAACCGAAGATATTGCAGACAACACAAAAGAGGCCTCTTTCAATAACGACCTGGAGAATGGAAGTATTGTTCATGATTCTGATTCATCTGTGACCACAGTAAGCAGCCTGGAGGAATATCAGCAAAGTCCAGATCCTTCTGAAGCCACAAGGAAGTTCATGCCCTTACATCTGTTTGCTAAACAAAACGTTCATGAAGAATCCAGCTCCTTTGTTGTAGATCCTTTTTTCAGCCAGTCGTACTCAGGGCCAATACCATATTCGGGTAGCATCTCTGTACGATCAAATAGCAGCACAGGAAGCTCACATTCTTTTGCTTTTCCCATGTAATTCCTTGTTTGACTAAGAACTTCACTCTTCTGTTCCTCAATATCTGTACTAGATCTCTCACAATTTGGGTTCCAAATGAGCAGATTAACGTCAGAATGGAGCGGCAGCCCAGTGAGAATGGTGGAAGCTGACCAGAAACAATTGCCAAGGAACCAAAGTTGGAGGATATGCTTTCTCTGCTGTAAATTCTGAATGCTATTCATGTATTTCTTTCTAGCATTCATTTTTGTAATCAATATTTTTGTTCACAGCCTCTGATCTGAAAAACACACAAGTAGCTTTCATGTTTGTCTCATTTCAAGCTTGCTGGAGGTCAAACCTGGTCCACTGTCTTGTACCCAATTGTTAGTAGGCCTTGGCATGTTGATCCATCCCAAGCGTACCATGAAACACGTATAAATGTTCTCTTGTTGCAGCTTCTCGATTTTAGACTTACAATGGACAAACAATGTTCGCAGGCCTAAATGCTGCTGACAGTTTCCTTCTATTTCTCTTTACTCTTCATAGTAAAACAGTAAATCCATTGTTTCTGCATTACCATTCTTCCAGACATATAGACAGAACATGTATTCTAGTTTTCTGATGGAAAAACAAGGAAATTTGATTCTTGACAGAACATTAGTGCCTGTGGCTTATATATGATGAGAACATTCTGTCAACTTTACTTGTTTGATCCAACAAATCTGAGTGACCAGCTGCAGCTGACATCAGTGAATCATTTTCGTTGTTCTTTATGCTGAATTGGGCAGCCTGGTTTCATTCCCTTCCTTTCGCTCTCATCTGTCTTTCTTAAAGCAAGCAGCCCACAAAGACCCTAAATTTCAGATGGTGTCAGTGAAGAAAATTGGGTAAACTCCAAAGTTCTGTTTGGTTTGTGTCTAAAAAGAATTGAACCTTAGCCCATCTCTGGCCTGTATGAACTCTGTGACGAATGCCCACTTGGAATGAGTTAAAGATTCTTGTCGGCAGGGTCCATAAGCAAACTGGGCAATCTAGTCAACGCTGTTGCAGGCCTGACAAGCATGCCTGCACAGTGAAAACACTTAGTTGCAGGGTACATATCCTTAATGCGAGGGCCTACTTCATTATTATGGCATGTTAAGTGTTGCAGACGTGAAAATTTTCACATTATATACGCGTTTAAGTACATAAGCTTCATAAACAGGAAAAATCACTTCATGTCGTTGTCAGTAGTATCTGGCATGGGGATTGAAGATGGTAGCTGGGAACTGACAGGCAAAATCAAGGTTAGTAACATTGGCATTGAATGACATTAATATTTATGTTGCGGAGACAACGCAGGAGGACCACTTGATGAGTTGAATAATCAATCAGGCCACAACAGCTCTGCCAACCTAGCAGACTTGCCCTCTTCAATTTATGGCCATATTATAGTCCAAGCCGCAATTTATGGTTAGTTCTGCAAGTGGGATTTTAAAGGTTTGCCCCATGAACCAGCAGTTTGGTAAACCCTTGCGGTGTTTCCCTGAACAACCCATCGATGGTTATCGGCAGAAAAATCCTTAGGTCAAAACAAGCTTGAAGGTATGCACTTAACACGCCATCTAACCCGAACCCATTTTTGGTCACCTTATTGACCATTAAAACTCAATGGCTCAGCCCCGTTTCGTTTGTGGCCGGTGGAACCCATGAGGATCCAACTCCGCAAAACACACATAAAGGGGCACTTGCTGCAGCGTCAAAATCATTGCCTGAAATTGCCAAGACCATAGCAAGGGCCAACCCCACCATGTGCCGAAGGTTGAGTGACTAATCCCAAGTGGGTAGTCTCGAGACACACCAGGGTCCAGCGCCAGTGAGCCTGTGATTAATCCTCGCAGGGCCTTTTTGAGCAATAAAGATGCGGAAGCAGAAGCAGACCCCTCTTGGGTCACATCCGGCACTAAGTCATTGTTAGACCGTTGAAAACGGCAATTAAGCAGGGTCAGCGTCAGTTTTACAATCCTCCCATGAATTTCGAAGCCTCTTGGCCCCGTAGGTGTGGGCTCATAATAATGGCGTTTTCCGGCAGAGCAGTTGTAGGATTTTTGTGTTCAACGAAACTGAGAAGATTAAGGGGAAGAAGAAGATGGGAAACGAATCAAGAGGACCACTTCCAGGCTATACGCATTCAAACATTCACGCCCAATTTGACTCCTCCAACCACGCACCTAAACCACCCAGGCAGTCAAATCACTCCCGCATTTATAGCTCGGGGGGTAAACGACGCCGTGTTGCGTCTCAACTCTCTCTGGATTTGGTCATGCGTGACTCACACGAGACAGCCATTCTGCACATGCCGCAGATGGGACCCGCTACGCAACCACCGCCCACCTACTGCGGGCCCCGCGGGGTACTCCACGTCAGCCACTCCCCCCAATCTCAATCAATCTTTTCCCTGTTCAGCACTCAATTTTCTTCACTGTGGGAAAGAAGACAAACCGGCCCCTACTACCTATTGCGTCAGGCCCATGTGGCCCTACGCATTAAGCACCGTGTCTCGCCACCGCCACGTGGAGTCATAATCGCGCATGGGACTGGTCAGTACCACGTGGGCCACCACCACCCATCGACTTGTTCACTATCACGCTACTGTCCCGTACACACTCACATTATCGTTTACTTGACGACGTGGCACGTTTCTAAGTGATGATCCAGTGAGTGTAGATTAAGCCAAATTGAAGCTTACACTTCAATTCGTACACAACGAAGCAACAAAAGCTAAGATCTATATGATGATTTATATAAATTAATTAGAGATACATTGATAAAAGAAAAACCCAAAAAATAAAAATTGGAAAAAAAAAAAACTAACTTGTAAGTTAGTTGGACATGAACATCAAGATCAAACCAGATCCTCAAATAACCCAATCGAAATAAAATCTCCCCCAGACAAAAAATGAAGAGGAAAATTAATATATAAAAAAAATTTACATAGAAGAACAGTCATATTCATATTTTTCATATAACTCTCTCAATTTCTTTACGTTGATTTTGTATTGAAATTTCTTTTAGAGAGTTTCTTTCTCTTTTTTTACTGACGAAAATAAGAAAAAGAGTGAGCAATTTAGGGGAGATAGAGACTAGATTGATCTTGGTCAGTCCACTGACCCTGACTCCAGTAGGCCTGATCAACGGGGTTAGGCAGATCAAACAAACCTTGATCGCCACCCCCTTGCCAATCCAGCGATCCAAATCCTCCGGTCCCCGATCTACCCTGCAAAGCCGACAACTCAAGCTGCACAGTCTGATCGAGCAAGCCTCCAGTTATTTCCTGCATCTTCAATTCATCACCACCATCGTCTACACTCACCATCTTCTGTTGCTGTTGCTGCCACTGCTGATTCTGCTGGACTTGCTCTAGACTTTGCTGATTCAACATGCTACTAAACCCAAACGGCAAGGTTTCGTTCGACGACGACGTGATCAGGTTCGTGAAGCTCCCGATCTCCGAGAAAATTCCCGATTCTGATCCTTGCTCAAGCAACGGCGGCTCAAATCCGCAGTTACCGCTTGCATGGCCGTAAAACTTGGAATCGGTCATGTTCAACAAGTTGGAAACGGAGCCCGACGAATGTGCCGAGATGGCGTCTGCCGTGGCACCTGCAGCAGGAGCAGCAGCAGCAGCAGCAACGGCAGCTGTGTTTGTACAAGTTGTACCAGTGATTGCATTGGAATTAGCAGCTGTGAGGCTGGAGCTGTCACTGCTAGAGTGAGAATTCGATTTGCCCTCGTGTTGTTGCCGTATTGTTGTCGTAGTTGCTGCTGATGCAACTGTTGCTGCGGCTGTTGTTGTTGCAGTGGCAGCCACAGCAGAGTCTGAATTAGAAGGCTTGGTTTTGTTGCGCTTGGCCTTGCGGCAGCCGCCGCCGACAGGGACGTTACGTAGGACGCCGCCTTTCGTCCAGTAGCGTCGACAGCTCTTGCAGAAGTGTCGGGGCTGCGAGAGGTTGTAGTTGTTGTAGTAGCAGAACTTGGTATTAAGAGAGTCGCAGCGCGGGCACTTGAGCGCCTGGTGGTTCTGGTGGTGGTGCGGCCGCAGCCGCCTGTCCCCTCCACCTCCTCCTCCGCCGAACAGCTTCCCGCCGCCTCCCATCGAGTTGATATCTTGCATTCTGTCACTCCTATTTTTCCACTAAAAACTCACTGTTCTAAGTCAGTCTTGATTCTTTCTTATTGAAAGCGAAAAAAAAAAAAAAAAACCGACGCAACTTCGATCCAAATCCAAGAAATTTCCTCTTGTTTGCTGTGATAAGGAAATGCTTCGCATTTAGCTTGCCGAGGAAGCAGAATCGGTACCATACAATTACGGCATGCGGATAGGCAAAGAGAGAGCAGAGGGTGTGCGACAATTAAACAAAAGCACAGAGGGAAACTGGAGAAGAGGTTTAATTTGGAAGCCTGACAAATATCCCCTTACATATCTTTCTCTGTAACAAATTTCCCTCCAAATTACCAAACTATCCTCAAAACTTCTCAAATATTACATCTACTGTCCCTTTAACTTCAAAAATACACAAACACCCCTCTAGGGAATCGGCCACCGGGGCGGATAAGGTGGTTTGAAATGGGAATTTGAGCAGGGTATGCTAGAGGCCACGAGGGATCACAGCCGTCGGATACCAAGCCACGTGGACGGTGTAGAGCGGAGAGAGTTGATGTCCACAAAATCAGGTTGTCTAGTTGTCGGCCACCCCACCCCGGTTTATCTGCAGTGCTACAGCAGTGACCAGAACGACTGGTCCACCGTGCGCCACGTAGAGCGTTGTGATTGGTGAGTTGTCAAAACTGACGGATTTTTATTGCCGAGTGGATTCTCACTGTACTGCATATACGGTAGAGATGCCGCGCCTGTGATCGCGATTGTCAAACATTTATTTATTTGCCATCTCGATACTCTGCAACATATCCATTTAATATACTGCATGGAATATAATCCCATGGTACTTTACTATGTGCATGAAAACCATATATTAAAATAATTATCATTTAATCAATGATTTTAAAATTAATAAACTAAATTATGTGGTAATAGATTATGCTTGATTCGTGGACACTTGTACACCGGTTGTGTCATTAAGATAAAACCCATTGTGCTTCACTAATAGTGGTAATCACTTATTTAGTGGAAACACCAACCAAATGTTGCAAGGATAGAGATGTAATTGTATATTTTTCACAAACATTACTTTTTTTTAGTAATTAATGTTTTAAAATTATCGACGCACGGTGCATGATATTTAATCAATAGTCTCATTCTACGGTCATAAAGCACCATGAGGAGTGGCGAGTAAGGGTCCAACCCCATGTTTTGTGTCACATTCTCATAGGGTCACTTTTAAAAACCATAGCAGACAACGATGGCATTGTTTGGCTCTGCGTCGCACCACTTGTACGCTTTTGTCACACGCTCTAACCCTAAAGACCATACAAAGATTGCAACATTTAAAGTATAGAGTTAGGGATTGGGGGCTGCTCCTCTTTTCTTAGATTAAGATAAATTAGTCAATTAATCGACCTATTGGTTGTTAAGTATCAAAAATCAACCATGCCAAATTCTTGTTTTGTTATATTTAATTTGAAAGTTTAGGCGATCGAAATGGTTGGTCCAGAAGTTTGATTAATTAAATGTTGGCTTTAGCCAACTGAATTGATTATGGTAGGACTTGGGCGCTGTTAAGGCCTAATGCTAGTTTGGTGGCGCGCCAAAGTTGATTGTTATGCAGTTATGGTCTAACTTACTGGGACAGTGGCACCTACTACCCGTTTAGCTTAATTACCATCAAAACCAAACCAAACCAAACTCATGTATCTCAGACATTAATAAAAAGCAAGTACTACCGGCAAGTCCTAATTAGGAATTAGGAATCATCTTGTGCCATTGACCCGATACAAAAAATAAAAAATAAAAAATAAAATTGTGATAATAATAATTTAATTCAATCACATTTAGATATTATTAATTTTAAAAATATTTTTATAATAAAATTTATAAATTTAATATATATATGGTTTAAATACATTAAAAGTCAAAATTTTATATATTAATTAATCGATGGATACCATACATCATTATAATCATCTGAATAGCCACTAAAGATACATTGAACTTAAATCTTTCGTTCAATTTAATTATAATAACATTAAATATTATAAATTTATAAGAAATTAATAATTTTTTTATATTTTTAAGATGTGTCAATGAAGATTGGTGCGATTTTAACTTATAGTACGAAAAAATCAAGATTTTTATCCATTGATTGATTGATGGACCATATATCATCGTTATCTCCCAAGCTTCATTGATAATACTTTAAATCTAAATCCTGTAGTAAATGTCAACATGTTAATACCATATAGTCTTGCATGATAATATTATCTTATCCAATCACATGCAAATATTGTTTGCTTAAAAGGTTTTTTTTTTTTACGGTTTATTTTTTATATTTTTATTTTATTTATGAAGCCAAACAAAATGATTATATGGTTGATAAGATTAAAGATTATTAAAGAAAAAATTGGAACGGGATTTAGAGGAAATGAAAGTAGTGGGGTACAGTGGCGACACAATGAATCAACTGAGTAATAATACGCCTAAATGGCATCCCCCTAAGATTAGGACCGCATTTGGCAATTGTACGTTAATGATGTCCACATGTGCGACTCTCCATATCTCTCCCCCTGCTGCCTCTGCCCTTCCCTAGTGTGTCACATACAATAATTTGTGCGATTATGTTAGGGACAAGGTTTCGTGGGGCCCCCCATGTCAAAGGACGGGAAGCATATAGGCCGTCCATCAACTATTCAAGGGTCCAATTATGTGAGACCCGGTGGAGCCCACGTCTTCAAATCCTTATTACGTATCAGCCGTCCATCACACTGTCGTTGCATGTAATTATCATCATCATCATTATTTATTTTTATTTTTATTTTTTTAATAATGGGGTTGGGTAATTGCTTGTTAGGTTGTCAAGGAAGCTTGCAAAATCACAAATGAAGACAATTTGCTCTGAAAATGAAGACTTTCGGATATGATTCATTATTTATAAATGCATGTTATTAATTAAAGAATAAATGTAAAAATTTTCATCTTACAATCTTAAATCTAAGTAATTTATAAATGAGAAAAAATGATAATTTTATTATTTTTTAAAAAATATTTATTAGCATAATGTTTTCATATTATAAATATTATTTATTAAATATATACAAGCACTCTATGCAAAACACAAAAATCATAGATCATTAAAGATTTGGTAAGGACAGATTACCAGAATTATGATGAGGGGCACGTGTGGACATGAAAACGGAACCAAATTCTAGCGGTACCATTTATTGGAAACCCTAAAATGCTTTTAAAAAAAGATAAAATCCAAAATCTAAAACTTTGATATTTGGTTGCTTGGGGTGAATAAGTAAAATTGATGGGTACACGCTGAGGAAGCACATGGGACGGTGGGGGACTCCTAATTAGGTCTTCTGGTACTTGTCCCCATCTCTCTCTCAAAATTTCAAAGCTTGCATTTATATTAGATGTCGCGTAAGAAGCAGGAAGTCGTGCAGTAGGCAATAGGTATCCCTTGTTAAGGGTATGGGTAAGTGTCTCTGACTCTGCCTCTCGGAGGGCAGTGTCCCTTCCGACGTGGATCCTTTCCCACTTCGACTTTCCCCCACCCCCCCATTGCCTCACTACTGCCCTTTCACGATCCCCAAGATTGGAAAAGATACGGTGCGTTTGATTGTACCCTTCTTAATGGCCGTCGCTGTCCTAACCCACCAACTCTGGGTTCACCCTTCTCAGGCCCAGTCGGTTGGACCGGCGACACCCTCTCAGTCTCAGCCCTACGCTCCCCCGTCCCCACCTTATCATGTGCTCCTTGAGCCCCACCGGGCCCACCCCTTCCCCTTAATCCAAATTCAAGCTAGTTATCTGCAACCGTGGGGTCCACTTTAATTTAATTAAAGGAAAATATATTTTTTTATAAAAAAATATTTTAGAAAATGAAACTTGAAATTAAAAAAAAAAAAGAAGAATAAGAGGGACAAATATAAAATATTGGCCAAATGTAATCTACGTTGGATCATGTTCCTTAAGGATTTGGGGTTGGAACTAAGCACATGAAGCTAATCATGTGTGTGTTTACTGCAGTAAGTTGTAAAGTTTGGTTTTTGTTTTAAAAAATTTATTTTTTAATGGGCAATTAAATTTTAATTATTGGAGAATGTTTTGGTGTATGATTTTTAAAAAATAATAATTAATTCTTTTGGGTTTTTTATTTTTTTATTTAATAAAAACAATTCAGTTTCTGGGTGTATGATTTTGGCTTGGAAATTTGTAGGACATGGTCCTAATTCTTTGTATCATGTATTTTGCCTGCAAGAGCAGCTTTGTCCTTCATGTTTGGGCACTTTTGGAATTCAATAATTTGGACCCACATTATCTTGTTTCCAATTATATGCTATAAAATATAGGAAACAGATAATTAACTGGAAACCCCAAACTCCACCTCGGCTCTTGACCCTTACCCTTTTTAATATATATATATATATATATATATATATATATATATATTTCATTATTCATATCCTAATCTATCTCCTGGTTAGCATATGTTAGTTTTTTATACACAATGTTTCCAAATATATTTTGAATATGTCACATTAAGGAATTCATTTGGTTTATTTAAATTTGATAATATCTACTTATAATTTTATAAAAATAAAAATTATATGAAATCCTCATAATCAAATACATAAAATTTTAATATTTATTTCACGACTATCAAACAAATATTAATGTTAAGAAATTATTAGTATATCATAAAATTTAAAATTTAAAAATATTTAAAGTGAAGTCTCTTATATAATTAATTTTGACAAAAATTATCACAAATGTAAAAAAAAAAATTATCATAAAAAATTTTAAAATTTTTATAAGGATTGAAAAATGTATATTTAAAATATATGTTATTAAAATTTTAAAAAATTTATAAAAACAATTCTTGTATCAAAAATTATTTAAATTTAAAAATTATAAAAAATTTATTTGAGTCATTTTTAAAACATTTTAACAACAAAAATAACCTTAAATTTTCATAAGTATTTGGGTTAAGTTTCGATTTAAATCAAATTGATAAATCAAGATTTAATTATCATTTTTAAATATAAAAAATTAATTAAAAATATTAAATAAACATTAAAATTTTATATTATTTTTATTTTTATAAATATTTTAAAATTATGCAAATTTAATAAAAAAACAAACCATTCCGATAAAATAAAAAATCTACAGGTGATTCGAGTTGAAGATTATAGAACACCAAATAAAATATTGTAATTGTGTAGTCTTAATCCAAAATGGACCATTGTTAAATAAAAACAAAAAACAAAATCCATCGAGAGATTAGGTCTGGAGACTACAAAAAGTCAATAAAATTTTATCAGATTTTCTAATTTAATTTTTTATTGTTCAAAAACCTAATATGTCCATTGGTAAGCATCTCTTAAATCTTTTATAGAGAAGAAGAGCATATCTTAATTTTTTAAACACTTAATTTCTAATATAATTTAAATATAGAAATTTAAGCAATTAATATAATTTATTTAAAGCTTATAATATTTATACATAATATTTTAGGATTTAATTTCTAATATATTTTAAATATGGAAATTTACGCAATTAATATAATTTATTTAAAGCGTATAATATTTACACAAAATGTTTTAAGATTGTACAAAATCTCAATTTCAAATGAACCAATTATTAAATAAAAACAAAATCTATATGTGACTTAGGTTGAAGATTACAAAACGTAGATAAATTATCAAATTATAAAGGTTTATTGCGAATTTTAAATTTAAGTTGTAATAAAATAAAATATAAATATATATAAATATGTTAAACTTATTTTTAATTTAAATTTTATTATATCAATTGACTTAATTTTAAATTCAAATTTTTAACTTGAATCAAAATTTATATATTTTTAAAAGTAATTTGAAATAAAGGAAATAGAAGAAAATGAAATACAAAGAGACAAGTAAGGGAGAAAAGAAAGAGAGTTTTATTTATTAAATTTCATTTATATTTTTAATTATCATTTTATACTCAAAAAATGTAAAATTTTAAAATTATGTTGAAAAACACTAATTTTTTAAAAATAAAAATTCAACTTAATTCAGATAAAAAAATTTAATATAATCTTGTTAATTGATAAAAATCTGATTTAAATTAAAAAGTGAATTTATTACATATTTTATTTTAATTCACCTTAAATTCAATTTGCAAGGACACACAATTCTAATATTTGTAAAATCTTGTATCAAGAGTCACTCAAAACCACTAATTTGATAAACCTTTTCAGACACTCATAAGGCTTTTGAAAATTGTGCAAATTTAATCTAAATTGACCACTCATATAAATAACATCCATACACCATTCAATATCAAAGCAATATGATATTGAACAAAATTTATTTAGATCAATTATCGTTCATACACATGGTAACAATTTTTATTTTTTTTAAAAAAAGCTAAATGCACAAATTTATATAAATAAATATATAAGCTAAGATGATAAAAAATAATAAATTAATAGTCAAATTTCATATGGCAATCTATATTACTACAAAATGCAAAATAATATTCATGATATGTAAATGAATATCCAAATTTTCAAAAACAAAAACCAATTTGCCTCTGCTTCACGCAGAGGGCAAACCAATCAAAAGGAAAGCAACAAATTTTAAACTGTCTCTTTTGTTTGTGTACCCAAATATACCAAAACTTTCCAAATCAGAGAGGCCTAAGGGGACCCAGAACAACCAAATCAATCTAAGCACACCATTAAAGCATGCACCCACAAACAGATAAACATAAAGAGGCCATTTCCATGATTCTTCAAATCCCATTAATCGGATGCATGTGTGTGCCATTTATCCTGCACACGATCATGAATGCGTACCTGTGACAAGTGAACCAGAGAAAATATAAACCAGATCAGATAGATAGTGATATGATTCTCATAACCAGACACAGGGTTCAAGCTACCTGCCTAACAATGCCAGGTCCCCCACTTTGGCTCTGGTACAGGAGATACCACTGATTCTGAAAATAAACTCAGCCCACAGACAATAAAATCTGTAGATAAGATGCAATGAATCAGGGATTGGAGATAACAAACACTGAATAGGTCTAGAAGCTTGACTTTGGTTGTTGTGCTGGGTGGTCGTAGATTGACACCACAGGAGTGGCGTACTGATGCTCGAAGTAAGATGGGATGGGCAAGCACCAACTGACACTCTCGAGACAATTGCGTAAAAAGTGCCAGCCAGAGTGCTGCTGGCGCATGTCATCGATACTATTTGGGTGACCTCATGAAGGCTGCCTATCAAAGTGGTGAGCACAAGCATGCCCTCAACATTCCACATTGTAGGGCACATCTCAGGAGAAACTGTAAGAAAAATCGTAATTCTGTCGAATTTCTTACCGATTCAATTGTTGAAGGTTTCTCCCACCCACCAAAAATGCTTTCTGAAAAGTTCTCACTATCTTATCAGATCAGAAGCGTTATTTCTAACACACCTTCCAAGTATACTTGCAGCATGCAATGATATATGTGTAAGTTAAAGAAAATAAGTTCAATCTATGAAATGTGTTTTAAATTTAATGTATTAAAGCATGGTTCAGATTGACAGGCAAGAATATCTCAGTAGCAATCAAGAGCAAGAGTTGGGCTTGACCATCAGTGTGTGCACATAAACATGGATACATGGACCAACACAGCTAGCTAGGAGCTAACCATAATCCTTTATGAGATTAGAACTACTAACCGTGCCAATAAAAGCAATATTGAATACACAGAGGGTCGACATGGCTTTAATCATGAGTAGTTAGCCATGAATCCTACAACTAATTATGAATTTTATATATAATTTTATAGTATGGTGATGGCATAAACCCTCGCAAATAGAGTGGCAAATCAGGTACTGTCATGATATGAAAGAGAGCAAAGGAACAGAGAGAAAGAGATCAAGCCATTCTACTACAAATCGTGTGTGCCGTAATCTTTATGATATTCATGGCAATTCTTCAAGCATTCATGCAAGTGACTCGACTCAGCGAGTAAACTTAAATCTTGGATCAAATACATTTTAGCAGAAACATGTTGTCTGAAGTGAAACACATTAGTAATCGAATCCTACCAGAGTCTGTCAGCTTTCAATTCCTGTCTCCATGCAGTGCGAGGCCAAATCTTGAATCTTGACAGTAGCTGCGTAAATAAAGCTTAACAGCACTTCGGTTAGTGGATCACAATAGCAACTTTATAATCACAGAACCAAAGAGCCTGTCGAAATCTTGAAGTTTGTCCTGCATCTAAAACACAGATTGGCCCTGGCAAACAAAGGTCTTTTACAAGGATCTGATATTATCTATCGAAGGAAAAGTATAAAGATTAAAAGGAATACAGACAAATGGGCAACAGGTCAACTCCATATTAGCAGTATCAACAAAACAGTAAGTAAACACCTAGAGGGGAGGAAATGGGCAAGAGATCAATCAAAACTGGCAGAACACTGTGCACATGGTTCAGGGATATGCTAATGTTTTTCACATAGTCTGAAGCTTCAGGTAATTGTTCCCGTGCTTCCCGAGCAAGTCCATGTTAGTTTCAGAAAAGCACTGTCCAGCATAACAATCATGGTGATGGGTAGACACTACCCAAAAGAAGACTAATGATTTTTCTCTTGTCCATTTTTTCAGCCATTTTTCAGAGATAAATGCATACGAACATATACACATACATGTGCGCGTGTGTTTCTGCACATTATAATGCTGGCCCAATTTTTGACAAGTCCATGACATCAATAGTAAGCATCAAACTCAAAATTCACATAACAGCATCGAGCATATAGAAGCTGCATCAGTGCATCTAAGTCAATGCTTGTCCCAATACATTCAATAGATATACAACTAATCACAGACAGAGACATTGCCTTTAAAAGAGCTTGTCCCAAATTCGACTGTTATCACTGAACAATCTAAATTTATTATTTCCCAAGAAACCACAAAAAGAAACAGGGTTATTAATTGCATAAAGGATATGAATGATTACGTAAATGAGTATATTGTGATGGTGGGTGTAATTAATACCAGAATAGAAAAAATTTTATCCCCCAGAAAATTTGTTCTTTAAGTTGATACGATGTTAATATCACAGCTTTCTTTAGGTTAAAATATGGGCTTGGGGGAGAGGCTGATAAAAACCACTAAAAGCATACAAAAAGGTAAGAACCAGGTCACTCTGTCAGAATTCCAAAAAGTTACATACATGTCTCTGACTTTTCCAGCACAAAACAGCTTCTAAGAGCAAGTAAAGAAAGGCACTCAGACATTGTTGTTTAAGTTATCCAACAGAAGCTCCTCATCCTCTTAATTGCTGTATTGCAGCATACAACTTCCTGCGAGGCCCAAGAGCAAATACACCCATCTCCTTGAGATCTTCCAGAGTAAGTAGTGGCAGGGTCTCCTCATCCACCTCATGCATTTCGAATACATCAGCATACTTATGAAACCCTAGGTCCTCCAACCATCTCCTAACACTATATACATTCCTATCTCCAACTCTTATTTCATTCCATTCATTGCTTGATTTGAGAAATGCAACATTATCTTCACAATGAAAATGTTCCCTCCAGTATTCACCGGAATTGCCCAGCTGCCAGATATTATCAGCAGGTTCATCCATGTCATATTCACAAACCTCTTTGCTGGTTGCAGGTGCATCATGATCTGAAAAGTCCTTAAATCCATTAAAATCCTGAAGATCACTGCAGATATCCAATGTGAATCCAACAAATTCCTTTCCACTATTCTCTTTTGCATCTTCGTTATTAAACTGGGGGCTAAGTTTAGAACTCCAAGAATGACCGAAAACACCATTGTTCACTGTAATGCTCCGCCCTCTCCGCTTCATAACCCTAGTCTTCCGGGTTATGGTGCCAAAATTCAATTTGGACATAGACATGTCATCTGAACAAACAAATTCCAAGCCTGGCTTTAGAGAATTTGGATTTTTGTTCTCTGTATTGTGTTGCAAATCGGCTGACATCTTTGGAAAGAGACCTTCGTCAGAAACTAAGAATTCAGAAGATTTTGGCTCAGTAAATCCAGTAAAGGTATTTAGCTCAGTTTCCTGAGGGCTCACAAAATTGGATTTCCATCTCTTATGCCCCATATTTACTGTAGTTCTCTGAGAAAACCCACATGCAAAAGCAGCAGAGACATCTCCTATCTCCCCCAACCTAACATTTGGGCGCCTTTGTCTTTTTGAATTCATGCTTAGGACCAACATTTTTATCCAGACTCCCAATACAAATCAAATCCTGAAGCAAACCCTAGAACACAATCCCACAAATTGAATTCAGAATCACGCCAAAAAAAGTTATCAAAGTTAATTATAAGAACAAAACCAACGACCTAGATAATATAGGCCACAGATATAAATAAGAACTGAAAACATAGCAGCATAAAAATGATGAACAAACACAATCCGGTTCAAGGGCCATGCTTATTGACAAAAATCTTCAAATACCAATGAACAGATACAGACAAAGAATTACAGAAAATAAACCTTGTGACGTGCCACCAAAGTTTAAATCTTTGCATGTTTCCCGACTTTGAAAATTGGAGATTGCAGAAGGCCGATATAATATTTTCCTCAAACCACAGAGATGACTATGCAAGAGGAGAGGTATCTAGTGTTGTGTCCTTCAGTGGGCAGAACAAGAGAGTAAGGGAGAACCTACAGTTGAGCCAATGCTCTCGCTGGGGACAAATTGAATTTAGATTAGATTTAGCTTTCAGACATGGATGGAGACATTTATTCAAATATACTAATAACGTAAGAGACTCGAGAGCATCCTCTGCCAGGTGGAGTCAACGGGAAATGATCAGATGAACCGTTACTCTCAATTATCTTGGTGTTCTCACTCTCTTTCTGACGTGTGGCACACACCCCACGTACCAGAGAAAATAAATGCCCTTTAGTTGACAGCGTATCATAATTTTTTTATTACAGATTTTTTATGTAATATTTCGGGTTGAAGTTATCATTTTTTAATGAAACTCACATAAAAATTTAATATTTATTTAATATTATTAATTAAATTTTTATATTAAAAATTATCAATTAAAATTTAATTCGTTAATTTATTTTATTTTATTTTAATTTTAATTTAAATAATTATAAAAAATTAGAATTATTTTTATTATTAAAATACTTAAAAACTTGTTTAAATGAAATCTTCACTTAAAAGAAAGGTTGTCTTTATTCTTCTAAACACTTATTTATTTATTATTATTTTTTATTATTCATTTGCACATATATATATACACACTCAACTTCTTGATTTTGATATTTTCATTTATTTTGCATGTTCTTTTTAACGTCAATTCATATATCACGTTAATAATTTTATACTCTTTACTTAAGACGTAAATACCATTTTATATTTTTATATTGAGTATATAAAATATAATGTAAAATAAGCTAAGTAGTGTTTGAAAATAATATATAAAAAAGAATTTAAAAAATCATGCAATGTAATATGGTATGTTTGAGGTTTAGTATATAAAAAAAGGAAGAAAAAAAGGAAGATGGCTAGGAATAAGGTAGATGTTCGTTTGTATAGGGATGAAATGAATAGAAAAAAAAAAGAAAAAGAAGAGATAGAAAAGGAAAAATAAACAAAAGAAAAATAATAAACGAAAGAAAAAAAATAAGGAAGGGAGAAAGGTAGTGATGAAAGGAAGAGAGGAAAAAAAAAAATGAAAGAAAAGAGCATAGCATAAATGGGTATTTGCTTGTTTAAGGAAGAGAAAAAGCAAAAAAGAAAGAAAAGATAGGAGAATGAGAAGGGATGACTTTGGTCTATTAGAATTATTAAAAAAATAACAAAGATTGATAATGATGTGAAATTATTTGATAAATTGAGTTTTTTTTTAATTTTTTATTGATTTATTTAGTTTTATTTATATTTTCAAAAATAATGGAATCGCTCTAATATTATTTTAATTTTTTAAAATTTTTAAAAATAAAAAACATTTTAAGTTCTTAAGGATATAAAAAATTTTAAAAAATAGATTTTCATATTTTTAAGATGAAATTTACTTTTAAAAAAATAAAAATGTATATTTTAAAATTTTGATAAATATAAAAAAATCTCAAAAGAAACATTTTTATACTCTTTAATATAAATATTATTTTTAATAAAAATAAAGATATATATTTTATATTTTTGAAAAGTAAAAAAAAAGTTTAAAGAGAAAGGTTTTTATATTTTTTAATATAAAAATTATTTTTAAACAAATATATATGTTTCAAGTTTGTGAAAAATATGAAAAAAAAATCTCACAAAAAGTTTTTAGGCATTCTAAAATGAAATTATTTTTTTGAAATAATATATAAAAAACATGTTTTAAGTTTTTGAGAAGCAAAAGAGATAAGTTTTTATATTTTTTAATATAAAATTATTTTTAAAATTAAAAATAAATTTTAAATTTTAACAGTACAAAAAAATTTCAAGAGAGATTTTTATATTTTTATAAAAATTATTTTAAAATATATATTTTAAAAATATGAAAAAATCTCAAAAGACAATTTTTCATACTTTCTATTACAAAGATTATTTTAAAAAAATAAAACAAGTATATATTTTTAAGTCCTTAAGAGTATAAAAACAATTTTAAGAGAGAAATTTTTATATTGTTAGTATAAATTATTATTACGGTAAAGGTTACATAAAACTATGATATTTATCTAAGATTACAAATTAAATTTTAATGTTTAAAAAGTGACAAAATCGAACCATGATTTATTAATTTAAATTAAATTAAATATTTTTTTAAAAAATAAAAAATAAAAATATTGAAATTAAAGATCTTATATAACGAATTTCGACTTGAAATGTTTTCATTGATGTAAAAAAAAAATAATCAAGCTACCATCACAAAAAAATTTATAGTTTTTTGAGTATAAAAAATATATGTTTTTAAAATTTATACCATCAAAATTTAAAAAAGTTTACATAAAATAGATTTTATATTAAAAAATTATTGAAATTTGAATGATGGATCCAAAATGGTATGAAAGATTTATTTAAGTTATTTTTGAGGTATTTTAATAACAAAAATATCACTTCTTAATTTTTCATAATGATTTGAGTTAAGAACTAATTCGAACTAAATTGATAGACCGATATTCGATTTATCACTTTTTAAATATGAGAGTTTGATTTGTAATGTACGATAAACATTAAAGTTTTATATAACTTTTACCCTTATTATTATTTTTTAAAAAAAACTTATTTTTGAGATAATAAAAAAATTTTAAGGGAGAAATCTTCATATTCTCTAAAATGCTTCCAAAAAAAAAAATATTTGCGTGGCTTTAAATTTATTTGTTATTCCCAATTGATGGAATATGATATTTGAGTTTAAGTTTAAGTTTAAATTTAAATATTAAATATCAATACTTTGCTTTTGCTAAAGTTATGAGATATCAAAATATTTTTTATATATTTTAATGTAATGTTGTTTTACATTTTAGTTTAATAGTGACATGTTATTGTATTTGTATGAGTCATAAAAAAATGTTTTGCGTGTTAAAGATTGAACAAGATTAAGACCTTTATATTATCTATCATAAAAATTATTTTTGAGAATTAAAGGTGAAATAAGAGTTAAATCTTTATATTTTAAAAAATTAAAATTTTGTTCGTTTTCTTTTCATGCACATCTAAATTTCTTTTGATACATATTTATTTGAGAATAAATTTTAACAATCAAGTAAATATTAAAACCAAGAAATAACTATGATTAATTGGTATTGATCTTTGGACATTATTGTGGTGCTGACCCTTCCCCATTCCTAATTGACTTTCAAACCCGTATTTTAAATTTTAAAAGGTCAATATTGCGTTATTTATATTTATTCTTAATCTAAAAAGTAATTTTCAAAAATAAATGAGTTTTGATGTTTCAATCATACTATAAAAAAGATTGATGAGGACTCTCTTTATTTTATTTTTTATTTTTATTCATCTAAAATAAAATCATACAAAAGCATTTTTCAAATCGTTTCGAGGATTCGATCAAGTCAAAACTTGTTGTGATAACTATCATATCATCAATGTATGCTTCTACATCTTTTCTATTTTGGTCTTAAAACACCACTAAAATCAATCATTGATAAGTGACCCTTACATTCTTTAACTCAAAGGATATCATCCTGAAACAAAATGTTCCTACCTTAATAATAAAAGAGGTAACTATTTATTTTTTATGTTCATCTTGATTTGATTATAGCCTGAGAATGCGTCTATAAAACTTAACACTTTGAATCCAGTCGTATTGCTTAATAGCTAGTAAATTCTTGGGAATTATAGGCCTTTGGGCAAGCTCAGGTGTGGTCAATGAAGTCCACATGCATTTGTCATTTTCTAGTGGATTTCTTAACTAAAATGACATTGGACAATTATTCTAAGTACTTGACCTATCTTAGGAAATCTACTTCCAATAGCCTTCACATTTATGCTTTTATAGCCTTTTACCTTTTTATAGTAAAATTCTTCTTTTTTTTTTTATCATACTAATCTGTATTTGGGGATCATGTTTAAATTAAGTGTGGTTATATCTAGATTGATTTTTGGTATGTTTACTATAAACCATGTAAAAACATTGGAGTTATCTTTCAAAAATGTCACTGACCTTTCTTTAAACTTTCTAGGGAATGAAGTACCAATTTTTAGTGTCTTTTTTAGGGCTAATATAGCTTCATTTAAGCATATTATGGGCTCATCCCTAAGATCTACTTCATTAATGAGACACATTTCTTTTTTCCTCGAGTTTTACTAAGTAATACTAATAAGAAAACATTTCTTTACGAGTTATTGGTTGCCCTTTATTTTTCTAACACCTTTGGGTGGTGGGAGCCATGTCAAGAAATGATAATTGGAGACTATGGTTTAGAGAATGTTTAAACATGAACGACTTAAAAGTTTATTGTAACCTAATAGCATTTTGACCACCAAAAACTTAATCATCGCTTGCTTCGAAGTCTTTCTCGTGAGTAAAGGAAGCAAAATAATTCCTTCATCTGACATTGCTTTTCCCTCAAACTTCCTAGGTTCATTACAAAGTTTTATTTTAACAAAGATCGGTTCATACAACCATTGGTAGAGCTCTAATTGTCAATTAACATCTTGTGCATCTCAAAATATGCAATTATTAGGCTAATAACCAAAGCATCATCATGTGCGTAATTTAAATCCCTTTCAAATCCTTATCTAATGAGGCAGTCATCTCACCATTGGGTCTTATCCTTAGAGTTCAAGATGTATAAGAATAAGGCTTTTTTAAGGATGACTCTACATATTTATGGTTGCTTACTCGATGATAACTTCCACTATTTCATCCAAAGGGACAAATGGGGACTCATTTAAAGTTAGAGGCTCTACCATAAATTTTGCTTGTATCACCTACATTTGTTTTGGCGAGAGTTTGATTTAAGTTTATCATTCTCCTCACGTATTATTTCAATGTATCCCTCTTAAATTAAGTACTTTATTTCTTTGTAAAGTACCATGCATACCTTTGTACCATATTTGATCTCCTAATGGTGGTGATAATACTGAGACACTCTCACAATGCTGTAGGTGTGACCATCCTTTTAGGGTACTTTAAGAATCTTTCACTCTGAATCACCGTCATGACTTATATCTAAGAAGTATTGAATGGGGTAAAAACTTATCGATTCACCAATGCTTTATTTTATGTCCTCAATCAACACTAGCTTTCCTCAAAATTTCACAAGTCATCCTTAGTCATTTGTCTTTAACTTTCTTCTAAGTTATTACCTCCTATCCATTCTTTTTATTTATTTTTTATTTTTTTGCTATTCTACTCATTTCGAACATATTTCTCTGTCATGATCAGCAGCTCAGCCATGCTTTGAATGAGTTTCGTGCATATTGATTCGAAGAACGACCCCTCATGCAGTTTTTCCATAATTATAAACATTGATGTTGAGTTTTATAGCTGATCCATTTGGAATGCTTAACGTTTAAATCTTAACAGAGTTTCACAATAATTCGTCTAACATCTATTATATTGTCATTAAATGGTAGAGGTATCATTTACTTTTTTTATTGCTAATAAAATGTCTTAGAAATAATTACAAGATTTGTAAAAGCTCATTATACACCCTAGATGAAGTGAAACATACCATTTACAATCAAGTTTATATAGCATGGTCAAAAAAACTTTGCATAAGGTGACATTTGACGCATTATATACTAGTATCATGCTTTTATATTTGTCAAAGTGATCTTTAGGTCTTCGATCCCCAAGTATGGCTCAATTTTTAGAATTCTCGTTAGTTCAAAATTGAAATTATTTAGTATCACATCAAGAAATAGGGATTAAAAATCATAGTGGTCATCTCCTTCTTTGTTCTAAAATTCTTCTAAGTGTCTTATTGGTTTGTCTAAAAATACTATTAATTTTATTTAAATTTATTAAAAAATTAGAAAAAATTATTTAATATAAATAAATTTAAAATTTTTTTAATCATCATTATGTTAATATATTAATTATATTTTATTAATTATTATTTTAAAGTATTATAAACATAAATTAGAATTACTATTAATCATATCTTATGTTACATTAAACACATTATAGTATTATATATAATCCTAATCCAATTCAATCCAATTCAATATAATTCCATCCCAATGAATAATCCAACCCTATCATGGCTTCGTTTCATGCGCATCAAACGAAGCCTTAGTGACTTTTCCTCATTTTTTTTATTTTCTTTTCAATTTCCTCCTTTTACATTCTCCTTCATATTGATCTTTCTCAATTACAACTGTTAGGTTTCCTATCAACTCTTGTCAAGCTCCAATTGTTAGGTGTTTCTTGTTGCATATGTTGATACTTTCCTCTCGTCTTATCTTTTTCATATCCTTTCAATCATGTTAAGATAGTTTTCTTAGACCATTTTAAACACTAAACACTAAATTTAATATTATTTTGATATTAAAAAATATTTTTAGAATATTTTAATATTAATTAATTTATATTAAATTAATATTATAAATATTATTTCAATAATATTAAATAAATTAAATTATACATGAAAATACTAATTTATTTTGAATTTTTTATGAGGTATTTTTAAAAATATAATTTTGTTTTATAATATAATTTATATATTTAATTATTTATAAAAATTAAACAAATTATAACTTTTTAAAAAATAATAAAAAAATTCAGTGCAGCTAAATGCACTAAACACTAAATTTGATGTTTTATTATAGTTATCAAATTGAAGATGAATTTTACTATTTTTTAACCTCAAATTAGTGGTTTGGTAATACCTGAAAGATGGTCTGTCTTGTGCTAATGCTCTCATTGTCATCTATTGTTCCAAGCTTTCATGCAAGGACGGCTTGCGGAGCTGATGGGGCTGCCCATGGAATTGGCCCTGGTGTTGGACCCCTCCCAATCGGGGAGATATATATATATATATATATATATATATATATATTTATTTATTTATTTATTATGCACAAAATTAAAATGTATAAAAATTAGAAAATAAATGAATTGTATGCTTCATAGACTATTAGGTAACTCAAGAATTATCCAAAAAGCTAAAAATAAAATTATTGTTAACAATAATATTATTAATAACAATAATTTTTTAATATTAATATTATTATTATTTAATTATGATTATTAAAAAGATTGTTGGACAGTTTCAATTTGGTCCAAGCACCAAGCTGAATTCGCTCGGTTGACCTGGACAGCTTACATTTCTGGGCCTTCACTTCACTGAAGCAAAACCTCACATTTTCTTCTCGTCATCATCGATCAGTCTATCAACATTCGACGAAGCCAAACACAAAACCACTGATAGCGAAAAAGTTGAAGCGAGTGATTGATTGAGTGAGTGAGAGAGGGAGAGATAGGGGAATTGGAGAGGACGCAATCGGGATGGACATATGGAACAAAGCCCGAAGCTTTGCTGAGGAAGCGGCTAAGCGTTCGCAGGATCTGACCAAGGAAACGGCTAAGCGCTCCTTGGAGCTAACCATCGGCTCCTCGAGGCTCTCCGACATCGTATCGGAGACGGCGAAGCGGTCAAAGGAAATCGCAGCCGAGGCGTCGAGGCAAGCCGATCGGATCCGTGCGGAAGCCACTAAGCGAGCCGAGCAGATCAAGTCGCTCGCAGAGGGGCTCGCCCCGACGGAGCTTATGGTGAAGCCTCAGGAGAAGGATCTGGAGTGTTTTGGCATCACCGAAGAGTTGAGGGAGTTCATGACGGGGATAACTAGGAGTACCTTTCAGGATTTTCCTTTGCAAGGTAAATTTCATCTAAATTTTGTTTGTTCGTTTTGTTTATATATTACCTTTTGATTGCTGAGAAGATGCGCGAAATGGAAAGAAATTCTCGGACTTTGATAATGAAGTATGTAATATGCGGAAATGAAACTTTAGGATCACATCAGGAGATTGATTTTTTGATTTTAAGATTTCTTCTGTAGTTTGGTACTGGAGAAGAGCAAAAGTAAGTTACACTATATCGAGGCAAACTAAAGGTCTTTAGTTGAGGATGGTATTGAATTTTCTAGGAAAATAGTTAATGATCAATGCTTTAAATTTGTTGTTTTTGTTATTTTCAGTTCTCTCAGGAGAATCATTTAGTAACATGAGTAAGTTTGATGTTCTGAATTTGCAAAGAGAAGTACAAAAAGGGAGTTATCTTAGCGGGAGAGTTCATAAATTGTCCAAATGGTTGTCTGATTCACTACATCCTTGGAAGTGATGCAAGTTTAGATGCTTTAAAGTTCAAATTTTGGTGATTGAGTTTAGGCATCTGTTTCTAAATTTGTCACTTATGTTTCTTATCTGTACTGATTTTAATCATTTGGCAGTGTTGTGGCTATTTGTGCAGATTTTATTCAGATTTCATTATTTTTACTGATTAAATGCTTGATATAACATTATATGTGTAGCATATTTTTGGACCTGTGGTGGTAGGTTCTTGTTCTGAGTACATGAATATGCATGACCGTACAATTTGGTCTTATTTTATGAATGTTTCTCCACGTGTAGCAAGCTGATGGGTCAGATGTCAATGTGCAGATGATTCACCAATGTCTGATGTTCCCACATTCTCAAATGTTAGGCAGGATCTTACAGAATGGCAAGCTCAACATGCCAATCTTGTCCTTACAACAGTCAAGGTAGTTTTTTTGCCTATTACCTATAATTCTTGGCTTTATTTATTGCCGCAACATGTGCGCAACATGGGGCAACCTATCTCCCTAAATCTTGATTTTTCAGTGTGGTTGATTTTGTTCATAAAATTGGAGTTGGCACAAATCAATTTGTATGTGAGTAGTCATTGAATGAAATCTATCCAAGTTTACTAAACACTAAGTTACACTTAGGTGACTAAAATAGAGGAAAGTATAAGTACTGCACAGAACCCATTTTGAGAATGAGGACAAATCTATAAGTTACCCAAAAGAGGTTTCTTTTATATTGATTAAAATATTGATAGCTTATTATTATTAAGAAGTATGGAGAGAAGGACTCAAATCCTCTGCTCAGTGCTGATCTTTTGAGGATTTGAAAAAGAAATAAGAATTAATCCTAACTATTAATTTATTTCAACGACATGTGAACCCATAACTAATATCTTTAACTCTATCATAAAAGATTTATTAATTTTATTTATTAATTTTTTTGTTGTTCTAAATTTTACTAGAATTTCTTCAATTGAGTCATCATTATGAAAAAAGTGAGAAACATTCTTCACTTCAAGAATATGGAGTAAGATGATTATTACTATTTAATCACCAATTTTCTTTCATCATTGAAGATTTTCTTATTTCATGAGATGAATCTAAGTTCCTCGTTATCATGATGACTATGGAAAAAAATCTTTTTGTGTCTCTGTGAATTCATTTGAATAACATGAGAAAATTGTCATTACTAATAATTTTTGATTTATTCATCACTAGAAAATAATAGTAATAATAATCATAAAATTATTAGAGTATAATGATGTTTCTATAAGCTTGTGTCAGATTGGTTTTTTAAATTTTTTTCATTGCAAAGAAATTGATTGAACAACTTCAGAGCTTTGGAGAAATCACCATTATGATTACTATTTGTTCCTTCGTTGGATTTTAGTTTATTATTTTCATTTTTTTAGTTATACCATTTTATTTTTGATCCCGAGCATACCTTCATACATACATAATATATATATTATTTTCATTTTTTTTAGTTATACCATTTTATTTTTGATCCCAAGCATACCTTCATACATACATAATATATATATTATTTGCGTGGCACCAAGGGAGTGCTATCCTTTACGAATGTAGTTAGTTTTGAAAGGTTAGGATTTTCGTAAAATCTGTTAAATCCTTATCATTTACAACAGAAGTACCTAATACCCATATTTTTAGTGTATTTAACCAACGATCTAATAGTAGTATCTATTGGTGTCTCAAATCCTTTAGGAGCTCTTTTATATCTCTCGTGCCACATCATTCTAACAATCTTCCTTTTCTTATTTGCACTCAAATCCGCTCATGCCACCAACTCTTTCGATATAGGGCCCCAAAATAGCTTAAGACACCGCTAGTGTAGCACTATAGCTTTCTTCCAAAGCTGTCTGGCCCGTTTGCACCATAGAAGAATGTGACCACCCTTTTCCTTCCGTTCTTTACATAGAACGCATGGTTAACCATAATTTTTCTCTCTTTTTTAGATTATCAATAGTGAGAATCTTCTCCTACACCTCACAAGCGAAAAAAGCCCCTTGAGTAGGGACTTTTTTTCTCCCAATAGATTTCCATGGAAAATGTATTTCAACTTCAGTTTTAATACCGTAAAAAATGACTTTGACAATAAACTTATCATTGTTGACGAAAACTTGTTTACAATTCTCTTAATTTTCCTTGCTCATATCACTTTTGTTGGATAAATCTTTGCATGAAATTTTTCAAATTGCCTCACTTCCTGGTCTTGATCATTCCTTTTAAATTGAACTACCCATGAAGTCCCTCTACTATTCTCCCTCACATTCTCACACATCAAAGCATTTTTATCACACACTGTAGAATACAATTCAGGGTATTCTTCACTAAGAGACTTGTCACCACACCATCTATCATGCCAAAATTTGATAGAGTTACAGACCTTTCCTTGAACCTCACCCAAAGCTCTAACTCTTCCCACCCTCTCCTGATCTCCATCCATACACGAGACTCATATGCTTCATTCTCCCTTATTTGTCATCAATCCCCCATCAACCACTCCATATCTAGCCATTTACCTATGAGTGCTTTATTAAAGGATAATAGTGGTTTGATCCCTAGCCCTTTTCCGTTCGAGTCACCACCCTCTATCTTACTAGGTGAAATTTATAAATATCCCTCATGTTGCCTCATAAAATTCTCAGCTGCAACAACTTTAGTTTACAGGCAAATTCCTTAGGAATAGGAAACATATACCAGCAAGTTTGAAAGACTACTTTTAATCTGAGTAGGTGTTCTACCCTTTGACAAGCAATGACGCTTCCATCCCACAGCTTTCTTTCAAACCTTTCAAGACTACCATTCCATGTTGCCACATAAAATTCTCAGCTGCAACAACTTTAGTTTACAAGCAAATTCCTTAGGAATAGGAAACATATACCAGCAAGTTTGAAAGACTACTTTTAATCAGAGTAAGTGTTTTACCCTTTCACAAGCATTGACGCTTCCATCCCACAGCTTTCTTTCAAATCTTTCTAGAGTACCATTCCATGCGATGGTGAATAAACACTTAGCCCCAAGGGGTAAGCCGAGGTATTGTATTGGAAGTGCTCCCATTTTACATCCCATAAGGTCGTCAACTACTTACCATCCACATTATAGCCAATTGAGGTTAACTTGCTCAATTTGTTTTCAATCGTGAAACTGCGTCGAGGACCAAGATACCTCTTAGGTTGATCAATTGTTCTTACTCTATCCTATAAAAGATTATGGTGTCATCTCCAAAAAGATGTGAAACTATCACCTTATGCCCATGTTTCCCAGCACTTATAAATAGCATATTACAACACATAATATAGATTTGTAGTCTTTCTCAAAATAGGTGTAGTGGGATACTCATACCTTTCTTACACTCAACTACGCGCCAACCCAGTTTTGATTTTCGTAAACCGATTCTACTATTTTAATAACTTAAGTTTGGATTGGTGTTTACTAAAATTGTGTGGATTTAATTAGGTGACAATCACATCCAAAATGATTAGTGGTGACTCCATTTTTATAAACAAAATTTACTAAGGTCGACTACAATACATTTGTGCTCACATTGTGACATGTTTCAAAAGTGTCTACCATTTATAATTGCTTGCTAGCTGGATCCAGTTTTTTTTATGACTAGTAGTTGCAACCCATCTAAATTAGACTAGTTCCAACTGAGCGATGCTTTAGTTTCCGACATGATTCTTGGCTTATTATATTGTTCCACATATAGAAACCTTGTGTTTTCAATTAATTTGAGTTGATGGGATATCAAAAAAGTTTAAAATAAAAATGGCTTCAAACATGGTTTTGTTATTGTAGTTAATTCAATTTTCTTTCATAAAGTTGTGTACCTGGTGATATTCCGTGGCGATGTTGCTATGGATGTTAGTTTCTGGTCTAGAAATGTGGTCGCACTAGAAATCGATGAGTCATCTATATTTGTAGATATGAATATTCAACAGCTGTATCTTGGCAGTCTCATATCCTATCAACACAAATACTTAAGGATAAATTGAAGAGTATAAGTAACATGGTTTTCTAAGTAAAAACTGAAATAGTCACTAGCTAGATATGCTATATCTGCCAATATATTCTTTTGTATAATAAGATCTTTCTCGATATATCTCAAGACGTGATTGTAATCTATGTAAGTTCTAATAATTTTTTATTCATTAAACTTCATTTATCTAGTAATTTTGGAAATGGATTTATGTGTTCTTGTTTGTTTTGTGTTTATACTTTATATGTGTCTCCCTTTGTATATTATATTTTTGTTATAATGATTTAATACTTCTCGGATAAAAAAGAGTTCACCAAATCGAACTACCACTTTAGTGGTTTGACTTTTAGCTTTTGTGAGGTGTTAAATTGAAGTTGGTGGCGCGAAGTGGTGAGAAAGTTCAAAGGTATTAATTCTCATACTTTCAAGGCTCCTCTCTATTAGAAACTTATCCAAATTTCTTCAATAGGCTTTATCATAATTATGCTACCTAAAAATATCAAGTCGCTTGGTGTGGACATGTGGAGTTAAGACTCCAGATGCTAGTGATGGAATGGTGATTTGATGGGGAACTTGCAAACCAAAAACACGGTTAAGAGGCGTAGCTAGGCGATCGGGATACCCTCTAACGATTAAGTTAGTATGGAGTTAAACAAAGCTTGAGCTAAAGGATAGATAGCCTGTTTAGAATTTACTTGTGGTTATGTTTATATAGCCGTTCAAAGTGTAGTATTGTCATTTCATCATTGAGTATATGTCCTAATGTTGGTAGGTGAGATGTCGATTTGCTTTTTGGTTAATTCTTCGCTTTTTTTGTACTTTCGAGATGTCTGTCTTCAATTGTGTTGACTATGTTGTTGCCAATCTGACACCCTGGCTTGTCTTGTGTCGTCCTAATTTTTACTCTGGTAACTTGTTCTATCGTTCAGCGTGGCTTCTTGGGAGAGCATGTCCAAATAAGGTCAGGCAGACCATGGACCTCTAGTGAGGCTCAAATCAAATTTGATCGTATTACAAGTCCCCCATTCCTAAGGTTGAAAAAGCCAACTTCAGTGTTCTCCAGCATTGGGGAGCAAATTACTTGAATTTTTTATTTATTTGTATACATACATACACACACACACACACATAATTGGTTGTTTGTGCGGACATAAGTGGTCCACATGCGGACCACCGTGTGATCTCCTGTGTGGTTCGCATTGCAGACTTCCATGTGATCTTCATGTGGATTTATTTTTCTCTTTTCTTATGTTTTCAACATCGCCATCATTTATTGCTTCGTATCTCGCGAGAGATGACATTTGATTGATAGATACTTGTTAAAATTTTAATTTTCTCTTTGTGTTTTGTGTTTGTCTCTTTAAATTTTATGGCATAGGGTACCTTAATCCTTGTGCTTGTTCTTTCATCTTTTTTTGTTAGGGTTCAGGCACTTGTCGTGCTTTGATTGGAAACTTTCATTTATATATAGCCATTGCCACATCTTTCTCCTCACTTCTTCGTTTTGGCCTTTTTCGATAAGCTTTTTTTTTTTTTTTTTCCTTTCTTTCTTTTAACTTATCATGGTTAAATCCTTCCTGTTGCTTCTCCTTCTTCCATTATCACTCCTTCTCGCCTTAAAGGTGTTAGGTTTCTTCATAAATTCAGCTGTTTTTTAAGCATCTTTATCTCTTCTAAGTAAGATAGAACGTGTGATTTTTCACAGCAATGTCTCTACATATATAAGAAAGCCTTGTTTATGGCATTTGAATCCCATACCCTCGATTTGTTTGAGAATTATGCATTTCTTTGAGACCTTCCCTATACAGCTTACCTTTAAAAGCTAAGGGATTGCAGCAGGTATTGGGCGGCACACGATGCAGAGATGAGACTACTATGGCAATAAATGATGAAGGTGCAACTATTCCAATTGGCATGATCATCGAGGCTGTGATTGAGGAGGGAGGCTGTACCACGGAGGAACTCGTCGAATCTGAACCAATAGAGTGCCTCATCTCGCGCTGTTGCTTCCTTTTTGTTGCTACAAGTTCAAACTTGCATTTCGCACGCTCACGGACAACGACGACGTCAGTAAAAGAAAGCTCCATTTTGGCGAAACCGGTGAGTTGTCGGAGTAAAAAATCTTGAGAGAAGTCTCGTAGTCGGATGCACTTAAAAAAGGATGGTTAGAAACCCAAAGAAAAGAGATGATAAAAGACAATGAAATCAAAAAGAAAAAAGAAAAAGGTGTTGACTAACAAGCCTCTCAGCTGTCAGAAGAGGATAAATGGAGAAAAGAATTAAACTGAGTCAATGGAGGAACCGAGTGGTAAACACGATAAAAAACCATAGAATCGTAAGTCTTGCTCAAATTGATAGCGGGCCTATCACAAAAAGTGTCAAAGATTTATTGGCTTCTAGAGTCTGTCAAATAAGGAGCTTTGCCTCTAACAAGAAGGTTAACTCCACATACGAACGAACACTCTGACAACTTGTCTTATGAGACAAAAATGAATTTTTGGTTCCAATGATTTAAGTCATGCTCTAGAGGTCCTAAAAGCTGTTGGTCCTGTTGGGTCAAGGAAAAAATACCACCTCAAAGACGACATTCTGAGGAGAAAAAAACTTAGTAAAGATATCTACAAGATAGTAATCAAAACCCACTAAAGTAATTGCTCTTAGGAAGCTAGTTACAACGTACCGACTTTTAAGGGTGAGTTGGGTAGGGGAGAACTTAAAGAAAATGTATGGTTCCCAAACGAACCGAGTGTATGGGATTCAAATACCTGTAAACAAAGCTTCCTCATATATGCAAAGGCAATGCCTATGAAAATCACAAGTTGTATCTCGTTTTAAAAGGACAAAGGTGCTTAAAAAGCAGCTAAATTCATGAAAGGATATGATACTTTTAAGGCTATTAAGGAGTGATAGTGGAAGAAAGAGAATAATAACGAAGGATTCGGTCATGACAAGTTAAAAGACAGAAAGGAGAAAAGCTTACTAAAGAAGTTAAGGAGAATGTTAAAACGAAAAAGTGAAGAGAAAAATGTGGTAAGGGCTATTTATAAATGAAGGTTTTCAATTAGAGCATGACACGTGGTTGAACTTTAACAAAAAAAAAATGAAAGGAAAAGCACAAGAATTAAGGTAACCTATGCCATAGAATTAGAAGAGATAGGCATGGACTGTGAGGAGAAAATTAAATCTTCAATAATCATCTATCAATCAAATGTCGTCTCTCACGTGGTACAAAGAACAAATGATGGCAATGTCAAGAATATAAGGAAAAAGAAAAATAAGATCACATGAGGATCACATGGGAGTCTGCAATTCAAGTCACATGGAGTTCGTAAATGCGGACCAAATGAGAGACCGCATGGTGGTCCGCATGCGGACTACATTAGAGTTTGCGTGCGGACCACCTTGATGTCTACGCGAACAACCAATTATTTATATATACATACATGTGAGTAAAAAATTTAGGTAACTTGTTCCCCGATATTGAAAAACGTTGAAATTGGCTTTTTTAGCCTTAAGAGTGGGGAGACTTGTGATAGAGTCATATTTGATTTGAGTCTCATGAGAGGTCCATGATCTACCTGGTCTTGTTTGAACACACTCTCCAAAAAAGTCATGGCGAGCGATAAAATTTAGTAATTAGAGCATAAATCAGCGGGTCAACAAGAGACGCTAAGATGTCAGATTGGCAGCAGCAGAGTCAACATTACTGAAGGCTGACAACCTGACGGTGCAGAGAAAGCGAAGAATCAACCGAAAGACAAATCGGTGTCTCATCTACCAATGTAAGGACTAGTCGTATTCCATGATAAAATGACAAGAGTACCTTTTAAACAACTATATAAATATAACTACTGGATAGACTATTCATTTTTTAGCTGAAGGCTTCTTTAACTCCATACTGACTTGATCGTCGGAGGGCACCTCGATCACCTAGCGACACTTCTTGATCGTGACTTTATTTTGCAGGTTCTTCGTCAAATCATCTTTCCATCACTACCATCTGGAGTCTTTAACTCCACAGTGTCCACACCAAGTTGCCTAACATTTTTAGGTAGCATCAAATAAGTACTTGGTTAGAGTAGATCGTGTATCTTCAACTTGATTGATTAATATTCATTGTTGTACTTCAAAGATGGGCTAACATGTTTTTTTTCGATATGTCTTATTCTTCTTCTTATCTTGTGATCCATATACATGAATCTTATATAGCATCTTTTTTGATCGGTATGTTTACTAGTCGTCTCTGTGTTATATGCTTCATTCCAGGAAATTGCAAAGTTACGGTATGAGTTGTGTCCACGCGTTATGAGAGAAAGGAAATTTTGGAGGATATATTTTATATTAGTCAACAATCATATTGCACCGTAAGTAAACAGTCTCATGGGCTTAACATTCATTCTTGATTAGTTAATGCAGATATTCACAGTTGAAACAAATTGGCTTTCTTTGTGACTATCATTATCATCCCCTATATATATATATATATATATATATATCAATTTCACCACAAGCAAAAGGGCACCAGTTGTATTTGTAAAGTCAATTATTTTATGGTCATAAATATGCGAAGGACAATATCTTGTTCTATTCCCTTCTAGGACTAGATGATCACTATGTCTGGGTTCTAAATTTTACTTGTGATTCCATTAGCTATGAGAAGCGGTATATGGAGGAATTGAAGCTGAAATCTGAAGAACAAGTAAAAGGTGACAGACTGAAGGAACCTCCAAAGGTTGAAATAACTTCTAAAAGAGAGGTGACAGAACCAGAAAAGCAGAACAAAACTTCAACCTCATCATGTGCTGAGCAAGACTTGGATGTATTTCTTTTGGGTGGAGATAGTGATGATGTCCCAGGTAACTCATAATTCTTCAAAGAAAATTTGTCCATGGTTAATTAATTTTGATAGATACAGCTTTCGTTGCTGCTTTTCTATGCTTGAACAGCATTCCTGTTTACCATAGATAGATTCGGTATCCTTCTGCATGGACAGGATTGTTTCAAGTGCTGACAACATTGTTGTGATGAAACAATCTGCTTCTCCAACCAAAGTACAATGTTTATGCTATTTCAGTTGTGGACTGCTTAACCTTAACTGTTGCATAAGTTTCATCCTCTTGATAATTCCTAAATCCTCGTTTTTCTATTAAAACCTGATCCTGATTTCACCTGGTGTTTGATTCTTGATAAGAATGAGGTGACTAAATGTTTTGATAATTGCAGCCTGCATATTCTAATCCTTGGTTTTGAGTGTGGTGGCAAAAATTAAAGATTGCCATGCAGTTTACTGCTGTTGGTTACAAGTTGCTCTTCCATATGGAATTAAGCATGATATGAATTACCTCTACTTAGATACTCAAACGGAATCTATAGGGAGCTTGGGATAACTCAGGCTTCCACAAAATTAGACAAGCTATGTGCTGTTAATTTACTAATGTTATATTGATTCAGATGATGATGATGATGATGGACGCTTTGCTGACGAGTTAGACAAGTTGGTGGATAGCTCAGTAAGTACAATGGTCATTCTTTTTTCACATTGATTTCTCTTTTCTTCTTCTTCCTTTGATTTCTCTTTGTGGCTATTCCTTTATTTTCAGTAGTCTTTTATCATTTTGGATGAATGTCAGGTAGCTCTAAGAGTGGTCATGAGATTGAGCTTTGATCATGATCAATTTGAGATCAGCAAAGAGGTTCATTATATGTGAATCAATACCGCATAGTGATATTGTTGTGAAGAAAAAAGTTAAGAGGGCTCACAGTAGTGCCCCAATAATCTAGAATATCATAACATATTTTACTTATCAAAAAGAAATGTCAAGTATTAAGATTCCCTGCAATCTTATTGCCACCTCGAATTTTTCTGCTCCTTGTGTGATGGAATCAATTCATGGTTTTAAAACACAGGATAAAAAAAAATAGAGCACATTGCAGGGTGTGTGTGTATATATGAGTCCAAATTCTGAAACTACATGATAAATGTATCCTTGTGTGGGCATGCATGTGGTACTTTGTATATCTTCTCTGACCTGTGTTTCCAGGATTAGGGATCCAAGCATTTGAATGGACTTGATCTTCATCTCTTTTGATGTCTTTACTTTCTGATTGGCCCTTTGATAACCTTAATCCTAAATCATAGAAGCAGAGAGGCTTTGATGACATCTGTGATTTCTGATTTGTTCTTAAACTAACTGGGACATGCAGGATGATGAGAAGGAGAGATTGTAGATAGCTGCAAAATTGGCTGCGACATGGTTGCGTCACTGCTACTAAGATTGAAGCAAATGACATGGTGAATGGAACAAGAGAATGACACAGAAATGAACAAGCAGAGCCTTGATGGAGTTATCATTCTAGCCTATCCTCCTGCCTCTGCCTGCCCCCCAACCTTTTCTTCTTTTCCTATTCTTCTTTCCTTTTTGTTTTTCTCTCTTTCACCCAGTTTGAGGTTGGGGTTGCCTGTAAACAATGTAATCAATAGCTTATTGTTTAAATGTCTGATTTGCCAAATGTGATTTTCAATGAAATCATTTTTATCCTTTCCCTTTGTTTTGTTCTCCCTCCTGTACAGATAAACACAGATTTATATAGTCAGAAAATTTGCCCACCAGAAGGTCCAAACAAGAGAATGATTAGTTTCACTAATTCAAATGTGCAATGTTCACAGAAACTTCAAAATCTTCAGATGGGATGGGAAGGATTCAGCTGTCATTCTAGGTGAAGGCTTTGTCTGTCCGTTCAACAGCCATGTCCTGTAAGGGCTGGACAACTCTCCAAGGTTTATGCCTGGTAGGCCATGAATTCGATTCTTCCTGCACATAATGATGCCTTATAAGTTTAACAATAACAATGTTATTTTTATTATTAAATTATTGACTGTTTAAATATCAAATAAGTTCAACTATTGAGCTGCTACTGGTTGTTGGGTTCAGTTTTAATAATTTCAATTGGAACTTTTTTAATTCCTAACTTTCTACATAACAAGCCAAATTCGCCTGACATCAGACATACTATTTCCTCATCATCTGCAGTTCTTATTTCATAATTTGCAATTCTATCAGGTCAAAGTTAGGAACATACTTCCAATTTCTTTGCATATATAAAATTCAGGTTTTTAATTTAACAAAATGGTTCCTATTCAAGCTACTCTGTTATTAAACCATTAAGAAGCTATTGGAAGATAACATGTCAAATGTTTAATGTGACAACTGATGTGCCAGGCGGCTATAGACTGCTTCAAGATATAAACTAAAACCACATTTAATTTTTGAAGCTTCATATGCATCTAATTTGATATCAACTGCATCATTTTTCTTTCCGCAGCTATTTATATTTATGCTTTTGGGTATATTTAGATGTGATTATAAAATTGTATTATAGATCAGAGATATAAAATCTGCTTTTAAGTGTATTTACAGAGTACTTTTTGTGTTTCAAAAGCTATGCTGTATGCAAATGTTTCTGCATGTTTCTTTTCTTCCCTTTATTTTTAAGTAATGTTGATTGTAACTTCATCATTAAGATAGGTTTAGCATGTTGATTTAAATTAATTTCCTCTTATTTTGATGATGATTATAATCATTTAAAAACCCTAATCCTGACATCTTAACTCCATTATCAGTTACATAAAAAAAATATGCCCTAAATATCAGAAATTGAAATCAAAACCGAAGAAATCTTCAAAATCTAAATAGAACCCTTTTGATTAAAACCTGTTCCTAACATTATAAGATCACATCAAACTATGACCTAAATCCTAGGAAATTTTCGAATTTCAACGATTAAATTAATGGAATTCCTAAGATTAGGACATTTTAAATCAACAGCTAAACTTACAACTACAAGTTTATCACAAAATTAACTATGTAAGACCATGGATTGCTTATGGATCAAGGTACAGTGCATATGTTGCAACATGTGGACTGCAAGATCCATGGGGGAGCTCAGATTATGCTCTCTAAATGCCTTTTTCATCCTATTAATTTTCATGTTCTTACAAGCAAACCTGATTTGTCATGTCTTCATAGGATTCAGTTTGGTCCTTTCTTTAATTTATTTTCACCAACATGTTTTCTATAATCTTATGTTTTAATTTAAGTAATTGCTTGTTAGTAACATGTGTCGCCTTTTGCCACCTTTCACGCCTCTTCCTCATCTTTTTTTAATTCTGATTCATGATCCATGTTGCTGTCTTAAAGATTTTTTTGGTCTTTGTAAGTTATTTACTCATTCAGAATATTTTAATATTTAATTCTTTTCACATTATTTTTAGTTGAATGAAAGATGAAGCAAATTGATATTCCAATTTAATACTTGAAACCCAATTTTATGTGTTCTACTCTGAATTCAAAAAATAAAGTTAAGGATGTGTTCACTATAAAAAATTACTTTTGAAAATAAAAAGAATATTTATGATTTTCAACATTCCAAATATGGTTTAATAAATAATTTTAAAAGCTTATTTTCTTATAATTAGCTTCTTTTTTTTGGGGGGGGGGGGGGGGGGTTTAAAATAAATACTTTATTCTTGACAGCAATATTTCCTTTTTCTTTTCGAATAAATTTTTGAGCTATTCATGAGATATAAAATAAGTGTAAATAATTAAATATCAAAAAGCTCTTATTCTCCGATTTAAATATGTTGTTTAATTAAAAAAGAGAATCACCTAATTTTGTTTTGACAAAAGAAGAATAAAGATGCAAATTGCTTTTATTAGATAATAATAAAAACCAAACTACTATATTCTCGATTTCTATTAAAAAGAAATTCAATTGCATTTGCAAATTACCATTGTTTCATATTACATAATGAAACTCTGAAAGAGTGAGATTTAAATTGATTCTTAATATCTTATTATGAAAAATTGTTAACTAATTATCTCAAAATTATAAAATAAAAATATCAAATTTTATTATTTCTAGTCTACATAAATATCAATATCAATATCAATTTTTTTAAAAAAATTAAAATAAATATTATACAAAACTTGATATTTATATCATATTATCAGTCAAACTTTTATATTTAAAAATAATAAATCAAATCTTTATTTATCAATTTAAATTAAATTTAATTTTATTAAAAAATTAAGGATATTCAAATTAAAAATCTTATGTAAAAAATTTTAAGTTAAAATTTTTTGTAGATATAAATAAATAATCAAGTTACCTTTACAAAAAATTTCAAAATTTTTTGAACTTTGAAAATATATTTTTAAAAATTATACTATCAAAATTTTAAAAAATTCACTAAAAATAAATGTTGCTTCTAAAATTGTTTATATTTGAAATATAAACTCAAAAAGAAATAAAAAATTTATTTGAATTATTTTAAAGATATTTTAATAATAAAAATATTTTTAAAATTTTATAATTATTTAAATTAAAGTTTAATTTAATATTAAATTAATAAATTAAAATTCAATTTTTTATTTTTTTATATAAAAACTCAATTGATAATATAAATAAATACTAAAATTTTATATAATATTTAATCAAAAATTATTATTAATTTACCCTAAACAAGATTATGATGATGCCTAGTTAAACTCTCTTCAATTACTATATCATCCAGTATATAAAATTTAGACTTTGCATAAATTTGCAGACATATTTTTAAAAAAATATTGTTATAATTCAACACAAAATAAAATTATCTAATAAATATTATAATTTCATCGGATTTTTTTAACCAATTAGAATTATATAAATAAAAACTAATAACCACGAATTGTATCTTCCACGAAAAGTATGACGCTTAAGAGAAATTAAAAATAATAAATAAATATCAATCTCATTATGAAATTTGATAAGAACAAATCATTTTCTCCTAATAGCCCACTAGACTCCTCGAACACCTCATGCGTCCACTCATTATGCGGCTGTGTGGAATCAACCACACAATCCCTCCCACCGACCTCGAACCATCAGCCCTTAACTCCACGCGACTGGGACCCACTTTCTAGGTGCAATGTAACGTAGCGGTCGGGCAGAGAAGTTGGATCTCGACACGTGGAGAGGAAGCGATCCTACGGTCGGAATGGTTCGACCGTTCGGAGGGAGGACGCCATCTTGACGGCAGAACCGACAGTCAGACGGACAGTGACGGCGAGTGTTGAGAGAACCGTACAGAAAGGAGCCAGTTGGCACTGTGCGCAGTACAAACTAGCATCGCTTTCACTTTACCAATGTTGGATTCCCAATCCTCAAACAAAAACAAATTTGCTTAAATTTGAAAATTTTATAGTGATAGATTTATGTTTTTTTTAAAAAATATTAATACTTATCTACTCGTGAATATTAGTATACATTTTTTTAATAAATAATTATAAATTATTAGCCAAATTGACTTATTCTTACATTGGATGACTAAGGAATATGTTAGACTTTATGCATGACTCAAGCCTACTTAATAGGTCCGATAAAGTTTAAATTGGGTTTTTTTAAAAAAATAATTAATATTATTATAATTTATTATATTAATATAAAAATAAATAAAAAAATTAACGGTTTAATTGACTAATTATCCATATTAATATTTTTTTTCAAAAATTTAACATAACTCAAATGAATGCAAATAAATTATCTGTTTTGTGATGACATTAGGTATTAACACATTGACCGTCAATTTAGTTAAGCTACTTGTGTGGCTAATATATTCATTGCAGCTGCTACCGAACAAAACACAAAATTAATTTGGTCATGTGCCCTAAAGTTAATATTGATTCCGTAGTACCCTAAATTCAAAATTAATTGGGTCATACCCTGAAGTGGCTTTGATTTTAATTGCACGACTTGATTTCTCTTTAATACCTTAATTTACTTCGTTCTTATCAAGTGAAAATTATTATCGTCAATTTAGTAATGGGTTTCTCTACCAGAGACTAAGTCCAAACACTTCAATATTATCACATACAATATTTAATTTGATAATATAATGTTTTTTTAATGTTGAACCATACTTGTGTGTTATATTATTATCTATTTTGTGAACTACCGGTTAACAAAGTTCTTCGTGATTATAATATGTATTATCTAGTAAGTAAAAAATTAAAATCTTTACAAGTAGTTCATAGACCATGTGATAATTAAATTATGTACCATCACAATTCTTATGATTAATTTAATATATCTTGAATTTACATATCACGATATGTATAAATTTGATGATGTTGAATTTTATCTTGCCAAATGGCTACGATAAAATGATAAATAAATATTATTTTTAAACTTTAAGATTTGTTATTTTATTCTTTAAATAAACAGATTTTTATAAAATATTTTTAAATAAATATAAATTATTAATTTAAATTAAATTGATCAATTTATTTAAATTATTGAAATGACATTAATGTGAATTAAGAATACTAAAAGAACAAAATAGTAATAAAGGGATGAGAAACATGCGTGTTTATTGGAGTAGAAACAAATATCATTCTTCTTTTTTTTCCTTTTCTCGCAAAACATATGAATTTAAGTTAACTGTTTAATTCTTTTAATTAATTTAATTTTCATTTAAAGCTTTGCCCATTTTTGCTCCGTTTTTCATTTATGTTGGTGTTATTTCCTTCTACTTTTTTTTTTTTTAAAAAAATTAATTCCAAATTTATTTATTTTTATTTTTCCAATTATGAATTCCTCTTTTTATCCATTCCTTTTTCAAAGTTTTCCTTCATTGCAAAAGAAAATAACAAAATCGAAACTATATTATTTTGGAAATAAATAATTTGCCCAATTACTCTTCCGTTCAATTTTAATACCATCTAACAAATCGAAAAGCAAAATTAATCCAAATCAAAACTCAAATTGATAACATAAGATTCATTTCATTTTAAAAAGCAAAGGTTTTATCACCAAATTAATTAATTAAAATTTATTTGAAAATAATTTGAGAGATAAAATGATTTAGAATTTTAAAAATATTCATAAATAAATAGAAAGTTAAAAAATCTAATATATGAATTAATAATAAGTGAAATGATTTAGATTAAGTAAAAATTAAAATCCAAATTATGTCTTCCCAAATAAAGAAAAGCCAAAATTTACTAGAAATTTGGTACCAGAAAAATTTCTAAAATTATGATAAAAAGAAGGAAGATTGTAACGGGCACTAAGGTATGGACCAGAATGGATCAAATCATCATACAAAAGGTAAAGAAATCAATGGTATAAGATTAATGATTGGCTTTAATTAGAAAATATAACAACTAGAAACAGTTAAACCTCCCACAAAGGCAGTTCTATGCTTAATCCCACTCCAACGATATTATTGCCCAATATCTCGCGAGAAAATGTCGGCGTATCGAGAACAGAATTTTATGCTGCGAATCTGAACGGCGAGGGGCAGGCCGGAGGCAGACGACCCCATTTTAGCCTACCGTGAGATGCAGCCACGTGTGTGATGTGCGGCACTGATCTTCGGCACGTGTGGGAACACATAAATTCTGATGGGCCCAGCCGTATTATGATTTAGCTGGCCCCCATTTATTGGCTGGTCGTGGCTTCACTGTCTTACGGCGAAGTGGAGCCTGACCATGGTTACCAAACAGTGATCAAGTGATCAAGCGGTGTACCGCACACTTCACGTTCTGCTTCTTATTTCCCCCCTTCTCTCTCTCTCTCTCTCTCGTTAGCTACTACTACGTTAGCTCCTCACGCGTTCTTATATTCTCACACTCTCTTTCTCTCGTACATTAACACATCAGTGTCTTTCTCTGCTCTTTTTCTTTTTCTTTTTCTTTTTTATTGGGTTGTTGTCCTCTTGTAATTACCTGGTTAGCTGGCGACTTGTGAGTTCGGTCGCCGGGAAATTGAGGAGGTTCTTTCCTTTGATTTCAGTTGGAGATTGTTTTCGTTAGAGTTGGGGAGAGAGGGAGGGAGATTGGTTTTCTGTTCTTTGGTTGATTTAGGGTTTGTCAACGGTTGGAGATTTAGGAATTATAGTAATGTGAGAGGGGACCAGGGGTTCTTTTTTGCCGCTGTTTTGGGAGAGGAAATCTGTGAATTCAATCGTGTTATTTCTGGCATCTCAATTCTTTTCGGATCTCGCACTATTTTTGCTAGTTTGGGATCTTGAGAGATTCTGGTGGGTAAAAGAGCGAAAGAATCAGAGCTAAGAGAAGGAAAGTCGGTATGTGGGTTTGTTCACCGATTTGAGTTTGATATTTTTGTTGCCACTTTTAGTTTGATGTAGCTGTTGCCACTTTAGGATCCTGCATTGGTTTAAAATCGGAGAAGCTGGAGCTAGATAAAGCAAAAAACAGAACCGATTGCTCTGGTGGCATGCCCGAAATGAAGTGCGACTAAATGTGCAGGGTAGAGAAAAGTGAGAGAAAGAGTGAATACAGAGATAGAAATAAAGAGATGGGATTGTTGAAGGGAGGAGGAGGAGAGAGTCGAGTGGCGAAACTGAAGAGTTCGCGACTAAAGCTGTGGATGATACGGGCGACCACATCGGTGTTACTGTGGACTTGCATCGTCCAATTGACGACGCTAGGCGAGATGTGGGGCCCTCGTGTTTTGAAGGGCTGGCCTTCTTGTTTCTCTCACGAGTCTACTGCAATGGATGTTTTACAAGATAAGGTTCCCCGGGTTCCAGCTGTGGTTCTTCCTCCCAAGAGTGAGTACATTTTCGTTGTGAATTTCTATTTCCTACTTTATTTTTAGTTTGCAGAATGATACCCACATTTTATTAGGACTTGTCCTGATGTTAAAATGACCTTGTGATAACTTGAGTTCTGTTTTTTTTTTTTTTTTGGTTGCCTATGGGAAAACTCATGTTTTGTCTAAAATTATATCCTGTCTTAAAGTGTATGGTGTTTTCTGTTTGTTTGATGTGAGCAGAATGCTTTTGAGGTAATTTGCAATTTTTTCTTAATACATAATATGTGAGAAAATAAACACCAATGTGGATGGTGTTGGGCCATCCATCTCCGTTATTCGTCTTAAGGAATTGTTTTGATAAAAGTTGTATTTGGACATAATATCAGAAGTACATTTCTCCTTTTCATGTTTCAAGTCTTATTTAAGGTGTTAATGCACATAAATTGGACAGATATTTAGTGCGATTTTCTAAGGTGTGACCGATTGTTATTTTGGGTTTGCTGCATTTGTAGGCTAAATGTAATCATCTATAATTGAGATTACTGTGCAGTCTTATTTTATGATGATGTGACTATTATCTGCTTGATCGTAAAATTATAGTTTCCAAGTTATTTATGACAATTTGCAGTACGTCTTTTTGTGTTCGTAAGACAAAAGTAGGAACTCTTGCTGTTACCAAACTTATCCTTTGGTTTTTATTCATGCTATGCACTATCTGAACAAACCCTCTCTTGTTGTTTTCTTGAATATAAGTGATAATATTATAATCTGACAATTCAATCTGATGCTTATTATATTGTCACCAGGGGTTTATAAGAACAATGGTTACTTGATGGTTTCATGCAATGGAGGTCTCAATCAAATGAGGGCAGCGGTGAGTGGTCATCAAAGTGCTCTTGGCTTGTCTGATCTGACACTTGATTGCCATATCTGTGTCTGGTTACTGATTTGACGATAAATGCTTTACAGATCTGTGACATGGTTGCCATTGCGAGATATTTAAACGTGACTCTTATAGTCCCTGAGCTGGATAAAACTTCTTTTTGGGCTGATCCTAGGTGAGTCAACTTGTATCTGTTCATTTGAAATTACTGAATGCTGATTTTTTTTTTTTCCTTTCGAATTTTCTCCTTAGAGGTGGCAGTAGTGGTGAGGAAGGGGATGAGATTTTAGGTGCTTTTCATTGTCAATGTGAAATTATAATTCTTAACTCATACTTGCTTGGTGTGGCAGTCATTTTGAAGACATATTTGATGTGGATCATTTCATAACATCATTGAGAGATGAGGTTCGAATATTGAAACAGTTGCCTCCACGACTCAAGAAGAGAGTGGAAACAGGATTGTTTTATACAATGCCACCAATCAGTTGGTCTGATATATCTTACTATCAGAAGCAGGTCTGTTCTCTGTCATTTTATATTCTGTTGTCATTGTTGTTGCAGCAGTCCCACCTTTAGATGCCTTATTTACAAAATTGTAGTGTATGTAACTCTTGAAATCACCTAGACCCTGCACTACCTCAACAGCTTTAAGGGTCAATTAGAAATCTGATTGAAGAATCATAGGGTGCAACTTTGCATTGTACAATATCAGGCTCGCGCATTTTATTTTCATCTCCCTTAATATCGTTCTGTAGTAATGGTTTTTGCTCTCATTTGCTACTTGCAGATTCTTCCTCTGATACAGAAGTACAAAGTTCTACATCTCAATAGAACTGATACTCGACTTGCCAATAATGATCAACCACTAGAAATTCAGAAGCTGCGCTGTCGTGTAAATTTTAGTGCTTTGAGGTTCACTCTTCAAATAGAGGAGTTGGGTAAAAAAGTTATCAGGCTTCTTAAGCAAAATGGTCGTTTCCTTGTACTCCATCTCAGATATGAAATGGACATGTTGGCATTTTCTGGCTGTAGCGAAGGTTGCAATGATGAAGAGGTGGAGGAACTGACAAGGATGAGGTGACCTGTACTTGTTTTGTTTATAATTGATTGGAACCATGCAGCCATCTAACTTAAAAGTTTGTGAGCATACTGTCTTACAATGGCCATATCTTGGCAGATATGCTTATCCATGGTGGAAGGAGAAAATAATAAATTCAGACTTGAAGAGAAAAGATGGATTATGCCCTTTGACGCCTGAGGAAACTGCCCTTACTTTAAGAGCACTGGACATTGACCCTGATATACAGATATATATTGCAGCTGGAGAAATATATGGTGGAGAAAGGAGAATGGCAAACCTAGCAGCAGCTTACCCAAAATTGGTTGGTGGAGAAAGCTGAATGAAAATCTGGAATTTGTTCTTTGGGTTTTTATTTTTTAATTTTTTATATTTACTGTTGCTTCTTTTTTTTTTTTCTTTTTTTGAAACAGGTCAGGAAGGAGACACTGTTAGATTCATCAGAGCTCAGATTTTTCCAGAATCACTCATCACAGATGGCAGCTCTAGATTATCTTGTTTCATTGGAGAGTGATATTTTCATTCCTACATATGATGGAAACATGGCTAAAGTTGTTGAAGGGCATCGAAGGTACTTTTTGGTGATGGTTCTTATTTGTTTTCTTTGTCAAGGTTATTTACATGGTTCACTGATATAGTGGTGTTTGGCTTCAGATAAATGATTTGGGAATTCAAAATCCCCTGAGGTTTTAACATCCCAGTTTTCTGTCTATCAGAAGTCGCTAATTTGTGTACGCCCTCTAAAACCAGATAGAGTTCTTTATCTGGATATGAAACTTTTGAACTTTTGTTTGTCTTGCATATGGCAATGGGAAATTGTTCATTGTAGAGTGATTTTTCGATGTTTTTAAACTTTCCTGGTGGCACTTTCTATATATTTTCGGTAGATGCCTTGTCTAGTTGTAGTAGTAGTGCTACTGTTATTGTCTCATTCTTTTTTGTGAATTCAAAACTTTTCTTGAATATGACATTTGTTTTCTTCAGATTCCTTGGGTTCCGGAAGACAATTTTATTGGACAGAAGACTTTTGGTTGATCTAATAGACCGGTACAATAGTGGGTCACTGAGTTGGGATGAGTTCTCATCTGCTGTGAAGAATGCTCATGCAGATCGCATGGGGAACCCAACCAAAAGATTGGTGATCCCAGACAGACCTAAGGAAGAGGATTACTTCTATGCCAATCCAGAGGAGTGTTTGCAGCCTGCAGTTGATCCACTAAGTAGTACGTGATCTGTCTGTTAGGGGATTGTGACTTTAATTGGAGTTCTCTGTTTGGGTTGCTGCCTATTCTACCACAACTTAAAAAATTTAGCCCACTAAACCGAAGTATACTGATAATGAAAGATTTTGTGCTGAGGCAATTAAGAAGATCCTTGTGTGTGGTAGACTTAGAGAAGCTTGAGAGGATCTTCTGGGGCGGCCGGAGAACGTCAAGACCTTGAATATATGCCAATAATCAAAATCATGTATAGAAGCCACCCTGCCATTAGAGGGTGGTATCAGACCGACCTGGTTTGTACACGGAGGGATGCAAATATAGACTTTGTCTAGCAAAACTGAGGATTCAAGGAAGAGTTACCCCATCCCATTCCATTATCTTTTCTTTTTTATTATTGTTTATTTTGGATAGCCTACTATCTTACATGTTGCTAGCATTTATATGGGATACCCCAGATGGATAATTGTGTCTCTTTTCAGTGTCATTCTTTAACATTGCAAGAAATGGTCCAAAGCAATGATCATTTGTTTCTTAAAGCTTATTTGGTTCATTAATAATAGGGATGGTTGAGGTTTTGGGTTAAGAACAGTGTACATTTGACTTGAAAAGTTGATGCTGCAATTGTTTTTGTAGGGTAGTACAATAGGTTGGCAAAACTGGTGACAGCATATTCTTTAGGCCATTTTGGAGTTTCGATGCAATTTAGGTATTTGTTTCAATGGTTGTTGAGATTTATGAAAGGTCTCATTAAAGCAGGAGGGTGGACCATGGATTTAACTCCCTTTTATTTCAGAGGCATATGCAATCAAATCATAATTGGTAATTGATTCTGTTTGCTTCTTGAAAAAAAAAAGAAGTATTTCATATTACTAACTTTATATAAGGTGAAGCGTAGATTTACTTACAGAAGATGAATGGAGTCTGGTCGTACTAATTATAAATTCATCATGTTTAACTTTTTTTTAATTATGCATAGCTGGAATCTAATTAGGATTTAATGTTTTTATTATCAGAAGGGCTTAAATAAATTGAGAGAGAGAAAAAAAGTGCTTGAAATGATTGCATTATAGTGCTGAAATAGCAATTGGTTTTGCATTAATAAAGACAACAGGTGGAGATGAAAATGGAAAAGCACGAAGAAAACGACTGAGAAAAAGACAAACCATCCGGTAGCCAGGTAGGCCCAAAATTACATTACGAATTTGATGAAAATGCGGCTTATTGGTAATTGTGGTCTGATTGGATGAGCCCCAAGGGCTCGGGACAAGGGTTCATCGATCTTTTAATTAATTAAATAATTACTTGGGAGGGGATCCATGATAAGTAGGTTACATGGGCACATTCAATTTGTATTTTTTTCATTCTTTTGAAGGATCCAAGACATCATGATGGATATAAAGCCTATACATTTTGTAGCACTGTATGTGGGTACTACTGCTTACCCATTTGGATTCTCTTTTTTAAATTGGAGCCATTCACCTTACTTTTAGGACTTTCTTTTTCCCTTCATTTTGTGTCTTTTCTCTGAGGAAGACAGAAGATTCTCTTTGAAGTTGAAATTTCACAAATTGGGCCACAGTGGGATCTGTAGGTTCTCCACTAGGAAATACCTATACATCTTTTATAAGATGAGGTAGATCACTAAGATAAGCTTGAAGGATCTGTCCAAAATCCAAATGGAGGGGAAGTTACCACTTTCTGAGTTAGAAATGATTGCATTAAGGTATAGGATTTTTTAACACAATTGGGATAAGCTTTGATATCAATTTATTTTAAAGCCATTTCTAATCTCTGGCCTGCACTTATTCACTCCTTGAGCCATTTTAAATTAGACTTTGATAATATAGTCCAAAAAATTAATGTCTTCTCATATCACTATCACAAATTAAATCATTTGATCTAAAATATTAGTATGTGAATGAATAGATCTCTTTTTCTTTTTATATAAAATTGGAATATTTTAACAAATGGCCTTGTGTAGAAATAGTTAACTACAGGTTTTTGTATTCTATGTGATCGTTCTAAAAGGCATATACTTGTACTATATCACAGAATGAGTGCAACTATTTGCTTTTTTGGACCCACTCTATTAGAATATGTGAATTAGTGAAATTAGAAATAAAAATTGATGAAATGTTAACTTGCAAGATAAATCTGTCTTGTTTTATGTAAGCCTAATATAGTACTAATTACTTTAGGATTATCGTAAAAGCCAAGCACCAAAGGGACAACTAGAAACTGACCAGCATCTTTTCAACCATGGACCATAGTCATCATCATTATCTGAATTGGAAATCCTAATTGTTTAGTTTGATTTTGCAAATTAATTGTTATTATTGGTAAGTTCAAAATTAATATACTTAGTAATCAAGTGTTTATATTATTGCACTGTTAATTTTCAGGGGCATTTAAAAATTGCAGCCTGCATTGGATCCTTGACACCTTTTGGTCTTGACCAACTGATCATGCAAGAGACTTTTTTGGCATCCGTAGAAATTCCTCCATCACTGATTATGTGACTCGAATACTCTATCTGAATTGCCCCAGTATCACATTTAGTGTACTTTAAGGAAAAAACGATTAGTACTTCTTTAAATATCGTTGAAATATATGGGTTCATCAAGTTTTGGAACGTAAATGGGACGTTTGTGAGGTCGAAAGGCATTACTGGGAGTTCATAATGACCTTGGTGCATCTTAAATGCAGTCTTATAGTCTGCATTCAAATTTGATGGTAACTAGCTCTCAATCCAACTTGATAAACTAATTCGAGAATAGGTTATACCAGAGAGCATTCAAGGAAATGATGGGATTGTTTTACTCCATGTGATACACAGCAAAGCCTTCCATGGCCTCAAATTCGTTTGCAAACTCGTCTAAATCCTCATTGGGCCACTAAATATACCCTACCAGCATTTGATAGAGTTACAACCTTTAACACTGGTGCCCTGATGTAAATTTAGTTGCACACTACATATATAGATAGCTAGGCCTTGCTTTCTTCTTTTTATCTTACTCCCCTCTACAAGATGCCTTGGACACTCTAGTGGTTGTGGTGTCTGTCCTGGTATAAGGTGACATAGTGGATTAGGTAGTGGAACTTCTAGTGACAGGGTTAAATGTAGGCGTGGTAAATTTTTGCAAGGATAGCAAGGCTAGCAAAGGAGGGTTGTTCTCGGTATTACCAAATTTGTATTGAGCTGGAAAGTTATAGTGTAAGCTATGGCGGTACATTGAGTGTTTATAGGCCACAAAAGGTTTCCGGGGGACATTAAACAACAGACCCTTAACTTGTTTGGTTATACTCGATGTGAAGGTTGAGGATTTGGGATGTAGCAGGTGCACCTGCTTAGACATCTCTTGTTTTAAGTTGCTAAGAAATGCATTGTTATTACTGAAATAGACCAAAAAAAAAAATGTAATTTTATCAATTTTTATGTTAAATTGAGTCGTGTATAAGGTTGCTATTTTGAAAATGTTTCATGATTTTATTGTTGATATACAGTAATATATAAATAAAACAATTTAAAATAATTTATTTCGAATCTTTTATACATGATAAAAAATTAAAAATATTGCTTAGAATCCAAAAACTAAAAATAAAAATAAAATATAACTCAAAGAAAGCAACTGATGGTAAATAACTAGAGAGAGAGGCAAAGAGAGCTACCGGAGACAGCTGGTGTGAGACAAGTTTGAGAGAGCTAGAGGAAGAGAGCTAATTGCTGCTCTAGTTGTGTAGAATGAAGGGCAAGGAACCTCATTATATAGGGAGAGTTAATGAGAAACGTGCGGGGAAAAGAAGACCATGGCTACCACGCGGAAGTCATGTAGGCTGCCTGTTGTACGTGAATAGGCAATTGGTGTGCTACGTTGTCATGAGACTTGGTCTTGGTCTGTAGACTAGGCAACGTGGCTTATATATATGGGTTGATAGGTTGCATAGAGATGGATTTGATCCCTCACTAATCTGAGTATTTTTCTACTTAATTTTTTTTTAAAAAAATGTGAAATGATTAACAATTAAATCAAATAAATTTTTTAAGGTATTTGCTTGGCCTGAACTTGACTCTGTCGGTTAGTGGAACGACGATGCATATGTGTGGTAAACTCACGTAGACCTATTTTTTCTATCTTCTAAAAAAGTGAAATACCCTTTAAACTCAAATCTATCTAAAACTTCACACCTTATATATAATTCTAAAGAGTTATATTTTTTTGGATGTGGGATTTATAAGGGGAGGATATCTTAAGCCACCTCTCAATGTATTTTCAAATTCAAAATTTTAATTCAGCAATGTCTCACTCGAATGTCATAATAGTTTTCATCGAGTAACTATTAGCAATCATAATATTATACATAAGAAAAAGTGTCTTTTAATTTGAATATTTGCATAATAAATGTTTTTTTAAAATATATTAAAATAACTCATAATTTTTAACTATTTCTAACAAAATTCCCCACATAACTTTTTTAATGTACAGTTCAAAGAAACTTCTGCTTTACAGTCATGCATTTATATCTAGGTGTAATGAATGTTCTAAAGAATTTGTCTAACTTTTCATAAGAAGCAGCCACACTTTTACATTCATATAGCTAAGTCTATTAAGAGTACTCTTGTAGCTAAATACACCCCTTTATATAGAGTATAAAACTCATTAAGAGTTAACATTTAATTTAATCTTTTCTTTTGCTTCAAGAATGCATACTTCTAACAAAATTAAACTCAAATAACATGATTCATCTTATATCATTTTATGACTTATTATTACTCTTTCAATTTATATCTTGGGATATTCAGTCCACAAATTAGGTTACTATCATTCATGACCCATCATTCTATAGGCATCAATCTCATTTCTTTTAAGGTTTTCAAAACCTTCTCTCTAACTAGTTCTTTTGTTAAAGGATCAGATAAGTTATCATTAGATTGAACATGATCCACTTTAACAGTTCATATAAAAAGAAACACTTTAACAGTACTGTACATATTATGCATCTATCCTTTCTTACCTTTATAATAATAGTTTTGAATCTATCGTAATGAATCAAGGCAGCTAGTATCAGTATTTCCTATAATGGGATCTCAACTAGCAGACTTCTTAATTAACCTATTTTCTCACTAGCAGTAGCTAATGTTACCATCTCAAACTTCATCGTAGATTGAGCTAAAATAATATGTTTTTAGATTTTTGTGAAATAACTCCATTAACAATGCTAAATATATAGCCATTAATTAACTTAGAGTTTTTTGAAAGAGTGTTCCAATCAACATTATTGTATCCTTCTAGGATAGTGAAAAACTTTTGGTAAAGTAATCATAGGTTCATACTCCTCTTAAAATACCTCATAACCTTTCAATAGCATATCAATGCTTAACATTAGATCTACTGATAAACCTACATAATAATCCCATAGAATAAGTTATGTCTAGCCTAATGCAGTTAGTAACACAATGTAAGCTACCAATGATGCTTGCAGATTTAGTTTGTCTAACACTATCTTTAGTGTTCTTGAGTAACATTCTATTAGGATGACAAGACTTGCAGATATGTTTGCAGTCAAAGTAATTATATTTCTTTAGGATCTTCTCAATGTAACGAGATTAATCTAAAAAAAAGTTCCTTTTCTAATCTAGTCATTTTTAATCCAAGAATCACATCAACTTCTCCTAGATCTTTCATATCAAATTTAGTACTAAACAAGATTTTACATCATTTATAACATAAATATTAGAACAAAAGATAAGCAAGTAATCCAAGTAAAGACATATGAAAGTGCATAAATTATTTTCAATTTTATAATAGATTCACTTATCACTTTCATTTATTTTGAAACCATGTGAAATGACGAGATTATTAAATTTTCATGTCATTACTTAGGTACTTGTTTTAAACTATAAAGCGATTTATCTAACTTGTAAACTTTATTTTCTTGACTAAGTACTACAAACTATTTCGATTGGTTCAAGTAAATCTCTTCTTCTAATTCACCATTTAGTGAGGTAGTTTTAACATCAATTTGATGCATTACGTAGTTATGAATGATAACGAATGCAATTAGCACACATATTGATGTTATTCTAGAGACAGGTAAATAAGTGTTAAAGAAATCTACATTCTCTCTTTTTCTATTTCTTTGGTTATAAGGCAAGCCTTATACTTTTCAAAAGTACCATTATGTTTTTAATTTATTATTAGGTACCCATTTACAACCTATTGCATTCTAACCTGGAGGTAATTCAACTAAATACTAAATTTTATTATATTTAAAAAAGTCAATTTCATCATTAACTACTTTTTCTCATAGGTTGACATGTAGAAAAGATAAAATTTTTCAAGAGTTTGGGGTTTTTTCTAAGGAGTATGCATAAAAGTCAGCTCCATAATTCTTTGAGGTTCTAACTCGTCCTTCTAAGTTCATTCTTTTTCTCAATTAGTTCATTAACTATAATACTAGATAGATTACTAGAAATCAAGCTCCTATTGTTCTTCAATCTAAAGGGAAATCTATGTTCATAAAAGTCTACATCATTTGATTCAATGATAACATGTTCTTTCAAATCAAAAAAACCCATATACTTTACTATTCTTAGGATATCCTATGAACATACATCCATATGCTCTGCTAGTAAGTTTATTCCTTTTAAGATTAAGAATTCAAATATAAGCTAAGCAAACCTAAGCTAGGTTGCTTGTTTTTCAAGATTTCATAGGAAGATATTTTACTTCTGCACTTAAAGACTCTATTAAGTACATAGCACATAGTCAATAGGATTTTCCATCATCAATAAGAAGTTACACCTGAGTTCAATAAAATAGCAACTACTAATTTAGTAAGAATCTTATTGTTATTATTATTATTATTATTTTAGTTTTGACATGCATTTCAAAAGGATAAGGTGCAGTCATTTGATGAATTATTCATTGGTCTTATAAAATTTAATAAAATGACTAGAATCATACTGAGTACCTTTACCAGTACATAATCTCTTTATAGTCCTATTGTACTAAGTTTTAATTTTAGTTAAAACATTTTAAATGTATCAAATGCTTTATTTTTATTTTTGATAAGATACATATAAGTGTAATCAAAATAGTTATCAATAAAAGTGATGAAATAATTTTTTTCATTTCTTGTTAAAATACCATCAAATTCATAAATATTAGAGTGAATCAATTCAAGGGGTTCAATTTCTCTAAGTACTGATCTATGTAAGAGTTTTTGTAATCTTAGCTTGACTATAATATTCATATTTTTTAAAATTATCTAAAGATAATTTAAGGATGAATCCTTAGCTACTTATATTCTTAATTATCTATTTATTTACATGATAAAACTTAGCATCATAAGTATTAAACATACACATTATATAAGTGGAAAATTATGCTTTATTCATATCAATATTCAACTTAAACATGCCATTAATGGCAAATCCCTTCCCAACAAAAACATTATTCTTTGTTATTGTCTATAAGTCAGCCCCTGCAATAGTTTAAATAAATCTAACATTATTAAGAAGATAGCCTCAAACTATTTTTTTTTTATCTCTAGAGTATATAGAACATCATTTAAGATGATAGTCTTTCTAGAGGTAAAATTTAATTTCACCTCATTAGTACTAACAACTATGGTGGAGTAGGAATCACCAAGCAACACTTTCTTGGCCTCAGTTGACCAAATCTTCATCATAGCAAATGTGGTGAGAAGTATAAATGTCTACCCACCACCCCTCAGATCCACTAGCAAGGTTGACCTCAAAGATCATAGCAATCAACTGTACTTCGATTAGTTTTGCCTACGAAGCAAGATGAGGGCTATTCTTGTAGTTCTATCTATGTGACCAGACTTGTTACAAGCACAACATATGAAAGTATTATTTCTCAAGGGTGGTTTAGTTCCATTCTGTTAAAGATTCTTTTTCTACTTCTTGTAGTTTTGGTTTATGTTTCTATCTTATTCTTCATATTCTTCCTTTTTGATGTCAGAATCATAGAAGATTTTTTGTTGGCTTCACTATTGAAAACAACAAGCATTTCATCTCTTTAATCTTGTTTTCAGGCTTCCTTCTCAATATGAAGGCGTGTAATCTGATCTTTTAGGAAAAGTTCTTTACTTTTATGCCTAAGAACATTTCTAAAATCCTTTTAACTAGGAGTTTAATTTTCTATCATAATAGCATGTGAAATTGTTCAATTAAAGGTATACATTTAGAGATGATTTCATACATTTTTTTTTGTTGTTCATACAATTGAGTTTTCACAGATTTATCATCAGTCATCATAAACTTTGGGTATTGTTTAACTGCGAATTTCTTAGGTTTAGCCTCTTTAGTATCATATTTCTTTTGAAGCATCTCTCTTATTTTTTTAACTAACTTATTAGAATTATAAACGTTATATAGATCATCAGATAGTTAAATAAGAATAAAAATCTTACACAAAAATTTATTTTTTACCCATGATTCAAATTTTTTTTCTTTCAACAATAGTTGGTTTGAAAGACAAAATAGATTTTTCAATATCAATTACATATGCAACCTTCTTTATGATAAAGAAAAATAATATTTTTTATTTCAATCCTTTAAAATGTACACTCTCAAAATGTAATGGTTTGTTTAAATTAGCATTAGTAGAAATGAGTTCAGTAGAAAATAGGGCAGTAGTCATGGCAATAAAATATCTTAAAATTATTATTGTCAAAATAGATAGAATATAAGAATGATGTTATCAATTTTTCTGCAAGACTGGGTTGCGTATTGGGTCACCTTTTTTTAAGACGTTTTGTTGCTCTACCTTTGATGTACATACTGTATAACCTCATCATCTCTTAGGTAAAACAGCCCAAAATAATTTATTTTGGATCTTCTATGGATGATAAAAAATTAAAAATATCTATACCTTCAAAATGTTGTTCAGAATCCAAAAGGAAAAACATATGTAACTCAAGGGAAGTAATTGAGATATGGTAAATAACTAGAGAGGTAAAGAGAAAGAGAAAACAAAAAAAAGCTTTATTGGAGAGAGCTGGTGTGAAAGAGGTTTAGGAGAGCTAGAGGAAGAGAGCTCATTGCTACTTTGGTTGTCTAAAATGAGGGGTAAAGAGCCTTTTTAAATGGGCAGGCAGGTGAGAAATGGGCAAAAAAAAAAAAAAAAAGAATGGCATGGCTGCCATGTGCAAACCATGCATGGCGTATGTGAATGAGTGATTGATGTACTATGTCATGGTGAGACTTGGCCTCGGTGACCAAGCTAGGCTACATGGCTTATAGATAGAGGCCTATGCGTTAGATGAGTGTCGTTGGGTAGAGACAGATTTGGTCTTTAATTGATTGAGTCTTCCTCTACTCAGGTTTTAAAAAAATTAAAATAATTAAAAATTAAATAAAATAATTTTTAATTTTTTCAAAAATCTAATGTGTTTGGTTGGTCTGGACTCAGCTTGATATCGCTAATCGGATGGACATTCGTGCGCACACATGTAATAGATCCACATGGGTTTATCTCTTCTATTTTTCATAAAGGTAGGGTGTTTTTTAAAGCTCAAACCCATCTCAAATTTTGGACTTTATATATAACTCTAAAAGGTTATATATTTTAGATGTGAGATTCATAAAAGGAGGGTATCTTAAGGCACTTTTCAAAACATTTTCAATTTTTTTTTCAACATAACCTAAGTCCATAATCATCACCAAGTTGCAATAAATGGAACAAGACTTCAAATTCATCACAATATTCTTCAAAAAATTGAGTTTGCTTGAGACTTACCAATTCGAACATGAGATCTAAAAACTCATGATCATGAAAACGGGTTCACATATGCTCTATATATTGTTGCCACACCACATCCTTGATGGAACCTTGATTTCATGAATCTTTCACGCCATTGCAAAGCTTTAGCATCAAGATGAATCATCACAATTTATACCCTTTTTTTTGGCATTTTTAGAGCATGAAATCACTACATTTTTATTTGCCAACCTAAAAAAATTCAAACGCATCAAAACTTGGGCATTGTAACTAAATTTTTCTAAAATTGATCTTCAAAGTATCCAAATAGTGATCTGATTGTTATTCCCAATCACCAAGAGACCTTACTAGAATCCTTAAGCTTAACCTTATTAGACAATTTTGTTACCTTAATGTTAGTAGCATCAGTTACCTTTATAACACCATTTTATCCTTGCTAGCAGATCCAAGCTCAGGCAATCCGAAAAAGAAATGTTGCTCCAATATAGTTTCCTTAACTTTTTCCAACATGTAATCAACAGTCTATCGATCTCAAGCCTCAACTTCTCCATTCCAACATGAATATTAGATTGTAAAAGCTCTGTCACTTATTTCAGTTGAATAATGATCTTCTCAATGTCTTTTAGTCTTTCATTTGGGATAGCAATGGCAACTCAAGTAATAACACTTCTTTGCAGTACATATAAGCCCCGCTGCTTGGTATCTTTCAATACAACTAAAGCTTAGTCGTTTTTGTTAAAGTTAGCTAGATGGGGTGGACATCAGCTTATGCATATGAAGGCTATATATATTGGTCTATCGAAACTGGAAAATAAGGTACATACAAGTTTGATCAAAATTTAAATTAATAATTATGGAAGTTTAAAAGAAATTATTGTGAAATTATAATTAGATCTTGTAATCCTGTTAATGATAACAAGTTATACTATATAGGTTTTTTCGGTATCATTGTGTACCCTTGTACTTAGTAAAGCAAGTGCAATAGATTAAGATTCCCAAAGAAGGGATCATGAAGTGGACATAAACTCTTCGGCCTAGTCACTATTTTCTTACTGTCTTAGTGTTTCAAAATCTTGTTCATATTAAATTGAGTAAAATGTTCCCTTATTTACAATAAGAAAAATAGAGCCTACTAGATAAAAGATACTGATCAAGGAATATATTTTTCTCTTTGCATTTTGCTGTCAAAAGTTTACATTTAAAAGTTCAAAAAATATTTTAAAATGGATCTATTTACACCATAAAGATTGGCATTTTTTTCTAGGCAAGCAAATGATAACTATATACAAGAATTAAGAGAAAAGAGAAAAACCTAGAGAGAAAAAGAAGAGGAATTGTATTTCTGAATAAAAATGAGTGCAACACCACAAGGCTGACATTCTAATTTTTTTTAACCAGTTTGAGATATTTATGGACCCTTCTTGCTAGAAGTAATTCTTTCTTGTAAAGAACGCATTTTGGTACTAAGGGTGGGTTGATAACCTATAGCAAAAGGCATTCTACCTAATAAGGCAGATACTTCGGATCCTACTTGAACGAAACGGAAGATATTGTCGATAAATAGAAGTACGTATTATTCATTAACATCTCGAAAATATTCCTCCATAGTTAAGGCAATCAAACCAACTCTCATACAAGCTCCCGATGGTTCATTCATTTGACTTTAAACTAAAGCCACTTTTGATTCCGCAAGATTTTATTCATTAATGGCTCCAGATTCTTTTGTTTTCATGTAAAGATCATTTCTTTTCCTTCACAAGTACATTCCCCTAGGATGTAGAAGATCATAACATGAGTTATTCGATAGATTTAGATTCTTATATATCCATTCATGTGGTACTTCATTGTATGATATATATATATATATATATATATATAAAAGATCCGTTTGTGTAAATATCATCATCCACATCAAGAGAGTCGTAGGCTTTGGAAGAAGCTTGTATAGTTTGGGAATGGGTTTGATTGATCAAAAAGAAGAATCTACTTCAACTGATATGCCTTTAAGCACGGCCATGCATTAACATAGAAATCACACTTGGAAAGGGTGGATAATTAACTAGAGCAGCAGGTGCTATAGTGAAACTGATTGCAAAAGAGGAAAAATCAGCCACATTAAAATTACCTTCTGGAAAGGTCTGTTTGATATCCAAAAACTACTTAACAATAGTCGAACAAGAGGTCCTATGTAATTAATTGCACATTCAAACGAAATAAAGTATTTCATTTAAGTAATTAAATAATCACTAAAGTGCTGAGATAATATTACATCAATACCCCATCTCCAAAGAATCCTTGACCTCAAGGATTAAAATGGTTATAGTTCTAATAAAGTTGAAACAATTCTTCCTAGGTTAAGTCTTCTAGAAAAGTATTTTTTGAGTGAAACAAAATTTCTATTAGAGCCTTACCATTTCTTTTCCTAATTTAACGATCATGGATTACAATTATTCCTTGATTAGGAGACCATTTTCATCAAAAGCTGAAAGTTGGTTGTGTTAGACAATTGGACCCATATGTAGCTTAAGTGGGGATAAATGAAAAAACAGAATGCACTCTTAACCCTTTTGGTAACTATAATTTATGAGCAACTAAGCCAACTTTCTTTAGAATTTTATATTGTCTTTTATATTGTCCAAGTATTTAGCAAAAAGTTTAAGATTTTTTTGATTCACCACAGTGGATTGTCTATAGGATTGCAACTTGACATAGACCAGATTTCTAACTTCAAAGTGCTAGTTTTGGATCTGTTAACATGTTGTTTCATTCTATCTTGAGCTCTTGTCAAATGAAATTTTAGCAACTTCATAGCAACTTCCCTTGCTTGCAAGCTTTAGTCTATTGTAACCACTATAGAACTCCTAGTCAAATAAGGTTAATGAGTGGGTGCAAGCTAACCATACACTATTTTGTAGGTAGTATTACCAAAGGAATAGAATAAGGATACCACTATTTAGTACGATGTAACCAATGTGCCCACTCTTTTAAGAGTTTTTAAAGGCATGCATGCAAATAAGTTTGAACATAATGGTTCATTACTTCAATCTATCCATGTATTTGCAAGTGTTAAGCTATGGATAGTTTAAGTTAAGTTCTCAGCAATTTGAACAATTTGCCAAAAGTGACTAACAAAAATTATATCCCTGTTAGACATAATACTAGCAAAGAGGTCATGTAACATATAGACTTGATCAAAGAATGTGAGCCATACTGATTACAGTTAAAAAATGTGAGAGATTAAGAAATAAGTATATTTGCTCAAGTGATTAACAACTACTAATATCATTGAAAAACCCTTCAATTTATGTTAGCTCTTCTATGAAATCCATTGAAATATCAAACCAGATTCTCTCAGAATAGGTAAAGGTTTGAGTAAAGCTGGGTAGGCAGATGGATGATACTTTTGATGAAGCATCTGATATCTTTCCTAATCCCTTTCCAATATACTAACCCCTCTAAATTCTCTTCATTACAATAACAACGCTTGAATAACCATCTTCAACTGAACTATGGAAACAAGTAAGCAAGCCTTCATGAAATTGCTTATGCATTCCCACAATCAACCTACCTTGCCTTTTCAACTCATTATTCTATCAAGTAACATTTAGGTGTTTACCAAAATTTTGAGCTAAACTATGGATGAGATGGATTAACATAGCATTTGAAGTCTATCAGTGTTATATCTTCTTTAACAAGTCACTAGTCACCACCGAAATGGTCTTGCATTTTGTAGTAGGAACTCTTAATAAGGCATCTTTAACTATGTTAAACATCTCTATCCTAAAGATGACTTTGAAATCATACATCGTATTAACTACCCACTTTTATTAAGCTAGTGTGTTGGTGTTTTGATCCAAAACAAACCTTAAATTATAGTGATCAGTTTTAATCTTGAAATGTGTTTCCATGAGATAAGCACTCCACTTTTTTACTATCGCTAATACGGCCAACATCTTCTACTCATATACTACTAGTATTTGATATTTCATTCTTGGAGTCTTGTTGAAATAAGCGATAGGCTTTCCCTCTAGAGTAAGAACAATGCCAATGCCTAAAATAGAGGCATCAAATTCTGTAACAAAGATAGAATCAAAAGTAAATGAGGTATTTTAAGGGTATATAGTAATAGAGGTAATGCGTTAGTAGAGTGATTTGATTTGTTGAAAGTAGGTCTATTAAAGAGCATTGTGAATGGTAGAGTTAGGTTTATATGTAATTCAAGGTTTGATGGGATATTATAGAGCATTCCCACTGCCGAACAAGCTTGATTTAGGGTCCAAGTTAAATTCTTAAGGTACAACAATCAATGGACCTAGAGATATCTACCTTTAAATTACTAACAAAAATACTAAGGATTTTATTATTGCTCAATTCAATTAAATTTAACAATACTTTGAATTCCTCATGATACTCATTTACCAAGCCAGTTTGCTCCAAAATTACTAACATTGGGTTTTTATATTCTATATTGCAAAATAGAGCTCTTATTGCTTCGGCACACTCTTGCCAATCTATGTCGTTCAACTTGCCTTTGAACCGTATAAATCTTTGATGTCATTGCAAGCTGAACCATCTATTGGATCATCATAATCCACGCTTTTTCATGTGCTGATATTTCATAGGTCAAAGAATTCCCTCGCTTTCATAAACCAACCTAAGCAGTCATGATCATCAAAACGAGGACATTCCAACTTACTTTTTCTAACACTAATCCTAATCCCTTTATCACAATATTAGAGGTCTGAGGTTCCTGTACTAAAGGAAATTCCCTGCACAACACATTCTTATCCTTGCCCAGTGATCTTTCCATGTAAGTTGATTCTAATGAGTCCTTCACTACCATTTTTTCCTTGAAGCTAAGAAAAACTTTTTCTATCTTCGCCCATCTCTCAAACAAACCTTTGGCATCTTTTCCTTGAAGCTAAGAATAGCTTTTTCTAACTTCGCCCATCTCTCAAACAAACCTTTGGCATCTTTGCGTGATTCAACATTGATGTTGTCTTTGATTTGCATCGCCTATTCATCGACCTTGAACTCTAAGCTAGATAAACGTGATCTCAACTTTTTCACTGTTTTAAGATGATTAATGACTGTCATGATCGATAAAGAAAAGTTCTGATACCACATATGGCTGTGCATAAGAATTTAAAAAAGAAAAACCCAGAAAGAAAGATTAAAGAGGAATCATGTTTGTGAATAAAATGAATGAAATACCACAGTACTGAGATTTCAATTTTTTTTAACCATTTTAAAATATTCTTTTCACATTATGCATTCAACTGTCCTATGTAACTAATTACGCATTAAAAAAAAAGATGTTACATTTAAATAATTAAAACAATAACTAAAGTGCTGAGATAATACTGCATCAGCAAACTGCAATATTCTGGGTTTTATTGCTATGAGTTGGTATGTTCTTGCTGTTATTTATTAATCAAATAAAAAGAAAAGCTGTGTGCTTTGCCGCTGCATTTCTAACATAAGGTGTAAGACAAGAAGTCCGGCTTTCTCCGGACAGACTATTCATTGGGTTGAACAATCAGAACACAAAGACAGAAAGCCACAGGGCTCTCCCAGAGAATTAATTGTTATACATTCAGAGACTACAAGCATCTCTTAAATCAATGAAGTTACATCCCATAAAAATGTCAGAAGAAATTATAGTAAACAGTTTTAAGAAGCCTCACATGAAGGAAGCCTTTGATGAAAATGCAGCTTCTCAAGATTATCATGGAAGCTTCTGTGATGATTACACAAGTAGAAGAAAATACAGTAATATAGTACTTTTTAGGACTGTTTGCTAGGAATTCTGTGCATCCTAGCAAACCCACAGCCACCACATATACAATACGATCTTGATTTTGACTAACTGGTAAATAAAACCTCCAAATGTAGAATAGGATACCCAGAAAAATGAATCAATATAACAAAAGAAATAACATTTTAGAATTGTTAACTTAGCTTTTCACTATCTTCTGCTTCTTCAGGGCTTGATTAGACTCCTCGCTTGCAACTCTGGAGCGTGCTGTCCCTTGCTTGCTAGAGGGAATCTCGTTATCCTATGGCACAGTACAAAAGAAAGTTAGCAATATGGATGTCCACAGCAATGTAAATAATGTATATGCTCCCCTAAATAATTCCATAAAAGATATACTAAATGATAGGAAATACGAGTGTAAAGCTAACTAAACCTTCACTATTGATGCCCGAGAAGTTGACCTAATATTTGCCTGCTTCCCAAGCTCAATTTGCACCGAGATGCTGGCCTTTGACAAGTCTACTCCAGAACTCTGCAGTGCTTGTGTCAAAGTGTTCAACAACCTGTTAAACAGAAATATCATTGGGCCATCACAACTCCACATATATGTTCTGTGAAGGGCAGTGCAATGAAACTGAAACAAATATGTCGCAACTGCTAATAATTATTGACCCCTCCTACAGAAAGAAAGGGGCGTATGGCATGAGGATAGTGGTGTTCTAAAGTTGAAGCCCAAGGAAATACCCCACTCTTGCAATATATAAGTGCAAAATGTACTGATTTCATCACAGCATGCTGATTATGTATGTTGGAAACCTAGTATAAAGACCCTCAAGATTAAGTGCCCACCAAGAGCATATAAATTATAAAATCAAAGAGTATTAAGAGATAGTCAAAAAAGGAAAAACTCACCCCTGAGAGTACACACTTGAGATACTTATGCTACCACCTTCAATTGCTAGCTCCTGCTCTTTCAGCTTATCACTAGCAATAGTGCCAACAGGATTACATGACCTGCTATGACACAACTGTGTTCGAGGCTGAGATGCAATGTTCTCTGCATCAGAATCCAGTCTATTTGGAAGCTGTGCTACCATCCCACCACTCCGGACAGAGCAGAGGTGTGGCTGTAGCGACATAGGAAAAGGCATTGCTTTGTTTATCATCACAGGGCAGTGATTCATGGCATTCAAGGTAGTAGCAGTGCTAATGTCAGATTCTACAGGAATCTGTACACTTGGAGGAACAGTTGGAGATACGGTGATGTTTTTCTCGTCAAGCTTAGCAGCAAACATTATTGCAGGGCCAGGAACACTATTTATACCTCGAGATTGATCACCAAAATTTTCTGCAGGCCGCTGAGTATTTCTCTGTTTCAAACAAAATTTAATGAGTCCATTCTTATCCAGTCGGGCTGATTGAAACCGATATATTTCAAATAAAATATCCTTATACTAAGTCAGTGGCACACACAAACTCTCATCATTAGCAAATATGCTGGTAGAGCAATTACACAGAAATATACAGGTAAGTATGAGATTTACCCATGGGATTAGTTTTGTTGGTTCATGGTTCCACCCCTGGTAAGATCCCTCATATTTGTGAACTTTTTCTTGTAAAAACTGAATGTACTCAATAACCTGCATGAAGGTTTAACAAATCCATTACTCAACAAATAGATGGCCAATAAATTCGACAAAAAAAAAAATTATCATGAGACACATATGTACCTCTAACAAGAAAGAGGCCTTATCTCTCTTTTGGTCACTGTGAGGGATAAGCTCTCTCAACATGTGAAATCTGCAGGTTAACAATTAAATTTTAATAAATTCCAATGATTAATATACTCCTTCCATCATAGAAAATAGGAGCATCACATAGTTGGTGCCTAAAACCAAGCAGAGTAAGAATTACGTGTATTTCGTGCCAAGAAGAAACAGAAGATTTAGATTACAGGGTATTCTTATGCTCACCTATCATTTATTTTGCTCCTTCTACGTTGCTCTGTGGCAGAATGTTTTGACCTAGGAGTATTTGGCTTTTGATCACCAGTGCTCTTGCCATCTACTTTTACTCTCAGTTCTCCTTTAAAATAACAACACATTTTCAAACTTGATGGAAAATGTGAAACAATGAATGAGTTCCAAAGAAGCTAAATTGAAAAGCAAAAAGTGAATATGCCTAGCTCAAAGCAAAACAAGCCAGCATGGCAGTTTCTTGAGTAAAGGTGCAATATGGATGCACAAAAAGACGTATTTTCTGTAGGGAATACCATTCTGGGTAGTGGAACTCTCCTTGAGGACAAACTCTTCTTCATCATCTAAATCATCATCCTGAGGGCTGCCTTTGGCAGACTTTATCATTTCCATGAAGCTCTGGCTCTTCTGCCCCTGTGACCTGCTAGATGAAACCTTCATGAGTATATGTACAAGTTCCTAACCTTCAAATTTACAAAAAAGACAAGGAAGGAGGGAGAGAGGAAGGAAAGGAAAAGTAAAGCAACAATTGATTTAGGAGGAAAGAAGAAAATGACTGACTGAGAGGAAGAGAGAGAACTGTAGCTGCTCCGATGGTTGTTCGTTGACGACTGTGATGGCCTCTCTGGCGCCGGCCAATTCCCCACCTTCACTGCTGCTTCTGTTAACCGCCAAAAAATCAAGGGTTTCAGAATAACATTTCACTATCTTATACCTTTTTTTTTTAAGTTCCATTACTTCCGGCTCAAGATGACTGAACTGTTGAATTGGGTTCAGAAAACTGCCCTCGTTGAGATGCCCAACAATTTCTCGTTTTGCCCCCTTCCCTGTGTGGGTAGAATTTTGATTCTTCGTTAGGTTGGATAAGTTAGTCCTTACTGATTATTTAGACCTGATAGCCTGCTACTTATATCATCTAAACCAAAATTCACGCATTAGTATACAGTAACAGACTGCACAACTTGTCAGTCAGTGTTGCTGTTCTCCTAGTATTGCCCTTCCACATCTGGAATATTAAGAAAATTAAAATTCCATTTTTCCTATAATATCCTTATTTTTTGAATAGTTACATTTTTGTTCTATTTGTTACAGGTTTTTAAGAGATTTCCATATTTAATGACGTCTGTTTCAAAATTTTAAATGTTATCATGTTCTGGGTCTAGTAGTTGCAGTCCAGGATAGATGTCATGCGTTGACGTGGGGATGGGCTCCATCAGACTTGCATATCATCAAACCCAGGTTAATCCCAACGTTTTGGAACTCTGGATCTGATACAAAGACCAACAGCCGTAAATGGAGTACGGAGCTATTAAATCGATGTTTTAACAGGCTAAACTATCATAACACCATTCATTACCCAAAACCCTTGTAGTCAAAATCTAACCTAATACCCACTCTTCCTCTTGGTTGGTTACACAGAAATTCATTAAACCTCAAGGAGTACAATTTTTCTTGCACGTAGATACATGGTCATTATACTTCAATTAATGACATTATTTAATATTCTTCCCTCACATTACTGCAACTGCTCTATATATTTTTTTGGTGATTTTCAGTATATTCTCTGTGGCATTTCCTTTTTCTTTACATTTGTATGATACACATAATAATGTCTATATTAGATTCACTTAAATGTGTAAAGAATGACTAATATATATAAGATCGATGACTTGAACTAGTATTCTTTACAGGGGTGACTTTCCCATCTCGGTTTGGCATGCACATGCAAGAAGCACTGAAGAATCATCTGAATCACTGAAGTAATTTCATGAAACATCCATTATCAGAATGGAGTTTGCATGAGACTTCCTATATGTTTATAAATGTTCGTGCAAGAATGTATTTAAAGAGGAATGCTAAACATGATGCACAGATTAAAGAAAACAACAAGATAAACTTACCTCTCAAAATCGGTCTCTCTTCCGCATTCTCCTTCCCTGTCTTTCCCTTCTTTACGGCAGATTCTTCCCACAAAGTGAAACCGCTTCCCGTGTAAGAACTGCAGTTGGAGTTCTCATCGTTTCTCTCGTTACTACTTGCCTGTGCTACAGTTAGTAACGCCCCCTCTGGCTTTGGGAGCCTTTGATTGAAATAGGAAATGTGGCTTATACTGTAAGTTCCAATGCCACCAGGAAGCACGTGCTCCATGGGAGGTGGCGGAGCGGGGGGCGGTGGCTTCTCGGAAGTTGGTTTCTCAACACTGGGTTCTTCCTTGGCACTGGTCTTGTCTACCCGTTCCAGTGGTTGCAGGAAATCATGGGTTTTGAGGTGACCACCTGTTCAGACATGAAACAGAAAAACCCTGTCAGGTCTCCCTCTGACCAACTAATTACTGTGTTCAGCGTGAACAACTATGCAATATTAGTTAACTAAGCCTTGTCCGCCTTCCCGAGTTCTCACATGGTAATTAAACACAGCACTAATTTCTTTAATTTATTTGTTTTTGTGAATTATAAAGATTTAAACTTTATACTCGATGCATAACTAAATCGAACTGCGTAGGATCTCATCCTGCAAATAAAATAATACTTTTTATGCAAATAAAATAATGTTTTCAGAAAAACAAAACAAAGTACATGTAGAAAGTTTCAGCAGGGTTATTTAGATCTGAAACAACAAAAGACTAATTAAGATAAAACATGACCGTACGAGATGATCTCTACCGTTAGTATTTGTCAGTGTCATTGTGAAGTCCATAAAGAAAGTGGACTCGACAAAATTTGCTTGGCGTGTGGCATTTCACTCTCTCAGACCAAAAAGAATAAGGAGAAACCTTAAGCAAAGCAAAGGGCTAAGAAAAGCAAATTAAAACAAAGCAAATAATTTGCAGTTCCGGAACTAGATCAAATTTTCCTTTTCTTTCTCTTTCTAGGACCCATACCCTGCAAGATTACTTAAATAATTAAAATATCCAGAGGTATTTACTCCATATTCAGAAAAAGCACTCAACTTTTGACCCACCAAACAATATACACCTAACTGCACAATAATTAGTACGGACGACTAAAATTTAGCCAACCAGACAACTATTTTGGTTTCACAATTTCCAAATAAGGACGCATGGTCGGTGAGTTTATTTCAGCCAACAATGATAATTACTTTTGATCAAGTAGCAGTGGAGAGAATACTTTTTGATTATTCATGTTTCCAGCAGAGAACGGGAGCGCGTGCCTCTCTACAGCATCAATCTGCAGAGAGCCTGATGTGAATCATGTGACCCGTCAAATCAACGTCTAACTCCTGCTGGGTCCCATCAGAACCCCCATGCTAATCTGATGGTGCTGATTGCTAACTGCTAACGCATTCCTTTTCGGATTTGGCAGCCTACTTTCCCTATGGCCCATCCAAACTCATGGCCCAGATCCATGATTCAGATGTTAGTCACGTGCACACACAACCGTGAACGATTAATTATAGATATTTTATGTTTCTTCTCTGAAGAAAACATTTTACACAATTTGTATTTTATTTTATTTTTAAACAGAAGAAGCGAAGGAGAAAAGATAATAAACTGATTACTAGTAATAATAACAAAACACAGAAGAGAACAAACCAGTTTTTTGGGATCTTAAATGAAAGAAAGAACTGAAGAATGAATACCTTGAGAAGGTGGCCTTGGATCTTGCTGGACAGACGAATGACTGTACAGTGATAGAAAGTCGTGCGTTGGTTTCCTCCCTGTAGAAAACTTCTAAATCAAAAAAATAAAACAAAAAAAGAAAGACTGCAACTAGTTTCTGTTTGTATTTCTTAGTCGTTCATTTGTTTGTCTTCTTGAATTATTTTTATTGGTATCCATAACAGACGAGAAAATCTGTTTTTTTTTTTTTTTCTTGATATACCTTCGGCTTCAAAGGGACGGGGTTGAGGAAGCTCCATCCTCAGCTGCAGTATGTATTCTCGGCAATTGCTCAAAATCCAAACCGAATAACCAACTTTTATGAACTTCAAGGAATTATCAGATAATTAGCACCTCAGTAATGGAATTCTCTGAATTTTGTAGCTCGAGCAAAATCGCAGAATTGGATGTTAAAATTCCTCCTCAGATCCGTTCGGTCTGCAAAGAGTGATATATATCCTTTTAATTATCTGAAAAGCTATCGCCCGTCCACCGGAGATCGGAGGCGCATTCACTTCTCCACCAGCAAATCAGCTTGAGAACGAACTACTGGAAGAGAAACCTGAACGTTTTATTTTCTTGTGAAGCTTTCGTCCTACTGATTCCCAGAAAATTCCTAAAGCACACAATTCAGCTCGAAAATAGACTCCACTTGAGAAAACCACCAACTAGAACCTGAAATCTCAGATTTGAACCAATCTGCACTAGAATTACCAAACACGCACGTTGCAAAAACAAAATTCAGCGTATCAAGTCAAACTACTATAAGAAGATCCAACAAACAGCAAGTCAAATTAAATTTGAAAACATTTTTTATCAAAAGGAAAAGCTAGCGTACCTCTGATCTGAATTATCAGAATTTTACGTATAGTTTCAGCTACCGATTCCTTTCCACGAGGAGAAGTCGAAGTTCGAGAAGCAAACAATCCGGTGAGATCAAATTGGATAGAAAGAGAAAGAAACCAAAGAAAATGTGTTTCAAGTATCGGCTTCGAATTTCGACCAAAAATATCTTTTTCTTCTCCTTTTTCTACAATCTCTACTCGCTTTCTTTTATACAACTCTTGCTCGTGAGAACGAACAGTGCGGCGACAGATGAGGCCGTAGGTCTGAGAATCTCCTTTCTTCTTCTCTCTCTCTCTTTCTCTTTGCTGTATCCCCTTGGCCTAAGATCTTTTTATATGGTTACTCAGCTTTCTGTGCTAGCGAAATTCCATTCATCAGTTCCCGTTAGAAGAAAACGGCGTTTCTCTAACGACGTTGCGGCGGGGAGCTAACGGAGTTTGATGCCATGGTAACGGCTTCCTTTGGTTTAGTGATTTTTCTTTATTTTTTTTATCTGCTTATTTTTATTTGGGATGTTGTTTATACTTTATAGTAGTTCACGGAACTCAATGATTTAAATTCTTTTTTATTTTATCTCGTTTTTGGCAATAAGGATTTAATATTTAACTTTTATATAAATAAACATATATTATCTATTTGATAATCCCAATGCCGGATTCATTATTTGCCGCAGTAGGCTTTTTTTTTTAACAATTTATCAGCTAGCTCTTTAACTTGGCATATTTTTAAAATATTTTTTATATTTGATTATCAATAAATTATTTTGATTTTTTTATTTTTTATTTAATAATATATAAAATTTTAAATCTACTGTTTTATAATAGTGATAACCACAAAATAATATATAACTCTTTAAAAGGATATTTTCAAAAAAAAAAGAGGAAAATGCATTAAAGTGTGAGGTTGTAGCATGACATAAAAGGAAAGTTGGGTGATGATATCTACCCCTTTTTCTCTGGCCGAATAGTCACGTATATAAATATACATGAAAACAGGAGTTGGATCGGGTACAAGGCCTAGGCTCAGTCACGGCAATTAAAGCGAAGGTCACGTGACTGAGAGGAGGGGGTGAAACTGAAACAGAAGGGTTGACTTATAAACAGAAAAGCCGTTGACTTCAGGATTTATTAACAAAATAATATTTATTAAAATTCGTTTTTAAATAATAATAAAAATTTTAAAATGAGTTACAAGTGATGATTAGAGCACAGATCCCGATTATCTGAACCTTAATAACTGCTTTTGGTTTATTTTTTAAAATTCTTATTTTTTTTGGGAAAGGGTTAGAGAAGAGAGAGAGAGTTTTAACCAGAGGATGTTGGTGGTAAAGGAGGAAAAGTCACGTGCAAGGCCTCATGTCTCTGCCGTCTGTTGTACTCTCTCACTGGCTAAAACCAGTGCCGAAAAACCCGGGACTTTTCTCTTTTTCCCTCCCCCAACTGGCCCCCACGCTTCATGTGCTTTAGATTCTCTCTCTCACGTCTACGCCTATATGTTTCATTTCCTTTCTTTTATTATATTTTAAAATAACAAAAAACTATTATATTTTAAATTAAATAATATATATATATATGCATCAAAATTTTAAAGATAATAGTGATTTCAAATTTCAAATTTTACTTTTTTCAATTGAATCCAAATTTTAGAATATTTTGAAGAAATTCTTATTTATTAATTTTAATTTAATTTAATTTAAAAAATTAAAAATAGCTTTATAATGAATTTTTTATATGAAATTTTTCACAAATGTAAGAAAATTTTAAATTACATTTATACAAAATTAAAATTTTTTGAATACTAAAAATATTTTTTAATAGTAATTATTATTATAAATATATGAAATTAATAAAAAAATAATTTATTAGTCAACAAATATTCAAATTTAAAAATAAAATTAAAATAAAGTATAAAATTTATTTAAATAATTTTTAAGTATTTTAAAAATAAGAATATCATTAGTTTTTTACAGTAATTTACATCAAACTTTAATTTAATAGATGAATTTTTGTTTAGAAATATTTTAAAAGTTAGAATTTCATTAGAAAAAAATCAAAATCAAAATTTAAAATAGTATTTAGTTGATATTTGCTTCTTCTTTTTTTTTTTTTATCAATCATATGGACTTATAACCCATTAGTAACATTTCACAAGGAAAAAAATTTATAATTTTATTTAATTATTTTAATAATTTAATAATTTTTCATATCATTCCCAAACCTAACTTAATCATCATCTATTATATGCATGTGATTGATTAACAAATAAAAATGTGTCACACATTAATGATAATGATACATAAATTGTAAGATTTATATCTTGTAAATCTTTTATATTATGCCTCATTCAGAAATCACATTATTAAGTGATATATCATAATTTATTTTTAAAAAATAAGTTTTAAAATCATGTAAAACAATTTTAAAAAATTGAAGTCTTCAAAATTAACATATTCACAATGTGAGTTAGACCAAGACAACGAAAAATCACTATACAAGAAATAAAAATTAAATAAATCAATAATTAATGTTGTTAACTTAATTATAAGGACTAAATTCCACATCACTAAGAAATCACACAATATTTAAACAATATATGAGATCTTAATTCTTCACATTTTATATATGTAATTTTAGATCGTGAAAACAATTCAAAAAATAAACCCTATGTTTCAATTTTCTTAAATTATTTTCAATCTGATTAATAATATAGTTCTTATAACTCTTACCATAAGCGTCAAATTTATGTACGTAACTTTTGCTTTATTATATATCATAAGGGAAAAAAATTAACCTTTTTCTTCTCTCATTGTTACAAATGAGTATTTAATTTAGGGTTATGAAATGAATTTAAATATAGTATGCTTAAAACATATAATTAATCTTTAAAGCGGATAATCATGACTAGCATTCACACTATCATGCATAGATACATTGGAACAGCTTGGCGTGACAATATCTTATTTCACTAGCATCTCATCTTATGATAATTAAAAATTGGTGCAACATCGCGATTCATTCATGAAACGTACAATGGTTTCAAAATTTTATTATTATTATTATTTTTGGGTGCAATCGGTCTTCAATGTATGATGAGTTCAAGCAAGCAATGCCCCGATCCATGTATGTAACTTTTACCCACTAATTCTCTAGAAGATTTGTGTCCGGTGTGATGGGGTTTTAGGGAGCACGAATTCTCAATTGGGTGTAATCCAACTATATATGCTTTTTGCAAGTCATCAACCATTGCATGTGCCCAAATTAAAAGAGATTGCCAATTAAGATCAAGTGGCGTACACATGATGTCTTCCTTAAGAGAGTGCAATTAAATATTAAATTAAAGAAAACAATTAAAAAATGTATATATTTTTTAAAAAATTTATTTCGTTTTCAAAGTCATTTTGCACTTTTTCTTTTTTCTTGGTCATTGTTTAAGTTGTGAGGATTCAATGAATGGTTTTGATTGTGGAATTAATCATTTTCTTCGCTTTCTAATTAATTAAAAAAGCAAACTAGAAAACTATCACTGTTCTTGGGCCAATTGGGTTGTCAATTTTTTTGGAGTTTTTTCATGAACAATGAAAAAAATAGTATAAATAAAATTATAAAAAAGATAAAGATTATTGATTAATCTAAATTTATGTTGAGCTTAATTTTGATAAAAATTTTAGAGAGTATTTTTAAAAAAATTTATAAGGGTTAGTTATATCAAATGGAAATTTATTTTACTTAATATTTCAAATTCAAACTTTAAAAAAAATTATATTTATTTAACACTTATATTTTTATTAAATTCTCAATGAGAGATTTTTATTTATAATTTTTATTAATATTAATAGTTTTATGTACATATGTGATGTATATGTGATTTTATTTATATAATTATCTTAATATCATTTTAAAATATTATCAAAATAATTTTTTTTGCATCAAACTTAAGAAGAACATTTAAAATATTAATATTTAAAAAAATTAAAATAAAAAATATTTTTATTTATTATGATAATATTTTAAAGAAATATTATGATAATTACACACGTAAAGACTATATAAACATCTTATGTGTACCAAAAATCTTTAATATTAATAAAATTTATAAATAAAAATTTTATATTAAAAATTTAATAATATCAAAACATTAATTTATTAAAATATTATTTATTATAAGTTTTTTAAAAAATTATTAAAATTTAAATTAAAATAAAATTTAACGAATAAAAAAATGAGTTGATTGTTAAAGGAAAGCACTTTCATGGATCACATGAAGAAGAAAACAAAATTTGATGGGGCTTACCCAAAAGCCCCACATGTTGTCAGTTAGTTAGGACTTCAATTACATCTTATCTTAATCACATAGCTCTTAATAATGCCCTAATTTTCATTTTTTTTTCAAAAGTATCACGATCAATTAAAATATAAAATTTTAAAATTTAATTATATCAAGAGAATATTATTATCTAAAATTGAGATTTATAAAAAATTATATTTATTTAAAATTATATTTATATTAAATTTTCGATGTGTGATTTTTTATTGATATTAACGATTCTGTTTAAGTATGTGTATGTGACTTTTAATTACGTAATTATTTTAATATTTTTTTTAAAATGTTATTTTTATATTAAATTTATTTAAAAATATAAAATACTAATATTTTAAAAATATATATTTTATTTATTTTATTAGTATTTTAAAAAAATATTATGATAATTATATAAGTAAAAATTACATATATATCACGTTTTGTACACAAAATTATTAATATCAATAAAAATTATAAATAAAAATTTTACATTAAAAATAACAAAAAATAAATTTAAATAAATAATTTTAATTAAAATTTTTAATTTTTATATAATTATAAATTATATTAATTAAAAAATATTTAACTAATTAGCATAAAATTAAATTTGTAGACCAAATTAGATTTAGATAAAACAATAATATGGGGAGATGGAGTTAGAGAAAACGGGCAAATGAAATGACCTAAATGTTGAAAATTTGGATAGGGGCAATAGTCACGTGAGACGGTGTGTTGTGGCCCAAGAATATGCAAACGTAACGTTGTTAAACGTGAGGTCATTTTCATGCTTGTCGTCACAGATGCGAACGCGGGGCGGGGTGGGCCACGTGAGTTGACCCAGCAACTCACGTGCATCTTTGCTAAAAGACATCAATTTGCCTATTACCTCTGTCCGACCAACCCACCCAAACCCAATTTATTTTCTTTTCATCTAAAATAAATAAATAAAAATTATCTAAATTAGCATATTAATGATATTAATACATAAAAGCTGCCTTGCACTGTTAAATTTTAAAGCTGTAAATTTTAATTTATTAATTAATGAATAAAATTTAGAACTTTAAATATTTATAATCGCAATTTAAATCCATAAAATATTTCTCTCCATTTAAGTTTCAATCTTACCTACAGAATATTAATTTTTTTACAAATTTATGTATTTTTTAAACTTATAAAATTATATAAACTTTTAATTTTTTATATATTTAAAAAAAATTAAAATTATAAAAAAAAATATCACGTTATTCTCCTAACTCATGCAACGGTAACATTTTATTATAAATATATTTTAAAAATAAATAATATTTTGTGATGTGACATTAAAAAAATCAATACCACTATCATAAATAATTTTACACAACACAAACAAGGCTGTAAATATATTTTTTAAAATAAAAAAATGCTTATCCAATATCCCTATTATTGGGTTTTGAGGTAAACTACTAAATTGGATAAATAAAATAAACTGTGCAATTAAATAAATATAAAATGACTGCAAGACCCCTACATTGTGTAGGGTACTTATAGGACTGCAACTTGAAATAAAGTAATTAATTTTACAGATTGCACACATAGAACCAGCACATCCACACCAGGATCATGTACTCTCTTCTCTTTTCCTTTTTCTCTCTCTCTTTTTTTTTTTTTTTTAACTTTATTAAATTATCTCAAATAAACAATTATTTCTCCAAAATTGATAATTCTCTTTGTTTGGTACACAATTCTTTAATTACCCACCAAAGGAAAGTCTTTCGTCCCCATTTATTTCAAAACAATTGTTTCCACCATTTACAGTTCATCCATTTCACTTTAATATAATTTGATTTTAAATTAAATATAATACTGTATACTTAAAAAAATATAATATAATTTTATATATTTTATTTTTATTACTGGTATTAAGTTCGGTTAAGGCCAAAACAAGAGTTACATGATCTAAGGGCAGAAATAGCGCGAGGGAACAATGCTTAGTTGTCTCTAAACCAAACCCATTTGTCCTTGATTTTATTTTTAGGGTTGGTCTTACCTTAAAATGCCCCAAGAATTGTTGTTTTAAGTAAACACTAATAAACGCACAGTGTCCCTCTAACTTCTGACATTCCCTTGTAAGGGGAATCCGTTTTGGGATCAGTTAACAATCTTATTTCCCCGTCTTAGGATAATAAATCTCCATTTTTATTTTTTTAATCAGGGAGAAAGTAAGAGAAGAGACACGTGTCCGGTTGCCCGTGGAATCCGCATCCCATCACGTGATTAAAAATGTCTGCCCACGACATCCCTCAGCTTCCCGAATCACGTGGCCAACTCACCCCTGCGATTATTGCGGGTCCCACCAATATTACGCGATCCCGTTTTCCTCTCTTTTTTTAAAAAAAATTACTTTATTTTTGAAATTTTAAAATAGGCCTTCACCAACAATTAAAGTATGTTTTAATTTTTTAAATTGACTGGATCAATTAATTATTTATTTATTTATTTGGATTTAAAAAATGAAAGGAGAAGGTGGCGGTGAGTGGATTATGTTAGGGCAACGGTGAGCCATGTGATATGGGTACTCGAGGAACATTTCATGACGTGACCGGAGAGAGAGAGAGAGAGATGGTGGCGAGTATGCGCGGGCGGGCATACGTAGAGCACGTGAGAGCGTGGAGCAGCGACTCACGTGCGCCCATCCCCTGCCGTTCATCTGCCACACTGCCTGCCGGCTCGCGTGCGGTGGGGTCCTGACTGCTCTCTCTCTCTCTCAGACCACGGGCATTCTCTTGTTTTGCCCTGTTGACGTCGTTAAGAAGCTGTTAGTTTCGCAGTTAACGGCTGAGCGGTTGGTAGACGTCGTCTTAGTCCGTTAAAAATACAAAATATTTCCTAAATTCACCAGTGTCGTTTTCAAACTTTTCACTTTGTGTCCTTGCTGTGCTGTCAGAATAATAATTTTCTCCCCCAACTTACCCATAATTTTTTTCGCTTTATATAAAAAACATATTAAATTACAAAGATTATATATTTTAAAACTTTATTATTTTTCAATAAAAAATAAAATAATTGAAAAATAAGTTTTTCCTTGATGCATCTCTTAATATATATATATATATATATATATATATATATAAGAAAGCATATTAACGAGTCAAATTCTGTATCAATACGGGAATTTGTCAATCTTAATCTCTTATTGTGGGTCCATATTTCAATGTTTTTAAAAATAATTGGTAACAAGTTTGCCAAAGCACAATTTAATATTCAATAAAGTAGTGTAATTTTTCATTAGAAATTTCTTTGATAATTAAGTGAATGGATATTAATAATAAATATAATAATGAAATTATTTGAATTTTTTTTTTTGCATTATATATAAATCATTAATTTGTTATCTTCTGTTTTGCCAATGGCACCGTGACAAGACTTTACTATATGACTTTGAGAAGATTAATCATATATCGACCTACATATCTACATTAAGATCCAAACAAGCATGCTTAATCATAGCGACATTTTATTATTTAATTAATATTAAAGTACAAACTCTTTTTCTTCATTCTAAATAACTTATTTTATTTTATTTTTTCTCGAGTCACTTAATTAACTTTTGATGTTAATAATGATAAATGGTCTTAAGATAATGTCGGGAGCAATAGAGATGGCACAAGCCAAGACATAACCATTGGACCGCCTTTGCCCACAAAGATTCTTTTAGTCAAATGGGCCGGCATAATTAACACTAACCAAATTCTTAATCTTTATTAAGGATTAGGAAATAAAATATTACTCTTAATGACTCTATAGTTTTGAATCTAAACTATAATGTTATGTGATGATAGTTATTTTTTACTAAATTAATGAGTGATTAATTTTTTTAACATCAATTTTAGATAAAATTTATTTAAAACTCCGAGTTATTTTTTTTAATCAAACTTGATATATCAATTTAAATTAAATTAAATTTTATTAATTTTTTTAAAAATATTCAAATTAAAAATTTTTACAACAAATTTTGACTTATTATTTTTAAATTATCATCACAAAAAACTTATAGAATTTTTGAAAACCAAAAATATTTTTTTAAAAAAATTTGTACTATTAAAAAATTAAAAAATTTATAAAAAATAGTTTATTAATCAAAATTATTCAAATTTGGGAAATCAAATTAAAATAAAATGCATAATTTATTGGGTAGAGATCACATAAAATTTTGATATTTATCTTATATTATCAATCAAATATTCATAGTTAAAAAATGATAAATCGAATATTGATTGATCAATTTGGCATAAATTATACTTTATTAGAAAATTTAAAAATTAAAAATATTCAAATTAAAAGTGTTATGCAAAGAATTTTGACTTAAAAGTTTTTACAAATGTAAAGAAATATTTAACTATTATCATAAAAATTTTTAAAATTTTATGAGTATTAAAATATATATATTTAAATTTATATACTAAAATTTTAAAAAATTAACAAAAAAAATATCTTGTATTGAAAATTATTCAAATTTAGGTAATAAATTAAAATAGGGTAAAAAAATTTATTTAAGTTATTTTTTAAATATTTTAATAATAAAAATAGTTTTAAATTTTAATAATTATTTAAATTAAGATTCAATTTAAATCAAATTGATATATCATTATTTGGATTTGTCACTTTTTAAATTTGATAACATAAAAAAGTAAAGTTTTATAAAATTTTTATTTTAATTTATTTAAGTAATATTTTAAATATTTTAACTATAATAATATAATTAATTTTTTTTATCAAAATTTAATTTAAATAAATTAATAAAAAATTATTTAAATTTTTTAAAAATAAAATTCATGATTTAAAATAACCTTTATTCATCAGTTTCAGATCGTTGGAGTAGCTGGGCCACCAAGTGAAAATAACGTATAAAAGAGCAACAGTAAAGAACTCTGTGTACTTGTGTTGCGGGTAATGAGTGAAGAGACACGGCGTGGATTTGCATGTGACAGGGGCATTTTCGGAAGAACGCAACAAAAATCAGGTACGGGGCATGGCCGTCTGGGTTGGGTGACTGGGCGAGGGCATGATTTCGGATTTTATCTGACCAACACAAACAGTACGTTGAGAGCACGTGCTCGCGAAACTAAGCGGTGCGTCCTTCTCTCTCTCTCTCTCTCTTTCTCGTGACGGTGTCACGTGGGGGCAAAGCATGCTGGACCCCACTAATATCACCCAATAAAAAAAAATTGAGATAAAATTAGTTATTATTTATTTAAAAAAAAAAGAAAGAAAGGGGAACAATGAGAGGGCACTAAGTGGGGGCATGTGGTGTGCAGCCAAAAGTGACCTGTCGTTTACGGGTTAGGGGTGATAACGTGTCACTCTCACGTGCTAGGCTACTTTGTCCTTTTTGACCTTTCAATGGTGATGAGAAGTGCAACGTGGCCCCACATCTTGTGGGACAAGTGTCCCACGTTCCTATTTGGAGAGAGAAGGGGGAAGGTGGTCTAGATTCTCAAGCCTGTCCCTACTGCTTTTGGATGGTGCTTTCAGTTTCTTTGTTTCTCCTCAAATTAATTTCTTTTTGAAAAAAAATAATAATTGGAGCCAACACTTTCACTCATTGTTTGTGCACATTGAGGTCACTTATTGCGTAGGACCACCTCGTGGTCCATTTTCATGAAATAACTCATATTAATTTTTTTATTTTTTTTTCCAACTTTGATCAATCCGACTTATACACTTTAATGTCTAGATTTGGATCTGATGATTGTGGACTTGGGCTCTAACTTGTTCGGCCCAAGCCCGATGAACCCGACCCTAGGAGCTAAATTTAGGAAAGAACATTCGATCATTAGGGTTGGACCGACCCAAAAATTAATGAATCATATAGTATTTCATTTGATCTCTTGAGTTCCAATCACCAAGCCTCAATGCCTTATTACACACTGATTAACACCACTAATGAAACCGATGCCATGCACGTTGAGTAAATTAGTGTTGCCTCACTTTGAACTTAGATGAGATTATATGAAGTTTGAATAATGGAGAAGGTAGTGCTTTTCTCTGATTTTGATAACACTAGATGGACCAAGTCTAAAATAAAATTATTATATTGTAAATTTCTATCAGATGACTCTCACTAATGTTGAAGTTATCAAGGTCATATGATGGTTCATGGCCACTTTAACTTAATTATGTCAAATCAACTATCACTTAGCCAGACTGATGCACTCTAATTAACACACATTTTTATATTTTGTCAAAGTTAATTAACAGATTATTCAAAGATATTATTATTCATAAGAAAAATTATCAACAACTTGACCGAATAACGCGTGACGTGTCAATAGCAGTGACCCATATTGTTGTTTTTTTATCAAAGATAGCATCCGGGTTTTGAATTAGAATTTTAAATCAAATAAGATACTAGCAATGTCATTATCAGAAGATGTGACCTAATGTCATTGACCTTCCCATTAATCTCCTATGCTTTATCTTTAATTTTGCAACTTAAGCTTTTGTAGAAGCTGCTGAGCTTAATCTTCATCACTTGCTATTTCGTATTTAATTGCTTCCAATATCAATTATCAAATAAAAGATTATTGTCTAAACAAATAAGACATCAAATCAAATCATATCATATCTTTTTATTAATCGTACTATTGTATTGTCAATCCTTTGATAGGATTATGAACAGTGAGCTTAATGTCTACTAAAAGTAATTTTTTAATAATTATATGTAAAGTTAATAATTTGTTAGTTTATATATTGTATTTCACCATTGATATTTTTGATTTGCAAAATATTATTTGCTTTGATTGTGATTATAATGATTTTATCTTAAAAAAATACTTTAAAAATTAAAAATTATATTACATTTAATTGATAAGTATATACTTGATCTGAGATGAATAAAATATGATGTTAAATTATAAATTTAAATTTAAATTTAAATTTAAATAATTTAAGAAGACTAATTTTGGGTGAATATAAATTTCAATTCAAGCTTTATTTTCTAATGAAAATATAAACTATCATAAGCTGAAGGCAATTTGTTTAAAGTTTTGTATTTACTTTTATACTTAGTGCATGCAGTGTCTACGACATATTTTTGTATAACAAATATAAAGTTTACAGTAAAATTTACCCATCTAATTAATAGACACGTCCAACTTAAAATTATATAATACCAAATCGTTATTTTGTCAACTATCTAAATTGATTTTTATATTTTTATGTTGCAATTACAGATGAATGTCACTTATGTTGAGAAAATTTAATTATATCTTAATTAATTAGATTAATCAATTATATGGTAATTGTTATAGTATTATTGTTAGTAAAATTACTTTTAAGATATATCCTTAAGATATATTGCTAAAAAAATTATTAATGAATATTTATTATCGTTCACATGTTTACACATACATCAAAATAAATTATTCGATAATAATTTTTAAATTATTCACATCAGACATTTAAAAAAAATGTGATATTTATGTGCAATACATGACATGTATAAATTATTGTTCATTTTATTTGAAATAAATTTTGTACTATCTCAATTATTTTTCAGGTACATGCTAATAGATATAAATATGTGTTTGATAAAAAATAGCAATTCATATATATACATATGATGTTTTTAAAGAACTATAAGAATATACTGTCGAAATTTTTACAAATGAAGTGAACAATAACTTACACTATTATATTTCACATAAGTGTACATTTTTGAATGGTGTAGGATTACTTACCTTTGAAATTTGGGTAATATACATAAAATGTCAAACAAGTTATATTATAAGACGTGTTTTTGATGTATACTCGAAATTGTTAGATGATGATTTTACATGGTTATTTAAGTTATGACTAAAATTTACTTATGCCATTGGATGTTTGTTCGAAATTTTCAAAATAATTTGTCAAGATGATAATTTCAAGAGGTAAGTTGTTTGAAACTCATTTAGAATTAATTAAGAAACAAAAACATGAGTATTAGATTGTTATTGGATATACTTCAGGCTTGCACACGGATTCCTAAATCAAGAATTTTTAGATGAAATGGATCAATTTATTCAATTTGCTTGTAGTCAATTGATGTTCATGGACAGGGATAAAATAAGGTGTCCATATAACAGTAGAAAGTGTTAAAACCGTCATTATGAGATAGTTGATATTGTTAGATATTATTTGACTAAATGTAATTTATATCAGGATTTAATATTTGTAATTATCATGAGAAAAATGATGAGAGTTTTAATTATAGGGTAACTAAATATTATGTTGGAAAAGATCTGTTATTGTACATGAATGTGTTAATACATATCAAACAATGGTAATAGATGTAACTGATCCAAAATTTAATCTAAAACACATAAAAGAATTTCCCAATTCGATGCCTAATATTTTTATGATATATTGATTACTACTAATTAATAATTATGAGATGAGTGTCAAAATTATTCACAATGGTTTGCTATTGCTAGAATGTTGAACATGAAGTTAAAATGTTATATTTCTGAAAAATGCTATGATAATATTTATTAATTAATGAAAGAGATGATACCGGGCGATAATCTAATGACTAAGAATTTTTATAGTATAAAGAAATACCTATAAGTTATAAGGTTATTAGTTAAAAAGATTCATTCTCGTAACAAGAAGTGCATAATATACTGAAGAGAGGATGGTGAACTAAGTTGTAAGTTTTGTGATCATCCGCTATATAAAAGACGAAGATGAAGGTCGAGCAAACAAAAAATACTTGTTTCATATAAGAAGGTATATTATTTCTCTCTCAATCACGCTTACAGAGACTATATTTATCGAAATTCATGACAAAGGATATAAGATGGCATGCAAAGCATGAGATTGAAGATGATATCATGCGTTATTGCTCTGAATCTGTCACTTGTATGCATTTTAATTAATCTCATCTATTTTTTGTTGTTGAATGGAGGAACATTATAATATGTTTAAGAATTGATAAATTTCAACATTCGATTAGTCAGAATAACAATATTCTTCATGACTGATAATAGTTACACCATATAACTTATCGCATTGGATGTGCTTAAAAGAGTGCATGTTCTTAACTGTGATCATATTTGGTTCGATGAATCTAAAAGATAAATTAAATATCTAGCTGTAGCTTATGATAATAGAGTTATAAATATTATGAGGATACCCACATATGATATCTATTACAGACAAAATATTGTCATGAAAATTGCTTTGATATAGACCATTAGTGACTTCACTGCTTACTCGATGTTGTTTAGCTAGAACTGGTTTGTTTTTACTATATAGAAGATTCAGATGCATTTAACCTTGCCAAAAGATGTAAGCAGTCTTGTTTTGATAACCATCATATGTTCTTATCGAAAGATCATTTATTTTGGAACAAAAATATTTCATTCATTAGGAATAAAATAATGAGAAAAGTAGCTTTTTCTATTAAATCTGGGTATGAATTAATGTATGGTATAGAGTAATTATGACTGAGAAAAGTTACAAAGTTTGAATATAATCAAATAAATGGTCCTACTTGCAAGACATATAATTGAAAAAAATGAAGCATATTTTAGGATCTATCTTATTGGTGTACCAATTTAATGCGATCACAACCTCGATATGATGCACATAAAGAAAAATATTTTTGATAACATGTTCAACACCATTATGGATGACAAAGGATAATGCAAAATTGAAGAAAAACTTGAAGGTGTTTTATAGATGTCTTGAGTTAGCAAGAAATACTACAACTAGAAAATACCCTGAAATTTGTTACATCATAGATACAGTAAGTAGAGAAACATTATATAAGTTGATTAAGAATTTAAAATTTTCTAATGGATATGCATCATACATGGTATGGTGTGGGAATATGAGAAAACATAAGTTATTCGAGATAAAGAGTCATGACTCATGGTTTTATGTAGCGATTACTACCCATCATATTCTATGAGTTGTTACCTATTAATATGTAGCAGGCACTAATAAAGTTGAGCATTTATTTTTATAAATAATTTACATGAATTACTGTTTGGATTGAAGATATGAGATGATTTGAGAATAAGATCCTTATAATTTTATAAAAACTCGTGCATATATTTTTCAAACTTTTTTTAACTTGATGGAACATCTTCTTATAGTTGAAGGAAGATTTGAAGGTATTTTGTAGATGCCTTGAGTTAGCAAGGACTACTGCAATTAGAAAATACTCTAAAGCTTGTTACACCATTGATACAGTGAGTAGAGAAACATTGTGTAAGTGGATTAAGAATTTAAAATTTCCTAATGGATATGCATCAGACATGATAAGGTGTGTGAACATAAGTAAACATAAGCTGTTCGAGATAAAAAGTCATGACTCATGTTTTATGTAGCGATTACTACCCATTATATTTCATGAGTTATTGCCTACTAACACATAATAGACGCTAACAAAGTTGAGCGTTCTTTTTTTCAAAAAGTTTATATCAATTTACTATTTAAGTCAAAGATATGAGACGACTTGAGAATAAAATTCCTATATTTTTATATAAACTCGAGCGTATATTTTTTCCAAGCTTCTTTGACTGATGAAACATCTTATCTTGTACTTGGTCTATGCAATAAAGATAGTTGATCCAATACAGTATCGATGGATGTATCTATTTAAAAAATATTGATCGTAATTTTGTGTAATTGATTTATAATTTCAATCACTTAATTATTTGATCATTCATTTCAATCACTTAATTATTTGATCATTCTCAATTATCATCAATTGTCATTGTAAGTACTTATGAAAATTAAAAAATAAGTTAAAAAATAAAATTAAAGTGAAAGACTCGATATGCAATGCATATTTGGTTGAAAAACCATCATTATTTTATTCACGTTACTTCGAGCCACATGTTAATGCATGACATTAAAAAGTGCCACAAAACGATGTTGGTGATTATGAGTCGAAAGAGCATGAAAAAACATTTCTCGATCTTTAAATATTTCAATTAGGCATTTAGAAAAGAAAAATATAGATATTTGATAAAAGATGAATATTAGGCTGCTCACACATAGTTTTGTTAAATTGCATGAGATTGAACCAGTTATAAAGAATGTTTCACAACTCAATTATAGCAATTAACTTAGCCATTTCACAAAATTCTTCCTTAACAATGATTATCTTTTTTAAACTAATGTTTTGTAAGATTTATATTTTTTAATTACTTGAACAACGTTCTTGTATAACTAATAGTGAAATTAACACTCATATAAAATTTTAATTTTCAAGTTGATTTAATTAATACATGTGTACTAGTAATTTAGACCCTTGTTGGTTAAATCCCTTTAAAAAGATATGGTCAAATGATTATTTTTTAATATTTACAAGAGCACGACCTACTAAAATTAGTTGATAACAACTTCATTAAGAATGTTACAAACGGTTCATTAAGGTTTCTAAAGTCATACCGAAGATATTATGTCAATATGTATAAATTTCACTTTAAAAGATACAGTTTTAGACACATGTACAATGAAACAATGAAGTCTGCATTAAAAGGTCTAACTATAATATAGACAAAAGTGATTGCTTCAGTATATTGATGAACATGTTACAATTAAAATACCCTGTATTATCAATCAAGAAAATTATTTATTCAAGTGTGAATTGTTTGATCCTACACCAAATGTGGGTACCAAAATATATAAATCATATAATTTAGTGGGTATCAATCAAACAAGAAGGGTAAATAAGTATGAGCCATTTGTTTTAGCTTTACAAGCAGCTCAAGTCTATTATAATTTTTATCCCGACTTAAGGCACGATAAGTGTAACTGATGGGTTGTTTGTAAAATAAAGGTCAAGTCTATCATTAAACTCTTGGATTTTGATTTCATTTGCAGACCAACCCAATATGCTCATTTTCAAAATGATTATTGAGATGTCCATCAAATTGAAAATTATGTAGATGATCATTTTATATCATTGAATTATTCATAATGGATATTGATGATGATGAAGAAGAAATAATAAATGAGCCAGATTTTGAAAGTTATTCTACTAAGAAAGAGGATGATAAAGTGGATGATGAAAAAGAAGAGGAAGACTTTGAAGATGATGATTAGTTTTTTTTTAAATTATTATTTAAATTATTTAATCTATTGTTTCAAAATAATCTATTTTATAAAATTTGTGTTGATTTTGTTATTCATTATATTGGATTATTATCATGTATTTTAAGGGGTTTTAATTCAATTTTTATGGGAGACTCGATCGAATTTTTTATAAAATTTTAATTGTTAAACTAACTTAAGCTTATTAATTTTATCAACATTATTATATGAAAGGTTAAGACAGGTGAAAGGTCGAGAGAGGCGAGATAACTTCAAACAGAGAGATCCACGATTAATGTCTCCATTTTCATATATTTAGAATGAGGAGGACGACGACACAACTGCACCATCTTCATGTGGAATATCTATACCTTTAGATGGGTTTATCAACTTTACTTCAGTTTCTTCTGGATTTGCTATTTCGAGAATGTCTACCTCAATGAGTTTGCAAAATATAGCTAAACAACAAATTTATGTGGATAATGACACGTAAGTATTCATAAGTAATATTTTTTTAATGCTTTATATATATATATATATTTTAACGCTTTGTACATATTTTTTCAATATTATTTGTTACTTGTTTATTATCTTATTTGACATGATCGATCCTCCTTATCAATGCTCTACTAAGATTTGTAAGATCTTTTAGAAGAATGTCGATTTATCTGGGTACACATAAAAAGGGGATTTCTAAAAAAATCAAAGATTTTTATTTTGAAGAATTCAAGGTACATATAATTATTTACAAAAAAAAATTATGTTACATTCTAATATACTCATTAACCAATATTTTGTTGCAGAAATAGTCTGCTTAAGACTAGGAAATGGATGGCAAGGTGATGATCACATGGAAGCTCGAGCTACGAGTTGGTATACTGATTTGATGTATGCATATCACCACAAGGTAAAAAAGAAGCCTTCATTTGTCCTAGATACTACATAAGAGCAGTGATAAATAGAATGAAATCGACTAGAGTACAAACAAAAGTGTGAGATCATGTCCTGCAATTGGCAAAGCAAAATAGGCAGACCTGGGTCAGGCTTTCTCAATATAGTGTCGGTTCATGTTCAACACAGAATTATTGTCAATGCTTAGTACGTATGACATTTAAATTACTTACATAAATATAAATAAAAATGATATGATTATTTACTAAGTATCTTTTTTTTTTCAAATAAAAAAGTGGGGTTATGAGTCTACCATAATGAAGCTTTTCAAATGGATTCATATTAAGAAGTCCAACTTTGATGAGTTCATAGATTAGTGTGCTAGAAAAATAAATATGAGTTTGTTATTTTTAAAATTTAATAAATAAGTATAATTATGTCATTTTTTATCACTGTTTGATTTAACTAATGAGTTGGTTAACAAAATGCTTTATTGTGAGAACGTTTCGAGGAGTTGGTTGCATCGACTTCTCAGTCACAGGAAGGATCTTTTGAAATGCCTAAGATAAACAATATTAAACACTACTATGAAGTAGTAGGTGGAGAAAAAAAGCATCATGTGTATGGACTTGGGAGCTAAGCTCAATCATAGTACTCAAGTGATAGCTTTAGCAGTGGACATCCTATTAAAGATGTAGCTATGCAAGATATATGCTCTTAAATGAAGACTATGGAGAAGCGATTGGACAAGAACATAGGGTGAGGAACCATGATCACTTATGTTTTAAGACTGAGATGCAAGGTACTTACGAAGAGAGGTTGATATGCATGAGCGTATTCACAAGATTGAGGCCCTTTTTCTGAAAAGTGCAACCCTAGCATCGTCTATTTTTTAGATATAATTTTCTTTATGAATAATATAGTTAATGATAATAGAAAAGGATATTATATTTATTTTTTTCTTATGAAATTTATTTTTTCATGAATTTATGTAATATTATTTTGCTTTAGTGTAAAAATTAGTTTTATTTTTTAAAAATTATATTAAGTTTAGTGATAGATTCAAATTAGTCTCTGAAGTTTAAGTTTAACCACTAATTTTTATCCATCGTTGAGTTTAATTTAGCAATTGATTCGAAATCAATCGTTAAGTTTAGAGATTGATTCGAAATCAGTTGCTTAGTTTAGTGATTGATTACGATTAGCCGTTAATCGATCAATAAAGTTTAAAAATTCATCACTATATCTCAACCTCTTAGTGACAAAGAATATTGATTGCCAAATTTAACGATTTATTAAATCGGTCGCTATTTTAGCAACGAACCTCAAAATCAGTTGCTATTTTCTTTGGTGACAATAATTTTATCTACTAGTTTTTAGTGATTTTTTTCACAAAAAAGTGAGTTTTCTTGTAAAGTTTGGAGTAGATATTGTATCACCAGTTTTAAAGAGAAGTAATTAACCTACTCACATGTATCTTTTCTTATTTAGTTTTCTAGATAATGCTTGATATTGCTAGTTCCATACTTCAAGTGCGCAATATGCTTAGTCCTACATTACTCGCATTTACATCTCTTTTTCTTGTCTTTCTCAGCAGAAAGTACATAAAAAATAACTCTCACACTTGTGAAGTTTGCTTCTTTTCTCCTTTGAGACTAGACTTGTCATTTGGAACATTAGCTTCTTTTTTTCATAAGATTCATTTCATTATCAAGTGTTATTTCTACACTTCCCTCATTTGATGATAAAACTTTCAGCCATAAAGTAAAATTGTCCATAAACAAAATTAGATCAAAGTCAACAAAGTTGAGAAATTAAATAATAAAAAGTATATAAAAATTAAAATCAGTCCTATCTTAATTATTAAAATCTTTATACCCCAATATGCCATAGTTTTAATTAAAAGCTTATTATAAAAATAATTTTATATTTATAATGCGATATCACTCATTGTATGGTATACAACAGATGTCACTTTTCATTATGAATATCTTGGCAACTAATGCCTTAATAAATTGATACCTTTATGGTTATAATTATTTTTCTCAGAATGTTTCCTCAAAGTAATAGTAAGGTTAAAAAGTATATAAAGTAAATACAAGAGTAGAATATGTAACATAAATATTCTGGTTTTTATGCAAGAGTAGTTAATGTGTAGCCTAACAAGTAATGAATCACATAGTCCAATCTCCAAGTTTTTTAAGTTAAGATAAAAATATCATGCAAATATATACACATCCTAGTTATTGTTAAAAAGATACTCAAAATACTATTTAAAAAGTTTTCACAAATAGACCTAGTAAACTGCTTCTAAAGATATAATCACTAAATGGGCCAATCAATATAGGAAGATTAAGGAAAAAGAAGAAATTGAAAATACTTACAATCATCATTAACTTGTAAATGTAACCCTTTTTCCAATAGCAAAAAGAAAACATAATACTAGTTAATTATATAAATAAATAATAAAATTTTTTAACCTAGAATCACACAAATTCAATTACAAGGTTGAACAATAGAATCTAAGATACAACCTAAAAAGGAAATAAAATAGAAATACAACATATGGAGAAAAATGCTTAGGGGTGAATGCCAAAATATACCATATGTTAGACTATAAATATTTAAGTAGTGACTGTGCTATGCCAATTTAGGATGGAGAAAGCATCCTACTGGTTCACTTAGATGACTAAATCCTACGCAAAAAGTTGATAAGAGGGAGAGAAAAGCGAATATGATGTCGATGACGAGAGGGAGAGAACTAAAGAGGAAGGTTATAAAGTGTATATATAGAAGTGAGATGGGATGTTAAGGTTTGTATTTTTTAAGTTATTAAAATGATGTAGTTTTAATAATTGGGTCAAATGGGTTACAAATAGGTGTGAGTTAATCCATAACATAGAATTTTTTATCATGTTTTAAATGGGTCGCCCCGATATTGACCTAAACCCATTTATATTAAACTCGAATTTTATCACTTTATGTCAGGTTCATGTTGTGTTGATGGGTTAAGTTAAAAATTATCACCTTTAGTAGTCATGTCTATGTTATTTGTCTATTAAGAAAAAATGAGAACTATTTTTCCATTTATGGAATTTGATCGTGTTGAAGCAATAAAACCTGTTTAGGCTCTATACTACACCATTTATATGGTAATGTCTATTTTGATTGTTTCAAAGAGTCAATTAATTGATTTGATCTTATATGAGTTTTATAATTAGCTTGTATCCTATCTTTTATTACAGATATTATAGGCTTGTTAGATAAGTATACCTATGTTGATAATGTAAAACCTTTGAAAATGGCTACATGGATGGCTGAATGCGTTTACAATCGTGTCTAGAAGATGATATCAAAGTACTCTATTGAAAAAAACTGGCTATCATTTAATGAAGAAACTTGTGGCATGAATGATGTCCTTTACAAGTTATTCAGCATAATGGTGGGTAATTTTTAGTCTTATAATTCCATCTTCCTCTCTTTAGGTTCTTCATTAACATGGTTTATTTTGGTTGGATTTATATGTCATTAGAATGATTGGGTAAAATTTCTGATCACTTGGAGTTGCCAAAAATGTGTTTGAAGACTCTAAGAGCCTCTTGAATGAATTGAAGAAAGTGGATTTAACATAACAAAAGCATTTTGTTACCATAGAAAAGATACTTTCGATGCCACATTGATTGCACATCTTTTGGAGTTTGAATGTTGTTGACCATCTTGCATTTGTAAATTATTAATATAGTTGTTTTCATAGAGATTACCTATTTTGGTGATTTTATTTTTCTCTAGTTATATGGTTATAAGTAGGGGTGAGCAAAATTCGGTTAAAACCAAAAAAACCGAAAAACCGAATTAATTTCGGTTAATTCAATTTGGTTTTTTTGGTTTTCGATTATAAAATAATTTAAAAATCAAATTTTTTGATTTTTAAGGTTAATTTTGATTATTTTTTAAAACTGAATTAACCGAAAAACTAATTTTTAATTTTAATAATTAATTAATTTTATTAATTAAATAAATAATTAATATTTATTTTCTTTCAATTACTTTTCAAAAGGGAAAATTAGGTAATCGAGGAAAACAAATAAACAGTCTTCTTCCTTTTCTTTCAATTTGAGTATTTGACAAACCATAACCTAACCCGTCACCAACTCACCATGTCCATCTATCTTTCGAAGTTTCGAGAATCAAAATCACTGCAGCCATCGACACCATGCTCGTATTTGGTATCAGTAATCAATTAAACCTCTCAATCCCTTAGGCTTGATCTTCTTTCTCTTCAATTTGAATCCTGCCGAGAGTAACATCGCAGCCACACCGCAGCCATACTCACACCACACACGTATTCGGTAATCGATCAAACCACTCAATTGCTTAAATCTGATTTTCTTTCTCTCCAATTTGAATCTTTCCGATAGTAACGTTACAGCCACACCGCAGCCACACTTCCTCTTTTTCTTTTCTTTCAACTTAAGAAGCTGTAACTGTAACTTAATCCATGCACCGTGTGGTCGTGTCCGTCTATCTTGGAGAATCAGCAGCATCACAGGCACACCCACGCCACCCATACGCATTCGGTGTTCCCTTATGCCAAAACTTCTTTCTTTTCAATTTTAATTATTCCAATAGTAGCATGCACTATCTTACTCTTTAATCTTTCAATTTTTCAAATCCTAATTTGTAACAATTACACTTAAAATTAAAAATTAGATCATTTTTATGGATTCCTTTTTTGTATTTGGGTAAGTATTATAAATTGTTCTATGTATTAACACTTTTTCTTTATATATGTGGTATGTATTAGCTATGACATATAAGGCAAAATAATCCCAGTATTGAAAATTAAAGAGTTAATTTATTTAATTCATTTTATTTTTGCTTTATATTTTCTCTTTGAATCTTTCTTGATATAATTTAAAGTTGTTAATTATGTTTTTTTGTAGTAATTCATAATCATATTTTGAAAGGTAGTGGTATTAACTATTACTATTGAAATGAATTTTTGTGTAATGTAGTATTATTATTAAATGTTTTAGAATTTTATCTAACTGTTGAAAAATATTATTACTAACTATTTTTAATTGTTATTTATTTCAGAAATTAAAAGATGTCAACTAGAAGTAATGATGTAGATCCTGTACCTAATACCACACAACCAGATTCAATCCATCCATCATCTGCAAGTTCTAAATTGAAGAGGAAAGCGTTTAAACCCAGATCAGAAGTTTGGGAACACTTCACCAAATTTTTTGATGAACAAGGTGAGCATAAAGCTAGATGTAATTATTGTGATAGGGAGTTTTTGCTGAACCTAGAAGAAATAGAAGAAATGGAACAACTGCATTGAAAGCTCATATGGGTACTTGTAAGAAAAGAACAAATGTTAGTGTTGATTCTAGTCAAACTGAATTAGTTTTTGAATCTGAGAGAGATGGATCTTTAGGTAATTGGAAGTTCAATCAAGATGCCATTAGAAAGGGTATAGCTGAGATGATCATTATGGATGAATTACCTTTCAAATTTGTGGATGGTAAAGGTTTTTGGCGTTGCATATCACTTGCATGTCCTAAGTTTCCTATGCCATAGCTAGAGATTGTTATCAGCTTTATAATGATGAAAAAGTTAAACTGAAACAGTTTTTAAGATCATCCAGTGTAAGAGTATCTCTCACCACAGACACATGGACTTCAGTGCAAAGAATTAATAATTTGTGTCTTACGGCTCATTTTATTGATAAAGACTGGAAATTGAATAAAATAATATTAAACTTTTGTCCTATTTCTAGTCATAGAGGTGAGGCCATCGAAAAAGTCATTGAGAAATGTTTGCGTGATTGGGGGATTGATCAGATTTTTACTGTTACAGTTGATAATGCTAGTTCTAATGATGTTGCAATCTCATACTTGAAGAAAAGATTGAATAATTTAGGAATTTGCATTCAAGAAGGAAAATATCCTCATTTAAGATGCATTGCACACATTCTTAATCTCATTGTTACAGATGGATTGAAAGAAATGAATGAGTCAATTGCACGGGTTAGAGGGGCTGTTAAATATGTGAAATAATCACCTGCAAGGTTGGCCAAATTTAAAGAATGTGCTTTAGTTGAAAAAATTGAAAGCAAAAGTTTGTTGTGTTTGGATGTTAGCATTAGGTAGAACTCCACTTACTTGATGTTGGATGCAGCTCAAAATTTTGAGAAGGCTTTTGAGGTTTTTGATGATATTGATATGCATTATAGAAATGAGTTGATAATGAGAGATAGGTTGCCTGAAAAAAAGGATTGGAAAACTATTATGAGGTTTTGTCTTTTCTTGCAACAATTTTATGAACTAACAATCAAAGTTTTAGGTTCTTCATATGTCACCTCCAATAGTTTTTTTGATGATATTTGTAATGTTTATGCTACTTTGCGCAATAGGGAAACACATTCTGATATTGAGTTAAATGCAATGGCAAAGAAAATGGAAGATAAGTTTGATAAATATTGGGGAAATGTGGAGAAGATGAATATACTACTTTATATTGCTTCTATTCTTAATCCTAGAAAAAAACTTGAGTTTGTCAACTTTTGCTTTTTGAAAATGTATGATATGAAACAAGCTTCAATGATGACTAGTAATGTGAGAAAAGCAGTTGAAGAGTTGTTTGATAAGTACAAAAGAAGTTTGCAACCTCAACATGAACAAGTTGGTGAAAGCAGTCGAGTAAGCCAAATTGCAGAGGGAAATGAATTAGGATTGGAAAAAGAGAGATAAGTTCTTTTATCTAAGTTCAAGAGATACAAGAAAGAGATCTAAAAAGAAGAAAATAAATCAGAATTGGATAGATTTTTAAGTGAAGAGGATGCAAAAGATGATGATAACTTTGATATTCTTGATTGGTGGAAACTTAATAGTCATAGGTTTCCTATTCTTTCCCATATGGCTCGTGATGTATTGGAAGCTCCTATAGCTACGGTTGCTTCTGAATTTGCTTTTAGCACCAGTGGACGTGTACTTGATACATATAGGAGTTCATTAACTCCTAAACTTGTACAAGCCCTTATTTGTGCTCAAGATTGGTTACGTGGATCTTTATGTTTCGATGCCATTGAAGAGGACTTGGTAGAGCTTGAGAAACTTGATATGGGTAATTATTTTGTTTATTTGATTATTTTATATTTTTTAATTACTAATCTTTATTAGACAAGCTTAATACCACTTTTCTTAATACCAAATTTGATTATATGTTTATATATTTGTCAAAAATTGCATTGGATGCTACAATTGATTAGTGTGGAAGTGTATTGTTATTTCAAGATAATTTCTTTTATCACTATTGGTTTTATATCTTATATAGTTGAGATTTTGGTGGTGGATTGATTTTTATTTTTTGATTTTTTTTATTGATTGATTATCATAAAAGAGAAATATTAGTTATTGAAATGTTATATGTGAAGCCTAAATATCATTTGCATATTATCTTATCATATAATATTTTTACAATATCATATCAACTCATTTAGGAGGAACTTCATTTGGGTAAGTTTTTGTCATATCAATATATAAGAATGCACTTATTTCTTTTTTGACATTTTTACACTTGTTTTTTTTTTTTTTTTTTTGCTTTTTAGGCATTGGATTAGTTGAAAAAAACTTTTTGAAGGAACTAAAGGCAAAATAGAAAAAACAAGGATTGCAATTCCAATAAAATGTTCCTTTTGATGTTGTTAATTTGCTAAATGCTAATGTATCATATACCAGTTGTATTTTGATAATTCTTTTTTATGATTAAAAGTTTTTATATTCTAAAAGTTATTATTGATGTATGAAAAATTTTAATTTTTATATATTAAAGATGCCGATTTTCATGTAAGTATATATGAAAATGTTATTAGAGTAAAGTTTAATTATATTTTTTATCTATATAAACAGATTATTAATGATATATCATACATATTTAATTTGTAAATTGTTGTTAAGATTTAAAATAGTTTAAAAGTAAAAAATATAAAATTTAAACCTAAATAGATTTTCGGTTTATTCGGTAACCGATTAAACCGATTGAAAAAATTCGGTTGGATTAATTCGGTTATCTTTCAAATTTGGTTGTTAATTTATAAAAAAATTCGGTTAATTCAGTTTTTAAAATTTTCAAACCGAATGAACCGAAATAATCGAATGCTCACCCCTAGTTATAAGTTTGTTTATGCTTAGGAAATTTTTATATATAAATGATGACATGTTTTGTTTTGATAAAACTTATGTATGACAATGATTTGAGAAGTTAAGGCTTATAAGGGTAATTTTATTATCTAGTCCACTTAAAATATAGAATAGGATAGTATAATACTATCTGTTAGGTTATTTGGTATGCATCAAACTTTAGATAAGATAAGAGCTTTTCGAGCTAATATTGTATGCTACTCTTATCGAACCTTTTATCTTATTTGTCCTTATTTTATCTTGATCACCAAATGAACCTTTAGAGTTTGATTTTATTATCAACCAACACAAATGAAATGATTTACAGACCACTTTAAAATTTATTAGGAAAAATGTTAGAGGTCAAAATGAAAGTCATCCTCATAAGAAGTTAAAATTTTAAATGTATTGTCCTCTGAAGCCAAATTGGTATGAAAATTTAGATTAAGTGCATGCTATAAAGCTCCAAGACAATGAAGCTATGGAATCTGTCATAAAAACTAAAAATGGAGGTAAGCATGGCTGAGAGTGGTGCAAGAGTGTGCAGCCATGGTTGTCCCCTTCAACGAATAGATGGGAAAAATGTGAGAGTAAGCTTTTTTGTGCTTCAACAGTGGAGTAGAAGAGGCAAAATATTGCTGCGAAGTGAGCATAAAAAACAAAAAAAGCAAAAGAGTGAGCTCTAATGGTAAAGAAGAAGAAAATGGTAAAGAGGACAATATATATGACTAGGTAAACAAGGATTTAATCTTATTTTAGAGTCATATTCGCAAGATCAGGCTCTTAAACCTCATATTTTGGGTCTATAAACACAATAAGTAGGCAAGAATGGTGAAAAAATGATACACTTACCAAAAAAAAAAAATCTTGAATGTGAAGAAGCTTTGAAAATCCATATGAAGGAAGAAATGAAAAAAGCATAAGAAAAAAAAGAGAAGGTAGTTATAAAAAAAGAAAAAAATTGAGAAAAAAGAAACAACAAACTTGTGAGGTATGCCTTAAAAAATTTTGTTTTATCTTTTATTAATTGTTAATTGCGTAAATTTTTCATTGACAAAATTTTTTTCTAAACTGATTCAATAACATCAAAATTTATATCATCACTTTTAAAACATAAACATTTGTTTAGTAATACAGATAAAACTTTGACAAAATCTTTATTCAAAATTTAATTTTTAGTATTCATAAAAAATATTTAAATCAAAAAAATAAAATTTAATACTAAGATAAACAAAATCAATTTACAAAAGCACCCTTTTGCATGTTTGTTTGGTGTCTCTTTGGCCCACCAAAAAGTGGGGTTAAATTTTGATATTAAAAAAAAAAATTCTCACACAATCTTTCCTAAGTAAAAGTTTATGATACTTTCTTGACATTCAATTAGTTAATTACTCAAAAAAAAAAAAATCAAACAATACTTCTAAAACGTCCTTAATTATAAGTAATGTACATATTTTTCTTAACCTTATTGTAACTAATAATATGTCCCGTTTTTACAATAATGTTTTGTTAACATTATCTTTTGATTTATGCAACTAAAACTAATTCTTTAAAAGGAACAATAAGACGTGGCTTCGTTTGGGCTCAGTTCGGTGCCCTATCTCACGATGCCACGGTAAACGGGTGGCAAGTGATCTGATACTTGTCCGACATGGCCACTTACTTCTCCCAATCATTTGTTTCCACGTCAGCACCAAACGACAATCCGAATAGCTTCAAACGCTTCGTTTTGATCCCGGTAATGATTGCACTTTCTTTTCTTGAGAATTCTAGAGTTCTGGGTATGAGGTCAGAAAAAAAAAACTTTAAACTTTAATTTTAAATTTTTTATTTTCATATTTTTATAAATAAATGAATTTGCTAGTTTTTTTATTTTTATTTTTTTTTCCATTTTAATTGTAAAGAAGCACAAAACTATGTCTGGATCTCAATCTGAAAACCCTAAGGTTCCTTTGATGTACATGATCAGATTGAATTATTTCATTGACATAGATTGGGGTATGATAAATTGATCATAATATGTGACAAAATTAAAAATAATTTTAATTTATGTTGAACAAATTTAAAGTTTAAATTAAAAAGTAACATGTGTTTTCTATAATTAATTGATCAATACATGAAATTGTTTGAATTTTTTTATTTGAAATATTTGTATTTATTTAATTTGTTTACATTATTTATATTAATTGATTAACAAACATAATTTTATTTTCAGATTCAATGAATAGTTAAAATCAAGCCATTTAACCAAACAAAGCTTAAAATATTTATCTTTTAACCTCACTATTTAACTTTTCTCAGCCAGCAAGAATTTTATTTTATTTTTTGTAAGATAATTTTATCTTTCGAGATGGTAAAAAGTGAAAAATATATAATTTTATCTTTGCCGTATGAATCACCAAACATAAGATTAAAATAATTTATATATTAATTTCTATCCTATTTTATGCATGAAGATTTAATTGTGGTTACTAACTAAAGAAGATACTTATATTGAGTTAGATTCTACTTAGATTAAAATTCTAAATGAAATTTAATTTAAATTATATAAATTAACTATAATATATTCAAAGTGAGAAGAAAAATATAATCTCCATTTTCGCCTTAAAAAAATCCTCAAACCCGATTTATCATTTTTTTATAACCCATACCCGGCCCGATGAGAAAATTGCCATCCGAAGTCCGAAAATTTCAATTTGAGGACTCTTTGGTAATTTCGGACTCTTTGGTAATTGCGCAGGAAATGAGTTACCTTGCTTGACATCAAACTTATAAACCGACATTCCTACAAAGGCTATATAGTCGAGAGAGTGACAAAGCCACAGAGAGAGAGAGAGAGAGAGAGGGGTCTCGGTATGATCCTTAATGATCATCTCCGATTCCAGCCGTTGATCTTTTATACTTTACGTCTCGCGCTAACATCGCTAACGGCTTTGATTTCTCTCTCCTCCTCTCTCCCTCACTGATCCTCGCCCCAAGATTCTCTGATTTCGGTGAGGTTTTGGTTCTTGAACCTTCTTAATTGTTGCAGTTTGTACTGAAATTTGGTTTTAATTATGGTTTTAGCGGTTTGAGTTTGTTATTTGTAAATGATTCTCTCATGTTCTGAAGCTTTGCCGGAATTGCTAGCATTCTTATTTCTGTTGTACGATCATAGATGTAGATGTTAATTTTACGGAAGAAAAAAGTTAAATTGGATATTTCTCCTTATATTTTCTTCGAAATGTGTTGATTCTCTGGCGGCAGGTTTGTTTAGCTTTGACATATGCGATTCTTCTGTTTATGTAATGACTGGAGAATTCTGATTTCTTTAGTGCTCTTTTGGTTGCTGAGGAAGTGGGAAAGGAAGGAATATGGAGTTTGTAAAGTTTATACTTTTCCATGTTTTGGTGTCAAACCAGGACTTCTCTCTCTCTCTCTCTTTCTGACACACACACAAACTCTCTCTTTTTGATTCTCCCTTCCTCTGTGGAAATGTCAGGAAATGTGTGCCTTTCCATATTTTCTCGGTGTTCTCCCAACTGAACAAAGGAATAGTAGCCATTGATGAACCTTATAGACAAACAAATCAATATTTAGGAATGAACTTAGTGTACCTATAAGAGTCAGGGGAAGTGACATCATGTTTGTTATGCTAAATATCTTTTTCTCTATCAGAAGAAAAATCCTTCTGCTGAATGATTTTGCACATGTTCTACTAATGATATCTCTTTCTTCCTAGTTGTTCTATAAAAGTGACATATTGCTCTACTATTGTTATCACTTTCTTCCTAGTGAATCTACGAAGGTGACATTCTGTTCCACTTTTTTTTTTTTTTTAATCATTTTCTTCTTAGTTAATCTACAACATTGGCGCCTCCCTTCCCCCCACCCCCCACCCAAAAAAAAAATAAAAAAAAATCCTTTGATTGATTATGTAGATTACTATCAAAATTAAAACATCTGTTTAGTAACAGACCTCATGTTTTCTATCAAAGGAAGGATGCTCTGTTATTCTAAGAATTTCATCAAAAATTCTTATGGAACTTAGAAAACATCTAAATTTTATTTTGTGAAATATCTAAGTTTTAGTCGGGGTTCTTTCATGGTCCGTTTGATTGTATGTAAGACGAGTGAACCAATTTCATGGGTATTTGTTATTATTTTCTATGATTCTATGAAATATATCTCAGCTAAAGCTAGAAAATTTGTTCCTTGTATATCATGGTACCTAATGGTGTGTATATTTTTGCTGATTTTGATTTTTCAAGATCGTGAAGTTCTATCCAATGGATTCAACGATGTAGCTCTTTATCTTCATATCGGCCTGTGTTCATATTCTGCCTCTTTGTTTCTATTTGAGCCTACCATCGAGGCAGGTAAGGGAGTGTTGGTTGAATTTGATGGTTGTTTGGCACACAAGTACCTCTCTCACTCGACTGGTGTCAGCTGTTGAGTTTGGCACCTGCTGGGGAGAGAAGAAGAATCTCTGCACTGCCATCTTCTGTTGCAAACCATGGGAACTCCAAGCTTTCCTCGTAATCTCATGTCTCATAAGTTGGATAGTCCTGTTCAGACTCAGATTGCTGTTGCTGTTTTCAAGGGCTCATGCAATGAGGAGTACCATGGGAACATGATGGCGAAACCTTCTGGAAGGAGGCGTGTTTTTGTGCAGACTGAGACTGGCTGTGTGTTGGGCATGGAACTGGATAGAAATGACAATGCCCATACTGTGAAAAGAAGGCTGCAGCTTGCCCTTAATGTCCCAACTGAGCAGAGCTCTTTGACATTTGGGGATCTCGCATTAAACAATGATCTTATTGCCATTAGAAGTAATTCACCGCTTCTTCTGACTCGGAATGGAATGCATAGGAGCTCTTCAACGCCATGTCTCTCTCCTAATGGGAAGAATCTTCAACAAAGAGATCAGAGTGATCCAGTTGAGATATTAGGGTCCTCAGATCGCTTTGCCAAAACAAATGAACTTGTTAAGGATATTGTAAAAGCTATCAAGAGTGGTGTTGATCCTATCCCCATTAATGGTGGGCTTGGTGGTGCTTATTATTTTAAGAATAGCAAAGGTGAGAGTGCTGCAATTGTGAAGCCAACAGATGAGGAGCCTTTTGCTCCAAACAACCCCAAAGGATTTATAGGGAAGGCTCTTGGACAACCTGGCCTGAAACCTTCAGTTCGAGTCGGGGAAACAGGATTCAGAGAGGTAGCTGCCTACCTTTTGGACTACGGTCACTTTGCCAATGTGCCTCCAACAGTTCTTGTAAAGGTTACGCACTCAGTCTTTAATGTCAATGACAGTGTGAATGTAAACAAGCTTCAGAAAAGTAGGAAGGTCAGCAAGATCGCATCTTTACAGAAATATATTCCTCATGATTTTGATGCCAGTGACTGTGGAACCTCAAGCTTTCCAGTTAGAGCTGTACATAGAATAGGAATATTGGATATTAGAATTTTTAACACTGACAGGCATGCGGGTAACATTTTGGTTAGAAAGCTCAGTCAGGGTGATAAGTTTTGCCAGGTGGAGCTTATTCCAATTGATCATGGCCTTTGCTTGCCTGAGAGCTTGGAAGACCCATATTTTGAGTGGTTACATTGGCCGCAGGCATCTATCCCTTTCTCCGAAGATGAGCTTGAGTATATAAAGCATCTTGATCCAGTTTGTGATTCTGAGATGCTAAGGACAGAGCTGCCAATGATCCGGGAGGCATGCCTTCGCATCTTGGTGCTTTGCACAATATTTCTCCAGGAGGCAGCAACTTTTGGATTGTGTCTTGCTGAGATTGGTGAGATGATGAGCAGGGAATTTCGTGGCCAAGAGCAGGAGCCAAGTGAACTTGAGCTTGTGTGTCTTGAAGCGAAAAGAATTATTGCAAAGAGGAAGATGGCATTCCTTCAGGCCAGCGAAGGAGATGAAGAGTTTCTGTTTGACAGACACTGTGAGGAGGTCAACCTGCCTGCAAAGATATTTGGAGATTTTCCTAATAATGGATCATTTCATCATGGGTCCAGGAGGGCAAATGGTCAAAGCTTGCTATCAAAACTGGATGAGAATTTTGAAGGAAACGAAGTTGAGGTGGAAGAAGAGGTAGTCAAGGCAGAAGAAGTTACTGTCCAGCCACGTGGGGACTGGACTCAGGCTGCTTCAAAGCTGTCCCTGTCTTTGAAGAAAGTTAACTTGGCTGAGAGGAGCTATCTTCGCTTCAGGAAGCCTGAAAGCAATTATATGATGGATTCCTTGTTTATGGAGAGGAGAATTGCGGATGATATGCTGTCTGCAACCTCAAGCTTTGTGAAGCTCGCTGATATGAATGAGCAGGAATGGACTTTCTTTCTTGAGCAGTTCAAGGAGCTTCTTTACCCTGCTTTTGCCAAGCGCCATTCTGCAACAATCAGGCAGAGACAGAGGCTTGGCACTTCATGCCAGTTTTGAGATAGATGGTAGCCTGCTGGTGTAGGACACAGGATTTGAAGAACAGAATTTTCAAGATGGTAGAATATGGGAATCTTGGGGTCCTTGTTTTTTATGTTCCTTTTCCTCTGTCTAGTGTCTTTCCTGGAAGGAGATTGTTGTAGTTAGTAATGGCATGTTGGAGTTTGTAAATACACCAGGTATCTGAGGATGAGTAGCAAGAGTAGTGGAGGAGGCAAGAAAGATCATATTAGTTTTGTATTTTCATGTCTAGGTTTCCTTTTGTTTACTTTCTCCTTGTTGAATGTTGAGTGAATAAGAGTACGAAAGAACATGTGGGAGGAAAAGAGAGTTTTACAAGGCAATGAAATTTGTATTACATATTACTGTAGTGCTTGAGGTATGTTACCTAATGCTTGTTTGGCTTGATTCATTTATCTAGCAGTGATACTTGTTAATGTTCAATACTCTGATTTTACCTTCTGTCGTTGTATCTTGGGATTCTGCTCTGGTATTGCAAGCTGTCTTCCTCTCTGACTGGGATTGGACTGCAAAAAGTAGAGCTTGACAGGGCAATTGTTAGGTGTGAAAATCCTGAAGAAGTTTTGAGGCATGCAGAAAACGGCTTTCAGTGCATCCATGAAGATCAAGTGCTGTGCCATGCTTGGTTATGTTTTTCTTCTTATGTTTTTTATATTTTGGATAGATGTATTGTTTCCTTTTTTCCTCATTTTTTTTGTTCTAATGCAATCCTTGTAGATTCCTACTTTGTACTACTAAGTTGGCATGCCGAATTTTAAGAAAGTAAATCTGCCCTGACTCATCTGCAAATGGTTTGTATAGTCGATGTAGCAGTTGTTGCCCTTGTCTTTAATGAGTGCAAGAACTTGTTACATTTTGAAGTCACTACAAGGCTTACTAAAGTCATACCATAGGGAGCAGAACACTTTTAGCATGTGACAGAAAGGTTCAATGCAGTACATTGGTCTAAGTCGTTTCCAACCAATAGGGGTCTCAGCAGGCAACAAAGAAGAGCACCAGGTGATAGACTACATTCTGAGCTATGATTTGCAGCATAGATTCCTTCTACTTTCTGTAACTTATTTTCACTCACATTTTGAATATGTTGGTTCTTTAAGGGATGTCAAAGCTTTTTCCCCCATCCATTTGTTAACGAAAGTGTTAGTGATGGCTACAGCATGAAAACAAAAACCAGTCCCATTCGGGTTGAGTTTTCCATTTTCCCATCCTTTATATTGCTTGCTCCTTAAAGTTATGGCCTTTAGGGGTTGTCTTATAAGAGGCTCTTCTGGGTTAATGGCTTTTTCTGGTATTATAGTAGATGTGCATGTAGAAGTGTAGTGCTAGAGACGAGCATAATAATGTGAGGGGAAACAAATTCCCAGTCAACATCAAGTTCCATAGTTACCTAGAGGAGACTACGAAAAAGTTGAATCTCGTTTGAAAAGTGTATCTTTTTTGCATTGTTCACATGCATAAAGAGAATGGGGAACAGAAAAATGAAGACAAGAACAGACATAATGAGAGTTCTTTACACAGGTTTATCAATGAAGTTTGCAGAATATCTTTCTTGGCCTGGGTTAAGGAAATAACAAGGAAGCCTCCCTTCACCACCTGGCGGATGCCTTGTTGTGAGAAGATCATATAGTGACACGACATCAATTACAAACACATGAAAGCAATCAGACATCTTTAAAAGCATCAAAGCATGCACAATCAACCATCATGCACTTCCATGAGGTTCAATCTTCACTGAAAAGAAAGGTATCATTCACCATGCATAGGCTTCCACGAGGTTCAAGCTTCCAAGTAGCTCAATAGGTACATACAAGTACCACACAAGTCCATACACCCAATAACTTAAAAGAAAACACTAATTTGTCCCCATCATTTAATTATTATCGGAATTCTAAAAGCTAACAACTTCAGAAGAAAAAATCTAGAAGCTTCACAAAATTTGTGGGTCATCATTTTTCACCAATAATCAATTTTGGCTTAAACTGAGATACCTTAGAGTTGCATAATTACCCTACCCAGTTTAAATTTCAAATTACTGTGCCTATTTCTATACATAAGGTTGCTTCTTATTTTTGTTCCCTAATCTCAAAAGTCACATTTGAATTGTTCTACCAACACATCCAAACCTTCAATGCCCAGATTTCTCATTCCAAGAAGAGTTTCAATGCCTATATCCACTCCTTATTTATATGACAGATTAAGGCGGTTAAACCTGTAGTCCTAAATGTTTTTGTGTCTGCCTAGAAGCTTCAAGTTGAGCTTGACAAAAGACCTTGGCATCATCATCATTTTTCACCTCAGTCTCAGCACAACTCTTTAACACTGTAACTTTTCCTTCTTAAACATCTTCCTCCGAGGAGGAAGACACACTGGACTCCAGTCTGGCTCTGGATGAATCAAAACAACATTCACTTGGGTTATTTGCCACATTTGCCAATACTCCATAAGTATCTTACCAATGGTTCACTGCCGGTTATATCACCTTTGGTTTGGACCTTCCCTCTATGACGTGGATTCACAAATTCATGGCGGATCGTGAAGTCCTCCAGATTCTACAGTCATCCTGTACTGCTTTTGCCTTCTGACTTATTAGATATACGCATTGCTATCTCCGTTTCTTAGGAAAGTACTTTCCTTGCTTCTCCATTCCAGTGCTTCCCCAGTTCCTAGTTCCAAGCTTTTGGCCTTTTGATATGCAAAGACTTTTTGGGGACTTATGGGCACTGCTGCCACTTTCAGAGTTCCATTTTGATTTTGCGATATCCATCATTTTCCATGCCTTGTCGATATCATGTGATTCTCTTTTGTGTTCACCGCAGCAAGAAGCACCATGTGGAGTTGATTGTTTACTTGCAGAAGATGAGGAATTTGGTTTACTGGAGCTATTAGGAAAGACTGCAGTGCCATTATTTCTTTTACTCTCTCTGCTACATGGTTCAACTAAACTGGAGGAGAATCTCAATGATCCGCTTCGCAGTGCATTCCAATTTTCCCGTAGAGCTTGAATATGACTATGCACATTGCGGCAATGATGCAATGTTCTTGCAGAAAATTGACTTGTTTGACCAACAATGTTCTGATCTGCTCTTCTAACTGGCCCAGTTACTCCATCTACAATGCAGGGTTCCCCCTCAACGGGAGGTGACAAATGGTTCCTAAGTGAAATGACTCTAGGCACAGATAAATCAACTATAGGGTCATTTGATTCTTGTTCAATATTAAATACAGAAATGACGCCTCGATTTGGTGGCATCACAGCAGAGTTTCTAAAGGTTCCTCGATTGTCAGAATCAGCATCTATTTCAGTTTTCTCATGTTCAGCCCTAGAAACAGAACAATCATGGCAAAACCAATCACCATCAGGTACAGTGTGACCCAAGCCAACACAGTAAGTGTGAGCAGCAGTATCACAGAGATCACAAAGTAAAAGAAGATATTCATCGACCATGTTATGGCAGACATTACAGTGCATTCGAGCAAAAGGATCAGAAGACTCAGTTGTTGCATTGCCAAACAGATGATAAACCTGCGAAGTTAACATACATCAGTATCTAAAACAGGTTCCCCCAGCAACTTCTGCATAGAATTTTTCGCAGCATGACCAAGAAAAGAAGCAGACAGTGACAACATCCAAGTTGAACTCCAAATGGGGAATTGGTGCTGAAGTAGGCTTTATATTATTTTCCCAGTTTCATACCAGTTCAACCTTTCCAATAGCACGAAGAGCAAATCATCGAGCCTCATTACTTTTGGCATTTAAATAACCGTTCGGTTTGGAAGGCTCAAAGGTTGAGGCTTTCAATTGGAACAACTCATCAATATATTTAAGATACATAAAGATCCTCTTTACTTTAATGTACAGTCTTTTAAGATGTCATTAAGCAGCAACAATAAAAAAAAAAAAATGTAAAATCTGGTCTTCAACTCCAAAGGTTAAAAAAAGACAAAACATGGGAAATTTCAATTTCCACAAGAACAATCCTGGAATAAAGAACAGTTGGCAAACAGAGCACTGCTCCGATTCAACCAAGAACCAAGCAGAACCTAAAGCAGCAATCCTAAAGCAACATCCACTGCCTATATTAATAAATCAATCCTAGTATACTATGAGGAATTTAGCAGCAAATCAATATTTAAGAGCAGTTCTAAAGATATTATCCATAACCACCAACCACGAAAAGCTAACTGCATGGAATTCAACGCAACCAAAAAATTCAACACCTCAACCAAAAAAATTCAATACCTCAACCAAAAATTCAACACCTCAACCAAAAAATTCAACCAACCAAGACAACAAAGAAAGATTAAACTTCTAAAAGAAAATAACTTCATAAGAAAAAAGAAATGAACGGACTTACTTGGTCGCGTTGTGGAACATTGACAATTCGCTCGCAGGGAAAGACACCGTGCTTTGGCGGTCTACGAATAGAGGTGAACCTGCGCTTGCACATGGGGCACCGAGACTCAACTTTGGCCCACTCCATGATACATACGAAGCAAAAGTAGTGGCTGCAGCTGTCAATTTCGCCGCTGATAGAACACCCGCCCTCCGATAAACATATTCCGCAGCTCCGAGACTGCGAGTCATCCTCTGATGAATCTGGTTCTTGGGATTCCTGTCCATGGTCGTCGGTCGCTATGGATTTGAGTTTTGGTGTTAGGGTTTTGAGTCTTTTGTTCTGGGAGGTTGGCGATGACGAGCCAAGAGAGTCAGTCGCCATCGTCGACTCGGTTTCTGCTAACTCTCCACACAGTCGCTCACTACTTTATCTAGAAACAGGAAGGCACCCGTAATCCACGTGGAACTGTAAAGTCCTTACCATAGAGCATTGAGACAGGTCGGGTCAACCACGCGGTCCCGGCCTATAGGATCCGACATATTTTATTCTCTTACAGAGCATATCTTTCGGCCTCAAGACAAAATCTTTTCTTTAATTTGTTTTAATTAAAAAATAATTATATAATTATTTCTGTAAAAAACTAATTTCATGCTAGTGTTTATGTGTATTGACAGATCTATTTTTTTGACATAATTTCAAGATATAGTAAACATGCTTGATTTTCCAGAAATTAGTTGTGGGTAAGATAAATATTTAATTTATAGCAGAAAGTAACTAAAAATAAAATATATGAACAAAAACAATAAATATTAGTTATTTTACTAAATAAATATAAATGTTTTTTATAAGATAAAATATTATCCTGCTTTTGCACAGCTTTACTCTGTTATGGAATATAAGCACATCTCCCCTGTTAGGGCATCATTCAATCTCCACTGTCGAAGCATACCAGTGGCTCTCCTTTCTTCAACTTTCTCTCTCTCTCTCTCTCTCTCTCAGTGTTTCTCTCTGCGTTTGGGCTGAAAGACTAACACGAAGATGGAAGGGAGGAATAAACACATACTGGTGTTCCCTTTCCCTGCGCAAGGCCACATGTTACCACTCCTAGATTTGACCCACCAGCTCGCCACCCGTGGTTTAACCATAACCATCTTGGTCACCCCGAAGAACCTCCCGCTGCTAAGCCCGCTCCTCTCTTCTTGCCCTTCCGTCAAAACCCTGATCCTCCCTTTCCCTTCTCACCCATCTATCCCTGTCGGAGTCGAAAACTCCCAGCACATGCCCCCACACTCCTTCGCGGTCATGATGCAAGCCATGGCCCAACTCCAGGAACCTTTGCTTCACTGGTTCCGAACCCACCCGTCTCCTCCCGTAGCCATCATATCCGACATGTTCTTGGGCTGGACACACCAGTTCGCTCAACAAATCGGTATTCGCCGTCTCGTGTTCTCACCGTCTGGTGCCATGGCTCTATCTCTTATTTTCGCGCTCTGGCTAGACATGCCTAGAAGGAGTAATCCTGAGGATGAAACGGAAGTGATACACTTCTCAAGAGTACCGAATTCCCCAAAGTACCCCTGGTGGCAGATCTCCCCTATCTATCGTAGCTACGTAGAAGGAGACCCAGTTTCCGAATTCATCAAAGATGGGTTTCGTGATAATATAGAGAGTTGGGGAGTTGTTATCAACTCGTTCAGTGAGTTGGAGCGAGTTTATTTGGATCACTTAAAGAAGGAAACGGGGCATGATCGGGTGTGGGCGGTGGGTCCGGTACTGCCTCCTCCCGTTGATCATGGTGGTTCCTTTGGTGCCACCACCCAGAGAGGTGGATCCAGCTCAGTTTCCGTGAATCAGATCATGAGGTATCTCGACACGTGTGAGGATCGCAAGGTGGTGTATCTTTGCTTCGGGAGTCAAGCCGTGTTAACGAACCGTCAAACGGAGGAAATCGCATTAGCGTTGCAGAAAAGCGGGGTCCACTTTATATGGTCCGTGAAGCAGCCTACGGATGAACACGTGGCGGACCAATCTGGCAGGATTCCACCCGGGTTCGACGACCGGACGGCCGGTAAAGGCCTTGTGATCAGAGGGTGGGCTCCACAGGTCCCGATACTGAGTCACCGAGCAGTGGGCGCGTTCCTGACTCACTGCGGATGGAACTCGGTGCTGGAAGGGATTATCACAGGGGTGCCATTACTTGCATGGCCAATGGGGGCCGACCAATTCATCAACGCAACCTTACTGGTTGACCAGTTAAAGGTGGCGACGAAGGTGTGCGAGGGAGCACAGACCGTCCCAAACTCGGACGAGTTGGCACAAATTTTGGTGGAAGCAGTGAGTGAGAACCGAGTGAGAGAACGAGCCTTGCGATTACATGGAGCTGCAGTTGAGGCCGTCAAGGAAAATGGAAGTTCGTTCAAAGATTTGAACCAGTTGGTGGAGCAACTAAGTGGGTTGGTATAAGGAGCAAGTACATATATTTTTTTTATCTTTTAATTTTTAAGAGTAAAAACGGTGTCATCTTAGGTAATTACAAATAGGAAGAAACCGATGAAACTGTGCCTAGGCTGCAACAAGTACTGAAAGTCCCTTTCTTCGACACGTCTTCGCCTACCATCGAGCCGACTGTGTGGACTCGAGGTGCCGCGCCACCAAATGCTAGTCAAACTTTGTAACTCTAATGCATTAGCTTATATTATTGAAATATCTTTTTAGTAATTAAAAATTATCATAAATAAATTAAAATTTTAAATATTTTATTATTGAAAATTTGGTAACCATATATATATATAATAATTTAATTTTTTATATTTTAAAAAATGATATCTTAAAGTCTTTGAAAATCAATTTTAAGGTGACATTTATTTACATGAAATATAAATATAGAAATATTTGATTAGATTTTATAACATCATATCGAAAATGTTAGGTTGCTTTGATAATGATAGATTTATCTCATTATCAAGTTAATTCAATCCATTAATAATTTGGCCATTTTGCAAGTATATATCTTTTTTCCTACTAAACTCTTATAGTTACACTCTTAACAAGAGATTATACAAAGCCATTATATATTATAAAAGAGGAATCATTCTCTTACTTTTTTACAATAAAGCTACTTATAAAGAATTTCGTAGATTTTTGATTTTTTTTTATAACTCATTTAAAATACTTATTGATTAGAATGTTGGATTTCTTTTTTTGTTTTATAGGTTTTTTGAAACTTATCTCTTTTAATTAGACAAAAGTATTTTTTAAGTGATATCATTTGACACCATTTATAAGGATTCATTCATTCCGTAAGTTATGCCTTTTAGAAGGATCAATTCCATAATATCTTAAATGCAGAAAGATTTGCAATCAGCAAATGCAATATTAGATTCTATTAACATGCTATATAGGGACGTGAATTCAAAAAGAAAAAATAAGAAAATTTTCAAAGATTAGATTCGTACCTTAGAACTTCAACTAGAGTAATACAAGCGATAACATGAGCTTCAACAAAAGCAAATCGAGGAGATGTAATGCATCATTTTTGAACAACAGTTGGTTATACAATATTTTGATGGGTAAAAGTGCTAATAGGGAATCACCAAGAGCAATAAAGAGATTTAGCCATCGTTATGCTGATGTCAAATTAGGATGAAGCCCCACATTAGATTTAGATTTAGGCACCATTAGAATTGTTTAATATGCTTAATGACAAGGTGGCCCTTAAAAGATTTTTTTCCCAAATAAACAAAAATTAATTCACTTGTCATCCCACATCATGGTACTAACAATGAGTCTAACTTACCCTTGTTTTTGGATCTATAATTGGCAAAATTCTAGATATAGTTAAGTAAGATTGTAAAAAAAAAAAGGTAAATTGAAGAAAAGAGGCATGGTATGTTTCAATTAATAAACCATATAGAAATGAAGCCACCTTTCTCCCAAGCTATCAAGGAAGAATGGGTTCTAGATAACACAAAATAGCTCCATGTCTCAGCCTATAATGGTAACTTAAATCCCTGGGTCTATTTCAAGCGCTTTAAGAACATTTTTTTTTATTGCAAAGGGTTTCAGATGCCATTAGGTGTAAACTCTTTCTACCAGTTTAGATAAAGATGCCTTAGACTGGCACAACTCTTTAACCAGCCTCTATTATGTTGCTCAAAGACCTTACCATCCAACAATCCATACGCTTCGCTAGCAAAAAGAAAATACAAAGGAATATTGGTGATTTTAGAAGAATGAAATAAAGTAAAAGCGGACATTTGATAGATTACATTGACAAATTTACAAAAGAAGCCAACAGATAGACAACTTATCTGACGGTAATGTAATATTACCAATGACAAAGGTACTCTAGTCTATTACATTTTTCTCATCACTCATTTCAAACAAGCACAAAACATACATTCCTTACTAGACAAGGTAGAAAAGGTACCCTTGGTAGAGGAGGTCATAAAAAAAAAAAAATAGAGGCCTAGATGGCCCTCCTAGCAACTTTATCTTAGCCAAATGAATAACACTTAGAAAAGCCAACTAAGTTATAAAAACTAGAAGAGATGAAAAAATAAAATAAAATTAAACAGAGATAAAAAAGATAAGGCCAACCACACACGGTAATGAACACCAATATGGGGCAAATCTTGATGGAGATGAGGGTTAAATACATGATCCAATGGCGTTGTCCCATGGTCCTTAGGACAAGAAAAATGAAAATAAGTTATATTGCTTCCATAAGAATTACAAACACAGCACCAAAGAATATATCTAACTAATATAAGAAATAGAACACTGATCAGGGACAAAACTTAAAAGATTATGTCAACAAGGAAAATGAAACAATGGACAAGAACTCTGAGCACTAGGGTAAAAAAGAGACAACATTGTGAGGAGCTAGACGAAACAAAGTTACGTAAGCCAATCCCTAGAAATGGGATCATATGAGATAACCTCACAGGGATCAATCTGCATAGAGAAAACACTTGATGATGATTAACTTGATCTTAGAAAATATGAGCCCAATATCTTACATAAGAGAAAATCTTGTGCTCTTGAGAATATAAATTTAGTTCAAAGCAAGGTTGTTACGCCTATAATGATTAGTTTCTAACAAATAACAGTGTGAGTCAAAAGAATCACACAACAACACCTTGGTCGTTATGCTATCCTTATATGGTTGTCAAATGTGACGCATATCAATAGATATCGGTAGTTGAACAAATATATTATTTTATGACACTTTCATGAGAATGCGATACTTTTTTTTTTTTTATCTTGATTGGAGTAAAAGAGATTAAAAAAGACTAAAAGGTAGCATAAGCCGATGTATTACATTGATCAAGCATAAAAAAAGACAAACATGATGTATTACAATGATCAGCCATGGATAAGTTTAGCCAAATTCAAGAGTTCAACCATGGATAAGTTTAGCTAAATTCAAGAGTTCAACCATGGTCAATAGTTTAGCCTCGACATGTTTTACCATGAACAGATTTAACTACAAAACTAAGTTGAGCCTAAAATCATGCTCAGCATCAATCAAGTTTTAGGGTCAACCATAACTGAGTTCAATAGCTACTTAAGTCAAACTTGTTCCTAACAACTGATGAAAATTTCATGATTAAAAGGTAGTCTCCATAAGGCTTGATACTAAGTCACCAAGCCATGAATGCATTCCTAACTTATTATGGGTGGAACTCATTATTGAAAGTAATCATGGTAGGAGTGTTGTGATAGGTCCCAATGGTTAGAAATGATTTGTAGTCTTGCTTATGGTGAGAATAATAGTCAAAAAATATTTTTAAATCAATTCACGACTCTCTTTTACTGAAATGGTGTTTAAATACAAGTGAAAAACCAACCAATTTCTTATCTTATAAATGCCATCACCCATTAATGTAGATTATATGACTATAAAATCCTCAAATACTCTCACATATACGAGATTTCTTAAACCATTTTTTTGATGGACTCTTTCTTAATAAAGTGATAGGAAAATAACAACTGAAGCAAAAGAATAGTAATAAAAAGAAAGGCATATTAGACTTAACCTAGCTAGCCACTCAAGCACGTTTCCTAATCCAAATATTTCGGATTCTTTATTGCCACTTGAGCTGACGTGCGAGGCTTATCATTACCTTTCCCGTCGAGTAGAATCTTATCCTTATGGTTTAGTTCACTGAAGTGGTTATGTAATTCTTGAGCATCGTTCCATGTGGCTTTCTCACTTGGGAAATTCTTCCAATCAAATAAATTCTCTTTAATGAAGTGCTTGCCTTGCTTCACCTACTTAGTATTTATTATAACTTCTGATTCAACAATAATTTCTCCATCAATAGTAGTAAGTGGTAAAGTGCTGTTCGTTTTTAAGTGATTACTTACGTACTTTATTAGTAAGGACATGTGAAAGATCAGATGAATACATGATCCTTCATAAAGTTTGAATTTGTAGGAAACTTTAACTCTTGACAAGCTCTTTGAAATATAGATTACTGATGAAACGGGTGCAATTTAAGAGACACCAATTCTCCTACTTGACATTCAACATCTTTTCTTTTGACATCTGTTACTTGTTTCATTTTATTTATTGCCACATGCTAATTAGTTTTCAGTTATGATAAAATCTCATCTCTTATCATCAACACTTGATCCACCTCGTCTACTATTGTTGGCCCTTTTTTGTAGTGCGAAATTATATGCGGTTCCTACCATATAAGACCTGAAAGGGTGATATACTAATAGATATATGATAAGTCGTATTATACTAGTACTCTACCCATGGAAAGAAGAAATTCCATTTGTGTGGCTGTTGAAAAGTAAAGCATCTCAAGTATTGTTCCAAACACTTATTTAATACCTTCGATTGCTTATCTAATTATAGGTGGTAAGATAAGCTTATGCTAAGTTGTGTTTTTAACATTGCAAAAAAATTCTTTCCAAAATTTGCTAACAAAAACTCGATCACTATCACTTAAAATTAACCTTGGTAATCCATGCAACTTGATTATTCCTTCTATGAATTTATTGGCTATGTTTTTGGCATTGTATAACTGTGGCAAAGCCAAAAAATAATCATATTTAGAAAGTATATGAATAACAACAAGGATGGTCTTGTAACCATTTAAAGTTGGAAACCCTTTGATTAAATCCATCAAGATATCTTCCTATATTGGACATGGATTCGAAAATGGCTGTAGAAGACTGCTGGATTTTGGATAGTGACTTTATTTCTTTGACACACCTCACATGCAATAACATACTCTTGCATAGTCATATGCATGGATGACCAATAAAATTGTTGAGCCACTCTCTTAAAGGTTCTTAAAGTACTAAAATGATCACCAATGGGAGAGCCATAAAATTCTTTCAAAAAAGTGGTTAAAATATTGGATTTTAAAGGAATGATAACCCGATTATTATAGAGAATCAATCCACAACATTGGCTATATGGTTCCTTGGTCTCTCATCAACTATTTTGCTAATTTTGCGCATGTAAGAGTGCTTGGTAGCTTCCTTTTTGATATCATCCCATAATGTAGAATCCAATACAATTACTAAGTCTAGTCGTGGGCTTTCTTCCACCCTTAATAAAGTATTAGTTGCACATTTTTCTTTGCTTGGCTTGTACACAATTTTATAATCATGGCCTAGCAAATTGGTTACCCATTTCTACTACTCTAGTGTTTCTATTCGTTGTTCACGCAAATATTTAAGGCTCTATCAGTATTTGTGTATGAAAAACTTATGACCAAGAAGGTAAGGCCTCTACACTCTAATGGCTTCCAAAATGGCCAATTTTTCACATGCATATAAAGTAACCAAATTTGCTTGGATGCTCCAAGAGCTCTACTCATGTATGTGATTAGTTTGTTCAGGTGAGTCAAGGCCACACATATTTAATCACTGTAAGCATTAGTTTCAATCATGAACGACAAATCAAAATTGGGCATTTTAAGTGTTGGTGTTATTGTAATGTCCAATTTGAGTTGGTTAAACATTGCTTCTGCTTTTGGACCCCATGCAAATTTTTACTTCTTCAATAAATTAGCTAAGGGTCATGCAATGACTTCATAGTCTAAAAAAAATTTCCTGTAACAACCTATGAGCCCCAAAAGCTACGTAATTTTGATACATTAGTAAGAGTAGGCTATTATAGCATGGCTCTAATTTTTCCTTGATCAACTTAAACACCATCAAAAGTAACAATGCAACCCAAATACTCAATTTCTTCATAGACTAAATGCACTTTTTCATAACTTGATAAAAAATTTATGATTCTTAGGTATTTCAAAAACCATGCTAACATATTCAATATTCATGGTCCAATTAGGGCTATAAATAGGATATCATTAAAAAATACTAAGATAAATTTGCATAGGTACAGGGAAAAATAAAATTCATGAGAGCTTGAAAAGTGAAAGGGGCGTTACATAATCCAAATGGCATTATTAGGTATTCATAATGTCCATTATGAATTCAAAATGCCGTTTGATGAATGTTAAGGCGATGTACCCATACCTGATGATAACCAAGCCATAAGTCAAGTTTAGTAAAGAATGATGCTTCATGAAGTTCATCTAGCATGTCATCCACAGTGGGTATGAAAAATCAATTCCTTATAACTACGATATTTAGGGCCTTGAAATCTGTACAACAATTTCAAGAGCCATCTGTTTTCTTGACTAACAAAATAGGTGATGAGAATGGACTTGTACTTGTCTAATTAACCCCATTCGTAACATGTCATGAACTTATTTTTCAATTTCAAAATTTTAAAAGTAAGCATACCTATATAGGCGAACATTAATTGGTTTTCTTTCTTTCTTGAAGAGGATGTGGTGTTCAATTTCTCTATTTGGTGGTAACTAATTTGGTTCCTCGAAGATGTCTTTAAAATCATCCAATAAGCATTGCATGTTTGGTGGCATGTTTAGTGTTTCTGTCTCCATTGAATTGTGTAAAAAAAAATAATAATAAATAACAAACTTCTTTGTCGAATATGTTTGGTAAGAGCTATGAACGAAGCATATTAGATGGGTTTAGTGTTAATGCCATATAGTTAGTAAGTAATTCCCTTTCCAGTGAAACTTCATAAACGTTTTTTCTTAATCACACACCATCATTCCCAATAATTCAAGCTAGTGGATACCTAAGACCATATCCAAGCCAATTAAAGGTAAAGCATATAAACTGACAGTAAAAAGGATACTTGCAAGGACATTTTCACATATTCAAATTTTCCTTAACATGTCAATGACTTCCCTTTGGTTATCTTCACAGTGAATGATTTGGTACGCATCCTTAGAAGTTACAACAACGTAACTTCCTTCTCATTAATAAAATTATGATTTGACCACCCATTGTCAATAAGAGCAATCAATTCAAAGGAACTGATTTTGGTTTTTACTCTCATGATGTGATTTGTTGTTCAATTGGTGATAATACGGAAAGAAATTTCTAATACATCTTCCTCTTGACACTTGGTCAAAGGTTCTTCTTCATTATTGGGACTTCCTTCAAGTAATAACAACTTTGGGGCTTGACATTTGTGCCTGGTGTAAAGCGTTCATCACAGTTGAAGCATAAGCCACGAGTTCACCTCTTTTGCATCTCTTCCCAAGTCCATCTCTTGACTGTCATGATTGATCTTAGTTTTGATGATATCCCATTGAAAAGGGATCGGTTAGTCAGTTTGATGAATCTTCGATGCTTAGCTAGCTATGCATCGTTTATTCTCGCTAAAGTAATTGCATCTTTCAAGCTTTATGGTTTAAACATTGAATGTCATCCTCTATTTCAATCTTCTAACCACTTATGAGGGTTCTAACAAATGCCTTTTGGGTTCATCCTTGTACCATATTTCGTAGCCTTTCCAACTCTCTTTGATAATCTTATAAAGAGCCTGTTTGTCTCATCTTAGAGAGAGCCTTGTTGAAATCCTCACATTCAAGAAGATCAAATCGAGCCCAAAGTTCCTTCATAAACACTTCCCATGTGATCAACTGCTCTTCTTCATTGTAGGGTCATTTAAGCCACTGTCAACACTCATTTGCTTCCCTTTCCAAGTGATATGAAGCTAATGATATCTTATGCAACTTAGGTGTCATTTGAAAATCGAAGTACTGCTCGGCTCTAGTTTGCCACACCGTTGGATTCTCCCCCACAAAATTGAAAAATTCTAGTTTTGCCAGCTTTAATGCAAACAGAGGTCTATCCGCTTCAGAATTATCATGATCCATCATTTCCTTATTACAAATGTGAAGTTTAGAAGGAGACAGACCTGAGTTATTACTTAAATTAGCCTTATGATTTACCAACATGACTTCAGATAGCTTATTGGTAGTTTCCTCTATCTTCTACAGCTTCTCAGACATGCCACTAGAAACTAGTAAATCCAACCTCCAAATTCTCAATCCGTTCCTTGTGTGGAGACATTGAAAGCTTGAGCTCTGACACCAATGATAGATCTTAATAGTTAGAAATGATTTGTAATTGTATTTATAGTGACAACAATAACCAAGAAATATTTAAATCAATTTGCAACTCCCTGTTATTGAGATGGTATTTAAAAACAAGTGAAAAACTAACCAACATCCTACTTTACATGAGCGATCTCCCACTAATGTAGATTACATGACAATAAAATCCTCAAATACTTTCATGTATTCGAGATTTTCTAAGCCACTTTATAAGGACTCCTTCCTAATTAAGCTTCAAGAAAATAATAATTAAAATAAAAGAATAACAAGAAAAACAAAGGCATGTTGGACTTAGCCTAGCTAGCCATGACGTGCGAGGCTTATCATGTTGCTGCTTGCATGCTACATGAAGGTTGACCAATTCATCAACGTAACTTTATCAATCAACAGGTTCAAAAGTTACAACGAAGTTGTACGAAAAGACAAACTGTATCAAACTCATATGAATTGACATCAATTTTAGTAAAATCAATAAGTGATAACTGAGTGAAAGAGTGAGCTTTGCAGTTACATAAAGCTGTAGTGGAAAAAATTCCATTGAAGATTTGCTAAGTTTAGTTAAGCATCTTAACTTTGTATGTGTTAAAATGATGTCATTTTATCGAAGGAAAAAAGTGAGACTTAAGGTAGCCATGTTTGTTGCTTTTTTAAGTCTTTTCTTTTTTTTTAAGGCATCTTGGCCAATGACCAAGTGGATTCAGTGGACTCCGAGGTGACGGGCCACCAAATCCAAGATAAGTTATGTAATTGTTGGACATAGGCTTAACTTATTAGTTGTTTGCCTTTGAATGATTAAAATATTAAAATATTTTTTAATAGTTAAAAAGTTACAATAAAAAATATCAAACTCTTGAATATCAAATTATTTATAAAAAACTTGTTAGTTAATATATAATAATTAAATTTTCTATACCTTAAAAATGATATCTTAGAGTCACGAAAATTAATTTCAACCAAACATTTGGTGATATGAGATTAGTGAATGGATGATGTCATCTCATTATCGAGATGAATTAGTCATCATATTATAATTGTTAAGTTAAATTAAGTTTTCAAATATCAATGATTAACATGCTTGGCACAATATGAAAATTTATGATTACTAAATATATATTATCGAAACTATTTCCTACATCTAATGATATACCAAACATTAAAATAAATAAATTAAAAAATAATAAGATATATAACTTAACTAAAAAGATTGAACTAAATCTACTCATTGAGCTTTGATTGGGATATCATTAATATTATATGTTAATTGCTCTATAAAATTATTAAAAAATCAATTTTAAAACCACAACGTCTAAAAAAAAATGTGTAATTTTTTTACTGAAAAATAACAATAGAAAAGTGAAAAAAATATTAATATGAAAATACAATTAGTTTAAAGTTGTAATAAGGCAGCAAGAAAATTATCTATAATTTGCTTAAAATTAAAATTTTAAGATGATATTAAATTAATCACCTTTTTTTAAATGATCATATTATTTTTAAAAATATTTAATAAAATAATTTAAAATAAACGTGATGATATCTTTATATTCTTTAAGAGCAGATCATGTTACACCGTAACTTTTTAAAAACAAATTCATAATAATTAAAATTTCAGTCATATGTATATAAGTGTCGTGTTTAAAAAATAAATGCAAATAATTACATAAAATTGACTTAAAAATAAATAAAGTAATTTAATTTTTTTTACTAACTTATTAGACATTGAAGGACTTACCAATATATATGACTATTACTTTTTAGTTTTGTAGGTTTTATGTCTCCCCACTAAAAATCTTACAAGTTTTCAGGTGTATGGTCCTTTGACTAAATTTATAAAAACCAAAAATTTACAGAGCAACTAATCACAGCCATAAAATATCCCAGATAGCTATTAGCGAGACAAACCATGGTAAGAAGATGAATCTTTGACAAGATAACAGTCAGATGAAATTCACAGGCTACAAACCAAATCTAAAAGAGTTAAATGGAGTCTATGAGAGGAGAAGAGTTAGATAAGAAACTATGAAATCAGAGGGCATTGTCCCAAGATAATCCCCAAATTATATAGAGCCCCATAAGATTTTTTAAGGATGGAACCACAAAAGTTAATTATTTATCTTGATTCTCATTTCACGAATCCATGTCAAATATACGAAAGACATAAACAATTCCATTTCTTCTATACTCAATAAGAAGTTTTGATTATTTGCATTTGATCAATCAGGTTACTTTGCTTTCATAGTCTCTCAAGCATTGTACAGCCTACATGTATATTTCTGAGCCAAAAAAGATCCACTAATTAAAGCACATTATTGATTCGATAGAGTACTATTTTGATGCCAAAAACACTAGAAATTAGCTGTGGGTAGGAAAAAAAAGTGAAAATAGCTAGCTGATAAGCCGATCGAAAACGTACAGAAAAGGAGTAAGGATAGCAAGGTTAGTATATGTGGTATCATGTAGAGATGAGGTTCCTTGGGCACCAAAGCTGTGGAGATAGCACATGATCATGGTCTCACATGTTGATGCTGCAAAGTCTCAGCGTTGTGGATGGGAGGCTTGCGACGGGGACCTCCTGATACCTGGTAGTCTTTATTGAACGGGTCCATAATTTCATTCGCAGCCTCTTGAAGCTTCTGGGATTCCTTGTTCTTATAAAATAGTTCATCAGGCTCTTCCAGGGCGACGGTTTTTCTTGGCCCTGATGACCAGGCCGAGCTGCCTTTGCTGGAGACAGGCTTGGAATGTCGGGGGCAAGCTTGCTTTGTCTTTGGAAGATCAACTAATCTGGAAATTTCCAGGCTTGTAGAGTTCACTCGCTCAGCCTTGAACATGCTTCTGTCATCCTGGAAAATGGTAAGATGTAAATACAATTGGCTGTTCCTACATATACAAGTAAGTTGAGAGGTGAAAGAGAGAGACGTTCACCTGATTCTTCAAGTTCTCTTGTGATCTCCCTGGGTGCTTCTTTTGGGCATAATAGATATCCATGCCTGCAATGAAATATCCAAATATAAATTCAAAATGAATCATATATTCTCACTTTCACTTTTTTATTCTGACCAATCTCTTGTTTTATTAACTCAACCGGTGCGTTCACAATATCATACAGACAAGAAATAATAAGCCTTTGGCTTGTATGTAGTGCGATTCAGTCTGCTGCGAGAAATGTGCATAATCAACAAGAGGAACAACATAGAATTACGTCTTAAAAGAATCTTTTTAAAGATTGAATTTCTATTGCATACATACAAGTATGATATTCTGCGCTTGTACACACTAGAACACCTATTGAAAAGAGAAAAAAAGAGACAAAATTGGAAAATCTCTATCTTAAAGAGAATTCCAGCGCTACTTCTCAGTTGTTCTTAGGTGGGTGAGATCTTGGGACATGATAATCAGCACTAAAAGCCGTGAAACTGGCCATTTTAGCTCTGGCACGATTAGGGCTTCTCCTATTACTCCTCAATTTACACTCTATGTTCGTAATTCCCTTCCTTCTTATACGATTACAGTTTCCAGAAGAACTGGCTGCACCTGGAGACTTTGGCTCTACTCCACCGCTCCGTTCCTCTTTCGCTATGGCAGCTTCGAATTTCTTTTTGTTCATCATTCTCCTCCCTACAAGCATAGTAGCCTCTGCATATTCATAGGCAGCAGGAACGCCATCATAGACTTCCTGGAAAATGGGAAAAATATAACGTTTCAAAATCACTATGATAAGTTCTCTATTTCGGATAAGTTAAAGACAATTAGTGCCACATATCTTGAGAACAATTGCTAGAAACATTTGGAGAACATATAAAGTATAATGAAATTGTACCTTTTCAACATATATCTTGCTACTACTTGCTTCAAGCCTGCTTCTATTTGCATCTAGCACTTTCTCCGTTGCTGCAGAATGTTCATAAGACACAGCTTCAGCTAAATGGCATTAAATTTCTTAGCTTCAGAACATGAATTGAAAAGGAAATTAAAGGTATATACTTTGGTTCTTATGAGCACTCGACTCTTGTGTATGCAGCGAAACCAAAACCAGTAAAAGAAAGCGAGTAAACCTTATGGACTCCATTTTTGTCTTCCTTTCTTCTTTGGGTATGTTTGCATTCAACAACAAAAGAGAGGAATCATGTGAAAGAGAGACGGTCTTTATAGGATCTGAACCCGAGTCAAAGGTAGGGTTCCAAGGCTTACTTTGTGTCTTTTTTCCTGATAAAATATACCCATTTGAATATTCACACAGTTACTTGGGGAATCTTACTACCCTCAAGAAAATAAAATAGAAAACCCAGAAAAACCAGTGTTCGAAGCTTGAATTGAAAATGGTTTTTGCAGGTCTACATCGAAAAACTAGAGGAAAAAAAGATTATGATGGCGTGAAATGGAAGATCTGGTTGTTCAACGCCTGTCTGCCGCCATGCATGCAACGAGGAAGTTATTACTTTAGATGGCCAAGTTGACACTCGGGCACACAAAACCTTATGGTTTTGAACTTCGTTAACTTTCCAAAAACCCTAGTCCCCATACAAACAGATACTTTTTAGTTAGACCCTATGAACATCTACCCAAGCCTTTCATGTGATGTGTTCTTTGCCCCAACAGCACTACCTTAACGTGTAAAAAGGAGATCCACACTGCTGCCTCAAAGTTGGCATAATCTGCACAGTTTCTTATTTAGTGGGATTGCTTCACAAGTTCTATGAGCTTTAAACACTTTGAAGACAGCTTCCGTTCACAGCTTTATTGAGAGCTGTTTGTCTGTGTAATCAAGCAGAGATTCACTTTGACTGAGGATCTCCTGTAAGACCAGTAGCAAAATTATTATTTATATAAATCAAATCACTAACCTATCATGATTAACAACAAACCATAAAGAGTTAGTCTATGATTAGGGTTAACAAGTTTGGAAGCACAAGGGTGTGCCCTCTAATTTTATATATGTGAGACAGCCCTAGAGAACAGTGTCTACGAAGCCTAAGTCGGTTCCACCTACTGTGAATACACACACATTTATATATATAAATCATTTAAAATCCTTTCACGACTGACTGTATTTACGTTGGTGACTGTGAAATATGCGCGGAATCGTCGGTGAAGGTCACATGCATGAGGACCACATCTCAGAATTTAAGATTGAATTATACAAAGCGAAGAACAACATCTAAACCCACGAGTAACGCATTAGCTGATGATGATTAAACAAGTTGTTCCTAAAAGCAAAAGATGGCAATGAAACTGTGCATCTGTTTTCGACATTCCTGGCCATTAATAACAGGAATTAATTAGTTGTATGCCATATATAATCTTTCTGTGGGATGCTGTTTTCAGTACTAAAGCAATCTGGCTATTCTTCATCAATGGAAACATTACAGGAACCAGAAATCATAAAGTGAATGGAAGTTCCCGATGACAAGAACTAACAAGTAATATACTATGTCGTACAGGGTAATCTCAGCGTCCTTTTTGTTTTTTTTTCCCATAGGTTTTCAGAAGTAGGTCATCTTAATTGTTTTAGAGTCAAAGAGCAAAGATTCTCTCAATATCAAATTTTAAAAACAGATACTCTTCTCTCTAGATATTCACGATTAGTCAACATTCACCCAAGAAAACATAAATTTACTGGCATTAGTTACCAATCCTCGACTCAGTCTGAATTAGCATAGAAGAAGATGATAAAAGCAGTGGGATGTTTGTCATGGAAGACCAAAAGAAGGACAATCAGTACCCATGTGTCATGTTTCTCTTTGGTTCCCTTTGAGAAAGGTAACATGTGTGCACCAAACACGTACGTAGGAGTTTTCGTGCCTAGTTAGGGATCCTACGACCCTTATGTGGATGTGAAGAAAACCTACGTTTAATGTATAATTAACATTTGACGAACACTTACGACTATTAAACTTTATGTTAAAATAATAAGGTTTTGGGCTTACGAGTGTGGAATTCAAATTTGAAGAAAGAAAGAAAGAAAGCCAAGCTTGTTTTGTACCTTTACAAGAGTTCTAGTATCTAAATTAATTTATTAAAGCTATTCATGCTGAAGTGATCTTCTTTTTATTTTTTATTTTTTTATCTTTCTATGTCTTTTGTCAACCAGGGATTTCAATTTTTATTAAGATTAATCCTATTTAAATCTTTTAATTTAATTAAATAATATGTATTCTCTATGTTATCACTGATATTAATCTTTTTCAAGCATCGCTAACAGATTCCAATTTAAGGCATGTTAATTACGGTTATGTGGTGAACTACAAACCTATGGAACTAATTAAACGCAAAAAAAAAAAAAAAAAAAAAGAGACTTCACTATGCATGATCTAATTATGATATTATGATAATCATATGGTATTTCAACACGATCTAATTCAATCATTATTTCTCTGTCTCAAATCAAGTAGCATGATCAATTATTCACAAACATTAAGAATTAAATAAAATGCATAATATATTATATAGAATAAAACATCAATTAATTGAAATAAGAAGAATTTAAGTATTCATAATCACTACATCTTAACCCTAAATAAAACCTTAAAATATCATAAAATTAACTAAAAATATGAATAAGATCTTAATTATGATAGAAAGAATAAGAGAAATCTATGAATTCTAAGTGAATTGTAGCAATGTTTTCTTCTTTTTCTAGTTTTCTTCCTTTTCTAAAGACTTAGAACTATCTATTTATATTTCTATTCCTTTTAATTAATCTTAGAGGCATTTATATATATATATAGGTCATGGTGTATCCGTGTGCAAAGACAGGCACTCATGGACGGTGCAAAGACGCTCATCAGTGATAAAAGAAGTGGCAAGTATATCGTACGGGGTCGGCGCGCGTGCATGCCATGTCTGGTCCTCTCAAATTTTGTATAATAGGCTGGTTAATACTAGATTTGATTACGATTCGATTCAAATCGATAAATCGAATCATAATTTTAAAATTTTTAATTAAATTAAAATTAACATAAATAATTTCGATTTTAAACTGTAATTAAAATTATTTTAAAAATAATTTGATTACAGTTCATATAAATATTGAATCGAAATTAAAATCGGCGGTTCGAAATTGATTTATTTTTTAATTAAATTAATTTTTAAAATATTAAAAAATTTAATTTAAAAATTATTTAAAAATTAATTTTAAAAATTTTAAAAATAATTTTAGTTTTAAAATATATATTTTAATAAAAATATAATTATTTTTATTTTTAATTTTATTAAAAATTTATAATTAAAATAAAAATATCATGTTTATAATTAAAATATAAATCGAAATCGAAATCGAACCAAAACTTGAACCTTATATGAACCAAAATTTAAACCGAATCTAAACCGCTTTTGAATCGAACCTTAACTGGAACCGTAACTTAACGGTCTAGATTCTGGTTCATTCTAACTATAAACCTTGAACCTACAGTTCGAAACCAAAATTAAACCAAACTCGAACTGTGATCAAATCTACCTAATACAAACAATAATCAAACACATATTACATCGCAGTAGGTTTTGGCATTTTTATGTTGTTTAAGAACTTATATTTTAAATTTATTTTTTAAAATATATATTTTATAAAAGTAAAATTTAATAAATTATGTAAAAAATTAAATAAACAACAATAATTTTTAATATAAATTATTTCAAAAATTACGAATAAAAAATTATGATTTATATATAATTTTGAATGCTGATCTATTATAAAAATTAATTTTATCATTCAAAATATATTTTTAAATATGTAATTTTAAAAAGATAAACTTTTAAATTTCTTTTAATTTTTTATTAATTTTCATAAATTTTTATTACTTTTTAAAATAAATTTATTTTATAATTTAAATATAAATTATCATTTTAACACATGAAACATCGTGTCACATACTGACACACGATCTGTTGTATGCTATGTATTAATTTGATATGCCATCAATAAAATGTTGATCCATATTCATATTATGAGATAGTCCTTACAAAAGTTAGCTTTTCAAATTGATAGATCATATCGTGCTAATCGATCCACTTGCCACTTTTACGCAAAAGCGAATATCAAATGAAACGTAATACTTGAAAACATGCGAGCTAGGATAATGATGTAGTACTGCGATTCCCAGCGCTTTATTGGATAAAACAGATAACATTCAAATGTGGCAAAAATGGGTAAGAAAAAAAAGACAAAAAAGACGTTAAAATAGAGAATTTTAAAAAAAATTAAATGAAAGGATGTATGATTTTTTTGAATAAAAATTTATCAAAGATATGTTTTTTTAATGTATATTAAAAAGATACACTTCTTTAAAATCATTTTTTGACACTTATAAGAAGCATCTTTGTAACTATTTTAATTTTTTAAAAAGTAATTATTTTTTTGTAAATTATAAGTTAGTTTATTATTTTTGTAAATTGAAATACTACTTTCACAAGAAAAGATCGTTATATCTTGGAAGACATTCATCATTAACTTAGTAGCACCAATTAAACAACGATTTTGCTTTAAGGATATAAAGTTAAATTCCAATCTTGGTCTAACACACTACTAATTGCAAGTTACTATAAATTTATTTCACTTTGTTATTTATCTGATTGCTTGGTTGAAGTAACTTAAATATTATTTCAAGCTATTAGTTTGTGTATTATTATATACTATAAACAATAATCTTAATACAAAAATATAATTGATTTATTTTATTATTATTTTAATCATCGTGATTACTGCAACAATCTTGTTTTATTGAATAATTTATTCAGTTAGTGGTAATATCATCTGATAATGTTATATAGGTTACAAATGGTTTAAGCTCAACCATGAATGTTTCTACTCATGCTAGTCATGGGGAGAAGCTAGAAAAGTTTAATGAAACAGACTTTAAGTGGTGGCAACAAAAAATATTGTTTTACCTCACAATACTAAATCTTGCTAAGGTCTTGCAAGAAGATGCTCTTATTTTGATAGGAGATGGAAATGATAGACTTATGGTGGCTGTTGTGGAAACTTAAAAGCATTTTGACTTTCTATGCAAGAACTATAGTCTTAATGGATTGAAAAATATATTGTAAATGTTTATAGTCCAATCAAAATAGCCAAATAACTATTGAAATATTTGGAAAAAAATACAAGGTAAAAGATTCTAGTATGAAGAAATTCGTTATTGGTAGATTTTTGGAGTATAAAATGATAGATTTAAAAATTATCATTAATTAGGTTAAAGAATTATAATTGAAAAAATATAATAAATATGAAGACAGTGTAGCTAAGATACCCATAGATATGGATCTGTATTTGACGACAAATAACATTCAAGTCATATCTTAATTAGAGTTTTCTTGTATCATTGACTATTTAATGTACTTAATAAACTGCACATGCTTTGACATAGCTATAAATAAACTGAGTATGTTTGCGAGTAATTTAGGTAAAGATCATGATGTGGCTATCAAAATATAGCTTCAAAATTTCTTAAGGATATTTCATGTTGACCAATGCTTGTCCGTGCTATATGTATTCATTGTGATAGCCGATCGATAATTGGTGAAGCACAAAGTAATATATACAGTGGTAAGTCTAGACATATACGTCGAAGACACGATATTGTATAGTAGTTACTTCTAAATGAAATAATTTCAATTGATTATATAAGGTCAAAGAACAACCTTGTGAATCTACTTACTAAAGGTTTGTTTAAGGATAAAGTAAACTATCTATTGAGGGGAATAAGAGTAAAGCCTATGATAAAGAGTCATCCTAATGATAACCTAACCTAACTGATTGGAACTCCCAAGATTTGGGTCCTAAAAAGATAACTAAGTTATGAAGACCTCAATAACTGTACTAAAAAGTTAATAATTTTTACCCATTTTTATGGTTAAATAGTATTGTTTATAATATGTGTTAGGATAAGTTAAGTGTTTAATGATTTTTATGGCTTAAAAATTCAAATAGGGTATAACAGAATACTCTTAAAAAGAAATCACTTATATAAAAGTGTGAAAAAAAGGTCATTTTTATGAGAATTATAAGGTTAAATTCTCTAAAGCACTCAAAAAATTAGGAGTTATTGGGGACCAAAATGAACACAAATGTGAGAATCAATTATATTGAAGAATTTATGAGTATTATTGTTTTTTTTTACAACAACGGCTAAATAGTTTAATACATCGCATTCATTGATTAGCCAAGTAAATCCAATATTATGTAATAATGAAAGGTTCAAAGCCATAAGCTGCCTATCTTGATGTAGTTTCTTCTTACTATGATCTTTCAAGTATCTACTTTTGTCATTTGTATTTTATAAAATTTTTATTCATGTGGGGAATTGTTTAGAAAAAAGAATTAAAAAAATATATTTGAATGAAAAGGTGTATCGTTTTCTTTTGAATGGAAAAATACATTTTCATTAAAGATGCATAATTTTTATTTATATGCATCTCTTTGAAAAGATGTACTCTTTTAAAGCCACCTTTTGATACTTATAAAAAGCTCCCCTATAACCATTTCAATCATCCAAAAAACATTTTTTTTTCCTTCATTGAAAAACAATAATTGGTTTTTTAAGAGATAATAATCATAACTTTACATGTTACAAGTTGTAATTTTATTTTAGTTTGTTATTTATCTAATTGTTTAGCTGAAGTAACTTAAATATTATTTTAAGTTGTCAATTTATGTATTATTATATACTACAAATAACAAAAGATACATAACGAAACACTAATATTGAAAACAAAAGAAAGAAGAAGAAGAAGAAAATACATACTAAAACTAAGAAAGAAAATTCAAAAATCATATTTAATAAGCCACATATATATATATATATATATTATTAACAAACATCTCCTTTCAAACAAGTAGATATGTTTGTATGGAAAAAAATATGTCTGTATATATGAAAAATTATAAATAAACAAACATAATTGTATAGAAAATATGTGCTTATATGAAAAGTCACAATTAATAAAAAGATATGGCCATATGATAAATGTGTTTCTTTGAAAAGTAACAAGTAGTTATTTGTAAATACTTAAATTTAGATATAGAAAAACTCACATAATCTTTTACTTACAAATTCATTCGAAAGGTAAGAGAAAAAACAAGTTTATTAACTTTTAAAATTTTAGTGTACCGAATTAAAAAGAAAATGAATCTTGAATATAAAACATCTAAAATTCTCAGCACATCATATAATAAATAAAAAATATTTTGTTTTAAATCATAACTAAACATAACAAACCTCTATGTTAATTTATTTCTTTTTATATTTAAGTTGATATATTTAATTTTTATTATTATATTTAAATATTATACAATGTTTATAATATCTATATGTGTTCTAACAACTTGGTCCTGCCATGATATTCAACACAAACATTCAGATTCCCAAACAAAATTGTAATATAATTTGTAGCCTTTGAGTCTAAAAAGCGAGAAATGTTGTGTAAAGGCTTTCATGGGCAATTATTGAAGGATAGGCACCTTAACCATAAGACCCTTTCCACATTTGATTAGTCACATTAATTATTATTATGTTTTTTTTAAAGATAGATATAACGATGTTATTACTATATACATTGTTTATAAATGGCAAACTTGACCTAGCCGTGGTCGCTCCGATTTGAGACTTGTTTTTAAAGCATATATACTCCATAAATGTTTTTCAAGATAATTAATTATCATATATCAATAAAAGGATCATTCTATTTTTAAGAATCACTTTCTTGTTTTAAGGGAAAAACCAAACAAAGAAAAAATATAATTTTTATTATATTAAAGTGTGGTCAAATTGATTATTACCAGAATATAAACTTGTGAAGTTGAGAATTACACATTTTAAGACATACAAAAAAGCCTAAAAACGATTTTGGAGTTTGATCTTTTTTTCAATTTAACATTTTCGAAACAAATTAGGTCATAAATTGGATTATTGATGAGATGGATTTAGGTCAATAATTTTAATTTTTAATTTGAAATTTTTGTATTATTTTTAAAATAATAAATAAATTAGATCAATATATATATAAATTATATAAAATTAAATCACAAATAAAGTAATTTATTTTTTTTTAAAAATCTATGACGATTTTCAAACCTTTTTAAGTTTTGGGAGCATTTCCAAGGACCAAAACTTAAGAGGTAAGAGACAGTGGCTTGTTGGTAAATGATTTCAATCATATGTCCTCTTTGCAGTGAGGACAAAGAAACCCGCCAAATATAACAAGCCCTTAAATCTCCCGCCAAAAGAAGTGAAAAACGCACACATCCAAAAGAAAAACAATTACCCAAAGCAGATCCGCAACCACGCAGCCCAAACGTTCGGACAAGATAATAAAACCACCAAATTCGAGCAAACCCCACTTCTCCGTGAGACTTGACGCCAGATTTCACCATGAAAGTGAGATCAGTGAGGCTTAGAGAAGCCCACAAGGCCGCGCCTAATGGCGGCGCTTCGTTCTGCTCAATCTTGTGGGACCAGAAAGCGCATCACCTGGTCACAGCCTCTTCTTCGGACCCAACTATCTTAATCCACGACCCTCTGCTGCCTTCCAACGCGCCAAAGATCCTCCGGCATCATCGCGACGGGGTTACTGCCTTGGCTCTTAGCCCTAACTGCACCTGCCTCGCTTCTGGCTCTATCGACCACTCCGTGAAGCTCTACAAATTCCCAAGTAGGATCCGTTCTTTTAGTTCCCATTCTGAAGATATTATTCGTTTCATATTAATTTAGTCACTGTCCTTGTTTTCTGCTTGTTACTGCTTTTAGTTATTTCTCTTTTGTTAGATTTTTTTTTGTGTTTTTTTTTTTTTTTTTTAGTGTTTAGGGAAAACTGGGTTTCGGTTTTTTTTTTTTAATGATTTTGAGATGTGAAATGATATGATCTTTTGGTATAGTTCTGTTAGGTGCTTTTTTTCTTTTGTTTCGGGCCATTATTAGGTTTAATTTGTGAGATCTGATTCTTACAATATTTGGAGTTCTCAAATTTGATTACGCCTTTTGGGTGTTAAATACTTCTTCTAAGGGGGTGGTGAATTTGGCTTGACTAGAACTTAATTGGATTTATAGCGTACTAGGTTCCCTCCATTAATCCGTCTTCTGTTTACTTGCTGGAAAAATTTATGAAAGTTAGTAAAGTTAACATATTGCTTAAATCTAGGGGCATTATGCAGGTGTGGTCTTTCGGGTCCCTTTTTCTTCTCTCTAGGCCGAGTGTCTGAGCTTCTGGCAACTGTTGGTGCTGAGATATGTGGAATAAATTGTTGAATTTGGATAAATCAGTTTTTCTGTTTTTTAAGTTGGTTAAATTAGCTTGCTTTCGAGTAATATAATCATTCTCTCTTGATATCTGTTAAAATAACAGCTTTTTTAATTGATAGCTTGTAGCTTTTGATCTCAGTTATTACAAGAACTGGGGCACGTTCAAATTTCATGGGTGAAGAGCAATAAATTCATGTATAAGTTAGACGAGACATTTTGAAGTTTAGAACTCTATAATTCATTCAGGATATCTGTTTTGTTCATGGTTAGTTTAAATTGTAGTTTATATTTGCACTGGTGTCATGGAACAAGTTTTACAATTCCGCTGCTGAATATATACTCAATGTGTATCAGATATTACCTCTATCTAGAGATCCCATAAATTCTTATGCACATAATTAAGAGTCCCAATTATAAGTCAAGCAAGCTGGTCCAGGTATTAGCTTGTTCAAGTTGTTCATGACAGCGCAAATTTCAGAATCTCTTGGGTCTGTATTTCTCAATTAGGGGATAAATGTTTAGATTAGGGTTTAGCTATCATGTCTTTTGTGATGATAGTTTAGACGTTTATAACCATAAATGAAGTGTATGAAAAATTGAAGTGATTCGGTTGGATTTTTATGGTTATCAGGTAAGCATTTTGCTTAGATTTCCATACTTGATGTTGGGATTTTCGTCATCTTCTCTCTGTTCCTTTGCTTACCTTGTTCTAATAAATTGAATTTTCGATTTGATCTTTTTCCAATGTGAACAATTTGGCTTTTCAGATTTTCCTAAGCTGTATTTCATTTACATGTAAACGTGATTTATTACAAATTTCATCATGTTGACTTTTCTTAGATTTCATTTCACAAGGGTAGGAACTTACAAGGCCTAATGAAGGCTAAATGTTGTTTTTTTGCCCTGTTTCAGCACTTCTACCCTTGTTTTCCTCTCCATATCATTCTGCTTTTTTTGCTATTTCCTAAACAAGTGATCTGATTTTGATGTATAATTAATGATCTTTACAAATCATTTCAGTTCAGCTGTCTGAAAATTAGGAAGTTTGACATGATGCTTGGCCTCTACACATATAGCTGATAACTCTGATGCTGCTGTGCTAGTGAAGTGCTTTGAAATGTTAACTAGAAGCCTGTTGTTTCCTAGTTATTATTGCTATGATTATCCAATTCCTGAGACTTTTGCTTATTGAAGTTTCCATGCATTTTTCATCCACATGTCTTAAGTTTTAACATACATTTTTTTCCTAGGTTGATTAACATTTAATGCTTTTTTTTCTTTTTCCATCTTCAGGTGGAGAGTTTCAGACTAACATCACCAGATTCACACTGCCGATACATGCTCTTGCATTTAATAAATCTGGGAGCATGTTGGCAGCTGCTGGTGATGATGAAGGAATTAAACTTATTAACACTATTGATGGTTCCATTGCAAGGGTCTTGAAAGGACATAAGGGATCTGTTACTGGTTTAGATTTTGACCCTAATGGTGAATATTTGGCATCAATTGATTCAGTGGGGACAGTTATGTATTGGGAACTCCAGTCTGGAATTGTACTACATACCCTTAAAGGTGTAGCCCCTGACACTGGTTCAGATACTTCAATCATGAATATACTAAGCTGGAGTCCTGACGGGGAAATGTTAGCTGTCCCAGGTTTGAAAAATGATGTAGTAATGTATGATAGAGACACTGCTGAGAAGCTCTTCTCATTGAGGGGTGATCATGTGCAGCCTATCTGTTTCTTGTCTTGGTCACCTAATGGCAAGTACATTGCTACTTCTAGTTTGGATAGACAGGTTCTAATCTGGAATGTTGATCAGAAGCAGGATATTGATAGGCAGAAATTTGACGAAAGAATATCTTGTATGGCATGGAAGCCAATTGGCAATGCGTTAGCCCTCACTGATGTTATGGGAAAGTATGGCATCTGGGAATCAGTTGTTCCATCATCAATGGTGTCTCCTGCAGAAGGTATTCCAAACTCACGATCAAAGAACAGTAATGGGCTTCTTCTGTTTGATGAGGAGGAGGATCTTGAACCTAGTGCATCCGGCAGCTTAAGTGATCTTGGTGAAGATAGCCTGGGTGAATCTGAACCACCTAGTAGAAAGCGATTACGGAAACAGACTGTATTTAATGAAGACCTTGATGAGGATGACAATGATGAGCTGAGCTTGCTTCCAAAGGCTGAATCCAGGAAAAAAGCTCAACGTACTCACAAGGAAGATTCAGTTAGGAGAACCGATGAGCTGAAGGGCAGAATGACATCCACTAAGTCAAAGATGCAGGAGGCTTTCCAGCCAGGTTGTGCGCCATTACAACGTGGGAAAAGGCGCTTCTTGTGCTACAATATGCTCGGAGCTATCACTACAATTGAACATGATGGTTTCTCGCATATAGAGGTAATTCGCCATTGGATATAATGTGGTCCTTGGATTTTATGCAGTCTTCTTTTTTCTTTTTCTGGACTTTGAACTTCTTTTGCCTTTTTATTGTGGGTGGGAGTGTCCGTGTTTGAAGGCATTTTCTTATTGATATTTGCTGTATATATTTGGCATGACTTGTGTTATTGAGGGTGGGAAGACAGTTTCACTTTTCCTATGTCATGTGCTTATAGTTCATTGTATCTTGTATGCAGATAGATTTTCACGATACGGGTAGAGGCCCACGAGTTCCATCAATGACTGATTACTTTGGTTTTACAATGGCTTCGCTAAATGAAAATGGAAGTGTTTTTGCAAATCCTTGCAAGGGTGAGAAGAACATGAGTACACTCATGTATCGCCCATTCAGCAGCTGGGCGAATAACAGTGAGGTTAGAGCATTGTGCCTTCCAAACCATGTCTGTTCATGTGTTGTTTTTTACAGTGGTAATTTAGACATGCCTGACTACTATCTGAGTAAAATCCAAAATTAGTACTGCCTCAATGCAATGAATCCAAAGTTTCACCATCTGCTGACTTTTGTTGTATAATGCAAACTCAGTGGTCTATGCGATTTGAAGGAGAAGAAGTGAAGGTTGTTGCTCTTGGTATCGGTTGGGTGGCTGCAGTTACAAGTCTTAACTTTCTTCGTATCTTCACAGAGGGTGGTTTGCAGGTCTGTGATATCACCTTTTTTTGCTCCTTCACATGATTGATATTGTATAACAATTTTGTTTGACTTTCTGATGTTGCTTTGAGTTTCTACCTTTGGTATGCATGTGCATGCACCCTGGAAATCTCTCTCTTTTTCTCCCTCTCTCTTTCTTTCTGTCTCTCTCTTTCCCAGTCTCCCTGTTTCTCTTTCTGATGTCTAGTAATCTTGAAAAGTTTATTACATTTATAAGGGAGAACTGAAACCGTGTCCTCTAACTATTATGTTCAAATTTAGAAGATAAAAAACTTGTTGACGCACTGATTTGGCCACATGAATTGGGGTCTTGGGGGGCTATTAGTACAGGAAACCCATACGCAAGAAATATCATAGAATACGTTGTGATTGGTTGGGATGTTTCCTTTCTTTTTTGTTTATTTTCTTTTGGTTCTGTAAGATGAAGGGTAAATGGAGAAGTAGACTCAGTCATGGATAGAATTTCTGATCTTTTCTGTTTTCTATATGAACCATTTCAGAAGCATGTTCTCTCCCTTGATGGGCCAGTGGTGACAGCTTCAGGCTTCAAAGATGAGCTTGCTGTTGTAACTCATGTTTCTGATTGTCTTCCTTCAAATGAGCAGGTAGGGCTTTCAACTTTTTGCAATTCCAGTACTTCAGATGTTGTTTCTTGGTTGAAGGCTTAAGCTAGCTTACCTCACTTTCGACACAGTGAGTTCATTGAGTGATACCATGAAAATTGAAAGATTTACCCTTGAAGGAAGACAAAGATTTTCTGGTTAATGTATTGAGCATTTTACCTTAAGTTAGTATTCTGTGAAACTTGCAGATGCTTGAGTTCAGAGTTTTCAACATATCTAATGGGGCCCAGCCCTTCAGAGGTCGTCTTCCTTTGACTCCCGGTTCATGTCTAACATGGTTTGGATTTAGTGAAGAAGGCCGATTAAGTTCTTATGATTCTAAGGTACTCTTTGCTTTGTTCACAAGTCATGTTACTACGCTTCTGCTTGTATTGGATCTGAGTTTGAGAGTAAAATTTGTAGGGTGTGTTGAGGGTTTTTACAAGCCAATATGGTGGCAGTTGGCTCCCACTATTCAGGTTTGAGATTATCTATTTCAAAATATGGAATGATTTTTCAAACTAATTCGTTCCAATTATTGCTCAATAATCTTACATTTTTGGTATGATAAAGATAAAATATTTTGTGCAGTGCCAGTAAAGAGAAGAAGTCAGAAGAAAACTACTGGGTGGTTGGTTTGAATGCAAGCAAGTTATTCTGTATTGTTTGCAAAAGCCCTAACTTATTCCCACAGGTTGTATAGCCAACCATGTTCACTATTTATGCTTTTTCTTTTATCAAGCATTCCCTGATCTTCTCCTCTTTCAGGTGATGCCAAAACCAGTTCTCACTCTACTGAACCTCTCATGTCCTCTTGCATCTTCTGACCTGGGAGCAGAGGCCCTTGAAAATGAGTTTATAATGAAAAACATGCATCTCTCTGAGGTATGCACTACCCTTTTCATTTTGTGGTGTTTCAAGCCAACGATCTTGTTCGTTAAAACTGATATAAATGCCATGTTTCAGGGACAAGTTCCCTGTTTTCTGGCTCAATGATTGATTTGTTATAGATAGGTCTATTTGTTGACGTTATACAACTTTGTATTTAACCTTTCAGATTCAAAAAAGAATTGACGAAACAGCGGCTGTTGGGTTGGACACCAGTTTGCTGGATGATGACGCTTTCAATTTAGAAGTAGCTCAAGATCAATGCATATTGAAGCTTATTGGATCCTGCTGCAACAGTGAGTCATTATGTCTTGTGGTGATCTCATAGTCGTAGCAACCCCTTCGGTTGTTTTTATCCATTTTTTATAACCTGAACTTTTCAGGTGACAAGCTTGAGAGGGCCACGGAACTAGTGAAGCTGTTATCACTGGAAAAATCAGTGAAGGCTGCGATAAAGCTCGTTACCAAGTTAAAGCTTCCTAATTTAGCAGAAAGGTTCAGCAGCATATTGGAGGTAAGCACCATCAGGGATTTAGACTTCTTCAATAGAGTTCGCGTAAAGAAGTTTACAATAATATCTCATGTCTGCTGTTGCTTACGCCTTTCCACTTACAAACAGGAAAGATTGCTTAAGGAAACTATGGAGACCTTGCCTACCCCTCTCTCAAACTCAAAACCTGATGCACCCATCAGAGATGTTGTTGCAGCTTGCCAGCCCATACCTTCAACTGAAACCAGCGAGATATCAGAACCTACCATTCCATCTTCAGTAAAACTCTCAGCCCCTATGTTTATAAAGAAAGCAAGAGACCCCGAAGGTATTAAACTCGGCAAGGAGGAAGCACCCAGGAAGTTCACTGAAAATATGAGCAGTGGGGAGGTAACTGAGGGAAAGAAGGGACAACCTCAGCGCCCATCTAATCCATTTCTCAAGTCATCAAGCAATCAAGAGGGAGTAAAGGTTGGGGAAGCTAACCCACAATCTCAGCGTCCATCTAATCCATTTCTCAAGTCAACAGTCAAGTGATTTGTTCTCAGATCAAAGTCAGGTACATAGTATGAGGGATTGGCATCAGCGGATTCAGGCAATTGGTTTCCTTGTTCCCTTCCCTTTACATGAAAGGGAAGCAAAATCATTGTAAATATTTGGGTTATATTTGAGTGTTTCAAAGATAAGAAATGTGTGGAGTAGCCTTTACAACTGTAACCTCATATTTTTGGGAAAATAGTATTGTTTTCTTTATTCTTTCTTTCCTTCAATTGCTTTCAGCAACCATGGTTTTGTATATAATTAGGGGGGACATTCTTATATTTCTTTCACAACGTTTTTTCTACTTTTTCTTTCAAATTTCATTGCCTACCTTACGGTTTCATAATTATATATTTGTAACTAAAAAAAATATAAAAATAAATTTATTTGCATACATTTTAAAAATCAAGATTTAATTACAAAATAAAATTCAGAATTTTTAATTCCTTTTAAAACTTATTTTTTAAATTTAGTTTTCAACAACAATGGAGCGGTGGTCAGTTTCCTCAAATATCATGGGCATTTCAGTACTTTCAGTAGCCCGGACGCAGACGACCATACAGCATGTCCTTCGATCCAACTACTTTTCCCACATGATTAAAATTTAGACGCACTCAAATTCCCAACAAAGCGAGACCTCTTCGAATCTTCCTTGGTTACACTTCCTTTTCAGTTTCAAACCCCAAAAAGTTAGCGAGCCAACGGACATGGCAGAGGTATCTTACCTTCGCCTCCACGACCCCGACGACGGCGTCCCACACGGCCGCCGCAACCACCACCACCACCACCAACAAGACGAGGCTTTGAACCTGTTGGACTCCCTGCCTTACTGGTCTCATCCTAACGACTTCGATCTCTACTCTTCCGACCCGGAATTTCCTCCCACTGACGCTTCCGTCCCCGATTCGTTCCTCCCCACCGACGGCCCTGATCTGCTTGATCGCCAGAACCAGGTCAATTTCGTCATGGATCTCTTTCACCAACGCGTTGAGCAATCTCAGGTAATATCCCAGAACAACAATGACGATTGTACCGATTTGGGTTCCGAATCGGGTTTCGGGGTGATTGAGGGAAATTGTGAAACGGGTATGGATAATTTGGAGCTGGAATTAGGGTTAGGGGTAGAGTTCGGCGGGCAAGAGAGTAATAGTTGCGGGTTTGTTGTGGAAACTATTGGGGACAGTGATATTGATATGCATGTTGATATTTATGGTAATGATGACGAAGATAATGATGATGATGATTTCTTTGTTGAGAGGAGGGTTTCTGGGTTGGAATCTGGTGAGGCCGCTTCTACTATGGAAGCTTTTGCAAGCGGTATCCGGATTATTGGCTTCGGTTCTGATTCTGATGATGAGGATGAAAACCAGAACGAGAATGAGAGAGAGAGATTGGGGATAAATTTGCATTCAGGGGATGAGTATGGGAATGATGATGGTGATGATGAAAGTGTTAGTATCCCTCTTTGTTGGGATTCTCTTCAGTTGGAGGATCACAGGGAAACCAATGAGGAATTCGAGTGGGAGGAAGTGGATGGTCTTATGGATGAGAGGGATGTCTTGAGCATGATTTTGGATGCTGGTAATCAGAACTCAATTTCTGGTTCCCATCAACCCATCATTGCATCCGAGGATGTGGTTAGTGTTGAGAGGATGGGAGGATTGGGGAATTTGGAGTGGCAAGTTTTGCTGAATTCTGATAACTTGGAAACAAGCCCTGATACAGATGACAATGTTGACCCTTATTTTGGTGACCATGATGATTATATTTACACTGCAGAGTATGAAATGTTGTTCGGGCAATTTGCTGAGAATGAAAATGCATTTTTGGGTCGGCCTCCTGCTTCAAGAACTGTTATTGAGAATCTCGCCTCTGTGGTTTTGACTCAAGAGGATGTGGAGAATAACAATGCCCTTTGTGCTATTTGTAAGGATGAGATTAATACTGGGGAGAAAGCTAAGCAGTTGCCTTGTACCCATCGATATCATGGGGATTGCATTATGACGTGGCTGGCAATACGAAATACCTGCCCTGTTTGCCGCCATGAGTTGCCTACAGATGATGCTGAGTATGAAAGGAGGAGGAGCCGAAGAGATGCTCGTGATCTGTGATGGTAATTTACAGTCACATCTGAATTTTGAAATGTATTTATTCTGCATTAGGTTGTAAAGTGTAGTTATTGTTGTTGAAAGTAAGATCTTTCTGAGGATGACAAGATTTTTTTTATAATTTTGTAAGGTTTTTGTTAAGAGTTTAAGAATGGCTAATGACTGCTTGGTACACTTGGGATTTTGGTTTGAATAATTTCTTGGGACTTGTATTTATTTGTCTGTTTCCTTTTGGTGCTGGTGTCTATACAATCAAGCATATAATGGGGAGATATATGAGATGCTCTGAATGCAGTGCTTTATTCTTGTTCATTATTTACTAGTTTACATGTTGTTTACATTACATGAACACTAAATTTTCACAGTTCTGTTTATGGATTGGATATGAGATATATTCATGGTTTTCTTGGTAATATTAAATCATACATTAATACTATATGCTTCTGATAAAACATACATCAATTCTATATATGCCACTATGAGTTGGAAGTAGCAGGAACAGTTCCGTGATTGGTTGTTTGTCGCTTAATCAATGTTTCCTTGATTGTGTAGGGATTATGCAAATACTTTGGTTGAGTTCAGCATTATGATTCCGATGACATAATTGATTGGGACTAAATTTTGAAATTACTTTTCTTTTTTTTTGACTGAAGAATATATGTGTGTTAAGAATAGCTTTGCAAAAACTAAACAGGGCCCAAAATGCTTTTGAACGTACTAGAGCATATGCTAAAATATAATAGTTGGCACATCCCACTTCCCTCCTCTTGTCCTGGGCCTAAAATGCTTTGTGATCTTCTCAGAGACATGTTCTTAAACAGAATGATAGGTGTGTGCAGCCAATTTCAATGTTCAAAGTGGTATGATGTTGGCTATGGTAGTCTGCTGGCTTTAGATGATCTTCAGTTAGCTGGGTTTTTGTGCTTTTTGTCTGTTGTAGGTTTACTGGTATGAAGACATGTTAGAATCTGGATACATAGCAATTGCATGGTTTGCCTTCTCCTATTGTCTTTTGCAGGCTACATTTTAGCTAAATCCGTTCTTAGGTGTTCTGTTCATTGATGGGGAAGACATTACTAGCTTTATAAATTTGGAGTTATATTGTTGTACAACAGCAGCAAACAAACACCTTAGTGCTTTTTTCAGGGTGCTAAAATGCTATAGAGTGGATCATACATGATTGGTACCAAGTAGAAAAATTGTGAGTCACTGTTTCTCACAAGGGAATGGAGAGGATTGTTTCAACAGGGACCCATGATTTTCTTTTCTTCCCTTGTTTGATCGTCTTGTAGGTTGTTGGATTAGTTCTGGGATTTGCTTTGAAAGGAAATACCTTTTGGATGGCAGTGGTTCATAGAGGAGGTATTAAGACTCTTTATGCCGTGGACTCCCCTATTGTTGAATGGAAATTCACTTCCTGATTTGGCTGTTTGTAATATACTATCTTATGTATTCTTGTAGTTCGTATGTAATCAAGCAATTTGAAATGGAATTGAAACTCTGCTGTGATTATCCCCCTAAAATTTTGCAGGCAGAATTTGTTAGTATGTTTATCTGCCAACTCTCAGCTATTGCTGAATCTTTAGCATACTCAGTAGGATAGATGATTTCATAGAAATAAACCCCAATGCCAAATTTCGATAGTTTCTCAAATTCTTGCTTGTGATTCTGCTTCATGTTCTCCACAATCAGGAATCTTATCAAAAAGAACAAGTTCCAATCTGCATTTGTACCCACATTCTGAACTTGATTTGGCAGGTAATAAAATAAAGTCCTACAATTTGGGCGTCCTTTTTGTCTTGGAAATAGTTTTAGGTTTCTGCAGCCCACAGCTTCCTGAGATAGTGCCACTTGCAGGCCTCGTCCTGTTATACAGCCATATTATAACAACAGTGATGCACTTTTGACTTCTGAACCTTTCTTGACCCTGAAGTCCTTTGTCTGTGGTATTTCTCAAAAAGATCTCTGGGATTTGTTCTTGCAGTGACTTATCACGAGAGTCCAAATGTATGCTTGTGATTTATACTGGTTACCACTGGTGAGGTGGAACCCAATGTATTGTTAACATTGTATTGTTCAAAAACTTAGATGATTTGCGTATAACTTGACTTCTGTCACTTATTGCCCATGTATGGTAGTGCATTTTCAAAGTACTTAACAGAGGAAAGGTGATGAACAGAAAACAAGAAGGAAGCTGCCATACTTAGCAAAAATGGCAGCAGATTCATGTTTCCTGTAAGAAGCATCATTATAGTCGCTATTGGTGTTGCTCTTAATGCTATGTACAAATCTGCATTCCTCTTCTGGTAATACAGCCTTTTTGGGTAGGAAATCATTTGACATTGACCAAGAAAGCTAAAGAAGAAAGTGGAATCCAGAAGTATAGCTACTTCCTTTCTTTTTAGCAATCGAATTGATGATGAACTTACTTTGAAAAGAACAACACCACTGCTTTCTATATATAACAATTCCACAAGAGAAGATACCAAACACCCCAGAAGGTGACTCTGAAAATGCAAAAATATGATGGTTGTTCTGAGCCTACTTTTTGTTCAGAAACTTCAAAAGCATCCTCATGTTAATCTCTGGCACACTCTAATCCATCCTGAAGAGACAGGAACACCAGCTGGATATGAAAACTTTGGTTATTATTGTGTCTTAGATGCTATCTGTCTATGGCAAACACAATATATGTAATGTTTTTCCCACTTATTAACCAAATCCTAATATCTTAATTAATTGAGCCACCTGTAAATGGCACCAGCCCCAACGAGTTGTGGTATACAGGAGAAAAAGAAACAAATAGCTATGTTACCTACAAGTTACCGTCATCATGGCACCCCCTCCAGTCCAGTTTGCTATTGCTAATCAGATTTAAAGCATTCTCAATATATTTTGGTTAGTTGTCAAGCAAGCGAGCTATGATTTTCAAGTACCCACAAGACAAGCTTCTCAATGTAATAATACCCACCAGAAGACTAAGCTTTACTTGCTGAAATCATCCTGAAGAGAAAGAAATGCTGATATTCAGAATTTGTAGTCATCTTTTTCTTGTCTTGTTGGCATGAATTTTGCATCAAAAACCAAAGATGTTTAAACACTAATTTGCTCAATATCATTAGAGCATTTAAAGCTCCATTACATAAGCTGCAAAGCAAAGCCTAATAAGTTTGAGAAATAATTGCTAAGGTACTAAAAATAAGCCTTCTTGCATACATTAGCACAAAAATAGCCTGTTAACACGACAGCAACAGCATATCACATACATACTTGCATGTGAAGAAACTCCATCTGATACTTGCTAAATGCTCAACTATAAGACCACAGCTTGCACTCTCTCTCTCTCTCTCTCTCTCTCTCTCTCTCTTTGAGCAGGATATTCAAGCTCTATGGAGGCACGGGACTTCAAGGTACTGCATGTTTCAGGTCATGCAGATCGGGCCCCTGGTCCTCTTGCACTTTGCTCCTCAGGAACCCGACTGCACAAGAAGCCCTGTGAGTTTCATCTTCTCCATGAAAACCCATCTCAGAATCTTGATTCCGGTTCAAGTTTAACTTCATGCTCCATTGTATTCCCTTCTCATCTTCTCTGATCACTGACTCGCCTTTACACGAAGCAAAAGAGCAACAACCAAGCAGTATCATAGATGAGAGGAGAATCAGGAGAAAGGCATCTAACAGGGAATCTTCTCCAAGATCACGTATGCGGAAGAAGAAGCAGATTGAGGAGCTGCTGTCTCATGTTGATCAACTCTTAACTATGAATCATCAGCTATCAGAGAAGGTCATTCGATTGCAACAGAGCAACCACCAAATCCTCCAGGAGAATGCCGAGCTCAAAGACAAAGTTTCTTCTCTTCACTTAGTCCTCAATGACACACTAACAACTTTGAGACGTGGAAGAGGACAGTCTGAAATATGAACCACACATTAGAGATGAGGCTGCCAATCAGTTCAATTTTCACTAGCTCCATTCATTTGGTAAGAAGCTGAGTTGCCTGTAATAGCTTAGGGGGACGTGAATAAATCAATAATGATTAACAACTCTTTCTTTTCTTGTGGTTACCATCTCTGTTTCTAGTACACATAACACCAATTATCAAATCTTACTGTATCAAACTATTCTGGCCTCTGGCCCCCACCATTGGAGTGCGGGTGTCTCCATCGTTGGCTTTATCCTCATTTTTGTTCATCAAACACTTTGGGAAGCATGTCTTAAGATTCACTGGGAATGCTACTCTGAATGAAATTGAGGAACAGAGATGCAGGGACCTTGTATAGTCATGGTGCATGACATCTCAAAGGGTTCTGAAGAAGGCCTGCCTTCCAAGCAGCAAGTTTCATTCTTCTTTATAAGAGTATGAGTTGCAGAACCTTTACCCTTTAGTAAACACCAGTTGAACCCACATGTGCACAGCCAAGTTCGCTCCTGGTGGAGTACCGGGCATAATTTGTCAACATTTACACTCAGCATTACTTACTGATACTCTTAGATCATCTCTATGGCCTCAACACAAATGAGAAATTAGAAGTCAGGTTGAAGACCAGCACTGCATCAGTATCTATTTACGTAACAACCAGATAACAGAGAAGGCAAGTAAATAATTTTCAGCTATTCCTCTTCAACAGATGCTTCCCATTAGAGATATTCGTTGTTTCTGCAACAGGAGATGAACTATTGCTGCTTTGGTCCTCAACACCCTGAATCGGGTCTGCGAATGATTGAGTGCAAGGCCATCTACACAAATTTGGCCAAACGGAAATTAGTTTATGATATAGCACTGAATATCATAGATGATGTGCACTTGTTTAAATTTATTCTACCTGCTTGACATTATAATTTCATCATCTATAGTCAGTTTCTCCTCAAATATGTTGCCTGAAAGAATGAAATGAAAGATGAACTTAATAGATCTCTAGCAAAAGAAACAGTAAACTACTCAAAAAATTCATAGCATGAATGAAAATATGCTGACTGTTTACCTCCATAAATGTTCTTCTTAGAGAAGTACTTTGCCATCAATCGACGAGTGTAATCAGCTTCGTATTTTTGGTACTTCTCAATGTAGTCCTTGCTATCAAGAATCCTAACCGACAGGAAGAGACATCATGTTCCTCAATACATTGATGTCAAGTTTCAATGGAATCAACGGTTAAGGTAATGGTATCAAAAACCCAAAAAAAAAAAAAAAAATCTCCCTTTGCAAGGATATAATATTAAATGGGACACCATAATATGAACAAGCAACCTTCCTTTCCCAAGAAACAAAGAGCTTCATATTATGAGAACTTTAAAAAGATGCATAATAGTATATCAAGAATCAAAGACAGAGTTACATCTATGTAAACAGTAAGTAGACATGACATGCAGTGAAGTACAGAAAAGGAAACCTTGTGCCTAAAGAAATCAAGCGTTAACAAAAGTAGCCAACACAAGAAAAAAGAAAAAGCAAGCATCAGCACAGAAGGTCTATAAGTTTACACACATTGTCCAATTTCCCATAAAAGGGCAGATAAATGAGGTAAGAGGAAATAACAGGTTTCAGATGAGGTTACTTCAAAGTTTGTAACACTGGTCACTTTAGTAAATTACTGGCCAGTTGTAATCATGAATTGATGGTATAATGTTTACTAGTTTGCATGTATTCATCCTTTTATGTGTATGTGACTGTCTCTAAATTTACAAAACACATACACACACACAGAGACATCATAATCCACTTATTTGTTATACCCTGACATGAGAAAGAAATAGAAAGCGGAGGGAAGAGGACATAATTTGAAAGTAAAGAACAAAATCTGCTCTCCCATTACAAAGTTATATCCATCTTATTAAATCCATAACATTTATGCCAAAGAATTGTGGCAATAGTACATTACAACATTAAATGTGGTCTCATTCAAATGTTACAACAGTTAATTGATCCAACGCCACTCGTTTGGGTTCAAAGGTGTTCACATATTCTGCAAATGTTTCCATAGACCAAGTGGGCCGGCATGCATACCTATACTTGTTCAAAGTGTCATATATTTTGGGCTGGCATACACACCTACACCTTGTTCAAATATTTTCATGATATTGGGTGTCAAAATTCCATTAATTCATGTAACTCAGATGACTGACATCTTTATCATATCCCAGTTAACCGAGAATGCATTGATAAAGATCTCAGAATCCCAGACTAGTGACTGGCAAATAAAATGGAAGAAGTTATTCACAAAGGAATCAATGAACATGGATTTATGTTGGTGCCAGAAAGAGATTGGTAAGCATAGAAGACAATTTTGAACAACAATGTCCAGGAATATATACTATAAGTGCGAAAGTAAATGAAAAATAGACAAAACTGAGATACCTCAGGTTAAACTTGCTAGAACTGAAGATCAAATGCTTCAACATGTAGATGCACTAAGGATGGATTGAAAATATTGCACTAGAAACAAAGGTACGGATTAGCAACCATTTTTCAAGTGTTTTCATTCAACTTCAATGAATATATTTTCTTCTCTTTTCAAGACATTGCATAAATCTTTACTTGTTAAACCACTTTAAGTTTGGCATATTTCCAACCCATGTTATCTGTTTTGGCATGTTATCTGCATTAACTTGTACATTAACAATACAGTTAAGCACAGATACCAGCTTCGCAGTTCAATTTCTATGGCAGCCCCCATTAGAAATTCAGTTATCCTTTCCAGAGCCAACACATGTTAGCAGTTTCAATATAAAGTTTCCAGAAGGTCTATCACAAACAAAAGAAATGCGGTGTTTCGTAAAAGTCATATCCTTATTGTCTAGCAACAGGTTTTCTCAATCAACAAAGAAACAGTCAAGATATTTTGTAGCTGCTTCCACCACCCCCTGCCCTGGTTCTAAATTAGGATTCCATGCCAGTTCAAGGTTACTAACTCAAACCTTACCCTTCCATGCAGAAATGCAAATTCCTGCATTAAGATTCCTCATTGTCCATATTGAAATGAAAGTTTAATCTTGCAGTCCAACCATATCAGATGATGCAAAACCTAAAAGAAAGCAGAGGAGTACCCTTTTCCTCACCAGTCTAAGAAGTAAGAACACATAACTTACTACAGTTCCCACACTTCACCAACAAAAGAAATGCGGTGTTTCTTAAAAGTCATATCCTTATTGTCTAGAACAGGTTTTCTCAATCAACAAAGAAGCAGTCAAGATATTGTTTGCCTGCTTCCGCCACCCCCTCCCCTGGTTCTAAATTGGGGTTCCATGCCAGTTTCAGGTTACTAACCCAAACCTTACCTTTCCATGCAGACATGCAAATTCCTGCATTAAGATTCCTCATTGTCCACATTAAAATGAAAGTTTAATTTTGCAGTCCAACTATATCAGATGATGCAAAACCTAAAAGAAAGCAGAGGAGTACCTTTTCCTTATCAGTCTAAGAAGTAAGAACATATCACTTACTACAGTTCCCACACTTCATTAACTGTCAGGATCTGGGAGAGAAGTTAATGAAACGAACTAAAGAAATTGAACTTTATAATTGATCCAAGAGAAAAATAAAACCCACATACTGAATCCCAATTTCTTTGTTGGGAGTTACCTTACCAAACTCATCATTATGAACAAGTAACAAAACATTCTGTATTAGCTTAGTTGAGGGGACTGATTCAGTGGACTATTCAAATAGAAAAAATTGCAAGGAAAATGAAGACAAGAACGTCAGACTTGTAAAGGTAAGGAGAAAAAGGTTAGACTTGTAAACGAACCTCATGAATAACTACTATTTAATTTGAGAGCACACAGATATCAAGAGAAAGAACCAGAAGAGAGAGAGACGAACACTGACGTTATTACATGAAGGAAAAGGAAGAGGAAAAGGTAGGAAAGAAAAACCAAAGTAACTTACTCAAAACACTGAGTTAAGCCAGGCTTTTCCTCGAAGACATTATGTACTCCGTTGTTGTTTGCAGCATCAACCTGATAATTACAAGTGAACCCAGATCAGAATTATTCACTAAACATAAACACTCGTGAGAGAGAGAGAGAGAGAGAGAGAACCTTAGTGGGCAATGGGATGGCGGGTTGAGCTGCAGAGGTCTCGGAATTGGAGGCAGAAGGAGGTGATCGCGGAGCCGAGGTCGCACTCGCCATTGTTGCTCAGATTTGCAGTCTTGCAGATAGGCAAAGTTTATGTCAGCTTCTCTCTTCCCTGTTGGTACCTCTGAGAGCGACAGTGGGCTCGGTCCTGCAATGACTACTACACACATCATTCAACCCAAGTTATCTCTTACCAAACTTGAAGCCAGTTCCCCTCTACAACTTCAAACTTTGACCTAAATTTTCACTTTTTTTTTTCTCATTTTTCGATTCTCTAAATAGATGAAAAAAAAAAGATCAATTAACTAGGTTTGATCAAAGATTTTGTTTGGTTTTATTTTTTAAAACAATTTAAATAAAAAATAAAAATAATCTTCAAAATTTTACTTAAAAGTAGATAATAATTTACATATAAGTGACTTCCAAAAGGGCATTTGTAATATATTATTTAACATGTGAAAGGGGTTTCTTTTTTTTTAAAAGGAACAAAAAGAGATTATTAATATTTGGTTAGCCTATTTTACATTCTTATTTATATAAAATGACATGAATTTTATTAAAATTATTTTTTATATTTTTGTATCAATTTCTTTTTAGTTATTTTTTAGCGTGATGCTATGCCAGCTTTCATTTTGGATATGGACTTCTGCAGTTTTCACACCTAATTTTGATTGTTAAACAATGGTTTTTTATTAAAAATTTTTAAATATTTTTGTATTGATTTTTTTTTTTTCTGTTTTTAGGCTTTCAGTCCATTATAATATATATATATATATATATATACACTTCTAGTAGCACCATGAAGAGCAGAAGGTTACCTGAATTTGCACTTGAAATTCCTTTATATCTGATAAGTTTTCACAAGTTACCATATACAAAGAGAAAGTTATCTACTATCTTTACTGCCCATTACCAATAATCTCCACAAGAGCAAACCCCATTTCTGAAATGATGAAACCTCTTGTTGTCCCTTACAACAATCTCCCTCTCAACTGCCTTTGATATCAACTTTGCTGCATTATGGCAGTCCCCACAAATTCTCAGATTCTTGCAAATCCTCACTGTTGTACCTCTAGTTGTCCTTAACAACCCGAAAGAAATTGCTAGTTTCTCACTATGTCCTCTTAATAGTTCAATCTTCTCTTCCTCTCCCAGTTCATGTAGCACAGAACTTGTGTTGGGTTTGTATCCAATCTTACTTATCTTTTCCTCTAAGGTTCTCCACATTTCCTGGATGTTTTCAGACTCTGGTAGGAAATTATCACCAGCAATGAAGCTGTAAACTTTCCCACCAAGCTCAATCCAGCTGCAGCCAGCATCCTTTTGAAGGCCGAGCTCTTTCATCCTTTGCCGCACCCTTCTCACATCATCCCACATCCCAAATCTGGCAAGTAAGTTTGAGAGAAGGACATAATTCTCAGCTTTGTCTGGCTCCAATTCTAATAATTTGCTGGCAACTTTTTGTCCCATATCCAGAGCACCATGAATTCTGCAGGAGCTGAGCAGTGAACTCCAGACTCCAGCATCTGGTTCTTCAGGCATCTCATCTGTTAGTCTTAAAGCATCATCAAGTCGTCCGGCACGGCCTAACATGTCCACAACACATGCATAATGCTCTAATTTTGGTTTCAATTCATGGATTTCCTGCATCTGATGGAAATAAATCAGCCCTTCTTCAACCCATCCTGCATGGTTACATGCCATCAAGATACCACCAAATGTGAAGTCATCAGGCTTCTGACCAAATCTCTGCATCTTTTCAAATATTTCCATTGCTTCTTTTCCATACCCATGAATCCCATATCCCACAATCATAGCATTCCAGGATGCTACATCTTTGTTACTCAGCCTGTCAAATACCCTTCGAGATTTTTCTATACATCCAGTTTTTGCATACAAGTCTATGACTGAACAACTAACAAATATGTCTTCAGTAAGAATGGCTTTCAAAGCATAGCCATGTGCTTCTTTTCCCAGCCGCAAAGCTGATAGCTGTGAACAAGCCCCAATGGCAGACATTATAGCAATCTCATAAGGTTGAATTCCAGTTGAAACCATTTGACGAAAGAGAATTAGGGCCTCATTTGGAAGTTTGTTCTGTGAGTAGCCAGCTATCATGGTGTTCCAAGATACCAAATTTTTATCCTCCATCTGATTAAACAATACATGTGCAGAAGATGATTTCCCACAATGAATATAAAGTGATAGTAGTGAGATACTGATATATGAATCTGCTTCTAATCCATTCTGAAGCACAAAACCATGTATCTGCTTGCCATAGTGCAGGGATTTCAGATGTGTGCAGGCTAAGAGTAGACTGCCAATGGTGAACCAGTCAGTCTGTAATCCTTCATATTTCATTTGAAAATAAAAATCTAAAGCCTTTCTAGGATCACCATTCTGTGCATGGCCACCAATCAGTGCATTCCAAGAGCTAACAGTCTTACTCTCCATGTCACTAAAGACATGCTGGGCAGACCTCAATGACCCACATTTTGCATAGGCAGCAACAAAAGCATTGGCTACCAATTCATCATATTGGAGCCCATGTCTTAATGAGTAACAGTGAAGTTCCTTCAGGCTCGGCAACTCTGATTCCTCCACACAAACTGGCAGTATATTTAAGATGGTCACCTCATCTGCCTTCACTTTGTCCTTGTCAATCTGCATTTTCTGCAGAAGTTTAAAAGTCCTATGTACATCTCCATGGGTAGAAAACCCTCTAATCATGGTATTCCAAGCAACAACATTTTTGTTATTGTTCATATTAAATAAGATTTGAGCTTTGAAGAAGCACCCACATTTTGAATACATATCCATCAATGCATTGTTCACTGTCAATTCTTGGTGCAGTCCTAGTTTCACAGCCAAAACATGAATCATCATTCCCATTTCCAGCTCTCCTTCCCCAGCACAAATTGGCAATACTGTAACCAGTGTACCAACATCAGGCCTTAAACTCTCCTCACTTGCCATCATCTCCTTGAACAAATCAAAGCTCTCCTGAGAATATCCGTTCTCAGAGAACCCATAAATGATGGCATTCCAGGTAACCAAGTTTCTCACGGGCATAATTTCAAACAACTTCAATGCCTCCCCTACAAACCCGCATTTAGCATACATGGATATCAATGCGTTTCCTACAAACACGTCCTCAATCAAACCCATCTTAGCCACCATTCCATGGACCACCTGTCCTAGCTCCACATCCAAAATCCCTCCGCAGGCCTTAATAACACAAGGCATAGTAAAATTATCGGGTTTAAACACACAGCTTGATATCAACTCAACAAACAAGGTCAATGCATCATGATAAAGCTCGTTTCTTGTGTATGCACTAATAATTGCATTCCACTGGAACAGATTCTTCCTCTCTAAACTATCAAAAACAGATCGAGAGTCGACAGGAGAACCACACATCGAGTACATAGTAATGATACGGGTATTGAGAACAAAGTCATTTCTAAACTGAGTCGATGTTGAAACCAATTCGTGTATTTTCTTTCCCACTTCAATCTCCTTTCGTTGGCCACAGGCCTGTAATAAGAGACCCATTGCGTCTTTGATTTGCAATGAATTCGAAGCTTCATTCTTGGTGCTTTTCAGAATATCCAATGCTTCAGAGAGGTTTCCAGTTTGGCAAAGGCTCCTTACCTTCTCCAAAAAAGGGGGTTGAAATGTTGACGTGTTGCTTATAGAGACGGACTCTCCTTGGCGAGTTTGGGTAGAGAAAGAAAGAGATGAGTTTGGTTTTAAGGTTGAATGAATAGACTGTCTACTATTTGCACTTTGGGTGTTTATCTGCATGGTGGGAGTCTGTGGGTGGTGGTGGCTACTGTGGAACAAGATAGACGGCAGCAGGGCCATGCCCATCAATTGCAGAGAAGTCATTGGACATTCAAGTAGAAGCCATTGTCAGTTTTTATGGTTATTTCAGGAGGGAAGCACAATAGAGATATCATCAGCAAAGAAAATTAAAAGGAAAAAAGAAAATCAAAAGGTGTTTCTCCCCGTATAAGCTGTTTTTCGTTTTTATTTCATTAAATTATTTCAAAAACCATAATTTTTCTGTGCTTTTTGGGTGAATAGAAAACAAAAGCTAGATTCTCCATGAGCAGAGATCAGTGAATCTTTGAACAAAAGATATTACAGCAAAAGATGGGAAGCTCATTTTTTATCTTTCCATAAGCTGAATGTGTTTTCTACTCTTTATCTGTTCCTGGAACAACTCAAAGGGGAAAACCTCACAGCAGGCCTACCCCTACTATTCTGTCACCAGGGCAGGTTTCACTCCTGGTGAGGAGCCCAACCAACCCTCTTCTATCAAAAATTATTCTCTGTATCCATGAAACAATCAGAACCCATGTTTTGCATAAATAAACCCTCATCACTTGTTGGGCATACAAATGAACAGTGTTCATGCAATGTTAGAGAGAACTGAGATAGTCTTTCATCAAACTAAAGATTGGGTTGGTGAAAGATGCTCCTTCCAATCTCTGAAACATAATCCCATCCATCCGGGCTTGAACTCCATCTGAAGATGTCAAGTCTTCTAGCAGTTCCTTTATTGTTCTGTCCACTCCGACTACAGAGCTCCCTATGCCACTTAATATTTCCGGAAGTGTTGGAGAAGGTCTTGAGAGCTCAACAAGTGTAACCTAAATTCAAGTACCAACATCAAAACAATTTTCAGTATACCGTTTTCACATACTATTTCTCAAGAATGATAAACACACTCAATCTTTCACTTACGAGCATTAGGACATTCATGCAGTAATGAGCTGCCTGATATAAATAGAAAAAAAAAAATTCATGAATCAACCTGTTTGTTGAGAGGTATATTCGCCTTCTGTTTTGCTATAGCTATAGCCCGAGAGATCCCACCAATAGCATCAACTAAACCTCGTGAAGCTGCATCTTTGCCAGTCCAAACTCTTCCTTGTGCAATCTCTTCCATCTTATCTACCTGAAACACAACCAAAAAGGATTCTTTTTTTTTTTTTTTAATGTTGGGTTTTAAGGACAGAACAAATGAGACTTTAATCTCAAAATGTTAAATTTACCAACATACAGTCATTGATCTTGAAAAAGCTGCTTTGTCACGAAACAGCTTATATGCGTTCTGTGCAGACTTTGCAAAAAGTTCTGCTTCCTCCTGTCTGAAAAATTTTCAACTTTCATTATCTTCCATTAGCTATCAGCATATGACAAGACAAGTTGAGAAAAGCATAAATCTGGGAGCAGACTCCAGTCATGCTTACATGAATGACATCAAGGCCAGATGGCAATGTTAACTTCAAAAGAAAAAAGAATAGTAATACAATAGAGTGGATACTATTTTATTCAAGTTTACAAAAAGATAAACAATTATTTACCAAAAGGTGCAGTAAGGCCTCCTACCTGAAAGGTCGATTTTCAGCTGCCAGAACCTCAGCATATTTTCCCCTCGATATCATCTCCTTATTGAAGCCAATCTTTTCATATAGTTTCCCCAAGTTAAACTTTGCTGCAAGAAACAACTGTCAGGCATTAGTGCCTCCTAACTTATAACAATCATAAGGCCTTTCTAAAGAAGCACATTATGTGCAAGCCCTGCATTTGCTGCTAAAGTAATCAATTTACTGAGAACAACTTTACTCACAAACTCTACAAATGCAATTATGGGTTTGAAGATTTCTACAGAAGGAAACTAATAAGCATGCAGCAGCAGGAGAAAACCAAGTCTCTTCCGTTTGCATCCCACGATGACAAGGGGTATTTATGAAAAAGGAATTGTGTTCCAACAATGAACTGCTTTTCAAAATTAAGTCGAACTAGAGATCTACAAAGCTTGTTGTTGAGTACAACTGTGCAAGAATCTACTAAGGCAACTGCAAGAAGTTTAATTACAGGCGAGAATGGTTTGGGCCACCAATTCTTCTTCTTTTTCTTTTTTTTTTAAATAAAAATCACAAATGAAGTTAGATATTGTATATAGTTAGCACCAAGCAGTGCCTCCCATGTATAAGCATAGTTAGCTAATTAGGAAGCAGGAGTTCCATAAACTCCTCAACCTCATCCTTATTTACATAATAATTTTCAATACCGCAATAATTCAGTACCAATCCCATCTATCTTTATAAAGCCAAAGAAGCCTCCACCCCTTTGAAGGCCCTCTTATTCCTCTTCCCTGCACCATCCAAAAAAATCAATAAGAGAACTAATGTCATAACTTTCCTCTTCGCTTTATACATAGGAAACCCTTTCAAGCTTCCAATTCAGCCACCATAGATCCAGAGACCACACATGGTTGCCCAACACTAATAAGACACTCTCCCAAATATTCTGACTCCAACTACACCAATTCTAAAAATGATATGCATGACAAGGTATACCAGAGGGGGTCCTATTTTTTCACAAAGTTGTTATACTCAGAATTTCATGCCCACAGACATCTGCAACCATAGTTTTGACTGGTAGCAGGCCTCAGTTGTATTAATGATCTCGCCTTCGCTACTTTTTGGTGAATTTTCAAAACAACTAGCAAGAGGTTTCTGAGGGTTTTGAATGGCAAATAGGGCTCAAGAAAGATAAAATTTTATTTTGTGTACTTTTGTGAAAAATGAATGCTATTGACAGATCATAAGAGGGAAAATGACTAAATGAACTAAAATCTTCTATTGATTTCTGTATCTTTTATGTGGGACTTACTGTTAGACAGTCTCCACAAATGATATGAGAAGTTTTTTCCAGCAAACTATAAGTTTTTTCTTCGAAAATCCGTGCCAGCTTCATATTTATCAGGTATAATCAGATTCACCTGAAACAACTCCAATAGAACCAGTCAAGGTTAAAGGTTCAGCTATAATGGTCCCTGCAGCCATTGCCATATAGTATCCTCCACTTGCTGCCACATCAGACATTGATGCAATGACAGGTTTTGTTGCAGCCAAAAGTCTTATTTCCCTCCACATTCTGTGCATGATTAGATCAAGGTTAGTTAATGAAACATAAAAGATCTTTCTAATTTATGTTTCTTTAGCCTGCTGCCCATCTTCCCCAGAAACCAAGTCATATACAGTCTCCATATAACATAATGAAAAAAATAAATACAAAGTAATATGTGAGGTACTGCAAAAAAATCCAAAAAGGATTTCAACATGCATTTGATCCAGATGGAAGAGGGTTGCAAACGGGTCTCTTCTTAGAATTTTGTCCAACATCATTGACAGAATATATCTAATCCAGTATGAAGATACAGCAAGCTTCCTACACTGTGTTCCTATATCTACTAAAATTTCCTACGTCAAATCATCCTGCTCAGAATAGTCCACATATTTGACTGAGACTGAAAGTAGTGCTGGTTAATTATGCTAATTTGTTGGGCCACAACACCCAATCAATAAACATGATATGGTGGGTTGAAGTCCCAAATATACCATATGGTGGCTCGTAAGCATCAAGTGTCATTACTAGCATCAGCTGACATGTCCAATGGTGCCTCCACCGAGCAAGCACTAACACAAAATTTGATTAATTCCCCTACCCAAATATAATCCCTTAAGACATATCAACCCAGCATAAAGACAATTCCATGCTACAGAAAATTTGAAATTTGAGGGTAAAAATTGTTCTTTATACGAATTAATGACATCTTTACTTACCGTAAACGAAATGAGCATGATTCAAGCATCCTTACTTACCCATAAGCAAAATGAGATTCGGAGTGGACAAAAATCAGAATGGATAAAATTGAAAGAAAAATCAGATTTAGAGCAAGCTATTTACTTTCCAGAATCAAAATCGGAATTACTGTGAATAGGTTTTTGTATACTTATATACTCTTTAAATAGGTTTTTGTATACTTATATACTCTTTAAATAGGTTTCTGTATTTTCAATTGGGAAAAAAATTATATATTTTAATAAATTTTTATAATTGTAGAATACCATAGATAAATATTACTTAAAATTACATTTTTGTAGAAAATTTTAAAAGATAAAATATTAAATATTAATTTTTTAATAAATGATAATTTTTTTTAAAAAAAAGTAATGAATTTATGTTACCCATCAATATAATCACAAGTGATAATATATCATCATTCATAAAAAAGAGGTAAAGTTCTTATGTCATAAATATAAAATAAAGGCATTTTTCGGTTTTTTTTTCTTTCTATTCTATCCATAAATTTGCAAATAAATATAGGATAAAGTAATAATTTTACTTAATGGGAGTGCTAATCCCTTGGAGGGACTTGGGTTTATCACTCCCATTCCTCATTCCCAAATTCATGTGGAGTCCATACAATTTCATTTCCATTCCATAATAAAACATGTAAAAGAAAAATGAGGTTTATCCAATCCCACAATCCCAATTAATAAACATGCCATAAGTGCTTAAAGCATCATCTAAATGCACCTAGGAATCTAACTTTACCTTCTCAATATTATGCTGAACCCACAACTAACCAGAGCCTACAATGTGAAACCCATATGGATTGTATTTTGTTAATACACGAGACAATTAAATATGAACTTTCGTATGTTTTAATCCAATAGAAGTTTATCTAGACATAAAAAGACTAAGTGAAGTAAAAGAAATATCCTAACCATCCCAAGTGTACAGAAGGCAAAAAGAAAATCTAACACTTCCACTCAGACCTGAATAATAGAACGAACAAAGGGACACTTATAGATAGGAAGACCATCATGAGGCTTACAGACATGCAACAAAATGCTTGGAAAATAAATGTGAGAACCTAATCCATGAATTTCGCTGATAAATCAACATATGAAACCTAACAATCACCAGAAAGAGATAATAAGAAAAGAAACATAACGCCACAACAAAAACACTTACATAAATGCGCAAGCACACAGGGAATTCGTTAAAAATCAGGAGCTGTATGAATAACAGTACTTACAAATCAGAAGCAAGAGCATCACCTCCTGGACTGTCAATTCGGATGATAGCAGCCTTGAATTTTTTGGACTCTTTAAAGAAAAGATAAAATGCACAAGTCACCAAGAAAGAAATTAAAGTCAAAGAAGATGCAAGGAGGCAATAATTAATCAGGAAAAAGTCTTCAAACACAGCAACCCAGATATCAGAACCAAAAGTCATCAGTATTAATTAAAAAAAGAAGAAGAGGTTATTGACAGCATATTAACCATTTCAGTACTTTGCAGTTTAATTCAGAGAGCCCGTACAACGCATCGTAACGGTGCATTATTAGAATCACATAGTTAAATTTCATAAAAAGTGGCATCATTAAATTTCACATCCGAATAAAAATATTTCTGGGATGAAAACTACAATCTTAGTTTTCTTCTGGACATCAATTAACAAAAAGGGCCTTCAGTTTATGGAAGTAAACACATTAAATTATACATACCTCTTACACTACGGATTTTCTCAATGAATTGCTCCCCTACTATACTTGAACTAGGCGCACTTAATGGACTCCTTACACGACTAATACTCCCAGAGGCTCTAATCACGGCAATTTGGTCTTTACCACCTGTTAAACCAAGAGTCCATTTTCTAACTCTAGAGTACCTCCTGCAGTTATAGCAGGTGGAAAAGTTGAAATTTTCAATTCTCAGAGATGGCATAAGCAACGAACTGATTTGTTTGAAAAATTACAGAAACTAATATCGCAAAACAAGAAAAGTCCAATAAACATATAATAAATTAACTAAAATTAGATATAAAATTTATGTCCTGTGCAAATTATAGAACTCCTAGACAATCTTAAAGCAGTCAAATATGACATCAGAGTATTCCCCATAAACAAAGGCTCTTGCTAATGTGAATCTCAATGCACATGGACATTGGAAATATATAATCAAAGTCCAACAGTAATTACAATCTCCAAAAGAAGACATTCAAAGCATAAATGGAAAAATTGAATATGTCATTTCTCATCAATCATGTTAAGAGATATAGATTCAAAATTGTTCCAACTTGATCAAAAAGTGTAGCATATGTCAAGAATATACTTGAGATTTATGCATCTAAAATCATACAATTTCCTGAAAAAGCACATTTCATTAAAGGAAAAGAAAAAACAAAAAGAGTTGAGGAAACCAATCAACTATAACGCTTGAACACAATAAAATAATCAAACAACAGTTGGTTTGCTTATGTAGAACACAATAGCCTTAGAATCTTGTAAATCGCTATTATGCAAAATTTTAGTTATACCGGTAATCAACCATAGGAAGGTTTTTGTCCTTTTGGACTCCAAGTCTCTCTTTCAGCATCGAAATAACCTGCAGGAGGTTAATATAAAAAGGGATATAAATAAAGCAGAGAAATTATCAAATAAATACCCATTTCCACATTGATGGGCATCATGGTGATAATCCTTGACAAATATATATTAAATAATAGGTTATTATCAATACTCAAAGGGTTAGCCATGAATCACTACAACATTATCCAGGACACCAGTATTCTAGTTCTTCGTTCTTCCCATTTGGTTAACATTTTTTAGAATTCCTCCACCATATACATACATACATACATACATATATATATATATATGAAATTTCCCTTGAATTACAGAAATATTATGGAGAAATTGTGGAGGTAGATATCTCAAAATTCAGGAAATAATTCTTTTTGCCTCTATGACACCAAGAACCCACCCAAGTGTACCCACTCTTGCATAGTGAACTAGGGAGACAACCTTGATCCCACAAGATAACCTCCACAGACAGCACTTTTATACACTTCCAAATTCAGGAAATGATTAGAAGATGCTGCTGCTCCTTCGGTATATACTTTCTCCACTTCTAAGCAAACTAAAGATAGGTTTCTATACCTCATCATCATAGCGTATATCTGTTATCAAGCTCATTTCTTTCACCCTTTCTACCTTGTAGATACCTTCATTAATGAAGTTCTCAATATCTTCTCGTGTCTTGCCTGCATAAATTTTGCAGCACAAGTCCATAGATTTCAGTTGATTGTTCAAGATTGAGCTGAACTAATAGAAGGCTCAGAGTACCTTTTGCAGAAGAAACAGCATCTAGCCAAGTTCCATAAATGTTATCAAGAAGTGCAGTCAGCATCTCATAATTTTCTTCAGATATAGATTTCCGAGAAAGTTGATCTCCGGCACTTTTGTATTTCCCGATCCTTTGCACTTGTGGTTCAATCCCTACTTTCTCAAAAACACCTGTAATTCAGACCACCCAAAGCTGCTCAAAGTGAGTCACAAGCCATGGCAACAGCACAAACATTTTCAGTCAGTGGCAGTGTTGGAAAGAATTCATAGGCGTAACTGTCATTTAAAGGCATCTGTAAGTGAAATGATAGCAAAGGCAATGGAGAATTCAAGTTACAAGCTTTCAGATGCAAATTCACTCAACATTAACAGTGTCAAACACCATCTGCCTTCACATTTCACAATAACTAATTAAGCCAATGCAATGGTATACATGTCCACAAAATTAGCTTCTTTAAGGAACAGTCCCAGACATAGTATCCAGGTATAATCATAAAATCTTCTTAGACAAAATTCCAGCAACAGGAATTAATGCAGAACTCCATTTGATTGTGGCCATTAGAGCTGTTCTGCTGACTATTTAATAAATAGCAGCATCTTTTGTAGGCAGCTGACCCTTCAGAACTAAGATAAGAAAGTACCTTCACCAAACTTTTAGCAAAGACAGGCTACTGCATTTAGCAACTTGATCATTTTGAAAATATGCCCAAAAAAAATATATGTGTTTCTAATTTATTCCCTTATTTACCATACTGCGACATGTTTTGCTTTTTTGGGTTAGAAGATCCACCAAAGTGGATACCCTTAACTGGATGCGTAGGTGACAAGAAAGCTTGAAGGCCATTCCAGTCCTTGTCAGGGGAGATGCCAACCATCTGCCCTTTCTACAAACACATTGTATTAACATGTTTTACCAAATAAAGACGGAAAGTTATCCCACTATAATCGAGGTGACAGTCCACGGGCAAGGACCAACAGTCCAAAGATTGACAATTTACTAATTTGATAGTCATAATACTAGATTATTGAACGTGAGAAAGGTTACTCTCATCCTGGTGCAGCCTATAGTTTGAGAGGCTAGCATAACATTACTTAATTGTCTCCCTTTTACAGTTACATAGATTTATCTTTCCTGAGCAGCCATGAAGTAGAAGCTCGCCAAATGACTCAGATCAACCGTCTGATAACCCCACTATGAAATTCTCCTTTCTTTTTCTTTTTCCTCTTTTCTCCTTTTAAGTCTCCCAAGGATTACCTTATGGAACTAATATATTGTAATAAATCAATGAGACATGATAGTTGCACAAAAGAAACAAACAAATTTGCCATATGATGCTCATATATTTGATATTGATTATCAATAATGAGGGAAAATGTCCAAGAACCACAGAAAAACAGGAAAATAAAAACAGGTTTCAAGCCTATCATAATATAAACATTTCTGTCCCAGAAAGTACAATGCAAAAGAACAAATAAAATAAAAGGAAATCTCAACTAACCCCCAAGAAAAGATGCTTGAACAGTCAAACCATACAGGAAGAAATAAGCACTAGGCGGGGCATATAGCTCTTCACACGCACAGCCAAGGTAATACTCTTTTTCTCCACAGACAGGGACATACCCAATGATGAACTTACCTAGAATAACCAGATTAAAAGTAAATGATCCTCATCCAATGCTTATAGAAGCTTATGCATAAGAATAACTCAAGCCTTAGCTTGAAATAACGATATGGACTTAAAAACAATGAATATGTTTGAAATGGTTTCAGAATTTCCAAATGATATTCTAAACATAGTAAGACTTTTCCATCTAAAGGAAGTATGTGCAATTTTAAGAAATCCAAATGAAAAACTCACCACACAAGTAGTCTAAACAAAAAGTGCTGTACACCCAACTCAACTATGTGTTGATATATAACTGGTTAAGCGCAGCTGGGTGAATCAATTTCCATCAGCCCTCCAACATGTTTAAGATACTGTGATTGTATCCAAGTATCATGGGGGAAAAAAATCAAACATTAAGGGTACCTGATTTCTTAAAGTCCAATATATGCCTTCGAATTTCTTCAACTTTTGCCCACCCGCAATTCAAGGGTTCAATGTGAAGATAGATTCCAGCAACACGAGGATCATAAGCTGCTTTTATGAAGTTTTCACATATTTGAGGTAGCGACAGTCCTGAAGAGAAACGGCTCTTTAGCTGATCAGATATCTGAACATAACAAGAGTAGAATGGTCTCAACTCCAACATAAACCCACGTATCAAAATACTTAATTTAATAGCTTATCAATATGTTAGTTTAAGCACTTCCTTTCTTGTCACTCATAAAAATCAAGGCAAATTAAGCCAAATTTTACAACACAGAGCCCTTAAAAGTTTAAACCAGCATTTGTGAGACAATAGCGTTTTGGAGCCAAAAAACATTGGCGTTCAAACTTAAGAAAACAACCTGGCCGCGCAATTTCATGGTCAAGACGCTGCCCTTGCGAATGCGCTCCCAGGGAAATGCAACCAGCATTCGAAGTTTCACTACGAAACTCTTCCAAGCACTCATCTTTTCGTACACAAACTCTCCACTCGGATAATCCTCATCTTTAGTCGCTAAAGCCTCTGTTTCTTGCTCTTGTCGTTCTTGCTGCTGCTGTTGTTGTTGTTGGCTTCTGGTGTCTGGTGGGGAGGATGAATCGTCGAAAGCTCGCGCTGAGACGCTCCCTCTTCGCTGGCGAATCGGATAGGAAGGAAGGGAGCGGAGGAGGAGACAGGGAGGAGGGGATAGGAGAGCGTAGGGAGAAGAAGGAAAGTGGCGTTGGCATAGGAGAGAAGAGAAGGCGGGAGCGAGGGTGGACCGACTGGAGAGAATTGCCATGGCAGTGAATGCTCTCTGCTGGATTCTTGGAGTGATGTGAGGCGCCTGTAGTATCAAGAGCTTAGACATTTCTACCACTCTGTCCTTTACTCCCTCGGTCTCCGGAGGAGAAGAACAAGAGGAGGGAGATGGGCAAAAAAGAAAAGAAAAGAAGGCGGACGACCGGGTGGAGTTTCTTCCACGTTGACACCTTTGGGCTCACACCGCCTCATGGATTATGGCCTGATGTGGATTTTCCAATTCTATAATTATAATAACAGTAATAATCCATACATTTATATATAGGAAATATTATCTGTCAATTTAAAGAATCTTGAGCTTTAATTTTATTCAAATACATATATATTTTTTAATTTATAAATTATTTTTAATATTAAAATTTATTTGTCATTATTTATATATTTCTTGAACTTATTTGAATTTATTTATTTATATATTTTAATAAAACAATGAATAATTATTTGTTAAATATTTAGCAAATTGTTTAACATAATTAAACGATTACATAATTTTTTATTAACAAAATAAAAAATTATGATCTAACAATAAAATATTAAATTTTAAATATAATCAAATTTAAAATTAAAATCTAAGTCATAGATATTTAAATTTATTTTATTTAAATCAAATCCGACGACACACCTACAAAATCCAAATCCATTGTCGTTTCTATGCAAACATAAAAAGACTCATTATATAAATAGACATAATAATTTATTGTTTCTCTTTATATTTTATTTTGGATGTATGTATGTCTATCTATCTAATTCAAAACATGTTCGACAATTTCATTGACATTGTAATTATCTCTAAAAATCAAGTCTTCCGATTTAAAAATAAGTTTCGTGATTAATTTGATATATTGATAATGTAATTGAAAGGCTTTAATTTATGTATATAATTTGTTACAGAAACAATATTTTATTTTATATTTATTAAATAAATAATGACTTTGAAATGAACGTTATCATTAGTTTTTTAAAAAATATGAATATCATTTTGTTATATTACAAAATTTTAAAATTAAATCCATGTAAAATATTAATCATTAAAACCTTATTGTAATGAGATATATATATATATATATATATACATATCTTAAGTTTCTATTGTAAGATCTGCATGCCTCAATTATATTGTAAAATAAATATGATATAATTCTGTACTTAACATATTATAATTAAACAACTTAAATTGAGTTGAAAAATACACTTAGTAAAAATGATAAATTGGTTACTTTTAATTTATGTGAATGAGATAAATAAATAATAAAATAAATAAATTGTAATCTATAGAATTATGAATATTTTATTCATCATAAAAGAAACAAACGCTAAATTTATTAATATCAATCAAAATTGAGATTTAAAAATATTAAAAATCTTCTTTCTTAAAAAATTATAATAACTAAATTTATTCAAATATGAAATAGAAATCAAATTTCATAAAAAATACAATACAGTAAAAGTATTTCTCAAATCTAAAAATACATCAACTCATAAATAAAAATGAAATACACCAATGACTTTCACCTTACTTTTTATCATTTTCAGTAAAGATGTATCTTTTATCATTAGTTGACTATCAGCTTTTGAGATAATCCTGCATAATGACATTTATGTGAGTAATAGCATCAATATCTATCCACCAAGTGTTATTAGACATAACAACTTAATTAAATTTTAATTCAAAACGCTGATAAGCATACCTTTCTTGACACACACTAAGCATACTTAAGGCACTCTTTCTTCATGTGGCCACACTTAGGGCACTTTTTCTTCATGCGGCCACTCATATTATAGAAGAAACAAGTGAACTCTTATTCTTATTTCTTTTGCTTCTTATGATTGAAAGACCTAGGTTTACAATGTTTTACCTTTACTCTTGTTCTTGGTTCTTTTCTCTTTCTTGCTTGAGTCTTGGAAGGTGGATGCCAAATAAGCACTCTTAGATATCTCGTACTTTAGTCTCTCATCTTTTAGCTCATATTAAGCAATAAGCTCATTTAGAGTTCGCTTCTCCTTTTGAGTGTTATAACTCATTTTAAATGGAGTGAACTGTGTAAGGAGAGATATCAAGATGAAATGCATAAGAATGCTTTAATAATAGTTTTCTCTACTTTTTTATGGTAGTGAATCAGTTTGCAAGCTACTTGAGGAAAGTGTTGGCATTGTCCCCCTCATGGATTGAGCCCTTAATGGATTCTAGAATGGACAGCTTCCTAATCATAAAACTTACGTAGTTGGATTATTTTATTTCTTAAATACACCTTGAACTCATTGGAACTTTTACTACTTAGATTTGCGAGACGATCCTCCTAAATGCATAATCTAGATCCATGCAGCCCAATATGATCCTTATATGTTTCTTTTATTTCTTGAAGTTAGTGTCGTTAAGTGTTAAAATACTATTAATGTTGGCAGATATAAAGTTTACTATACAACATAAAGAACAAAGAACAAAACCCACATTATAAATTAAACATGTATATATTTAAGTAAATAATTTCAAATAAGTGTGTGCATGCACACGCACATATATATGTTGATAATAAGATACCAAATGCAATATTACATTTAGTCTTAGGACTAAAATTATAACTTGTCAAGAGATACTCTCTACAACATAGCTTCAAATAACTTTAATAGGCTACATAATATGTCTTTCTTTGGACTCACAATTACATGCATGATATACCAAAGTTTCACTTTAAATGAATTACAACATATATTTGTCCTAAAAATGATCTTCATTTGGGTTGATTATTTTTAACAAAATTATATAATTTGGTGATTATACTAGTTCAATTTAGCATTTTTTTTTTTTGTAAATAATTACATTACTAACAAACAAAACCTAGAAAAAACATATTAAAATATTGATAATAAACTACATATAACTTTGTTTTTGTTTTTAATAATAAACGTGGGTCTTGGGTAGGCCTCACGGCATTGTTGGCAGTAACACTGATACCACTAGTATCTTACATCTTAATGCGAATTTAAGAGACATTATGTGAGTGCGCATCAAAAGGCACTAGACAGATGTTGCAAATTTCATCCCTTTTTAGACGGTGAATGACCATCCAATTCTTTATGATGGTCATATATTTAAAATATGCTTATGTACCAACGAGATTATACAAATCATGAAGGATATAATTTGAAATATATTGATGAAGTTTAGAAACTTACTTGAGTATATGGTTGTAGCCATGGTAAATGTTGGATCACAATGAAGATGATAAATGTGGTTGATGGGTGGTTGGTATTCTAAAGACACAAAGAGGATTTGTAAGTTTTTTATTCTTATTAATAGGGTAGGAAGAATAAAACACATTACATTTTTAAATAGTTACTCCCAATAACTTCTTCTAACTACTCTTCACGGACCATAACCCAATTTTTTTTATCTCAAAAACGCACTTATGTTATTAACTCATTAAAAATAATACAAATGAGTAATGAGTTTCTACATACTTAGTTCAAATCACTTAAACAAATGGTACTTTTGAAGTCTATTATTAAAATATATATTAGATCATTTTATTGGATTTGATTTTTATTGGCAATGCATATGTCATGAATATAACATGTAAGTCTAAATATATATTCTTTTTTAAATTGGTTTAAAAATTATTTTTAATATTTAAATCCATCTTAAATCCATTTACTATTACCATATACTATTCAAACTTGTTCGAATTCATTTATTGTATACTTAATAACTTTTGGTAAAGTAAAGAGCATCTAAACATGAAATATCCACTAAACCGTTTAATGTAATTAAATAATCATGTAATCTTTTACCAATAAAAGCAACAAATAAAAAAGTTAACTTAGTAATAAATTTTTAAAGTTCAACATAATCAAATTTAAATTAAAAATTCAACACATTAATCTGATTATATAAACAAGTTTCAAGTAGTAAGCACAGAGTATCCAAAGGTCTAAACCCAAATTCATTTGAACTCATATCTAAATTATTTTTAATCACATAGGATTGAATTGAATACCTGCAAAACTCGGATCCATTGTCATCCTTATGCATTAAAAAAAAATCATATGGATAAACATAATAATTTATTATTTTTCTTTACATTTTTTTTTTGAATGTATGTATGTCAAATTCAAAACATGGTTAACAATTCCATTAACCTGGTTATTATTTCTAAAAATCAAATCTTTTAATTAAACATAAGTTTTGTGATCAATTTGATATATTAATCATAAAATTAGAGGTTTTAACTTATGTATGTAATATGTTACATAAACAATTTTTATATCATATTTATTTAATAAATAATAACTTTGAAATAAATGTTTATTTCTTATTTTCTAAAAGAATATGTGAATATCATTTTGTTATATTACAAAATATAAAAATTATGTCCATGCAAGATATTATTCAATAAAATTAAATTGTAATGACTTTTCTTTTTTCTTTTTTTTACATATCTTATATTTCTATTTCAACATCTGCATGCTCTAATTATGTTGAGAAATAAATATAATATAATTATAATTAAATAACTTAAATTGAGTTGAGAAATACAATTAGTAAAAATGGTAACTTGGTTACTTTTAATTTATTTAGATGAGATAAATAAATAATAAGATAAAAGGTAAATATCATTTTTTTAAAGTTAACCATATTGTTTGGCTAGTTTTTAATCAAGTCATTGAATTTTGTTAAGGATCAATTTTACATTTATAATAATGATTTGGTCTAAATTAAACCTTTGGTCAATTTCTATTAAAACCTAATGTTGAGGGGCAAAATCAATAACACACCATTTTTATTATTTTATAATTGTTAGGTGATATATTTTTTTTTACTGCCTTTCACTTATCAAGACCACCTTGACCATTGAATCCCAAAGAAAAAAATCATGTCAAGGTTGATTGCTTTGTCGATAGTAGCAATCGAGAGTCAAAGAAGTACCAAAAAGGTGAGTTAATCCATTAATCTTGATTTTATCAAGTGAGAATTAAAGATGGAAAGTGAAAGTTCGATGTATGATCTTGATTTATGCTTTTTCGATATTTAAGCTAAATTACATACATCTTGGTTAAAAAAAAAAAATCCTAGAAGGTGATTCTAGGAATTTGGAATGAGTGGAGTAAGTTAATTTCCTTTTAATTTGATAAATTGTGTTAATTGTTTTGATGTGAATGGAGTAATCATTTTGGATTAAGAATGATTTTGAAAAAATTATTTTGCATGCATAGTCTTAGATGGTTATTGAGCAAGATTTCATATGTTTTATGCTAACAACAAATATAATAGTGTTACAACAGTGTACTACATCAAATAGTGTGGATTTGGTGTTGGTTGTTTGAATAAACACGAGTAACGCGGTACCTGAGTATACAATAATATGCACTATTTCAATGTTGACTTTGTGATTGCATAAATTTGTAGTACTAAAGTATGTAATGTAAAGTATTTTGATATTTTTTTATGATTTAAACTTCAATTTTTTCTTGATGTATATTTGGTATTTATGAATTCTTGATTTTATTTTGAATCCAAAGCCTTGTAACTCATTGATTTGATGTGTTTTATGTAAAAACAAAAAAGATACTATGATTACTTTCAATTATTTAATGCACAAACATATCTACGGGGGAAGTAAATATTGCCAACATTATAGTAGACAGTGTAAACATTATAGTTTATGAACATTACAAGGTTGGGTCAACTTTTACAATCTTTTCCTTATAGCTTCCTGGCTTATAATGGTGATTATGATGATGTTCTAGTATTACAACATAGGTGAATGCAAAGATAAATGTCTAAATCGATGCTATAGTTGCAATAATGTTTTGATCACTACAACATAATTATGATCAAAATAATATTTAAGGCTTCCATATTTTTATTAGATTTCATTATGTTTATGTGTCTGTGGGATCCATTTTGAGATCTAATTACAATACATGTAATTTTGTAATGAAAACTATAACTTTTTTTTTTCATATACTAACATTTTTAATCCACTTTGAATGTCTAAATAATTGTAATATGTCTTTTCATATCCCAACATTTCTAATCCAATTTGAATGTCAATATGTCAATGCTTACTGATAAATAATATACTATATCATTGTTAGTATAAGATATAACATCACTATCAATATACTATAATATCAACATATAAACTAGAATGGATATAAAAAGTAGATTCATTCATGTTTCATAAATATGTCATCAAATTGTTTTATGCAATACATAATCATTACCAAATTATTGTCAACAATACACTTATTATACTATTGTCATCAAACACATTAACTCAATATCATATTGCCATGCAATACATATGTATCATGTTCCATTAACAAGTTATACTAAATTACATAATCAAATACAATCATCAAACTTATATCCTAACATTAAATTGTTCTGAAACTATTATCAAATTTCACAAATTTGAAGGTAACACCAAATCGTTCCTCCTCTTTGGTTCTTTTTCTACTTGCAAGTTGTTATACTTATATGTGGCTAGACTAATGGTGCATGACTACTTGTGATAGCTTAGGTTGCTTGTGGGTTGGTTAGCCATAATTGTCTAGCTAAAGGCTAAGATGGTCTTATGATACGTTGCTCAAGTGTCTTGAAAGGGGGCTATTGCTGAGATGGTCTAATAAATATGTTAAAGTTGTTTGGCTTGATGGAGTTAAGTTGCTTGGTGGCTTATATGTTGCTTTGGCTTTTAGTGTGGGGGCTAATAAGTTCTATTTACCACATTAGTAGGAGAGACACCATTCATTGCGGGTACATTGACAACAGGAACACTGATAACTACTGGTGCACTCTAATAAGGCCATCATGCTGATGTGGGTTGACATACCACTTTATAATGCCAAAGCCATGTGTTGAGGCAACTGAAGAACCTTGGCTAGATTTACTAGTACCATAAAATGCGAAAAACTCTTCATATGGCTTTAATTATGAATAAACATTATAAGCATAATAAATTGGTACCTACCCTATTGAATTGTGATTAGTCTTATGGTCCAACATTGACATGTTGTCCTCTTGATTAAAATGATGTTCTAAGAGATTATATTATTATGGTAGGAGCCTGCATGCAAACCAATGTAACCATAAACATATTTATTATATAAAGTAAAGTTTTTTTTTGCATAAAATTTACCTCAGACAACATTCTAACCTATAATGATCTATGCATTGTTGTTCTTTTACCCTTTCCTTTGCATCTCTAAATGTTAGCATAAGGCAACTTGTATAACTAACTTGAAATGTGATACTAAGATGAATTATCTAATTTAACTTTCTCCTTACAAGAACACCTGTTATGTCATGATAGCTTGCATTTATTGCATCGTAAAGGGCTATTCTTGCTTACCATTCTGTGTAGATTTTGGAGTTCATTGACATCCTTTTCATATATCTTCCTAGGTTTATCAAGGGATTTCCTCAATAAGGAAGGATTGATGGAGCCTAATCCAATTTTATGCCATAAATTAAGACCATTATATAGGTTTCTTAAAAATGGTATGTGATCAACTACATGGCCTTATAATGATAACACGTATTAACACAGTTTTCAAGTTCATGTTTTTGGTAAAAGATGGAAGACGTTATACAACATATGGCATCTGAGTGAAGTCCCATTAAAAACACGAGTATTTCTTACTTTTCAAGTCAACTATGTTTTATTCATCTCCATTTTTGACTTGGTATGTAACCCCCGAAACCACATTGAACCCAATGCTTAGCTCTAAGCTTCATATTTTCTAAGATGTCTTTTATTTTTGAGCATATGATCCCTCCCCACCTATTCATCTTATAATTGTTAATGTGAATCCTCTTAATTGGGTAGTCTTTAATCTTATCAAGCAAAATTATCATTGTTTTATTCTTTGACCTAATTATATAACATTAAATATTTCAGACAAGTTGTTAAATAGCATATCATATCGTGGCCTTGATTTAATAAAAAATATATATGAACAATAAAAGATATCAACATATAACAGATAAGTTGCAATAATGATTAGATCATGCCTTGTGTTGAAAGTGTGCTGGCTTTAGTGCTTTAGAAGGATCCTTTGTAGTGATTCAAATGTTAATGTTTACAACCTTCATTTGGTCCATAATGTGTTAAAACTCCACCCTAGATGTTTCCATTGCAGCAACATACATCATATCTTTCAAAAGCTTACATTTGAATTGCTTTTGGTGGTTGGCATATAAATGCCTCACACAAAGTCTAATATCAGCTTCTGGAATAACTTGTTCAAAGGTTGGTACTAGCCCTTGCATTTTTAAAATAAAAAGATAATTAGTTTGCTTAGATAACAAGATAATAAGATGGTTATACGGTTATGAGTATAAAATATAACATGATTAACAACCTATAAAATGAAAAAAAGAGTTCTTTTTTATTAATCAGATATAAATGTCTAACCATTTGCTCTAATTGAGCCAATATCTTCCTATGTAACTGTATAAACCATGTCCAATTTTCATTTATCTCAATGTCTACAACAACAATGCAATAAAATATATGTTGTTATTAGGGTCTATACCGATCCTAGACATCAACAAACCCTAAATGAACCCCTTCAGATGATAAGCATCTAAATTTATAATTGGTCTGCAACTTACTAAAAGCCCATTTCTGCATGTTGCCAAACACACATAAACCATCTAAAGTAACTTTGTCAACATTAACAATAATGGTGCTGCTTAGATTTTGTTATCTTACCTCTTTACAATAATCTTTTATTCCATTATACTATCTGGCATCATCACCATATATCTTTTCCATTGCTAACTTCTTACTTCTTACCACCATTCATTTGTTGACACTACAAACTATTTGTTACCTCACTAAATCCATAATGATTTGTACCTTTGTATTAAGCTCTCTCCTAAAAAGTTTTAAGTTTTCAATAATCCATCTAGTATTAATATTTCTATTCTTAAATGATCTATCGCACAAATGAGATTTATAATACGTCTTGATAGCAAATGATGCTATCTAGTTAGATATAAATAAGCTACTTACATCCTGCTTTATAAACTACCTTCAATTCATGTGTTTCACTCTGCACAAACTTCAAGTCATACACATCTTTCACAGCATATTCCTTGATTGCTTACCTAGCAACTACCAGTGAAGAGAAGATCATTATTTCTTTGAATTCAAGGTTTATCATATTTACTTTCCTTGAAGTCAAGGTTTGTCATATTTATTCCCATCATTAGCATTACTATCAAGTGTTACTTTAAGAACATATTTAGCTAGTGTTTTAGCCCTAGAAGGTGTAACATTAATATTTTTATTTTATTGTGGAGCATCCTCGTCGTTGTTTAGTATGAAGATGTGTCGTCATTGCTATAAACACTATGACTAACATTATTAAGTCTATTTTTATGTGCCTAAAAGTCATAGTTCTATCAACTTACTTGCTTTTATGGTCTTTGCCCCCACAAGGTGCAGCATTGCTACTTACAGTACTATAAATTCTTTTGGTTGAAACATCTAAGTTAATTGACGTTTGGGTAGGCATAGATTCCACTGTATGTATGTGTATATACTAGTGTTCTTATGGATCAAATTTAGCATATCTAGCACAAATCCATCCCCATCTAACAGTGTCAAACTAGTCTCAAAGTTTGACCAGGAACAAGGTAGTAAAACTTCAAACCCTCTTTTAACATGTCCAATAATTCTACCATGTTAAATCTATCATTGTAAATATTATCAAACACATTGACTTGATCTAAGCTATAACATCTTTTAGGTATATGAACAGACTGCTCACCATGATGCATATGACATGTGAATATAAAGGATGCCATATGAGTAGCTTAATTATAGAAATGAACAAATAAAATTAAATTAAAATGTAATAGGCATGTTTTTACGTAGGGCATGGACATGCAAATATATATATGTGAATTGTGTTAATCAACATGTGTACAAACTATCATAAACATCTTCATTATACCCTTGAATACCCTACAATGAATATTAACATTCCAAAAGTTATACAGATAGTGTTAATCAACATGTGTGCAAACTATCATATTCACTATACCCTTGTATACCCTGCAGTGAATATTAACACGCAAAAAAAAAAAGAAAAAAGCATACACTTCCTAACCCTAATTTCAACCATTAACTATAAAGTCAACATAGAAACAACAAACTCCCAAAATCTCAGCATGCAGAGCCCACATGATTCGATATTATTTGGGTTCAATAAACGTGCATACCTAATAATAAACTAATAGATAAAAAATTTATAAAAAAAAAAATCAAGATCACACCACGTTTTCATGTCAATGCCAACATATTGGGACCATCATGCTTTCATGCATACAGACAAATCGAATCAAGTAATTCAAATGAATAAAAACTTGAGAATAGGTAATTATCAATATACCTGGTTATCGATTCAAGTACCAATTGATCCAATTTATTGAAGATAAATACGATTCAAAACTTAGGGTTTATTAGTGGATGAATAAAGTGAATTGGAATGAAGAAACGAAAATGCATTAATGATTAAAGGGATTTTGCATATTCATTAAAAACTGTAATGACCCCAAATGCAACTATCGTATTCACCCTCTAATTCAAAGAAAAAGCGATAATCCTTACAAAATCCCTAATTTGTTGGATTGAGATTGATAAGAAGGATTTTGACTAAGTCATTATTATAAATGATAAAATTGATTCGCAACAAAATTCAAAAACTTGATTAAAAATTGATCAAATCACAAGATTAAAAATGATATTTTTCTTAAAATAAACAAGTTGTAAATGGTAGAATTATCAAATATTTTATTGATTATAAAAGAAATAAAAATTAAGTAAATAATAAATAAAAGCATGCATTGAAAAAAAATAAAATTAATCTTTCTTTCTTATTTTTAAGGAAGATGTTGTTAAAATAATCATTTTAAAAAATTGAATAAAATTAAATTTAAATATGATTATTAATTTGTTTGTAATTTAACGATATATGATATTGATTTTTGATTACCTTATTAATAAAATGGAAGTAATCTTGCATCTAATAATATCAAAGGAATTTAAAATTACTTTAAAAGATTGATTTAAATGGTAAAAACTTAAAAATTAAAAGGTAAATATTATTTAAACCACTGAAAATATTCTCGTGATGAATACTCTTTCTCCTAATCTTAACCTTAAACTTCAATATGCCTCCAAATAGGCTCTGATTAATGAAAGATAATCAAATTAAATCTTGTCAAAAAATTAAAAAATTAAAGATATTTAAATTAAAATCTTATATTAAGAATTTTAACTTAAAATTTTTTTATAAATGTAAAAAAATATTTAAGCTACTATCACAAAAAAAAAATTAAAAGCTTTTTAGTATTAAAAAATTTTTGCTATAAAAAATTTAAAAATTTTATAAAATTGCCATAAGTTAAAAATTATTCAAAATTAAGAGGGTGACTTGAAATGGGGTGTAAAATTTACTCGAGTTACATTTTAGGCATTTTAAAGTCCAATTTATATATTTCTCATTAATCAGGATCTATTTGGAGATCGTTTGAAGTTTAGGGTAAAATTTAGGAGAGAATATATTTTTCAGACTTTAAATTGATATTTATCCAAGATTAAATTAATTATTTCTAAATTTTTATCTCATAATTTTATCTAATTTGAAAAAACTTGACTAAAAAAAATTGTAGCATTAAGTTATAGAACCTATTAACTAAAGTAAATTACTTCAGAATCCAAAAGAAGTAAGCATTAGGACAATTTAGTTTATTTACTTTGAAATTTCGAAAACCAAATTAACCGAACTTCTAAAAAAAGTTTGATAATCGACTAATTGTTTTCAAAAAACTAATTAAACCGTATTGATTTTAATTCAATCGATTTGGTTGGTAATCGAATAAACTAAATTTTTTATCACAAATTTAATTAAAACAAAATTAATTGAAGTTACATGACCTGTGAAATCATACAGTGGTAGTGTTGTAAAATGTGATTGGAAAAATAGAGAAAAGTGAACAGTTTACATACTACACTCAATTCAAGCCACCACATATTACAATCATGACATTTTTCTTGCAAGATAATAAATTTATCTCTAGTAATTACAAGTCTTGTTTGGTAGACCAAATAAGTAAGAATATTTGCTGCGAATTCGAACAAGAGATACATCCATAATTAAGAATTCATAGTTAAGCCACATTCAAAACTCATTGAAACTTAAATAAAAAATAAACACTCTCGAAGAAAGATACAACATTTATTGTTTTGGGTTGAACAAATAACAAAATAATGGTTAATTTGTACAAATAAAAAAATAACATAAAAAAGAGAAACAAATAAGGACAACTTATCTTTCCTAAGGAATTAGAAACTAATTAATGCTAAAATTAATGAAGAAGAATATTATTCGTACCTAACCAGCTTTGGTTCATATATTTCTTGGTAGAAACATCACCTAGAATTACAACACCTAAGAGTAATAACATCATATGTTTATGTAGTTTTTAGACCTTTAATGGTTTGCAATAATCAAATATGGCTTATGCGATTTCGATGCCAGCATTATGACTATAATCCATATGATTCAACTGAAAATTTTGATATCTAAAACTATCTTAAAATTATCAATACACTTTTGCACTAATCAATTGAAATGTCTAATGCAAATTTTGATAAATCTATAAAACATATAAATAAAAATATCATTAGAAAAGTATTGCCAAGCTTATCTAATAAAAATTAATAATTAAATAAATTAAGTAATCAAATAATCAAATAAATAAATTAATTACTTAAATCAAGTTTCTCAATCTCTACCAAGTCATCCTCAATAACATTAAAACATGAAGATCAACGTATCTAATCTTAAGCATAAAAAAGAGTTTGTACAATCTTAAAAATCAATACACTCTTATATACATCAAGCATACATCCACCGGTGTTAAAAGTTGATGTAAAAGCAATTATGATATGGGAGCCGCCAATAAATTATGAGCCACATTATAAAGGATAAGAACCTATAACTATTAAGTTCCTGTAAAATAAGAAAATCAAAGTTACTATCATCTTATGTATCCTCCTTACTTAAAAGTCTATTTGATTTTGATTTGTTTTCTTCTATGTTAATTCAGTTTTATACCTCTTAAACTTAGACAAAAGCATATATCTTTCCTTTTCCAATAACGCCTTCCGGCTCACTTGATTACTTTTAACAACTTGCTCATGTTGAGGTTGTAACATTCTTTTATATTTTATTAAACAACCCTTCAACTGTTTTTCTCACATTATTAATCATCATTGAAGTTTATTCTACATCATACATTTCTAAAAGGCAAAACCTGACAAACTCAAGTTTATTTTTCTTTTAGGAACAAGAAAAGAAGTATTATAAAGTAAAACTTCATTTTTGTCCTTTTACATTTCTCCATTGGTACTTATCAAACTTATCTTTTTTTTTTTTTTTGCGATTACATTTAACTCAACATCAAGATGAGTTTGCCAAGTACATAAAGTAGCATAAATATTACAAATATCATCACAAAAAGTATTACAGATGATATATGAAAAACTTGAAACTTTGATAATGAGTTCATAAAATTATTGCAAGAAAAAGCAAAACCTCTTAACAATATTTTTTTTAGGCACTCCATTTCCCGTTATCAACTCATATTTGTAATGAAGATCGACATTATCAAATACCTCAAAAGCCTTTTTAAACTTTTGAACTGCATCTAATATCAAATAAGTGAAATTTTACATACTGCTGATATCTAAACACAATAAACTTTACATTTCAACATTTTCAAGTGAAGCATACTTTTTAAATTTGGCCAACTTAGCAGGTGATTGTCTCACATATCTAATAGACCCTTTAACATGAGCAACTAGCTCATTCATTTCTCTTTATCTATTAATAACAATAAGATTTAAAATATGTGCAATGCATCTCAAATAAAAATATTTTTCATTCTTGAATGCAAGTTCTTAAATTATCAATCTTTTTTTTTTTCAAGTATGAGATTGTAACATCAATGGAACTAGCATTATCAACTATAATAGTAAAAACTTGATCAGTGCCTTAATCATGCAAATATTTTTCAATGAATTTCGTGATGGCCTTATGTATATGAATGGAAATAAGATAAAATTTTAATATTTGTTTGTTTAATTTTCAAACATTGTCTATAAAATAAGTCATAAGATACAAAGAATTAAATTTTTGTACTAAAATTCAAGTGTTTGTGATAAGAGATACTCATACAAGATAGTTTAAGTAATTGTTTGTCTTGTTTTTTACCAATATAAAGTTGATAGCAAGCTCTAGCTATAGTCCATAGTGAGGGCATACGAAACTTAGGATATATTCTAGTGACATGCAATGCCGAAAACATTAACCATCCACAAATTTAAAAGGCAACTCATTCATAATGATTATCATAGCGATACTCTTCCTAATGGCATCTTGATTAAACTTTCACCTACTTAAAAGTCTATCTCTTTCAGATTTGAAAATTAATTCAGTTTAACCAGGGTAAACACACTACTATTTAATCTTTTTTTTTTTGACATACACCTATAATATAAGAGCTTTTAATGTAGTTGCTCCATATATATATATATATTTAGAATCAATAAAAAAAATTAATTACAATAATTACATCTAGCTCTATGTGCATCTTATTTATTAAGAAATTTAGCAATTTGATGAAGTGTTCCCTTACTTCAAATCATGGCTTAGAAACTTCCTTCTTCAATTTAAAATTTAAAAATTGACATTGACTTTGTGGTTCATCATGCGCAACAGATGGATGGATTAAATCTAATTGTGTGACATTAGTTGTAGGATTTGTAACCTTATACATTTCAGTTGACATCTTTCGAGTTCTATAGTTAAAATAAAGGAAAATCAACATCCAAGTATCATTCAACAAAAATTAAAGTTTTTAGTACATGTTCTAATCCGTCATTTAAAGTAACGCTCGTTGAAGTTCGTAAGTGTAAATAATTTACATGTACATCTACATATGTGAATGCACCTATAAATGCACACAAATCTAAATGAATGTTACTATGTACATGAACATGTAAACGATATAAATAGATATCAATAAATTAATGCACATCAATGATTTTGATAATTAATTAATTATAATTGTATATAATTAGTTTTTCAATCATTTACCAAACTACTAATTACTTTGTTCGAAAAAGGAAAAAAAAACAGAAAACTAAAATGTGCTTAAGAAAGAAAAAATAGGAAAAAAAGTTTTTATTAATTTTTTTAAAGTTATGTGAACAGAAGTTTATCGAGTTTCAATATAATGTTCCTTTTGATGATAGCCAAGTAAGTCAAAGAGTAATGTTTTGCAGATTTAATACAAAACCACGGGTTTTGTTGGCCTCGATCATTACATTTTACATGTCAAATATGTTTGAGGTACCATTTTACTTCTATTTGATTAGCTCACATATTTTATTTTCATTTATTTTCAGCTTCAACAATTGAACTTACAATATTCAATCAATAATTTTTTTTATTTAATTTAAATATTCTAATTTTTTCGTCAAACTTATAACTATTTAGTTTGATTTTTGAATATAATATATTATTATGAAAAATTACATGAAATAACTTCACAACCTTTGGATAATTAAGTTACCTTAATAATTCAAAACTTTTTGGGTGCAATTTTCTCTTATAATTTGTTTAAAATTAGTCACAACAAGATAGAGGAAGAATTGTGCATAAATACCTTAGATAATTAATGTGCCTATGTCTCAAGAAGAGACACAAAAATTTCATCTACCTATTGCCTCTCTCCTAGCATTTGATTTGGCACAAGAGATATATTATAGAAAAAGAAACAAAACCCAGATAATGCATCCTAATCCGAATGAAAATCACAAAAAAAAAAAAAAGACAAAGAACCAAACAAATGCAAAAGGTTCTAAAAATATAATGGACCTTGCTTGCTTACTTTACTTGTGTTGAGATTTAGTGCCGGTTGGGTAGAAGAGAGGCACCAACGAGGCAATGATGTTGTTTGCTTGCCGGTGCTAAGATTTAAGAAGAGAAAATGGATTTGGAAGCTGCAAGGATTGATTACTTGGGTTGAGTAAAATGAGCAACTGTGCAAGAGAGAAGAAATTGAGATTTGAGAGAATATATATATAGTCCTTACTGTTAGTATATGTTTATGTCAAAGAATTAAAAAGAAATTATAAAATTAAATATTAATTGAGTAAATGGACTTAAAAAGGGATGATAAAATGGTATCAAAATACAATTGAAGTGAATTTAGATTGGATCAGATTTTCTGTTGACTTTAATTAATTGAATTGATTCTTTTAAAAAATATTAACACTAAATTATTTAATAAAATAAATAATTAAATTTTATTTATTTATTTTGATCAGTTTAAAATCATTAAAAAATTTTTAATCCATAAAGATCACATTTAACATTTACCAAACTGCAGAATAGGTTAGGTTATTGATGAAATAATGCTTGTTTCATTTACTCATTGGAAGTTCCATATAAATTCCATAACCTGAAAATTCTTCTCTTTTGTTTGATGTTCACAGGCTAGTTCACAATTATTACACTTGGTTAGCTATAAATCATTATCAAGACTATTAAAATTATTCTCTTGTGATGGGGCATGTGCTGCGGTTTTGTTTGCAGGAGGCAGGCTACGCATGCAATCAAGAATTCCTCTTGTCTATGCTATTTCATGTTCCTCGGAAGACATGCAGACTGGGTTCTAATTAACATTCTGCGTGGGACACGTGCTAATGCAGCTTCGAACCAAGACAATGGAGCAAGCCCAGTTACACGAAGAATCTACTTACAGATAACCAGAATACATGTTTTCACAAGTTATGGAGACTTCTAGCTCCTTCTTCTCCTATCAGATTTTATGGAGCCTGTCTTTATGCATGAATCCTGCGTTAATGACAGTTTAAAAGTCCCATTAAGGACTTCAAGGAAAGTATTATTCTTATGTAACATAAGGGGTTTTCATCTCACAGATTTTAATTTTCAAATTAATTAATTATTTCAGACCTTAATGTTTATACTTAATTTGAGCTGGATTGACAAATTAAAGCCAGGTTGTTTGGTTATAAGTCCAACATAAATAGAGTCTTTTTCAAATTGGGATCAAAATATGTCAGTCATGGGGGATAGGGTGAGCAACGTCCAGGTTCTGGCCCTACTAATGCGATTGGCACTTTGAAGCCTGAAAAGGAAATATGCAAAGGACAAAAACAACAAGTGGTCATTGCTCACATGCCCTGTATTGGCCTTATACAACAACGTTGCCAGCCCTGAAATCTCTCAGCCTCAGGCCCCCAGCTCCACTCTGATCAGATTGGACCCATGAACACTGATTTTTTTTTTCCCCTTATTATTACTTCTGAATTCATAATGTACTTTGCTAACGTCCTGGAAGTGAAAGCTTCCAAAAGTCTGAAATCAGAAGTTGAATACATCAGCTGGAACCTGGGAATGCAGAACAGGCAGTATAATGTTCTAGATCTTACAGGGTTAAGCTTTGATCAAATGGGTATTAATGGAAGTTTCATTGTCTGCTTGTTCACTGTACAGAAGCACAAGACAGTTGTTTCACGTAAAGAATGTTTTTTAGCCAGAAAAAAAAGTTCAATAACCAGCGTGACTGAAAGCAACACACCTACTGGTTCCTCTCATGAGGACCCTCTAAAGCAGGAGGTATTATTGTTATGTTGATGTGGCCTATGGAGAATTGTCAAATTCTTAGGCTAAATTGCTGTAATCCTCTTCCCCTCCACGTGCATGGCAGTATGTCCCACAGGGATCCACCAGGTTTGTTCCTTTGTCTGTATTATAAGCAAGCCCATGTCTTCTTCATTGGCCCCATTCATCAACAATTAACCCATTTTTCCTGTGCAGATTATCCGATTCAGAACTAACGCTGATCAAACTTGTTTGTCCTTTTCTAGGTCCTTGTTGGTACCAATAACTTGTAAGCCTAACTCTATTTGCTTCTTCCTAATTGTATCACTTTCACGAAGTTACTGTAACATTACACGATGCTCTACTGATTGCATGAAAAGCTTTTTTTTTCATCTCAATAGGTTCTCTTCACTGATGAGAACCAATTTTCCAGCTTTACTTTGATGGGTACACACGGCTTTCAGGCCTGAACTAAAGACTAAAGATTCTCCTTCTCCGGGTGGTTATGGTCAGGAATCTAAAGCAGCTCTGCAATGTCCTGATGCCTTTGTCATTGAAATTGCTTTTCTCTAATGGCTGATTGCACAACTTTACAACTTACTTGCACATGGTGACTACTATTCGGTAATCAAATCAACTATAGTTGTTGCTTTGTCCATCCGATCCATAGCTTATACATACTTCAGACAAATCGATATAAACATACACTCATGAGACATATATACATGCTTTTACATCTTTATGATATGATGTTTGTGTATCCCATACAGTAATTTGTAGTATTAAAGATGAACTTGGTCAGCTCAAAGGGAACAAGCACCATGGGAAAATGATGAATTTATCAAACTAACAACTGCCCATTTAAGTTCAGATGTAGAATTAAAAGTGAGAATCCAGATGTTGAATTTGTCTTTGCTAATTGCATCCAAGCACAACAGAATCTTAGAACAAAAAGCAGAAGCATAGCTTAATATGCATGCATGCCTGAGTACATAAGTGCAAATTATTATGCTCATGTGATTGCTTGATATAATTCGTACAGTTTAAGCTTGAAAAAGCACATAACATTACAAGTAATGATCAATTTCTGGTGATGTTAGGATCCCGGAAGGCCAACAGAAAAAAGACGAGGGAACATCACTTTCTTTTGCTTGTCCAGATGCTTTTCCTTACCTTGGAAGCACTTTGAGCAGAAGCACCAGTTTTTCTTTCGGGCATGAGCACCATCTCTTCTTTCTCTTCCTTTCCCGTCCTTTCAGCTCCTGGCAGCTTCTCCATTTGTCTCTTGGCTCTCTTGTCAAAATTGCACTTCCTATCTTCTTCATGATGCAGCTTGAGACGATGAGCCATGCTATAGCTGCTTGCCCTGTTGCTGAATGGATGCCATTGATGAGTACTGGGGCCTGAAGAAGCATCAGAAGCCATGGAGTCATCACTGTAGTCTTCTTCGTGGTGACCATCTGTGTCATCACCATCGCTACCATCATTTCCGTCAAAGTTTTCGTAATCACTGTGTGCTCCCTCATCATCTCCATCATCACCTTGTGTAGGAGAGCCGATATACATTGTCCACCCAGATTCACTGCTGTGACATTCTTCTGTGCCTCCAAAGATTTGGGAGGACTCCATTGGCGAGAGAGAAGAAGAGCAGGAGAAAGCACAAAAGAAGAACCAAGGACTAGAGGTGACAAATTAAAAGCTGGAGTTCTTATATAGGAAATGAAGCAAGGAGGTGTATTTAGACACCTGAGAGAACCACTTGTGTCTTCATCTCTCTGACCCGAAACAGCTTTCTGCACAAAGAACAGGTGTATCCATCTCGCATCTCAAAAACCTTGAAAGCAACACAGAACCACATCATTTTAATGGCTAAGGTAACTCCCACCACCTGGAACTCTAAATACCCATTAATTCTCTGATTTTGAACCAGCAGAAGACAGCTAGAGAGGCTGTCAAAAGAAAGTGTGAGAAGTCCTTTTTACAAAAGGCATAAATACCGAAGTGTCTTGAATTTGAAAGGACATGAGGGTTTTCTCACTTAGGTCATTGGGTTTCACAAGTTAAGATATACTCTCCTTTACTTCTCCCTGCAATAGTCATAAATACAAAGGATGCCTTTAATGCCAAGGCAGATTAGATTAGCTTCAGGTCTACAAAACTAGAAAGAATATAGGAGCCAATGTCTTAAATAATCTGGGTAGGACCTCATCACTCCCTCATTTTGCTCTCCCTCCTTTACTTCTCTTCTCTGTCATTGAAAAATGAAGCAGACCCTTGTTTCTTCACCTGCTAAAAAATAAAAAAACTAGTACCAAGACACCGACTGGTGTGTTTAGGCTCTTAGATTAGGCTCTCATGCAAAGAGGAACTTGACAAGATATCTTTCTGCTGCTGCTCTTCTGCCTTCCTCCTATTTGCTGGTACCTGCCCCCTCCTATTCCATAAAAGCAAGCTTGTTTTCTATGTTTCCATGGGGGAACACAACTGGGTTTTCTTCCAAATCAATACCTATTTTTAAAATCTCCCTCATTGAACCGTATCACAAACAGTCTCTCTCTCCTTTGTCAAACTTTGCTTGCGGTGGATATCACTGAATTGTGCCTTACTCTCTGTCCTTTCAGACTTCAATGGAGCTGCTATTGCATCTTTCATCCAAACATGCCATTGCAGCCTCTGGGGTGCATTAGTTGGCTGTGTAAAATACAATCTCTTTAGCCTACTTAGTTGGACACCACATCCCCACCTACCAACCCATTTGTTTAATTTTCTTTAATTTCTTATTGTTTTTTCTCCCTTCTTTGAATTTCACATAGTACTCAACACTGATGAGTGAAATAATAGTGATCAGACAGATAACTTCCAGAATTTACTTCTGTCGTCTCTTTCTTGATATGACTTAAATCCCCAAAAAAAGAAACAAAAAAAAAAAATCTTTGAGATGACATTTTACTTCTTCAATTGCGTGTTCTTGCTCTTTTTCTTGTTGGGTTTGCTTCTTCTTTTACAAATTCAAACACTTATATCTCTTCAATTTTTTGTATTCATTTACCATGTGTTCCATGCCTTGTGATTGTAAATCTTCTTTTCTGTTCTTACTTTATGAACCTTTTTGACTTTAGCTGTGAGCATACTTCTGCTAAGGACATGATTCACATTCACGCATTTCTCTACCTTATCTTAGGGTTTCTCCTTTTTGGATTGTTTGAAACTTACAAAGTGACTTTTAATAGTTTCAATTTTCACTTTATTTAACGGTTAAAAAAAAGTCATTTTTTCAAATATATTATATCTCTATGTCAATTGGTAATACATAGTTTATAGCTTTTAAATTATGCCTTATCCTGTAATCACTTCATCAATTAAATCGGACGATTTTGACTTTTTATATATCTGTAAACATATTTTAAAATTGTAAAACTTCGTTATTAAAACAAATTAATTTTAAATTACATGTTAATAGGCAAACTCTATAATGATTTATACATATAAAAGATTATTCAATATTCATTGATCTTGATTATCGTTTAATGTTATTGAACCACATTATTAAATTGAGAAATAAAAAAGTTCAAATTTTAAAAATTAAAATGAAATCTAACATTGAATTGTAATGATATAATAAATAATTATAATATTTTAAGATATATTATTAAAATAAATAATATAAAAATAAAAATAATTGTTTTAAAAAAAAAAATAATGTTAAAAGAAATTATTGTTGAACCTTTTGTTTTTAAATTTTTTTATAAAATAACATCATTTTAATAAAAATTTAAAGCTTTTCCGAATAAATCATCTTATTTGATAAAATAATTAAATCAATCCAACTTTAAATAAATTAAACTAATTAAAAATTGATTTTATGATTAAACCGATCAAATCTATTGATGTTCAATCAAATCTATTGATTTGATGGGATTAAATATTAATCTTGATTGAGGTGAGAGTGAGAACAAATGGAAGCTAAGGATTCTAATTTAATCCACATGATGCTGCTTATTATCCCTTTTGGGCTCCCTTAAGCATGATTATTTTTGGTCTTCACAGTTAATTAAACTGATTAATTAATAATTTCTCTCTATTATGACTTTATGTTAATTAGTTGTGATTATCGTCATTCATAAATGGTGTGTGTTAGCCGACATGCATGACCCCATGCATTTTTCTTATTGCTTGTCGTTTAGGAAGAGATGGCCTCGAGCTGCTCCTCTATTGGGCTCCACGTAAGGGATAGGCACTCAAATGATTTCACCTTTGATTTGAAACTTTGACCTAAATCGAAGAAAGTCAGTCTAATTGGTTTGAAGTTTGAAAAATCTCCAAGGCATGCAAAAAGAAAAAAAAAATGTGTTCGTATTTAAATTAGTATTTTATTAATTACAATATTATTAAAAATAAAATAAATATAAAAAATTAATTTTATTGAAATTTTAATTTAAAATTTATTTTTAATTTCGTGTAATTTGATTTAATTTAAACTTTAATTCAAACAGTTATATAAAATTAAAAGAATACTTTGAAAATAATTCGAATAAAATTTATACTTTATTTTAAGTTTATTTTTAAATTTAAATAATTTTATTTTATGAATTATTTTTTAAATAAATTTTTAAAATTTTTGATAATATAAAATTTAGTGTATACATATTTCAGTATTAAAAATTTTAAAATTTTTTTATGATAATTTAGATATTTCTTTATATTCATGTAAAGCTTATAAATCAAAATTAGTTGTTTACGTCTTCAATTTAAATGTTCTAAATCTTCAAATTTTTTGATAAAATTTAAATTAACTCAAATTGAAAGTTTAAATATATAATTAAAAAATTAAGATGACAAAATTAAAATTAAAAGTGGCACAAAGTTCAAGACTTTCTTTATGTTTATTTATAAAAATATATATCTAATAAAATAAATCATAATGTTTTAGTCTTGTTGATATTTTTACTTAATTTTTTAAAAATTGTCTTAAAACTTAAGATTTTAAATTATAAATTCAAAATTATGGATGGATTTTATGTTTTAAAAACTTCAACAATGGAATATGATTAATTTTGAATGCGTGATTAGATCAATTATAAGTGTTCCATCAATACATAAATCTGTATTTATTGTTGCATAATTATTTTGAATCAGACGAGAAAATATGATCACCATATAAAGAGAATATAGTTTTTACCTTTTTTTTTTTTTTTATAGATCTAAGAAGATGAAGATCTCATTCTTATATCAATGCTGTTAACTTTGTTTTTGTGTCATATTTCATAAGGATCCAAAGTGTAGCTCTATGTCCTTTATTGATTCAACCCTTTTGTGTTATATTCATCCTTTTCTTTTTCTTTCTTCAAGTTAATTGAACACAATTGAATGACTAATAAAAAATGTTACATAATTTTGTTTTACTTATAGATGCATGTTTGTTGATAAAACGTCACATCTATTAATCCTAAACATGATTTGGGAATAGTCATGCATGACATGTATATCGACAAATTCTTTAGCCTTAGTTGTAGAAAAATTGGATCCTTCATATTCAACCAAATTTTAATTTCAATTTGATTTTGATTTTATTGTTGAAAATGAAACTATGCAAAATCAAAAAAAGTATACTGAAAAACGTTGACAAACAAATGAAATATTTCGGCAATATTAAGATAATCTCATTATTACATTGTGCTTAATTTTGTCATTTGATAGTCATTTAACAATAATAATTAAAAAAATCTCATTTCTAATCATTTTGATAGATCAAAAAAAAAATATATATTAGTTCTTGCTAAATAATTTTTTAATGTAAACGATTATTAATTATTTTGATTCTCAGAAGACTTGCGATTTTTCAAATGAATGCAAAAAATTGTTTCTATTTCTATGCTTTGACGATTTAAATTCTGTTATATTTTTGAGATATATTAGCAAATACTTATGCATAACATTGGTGGTGAAAGCAAAAATACCTAAATTAAAGAAAACAATTTTGTTACCCGTCTTGAAATATTCCACATTATTTTTGTATAGCATTCCCTTTTAATCTCAAGTTTGATATAATGTTAACTTAATCATATTTTTTGAGCAGGTTGAGAGTTCGAAATTTTATGAACAAACTCCTATCTTAATTTATTATTATCTTTCTTTTTTCTTTAATGCTTAATTTACATATTCTTACCAAAAAAAAGAATCCATGGTGAAATGTATGACTAGTGAATTAGCAAAAGTTCATATATATTGAGTTATATGTAAATCGTTGTCTTTTTGCTTTTTCTGCTTTGTAAATGGAAACCTTATGGGCGAATTGCATGCTTTCCTAACTTTTTCAATTTTGTTTGGTAATTGATGGAGATGTGCTTGTTTTGTATCTATTTTTCAATCTCTCCCATTAATTTTTGTCTGCTCATCTATATCTCTTGTAATTTAGAATATATATATATATATATATATATATATATATATTGGCACGCTTCACATTCAAGATGATAAAAATAATGTTTTATATATTATGCACCAAATTTGTAAGTATTGTTGGATGTAATTTAATTATAAATAATATTTTAGAAATTTAAGTTTTATTTTAAGAATTTATTTTAAATTATTTTAGATTTTAAAATTTAATATATTTTTTATATATCAATGCAAAGAATGTGTATAATTTTTTCATAAAAAAGTCAAAAAAGTTATATATAAGATTAATATTTTTCTTTCTTTGTTAGAAATAATGCGTTCTTTCTTTTCAATTTGAATTCATTATTATTTTTTTTGCAAATTCACAAAGTAATGATAGAAGTTCACAAAGGCTTGTCATATTCAAGATATTTACCAATGAAATCCATAAGCAATTTTACCATAAAAGGGATAAATATCATTTTATGGAAAGTGTATCTCATATTTAATTCAAGTCTCTATCTTCTATATTTCTAACAAGACTGAAATCAACATCACACCATCAAACTCATGAATAAAATTTAGTGGAATCGAACCGCTTTGATGAGATGAAATTCACTCATTGGTATGACAAATCAATCTGGTTGATTACTCTTCACATCTTTTATGTACTTCACCTAAATCTAGAGCCAATTTCAAAGCCTTTTGACAATGATATTAAAGAATTAAAAGCTAGATGGGAGAAACACCATGAGGATGAACTCATATGTCACAAACATATTCTTAATGCATTGTCAGATCATTTCTATCATCTCTACACCAATACTCCCTTTGAAAAAGATATTCGAAATACACTAAAATTTAAATACAAAGTAAAAAAGGAAGATAAACTAGTTTTACCTTAGTTTATTAACATAAATTACTGTTAACAAATTAAAAGTTATGAAATTTGAACTTCCTAAGGCATTTCAAGCCAGTTCAATGATTGTAAAGTTACCAACAAGTTGAAAGAGTTACAAGAAGACAAATTTTCACACTATTTAAGACTTTTCTTTAAAATAAATTTGAAAACATTTATCAATTGAGGGAAAAAGTAAATGCAAGAGATAAGAATGAAGATTCTTATACTTGCATTTCTAAGGCCAATATTGTGAACAAATCCAACCTTACTAATAAAAAGAAGAGGAAGAATTTAGTTCCTAAGAAGGCTTAAGAGAAATTCAAAAAATCCCATGATAACCAAAAAAATAAAAAAAAATAAAAGGTCTTGCTTTATTTGTAGTAAGCCAAGCATTATGCTCAAGATTATAGGTTTTAAAAGAAATAAAATGAAGAGATGAAGGTAAATTCTATCGAAAGGAAGAGATTGTCCACTGCGAATAAAGTTAATATCATCCAAGGAAAAGTTAAAGGCTCATGATATGACAATTGTGTCATTATGATATTTCATATGATAAGTCTTGGTTCAATCTATGAATAAAAAATTTATATGGGAAATGAAGGCCACTTCAAGATGGTTGACAAAGGCAACATATAACTCATTTTTACTTTTAGGAGAAAATATAACTTTGTCCAATGTGCTTTATGTACCCAACATGAACAAGAACTTAGATAATGAGGATCTTTGAGAAAACTAAGGATTAAATTTATGTATGAATCAAAAAAAATTAATTTTTGCCGGAAATGGTATTTTTATTTTAAAAATGCTATTCTTATGATAGAGTGGTCAAGCTATGTATTGTTAATAATAATAATAGCAATAATAATGTTTCTTCAACTTATATGCTTGATTCTGTATTCTTATGGCATGATATTTTAGTACATATTAAAATTGCTATTATGAAAAGAATGGTTACATGTGATCTAATTTCTTGCATGAACATGAACTTTGCATTAAATATAAGATAAAAAGAAACTTGTTCATAGTGTTATATATATATATATATAAAAGATTTTGTGAATTTAATCACATGTTAACTAGAGGTGGAAATGTATATTTTGTGACTTTCATTGATGACAATTTTAGATTTGTACATTTATTTGTTAAAACATAAAGATCAACCTTTCAATATGTTTAAAATGTATAAAGTAGAGGTTCAAAACCAATCAAGAAGAATTAATTAAGTACTTAAAAGTGATAGAGGTAAATAATATTTTGAAAATAAGTGTAATATTTTTTATGAGGAATATGGTATCATGCACCAAAGTTCAACATCATGGAAACTGAACAAAATGATCTAACATAGCAAAAAAAAACTTACATTGACATGGTTTATGCTATGTCATTGAGGGCAAAAATGTCTTTATATTTATAAGGAGAAGTAATTCTTACTACTTTTTAGATATTTAATATAGTTCTCTTAAAGTAAAATAAAATACCTTCATATGAGATGGGAAAAGGAAGAAAATCTAATTTAAAGTATTTTAAAGTGTGAAGATATCTTGCACATTGCAAGAACATAGATTCTAAAAAGACAAAATTAGGTACTAAAGAAGTTAGATGCATATTTTTAGGATATGTTACTAGCTCTTAAATTTGAAGTCTAATGTAATAATAAAATAAAAGGATGTAGAATCCTATGAAATTTGATTAAATTGAAAAAATAAATTCCAAACTGGTATTGATGAAGAATCTTAAGAGGGAATGTCTTCTAAGATAGTCGAAAAATCTAATCAACAACTTTGTGAACCTCACATAAGCCAAAGAATTTGAAAGAGAAAAAAGTTAGGACTTGATGAAATTTATTTTTAATTCATTTTTTATTAGTTAGTAAAAAAAAAAGATAAAGTTATTAGAAAAATTCGTATTGTTCTTCAAAGTAAAGATGATCCTAAAACATATAAAAAAGTCATTCCTTCTAAGGATTTTGCTCTTTGGAAGGAAGTTATAAATAATGAAGTAGAGTTTATTATATGTAACCATACTTGGGATCTTGTTAATTTACCACTTGGTTCTAAATTCTTTGGCTGTAAATGGGTGTTTAGAAGAAAATACCATATTGATGATATTTTTTATACTTTTAAAGTAAAAGTAATTGCCAAGGGCTTTTAATAAAAAGAAAGAATAAACTATTTTGATACACATGCAATTATCATAAGAATAACTTAAACTAGAATGCTATTTGCATTAGTATCAATGTATAATCTTTATGTTCATCAAGTTAATGTAAATTTAAAACAACATTCTTGAATGGTGATCGCAATGGGGAAATCTACATTAAAAAATTTGAAGATTTTGTTTTACCAAGGAATGAACATAAAATGTGCAAACTCATTAAGTCATTATATGGATTGAAACAAGCACATAAACAATGACATAAGAAGTTTGATACACTTATTCTTTCCAATAACTTTGTCTATTGACACTGCAAATAAGTATTTATATAGTAAGATGTGAAACAATCTTGTTATTTTTATTTGTTTTTATTTTAGTGATATGTTAATCATAAGTATTACATGAAAGCTATATTAAAAACAAAGAAGGTTTAATCTTCCACATTCAAGAAGAAAGATCTTGGATAAATGGATATCATATTAGGCATCAAAGTAATACAAAATAGTGAAAGTTATGTGCCAAGTCGATCACATTACATTAAAAAAGTATTGAATAGATTTTGTCACTTGAAATTTAAAGAGGAAGTACGTCATTTAGTTCCAACATAAAATTGGTTAAAATGATGGAAAATATGTTGCATAACTTGTGTATTAAGTACTATTGATAGTCTAATGTATGCAATGTAGTATATTAAATTTGATATTACATTTGTAATCAATAAACTAAGGAGGTTTACTAGAAACTAAGATGTTAAACACTGAAAGGCCATTGGTAAGATTCTTAGTTATCTTACACAAACTAAGAATTTGGGTCTTTAGTATTAAAGGTTTCTTGCTATCTTCAAGGGATATTCATATGCTAACTGGATATCAAGTGTTGGACATAACAAGTTCACCTCAAGTTAGGTATAGAGGTGTAATCTCTTAAGAAACAAACTTACACTACACATTCAACCATGGAATTAGATGAGTTTGTTGCATTGGTAGCAACAGGAAATGAGGCTAAATGGCTTAGAGATCTTATTTTAGAAATTCATGTTAATCTTAAAAGATTTATTGATTATATCTATATGTTGTAATAGTCAACACACTTCAACACGAGCATATAGTAAACTATATAATAAATTAGACATGTTAGCCTAAGACATAATTATATGAGTAAGTCAATTACAAAATGAATTATTTCTCTCACATTTGTGAAATCTAGTGAGAATTTGACAGATCCATTTACCAAACCTTTTACAAAAGAAATGGTAAAATCAACATCGAAAGGATTATAGTTGAAAATCATTTAAATATCACTACCACAAAAATGACTTTTCTCTAAAATTCTATTTCTTACAGATTGCATATTTAGAGAAAAGTGTTCATCATCAACAAACTTTGAGAATTCGTATAGAATGTTATTGTACAAATTAGCTTGAAATCATTCTCCACGAATGTATTTGTATACTAGTTACAAAATTGTAGAGAAAGGTTTTGACGAGTAAAGATATGCTTTTCCCGCACTTACTTAACTATTATGCCATTTTTTGGCATCAAATTTTTCTCATTTTTTACTATTAAAATTTTTCCTCTATAAATGTGAATCGTAAATAATTGTGATATTATAATCTACGAATAAGTATTTCTTAGAGAAAAAAATTATTTAATTTATTTTATAAAAATGTAAGATTGAATCCATAAAATAATCCTTTTATGAATTAATTTTCATTAAATATGATTACGTTTTTTAAATAAAATACATTATCTATTTTTCTTTACTAATGATGATTTGATTCCTACAAATTGTAACTCACAGTTAAATAAAAATCTTTTTTTTTTTACACAGTGACCTTAAGAGGCACCTTTTTGACCAAGCCACGTTAATTTCATACTTTTCTTACCATACTAATCTCACACCTTCTTTTACCTCACTAATCTCATAGCCTTTAAACATCGATGCCCTTTTGCTTCCTCTAGGTCTCCTCCACCTTCGTCCTATTACCAACAAGAGAGTCCAAACTTTAACCCCAATTTGCCACCATAGGATTCCAATTTGACTCAATAAAACTCTAAATTACTGGCATCAATACATGGCAAGTCTGCCATCTCGATTTCAAGAGAACCTAATGATTGGTGTTTTTTTTTTTTTTTGGCGTTAAGGTGAGCTACTCAAAGCTTTGATTCAATGTAGTAGTTATTTTGTTGTTTTCCTTAGTTGATTTATGTTGTGAATGGTTTTTACTTAAAAGTTGTATCTATATCCTTTTTTTGTAGTTTCATTTTTTTCTTCTTTTATGTCCTCTTTCCAAAATTTTGCAAGCTTCTTACGAGAGGCTTTAAGATTGTTAATTTTGTATCTATGATTTGAACATTTTGACTTAGAGAACTCATTGAATCATTTGGGAATCAAGAGCTTTGAGGTTAGAATGAAATCAATGAGCTTTTTTCAAAGAGTTCGAAGCATTAAGGTTCTGACTTAGGAAACTCACTGAATCATCTATCAAGAGGTCAAAGAACATTTTGTAGTTAATCTTGCGTCTTTCAATGCTTGATTTTATGATTAATGTTTGTTGCTTCATTAAGTTCACCTAGATTTGGTGCCACTACTCAAAAAAACAAAATGCATAATTGATATAAGTTTTGAGCTTATAATGATAACATTAATTAAGGCTTTGCTTCAACTTCTTTCATTTTGATAAATAAACATTATGATTCGTATTAATTTGTTTTTAGATGTTGCTTTAACGCTGGGATCCAAGATTGGAACTCCCATTATCTTCACTCATAGTAACTGTATGGGATAATTATTACTAGTTTGGCATTTTGCTATGTCAAGCTAATAAACTTAAATTAGATATATTGTCCTAATTTTTTTCTTATGAAAATTATTATTGATTATTGAATTTCTTTTAGGTAGATCTCTTTCATCACATTATTTTAAAAAGTGAAATTTGTTTAGGTGTCTTTAATTTTGATCCTCCTTAGTTTGCTATTTCATGAACTAACTATTTCATCTTATGTGCTTGTTATTTTCTAGACAATGTTGCATTTACCACCATTAAAATTATAACCAATGTCTTGTACTACACAATGTTTACAAAATGAATTATATGTTATCTTTTTTGTACTTGCGTTCTTAATTTTTCAATTTGTAACAAATAATTATAGTTATTTATTATGGATATTAATCAATTTTAATATTATTCTATTAAGTATATATCCACATGTTTAAAATTCATTAGTACACTTTTTTTTTTCAAATGTTATCGTAGGCAACTCTTTGGACGAATATGTGAAAAGGTAAGGACAAGTGTATATGATGGTAACCAACTTAACATACTAAATTGACTAGTTTTATATTCATATGGTAAAAGCAAGTCATTGATATATGGATAGTTTTCAACACCATGTAATTGAAACCTTATTTAAGATGATTAGTGCTAGTTGTTACAAAATGAAAGTTGAGTTTTCTTTAAGAACAACTCTTATATAATGAGGTTTAGTTTGAGAAAGAAAGTATCTTAAATTTAGCAAAGATATTGGAAGAACTTCAGCTATGTGATCTTTGAAATGGTATTACTTTAAATAGACTAAGAGTTTCTCTTTATAAAGTTTATGAAGCATGATAATAAGCATAAGGTCATTAAAGATGCTAAGCGAGTTTTTGTGTGGAATCTAAGAACATAATAATGGATATGTGTATGGTGTCACCAGTGTAGTTAAAAAGAATAATTAGTTTAAAGCTTAAAGGTACTTCAGATTTTAATGAATACTTAGTGACATTTACCTTAAGATAAGGTTCAACTTGAAAGATATCTTGTTGTATACACAAACACGATGACTTTCTGGCATATATATATTTCAATCAATACTTAGTGACATTTACATTAAGGTAAGGTTCAACTTGAAAGATATATTATTGTATACATAAATGCGATGACTTTCTGACAAAGATTATATATTTATATGTATATATATATATATATATATATATATATATATATATATTTGAACAAGTGAAAAACTGTTGGGTGTTGTTTAAATATAAATAGTGTTTCAAAAAATTCAATTTTTTTTAAATTTATTTAAATATGAAATTTAAATAAATATAATATTTAAACAATAGTTAAAATTTTATTTTATTTTATATATAAATACAAAGAAGGTATGCCAATCTATCCATAAAAAAGATTATAAAAATTATACATAAAATTAATATTTCTTCTTTTTCACCAAAAATAATATGTTTTTTTTTGTCAAACCATAAATTTTATTATTGATTTTTGCAAATTCAGAAAACTTGTTATATTCTAAAAACTATTTGCAAATGAAACTCATAAACAATCTCATGAGAGAGTGGGTAAATATCATCTTAAGAAAATCATATCTCATATGTGTATTGATCCTGTATTTAGTAAATTTCCAACATGTGTTTTATGTGGCTATTTAATATCATATGATGTAATTAATATTATAATAATTTTGACCAAAGTAAGGTGATTTTAAATTATTTTTAGTAATTTTATTATTTTTATTATTTTTTGCTTTGTTACAATTTTAACTTAAATACATTTCATGTTTTAAATTCTGAACTATTTTTGTTTCCTTTTTTCATTTTCTTTTCTGTCTAATTACATTTTATTTAATAAGGCAAACCACATCTCTTTTTACAGTTTTTCTTGATTTTAATGTTTTTTTATTAGAGAATTGATAAAATAGCAATATTTATTATCTCATTCAAGGGCACTAGTTAAGTTTAGTAATTCAGGGAACAGTATAAATTAAAATTTTTTGTCATCTATCTTATTTTATTTAAGTTATGATACATCACTGATATTTATTTTTATTATATTTATTTAAAATTAAAAAAATATTTTCAATTATAAAAAAAAAACTAAACTTCAAAAAGTTATCAAATAAACTTTTATTATTTGATTCAAATTAAATCTTTCATTCACTCTATTTTTACACTATTAACTCTAATTTAAAAATTTTCAAAAGTAAAAAATAAAATTTAAAAATGTTATAAAAAGTTGAATGACAAAATGAAGCCAAATTTAAATCCTCCAATAATTTTTGCCCTCTTGATTTTAGATTCAAGGATATTAATCTCTTCAAAATAAGCTTTTTCATTCTCTCTCAAACACAACTCTCTCTCTCTCTCTCTCTCTTTTTAAAGTTAAATTTAGAGAAAAACACATATGAATGGATAAATTAGAGATTAGAGTTCAATTTGTCTAAATTGATATTTTAAAATTTGCTTGATAATATTTTTTTATATTTAAAACTAGTTTGAAAATTTTTTGATGTTTAAAATTTATTTTATAACTCAAGGTATTTTTTAAAATTTTAAATAACTTTGATCCATATTGCTTACGTTAAAGCTTTTTATTCAGGAGATAATTTGAAGAATTCGTTTTCTTTTAGGGAATTAAAGTTTTCATTTCTTAACTTGCAATACAACTTATTAATATCTATTTTCTTTTATAAAAAAAAAGTACATAAATTTTAGGCCTTTGACAAATACAACGACGGCAATTCATACTTTTTAAAGACTATTAAGTAGTATTAATTATAAAGTTTTGAATTTTCAACATGGTCAAGTGACACAACTATTCTCATGAGTCATAATATCTTTAACATAAAATTCAAACAAAAAATATAAAAAAATTATAAATCAGATCGTAAGTCTAATAAAATTATAATTCACCAAAAGAAAAATCCTTTAAAACAAAAAAATTAAAGAAAATATAAAATAGAATCAAAAACAATAAAAACAAAATCCAAAGCAATATATAATAGAACTATAATAAATAAAACATCAATATATTGTCAAATTAGCATTACCCATTGAATGACTAATAAGAAAACTAAAGTTAAAAAAATGAGTGTGCATTGGATATAAAATCTTTATAGGTAGGTAGATATCTTTCTCTCTTTCTCTCTAACCAAATGTTTGCTTTTCAAAATTAGTTAGCAAAAAAACCCAACTTTTTTTTTAAAAAAAAGTCAAACATTATCATTAGATTTACCCCATTTATTAAATGAATTAAAAATAAAAAATAAAATAAAAAGTGCTTGACTATTTTTTAACAAAATATTAAATAAATAATTATTAATTATAATCCAACTAATGAAGCAAATGAGCAATTAAACATAACAAAGTAAACAAAGATAATTGATGGGAACATGGGTCACACGGCCTCTAAATCACTACCTCGAGGCACATTAGCTTTGGATGAATGTTTCAATTGTTTAAAAAAACAAAAAAAAAAAAGATTCGTAATGCAGAATCACCACGTTATCTTGAAATTGCATTTTAAATTAACATTTTGAATATTAAAAATTACAAATTGATATCTCCAAATCTTGAACACACACCTCAAATATTAAGTAATTCATTTAAAGATCAATTTTTCTTGCAATTGATGAAAAGGTTACAACCAAATGATCCATCTAATCTCATACACTTCCTCAATAACTATAAATAAAAAACCCAAGTAAAAAAAAAAGAATAATCTTTTTATAATTTTTGGCATCAATAATAATATTTTAAATTATATAACTATAAATATATTATTAAATCATATAATAATATTTTTGTTTATTAAATTTTATTTTACATATTCTTTGAATGAACTATTGATTTCATATTTTATTTATTAAAACTTACAAATCTATCATTGAATATGTATTCTATTTTATGATTAAACTTATGAATTCTTATTTAAGCATGATGTCAAGTTCAAAGATGAGTTCAAATAAGCCTCCACTCTACGTAAATTCAAGTAGATTAATCGAACATCGCAAAAACTTGATGAAAAAAAGAGTTGTTTAAAGTATGACTCGACATCAAAATCAAGCTAAAATACACTAATTATCTTTTGCTTTATCCTAGATTGAATGCTCTAAATTCTGATTCCATCTCCAGTACTGTTTTCCAACCATAAGGGAGTGGTTGTCACCTATTGCTTTTTAATTAAATTGACTTTAAATATTGTAGCTATATATATTCCAAGTGTGCAATATCAAGTTCTAAGAGGCCATTATTGATGTTCCTAGTAGATTTATGATGCTTAAATCCTCAACATCAGAAATATAAGTATTTTTGTTTATTATTAGACCCCATAGGATTTTTTATCTTCAGAAACATCTCAATTGATCTCAAAGTTAAAAAACATATTAACAAAATATTAATGTATATTATGTTTTATTTAAAATTTTACAAGAAATTTAAATATTTAACATATAATTGAAATTTGATAATTTTTATTTCAATTTTGTCTGTGGATGCAATCATGCAACATATACATATTTACTCTTATTTTATCTTTTATTCTAGTAAAAAAAAAAAATTATGTTGTTGATTTGATGAGACCGTTACCTTCTTGGACAAGCACCACATGTTAGTATATATTTCTAGATTCAAAACCACTAAACATGGTAATAACTGTACAAAATAGTTCATATTAATTAAAAAACCAATGCCTTTTATATATATACTGTTTTTTTTTATGAAACTATAAATATATTTATGAAAATAGAAATTGTAAGATCTTAACCTTAGAAGAAAAAATGTTAATATTTGTTGGGAACAGGTTAAAAAATTTACTAGAGAACCACATTCTAAACTAGAGAAATAAAATAGAAATATAGATCCGTTTACGACATTTTTAATTAATTTTCATCCAATAAAAAATTATTTTAATAATATAAATAAAGTAAAAATCAAATAAAAAATTCAAAAAATTGTATATGCAAATTAATTAATTATAGTGCAAACCAAATTTATTATAATCATTATGTTATATTATTTGTATTATAATTTCAAATAGTTGTAATCATATGGCAAGATTATTTTTAATGTTATTGTATATTACATCAATCATGTAATCGCATTAAATTCAATTCTATTCAGTTTAGTCTAATCTTTTTTGAAATGTCAAACCAAAATCTTATACGAGTCTATACTTAATATAAATAATTATCCCAAAATTTTTATGTCAAGTAAGATCAAGGTATAGTCTATATCTCAATCCATAGTTGAATTGATAAAGCTTATGTATTTTTTGACTTTTTATATATTTATATATGTATTTTCAAATTATAAGTGATTTTTCATAAAATTATCATAAAATAAATAATATTTATTTGTCATTTTAGATAAAAGCAAACACCATAACTTTAATATATGTATATATTGAAGAATTTAATGGTCTTATATTTGTTTTAATTTACTGAGTCCATTGTAGTAAGTAAAAGCAAATAATGAATTAATAAATTTATTCTTAAATCAAATTAATCTTTAGTTAACAGTTGGTTTTGGGTTTTTTTATATATATATTTCATGCCATTTATTTAACAGATAAGGCCATGATACTTGCTTATGACCATTGGATAGTAAGCTTTACAAATATAATATTTTGTCTTCATTATCAAGTCCCTAGTAGAGTAATAAATGTTTGATCTTCACAAATAGCATCAGAACTTGTTGGTGACAAAAGTGAGGCATAAAGAAAAGTAAGAAAAACAAGCCAATTTGTGAGAAAAATGAGGTATGAAAGTGAAATAAGAAAAAGAGTAAGAAGCAAAAGCTTCCTTTTTCTTTTCTCAATTGTAGATATTATTGCATTACTAGGTGTGAATAATGTCTAAAATTTTTGTTTGAGCAGTCATTTCATGTTTTAATGGTCATTGTGACTATTAAAACATGTTAATAAAACATTTCTTAAGATAAAAAATGTATTAAGAAGTCGTCAATTTTGGAGTAGCAAAACCAACAATTGGTGTCATATTAACGAACCCACAAAAAGTTAAATTAGATGCAATGAAGTTGAAGGATAATTCAATACCAAAAGCTATCTTTTTAGTTGTACAAATGCTATTTGCTAATAAGGAGAGATGTAGAAAATATCCATATAAGCATACATTTTTTACGAAAATCAGTGATAAAAGAAAGATGCTCATTGTGTACTTATATGTGGCTAATCTTATTTACACTTAAAATGATAGTGTCATGTTTGAAAATTTTAAAAAAATCTATTTTTGTTGAATTTGATATGTCTATTCTTGGTCTTATGCATTACATTCTTGGTGTAAAAGTAGTATAATTTTATGTTGCTATTTTTTGTGTCTCAAAAGAAACATGCTCAAGAAATATTGGACAAATTTCATATGAAGAATTGCAGCTTAGCTATTAATCTGGTTAAGACAAAATTGAAGTTTATAAAAAATTCAACAAAAAAAAAAGTCGACAATACTCTTTACAAGCAAATGGTTGAAAGGTTGATGCATTGAACAACAATACAACTTGATTTAATGCATGTTATAAGTCTTATTAGCAAGTATTTATAGAGTAAATCCTTCTTCTAACCGTAAAGAGAATTCTTTACTATTTGCATAGTTTTATCATTCTTGGGTTGTTTTACAAGGAAGGAAAAAAAATCAAACTTGATTAGTTTAATTGACACCAATTATGCAAGGGATTTGGCTTGATAAAAAAATTAAGCACATCAAGGGATATCTTCATGTTGGGCTCTACAACTGTCTCGTAGTTAATCAAAAAGGCAATCAATAATTACTTTATCAATAACAGAAGTTGAGTTTGTAACATCTACATACCAAGCTATTTGGTCGAGAAGGATTCTTGAAGATTTGCATTTCAAGCAAGAGATCTAGAGTAATTTATTGTGACAACAATTAGTAATAAAATTCTCTAAAAATCTTGCTCTTCGTGAGAGGAGCAAGAACATAAAAATGAAGTGTCATTTTTTTTTAATATATATGAGATCTTGCAAAATGATAGAACTATTGATCTTGTTTATTACAGAAGTGAAAATCAAGTTGTTGATATATATATATATATATATATATATATATATATACATATATATATACACACACAAAAACCATCAAATTACTTGTGTTTTAAAAGTTAAAGAAGTTACTAAGTATTTGCAATTTGCAATTTAGAATTTTGCAAGATCATGGTTAAGAAGACGTTTGATTGGTAATATGTATTCAACTGGATATCTAAAAATGTTCCGTCTAGAGGAGAGATTGTTAAGAAACGAATAGTCTATTTTTGTTTAACTGAATCCATAGCAATAAGTAAAATAGATATATACATATGCTTTAATAACTTTGTTTTTAAGGCCTAATCTTTAGTTAGATTTTTTTTTTCAGTTTATTTCAAATTTTAAACAACTTGTTAAAAGATAAGATCATAATGTTTGATTGTAATTGTTGGGTAACAAGATTTACAAATAAAGCATTATGTCTACACTTTTAGATTTAGAGTGGAGCAATAAATGTTTAAATCTTTTTTTCTTTTATGTTTTAATAATAATATTATATATATATATATATGTCAAATGGGTAGCCAAAAATAGATTCGAATTCAAGATTGGGTGAATATAATTTAAAAAGTAATAACGTAACAACATTGAATTCTTATGTTTTACATTGTTTAATTAGGACTTACCCTATAAAATACAAATTAGTATAAATTTTGGCGTGACTTATTTTTAAACCTTTGAGAGATTTGGTCATATAAGTTTTAATTTAACAAATATTATGTTGACGTCATCATGCACTAAAAACTTTATGTACATTTAATTCTTAGAATTATTAATCAATTGGATATCTCAATCTAAATATGTTGATTCGAATATTTGTTTTATGAACAAATACAAGAAGAATATTTCTTTCCTTTTCGAGAAGAATATTTCTTCCTTTTCTTTTTATTATCTATTCATGGGTCTAGGTTCAATGTATCCGTTTTTCACTATTTTCCTCATGCTATTTTTTTTAAGCATTATCACCACTCATTCTATTATTGGTTACTCATTGCATTCTGATTAGCTGAATTCTGATAAGTATGTCAATTTGGTCTTTGACCTAATAATCTCAATCATCATCCATAAATTATCATAAAACATTATAATATAATCTAACTTTAATCCAAAAGTTTTCCACTAGTAATTTTCTAAGGTTTCTTTTAAAAAAATGTATCTTAAAATATAACAATATAATCCAACATTAATCCTATATTTTAGTCTTACAAATCAATTAAAATATATTAGTTTAATTGATTATTCGAACCAAATTACATATTGAATCTATAATGTTGCTATGTATCTTTTCTTTTTCAAGATTTAGAGACTATATTTAGAAGGCATACAAAAGAAGCAAAGATCAATCAAGTTATAAGTTATGCTCCATAAATTAGACAAATTTGCTATGAAACAGGTAGCATAATTTTTTTAAAACACAAAATTTGATGAACTATTTATTAATATAATGAATTAAACATTCAATCTAAAAGATTAATTTATTAATTAAAATAATTTTTTATCGATTATATTTAACATGATATTTTTTTCAAGACAATATATAACTTATTATTACAATTAGGTTTTAGTACTTTAAATCATTTGTATGTTTCAGATTACACTAAAATCTTTGTAAAATATTAGACTTTGATTAATGAAATATTAGATAAATATTATTTTAAACTTTACTTAATATTTTTAAAGCATCATCAAATAGACTCTGATTAATGAAAAATAGTCAAATTAAACTTTAACTCAAATTAATATAAAAAAATATGTTATATTCGTTATTAAAATATCTAAAAAATAACTTAAATACATTTTATATTTTATTTTGAGTCAACCCTTCTTGAATAATTTTTGACTCATGAGCTATTTATTATAAACTTTTTTATGCTATCAATTTTTTTTTAAAAATAATTTGTAATGATAATTTGAATTTTTTTACATTCATAAATATCATTAATTTTTAGATTTTTTTTTATAAAGTTCAACCTGGTTATTTTTCATCAATAAAGGTTATTTAAAGACTTTTCAAAGTTTAAAATAAAGATGAGAGAAAAGAATATTTCTTAAAAAATTTTAAATGGTATTTACTTTAAAATATCTTTGTAATATTTGCATTGAAAGTTATTATGAAAATTCAATAAATCCAATAGAGCCACTTACAATCTTATGAGTTAACAATTTGACAAAGATCATCTACTAATTTACACAATTATTGATATTTTTAAATTTTATCATATTGACATAAAAAACATTTTAAAAAATTATAATTATTTATTTTATTAAATTATCATGTATCAATATTTCTTGTATAACTTAGCATATAATTCAGATCAGATCCTCTAAGAAGTTAAACCCTTTTCAATCCAATTTTAACAAACTTAAGGCCTTGAAACATAACTATTCATGGTAACATCTAGTCACCAAAAAGATTACGTCAAACAAAAAACTTTAAAAAAAAAGAAGAAAAAGAATAGGATAAACCCATTAATCACAGGGATAAATTGGTTCCATATATATTTGTGGAAACCTAAGCACCTTACAGAAGAGCATTTAACAGCAATAATTTACAGTTAATCATATCAAGTTAATGTCATAGAGGCTCCTCCTTATCCATCACTTCAAAGAAGAAGAAATAACTACTTGAAGATTGTTGAACCTGCACCGCAAGACAAAGCCTTCTCAGGCTTAATAGCTACATACGTTGGATGATCATCTCCAGCCATGATAACAACGATGTGAGGCTCCATGGCTCCTGGTGGCTCAACAGTCTCTGTGGGTTTCTCGTCTTCTTTCTCACCCGATAATGCAGTGGAGAAGTTTTGACAAGAGCAAGCGAGGACGATAGTCAACACCGTAGCAAACAGGCAAGCCAGGAGTATCAGAGCTCCGACGAGGTAACCCAGGCGAGGGTTCCAATGATGAGCCCACACTCTCGATGACTCGCCGGCGTGCTTCATGATCTCGTTCTCCATGTCTACTTGCGAGCTCTTCTTGTCTGTCTCTGCAATGAATTATGGAGTTGTTACCACTTTTATTTATAATATGGGACGCGACCATTATTATTATTATATCACCATTCTTTCCTTTTGGATAAAGATAAAAATACTTTTAAGTAAATTATTTAAGTTAAAGAGTAAATACTTAAAAAAAAATTGTACTAAGTTTAGTTTTTAATTTAAATTTTATATTATCAATTGATTAATTTTACATTCATATTTTCAATTTATAACAATTTTGAAAAGAAACCGATATTTTCCGAAGGTAATTTGAGAATAACAAAACTTGTTGTTTCGGAAAAAAAAAAGTTTACTCTTTTTTTTTCTATTTTTTAATTTTTAAAATTTTTCTCACTTACTTTTTCTTTTTTTTAAAAATTATTTTATGAAAATCCTCAATGAAAAACACGATTTGGTTATGATATCTTGTATGAAGTAATTGGAGTTTTAATCGAAATAATTAGTATGCTAAGTGGAAGAACGAATTTCCCCTTAAGATTTTCTAAACACTTATTTGGTACGAGATTTTTTTTTTGAAAAAATTATCCATATATAAAATGACGTTATAAATACATTATTCATATTTTTTAAATTTATATAATAAACTATTAAAAACAATAATTAGGTTAGATTAATTAATATAATGTCCAATGAGTTTACCATGTGTTTAAAGATTGGTCAATTAATGCAAAAAATTTGTAAATAAAACTTGAAGAACGAGGAATAGAATAAAAATGTTAAGAATGATATATAAAAAGCGAGAAAGCATAGAATTGAATTCCCATTAATTGTATTATAATAGGCAGAGAATATTAATATTTCAAGATAATACTTTCACGATATTTTACCATTACATATATCCTATAAATATCAATTTATTTTTTTATGACTTTTTAATAATAAATATTGATTTGATGAGTGTTAAATTTTTTTAAACTAATTTCCTCCGATTTGCACACTCAAATTATATTCATATTTTTTAAAAAATAATTAAATTTACAAATGATTATATTAATGAAAATATAACTTAAAAATATTTTATTTATTGATTTTTCTTAATGATCATGTATTAATATTTATTGAAAAATCAAATTAAATATCATATCAATAAATTATCCATATTCGAGCTTCTTTATCCTTTTTCTACTATACATATGCTACATGGTGCCCCCCTCTCTCTCTTTGTGCACTTATAGATTCCCTAAAGCATATTTTTCTTTTCTTTAAATTAATGTCAAGATGAGAAGATTCCTCAATCTTTATCATTTTAGAAAATAAAAAAATTTATTAATATATATATATATATAATTAGACTAAAAAACATAAATATATGCTTTTTATTAATATTTCATCGGTAGAAGAGTTGATGCAAAAATTAATCTTCATTTGGTTAATATAGTTTGTTAATATTTTTTATTAATATTTGGTTAATAAATAAGTGTAGATAATATTAACACGAACAATTGAAAAATAAGAATATAAATAACTTTATATTTTTTCTTTCTATGAAAAATTAATATTTAATTTATACATATATATTTGTTTATTTACAAAGGTATTTAATTTTAAATATAAATTTCTTTTAAAAAAATGTGACTATTCAAGATTGCACCAATGAAAGGGTTATGTCCGCCCGACCCGTTTATGAGGGGAGGGAGAGAAACGGTCAAAGTCTCGTAAGGACTCCAGCCCGCCAGATTGAAATTTCTGGTTTCATGTTTGACAGTCTCTTTCCATGCATTTCTTTTTCCTTATTCTACACCAGAACCGATTAAAAATGGAAGATCTTCCTTTTGACCAGGAATGTAATCCAGCAATTTTCCTCTCGCTCTTTCTCTCTCGCATATACACGCGATCAGAGAGAGAAAAAAGGACGACATGGGTCTTTTGGGATCCTCTGGTTTGATCAACTGGGAGCTCGAGTCATACCCTGAGTCCAAAGACCTTTTGGTCATTCCCTTGTTTGCTCTCTTCTTCCCTGCAATCAGACATTTACTGGACAGATATGTTTTTGAGGTAATCATTTACTATCTTTGTTTAATATTATCTTTTGATTGTATTGTGGGTTCATCTGTTCTTGAGTTGAATATTTGTATTGCTTACAAGATGGGTTGGGTTGGGTTCCAATGAAGATAGAGATTAATAGTCTCGAATTATAGTACCCGACTGGTCTTATCATTGCATCGTTTTTTTTATGCTGAATTGGTCTACGATCGTTTCATTTCTATCTCTGCTTGTGTTTTGAATTATAATCAATCTGGGGGAAGATAACATTAGAATACTTGTATGTGTGTGTTTTGGGAATTTAAATACCAAAATTTTAATGGATGAGATTAAATATTAAATATTTAAAATTTTTAAAAAATAATAATCAATGTGAAAAAAATTTAATAATCACCGAAACACATAATTATGTCATAGAAAGCTTTTTCACTAAAATAAGTTAGCACAGAGATAATTTGTTTTCTTCCTAGATACCTTGTAATCCTTATTTATCTTTTTATCACTTCAAATTTTATCAAGTATTCTGCAATCCAAAAGAAATTAAAGGGCCTTTCTTGATTGAATAGGCTACAACAGTAACTGACTGTATCTAAGTAAAATAGCTTAGGTAACACCATGTGAATTCTCATACTCCTTGCACACTCATTTAATACCTCATTTATCCTACAATGTCATTCTCCTAAGATATATCAAGAATAATCTTCACTAACTTAATCTTATTATTAGCACAAAACCATTTAAAATCCTCATCAATATATTTTTTACAATCCTTAAATCTTAAATGGTTAAACTTAAGATTAGTTTTATTCTCAATCATAATTTTTCATTTTTTAAAGGGATCAAACACAATAGATTTATTTTTTAAAAAATAAATTCATAATTTTTTAATTAAGTCATCAATAAACGTAGCACAGTAGCTAGATCCTCCACGAGAAGTTACAATTGAAGGCTCTCATACATCTATAAAGTGACTCTAGTTTTTCCTATTTTATCTTATTTTTTGACCCTTGTTAAGGATGCAGCTTTCATACGGATTTCAAATCTAATAAATTAACTTTTGCCATAAGTTTATGATAGTGTCAATAGTAAATATGTATCTTTGCAACTTGAGATCATGTAAAGAGTTTTAATTTCGCCCTTAAGTAACGATCATATAAGCTTTAGTAAGTTTTCAAGTATTATCATTAAAAATCATCTTGTACCATTCATTATCAAGTTGTCAAATGAAAATCAGATTTCTCATCAACTTTTCACATGTCTCACCTTTTGAATCTCTCAAATTTCGTTTGGTTCCTTCAATTTAACATCATTGATACTAATAATATCTAAAGATTCTCCTTCAACAAAATAAACCTTTCCATAATTATAAGCAATATAATTCTTTATTATTTTACCGTATGCAATGATATGAAAATATACTCTAAAATCTAAAACTCAAGACTCAAAGAAGACTATCAATAGCGAGATGTGATACATCATTTACCTCATTTATGATAGCATTTATAGTATCATCTTTGTTCTCAACAATTTTTTTTAGTGACCAACAATCCTTCTTCATGTGACCCAATTCTCTATAGTTTCAACATTTTAGATTTTTTTTTTTACATCTAGACTTACTTTTTCTATTTCTTGATTTAAATTTGCCTTTCTTAGGATTATAATTTTGTCAATTTTTCCTCCTATTGTCAACATTTAGTGCATAAATTGAAAGCAATTGAATTAATTCTGTGAATTTCCTCCTCAAGAATTCAATCTCAAATATCATTGAAATTCAATTTTATACTCTTAATAAAATTACTATCTCATGGGTTCTCAACTGTTTGGTAGTGATATTAAAAGTATCCTGGCACATACCTTACCATCAAAGTCAATCTTAATAATAGAAAATAACTAATTAACAATCATATTAAACTCATTAAAATGAGTTATCATGGAATTATTGCTACTCATTTTCAAGTAAAATAACTTCGTCATAAGAAAAACCTTATTATTTACGGAAGGTTTTTCATATATATCAGATAGCACCTTCATCAGACCCACTATTGTTTTCTGTTTCGGCATGTTGTAACATTCTTTAACTCCCCAACACCTATCCATCAAGGAAACTCTATTCGTTTTTCGAAATCCTTTCAAGCTTTTAACATAAAAGTGCTATATAATCTTTGACGTGCATTCTCTATTGTATAATCAAACTTGATGATCCTATGTAATGAATTTTTTTTGCTATCTATTACTTTCAATCTCAAAATATAGAATTCTAATATTAGTTATTGAAAATTGAATTACTAAATCTCTAGTTAATAGATTAAACACCAAATCTCTAAAACTTAAAAGCAATAATAATTAATGTAAGAAAAGATCAGACAATTACAAGAACACACAATTTATAGTGATTTACCCTTAATTGAAAGTTACATCTACTTTGCAGTTACTGCATAAAACTGTATAAATAAGTTATAAGAGAGGCAGTTTGTTTTCTCCCTAAATACCTTTGTAACCCTTTTTTACATGATAAAGCCTAAGACTTTCTATATAGAAATCTACCTTTTATATAATAAAATCTAAGGTTAACAATACAAATATCAGAACTCCAAAATACCCTTCTATGTAAATTGTCTCCACATATACTTAACAATCCAATTGTAGGTGTGCTTGAGTTTCTTACTATATGTTTCACCTTATGAATAAACCTCTCTTTAAAGGATAGTGAGGATGTAGATTAATTTTTAGTGAGTGCAGTGTCACCTTAATTTCTTATGAATGAAGCCATAATTTTTTTTTCTTTAATTAGTTGATAGAGAAGACAAAAATATACATGTACAGGGAAATTGGGTATTTCTAACAAAAATTTCGATAGTGACTTTGGACTCTTGTTGGCTATCTTATGATCTTCATTGTACTTATGATAATTCTGAACTGATTATTTAATTTTGATTCATTTCTTTCATGGGTAGTTTCCTTAGTATGAGAGACGGTTCGGAATTAGATCTTATTAGCGTTTGATAGTTCTTCTCAAAGTGATATTATTACAATTTGTAACAGAGATATTGTGTTTTTGAGACCTTAATTGTTTGATTTCTATGTTTTTATTCTAATTATTTTGGCTAGAGCATTAACTACGGTGAAAATTAAGGCTTCTAGTTACTTTGTTTTTTTTTTTTTGTACTTAATATTTATTGAAATATACATCTTTGAACATACCGATGATGCACTTTGCAATTTGAGTTATACTGCTAATGGGTCATCTTTTAACTCTACTTCTCAAATAATACCTTCTTTCTCCTTTTTTTTTTAATAAATTCAATCGAGAAAAAATGCATGTGGATAGTGTAAAAAATTGAGAGACTATTGAGTAAATTTTGGGCTATATTTATTATAGCATGGAGTTAGCTTTATATAGTAACCTTAGCCAACAGAAAAAAGGGAATGGTCTCATGATTTATAAGATATTCTAACAAAATAGTTCTATTATTTATCATAACAGAATGATCCCATAAGGATATCTTAACAATGATAATGATCTCATAATTTATGGGATATCTTAACAAAATAAAAAATGAATTATCAATATAATTCTAAGATAAAAAGTAATATAAATAATCATATTTTCTCACACTCTCCCTCAAGATAAAGGATAGGTGTTTTCTCATTCCTACCTTGGATATAATAGTCAGTACATTTGCAAGTTGACCATGTGTGGACACGTAAAGAGTGCAAATCAACTCGCCTTTCCATTTTTTCTTGATAAAATATCTGTCAATTTCGATGTATTTTGGTCGATCATGTTATACCGAGTTGTGAATATACTAATAGGAGATTTATTATCACAATAAAGTCTCATTGAGCCATCTCACTTAATCTTTAAGTCTTCTAAGATAATCTTCAACCAAAAATAATTCACGCATAGCTTAAACTATTGCTCGAAATTCTAATTTTGCATTAGATTGAGCTATCACATTTTGTTTTTTGCTCCACCGTGTCGTAAGATTACCACTAAAAAGGTGCAATATCTTGTGGTTGACCTCTTGTTTACTATTGATCCAGTATAATCATCATCTATATATGCTTTAAGTATCAAAGCTCCATTTCTTTTGAACAAAATACCATTTATTGGTGTCCCTTTGAGATACCGTAATACTCGATGAGATGCTTGGATATGAACTTCCCTTGGACTACGCATGAATTGGCTAATCACACTTACTGCATATGCTATATCTAGTTGCGTGTGACAAATAAATGAGTTTTCCTACCAGTTACTAATACATTTCCTTATCTATTGCTATGTCTTCCTTTGCGTTTTCAAGTCTAAGATTTGAGTCTATTGGAGTACTTGTTGGTTTGTATGTTGTCTTACATGTGTCTTACTTGTCTCTTCTAAAAGATCTGTGATATACTTTTATTGAGAGATAAAAATGCCTTTTTAGAGTGAGCTACCTTAATCCCAAAAAAAATATTTCAGTCTTCCCAATGCTTTGATTTCAAACTCCTTAGCCAAATACTTACTTAAGTGTTGTCTTTTTTTTATTATCATTTTTCATCACTATGATGTCATCAACATACACCCGAAGTGTTGTCACTCCCCCTGACGATGAATGCTTTGTGAATAACGTGTGACCCCTTTCACCTTGTCTATAACCCATAGTAATTATCGCTCTTGCAAACTTGCTAAACCATGTTTGTGGTGATTGTTTAAGTGCATACAAAGTTTTCTTTAACTTACACACAGTATGAACATCTAATTTTTTTCATAACCTAGTGGGATTTCTGTGTAAATTTCTTCTTAACAAGATTCTAACAATATTCATTTTTACAACTGGGGAAAAGTCTCTAAGTAGTTGAATATAGCCTTTGGTTACTAGTCTTACCTTATATTTCTCTACTGATCCATCTGCTCTATATTTCATTATGTAAACCCATTCACACCCCCACAAGCTTCTTTCTTAGTGGCAATTTCACCAACTTTTAAGTATTTTTATTCTCCAATACTTTCATTTTTATATTCATAGCTTGTTTTTATTTCTCATTAAACAAAACCTCGGATAAAATGGTAGCGATGGCAATAGTGTTTAGGTTAACAAAGAAGGCTCTGTGGGATGGTGAAAAATGTTTGAAAGACTTGAAGTGTGCAAGAGGACAAAAAAGTTGTTTAGTGCTCTCTCTAGCCCTTTTTCTAAGGGCAATAGGAAGGTTCTCGTTAGTATTGTTTACATGAGATTCAGTTTCAGCTTATGATGAAGGATTAGAAATTGTTACCTCATTTTTAGGATCTCGGGTGGACTCTTGAACATGCACAGCATTAGGGTTAACCATCTTTTTCCTTGAATACACCTTGCCAAATCTCACATTTTTCATAGCAAAGTTAGGGTTTTTTAAAACTTTGGACACAGATTTAGATGAAAACTTTGGCATTGACTCAGCTATCGACTCAAACATAAGCATACGATTTGGTATAGTGGAACAAGGTTCAGATATTGAAAGTAATGACAAATCAAGAAAGAAATCACTACCTTTACCTTCAAGTGTTGAATTCTCCTCCTGACAGTTAGGTGTGGTCAAGTAAGGCACTTTTTCATGGACGTAACATCCATTGAGACGTAAAACTTCTTTGATGGAGGATGATAACACTTATACCCTTTTTGCATTGAAGAATAATTCACAAATATAATTTTAATGTCCTTGGATCTAACTTCCCCCTATTTCAACTATGAACATGAACAAATGACACACACCTAAATATTCTCAGGACAAGATTATTTGTAATGTGTATGTGTGGATGGAATGTTGAAAGTGTATCTATTAGACTCTTGAATCTCAAAACTCTGGAAGGCAAACGATTTATAAGAAAAGTAGCTTTAGGAACGGCTTCTCCTCAAACGGATTTAGGTATATTTTTCTAAAATAGCAATGTTCGGTTGACTCAAGGAGATGACCATTTTTTTTTTTGCTACCTCATTTTGTTGAGGTGTATCGACACAAGATGACTCGTCTACTATGCCTTTTTTTTCTAAAATTAAGGAGTTAGAATATGATTGAAATAATCTCTAGTATTATCTTATCTAAACCTTTTGATATTGACCCCAAATTGATTCTTAATCATGAAATAAACATTTGGAAAGACATTACTGACATCAGATTTGTGTTTAAGTAAAAAAAACCAAGTAATTCGAGTACAATCATCAATAAAAGACACAAACTATCTTGCCTAAAAAATATTAAAATAGTAAAATGACTCTAAATATCACTGTTAATGAGATAAAAAGGAAAAGAACTTCTGTTATTGCTAATTGAAAAAGGTACGCATTTGCATTTAACAAATTTGCACACTTCACAATGAAAGTGCTCAACATCTAGACCATGAAATAAAGATGAAAATAAAATTCTAATAACCTTAAATGATATATGTTGAAGTTGGCGATGGAGAAGCCAAATCTTATTTTTATTGGAAGAAAATTTTGAAATAAAAGAAGAAGGAAATCTACCCTTGGTAATGCTTGATTGACTTGGTGTTTCAAGATAGTAGAGCCCATCCCATTCTTTAGCATGTCTAATCATCTTCTCCGAATTCTTATCCTTAAATACACAATAATTATGATGAAAAAATACATTGCAACATAAATCTTGAGTAAGCTTTTGGATAGAGATAAGGTTCATGGGCAATTTAGAGACATAGAGGATATTTTTTAAGGTCAATAATGGGCCTATTTTTACCTTTCCTATACCTGTTATAGAGGATGAAAACTAACTTGAATATGCCATTGAACAAGTACCTTATGGTTTTTCAAAATTACCAATGAGAGATCTTATTCTCTCAATATCTTCTTGGTTAAGACCACTTGGCTCCTTTAATGTTGTTTCATTCTGTTTTACTGCTGCAACATGTGCTTGACCATTGTTTCTGGGTTATTTTTCATTAAGCGTCCAACAACACTTATGAGTATGACATACTTTTTTACAATAAGTGCAAGTTGTTACGATTCTTGATTTTTGGTTGTCTAAGTTTTTCACCTTTAAAAATTGGCCATTTTTTCATATTTATGGTTAAATTATTGCCATAAGTAGCTACCATAGCTGAGTTATCCATATTTATGATTCAAGCATAAGGGCTCTTTTGCTCTCCTCTCCTCTTATTAGTGATACCATCTCATTAAAGCTTAGAACTTCGTACTTGCCTAGAATCTGTTTTCTTACTTGATCAAATTCTGGATTAAGTCCAACTAAAAAATCATAGACTCGATCTTGTTCAATAAACTCTTTTAGGGTAGCCGCATTTTCAGCACATTTGGTTTTTATCTCTCTATAATAATCAAATTCTTGTCATAAGGCTTTCAATTGATTGGTATATGCAGTAACTAATTTACTGTCTTGTTTTACAGCAATTGTTTGTACCTTGATCTCATATCTCTAGTTTTTTAGTATGTCTGTTGGATTTCATCTCAAATATCCTTAGCCGTAGCCAAGAATATACATATCACTAATCTCAGGCATCATAGAGTTCTATAGCCATGCCATAATCATGGAGTCTTCTTCATCCCATGCTTCAAAACTAGGGTCTCCTGGTTTCTGCCCTGTACCCATGAGATGGCTGATTTTTCCTTTCCCTTTCAGCACTGTGTGAACAAGTTATGACCATTTAAGATAAATTTTATTCATCTAACCTATACATTGCATGAATATTTTGCAGCTCTCCGGGTTGTTGAGTTTGAACATTCTCTTCTGGTTGTGCTGTAGTGATTATCTGTATAACTTCTGATATCCTCCACAAGAAAGGAAAGCAAAAATAGTCTCTAGGTAAGTAAGACAGAAATACCGGTAATGAAGGCTGTTAGAAATACTGGCAGAAAAAGCTAGCAGAAATATTGACAAAAAGGCTGGCAGAATTATTGGCAGAAAGTCTGGCAGAAACGGTTGGTAGAAAGGTTGACAGAAAAGAAGTAATGAAGGCTGACAGAAAGGCTGAGCAGTCAAAATAATATTCCTAGAAAATTCAAAGCCTTACAGGCTCTGATACCGTGTCCAAAATTCAGAGACTATTGAGTGAATTTTCTACTATATTTATTATGTTCATGGAGTTAGCTATATATACTCACTTTAGCTAATAGAAAAAGGGAATGATCTCATGATTTATGGGACATTCTAACAAAATGATTCTATCATTTATCCTAATAGAATGACCTATGACGATATCCTAGTAAAATGATAATGATCTCATGAATATCTTAACAAAATAAGGAATAAATTATCAACCTAATTCTAGGGATAAAAAGCAACATAAATAGTCATATTTTACCACAGATAGATTAACTTGTGTGTTGTTTACATTGGTGGTCTAAGCAGCTGTTCATATCTATTGCAGAACTTGGCTATACGGTTGGTGTTGGGGAAGGGGGATGTTATGCATGGTGTTAAGACACACCATGTGAGGAAAAGACTCAATAAATTCAAAGAGTCAGCATGGAAATGTGTTTATTTCTTTTCTGCAGAGCTTTTGGCACTTTCTGTTTCCTATGATGAACCTTGGTTCACTAATACTAAGTACTTTTGGGTGGGGCCTGCAGATCAAATTTGGCCTGATCAGAAAACTAAGTAAGTTTGGTCATTCATCTATAAATTTTTATTAAAATCAAATGTGTGATCTCACATATATCTATGTTATTATAGTCTAAGGTATGCCAATCTCATGTGTTTCAGATTGAAGTTGAAGGGTTTATACATGTATGGTGCTGGATTCTACACATACTCTATATTTGCTTTGGTTTTTTGGGAAACCAGGCGTTCAGACTTTGGGGTATCCATGGCTCATCATGTGGCAACTGTCACTCTCATTGTTTTATCTTATGTATTTAGGTAACTTAATTGGCTCTGAGTGTTTGGCTTGATTTCTGTCTTTGAACAGTAAATCAAACAATGGTCATTTCTTGATTACTTGAATGATATTCTTTTGTATGTCAACCTATTATTTATGAGTGCATCGTATACTTTTTGCGAGTTTTGTAGGATTCATCTAATTTGTGTTTTAATAAGTTGTATTCTCTTTTCATGATGTGATTTACTTCTGTCCTGGCAGGTTTGCTCGTGTTGGTTCGGTAGTTTTAGCCCTTCATGATGCCAGTGATGTGTTCATGGAAGTTGCAAAGATGTCGAAGTACAGTGGCTATGAATGGGCTGCAAGTGTTTCATTTGTTGCTTTTGTTTTGGTTTTTACCATTCTTCGCATAATTTACTATCCACTCTGGATCCTTTGGAGTACATGGTGAGTTAAATGCCTCTTATAGGTCTTAGCACTCATTAAGTTATATTTAATGCTCAGTGTGGACCTTTCATTTGATAATTTTTTGGCTGAGCAAACAAATAACTTGTTCTATGAGTTTTATCCAGTTAAATTTTTATATCCAGTGATGGACTCTTATGGCCTTTTTACCCTTAATCAGTCTCCCTTCATTATTTTATTTATCTTGCAAGCTATATAATCCATACCTTTCCTCTTTCTAATTTATATTTCTTTTGTTACTTTATGACAGTTATGAAGTTCTTTTGACCTTGGACAAGGAGAAACAGATGGTTGATGGACCTTTCTATTATTATCTGTTCAACACTCTCCTATTCTGCTTGTTTGTTCTGCATGTTTATTGGTGGCTATTGATGCTTCGGATGGTTGTGGAACAAATTAAGGCAAGAGGCAAGGTTAAGGATGATGTTCGATCAGGTAAGGGAGTAAGCTTTTCCAATTTAGCATCTATGTGTAATGAGCACATAAAACAAAAGGATAAGGATTAAGGTTCAAATTAATCCAACAAGTTTGACCAGAGAGTGATTTATGCTCTAAGGACATGCTATACTGAGATTTATGGAAATGTTGGGTAAATATCCCCCATTTTGGTGAATGTCATATTGTTTAGTAATTGATTTTCACTTCCACTCATGATTATGTATTTGGGCATTACAGTTTATAGATGATGATAATGATTTTGTTGCCTCTTTGTGTGAGTCAATGAATGGGGGGATGTGAGGTGTGTATGTATAGGTCTTGGTTACGTGGATTTCAAGAGCTACTCATGAGTGCCGCAGGGTATAAAGAATAAGTCATTTGAAAGACCGTGATTACTGAATGGTCTCCAAAACATATCTAATCATGAATGGCTTTCTTTTTGGCAGATTCTGAGGGGGATGATGAGCATGATGATTGACTATCAGAAAAGATCAAAATCCTTCACATATGCTTGCCAAAGTGTTATGGAAATATTGCCAATATTATTTTTGGAAGAAAATTTTTCTGCATTTTGTCTCCATTCTTGGATCAGACCTGTATAATATATGCAGTCTCATTCCTTTTGTAAGTTCTATAATTAATACTATTCCTGATGATAACGAGTCATTGTAATTGAAATGTATTGAATCTACTTTAGGACAGGCAAGGAGGCTGGATATTAAGATACTACATAATAACTCTCAGGGAACTTGATTCATGGCCCGAGTTTGTGCCAAAGTAGAGCCGCCCCACAATTCCTTACCCTAGGGATTGTTATGGGGAGCTTATATCTATAATATCAACTTCAAACGTTGAGCCCGTTTTTGTACAGGTTAAATGGGTTTGTCTCTTTTCCTGATCTTCAACAGCACCGAGCATTTTCAGGCGCCTCTGCATTTCCCTCTGACTGAATTTCATTATAGCTTATTGGTGTTTGGCGGAGAAGACCTTGCTTTAGAGCATATCATTGCAGTATACTGAACGATGTCTTTCCCTTTGTAAAGCCTGCATCAGGAAAGGTATTAATAGACGTAACCAGCAAATAGATCTGCAAATTCTATACGTTCATCTGCCTTTCAATATATATAGATGATCATGCAGTGGAATATGTCTTCCGAAACTTAAATGCTATGGTATCTCTCCCCTACATTCTCTCAGTTAAAATACAAGGGCATTGGTCTTATTATTCTGTCAAAGATAATCGTTCTGTTTAGGTTATAATTTATTTCCACTTACTCTTTTATGCAGCTATTATACCCCGGAATTTTACGTGTCAATCAGTAGAAGATTTATGCTAACATTCACTTTGTTTGTACCAGTAATGTGAATGTTATGAATCATAGAGCACATGCATCTTTCTTACTAAGTCAAAATTTTACTTTTTTGCACATTTTTTCATTGTTAGCTCATCTAATAAGCATATTTATTCTAGTTTCTTTGCTAACTTGCTTGCCTCTTGCTAAGTCTTCTGAAGTGCTATTTCTTGTTTTGATTCTTTATATAATTAAAAATCAGTTTCCTGGGTCCTTGAGAATAGTTGATCACTTTGATTGTTCAGTTTTTATGAATATACTAAACAGCATTGACATATGCATATTAGCATATTATTGCATATTATTTCAATATTTTCGAAAATACAAAAGGCAAGTCATTGGTTAATATTTATGCATTGTTGTTGTGTGGCCCATGTTAGTCAAGGTAATCAGGTAGGGTGAACTTATTTGATGTGGCAAAAAGGGTTGTGTTTGTTTAGTTGATATATTTTGAGCCAACTTCAGCTGTACTCCCAGTTTACTAGGGATAATATCTTCATGTGTATTTAAATATTTAAGTTCTTCTCTCACTTTGCTTAGCAAAAAGCTTATTCTCATTCTTGTTTCCAAATTCAAAGAGTAACTGCTACACTAGCAGACTTGATGGTGCAATATCATCTCAGATGTTGTACTCTACTCAGGTGATCATATTCTCTTTCATATGAACTTGCTTTCTTCTTTCTCTTTTGCTTTGCAGTCAGTCTTCTTGCTTGTCGGGTTAGGTTTTTCTTTTCACATTATTGTTTCTTATTGCTAGGGAAATGAAATTAAGAAGTATAACATCAGCAAGTTGTGCTGAAGAATATATCAATTTGTTGTGTTTCTCCTTTCTGGAGAGTTGGCATATTGGTTCTGTTCATTTCACAGTTTTGGATTGAATGTTACAGTTGTCACAGAAAACTAAGAATCTAAATGGCTTTTCTGAATTGAGGTAGGAAAAAGGCACTGTGCCTGGCTATGGCATGGGCTGATATAAGATACTTCTCGACTGAGGTCCAAGGAGCAGAAGTGAATCCTATCTAAAGCCAAATGCTCTCGCTGGCTGATGGTAATGAGTTTCCTCAGATAAGAAAGGTATTTTCAAATTTTGGACTCATCCAGCCATTGATCATATGACAGCATCTACTTGTACTTCTTTTCAAGTGGCTGACCTTTCCTTTCTACTTAGTGAATATCTTCTGCACAAGTGATGAGAAATGCTAAAAAGGCAAACTGTCTTTACAAAGTTCCTAATGCGAAACTTGGAATCAAAGCATGAGATGTAATATAAAAATAGTTGTTGCTACAACACAACTGGTTCCTTTGAGTATAGTTGTTGCCGAGGCAAATTTGAGATCTCCTACTGGACTGATAACATGTTGATCAGAGCTGATTTCTGAAATTGTTTCATATAGATATAGTATTGAGAAATTGGGCAGATAGATTTAGCAGAATTCTTACTTCAAACAGAAGTAATGAAGAATGTGTATTTCCTGTTTAATACTGATGAAGGAGGTACTGGCAAGTGAAGTAAATGAGGGAGAAAAAGACTGCACAAGAATGAAAGTTAGATTGAGAGATGGAAGAAAGTTAGCATCTGACCATACTTTAGGTTTCACTGTTTTGTCCGAGGAATCTGAGGAAGTTTGAAAGTGAACTATAAGAACAGTATAAGAGCTTTAAGCATTAGGTCCAGGATTCCCATTACAGTACTTTCAGCCACTGCATGAATGTTTAGTCAGTCATAAAAAGATGAATAACTAGTAAAGGAGTGAGATGCAGTATCAACCATGTACCTAGAACAAAAGTTAGAAGACTCAGGCCAAGTACAGAAAGTGTGGGCCAAGTGGGACTAACATGCTGCTTTAAAGGCACCTTTAATTGCTTGCACTTGAAGCCTTTTTATCCCTTTTTTTTATCTGTATTCTGCGTAACTTTCCTGTCATAGATAGTAGCATAAATGCTTCCATCGTCTTACACTCAAGCTTTAGCACGTGGAAAACAAATGGACTGTTCTTTCTTTTTTGTTTAAAAAAGCAACTGATGCAGAATGAGTAGAGGGAAGAATAGGGGAAAGAGTTTAGGTAAAGGATACCAAGGGGAAGAAATAGAGGAGAGGAAAGCGATGCAGAATATGTAGAAGAGGGAAGAAAAAGGGGAAAGAGTTTAGGAAAAAGAGAAACAGGATGGAAGAATTAGAGGAGAAGAGGGAGAGGGGAAATATAGAGAAGAAGAAGAAGAGAGAAAGAGGAGAAAATAGTAGAAGTTAGGGAAAGAAGAAACAAAGTGGAAAAATAGAGGAGAAGAAGAGGAGAGAAAAAACTTAAAAAGCCTGAAACTTTATTTCTCATGCAGGTCTGCCCTGCTTGCAGCTCATGTAGCTTATTCCTAATCAAAGGATGAAACTATCATAAAAGATAGTCTTAATTGAATAATGAAACTAAACTAGTCAATATTATAGGCTAGTTACAAATTCAACTAATAAAACCCACATAATTAAACTTAATCTTAATTTAAATAAACAATTAGCAAATATCAATTTCTTTTTAGGCCTATGATAAGTCTTCAATAGTGGATGATTATCTGCATCAACAACTACATTACATAGGTTTCAAAAAGGACAAAATGGAACAAGAACAAATTGCCCATGTACTATTCAATACTCAAAAGGAATTTGGAAAGTGAACATGGTTGCAAGAAATCTTTAAAGTGAAATTCAACAGGCAGAAACATTAAGGGCACACAGGGGAGATGGGATACAGAGAGGTGAATACAGAAACTTGTGGAGAACATCAAGCATTAATTGTTTATCAAACTACTTGACTTAGAAAGGTTACAATGGAAGAGTAGCAACAAACTTAAATTGATTAGCTCATTTTGCATATCAAGAAAGTGTTCCTTGTTTAAGTCCTTTGACTTCAGTAGGATGGAACAATGTCTAGCCATGAGTTTCTGTTGAGATTAGATGATCTTCAACCTCTATGTCTGCTCCAGGTCTCGTCCTTGCAAATCTGCCATGGACTCGAAGACGAGTTTCTGCATAGGCCTTTCTCGATAGGTATCTTATTTTCTTTTGGAAGTTCCTTTTTTCCCTTTTCTTTCTGTATCTCATGACCTTTGCATCTCTGTTTGTTTGAGTAAATTGGTGGGGCGCTACAAGTGAGGAATTCGGGGGAACCTCAGTTGTCCTGTCAGGAAATCTTCTGTAGGTATGCGTATTGTTGCTTGTGCTCTCTGGTAATATGCCAGTCTTAATGAAAGTTACAGAGACCTGACCATGATGCAAGATATGAAGTTGAAACATGAACAGTAGACCTTTATAGCAAAAGGTAGTACATGAGGAAAATAGTCGAGGATGAAACAATATTTCCCCAACAGAATGTGAATCAAAGACATCAAAAAGTAAATTTTGGCAGAATTAAAGAAAATATAGTCCTGCAATAAAATAGAGAAGCTCTCCTTGTGGATGGCGTGGCATCTTGGGAATTTTAGAGGGTAGACACACAAAAGAAACTAGCTATGTCACTGAAACTACGATCGAAGAATAACAGATATGTTGATAAAAGCCGTAAAACTAGTTCAAAGAATTCCTCAACTGGACTTTAAGAGGAGTGAATCAGTTGTTAGTGGGTGTACAGAGTCTTACGTTGTTGCTAACTGAAACAGTGTCAGTGAAAGCAGTTTTCCAGTCTTCATATTCAATGTTACCAGAAATATTCTGCTGTGGTTGAAGCTGACGGTGGTAGAGATGTTGCTGCTTCTTGTCTTGTTGCATTTCAAAAGAGTATGCTGGAAAAATATTGCCACTTCCGTTATTACCTGGATGAACCCCGTAAAGCTGCTGCTGCTGCTGCTGCTTCTTCTGTTGTTTTTGCTCTTTTTCCACAAAAGAGTTGAGTGGCATCAGACCATCACTTCCAATGTCACCAGGACTAAGTTGGTGCTGCTGCTCTTCTTCTTTTTGGTCTTTCACAAGATTGAAATACCCACCGACCTCCTCAGCATACATAATTATATTATCAGTCTTGTTATCATCTTTATCAGGCCCAAGCAACAGCCAACGTCCTGTTTCATCTTCATTCATTTCCTGATTAGTTGTACTGGCCATAACTTCATTTTCTGCATTCATCATGATGCCTTGTAGCTCATCCTGGTAGGTACTAGAGCACTTGTTCTCCAGGATAGAGAGTAGAGGCATTGGAACCCTGGTATAGCTTCCTGCCAATGGATTGGCTGATTGAGTCTCAATGTTGCAATTGATGCAGAGGAATGAACCATCAGCATTGAAAGTTAAAGCTGCTGAGGCTTTTTGACATGCAGCGCAGAAACAGACACACTCACGCGTCAAAGCCATGGGATCAGCTACTCTGATAAGTTTATCAATTACAAAAGGTAACTAGACTCAATGGGACAATAACTATTAGCACCACAACTCACCTTCAGCGTACTTGGCAGTGGTTTCTGAGTTCTCTTCTTTGGGTAGCAGGAGAGCTTATACTGGCTAGTTAAGCAAAGAAGAGAATGCAAGAATCCAGAAAGGGAAAACTCAATGTTGGCGGCTATGTTGAAAGTGGCACATGAAAGTGAGACTGGGGATTCCTGGCAGCAACTATATTTTGTTTCTTTTATAATCTCTGACACTGATGTTTCTTTCTAGATACTGTGAACACAAGATGGGAATCAAACTCTAAACAAAGTGAGGATTAAACTCTAAAAATGTGAGAGTGAGTATTCTCACAAGGAACGATTTTTTCGATTGTTGGTCTTTATGAAAGAAAAAGGCTTTAAGATATTGGATTGGATATAATGTAATTTCATTTGAAAATTTTGAAGTGTGAAAGGATATAATAATGGTAAAACTTACAAAGCCCAATTATAAGAATGGAGAGCTTACAAACTAAAACAGTATCATATCATCCGTTAAAGTCACAATTCAATTTCTGTTTGTTAATCACAAAACCTAAATACCTTTTGATTAAGAAATTTAATGTTTGCAATGTTAAGTGCTTCAAATGCAATGGTCTTGAGCATAATGAAACTGCATCTGAAAATCTTTTGAAAACACCATCAAGTAGAGAATGAATGAATACATGGCATGATCAGCTCCAAAACTCAAGAGGTCAAATAGAAACACAAATTGAATAGATAGCAAATTTATTGTGCTCTTTCACAATCCAATTGAATCTGTGGATTCCAAGAGACCTGGATAAGTTACAGAGGACAAAACTAAATAGCTGTGACAGAACACTATACTAACCATTGACCAATTCACAACTTAGAACTATTCCCAATAATCAACAATTCATGTAACATTCAACAGAGAAACACTATCACTTTTACTGCCATATTTTACTTCCTAAGTATCATAAAAGCTATGCATAGCAACCATATGTTGACTGTGAGTTCCAAAATGTGCATGGCCAAACTGTATATTACCGATTTAAGGGTCTTTTTCTTCCCATCAAAGTGATGTCACTTAGAAAACTTTGAGATCAATTTGTCAACATGAATTATGATATCATCGATGCGAGGGCGAACAGCAGCCTGTGGCTGAAGCATCCATGTCACAAACTGGTGGAGAGCTTCCGGGTAGGCAGGCTTAGGTCCACCAGGCCACTTTATCTGTGCATTTACAATCGCCAATTGTAGGCTTCCCCCAGATTCTCCAAGTGCATACTCAAATGGAGACACCCCATACCTGCAAAGATCCACCATAAGTATCAGGGGAAATGGAAATACAACTCAAGGTTCAACTGTATCAGTTTACAGCTAATATTACTAATGATACTGATGCAGAGCGAGGGCACCACCTGACAATAAAACCATTCCATGGAGATAAACATTGAAATGATACATAACTGGAAAGCCTTAAGATGATAATGCAGATACTACAAATAAACTTGACTCAGGACTTCAAAGAGAAATATTAGCACATTAAAACATTAATCTAAATTATAGGTTCACTTCAGTTCCACCTAGAGGTTCTCATAAATTCCCTCATGCTTGCTCAGAGTAAGAAAAAAGGCCCGATGGACTTGGCACCAAGTGTCACCACTATCAGAATTTAGTATGTGCTGAAGTCGGCAAAAAATTCCTACAGGACCTACAAACAGAGGCACATCTTTTATGATTTTACACTTGTGCTGTGTGAATGCCATGATAGAGCTCCTCTGAACACCCACAAGTGTCACAACCATAGAGAGAAACAAGAAGTAACAAACATAACATTGCTAAGAAAGTTGTTTGAATGTGCATGACGGCAAACATGTAGACAAATATCCAGGTTTCCAATTTCTATTTTATAGTAAAATAAAATGAGAGAGTGCTCCTCATTTAGAAAAATTTTTTAAAAAATGAGAAAATGCTGTGCTTCAAAAAATAGCATTTCCTTTAGCAAATAAACCAGCTACTGATATAGCAGGAGGTACAATCAAGCAGTTTCAATATGTCAAAATAAAATCAGAAAATGCAAAAGAGCAGAAGCATTCTCACATTATTGCATATAAAGTGCATCCCAGGGACCAAATATCAGTTCTCTCATCAATATCTGAATGACTTGGGCAATCCCACAGCTCAGGAGCTCGGAATGGTGCTGAACAATGCTCAGATGCCCATTCCTACATAAGTACCAGCCAATTTCAACCATAACCATAGAAGAGGATGCAGTTAACAGATGAAAGCCAGAAAAATGCACCCACTGTATAGCTCAATCTTAATGAACACAGGATAGGATAACAAGGGTTTAAAGTACAAAATAAATTTCGAAGGCAATGGAAGAAACAGATAATGAAATTGACTGATTTTCACAATAATAAAACATGAAGACATAATATGAAATAGAAAATACATTCACATGTGTGCATTGGTTCGGGCATGTAAAAATGTATCTCTCTATGCATGTACATGCACACATGCCTGTGCAGATAGACAAACTCATTATGTATGCAGATCTGTCTGTTTTGTATAAATGATGATATCACGGGCAACGAGATCAACAAAGCCCACATGTACAAGATATACCAAAGTTAAACCATTTTCCAAGAAGACGAGACAGAAATTGGTAAAGTATAAAAAAGAATAGGGAGGGTGGATAGTAAAGGAGAAATAAAGAGAACCTGCAACTGCAATGCCTCCTGACGAGAACGAATTTGCTTCCTTGCAGGTCGAGCACTCCCAAAATCCATCAATATTGCAAGAGGTGGTTGCCCCTTCCTATGTGTTATAAGAACATTACCAGGTTTGACATCATTATGGGCATATGGCGGATCAAGAGAGTGCATATGTTTGAGTCCTGCGCAAAGCTGTGCCATATCCTTTTTAGTCCAAATACTGCATCATATTGTAGCAAATGCTACTCAACAAATGACACTTACATAGCCAAAAGATTTCATTACAAAGATAATAGACACCCAGAAAATTCTTAAATGCTCCACTGATTAACTCTAAATCAAGAGAAGTAAATTCTAAATTACCATATCTCAAGCAACCCATCCAATTGAAGCAGAAAAATACTAGAAGGGACTCTCAAAACGGTAAGCAACATGTAAATTCCAACATTTTCCTATATTTCTTCAGCTAAGAAGTACATTTCCAATAAGAAAGCTAGTTAAGATACATGATCCTGTACAAAGAATCAAATATTAAAAATAAAAAATAGATGACATTGGCATTCACCTGTCGAAATATATGAAGAACATCTGAGGTAGAAAAGGATTCCTTTTTAACTTTCATAGCTTTGGAATTGTCCAACAATGTTCCATCCAAATGAACAGGGAATAACAAATATGCTTCATGTTTCCAAGCTCCTTCTTGTGTGGCCTGGCCAATGAACAAAATCTTCAGTGACTTAAAGCAAGAAGTATCTTTTGTATGCATTTCAAGCTTTTGAGTGTTCTTCATGACTCTTGCTTGCTGCCAAGAAGTTCATAATTTCCTTGGATGATTTCAAAGAGTTTCATACAGTGAATTTCACGATCAAGTTCAAGCAAATTACACAGGATCTAGTAGATCTAGCATTCACTTGCTTGCTGCCAAAATGTTCACAATTTCCTTGAGAAGATTTCAAAGAGTTCCGTACATTGAATTTCATGATCAAGTTCAAGAAAACTACACAAATTCTAGTGATTTTAGAATTTAGAACCGGCAGCAGAGTCAAATTGATGCTGCACATTGCGAAACTTTCACTTGATCTTAAAAGTAATATGTTCTGCTACATCCTAGTCTCACAAAAAGCCATTATATATTTCAAATAATGAGATTAAATAAAACAATTTTGCCAGGAAGGCTCATGTTTCTACAAAATAAGTGATTGCATTTAGTTTATAAAGACAGCCACAAATAAACATTCACTTTTGACATGAAAGTATTCCAATATGACTACCTTAACTGCAATAATGGCATGATCAAGAAGTGGCAGCAGATTGGGGTGACTAAACAATGATGAAACACGGATCTCTTCACGCACCAGTTCCAACTGCTCATTATTCTGAATGAGCACTTTCTTCATAGCATAAGTCCCATCCTCTACATTGTAATTAAACTTAAATTAATATGAATTCTAAATTTACCTCTTCTGCTGATCAAACAAGTAGATATAGCAGAACTATGTTTCAAATGCTAAATAAGGTACTGTTTAGCTCCCCACTTACATCTTCGATCTACAGACATGAAATGGACAACTTTTGGTGGTAAAAGGCAAGTGTAATCAGAAGAACAAAGTACTCCTAAAAGTTTGATCGACCACATAATTAAAGTAGTATAATTATATAAGCTGCATTACAGGTAAATATTTTTCATGCTGACATCAGTTTATTTCTAACAACAGAAAATCACAAACAATCATCTCAGTTTTCGAATGAAGTTGAATATACAACAAAGTTAAACAATATAATCACGCAAATCAAATATTAAAAAAAAAAAAAAACCAAGAGCAAAAACGCTAAGCTTCAGTGAACTATGAACTAGAAATGCAAATAAGACTATTAAAGACCACATTGTCTCAGGTTCACAGCTAGAGACCCAGATCATAAATTCATATGAACATAGAGAACAAACAATGGAAGGAATAAGAAAAATGCAAACTGTGCCGAATCTAATACCAAAATTAACCATATGATCCCACCCTCTCCAACACAATTTCACATTAATGCCATACATTAAACAGATTCTATTCCAGCAAAACCATTGATAAGCTCGTATAAACCAAGACCAACCGCCATAAACTATCAACCAAACTATGTTGATCACAAATTCCCCAAACCAAACAAGCACTTAACAAAAGAAAGACCTTTGATAATGGAAATTCCTAGCAAGACAGAACCACCAGTGTTTTATCACTCTCTTTGTGCCAGAACCAACATTGGGAGAACCAGATTTCCAATCAAAACCTATAAAAAATCCATTTTTACATCAAATTACTGACCTCAATGGCAAAAGAAAGTCACTCGCAAGCTCACAAAAACCAGAACCCACCAATTCAGATTCACGACAAAATAACCAGATCACAGAATTTCAGAAAGCAACCAAACCACAAACAGAAAAATCAAAAGTGAACACGAAAAGACGACCAGAATTTGCAAGATGCAATCTAACCAGAGAGATGAGTGGTGTCCTTCACTTTCTTGGCAAGACCACCACCAGAACCCGAAGAGGTATCGGTTATGACCTCCTTGACCAGGTAAACGTAAGCGAACCCACCTTCACCAAGCTGCCTCACGATCCTGAACCTGTTCTCGTTGATCCACACATCCCCTCCACCATTTACTGCGTCGTATAAGGCATTCAACCCTGAAAATGTACAACCCATCTCTGTCTACCTCCTCCCTTTCTCCCCAGGAACCTCTCTTTTCCCCTCTCTCTCTCTCTCTCTCTCTCTCTGTAAATAGATCTTCACATTGCCATTTCTCCCTCTTGAGCTCCAAATAATAGATCTTGAATTGAAAAATAAGGAATTGCGACGTTCCAGTCAGTGTTAAATAGGAACATTTAATTGGTAGATTTATTTATTTTATTTTTTATTTCATTTTCGCTTCCGGTTTCTATAAGTTTGCAAGTCAATTTTCCTTCTCGGATCTCTCAAAACGCAACGGAGGTTCTTGCTTGATGCACTCCGTCCTTTTCTTTTTCCATGCATGGATACAATTCTAACAAGCACGCAACCACGACTAAGTGGATTGCAAGCATTAAAACATGGAGTGGCCATAGATGAAAACTACTTATTATCACCTGTTTTAATTTTTTTTTCTTTATTTATTATTTTTCAAGGACAAGTAAGATCTTCAACCGATCAGAGAAAAACTAATCATTGTGGTCATGAAAACACCAACTTATGTATTATTTAATAGGAAGATGGAAGATTCTTTTTGTGTCAAAATAGGATTATGATTGGTAAGTAAGAAAATTAAAAATAAGAGAAACATTTTTTTTTAATTAGCAAGAAAACGTAAGAGAAAATGAAAAGCATTTCTTTCATTTTGACTTGTGATTGGCATGAAAATGTAAGAAAAAATGGGAGAAGTCCCAAGAATCTTTCGTACTTATAAATCGCGATAGTTTTAAACTGAGAATTTTAGAAAGTAGAAAAAATTGAAATAAACTTTTTTGTTCTTTTTCCCGTTGTACTCCTTTTTATTTTTTATCAATTACATCATAAAAAACATTACAATAATTTAGTTCTTATAACACTATTTATTTTAAAGTTTGTATAGCAAGTTCAAAGGTACAAATGCAAACCCAACTTGCACTTGTGCTTCCCAGTAGAAGCAGAATGACCGCGCCAGATCAATTATCCCTGCCTGTGAGAGTCCAACACCACAAAATCTGGCCTGGTTAATTAATATCTCAGGAGGAGTAGAAGAGTTGCAAGGTAATCAATCAACAATGGTAGTGGGTACGGCTGGTTGTTGTTGAGTGATGCAATGTATGTTTCCTCCTCCCAGAACAATCTCCCGGGCACCTTCTATTCTGACCACCTGAGACAAACAAGGATTTCAACAGGTTTTTCAGAAAGTTCCTGTACAGGCAGCAATTGAATTTCAGCATATCTGATGACAGAATTCCATGCAAAAGGTGCATTTCTCATAGCCTTTTGAAATGACACTTTGCCATGCCAGGAAGATTGCAGTTTGCTACTATGATCCTGTGAGGCTGCACTGATTTTGCAGTGAGGTTGTACTTGAACAGGTAGACCTACAAGTATTAGGGCAGGAACAATTGCAGAGAACTAAAGCAGTTCAAAAACTAGATTAAGAACTTGATAGTGAAATGGTCAACTTGACAGAAGCGAGGATGCTTAATGACTGCATATATTTGCTATTTACATATTATGGCACTGTAAATCCTAAAACCTAACCTAGGCCACAGTTCTTATACTTTCAGAAGTGTTAATCTTTATCTTGACTACAAATTCAAATACCCAAAACTCCTGTTGTATACTTCTCTGATTTACCCCAAGATTTCGAGTGGTTCCTGCTCATGTAATCTGTAACGGATTGCTCTTTTCTTCCTTGAGTATGGGATCTGTCTTCTACTTTTGTCTTCAATAATAGGTATAAGTTAATTCTATATCAAGTTTTCGAGATATCACCAGATATGGTATGACATACTGTTTGATACATGACTCACTGCGTGTTGGACATTTCCAGGTATAAACTATATTGAGCACAAATGGCAACAGAAAGATTTGCTTACTTCATGCTCTGGAAAGGCTTGGGACAGGACATGAACAGCTTCATCATCCCACTTTTTGTCCCCAAATTGCGGTACAATGATCCCCCCATTGGCAATGTAGAAGTTCACATATGAAGCAGCAAGTCTTGTGCCTGGAAGTCTTGGTTTAGCTTCACCATCCTGTGGTTGGAACATGGAACCATCACAACAATGCACAACAATGTTTTTAAGTTTTACTTTCTAAGTAAAAACCAGATGGTTCAAGTCAAAATATCTTGTGCTAAGCTGCATCCCCACAAATGGTAGAACAAACAAGGCCTTCATGGCATTAGATAATATGCCACTTCACAATCTACTCAGAATGTTTGGAGGAAAAAAAAAAAAGTTGTTCCTTAGCAGTTTTGAAGATTACTTTGTTTCTATCATCATTTCACAAATGTATGATTCTACTCAGCATGTTCGAGAAAATCCTCCGACCCACTCCTCCAACTTCCCTCACTCGTTTCCCCAACAAAGTAAAAGGAGAAAAGAAAGCTTGAGATCTCCCAAAAAGAAGCACAGCACAGCCTGCAACAGATCAGTAAATGAGCTGCAACAGTTGGGGAATAACCCATACTACAGTGTCTCCCCCCATATCAAACTTCAGCATCATTTCATTTGAGAGCAGACCTTAATCCACTGAGCAGTATCAGTTGCTAGGAGTTCATGTTGATGATTACTACCCGCACTTCAAAAGTTAAGCTAGTTTTTTATTGCATATAGAAGAGATTTACATTCTGAGGCAGAATTGACAAATTCTAAGGTTTCAAATTACTTGCCTGAATAAGTCCAGCAGCCTCTTCATCTGTCATATAAAGTGGCCCTGGTACATGGAGTTTAATTATCTGTAGCTTCCGACCATTAGCATCAGTAGCACTCGAGAGAAAAGAAAAAGCTTCTATTGATCTTTCATACTGGGGATCAGCTTCATCATCAGTCCAAGACAACAAAACCACACCAGGCTTTGCAAAGCAGCACATATTATCAATATGGCCATTAGTATCATCATCACCTGTCAAACGTCATGGTAGATATTTTCAATTCCAGTGAGTATATTCAAATGAGGTCATTGAAGGGCCACGCTTCACACATCTGACTTTACAAATAAATCTTGATCTCACATTTTATCAAAAAAATTTGTTATAATGTTCGCCACAGAAAAGAAAAAGTTCTAAAGGACTTCCAGACATCTATAGAACTTGATTTTAATTGTGGATCAATGACAAATGGTGAAGTGCTGATGCTTATAGGGTGCAATTTCCAGTAATCTCAAAATGATGGGTCATCAATTTATTCTAAAGTTTAAGAATGGAATTTGACCTATAGCCATGTCCAATAAAAACACAAGCAAAGCAACATATGGATTCTTATGAAGCAGGTAGACTATTTCATGGAATTAGAGGTGAAATATAATTTTTATCATTTTCCTTTTTTGCTGAAGCAAAGTGAAAGGAGACCTTACTAAAAAGAGGGTGAAAATGTATTTTAGAGAAATTCGTTTTAATGCAGAAAAAGATCAAGCGATATTTCCCAAATGAGAAATCAATACAGACTAATACCATATAATCCACGAGGCAGCCAAATAACTTTCCTTACTCCAAGATATGCCTTAAGTTCTTCCTCTACTTGCTCTTTGGTCAAATGAGGGTTCCTGTTTTCATTCAAGAGGCACTCCTCTGTGGTAAGGCAAGTTCCTGTAGGTAGAAGAACAAGTTATGAGAGATAAATCTGGAAAATGACAATTTTATTGGTAGAGAACTAGTCATTCAAATGTCTAATCCATAGTGATACATTTGGTCAATAGAACAAAAACTTTTTGCAATGGTTTCAGGAATGAAGGTTGGCGTTTCTTTTGGCTCAGGTAGACAGCAAATTTTCATCTTTGGAAAGCTTGAACAACTGTGGCACAGTAAATTAAACTTGTTCATGCATATCTGTTTCTATTCAATGAGATCTAGCAAAATGAAGAGACCTCAAACTGGTCTAGGGGAGAAAACAAAGTAATCTTTTAGAATATTGCCACTGGTTTATATTCTGTCTCCAGTGAGATTGATTGGAAGTTAGACTCCTTGCATTACCAACCAAATGAAGTAATTCAGTCCATTACATTCTAAGAAGGCTAAAAGTAAATATGCCTGTAAAGGTGCCATAAGTGAATTATTCATGAATCTCTTAATGTGATAGAGGCAGATCTAAAGTTCACAAACAATAGCTTCTTCAGAAGTAAAACAAAAACTGATTCAGTATCAGAAGTAGTGCTTTTGAAGAAGTGTGCACATGATATCTGCTTCTATACGTCAGTGCTGAAACAGAAAGCATTGAGGTGATAACGACTCCAGAATTGGAATATCACATATTAAAGACAGTACAAAGCATTCCGCATAAGAAGGGATGGAAAAGTTTTTAAGAGGACTGGTCATATGGAAAAAAGAGAATATTGCCATTTGATCAGGTAATCTTCTTCGCATGAAATCAATTCAGGAATGGAGCAAAAGAGTGATCAGCTTTATAAACACACTTCAGGCTTGCCTTATTAGTTCAATAACTTACCAACATAGATAGAAAGCGAACAAACAAATCCAATTGAACAACATAACAATGAGTCAAAGGAGACAACTGGCCTTTTCTTTCCTTGTAAATGCAGTTAGCCTGTTGTTTAAGTAGTGTTCTTGAGAACTGTCAACTTTTGAAAGTAAAAGTTCATTTTGCACTTTCCAACCTCAAAAGCCTGTTCTTTTTTATGAAGAAATGCACTTAAAAAACTACCAGCCAAACAGAACATAGTTTTTACCTTCTCCGTCTACATGAATGCTTCCACCTTCAAGAATTAAGGAATGTGGAAACCTAGGGAGGCGCTCAACTCCCAGAATCTAAGAAAAAGTGACGAATAAAATTAGCTAATGAGCAAAAGTTAATTCACACTGTACCCAAGGAAACAAAGATACACATAAAGACTAGCAAGATAAAGTCTATTATGCTAACCTTCCTTGCCACAACAAGGTCAAGACTCCAATCTTTGTAACATCCATCATCAACTCCTGTATGAACGAAGCATATAAATAGAATGATATATTTAACATAAAACATAAAGCCATTTTCACATCCACAGTGTACTCAAGATCTTTTGTCATAGATTGACTGCAGAACATTATAAGTACAACAAGAAACAATATGAACATCAACGTTGTATGCTAATGCTTACCACCCCAACTGTTGAAATTCCAATCAATTCCTCCAACCTTCTGCTCCAAAGTACCAGGCTTTGATATTTTCTTACTTATGACAAACTATGAGAAAAAAAAACAACACAAACAATTAAAAATTCAGAATATTAAATTGGTGTCCCGTTGATGATTATCCAATCAGAAATGTAGAAAGAAGGGATGCAACTAGAGGATCTTCATACAAAGTTTCAAAAGTGATGAGATTATTAATAAAGAAAAGGAGATGCTCACAGTTGGCCCAGTATCACGGAACCAAGAATCATTCATACTCATCTCAAGAACCCTAACATTTTGTGGCAGCTGGCTTCGTGCATTATCCCACTGAGAGGAAACAATTGAATAAAATTTAGAAGACAAATGAGAAAAAAATGAAAAATTATTTATGAGTAAATGCTTTCATTTCTTCCAAATTCTACCAACCTGAGAAGCAGATGCACAGACTGTCACAGGCTCAAATTTTGAGATTGCAGCTGCAACCTTGGCAAATACATGTTGAACATGCATTGCATTATTCCGCCAGTTATCTGGGCGTTCCTGTAATTTTAAAAAGCCTTTTTACGGGTATAACATATTCTGAATACTGTAAATAATATCAGATCCGTCTAGTCTTCCAGTAGAAAGCAGATAATTCCATGCTTGAATGAAGAAGAATAGTAAAAAAAGAAGAGTAAAAAAGAAAAAGAAGAAGAAGAAAAGCCCAAAATACCATTTAGAAAGGAAGATCAATATTAGCATGAAAGCAGAGGAGGTGGATGAATAGAATATGAAGGAAATAATCCAAAACAACTAATAGTATAAAGTTATGCCCCCAACACTTAATAACTGCCCCAAAACAACCATAAAGGATTTGCAAGCCCAAAATTTTAAGGTTTCCTCCTAAGAAATAGATCATAATGAAGGATGACATTAGTAGTCAGTGTTCCTGAAAATGGATGATAAGTAGTATGTGAAAAGGTCCAAACTTCGATGTCACTTTGGCTTGTAAGATTTAATCTCCTCGTCGGAAGAAAGCAATGGTAAAAGTAGCAAAAGATGTAAAAAGATCCATGGCATGCAATACAGTAAAACAAGCAGAAACATCAATTCAACCCATTCTTAGGGCCCACAGAGTAGCAATTAAGGCAGCAGTGATAAGGCATCTAATTCCCAGCACACACTCGGAGGAGAGACAAAGAAACAGAGAGAGAGAGAGAGAGAGAGAGAGAGAGTTCCCAGAAGAACGAGGGAGATTGCTGTGTGATTATTAACCAAGACATGAACGAAAGAACAATCATCAAATATATGAATAGCGTTAATAATTATAAGATCATCGTGGCAGGAAAAAAAAAAAGATTCCAAGGGAAAGCGCCTGCAGATTTATATTTTGGTATAGCAAAATTCCATTGAGAAATTAATAGTTTTTAACCTTACAAAATATTTCAATTCTCAAACACCAAACTAAGAAACCATACAAAACCCATCGATCTAAACAAGTAAACATTATTCACATACAGAACATTGAAAGCAGTGAGCAACACAACATCCGAGAGAGAGAGAGAGAGAGAGAGAGAGAGACAGCAAGGTTTACTTACAGGCCAACCCATCCAGCACTGTGAATGGGGCTCCCACTCTGCAGGCATGTGGTATCCATGTTGAGCTGGTGTGCCTTCAATCTCCATTCTCAGCTTTCGTTCTGTCTGTTTGCTGTCACGCTCTCTGTCTGTCTCGCTATCTCTCTCTCTCTCTCTCTCAATAAAGCATCTTCCACATGCGAACTGGTATATCAACAGTGGGAATTGTGATGCTACTGCTGCTTACAACGCCAGGCGCCCAGAGCTGACGACTGACGAGTTGACGTTTGTCTTTCGTCGTCTCCTGAGCACAGTAATTTTTGAGAGACATCAGCGCCTCATTTATTTGTTTGATGGAAGTACCACTGCCAATAGGTCAAAGTACACTTAAACCTTTCGCTAATTGGTACACTTTCTTTCGCAGATCTGATTGTACCCAATTTTTAAAACCTATTACAAAGTTGTATTTAAAATTTTAAAAAATTAAAATTAAAATAAATTTAAAATTTTATCTTAAATTTATTTTTAATTTATATTGTATTACATTAATTACATCAATTTTTTTATTTAAAATTTTAATTTAAATTAAATTAATCCTTTTTATTTGAATTAAATTGATCATTAAATTATTAATAAATTTAACAAACTTTCAAATATAAATTTGGAATTTAAAATATAAAACATCATAAAATAAAAAATGGAAAATAGAGAACAAACTTCTCTCTTTTTTATTTTCATATTTTTTTATTTTTAAATAAATATTATTTAAAATCTTTTTAAAATGTTCATTTTCTTAGTTTTATCTTGATTTTCAAAGCATTTTCAAACAAATTCTCATAGATAAAAAATAATCAAATTGGAGTTTATAAAAAATTTAAAATTAAAAATATTCAAACTAAGAATTTTATATTATAATTTTTAATTTATTATAAACATGAAAAAATATTCAACATATCATTATAAAAAATTTAAATTTTTAAAAATATTAATAACATGTTTAGTTTGAGGAATAGAATAAAAAAAGAATAGAAAATATATTCTTTTGAGAATAAAAAAGAGAAGAAATAAAAAATAATAATTATTATTATGTTTAATTTATTGGAATTAAATAAAATATGAATTCATTTTCATGTGTTTGGTTTATCAAATAATAAAGTAGAAAAGTAATTGAAGCAAGTTTAAAAGACTAGTATATCTTTTAACTAAATTAATTATAATTCAATTAATTTTTATTAAAATAATATTTATTAATAAATATTTTATAATAATAAATTATTATAAAAATAATATTAACTAAATAATATATTAATAATTATTTTTATTTTTAAATATTAATATTATAAAATTAAAATTAAAATTAATTAATATTTTAATAAAAGTAATATTTTTTATTTTTTTGATAAATTATTTAAAAAAATGTTATTATTATAAAAATAATATTAACTAAATAATATGTTAATAATTATATTTTATTTTTAAATATTAATATTATAAAATTAAATTTAATATTAATATTTTAATAATATTATTATTTTTATTTTTTGATAAATTATTTAAAAATAAAAAATGAAGTTATTATATATATATGATAGTAATTTAAAAAATTTATCAAGAGTATGTTAGGAATAGAAAAATATAGCAATTCCTTACTTTTATGGAATAGCTATTCCGAAGGTTCACTTCGGAATAGCTATTCCGGGTTTTCAAGGAATAGAAATTCCTTAAAGAATTTTAATTTTGTGATAAAAATAAATCAAATATTGGAAAAGTAATTCCATATGAAATAAAATAGAAAAAGAATTGATATTCCTACGAACCAAACATGCTGTAAAAATATTTTTTAATACATTATAATTTTATATTTAAAAATTTTATAACAAATAATTAATAAATAAATAATTATTTAAAATTAACTCATATATAATTTTTTAGATATTTTAATAATAAAGTATATTTAATTTTGTCTATATTAATTTAAACTAAAATTTAATTTGATTATTTTGTATTAATTTGAAATTTATTTAAACGTATTATAAAATTTTTAATAAAAATTAAAAGAAAAAAATATTATTTAATGTTTTCTATTACTTTTTTTTTTTTGCTTTTTTTCTAATGATTTCTTGTTTTCTCTCTCATCAGTCATTTATCTCTTTCTCAACGTAAGCTGCAGCTGCAAAAAGTAAGAGATGAATTGTTTTGTCTTTTTAAAAAAAAAAAAAATTGCCTCTCAAACTGAATATCATTTTTCAAATGGTTGGGTTAGAAATCAATTTAATTTAAATTAAAATTTTAAATATATAATTAATTTAATTAATAAAATAAAATTTAAATTAAAAATTATAAAATAATTATCATTTTAAATTTAGCTTTCACATTCTTAAATCAAGATCTTATATTTTTTAACATAATAATTATCCATTCAAAATGATGGTCTGATCTAAATTAACTTTTATGGGATGATGAAAAACTCACTTTAAGTCAAATAAAACAATTAGCACAGTTTTTTCCGTTAAAAAGTGATATTGTCTTCCTTTTTAATTTTAAATTGGTTATAATTTAAAAAGAAAAATAAATTAATTTTAAAATGAAAAAAATTCATTTAAATGGATTGTGGCTTTTCTGCATGCAATGAAAATTGCTCTTTGAATTTGGGTGGCGACCAGAAGCAATTAATAAAAATTATTTTAATAATTTATAATATTAATAATTTTTTAAAAAAAATATAGTAATAAAAAATTAAAAGGTAAATATCATTTAAAACCTTGAGTTTAACGCTCTCTCTCCAATCAAACATTGACTTTCAAAATGTATCCAAACAGACCCTAATTTATTGATTTTGTCCGAATTAAACCTGGTCAAAAATGACTAAAAACTTATCAAATAGATTTGACATTTTATTTTAATATTATTCCTCAAATTTGACCTTAAAAATTTTTGAATTTTTTTATAATGAAGTAAAAAATTATTCAAAATGAAATCTCTCTAATGAATATTTTATATTTAAATAACGAGATTATTTTAACAAAATAAAATTAAGGCTTGTTTGGATACTTTTTAAAAGTAAAGGTTTGATTGGAGAGAGGGGATAAAATTTAAAGTTTTAAATGACATTTATCCAAAATTAAATTATTAAATTATTATATATTATAATTTTTTATAAAATATAATTTAAATTAATCAAAAAATCCAAATAGAAGCAATGTGATCCCATCAGTTGAATGGACCAGAAAATGACATAAAGTCACGGGCTGCTTCTCTAGGGTAGCCATGGCTGTTGATGACTGCAGCATGACAGTGAAACTTTGGAGCCGGCCCTCACAGTGAATTCTAACTTATTGTTATAATTTGACTTAAGGATTAATGATCTTTTAAGTCAAATAACCTAAACTGGACATTGACGTCCTTGTGAAATCTCTTCAAGTTAATTTACTATTTTTGATGAGATCAATTTAAATTAAATTATTATTTTAAATTTAAATTTAGTCTATTTAAAAATATAGTGCTTAGACTTAAAAATTGCTAAAATTATAAAATTTAAAATAATATTTATTTTTAATTATATTCAATCAAATGAGTAAATTATGCTCAGAGGACTTTATTTTTTATAAATCTTTTAATCAAAATTTTAAAAAAATTGCATCAATCAAAAACAACAATTTAAAAATTTTTCAATATGAAATATTCATTTAATAAATTTCATCAATTTTGATATTCGTGGTCTAACACATAAAAAATAATATTACTTTTGTAATATTTAATAATAATATTTTTTATTTTTTAATTTAATTTATAAAATATAATAATTATAAATTATAAAAAAGTTAGTAATCTAATTTTTTATTCAGCTAATAATAACAATAAAATTTCTTATTACTTTTAAGCATATGTACAATGTCACAAAGAGTATAGTTGTCATTTCATGTGTTTAAAAATCTTTTGGATGAAAGTTTTATATTAAAAAATGAAAAATATATATCTTAAATTAATTTTTTATATCTTAATTTGAGAATTTGTAAAAAAAATAATACTTTTGATAGAATTAGTCCTAATTGAATATAAATTTTTTTAAAAAAACACAAAATATATTATGAGAATAACTTGAAGTATTATTAAACAATCTTAGGCTTATAAATAGTCTCTTACAAAGTTCAAAAAAAAGAGAAAAAAAAAAAACTCGTCGTGCTTATAGTTTGGACTTTAATTAAAGAAATCAAGAAACATTGTAACAGATTAGGACTTATTTAAGACTTATTCAAATAGAATCAATTTTCAATTAAATCTCTAAATTTTCTCTTCATTCCCACCCTTAAACTAGTTACCAACTAGTTTAATTCATGAGCTTAAACTCCCAATTGACTTTAAAACCTCTCAAATGCATCTAGTATAAAAAGCTTTGTCATCACATCTGTCAACTAATCTTGTATTCCATAATAAACCAATTCAAACTCTTCCTTTTCATGTGAGATCATGAATAAAATGGAAGCACACTTCAATGTGCTTACTTCGACCATATAGTATAGGATTTTTGATAACTTAATTATGAAACTATTATTGCAAAAAGTTGTAGTACACTTATTTTCTTCCAAACTCAGCTTTTCAATTATTCTCTTCATCTAAACAGCTTGACTAACAAGCAACTGTAACTATGAACTCTACTTCAATGGTTGAAAGTGTGACTATAGGAATTGCTTTCTTAAAGATTAGGCAACAACTTCAAATCCCAACATGAAGACATAACTTGATGTGCTTTTTGTATCTTCTATATCTCCTGTATAGTTATTGTTTTCATAGCCAACTAGACCTTTTACACCCTATTGTAGAAAACTTCAAGTCCGATAGTTCCTTTCAAGTACCTTAGTATTCTCTTAGTTGCCATCAAATGCAACTTAATTAGTTTGACCATATACCTACTAATCAAACTTACTACAAACATCAAATTTGATCTTGCAACAATTAAGTACATACAACATCCAGCTATCTGTTTAAATAAAGTCTCATCAACCTGAATCTCATTCTCACCTTTAAAAAGTTTACAACCCAGAAAAATGGGATTATAAACCAAGTTATTGTTCTCCATCCTATATTCCTTCAACACCTCTAAAAGCATACTTCTTTTGATAAATATGAATTATATCTGACCTTTGTAAAATTTTTGTACTAAGAAAAAACCTCATTATCCCTAAATCAGTCATATCAAACTCTCTGAACATGGAATTTTTAAACTTGGCAAACATCAAGTCATCATTGGCAATAACTATTAAATCATCAACATATAAATTGACAATGAGAAGGTTATTTCTCTTATTTATTTTAATGAACAAAATATACTCACTATAATTGTTCTCCAACCCTTCACCTAGAAAATATAACTTATTTATTTTAATGAACAATTCATCTAACTTCTTTTGTTGTGCTTTTTTCTGCATCGATTCACTTGTTGGCTTAATATAGCCAATCTTCACTAACCTCCAATATCCTTTTATTTCAAGAAGTTCTCCATCAACATGCTTCAATAGTCATATATAGTGACATTAAAGTGAGGAATGATTGGCTACATAAACTTTTCTTTAGTAGTAGTCATCTTATTTACTGTTGCAAGAACTTCAAAGATTGTTGCTTTGATTTTATTAGACATAATACAATCTTTGATTCCAAAATTATTATGAATTAACACAGAAAATATATTTTAAGAATAACTTATAATCTTAACAAACAATTTTAGGCTTATAAATAGCCTCCTACAAACTTTAATAGGAAGCTAATGCTCAATGTGAAAACTCCAACTAAGAAAATCAAGAAATATTAAACATGTAACCTAAGGACTAAGATTATTTAAGACTTATTCAAACATAATCAAAACTTTAACCAAATCCCTAAATTTTATCTTCAAAATTTTTATTTTGGATCTTAAAATGAATATAATTTTATGTTTAATTATTTATTTTAAATTAATTTTTATTTAGTTATAATTTACAATTAATTTTAAATATTTTAAATACATTTACTAATAAAATATTAATAAAAATATATCTAATAATAATTTTTGAATTTATTATTTAAATTCATGTATTAAAAAGATTAAAATTTACTTTAAATTATTTATTGATCAACAATAAACATAATGATGATGATGATGATGATGATGTTAGGTTGAGATTGATAATCAATAAGATGAATATATAATAGTTTGAAGTTTTAATCAAATAAATATAGCATGGGACTTTTATTTTTCAATTTCTCCTAATTAGATTATATTCAAGCATTAGTTTTTTATTAGGATGTAATATTGATTATATAATTTTTTTTCAAAATTTTCAAATTTTTCATGATAGCAAAAATTTCACAAATCCTTTAATTTTATATTGTCTAGATTAGGATGAGAAATCGGAATGAGAAATGAGAATGAATCTCATGTTTCTTTAATTATCTTCGTTATAGAATGGAAATGAGAATATTGAATCTTGAAGTGAATTTGAATTAAAGAATGAAAGAGCAATTCCAACTACTTGATCGGATTTGCATTCTCATATTTAAAGTCCAAGGTAAATTATTATTATTTTTTCTATTTTTTAAATATATGAGCAAAATATAAAAGAAGTCATTACTTATTTTTTCAAACAAAGTTATCAATTATTGGTTAAAAAAATAATGTTTAATGTTTAAATAAATAAATATTTTTTTAAAAAAAATATAATTTAAGTAATAATTAGCTATATTTTTTATTATAATAATTATTAAAATATAATTTTATTTTTTAATTAAAAACATAAAAATCTACTTAAGAATATACAAATAAATTTATAATATTTCATTTTGATTTTCAATCGAAGTGATCATATGAATGGTATTCTAATTTTGATTTTAGAGGTTACATTAATAATTTATTTTAAATTTGATTCATCATTTCAATCTTTATCTATTCGATTCTTATCCATTTTGATTGCTACTATTTTGATTACTAATAAATAAACATGTCATAAGATTCCACAAGTCAACTGTTATATCACAGATGACATAAACAATTAAATTTATAATTATTTTTATCAAGATATTTTAATTAATAAACAAAACTTGATTATTTTAATACAAACTATGTGATTTGAATTCAAAATAAATTGCTTGATCAATCAACTTTTGCTCCCCACATTAACTTATGAAAGTTTATGAAAATTGCTTATATAAGTCAAATGGACGATCAATCATTTTTTTGAAATATGATACGGATTGATTTATCAATATGGTCTCACAATAAATATAAGAAAATCAATCTATTACTAATTACAAAATTTTAGATATTAAATATAATTAATTTAAAATAAAATAATAATATAATCAAATTGGCTATTAATTTTCTTTTAAATTTGAACAAGAATTTTAATATTTTTTAAAAAGAATGATGAATAAAAACTTTTATACAATAAAAAACTTTTTAAGCTTTCAAATCATGTTATATGATTTTATTTTAAATCGATTATTTATTTTCTTAGAATAATCAAAGTGTATTGATGTGGTTTATAATTTTTTAAACTATTAATTTAAAAATTCATTCAATTTAATTTTGTAAGATTCTGTTTGACCAATTTTCAAGGTTTGATAATTTACTTTGCTTTATAAGGGCCTTTCTTTATGAGCATGAAAGATATGTGTTGAAAGCATGAAAGTGCAATCCTTAACAATGCTACCAAATTCAAAGGAATTGGGAGACTTTGACCGCAAAGTTTGCACCACCTCCATTAAGTTTAAGTCAAGAGCCATTTGATCATAGTGATTCGATTGTGACTAACTGAGAGCTTTTCTAAGAGTTTAAACCTCAGCTTCCTTTGGCTTCACTTATCTTTGATGGCTTGGATATGCCTTTGACGAAAATGCCATACTCAATTCTTAATAACTAGAGCTATGCTTATCATGTTTAAATTAGAAAATAATGCAATATTTACATTACTTTTGAGCTATCCATGATCAGGTTTTATCCATTGTTTTAGTAACCAAGAGCTAGCCTTATAACTTGAAGTACCAGCTGAGTATTAATGGAAGTCCAAGCTTGTAAGAAATCTAGGTCAAAATTTACAGTGTGTAATGGAAGGAGAACTTTGTTGCTCCAGATTATTATATTCATAGCACCCCATACTGACCATAAGATCATAAAGAACTTGCCTTTTAATGTAGGCTCTATGCCTTTTAGCAACTTAAATATTCAATTTATGCAACTTTTTGCAGTAGCAACCATATTAGTGAACCCTGCTTCTATCCAAGAACTCATAGTAAAAGGGCAATTCACAAATAAATGCCAGTATGATTCTGTCTCGGTTTAACAAAAAGGATATCCCTTATGGAGATCACAACCCTTTGCTTTCAATCGAGTTCTTGCCAAAACACAACCTTTGCATAACCTTTAAGTAAAGTTTTTGACCTTAGGTGATAACTTCCAGTGCCAAAGAGTCCTCTAATTCCTAGCAATAGTTTCTCGATTTTGGCATGCTATTGCGAGTCTATTTTCTAGACTTGACAAGGTAGTTTCCATTTTTGCTATAATGCATGTGAGCTTATCTTCTATGAAGTTGCTCATACTACTAATTTAGGATCTCATTCACATCATTAACATAAAATAATTCTTTAATGAGATCTTTATCTTAGGAGTTGGTATCCTAAATCTAGAGATCCTTCATGACAGTATATTGGAGTTTAGGGATAAGAGAAGATTTAACTTCGAAGTTTCTTTCACTCTTTAACTAAGGATTGCTCTAAACCAAGACATTGCTCTTTCTACCTATCATCCATCTACACCTCTTCTTCAAAATAGGTCATAAGCTCTAGTTGCTCTTCCATGTAAAGTTGAGATTTGAGCTCAAGTCAACTTTCAAAAGGTCACTACAGGGAAAATATTTGGTCTTAAACATTCTCCTAGCTAGTGGATAGGGTTCAAACAATAGCCGCCCACCTTGCTTGACCAATGAAGCAAGATTAAACTCATGGAGACTCTCAAAACCCTTGTCGCTTTCTTCCTTTCTTTTACAAAGTCTACCCCAGCTCATCCATTTGATCCCTCTCCCTTTTATAGTCTTAAAGCCCAACCATAGGGAGTTGATCCTTCATTGTAATTCATCACGAAGAGTGATTGGTGGGAGAAAAATGCCTATGCAATAGGTTAGGATGGCTTGGACCACAGTTTTGATTAGAATCTCACGTCTAAATCTTGACAATAACTTAGATTTCTAGCTTGAATCCTCTTCTAAACCCTTTCTTTAATGAAATTAAATATGGCTCTCATATTGTTTTTAACCATAAAAAAGAAGGACGATATTTGCTTGTATCTAGAAAGCATTCTAAACTCTTAGTGTGCTAGAAACCAAGTTCTTAGTCTCATTAGAAACAGTGGCATCAAAATATATCTATAATTAATTGCCTGTCCAAACGTTGATTTATACTCTTAAAAGATCCGAACCATACCTTCAACTTGTTTAATAATAACTTTGAAAAAAAGAAAAGAATCATTTGCAAATTAGAGATGAGAGATTAAGAGAGTTTTCCTTGCAATCGCACAACTCCTCATTTCTTTTTACTTTTTTGATAAACGTAGAGAATCCTTCAACACACAAGATAAAAATGTATGAATATAAAGAATCACCTTGATACAAACTCTTTTTAGATTTGATTGAACTAACCTCTAAACTTTTGAATACAATATTATAACTTATTCAACACATATCATTACCACATTAATCCATTTTAAGTCAAAACCTGATATTTCTATAACACTTCAAGAAAGTCCAAAATATTCTATCATAAGCCTTATTGATATTAAATTTCAAAGCCAAAGCCAAAGCCACCAAAAAATTGAGATAATTCTTCCATTTGGGACCGGTTGGGCCCATTAACAAGACAAGCCAGTCGCTGGGTGGTCGTCTATGTAAGAGGAAGATTTGACTCAAAAGGACTGCCAAACCTGTACCTGTCAGAGTATTGTCTTCAAAAATTAAAAAGGATTAAAATTGAACTATTTTTAAGGATAATTGTGAGAATGGGGCAAAACAACCATTGTCAGAACCTCTCTAGTTTTGTTTTTTAAATTTATTTGTTTATTATGTTTATATGCAGGCAGCAAGTTTTGGTCTTACCTTTCATGGAGATTAATTTTGAACTACGCTGTCGACTCCCAAATCCTAAACAGACCACCAAAGATTTTTCTTTTTGCTTTTTATATCAACTCTTAATTTTACAGAAACTGTTCCGTGATTCCACTGTCATCCATTGTGGCGTTGACACAGAGTCTCCTACAAACGACTTCCATCCTCCACACACGTCCCGATGATTCCACCCAAATATGGGCCACCACCTGTTCTGTCCCTCTCTCTTTCTCTCTCTTTGTGCCAAGAGCTCACAAGGAACTCAACAACCCCACAAAAATCCCAATGACCCCTGTGAATTTCTGATTCTTATAGAGTTCAATATATAGCCCAAAAAGATAATCATAGCCCAAAAAAGAGACAGTAGAAGTAAAGTGAAGGCTTATAGGTATGCCTGTCGAGCTGGTTTTGATATTCTAAAACTTTCTTATATGTTCCATGGTGATCTCAGATGAGCTCTTCAACTACTGGGTAGTTTTTCTTTGAGTTCAAGTTCAGAGTGATTTTTTTTTTTTTGAGTTCATGCTTTGAAATAGTTTTATTTTTTGGTGTGGTTTATGTAATTGCTTTGTCTTTGGTCAACAAGAGTACAATATTTCTCTGTCCAAGTCTGTTCTATGAATTCTTATCTTGCAGGAGAGTTGATATTTTCTCCCCCTCCTCTGTTTGTATTGTTAATACATGCTTAAAATTACATTTTCTAAGTTGAATTGATCTTTGATTCTGGTATATAATGAAAATGTTTTATAAGCTGGATAAATAATTTTGATTGATTGAATTCTGGGTGCAGATGCATGTGCATGTTTATATCAACCCATGTTATTTATAGAAATTTAGAATGGTTTTTTGGTGAATAATATCTTTGTGAAGAACTTGGAATGAATTTTTCTATGTAAACAGCTGAATTTACAGGTCCATGCTCTTCAGTATTTAATAGAATGGGTTTGTACTGCCAGAAGTCTAAGCCTGTAACTTTTTTCTTTCTCTTTTATAATGCTTTTGTAAGATTGTTTGCTAATTTGTAAGAATCATATAAGAAGGATGAAACCATTTAATTAACAAATTGGTTAGAATCCAGTTGAAAAGTCATGAATTCTGCAGCTCCTCGCCATTTTTTGTTTAGAGGTTTCAGCTTGTATTTCAGTTTGTCCAACTTCCACTGCCTCCTTCATAGCTTACTAGCTCGGTAGCTCCTATCATGGGTTTCAGCTCACTTTTGGCAAGAATTTTGATTCATCAAGGAAGGAACTGGGGAGCATTCCCCAAGTAAATTATACCTTTTACTTTGCAACTTATTTCTGAATCCTCCATTTTCCTCTTTACCTTTTTTCCCTGATAACACATTTAATGGCATTGCAAATGTGTTGATATTTTGTCATGAAGTTCTCTCTCAGCTGTATGCTAGTGAAACCTTATGGCATAGTGTTCTACTATTTTATTGGTTTTGATCTTTGCTTTGTTAAAAACATTGTTTTAATGTAATTTTGTCTCCATTTTGCTTGCAGCACAGAGAAATACTAAATTCTTCTTCTAATGGCACAAGATAATTCTGATGCTCTATCACCTCGTCGACGTTCTGGTCTCTTGCGAGATCAAGTTCAGTTGGTTAAAAAGAAAGACTCTGATCGCTTTGAGATAGTTCCAATAGAAGATCCGTTGTCATTTGAGAAAGGTTTCTTCGTTGTAATTCGTGCATGCCAATTGTTGGCTCAAAAGAATGATGGAATAATTTTAGTTGGAGTAGCAGGTCCTTCTGGAGCTGGAAAAACAGTGTTCACTGAAAAGGTGCTCAACTTTATGCCCAGCATAACCATTATAACAATGGACAATTACAATGATTCCAGTCGCATTATTGATGGCAACTTTGATGGTAAAATCTGATGTTCATTTCATTACAAAGTTTCATCTGACTTGTCTTTCGAAATATGCCCCATTTTGATTTGTTGACTCCCATTATCGGAATTGTTCGTTTTTTGGGTAAACTTATATGTTGTATTAGTGAATGTTACAGTTGACATCCATACTTCTCAACATAGAATGCTTTTGAAAACTCAAATGGGCAAGATGTTATTCTGTTCTGGTGAGGTAGTTGTGGTTTTATTTAGAGCTTTTACTGGGGAGAATGACCTCTGCTGCAAGACAAGCTTTGGATCTTTTAACTTGTAATTTTAGTATTTAGTGTTAGAGTCTATATGGAATATGAATGGTACCTTCAAAGTACAAGGTTCAGATGATAAGAATTAGTTACATTTACAATAGTAAAGGTTTTATGACCCTTGATTCTAAAGGGTGTTTTATGGCATCGGCTTTAGTGAAATGGAGAGACATTGGTGCTTTTGCATTCAATCGTCCCAATTGTTTTGAAGAGTATGAAACTTGGGGTTCTAAGGAAGGGTGCATAAAAGTGATATATCCCTTGAATGCAAAAAGTGTTACATGGTACATGGAGAAGTCTCTAAAATGTAAGGAGCAACTCCAACTAGCTTTATGCCGCAACAGGTTAAAAGAATTATTAGATCTCTGGACTAGAGTGTGGGCTATGTAATGTTGTTAAGGTTCATGATGTAGTTTATTTCTCAATTTCCTGTAGGAAGATTCGTTTGTCAAGAAGCTTACTGGAAATCTTAGTTCGCACAGATACGTGTGCCTCCCATTTATTGTAGATGTGATTAAGTCCTCTCACTGTATTTATCTTGAATGTTCTGGAAATATTATGATTCAATACAAGAAAAAGATGCAGAGTAGAGCTCTCATTGTTGTGCTCTGTTGAATCAGACCCTCGGTTGACAGACTATGACAAACTTCTCGAAAATATTCATGGCTTAAAAGCAGGGAAACCTGTTGAGGTTCCAATTTACGACTTCAAGACTAGCTCTCGTATAGGTTACAGGTTTTGTTTCTCTCCTCTCTCTTCTCTCTCTCTCTCTCTCTCTCTTCCCATTTTGTAAGACATAAACTCTCCTTATTGGTCATGCCATTGCCTGTCCTGTTCCCCCTTGAGGGAGAGATGCCTGATGTTTTTCCATTTTTTTTTTGGTTCCTCTCTGGAGGCGGGGTTGAGAATAGAACTTAATATGCCTTTATTTGGAAACCACAGTTACTTCAATTTCTGTCACCTTCTAGGTTATGTAGACTTCTATATATTTGGTAGATCAATTGTGTCCATTTGATTTTTGCTTCTCTGTTTTGTTAGTGTATGTTTTTCAGAATTGTTGATGTGGAAAGATACTTGTCTGAATCTAATGTATTAATTCCTTGTTGCATTCATGCTCCTTGCAGGACAGTTGAAGCCCCTAGCTCTCGCATTGTGATTATTGAAGGTATCTATGCCTTGAGCGAAAAGTTACGCCCTTTGCTAGATCTTCGGGTATCTGTCACTGGTGGAGTTCACTTTGACCTTGTTAAGCGTGTTTTACGGGACATTCAACGTGCTGGTCAGGAGCCTGAAGAAATAATACATCAAATCTCTGAAACGGTTTTTTTCACTTATCCCATGTTAGATATTTATTGACTAACATTCTGATTGGGTTGCCTTATTGATGGTTTATGATATATTCCTCTCTTTTACGTATTCTCAATTTTTTCAAAGAAAAAGGAAAGTGAAGGAAGAGGAAAAGAAAAAAGGAGAAGGCAGAAGAAAAAAATTAGAGGTTTCACCATCTATCAGAAATGAAATATTTGTTCTTATTGACTTCTTTTAATGCAGGTGTATCCCATGTACAAGGCTTTTATTGAACCGGATCTCCAAACAGCTCATATTAAAATCATCAACAAGTTTAATCCCTTCACTGGATTTCAAAATCCCACTTATATATTAAAGGTCAGTTTCCATTTCCTTGTGCAAAATATTAAAACTTTTACATTTTCTGTGTTATTATATCCCTGGGGATTCTTCGACCCAGAACTGAGTGTTTTGTATCATTGTAGTCAACAAGGCCAGTGACTGTGGATCAGATCAAGGCTGTTATTTCTGAAAATTACAAAGAAAATACAGAGGAAACGTATGACATATATCTTCTGCCACCTGGTGAAGATCCTGAAGCATGTCAATCATACCTAAGAATGAGGAACAGGGATGGGAAGTACAATCTCATGTTTGAGGTGGGTTGAATGTGAATTTAACACCCCCCCCCCCTTCCCTTTTTTTTGTTTTGAAATTTACTTGTGTAAGTAATTTTTCCTTAAGAGACATGATTGAAAATTCATTGCATTTAAAAAGTTCATGTCTTTTCAGCTCTAGTAATTCAGATCTCACATGGTTTCACCATTGGTTGAACAAACTCAACTTTTAGGGGTGTGAATTTGATTCTATTAGTTTATCAAAATCAATGTGCTTTTATGCCTTCCTAAGAAATGCCTTGGATTGAGATCTGAAATGAGTTCAGGTTATGTAGGGAAGTATTTACGTCTGATTTGTTTGATTTGATTATATTTTTAAAGATAAATCTTCTTCTGTTACCACAACCTCAGAAACTTTGGTCTAGTTCATCCATAATCATGCCTTCTACTGGGATCAAGTCTTGCAAACTGCAATCTGCCGTGAGATATGTCTGCATGGCCTAACCATCTATAATACCTATCTCTTAGCTTATCCTCAATTGCTACAGAGTAAATTCATTTCTTATTTTCTCCTCTGTTGTAGTGCTACAAACTCCCCTATGGATCATTGTTTTAGATATAACTGATTTTATTTCCTATCTTTCTCCATGACTGTTTCTTCTCTCCCAAGAATTATTTTAATTGGTCATTCTCGGAATGCTTATTAGGACTCCATGTATTTCACTTTACTTTTCTTACCTTCTTCAAAAGAGTAGATAGGATTTCCAAAATGATGGAACTATTAACATTTACTAGTAGTGATTTATGACTCTTCCTGCCATCCTCTTCTCCTTTGCTCTGCAGCCGCACCCAAAAGGAAAATAAAAAGGAGTCCTTTTTTCAAGCTATGTTTACTTCAAACAGTGTTACCATCTTTTTCCTCATGTCTTTTTCTTCTTCTCTCACTGCCCCTAGTTGTTGCCTTGATTGTTTATGCCTATATGCCTTGAGGAAAGTATCATGATTTGCCTTAAAGCAAAGCACTTACACATGCCTTTTAAGGAAATCTCTGGATGCTTTCGGTAATTGAGGATTAGAAAAAAGCTACACTTTCAACCAGAAGAATGAAATAATTTGAATCAGAAGACTAAGAAGTTAGTCCCAGAACATCATAACCAACATTACACAGTGGTACCAAATATGATGTTGGACAAAAGATACAGTTAAAACTTTGTCAAAAATCTGATGTGATTCATCCATGCTAGTAACGTTTCCTAAGTTCACAAGTAGAGCTTTGCTAAATAGACTTAGTTAGTAGTAGTAGTAGTAGTAGTACTGCAAACTTGAGCTGTTTTGACAGCTGTGTTTGTTTTTCTCAGGAATGGGTTACAGACAGTCCATTCATAATATCTCCTCGAATTACTTTTGAGGTTAGTGTCCGTCTTCTTGGAGGACTGATGGCATTGGGTTATACAATTGCAACTATCCTCAAAAGAAGCAGCCATGTCTTCTGCGATGAGAGGGTTTGTGTGAAGACTGATTGGCTAGAGCAACTTAATCGCAAGTATGTTCAGGTATTATTCGATTTAATGTATTGATTGATTCATATTGTTACAGAGTGCTTGAAAGTAATTTTAATTAACGTTAGCGTACCTAATCAGATAATTCCATCTTGAGCATTATATAGTCTTGTTTCAAGTTGTGTCGTGCTACAATACGCAGTTGTAGCTGTTGGAAGATCATCTCTAGATATATAATTTGTATTCACTTGCTTTTCCTTCATATTTTATTAGGTACTACTAATTATAATAAATACAGACTATATGGAGAGTACTACCAACTACTTTCCAGAATATATGATATTCCTAGGGAACAATCACCGGCAATTAGCTAGATGTCATGATGACTGTTAGGAGAAATGGAGCAAAAACTAAGTACACTCACAATAGGAAACAACTAAAGCAGAAATCAAGTAAATACCATACGACAATCAGAGGGTAACTCAGCAGCAGAAGAAGATGAAATGGGGGTAGACACATTGGGACAACAATTTTGGGAATTAGATATTAGTCCCAATCCAGATATCAATGGAAATCTAGAATTCTAGACCTAAGATTAGAACTTATGATCCAAAACCATCTTTACCAAGCATAAGATTAGAAGATAGATTGATCTGTAATCAAGATATCATGCAGAATCAGCACGTTTGAAAATTAATGCTATTGTGCTCTCACATATGCTCTGGCCATCACACTCACTCCCCATTTTCATGTCCTAAGGTATGAACTTCTTTTTGGCTCAATTAAAATAGGTGTTTAGGTTGAGCCTTTTCTAGAATGATGTCCTAACAAGCTGTCACAGTTCAGTTGGTTAGAGTGCCCGTTTAGTAAGCAGGAGGTCTTGAGTGTATCACTGAGTGATTATCTTCTTCTAGTCATTTTATATGTTCTATAACAGGGAGCATTCTCTGAGTTACTTGTGATTGTATGGAGAGAAATTTGAAAAAACTGTACGCATAGCATCCTCACACGAATTCTTGATGAAGCTCTTCTCCACGAATCAAGAGGAAGTTGCTTGAATTTGAGGGTAATGGAGCGAAGGGGCATGGGAAAAAATAGCTCGTTCTTTCTGAATGGGGAGGACTGGAAGTGGTTATGGATATCTATGAACAACCTAGTTGTGGTTGAAAGGAGAATGGGGTGGGTGAGAAAGAGGAGAGAAGGAAGTAGGTTGCTAGTAGATTCCAACAATTACAGGGTGTTCTTAAGGATATCAAAGTTCAAGGATAGGAGAGAGAGAGAGAGGATGCTCCTGGTTACGGCGGGAGGAGATAGATTTAATTGTTGGAAGGAGGTGAAAGAATATTATGTTAAGAAAGCGGGTGATGAGGCGAGTAAGAACGTAGGGGAAAGAGGTATGAATAACAAAACTAAATTAGTGGAGGAGTTAAGGAGGGAATTGTGTCCTCTCTAAAAGTGCTCCGGTAGACACATTGCAGCAACAGGCAGAAAGTTAGGTGGGTAGGGATTCGTGAAGGGAAATCTTGGAAAGATGTGGTGAGAGGTGAAAGGCGACAATTGTGTGGGAGCAAATTGGAGAATCTTGAGTCAGATCATTGAGAGTGGGTGGAGAAAATGATAGGAATGGGTCAAGTCTAGGTTAGGGCAATTGAACTTGGGCCACGACAGGGGTGGAGGCCAAAGTAGTGAAAGATTTAGGGGTAGTTGGATCGCGGGCGGAGCGACATGCTTGGTGCTGATAGATATGGGTTGGATCTAGTTGCATAATGGGGTAAGAGAGAAAATATGGCCTGGGCTGGACATTTGGCATTAAGCCTAGAGGAATTAGGCTTGGGTTAGGTCGAGAAATATGCAGCAAGCTGGTGGGTGGAAGTGTTGTCGCGCCCTGACCCGTTAAGCAAAGATCTAGGTCGATCTACTTAGGGCGTTTGATTCAGTAGAGATGGAGATCGAGAGCAAAGGTTGAGCGATGATGATAGGCATCGGTGAAGCCACCGAAACGAGCGATAAGGAGAATTTGATGGGCGAGAAGGGCAATCAAGGCGTATCAGTGATGAGAGGAAGACAAACGATCCTGAAGGTTGAAGAATTGAGGAACAAGGTGTCTCTGAGGTCGAATCGGGTAAAGGTAGTAAGGCGATAGGAGAAGTGAAGGACCAAGATAATGTAAAGGAGGTAGCTAGACTGGATATCCATCCTATTGCAATTTGTTTTGAGAAAGAAGATTTGAACATTGTGGAGAACAAGATTGGCTCGGGCAACAAGGGGAGGGAGCAGCACATGGAGGGTTGGTTGATGCAGGCATCGGCAGTTAATCACCAAGTGGCTGAGGAGACGAGACTGTTGGGAATTTGACAATCAGATCCTTAGTTGATGGATCAAATATCAAATCCCTGTAACCTGAAAGCAACAATAATAAAAGCAAGAAAAAAAATAAACAACCACAAGAACACAAGATTTATAGTGGTTCACTCTCAATTGAGAGTTACATCCACTTTGCAGCCACTGCAGGAAACCCTTTTCACTATGAAAATAGATTATAAGAGAGATAACTGTTTCCCTAGCCCTCATTCTACTAGAATAAAACCCTAGGACTCTTGCTTACTCTCTCTCTTGTGATATTTACATGAGTAGAAGTCCCCCCTTTATATAGTAGAGCCCAATGCCAAAAAATAGATGTGTGAAAATCTCAAGATATCCTTTTTGATAAGTATATACTCTTTTGGATGAGTACATTCTCTTTCAGATAAGCATATATATCCTTTTCAGATGAGTATATGCCCTTTCAGATAAATATATTCCTTTTCAGATAAATATGTTTTCTTTCAGATAAATATATACCTTTTTATAGATAAGATTGTCTGCACACATACTCAACAATCTCCCACTTGGAGACTAATTCATTATCTCAATTGTTTTTTCCACCTGCAATGACCATGACTTCCCAATCAACAGCTGAGATGCCCCATTGAAGTTGTACACAACTTCAATTTCTCAACTGTAACAACCTTGGTCAACATATGCCGCTTGTTGCCATCATGTTCTTCTTTTAACCGGTAAACCCATTTGTTTTGCAAGGCCTTTTTCCGTTGTGGTAGTTTTGCCAGCTCCCATGTTTGATTACTCATAAGAGAATGCATCTCATCTTTAATGGGTAACTCCCACTTGATTGATTCATCACCCTGTAAGGCTTCATCAAAACTCTCTGGTTTACCCTTATCAATCAACAAGATGCAGTTCAGAGATGGTGAAAATCTTTGTGGTGGTCTCACAATCTTGGAAGATCTTCTCACTTCTGTCACAAGAGTGGTTGGATTTACCTCTGGAGCCATACTTTCCTGATTTTCCTCAGCAATGTCATCTTCAACTTCCTGAGTATTTTGTTGCAACTGATTCACTGGAATGTCTCTCAAGTGGATCACTTCATGCCTTTTTACCTCAGAATATGTTACTTCTAAACTCTTGCCCAAACTATCCTTGTACATAACTTTCTCATTGAAGATTACATCTCCGCTCCTAATGATCTTCCTGTTTTGGTTATCCCAGAAACAATAACCAAACTCACTGTCACCATATCCAATGAAAAAACATTTTTTTGATTTAGGATCAGGTTTACCTCTAGCAGCAGCATCAATATGGATATATGACAGGCAACCAAATATTCTTAGAAAAGACAGGTTTACCTTTTTGCCATTCCAAACCTCCTTGGGTATTCTGCAATCCAAAGAAACTGAATGACCCCTATTGATTAAATAGGTTGCAGTGTTAACTGCATCTGCCCAAAATACTTTAGGCAGCCCTGCATGCATTCTCATGCTCCTTGCACGCTCATTCAGTGTCGTGTTCATCCTTTCTGCAATACCATTCTGCTGAGGTGTACCTGGAGTAGTCTTCTCCATCTTGATCCCATTGTTAGCACAAAACTGTTTGAAATCCCATCAATGTATTCTCCACTATTATAAGATCTCAAATACTTAACTTTAAGATTAGTTTCATTCTCAACCATAGCTTTCCATTTTCTTGAAGCATCAAATACATCAGATTTATTCTTTAGAAAATAAATCCATACCTTTTTGGTTGAGTCATCAATGAAAGTCACAGAGTACCTAGATCCCCCAAGAGATGTCACTGTCGAAGGCCCCCATACATCTGTATGAACTAACTCTAGTTTTTCCTGCTTCAACTGCTTTCCTGCTCTGGAGAAGCTAACCTTTTTCTGTTTTCCAAGGATACAGCTTTCACACAACTTATGCTCTACAGATTTTAAATCCGGCAAATTACCATTTGCCACCATGACCTTCATTCCTTTTTTACTCATATGCCCAAGTCTGCAATGCCATAAGTCAGAGTTCATACCAATGTCAACAGCAGCCACTGTATCCTTGCAACTTGAAATCATATAGAGAGTTCCAGTTTTGCTCCCTTGAGCAACAACCATGGCACCTTTGGTAACTTTCCAAGCATTATCATTGAAAATCACCTTATGCCATTCACTATCAAGCTGTCCAATAGAAATCAGATTTCTCATCAACTTTGGCACATGTCTCACCTTTTGGATCTTTCCAGACATTCCCATTTGGCATCTTCAATTTAACATCACACAGACCAACAATATTCAAAGGTTCTCCATCAGCAAGATAAACCTTCCCAAAATTTTTAGCAACATAATTCTCAATTATTTTGCCATATGCAATGGTATGAAAAGACGCCCCAGAATCTAGAACCCAAAACTCAAGAGGATTATCAATAGCCAAGAGTAAAGCATCATCTACCTCATCTGTTACAGTATTTGCAGTGTCGTCTTTATTCTCACTTTTTTTCTTCAGTAAGCAACAATTTTTCTTCATGTAGCCCTTTTTCTTGCAGTTCCAGCATTCTAGATTTCTTTCAGATTTAGATTTGCTTCTTCCGTTCCTTGACTTAGATTTGCCATTATTGCGATTAGAATTTCTATCGCTCTCTCTTCCCCTGTTTTCAACATTGAAGGCAGAATTTGCAGCTGATGTTTCACGTGAGTTGATCTTCCGAATCTCTTCTGCAAGAACTTGATCACAAATATCATTGAAGTTCAACTTTGAACTCCCAACAGAATTGCTCATTGCTGCTCTCATGGGCTCCCAACTATTTGGCAGTGATGCCAATAGTATCAAGGCACGTACCTCATCATCAAAGTCAATCTCAACAGAAGATAATTGATTAACAATAGTATTAAACTCATTAAGATGAGTTGCCACAGAATTACCTTCACCTATTTTCAAGTGAAATAGCTTCTTCATGAGAAAAACCTTGTTATTTGCTGAAGGTTTTTCATACATGTTAGATAGCATCTTCATCAGACTTGCAGTTGTTTTCTCCTTTGCTACGTTGTGAGCAACATTCCTTGACAGTGTCAGCCGAATAACCTCCAGCACCTGTCGATCAAGGAGATCCCAATCACTTTCTGAAATCTTTTCAGGTTTTTGACCCAAGAGTGGTTCATGCAGCTTTTTCCCATACAGATAATCCTCGATTTGCATTCTTCAAAAGACATGATCTGTACCATCGAACTTGATGATCCCATGCGATGAGTTTTCTTCGCTATACATTGCTTTCAATCTCAAAACCCGAAGCTCTGATACTAGTTGTTGGGAATTTGACAATCAGATCCTTAGTTGATGGATCAAATATCAAATCCTTGTAACCTGAAAGCAACAATAATAAAAGCAAAAAGAAAAATAAACAACCACAAGAACACAAGATTTATAGTGGTTCACTCTTAATTGAGAGTTACATCCACTTTGCAACCACTGCAGGAAACCCTTTTCACTATGAAAATAAATTACAAGAGAGATAACTGTTTCCCTAGCCCTCACTCTACTAGAATAAAACCCTAGGACTCTTGCTTACTCTCTCTCTTGTGATATTTACATGAGTAGAAGTCCCCCCTTTATATAGTAGAGCCCAATGCCAAAAAATAGATGTGTGAAAATCTCAAGATATCCTTTTTGATAAGTATATACTCTTTTGGATGAGTACATTCTCTTTCAGATAAGCATATATATCTTTTTCAGATAAGCATATATATCCTTTTCAGATAAGCATATATATCATTTTCAGATGAGTATATGCCCTTTCAGATAAATATATTCCCTTTCAGATAAATATATTGCCTTTCAGATAAATATATACCCTTTTTTAGATAAGATTGTCTCCACACATACTCAACAGAGACATCAGTCGGACGCTTCAAAGTTGGTCTTGAAAATCTCAGCCAAAATCAGTAAGTGGAAGCTTTTCTATTGTTTGAGTCAATTGTGAGCGGTAAAACCAATGCTAAACCAACTAAAGAAAATAAGTAGGAATAAGGAGGAGGAATCAAAGAGACAATTACAGGGAACTCAAGATATTGGAATGGGAGGTTAACTATGAAAAGAAAGAAAGAAAAATCCAGAAGCAGTGCAGGAACAGAGAGGGAAATCAGTGGCAGTATAAATGGCTCTTAGGATACTATCTTGGAATATCCAGGGGTTGAATATTGAGGAGAAGCTGTTTATTGTAAAGCAATCTCTTTAAAAGTGGAGAGTAGATGTCGTTTGTTTTTAGGAGACAAAAATGAAAGAAATAAATACTGGGGTGACAGAAAATTTGTGAAACAAACAAGGTGTAGAATGGGAATTTAAGGCAGCACATGGGAGCTCAAGCGTTTAGAGGTTGGGCAAATTAATAGATTGTTGGAATGAGTTTTCACTAGTGTTTATGAGAGTAGCATTAGAGGACAAGGACAGACTCTTTGGGAAGGTTTGAGAGAATGTAGGAGAAAAGGTGGATCGAAGCCATGGATGTTTGGAGGCAATTTTAATGTGGTGCTTTACCCTTATGAAAGATTAGGAATAGGTACTGGCGGGGGACTACTCAGGAAAATTCAAGGATGTCATTATGGAGCTTGAATTGTATGATTTGCCTTAAGGTTGAGGAAGATTCACTTGGTCTAATTTAAGGGATAATCCATCATGTCCTGGCTAGACAAGTTTCTAGTGTCAAGGAGTTTGGAAGAGACATTCCCTTGTATGCGGCAGCAGTTACTACCTAGATCGATCTCGGATCATCATCCTATTATGTTGGTAATGGAGTGGATGAAGCGAGGTCCTTGCCTTTTTAGATTTGAAAATTCATCGCTGTAGATCAAGGGTTTTGAACAACAAGTGAAGCAATGGTGGGAAGGTATGAGCGAGGAGGGATGCAAGCTTCCTGGTGGCTTGTAAGCTGAAGGTAGTGAATGAGGAAGCCAAAAAATGGAGGACAGAGCAGTTCCCATAGGGCAGCAAAGGGAAAACTTGTGAAATAATCTGCAGGAAGTTGATAGAATAATTATAGAGGGTGGGAACGGTGAGGAACTTCAGAAGAGAAGGACATAATTGAATAATGAGTTGGTTCAGTTGATGAAGATGGAGGAAATCTCGTTCCCCCAGAAGTCACGAGCTTTATAGCTGAAGGCAAGGGACAATAATACTGCCTTTTTCCATAGAATGACAACTGTGCATAAGAGATTCAATTTTATTAGTAAGTTACTGATAGGTTATCACATGATAGAAATAAAGGATGAGTTAAAGGAAGGAATTAGTGGATATTATGAGAAGATGTACATGAAAATAATGGGGCGCCAACCATTACAAGATGAGTTGAATTTTCAGTTGCCGCAATTGAAGCTAGGTTTGGGGAAGAAGAGATCGATAGTGCATGCAAAGAATGTGATGGCGATAAGGCTCTAGGACTGGATGCATTTTCAATGGCATTTCTTAAGTCAAATTGGGACACTATTAAAGGAGATGTACTATAGTTTTTTGACTATTTTTATGACAATGAGAAATCCGTCAAGTCGTTAAATTTTAGTTCATGGTATTAATTCCTAAGAAAACAGGGCAGTAAGTGTTGTTGATTTTAGGCCTATAAGTTTAGTGGGTTATGTGTACAATTTGCTATCCAAAGTGTTGGCGAAAATAGACAGGTGGTAGAGATAGTTGTGAGCCAAAATCAGAATGCTTTCATCAAGGGAAGACAGATTCTTGATGTTGTCCTAATCGCCAATGAGGTATTGGACAGTCAAATAAAATCCAGAAGAAGGAGAGTAATGTGTAAATTTGACATGAAAAAGGCCTATGATCACGTGTCATGAGACTTTCTAATGTATATGCTTAGAAGACTGGGGTGCGAAGAAAAATGATGCAAATGGATGTATTGGTGCATATTGTCAGCTTCGAAGTTCTTTAATTCAAGTAGGGTTTTAAGACAAGAGGATCCCTTGTTCCTATTTTTGATGAAGGCACTGGACAACTTATTCAAGAGGGTAGTAGAATGCAGTTTGATGGAAGTTTTCAAAGTTGGGAGGCTTAATAATGAGATGCTGGTATCTCTTCTCTTATTCTTTGATGATAACATTGTTTTTTGAGGTGTGAAAGAGGAACAATTATTAAACTTAAGGGCTGTTTTGCTAGGCTTTCAGGCAGTATCAGGGCTGAAAATTAACATTGAAAAAAGTGAACTGCAGTAGGAAAGGAAGTGAATGGCAGGGAACTGGCTGCCATTATGGGATGCAAAACGGTTAGCTTTCCCATGAAGTATCTATGCCTGCCTCTGGGTGCCAAATACAAAGAGAAAGCTATATGGGATGGAGTGTTGGAGAGATTTGAGAGGAAACTAGCAGGGTAAAAAAAACACTACTTATCGAAAGCTAGAAGGCTCACCTTGATAAAGAGTGTATTATCTAACCTGCTGGTGTACTTTATGTCCTTATTTCAATTACCAAGAGAGGTGGCCAGCAAGATGGAAATGATCAAGAGAAGGTTCTTATGGGGCAGTATGGGAGATACTTGCAGATATCATCTAGTAAGATGGAAAGTGTTAGAGCAGCCGGTTGACAAAGGAGGGTTGGGCATCAAGGATCTAACTTTATTTAACAAGGCCTTGATGAGAAAATGGATGTGGAAGTTTATGGCAGAGAAAGGGGGGCTGTGGAGGAAGGTTGTGGGATGTAAATATGGAGTTGGATGGAGGCTGGATTACGAAAGTGAAGAATGAGAAGTGTGGAGTGTGTGTGGGGAAGTCCATTAGAAGTGGGTGGGATGAATTCAAACCATGGATAGAATTTAAAGTGGGAAGAGGAGACATGGTTAAATGTTGGAAGGATAAGTGGTGCGATGATACAACTTTGAGGGATTGGTTACCCTCTGCAGGGTATTGAAATGGAAAATCATGTGGAGGATACTACAGCATGGAAGCTGGGCAGTAGGGACAGGAAGCAATTTGCTGTAAAATCTTATTATAAAAGGCTCAGCAGCAGTGAAGCAAGGGGAGAGTTTCCCTGGAAACTAATATGGAAGACATGGGTGCCTCTTAAAGTGTCTTTCTTCACATGGGAGGCTATACCGGAAAAAATGTTAACTGAGGAAGAAGGGAAAAATCCTAGTGAACCGATGATACCTACGTAAAGAAACAGAGGAGGCAGTTAATCACTTACTGCTAGGCTGCAACTGGACTGCTCAGGTGCGGGAGAGGGTTTTAAATCTGTTGGGTTTGGCTTGGGTTCAGGCAGGGAATATAGGGGAGGCATTTCTGGCTTGGAGTGGACAGAGAGTTGCAAAAGAGAAGAAGATATTGTTGTGTATGATTCCTCAACTAGTATTTTGGGTCACATGGAAAGAAATAAAAATAAGGTCTTTTGATGATTTGGAAACACCTATAGCATTACTGAAATACTCGTGGTTCATACAAGGTAAGAAGAGAATCCTTGAAGGGAACCTTCTCTCCCTGTCTTGCAACTACATATTTATAGATGAAGAGGTTGGCTTCCATTATCGAAGAAGCCTCAACGTGTCTTCTCTTTTGTGTTTTGTCTTTTTATAGTCTGATCTTTGTCATAACGCACGGTTTTTTCATTGCTTTTGGCAAAAGGTAGTGACTTCAATGAGAAGAAGAATACACCCACAATGCTAGGCCAACACAATGAACCAAGAGCTGTTAGAATATTGCAAAAAGGAAATGCAGGATTTATTAGACAAAAAAATTTATTTGAGCTAGTAAATTTCCTTGGAGTTATCTAGGATTTTATGTATACAAAAATGCTAAAACAGAAAGGCAAGTACCTAGGTTAGTTATAAACTACAAACCTCTCAACAATGACCTACGAAGGATTAGGTATCCATTCCCTAACAAAATAGATTGAATCTTTAGATTATCTATAAAGGCTTAGTATTCTCAAAACTTGAGTTGAAGTCACAATGTTGGCAAATTCAAGTAGCAGAGAAAAACAAGTACAAAGTGACATTTAACATACCCTTGTGACATTCCGAATGGAATGTAATGCCCTTCAGACTCAAAACTGATCCTTTTGAATTCCAAAATATGATGAATGATGTATTCGATCCTCATACCACATTTATAATAGTATACATAGATGTGATGCCTTCAGTCATTACCTTTGACAAAAGTAAAGAAAAAATTGTATATCATGATAATTTGCAATGGACAAAACTCAAAAGAGAAGAAGAGACGATGAGGCTTCTTGAGTAATGGAAGTCAATTCCTTTAGAAGAAGCAAATATTACAAGAAGACAACACAGAAAGAAGACGACATATCAAGCAAGCTTCTCCAACTGGGGAAGCTGCTTCATATATAATTATGTAGTTCACGATAGAGATAGGAGGTTCCTTGTTAGGATTTTCTTCTTACTTTGCATGAGCAAATAATTTTCTGTTTAACAAATTAGAGGACACTTGTTGGAGCTCTTTCTATATCTATCTCTTTAAGTAAAAGTTCTACCCGAAAAAAATGCACCGAGGTTTTCATTATCTTAATTATCTTATGTAGTTACATATATTCAAAAGTCTTCATTCCTTATCTATCCTAGATTGATTTAATTCCTGATTATTCATTATTGCTTCTGGTTTTAGCATTTTCCGGAGCAATTCTCGTCTTGGCTATTTCCTCAACTGTTTAATACCTGGTCTAACTTCTGAGAAACCACGTTTCCTGCTGCAACTATGGTAATTGACCTTCCTACCACCTCCAGGCAATTGCTGTAGGACTGCCATAATCGAATGGATAGCAAGTTACAGAAAAAAAAGTTGTCCACATCATTTTTGTGGTCTTATATCCTTAAAGAGTGTAGTCCAGTATCAAAGTTGGGCATGGCTTGGTTGAAGTTGGTCAGGAAAAATTGAAATTTAAGCAGTATTTGTTCTAAAAGTTTTGACAACTCATCTCAAGCTTAGCAGAATACTTGCTCAGTTGAGCCCTAAGCAGAACTTTTATGTTTAGAGTTTTTAATTTTAGCAATCCCTCTCCCTTCCCAACCTTTTTTCCTGTCCAAACAGCTATCTACATATGATACTGTATGGAAAATCTGTGGTGCACAAGTTGGATCACTAGTAGGATATGTTACAGTCAACAAAAATTTACTGTCTGCGGTAGAATTTGCAAAGTAACTTATTCTCCTTCTATATAAGCTTTGTAGTGTGCAAGTTTAGAACTAATTAAATTGTTTCTGATCTTAAAAAAAGGTGCAAGGTAGAGATCGTTCATATGTCAAATATGTTGCTGAGCAGCTGGGTCTGGAAGGTTCATATGTTCCTCGCACATACATAGAACAAATTCAGCTGGAGAAGCTTGTAAATGATGTTATGGTATGAATCCAGCTGGTCTTGCATGTGCCTGATTTTTGTATGATGCTAATCTGATCTGGTCAGTCTACAGGCGCTACCAGATGATTTGAAGACAAAGCTAAGCATAGATGATGATTTGGTTTCAAGCCCTAAAGAAGCCCTTTCCCGAGCCTCTGCTGATAGAAGAATGAAATATCTTAGCCGGTATCTCTACTGCTGTGAGATTCTATGCATGTGTTATTTAACTGAGAGGTTGACAAATAACAAAAGAATTAGGAGAATATGAAAGGGGTAAACTTTAGTCTGGGTATCTTCCCTCTCTGGCCATTCTAAGTTTGATATATTTCAGATATCAGAGCATCAGTTTAGCTGTAGCAGGCCGTAAACTATGTTAATTAATCAATTGTGCTTTAGATATTATTTGATTCTCCCAAGTTCTTTCCTTTCTTAATAACTTTTTGTTCTGAAGAGAACTTATCACAGAATGTTAGTAAAGTATACTTATGCAGTGCATTTATCGCAAAATTTACTGATGCTTACTCTGTGGTTCCTCTTGCAATGCCATCTATATATTGACAGAGGTATATCACAGTCATACACAAGTCAGCGGGATAAGCATATATCAAAGCTGACAAGACTGGCTGTTAATAATAGAATGTTTAATGGAAGGACCCCAGACTCACCAGTTCCACTTGCAAACCAGGTCTGTATATTATGCTTGTCAAGTACTGTAGCTGTTGTGGTAACCTCTCCATAAACTGCTGCTTAATGCAATGAACACTGTGTTTTGTCTGTTCTAAAAAGGAAGCAAAGGGTTGAAATCTTACTCTCCTGTTGTCAGGCCTTATGGTAGTTTTACTCATTTTTAACCTTAAGTACTCATTTGAAGAGAATGTGACAAATTCATGGCACGATTGCTGGATTCTCCAAATTAATGTTAGATTAAGGAAGAACCTGTGAAACCTGATGATTTCTACACCTGATACATACCCTAGGACTCAGCATCTGCACCTGATTCCAAGTAATGTGCAATTTTAGTGCAGAGGAGGTCAATCAATACCTTGCACCACCACCTAATCATCATTGCGACTCCAAAAGAGAATTTTTTTACCCTGTGGATTGTTTGGTTTTTCTTTTCCCTTCATAGTTTTCTTACATTCCTTTCATGATATCTAAAGACAGTAGTTTTCACAAATCAATTGGCTTTTGGATTATGTTAGGGAGTCATTACTCAGCTCTCAGAACAAATATCTACCCTGAATGAGAGGATGGATGAATTTACATCTCGTATTGAAGAGTTGAACTCCAAGATCTCTGTCAGGAAAGTTTCAGCTAGCCAGCAAAACTTGGCTCTGCAGGCTGAAGCATGTAATGGGTCTGCACCTGCTTCTCTCTTTGTGACTGGCTTGGGCAATGGCGCGTTAACTGGATCCTTACTGCCAAATTCTTCATCTTCTTCTCAATTGGCAAGGGAGTCCCCACTGATGGAAGAGGTAACAAAAGGGAACTCATTCCTAATTTTATTTTGGTAAAAAGGGCCCAAGGTGATAACCATGGTGTTATTATAAACATAAAGAGCTCTATTGATTACTCTCTATGACTACTTTATTGAAAATAGAGTATCATGTCTGGTGCCTGGATAGATAACAAATATGGAGAAGAAAATTCATTTATTGTATCACGGGGAATTTAGTATCGTAAACTTGTATTTCTTGCTAAAGCTATTGGACATGTTTGAGGATCAGTGTTTTAAGCCTTAGCTAGAAAGTGGCATGAGCAAAAAGTAAGAACAATGAAATTTGGAGCAAAGCAGTGACTGAACCTCTGTTTGAAAGTAACTGAAGAGCAGCAAATCGACCTTATTGTCTTGGAGGGATGAAAACCAAAGTTGATATGGATGAAGGATATGAATATATAGGCCATGGAATTCATTTAGTTGCGAGTAAATCACTTGCACCAAAAGTTTTAGTTATTCTTTCTCGCGTTTTGCTTCATGTATGAATTATTGTGCATGTACTATTGACAATTGCTGAGAAACTTCAACTGTTCACAATTAACCTTCATCCCTATGTCAATTATCTTCCCTCTTTATGTTCTCTTCATGCTGTCATCGGGACCAAAAATCCAAGCACTGGGCATTGGATTTTTGCATTTAATTTCTTTTTTAGGTTAAGACTTTATCAGAGTGGCTTACAGATCCATAACTGGAGTTGACTGTTGATGACTACTGATTTGCTTTTGACCTTTGATTCCAATTTAGTTTCCTTATATTATTGTCTGATTATTTAATCCATTTGTTGAACAGGTATTGCTTATTGCACGTGGACAGCGTCAAATCATGCATCAGATAGACAATCTGAGCAATCTTCTCCATGAATACTGGGGAGCAAGGTCTTGCCAAGAAAGAACAGATAGAACAAGCAGAGCCATTGATGTGGACTCCATAGGTGTCCCTCTTCTTCTAACTTTAGCACTTGGTGGGTTAGGTGTCTATGTATTGAAGAGTCTGACATCCCAGAAATAATAATCTGGCTGAGCAGCTAATTTTCAGCATGACATGAAATTTCTCACCCCCTTTGCTCTGGTGCTGCTGTTTTTGCCATAACCCTTTGAAAGACACAGAAAATAAGGAGTTTGTAGGTTTAGAAGGTGTCACTATTTAGTTTGAGTGCTTCATCGTGGTCTGGCCGAACTGTAAATAATACTTACTAAATATTTTCAATTCCGAAATAAAGGCCTCTCTTTATCGGGATGCTGATGAGTTACACCATTGATGGTGATAATATATTTTGTAACTTCTGAAGATCGTTCAAATTTTTCAGGGCCTCTGACATGATTTATAAATTAAAATGCTTTTACAGAATGCAGCACCATAACAGATGATTGATCTTTACAACTTTAGCTTTTATTTGTTTTGATTCATTTCAACTGATACGAAGAAAAAAAAGAAACATTAAAATAAGAAGTTCCTTGGTGTTCACTGTGAATCCCACTTGCTAGATAGATGGGAAGTCACAAGGGAGACATTGTGAAAGTCTACTGTGTTAAGAGGAAATCCTAGTAATAATGGCCTGAGATCCCAGCTTCATTAAAATGGAAAGCAAACGCATCAGTCTCATGAGTGTAGGTACTAAACAAGGGGAAATTACTCATTGATAATAACAGACATGAGATCAATATATGATATATATAAAACAAAGTAGAAGGAGTCAAAATGAGTTTGCATGGTCTAATTCTCCTATGAAAATAGTAAAGAAAAAAGTTATAAATTAGTCATATCATACGTAAGTCACAAATGAATATATATATGTAGTAATTCATTGTAGAATATGCTGGCAAATCAAAGTATACAGTTCATGTGTCTGTTGTTTTGATAGCCTCACTTGAATACAATCTTTCTTTGTTATTATATTTTAACAACTGCACCACCATTTAGTAATTGAACATAATATACTTTTCTCATGGAACAAATTATAAATGATCCTGGACAGTAAAATGTATATATTTGCATTATACTTTGTGTAATCAGGTTGTCCTTGAGCGAGTTTACTGAAGGGCCTACTACTGAGTGCTCTTTCTTTCCTGCAAGTTGTACATAATATGTTTCAAGTGCTAAATTAAAGTACTTACCAGGTAATCAATAAATTACTACCAACCAGGAAGGGGCTAGGCGGCTAAAGCCTGCCACGAGTTAAAGGGGACAAAAGAATGAACTAAGTTACCAAGTTGGCCATAGCTGGCACTAATTTCTACTTATTTCCTTTTTCTTTTCCTTTATCTGAATCTTGGGCACAACCATTTTGCCAACAGCATATACAAAAATCTGTCAAACAATTAATTCACCACTATGTGAGAAATGATATGGGCATTCGGCTTGTAATCAATGATCTTAATCAAAGTAGAATGCATGATTTACACCTTTATGTGAATGAAGAGCCCATTACAAAAGCCACTCATATTACACTAACAGAGGCACCAGAAACCATCAGTAAAATGTAGTAAACCATATGGAATCATACCAGTTCAAGGAGAAAGAAAGAAGGGCACAAAAAGTTGAAGAATGGGTCTCCAAGGCTGTACAAAATTCACAAACCCATCCATAGCAGAGATATCAAAATAAAAAATAAAGTACTCCAACATGAATGCATATAGGAACAACTACTTATATATTGATCAAAACAAAGTATATTGCCCAACAAGCAGAAGGCAAATCCCAAAATCAAGTATATCACTTAAAAGTACAAATTTTATCTTGTCCATCAGACAATAAGAGAGGAAGAAAGCTCTTTTACATCCGTTGTCACCTGCTTGTAATCTGCCTCTAATTTACTTTGTTCCTCTGGACCTAGTTCTCCCTTAGTAGGCTTGGTTAGCACCAAAACGCAGCAAGTTGGCCGCTTGGTGGCTCCTGCATTGGCAAGATCCTGAAATGACAGGGAGAGAGAGATAGCAAGATGCTTTTAGTTTTACATTCATGAGTTTAACCTCAACACAATAACATAAATAAGGTTTCATTTTGCTATATATCTTTTTCTTGTTTCTTTAAAACCACAAGTATATATCTATTATTTGCATATCACATGCAGGTGCAACCCTTCACAAATATAGTTTGGAGGTTAAGATTTTGCTGAATATGTTTGGTGTGAACATTATAGAATAGCCAGCATAAAGTGCCAGGTAATAGAGAGAACAACGAAAAAGTAAACAACAAAGTACATGCAGTTACTGTTGGAGACAAAAGTTGCTCGGTATGTTGATTGTCACCCTAATAGTGTCAGAAAATGCCATTTCACTGAACTAGACCCCAGATGTTCTCTGGGTAAAATATCTTGCTTTAGCTTGCCAATATAAGAAATCAAAAAGATGAGAGAGAAATATAAACCACAGCTGCGAAATTATACTTTTGATATTTCAATTGACCTTAAGGATCAACTGGATCACTAGACCATCATGATTAAGGAACCCATGCAACAAGTGATAAAAAGATTTGATATGCCACCTGGTGGAAGAGACAACACTAGGCCTACAGGCTACCCCCTCAAAGAAAAATAGAAAAAACCAAACACAATCGCAAACTTACTTCTTTTGAGGGAACATAGATGTATGGAATGTCAGCCTCCTCACATAAGATTGGCACATGAGTTATGACATCAATAGGAGATATGTTCCCAGCTATAACACATAACCTGCTCCACCCACCAAAAAAAAAAAAAATGTAATCAATTATCAAAATAGATCTACCATTTGCAGTGATAAGCTTTTGAACAACTAGAGTAAGAATGATTATAGTAGTTTGTGGCATCCAAGAGAGAACACCTTCCAAAGGTTCATAAAACAATTTGAGGCGCAGCAACCGATCATGTTCAACTGCGTCAGTAGAGATATAAAAAAGACACTTCTTTCAGAAAGTAAAACATGGCATATAGGTTAATGACCTTTTAGAAAAAGGGAAGTCAAGAACATGGCACCAGCACCTAACTATGGTGTATTTAGGCCAGAGAAAACCAATACTTGACAAGACCTAATCATTCTTCTGAACTTACATTACTATTACAACATTGAGCGAAGCTTGAACTTCGGTTAGCATTATACCCTCCACCCAACAGCCCTCCCCCGAAAAAGAAGGAAAAAAGACCAAACAAAAAAGAGACATGAAAGGATATCATCCCTCCACATGATGTGCTGAACATAACTAATCATGATAATAAAAAAAAAAAAGAAAACAACTGCTCAAAGATGAATCATGTTATAAAAGACCTGCAGCGAGTCCAAAGAAAAACAAACTTTTGAAAAGTTTTTAGGGTACAAGGGAGGGATATAATATTCCTTTAATTCTTTTCATTGAGTCAACAGATTATACAAGCATGCAGATAATACAACAGAGAAGGATGAGGAAGCAATCTCTAACAATCTCAGATGTACATAAAGCTCACCCTTTGTGGCCCCGCCTAATACTTTTAACCACTTCCTTCACTCCTCTCTTCAAGCACTTGCGTTCAGCAGCTACAGAAATACAAAGCAAATGTATAGTTGCAATGAAAAGTGCATCACAAGAACAATATATCAAATGGTTTAGAAGAAAAATCTATAAAATATGTACTGAACAACTACTAAAGAATGCTCAAATTCCTTCATAAATAAGACCAATCACGCAAAACCCATCTCACATCTAAATTTCTAGAGGAAAGAAAGAAGTTCTGTTTGGTTTGTCCATCAAAAAGCCTGAAAGTATTAGTTAATAACATTGAGTTGAATTTAAGACTTTCATCCATATTTTGGAACCCAAGAATTCCATATAAATTATGAGCACAATAATATCACTCTTCACAGCCAAGGTGTTTTTTCCCTTTAAAAAAGAAAAGAAAGAAACACAAAAGACAACAAATGAAGTTCGGATTTCTCCATTTTTAGTTTTAGTTTCTTGGCTCAAAATTTCTCACAAACCAAAAGAAACTGGGAGTTCAAATCCTAATCCAAGAAAAACCCACCTGGCATTTTCCTGTGGGAAAAGATTGGATGACATATGGTTACGTTCATAATTTTCAAGAACATATTTTGAGAAATAGAATTCTTTCAAATATTACACGAAAAAGACAAAAGAAACAAACCAAGTTAACCAGACTGAACTGAGTTCAAACCAATCATGCTTTAGTAAGCCATAAGGAAAGCAAATGTTTACCTACATATACTAGACAGTAAACCATATAGGTATATGTATGTACATAAACAATGCCTGCGTCCAATATGTATTACCTCTGCTGACAAGCTTGAGCGTGCGCTTGCAGAGTTTCTTGCCGGCAAGGGGTTTGGCAATGGGAGCCAGAGCCAGCATCTTCTTCCTCTCCTTCTCCTTCTGCTTGGTCTTCTCCGCTTCACTATCGCTCCCCATTTCTCCTCTTCGCTCGCTCTCAATGTCTCTCTCCGCCTCCTCACCAAATTTTTTGAGAAAAGAGCACAGCAAGGAGTACCACGACTGATGGTGGAGAAGAAATTAGGGTTTATACTCCTTCAAGGGTTTAAGCTTGGGGTTGCTTGCCACGTGCTGCCTTCTGTGCTTGTGATCGTGGGCTGTGGTTGCTGGCCCAAGTGAAGCATGGTCGAGAATCCCTTTTTCAGAATTTCGTCTTAAAGTGAATCAAATACATTTCAGTATTTACATTGATATTGTTACCATTAAATCTAATATTTTAAAATTTAAATTTATGTTGTTAAAGATAATTTACATTAACATCATTTTCAAATTTGAAATAATAAAATTATAAATAAATTTCATTTAAAACTCTGACGATTATACTTTATCTTCAAACAGACCTTAAATTTCAAAATGTATTCAAACTAACCTCAACGTTTGAATTTTATCTAAATTAAACCTTCCATCTAAATCATTTAAGTGATATTTGTAAAAAATGCATTTATTGAAGGCAAAAAGAAACTTACATCAGCAAAATATATAAGGCTAAACGACAACATTCGATATTTTTTCCATTTTGGTGTTCTCTCCATTTCAGTAACCTAAATCTTGTTTTTTCTCTCTCAATTCGTCATTCAATACCAAAATCAAAATGTTTGATTATCAAAATTACAACAAAAAGTATGTTATTTTACTGCTTTATACTATATTTACATATAAGTTGTCTTTTTTCAGTGTTTGATGTTATTAGGAAGCATGGGTATTAAGTTCGGGAAGTATGAATATGTTAAACTTTTTTAGTGGTTGCGAAATTGCTGATGCTTTTGATAGCATGAATTGTCATTGTCTAGTTATTGGCTATGCATTATTAAACTGAAATCATTGCAAAACACAAAGTTACTAAGGTTTGAAAATGAAATTTTCAAGTATGTTCATAATTAGTTATCATTAAATTATGAATTTTCTTTTCTAGGCTAATTTGAGTTTTTTAATAATTTCGTATGGTCAAAATAATTACATCAATTACTTTAAGAATGTATTATTGCGTTTAATTCAATTGAGGTACTTTAGTATTTCACAGTGGATATTGAGTGGTAGTAATAGTAAGGATTGGGTTGCTTTTATAACATGTTGGACCATATATGTGTCTTATTATAATTTATATATATTCTATGTGTATAAAATGTAGATTGCATGCATAAAATACTTTCACATAAGGGCTTTTAAAGTTAGCATGCATTATTAACTACACACTATTTTATTGTCTAAGGTGTTGGTATGTTGATTTGTCTTTAGGACGCTACAATGGTTTCATTTTACTTCACATGTTACTTGTGTAATGATGGACACTTTACTATCAATGTTGGTAAAAGTTACTATTCAAATGAAGTGGTTGTATTTGATAATGTTGATAATGATAGGTTATTACTAGTAAATTAAAAAGAATGTTAAAAGAGGTAAGAGTTGTTAGTAAAGGTAAATTCTTTTATGTTGTGCTTGGACTTACAATGTTAGGTGGTCTTAGAGAGTTAAGTAGTGACGTTGAACTTATGGACATGTTAGATGTGATGTCTAAAGCCACCAGAGACATTCATATATTTTTTTCTAATATAGAAGATGATTTGGCTGATGTAGTTGTTAGTAATGATCATATGCATAATGAGGATAAGCATATTGAAATAAAAGTTGAAAATGTGAATATTGATATAGAGATGGATGAAGATGAGAGAATTTGGTGGATAATGATTATGAGGTTGACATGGAGGAAGATGTTAAGCACAATATGAATCCTAAAGTGCCTATGCATAACATGAAGTGTCAACCAATTTTGGTAGGGTTAGTAAGCCAAGATTTGATAAGTTTAATGTTGAATACTCAGATGAGCTTCATACACCACCTAGATCCAATTAAGATGGTGAAGTCCAAAGTAATTGTGAGTTTAATGCTAACACTGACATGGTCAATACAATATTCAAGGTTGGCATGATAAGGCTAGGGAGATAGTTACTTAGTATGGAATTAAAAAAGGTTATAATCCGAAATTTTACAAGAGTGAGGTTAATAGACTAAGAGTGATATATAGGAATGGGTGTGGTGGACTCTATTGGTCTCTCGGTTAAGAAAAATACATTCATTTGCTATGAAGACATACCACCAGACATATACTTTTAACAAATCATTTTACAACAAATTGGTCACTGCTAGATTCATTGCAAATAAGTATATAGGTTTATTTAAAAGAGAATCGAATGTTAAGATAAGTTCTTTGATGGAGGTAATAAAGACAGATTTAGTTTGTGATGTTTCAAGAGGTATTTGTATTAGAGCTAGGCAAATTGCTATGCCTAAGATATATGGAACTGAAGCACATCAGTGTCAAAGGCTAAGAGATTATTGTGAAGAAGTGAGAACACAAAATTCAGGGAGTTCATTGATTTTAAGTTTGGATAAATTGACTCCCATATTAAACCCTATCTTTTAAAAGGTTTATATTTGTTTGGATAATTATAGGAAGGGTTTTTTGAATGGATGTAAACCTATCATTAATGTGGATGCATGTCATTTAAAAGGAAAGACACAAAGACAGTTAATGGCTACAATTAGAATTGATGCAAATAACAACACATATTCCATTGCATATGCAGTGATTAATGCTGAGACTAAAGACAATTTGACATAGTTTATTCAATTGCTATTAGTGGATATTAGATATGTTAAGACTCATAGGTGAACATTCATGTCTGACAAACAAAAGGTACGTATATATTTATTTTTAGATACTCATTAATCAAAGATTAGATACATAATCATACCCATGTGTGTATGAAAATCAACTGCTTATCCATACAATCGTGCAAAGAGCAATGAAAACATCCAATTAAGATTATCATTAACTGCCTATTGATCAAAATCTAGAGTATTTATTTTCAAATACCCCTTAATTATATATTAGATACACTCTTATCATGAAAAATTAAATTCATGTTAAAATACAATTATAATACAGTGATCATGTACTTAAACTAATGGAGAAAATTAATGAAAAAAATAAGTTAAGGTTGGATTACATGCGATGTTGTTCTCACAACCCTAAAATCTTCTTCTTGGGTTTCTTATAGTCCATGAGGTACATAATTTTGTCCTAACATCATAATGACATAAGGACATGATAGAATGAACTTTCACTCTCCATTGACAAATTCAGCTTCAATTATATCACTCTCAACCTTTCGATATCACTGACACTCAATTCTTCAATAAGAAAATCCTGATCAATTTATAACTTCATTTTTCTTTTCTCTCTTATCTTTCTTTTCTCTCTCTTCAGGCAAAAAGCTACTATGTTTTCTCTGATGAAGGAAATGGAGAGCATTTACTAAGGTTAACGGACGATGATACCCTAATGAAAAAGTTTAATTTGAATAACGTTTAACATTAGGGTTTGATTTGGATGAAATTCAAACGTTGAGGTTAGTTTGGATATATTTTGAAACTTGAGGTCTGTTTGGAGAGATAGTATAAACGTTAAGTTTTTAAATGATATTTACCTTAAAATTATTCTCATAAATATGCATTTTATATATTATATTAGATTATGAAAATGATTTCTTTTTTTCTATTTTTATCAAAAGATGAACTGAAAATTTTGATTTCTTTTATCACAAAAGCAACATTTTGTAATTTTGATTATTAGATTACCTAACTCATGGGGCTTCGATGAACAAAATAAAATTACATAAATATGAAATGATATATAAATCTAAAAGTTAATCATATGAAAAAAATTTGTTTTTTTTTTTGTGATGTTCAATCAAGGTCTGATGTATATTTTTATTGAATTTTTAAAAATTATTTTAAAATAATTTTTATTAATATTAATAATTTTAATTGCCAAAGTGATGTATATATGATTTTTAATTATGTAATTACTTGAATATTTCTTTAAAATAATATAAAAACAGATAAAATGCTATTTATTTATATATTTTTTTACATATTTATATTTTATATATTAAAATATTTTTTTATTTTAATAATATTTTAAAAGAATAATAAAATAATTACATAAATAAAAATTTAATAAAAATATGAATCTTAAAAATATTTTTTATAAATTTTAATTTGAAAATATAAATAAAATATATATCTTCTTGATATAATTAATCAAAAATTTAAATATAATGCAATAAAATAATTTAAAAAAGTTATTTGTTTGCAATCAAAAAATACATCTATTTGATACTTTTTTACTGTAACACATAAAGGTGTTTGCAACGCAATTTGATCGATTTATACTTTTTTTAGTAAATCAAACTATTGATGCAATGTGACGATTATTCTAATTATGTGATTTGATCTAAATAATATAAATTAGATCAAATTGCACTATAAAAGGGTGTTCAAAAAAATCGATAAACTATGAAAATCGGTCAAATCAAACTGCATCAAAGTAAACCAAGCGGTTTTTCAAATTAACATTTTAAAAAAATACAAACCACGTTAATGTGGTTTAATTTCTTAAAAAAAATAAACGGTTTGATTTAAAACCAAATCGATCGTATTTAATAAAAATTTTAAATTCTCCATCATTTTTTAAAACCCAAGCCTAAGCCCAAGCAATTTTTATTCAGAGTTTCTTTCTAGAAAAATCCTAATTTTTTATGCAACAAAAGTTACAAACCTTAAATATGGTCGTATCTTTATTGTCTCTCTCTGTTGTTCTCTACATTTCATTGGATTGCCTTTCATTCAAAAAAAAAATCGGTCTAATCAATCTCAAGATGGCTTCGTTTGTTGAGGTATGTGTACCTCTTCCATTAATGTTGATTTGGAATGAATTAATTTTTAGTTTAATACATTACTTTTTTACTATATTCAACTTTGTTATTTTATTCACTTTTTCTCCATAATATACATGATTATGCTTTAATTAAATGGGTTATTCAACATTTTTTAAAAACATTAAGAATTTTACGGAACCTATTAAAATTTATTCTCAAATCCTTTAAAGTGTATGAGTACGATTAGGGATTTTAATGCCCTTATAAAAAATAGCAAGCTAGTATATGTACTTTCTTATATCAATGAATAGAGTGTGTTGGAAGAAAACAGTAGAAAAAATCCTAATATTCTTGATTCAACTAGTGATTCTAAACCTACATTGTCTTCTAAGTCTACAGTCAAAAATGTGAAAAAGAAGCATAAACAACATTCTAAAGTATGGGTCATTTTACTAAAAATGAGAATGACTATTCTAAGCCTAGAGATGTGTGCAATTATCTTGATAAAGATTATACAAGTGATAGTATGAAAAATAGGACAAGTACTCTTTGAAACTATTTAGATAATCAATGTTAGAAATATCCTTACAAATGGAATGATAAGAAGCAAAAAAAATATATATATATTATTTTTTAAAAAAAGTGATAATGAGAACGAAAGTGTTTGAGGTAGTAATCTTATGGCTATGCGATTTAGTCAAGTGGTTTGTAGACTTGCATGTGCCAAAATGATTGTCATTAATGAATTATCATTTAAGTTTATCGAGCAAGATGGCTTTCAATTATTTTGTGGTATTGTATGTCCTAAATTTGAGCATTTTTCATACACTACAGTTGTTAGAAATACGATTGATCTTTATAATGATGAGAAAAAAAAATGTTGAAATCATTCTTTGTCAAGAATTCACAAAAAGTCTCCTTTATCATCGATACATGAACTTTCATTTAAAATGTCATTACAGCTCATTTTATTGATTCTAAATGAAAAAAGCAAAAAAAATCGTGAACTTTTGTCAAATTTCAAATCATAAGGGAGGGAGACAATTGGTAAAGTAATTGAGATATGTTTGAAATAATAGGGCATTGAAAACATTTTCACAATCAAAATTGATAATGTTGCTTCCAACAGTGGGGTTATCACACACATAAATAAAAGATTGTAGATTTGGAAGAGTCCTGTTTGTGATGGAGAATTCTTATATGTGAGGTGCTCGACTCATACTCTAAACTTGACAGTGGGTGATGGCATAAAAGAATTGGACTACTATATTGTAGCTATACGTAATGCAATTAGATATATTAGAGCTTCTCTTTCAAGATTGATAAGATTCAAAGTTTGTATGAAGAATTCTTGTAAAGAAGAAAAAGTTATTGTATGCTTAAATGTGCAACAAGATGGAACTCCACTTATTTGTTGTTAGAGCATGCATTGAGATTTGTTAATGCTTTCAACTTGTTAGAAAAAATTTTACTTGCAATATATATTTTTTTAAAGAGGATAAAAATGAAAGAAAACCTAATGGTTCATCAACTCCTAAAGATTGGGGGAATTGTGCCACATTTTTTAAGTTTTTGAAGACTTTTTATGATGCTACCTTCAAGTTTAGAGCTTTTTTGTATGTTACTGCAAATAGTTATTTTCATAAAATTTGTATTATGCATGGACAATTAATCAAATGGAGTTCATACGATGAATCAATCTTGAAGACATGGCTTCTAGCATGAAGACAAAATTTGATAAGTATTAGGGCAAAATTGAAAAACAAAATATGCTTCTTTATGTGATGGCTATGCTTGATCCTAAGTGTAAGATGAAATATGTGATATTTTATTTGCGCAAACTCTATTTTGAATATGAAGTTAAAATCATAATGAATTCTATCAAGAGCACTTTAGAGAAGTTTGTGCATTTTTATACAGAAAGTGACTCAAAAGGACAATCAACATAAGATAAATAAAGTGGAATAATTTCTCAAGAAAAGTTTTTAATACTAAATTCAAATGATAATAATTCTGTTAACATGTTTGTAAATGATTCTGAGAAAGAATATGTTCAAAGTGATGCTTTTGAAATGAAAAATGAGCTTGATAGGTACCTAACTAAGCCTAATGAAGATAAAAGAAATAAGACTTTTGACATATCGGCATGGCGGAAGGTTACTTCATCATAGTGCCATATCTTATCAGTGATTGCTAGAGATGTTCTTGCTGTCTAAGTTTCAACAATAGCTTTTGAATTAGCTTTTAGTACTAGAGTTTGGGTGCTTGATTACTTTTGGAGTTCATTGAGCCCATATATGGTATAAGCATTGATTTGTCGTCAAAATTGGTTGAGAGCTATATCTTCATCATTGGACATCCCTTTAGTATTAGAAGACATACTACTTAGTTGAAACTGATAAGTTTTGTATTTTTTTCTTTTTTTTTACTCATCAAATATGTTTATGGTCTTGTTTGTATTAACTCTAGCATTATAATTTGCTAGCTTGATTTTTTTTTTCTAAACTTTGTAAATAGGTTCACCATGACATCAAATATTGTAAACCTTGATTAGTAAAGTCGGAGGTAGAACAAGTTTGCTTTACTATGGATTATATTGTTTACTTTGCTATTAGTTTTATGTTATGAACGTATGATTTTATTTTTAGTCATTTATTTAAATTTTGACAAACTTTAATCTTTTAAGTTAGTATTTTTATTGGCTTGTATAAGTTTTGATTTTGAACTTTCAAGCTAGTATTTTAATCTATTTGTATAAGCTTTGATATATTTTAAATTTTGAAATTAATTATAATTAATGTTTAAATTTTTTTAATTTATAGTAAGTTGATGTTACTTAATAACTGGCATTTACTTTTGAAAGTACATTGATAAACTTAATCGCACTATATTTTATAGTGCGATTTGGTTTAATTTATATTATTTAAATCAAACCACGTAGTTAGAAATAATCATCAAATCGCATTAATGGTTTAATTTGCTAAAAAAAGTATAAATCAACCAAGCTACACTATAACACCCCTATGATGTTGTTTTGTTTATCAATATACTTTTAAAAGTAAATGCTAATTATCAAGTAATATCAACTTACTATAAATTAAAAAAATTTAAAGATTAATTGTAATTAATTTCAAAGTTCAAAGTCTATCAAAACTTATACAAATAAATTAAAATATTAATTTGAAAGTTCAAAATCAAAACTTGCACAAACCAATCAAAATACTAACTTAGAAGGTTAAAGTTTGTCAAACTTCAAAAAAAATTCTAGAAATAAAATCATATGTTCATAACATGAAACTAATAGAAAAGTAAACAATATAATTCATGGCAAAACAAACTTGTTCCACCTCCAACTTAACTAATCAAGGTTTACAATATCTAATGTCATAGTGAACTTATCTGCAAACTTTAAGGGGAAAAAAAAAAGAAGATAGCAAATTATAATGCTAAGGTTAATACAAACAAGACCACAAACATGTTTGATGAGTAAATAAAAGTACAAAACTTACCAGTTTCAACTTATTTATAAGTAGTGTGCTCTTCCAATACTAAAGACATGTCTAATGGTAAAGATTTAGCTTTTAACCAATTTTGACAATAAATCAATGCCTGTACCATAAATGGGCTCAATTAACTCCAAAAGCAATCAAGCACTCTACTTTTAGCACTAAAAGCTGATTCAGAAACTATTGTTGAAACTTGGATAGCAAGAACTTCTCTGGCAATCTCTGATAAGACATGGTACCTTAATGAATTAACCTTCCACCATACCAATATATCCAAAGTCTTATTTCTTCTATCTTTATTCCGCTCGACTAATACCTATCAAACTCATCTTTCATCTCAAAACATCACTTTGAACACACTTTTTCTCAAAATCATATTCAAACATGTTAACAAAATTATTATCATCTGAATCCAGTACTAAATCTTTTCTTGAGAAATTATTCCAACCTTATTTATCTTACGTTGATTTTCCTTTTGAGTCATTTTTTTGCATAAATATGCACCAACTTTTTTAGAGTGCTCTTGATAGAATCTATCATGATTTTAACTTCATTTTCAGAATAGAGTTTGCGCAAATAAAATGTCACATATTTCATCTTGTACCTAGGACTAAGCAAAACCGTCACATAAAAAAGCATATTATGTTTTTCAATTTTGTCCCAATACTTGTCAAATTTTATCTTCATGTTAAAAGCCATGTCTTTCGAGATTGATTCAGCGCATGAACTCCATTTCATTAGTCGCCCATGCACATTACAAATTTTATGAAAATAATTATTTGCAGTAACATACAAAGAAGCACTAAACTTGAGGGTAACATCATAAAAAGTCTTTAAAAATTTATAAAATATTACACAATTCTCCCAATCTTTAGAAGTCAATGGCCCATTAAGTTTTCTCCCATTTTTATCATCTTCAAAAAAATATTGCAAGTACAAACTATCATCTTCTTCTAACATTTTGAAAGCATTAACAAATCTCAATGCATGCTCTAACATCAAATAAGTGAAGTTTCATCTTGTTGGCACATCTAAGCACACCAGAACTTTTTCTTCTTTGAAAGTATTCTTCACACAACCTTTGAATCTTTCCAATCTTAAAGGAGAAGCTCTAACATATCTAATTGCATTAGGTATAGCTGCAATAGAGTAGTCCAATTCTTTTATACCATTACCCACTACCAAGTTTAGGATATGAGTCGAGCAATTCACATGTAAGAATTCTCCCTCATAAACATCACTCATCCAAATCTACAATCTTTTCTTTATATGTGTGATAGCCCCACTATTAGAAGCAACATTATCAACTCTGACGGTGAAAACATTTTTAATACCCCATTTTTCAAACATGCCTCAATAACTTTATCAATTTTCTCTCCCTTATGATTTATAATTTAACAAAATTTTAGGATCCTTTTCTATAATTTTCATTCCGAATCTATAAAATGAGCTATAAGTACCATATAATTGACATTTTGAATGAAAATCCATATATCAATGCCAAGGGAGACTCTTTGTGATTTATTGACAAAGAATGACTTCAACTTTTTTTTCTCATCATTGTAAAATATCTAGCAACTATAGTATGTGATAGAGGTTCAAATTTAAGACATAAATGTCATAAAATATTCGAAAGCCCTCTTACTCCATAAACGTAAATGATAATTCATCAATGACAATCATTATGGCATATGCAAGTCTACAAGCCGCATGACTAAATTCCATAGCCATAAGATTACCACCTTCAACACTTTCATTCTCCTTGTTACCCTTTTTTAAAAAGATAAAGTTTTTTGTTTCTTATCATCCAACATGTAAGGATATTTCTTACATTGATTGTTTAAATGGTTCCAAAGAATACTTGTCCTATTTTTTTTAATTATTACTTACATAATCTTTATCACAATAGTTACACACAACTCTAGGCTTAGAAAAGTCATTCTTATTTCTTGTAAAATGATTTTATACTTCGGGATGTTGTTTATACTTCTTTTTCACATTTTTGATTTCGAACTTAGAAGACAATATAAGTTTAGAACCACCAGTTAAATTAAATCAAGTGCTACTATCTTTTTCCATTTATCAATTGCAATATAGAAAACATATTTAGATGCTTACACACTCTATTCATTAATGTAAAAAAAGTATATATATACCAGCTTGCTATTTTGATTAAAGCATAAAGAAAAGTGATGCAAAAGAAAAATTAAAGATTCCCAGAATTTTTCATAAGTGCATTAAAATGCTTGATCGTACTCATGCACTTTAAACGATTATAGAATAAGTTTCAGTAAGTTCTTTGCAATTCTTATTTTTTTTCACAAATGCTGAATAACTCATTTAATTAAGGCATAATCAGGTATATTGTTGATAAAAAATGAATACAATAACGAAGTTGAATAGATTAAAAATGCAATGTATTAATCTATAAACTAATTCATCCTAAATCAATACAATAAAAGAGATACACATACCTTAATAAAGAAAATCATCTTGAGGTTGACTAGACCTAATTTTTTACAAATGAAAGGCAACCAAATATACTGCAGAAAATAATAAAGAGAAACAATAAACAGCCAATCATGTTTAAGATTTGTAACTTTTGTTACATAAAAAAGTTAAAAGTTTCTTTTTCAAAAAAGACTTTGAAATTGCTTGAGCTTAAATTTACACTTTTAAAAAATGATAAAAAATTTTAAAAATAATTTTTTATTAAATACGATATAATTTAATTTTAAATCAAATTATTTATATTTTTAAAAAATCATATCAATATAATTTATATTTTTTAAAATTATTCTTAATAATTAATTTAAAAATCACCTGATTTGATTTATCCAATCTTTATGATTGATCAGTTTTTTTAACACCCCTACAACACATCATGATTCAATACCACTGGTAGCACCATAATCATGAACAGATGGACTATTGTTTAGCCTTCTCTTACGACATGACTTTTTCTTCAAGGGTTTATTGGTTTTTTTGGACACCCCTACAACACATCATGATTCAATACCACTGATAGCACCATAACCATGAAACGAGAGACTATTGTTTAGCCCTCTCTTACCGCATGACTTTCCCTTCCTTGAAGGCTTCTCTCTGAGTCTCTAGCATTCCCCTGTGACTACCTTAGACATGCTTTAGCATCAATAAAAAAAAAGAAGTAAACTTATGAACCAATCATTCCAAATAAGAGCTTCACTCGAGACAATTAGGATCATATAGATTATGTTTTAGGATGTGACTTTTACAGTCATTTGGACGGGAACAAATGCCAGAGTAATTACAAAAGTCACGACATCTTCTTCAGTTCTTCTACAAATTCTTGGAGGGTATCCAACTTCACATTTGAGAGGCCTACAAAACATAAAGATAACACAATCTACAAGTTTAACCTCCCATACTGAAGCAGTAAAACAACGGAATGAGTGCAACTGTTACCTTTGTCACGAGGCTTCATTAAAAAATCTCTGTTTGGGTTGCGGATCCTCTCTGTTCTGGCATGTTCCATGTCATTCAACCCTCTAGTGTTCAGCTTCTCCATTTTCATTCGAAGCTCCGATGCTGTTTTCATCATCTCTGCATAAAGTAATCCATCAATATGATACAGCAAATATTACCAACTATTCATGATGCCAACAGCAGATGCAACTGCACGGCTAACAGGTGAGAAATTCCTCAGCAGAATCAATCCAGTAAGAGGGAATGTTCTCTGTAGATAAAACCAAATTACACGACCTACAAACTAGAATATTCATAAGTACTCAAGTTTCGGCCACAAGAGATTTCCAATAAAATCAATTTAGGGAAGCAAACCATCAAAAGTAATGAAAATGTGCTTTCACATTTTTGCCAACAGATTCATGCCACCAGCAGAGATAAATTGTATGTAAGAATTTACGATTGATCAAAACATCAAAATATCATAAAGAAAGAAAAAAAAAAAAAGCGACACAGAGACAGAGACAGAGAAACTGAAACGTACAAAAGATCATCACTAGAAATTGCAAACATTCAAATTATGGTAATATCATGTCACAAGGAGAAAAAAAAAAAAAAGATTTTCAAAGTAGCACCAGCTAGTAACTGAATAAAGGATATGACTAAGAACAGAGTGATTTATTATGTAAATGATTTAAAAGGGGTGCCAAAGACCCCGCAACAACATCTCTGATCATTCCAGAGATGATGACAATGACTTGGATATTATCTTCACAATGAATTCATGTTGTCCACGAACCTACAAGAATAGATCAAGAGGAAAATTTTCCTACAATAAATTTCTAGTTGAAACCTCCTTTCTAGACATGCCTAGGCATTGCAATTGGGTCAAAACATTTTTAGATCACAGAAACAAATGAACAGCTTATTTAATTACCTTGGAACATATCATGTACAGAATTTTGCTCATACAGTTGTACAGCCTTATCCACAAGTCCAGCAGAAAGATTACTTGAAGCAGATTGTCTTTCTAGTTCATGGAGCTCAGAATTCAGCTCAGCAGACTTCTTTCCTACCTAGACAATGAATTTCTGTTACAAGTGAAACTCCTGAAAACAGAGAAACCCGAAAGCTAAGCAAATGGAAGTTCCAGCACTGTGGAAATTCTCCTTACCAAAGAAAGCTTCTCCCTCAGTGAATCCAACTGTGCATCCAGATCTGGATCAAAAAGGATGTCTTGACATTTTGAACTATCATCAGGCACTTCGTTCTAGAAAGAAAAGATTTGGGAGTGTGTCATGTAGATAAAAGTGCAGACTTCATAGCAAATAAATCCATTATTGCCCTCATTAACAAGTGTCTACACTAATACAGAATGCCAAAGGTGATAGTCTACACAAAGTTGGAAGATCGGTTCAATTGGAAAAATTAGAAATATGACCTTGAGACATTTCCATTGAAGAAGGCTAAAGCAGCAATTTAGAAATAACTTAACTTCTTAAATTGTCCCATTAATCTCACTTTTTTCTCCCTAAATCACATTATCTCTCTTCCCTTCACAAAATTCCAACTTCCACAACTCACTCTTCCTCTCAAAATGACTCTTTTCCTCTCCTTTTCTCTCCCCCAAAACAATATCCAGAAGATCATAGGTCGGCTCCTCTTAAGTTATCAAAGCCCAGAGTCAAAGCTCTTCTCTTTAGTTTATCAAAGTAGTTTTCTTCCTTCTTTTTTCTTGCACACCCACACCACCCACCCCACCCCCCCCAAAAAAAAAAAAAAAACACAACTTACCAGAACTTAATAAATAAAGTCAGAGCACTTCAACAAAATTAGTCTGGGATGGAGGGCTAGTATTTATATATCTAATGACAGAACTTGTAACAAATTATTAAAAATAGTAAAAGAAATTAGTTTCTTAACATAAATTAAGAGAAAAAACTTAAATCTGGCTAACTAATATAGAAGAGTAATAGCACTCTCGGTATCTCATATTATTGCTTAGATTAGTAAGTTTTCTTAAACCTTCATCATTCCATTGCTTCTTTCAGCAAATATCAATCATACATTCTCATAACCATGTCCTCTTGCACAAGATCTTCTACCCCATCTCTTATCAACGCCATAAATTTATCATCAAGCATTCCAGCCTCTGGAAGCTCTTCCTTAAGAAAGATTAAATTTAAGAATAGCAATGTCCCATTAGTTTATTGGCACTCCAAATACTTATTGTAATTGTTGGATCAGCCTTGCCTTGACCTGTTCTCATCACAACTCTGAGAACTCTAAGAATCACTCTAACTTTTCCCTATATACTATATATATATATATGACATTAACTGCCTTAACAATCTTGGTTGTCTATGATCCACTTCAAGATGGCAAGTCTTCCACATCTTGTAGCTAATGCATTCAAAATATTACGAAATTCCTGTTGAAGAAGTTAAGCCAGAGTACCAAGCTCTTATCTTCTCTGAAAGTAACTGAATCCCTATATGTGCCTTTTCCTTTTTGCAACACGGAGGACCTTCTCCACAGTCACCCTTAGACATCTATGATAAAATCACTGCATCATGTCATGACTAGCCAATGTTCCCATTTTTATGAAAATAAGTAACTACTGGTGCTCTGCTGCTAAAAGCACTCTGAAAATCCCTTAAAAGGCAAGCAATAATGGAACAAAAGATACCCCATGCCACTTAGAAAAGATCAATTCCTTAGGGTGCATATTAGCATCTAAGACCTTTTCACAGTATTACCCAACTCTCAAATCCATCTTAAATGGGTCTCAAGCCAAGGACTTTTCACATGGTGTCATTTACCAAAGATTAACACTTTGACTGCCAAATAGCTTTCCTTTAAAATAATAAAAACTAAGAAGTCATGGTTTTTCAGCATTAAACTTTCTAATAAAAGAAAAGAAAGGAGAGAAAAAGAACTTGTAATAAAAACAACCCACTCCAAATTGTACCAGTGCCTTGTCTCACAGTTGCAGCTTAAAACTCTGCAAGTAGCACCACCCAATAACTACTAGTATGCTGAATTTGCAGCTAGTCTGAAGTTAAAATCACAAAGTGCAACAGCAATGATCCATGAAATTAAAGGAAGATAAAAGGGACTGCAATGAGTAATACGAACACTACTTTGCAACAAATTCAAGCAACAAGAGTGTGACACATGAATCAACGGGGAAAACCTACACTTTTGGGCAGAGAAAAACCTTCAGGAACAGCAAAACAGTGGCGAAGACAGTATACTTCCCATATTCCAAGGCGCTTATCCAGAGCTGATTGGATCATATTTCGAATATGATTAACGCCCTGTGACATTATGAAAACAACCATGAGGACCAAAAACTAAGTTGAAAGCAGAACAATTAGATCCCCCAGTTTGACCGGCTTAGTATAATTCCACTAACAGTCAGTAAACTTCAAGTTCAAGTAAGATATGAGCTAAAACCATAACCACGCTAGATAAATTTTAAAAAATAAGGAAAATTATAAAGGTTTATCACAGGACAATTTGGGGTTCATTTAGAAAAAAATGAAAATGAGACTAATTAGTGCATGTAAACATTGAAAGTTTTACCTCGGTTAGATCCTGGGACCTACCGGTGCCCTCGATTTTCAACAAGGTCGATGCTTCTCTACATGACCATCCCCAACACAATATTACACATTGCTATCAAGAAATTCGAAAGATACATATACACATATATACACGGATATGGGGAGGGAAGGCAAGCGAGTAAGAGTAAGTCAGTTACCGGTGATAGAAATTGAACGCGTCTTCGACTAAGTCGTCAACGGTATTGAGGGTTTCGTTGATAAAGAGTTGGGGTTTGAGGTTCAAGGAACTGAATATGGCTTCGCTTTCGCTACCTTCCATTCTCTCTCAACCCTAACCCTAAATTTTCTTCACGGAGAAAGCTTCCACAGAATTTTCTCGACAGTGAGGGAAAGAACGGTGGGTACTATAGGCGTGAAGAGAACACTCTCGGGTTCAATTTTCCCGCCAAAGAGCTCTCCGATGCAATGGCTCAGTTAGCGTCCAGAGGATCACTTCAACACCAAAAAGGTCATTCTCTAGTCGCTCAGGAATTTTTTTTTTTTTTTAAAAAAAGAATATTTCTTTAATGATGTTGTTATTTCCATTTAGTTAATTTACATAATATAAGAATTACTTTTTTGATGTTTTTATTATTAAAATATATTTAATAAATATATAAAAATATGAAATTTTAATAATCATAATATTTATTCTATTATTTTTACTATTTTATCACTAAAAATAAATAAAAAGTTTAAGATTCAATAACTAATCTGAATTTAATCAGCATAAACAAATTTAAAAATATATATTATAAAAATAATAATTTATATATTTGTAATAGAAAAATTAACCTCATACTTTTATCATATAAATCTATGCACAATCAAATTTAAAAATTAATATTATATAATTTGCAATATAATTAAAAAATTAAAAAAATATGAAATTCTCATTTTTTAAATCATATATAGATCTTATATAAATATAACTTGATAATTTATAATATACTTTATTCAAATGAAGGTTGATGTGAGAACCAAATCAGTAAGGTTAAACACATATTTAAATAAAAAATTAATTTTACGTATTTAATTCCACAGTAATTTATTTTATTCTTTTTTTATTTCACTTTCAATTCAATTACTGCTGTTAATTGTTACTTGAACCAAATTAAAAGCCTTTAGAATCTTTATGAATCTCACCGACTTGGTTAGAAAAGGAAAGGACGGTCTCAAAATCGACAGTTCGTTGACCTTCGTGGACATTGATGAACCACACGATCCACCAACGCGAGTCACTTTCTCTGCCACTAAGACACTGGCATTCCATTTGTCACCTTAGGAGTAATTTTAACCTTATTTCCTTGTTAGCGCCCGAGATGATGACGAAATTGCAAAGGGCAACTGGTAAAGCGAGGATATTTCTACAAAACGTTGAGCTTTCAACTGGTTGTTTCCGAAAGCATATACATATGGCGAAGAAGGGCACTCCTAAAGTGCAGGCTGTGTATGAACTCTGCAAAAGGAACTTTACGCCCTCAGGGAGACCTCCTGCCTCTTCTGAAGCTATCCATAAGCTTTGCTCTCTCTTGGGTATTTTTCTCTTTCTTTCTTTCTCGTCGGTTTCGTCTACTTTGCTTTGTAGTTCTTAGGAGAGAGGATTTCCTGTTGTTGTTCTAGTACTCTATGTCTGTTGTCTTAGTACTATGTGCTAGGTTTGGATGAATTCTGCTCATGTGTTTCGTGAATCATGAAGAGTTTGATGTGGGTTTGCTTTGTTTTGATGCTGAAATGGCAGAATTGAATCCTGTTAATATTGGGTTTTAGTGGATGCTTAGAATGATAGTAGGGTTGTGTGTTTTTATGATTGATTCTTGGTGATTCAGTTTTGCAAGTCTGGAAATAGGTCTGCTTTGTTTGATAAGGTCAAATGTGAATTTCTATATGCATAAATTTGGCTCTCATAACCATCTAATGCACTTTAGTGATCAGAAACTAGAAAGTCTGATATTCCAGCTGTGAAGTACAGAAATTCTTTGCACGAAACTGGTTGGATACAGGGGCTTTAATGTGTGTTTACTTCTTTATTATCTTGTTTTGAAAAGATATCTATTCCAAGAGCTGCTGATGCCAACATTTAGTTCTGGTCACCTTTAATGGAATATGAATGGTTATCTAGGGTGGAAAGGATGCATGGATTATTTATGTGGAATGGTGACACAATGAGGTGGGTAATGTGATATCTTTTACATATTATATGCTTGATTAGGAAGCAATGACTAAGAAAGATATGTGAAAACTAATGTGAAAGGGACACTGTTTTAGAGTATGATCGCTGCCTCATTCTACAAAGTACAGGACACAATTATGGATTCCATCTTTATGTGATCTATGGCGAAGTCAACCTCAGTGTTCACATTCTGGACTTACCAGATGAATGGTATTAATCCTTACATTTTGAGCGGCACCATCACCAGTCATGTTAAAATACCTAATCTAGAAGATATCGTTTATCATGTACTAAAATGCAATTCCTCTTTATGATCAATTCCTACTTTAAATAGTAATGAAGCTCGGAAGATGAGGCTTTATTTTGATTGTAAGAATGAAAGTTATTGCAACATGCTGCTTCGTGCTTCTAATACATTATTGATAATAACCATTTCTGCAGATACATTTGGCCCTACTGATGTTGGGCTAAAAGAGGAGAGTATAGATGATGATCGTGGGCATGGTTTTTTCGGGCTTAACCGACTGAATATGGTGGCTAGATGGGCTCAACCAATAACATACTTGGATATCTATGAATGTGATAGTTTTACGGTATTCTATAAAGCCTATGCTGTTGTCGTAGTGAATTTTGCATGATTATTTGATTTCTTGGCATGCTCGCATAGAATATTTTTGTATAAGTACACTTCCAATTTTTGGGTTGGATCTTTCACTTATTTTTGGATAGTGATTTCTTCTGATGTTTCGTTTAAATACTTCTTGTGTACTAGGGTTGCATCCGTTTTTTCACTTTATTTGATTCTTCCTTATCAAAAGTAATACGTAAGTTAAAAACCAACTTGAAATTGAGTTGTTTATTCTTTCAAGCAAGTTCTGAAGGATATATATATATATATATATATATATATATATATATATTTTTTTTTTTTTTTTTTTTTTTTTTTTTTTTTTTTTCCTCTTACGAATAAAGCAAGTGATTTTCATGCAGATGTGTATATTCTGCTTTCCTACTTCATCTGTTATTCCATTGCATGACCATCCTGGGATGACTGTATTGAGCAAAGTTCTCTATGGTTCTCTGCACGTGAAAGCTTATGATTGGGTTGAACCTGCATGTATAACAGAAAACAAGGGTTCAGATCATCCTCCAGGTTTGATTCTTCACATTTTAACTTGCACCTTACATAGACTGAAAGGCAGCTCCACTGTAGTTTTTATATGTTGACTTCCTGTTAACATGTTCTGGAAATATTTAAATCTTCCTTCAGAAATATCTGATAGTGGAATATATAGTACACTTAAATATTATGAATATTGATACTGCAATATCTGGAATCACTGCTGATGTTCAGTCAGTCTCATTGATCCAAATCCTTTTTAGTTTTCTTGACTGTGACTTTCTTGGTGATATACAATAACTCCAACAAGTTTTCTTTCAAAAAGACTTTTCTCAACCAGAAAATTGCCAATCCTCACTTGAGGACTGCTTTTGTAGTCTGATTGGATGAAACTATTAACATTGATTTCTATTACATTAACAGTAAGGTGAAATAAGTATTTGGCTCATTTACAACGTTTTCTTCTTTCTAATCGCAATAACCCCGTTACTGTCTTTAAATTGTTCTTATCTTTATACAAGTAATTAAACCCAACCAAGCTTCCACAGATTGACAACTTTCTTTCTTGAAAATGGGAGAAATTACCCCTAGTTGGTAACTGAGTGTCTCAAAAAATCTTTCTGCTTGTTGAGGATCAATAAGTAGGCGGGCATTTCATGATCTGAATTTTTCTTTGGCAGTTAGATTGGCAAAGTTAGCCGTTGATAAGATCTTAACAGCACCAAGTGAGACATCAGTTTTGTACCCAAAGAGTGGAGGAAATTTGCACTGCTTCACTGCAGTTGCCCCTTGTGCTGTGCTTGACATTCTATCACCTTCTTACAGAGAAGATGCAGGCAGAAAATGTACTTACTATATAGACTACCCTTACTCCACCTTCTGTAAGTATCTTTTCCATCATATTCTGTTTTGGCTCCTACTGTTTCTTGGTATATTCTATTACAAAAGCTGCTGTGTTCTGAATGCAGCTGCCGGAAATGAAGCTGAGAAAATTGGTGGAGAAGAAGATGAATATGCATGGCTTGCAGAGATAGAAACACCAGATGATCTCTATATGCGTTCAGGTACATATGCTGGTCCAGTTATTCAGATTTAAGAGAGGCAAGAAGATGCTGTTGCAATCAGTTTTTTGATGGCTTCTCTCCGTACTTTTTGCTGAGAGGTTCACTTGAATTGAAGAATCCTGTTCATACAACCATCTTTGTCTTCAGTAATTCAGAAGTCTTGTAAACAGTTTGACCTTTTTCTACTAAAAATCTGTCCAGAGTTAGGGATATCCTGTTTTACTTGCCTGAATATTCTATGGTAGTATGTCGCATTTCAAGCATTACTTCCATTCTGGTTCAGTGAAAAGATCCATGTAGTTCACTAGATAATCAAAAACTGAAAAATATTCTCTGTTGCCAAGACAATCCAATTTTATACAAGAAATCGGAATTTGCATAAGCTTTCACTAAAGAGGTAAGAGATAAAGTTACAACAACAACTATAGGTCACAAGACAACATTCAACCAAGACCCAGACACTTGAACTTTAAATTTTCCAGCAAAACTTTCTTATTCAGAGACAGATTTTTCTAGCGACATGGTTCATAATGAATAATTCACTGGATTATAGTCCTTTGGGTGACATCTAACCTAAATGGCTCTCCTCAGAAGAAGAAAAAGAAAAGAACAAATGATCTTTTGGTTCCAGGTCCACTGGTTGTGTAGCTTAAACATTTGAGTTCATGATGGTCAACTTATTTTGATAGAAAGGGCCAAGTTTTCTCTCTTTTCTCTATGGGGATCGGAAAGCTTCTCCAGCATAGCGCACATTGCCAAGTTCCTCTTCAATGCGCAGAAGCTGCAATGAAAATAATCACCCATAAGGTAAGAAAATTCAAGCCCATTAGTTCATGACCGCAAAACCAGCAAAGGGAGGTGCTATAGCATGTTTTCAAAATATTGAAACTGAGAGAACTCAAAACCCATTTCAATAATGCCAAACTGCAGGGCTAATGGAAACTAGTGATAAGTAAGTTGGCTTTCTGCAACCTTTAAAAGGAAAAGGAGAAGATTAAAATATTAAAAAAATCTCAGCTTACCTGATTATACTTGGCCAATCGCTCACTTCGGCAAGGAGCTCCAGTCTTGATCTACAAAACAGAAAGTGGAGTGATCAACTTGGTAGCATTTAACCAATTGGCTTATGGTCATCGGAGTTTAATGTCAGTCAACAAACCTGCCCACTGGCCAAGCCAACAGAAAGATCAGCGATGAAATTATCCTCAGTTTCACCACTTCGGTGGCTGACCATGACACCCCAACCTGCAGCTTTCGAGTCAACTGCAGCTTGAATGGATTCAGTCACTGTGCCAATCTGGTTGACCTGCATAATGATAAAGAAGAATGAGCTAAATACAGCAAAACAATCTACCACAAGCTGGAGAAAGATAACAGTTAGTTGTAAGATTACATGAACAGAAAATAAAAAGATTTGTGATGTTTACCTTCAGAAGCAAGCCATTGCAAGCTTTCTTATGAATGGCTTCAGCTATTCTCCTTGGATTGGTCACCAACAAGTCATCTCCTACAAGTTGGATATCCACTGAAGATAGCAGGGAAGCCCATGAACTCCAGTCATCTTGGTCAAAGGGATCTTCAATCGAGACAATAGGAAATTCTTTGACAAACTCCTTGTAGAGTTCACCGAGGCTCTGAGCTGAGAGAACATGAGCTCCATCATTTGGCTGGTTCTTAAAGTTTAGATCGTATTGACCATCCTTAGTGAAAAACTCTGAAGCTGCAACATCCATTCCTATTTTGATCTGCAACATTATTTTGAGTCCACTAGTAGCATAAGTAAAAGATTCGATTGCAATAGATGGATTTAGAAAAGAATCATTCACTACCTTTCCTGTGTAACCAGCCTTTTCAATTGCATCCATGAGCAAAACCAGTCCCTCCCTGTTATCTTGAACATTAGGGGCAAATCCTCCTTCATCTCCTACATTGCAAGCATCTTGACCATATTTTGCCTTGATAATTCCCTTCAATATGTGATAAACTGCAATTGTAAACAAGGGGAGCAAAAGTGTTACAAAACATATATCATCATGTTTCTTATAAGATATCTGGAATTACCCTGGTACTAGAAACTGCAGCTGAACCATAAGAGTTGAAAATTGACAAGAATACGAACTTGAAATTAAATTTGATACAGATTATATAAGCTACAACTTCTTCTGATCTCAAAGGGGTAAGAAAGTTGAATGAGAAAATTGACTTTGGTGAGTTATTCCAACAATTAGATTGACAAGATTCCTTAAACACAGAGAACTCTGGGGAGTAGCTAACCTTCACTTCCCATGCGGAGTGCCTCAGCGAATGAGGTTGCACCTACGGGTAATATCATAAATTCTTGCATCGCCAGATTATTTCCAGCATGACTACCTCCATTAATCACATTGAAAGCTGGAACTGGCATAACCAGCTCCCTTGATCCTGACAATTCCTGAATGTGCTCGTACAAAGGCACTCCTTTTGCTCCTGCGCCTGCTCTACACACACTCAAGGATGCTCCCAATATTGCATTAGCCCCTAGTTTAGATTTGTTTGGCGTTCCATCAATTTCCAGCATAATAGCATCAACATCAGCTTGGTTCCTTCGAGAAACAGAAAGGCAAGTGTCTTAAAACCACATCGTTGGCTAACTGAGGTGCACTTCCACACTAAACCAGACAAGTAAACCAACTGATAGTCAACTAAGCACAATACTGCAGTAACTCCTAACAATGATTGAAAGCTGAGGAAAATCAGAGCAGTATAATGCCATTATATTCATCTTGGTCCAGTTCCAGTACAGCAATTCACAGTCACACTGGCAAAATAACATGGACTCTGAATATAATCAAATACATAATCTATAAAGAGCTATTCGCTTCTCCATCATATTTAGCTTGCCACTATTTTTGCACTGTATACATGTATGGATCAAGGCCACTCCTTTTACTCCAATAATCTATAGGCATATTTCATCCAGACATAATAGATTCACCCCTAATTAACTCTGAATCATTTAAGCCACATACTGCATAACAAATTCTAGAAAACATATTAGATTTATTTTCCTCCAATTGTCTCCACTAAAACAAACATACCCATGAAGCAGAACCCAAAAGTACAAAACACAGAAGACATAACAGAAATAAAAGATTTTCAAATAGTACCAGAAAAAATGGAACCTCAAAAGGCAAAAATAAAAATAGAAAGGCATAAAGATAGTCACTAATTCAACATTCATTTTATTTTCTTTCATTGTACCTTACATCAACTCCAACAAGCTTGGGACCCAAAATTTCATTGATGTTTTTGACGGCCTGTAGCACACCTTTACCCCCATAGACGCTTTTATCCCCATCTCTGAGCTCAAGCGCTTCGTAGATCCCGGTGGAGGCCCCGCTAGGGACGGCGGATCGGTAAAGTTCATCGGTGATCAGATCAACCTCTACCGTCGGATTACCCCTGCTGTCTATGATCTGCCTGGCCTTCACCTTCTTCACCCTGCATTCCCCTGCCGCCCTCAACGGAGAAGCCACGGTAGCCACCGAGCATTGCACCCTCTGAGTACTGAATTTCAAAGTAGGCGGTGGTGGAGTATGCGCTGAAAGCTGAGGCTTTGATAGAGGTTGCGCAGACAGGAACGGTTTCCTCAGGAGGTTGGTTTGAGTTGCCAAAGCCATGGCCTTTCCTTTTCTTTCCTCTTCCTCTTAGTTCTTGGAAGAGAAAAGGAGGTGACTTGCTTGGAAGGAGGGAAAGATGGAACGAAAATCAAGGATTTTGAAGAGGTAGAAATAGAAGGGAAGGTGGCTTAGAGAAATCCGCCCAGGGGCGATGAAAGCAGTGGGGGTTCAGTTGTTTACTGTTGGAACAATGGCTCCTCGTGGTTGTTGGGGAGACGTTGAATGAACACTTAGACACAAAGGCTTTAAGTTAGGTATTGTCCTGAGTGCAGACCCCTTTCTAACTTTCCTATGCTGACTTGCTCTTGTCTTTTTTCTTTTTCTTTTTTTTAAATAATTAATTTAAAGTGTAAGCAAATCTTAAGGTACACTTTTAAAAAAAAATAATTAATGATGTTCAAATTAAATTTTAATTAAAAATAATTAAAAATTAAAAATAGTTTTTATTATTAAAATATTTAGAAATTACTCAAATTTATTTTTTAAAATTTAAATAATTTGATTTATTAATTATTTTATTAATATTTTTAAATTTGAATTTTTACTTTAATAATTAAATTTTTTTATTAATGATAGTTCGAATATGCTTAATTTTTAAATTTTTAATAAAATTTAATTTAACCTATATTAATAATTTAATTTATTAAAAAATCAAAAATTATTTTAGAAAAGGTGTTTACACCTTAGAATTTTACATCCCTTCATGCAAAATTCTAACATGTTGTCATGACATCGGCTAATTGGTTAAATAAAACCCTAGCAGGTTTGCCCTCTGTCAAGTTAGTATTATCACTAATTTAATATTAATTTTTTAATTATATCATATATTATATTATATTATCATAATACAGTATCAGTTTTACTTATATTTTTTTATTAATAAACAGTTTCATATAATTTTGTTAATTTTAAAATAATTTATTTTTTATATTATTAAAAGATAGTAAATGAGCTGATGACTTATTGAATTAACTCGTCCTTTATTTATGTGTTAATTAATGATCAGTAATATTATTATATTACAATTTAAAACTTTATATTTCTAATTCTGACTGCTTTATTTTTACAGTGAAACCGTGTTCCCTAACGAACAGATCTAAATCCGTCCTGCAGCTGCATTCAGCTTTTCTTTTATGCAAAATACTCAGTTTACAACTCACAAACAGATCCCATTACCTTTTGTCTTCTTCCGATCTTTCTTCCTCCTTAAAGAACATCAACAGACAACAAACTTTCTCTAACTATCTCTCTTGCCAATCACAACTACCCTCTCTTCAAAACACCATCAGATCACATTGCAGCATAAGAATTAAATAATCCAAAATGGCTCGCAATATGAGCACAATCTGGTTCAACGTCTTCAACACGCTCACGTTGATCTTCGGCCTGGTTTGTTTCGTCGTCGCCGTCTACCTCGGGGCGATAAAGGGCAACGACTGCCAGCGGGCGCTGCGAGCACCGCTGCTGATATCGGGTTTGTTGTCTTATATGGTGGGAGTGACAGGATTACTGGGTTCCTGCTGCAGAGCCAGCTTTCTCATGGTTATCTACATCGTGGTGATGTTCTTGCTCATTCTAGGTCACCTGGTTTACATGTGCTTCATGATTGTCTTAACCAACAGGGCTCTTGCATACATGTTGATCAAGTTAGGGTTCAGGAAGGACGTGATCGACCACCTGAATTTCTGGTGGTTGAAGAAACATCTCCTGAATGGACAAAGCTGGAATGGAATAAAGAGTTGTTTGATCGAATCTCATATTTGCAGCAGCCTTGATAAAATTAGAGACCACAACGCTGTTGATTTCCTCAAGAGAAAACTGCCTCCTGTAATAGTACGTTCATATCTCACCTTTTCTTCTTCTCTCCCATCTGGATCGACCTTCTGTTTCCTGTTAAATTGTTTGGATTTGTTTCCATAGAAAACAAACCCAACTCGTTTTTCTTGAATTTTCGCTGATGATCATCCCCATCATCGTTTTCTTCTTCAGGCAGGGTGCTGCAAGCCTCCGGCGTTCTGCGGGTACCGATACAAGAACGCGACGTACTGGGAGGTGCCGGCTTTCGGGCCTGCGGTGCCGAACGCGGACTGCATGGTGTGGAGCAACGTCCAGACGGAGCTGTGCTACGACTGCTATTCATGCAAGATGGGAGTTCTGGAGAACACTAAAAAAGAGTGGAGATCTGTGGCTCTGACGAACCTCATTGCCATCGCCATCGCCATCGTCACCTTGATGATCGCTTGCTCCACCAGAAGGAACATCACCAAAGAGAACAAAGGCCATGCATGAGCCATGCATGTAATTAAAGTAGATAGCTAGAGAACCCTGGAATTTATTAAAGGGGTTGCTGGTTTAGATTAATTAATTGTTCAATTTTTCTTTTGAATTAAATCCAATTAAAAGGATTTCTTTTTAGTAAATATATATTAGTGATCACAAAACATATAATTAAATTAATTAAACTTTATTTTTTGAAGAAATTAATTTGAAGTTTACGGTAATTTAATTATTTAATTTAATTAGACTCATATTTTCTTTTTTTAAACAAATTATTTTTTCTAGATTTTAATAATAAATTTCTCATCTATATCTACTAATTTTTTCATTTGAAAAACTCATCAATAGTTTTAATTATTTTTTTAATCTTAGGCTGATATTATTTTAACAAATATTTATTTATGGTGATTATGCTAAATAAGTAGATAAAGTTTAGAGTAAATATTTAAAAAAAACACTTTGACCTATAGTAGCTTTTTAATTTAAATTTTAATTATCAATTGGATCAATGGTATATATAATCCTTTTAATTTGGTTTAAATTAGATCTTAATTCAAATTGTTTTAAATAATTAAATATATTTTTATTATTTAAATTTAAAATACCAAAAAATAATTTTAAAAATTTTTAAATTTTAATTCATCTTCAAATTTGAATAATTTACAATTCATGAGCTATTTTTAATTATCAAGATTTCAAAATTAATTTTAACAGTGTAAAATTTTATATAATATATATTTAATATTTAAAAATTTTAAATTTTTTATAACATTAATTAAATATTTTTTACATTTATAAAAAATTTTAAATAAAAATTTATTATATAACATCTCAAGTTAAATATTCTCGAGTTTTAAGTTCTGTTAAAGTTTAATTAAATTAAAATATCATATGTATTAATATATAATTATTTACATCATATCATATTATATAAAATAGCATAGCCGTTTCATTTAATTAATACGCAAAATAATTAGCATATAATATACAAATGTTGCCCCTTGCTGGCTTTAGCAACTTGTAGAGAGCTTTGAACCTAAATTATGACAAGTTTATTTATTTTTTATTTTAATTAATATCATATCTGAAATTCTGTTAATTTTTTATAAAAAATTTAAAAAGTATTTTTTAAATAAATAAAATATTAATCTAAATACATATCATATGCTCTATCTCATTAGGCAACGGGCATTATAATTAAAATGGTCTTTTATATGTAACTAAAAAAAAAATTACAGTTTATGGGCAATCAATTAATTAGGAAAAAATAGAAAAAAATAATTTCAAGAAAAATTCCCAAAATTATGGCTAAAAATTAAAATCAACCACACAAAATAAACAGAAAAACAAAAAAAAAAAAAGAGTAAATGCTGGTGTGACGTCAGCCCATAAAATTCCAAATATGTTGTTGTATTTTATTTGTTAAAATTATTATTATATTTAATAAAAATTAATTATATTTAATTAAGAAATGACATTAAAGAATTACTTAAATGCAAAGTTAAATAGAGTAAACAAGCCACTTAATTGTGAAGACCCACTCATTCACGTAAGGGAGTGGGGAGGGGCATTATCGTCATCCCGGGTATTATTAACGGGAAGTGTAGTGGCATTCAGGTAGATAAGGGCGAAAACCAGGGGTAGAACGCGTGAGGCAACCGCGTAACAACGTATCCTATATGGAAACTGTTACATAGAGAGGGTCGTCTGCTTCTTCGCTGGTTGTTTCCGTCTCTCTCTCTCTCTCTGGTAATCGTCAAACCCTAAAAAAGAAAACAAAAAGAACCCAACTTTAAACCAGTTTTAAGATCCATAACGTTACCATAGATCACACCAATTTCAAGATTCAAAACCCACGAATCAGAAAACCCATCTGATATCTCCCTCTCTTTCTCTCTCTCTCTCTCTCTCTCTGTCCCTGTCTCTGTATCTCTCTCTCTTTCTATCTCTCTGTCTGTCTCTGCGCGTGTGTTTGTGGAACGAGGATGGTTCGCGTGAGCAACTTCGTGTTAGGCGTGGTAAACTTCTGCTTCATGCTGCTGGGCCTGGCTGCCGTGGGCTTCTCGCTCTACCTCCATTTGCATGGCGGCACGCACTGTCAGAAACTCCTCCAAAACCCTCTACTTATAACCGGCGGCTTCCTCTTCGTGATCTCCTTGCTCGGTGTCATCGGTTCATGTTGCAGGAGCAACGTCGTGATGTTCCTCTACTTGGTGATCATGTTCTTGCTCATCCTGGGGCTCATCGTCTTCACGTTGTTCGCCTTCTTCATCACCAACAAGGGCGCCGGCCAAGCCCTGTCGAACAAAGGGATTAAGGAGCACAAGACATGGGATTTCTCCAACTGGTTGCGCAATCACTTCGCTGAAGGGAAGAATTGGGAAGGAGTTAAGGAGTGTTTGATTGATGCCCAGGTTTGCCGGAGTCTCGGTAATGATGTTAGCCACATGACAGCCGATTTTTACAAGAAGAATCTGTCACCGATACAGGTACATTACTTATTTGTCAATACATATAAATTAACCCTCTTGGGTTTCGAAATATATGATCGTCTTCCTGTTGTTTTGAGTTTAATCTCTCCTTGTTATTGATAAAACAGTGCTAATTAATTTCATTTGATAACAATTTTCACTTTTGTTCTTTTCGGATTATTGCGGGTATTTTTCACTTTGCAATCATTCCTGTCACTAGAAATTCTTTTAATGTTTAGAACTTTTTCCAAACAAAAAAAAATCAAAAAGAATAATATCTACAAATGGTAATACTAGATAATCAGATTTCAGAAGATCTGTTAGGTTTGAAGAATTCCCAAGTCAAATTTCCATGTCTTACCATAATGAAATTGTTGCCATTTTTGTAAATGAGGTTTGTGGGTGCAAAGAAATGGTGCTTCATATGGGTATTGATGCCTGCTATTATCACTGACTTGCCTGTTTGATTAATTTTAATTGGCAGTCAAATTTGAAATATATGGAAGGTATTCTATTAATGCTTGGTGGGATACCATCCCGTCTGCAACAAGATAACCTTTAACAAGAGTTCATGCACAAAACTGAGATTATTTCAACTTCTTTTTTATATATGATTGTAAAGAAAAAAGGGAAAAATGAAGTTCTTAATGCTGCTGATGAAACATTATTAGGTTACACAAATCTTTCCGATTGTATACTTGTGAACAGTGATATTGATTTACGTGAACATATATCTATATATCTATATTTCTATCTGATTTTTTTTCGATGACTTGGTGTCTTCCTTTTAATTCATTATATGATCTGAACCTGTGTTAACAATTTCGGCTTCATGGGTGTCAGTCGGGTTGCTGCAAGCCACCATCTGACTGCGGGTTCGAGTTCAAGAACGCCACCTGGTGGGAAGCCCCGAAAACAGGCGGAGCCACGGAAGACGGTGACTGCAGCAGATGGAGCAATGACCAGAACTTGCTATGCTATGACTGCAATTCATGCAAGGCTGGGTTTCTGGAGAATGTGAGGAAGGAATGGAAAATGATAGCTATTTTCAATGTGTGCCTGGTGATACTCCTCATTATTCTCTACGCATTCGGGTGCTGTGCAAAGAGGAACAACAGGAAAGATAGGAAACGCTATGGCTACATGGCCTGAGGCTATCCATTCCCCTCTGTATACAGCACTCTCAGAGTAGATTATCTTGTTTTTTTTTTTTTTACTTATATGGAACAGTTTCAATTCTGGCTTTGTGTTGGCCTTTGATATTCTTTTAATGTTAAAAAAAGTGGCTTGTCTATGAACAGAGAGAAATTGTTCAATGTTTTTTTTGATCTTTCTGCAGATAGGATTTGTTAGATTAATCACTAAAAATGGAACACTGGTCAACATTAATATTTTAAAACAATTATTATAAACTTTAGGTTATGTAAACCATTGCCTGTCTGTTCAAATCAAAATGTTGCTACTGGGTAAAGATCTTCAATCTTCAAGATATATTAACTTCTCAAATGAATAAAAATGAATGTAAAACATGGCAAAAAGATAGACTAGTTTAATAGCATTCAACTAGAAAGGCAAACAAGTTGGTGACAATAAGTAAATGGAATAGGGAAGTTTACTTGAGAAAAGTACAAGCAAGAAATAAGAAAAAGTATGCTACTAGTGATGTTAACAGTTCAAGGGTCCATGTTGGGTGGATTAGAACTGTTGGGATCATCGGAACAAAGACAGAGCCACCTATCCACCCGGTTGCTAGAGCTCCAAATCTGATGTCACAAGCAAACGTTTAGAATGAGGGGCTGATGAGAAATATAATAAAAGGAGCAATGGATTAAGTATGGCTACTTTCATTTGTTTTCTCAGACATACCCAATGACGAACGCTCTAGCCAAGCTATTTGTCTTCTCATTAAGGAAATATATGCAAGCTGCTAAAGATACGGCCACCTGTAGATAGGGAATAAATTTTCTGAAGAACTGGAAAAATATGAAGGTAAAAAGAAGTACAACCGCTAGTTTTTGTTCCAATATTAACGACCAATACTCAATCCAAGAATGCCTCTGCACATCTTACAATCAAGTACAAGTTTCAAATTTTCTAGTAAACCATAAATAGAAAGTACCAGACAGATTCTTAAAGTAAACAGTGGGAAGAGTTCATAATAAGTATAAAGTAAGGGAGCACCTAATACAGCAACAAGGGCATATCAGAGGCCACTTGACAGTTGTTGAAATAATGAAAAAACCAACAGAAACACTGTTTTATATGCTCATAATAGGTCCAGCAAAGTTAAAGAAAACCAACAAGCCACTCGGACCTTAATGCCCCCAAAGTAAGGTAGAACTGAACAAGTACTTGCTTCAAACAACCATGCAATTCATGGTCAATCATATGCTTGAAGATATATCATATTAATTAGCTTTATCAAGTTTCAGATTTGGAACAGAATAAAGAATTCTTGCAATGAAAGGGAACATGAGTAGTTCATTCAGCACTAAAAATTCTGACCATCTATCACCAGCCTCCAGATGTGAGACTTAAACCAGCCTAACTTATACATATTTTGAGGCAACTTACCAATCAATTCAATGAACACTATAACAATAATAACAATTACTTGAACTAAAGAACAAACCTGAAAAGCAGGTCCACCTTCGGCAGAATTCATGATACTCCAGCCACCCATGAATGCAAATAGAAACAACCTTCTAAAAATAACTTCCACTGGAGGAAGTTCCACAAAATTAAGCAAGTTCTTAACCCAAGGTGGAGATTCATCTACTTTCTTCTTTAGTTTGGCTTTGAGATTAATTTTCGTCTTCTTTCTTCTTCTGAAGCTGTCCATGAGCAGTTTCTCAAAAGCAGCTTCTATTGATTCTTCACTTTGCTCATGTCCGGCATACTGCTGCAAGAGAAAATTGCGTGATCCCCAAATTTCTTCTTCAGAAGCATAAGGGCTTACGCCAAGGCGTTTGTATGGGTCCCAGGTTCTAGCTCGGGGAAACGTTGGCACATTCCCTGCATAAATGACCCATTTATATAAGATTAGACACTTTTCAGACAGTAAACTTTTGGGCAAAGAGATCAAATATTTGTTCAGGAAACTTCCAAGAATCCACAGTCTCAAAGCACAACACATCAAGATTCCACAGCGCTTACTAAAGTGACCATCCAAAGAGTTTTTATTTCTTCTTTTCTTATGAGAAACAGGTATTGCATATCTATATTAAATACGATTAGCACCAAAGGGGTATACCACTCATGCACATGGATAGTTAGCTAATTAGAGGTCAGAAGTTCCCTGAAATCCACTTTTGCCTCCTCATGCACAAAAAAATCCTCGTGTCACCCAAAATATCAAAAGCTTAACCCATCTATCCTCAAACGAAGTTGAAGGGGTCTCAACCTCTTCAAAACCTCTCACATTTCTCTCTCTCAACCAAATCTAAAAAATAAGTTAAGGAACCATTGCCACAATTTTCCTCTTGGCCTTAGAAACACAAAGACACTTCCACACTTCCAACTCAGCCGGCGCTGACGCCACCCCCTTTTTCCCTAGAATCAATAAAACACTATCCCAAATATGTCGATGATGGTTTTGCGAATTATAAACCTTTCATTCCCCATGAATTGGGAAAAAATATTTCAACAGGGGTGCAGAAAACGATAATATTACACAAATAGAATTTATCCATTGATTCATAGTAAATCAGATACTATTCGTTGCTTGTCATTAACTCCCATGGCAGATACAGGACCTACCTTTACTTCCAATGAAGATATCCACTTCAGATATATAACCAACACACCCATTAAGTGATATATTTTTCAGTGGGAAAGAACGAGAAGACTGCCCTTATCCCAACTACAACCACAAAAAAAGAAGAAGAAGAATATATAGGCAGTATACTTCACCCATTAGATTCACATTGTGCATGTTTTCCTTAATCCCAATTGGCCAGAAGTGAGCCAAAAGGAAGGGGATGGAAGGACAAAAGAATGTAGATTCCTTTGTTTGCTCAAAAGGGATAAATAAGACCAAGAGATTTGGAATGATAAGCATCCCTTCTGAATTCTCTCAAAACGTTCCTTCTATATGAAGATGTAAAAGAAGGAAATATCCATTTCTTGCTTCACTTCTTTAACTTCTCATTTCACCAAACAAAAGTGAGTTTCATTTTTTTCCTTGCATATTCCTTTTATCGTGTCCTTTCCTTTCTCTCCTTTTCCTTCCTCCTAGAAAACAGGAATGTGCCCTGGAGAAACCATTGCAATCTTCTAACCTTTTTTTTTTTTTTTTAATTTGATCAGACACAAAGAATCACATCAGTATATATCAAGCACCAAGGGGGTGCTGCCCTCTAAAAGTTGATTAGTGAAAGTAATAAACTGAAGATATTTTGAAAAAGTTTGTTCAAATAAGAAATTAATTTCAGGCTCAAATGAAATAAGAGTTGATTGATACAGGACATTATTGCATGTAGTTTTCATTGTTCGCAAGCAGCAATGCAGTACAGCAGACAAAAGTGTATCCTCAATGGAGACCATAATGAACGGGAAGCAAAAAACCATGCATTTAGTAATTTACTACCATGGGAGAAAGGTGATCAAACATAATTAAAGTGACGTATTTCACAAACCATCATCTGACACTGAAATCCTATCAGTCCATCATTCCATCCCAAAGTTGAACAGTAAAAGACTAAAAGAGTAGAACACTTCTGCTCTAAGGCCATGATGTTTAGTGTTTATATTGATTTTCACGGTAGCAACAGAGAATTGAACCAAAGGAAAAAAAAATGGGGTTCAAGAGTCAGATTTCTTTCTTTCCAGGCTCACTCTGTAGAGATAATTACAACAGAAAATCCCAAAACTTCATTTATGGTAGCAATGTTGCTCTACAAAATCTGCACTGCCACCATTATCTTCCACTCAAAAATAATATCATTCCAACTCTCATTATGATGTTAACTTCATGAATACCCCAATATGTTTATGCATAGAAAAAGCTAAAACAGATTCATTGTAACCACATCCCTTCTACATAGAATCATGTAACAGCCATTACTTTCACATTAAATAAACTCTTTTTCAACTGAAATTCAGGGGAAATTGGAGCCTCATGAAGGAAATTTCTTTATTATTTCCAACAACTGTTTGTCCACACAAACAAACATACACAGAAGCAAGCAAAAAATATTCAGTGGGGGAAACCACAGAAAAGAAAAAGGAAAAACCAATACCTCCATAGGGCGAATCAACCGCACACCTAGGGATGTTGAAGCTTGTGGCGAAGTTGCCATATGACTCTACAGACTTCTTAGCATTTTGACTGCCCGAACTGTACCCAATGAAGCACAACAAAAATGTCTCGAATCAATACTCTCAAGAACACAACTCAAAACATAATTTCATTATCCAGGATATCGAAAATAATCCATAATTCCATTTTTCAATTACAGTTCATGTAATTCAATCCAGAGTCCTCTCTTTTTCTTTTCTTTTTTAGCGAATAGAAGCACAACCATCATAAACTAAACCGTAAACACAGAAACATGATACACATATACAAACATAATGAAATGATGAGAAAGAGAAAGAGAGGGATTACAGTTTTTGGCCGAGGAAGGAAGACGAGAGAGTAGGGCTAGAGAGTAGAAGGGAAGACATCTTCTATTCTTTATTCTCCCGAGAAGACGACCTTCTTTACTTCTTTTTTTTAAAAAAAAAATTATCTCTTTACCATCTTCCCTTTCCCTTCAAAACTGGCAAGAAGGTAGGTGAAGCCAAGAGGAAGTACAAGGTGGAAGGATTGCCGCTTTTAAGAGCAAGAAGATGGATAAAGGGCCTGAGGCTACACTACGCCGGTGTGCGCACAAAGTCCCCTTAATCAATTTCCTTTGTCTCCTTTTCTTATTTGCTTTTTAAATTTCCAAATCAAAATTAGAAAATACATTTTTTTAGAGTTGGAAAAAAATTATTTTAAAATGTAATTCTAAATTGTCTTATTGTAGAAATTATAATAACTCTGAAGAGGCAAAGTTCCTCATTTTAATTTTTGTTATAAATAAAATGATTTTATCTTATAGTAGATCATAATGGAAGATTTTATCAAGTTCTTAATTAAAATTTCCAACTAAATTATAAAATAAAACTAACACTATGCGCATATGTACATACACATTTATATTTCAGAAATACATCCATTCCCTGTGCTTTAAGTACTACACGCACAAATTGAAAATTGCAATTTCTCAGTTTTAATATGTAATCAATCATATAATAAAAATAATATTTTTACTAAAATTAAAAAATAAATTGTTATTTTTTAATAAAAATCAACAAAAACCGTATTTACAAAAAAAGGAAAAAAAAACATTCATTTCAAGGCGTAATATTGAGTCCCCTGTAATAATTTATTTCCTTTAGGAAGGACATAGGTTTTAATACAACAAGGTATTTGCATAGGGCACCAGAGCAAGTACTTCAATGTTTAATGCCTTATTGATTCTGGAAATGTTTCATCACAGCTTGGAGTTTTGGTCAAGTTGAGCCAACTGTTGCCGCAAAACTCTTCTCATCACCTTGTTAGTCGCTGTCCTTGGAAGAGACGGAAGAGCTACGACATGATACACCTGAACAAGTTCAGCATGGCGTTAGCATGCTGAATTTTGGAAGTCTGAGGTTTAAACAGTAAAGAACTTGTGTATGGCTCAGAAAATGGATACCCTGAACAAAGGATTTAATTTTTTCTGCAGCGCTGAATTGAAGGACATCCTCAGTTGATTCAAGTCTGGAATCGAGTCAGCTGAATCTTTGAATACAACAGCAATTACCAGTCGTTCAGGTCCGCCCTGAGGAGGTGGCACGCCAATGGCAGCTGTCTCAACGATGCTGCCATCAACAGTGTTACAGATGCGTTCAATCTCAACAGAACTAACCTGCAAAAAGAAACTAAATTAAGTTATAGAAGAATAAAAAATCATAACTTCAATTCAAAAAGTTATTTGTTCTGCAGCGCATCAGATTTGAGATGCCCCTCACTGGCATGTTGTGGAATATCGAGAACATCATGTCAAGTTAGAGGAAGGAGGAAGGAAAAAGAATCTCCATTATAGACCTCTATAAGGAACCCATTTCCTATCACCATCTTGATTCTATTCCTGCCTTCATGGGCTGTGGTGAGTGATCCGTATACAAGCAACTAAAAAAAAAAACATTCCAGACCTTACAAAAGAAGGTTTACACTATCCTCAGTTTCCTGACTATACCTTCAACTAAAACACCAGTTTAAAAAAGGAAGCTGTTCTGGGATCTAAATACCATCTTCAAGAAAGAGTTCATGTGCTCAATTTTTCTTCACTTGAATAGCAATGCTCACTTTATCATTGGTTTTCTTTTATTAGAACAATTAAATCTAAATTATATCAATCTAAGAAACTTTGTTTTTCTAAATCATGTCACCTTCAGAAAGTTTTATGCATGACTAAACTTCGTTTTCTGTTGATCCATCCCCAACTCTTGAAATTTCAAGTACTTTTTTGTATAGACCACATGTCAATCATTTTTGAAATCACTAATAAATTAGTCAAACCCCACCAGTGACTCTTAGACAATTTACATATTATAGGCAAAAGACAAAGCAACAAGCTTTACATGTCCTCAGGCTTACATTTCACCTCAAGTGGCACAAGGCTTTTAATTGGTACCTAAGCTTAAAATAGGAAAAACATTCACAAAAACCATCTAAGAAACAGATGTGTTTTATGGAAGGTCAGGATGGTATAGAAAAGTTACTTAACCTGCAGAAGAAAGGGGGCAGATTAGGAAAATGAAAAGACACCACATATTCCTTCTCAAGGCCTCAATTCTCAGGGCTATTCTAGCCAGCAGAACTAGGGATACTATCTTCCAGTAGCAAAAGGGGAGGGTAGCTTAATTTAAATATCCATGTGCAACAGGTCATCCCTTTTCATAATTTCCATATTACATCAAGTCAAATGCGTACCTTGATGCCCCCAAGATTCATTGTGTCATCAGCACGGCCATGTGCACGATAATATCCTCTGGGAGTGCGTTCAAATACATCTCCATGCCTCCGTAAGATCTTCACAAGTAAACACAATTAAATTCAAACAGAGAGCTCGTTGGCCCAATATCCTAACATGAAGATGTTAAGGAAAATTAGCTCACCCTTCCATTCCATAAGGGCATTCCTTTGAAGTACACATCATAGTGATTAGCATTCAGTAGGGTACTTGAAGCTCCAAACATGAGGGGACCAAGTGCCAATTCACCCATCCCAGGTGCATTTTGTGTCTGTAATTGAAGAGCTCGGGATCAATTAGACCAATTGCTAACATGCTAGAAATAATGGCATGCACATATTTCACATTCGCTGAAGTTCTATTGCAATGAATCTTCAATAACAATGTAAGCTAGATAGGTGCTTACAATAGGGTAACCATCAGCCCCAAGAATAAACAAACTGCAACCAATAGCTGGTGTACTAAAAGCAGCCAATGACTGAGCCTGAAGTAATGATCCAGAAATAAATCCACCTCCAATCTCTGTACCGCCACAATATTCAATGATAGGCTTGTATTGAGCCCTTCCCATCAACCATAGATACTCATCCACATTTGATGCTTCACCGGTGGAGGCAAATGAACTACCAAGTTTCACAATGATAAACAAAGCTACAAACAATTAATAACAAAAGCCAATTCATGGTAAAAGTTACTTTTGATCAAAAACAAAATATGTATGAGATTACTCATGTATACATAAAATTTCTTATGATGCAGAATAAAGAAACTCAATATCTAGAACCCACCGAATAGCTGACCAATCGTAGCCAGCTGAGCGGTTTGTACTTTTCCATGTCCGAACAATACTTGGGATCACACCGAGCATAGTTACCTTAGCATCCTAAACAAGTAGGGACATATTCAATGAACTTTAGAGGACTGTCAAAATCCTAGAACATGAAATATTTAAGAAACATAGAAATGAAGGCTAGTTTAGTATTCCATCAATTTCAAAAGGTTCATTTTTATGTCCTTTTTGCATTCAATGTGTGTAAATTTCAATGCATGCAAGCAGCAGATATTAATTATCTTATATAAGATAACATATAAAAAGATCCATAACCTTGTTTGTTTCAGGAACATATAAATAATATCAACTTGAGATCATAGGTTACGTCATTTTGTCAAATTATTTCCATTTTCATTTTCCGTTATGGCATCACAAGGCCAAATTAAGTTGTCATGTAACAACTGAAATATGAAGTTGTAAGGGCTGAAGTGAGGACCAAGAAATAATATATTGTCAGTGTAAAATGCCTACCTGCACAAACTTGGCAAAGCCAGAACCTAGAGGGGATCCATTAAAAAGTGCAATGGATGCCCCATTTAACAATGAAGCATATACTAACCATGGACCCATCATCCATCCAAGGTTAGTAGGCCAAGCAACAATATCACCCTGACGAATATCCATGTGACACCATGCATCTGCAGCAGCTTTGAAAGGAGTTATGTTGGTCCATGGAATTGCCTTTGGATCCCCTACACCACAAGACAAGCCCAGTCAAGCCTGCACTCGAAATTTGCTGGCCCTTCTGTCAGCTGTGAATGCCATTACAGCTTATTAAGCTTTCCAGCTAGTACTCAAACAATCAAGACTTTTTCGTATTTATTCCTTTTTACATATCCCTAAGCAAATACATTTACTGGTTAAGATGTAGTCTTTATTCTGTGTTCACAGATACTAAAGGAAACGTCCAATAGAGTCCCATTATTTTGGAGCTTTTGACTAAAAACAGTAACTTTTTGAGGGAAGTTACCCTGAAATTCGAAATCGTCTGATTTAGCAGTAACTATTCTTCATTTAAAGCTATATGACTATGAACCCCTAATTCAGTAGCTTCTCATTTATCTTGCTAGAAATGTAGTAAAAACTAAAGTCCATAAACAACATTTATGCAGCGTCCCCTCCCCCCCGGGCTGGTGGGGCCCCCAACCCATGGAATAAGTGATACTTTATCTTTTGATAAATGTCAAAACCAGCAGGAACATAAAATTCTAAACAGTCCCAGATATACTCTACAGTGTCCATAGAGGAATAAGATATCCCTGACATAGTTGTGAGGAGAAAAATGAACTCAAGTGATTGTGTTAGGGAATAAGAAGTATAATCCTTGTACTCTATCATTTCTATTTCTATTAGACTATGTTAATTATATTTGTCTTGGAGTCTATAGTCCTAGTTTGTTCAAAGTAGTCTGCCAGAATAACCGACAAAATCTAACATTTAGTACCATAAATAAGGGGTAGGTGTGATCAAAAAGAACAATTAGGTCATAGAAGGATCAAAAGTAATAGTAAGGTCTTTAACGGTGTAGGCTTTTATTCCTTTTTCATGATGTAGTGAGTGCTTCCCTCTCTCCCATGAAATAGATTTTAAATGTCAATTCATGCAGTAACTTTTTTTTTTTTTGGTTGTTTTCTTTTTACCTTTTTTCTGTTTTATAATCTCTTTATGCTGTGAGAAATCATTACCTTCATCAGTTTCCTTGAAGTTGTTTGATCAATTATTATATTCTTATATTTTATTTCCAAAACATTAAGGGCTTTCCAACACCAATGATGAGAAATTCTTTGTTTTCTTTCAATATCTAATATCTACCATCCTGTCAAGAACTCCACAAGGCTTCAAGTAAGCTTACTATCTGTATCTTATATGAACAAGACAAAAGAATAGCATCAAGGACAACAAGTGCAGCCATGTCAATAAAACATATGGAAGATCATGGAAGCCAGGGAAACAGAGCTACTTTAATCCATTGATTGCCTTGAAATGGTACAACTAAACTAGGAAAAATCATAGAAAGCTTCAGTTAGTCTGCAATCCCTATAATAAAACTTCACAAAGGAAACAGCCGTATCGAGGACAAAAAGTGCGGCCAAGTCAAAAAGATGAATACTATATTGTACTGAACCAGGCAAACGAGAGCTACTGATCCCACTAACAACAGTTTTGAAAGACTTCAACTTAAAATGAAAAAGGGGTAATAGCTTCAGCCTTTCTATATATATATATATATATTTTTTTGGAGCAAGACCAAAAGATTTCAATTATATACACAGCACCAAGGGGGTGCAACCATTTTACAGGTATAGTAAGTGATCTATATCATAAGCAGGATAGCTTCAGCCTTTCACCTTTTCATAAAACAAAAACTATCATCTTTCCTTTTTGAATACTGGTTATGTATAACTTAAGTAGCCACTTAAATTACTTTATGTCCAACCTAAGAAATGGCTCAGTGAGATGGCTTGCTACAAACATTTTCCAACATGTAGAGCAACTGTTAAATTACATTTACACTGCAGACCCTGAAACAATTATCACCAATTTTGTTTCTCTTTGTACTTTTCCAGGTCACAACATGTCCAAAATGTTTCAAACTTCAGAGCTAGAAAGCAAAAAAGGGGGAAAAAAATAAATTAAACTGATGTTATCATGCCAAAATGACATTTAATGGTTCAAACAAACCAAAAGATTTTCAGTTCGCTTAATGCTAGATGAAGTTGATACTAAAACAATAACAATAGAATTGGTTACTCTTCAGTCAATGAGGTATCTTTTTGCATGTAATCACAAAATTCAAGAAAGCTTTTGAGTCGAAGGCATATTGTCCAAGTCACCTGTAGTTCCAGAAGAAAAAAGGATATTTGTGAATGCTTCAACCGGTTGCTCCACAGCAGCAAATTCATCTGCTCTGCATGTTATAAAGATTGACAGACACAGTACTGCCATCAGAGCCCACTGATATTGTATTTTATTTCATAAGCGATATTAATGTAGCATCTAAGTAGCACACAAATGATCGCTGTACATTACAAAAAATTATTGATACAACAGATAAAAATCTTTCATACTTGAATTTTCTCACTTTTTCCAAAAAGTCATTCCAAGAAATGTCCATTTTGCGCAATTTTATGCTGAAAGTACAGCCACTAGCTGGAATGACAATTGCCATAGGTGCCTGAGCTTCCACAACTCTACTGCAGAAGTGAATCTATGATGTGAGAAACAATCCCAAAGTAAATATAAGAGAAAATAGATGACATTAGAATGTGTCCAGCTAGTAAAGAGAACTTCACCTATACAAGGGGATACTTTTATCACCACGAATAATAACATCCTGGGGAAACATCGGCAGGAAAAAAAGATTTAAGAATGAGGAAATATGACAGCAGTCATTGAAGCAAAAATGTAATAAACACAAACAACAGATTGCAACATTGCAAAAACAGAATAAATTCACAATTAACAGCTTGTGATATCATGATAAAGAATGAGGCCCCATTCTTTACATTATGTTCCTTTTGTAATAATAAACATGTAAGTAAATAATAACCCAACCCTTCAATGTGTCATCTAATATAGCTCATTGAGATCCTTACATAGTTAGAGAATAAGTAGAGTTGGAAGAGCAGAGAGCTTAATCAAATGATAGATGTGACAGAAACAAAATGGAAGCATAAAATTCCAGCAGAATATTCCAAAGAGATTCAATTTTAATATGAAAATATTAATATATCAATGAAAAAGTTAAAAACTGCATGCACAGCATTTCATTGTTCTGTCAAATGAAAAATGTCTTACTACCTGTGTAAATATGGCTTTAGCTTTTGATATTCTAAGCCTCGTTGATATTTCATCAGGAGCAAAACTATCTGCAATGGAAACAACTACAAAGCCTGCCAGAACAATAGCTAGGTAGATAACCACAGAGCTGACGTTCATTGGCATATCAATTGCAATTGCAGATCCTCTTTCCAAACCCAAGGCATTGAGTGCATGTGCAACCAACCTACAATGGTGCAACAACTCTTATGTTATATATAACTTTCCGAGTTTGCAGAAGTTTGTCCCCTAAAACCATTAGGAAATCATCAAAACCTTGGGTTTTCTTTAAATAATATTTAAGAATCCTTATTGAAAAGCCGTATTTCTGCAGCACATCATACACTGAGATGGCTTCCCAAAGCTTCAAAAACCATGCAAAAAGCACTCTAAACCCTAAACCCTAAATGAGTAGAGATATGGAAGACTCACTACTATATCAAGTAAATTAAAGTGCAACTTGCAACAAGAACTATTAGTTTCTACACACTTTTGTTATTACAATAAAGACATCGTCTAGAAAAATGCCAACATCCACCCATGAATTTCTTGATATGGTCATTTCAATATCAGAAATTGCATCAACAGACAACAATTTACTTCCAGAAAAAAAATATTAGATGAAAAACAAACATACCAAACTTCTCCACGCAATTCCTCCAGTGTCATGCTGTTTACAGGAAGATCATCACTTCCTTCATCACGCCATCTTATTACAATGTCATCCAAACTTCTCTTGGAATTCACAGTCAAGCAATTTTTGGCAGGATTCACATAGGCTCCAGGAAGCCATTGACCACCAGGGTTTGATAAATGATTCTCTCCACATTGACTCTCAAGTAAGATGCAATTGGGAGGTACTGAAAAGGATATGTTCATTTCATCCAGTACAGTTTTCCAAAAAACCTAATACATAAAGAGATTGGAAATCACATGTATGTATAACCCATAGTTCAAATTCACAGGTAAGTGTATAAACCAAATGCTCCTTTAATTAGTACTACCTCAGGGTTTGAAACTGAAAATTCCTGAAAGTCAGAAAAACTCAATATGGGATCCTTGTATTTTGAACCCAATATCTCTTTTCCACACCTTTCCAATAACTGGCCTACATTTGACAACTTTGCAGCCTCCCTGACATAAAGCAAGCATTTCCATTGAGTGAAGTTAAAGTTCCTTCCCATAAGGGAAACCAAAAGGACAAAAAGGAGTGAATTGCAATATATTTTGCTCCCTATGTGTTACAACCCTTTTCCTTTACTTTCTTATTTCTTTCAATTCGAAACCTGGGGTTCTAGCACCATCCCATCTTTTGTGCCATCCATTACTTCAAATGTTGATCACTCATAACATATTATCAGTTACAATTTAAGTGCAAAAGTACACCCCAATTTGCATCTCTACACTTTATTAGCAATCTCAATCTGCAATCTGTATTTCCAATGGCAGCAATGTACATCCTGCACTTTGAAATATTTTTAAGAATCATCCTTTCATTCTTGTCTTCTTTTTTAAGTTTTGCTGCTTATATTTCTTGATTTGATTTGGATTAGCAGTTATTATGATATTTTTTTTTGGTTAATTTTGACTATAAATCGATGGCTGTTTTGCTTCATCGGTGTTTTCGGACTCTAGCTAGTCCAATGACATGTCAGCGCGTACAGGCACACTAAAAATACCTACTCCCAGTAAAAGCAGCTTACAGCTTATCAATGACGTTCCATTTGGAACACCATATGACATGTTGCAACGTCTCTTAACTACACCATTTCAAATTCCCAAGCAAGAAAGCAAAGTTAAAAGGAACAATTCGAGATGACATACGGATCGGGTATCCAAGCCGGCGGATCGGTGCCGAAGTCCTTGTAGCAACCATAATACATCATCTGATGGAAGGAGAAGGGGAGGTCAGGCCTAAGGACGCGTCTGGAGATTTGCTTCCACGTCTCTGGTGTGGCAACCCCGTAATTACCGATGATATCCCTGATACTATCGTGAAGTTGCTCCGCTACTCCGGTGCTTATCCCCAGAGCTTCAATATCTGCCCTCGTAATAGCATCTAGGTTCTTGTACGCCATATTTGAACTCAGTTTTCCTCAAATTCGGAGAGAGAGACACGCAGAGGTAGTGCAAATTTCCACGGGAATGAACAACTGATGACGCCTCCACCTGAAATTTGTTTCGAAGTACAAGCAAGAAACTTTCTGATGACAATCACTGAAGTGTATTATTGTCTCCTTTGTTAATTTTTCATTCTGAAATTACCCGCTAAAGTTACGACAAAGTTATCATAAAACTTAAATTTTTATTTTATATTATTAATTTAAAATAATAAAATATTAATTTAAATATTTTATATAGTATAGTTTAATTTAAAATTTTTTATAAATATAAAAACTATTTAAATTTTACAATTTTGAAATATTAAAAAATATATTTTGTAACTTATATAATTAAAAAATCATAAAAAATAATTAAAACAATAAATAAATTTAAAATAAAATTGGAAAATTTATTTTTAAATATTTTAAATAATAAAAAACATTTTAATTTTAATAATTATTTCATTTAAATTTTAATTTAATTTGATTTGACACATTAATATTTGATTCATTATTTTTTAAACAAAAAATTAAATGACAATTTATTAAAATTTTATATAAATTTTTATTTTTAAATTTATTTATTTATTAATATTATATTATTAATTATTATCTTTATTTTTAAGTTACCACTTCAATGTGTCCTGTTTTTTAGCATTTTCTGTATTTCAGTTGTTAGGTAGTCAATGCAACCTAACAATTGGTTGTTGTCACGAGTGGAGAAGATCATGGGACACAGACTTTTTTTTTCTTCTTTTGTAAAATATAATTTTTTATATAATTTAAATTTACTTCTTCAAAAAAATTATTTTGGTATAGTTTTTATTACATTAAATATTTCGAAAGATAGATTTGAATAATTTATTTAAATATAAAAACAAAAACTCTTAAATTAAATTATTTAAAGATTTTATTAATTATATATTTAATTTAAATTAAATAATTATTAAAAAAATTAATTTTATTATTACTAATATGTTTTAAAAAATAATTGAAACAAATTCTATCATTTATTTTTAATGTATTTCTCAAATTTGAATAATTTTAAATTTATAAATATTTTATAAATTTATAAATTTTTAATAATACAAAATTTTTAAAAATATTTTTAATTCTCAAAAAATTTTGAAATTTTCCATAACAATAATTGAAATATTATTTTACACATGTGTAAAATTTTAAATCAAATTTATTGTATAAAATATTTAATTTAAATATTAATAAATCTTAATTTTTTATGAGTCATCAATTAAATTAAAAAATTAAATATATAATTGATTTGATTATATTATTAAATAAAAAATAAAAAACCGATCTAATTTAAAAAAATTATGTATATTTATTTATTTATAATTATTATTTAATAATTAACATAAAAAGATCTTTAATTTATCCAAGATTGATTACAATATTGTAGTTGAACTTTTTTTTAAATAAATACTAGATATATAATTTAAATTTGTTTACTTATTATGATATATTTGCAAGTTTTAAAAAAAAAATTATTTGATTTAAAATCTCAATCAATAAGAATTTCTCCTTTAAAATAATCCCTCACTTTCATTGTTTTAGAAAATATTTATAAATATAAAAATTAAATTTTATGTAATGTTTAATAATAATTTTTAAATAATATAAAATTTAAAAGTTTACTCAAAGTGCTATCAAAACATAATTCAAATTGTCCATTAATAAAAGTTATGCCTTTTCTATTTAATGATATTTTTAATTTTAAATTAATATAATTTTAAAATAATATAAACAAATTACTATAATAAGCAGAAAATAATTTTTTTTTAACTTTTTTGCGGTAAATTGATGTAATGTGGTAAAGAGTACAAGTCCAGAATTGCATAAAGAGTGGACTTTTTCTTTAAAGTGACTTTCTGTTTATTTAGTATTTGTTAAATACATACATTTTATCTTTCTTGATGAAAAAATATAAATAATACATGAGATAAGATATTAAAAATTTAAAATTTTTTAAAAATAATTTTTAGCCAAGAAACTTTAAATTTAAAATTTAAAACATATTTAAATAAATTCTGGTTAGTGCAAAATAATTTAATTAACACGTGACTCAAATTACTAAAAAAAATCATATTTTTATTTTAAAGCACTTTACAAATGATTCTAACAAAGTTTACATTAAATTTCAAAAAAAATTAATTTGAAATAATTTTTTACTCATGAATTATTCATTATGACATTTTCAAATTTTTTAAAATATAATTTTTAGTATTAAAAAATTTAAAATTCTTTTAAAGATGATAACTTAAATATTTTTTTTTACATTTACATAAAATTTTAAATCAAAATTCATAATACAAAATCCTCAATTTGAATAACTTTAATTTTAAATTTTTTATCAATTAAAATTTATTTAAAATATTTTAAAATTTAAAGTAAAAATTACTTCAGAGAATATTTTTCAAAATTCCAAATAATATTTATCTTTGATAATATGTAAATATTATAGATGATATTCTTCTCAGCCAAACACCATTAATTTAAATTTGAGCATTTTGAAGGATGACCCTATCAAACTCACCTTCAGGTTCTCTCCCAAAGCTACATAGACATAACACCCTTTTCCACCTAATACACATTAACTGCATGAAGAAAAACAGACTTCACAGACAATTAGGTAGCCAGTTCTCCATCTGGTGATTTTTGAGAATTCTTGACGAAGAAATGTGTTGATTTGATGGGAAGGAAGAAGAGACGCCCATATGAGCTTAATTCAATCAATCAGACTAACTTACATTAAAGATTCAAATGAGATGATTCGACATGGAATGTGATCTAATCTTAGAATGCATACCTGAATTAGAGAGATCTTAGAGCAGACAAAGGAAGACCTTTTTCACTCGGAGCTAGGAAGAAACTTTGTGCCGGTTGTACCAAAACGTCTGGCTGCTGCAGGGATTATCTGGGATGGAGAGATAACTTGCGCAAATGATAAGTTGTATGAATCTGTTCCTAATCGACTCTGTAACCATCCTCGTCTTCCAGAAAACCCATCTGCCACAATCCAGCAGTTGCTAAATCCAAGACTCGTCAGTGTTCTTGCAACTATCTTGGCTGAATCCGAGTACCTGGTTTTTTCAAAGAATGAACCACCATTGTTGATTCGAAGAGTACTGGTAAAACTGCAGTCTCATTCATTCGTACACAGCACATAGGCAAGATGGGAAAACTTACGAATCCAAGATGACGATGCTGGAGCCTTTGTTGATTTTCTTGAGGTATGAAATCTTCAAAGCTGCTATTTCCGCTTCTACTTTCTTCACGTTTCTGACAAGGCCTCTTAACTTGCTCGGTAACTCTTCCAAACTAGAAAATTAGAAGCTGAACTAAGTAGGTCGCCCGTCTAGAGGGTAGAAGGAACGTAACAGGAGTAAATATATTTGCAAATTTCCCCATGGCTGCAGCTCGCAGAAGAATCTATACCTTCTAGTTTTAGAGTCAAGTCTCAAGCAGATGTTTAACCAAAAAACTCGAATGTTCATATGAGCAACTCAATTAGCAGTTAAGTCCTTATGGTATACTTGACTCTTTTGTATAGTATGAAAACAAAATTAATGCATGGAAGCAGCAGATTTACTTACGGAATTGAGATAATATTGTTCTTAGCACTAGAGGGAAGGCGGGGAACACCGGCTTTGTCCTTGTCCTTCTCTGATCTAATATCAATCAGAATGTGATTTCTCGTAGACAGTAGATCAAGTGTTTGAGCAGGCGTGAGTTCACCTACACGGTAAGAACGTAACTGCATTAGCAACAATCTGAAAACTTCGCGTCCATGGCAGAATTTTAAAGGCCAAAACCAAAACTTCACTAACAAAGGTAAGCTAGAAAGAAGCATTATCTTCCCATGATTATTTTCCTTCATAGCTTTTTGAAATCTATTCATGCCATTCACACAGATGAAGCGGTTTCATATCAGGCAGCAGCGAAGTCACCTTTGTAACCACGAAGATTAAAAGAGATGGCAGACCAGATGGGAGGAAGAAGGATGTAGGAGAGAAATATGACTCCTGCAGTCCCTGCTATCACAACAGGGTCGGCTGACGACATGGTTTCAACAACTGATGAAGCAACGGGCTTGGCTTCTCCTATGACCTTTGTGGTCTGCTGTGCAGCATCTGCTACTGTCTGCAACAAAAGCAACCATTCATTTCATGAATGCAGGTTCAGAAATCAGAAACTCAGAAATATAAACCTAAGATGTACAAAGAATACCCATCAAATCCTGCATTTGATTCCTCTTACTGAAATGTAAACAAAAAGGACAAGAGCAGGTCCCTTGAAGAAATCTACATTGCACTTCACATAGAAATTGAACAGACAAGTTTCCCAAACAAACAAGTCTCCCATACGAATAAACATATCATCATGACACCAAAGTGATACAAATGATGGTCAATCATCAAAATAATATACATCTGTTTAAAACAAAATGTGAAGATCATATGGCTACCAAATGGACAGTCTCAAAAAGCAAGATATGTTAAGCTAATGTTCTCCCATATCAAGTAATGAAACCTAATTGAATAACTTAGTTCTCTTAAATAAAACGAATATCCATGGATGATGTTCTGATTGCTCACTGAAGCAATAGGAACTTAGAAGACATTGTTGCAGACTTGCAAGTGAATCCATTAGAAACCATGTCTAGTGAAGCAGCCTTTTCTAAAATGAAATGTTCCCAAGAATTAACTTGTTCTCACATGCAGCAAGTTTCTTATAGTAATTCCAGACACCGGCTTCCAATTTTGAAGGCCTTTTGTTGATATTAGTAAAATGGACAAGAAAAATAACTAATGCACATGCAAAATGAACAGAGAATTCAGATGGAAGAACAAAAGGATTAACCTTAGCAGCAGTTAAGACTGGTTCTGTATCAATGCCAGAGCCTTGAATTGCTTCTTGGGCTTTCTTTGAGGCCTCGGAAATTGCTGGAGAAGCAATCTTCAACACCTCTTCTCCAGCTTTCTGTGTGATTGGCAATGCCGTATCAATTACTGGCTTCAAAGCATTCCCCACAGCCTCAAGAATACGCTGTGTATTGTCCAGGAAACTTGAACTCACTTCCTGAACTTGATCAATTGTTTTCCCCACCTATTAATTCACAAAAGAGAATCAATTCCTCGACATGGGTAAGCAAAAAATTGAACTTAGCTTTCCTCGATTCAAGCCCTTCTTGGCTATTAGAAGCTAAGAAAATACCCCAAAACTACCCATCAAAAACTATCCACACAAACACTACAACGAAGTAAACTTTCTTACTTCAGTGAGAGACGAGACAATCTGGTCCTTGGAAATGTTGACAGCCGTGGCTTCTTGGGGAGGAGCGAAGAGGGCCAATAGAGAGATTGCGGTGGACGTTGGCAGTGATACAGAGACGCGTCTTGGCTGTCCTTTAGAACCAGCTCTGGATGTGGAAGACAACGAAGGAGGAGAAGAGGGAAGAGAAAGTCTTGCAGTGACTGAAGATCGGATTGCCATCCCCGCTGCCATTATTCTCTGCCTGCTCCCAGTGAGAGAGAGAGAGGGAGAGCTATGCGTGTCTGTCTTTGTGAATGCTTTTCTGGAGGTCGTTGATCTTTTCCATGTAAGTTTATTTGTTTACTTCTCCTGCTGGTCAAGGAGAAATTGATGAAGATGAACGTCTCGTTGAAGATGATTTTGTGATCGGAATTTAATGGCCTGGAAGCGAGATCACCTTCTCACTGGCCCATCGTATCCGACGTGCCATCTCAAGATTCCAACTAAAGCCACTCATCTCCCACTCCACTAGTGTCCCTTTTGCCTTTTTGGTGTGTGCCTTCATTTTTTTTCTCCCATATTTTTAGATAATCTAGTACATATTTTCATTGTTTTTTCTACAAATTTTAATTACATATAATTTTTTCTTTAAAAATAAATTATTTTAAATTATAATTTTAAATTTTAAAGTAATTAAATTATTAAAATTAATTATGAAAATTTAAACATAAACAATTATAAAAACAATTAAAGATTTAATAAAATATTTATAACTCAAAAAATATATATTAACAACAAGAATCTACAAATAAATTTACATAAAAATTTATTTTAGGGTATATATAGCCATTTGTTTAAAATGTGTTGCATGTCTTGTTAAATTAAGATATCAAAATATATTAATTTTTTGTTGTTAAATAATAATATTTTTTTAAAAAAATATAAAGTAAATGTTCCAAAAATGCTGAAGTATACCCTTAATATTGAATCAAACTCTAATTTTTAAAAAATGTCAAAACAAACATTAAACTTTTATATCGATCGATACGAACTTTCTAATAATGGAATATTTTCTTTACTGACTACATTTAAGCTTTAATCAAGGACGATATCGAGATTTAAAAAAAAAATCTTTCTTCTTTCTTTTTTTCTTTTCTCTCTCTTACTTCTTTCTTTCTAATTTCTTCTCCCTTTTACCCACATCTTTCATATAAAACTTTTAATTTATTATTATAATTTTTTATTATAATTTAAGTTTTTTTTAATTTTTAATTTAAGATTTCGAGATTGAGTTGTTGTATAAAAGAGAGAAAGATGGAAAGGAAATTCAAAAGCTAAATTTATCTTTCAATTTTTCTTCTTCTTTTTTCTCAGTTTCTTAAAAAGTTCCTTTCAAGCAATGCAAATCAAGTTCCCCTTTTTTCAAATCCCTAACAATGATTTTCTCATTTTTTGTATTTTTCATCGATTACACCATTCCAAGCAATTAATAACTTCTCATAATGCAAGAGGTTCGACAAGATATTGAATAATATTTTTAACATATTTGTTTGATAACTTAAAAGTGGCACAATTACATAGATCACACTCTTAAACATTTTATTTTTTAAAAAAATATTTTTTGATATAAAAATTAATTATTTTTATCATAAATAATTAAACAAATTATAAAAATATCATTTATTTAATAAATAATGAATTATACAAATATTGTTTACCTTATCGTAGGATATTTCACTTCAACATTGCATGACTATATTATCTAGTATTCATTACTCTAGTATTCATTACTATTGCTTTGCATGCTCAATCATGTTTTCTATCCAAAAAGACCAAAAAAATCATCAAAATAAAAAAATAAATTAATAATGTTGAGCTTTGTTTTAAGTGAAATTTCACCGTTCTTACTTTTATTTTTCTCCCCAAGGAAATAGCCAAAACTTTCAATTTCTTTTTATTTTAACACTAAGAAAAGTGTCAAATATCATAAACTTTTGAAAACCTTTTTTTTCTCTCTTTAAGTTGTCTAAATCAAATTTTCTTTCTTCCTTTTTAATTAAGTGAGAAATTATCTTTCTCTTATTTTATGTTTTTGAATGTCAATTTCATCATTTTCTTTCGTTAATATGTGGATTTGACTTTAAATTTTGATTCAATATGTACGATTTCATAGCATATATGCTGTATTACTTGATTTTTATATTAAAAACTTATTTTTCATTTGTTCAAACATTTTTTTTAAACCTATTCAAAGGATTTACGCATAATACATGAAAACAAATTTTTTTAAGTTGGGTTTAACATATCTACACTAGTATTTCAAGTATCTGCAACTGCAATTATAGATTTGGATATGTGATGAAATTTCACTTTCATCCTAACCTTTACCTTCGGTAGTTTTAAGAGGAAATTAACTCTTTTAAAAAAAAAAATTGTTGATATTTAGACATCTGGCTAGTATTTCATATGTTTTATATGGGTATGGTAATGTATAACAAAATTTGTTGATTTTCACATACTTAGGTGTGAGTCTTTGATATTCATGCATTATTTACACTATTCATGCATTATTTGAAGTCATCATGTGTTATTTACATTGTTCATATATTATTTTAAGTATTCATGTATTTTTTCAAATGTTTACATTTTGTTTATATTGATCATATATTATTTTTAATATATTAGTTTTAGTATTCATGCATCATTTTAAATGCGTTTATACTTTTGTAATTGTTTAATATGGTTGAGAAGATATGAATTTTCTTATCATGGAACGAAATATAGATCAATCTAAAGGCAATTTTAAGTATGTGGATGATCACAGTTAATGAGATAAAAATTTTCTTAACCACTCCTTTCACGCATATCATTGCAAAAAAAAAAATTCATAGCTAAACAAATCAACAACATATCTACTGAATATCTGACATGTAATGCATCACATCCCAAAAAGCAGATATTTTTAAAATATTCATAAGGCGACATAGCAAATATACAAAAATTCTTAAAGATTTTTGCAAATAATATCTAAATTTTTGAGAGAAAATGGAGAGTTGTGAAGTTTTCATTACAAAGAGAATCAGTAAAGTGAGAGAAATGAAAGAGAGAGAGGAAAAATACACGAAAAGATGCGACTTTTTGTGTTTTCCTCTTTCTTGGTCAATAATCAAGCCTATTAAAATACCTTTTAATCTTAAAATGAAAACAATGCTAAAAATAATCATTTTAATAATTTTCATATTTAGCAAGCATTCAAATTCTTGTTTTAAAACAAATCACATTTATTTTGCTCAAAGTTTACATCTAATACATGTAGGATCACACATTGATGTTAAAAAAATCATGTAGTGTAGTTGTATTCTTAAACATTAACTCTTTACGAGGAATTACTTGTTTTGCAAAGCAATATATTATTTAGCAATAAATATCATTTAAAATTAAATATTTATAAAAAATTCAAAAATTAAGGATATTTATGAAGATCTTATATTATAAATTCTGATGTGAAATTTTTAATAGATATAAATAAATATTCAAACTACTATTATAAAATATTTTAGAGTTTTTTTAGTGTTAAAAATATTTTTTAAAAAAATTATTTTAAAAAATTTTAAAAATTCATAATTAGTAGATTGTGAGTAAAAAATTATTCAAATTTAAGATGTTGACTCAAAATTGAGTATAAAATTTATTCAAATAACTTTTGAAACATTTCAAAAATGAAAATATACTTGATTTTTTTTTTTTATAGTAGTTAGAGTCAAGGTCTAATTTGACTATTTTTCATCATCAAAATCTGTTTGGAGATGTTTTGAAATTTAAGGTAAAGATTAGGATAAAGGATTTTTTTGACATTTAATAACATTTACCCATTATTTAACTTGTGAATCCATGATAAAAAAAACCTATTAATAATGGTAAATTTGGTTCTTAGAAGTCCACTTTTACTTCATATAACAAAACATGTATGTTAGCTTAGTCCACCAACAAGAGTTTATTAAGTAAGAAAAAGGAGTTTACTAACTACCCATTAAGCCCGCCTACCTTATCATGATGCCCATGGGTTAAGAATAAAGCTAGCCTAACTTATCAAAAGGGAGCTCAACTCACCAAGGTGACCTTCTTCTTCACTAAAATAATAAGAAAGCTCTAGAATATGGTGGAAGAAAGAAGATAATCATTCTTGAACATAATGGCCACCTAACCCTAGATTTTACTCAAAATTCTCATGCTCAACAGATTTTAAAAGCTCTATGAAGTGTAAAAGATCTTCTAATGTCTAGGTACACCTTGAAATCAACACTTGCTTAAGCATCAAAGTAATACCATAGGATAATCATTGCTTGCCCATCCTTATTTTTGCAAAGTCATAACTGTAAATCTTGGATTCAAAACTTATGTTTTGACCATTTCAAGCTTTCTCTCTTTCAAAATTTTCTTTTTGCAACAATAAATTAGCATTGTATATAGGATGTTCAATATAAAAAGCTATGGCTCTCAAAGAGCCTACTTATCCACCCATGATGACTAGACGACACATGCGATGCCCGAAACTACAACCATTTTTGTGCCATAAAGCTTTCGTTCAAATCTTAATCTTTGTTAACTAAACTTCACATTACTTAAATATATTACTTTTACTCCTTTGATCACAACTACTATTTTGATATTAGCACCGTTAACACGATCACCACCCTTTATGCGATTGACGACCACTTTCCACCAAATTCATCCTATTCCAACATTACCACTAATAAACCCATATCTGAAATTATACATCCACAAATTCCAAATTTGTCACAATTTCACAAAGCCCTCACTTTCCTGAGCCAGAGAGTTGACCAATTATCCAACCTCATCTAAAATTTCATCAATGATTAACTATCGGGTCAATATCTTCTTGCATCCAATCATGACTTACCACACCATTCGGAGACTAAGATCTCCAAAAGGACATTGGTGAGATTGAACTAAAAAACCTTGTATAAGTAATGTGTGAACCATGCAGAAAACTCATAATGACAGATCAAGCTTAATCCATTAGAAAAAAAATAATGTGGTTGAAGTGACCATCATAAGGGAGTTGAACATGAAAACCTCCTTAAGTGAGTCTTGTTCTTCAACCAAAAATAAATAAATGATGGTCTATCAAATATTGATTGAATTCAAACAATCAATAGAATTGTTCTTCATATAAGATATCCTAAAAGCTCTAATGCTCCTAATGTCCAATATACCACAAATTGAACCATACGATGATTTTACAATCCCTAATGATCATTTGAAATAATTTGATACTATGATGATGGTTTAAGGAATGACAGATGTATCACTATGCAAATTATTTTTGATCACACTAGTGAAAGTAATAAAAGTCTAGTATTATTCTTTAAAACCTGAAATTATTAATAATTTTAAATTTTTTAGGCAACCCTTTTTTGTTAAGTTCATGAGTAATATGGTAAAGCAAAATGATTCATCCAACCCATTTTGAATAAAGTAGAAGCTAAGAAAGCTCTTAAGAGATTATATAAAAAAAGTTTACTAAAGTTTTTTTAAAATAAAAGAGTTTGAGCATATAATAGGTGTTTCAATTGTAAAAACAAGGTTTGCTAGCTTGCTCATTCCAAAGTGCCTTGAGTATAAACTTGTCTGCTAATATAGATATTTTATTAACCAAAATTGACAAATATATCAATAAAGGAGAAGACAATAAGCAGAAGTTGAAGGTATCACAGCCATACGAAGTTGGTGCTTCTTAGAAGAAAGCTAAATAAGATTTTTTTTTAAGTAATAAAAGAAGGAACAAATATAAGAATCGCTTAAAAGGTAATAGGAAAAAGAACTACGAAGAAGAAGAGAAGTACTCCCTTATGTTAACAATATCAATGAAGTATATACTAATGCATATAAAAATGATTTGCAAATTAGGATGCACCCAAGAATGGCGTTAAATTCTAATTAATGAAATCTGCGAAAATTCTGTTAATTCTACAATGACCATAGCTACTGTACAAATCATTGTTGAGATTTGAAAGAAGAAATAGAGTATCTTATACGAAGAGGTTATCTTTTTTAATACGTGGATTGAAGAAATAAAGAAGAAACAAAAATATATGGCTATGATATAGACGATTATTGATATTTGAAAAAAGATATGGAATATCTTATACAAAAAAGTCACCTCTCTTAGTATGTGAATTGAAAAAATAGGGAAAAAAATTAGAAAATAATAAAGAATGTCTCCTAGAAGAGAATTAAGGCACTTCTATTAAATTTTTATACATATCAACATCAACACTTAATGCTTCCAAAAACTAGCATATTAATTCGTGTAATAAGAAAAATATATCTGATAATTTTGAAATAGAATGAGTTTTTACAAGAAAGTAAGAGGAGTTGTTAATTGATTGGGGAGCTTTTTAAGAATTAAGTGACCCTTAGGAATGGTGTCATATCTTAATCAATGAAATGGACAAAAAAACTTTGATTAACCATAATGATTATAGTTATCATACAAATGATTGCCGAGATCTAGAAGAAAAAATAAAGTATCTTATGGAAAGAGATCATCTTTCTTAAAATATGAATTGAAGAAATGGAGAAGAAAGAAAAGAAAACAATGAATAATGTCTCCCAAAAAAAATAGAAAACATAAAAAAGAATAAGGTGTGCATAGTTAAACTTTTATACATCTTAACAATAGTATTTAATGCTTCTAAAAACTAGTTTAATTTGTGTAATAAAAAGAATCACCTCTTGAAATGATTTTGGAATAAAACGAGATCTTGCAAAAAAAAAAAGTTGTTAGTCGATCGGAGAGCCTTTAATTTAAAATCAAGTGAGTAAACAATTTAACAAAGTAACAACAAGAAAAATGAAGTGTTAAACTTACATGAAACCTTTTTTTATAGTGTACCTCATCCATTTTGATCATGTTAACTTTATTACATAAACTTATGAATAACTTTTTAGTAAGAGTTGCTTGTTTTCTTTCACTAAAGTGATTTGGTAACATTAATTATCTTTTTTGTCACCTTATTTTAATATATTTATGTTAAAAATATGTTAATTATAGACTAATTCGTCGTGAGTAAATTCTAAACTAATCTTCTTAAATTTGAACTATAACATGAAACAAACCATATTAAGACAATCGATCATTATAACCTCATCAGCCTTTTAGCATGCTACATTCTATGTTGCAAATCATTGTTCATATCATTATTAATTACAATGACATGTTTTCATTAATTATCGCATATAAATATTGAGAAGTTATTTACTCTATCAAAATTAAATTTTAATCTAATACCCAAACTTTTTGAATTAATTTTGTTCATTGAATCATGTTGTTAGATTTTTCTTTAATTGTAGTAGATTTTCATTAACCAAAAGTGTTTTGGTTTAATAAAATAATTAAAATAAATCATTTTAACTTAAATATATAAGTTCAATACTCTATGTATAGCTAAAAAGTAGCTATTTAACATGAAATCAATGCATCTCTTATCAAAATTGTTATTAAATGGTTAGTACAGTTATCTTTAACTCTAAGCAACTCTGTTTAATCATTTCAAATGAAAATTATTGAATTAAATATGCATATATCTATTAAATTTAGTGTTTTTGAAATTTCATGTATCACTATCCTTAATATCTTGCACATGTCTTTTAAATTAATAGATTTATCCTTAATGCCATTTTTTTCTCACAAAATATAATCATGTTGCGCCCTAATTCTTTCTAACAATACATTTTATCAATTGATTCATAAATTAATTTTCTATCTCGTAGAAAATTCACTTTGTATTAACATCATTATCTAGAACATCATTACCGAGCCAGTCATACGCGAAAGTTACATAAATTGAGCTTTTGGCAAATTATGTTCCTCTTTCATGTTGGGCCACTTTGAATGTTAATAAAATGTTCTAATGTATTCCCTTTTTATAAATAATAATAATAATAATAATTTTATATTATTTTTATTATGCTTTGTTTTTTAAATTTTAATTAAAAAATAAAATTTTGATATAATTTTTACTGATGTTTTAAAAAAATATCGAAGTATGATAAATTAACAAAATAAATTAATAAAATTTATTTTATTTACTTTTTTATTTCTTTAGTATGTCAAAATAAAACTAGTATCTTTATTTTAGTTTCAAAATAATAACATAAAATATATTACCAAATCTATTTCTGCATAAGAGATGTCGTAATGAGAACTTCAATTTTATTATTCTTTTTTTTTTTTTGGTTTACAAGGAAAATTAATAAAGTACACGAATAATTTTATGGATTTATTTCTTTAACCATGATCTAGAAGCATATTATCTAAATCGATATATATTTCTTTTAATTATATAGAACTTTATTGATTTTATATAAGATTTATCCAAAAAAATATGGTTAATATATGAACATAATTAGTCTTGACTTTTGATACTTTACAAAAAAAAAAAAAAATTGCACATGTAAATTTGAATATAATTTAAATAATGCTTCAAAATTATATTAAATTTTATTAAAAAATTAAGTTCAAAAAATTACATATATATATATATATGAACATATATACTTTAAATTGTAAAAAAAAAATTATCAGAAAAACAAATCTCAACCAACTAATACTCAAGACAGAGGAGTCTATCAAACTTCCATTAATTTAGAAATATATATTCCAAAAGGAAGAAACCTAAACCATCCTTTTAAACACACAGAAACAAAACCAATTAAGCCAATAGCAAAAAGGGTGTCTGAGAGAACTCCAGGAAGAATCCAACAGGAAAGATAAAAGCTTCTGCTGATGATTCTGCAGTACAAAGAATTAACACACACACACTGCTGGATCTCTCTTTCAAACTTCCATTCAAAAATTAAGACAAAAACAACTGAGCAAGACCCAAGATGGCATGTTCTCAGCCACTAACAAAGACACCCATTATGTGACAAAATCCATGCATTAATTAGTTTTCTCTTCTCTAATTAGGGTCAGAGAGGAAGAAGAGAGAGCCTTAGTGGGTCTACTCAATTAGTTAATCAATTTCATTTTGGCATTTCCAAGGTGGGTTTTTGTTTTCAGGCTGCTGGAGTTATGTCATGTTGGGTATTAATTAGTGTTAAACACTGCATCAATCACAAGCTTACCACTACTAATTTATTCTTAATCAAACATTAAGCTTATGTCACCTCTGCTTAATTACTTTGGACTCATTTGCTTCTGCACTTACTTCATTTAATCTTAATCCTATTTCCTCTCATTAATTCCCTCAGCTTAACATAGTCATCAGATTTCTGATGTAACCCTAAATGATGCTTTGTTAATTTGCATGAGGGTATGTATTTCTCGGTATTAACCTACCAAATTTGTTTTCTTCTGAATATCATCTTGAGGATAAGATTTCTCCAATTTGGTAATTAAAAAAGTGATTAAGGATAGCAATGATAATCCGAAAACTAGAAGATGCCCGCCATGCCATTTCCTCGATCACATCAGTCCATGTTAGAGTCAATGTCACATTAAGATTACTTAATTTTTTTTTCTGATCATATTTTTAATTTCACATGATAAAATTTGATATCTTGTATTTTAATTTGAATATCATATAGATAAGTACGAAAAATAAGTATATTAATATTATAAATTATAAATATAATATTACATTAAGAAATTGAAGAAACGTGACTCAAATTTTTAAATTTTGCATTCGGATTATCATGCTTAATAATTAACTAATAAAATTTGAATCATGTATTCATTTAAAGGTATGGTTAAATTCTTTAAACCCATAATATTTGCAAGTAACTCTGTGATGATCAAAGAATGGGATAGAGCCAAAAGGGTATAAAAAGAATAGTGATAAAGAGTGCAAATTCCATGTCTAGTTTAAGAAATATAAAACCCAAATCAGACAATGAACATGCCTTTATCCCCACTATCATTCTTATATAATAATACTAATTCGTTTCTGCTTCAAACCAACCGATCTCTCTTGCGCTCATGGACAACAACGAGAGCTTGAAGATCCCATCTCACCTTCACAGACACAACCCCTCTATGTTTCCTGAAACACCAAGTTACTTATTAAACGAAACTGGAGAGAGCAGAAGCAAGAGGATTACAGAGAGAGCGAGGCCGGTCGGTATGGGAAGAAGGTTTCTTGGGGTGAGGCAGAGACCGTCAGGCAGATGGGTGGCTGAAATCAAGGACTCTTCGCAGAAGCTTCGGCTGTGGCTAGGAACCTTCGATAAACCAGAGGAAGCTGCCATGGCTTACGACAGCGCCGCCAGGCTTCTGCGAGGAAGAAACGCAAAGACCAACTTTCCCTCTTACGGAATCATCAACACCCACGAAGAGAACCACCGCAGCTTGCTCGTCAAGAACCCGAGGGTTTATCAGCTTCTGCAACATGCAGTCATGAAGAACCATGCAAGATCTGCGTCGTCGTCTCTTGCCAAGACTAGTACTCCACGGAATATGTATCAGAGCCTTGAAACCCAAGTTGATAACTACATGGATTTTGATAGCCTCGTTGAAGAAACCATATTTTGCTCTTCAAGTACTTCTCCGGAGCATCAAGTGGTTGGTTGCCATGATTTTGAGAAGGAGGCTGAAGGTGATGATAATAAGCTTTGTAGTCTATCTTGTGGGAGTTCCAAGGTATATTCTTCTGTGATTGTAGCTCCTTCTTTCAGTGCTTCTCTAAGCCCGGAAAGAGAAGTTCTTTAGAAATTTAAAGTAACTCAAATCTAGCTTTATTTTACACAGAAATATGGGTTTGTGAGAGTAAAACAGTAGGTTTTGTAATTCTTGTCTATATGTATGATTAGGGTCCTTTCTCTAATTGTTTCCAACTCTTTTATGCTAAGTTGCACCTTGACTTTGTTGCCTTTCGCTCTTCAACTTGTCAGTCCAAATGGGTATAGAGAACGCCAAATTCTGGGACAGATGCAACCCAATTGCCATATTGATCCACCACATAAGTTAAGAGTTTGTGCCCAAGTCCATAGTAATTGAGAAGAGCAACTCAGCGGAAACACAAATGGGTCAAGAACCCTAGGCCCATATACCAAAAATGCAACGAGGGTTTAAGAGAACCAATTAACAATGGCTTTATCTACAAAAGAAGCTACATGAAAGACACAACTGCACAAGAATCCAAATGGGAGAAGTCTTCTGCATTAGAATAAAATGACAACAGCAAAAACTGAGGCAACAATTTCCAACCAACAAAAGAGAATATCCTCAGTTTGCTTATATTTCCCAGGATTCTTTCCTCCAGTTCTGGAACTGATATTTTGGTCCGCTCAGCTGGAACCCTAAGGAATCATTTTGATTCACTTCTTACTATGATTTGATCACCACTAAAGTTTGGTACAATGAGGCTGATGCCAGATTCCATTACTACACAACAAGATTGCAGATTCTTTACCAAGTTGGTACCCCATCACTGTATTTTTCTGTCACTTTCATGCAGCAGTGACATCTCTGTGTTCCCCACTTGGAGACTTTACTTTCAAAACTTTACTTTTTCCTTTAACAAAGAAAGAAACAAGTAACTACTTTACTGGACTGCTCAGAAAACCTTTGACACATAATTGGCAGCATATTGATTTCCATGCTAACATATGAGGTTCAACAACAGTGAACTTTATAAATATAGTTGAAGTTTTCGTAAAAAGAAAAATAGGGAAGGTTATAAATGTTGTGGTCAGCCAGTCTTCAACTATCTGTAACCAAGCTAAAAGAGGATAGAGACCATGTGCTTCTCAATTCTTTGTATCTGAACCACCGAAAATGCAATGATTAGAACTTTAAAAAATTATTAGCCACTACCATTGCAACTACCAATAGGAGAAAATACTCATTAATGATAGTAAACAACCTAGCTACAATCTGTTCAAGAAAATCAGGGAAAGCTACTAAGAATGTATTTCCAGTTCATTTCCATAGCACAGGATGGGTTTATCGCAAAATGCTTTTTGCTAGGCAACAATTTAAAGAACAAGCACAAAAATACTATTGGAGAAGACATTGGATTTAGACTGTGCGAACCCGAAGTCCTGCAATAAACCAAGTAGTGCCTAAGCTTTTTAAAGGGGAAGAGTTGCACACCAGGAGAGCCACATGACAACACACTTGTACAAAATTGGAGTAAACAATGATTTGTAGCAAAGCCAATTGGCGTCATCAGAAGAGCTTCCAACAAAATTACTCCTCTAGGAAATTCTACCCTGAAAAGTCCTGGGTGTGCAGTTCCTACAAACTAATACTAAAAGAAGTAAAAGATGACATGAAATAGTAAGTAGCAATGCGACATAGCTAGCAAAATCTAACACAAAGCTTTAAAAGATAAGGCTTCAAAACCAGTCACCATGCAACAAGTGCAACCCAGCAGAAACAGAAAGAAACTCAAATTAAAGAATTCAGAGTCCCGTAAATTAATGGAAATTAAGTACAATATAGCACTTAGATTTAAAATAAAGCCATTCTCTATAGCACTTAAATTTAAAATAAAGCCATTCTGTATTTTTCCAAATCTTCAAGAGGAATTGAAGCATTATAATCACCATCATCAGTCCCCACTACTGGAAAACAGGCCACATGATCTGGTATAACTAACCAAGACTTGGTTGTATCTTGAAACAAGAAACATGCAGAAACACATGCATGCACAACACAGAATTCATTCATCTTAGGTTTGTTAAATTTTCACAAATTCATCCAAGTAGTACTTGGTTTCACATTATACCAGATTCTGGCAAACACATGTCAGAGCACAATCAAAGATTTAGCATGGCAAATAGCAGACAGCCTAAGAAGCAATACATTGAAGACAATGGAAGAAAGAATTTTCTTTTCTCAAAGCAGTGAAAAAAAAAAGATTATAGAAGTCCGAAAAATACCCTTAAGCTAAATAAAAGGTTAAAAAGACAAGAGTGGTAAATGAGATTTTGCAAACAAAGGGAATTTAACAGTTGAAATACAGCTCAGATCCACTAAAATCAAATCACAATGGGAATCAATCAGTTATGCGTGCATAAGCAGATAAAATGATGGAAGTATCAGTTCGCGGTCTAAATGGGTCCACAACTGGAAATGATAAGGGGTCTATTTGCTGCTTTCCTGCAACCAACTAGCATTAGCTCATAAATAGGTAGAGAACAAGAAAAAAACCATAAAACATGTATTCATTAATTGATACAGATATGTCCTCGTCGCAGGCTTTGTTAGCTTTAGAAAGAATGGTCAGAATCTGTTTAGTTCTTGAGAAAGCAAAAGAAAAATGAAACATGAAGAAAATGAAACATATCTTACTCTATTTTTTGCACTCGGGTGTCCCAACAGGGAAGAATACAAATATATAACATCTCAATCTTTTAATTTTCTCACTATTTCTCAGCAACCAAACGCTGCAGAGAAATAACTATTAAACAAAGAGAAAAAGAAACTGATGAGCATAAAAGACAAAATTAGAATACCAGAAGAATAAAATAGGAAAAAGAAGGATAGAGAAATCTGGACACAGAGAGAGAGAGGAAGGGGGGTAAGCGCTGGATGCAGAGGTTTATCGATCGATTCATGTTTGGTGCTTTTTCACAACAAGTTCCCAGGAAAAGATCGATGAACCGCTGCCTCCAGTGACTTCACCCTTTGATTTCACGCAACCAAAAGCACAAAAAGAAAAAGAAAATTCTCGCAAGGCAATTTTGCTTGCAAACAACAATCAAACAGCAAACACAGCATTGAACAACACAGATCTGAGCACTAACAAAACAAAACAAACACCAAAACCACCAACCAGAACAAAACCCAACTCTCGATGCCATAAACACATGCATACACATACATACAGGAACACATGCACCCACACACACACCTATATATATATGGTTAAAGAGAGAATCTTAATCAGAGAGAGAAATAGGCTTGAACCAGGAATCTAAGGAGTCACCATTGCCGTACATCTCTCTCTCTCTTTCTCTCTCTCTCTCTCTCTCTCTCTCTCTGCTTTTCCTTTGCTTAGCTTGCCCACCGGCTGATGGGTCACATACACGCGGTGACCTTTTTGGGGAGGGCGCTTTCGTCTTTGCGATTGGCTTTTTCTGTTTTTATATATATTTGCAATTTTGCCCCTTTTCTTAATGTAATCATTGACGGATATGATTTTCTTTTTCTTTTTTCACACCCATTGGCGCATGTGATTAATTTATATTTGGATCACTACGCTCTTCCTGCCAATCAGAAAGACCCACGTAGACGCTCCAAGCAGGGCTAGGATGACGTGGCTTATTATTATAGCTCCACCGTGGTCCCCGGTAACAATAGTAGAGTATGCAGCACAACTTTCCTTACGAATCAGAAAAAGTACAAATATTAATAAAAAAAAAATTCATTATTATTAATCATAATAGACTTTCTGTTAAATTGATAACACAGTTAGATTAGACATTGACATATATAGGCATATTGAAATTACAATATTATTATTATTAAATTTTAATAAATTATTTTAAATATTTCATATTTTTATTTATTATATTTTATAAGATCTACTTTAAAGCAAGATAACATATTATCAAATTAATAAAATAAAATTATTTTTATATTTTATAATAAAAAATTAAAATCAAATATAAAACATGTCTCCCTAAAATTAGAGATTGAAGCAAGTTAACTGATAATTTATAATTTTAGATTGTGAGTTAAATTTTTTAAAAAAATAATGACGTCTAAATATTTTTTTTCCTATGAAAATTTTTTACATATAAAATAATATTCTCTATTATTATGTTTTATTAAAAAATATAAAATTATAAAAATGAATTTTTGAAAATCAAAGAAAGCACATGGGATGGGAGTCACTTGGAAGAGAGTAGAATCAGCGGCTTGTGGCTTCCTCAGGTAGAAAAGAAAAGGACTGCTTTCTTTCCAAAGTACACAAAAGATACCAAAAACTCACAGCTTTATCCCTTTCCATGTCGTCTTCCACTCACCACTCTTTCATCAAATCTATAACTCGCAGTTGCGGATTAAGCTTACTAACCCGAGCTTTCACTTAAGTACAAATTATTATGGCCACAGCTACTTCGTCGTTGCCGGAGCAGCAGCCGGCGGGGCAAACTGTTGCCAACCCGGCAGAGACTGTGCTCTCGAGCAATCCCGGCGGGGGCTCTTCTGGGTCTATCGGGCCTTTCTTTGCTGTGATGTCAGTGTTGACAGTTCTGGCGGTTCTGTCGTGCGTGGTGGGGCGGTTGTGCAGCCGCGGGGAGCCGGTGAGCCCGCTGGAGAGCATCAGGCACAGAGGGTGCGTGGGGTGGGTGAAGCGCCGTTGCAGCCGCCGGTTCTCTACCGGCGACGTTGAGGTGGGTCGTGGAAAGGAGGTGGCTTGCGGGGATGAAAGAAGAAGCGATGGTCATGAAGTCGGAGACGGTGAGCCTCCCCAGGCTTAGACCACTGAGACTCTTACACTCTCCTTTCTGTAATCTTAATTTCATTTGCTAATGTAACACAGAGGTTCACCGATACCAAAAGATGAACTTACTCATTTCCCATCAAGAATTAATACGATAATTTTACATCCATGAATTTATATTTACTTGAATTTCACATTATAAAAAAATAAAATTCTTGATCTTAATTTTTAATTCAGATTTCATAGGAGTAGATTATATAGGACTCATCCTTTTTATTTAATAAAAATATGTCTCATAATGTCAAATTAAATTAATTAAGTTGAGTTATGTGGTTGGTTTAGTCATCACATACATATTTGAGATCATTAATTAATTTTCTTTAAATATAAATTATTTTAATAATTAAATAAAATTAATATTATCTTATTTTTATTTATTTTTAAATTAATATTATAAATTATTAAAATATTTTTATAATTATGTATTAAAAATTTAATTTAAAATATAAATTAATAACAAATCATATCTCGATACTGTGATACAAGACACTTAATAATTTATATTGTCCACAATTAAAATAGTATGTTAAGATAATTTTATTTATTATTATTTTTAAAAAAATACTTTTTTAAAAAATAAATTAAGAAAAATTTAATATCTAAATTACATAACCAAATTATAAAAAGAGCAGGTAGATTTTTACAATTTTATAATTTTATTTAAAACTTTATTTTTTTTATAATTTTGAAATAGGCAAAATGAAATCAGGACCTCCTTATAGCAGTATTTAAAAATTAGAAACTACACTTTATAACCAAAAAATAAAAAATAATAATTTTGACTCTATAAAAGAGTTCATTTTATTTTTAAATAATATTATGATAAAAAGTATATTGCTTTAAATGCTAAAATCTTTTTCAATTGTATAAACCAATTAAAAACTTTACTTCATAATAAAAAATTATTATTTTAACTTTATAAAAAATATTTTAATAAAAAAGGCACATTAAAATTTTCTTCTTTTAAATGATTTTCATCATTAAGTTGATGTCTTTGATAGTTAGGTTGTTTTCATGATTAAGGGCTTGATGACCTGAGTACTATGGTTAGTGATATTATTATTGTGGGCCCTGTGATGATGGTCTAAATCTGAAGAGACAAGTCCATCTGTAGTGAGCTGCGCCACGCATGCCATCCTTTTTGCCTTTTCTCTTTTGGAAGAGAGGAAAGAAACAAATGGCCCCTTCTGTGTCATGAGCTCTGGCATCCTCCGTAATGACACAAAAGCCCACGCCGGTTCACTGAACGACCAACATCATCACAATTACACAGTTGCCCTTAGCTTGCAACCCAATGAGATCATGCCACGTAATTCAATCGCTGACACGACATTTGATTTGAAGGACTAATGTCATGTTCACTTTAATTAATGACAGGCGGAGCTTTACTTTATGTAACTCTTTGATTTTGATTTTGATTTCTTATTTATTTTTTGTTTTATTTAATAAACAATTTTTTCGTTTAAATTATTTTTCTTCATTCTAATTAGGAAATCTTCAATTTATTACTGAAAATTACAAAAATTGATTATTTTTAGACTCTCTAATATTAATTAAAATAATTATATGTGATATTTTAATTTTATTTAATTTATAGTATAAAGTTAATTTTAAAAATTATTTATTTAAATTAAGATATTACACAACAAATTTTATTTAAAATTAAATTATGTTGGGACTTATTTTTAAAATAGGTATTTAAATTTAGAATCTTGTATAGCAAGTTTTGGCTTATATTTTTCATAAATACAAGGCCAATTAAAGCCGCATTCATTAAAAAAATAAAAAATTTAAATATTAACAAATAATTTGTAAAAAATAATTTTATTGAAATTTAAAATATTATAAAAAGTAGTATATGAGTTAAAATTTATTTAAAATTAAAAGATAAATTTAAAATAAAATATAAATTTATTTAAATTATTTTAAAGATATTTCAATAATGTGTTCTGTTTTAATATCAGTTATTATTAATTTATAAAATATTAATTTAAAAATTTAGGAAATGAATAAATCATTAACTAATTTCACATTAAATACATATTAAATTTAAAAATATATATATAATATAAATTTATACTGATTTGGAGCATATGATATAAATTTAAACCTATGTGGTCCCCTGAAAGTCCAAAGGGAATCTCTTAATTAAGGCTTTCATATGTCTTACTGATAAAAATAAATCCCACCGCCACGCGCTTTCTATTTTTAAGATTTCCCAACCCAACCCTTTGCACATTTTAACATCTCACGCTCCTATTTTCGAATAATTTTAACAACCCCAAAAAAAAAAAAAATCACCACCACCAACGTCACCCGTTCCTCCTCCTTCTCCTCCGTCGCCCTCACCGTCTTACCATCTTCATCTCTGTATCTTTCTTCTGGTCACTTGCGGTACATTACGTAGAGAAGCATTGCATGGTGTTCAAAATGGCAGGAATAGAGGATCAACTGAATCAATTACGGGATATTTTTGCTCGCTTCGACATGGATTCCGACGGCAGCCTCACCATTCTAGAGCTCGCAGCATTGCTACGGTCGATAGGGCTAAAGCCTTCCGGCGACCAAATTCACGTCCTTCTGGCCAACATGGACTCTAACGGCAATGGCTTCGTTGAATTCGATGAATTGGTTAACGCCATATTGCCTGACATGAACGAGGAGGTCTTGATCAACCAGGAACAGCTTTTAGAGGTCTTTCGATCATTCGATCGCGACGGCAATGGCTATATTAGCGCGGCTGAGCTAGCCGGTGCCATGGCCAAGATGGGGCAGCCGTTGACGTACAAAGAGCTAAGGGAGATGATCAAGGAGGCCGATACCGACGGCGATGGCGTTATCAGCTTCCACGAGTTTGCTTCTATAATGGCGAAGTCTGCGTCGGATTTCCTAGGCATTGATTTCTCCTAATTCAGAGCGAGTTTAGCATTTGTGACCTCACGACGATTTTTGCGTCACTAATTTTAGGATTTTAGGCTTCGATGTTTTGATTTCTTTTCCGTAACCCATTCGTGATGATGATTCATTCAATTCATTGTATTAGAGAAACTTACTTCGTATTCATCAGGAGGACAACTGAAGAAACAAAATGACATTACAATTTTCTTGTTGAGGATCTTGTTTTCCAGCCAATTTTCTCTCTGTCCAAACAGATTCCATATGTCAAAACCCCTGAAAGATTCTGTTAGAGACAGGCATCAGCCTCAGCCCGGAGAAATGGATTAAAAGAGGAGGCAATTCTCCACACTTTTTAAGCCAAGATTTTAACGAACAGGGTTGACGAAGAGGACTTCTGATTTAGCAGCCTTCACGAGCCTTCTTCCTCCATTGCTGCAGAAACAAAGAAAGGTGAGCCTACGGCAATCAGTTCTTCGCTATCTGCAGTTCCTATATGTAATCACGATGCTGCACAGAATCCATGGAAGAACAAGAAGTCCAGAAGAATTTAATTAAAAATGCGTGTTATTATACATTTGATAAACAGATAAACTGACTGTATAACTGTTGCCTCAATGCTGACAAAATATCAAAATCCCAATTTTGCAGCTCATACAGAAAAAAACAAAAACCCTAACCTAAACCTCATTCTACATTGCCGGCATCGGATCACTAGCAGCACGGTTACAACACTCTTCTGCGTATAATATATATATATGTACACAGAGAAGAAACCAGGAGCAGAACAAATCTACAGCTAGACAAAGAATGAGAGTCAGTGATGCTCGTGTTTCTGTTTCAAGCGCTTCGATTTTGCTACGAACCGAGCCGTATACCCGACTGTTGTAGGCCGCAACGACCTCTGTCGCACCATGTGACAGTACTCAGGGTCATCTGATTGTCCGTCGACTCTCATCCACTGTATCATCTGATGATACGTGGGGAAGAACCGCATTTGGACGGCGGAGTAAGTGAAATACGGGAGGAGAGCAGAGATGAGGATGAAGAGAGTGAGGAGCCAGAACGAGGGAGCTGGTGCGCAGGCTTCTATGAAGACCTTGTAGGCGGTTGTCGAGATGTTCGGGTCCATGGCGCCGTAGGCCAAGAGGAAAAGGTACCAGAAAATAATGCCGCCCCAGATGAAGAGATGCTGGATGTAGGTGAAGTAACTGACAGACAGAGCCATTTGGCAGTTCACTACCCAGACAATGCATGTGTACATGGTGGCACCGAAGATTTCTAATCCCACGACTTCCCCGCCTTTACGGAAGGCCTGTGTGTTCATTGCGCAGATGCAGAAGAAGAAGACGACTACAGCACTCAATACTCCATTGAATGCCCACCCGAGGATTCTAAGCCAGCTGAATAGAACATTCTGCACGCCTTCTTGGTATAACAGAGGAAACTGTAACATTGTACAGAAGGACAATATGATCATCAAGCTGCGTGTGATCTATCAAAGATGGTTTAATTGTTAGAAGAACAAAGAAGATCTGAGTAGGAGAGGTACCTTGAGACAGTAACGGGCGGAGACATCTTGGTCGAACACCCCAAGAGCTATGACGGGAAGTGACGTGAAGAAGACGTTATAAAGCGATAGAAACCAGTCATTGTATACAGCTTGCCCTGAGAATGATGCGTATATCTCGAAGAAGAAAAGCGAGAAACCAAATGCAATGTTCTTGTAGAAGAAATAACATATCTGGGAAACAAAAGAAGATATGTGTCAATCATTAGAACTCACTGGACCTCAGCTTTGGTAAGTTTAATTCTTTCTTGGGAAAGCAGGTTATGATTTGATATTTGAAAAGTTGACTTCACCATGGATGATATCCTTCGGTAACACCAATGTCCATGAACGAGTATCAAACGCTCCAAAAACCGAAACTGCGCGATCGCAATGTCACTTGACATGACTGCCTGAAATTTTGAAAAGACGATGCATCAGAAGGAAAGTTCAGAATTCATGAAGCCAGAAGAGAAAATGCATCAGGTTTACACAAGATCCAAGAAAAAACCCTAGAGAAATCTATTTATAATTGACCTGCATTCCTTCTACGCCACTGATACCGACTCCAATATCTGCCTCTTGAAGCATTCCAACATCATTTGCCCCGTCTCCGATTGCCAAAGTTGTGTTACCTGTTTTGGTCTTAACCAGTCTCGTAACCTGCATGTTTTACGAAAGATCTTACAGTTTAGAACTAGAAAAAAGCTCAGTGATCGTGTATAAGATGTGCATGCGAAGAGGAGAAGAGAACGAGGAACAGGGAGAGATGAATGGGTATAACTTACAAGTGCTTTCTGTTTAGGAGATGAACGACAACAAATAACAGATGCACAACCAATCGCGAGCTCCAGAAACATGTCTTTGATGTCATCTTCTAAAGCGTAGGTGAGCGACTTCCCATCGATGATCAATGCCAATGCCTCGGAGTTTCCACTTGATGCAGTAAGCAGCTCTATCCCCTCACTTATCTGATGGAGGACACTGACCTTAAATGCCTATAGAACCAACAAGATCCCATCAACTCATAATACATAGCCTGAAGTTAGATTGACCAAAAACCGAACTATTTAGATTAAGAATCTGTTTCTATTTCATCAAGCACCCAGCTAAGAAATCTCAAAATGTACAACGAAAGGACAGAAATGAAAGTTGAAACCGTCAGATGAAAGTCAGGGGTTACCTCAGCAGCAGCAGCCTTGTCCCCTGCTTTCTCAAGGGCCTTATTCTCTGGCGTATCTGAGTTAATAATTATTTGTCTCATTCCTTGTCTGAGCAAACTACATGCAAAACTGCAAATCCAACACTGGAGTCAGAACCTAATGTAAAAAGTTCGCATTGAGGATTACCGAAATTCATGTATACTAATCATACCCAATATTTATAGCCGTCTCCATCTTATCTCCAGTCAATACCCATATCTTAATTCCAGCTTGTGCAAGCTTATCAATGCAGTCGGGAACCTGTCAGTTCACAAGAGAAGAAATATTCAGTCTTTCGTCTTATCATGCGAAGCTCTTATGAAGAAAACAATTGAGGAACTAAGTATTCTGAATGCCATTAAACTGACCCCATTTTGAAGTTTGTCCTCAACAGCTGTAGCACCAAGAAGAATAAGATCCTTCTCTATTTTTTCTGCAACTTCATCGATCATTTCCTCTCGATCTGCACTCACCGAGTTTTTGGCCTCCATGAATCTGGCATTGAACTCACTGTACTCTTCTTCATCGAGTTCACGATATGCAAGCACTAATGTCCTCAAACCAGCATCAGCATATTCATTTATATGCTCCTTGGTCTTCTCCTCAAACTCTCTTTCGTTTTTCGCAAGTCTTTCAAACATAACACTGATTGAATGGATAACAGATAAAATTTATTCCAAGACCATAAAACTTATTTTCATAATCTTACAAGCCCGTTTCAGATTACAAACCTGTCAGCGCCTTTACAAAGTAGTAGAAGCTTTCCCTCTTCGTTTCTTACTATGACAGACATCCGCTTTCTTGAGCTACTAAACTCCAAGATATTTAAAAGCTTATAGGATCTGGAAATCAAAAAGAAAAGAGGGAAAAGTTAAGAAACTTTCTTTGGAACTGAAAGAAGCATCAATTCGTGAGCAAAAACTAAATGGATGGACCTAAATCAGTGCTGGCAGCAGTTAACGAGTATGCAGAAAGGTTGTCTGGTAAGTAATTCAATAAGTGCAAGAAATAACCTTTCAATTTTTCTGCCAGAGACTGGATCTAACTCATGCAAAGAAATGCTTGTCTGAGTCCTCTCATAAAATTCAAACCCAAGTTCTCGCGCTGCAATGACAAAAGCAGCCTCATCTGGTGATTCAGCTTCGTATGAAATTTGTCCAGTTTCTTCATCAACTTCTGGTAATGCTGTGTGGCAGAGAGCTAGCAATCGCAGGAACTTTTGGATTACATCTGCACGAGGTTCGTTAATCCAGTTGCCCCTCGCGATTCTCTCATCTGCAAAATTATACCCTTTAACAGATATCTTTTCTTCAGTACAATCTTCAATGTGATTCTCTTCTTCTGTCACCTCCTGGGCTAAAGGTGAACCCTTTCTCCAGGCCAGAGCTCTCTCAACTTCAGTCACTCCACGGCCATAAGATGTCCCAGCTACAGAACACTTGATAAATTCCATCGAGTTGCAAGTCAAAGTTCCTGTTTTGTCAGATAGTATAGTGTCAACCTGACCAAGTTCTTCATTAAGATTCGAGGTACGAGCTCGTGCTGGCGTGTCAGTTTGCTCATAGTACATCTGCAGATCTTGGTTTATGAACACACTCTGAAGAACCTTAACAATTTCTATTGACACATACAAGGAAATGGGTATCAAATATGAATACAGCATGAGGGCTGTCAAGAATTGCAAAACCGCTGCAGTTGGTGCTCTCTTTGGATCATAGTATACTGTCGTCTGATCAGGTCGGAGATACCATCTTGTCATTCTTCCATTTTCTAGGTCCTCTCGTGTTGCAATCCCAAAGAAAATCGACCCAATAAAGGACATCAAAACTAACAGAGCAAACAAAATATAGATGATCTTATCCATCCTTCTCTCAATCTTGCTTCTCTTGGAAGGCAGTGGTGTTGAATTTTGAATCACCTTTGTATCATGACCCGTAAAGATAACCACACCAAAGATATAATCTGTGTTTCGTAACTTCGAGTCCCTCAGAAGAAGCTGTTGAGGTGTAAGAGGGTACTGTTGCTCTCCTAGCTCTAAACTGCCAACAAAAGTGTACAAATTTGCATTTGGATCTTCACATCTAATCACGGCCTTGAAGTCTAGAAAGCTGGAATCGTCATGAAGACTGGAAGTCGCTTCCAATGCTTGTTTTAGTTTCAGATTGGTCTCTCCATCGAGGTTGGTGGTCTCGACATAGCAAATTGCCTCATCATAATTTGATGCAAGTAAGATGAGATCAGCAGGAAAAAATTCATCCTTCTCCACCTTCACTACATCTCCAACTTTAAGATCCCTCCATTTAGAATGATCAAAAACTCCGTTACTTCTATGCACCTTAACTTTCCTGTTGTTCATCTCAATATCCTGATTACATTTTCACAGATAAAAGAATATGAACAATACTATATGAAAGAAGAATGTAAACAATGCAGATTTGCCAGCTCCATGTCTACCATAAGGTAAGATGAACACAGAAAATACCATAAAAAGATAGTAAACTAGCTCATGGAGTGAGGCTTTCTTCAACCTCCAAAACTACTTTACGGGTTGAGACTTTCTCTCACACTTATTAAGTGAACACCTGCCCTTTCCACAACCGATGTGGGATACAACGCCAGATTCAGTAAAGGATGTAATATGTCTCAGATGCAATCAGAAGTTTAATCAATTTCTTCATATTGCACTGAGTTTCTAAATCTAAACAGACTAGCTGCTAAGGCCCCTTGTGCTCTCCGTGTCCCCATTACGAGTAAACCCATATGAAATCCATTGATTATCTCAAATAAGAGAGAGCAAGCACAAATTATAACGCATAAGACATTAAAGGTTGTTGTTAAGTACTTCAATTAATTAAATTGCAAATATTGCTCATAATGAATAGATCTGTTTTGGTGAAGAGTCCACTATCCAAGATATATTTCTCAGACTATGTACTAGAAAACTAGAAACTTGAGCACAGGGAAAATTACAGAATAATTAATGAAGATTACCTGCTTTTTTCGCCTCCAATCTTCAAGAACCTCTTTCCCCATTGTGACTCCAATCACAACGACAAGAGGGAGAACATTACTGATAGCCGAGTAAGGAGCCAGTGGTGTGAAGGACAATATCGCACAGATGAGGAAATAAATGTTAGCAACTCTCCTGAACTGCTCAAACAGGGATTTGGGAAAGAATGTTGCCAATGTATATTTAGTAGTTCTGACATAATTGTCAGTATAGTTGTGGAGACTGGCCTCAAAGCCTTCAGGGTCGTTGCAGTAGACTACCCTTGAGAAACCAGGCCCTCCTATCAATGAATGATCACCTTTAAATGATGCTTTCCCACATGAGAAGGCATGGATCCTACCAAAATGCTGCTTCTTTCTCCGACCACCGGCCATTCTTGACAACTAAAAATCCTACTAGTCAATTCGTCAAACACATAAAGAACTACCCCGTAGAGCTAATTGCTTCTTCTTCAAGAGCAGATAATAACTGGGAAATATGGCTTTCCAGGGAAGATTCAGTCCCAGTAATTTGGAGAACCAGACTCCAAAAAACCAGCTTCTAGCACAACAGACCCAGAAGGCTATCTGAACCGCAAATCAAAAGCAATCCACCAACAAGGAATCATAAGTGGGTATTCCAGATGAATAATCCCTGAAATTCAAACTGACCCAACCAAAAATCAAAACTAAATATAAGAGTATCAAGTCTTCTGCAACTCAATCTAGGAATTCACAAACAGTTTTAATCCAACTGGGAGTTCTTCAAAAAGGAACACTAAAATTTCCAAAAAAGAAAAATAAGCCGTTATTCAAAGATCAGAAATAGTATACCTGATCATATCTGACGATGAAATCGGTGCCTGGGTTGTCCTGACTTACGTGGTGCTACCTTCCTGGAAAATCAAATCTATCTTTCTCTGGGCCAGAACTTGCGGCCCTGACAGTTCTTTGACTTGTAGTTACCAGCAACAAATCACATACGTGCATTTGGGTCTCCCATCTAAACCAATATGGCACGAGCTCAACTACTTCGTTAACAATGCATTTAAAGCCAAAAAAAGATAAAAAAGAACTCAATATTCACTGGGGAACTCAAAATCAGAAAGCTAGCTGCCTTTTTGTTAGCTGTTAGAAAGTGAACCGAAGAAACCCTTTGTAAAGGTAAGTTGCGGAAACGAAGTAACGTCCAAATCGAATTCTATGAAATGTAGGAATAGAACTTGACGTGATGGCCAAGACTTCTAGAAGGTCAATGGAAAACCGTAAGAACATGAGAGAGGAAGAGAGAGAGGGACAAAACTCACAGACATTGGAATTTTCGGGCAGGGAACTAGCACAGAACATGCATGACTGGCAATATGGGTCTCCTTAATTTCTAGATGATAATGAGAAACTTCAAAGAACACAAAAAAAGACCAGCAGCATTCAGAGACTCTCATGCGAAATATATGAGGACATATGTAGATTACGCCAGTGAATCTAGTGAGGGAAGGACTTGACAAATGCGGGTAAGAAAATAAATTAAGGATGTCAGACAAAGATAATGAACTACTGTTTGAGCCAGTGTCCAGGGTCTAGATAGAGAGAGAGAGAGAGAGAGAGAGAGAGAGAGGAGAAGAGAAAGATCTTATGGATTTGATATTTATTATCTATTAAAGAATGAGATAGTAGTGCAGCGGATGAGGCTGCACACAAGAAGGGTCAACAAAGGCCCCTCATCAGATAACCCTGGCCTTTCTAGCTTTTCTTCAATTTAAAGCCTTATTATTATTATTTTTTAGCACTATTTTGATTGAAACTGTTTTCTCTTCACACCCCCCCCCCCCCCCAAAAAAAAATAATAATAAGAACCCTAATGGAAAATCATAAGATCACAACCTGCGGTGTCAGCATCTTCATCGGCATCCTAAAAGAGAATCAATCACCCGCCACTTCCCAAAAACGTAATATCGAAAATACCCAAGTGGGTATTTTTCTTTTGCTTCACCTTGAATGAAGTTACTTCTTCCTGTCTGCTTTCAAGTCTAAACAATGACGTAATGAGTGACAGTAAATTATGGCTGCCTTAGTTGAGTGGTTTGTCATTAATCCACTTGCTTCCTCCAATTTGATGCATTATAGAGTTTTTATTTACTTATTTTCCAGCCCCAAAGTTGGACTCATGGTCGCCTCTTCTGTGAAATCACTGTGGCTTCCAAATTCCAAAGGGTTCAGGACTCTTTCCTTTTGAATAGGAGTCGTCTGAATAAATGTCCTAACTGCATGCATCTATCAAAAAATACACATATATTTCACAAATTAAAATTTATATATTAAAAATAAAAAAAAATATATTAAAAATTATTGTCCTCATGAAATTTTCAAATCATCAAATTGCATATATGGGCAACCATGTTGACATGAGAGGAGCCCTTCATTTATTTTTTGAATAATATTATTGTTAATAGAGATATTTTATTTTCAAATAAAATCCATTCTAAATAAAAATAATTAATGTTCAAGAATTATCACTATACTAGTAAGCGTACTTTGAATAGGAATTAAATTTTTCTAATATATCCAATGCATTATTTTTATAGGTAATTCAAGTCAAACTATAAGTATTTTATTTTAATTATTTAAATTAAATAATTTTATTAGATTTATTGATAAAATATATAATATTAATTATAAATAAATATAATATTTTTATAATAAATATCATTTAAAATTTTTCTACTTTGAAACTCTGATTTTTAAAATTTTTCAAATAAATTTTGATAAATCAATTTGAATTAAATAAAATTTATTAAAAAATTTTAAAAATTCATAAAATAACTTGATACTCTCAAATTTGAAACAAAATAGAATTTAGGATATGAGAAATTTTTAAATATTTTAATAATAAAAATATAATTAATTTTATTAATATTTATTTATAAAAATTATATATTAAAATTTATTTTAAAATATTTTAAAAATTAAAATTTAATTAAAAATGAAAAATTATTTCTTTTATAATAAATATCATTAGCTGGGACACGAACAGGGTAATAGCTTGGTGGGTGCACCAAGGTAGGAGCATTTCACGTGCCAAGCTAGAAAAGTCCGGACCAATTTTTCCACTTACTGCCACGTGGCGAAGACCCATCTGAAATCAGAAACAAAATTGGAACTTGATTTGAAGCCAGAAGGAGGGAGGAAAGGCAGACACAGTGAGAGAGCCAGAGAGAGTAAATTTTCCAGTCAAAGGTCAAACAACATGGCCATGAGTGCTCTCTTGCTCTCTTGCTCTTTTTCTTTTTTCTGTTCTTTTAATGTTCTGATATTTTTTTTTTTTTGGGCTTAAAATTTGACCTTCTGGTCTCAAAATCTATAAAATAGATTACCCTCAAAATTTTTAAATTACTAAAAAAAAGAAAAAGAATTGGGTGCATGTATTTGCAGCCTTGACATTGACTTCAAATTGTTTTATTTCAAATATGAATTTTTACCTAATTTTTTAGAGTATACAGACAAAAGGGTATTTTATTAAACCCAATTATTAGCTGTGTGATGCACATTCAAGAGAGGAACTTGAACCTCAATTTTGCTCTTCTTGCCTCCCAATTTGACCAATACTTATACTTGACTTTGCACCTCATTCTCTCAATCTCCAAGCAAGCCTCCATTAGATTGTTTGACCTAAAGTACTGTCTTGTCTCATAATTAGGGCTTTGGATCAATTATTGCGATTGCTTTTGAAATTTGGGAAATTTGATCATACCCTTTGGAGGATTAAGGTCACATGGGCATTGGGTCAGCTTGCATGCGTATGAGAGGTAATGAGCGCTATCATAAGTTCACAAACATAATAAACAGAAGAGGCAAAATGTCAGTAACCATCAATTGAACACAACGAGTCTTGATGATTCCTTTAGTCAAACAAAACTACACAGGCAACAAAAGGAAAAAAAAAAAAAAGCCATGTGTGCATCAGGGTGTTTGAAAATTAATAGAATCTTTGACATTAAAAGAGGTGGAGAGATGAAATATTTTGATAATTTTAAGGTTTTTCTTAATTTTATATAGTGATATATCTACTTAACTAACTTTTGAAAAATTAAATTGAACATGATGGAATTAAGAAGGAAAAGGAAGGTCTAGCAAGCAACAATTTGGAATAGTTGGCAAAGGAGATTGTCCCAGCAATATGATGTGATATGTTTTAAGGCAAGGGAGGGGGAGAGATGGGCTAGGGACATAAATGTGGGGCATATGGGACCAGCAAAATGGGACCATTGATAAGGTTATAAACAGAATATGCCATAAAAATATCAGCCGACACATGCATCATTATGAAGAAGGGAGTACATAAACTGTGCATATAAGATGACAAAAACGTGTGTAAGTGTCATAAATTCATTAGGCTTGAATTTAATTCAGTGTATCATCATAGATGCAGCCTTCTAAAGGGTGGGATAGGCTCCATGGATAAGAGAATTGTCAGCAATCCCAAGACCTCTAGTGAGGCTTCAGAGTTCTTGCTTGGGCTGGAAAGCTTGCAGCCCATTTGGCTCTAAGACTATCTCTGAGCCTGCATGGTAAATCAAGATCTTCCCCAGGAAAGGAAGATATTTCATTTAATGGACTGTAGAAGTATACCCTTATGTAATTTATGTTTTCTTCCAGAATTAAAAATTGAATAAAGGAAAACAAAATTTGTATCTGCTACACACCACATTCTGGTTCACTTATCATCTTCACTTTCACTGTGTCCAAATACAGGCTTCTTTCATTGTGGTTTCAATATGCTGCAAAACAACTTCATGACACCCGTAGTGCACATTATCAGAAGCCCCAGCACCAGAAAAGCTAGAAGAGAACTTGTAGAGAAGAAATTCATCAACTGTGCTACACCGATGACTACAATATCTCCCACCTCGTTTGATCAAACCCCAAGCAATCAAAGAAATGAACCTGCAATATGAACTGTCCATTGCTGTGGCAATTCCTATTGATAATCCACTTGATATTCTTTTACGGGTGATATTGACCATAAACGGAAATGGAAGCTCCTTTTCAATCTCTCCTTTTCCTTCTCCTGGACTCTGTATGGTCTTTCTCGGCACTATGATGAGACCTGTGTGGAGAATTAATGCCTCGATGCTTATGATGTTGGGCGTGTTTTCTGCTGCCAAAACTCTTCTCTCGAGAGGATCCTTTCTTTTTCCCTTTTGCCCTAGAATGATATCGATCATGGTCATCACTAGACGAGTCACTATATGAATCCCTGCTTCTATGCTTATGCCGCCTGGAACGTTTCTGACTCCTTTCATCTTCTGATGATTCACTGTTGCTCTGTTTTTGCTGATGGCGAGAGGGTAACCTGTCTTTCCTTTTTCTAATCCTTTCATCTTCTGATGATGAACTACTGCTCCAATGTCGGTGCCTCTGCGAGGGTGGTTTATTTTTCCTATCCTCTTGACCTGTCTCTACCTGATTAACTTTACCATATCCATTCTCAGATGAATCAACCTCCTGCTTCCCAGTACGGCTTTGAAGATTACCAGGAATAAGTTCATTTTTTGGTGATTCACCTTTTTGAGTTTTCTCCTGCAAATGTGGCACCGTTTGATTTATGGAAGATCCTGCCAGAGCAGGACTTGAGGAAGGCTTATTCCCTCTATTTTCAATTGGCTGGACTATTGCATCTCCCTCGTCAGTTTTACGAGCCTCATTTTGAAAGACAGAATCACTTGCTGGGTATGAGACATCAGGAGGAACTTCTAGGCCCAGTTCCTTTCCTAAAGACTCTAAAAAGTCACCAGCTATCAGACGGTTTAAAGTTGTGGCAGCTGCTTCATTTTTCTTGTCTGAATCCTCCACTTTGTTGGGATTGGAGGTTTCCACTTCATCTTCATCATCAGAGAAAATAGCCTGCATATGAATGGGTATTTCAGGTCATAAGCAGAGAAAATATCCACTGAGAGAAAAAGAAGTAGATAGAAAAAAAGGCGATTAATAGAGGGCAAAAGCTGCCAAGGTATAACTCAATACAACTGGATCCTTTTAGAGCTCTCATCCAACCAGCATAGCAAATTCGAACAAAGCCCATTGAAAGGTGCAAATTAAATTGTTACCACACTGTCAAAAGCTTCACTGGGTCTTTTTGAAACCCAACAGTATTTTCAGTAAAATAACAGTAAAAGCTATTGCTATCTTGGATTGATATCACCTCAGGATTGCAAATAAAGTAAGATGAAAATGGTAACATTTCTGGTAAGAGATGAACTGCATAAAACACCAGATAAACTAGGAACATAATTACAGCAGGCTAACACCATGCAAAGGTGTTAAACGAACATAATGAAGGACTCCAATGAAGAATCCAAAACAAAAAAGTCCAGAGAAGCTTAAAAATCGTTCAAACATAATATGTAAACAGTTCAGCTGGAACAAAAACAAGTAAGACAACCTCAGATTATAAATTTTAATGGAAATGAGAAAGCAGAAACTGAATTTTGGTTAGTGGCCCCCTTCAGGAAGCAATAATATAGAAAAAAGTGACAGGCCTTTTTTTTTTTTTTTCTTTTTCTTTTTTAATCTTTCAGGTGAAATTCAGCATGAACCACAGCAGTAGAGCTTGAGTGAAGAATAACTGATGCTAGAAAGCAAAGTTTTTGAAAGAGTTGTCAGAGCATTTTTTTGGGCATGCTTCAAGGCAAGGCAGAACATATCATATCAAAGTGTTCATTATACAAACATAACTCAAACATGTACGTGCATATCACTTTAGTTACTGGCATACAGATTTTGACCAAAACCATAAGCCTCTTCGTGGCTCAAAAGAATAATATACTCATTATTTTTCTTCACATAGACCACCTATAAAGCATACACTCTTGAAACTCGTAAAGACCTTCAATCCTGTTTTGTCAATAAATAACAGATAATATGAACTGGTGTCACCATTTATTTGTTTAGGCACTCCTCAAAGACAGTTCTTTGCCTTCTTCGCTTGGCTATAGTTAATATTTCTTGTCTTTTTTAGTCCACTAAAATACGTATATGAGTTCCTGCTCAAAATACATATATAAGTTAATACAAATCTACATATATATCATTTACCTTGTTGCTTACAAATGTAGAATATACTATTATTTTCTTCACATAAGCCACCTATAAAGAATACTCTTCAAACTCAAGAAGAATAAATGATGGGCCATATTAACCGGTGGCACACATTCCTTTTTTGGGCAAACTCCTTAAGAAAGAGCCTTTAGCTTCTTGGTCATAGGTATATTTAATTCAATACCATAAATACATGATGCAAAGAAAAATATGAATACGTCATAAAATTCTGTGAAATGTTATTTTGCATTATTTTGAAAATTTTATTTGTTATTGCATCCAGAATGCTTCTAATTAGTTAGAAAGCCATACTAGTGTAATCAGCTTTCTATGTTCATAAATCTTTCTTTTCCTTAGTATTTTCATTATTCATTTTTAAAGCATAAAAAGTTTGATTTTCAGAAGGCTCATACTTCAACTGGTAAAAAGTTAAAACCTTTCCTTATGCAAGGTAAACAAGGGTTAGCTTATGCTGCTGCTTCTTGATATACGCTGGAAAGTAATATGCACGAACATGTCTAATGCAAAACCCTTTTATCCATCAATTAACAAATACACGTACCTTATAGAGGTCGACTGGCCTTACTACATTTTCAGCTTCTACCTCAACTTCATTTTCTTTGCCAGCTACATCTTTGCTTGTTTCTTGAGCATCAGATTGGGGAATAGAAGATGAGTCTCTGCTAGTAGAAACAGTTTGATCAAATCCTGTGAATTTCACAGAATCTGGCGTGAAAATGAGAGAGTCCATTTTGCTTCTTATCCGTGGAGCTGGGGGTGGCTGCAGATAAGCAAATTGTACCTTGAAGTCAACATATAGGCAAACAAAGATTCATAGTATGACATGTTCAAACAATATACCAACTTCATAAGGATGCCAATTGATATACTCATTTACTCAATTATGAACCAGCAAATGTATGGGACAAACTTGCATTCATAATCTCATGACAGTCTTCCAGAGGAAGTAAGATGAGTTATTTGTAAAGCAAGCAATATATAATATATATATCTACACACAAGCGTGCGCAAACATAAAGCAGAAAAAGTGGGGAGAGAGTATGAGAAGTTGATTCCACAAAAGTGGAAGACTAATGCACATTAAAATGAAAATCACCAATGTATTATACCATGAATTAGATAAAACTGTCACATTATATTTCTTATTGCTTTTCAATATTTTATTTTTATTTCGTATACTATTGCATTATATCATGTTATTTAATTTCTTATGTTTTATTATATTTCTTACTTCACAAAATTTTAATCTCTTTAACAAAATATTTTGTGTTTAAGTATAAATGGGAGAGAGGTAGACTTCAAATAAAATATCCCAATAAGAGCATTTTAGTTCAAATGCAATGAAAATCAATTCCCAATAACCAGAACGGCAAATTTTGAAGAGTAGTCCCAAATCTATCTTTCGGATTTTACGAAACTCCTAATTACTTAAAGTTAGTAATTCCCACACACAAAATAAAACCAAATATTGGAATTATTATTAACTTAAAATTACGTTAAAAATGGATCAGTAATTCCATGGACCAACGGGCGAGAACATAAGCCCAATAGAAAATGAAAAGAAAATCTAGAAATCTGAACAGCTCAGCTGCCAAGCTAGGCGAACAGGAACTTGTGGAATCTAAGTTAATATGAAATGTACTAGTGATACTAGTATGAAATGGAGAATCACATGTGAATCATCTCAAGCAGCAGTTCAAAGGGCAACCTAAAAGTACCTTTCCAATGAAAGGATCCAACAGATCAAAGCGCTTGCATAAAAGAGATGAAGGACGCCATTGAAATTCTTCTCTTATTGGATACATTTTCTTCAACATCAAATCTTTAGCGGGAGGATCTTGCTGTCATTAAAAATTTTAATAGGAACCTTAGGTTGCTGAACAAAACTAGAGAAACCAAAATAACACAACCCAATTATACCTCTAGCCCACCAGAGGTGAACTGCAACCCCCCAATGGCAGACAACTCTACAGACTGCTCCACTGAATGCTTGCCTTCCTCGTACAACTTCCCTTTCTCTATTGCCTCAGCTGCAGCCTCAAAGTCCAATCTCTCATGAGCACGAGCTGCTTCTGACATATTGTTAGCTCCAGAAGAATCTGTTGAGCGAAGACCTCCTTCATACTTCTGCTTGAGAAACTGTTCAAATCTTTCTTGCTTTGCAGGATCATGTTTGAAAGGTTTGATAACTTCATATGAGATGCTCTATATTTAGGAAAAGAAAAACAAAAAAAAAAAAAAAAACAGAGAGAGAGAATGAGAGACGCAACCATTGCTTCAGCTTTGACAACCCAATGAGCATGAACAAGCAATTACATGAGCAAAGGTACAAAAAAGATCAAAGTTCACCATGGTCTAAGACCACTGTTTTTTGACAAATTACATTCTTGAGTTATTTTAGGGAAGAGTTAGTAGGAGCAGTAATAGCCTGGATGTATTTCATTACTAACGTAATTCAAACAGGCTCTTAAGTTCTTTTCTGGCTAGTTTGAAATAAGAGAAATAGAAGAGCTTTTAAGGAGGAGGGAAACTACTCTTTTTTTGGTTTAGTGATAGATTGGTTAGGAATCTTGAAAGCTTGGATTAAAGGGGTGGACATTGTAAATCAAGAGGAATCAGTGGAATTCATTGAATTCCTTATTTCTAGATAGCTTCTTATACTTGTAAACAGGAGGTACCCCTTGGTGCCATTTATAGTAATATATAATTGTACGTGTTTCTGAAAAAAAAAAAAAAGTTCTCTTTCTTCCCATGCCATGATAATAATGTGACAGAGTATACAATTACCATGAACAGAGAAACAAAAAGAAGAAGACCTCAGTGGAAACTTCCTACTCTTTCCTATCATCCACCAGCAAACCTTTATGCCATAAGAGTATCTTTATCCAACACACATGATACCACATCATGAGCTATGCCAGTATTATTAATGGCCGTTTCTTATTGAACATTTTAATCATGGCGTGAGTTTCAATAAATGTGAGATTGAAGAGTAATTATGGTCAAACCCTAAAGATAAAAATATATTTCATCCTTTGACACATATAAGATTTAAAAGAATATAAAGTAGATCGTCAAAAGTTCCTGCCACCAGATATCCTACAATTTTAAAGGAAAATAAGCAGAGATTCTGTACTCACAGATGATGCAGATCCAGTAAATGTCTCAGAGAGGTTGGATTGGAAATGAACAGCAGCTGCAGATGCAACAGACAAACTTGTATCTCTTGAGCTCCTCTCCAGAGGCTTTTCCCCCAGTAATTTGCCACGGCTCTCTGCAGTAATCTTCTGCATCCTTGGAGACAATTTACCATCCAATGCCTGCTTGGTTTGATCATTACGTTTCTGCTGCTCCTCCCACAGCTTCCTTGCATAATAATCATGGCCATTTCCTCCATCAAGAAAACTAAATAATGGATTTGATCGATTCTTCTCTCTTGAAAGATCCTCAAATAATTTACCACAACGAGCCACTAAAGTTGCAACGCCCTCGATTAAGAGTTTTGCATTATTATCCTCTGGAGGAGGAACCTCAGGGGGTGGCGGAACAGGAAGATTGTTGATAGTCTCAAGAGGACCAGGAAACTTATGGTGAGGCACAAATTTCTTTGGAATCACTGGAGGATCAAATCTGAAAAATAAAATGTACCCTAATGATTGAGAGTTCTACTCAAAACAACAAAGAAATACTTCTGTTGACATGGGTTATCTTTGATCCGACACACCACTACGGGAAAGAAAAGAAGTGCTTTTGACATTATAATTCTTAATCCTCTAGTCACTAAATGTGCCACAATAGCATACTCTTTTACTGAACATGCACAGCGATAAATTAGGGATAAGATTAAGTTACACATTTAAAATAATATGACAACTGTATTCATTTGTCTGCAGCATATATTTGTCATTTCTAGTCACCTTTCCGACTGATAGTCAGGATTTGATGCAACTCTGAAGCCACGCAGAACACCTTGTTCCTTTTTAACCACCTGTTGCTTACTATCTGCACCCATCCTTGAAGGTTCTTCAACTTCTTCAACACACGTCTCCTCAAAGTCATAACCTGAAGAACAACCATACTTAGGAAGGCAACCAGATCTTTTGCACTAAAACAGGAAAAGTGTGTCAGGAAGAGAGGTCACTTACTACAACAACAATGAATCGAAAAAGAAAAATAGAAGTCGCACCAGTGCAGCCCTTAAACAGTTAAGTGTTGAACAGAAAAAGTGGCACTTCAAACTTTATTATACAGTAGTTAAAGGCTACAAACTAATTTAAGTCATAGTAGCAACAACAGAAGCAGTGGTACCATAATGATTTTGATGATTACGATGATACCTGGAGTTAGAGCCAACGTACTTTTTTTTTTTTTTTTTCTAAACAGAAGTTACGACCACCAAAATTAAAAAGAAATTGAACAAAGGACCGGAGGGAAAATGCCAACTTAGGTCATCCAAAAATTAACAAGAGAATGATAATTAAAAAGCACACCTTTTTAGTTTGAAAACAAGTCCAACAAGATCAGAGAGAAAGATCATAAGCAAATGCAAAAACTGAAAGTTATCATATATAGGTAAATCACGTATTCTTCCTTGCAGCATCACAAATAAGGTCACTGTTTCATAAAGACGCCATCATGCTAAAACAAATCATTAAATACTACCTGCTGCATATACATCCTCATCTTCAGCATCAAGTTCTTCAAGTGCCCCAATACCAAACCCTGGAGCAACCTTTCCTGCTGATGAATCCAAACAAATTAGTTAAACCATTCTAATGAAGTGACTTTAAAGCACATGGTAATAATTAAACAGAAATGGAGCAGAAATATGTAAACACACACACACACACACACACACACACACACAAAAACACAATAGCAGCTAAGAAGCCAAAAACCAGACTGAAAAGATGATGACTCTTACAGTTACAACCAAAAAGGCTATCTTTTATTGACAAAGATTTTCCATAGCCAAGCTCCTTACTTGTCGATACTCGAAACTTTTTCTTTTCTGAACATAAAGCAACAGTGAGATACAAATGCACAATTCACAACCAGATAGTAAGATGTAGCATTATGTACTCTTAAAAGCAAACATACCCCGAAACTCAGGAGCATGCTTAAAAGGATCGTATCCCAAACCATGCAAGTCCTGCTTTGGATTGAGTACATATGCCTGCAGTGGAGGTGAAAAAAGACACGAAAAAACTTTAACTACCATTAAAATAAAATCTTGGAAAATCCATTCGGTAAAGCATGTAACCCTTATCAAAAGCTGAACAAATGACAACCAAAAAGGTCCAGCACAGCACACATCTTCAGAAGACACTTTATGTAGCAAATAATCCAATCCTTCAGCAGTTAATCCTAGTAATAGTATAACAAATCCTCAATTATCCATCAGTAGCAGGGAAAACTACTCACAGGAGTACTTTGAGCAGAACGACTATTATCATCAACATCATGTCCCATAGAACTTTCAAGATCACCATCAATAGAATCTCCAGGCTGTGTTTTTGCATCATCAGTAGAAAATGCTAGGAAAGCTTTTCTAGCTTCTCTACGAGCATCTGTAAACAAATTACAAAAGATGATAAGTTTGCTAATAACCAGTGAAACAAAAACTAGAATGTACATAAACTGTAACTGACATAACAATAAATCCAGTAGATCACTATGAACCACATTTTACATCATAATAATTCACTGGCTCAAGGAAAATATGGTCTTCATTATAAACACATGAATTTGAGAAACAGGATTCATGAAGCCAAACCCAACCAGTCTAGATTAAGACTTAGATGAATTGAGTTGATTTGGTTCCATCAAAGATAAACAAGGCCCAACCAAGAACCCTTTGAAGGTTTTATTGCTTTCATATACACAGTTAGACACACCAATGGCTTACAGTCTTATTGTAGCTTCTAGCACACCATATTCGTATTCTGAGTCTCCGCTTACACAGAAAACAACTTTCAAAGTTGTATAATAAATGCCATTTAATACCTTATACCGACAAGGTGAGCTAGAAACAGGATGAAATATAATATCTCAAATGGAAAGAGAAAAGATACCATATAGTGAATTAGCATGCAAATCCTTGAGAGAATGACCACGTCGCCATCCCATCTTCAAAAGCAATTTGACACCTAAGTAGAAGCAGCAAGGCAAGTCCAAGAGTTAATTTGCATTTAGGAATAAAGAAAGAAAGAAAACGATTCCCTTTAAAAAAGAAAAAAGAAAGAAACGACTGCTATGTATTAATTAAAACTAACCAATAGATTCTGTGACTGGAACAATTAATTCATCAGGAATAGGGCCAGGAATTGCTGATGGCCTGGATAAGACAATGCATTATAAATAAGCCATAAAAGATGCATGATGGTCTTTGGAGTAAGTCAAACATGTCAACAAATCTAACAAAAAGTTAAAAATAATGTGTTTTCATTAAACAGACACTTCTGTCACTTAGATCATCTGTTTCTCAAGATGAACTATTTACACTGGAAACAAGGTTTTACTGACTGGTTTGCTAAATATGAATATGTACAGATTCCCATGTGAAAATCCAGTCACAGTTTTCTTTCCCGCAAGTACACTGCAATCCTAACCAGCAGATGGAGCAGTACTTAAGCAGAAACAAAATGAAGTAATACGACAACTATATGAAACTATATTGTATTTATGAACAAAATAAGTCCTTTTAAGTTTCTTTAACCAAACAAGAAATGAATTGCATAGAGCAGGAAAGCTGCCAGAGATCAGAACTGGATGTAAACAAGAAGATCATCCTAAAAATTCCCAAATGATGCAACAGTAGAGAAGAATAAGATATCCAAAGTATTTGAAGTCCCTAAACAGAAGTGCCTCCGCTATGAATAACAAACCTGGACAACCCAGTGACTAATTGGCAAAAAACTTGGGATACCAACAGAGTGCTTCTTTTACACATGACCCCTGCCTAAAATAACATTGTTAGTAATCCTGTTCTATCAGGGAAGACCACTGTAAAATATATAACCCAAATGTGGAAGGGTGTTGTTACACCAACATGTAACCCTCTCCAATTACCAAGTCAAGATCCTAGATCTATCTCACAGATCATCAGAGAAATCCTGTTCCCAGCCTAAACCTCTGCAATAGCAGAAAAAGCTTGAAATACCATGCAAAGCCAACTCAGAAGCTCTTTGAGGAACACTGGAAAACCTGGTCAAAATCCTCAACAAAATGCGGGATGAAGAGCCCTTAATCATTCTTCAACAGGGATCTTATAGTAACACAAAACTATGCGATTCTAAAGGTGTGGTAGATACACCGCCGTAAAACAAAGCCTCTCAAACATGTACCCTTGACACATGTGCAAGTGGACCATGAAAGTGTTGAGACATCCCCTGCCCCTTATTAGATCATATAATCCACAATTAAATTTGGTGCAAGAATGGTAGCACAACTTTCTTTTCTATCAATAATAAGTAAAAGTACCAGGAAAAATCCCAAAAGAAAGATGACACTCTTTATAGGCTATAAATATCTGATATAAAGACATCAAAATCATTTTCTTTTGATGAGAAATAAATTTTATTTACAAAAGCACCAAGGGGGCAACCCTATTATTAAAGATAATTACACAATACAAACTCATAAAATCTATGAATTCCTCTTTCTTCACAAAAGAAATTCCCTAAGAACCAAAAAAAAAAAAATGTAACTATTTGTCTTTAAGCATTGAGAATGGTACTTCCACACCCTCAAGAGACTTGTAGTTTCTCTCCTTCCAAATGACCCGAACTCTATGATCATCTCATGGCTATTAAGAACGAACCAAATCAGATGGTTCTATTAATCAATCTTTTTGACTAGCTCCTATGGGACCAAGGTCGACAAAATTGAGAAAAATCAGTCATTACCAACCACTAATGAAGGATTTCCTTCGAAAAGTTAAGGATTAGCAAGCTGTTTTAAAAATCAAAATGAATTTGATCTAATACATACGCGAGGAAGGTAATAAAAAAGAAAGGAGAACATTTCTTCTTCACTTTTATCACTTAGAAGCCATATGAGATGAAATTCTCATGAAACAATTTGAATGAGAGAACAAAGCAAGGAATCCTCTTTTTGACTTTGACTCTCTCCCACTCCAATCGTTTGCTTTCTAAGGACGATAGAATTATAAACAAGTCTGGAAAGTTCAGGATGTCAGAAATCTAGAAACAAGCACCTAACCTATACAAATGTTGCAAAGAAAAGCATGAGAAAAAAGAAACCAAAGATGATGTAATTTTCTTTTCAAGAAAAAAAGTGATTATTGACGAAAGCATCAAAAGCATGCCACCTAAGTAAAAGAAAGAAAATTGTTTACAACACAAATGCTGTAAGCCTTATGAAGTCTTCCTATTTACATAGATTTTCAACCAAACCAAACGTTTATAGTGCGGGAACCGATTTTTTCTTAATTGAACCAAGAGATCCTTTCACAGCCTCAAAATCTCACATATTTCCTTCCTTCTATACCACCCAAAGAAAAAAGGATTAAACCAGAAGTTATATCGCCTTCTCTAGAAGCCCAGTTTCAACCAATGCCTATTTCAGCATTCACCCTTACTAATTTATACTCCCACCAATTAAAAAACTCACAACGATTTAAAAAAATAATAAAGAAAAAGTAAAGAAAAACCTCTGATTTTGTTCCTTCTCAGCTTCTCTGCGAGCATATTCAGCAGCTGTAAATCCAAATGTATCAAATTGTGAAGCTGTCCTCAATGTTTGACCTTCCAATTCCTAAAAGGAAAAATCAAGTGACTTTATCAAACTTCAATCTAATTTTTCCATTGGAAGTACAGAACAAGAATGTAACTCCAATAAACTCTAATTGATTGCATCAATTATTGCCTTGTTAAATCAGTAAGTGCAACAAACACACCAGTCAAACATTTTGATATATAAAAGAATGCAACCATTTTTTCTGTAAACATCATCACCATTTAATATTTATATAGCCAAAAATCAATATTAACAAATAGGGAAATAGAAAGCTGTCCTCTACAATTCATTAAGCAAGCCTACAAAAAAGAAATACTAGTAGGAAAGTAAGGTTGAACACTTGTTCCAATCAACCAAGAAAAAAATTCAATATTTTTTGAAGACTGAAAGTTTACAATATGTTATGCTAAACTGTTTCAGATACCAATAGCATGCGACTATCAGATATGTGCATGTATACACGTGTTCATGTCTGCGTTTGTGCAGAGAGAGAGAGAGAGTGGATTTATAAATAATAATGTTTTGCCATCTATAATTTGTAAATCTACCCATATTCAATTGGAACTCAAATTACTTATCTTTTGCCAAGCAAATAAGCCCCATTTAGCCCCATTAGTTGCCATGCAGATCGAAACTACAGCACCTACATCTATAAATTGGATACAGCGGAGAAGCACTGCTCTAAATTCCGAAGAAAAAAGGGCTTAGTGGAAGCGGTGTAACATCTGAATAGGAAATGTGATCTCTAGTTCAGCAGTAACTTCTGCATCTGATGTGTTTTCGGACATGGAACTCAAACACAATAAGGAAATCGGGAAAATTATGACTTCTGACAAAAATATCGACATTATCATCAGTCTAAAGCTTTCATCAATCATGGACGGAGGACGTTAATTGATTACTAGGACTCATTCTTGCATCTACACAATTATAATGACTTGGTTTCATCAATTTCCCTTCTTTCAACCTTCTACAAAGACAATTCCACCAAAAAGAGGAAGATCTAATAATTGATAAACCAGTTGTGATTTGCATTTGACATGGAAGGTTTGTTGTTCAGATGGGACAATAGAAGAGGGCAACTAAAATAAAGCCCAAGTGATTTACCAGCTATTAATAAAACAAAACTAGCAGAGTAACCTTTCAAAAACACAGTCCGAAAACCGCTTTTCACTGGTTAAGCAACCTTCACAACTCCCACCTCAGAGCACTGCAAGAACAATGTGTTCGATAGAACCTAATTTATATCCATTCTCTCCCAAATGACTTAAATGTGGATGTCTACATACTAAGATCATGAAGTCTCTTGAAAGTGGTCCTCTTTTTTTTTTCTTTTTTTGATGAGCTCCCATAATCTTTTATTTTCCCCTCTCTTTTTTTTTTTTTTTTTTTGGGTTTGGCGCCGGGGCGGGGGGGGGGGGGGGGGGTGGGGGTTGGGTTCTGAACATGATCTTTTATATAAACTACATTACAAAACCAATAAATTGTCCCTCTAAAAGTTAAAACACGTTATTTGCAAGATAAACACTTATCCTAAAACAAAACTAAACCTAAAAGTCTGGCCAACACAAATTCAGAATAGCACAAATGAATAGACAATGAAGGATTTTTAACAATAAATGAAGATTTAGAAAAGAAATTGGAAAAGTTCCAATGGGAAAATTCCATTAAACACAAATTATTGCAACAAAATAAAAAAATAAAAAAAGAAATAGCAGCATCTTTGGACAAAGCTAAGATTGTTTGTCAATGCTCTAAATGAATGAATATCTTCATATAAATGTATTACTACGGTGAACAATGATAAACATACAGCTTTCTCATCTTCATCTAAAAAGTTGAGAATGTTCTGCTGTTTGACTTCAGCTCTATTCTTCCTGGATGATGTAAATGACTGGGGAGTCCAACCTGCACATTTTCATCAGACAGTTTGAAACATAAAACACACATGAAATTAGAAGAAAACAAAGAGTCCAATTGAAGTGTTACTGAAATTATACCCTCTTTTGAACCCACTGTGTTATAATAGCCAGCAGAGAATCCTCCTGTAAATGCTCCATGGAATCTTCTTCTTCCTTCTTCATCTCTAACCTGAAGCAATACAACAAAATGAAAACATAAAACTCCAGATATAAGCATTAGGCAACTTGGCATTAGTGAGAAAATGAATTCCTCTTTTGCCTACGGAATCAAAAGAAAGCAAACTTATACAATTAGTTTCAAAATGCATGGAACAGAATCCTATCTTTAGATCAAGATGCACTTGAGTTGTTAGCTCCATGATAGTGCAGTTCAAATGCAACAAATGTTTAATTGGTGCAATTGAATATCCCAGAGAAACAGACTTGCACATTTTAATTATACATTTCCTACAATACATTAGAAGAAAAATGAAAAAGATGATTTCAAGAACACCTAGCATAGTATCTATTATCAAGGTAGCTGGTAGTTATAATCTTCTAAACCGTTCTTGTTTTACTGTTAAGTCATTACAGCTATGGGTTTTTAAATTCACAAATCATATCCCTCTACTCTGCCCATCTCTTCTCTTCTCCACCCCCCCCCCCCCCCCCCCCCCCCCCCCCCCCCCCAAACAAAAAAGAAGAAGAAAAAAAGAGAGAGAAAGAAGGCACCAGACAATATTTAAAAATCCAGTGTCATGAGACACTCCTGCAGACTAATCATCCAAAAATGAATTAAGACTCCTAACTCCAATAATCAATCAGCTCATTTACATATAATATAAACAAATATACATAAAAAAAAAAAAAAACCCGAAACTGGTGACTACAAACGGATGGAACTGATCATACAAATTCGACCTAAACAAACATTAAAATCCAAACCAAATAATGGGGGAATGTTTAGCAATGGTAGGTAACATCAGACACAAAAATGTTCAGAATCAGAAACGTGTTAACAGAATTACCATGCGACACCTCATTATTAGTTTGACTGTTACTGACAATATGTAATACAAATAGAAGACAGAGTTCTCCTCATTTAACAGAGAAGACAACCTCTAAGTATTAGATTATGCATTTCCTTTTAAAATATTAGAAAATTCCAGGTGAGCTAAGGTTTTCACTTCCCAATTTCCTTCCTTTTTACTTCACAGTTGTTCTCAGCAACCAAAATGACTATCTCGGACTTGTGAGCTTTAACTACTGAAGATGATTAAAATGTTTTTTCAGCTTAAAATCTTCCACTTACCTGAACCGGTCACAATTACAGTCTCTAGGCTTGCTTCCTTCACTCATTATTCATTCCAAAACACCAGTACATTAATTCCCAAGTTAATCAATTTTTATCACTTTACTTCTAGTTTTCTGTGCAACCAAACAGAGTAGAAAGAAAGAAAAGTACCTCCTGCTTCCAAGGAACAAGGGACCTCAGCTGACCAGAGGCCTCGGCGAGTGCTTTCTTTTTACGGCTAGTGATCTCTTCCTCACGCTCTATAGGTGTACCGTAGAACACAAAATCCTCTTCATCTGAATCCATATTTCCCATCGTTCTCTCTTCCCTTTTCACCTCCTTATCTTTCGCCAGGCTGAGACTAAAGCTACCAGATGAACGTCTAATTGAGAAATTGTTGCTTTCGACATCTATCTTAAACGTTAACTAATAAGAGCAAATTTATTAGGGTTTCCTCAAATTTTGCTGCAGAGAATCGAAACGGGGAGGGTTAAACCCTCGAGGTAGAGGAAGAAGGAAGAGCAATGATAACATGACCGGCAAAGTAGGAAGCTAGCTCAGCGTCTAAATTTGATTGCATCGGGAAATTTTCCGGGCTTTCCGCTTTTAGAAGGCCTAAGTTATTTTCTTTTTGCACATTCTCCGAGTTACCAAACACATAGTATTTTTAGATTTTTTACTCTTTTTTTTAATTTGTAATGAAAGATCCAACAAAACACTTTTTATTGGTTTGAAAGAACAATTTATGAAATTTAATTGCTTGAAAGGATGATTTACAAAATTAATGGTGAATTTTTTGTCTTAGTTATAAATTTTACCTTGAATTGAAGCTTTATATTATAATATTAACGGCTACTTATGTGATTGTAAGGTAAAATTGCATACATTATGGATATCTAAGAACTCAAGAAGAAGATGTTGAGATTATAATCGGAATAAAGTAATGTATTGATTTATCGGATTTAATGATTTGAATTATTCAATTTTCTTATTCTATTAATAATGTTGGGTTATCGATTATTTTGATTTTATTATAATTATCTTTGTAAATATTAATTATATGCTCATATAGTTAATGAAAGTGGGTTATTGACATGATTTTGATTATCTGTGATTTCATTTTTATTTTGAATCTGTTTTGTTTATATTGTTGATGAAACTGATTTCTTGAGATGGTGAACATGTTAATAAGATGGAATTGATTTGGTGAATGAATGCACATGTGTCACTATTAGTTTGATATTGTACATCGACTTTTCATGATGATGGATGATTTTAGAAGCTTTAATGAAACTGGTTTTGATGATTTTGAAAGCTTGCATATATGTTGATTTTTAAAACATTTAATAGGCCCTACACATGCATTGACATATCCTTATGCTTGTCAGTTAGATGAATAGTATTATATGAAAATGTTAATGAGTGTTAGTTTGATAATAATTATGCACTGCATATTAATGTAAATATATTTTGCAAGCTTTGAAGCAAGAATTTTGTGAGTACTTTTGATGATATGATGCTTCTACTTTGTAATTGAGAAATGTACGTATTGCCAAGACTGTTATGTCAAGTGCAAAAGTTACAAAATACGATCACATTCTATAAAAAAACTTGTTATAATTTTTTGAATTATCACGTGTATTTTTTTGATCATTTATTTTATTAAAGGAGAAATGGTGATATTGGTATAAGAATGTAAGCTACATTGTTCAAGAATGTGATTAACTTATGCAGTTGATCTTGATTTTAGTTATGTCATTGTAGTTAGTAGATATTGTTTTTTGAATTTAGATGTTAGACCCAAACTTATATTTTATGTTTATCCCATTCTAATAGATTTAATCTTGGTTTAATATTTTATTGATAGTAAGTTGTGTTATAATTTACATTTCTTTTAAATATATGTGATTAACAAAACTAACAAAGTATAATTTTTTAGCAACTTATTTACATAATTTTATGTAAAAAGATTACCAGCAACTTATTTACATGATTTTTGTATCAAATAACTATCAAATGCAATATCATTAATGCTTGCTTTTAATATCTATAAAAAATATGATGTCATTCATATATTCAACAACCTATACATCAACAATAGTTCATTCCTCCATTCAAGAAACTATTAATCAACTAGTTACAAGAAAAGCAAAACTAACAAAAATTAATTCATCCATTCAATAAAGAACAAACTAACTTGTACTAAAAACTAACAAAAATTATATAAAAGCCTCCTCATTCATTCATTCATCTAACTGTTCAAAAGCATTACCATTGATAACATAATAAAATTTTGTATTGAGAAGATCAAATTTCTCAAAAAGAAGAAACATCCAAACTGTTTAATTGCCATGATTACATAAACAACGAATATACAATTTATACTAAATATTTTCACTCACTGATAACAAAAACATCAAATTAGTTTCATTTTATTGATCTGACTTTCTTTGAAGCAACTTTTTTCACTCTGATACCTTGGGAATTTTACCTGTTGAGGGGGTTCTAGTATTTGCTATCGAGGATGTACTAAATGTTGGAGGAACATTGCTTGATGGTGAAAGTGTTATAGTTTTTAATGATATCGTTGACATTAGCGAGACCGGTAGGGCTAGTGGTCTTCTTGAAGTAAATATAAGTCTGATAGTGTTGGGTCTTAAAGTCGATCTCAATGTTATGGTTAAATTAGATCTCATCATAAGTTAAGATATTAGTCTATTTATGCATGAAGACTGGGTTGGTGTCACACAGTTGAGGTCTATGATCAACTTCACCGAGTGATAGCACAAGTGACACCTAACTCGTCAGTCAATTCTTTTCACACGTATATAATATCAAGTATGCTTAAAAGAGAAACTCATACATGTATATAAAAGAGAGTAAAAAAGAGACATACCAATAATTACGAGAACAAATCCCAATATTTTCATTCATGAAAAAAGAAATTATAACCTAAATGCAATAGGACATCGCGCCCTCATCGATGACTCTATCTGTAAAATAAATAAGTTACAAAATTTAGTGATTGACACCCCTGATCGCTTTAGGATAATATGGCTTTGCCACCACAAAGCTAGCCATGCATATAGCCTTGGCTTTAGCTTTTCATGATAAGTGTTTCACTATTCGTAACTGATATCAACTAGTGGTAATCGCTGCCAACCACTATCAATCGCATGGGCTAAGCCATCCAAGGGCACACCATGTGCCTCGTGCTCGCACGCGCGCACGCCTTACTTGGGCAAATACGAGCCAATGTTAGTTACTTGCGGGTGTTTTACTTGTTTTCTTGCTAAGTGCCTCGCCCACGTGTCTAATCCCCTCGAGCCATCTCTTATGAGCCATGCGTCAAGGACTCACAGAGCACCTTTTAACGAGTTAGCTCCTCCCTTAAAAAGCTTTAGTCATATGGTAGCACTCGCTCGTGATGCAACCTATAGCATCACTTAGGCTGGGACCCAGATGAGCATCTATGTCATGCCTTCACTGTGCCACCACGCCACATATACATAAGGGCCTTACAAACCACCCCCTAGAAGAGTTTGATGTCCTTGTCGAAGCACCATTCAAATAAGAATTTGATCTTATATTCGAACTGCCATAAAGTCACTACCTTTTGCTATATAGTATTAGCTACTTTTTCGCCATGCCATTGCACTAAGTAATCTATCTGTCTATTCTTCTTGCTTTTCTAGAGCGTTTTATGACCAAGAATCTCAGTCGGGTCCTTGTTAAACTGTTTTTGGACAATTGGAGGAGCTTTTTTTATTTTTACCATATCTGCATTAGCATCTCCATGATATTTTTTTAAAAAAACTAACATGAAATATTGGATGTACCTTGAATCGTTCAGGCAACCGCAATCTATAAGCCTCGTTACCTACTTTTTTGATAACTTCAAAGGACCACCATACTTCTGTACAAGTCCTTTATGATATCTTTTGTTTGTCATCTTTTTCCAGATTTGTGGCGTTAGCTTCAGAATCACTCTATCTTCTGCATAAAACTCTAAGTCCCTTCTTTTTCCATCAATATGCTTTTTCACTTATTTGATTATCTCAGTCAAACTATCACAGGCTTACTTTAGCAGCTCTGTTTTATCCCGAACAAACCAATAAGTTGTTAGATAAGGCCATTGTGATTTTTGTTTCATAATTTCATACAAAGTAAAGGGCTGCCTTCCCAAAACTATCTCCGTTAGGCTCATCCATATAACTGAGAAACAATAGACATTATAGCAAAACTAAGTAAATTTAACAAGTATAACCAATTTTTTTGGCTGACAATGATATAATGTCTCAAGTATTCCTCCAATAATTAGTTCACTTGCTCGTATGATCATCTGTCAATAGATGATTAGTAATGAAAAATTTTAGTTTTGATCCCATCATGTTAAAAAAAGTAGTTCAGAATCAACCCGTGAAACATGAGTTTCTATGACTAATTATATCCTCAAGTAACCCGAAATACTTCATCACATTTCTCATAATTAGCTCAGGCATAATCTCTGTTGGACAAGCCTATGGTGCAACAATGAAAATAACATACTTAAAAAAAAATGATTAACTATCACAATGATCGATCTCATACCTTTCAACTCTGAAAAGCTGACAATGAAGTCCATGAAGATGAATTGTCATGGCTTGTTTGAAATGGGTAGGGGCTGCAATAATCCTATCTTTTTCTTTCTTCTAATCTTGCCTTATTGGTAAATAAGACAAGTCTCAACATAAAACTCTATGTCCTTCTTCTTCTTTGGTCAAAAATATAACTTTTTCAGTAAAGTGATCATTTTCTCTACTCTTGGGTGACCAGCTTATTGAAGGTCTTGGGTTTCCTTAACTAACTTTTGCCTCAAGTGGCTGTTGCTTGGCACAAATAGCCTACTACTCTTGGTGTATATCAGGTCATCCTCTAATCAATATTTTCACACCAAACCTTCTAAAACTTGTTGCTTAAGCTTCACATAGTCGAGTCTAAGTGAGATTATTCTTTAACTCGATTTTTACATGTTGCTTGCATCAAGGATGATGCTACAATGTAGGCTTTGATCTTTTTTCTGTTTAGAACATCTATCATTTGATTCTGCCTATCAGGTTTGTGTAGCCAAATAAAATCAAATTTAGAAATGAATTCTTGCCAACGTGCTTACTTGAGAGTCAACTTCCTTCAGGTCTTGAAGTAAGTGTTTGCCAAATTATTGGTCATCACTATAAACTTTGTGTCTAGTAAGTAATGTCTCTACACATCTAGGTAATGCACCATAACAACCATCTCCTTTTTATGAACTAAATATTTTTGCTCCACATCTTTCAACTTTCGACTCTTAAAAGCAATAAGATGCCCCTCTAGCACCATGACCCATTCAATGACCTTATTCGAAGCATCTATCTATGCTTCAAAAGGTTTTTCAAAATTTGACAAAGCTAAAATAAGGTTTAAAAACACTACTGTCTTCAGCGTTTCAAAAGCATCCTGATAAGCATCTGTCAAACATTAAATTTGCTCTTTCTTAAACAAATTCCTCAAAAGGTTCACTTTTTTTTAGTATCTTTTGATAAATTTTTGATAGTAATTTGTCAACCTAAGTCATAAATCTTTCTTGGCGTAGGCCAATATACGATGGCCTACATCTTTCGTTTATTTATTCTGATTTGGCCCTTACTGACCCAATGTCCTAAAAAATGCACCTCTTGGAGACAAAATTCACACTTTTCCTTTTTCATATAGAGTTTATACTCTCTTAGTTTAGAAAAGATAGCTCTTTAAGTGATTCACATGTTTAACTAGTAATTCACTATATATCATAGTGTCATCCAAATAGACAATAATAAATTTATCTAAAAACTCATATAATATATTATCCATCAGATTATAAAATATGGTAAAAGCATTAATTATGCTGAAAAGTATCATAAGGAATTCATAAAATTAATACTTGGTCACACATCTTATCTTTGGCTCATCTCTCATCTCAATCCTTACTTGCTACTATCAAGACCGTAAGTTCGACTTTGTGAAATAAAAGGCTTTGGACAACCAATCAAATAAGTCAGCAACATTTGCGATCTGATATTTATTTTTCACTATCACTTTATTTAGAGCTTGGTAGTCCACATACATCCTTAGGGACCTATCTTGTTTCTTTTGAAATAAAATTAGTGTACCATACAGAGCTTTTGAAAGTTGAACGACGCCAGCTTGCAACAACTCATCGAGCTGCTTCCTCAACTCAACCAACTCTAGTGGAGATATTTTGTAAGGAGCTCTTAGTTCCAATGCGATTTCATGATCAATTACCTTTTTTGGTGGCATCTTTTTGGGTAACTTAGGGGGACATGGTATTTGAAAACTTTTCTAAGACTCCAATAAACATGTCAAATACTTTGACCTGCTAACCAGGCTTGATCTCCATCAAAGCCACCACATATACTTGATCATCCTGTTTCATTCCACTATTGAATTGCTTGGCAGACTATAATTCAATTCTTTTATCTTTCTTTTGCTAACTATTCTTCATGGTAGCCATAAAGAATGATTATAAGCATCCCTTGAAGGTATGGTATCAACAGCACTTTGGCCAATGCAAAAAACTTGATCCCCAGTATTAAGTCGAAGTCATCAAGGGGTACTACGGTTAGGTTGCACTGTCCCAACTATTTATTTATCCACAAATTGCACATTAACGTACCTAAGATAGACTTTGCTTTCGAATCATTGTCTTCAACTTATTGGAATTTTTCATAATGGTTAAACCCAATGAACGAGACATACGTTATGCCATAAAGTTATTGGTAACACCCATGTCTACCATAGCTTATACAACTCTCTCGTTGACTTGCATCATCACGTGCATTAAGTATTTGTATTGTGTTTAACTGCCAATGGTGATTACATTTAACAATTTGAAAGGATTTATTGAGAAGCCCCTTCATTTGAGTTCTCTTTATCTTCATCTTGTGCTATCAAAGCACCTAGTTTCTCTCTCTTCGGACATTCTCTAACCATGAGTGGTCAGTCATATATAAAGCATATGTAAAATTATTTTCTTTTAAGAAAGGCTTATGACCACTTTTTTTATTTTCATCATTGTTTTTTATGCTACCATTAGGTTTCTTGCTATCCTTATGGCCAAAGATCTTTTAATTTTTTTCCAACATTTTTCTTTTTTTTTCACATTATGAATTGGACATACCAACATACTTGTAATCCACAAGTTTCTCGGCAATGTCTATTACACTTGGAAGGTCTTTCATCACGTTCTTTCATAACTCAGCCTACACTCAAGGCTGTAGTTTGGACAAAAAGTTAAATATTGTATCTTCTTTCGACATGTTTTTGATATCTAATAATAAAGAACTAAACTTCTTTACATACTTTCACATAAAACTAGTGTGTTTCAACTTTTTAAGGGACTCTTTTGCAACCTAAGCCGTGTTGTAAAGGAGGAATTGATCCTTTATTGCCTTTTCTAACATATCCCACTTTTTGCATTTTAACATCCCCACATTAGCATTATCCTCCACTTGAGTTCACCACTGGAGCTTCACATCCCCTTACAAGTACATGTTAGTAATAGTCACTCGCTCCTCTTCCAGGATGTAAGCAACTTTGAAATATTACACTAAGTTTCATAGAAAATTCTTGAGCTTTTTAGCAAGTATCATCAAAGGATTTTAGCTCGGGGACTTTTATCTTAGACGAGCCACCTTTCTCTTGTCTTAGAAGGTTCACCACAACTCTTTTTAGTAGCACAAGCTCATCACCCAATCTTTATCCCTTTCTTTATCGAGTCTATCAAAGACATAAGATTATGCATGACAAATGCAAAGCAAACTTTCATGTCCCTCACCATTTCAAAGTAAAGTATTTCGGGCTACTCTTAGCTGCTCGGTATGCTATTCGACTTAAACAGCAAGACATATAGTATCATCACTTTGAGGAGCACACATAAAATCCTCTAAACGAGTAAGCCTTTCTTTTATCTCATTCTTAGTGATCAACTAAAATCACCGATACAACCTAGCTTTGATACTAGATTGTCATACGATTGAGGTCTATGATTAATTTTTCATTGAGTGATGGCACGAGTGATACCTAACTCATTAGTCAATTCTTTTCGCAGGCATACAACCCAAGTGTGTTAAAAAAAAAAACCCACACACACACGAGAGGGAGAGTAAAAGAGAAACACACCAATAATTATGGAAACTAATCCCAACCTTTTCATTCATAAAAAAGAAAATTACTACCTAAACATGACAAGACATCACACATTCATCGATGAGTCTACCCATAAATTAAAAAAGTTACAAAACTTGGCGGTTCACACCCTTAACTACCCTATGGTAATGTGGCTCTAGCACCATAAAGCTAGCCATGCATGCGGTCTTGGCTTCAGCTTTTCATGACAAGTATCTCACTCTTCATAACTGCCATCACTTGGTGGTAATCATTGCTAATCGTTGCCAGCTGCTACTAACTACATCGACTAAGCCATCCAAGCACTCATCATGTGCCTTATGCTTACACCTATACCCAATCTGGTACTAACGCGAGCCAATGTTCGTTGCTTATAGGTGTTCTGCTCGCCCGCTTGCTAAGTGCCTCACACACGTGTCCAATCTTCTCAAGCCATCTCCCGTGACCCATGCGTGAAGAAATCGTCAAACACCCATTGATAATTGTCTACTCCCTTGAGCAATTCTACTCATATGCCAGCACCCATTCGTGATGCTATCTATGACATCACTTGGACTAGGACCCAAATGAGCATCCATGCTATGCTTTCATCATACCACTATGCCACTCATAGGTAAGGACCTTATAGTTGACATCATGCTTGTAAAAGTGTGGTTAGGTAAATTATGGGGTGAGGCATTGCAATTGGTGAAAATTATGCAGACATACATGGGATTTGCCACTATTAAATATATGAATAAATATTACAAACGTTTAAGATATTTACTTGCTGATGTTGTTACAAATGCAAATGATGTAACTTTAAAGTTATTATACTATTTTATTGTAAAACTGTTACACACAAATGTTGATGTTGATACCATTTAAAACTATGAAGTTAAATAATAAAACAAGTTAATATTACAAAACAATCAGTATTACAGAAAACAAGTAGACACATTTATTTGAAATTAATAAGAAGAAATGTAAACATATTTGTTTATCTTACTAATAAATGGCCCAATTGCAACAAAAGAACCCCCACCTGAAGATGATACAACAAAATTAGTAAGGATTGCTTAATAAATAAAAAAAAAATCAAGTCCATAATAAAAATTCAATAGAAAAAAATCTTTTAAAAAATAATAATCATATTCTGTAGTATAATTAGCACCCTAAAGCTCATAAACATGTCTTTATTATTATTACTTTGGCCTCTCATTTACATGAACTTATATATCAATAAAATAAAATAAAAATGGTGTTAAATGCAATAAAATCTCTATGGAAGTTACCTATTTGATTGAACCTTTACATGATCTCATGTCGTGGTCATTCTACTTGCACTTACTACATGTATAGATTAAATTTTTTCTTAACATCTTATTAGATTTGTAATGACCTCATTAACATCTCGTCTCTTTTATTTTTTGGTGTTTTGGGAGGTCTTCTGAAAAATGATGGTTGTATAAGATCCAAATCAGTTTCAAGCTACCAGATTTAAGCCATTATAAGGGTTAATCAAATATGAATAACATTTGATATATCTTTCTCTATAGTAGTAAGAGTCAACATGATCTTCGAAGGATTATTTTTGATAAACTATTTGCAATAACAATATGCACATAAGGGATACTAGTGAGTTTTTAACTATAGTAACTGCACTTGTGACCTTCTAAATCTACAATATACTACTTTTTCCTTAACTGCACTTGGTATTTTTTCCCTCAAACAAATTGGTTTTAACTTTAATTTTTAAAGATAATTCTAAATTTTGGGGTAAAATAAACCCTCATGTCTCAACATCCTATCCTTATTCAAATAATTCTTTCCATTTAGTTTTTAATTTTTCTCAAGAAGCCACAAAATTGGTTTATCCATAGCTTTAGTTATGGAAATATTAAAAGTCTTAAATAGATTATTAAAAAGCAAATCACATTTGGGTCTTCTTGAGAATGTATGTCTAAACCAATGCTTAGAAAAAATTTTACATAACTAATCATATGCTTCGATATCTACAGCCTTAATTTTATATATTACATACTTGAACTTAGGAAAAATAGTTATCTTGGTAGAATTGTAGAACAAGTCCTTCAAGAATTCACTTTTTAAAAGCATTTGAAAATTTTTATATAAATGCTTAATGCAGAATCTAATGTTTGCATCTGGGATTAGCTCCTCTAAGATTGGTACTAGTCCTTCCTAATACAAAGAAATGCAGTTACTTAATCTTTTAAATACAAAACTATAAAACTATAAGAAAAAAAAAAGATGAGTTCAATGTTTACCTTTTGTTGGTCAAACATTAAAGTTCAACCATATTTCATCATGGAATCAATATCTAGTAACAACAACTACAAGAACAAAATCCAAATATCCTTAATCTCAACTCAATAATAATATATGTAAAGGAGTATACGTTATTATTCGGATCAATACCAATAACAATCATTAATTAATCAATTGCCCTACTTTTTAAGCTGCAAGTATCTAATTATCAACCTATAACATTTTTAAAAACCCTTTGCAACCATCCAAGCAGATATATATCCTATGAAAAACTAAATTTGAAGTCAGGTTAACTCTATCTAAATTTAATATAAGTGAGCTACTAGGGTTTTGCTACTTAACATTCTCTCAATAATCTCTTAACCTTCCATTCCATATTGGTATTCATTACCCATAAATTTTAGCCATGATAAAATGCTTTACCCTCAAACAAACATTACATATAAAGTTTGCCTTTATTGTCTCCATCAATATGTTTATATTGGTTTGTATCTCTCCTAAATAGATTTATGTATTTCTTAGTAAAAAATTTAAAATCACGTGCTTATTCTTAAAGGATCTATTGTACGTGTGTGTTGGATAATAAGTCATCATTGCATATGACCGAGATTATCCCACTTGTGAGACTAGTATGATTTACTTACATCCATCTTTATAAACAACTCTTAGCCTATGAGCCTTATCTTTTGTAACTTTTATACTCTACCCACTATTCATTGTATACTATGTAACTATCTCTTTAACGTCACTTAAAGAATCAAAAGTCAATTCTACTTCAACTAGAGTGTAAAGCTTATCAAAACCATTAAGTGTAAGCCTGTTGCCTCTATTATTACCACCATTAATGTTATGAATAGGCAAATTAGTATTAGTACTATATATAACATCATCTTTAATGTCCATTACATAATCATTGCCTTAAAAATTATCATCTCTCTTACCATGATCATGGTTTACATTATCACTAACATGTTGCCTATTCACAAAATCTACATTCACTTTCACATTATAGATAACATGTTCCTTATTTATGAGAATATTACCCTAATATTTATCCATCAAGTTAAATTAAAAGATAAATATTCTAAAAAAGCTATGAGATATAACTTTGATTATCAAGTAAATCTCGTTGTTTAGAAGGTAACAAACAAATCTTGATTTTTAGATAATTAAAGAAACAAATTTTTAGTCTTAACATTGCTAAAAATGAACATTAATAAAAAGCGAGATTGTACTTTCCACTTCGTCTCTTTCTAAAAATAAACTTTGCTTGTTTTGACTTTTTTCCTCTATATTTTTACCCTCTTTTTCTCTTTACAAACATCAAAACTTTATCCAAAACCTAATTCTTCAATTCATTGTTATGTCAATGGTATGTGTTACATATATGTTATTCAAACTAATTTTAAATGGGTCTTAAGTTTTTCATATAGGCATGTCATTAATGACAAAAAGCTTTGATGTTGAACTAGATTTTTAGACCACCTAAGATCCCATAAAAGCCAATGGAGTTCCTCTATTGGCTCTCGAGGTCACCAAGGCCCTAACCCCACCATAACCAGTGTTAATGATTCTCTCTAAGACCTCGAGCAGTGGTAGTGGTATCATACAAGAGGATGTGGCTTGTGAGGCATAGCAGAGCGCCATGATTTCAGGGAACCCTTTTCCTTTTTCTTCTTTCAAGACTTCTAACATGGTTATAGAGCTCATTTTGTTATTGCCTATAATGTCATCTAATATCTTTTGCTTAATACCTATGAGCATTTATGGCAAATTTTTAGAATAGAGCTTCTTGTTTGATCATAAGGCTATATTTTCTTTTATTTTTATCTAAATCGATTCTATGCTATTTCAATATTTTCTTTTATTTTTAGATTCTCTCATGTTTTCTTTCCAATTTAGTGTTTGATTATCTCTATTTAAGCATAAACAAGGATGAACTTCCACTGGCTTCTTTATTTCTTAAACTAAATTTTCTTCTAAACATGAAGGAATCAAAACATTTTTGTGTATTATTACTATTATTATTAGTGATCACTTAAATTAGTGAGTGACTTGTTTCATGATTTTCATTTTTCTGTTATGTAGTAGGAGTTATCTCCATGCACTTCAAGCAGGCTATCTCATAATAGTGGCCCCCTTAATGGGACACAAAGCTATGGTTTCTTGACAACCCCTTGTTTCTCCCTCGGAGATCAAAAATGTTAGGATTCATTCTATTTGATTCTGTTTTATTTCTCACCATTTACTTATTTAAAAATAAAGTTGCTTAAAATTTGTCATAGACGCACTGCTCTTACATAGCATGACATCATTGCGATTGAGCCTTAAAATCTTCATGATTGTGTTTGTTTTTACTTTTTTTGGCAAATAAAGCACAAATCACTATCTCACACGTAAAGAAAAACAATAAAACATTTCCTTAGGTTTTTTCTCTATCCAACGCTATTTAATCTTTTACTAAGAGATCATAGTATCTGTTATGATTTCTTAAAATGTCAAAGCTACTAACACCGCTCTAACTCTATCGCGTGAGAAGAAGAAAAAAAATGGCAAAGTACTTCTCAAAATTGATGGCTTTTTATATTTTTGATCATATTGTTGGTATCTATCCTGATCATGTTTTTCATCAAGATTGCGTTTAACTCCTACAACTGTCACCTAGCAACGAGTTGGCTCACCTTTGTAGATCGTGGTGGCACTATTACCCAATCCACTTAGTTTCATGAAGTTAAAGCTCATACTTTTGGTCTCTCACGAGTTTGTCTATTTTTATGAGAAAGAAGAAAGGAATGGGAAAAAAAAAGAAGTTGTTTTGTCGTTCTTTAGAGAGAATTTTTTTATGAAAATTTGAATACACTTTTTATTAAAGTTAAATTGCCATTATCAAAGTGAATATTTTGTTAAGAAAAAGTTTGATTTAAGGACTTGATTTGCCATCGAGATATACTTCAAGATTTTTCAAAATATTTATCTCAAATTAAATTAAATTAAATTTAAAAATCTAAAAATTAAAATTTCAATTTCAAAATTTTGATTTAAAATTTTTTATGTATGTAAAAAATACTCAAATCACTATTATAAAATTTTAAAAATTTATTAAATATTAAAAATATATTTTATAAAATTTATATTATCAAAAGTTTTAAAAAATTATAAAAACAGTATGTAAGTCGAGAATTGTTTAAAATTAAAATATGAACTCAAAATATAATGTAAATTTATTTGAATAATTTTTTAAATATTCTGATAAATTTTTTTAATATAAATCAAAATTTAATTTAAATAAAATTGATATATAAATTATTCGATTCATCCCTTTTTATATATTAAAATTAAATTTAATACAAATAATATATTAAATAATTTTATTCATTAATTTATTAATTAATTTCAATTCACTTTTCGATATCATTTAATTAAATTTGTTTTTTATTTTTAAAAAAAGTTTTTATTTTTTTTCCATGGAACTACTAGTTAACTGTCATGGTAGGCCGGCCCAGCCAGCTCCCCGGGCTACAAGCCTGTCATGACCCTCGGCATTGAACAATTATAATATTAACATATAATAATTACTTTATGATAAATGTAATTTTATATTATAATATAATGTCTCTTTTAAGTTTCAACACGGCACGCACACTGCACGCCTGCCTCTCTCATCGGCAATTTATCAACGGCTTGGTGGAGCTCCGTGGAACAGAAAGAACACGGAGAAGAAAGAAACATGTACAAGAAAAAAAAGAAAAAGCAACAAACTAAACGCAAGCCCAATACATCTTAGAACTATCCACGTGCGATTTTAGTATGTGCACAGCACTCGCCAAAACAAAATGGACGGTACGATTCTCCTTCCGCGGGTCCCACTTAAGCATGAGTTGGGAGAGCCCACTGGTGCGCGTGAATCCCGTCGTTTCAGTGCGCTTTGGCCAGCGTGTGTGGTTGTTTTAGCCCTAATCGCCTGCGAGCGAGAACTTTTTTTCTTATCCTGAAGAGCTTCGATAAATCCATATATCACCCATGGCCTTCCTTCTGATTTCGCCATTAACTCGGATCGCGAATCGGTTGACTCGCCGATTTCCGCAATCGTAAGATTTACTGCTTTCCCTCTGTCTCCTCGACTCGTCGCTCTTTCTCTCTTTCTCTTCGATTCTCAACTCGACTCGGTTAACTCGGTGAGTTGGTCCTCGATTTCTCTCTTATCCCTCATCTCTATCCATATTTTTCAACACCTGTTCATCCTGTCCTTAATTTTTATTCGATTATCGTTACCGATTGTACATATAAGTAGCTTATGCATATACATATATGCATATACAGATAGGTGTGTCTATCTATTTGTTGATTTTGTTTAACCTGGTTTCGAAGGTTAAGAATGGAACCGATGGATATTGTTGGGAAGTCGAAAGAGGACGCTTCGCTCCCAAAAGGTCAGTTTTTGTAATTAATTCTATTAGTCATTCCAAGTTTTAATTCTTCGGCTAGTTGAATTTTAGTTTGGGTTTACTTTGATGTTAACTGTTCTGTTCTTCTGATGTTATAGTTTAGGCTTACGAGCTGAATTCTGTAATTTATTTTGGCTGCTAGAAATGATATGAGCATATTAGAGTCTGAAGTGAGGCGCCAACAATGATGTGCTTTCATGATTATCAGTGCATTAGCTTCTAAAGCTTCATATGAAAATGGTTTTTTGTTGCTTAATATGACATTACCAATTTTTTACGGCAACTTGTCACTGAAACAATGCACGAACCTGGAAACCCTAAACTTATAGGAGCAAGTTTGGTAGTTTGCATTAATGGAAGGATGACATATGATAGGATTAGTACTAAGATTTTTTTTTAATATTTTCATTTGCTTGGTACACACATAATAACAAAAAAGAAAAAAGAAAAAGAAAGGATAAGATCATTTGTATCTATTATATGTTTAGCAACATATGTGACTTTAGTAAGGGCAGAGCAATAGTTTTATTAGGGCCTAAAAGTGATATTGATTATTGGGTGTATACTAATTATTACATACTGTTTGGCAATGTGGAATATGTTCCTATTTCTTTATCAATCGTTTAACGTTAATCCTGAATTTGATTTTTTATTATAATAAACTATTATTTTTCACCTGGAAACCTTTTGTGTTTTATGAAATTGTTTAATTTAGCACCACTCTTCTTATTTTTAGTTGGAAAAATTTTCTACTTGTCCCTGTCACTCCTTTTTTTTTTTGGGGAGATCTGGAACTAGACAAAATTTCTGTAACTACTTATTGGATGACATACCCCTGCTTAATAAGGCCTTAAGATTCCTCTTTCAGCCCCATGACTTTCCCCCTACTTCTTTTGTCTATTTCAATTCATGGTCTTATCACATCACTTGATGAGAAATTCAACTTCTAATCCTCTCTGCTTTAGAATGAGTATCAATCGTCTGTAAGAGGATATCACTTATCTAGACTTCATTTGCTGCACCTGGTAACTGTCTATTGAGCACGCTTGTTTATATTAAATATTTTTTGACAAATACTACATAAGTGTGAACACATGAAACTGATGCTAGAGTACCTCGCTTGAATGGTTGATAAATAGCTTGTAAGTTGCATGGACATATTAGTCTATGCGGTGTGGACTAGCCATACTATTTGTAAGAAGATTTTATGCTCAATGCTAATGTTTTAATTCCTTATAATATACTCAGGTTTTACTTGAGTGTTTTGGATTCTTATTGAGAAAAAACATAAACTTAGTGAATGAATTTGAAGTAGAGTATGTTTATGTTATTATTTGGCAAAGGTATAACTTGGTTTTTGAAGAATCACATTGGAATTCTTTTTGTAGCTCCTTATTTAAGGGGGCATTAAGCTTTTGCTTAGACTGGTAGTTCATGGAACTGACACTTCGGTTTTATCCTATCTTGACCATACATTCGGTGCATATTTTCCTCAAAAATGTTATTTGGGCTTAAAGTTTTCATTCCCGCAATTAAGCACATACATTTTCATGTGTGAGGTACAGAGTTACATGCAAAATCTAGTAAGAGGGTCTGTTGCAAGTTTTCTAGTTTTATAGTTCCATTTCATAGTTGAACTACTCAACCGATATCTTCTTCTTTCGTTATCTGGATTCTTCCTTGAAGTGAAATATGACTTCCCTGTTCTTTTTTCCAGCAACTATGACTAAAATTATAAAGGAGATGCTACCTCCAGATGTTCGTGTGGCAAGAGATGCTCAAGACCTTTTAATTGAATGTTGTGTAGGTAAGATAAAATGAAATTTAATTTATGTATAATAATCTGATATTATTTTTATTGTTGTGTAGGTAAGATTAAAATGAAATTTAATTTATGTATAATAATCTGATATTATTTTTATGAGTTGAGAGTCAGTTTTTATGCTAATTTGTCTGCATGTACAATGTTCCTTTGTTTGCTGATGTGTAAACTTCACTTTGTGGTTTACAATATAGCCAAATTCTTTTCTTTCGGTTAGTATTTAGTAATTTATGGATTTTCTTATGTGCAATACACATTATGGCGACATTTTGTTTTCAATGTCTGATACTGTAAAAGGTTGACTTGTAGGCTAGGTTGAGAGGTTGAATTCTCTCAGGGCCACTTTTGGGGTCCCAAAGAGGATTCCCCTATCTGCTAGTTAGATTGCTTAACTCAATACCTTGGTTATCCAAAAAATTTATTAAAAAAAAAAGATTGATGCTGTAAAGGAGGAGACTTTTGCTGAGACATTATTTCCAGTTGCCTGCTTATGTACATCCTTCTCATATTAACTCCTCATCAAAAGATGATAGTATTTTTGCTTACAGTATGCATATTCTTTGATTATTTATTTGTTTAAAGTAACATTTATTGTTAGTACACGTATTTAGCAATTTGAGATCTGGCAGACGCATGATGTTGAGCAACCAGCCACTGGAATATAATTAACACATTGGAATGCTCGGTAAATGGTTGATTACAAAGTTTTGATTTGTTCTTGTGAACAAAAAGAAGGCCACCAATAGGAAAGCCTAGTCAAGTATCCTAAATGGAATGACTTACATTTGCCTGATGCTTAAAGAGTCTTGTACTTACTATTATTTTATGAATCCTGAGCTTACCATGCTACTTCCCTTTTGACCAAGTGAGTGGTTGGTTTTTAAATAAACTCTCTTCTTGTTTATAGTGTGTCCTCTAGTCAGTTGTCTTGCCACTTTCTTGTTTTGTTATCTATGAGACATTTTGTTTGGTATTAACTGTTTTGGCAATAAGAGTACTGCTTATTTTCCATGAAGCCCATGCTTGAACAAAAGCTTTTAGGAAGCTGAAAAGGCCTCGAGTAAGTTTCGTTCTGTACCTCTTATATTGTTAAGGGAGAATCTCGCCTCTAGGAATTTCATTGTCTAGCACAATAAATCCTGAAGAGAATGCCCAGCTTACCTGAAGCCATTCTGAACCAATAAAAGGTTTGATGTCTTGTAGATTATTTTCCTTTGCGTATACTGAACTCCGTTGTCCAGTGTCATATGAGAAGTCCTTTTCAAAGTTCTCTAACTTAAAGAGTTTGAGCCTAGAAATTTTGAAAAGGTGGAAGTTATAGGTTGATATACTGTGAGGCCCAGAAATTTTGAAAAGATGGAAGTTATAGGTTGAAATACTGCAAAGACTGCTTACGTGAAAATTTCTCTCTTTAGAACCTAACCTCTAATGTGACTTAATTTGCCACTCACATGCAGCAAGATATGGGTAATTATGCCCTGAGGTCTGCTATGGTTGCACGCAGATCTTTCAATGATAGATCATTCAAAAGAGGATCTTAACCTACTTTAGGAGGTCTTCATTGCTAAAATGAAAACAGACCCTTGATAGTTTTGATAATTATAATGTTTGATTGCAGAACCTCTTTTAAAGAGAACCTGTGAAAAGGGGACATTGGAATTATTCCCAATGTTCAAATAAGTCTGCTCAACTGAAGTGTTCTGTGATACAAAATTCATTACAATGATAGTATTAATTGGTTAAATTTTGATTCTCTAAGAGAGGTTCATGTTTTACGTAGTACTACAATGTCAACCCAATTACAGAGATCTAACATAAGAAATATACTCTACTGTTTCAAACCTATTTAAGGAAGGTTGTGCTTCTTCCTATGCTGTTCACTATGGCAGTTGAGTGCCACTTGACTCACAATTACTGCAAAATTCTTTATAGAATTATGTATTCTCCTAGAATTTCTCTTTCTCTTTAGCTTTTCTTTTCTTGAAGCTACTGTTAATGTTAATGTTTATTATGTTTCATCTTGCTGATGACCTTCATTTAATGCTTTGCCAGAGTTTATAAATCTCATTTCATCAGAGTCTAATGAAGTTTGTAACAGAGAGGAGAAACGAACAATCGCACCTGAGCATGTACTTAAGGCTTTAGAGGTTTTTGACTTTGCCCAACTGGTTTTTTATGTCTGAATTAGCTTCTTCCTTTATATTGATCATCATTTCATATTTTAGCTCTTTTCTTTATATGAGTAGTCTTATATGTTCACATATGTACTTTATTCCATATATGATGCACAGAATATTATTTATTTGTCCCAGTTTTCTAGTTGACATTTTGTTATTTGGTTGTCTCCAAAAATATTTAAGTTGCAGAAGTCATAAGCACTTATCACCTGTTTTTATTCTATATTTATTCTATGATGAATTACACTTTTAGGACAACATTAATTGGGACAGTAGTACATCTTGAATATATGCGCTGCATACCTGTGTTCTTGTTATCATATATTGGATTGTCATCTGTTGGCACCCCTTGCGTATATTGTGGCATGCATTCATTGTTGCTGTGAAAGGAGAGGACTCGTCTTGTTTGTTAGCTTGGAATATTATTCTTCTTTAATCATAATGTTAGTTTCTTTATTCTGGAAAGTCAAAAAAAAGAAGGGGGGGGGGGGGGGGGGGGGGGGGGATGTACACAAAGTCTTGAAGGTTTCAGTAATTGGGGTAAAGCAGTTGGTTATTTTCTTGGAGTATGAGAAATTCAATAACAGCCCCTGGATTCTTAATGGAAGTTGGTTATTTGAGCTTAACCCAAAAAAAAAAAAAAAGACATGTTGGTTGTTGCAAGTCTGTATCAGTGAAGTAGGTTATTTGACTCTAATGGCAGTCTGCTTAGCAACTTCTTTTAAAGTCACTAGCCTGCAAACAGAGTCTGCTTTTAAGAATAAGCAATGTGGGCAGATGTGAAAAGCTATGTCTAAATCTCATTCCTTCTGATGCAGCTTCTAGAGCTGCAGCTTCAAGCACCATATCAGCACTAAGTTTTATTGGTTCCTTTGTTCTATGTTTTTTTTGCTCTCTATTTGCGTTAACTCTTATTTAAATAGCTTATGAATGCTGAATCTTTAGTTTTAGCATCATGAATCATGTTTTGTAGTTTTGAGAATAGTTGGTAAATGCACATATGATTGGCCTACTTTGTAGGTTGAAATTACAGTCAGCTGGTTTGCAGTGCTATCGAAGGAATTCATAAATTTGAAAATACTGGTTTATCTTTGTGAGCTTAATGTTGACTATTTATATGTATGATTTACTATTTCAGGTTCTTGGGTTTGGGGAGTACATTGAGGAGGTTTATGCTGCTTATGAGAACCATAAGCTTGAGACTATGGTAATTGTTTACATATGGGTTTTTTTGGTAAATTAACTTTTTCGAAGACTGATATGGTAAAAAATGGATTGCACTATTGAATCTCAAATACTTGGGTAATGACATAACTTTTCTGAAGTTTTGTTATTGTTGCCTGAGTGCACCAAGAATGGGCTCGTAACTTTTTGAACATCAGCTCTGCTACATTAATATGTTGCTTAACTTGAGAAAGGTGCTCACTTATGGTATTTTTGAAATTCTCTACAGCAGGACTCCTTGCGAACTGGAAAATGGAGCAACGGGCAAGAAATGACTGAGGAAGAAGCAGTGGCTGAGCAGCAGCGGATGTTTGCAGAGGCACGCGCAAGAATGAATGGTGGTGCTGCTCCTCCAAAGCAATCAGAAATAGAACCAAGTTTAGAGAGCTAACTGTAGGACTTATGTTTTCCTTCAATCTTAGGCAAGCGTCCTTACTCTTCAATTTGTGCGTCTAGTCTTTGTCATATGATGTACAAAAGCCATTGTTGACTACACTGGCCTATGTGGATGTGCACTTTGATATGTAACGTATCAGTGAAGTATGTTTATAAGTTAATGTAATTAGCGAGAGTTTGTCAGATTCTGTTTCAAAGCATTAGTTTCTATTCAATCTAATGAAAGTAATATTATTTGTCATTTGTTATAATCCATTTTTGGGTTGTGAGCCTTATGCTTAAGAAACTCTTGTCTTCTCAGAGAAAAAGGTCAGAGAATCTTTATGTTACTATTTACATTGGACAATTAAATTTGTGGGTTTTGTATTGCCAGTGGCGCTATCTGTAATAAGTCTCTCCTTTTGTCCCAGAAGGACATGCGAGTTTTGATTTCTCATCAAGGTTGTAAGATGTGTGGGACCATGGAGATGTGGGCCACACGAGGATAATGACGTGTCGAATCATGATGACCCAGATCAGATAAAGGATGGGTCCCAGTAGAGAAAGGAGGTGTCAGTTCGCAGGTAGGTGAAGTGTAGTGTCTGCAGCCAACATAGAGGGATGAGGATTCAGGAAGTCCGTTGATCTAACGAGGCAGTGTAATGCAGGTTTGAGGGTAGAAGACAGAGATGCAGAACAAATGTCGCATGGAAGGCATGCCCGAATGTGAAAGGCCATGGGTTTTGCTTTTGTCTGGTCTTGGCCTTTGGTTTTGTTACTGTTGCTTGATTCAAGTCAAAAAGAAATCAGTCTAAGCAAAATTCCTCTCTCTTCCTCCTACCCCACAAGAAAGTGAAGTTACAAACTCATTGTCCCCTCAGATTCCTTTCTTTTTTTCTCTCTCTCTCTCTCTTTAGTACCCAAATCAGTTGGTGGGGCAGTCTATGTTTCTTTTGTCAGGATTCTCTTGCGCTAGAACAAAAGGACTAGAAACCAATTAAATGCAAAGTCCCACAAATCGATAAAAGAGAGCAAACACAGAATCTCTCTCTCTTAACGCCCCTTCCTGTTTTTAAGAACTTATTTCTTCTCCTTCATTTTAATCTTTCTCTCTCTCTCTCCCTCTCCAAGTTAATCTCTCTAGTCATGGCGAGAGCCTCCCAGGAATCTTCCTCCAAGAGGCACTTCCACTGGACCAAGAAGGTTGGAACTGAGGATGCCGATGCTCCATCCTTCAAGTCTTCAACAAATGACGAAGAGAAAAGAGAGAATGTGAGGAGTCATGGGTCAATGCCGACACCAAGGAAGAAACTGCCGGCAGTAGCAGTCACTCGTCTCCGCTCAGTACTTACAGCCTTTGGTAAGAACCGATCGAGCCTACCACTGAGTCTTGGACCTCGAGTGGTGGGTACCCTTTTCGGCTACAGACGTGGGCACGTCCATTTTGCATTTCAGAAGGATCCCAACTCGCCGCCGGCTTTCCTCGTTGAGCTTGCAACACCCATTAGCGGGTTGGTTCGAGAAATGGCATCTGGGTTGGTGAGGATTGCACTAGAATGTGACAAGGAGAAGGAAGAGGAGAAGAAGCCAGTGAGGCTGCTAGAGGAGCCTGTTTGGAGGACTTACTGTAACGGCAAGAAATGCGGGTTCGCAACCCGGAGGGAATGCGGGGCTAAAGAGTGGAAGGTGTTAAAGGCTGTGGAGCCAATCTCAATGGGCGCAGGGGTCTTGCCAGGGGAAGCAACAGAGGCTGGAGCAGACGGTGAGCTCATGTACATGAGAGCTAAGTTTGAGAGAATTGTTGGGTCTAGAGATTCTGAGGCTTTTTACATGATGAATCCTGATAGCAATGGAACTCCTGAGCTTAGTATCTACTTGCTTAGAATCTGAAGCAGCCTGAGAAAGCCTGAGTTAGTTTCTTCTCTATGCCTATGATTCTCAAAGAGTAAAACAAGGGATACATGCGTAACTCAGCCATGAAAATGGAGATCTAGTTTCCTCGAAATTTCCTTTTACTTTCTCTTTTCCCTCTTCTCTTTCCTGAGAAAATGGGGAAGTGGGTTTCTTGCGTTTCATCTTTTAGTTTTAGGTGGAGGGGGCAATACACTACAATATGATGGCTAGGGGGTGGGGGGGTCACTAAGCTGTATATGTATATTTTTTGTTACTTCAAATCCTTTGTTGAGTAATGAAACATTGAGCCTAGTGGGTTCATAATTATATTCTTATTTTTGTTTCATTTCATCTTCTAAAGTGCCTAAATTACCCAACTTCATGGAAAATTTCCATCATAACAAATGTTAATTTCCTGTTATCGATTTTACTTAAAAAACACTTAAAAAAGTTACCCAATTCAAGTTCCGTTGAGTACCCACTTGCACTGTTTTGCATATCCAACTCTTTAGATGTGCTAAAGTGCCTATTTGTGACGAACAATTAAGATATAGATCAAATAACAATTTAGAACAGCAAAAATCACATAATCTATCTTTTTTCGGCGGAAAATCTTATGATTACATCAAATGATTGATGGATTAGTGGGTAATTCAAATGATTATCCTTGATTTATCATATGGGTCTACTCTATTTTGGTGGATAACATATGATCTGTCTTATGGGTCTCTCACTTTCTCTCCCAAGAAAGCAAACAAGAAAATATTCACCAAATCATGAGTTCAATTAGGGTTTCTTTGTCTCTCAACAGTTCTTTTTGCCTGTTCAACTGGGGTCCTTTGGCAACTCCATTCATCCAATGCATCCCTATAAAATCCCAGCATTTAGTCCAAAAGTGCTAGATGTTCCAATCATTGCTTTTGGTGCATAATTTTGAGTGGATTTATTGATCCCAAGAAATTTTATTAAAGCCCTAATCATAGAAGTCATCAAAAGCAAAATATAAAAAAGAAAAAAAATCAAAATTCCTGACAGCAGAATTAGGCCTTTCTTATTTGTTGACTGCCTTTTGATTTCCCTAGTAAGATCTTAATACATTCAATCCACATATATTTTTCACTTTTTGTAAGTTACCACTCAAAGTACATTCCACAAAGCGTAAATCCATATCATCCTCATTCAAAAATGACAACTTTAACCATTTGAAAATAATAAAAATAATATCTTTACATGGGTGTTTTGGTAATCCCGCAAAATGTCTGCCTCTTTCTCCTAGTTTCAAGGCTTTCATGCCCACTCTCTCAGAGAACAAAGAAAAGAAAAGAGAAAAGCAAAGGAGGAGGAGAGGGTAGGCATGGCCATGGCTTACAGCTAGGATAACAACAAATCCGTTAAGATCAGCAAGCACAGACATCGATGCAGGCTTTGATGATCTACTCATCATTCTTCAAAAGATTCAAAAGTTGGCTTGCTGCATCATAAAGTAGAGAGCCCACTCTCTGCTTTATATCATAATTCCTCCAATGAATGCAGACTAAGCTTCCAAACCTTGCTTGCGGCTGCCTGCCCTACCTGTCCCCGGCCTCTGCATTTGTGTTTCTGGGCTTTAATTTGTATGCTGTTGCTGCCTGTCAAAAACTGGTAAAATGCTTGTAACACTTTGTGCTTTATGGCAGCTTGAGCTGATAAGGATGATATTAATGCCTGCTGTTCAAAATCTTTAATAAAAATTCATAGTTTTACAAAGTATTATCTACTTTAATAGTAACTAGTTTTGTTTAATTCCAAGGGGTCGTGTTTAGATTTATATTGAATTTTGTTTGCAGATTTATATTCCATGGAAAAAGTGAGAATGAAGCCTAATATATGATTTAGATAGAAAAATATCGGATGTGAAATTCAGAATGAGGACTAACATGTGATCAGAAAAGAAAATGAAAGAAAAAAATTTTGATAAGTGATGCTGTCATAAACTAGTTGATGACTGGTTTACTGGCTTTTTGTGAAATCATCAAGCAACAAAATATAAGTGAATGTAACATTGAGAAACCATTATGGGAATGCTTTGATTCATAAATTAGAGTTTAATAATCTGGAAATTAGGTTTTAACTGGATGTCTGAAAAGCTCAAAAGTTGCTCAAGAAACTCAAGTGCAGTACACCTGAATCTTGTTACAGTACAATGACTTGGATTGGAAAGAAGGTAATTTCTTTTCACTCTTCTCTATGGTCTGGGGAGAGTACCATTAGCAGTGATTCTGAATCAGTATGGTCAGACCTCTCTAATTTAAGACAACTTCTTATGTGGCATATGCTGTTGTCTAGAGGCCCAGTAACTGTATAAAATCACTCTTCAGCAGTGTTTGTTTCTGAAATGCTCTGGTTTCTGTGATCAGTACAAAATCAAGAAAACACATGAAGCAGCTGCTGGAAGATACTATTGAAGATCTCTTGAGTTCTGATGAATCTGCAAGAACACAGCAGAAGATAACACATCATCTATGGAAGAGGCAAAACTTCCTTTTCTTCTTTCTTTCTTTAGCTGCCTGATAATGGGGCATAGGCCTCATCTCAGCAGCCTACCCTTGGCTAATTCTTTTGCTTTTTGTAAAGGATCATGGGTACTGGGGCATGCCATTATTTGCTATTTAAGTTTCAAAACCTTGTTGTCATTGTAAAAGCAGAAGCAGCTTTCAATGCTTGCAGTGGATGTAATACTGCTTTTTGGCACTGAAAGAAAAAAGCAAAAGAAAGGAAAATAAAAAAATATGGAAAACAAAAATCTACCAAGAACCCATTTTCTTTTGATAGATTAGTTTAATTTCTGTGGGTTTGAACTGAGAAAGGAGAAGTTGCTTTCTTTCCTTCTCATATTATATTGTTCTGGATTTTTTTCTAATTTTTCATTTCTTGACTTAATGGAGTTGGATTAAGGAAGTGAGATCCCATTTACTAAATAGAATTAAAAATTGATATTAATGAGGTTTTCTCTCGGTGAAAAATAATTTAATAAAAAAGATAGAGATCTTTATCAATTAAATTTTCTTAAACTTGAAAAATAATTCAATGTAAAAGAAATTAGGTTATCTCTTGTACACAAATTAAGAGCAAAAATTAATTTAATTTAGAAAGTTGAATTATTTTACGGGTTGTGATTCCATAAATTTTTTTGAAAACTTTCTCAGCAATTATATTTAAGTTAAGAAATTAAAAGAATGGGACACATATAACATGATACGGTTGATGTTAATGAATTTTCTTGATTTATGCATGATTCGATAGATGCTAACGAAGAAAGTGATACATAATATGAGATAAGTGATTATGTTTATCTTATCAAATAGCATGAGAAAATGTGATGGATGTTAAGATTTGTAGCAAACAATTTGAGAAGAAAGAGGGATCGGCTTTACTAAAATAAAAGGATCGAATTAAAGCCCAACATAAAGTAATTTTTGACATGCCTTTAGCCCTTCACACACTCCCTTCTTCCTTTGTTATTGCCCACATATTACCATATAAAATTCTTATTCATAATTATTCATATTTTATAGCTTTATGGTGATATTGTTTAATCATTCTTATCCAAATAACTCTCCAAAATTATCCACAAATTAAGGTAATTAATAGTTAGGTGTTTTTTTTCCCTTGCATATATTTTACCTAATTTATGATTTATTATTATCTGACACCCAAACTTTTATCTTATCCTTAAGGGAAAACCAAGAAAATGATTATTGAATAGTTTTAAACTTCTCTAAGTACCCTTAAATTGGAGTAGATTTTTCTCTTGGATTAAAAATTCAACATAAATAGTGACTCTAATGTCCAAATCATGCACTCCAAATACTTCAGTAGGCTTTACCAATAATTCTATGCTACGTGATAATTATGCTGGCAAGAACGATGAAGAATTGGTCATCCATGGGCTCGATAAAGCTAGGAGACATCAAAGATTAGGTGAATGGATGAGCTGGACGATGAGGATATGCCAAAGATTTCTATCGATGAGGTTATAATTCATAAAAACTTTCTCCTTCACCTCAAATTCTTTCATCTTGTCGTTTAGCATTGACCCTAGACTTCATCTTTTGTTGAGCATGCAATAGATGTATTTTAAGGCCATCCAATTATGCATCTCGATCCTCCAAGAGTTATTCTACTAAACAAACCAAAGTGATCTTGTTTTGTAATGAATGAGAGGTGGTGGCTCTCGCTCATAGAGTGTTTTGAAAGGAATACAATTAATGGTATTATGTTACGTGGTGTTGTAACAGTATTATACCTAGGCTAATTAACCATTTACACCAAACTCATGAATTCTTTGAGACGTAACATCATAGATAAGTCTCTAAGTAGCAATTAACCACCATCTAAGGATGATAGGTTGTATTATGGTGTAACTCTGATTCTTTTTTTCCAAAATAACTTAGAAAAATCCATAGTTGAATCCAACCTCTCAACCAACACTAATATTGTGTCTATACCTTTTAATTTGGGTAACTCATCAATAAAATCTCAAATTTAAATCCTCCCAAACTTAGTTAAGTAATGTAAAGGGTTGTAATAACCCCGTTGATGATATGGACATAGGTTTGTTTCTTTAACACATGTGACATCATTGTACCTCTTTGAAAACAACCTTATACATACCCATCCAGAAAAAATCAGCATTTATTCTTTTATAAGAGCGTTTTTCCCCGAAATGGTCGCTCATAGAAATGAGTACTTCTCTTTTAAGATAAAAGGTAGTAGGATGGCATTTTTGGGCAACATCAAATGCCCTTTGTAACAAACTTGACCGTTTTATAAGAAAAATTATATGGCTCGCACTTTTCCCAAGTAAAACTTCACTTGCATTAAAAGTTCATCTTTGTCAATTTGATGTTGCAAGGTCCTTAATATTGCCATTACATGCCCATTAACTGGTTTAACTTCTATGGAGGTAATACTCTTAATAATGTATCAGCCATTCTATTGCTCCTACCTAGGTTATACTGAATTTTAAAATCATAGCTAATAACTTGACCATTCATCTTTGGCATTCAAGTTCCATGATTCACTACTCTAATAAGTGTTTCAAACTTTATTGATCAATGCGTAGCTAGGAATTTTCTCCTCAAGCCAGTATGGACCCAATTTTGAATGGCAAGAACATTAGCCATTAAATTTTTTTTATAAATCGAACACTACTCATTGCCCCAGCAATTAGTTGTAGTAATCCACTAATTGTTCTTCTTATGTCAAAATAATACCTAATCTACATTCTAATGCATCAGTTTCAATAATGAATGGTTTAGTAAAGTCGGGAATGATTGAAATTGGAACCATGATCATAATGTTTTTAAAAGTGTTGAATGCCTCCATAGCCACCTCAATACACCAAAAACAGTCTTTCTTGAATTACTCTTTGAGAGGCCATGCAATCAACCCATATCTTTTGACAAACTTGCAATAATATCTTTTAAGACCTACAAAACCTCACAACTCTTTAATTGATTGTGATACTAGCCATTAAAGCGTGGCTTGTATTTTGGAATTGTCCACCTCTACACCATCTCGTGATATAACATACCCCAATTATTCCAAACGGGCAAAAGCAAAAGAGCACTTCTTGTGGTTTGCATATAATCAATATTTTATGAGAAGCTGCAAGACTATCGCTAAGTGATGTACATGTTTTATCATACTACGGCTATACACAAAGATGTCATCAAGAATACTAACACAACATGACGAAAATGTGTTGAAAAGCATAATTCATTAGCACTTGAAATGTCGCAGATGCAATAGTTAGCCCAAATGACATGACTAAAAATTCAAAATGTTCCTTATGGATTCTGAAAGAACATCCTTTAATCGAATTTAGATACGACTGTATCAAGACTTTAACTCAAGTTTAGAGAATACTTTTGCTCCATGTAACTCATCCAACAACTCGTTGATTACTAGTATGAAAAATTCGTTTACCACTGTTAGTCCATACAAAATCTCTAACTCTATCTTTTTTCTTTACAAGTAAAATTGGGCTTGAAAACAAATTCACACTGGGCTGTAAGATCTTGGCTGTCAATATCTCTTGTACTAATAACTCAATCTCATCTTTTTGTACCCGTGGATATCAATAAGGATGTATGGTAATAGGTGAAGTGACATACTTTTCTTTTCTTGAAAAGGAGGTAATTCTATAAGCTTATCAAATATTTTCTACAAATTTTTCAATACTATGTGGGTCTTCACAAGGAATAATTTACTTTCTCTTTGTTGACAATCCCCATAGCCAAAGCTCTACTTCATATTTGTATCATTTGTGTCTAATGGTGTGAAGCATGGCATTGAGTGGTACTAATGATTTTGTGTAGGGATGGATCCCCTTGTAAACTTATTAGTGTATTTCATCTTCCAAATTGATATGAGTCACTCTAAAAGATTTCAAAATTTGAATTTCTATGATAACATCAATGCTACCCAAATCCAAAGACTTAAATCTTCAACTATTTACATCCTTGTAAAATTACCTCTACTCCTCGAAAAATCCCTTGAGTTTTGATAGTTGAACTTGTTCCCAAAATCACCTCATAAGATTTTATATTAATGTCTTAGGCGAGGTAAGTCCCACTACTAAATTTATGGATACTTCTATCACTTGATTTTTAGCTTCCTATGTAGGCTTGACCTCTAATTCCTCTTCATAATCTTCATCTTCAACCATTTATGACTCTGATTCATATTCTTAGAGTGAACCACTTGTAATTCTCACCTCTTCAATGATGTCTCGATGAAAATTTTTCATCAAATTTATAACAAAAGGCCACACTTTTGCTTATATTGCAATTCCATCTTTGTTAATTTCGAACCCCTTCTCTTTTTTGAGTTTTTGTTGGAACTATAGTCTCCATCATCATAGTATTCAACCTATTTGAGTTTTGGTGGGCGAGTAATTCGTATAACCAAACCCACGTGAATAATGAATCCTAACAAAACCCCAAATACCCTTTAAGTTTAAATTTTGCGTTAATTTTTATTGCTAATTCTATAGCCTTTTTAAGCCCATTTGGTTTAATACCTTTAACTTAGCCCATACATCACTCCTTATTCCATTTATAAAGGTAAACTCCAAAATATGTAAAAAATGTCTTCGAACGCGGAGATTATTTACTTAAGTTATCTTCATTAGGCCTTTATAGATCCACTTTGTTTAAGAGCCAAGAACTCCTCATACATAGAGCCTTTGGATACAGATTAGAACTTTAAAAGGAGTTAGGATTTGAGTTCTTCCCAAATTAAGAATGGTATTTCCATTGTTTTTTCATCCAATCCATATTAGTGTTTCCCTTTCAAAGATTGATAATGATCATTTTCAGTTTCTTTATGTTAGACAATTTATGCAAGGAAAAATACCTTTTTACTTTTAATATCCATCCATCAGGGTTTTTCCCATAAAAAAAGGAAAACTTGATTCTTTTAAGTTGAAAGTCTTATCATGCAGTCGGTGTCTTATCCTTGCCACAGTCATTATCAATAGCACCACTTGCCTCATCTCAAGTTTTTTCCATTTCCATCGCACAATTCTGAATTTGGACTTCACTATCTTGTATCATCTCACTCTAAACCAAGAAGAGTTGGTCGATTTTTTTAGCCAATGTCGTGAACCTTTGCTCCAAATTAAGTATGTTAATCATCTCTTATCTTATTGCTTAAAACCTACTCTAATAGCAAACGATGGATGTTAGGATTTGCAATAAATAATTTCAGAGAAAAAATGTATGTGCTTTAGTGCAATAAAAGGAACAAGTTAACACTCAAGTAATTCAAAGGACCTGGTTTCCAAAGCCAAAGTTCAATACAAACAATTCCTGACATATCCTTACATATTCCCTTCTTCACCTTTTATTGCCTAAATATTACTATATAAAACTCTTCCTCGTAACTACTCATATTTTATAGCCTTTATGAATGAAATCGTTTACGCATTCTTACCCAAACAACTTTTAAAATTATCCATAAATCAAGGTAATCAAAAACTAGGTGTCCTTTCTTACATCATGCTTATGTGCACCTAATTGGCAGCCTATTCATTAGCAAATAATGAAATACATCTCATAAAAAAGTTGTTCAACTTGAAAATAAGAAAACATATATATTTGAGTGCTACTGCACATAAATGAGTTTAATATGATTATTTCACAATTGATATGTTTGTTGAAATCATCTTTAATAATGAGATTTAAGCACTTCTTCTTTTGACATATTTCCTAAGAGTTAAGACCCAATGAAGGTAACTACTAGAAATTTTGTTGGTGAGGAAAAGTTATAATTCAATGATGTTAAAGATTGAATTTTTGGCAAAGAAGTTCGAAACGTAGATTCAGGTGAGGTAACATTAATGAATTTTGCCCATTATCTTGAGAATAGGAACAAGAGCATTGAAAAAGAGCTCTAACAAAAGGTGTAACACGTCTAAGTTAAGAAATAGTAGACACAAGTCTAAATTTCTAAAAAAAAAAAAAGGTGGAATGCTAGGACTATGGCAAGATTGGCCTCATAAAAGAGAATTGTGGATCACTTAAAAAGGATTACAATATAAACAATGCCAATGTTATGATTGAGCAGGCACAAGATGCTTTAATTTTATCTGTTAATAATCTTATGTATTCATGAATTTCAAATTTAAGATATTCATTCCATTTCACTTTTATTCGTGATATATTTGATAATTATGTTGCTGGTAATTAAAGTGAGGTTTTTCTAGTGGATGGAGATTTTTTGAAGATAATTGGTATCAATAATATTTATTTTGAAAATGTCGAATTAGTTTATTTGAAAATCCACAAAGTAATGCATGCGGGGAGATTTAAGTGAAATCTTATCCTATTGGGTTAGCTTGATGATGAAGACCATAGTGTAACCTTTTGATGGTGGTTCATGGAAAGTAAGCAAGAGTACTATGATTGTTGCTTGAAGCAACAAAACTAGAATTTTTTGTATGGCTTCTAGTTGTAGATAAATTTTGATCGATATAAATGTATTGGGATCAATTCAAGCCAATAGCATTGAAAATTTAGATATATAAGTGAGAATATAATGAAGATACTGTTAACAAATAAAAAGGTACTATGGTTGAAAACTATCTAATTCAACTTGTGTAAAAGTTATATCTTGGGCAAACAAAAAATGATGAGTTTTGTAAAAGGTAATAGAGAGCCAACAACAACAAAGTTAGAGTTATCTATACTAATATGTGGGGCTCATCTCGTATGGTACCCCTTGAGGCTCAAAATATTATGCCATATTCATCGATGACTCGAGCACAAAAGTGACAATCTGTTTTTCAAAAAGTAAATCTAATGTTTATGATGCCTTTAAGAGATGGAAGGTCATGACATAAAATGAGACTAATTTAAAGACGAAGTATTTGTGGTTTAGTAGCGAATATGAAAATAGTGAGTTTAAAAAGTGTTATGCACAAAATAGGATTAAGTTAAAGAAAGTCAGTCTAAATCTTAACCAAATGATATAACTAAAAGGATAAATAAAACTTTGAATAAACGTATTAAGAATGTGAGACTGCTTGTCAAGCTGCCTTAAATATTATGGGTTAACACAATTAACACTACAAGATATTTGATAAATATTGGACATTCAACACCATTTAATCATACATTCACATTGATTCAACTAATAGAAATAAACTTGATCTAAAAATATAAAGAGTGTTTTTTTATTAGTTTTAGTGATATTCAATTTAGTTATCATTTTTTGGATAACCAAAATTATAAAAGTATTAAAAATGAAGATGTCATCTTTAATGAGCACATGAAACACAAAGATATATTAGGCATAAAATTTGAAGTGCATGCCTTAAAGTCAAGAACAGAAGTGGTGCAATTGGAAGATATCATAGCAAACGATCCGAAGAACAATAACTAAATAGCTCAAAATGTAGATCTAAAAATTCTAGTGGTTAAACCAAAAACACTTTCAAATATTAAAACAATTAAATCACCCCAAATATATTACCTAATACTTTATTACATTTGTTGATAGAAGGCTTTAAAGTGGGACAATGAGGGTAAAAAGTGATGATATCACATTTGCTTTTTACAAATGATACCATTATCTTTTATGGTGCTCAGGTGAAGTAAATGTTGAACTAAATAAGATCTTGTTAGGTTTTTCAGGTGCTTTTGGGACTAAAGGTAAACCTAGCCAATAGCGAGTTAATTCCAATGAGAGATGGGGTAGATGAACAACTCCTAGCTGAGTGGTTTGGGTGCAAAACAGGCTACCTACTTATCCGGTGCTTAGGCATGCCCCTAAAGGAAAAGAATAAGGATGTGATTACATGGAATGGAATTATGGATAAAATGAAAAAATGATTAATAGGATGAGAAAGGCCTTTTCTTTCAAAAGAAGGTAGACTAACTTTGATTAAGAGCACAATGTTGAATCTAACTATCTATTACAAGTGTCTGTTTTCAATTCCATGTGCAATACCTATTAGATTGGAAAGGTTGCAAAGGAGGTTTCTGTGGGACTGCTTAGAGGAGACTAAAAAATTTCATCTTGTTAGATGGGATATGGTGATGAAATCAATAAATAAAGGAGGTAGGGGATAAAACCATTATGATTGTTCAACAAGACATTGCTCAATAAATGGCTGTGGAGATTCATGACAAAAAAGGAAAGATTATGGAGGAAAGTACTGGTAGCAAATAAGTATGGTTTAGGAAGAGGAGGGTGGATGACCATAATAGGTAAAGAAACCTTTTAGAACAAGTGTTTGGAAGGCCAAAATGAAAGGATGGAAGGATTTTAAGGGGTTTGTTAGATTTAAGATTGGGGATGACAAGTCAATCAACTTTTGGAAGCACAAATGGTGTGGAGACCTACCTCTATGTAAAGTATTTTCAAATATTTTTGCTATAGCAACTGATAAGGATGCCACGGTTAATGACTATATCCTGGGAGAAAGGGCTATGGTGGAGTGGGCAATGGTAATAATGAGAAATGTACAAGACTAGGAGATGCAAGGTCTATTACAATTTTGTGGTGAGATTTAGGAAGTGAAAGTGAATCTGGACCAATCAGATGAGGTAAGCTGAACATCTCCAACTTCAAGATTAGAGAATTCTGCTGGTTGTTGGAACAATCAAGGAAGAAGAAGTTGTACCCACGAAATTTGGTGTGAAACAAAAGTATTCTTCTTTATTGGGGACGTTATGCATAGGAAGGTGCTTACTATCGATAACTTAAAGAAAAAGGATGTCACTGTAGTGATCTAATATGCCTTGCGTAAAAAGAAAAAGGAATCAATCCAACACTTGTTTCTAAAGTGCAAAAGGGTTAGACAAATGTGAGGGTAGTACTACAGAAACTAGGGGTAGATTAGGTGGCTAAAGGACAGTTGAGAGGAGCTCTTGGCATAAAATGGCATTTACAAGAATAAAATTAAGAAAAAATTATTTTAAAAACTATTTTTGTTGATTTTATGGTTGATTTGGACAGAAAGAGATAGAACAGTTTTTGAGGGCAAAAAAATACCCATCGAGGAGTTTTCATATTCAATGGATTCATATTATGAAGTGGTGGGACATTGAAAATGATTTTGTAAATAAAGGAGAATTCATTATAAAACTCTTAAAATATTATAAAATTAACTTTTGTACATAGGTTGCACTCGTTGGTGCTACTATATATAATAATACTTTTTATGTTTATGCTCAAAATCAATAAATAAATAATATATGAAAAGAGAATAAAAATTTATGTTTGCAATGAAAGATAAAATGGATTGATTGTCATTTGATCATATATGAAACTTCACGAAATTTTTAAAAGATCAAAAAGAAAATTACATGACAAGTGATTGCACTCAATAAGAAAAAAAATTTAAAAAAATAATGACAACAAAAATATAAGGTGAGACTTGTTATAAAGGGTTTCCAAATATATATATATATATATATATATATATATATATATATATATATGTTGATTACAAAGAAATTGTCTTCAAAAGTTAAAGACAATTCTCAGTGACTGATCGATTATATCTGCTAATGTAGAAGTCAATTTAATCTTTAGCAAGTAGTCGACAATTTGTGCCATTATATTCTATGCAAAAGAGAACTCAGACATTCCTATCTTCTTTTGATTGGTAAGCAACCTAGCCAAGAAACAGTATGTTTTTCAACTATTATTTTTCCCTAGTAATTGGCCAGTTTTATTTTATTGAGGGAGCTTACAAGAGCAAATATGTTTAAATTTATTTGCATCCAGTTAGTAATTATAGAATTTTATTGAGACTTACTTCTTTAAAGACAACACATTTAAATTTATATTATATTTAGTTAATAGCAAAATTAAAAATCTTTTATTATAGAAACCATGAAAATGCCACCTTCTTGTCTGCAACTCCTGATCTTATATTGCATAATGGCCAAGCAGATTAGCAGAAGTAGGTTGCTAACCAAATTTACTACCCTTGGATAGTATCTTGCCAGCTATTTCATATGATTCACGAGAGAAAGAGAATAGCTTGTTGAATAAAATAGCATACATGTGCATTGTTCCTTTGGTCTACAAACTCCCAAGACCAGAACTTTGAGAATGCACTAATGAACAAATCAATTAGGAAAGAATAATGTTAAGAAACACAAAACCATAGTATCTTTCCTGGGCTTTGGTCATTTACCACCCAGCACCACCTACGAACCACTACTTCTCTACCATTTCTAGCTGAGAATGTCTCAGGAAGAAAAAAGTTGTGAACAAACCCTGCAGTCTTTCTGAGGAATTTGGTTGTTTTCTTTCTTTTCTGCATCTTCTTCGCAGGTTACTACTTCAGCTGGTCAGGCCTTTGTCGAGAAAAACCTGGCTGAATTATGTAAATTGGCAACGTGTGGACCGAACATGAACACAAACCAGAAACATGGATATGCAAGCTGCATCAGTACCAGAAAGAAGAAACTGATATACGCAGATAATTAAAGAGACAGAGAAAGAGGCCTATGAAGTTCCCAATGGGAAAAGAGATGTTAATGAGAGGAGCCTCTGGCCTACCAAAAGCCTACACTTCTTTGCAAATTGAGAGAATGAGTAAATGGGAAAGCAATGTACCTGAAGGAGCATGGAGGGTGCTGCAGGAGCTTCAGAAATGAGGTGACTTCTGGTTTTTCTTCCATTCAATGTAACAACTGATGGGCTATTGGCTGCAGTTATGTCCCAAAAGCTTCTTTTTTTAGCTGTTGGAACTGGTGACCGGAAACGATGACTTGGGCTCTTCAACTCACCCGTGTTCGTCTCCTTCGGCCGCAAGCCGGCCCTCGTGACAACCCTCTTTGATGTTTCCACTCCTACTCTACCAAGTGGCTTTTCACTCTTTCGTGAAAGTTCTCGAATAAGATCGTCTTTCTGCTTTAGCTGTGCGGTGTGATCTTTCTTCATTCTCTCAATTTCTGATTCTAATGTCTTCACAGTCAACTTAAGCTCTCTAGCTGCTTCATCTGCTCCCTTTTTCCTGGATTCTGGTGTGAAACAGGCTCCAACTAAGAAAGTTGATCTGGGTTTCCTTTTTTCATTTAGTTGGGCCGTAGATGGAGGAGTCACGAGCGATGTAACTGAAGAAGGCGTTGGTGAACCATTTGCAGCTAGGGATTGTGCTTGAAGAGCAACTAGTTTCTGCTGGAAACGTGCCAGTTGAACTCGCAATTCACGATTCTCTTTCTGCAATTCAAGTATTAGCTTGGCCTGGTCGGTTCCAGATTCAGGTACTTGAAGAACATCTTCATTTGTATCACAGGCTTGGAACTGTAAAAAAAGACAGAAACGATACTAATCAGTAAGTCAGCCATGAAGAAGCATAAACATTTCTTACAGGTGAAAGAACGAAGATTTGAGGACCAACCTTTGTCCTGATCTCCTTGGCTCGATCAGCCCAATGAAGAGTGTTCTGAGTTTCACCAAATGAAAGATTGCTTGGACTGATATTAGCAATCATCACTGTGTTACAATGTCCTCCTAAAGAGTCCTTGAGGAGTTGGGTGAGCTTTGAGTTTCTGTAAGGGATGTGTTTCTTACCCTCAACAAGGGCATTGATGCAGCTACTCAACGCAAGGAGTGAACGATTGATGTTTGCACCTTCCAGCGATCTAACAGTTCTTTGATCAGTGGCAAGTGCCCTTTCTGAGCCAGCAAGATCAACGAGGGAGAGCTTTCCAACTCTATTGATAACATTCATGGAAGCATCTTTAACCCGATATTCAACCTGAACCTACATAAAAGTTTCATAAATCCAAAGTAAGGAAGAAAGAAATGCAAGGAAATCGAAAGCAGACGGGCCATGAAAGCTATAGCAGCTACCTGCAGAATGGCATGGGAACGGGAAGAGGTCTCATTGGCACGAGTTGGTTCAGTAGTTCGGTTCTGGTTTCCTCGTTGGAGCAATGCCATTACCTGCCAAAAACAAAAAGGAGACTGTTATCTCTCTCTCTCTCTCTCCCAGAAGAATCAACAGCCAACAGAAGCAAATTAGGCTCAACCAGGAACATACTTCATCTGTGGAGTAAGCTCTGTACTGGGTTAGACCTGCTGCCACAATTCCCTGTTACACATTTAAAACCAGTTTCTTCTCAGATACCATACAATATATTTCAGCAGAAAAGTGATAATTCAGGAGCCTTGTTATTCTTAATACAGAATTCAGCTTAACCTGAAGAGAACTGGAGAACAGACCTGTTTATCTTCTCTGAGGACTAGAGGTCTTCCAGGGGAGAGCAAATCCCTCACAGTTTCATTATAGACCTCAAGGTAAGAGAGATGAACCACATGGTCTCCATCACAGCTCCTCTGCCTTATCTTGGCAAAGAGATCCTTAATTGCCAAAACCATTACCCCTGGATTCTCCACTGTGCCCAGCATTGTATATGTTTTTCCAGCTCCTGTAGCACCATAGCAGAACACTGAGCCATTCCTCCCTTGTAGAACTGCTTCCACAAGCTCAGCTGTTCTGAAAAATTCAAAATGTAAATTCCTGGTATAACTTCTATGTAATAGTTAACAGGAAGGGCTGTCAAATGCTTATAAGAAACAGAAATGGTCTGCTGACAATGGCAATTTCAACAAGTTATTCCTATTGAAGTTTCAGATTAAGAGCAATTTCTTTTAACAGCAAAATGTGATACTTCTGCAACCTTTTGTCATCTCATGACAAGAAAAGAAGAGCCACAGAAACCATTTTTTTCTTAGGCTTTACATTCTCTGCAGCAGTGCAAATGAGACTGCACAACAGGTAAAAATGGAACCCACAAAGAGAACAGCAAACGAGGGGGAGAACCTCAAGACATTGCTCAGAAATCAAGTTTCAGACTTGTGAGAGCCAGATTTTAGCAGCAATACAAATTTCAGACACAAAATACCAGGTTTTGTGGCAATATCTAGTCATTGAAGGATTCAAGTGCGCCTCACAAGTTCATTTAGCTTACAAACAGATGGCCGCAGAATTAGTAAGCAAGAGAATGGGGTGCAGAAGTACTTAACTGATGCAAGTACATAGATATTACTGTAAATAGATAGCTCAAATGCATCTAAAAAGTTAATTTTCCATCATCTGCAGAAGCTTTTGTATAGCAAGATCTGATTTTTTTTTTTTTGGGTAAAACATAAGATCAATATTTATACACTTACGTCGTGGAATAAACTTCATGCTGAGAAGAGGAATCAGGGAATGAAGCATCGAAAGTGAAATGGCGCCCGCGAAGCCTCTTTAGCCTGAGATAATCGTTCTCGTTTGCAAACTCGGTCAAGTAAACATCTCTTCTGTTCACAATCCTCACACAACACCGGGAACCAGCTTCTTTCTCCTTCCTGGCCATCGGCCTGAGCCTCACAAACACAAGAATCCTGCTATTACCCATGCCAAGTTTCTCTGTAGCAGCCTCTACTTTCTCCGATTCCTGCACAAGTTTAGTCCCGTTAATCCCTCTCGGCTCAATTTGCTGCACCGAACTCCCCATTGAGAGCTTCCTTGCTACAGTAGTAGAGGTGTCCGCTTTTCTTGCGCATGAAGGGAGCCCCACAATTCGGTCAGGACCAAGAACCATATTCTCCTTAGCGTCATCGGTGGGCGGTTGAGGCAAAACAAAAGTTCTTGTGATTGTCGAGTTAGGCATCGGCACTGTGGGGATGGTGTTCTCTCTCATGACATTCTGCAGTTTCGAATCTTTTGCTTCTTTCTCCACTCTTTTCTCTTCTTTCTTGCAAGAACTTAGGAGCTCGACGCTCGGGTGAGTTACAAATCTCTTCTCCTCCGGTTTCGGCGACTGGTTTCTGAGGGCTAACGAGGCTTTCTTCTGCTGCTCGTACAAGAGTGTCAAGGCTTTCATTTTCTCTTTCAAGCCATGGTGCGGATTTCTCAGTGCAAGATTCACACGGGTTCCCTCTTGATTTGGTCTGTGTCTGGTTCCCTGATCCGGGTCTGGCTCTTGGTTAAGGATCTGAGACCGAGTTGACACAGGCATTATGTTTTTTTTATAATTTTCTCACCATCCAAACATGCCCAGATGAATTTTCTCAGACTCAGCTGTAGAAAATGCCCAAGCTGCCAGGAAACTGGACTTCTTTCCAGGAAAAAAAAAACCAAGAAATTTGCGAGAAAATCAGCTCAAGAAACCCTGTTCCGGAATTGTGCGTAGAGAAGCTGAACAGAGAAAAGAAAGAAGAAGGAAAGAACAAGATTGTTTGATTTGACAGTCAACTTGGGAGAAGCTTAGCCGTTGATTCCAGTTAGATGGACGGTTGGCGGTGAAGCGGTGGGATCATTTTTGAAATGAAAGTTCTACTGGATCCCCGCTTTTTGCTTCTTCCAATCCACGTCTAGCCCAGTAAAGCAATAAAATTTGGAATTCCAACAGGAGTGGAAGTAGCAATAAGTGAATGGCTGACAGGACAATTCTTCCTCAAATGAAAAATTTTTGAATTTAGGGTTTGTAACGGTCACAAGATTGTCAGAGGCAAACGGTTAGATATTAGGTCTGTGGGCCCCACTTCCAGGAAACCCTGAGCTTTTTATTAAATCAATAATTAAAGATGAAATCTTTTTAAGTAAACAAAGGGAGAGTGACTTTATACAGTGCTTCCCACCTACAGCATATCCATGAACCTCATATTATCAACCATTCCGCACAATCGACGAGAAGTCTCCGAATTATGACAAAACAGCTGATTATAGTCCACCGATCGAGCGGTCATAAGTACATGATCTGTAATTGGTCAACTAAATGGATGGTGTTGATGGTAGCTTGTTTTCTTAAAATATGAGTTTGGGTCATGAGGATCAATGATGACAAACTTTCTTTTCCACATAAAAGCAATAAAAATGTCTTCTTCACTTTTCTCTCTCAGAAGAAGAACAACAGTTAGGCTACTATGGATTTCTGAGTTTTATGTCCTTTTTTTAATCCTATTTTATATTTTTTACACACTTATTTCTCTATATTGATCCTGATAATTTCAAACTTTTTATTTAATTTTTTATTAGGTATCAATATTTAATTTTTAAATAAATAATCAAAATAAATCTTGAATTTTGTGCTTTTTTATTTGAAATTTCATTGTTTTAATTTTTTAATTATATTTTTAAAATTTTAATTTAAATCAATTTAATATTTATTAAAAAAATAAAAAATTAGACATATTCAAATTAAAAATTTTATATAACAAAATTAACTTAAATTTTATATAAATATGAAAAAGATATAATTTCAAAAAATTTTAAAATTTTTAAAGTATGAAAAATATTTTTTATTAATTTCATATTGTTAAAGAAATTAAAAATTTTATAAAAATAACTAGTAAATTGAAATTTTTTATATTTGATAAATGAATTTAAAATAAAGTGTAAAATTTATTTGAATTATTTTTAAAATACTTTTGTAATGAAAAAATATCATTAATTTTGTATAGTAGTTTTAACTAAAGTTTAAATTGAATCAAATTAACACTTTAAATGCACAATTAAAAAAAACTGAAACAATGAAGTTTGAATTTAAAATTTAATTTAAGTTTATGATTTTCTTAATATTTATCTTTAATTTTATTATATCAATTGATCAGTTATATATTAAAATTTTTAATTGAAATTACATTGAATCTTGCATTCAAAACACAGATTTTTTTTTTTTAATGTACTCAAAGTTCAATTGCCCCAAGCCTTAATCACTTAGGTAGGCCCAAATTAATTACCCAATTTATTGGACATTAACCTAGATTAACACAATTTTTTAAAATAATTTTGATAAAAACAAATCAAAGCCAGTTTCATGGTAAATTAGGATTGATTCATGAATGCACAATTGCAACTTGAGCACATTCTTATTATCTACAAGTGTCATAATTAAAGCTTAGGAATAATGTATATAAAATTTCTTTCAAGGAAGGTTAAATACACCAAATTAGGAGAATTCATGAACCTCACCATAGATCTTGTTCTTTTTGGGCTTCTTTGTGTATAATTTATCGTCTCATCATGAGGGACTTAGTTCGATAGAACCCACAATCTTAGTTTAGTACCATTGCTACTTTGAGACCAAAAAGAGAAAAATAATAACTATAATAATAGAAGATTTGGTATTAGTATTGTTTAATGTGTTGTCTTGTGGCACCAGAATTTAATCTAGTATTTTATTTTTAAATTTAAATGCATGTACTAAGTTCTTAGTTTCTCTTGATGCTTGTGTAATCATGAACTATAATATCTTAATAATATTTTATGGTATTATTTAGGGATGATAACGAATCAAGTTTATGCGGGTATTTGATATGATCAAACCTTAATTAGACGAATTGTTCATATTTAATTACTTCGATATGTATATTGTTATGGATGATATGCTTCATTTTATTTTATTTAAAATTTTTAAATATGATTAATTAGTTTTATTGATAAAGTAATTATTTTTCAAGTAAGATATGCTACCTTTTTATGAATAAGTATTATGGATATAATATAAAATATCTTTTTCGCTTACCCAACTTTATTTTTATATAATGTGTGAAAGTTACAGCAAAGAAATTCAATGCTTTCCTCTCTATCTACCTTGAGGATTAGGGAAATTTAGTGCACAGGATAAGATATATTTCATGTTAATTTATTTGTTGTGCTTTCTTATTTTTCCTATTTAGGATGCATCAATAATATATATCATTTATTTTCAAATATTATTTGTATTATGAGAATGAATTTGTTAATATATTTAATAAAATATATAATTCGAATGATATATTATCTTCAAAATTTTGATAATGATAAGTTTAATGTAAAATTGATATATCTGTTTGTTATATGTTTTTTGAGTAAGAGATTTAAAAATAATTCAAAAATTTTTAAAAATTTAAAAGTAAAAGTTTTGTAAAATTTTCATATTTATCTCATATTATTAAATAAATTTTAAATAATAAATCAAATTTTGATGTACTATTTTAAATTAAATTAAATATAATCAAAAATAGAAAAAATAGAGATATTCAAATTAGAAATTTATACAATGAAATTTGATTTAAATTTTTTTGTAGTTGTAAAAAAATATTTAAAGTATCACAAAAAATTTTAAATTTTTTGAGCACTTAAAATAAATATTTTGAAATTTAGACTTTCAAAAATTTAAGAAGTTCAAAAAATATAAATCATAAATGAAATTTTATTTAAATTTAAAAGGTGATTTAGGTTCAATTTAACTCAAATTATTTTTTACTTTTTAAAATATTAAAATTTATTTAATAAATAAAATAAATATCCAAAATTTATGTAACTTTTAGATAAAATTTAATTTAAAATTCAGATATACCATGTATGATTAATAAGATATATAAAAAAAACTAAGCACGTGGCCACATGTGTTTCTATGGCCACTCAAAATTTCATTAACCAATGGGCCGAAACTTTGAAAAGGTCAGCCCACATTTCACAAGAATCACAGTGCACAGAAACTGGATCGAGATCAAATGGGCCGAAACCAGTCTCCTTGTCCCTTCAGGAGAAGGTCGTCGACTGAGTCACTGAGACTCAGATTGTAGGGTTTAACACAACCCTAGAAGGACTAGAACTGTTGTCTCAACAATCATAAAACCTATAGCATAAGTCCGCAGGTCAGAGGAAAGCCTTGCCAATCTCTGACTGCCTCCACGGGCCTGCGCTAATCTCAACTCTGTCGTCGTCGGCTTCGGCAACGTCCGTGGCTAGGTAACTGTGTTACTCTCTTTCTCTCTCGTACTTAATTTTGGTTGTTGACTGGGATAATTTCCCAAAGAAACCCAAGTTTTCACATTTATTCTGTGCTTTAGACGGCAACCACTGTGGGGTTTGACTGCCATAGGTATGCTGCCATGGAGGCATTTGACGTGGTTGCTTGTGTCACGATAGTTGTGTGATGCACATATTGCTTGAAGCAATTTTTATGTGTTTCCACAACTTCTTGTTGTAAGTTTAAGCTGATCACAACTTAGTTTTTGCAACTTGGTCGTTAGTTGACAGCAGTTATCTGTTTCTGACAATTAGTTTGCTATATATGAGATGCCTGCAATAAAATTGTGCAGACACATATCCGCATTGGACGATTTGATATGAATGTATGTGATAGAGAAAATGGTTGTTATTGGTTATGAGAGTGAATTGATGACCGCTGCTGATCTCACTTGATTCTGTTTTGAGCAGTTAGGATTTAGCATAGGAACACAGAGTAAGCAAGCATCCATGGGACAGCTAGAGAACAAGATTCATTCTTCATCAGAAGAAAGCAAGAAGAAGAGAAAGCGAAAGCGTAGAGGAAACAAATTGGAGAACAGGAACACTGAAGAAGAATTGGAGCAGCAGAACACTAATGACAGCAACATAGAAGAGGATGATGAAGCTGAACATGAGGAAACTGAAGGAGAGCGAGAACTTGAGAAGGCTAAAGAGAAGAAGAAGAAGAAAAATAAGATAGTGACATGCGAGGAGAGAGAATGTGCTGAGGAAGAGGGAGAGATAGAAGAGAAAGAGGTAGAGGAAGAGAAGGAAGGGGAGGAAAAGGAGGTAGTGAAGAGTGGGAGCGGGATTATGAGTACTGAGTCATTTGAGTCGCTAGGATTATCTGAGGATACTTTTAAGGCTATTAAGGAGATGGGCTTTGAGCACATGACACAGGTACAGTTTCTGTCTCTCCTCTTTTACTTTGTTATATGTTGAAAAGCTAAGCCTTCAATTGTTTTGCTTATCATGATTCTGATTTGATTGTATTGCTTACTGAAAGCCATACTGGAACTAAGCCACCAGTTAAAACTTCTAGAGCACATATGATTAGAAGAAAGAAGAATCAGTTTATCCATTGTTCTTGAGTAGTGAAGATTCACAGATACTTCCCATATTTTATTAAACTTTTGCTTTGTGTTAGTCTTTTCTTGAGGTGGGGTCTTTTGTAACCAAAATTTTGAAGAAAAGAGTCCAAGCTGTATAGAGCAAGACAGTATAAATTCCTTCTCTAGGCGCATGATGTTCTGATCTTCATTTCAAATTTTCATTAGTTTCATTGGAGGTAGCTTATTAGAACTTTGTATTTATGCTTGTTATTCCGAATGCAGATCCAAGCTAGAGCAATTCCACCACTTATGGTTGGCAAAGATGTTCTTGGAGCTGCAAGGACAGGTTCTGGGAAAACCCTTGCTTTTCTTATACCAGCTGTGGAATTGTTATATAATGTCCGTTTTGCTCCTCGTAATGGAACGGGTGTTATTGTCATTTGCCCTACAAGAGAACTTGCTATTCAAGTGAGTATCTTTTTCTCGTTTTCGCTGCTGATTCTGGTAACAATAGTGCTGCATGTGTAGTTCGTTGTTTCTATCCATTGATTTGTCAAAGTTGTGAGAATGCAATGATAACGTATGCAATAGGATATGTATGTAACTGCTGAGAATATTGACTTCTAATTAAAACTTTCTTCTCTAAAATCCTTGCATATGATTTCGCTTTACCATGTTGAGATATATGCGAAAGCTGAAATATACTTGGCTTAGTGTATGTAGTTGTGATAAGCTACATTTTTTTTTTTTGGTTGTTGTGTTCCATTTGATACATCAATCTTCAAAATTCAGCTGTTAATGCTTCATGTAAAATTTTAGACTCATGTGGTGGCGAAGGACCTTCTCAAATACCACTCACAGACTCTTGGCTTGGTTATTGGTGGTTCAGCCAGAAGAGGAGAGGCAGAACGTATTGTGAAAGGCGTAAACTTATTAGTAGCAACCCCTGGTCGACTTCTTGACCATCTTCAAAATACCAAGGGATTCATATATAAAAACTTGAAGGTAATAAATATATTGAATCCCTACCTGGACTTTCTGACTGTAAATATGGTTTACTTATGTTTTGAAATTTCTTTTCATGGCTGATGCTGTGCTTGAGGACATATTTTCCTCGGTTGCTATCAATTTCTTTTAATTTGGATTTTTTTAATGAGTTCTTGCTCCTTTAACCTATTCCTACTCAAAATACTTATTAAAAACCATATTTAGGATCAGTAATTCGCAAGGAGAATTGGCTAAGTGTTTGAAGAACTGTGTACCTTGAGACTAGTGATTGTCAGAAGGTTGCATTCTTTTGGGGCTATGGCTGAGTGATCAAAGCCAGTTTAATTTGGTATTTCATTGATTATGACATTGTCATTAGGCTTGAGCTCAAATTGTAGTGGCAGGAGTGGTGAAGGTATAGATTTTAGGTTCACATCTCATGCTGGACAGAATTAGAAGCGGAAAGAAATTTGCCTCTGCTCGAGAGTTGCATGCTTTAAATTTTGCATTTTCTGCAATTCTCTAACTCTTACACTAAGTAACCTCGTGAAGTCATTAAAAAAAGTGTGATTTAACAATGGGTGGTCCACTAGATATATTTGCTTGATTGGAAGCATCAGAAATTAAGGTAGTTACTATGTTTTAATTATTCTAGCTAGCCAAACTTGCTCTTGATTTGAAATCGTTTCATACATACATCTTGAAATCCATTTCCCCAGGAAAAATATAGTCATTATTTATTTGCTTATTATATGTACATATGAAAGAGAGCTATATATTCATAAATTCCATGAAATGGCAGTGCCTCATGATTGATGAAGCTGATAGGATATTGGAAGCTAATTTTGAGGAGGAAATGAAACAAATTATCAAGCTTCTACCAAAGGTAAGTTTTCTGGTAGTTGTAAATTGTTTTTTTAAAGGGAGTAAGCGGTATTATAATCTGGATGCAAAATTTGTGTGAAGTCTTCTGAACCTTTATGTTTAAAAAACTCAATGACTGATAAGCAAGAGTACTAGTTTTTGTGTTTGAGTAGTAGCTTTCTTCCTTTAAAAAATTGTATTATTCGGGTAAAAGAATTTTTATTGAAAATTACAGTCAGAAGACATGGAGCCCTGAAAAGAAGTAAGAGATTACATGAGAGAAAAAAAGCATTTCTTACTTTAGCTGTGTGCCTATATCCATCTAATTTTTCTTCTTCTGATATAGCTCTAATTCTAGGGTGTTTGAGCTGATACTGTTCTAATAAATGTGCTGCAGAACAGACAAACTGCATTATTTTCAGCTACTCAAACGAAGAAGGTTTGTCTTCAGTCAATCTAATAGTTAAAAATTTTGTTTATGACGTTTCAAGTTTTGGCGATGGGTCAATTTCAAGCTTTATTTTAAATGCAGTTATTATTTTTACTTTTTCAAAAGTGATCATGGAATTTGATGTTTGCAAATTTCCATTTGGTGTCAAATTAAGTTTATTGTCTTGATTTTGATTCAGAATATGATTGCTCTTCTGGTTAAATCTTCAGGTTGAGGATCTTGCCCGCTTATCATTTCAGACAACTCCTATTTATATTGATGTGGATGATGGCAGACGCAAGGTAGGTAGATATTGGGAATTTTACTTGTACATGTTATATGTGAAAATGGATAAATTTTTGTTTAACAAAACGTGAGCATTGTAGGTTACCAATGAAGGGCTGCAGCAAGGATACTGCATAATTCCGAGTGCCAAGAGATTTATCCTATTATATTCTTTCTTGAAGAGGAATCAGTCAAAGAAAGTGATGGTCTTCTTCTCGTCATGTAACTCGGTCAAATTCCATGCAGAGCTTTTTAGATACGTTAAGGTGGAGTGCTTGGATATTCATGGAAAGCAAAAGCAGCAGAAACGAACCTCCACGTTCTTTGATTTCTGCAAAGCAGAGAAGGGCATCTTGTTGTGTACCGACGTTGCTGCTCGTGGACTTGATATTCCCTCTGTTGTATGTTTCTTTCCTTTACTAGTGGCCTTTGGTTTTATATTTGTGTGGTGTTTTTTCTTTCTCGCAAAGATTTTTGCAAATGGTTATTTAATTCCCTCTTCTCTCTGTTTCTGCTTGAGAAAAAACATTGTCAACAGTTTTGTATAATAATTTTTTGACATTGTAAAATGTTTGTTATCCTGTATATATAATTGATCTCCGTAATATATATTCAAAGAACTCAGCTTAGTCAAGTGCATTAACACTTATCTTTAACTAAATGTGAAATTCTGCTCATTAAAGTGTGAAGATTCTACCATTTAAACTGAAAGGTGCATGCAAAAGGGTATTACTAAAGATGCTCTGGCTTTAATCTTTTAGAAAGTTGCATAGATAAGTGTCTTTGAGTCACACGACTCCAAGAAATTTTGAAAGCTGAGAACTGTTAACTTATTAATCATCTTTCCTGTTAAGTGGAATTCATTAGATGTACTGTTGACTTGTCAGCTTATTTCTAGTTCCTTTTTTCTGTTTTTAGGACTGGATTGTGCAATATGATCCACCTGATGAACCCAAGGTTTGACTTGGCCTTTCTAATATTTAATCATTCATTTTATCTTGCTTATTGTTCAGCCATGTTGAATCATGTACTTGATGCTACGGCTTTCAGGAATATATTCATAGGGTTGGTCGAACAGCTCGTGGAGAAGGGGCAAAAGGAAATGCTCTACTTTTCCTGATCCCGGAGGAGTTGCAGTTCCTTCGCTACCTTAAGGTCTGATGACCCAGATATATGAAGCATTCCCTGTCTTAAATACAATCAACACTATTATAACCTTTGCTTTTTTGGAGAATCAAGTGTTCTGTTTGAATTGCTGAAGATATTTTTGGTAAATTAGTGAAATTTGAATTCATCCATCTTGTTACATATTTTATTGAAAACTTCAACTGGATTCAGAGTGGTTAAAATTAGGGCAGACGAATGAGAAAGAATACGTTAAGAAAGCCACAATGATGTGGTCTTTATACAAAAATGATTTTTGTTATATGACACAAACTTGTGGGCTTTGAATTGGTATGCAACTGGTTAAAGAGGATGTTATGAATTCAGAGTTGCTGTTGAAATTAGGGTGGAAAACAATGAGGATACCAAGTTGGCGGGTTATGTGTAAAGGATGCATTTTGTAATATAACCGCATACTAGTGGTTTGTTGCACAATAAGTTGGTGAGGAAGCTATTTTAAATTCTTATTTTATGTTCTAACTCCATGTTTTATGTTTACTTTTAGGCAGCAAAAGTCCCTGTCAAAGAGTATGAATTTGATCAGAAGAAGCTGGCAAATGTGCAGTCTCATCTGGTAATCTTCTGCTTCCTCATTGGTTCTATCTCTTCTACAAAAACTAATTGAGGCAGAAAGTTATGTTGGATTTGCTTCATTTCCTACAGGAGAAGCTCGTAGCAAACAACTATTATTTGAATAAGTCAGCTAAAGATGCATATAGATCCTACATATTGGCTTACAATTCACATTCTATGAAAGACATTTTTAATGTTCACCGCCTAGATCTCCAGGTACAGTTTTCTTGTCCCCTCTTAAACTGCAACTATCTTAGTATACTTCAGGTTTCTCAGTTTGTTGGGGTCTGGATTCGTGGTTCATGGTGATGTAGTTTGAAATAATCTGCTATGACTGACCTAGACAACAGATTGATAGCCATAATATTTTCTGGTCAAAAGTTTTAAGGTAGTAAATTGGAAGTTTTTGGAATTCATATCACATTAACAGATATTGACCTGATTCGTTCGGCTGTGTCAGTATCTGTCAAGTTGTTAAGACTCATTTGAATTTTCTAGTGTGCTATGGTAATGATAGCGGTATTTGTTGGATATGAACAGGCGGTTGCTGCTTCCTTCTGCTTTTCTTGTCCTCCGAAAGTGAATCTGACCATAGACAGCAGTGCCTCCAAGTTTAGAAAGAAATCTCGAAAAGTTGAAGGAAGTAGAAATGGATTCAGTGATAGCAGCCCTTATGGGAGGCAGGCTGGTGAGGATGCGAAGCGCCAATTTGTAAGGTATTAAGAGAAGTGTCTGCGGATTGCATACCACATGGATCTGCTAAAATTTTGCTCTTCCCTTTCCCTCTTTAGCCTTGTATGAGTATGACATTCTTTGAGTCCCAGTGGCGGCACAGAGGTTCAAGTTTCAGTCCAAAGCTGTATAACTCAAGTTGGTAACACTTGTGGAGGTGGAATTCTAGTTTGTGTATTTCTAATGATATTCACTCTATTTATTTTTTTATTCGGTTATTGGCATAAGGCATATCTTTTAGAGGTTCTAAAGAGATACCCATGAAGAAATCTTTGTATGTTGTGAAGTATATTGAAGAATTGCTTATGGATATTATTCTTTCATGTCTTGTGATGATCAAGATAAGTAGCTTATCCAATCAAATTTCTTATCAGATCACTGTGAAAATAAAATAAACTCTGATAAAGAAATCAATCTCTTAACTACAAGAGGACATTACCAAATCAAATTCAAACACCCAAAACAGAAATCCCCATTAAAAGATCACCAAGACAGTGAAATATCCTAGGAAGTATTGAGACATCAGAGCCACAATTACATCAAAAGCAACCCAAAAACGAGACAGTGACAAGCATAGCAGTAGCAGAGCCAATTTTACCCATCTTCGCCGCACCATTCTTACTCTTCTTGGGTGCATCTGCGGTGTTGTGGTCATCTTCTGACTGAGGAGGGCTCTCTGGCTCCAGCACTTTGATGATCATCTTCTGCCCTCTCTCGCAGTGCCCTGCAACCCCACTGATAAAGTAGAATAAACCAGGCCTCTCCAGTTTGAAGACGCTGTCACCATTGTTGGAGAAGAATTCTGGGTGAGATGACTGGCATTTGTTGTACTCCTCCTCAGTCACCACCAGAACTGAATCTTTCTTGTACTTGAAATCTACACCCACAAAGCATGTAACATAACAGAGAATATTTCATACTAATGTATAAGAATCCCAGGAACCGGATTCACTACTTGTTTTCATCGGAGAAGAAATAAAGTTCAAGTGTTTTCTCTTGTTTTTGGTGTATAAAGCTTTGATCATGATTAAAAATGAAAGAACTCACAGAATTTGATTACTTACGGACAGTATCATCGATCTTGAACCTGCTTTTAGATGCCCACTGGTTGTAAATCTGGTCATCATGCTTAGACTTGGGCATAACCCAGCCATCTTCACCACCCACTTCATGTTCAATAGAACTAACAAAGTAGAGTTGTAGTGATGAGAACAGAACTAAAAGGAGATAAACCTTGCAGGAACCCGTTAGAAAAGCCATTTTCAGGGAGGTCTTAAGAGAGCTGTAAAAAGCTTGGTCCATTCCCTAGAGAGAAAAGTGGATTGCCTTGAGAGTTGCAGACACCTAGTTGAACTTTAATAAACTGATTTAGAAGTTAATAAGTAAGAGGAGAGAGAGAAGAATAAGGAATGAGAAGTGGAGAAAGTGGATTGTGGGAGGTAACTGTTGAGTTGAGGGCTATCTTTGACTTGGTTAACTGTTCTTCACAACGAAGCATGAAGCCTGTTGAGCAAAGGTTCATACATTATTCCAAGTTTTCTTTTTAGTGTCATTTCATTTAATAATCTGATCTTAATAAATTCTGGGAAATAGACAATGTGAGAAGAAGCAAAGCTTCCTTGATGTTTATATATATTAGGGTAACCATTTCAGTATTTCATCTTTTAAGACTAAATTAAATCTTTGTCCTAATAAGGGATTATCTTAGTGAGTCCAATAATTGGAAAAAGAAAGTTATCATTTTAATAGAAACAGTAATAACAATTTCTATTCTTTGAGATTAATTTAAGAGACACCCTTTTGTTATAATAAGACAACCTACAAGACCCACATTCGAAATAACAACAATGACCAACATAGCACAAAGCTCCCCCTGAATCCATGGACACCACAGCTTGAACTACCAGAAGAGGCTCCAAAATGGGTATTCTGTTTCAGGTCCCCTTTCCTTATCTTTGTATTTGTGTGATCTGCATGAATTATCGTAGTTTCAGGCTCACAAGGTCTTACTCCATAAGGAACATGGCTTGCCGATGTCAGCTCAGCCTGGTAGCAAAGATTCGGATTGTTCCAGGCTCCAAAACGACTCCCCATTTTCCTGTAAAACCCACCTGAGAATTCAAGTTTCCCTGTTAGATTGTTTCCGTTGAGGTAAAGGGCACTGATACCAGGCACTGCAAGTCCTGGAGGAAGACTTCCGGTGAGATTGTTGTCATTAAGTCCCAAGAACCTCAGCCTTTTCATTTTCGAAATGGATATAGGGATTTTACCCACTAAATCCATTTTAGAGAGATCCAAAACTTCTAAATTTTGTAAGTTTTCCCATTGTAATCCCAGGAGATCACCAGCAATTTGGTTGTTAGATATAATCATCTCTTTCAGGGAGACCATTTCTTCAAGTGATTTAATCAACCCACCTGAGAAATTGTTGTTCCCCAGGTCTAGCAATGTCACATTCTTCAGACTTCCGAGTTCTTCAGGCAGCTGTCCCTCCAATGCGTTGTTACTCAAGTCCAGCTTCAGTAGTGAAGTTAGCCCTCCAAAAGTCAAAGGCATTGGCCCTGATAGATTATTCCTGCTTAAGTCCAATATTAAGAGCTGGATTAACCTCCCCAAACTCTCTGGAATCCAACCAGTGAAGTGGTTTCCAGCAAGAACCAGTCGCTTCAGGCTGACTAAATTACCCAATTCCATGGGTAACTGGCCGGTGAGTCCATTTTCAAGTAGTACTACAGACTGAAGCTTTTCCAGGCAGGCTATAGTTGCAGGGACTGTACCAATCAGACCAGGGTTTGATCTGAACTCTAAGGATTCCAAGCTGGCAGCCAGTTTCTCCCAGTTTGAAGATGGGATTCCGATTGGGTTTTGGGTTAATGAGAGGAAACAATTGAAGAATGAGAGTGATTTGAGGTGAGCGAGCTTGAACAAGTGATGTGTGAACTTGGCATTTTCAGTGCATTGGAGAGAATTGTCATAAACTGGGCCAATGTTCATAACAGTGACAAACCAAAATCCATCATACAGTTCACAAGAAACTCCCTGCACTTGATTGCCACAAGAAAGTATAAGAACTACAAAACAAGCAAAGAGACACACACCCACAACTCATACACATGCACACATAAGACATACAAAACTTAAAAGTGAGCATAAAATGGAAATGGGTGTAGAGAGAGATGTTGATATAAGCTAAAGCCATCAATTCTGAACTTTCCAATCTCTTGCAAGCAAACCATTTAGGTATTTATTAAGGATCAAAATTGCCAACAGAAATCTTATTAGAATCTTATTGTCGATTAAGGTCATAACTATATGGTTTTATTGCATTGGAATTGTACCCCAAAGATGTCCTACATCTGTTGTCTCATGTGGGTGAAGACTTGTACCAAAATATTATCCCATCCCATTCAACAAGTTTTATTAAGAAATAACATGCTTTAATTTTTGAAATTAACACATTTTTCGGGATATATTTTTTATGAAAATAAAATTATACAATAAAGATCCAAACAGACAATATCTTGCAATTTTTAATAGAATTTTTGTTGCCAATTTTGAGTATTCAAGTATTCAATACAACAAAGCAAAAATTTTTCATGCCAACAAAATAATATGAACAAAGCACATTGCTTGATCTTTGAAACGCAAAGCACTAAACGATTAATACTTATTTTCTCATGATCTTTCTTTTTAAGTGAATGCAAGGGGATTGAGTTAGGGATGTTGCACCTCTATTGGTGTCCATCCACAGGGGTCTGGAAAGAGATCTGAGCCATTCCACCACCTCCCCACGAAGCCTTGAATAGCAGAATACAAGGCTACTTGCTCTCTTTCCTCCATTGGTACTGCTGTAACAGAAGGATCTTCTTGGCCTTCACATACTAAAAACACGGCAACAAAGAATATAAACAGAAGAGCAAGAAGAAGATCTGCAATGGTGATCTTGGTTTTCTTCATGGTCAAGGGTAACTGGGTGGCGTGACAGAGAAAGAGAAGAGTGAAAGTAGGTTACTACCAGGACCCAACAAGACCCATAAATATAAACAGCAAAAAAGTTGGTCAGTGTTTGGATTCCGAGAAAAATCCACATAACGTATAAAGAAAAGAAGCGTGCAGGATCTAGAGAGGGGAGAGAGAGAGAGATGGGACACTGTCCTATTTCATCTGTTCACTGCGTAAATGCTAACTACTCAACCCAACAGAAAAGCCAGAAGCTGCAAGAGATCAGACACTGGACATGAAAATCTAAGCAAAACACTCACAGGAAAGTACAAAGAAACGCTTCTCGAGGCTGGAAAAAGCAGACTGATAGTTATGGCAATAACAACAATAAGATCAGACATTGTAAGTGAAAAGGGAAGTGAAAGAGAAAGTTAAATGTGTGCAGCCTTGTGAAACTGCTGTATCTGCTAGCTGCCTTTATCCAACGTTTGAATACCCATCAAATTTATTACGGTGATGGCGCAAAGTGACTGCTAGGATAAAAAAGAGTGAGTGGCTTGATAGTCTGTTGAATTGAAGAGTCTATGTACATAGTAGGAGTTATAAGCGGTAGAATTTGATAGGTGTTTGGTGAGCTTAGCTTTTCTAATGGGTTCTAACCATTTAGGTTTAGGGTTGTGGGGATGCAGCTAGCTAGCTAGTTGTAAATGGAGTATGGACAGCACAGTTGCTTTGTTTTAGTGAATAACTAAAAGAGGACCAAGAGAGAGAGAGGTGGAGCTGAATGATAATCAGTAATGGCTAAAGTTTTGAGCATTTAAGAAGCATTATTGGTGGATAAAGATCTTCAATTATTGAATTAATTATATTAATGAAATAAATATTTTAATTATAATTTTAAATTAAAATTTATAAAAAATTATATTTATTAAAATTTATATATTTATTAAATTTTTATTATGTATTTTTATTTTATAATTTGTATTAATATTAATAATTTTATCCACACATAATGTGTAGGTAAGTTTTATTCGTGTGATTATTTATATATATTTTAAAAATATTAATAAATCAAATAAAATACATTTTTAATGTCAAATTTAATAAAAATATATAAAATATAAATTTTAAATAAAATAAAAAATATATTTTATTCGTTTTGATAATATTTAAAAAGATATGAGGATCATTACATAAATAAAAATTATACACATATTATGCATGTACATAAGTTATTAATATTAACAAAAATTATATACAAAAAAAATCTCATGTTGAAAGTTAAAAAAAAAAATGTAACTCAACAGTTTTTTTATAAATTTTAATTTAAAACTATAAGTAAAATATAATTTTTTTCATGTAATTAATTTTTAATTATTTTTATATTTAAAATATAAATATATAGACCATCAACTTCAAATTTTACATTAATTACATCATTATTTAGAATTGAAAATATTATGAATTTTTAAATAAAATTTGATTGATGAATTTAAATGAAATTGAATCTTTATTTGTTTAATTTCATTGGAGTTCACCTGACTTGAGGATTTTTTTCGATATAAAATTATGATTTTTAAAAATATAAATTTTGATTTTAAAGCTAAATTAAAAATTATTAATTATTTTTGCAATTAATTATCTAAGTATACTATTATCAAGATTAAATTTTATTATTTATATCATTGAATCTGGTTTATCGACTTTATGGGGAGTAATTTTCCATATTTCTCTCTTGAAAACCAAATTCTTTTATGAAAATTTTGAATGATCAAAACTTTTAATCCTTCAATCTCATTTTTACTATCCATTAATTTAATAAATTTTGCCTTTAAAATTTATAGATTGTAAAAAAAAAAGAAAAAGCTTCATTTATATATCTTTCTTTGTGAATTTGATAATTTTTTTGATTTAATTGAAAAAATTAAATGGAGAAAAGTGCTCTCTCATTAACAGCATAGTTGAGTTTAATATAAATTGATAGGTCAAAATTGATTTAAAATTTATTTTTAAAAAAATATGTATTTTAAATTTTTAAATTTTTTTAGATAAATATTAAAGAATGAAAATTTAAATTATATTTATTTTTTAAAATTTTTAATTTTTAATAATTTAATTTAATTTAATTTAAATCTCATTAAAAATTTTAAAAATTAGAGATATTCAAATTCAAAAACTTAAACAACTAATTTTGATTTTAAATTTTTTATAAACTTGAAAAATATTTAAATTAAAAAATCAATTTTTTTAATTATTGAATATATATATATATATATAATTTTATACTGTCAATAATTTTAAAATCTCATTAAAAATAAAGTATAAGTCAAAGATTATTTAAATTAAATAAATAAACTCAAAAAATATATAATTTATTTAATTTTTTAGATGTTTTCAAATACGATAGTGAAAATATCATTACTTTTTTATAGTCAATTTAAAGTCAAAAACCAAATTGAATCAAATTAAATATTAAAAATAACTTGAACTAATTGATATTTTAGAATTTAGAGTTTTAAAATGTATTTATCTTAACTTTTTCTTAAATTTTTTATTTTAAAAAAACATTTTTAATGATTTTTATTAATTTTTATTTTTTAAAATTTATTATTTCATTAAAATAAGACATATCAATGTCATCTTAATATTAACAAAAATCAAATTAGCATATGCTCTACACATTTACTTTATGAAATTATGAAACGCTGCATCGCAAATAAAATTATTGATTGAGTTAAGCCACTTAAACCAATAAATTTCAATTTTGTTTCAATATTTCAAAACCGGATTATTTCAGTTCAAACATATTACATAACAATTTTATATAATGTAAATATATAACAATAAATTTATACCTAACAAAATAAACATATATAAAAAATATAATTAGTTTTTTTCTTAATATTTATTTAATTTATATGATAATAAAATATTAAATTTAAAATCAAAACTTGCAAAATTTACAAACAGAATTTTTGAAATTAAAAATTTTAAGTCAATTGATTTTTCATTAACTAAAATCTTGACTAAATAGAGCCAATCATAATCCTCCACATAAAAGCTTTGATAATATTGATATATGGATTTATTAAAAGTGAGCCAAAAATCAATTAAATCAAATCAATGATTTTTGATTGATTAGATTTGAATTTTTTTAATTTTTAATTTGGTTCAATTTAAAATTTTTTAATTTAAATTATCGATCCATGTAATTTGAATTAAATATTAAAAAATCAATCAAAACAGAAACAAATCGAATGTATGTAAATTTTGCTAAATTTTATGAATGAACTCGGTAAATTGTTATGCTTTCACCTCTATTCAATAATCCTAATCTTAATACTTTTCTATTTACTTATTTTTGAAAACATTCTTAGAAGTTAGCCTTGATCACAGTTCAATTTAAACCGTTGAATTGAACTATAACCGTTAAATTTTGAACAGAATCAAAATCGGTACAAACGATTTCGGTTTTTAATTGTAATCAAAATCATTTTAAAATAAGTGCATTATGGTTTATGTAAATTTTAAACCAAAATCAAAACTTATGGTTCAAAATTAATGATTTTGGTTCAATTTTTAATTAAGTTAATTTTTAAAATATTAAAAAATTTTAATTTAAAAAATTATTAAAAACTAATTTTAAAAATAATTTTAATTTTAAAATATATATTTTAATAAAAATATGATTATTTTTATTTTTAATTTTATTAAAAGTTTATAATTAAAATATTAAATACTAATTTTTTTGAATTAACCATGAACCAAATGTGAATCGAACTGAAATTTAAACCAAACCTGAACTTGAATTGCTTATGAATCGAAACTGAATCTGAACCTGAATTGCTTATGAACTAAAACTAAATCTAAACCTGAACCGTTTATGAATCGAAACCTAGATCGCTTTTGAACCGAACCTTAATGGAACCATAGCTTAACAGTTTAAGTTTCGGTTCATTTTAATCATGCACCTTAAACCAACCCTTCAGAATCAAAATCGTACCGAACCTGAACCGTGATCATTTCTACTAGGAGTCAAGTTTTCTACTCTCATTTGATCTAAGTTTTAATTCTGAATATACTAATTTCATTTTTAAATAAATTTATATAGATATATAAATAGTAAAGAATCAATATAATTTTAATTTTTACTTTTTAAATTCATATATGTTATCTAAAGAATTTATTTATGATAAATCTTCAACGTAAAATACTTATTTAATCATAAGTTCATACATATTTTGTAACATATATTTTAAAATTTTTAATTTAGTAAATTTTTATTTTTTTCACAATATGACATAATTATAACTTTCTATTTATGAATTGATTATTATAGACTTGATTGCTATTAATTGAAGGTATATAAAATATGCATTTAAATTTTGTATTTTTTTTACAATAGCAATAATATATGATTTAATGAGTGCTTAATTTAGTTATAATGTTATGATGTAATTTAATTATTATATTGAAATATTATTTTAAATTATATATGTTTTTTATTAATTAGAACATACAAATTTATATTTGAGTATTATTATTTAAAAAAAATCGATTACATTAAATCGAATCAAACCAAATCAAAATTGAGGTTTGTTCGAATTCGAATCTTTTAATTTCATCTGTTTTATTCGATTCTAATTTTCTCAAAACCAATCAAATTCGATTTGAATTTGAATTAGATTATAAATCGAATCAAATCATATGGTAATAAACATCTCACATTAATTATCAATGAGTTTATATTCATTAAAGAAGCTTTTTTCCCTCCTTAATTTCAATTAAGATTTAATAGTAATTTATTTCGTATTTTTGAATTTATACTTCACACAGAAGGGTACCCTAGGAAACCAAGCTCAAGAGTTGTTTTAATGGGCTTAAATGGGCCACCATTTTAAATAGATTTTTATGCAAGGCCCATTGACACCTGATATCTTTTTTATAAATAAATAAATAATGAAAATAAATCAAATGAAAATGTTACAAACTAAAATCTTCAAACTTGTAATTAAAAGATTAAACTTAAATTAAATTTAATGTGTTTTTATGTACATGATATTTAAAATAGAAAATAATATATGTTCTTATTAATTTAACTACAATATTAATCCTAACGTTAAAAGTAAATAATATTAATAAATTTTCTTTGGACAGAAAATTGATAGATAAAATAAAGTTAGATTTACTTATAAATTGGCTTAATTATAAGAAAATCAGATATATCTAAATAAAAAATAAAAAATAAAACATGTAGTTTATACAGGTTATTATTTTTTTCAATGTGATGAAAACTTAAATTTTTGATAATTTTTTTAATGAAATTGTTTAATAAATGATATTATTTTAATATTTATGGATGAAAATAGACTAATATATATACACACATTAATAGACAATATTTAATGAATTTTTTCTATGGGTAATTTTTTATAATAAAAATTTTAATTTAAATATTACCATTCAAACGATCTCAATTCAATATGACATGTTTAATGATTTATCCCGACTTATTTGAATATGGTTTGTGTAATTAATTTGGTTGCTCAAATCAAATTAACTTGAATCAAAATTTTAAACTCAAAAGTTCAATTTATTTTTAAGTAAATATCAAACTAAACTACGAATTTTGTGCACTTTTTAATTTAAATATTTTTATTTCAATTTTCTCAATTCTACATTCAAATATTTAATTTAAATTAATTTAAATTTTATAAAAAATTAAAAATTAAAAATAGTCAAATTAGAGATTTTATACAGTGAATTTTGATTAAAAATTTTATATGGACGTGAAGAAATGATCAAGTTATAATTATAAAAAATTTTAAGATTTTTTGAGTATTAAAAATATTTTTATTGATTTTACATTGTCAAAATTTTACAAAATTTGTAAGAAATAACTCGTAAAAACAAAATTATTCAAATTTGATGAATGAATTTGAAATGAAGTGAATAATTTATTTAAATTATTTTTGAGGTACTTCAATAACGAAAATACTATTAATTTTATATAATCATTTGAATCAAGATTCAAATTAAATCAAAACTTTAGATACATAGTTGAAAAATTGAAACAACGAGGTTTAGATTGAAATGCGGGTAAATTTTAAGATTTATTCTTTATTTTTTAAAAAAATTTAATTTAATTTAATTTATTTAAAAAACATACGATGCAACTATATGTAATATGAATGTGTGAAAGCTAAGACAATCTAAAAAATTTAAGTAACTAAAAGGTTGATTGTTAATTTAATGATTTTTCAAATAAAAAACTTGCATTTGTTTGAATTTTATTGATTATTTTAAATTGAAAATTAAACTTTTCTTAAATTACTTAAAAACTCAATCATATTACGCTGTTTTTAACACAAATATAATTTATATATTTAAAAGAGTTAATTACATAAAAAATATATATTTCATATAAATTTTCATATTAATTTTTTAAAAAAATTATACCAACTTAGATTTTAATTTTTTTAATGTTAAATTGTTGTCACATATATATATTTTTTATTTTTTATTGATATAATTGACTCAATGAATTTATAATCTACTTTTATAAATTCTTACTTGAAAATGAAGGTTTCATAAGTAGTTTTCATCGAAAACTTAAACAATTTTTTAAAATTTTTGTTTCATTACTATAAGTTTTTATCAAATTTGACTTTTTTTCTGTTAAAGTAAATATACAAAAGCTACTTAAAAGATTAATTATACTTAATAAAATTTTACTCTATTTAATTATACAAAGAAAAAAATTAAGTGTGATAATTCAATGTTATAACATTGTAATTGTTATTTTTCATATATTAAAAACTACAAACGTTGAAAATAATAAAATTTATTTGGACAAAAATATTACATTGAAAAAATATCAAAATAAATATATATTTATTTGTTTTAATTTTCATCATAAATCTTTATTAAATAGTTTATATAAAATATAAATTAACATAAAAATCGACATATCTAATTATGTAAGCTTAATTCTATTTAATTTGATTATGGTGATTTTGTAAATTTATTTTATTTTAATTTATTATTTTAAAATAAAATAAGGTAAGGTAAAAGTCTCATAAAATACTGTTGTTTTAACTCAGATACCAAACAAACTCATATGTTTAAAAAAATGACATAAACCTTGAAGTAACTTAATCAATTGAGACAAACCCTTCATTAACAGATCGTTAACAATGTTTTTGGTTAATTAAGGATGAAGTTGGGTATCTGTATTTATTTATTCACTCAATGATAATTTCACTTAATTCTTTTCGTTCTTATGTAGTTTTTCTTCCACTTAGAACTTTTTCTTCTTCCTTAAAGTCTAAAAAAGAAAGGTGAACTGGGCATCTATGCATGGGGTGGGTAGGTTAGGGTGATCTTGGTTCTCTTTTCACCATGGATCCAACTTCTTTTTCTTCTACCAACTTCAATTGATGCCTTCATTCCTAAGGTTACCAAAAAACTTGGTAGGCATGCATAATTACTATTAAATTAAAATTTTTAATTGATTTAGCTTTTATAGAATATCACTTAATCAGCCAACGAGTTAAAACCTCCTTAGCGAATTCAAACAGTAATGAATAAGAAACTTGACTAAGTTGAATCGAAAACAAAGTTTACTTGATTGAAAATTTAGTTCTCCAAACTCATGTAGGGGTTTTTTAAGCAATATTGTTTTAGATAGTACCATCATGTTGATTATTTGTAGAGCTTCTTTCTACAAGCTTGAATTTAAATATCTCTATTAAACCTAGAAGGACATCTTCTCCATCTAAAGAAGTAAGCATCTAGAGCCCGCATTAACAATGAAATAAAAAGGTAAAAAAAAAAGAAAAAAAAAGAATGTCATGTATATTCTTAGAAGGGAAACTAAAAAAAAATGAAAGGAATTTCAAAATTTGGTGCTATTATGATCCTTAAACTATTTTAAAAAGTGGGTATTTAAGTTTGAAATTTGTAAATACAAGTCAATGCCCATCAATTTTCTAGGCACTCTCTTTAATAAATCAATGGAAGCAAAAAAAAAAAAACTAATATTTTTGATCAAAATCCTCTTTGTTATAAGTGAAACTGGACTCATGGCAACTTGTTGGATCTTTCTTGAGGACAAAGAAGACTTTACCAATAAGTAAATTGCTAACAACATAATCGGTTTTATGTTTATTGCTCATGTCACCATCGCTTATTATTGTAAGCATTTTTAATCTTATCTCTTCTACAAAAAAAGACAAATGAACTAGGACTTTTTTATACTTTTTTTAATAATCTTATGATAATGATAGTTCCTAGAAAAATGATTCAAAGCAAGAAGTGATAATAAGAAATAGAAAGAAATATTTAAATGAGAAAGCTCTGAGTTAGCGGTGTGACATCAATTAATTTGAAACTTAATATTAGTGTTTGCATCGATTAGTTTCTCCTCTTTGGCTATGGAGGAAAAATAAAGGTAAGATGACAATACTCTGAAAGTTAACATTGATTTTAGATAGCGTTAGGAGAAATAGAAAGAAATGTTTAAATGAGAAAGTTCTGAGTTAGGGGTGTGACATCAATTAATTTGAAACTTAATATTAGTGTTTGCATCGATTAGTTTCTTCTCTTTGGTTATAGAGAAAAAATAAAGGTAAGATGACAATACTCTGAAAGTTAACATTGATTTTAGACAGCGTTAGGTGTTAAGTATTTTGTCAATTTAATATCACTTTATGTTATGTAATGTTACTTTTCAAACGTGAGAATTTGTTTAATAATACAGTCAAACATTAAAGTTTTATAAGACTTTCACCTAATAAATTGATAAAAATATTCTTAGAGGTTACAAAAATTTACGAGTTGACTTTGAACAAAGCTTACTAACTTTAATTAATATTAAGTTTATTTAAAGATATTTTAAATTGAAACTGATTTTAAATTTAAACTAAAACAATTTAATTGAGCTTAATCCATTAATAATTCTAATGAAAGCTTAAAAAAATTGATCAAATCAGTAATAAGCTCAAGTTAGTTTGATTCAATTTCTTTTAAATCCTAGTTTATTTGATTCAGGTTTATTAGGTTAGACTTTGTTAGGCTAAACTGTAAAGTCTTACAAGTATTAATACAAGGAAAAAACCAATGTTCATAAAAGAGTGGATAGCCAATTTGCCTCATGAATGACCATCGAAAATCCTTGGCTAGACGAAATGATAGGAGGAGTACGTTGTAAAGAACGGGATTAGGCATGTAAAAGTAAATGTTAAGGCATGATGTTTTGACGAGGGTATTTAAGAGGAAGCTATGGTGCATAATGAAGATAAGTGGGCACAAAAAGGGAATTGGTGTTAAAAAAAAAAATAGAGGGAAAGTACAAACAGGCAAAGAGTAAAACTGGAAAAAGAGGAAGACTTGACACCTCAAACTAGGTCACATACTTATGAGTGAACAAAGTTATTTCAAATCCAACCAAAATATGTAAATCAAAATTTTAATCATATTTTTTAAACAAATTTAGTTTCTGTATTTTTGTTAAATTATACATAAATAATAAAGAAAAAATATATAAAATCTAAATTTACTAATAGTCATAATCTCTATTATTTAACCTATATCTTACATTAAAAAAAAACATACTCATTGATTTTTTAATAATTTAATTTTATATTCACCATAACCATTATATCATATTTATTTATTTATTTAAAATAAAAAAATTCGATTAAGCCAAACTCAACACCTCATGTGTATTGCTAAGCTACTACTATTGTAGCTATGTTTATGGTTGTGTCACCTTCTTTTTGATATTTGTAGATCAAAGAAGGGGATTTTTGAGCCTTGAGAATTGATCGATGCATTTCCTTTACACTTAAATTATGCCATGGAATTGAATTAGTGCACATTTTAATCGACATACAATCGAACTCTAAGCATTTGATTTTGCAGATTCTATATCCATCTACTTTTGCCACCATCACCTTCTTCATACCCGTTGGTGCTTGCATTTTCTCCTCTAGTGCTAAGAACATCTTAGTCCCCTTTAGTTCTTTGGTCATCTTTACTAATCTTTACTTCTTTGTAGTTGCTATCACGAGGTCCTTAAGATTTATTTTTTTTCTCAAACTTAACACTTAAAAGGTGAGTGATCATATGAAAAACTTAGCTCTAATTAAAGGCAAAGTAACTAAGGATGTAGGTCTTAAGCTTTTTCATCAGCCTTACATACGTAAAATTCGTATCTAGTTCATTATTAAAATGTTTGAAGATGCTAATGTCATACATTTTTGTCATATTCAACTAATTATAAACCAATTTATAGAGTTGTGGGCATCTTGTTGCATCAACAAAATCCATTTGCTGAGCAAAATAATAAGAGAATCTTTTAAAGTTCCTTACATGATTAGATTTTATCCTTTGTAGCAGCGGAGTGAGACTCTCATTTTTTCTTATTGGTTTGAGTTTACGCCAATGACTGCTTATCTTAATTGCCATAGCAAGGACTCCAACCAAAAGAGGTAGCCAAGGTTTGTTTGAAAATAACTTTGCCCTACCCACCATCTTGCTGCATTTTATAGGGATATGACAATGGCCATGCAAACTGTTATTACTCAAAAAACTTAACTTGAATTGTGATGAGAGAAGTTTGCTCAAAAATGGGATAGCTTTGATACTTAAATTAGTATTTGTAATCATGTGGATATTAAGAAGAAAATGAAAAGATACTGGTACCTTTTATAGGACTTGAGGAAGATTTTCTAATCGAGATAACTAAAAATCCTTGATTTGAAGGCACTATACAAGGGATTATGGATTGATATCATTGAAAAGATATCAAAAGATCTCATGTGATAGTTATGGTAATATATTCAGAGAAGTTTGGTTGATCTTAAATTTTTGTAGCTATTTGGTTATGGTTGATTTTGGCTGCTTTTGACCTGAGGTGCTAGTGGCAATTTTGCATGCGAGAGTTTGGGTTACTAATTTATTGGGTTGAGCTAAGTTAACAAGTGGAGCTCCACGTTAAGTTATGAGATAGCTAATGTGTAAAAGTTTAATTGGTCATATTTGGCTTTAATGGCATGATATTTTCTAATTGGTGGGATACCCATTATGGGTAGAAACTTACCCCTCATTAAAGTGCGAGAAACAAGGCTCAGCTATAAGAAGCTTGGTTTCCTATGGTAAGTTTTGTTGATATTCTTTTTTATGTTAATGTTGGGTTTGACTTGCTAGCTTCATGTCTCTTTACATTAAGGGAGCCACATCTCTTCATTTCATTGGTTGTGTCAAACATGGGGTATTATTCAAAAGCTACTTCATTCCTAAAGTGTCATGCCTCTTTGACTTTCCTCTAATTTTTTTTTACTGCTTCTTTGCTTTAATATTCAATTTTTTTATTTCTTCTATTAATTTAGTGTGCCTTGGGATTTTTCTTGTTGATCAAATTTGATTACTATTATAATGATTAATTTTATGCTTCTCTTTCTTTCTTTGATAAGTTTTTCAACTTTCGAGTTGTTGTTCTTTCTTTTGTATTGAATAGTTATGGGTGATACGGTAGAGCCTAAGGTTGAGGGCAGAAAAAAAGAGAATAAGGAGAGGACAATTGAGGCATACAAAGAGATTATAGTGGATGACCTAGAACATCATCGGATGGCGAAAAAAGATTAGAGTGGATTAGGTCAGAATAAGAAGGTTGGGTTGGTGGTAGCTCAACCATAAGATCGACCTTGGATTCATTTAGATGGGTGTTAGTGTGTCTTTTAAGGTGGCTTTGGAGAGCAGTTTGTGGTTTTTTATGATAAGTGGCTATATTTTTACCATGAACACGTCTCTTACCTAAATGGCTCTAAATTAGTAGAGGTATTTAATGGCTTTTTAGGTCATGTGCAAGGAGTTGGATTTTAAAAGGGATAATTTAAAGATTTTTTCAATTTCTTTTGCATGAAGATGGCTTAGGACTTCATAGGCAGGCCTATTATTGGTATTTTTAACCCTAGTAGAAGTAGCATTTTTCAAATTGTAATTGAGGTTCACTTTTAAATCTTATTTCTTATAATTATGATCTCTTAAAATATTAATTAAAGATTTATTATTTTATTAATAATTATTTTATCATTATAAACTCATAAATTTTATTAATTATATTTATTTAATCATTTGTATTATTATAATTAATAAGGATAGAATTACTATTTTATTAATTTAATTAATGTTTAATTTAAATTTTAAAATTATTATTTTAAGTAATTTTTAATAATATTTTTAATAAATTTATTAATATAAAAATAATTTCGCATATTACATAGGTTCATAACTAATAAGAGATGCAGTAGTTATAATCAATAAAAAATAAAAATTTTTAAAAATATGAACTTACCTTGTAATACCTTTTGAATCAAAGGAGTGTGATAATTTTGGATCAAAATATTTTCTTCCTTCATCCTAGTTATTTACCGTAATCTTATAAACTTAATCATGAGCTCTTTTGCTACCAGATGAGAGAAATAATAATTAGAAAATAAAAACTTGAAAAAAAAAACTTATAATACCTTTTGAAAAAATAGTTTCCTAATTTGAGAATTAATTTTTTTCTTTTATATGATTTTTGATTAACGAATACTTTAGTTTTAAATTTCTAGCATTTTTTATGGATCCACGACACTTAAAATATCAATATCTTTAATTTTTAATTTTTTAAAAAATGAAATTTATTTTAGTTTAATTTAAATCAATAAATTAAATTTCATTTTTAAAATTTATAATAAAAATTAAAAATATATATAATTTTTAAAATTAATGAAATATATAAAATTTTTAAAATTAATAAAAAATATAAAAATCTTATAAAGTTTATCTAAGATTTCTCTATTTATGGTGATTAATATTTTAAGATAAATTTATCATTAAATTTAAATTATAATTTTTTATTAATATAAAAACTTTATAATCTTAAAATTAAATTTTTTATTAAATAAAAATTTTAAAAATATTTTGACAAAAATTATAAATTAATATAAAAATAAAAATTTCAAAAATAAATATTATTAAATGTAAATATTAAAATTATGTAAATAAAAATTATTAATATTAATATGTTATAAAATTATAAGATTATAAATTAATTAATATTAATAAATTTTTCTCTATTATATAATGTACATTATACCAATCATATTCTAGATATAAAATGATTTTTTCATATATTAAATATATAGTTATGTATATAAAAATTATTAATATTAATATATTATAAAATTATGAAATAATTAATATTAATATTGTTTTGCTATCATATATATATATATTATACCAATCATATTAGATACAAAATGATTTATACTATATATCAAATATGTAATACCGAAGAAGTAAAAGCATTTGAAAATAGGTAATGTGAAGGGTAATGGTGAATACTACCGTCAGGGGATCAAATTTGGCGGAACCTGGCGAAGTCACCTTCTTGTTCCTTCTCTCGTCATCCGAGTCCCGAGATGCACGATATGCACCGTACTATAATGGCGTAGGCGTGTAGCGGCAGACTAGAGGCTTAGCAACATCTTTCATCTTTAGCAACATCTTTCATCTTCGTTTCTCTGTACGGAGGAAAACGAAGGATTCAAAAGCTAAGAACCAAACACAGAGAAATTATCAATCGGACTTTGGAGAAATGGCGCAGGACTCAGAGAAGAGGTTCCATCAGATTATGGACAAGCTCTTTCATGGGCCCAAATCTACACCTGCCTCTTCTCCCTCCAGGTTGTCTACTCTTCTCTTTAATTTTATGTTTCATTTGAATTTTCAGTTATCGTGTCCTATGGTGTTTCAAACAGAAAGAACATCTTCAGAGGGCAAGTGGCTTTTTTTTTTTGGTTTGAACTTTTTATTATTAAGTTCTTGGATATCGAGCCTCATGTTTGGTTCACTTAGAGTAGCAGAAATTATTAGTTTTAGTTATGGTGCACTCACTCAGTGATGGAACTGATGGAATTTATTGGTCTGAGTTTTTCTTGTTATTCTAGTTGTCTGTTTATTATTGTAATCATCAATTTAATTGCAAGTTTTTTGATGGGTTATAGATTTTTTGTGTTTGTTGTCAATTGTGCTTTAGGAGGTTTCTTGCAATTGTTAGCTAATACTGTTAAGTTTAAAGGATTTCAAACTCCTTTAGGGTTATGTGCAATGACATCTTGCTTATCTCATTTAATTAACTTTCTTGAATTTTGCTGATTTTATCCTTCATTTGGTGCAGTCTAAATAACTTGTTCAGTGAAGTATTAGTAAACTGTGTCTTATTTATCAAAATGAAGTTTATCCATCACATTTTATTAATTTGGAAATCTTCCAAACAAATATGTTAGCTAAAGGGTAGCTCTACATATTTGTTTGTTTCTTAGACTGACTTTTTTAACTTATTGGTCTTCTCTATTTGGTAGTTCATCTGGAGCACAATTGTCAAGAGGCAAAAAGCGCCCAAATATGTCATCTGCGCTAGCACTAGTGGAACCAAAAATGAGACTGGATATGGTGGATGGATCACCCTATTCATCAGCTCCAGCAGAATCATCACAGACTCCACTTTGCAGACCGTGGGACAGAGGAGATCTCATGAGGAGACTGGCCACATTCAAGTCCATGACATGGTTTGCCAAGCCTAAGGTTGTTTCACTATCTGCCTCAGCAAAATGTTGGTTCTTTATTGTTGTCTCGTTGTCCATATCTCTGTCAATCCGCTTAAACACAATCCTTTGGTCTTAGCGTGGACTCTTAGAGTGGAATTTTGGGTTACATTTGGTTTAATTGTTGTTTCCATTTAACTAGTCAGGTTGATCTTTTGCAGAAAGTAATAGCACAAGTAACATCAATGGCTTTCTGTTTACTGAATTCTGTTCTCCTCAACCCTTTTGGATTGTGAAAAGTGGAAAGTGTGACTCAAAAGAAAAATGTTAATTTTGTCCCTAAGAGATTGAAATCCATTGTTATGCAGTTCAGAGATTTCTTTCCTTCCTTACATGTTTCCTGAGATAGAGCCTAAGGGAAGGACCCTGAACTTTTCTTTGTTCTAGTTTTCTTGCTTCAAATGTTGCTTGTGATGTTTCTTTTTACCATAGCTTTTGCTTTCTCTTTTTGGTGTAAACCTCTAGGCAGCGGTGCATGATAACTTTCATTATTCTTATTAGGTTGTAAGTGCTGTGAATTGTGCTAGAAAAGGTTGGGTCAATGTGGATATGGATATCATTGCTTGTGAAGCATGTGGAGCACGGCTTCTTTTTTCTACTCCATCGTCATGGACGCAGCAACAAGGCATGTCATGCTATTTTTCGCTAGACTGACCATTGTTACATTAATACTGGAAATTCATGGCAAGCTTTTCTGTTATGCTGACAAGTGTGAAAATATTTTCTATGTGCTTTTAGTTGAGAAGGCAGCATTAGTATTTAGCTTAAAGCTGGATAATGGGCACAAGTTAATTTGCCCGTGGATTGACAATGCCTGTGATGAAACACTGGCGGAATTCCCTCCAACAATGCCACAGGATTTAATCGTTAAATTTAGAGAACGTTCTTCTGCTCTCTTACAACTATTAGAACTTCCAGTGATCTCATTGTCAGCCATTGAGTGCATGAGGAGCCCTGAGCTGGAAGAATTTCTCAGAGAATCTACTATACTGGAATATGACAATATGTCTGTTGACCTTTCTCAGTCAGAACCCCTTGGCCATGAATCCGAAGCAGATTCTGCTAAATTGTATTATCAGGTTTGATGGTTGTTTGCAATTAGGTCCAATTTTTACATTGCTAATATGATTGTATGTTGTATTTTTTCTTTTTTGAACTTATCTTCTACAACTGCATACTATCTGCATCGTGCTTTTCTATTTTCCTGTAGAGTAATAAATGATATTCCCTTGAAGCATTAGATTAAGCATTTCTTGTAGCATATATGTTTCATATGTACTGAATTATTTGAAAAGTTGATCCAGTATTTGTCCAATTAATTGTTGAAATTTTTATATCCAATCAAGTTACATGGTAAATCACCTTGTCCCCTTTTCTGACGGATTTTTAAAGTTCTATTTGTTCTTCAGCAGTGCCTCCTGTCATACAATAAGATTATAATAAATCCTGCTTATGTCATTGCAAGTTGCAATTCATAAAAATAACACACCTTTGTTTTCTACTGATCTTAGATAGTGCATCTCAATTCTTATCTTTCAGTTGCAGTTTTGTGTGTTGCTTGTCCAAACGATCTGACAGATACTACTGATAAGTTACCATGCCATGTGTTATGCCAGACTTGTCAGTGTTTTTGCACACTTTCTGAAAGCAATGATGATAAAACACGTGCAGGCACAAAAGCTCATAAGTCTCTGTGGCTGGGAACCACGCCTGCTGCCTTATGTGGTGGACTGCAAGGACAAATCATATCAGTTTGTTAATGATGCTGAAATTTTCAATTTACCTCAGGAAGTTTCTTCTCAAAAGAATCTAAGTATCAACATGCACTCTGCTGATACCGATGAAAGTTCGGAGGCAAATGAAAAATATGGGGTTCAAGATGGACTAGAATCTGATCCAAAGTCTGTTGTTCTAGATTGCAGGCTTTGTGGAGCCAGTGTTGGCCTGTGGGCATTCTCCACAGTTCCAAAGCCATTAGAGTTGTTTAGAGTAGTTGGATATACAGAAGTAAATAATGAGAACAATTCTAGGCCCCACAACTCAGGCATTGAAAATCACTGTGACAATACAGGTGGTATCAAAGCTGGTGCTTCACATGGTAAGCAGCAAATGCCAAACTTAAAGTTGACTATTGCAGGGGGACCTCCAGCAACAGCACAGAACTTCAAAGCAACAATTACCTTGCCTGTTATTGGTAGAAATTTAAGGGCCAGATTTTCTTGTCAATCTCAGTTTAGAGATCGCAACTATGATAACCAGGATGATACTCATTCCAAGTTGAAGAATAAGAATCAATCTTTAGCTGAAAAGCAGGGTACAGGATGCAATATCAGTGAACAAGTTGATCAATCAGAAAACACAGGGCTCTTAGAGCACCGAAAAGAGGATCAGGAGCATCAGAACTCTATGGACAATCATCTATCCCCTTCTCAAAGGCCTGAAGTTACTCAAAAAGGTGATACTCTTCCAGAGGATAACAACAATCCCGCATCATCTGGGGAAAGGAATATCAGTGGAGAAGGAACTTTTGAAAGTAATAGAAATGATTCTAATGCGGAAAATCTAATGGAGGTCAGTCAGAATACGGAAGTAGGTTTCAGTCGTGGTGATGGAGAAGCTGCTCAAAATGACTTATTGGAGGCGACTGTATCTGATATTTGCAAGGGACAAGAGCTTGTGAAAGCAGATATGCCATGTAGCAAAGAAATGTCTTTAGCCAGCCATCAAGAACCTTCATGTGATTCATCTTGCTTCCACTCAGAAGAAGCCAAAAATCACTCTGATGTCCAAGAAAATGTGACTGCAAAAGCTAATATCCAGGAAGGTGTTGGCAAGAGAATGCAGACCCCTGGGATCAAAAAAGTGCATACTCTCGAAAATAACAATGTCAACAGCTCTACTGCAGGTTAGTTTTATGTTGCAAGTTAGCGTTCTGCATTTTTATTTATTTTTTGTTGAAATTGATACCTCAAGCATTTTGAACCTTTTGGGGCATATATTTCATGCCTTTGCACCACTTAGTTGCTCAGTGCTATTAACTGAGGAAAAATATTTGAGGGCTGTGATCTCCTCATTCAGAAGACTAAATTTCTGTCCAATTTTCGTCTTCTGCTTTGATGGTAGATACCATATGATGCTGCTCAAACAAATTGTAAACTAAAATTTTCTCTCTAATGATATTAATCTTATCTGGTCATTTTTGCATTTGCTTGGTCCACATTTTTCTCTATTTGTGCCCAGTATATCATTTAGAATCTGCCTCCCTACGTTGGACATACTCTCAAGATAAAGAGCTAATCCTTCTTATCAAGAACTATTAATTTGGTTGATACCTTGAGGTCCACTTTTTGTTACACCTTTGTCAAATCATTATCAATTCTCATAGATCTCTGGGAGTGGCTTTTGTTAGGCTATTCACCACTTCTCCTTTCAACCAATTTCTGTATTTTTATTCATTCAAGTCTTTGTTTTGTAAATTAGTTTTTAATAATGCTAACTCCAGACGCTGGTTGCTTTTGTAGTTTAGTGGGATCTGTGAAATAAAATTGTCAGCAATTCTTTTGTGATGTGTCGTGTGATATAAGGTAAATAACGTGATCCACTGTGATTATGAGATCTCAGGCTATGCCCAAAAGGTTGTTTGGAGTATTCATTGTTAACATACTTGTCTTTTGTTTGGTTGTTTTGCAACTTAAATTTTCAAGACTGTAATGGTTGGATCAATTTCACTATTGGATTGACTAAAAGAGCATTTTTAAGTCCTCAATATAGAGTGGGCTCACAAGTAATGCAGTTAATCTTTCAGTTTGAAGCTCTCCAATTAGCTGTGTTGGTACCTGGATCTTGCTTTAATGCTGGCTTTGTGACTTGATGGAACTCGCAACGATGATGAATTGGTCTTGGTCCAATTAAAATTGAGATATCTCCTGAAGATTAAAATGGAATATCCTTCTTGTTTCACTAGTAGTTTCCTGATCTGTGGCTACAGATAAAACATAATAGGCAGCTCCGTGAGGTCTTTGTTGGGTTCAAAACCTGCATGGAGATTTAGATCCATAGGAGCACAAGGCAAATCGTTTCTGGCCACCTGCATGGAATTTAGATCCATGGAAGGATAAGACAGGCCATTTCTGTTCAGTAACCAATTCCCTACCCTGGTATCTTAGTTGAACTTTGCTTTATGAATTGTGAGTGGTGAAAGTTTTGTCATCTTTTAGGGACTACGTACTCACCATTTGCTTAAAGCTTTCATGTGCTCAATTTCTCTGATGTTAATGCTGAGAATATTTTTCTGTTAACTATGCTGCAACCATCATTCCAGGGAACAATCTGAAGCAATTATCATTTGATAAAGTGATGGTGTTTGATCCAATCATGCAACACAGACATTTTTGCCCCTGGATTGTTTCAACGGCCAGCAGGGCACCTGGGTGGCGCCAAACGTTGGGTGCTTTACTACGTGAGAAAGATTTTGGTCATCCTGATGCTACAAAGTCTCCATCATCTCCCTCCCTGATTGAGGTATATCATTTCAGAACGTTGATTTTACAATTCTGGTGAAACCGTAACTGTACCTGTAGTATTGACAAGATCAGTGGGTGCTGGTAAGGTCAATTTGGGATGGGTTCTCTTCTGCCCTAGCCTATGCTTCTCAACAACTGCAGGACATTCACTCAATTGAGACGAACACTGCATTGGCTGTAGCCGTGAAACCTATCCCACCTTAGAAGGCACCTGATCTAAAGCAAAAGTTAGGGTTTGGGTACAAAAACAGCACTCTAGATGTAGGAGTATGTGCCATATGAATGTAACAAATTGTGCTTTACTGATATAAAGTGTTGATTAGTTTCGCTGTTTTTCCATTCATACAATCTCTTGGTTTCATTAAACATGTCCGTACATGTATGTATACATGCAGACATAAATACATGAATGCACATACATGCAGTTATATATATTGTTAGATTGATATTATTTGGCAAGTGCTAACCTTGTTACACTCTTTCTGTTCAGATAAATGCTTATATATTAGGGGGCCTTTATCTTCCTAGATCGCCTCTTTCCCTCAGATCTAATATCTTCAAGGGGATGAATGTGTGGATGTTTGAATTAATTTTTTAGTATTTTCATCAGAAATATTAACATGCTCGATATCATCTGACAGGTGGATGATCCTGTTACTTCTGTTAGAAAGCTTTTCATGTCTCCATCAGAAAAACGAAGAAAGTGCATGCGAAGATTAAGCTAAAGTGCATGGTGCCACACATACTTATGCAAGGCATCAATGAGTTTCCACATATGTTTGAGGTTGGACTTCCCTTGTTTAGTCCTTATTAGAGTGCTTGAGATCTAAGAAATTTTGTTATCTAACATGCTATGCTATTGTATTTGAAACCAGTTAAAGTGTTGTATCCATTGTCGATTAGCTTGTGCTATTGATGCCCCCTTTCATAGCGAAACTAGGAGTTTAGCTGAAATGCCATCAAAAGCCCAACTCCCGGCATAATACATATTTTGACAATTTTCTTTAGAAATAGAAATTGTATCTTTTTTTGTTTTTATCATATGAAATTGTTCTTGCCTTTATTCAAAAATGAAACAATGGGAAGGGTTGCAAACATCATCAGGTGTTAGTCCATCAACCCACAATTTGTCACGAGCACCTTCGAATAGGGGCGATTGAAGCCTCTTTCTGCAACAACAGCCCTCTTGTCTCCAATCAGCTTGGCCACCCTGCTCATCAAGAAGAACTTATTATTACATCTTTCGTTGGTTACAGAATGTAGCATTACTTAGACACAAATGGTACTGATCTGGTATTTTTGCTTTAGCAGCAAGTTTCTGCTGACTCTCCCCTATTTGTTTCATGACATTTTCGACCCAAGTTTTCTAGCTTGTTTATGAATCATTTTACACTTTGTGTTTCAAAGTAGGCTTTTTTCTACAATTTGTGTTAAGCTTGACAGTACGTGGTTAAAGGCTTTTAGGTGTATGAGCTGAGCGGTACAGGGAGGGTTAGCTTGTTGCTTTGCCTTACCTTGAAAATGTTTTATGTACTGTGCTTTTAGCGTACAGATGTATTGAACTCCAGAGAAGGGAGGAGGTATGGTACTCACCTGAAATATGGAGAACTGGTGTTCTCTTGCACAGTTTTGACCTGTCCAATTCTCTCCACAACTCCCATTCCTTCGAAGACTCTTCCGACCACCAGAGCTGAAGCATCCAGCTCCGGTGAGTCCTTTATGGCAATGATGAACTCTGTCCCGTTTGGGTCTTTTCCAACCTCCTCTTGATCAATCTCCAGCTTCCCTTGTCTTGCAACCAGCTTCAACTTTGGAGGCGGTTTCGTAGGATCCCTAACAATAATACTCACTGTTCCAGCCAAGTTCTTGGTCCCTGGACACTTCCCGTTCTCTCTCTCCCATTCATTTATTAGATTGTCAACAGCCAAGTTTCTTCCTGTTCTCTCTGCAAGCTCAGCATCCACTCCAAATGATCTCACCCCTCCATGTTGCACATAGTTTGGCATGATTTTGATGAACTCTTTCTTCCTGTAGCTAATACCTGCTGCTCCACTCACTAGACTAGTGAACCTAGCAGCTCCTATCGGTGCATCATCCCCATACAGTCCGATGACTATCCGGCCTACTGCTTCTCCATCAATAGATATATCAAGAAATGCTCTCTTAGTAGGTACCTTATCATTACAGCCAGAACCAACCCTTTTATTCTCCTCTTGCCCATCATTTCCAGGAGAACCTTCTTGTGCTGTTGCACTGAACAGATTCAATGGCTCTAGAGCTGTCTGAGAACCAATCAGAAGAAGCAAGGAGCGCCCACAAATCGTCAGCTCTCGACGGGATAACTTGCATTGCTTTGGAGCAATTGGTGATGTGGGTATGCTTTTTATTTGCGGAGGCTGCGCCGGTGTTGTTGAGGAGTGGAGGAGTTGTGAGGAGGATTGTAAGAGTTTTGGGTTCTGTAACATCCCTGTAGCGAAGTTTTGTCAGCTCTGTTAGTCTCCGAGAGTGAGTGTGTGTGTGCTTTCTGCTTTTACGGGAGAGTTCGGTTTATTTGTTTGGTCTAGAAAATCTGTGTCTCTATTTCTCACTTGAGATTTCATGGATAAGGAAGGGCCAAAACATAATCCATACAATATTAAGACGTCTGCTTCCATATGACACCAACTGTCTATCATCAAATCCAGGTCCCAGTTCTTGGACCATTGTTCAGCATGTACACCCCTGCTTTTCAGGATTGTAGCTCAAAGCATGAAAATGGTTAGGCCACAGTTGAAAATAATAGAATGGTTTAAAATTATTACAAATGACTTTAAAATTTATGAACTTAGTTAAATAGAATCAGAAAATATTTTAAGATAGATTTTTTAAAAAATTTTAAATAATATTTCATCTTTTAATTTTTATATTGAATTTTAAAGCGTCTTTAAATAACTTTTAATTAATAAAAAATAATCAAATTAGATATTATCAAAATAATTAAATTGAACATTGTTAAATAATTTAAAAATTAAAATATTCAAATAAAGAATTTTGTATAATAAATTTTGATATAAATTTTTTTATAGATGTAAAGAAATATTCAAACTACTACAAAAAAAAATTTAGATTTTTTGAATATCAAGAATATTTTCTAAAAAATATATATACTGTAAAAAATTAAAAAATTTATAATAAATAATTTAAAAATAAAAAATTATTCTAAATTAAAATATTAACTTGAAATAAAGTGTAAAATTTATTCGAGCTATTTTGTAGATACTTTAACAACAAAAATATGCTTAATTTTCTTATAGTAATTTGACTCAAAATTCAATTTGATTATTTTTCATTAATTAGGATATATTTAGAGATGTTTTGAACATATATTAGGAACGAAGTATTATTTAGGATTTTAAATGATCTTTATTTAATATTTTAATTAATTTAATATTAAAATTATTTAGTCTACTTAAATAATGTAACATGAGAAACAATGCTAGAAACATCTCTAATTAGACAAAAAATATTTAGAGATGTTTTGAACACATATTAGGAACGAAGTATTATTTAGGATTTTAAATGATCTTTATTTAATATTTTAATTAATTTAATATTAAAATTATTTAGTCTACTTAAATAATGTAACATGAGAAACAATGCTAGAAACATCTCTAATTAGACAAAAAATATTTAGAGATGTTTTGAACACATATTAGGAACGAAGTATTATTTAGGATTTTAAATGATCTTTATTTAATATTTTAATTAATTTAATATTAAAATTATTTAGTCTACTTAAATAATGTAACATGAGAAACAATGCTAGAAACATCTCTAATTAGACAAAAAATATTAGAATTACTATGGTTTCATTCATGTTAAATTTCATTTCATTGAGTTAATCTTTAATTCAATTTTGATATGTATATCTTAATGACTTTTTTAAGTGTTTATGTTTGTTGAATTATTATCTTTTCATTTAATTATAATATATATTAATTTTTCAAACAAAATGGTTATTTTTGTAATTTTTTATATTAGTGAGAGAAATAAAAGCATAATTGAAAAACATCATATTTGCTCATCTTAATCAATTGTTACATTGTTAATATTTATTCTATATATATACATACATATATATTAAAAATTGAGGTATCAATAAATGAAGTTAAAACTTCAATTTTTATCTTCGTTTCTCATCTCAAGCTTCTTCTTTTCAAAAACTTTGTTTTTTACTAGTGAAACCTAAGACCCAAGCTTTTTCTTCATGAGTCCTTTATGAATGTTTCCCCCTTTGTCGTTAAGGCTTTTACCTCTCTTGTAACGGTTTTATATCTCTGTTTCATGTTTGTATTGACCATTAGAAACGTTAACAAAGAATGTGTAGTCTAAAAATTATATTTTTAATCATCCATAGCTAATATAGGCTAAAATTAATAAATGGTAATAGAAATCCGTATATTTTGAACACTTATTGTAACTCATTTCATTTAACTTGAATAATTCGAAATAAGTATAAGTTCACTATTGATAGAGCGTTTAAGTTTGATGTTCACATATTTTATTTTCAAAATACTATTTATAGTGTTAAAAAATGACATTAAGACACTGATATGAAAGTGTTGATTAATTTTTTCTTACAACAACATGTTTTTAGTTCCTTGTCATCTTTAATAATGGTGACAACAATTTTTTTTAAAAGTCGTTTTCTCTATTCTTTTGAAAGACCAAAAAGAAAAAGGAAAAAAAATTATTAATTTGTATTTATTATTATTATTTTTTTGTGTATGATCTAAAGCATCGGGTAATTGTTGGGATTTTGAACAAAATATTTTCTAGTTTTTCGCTTTTCTTTAGAAGAATTTAACATGTGAAAAAAGAATTCAGGATGTAACAATTTAATAATTTGTCAACAAATAAAGAGTAATTAAATAGTAAAATAAGAATAACTTAAGATTGTTTAATAAAAATAAGAAAAATATTAATGAATTAGAAACTTAAAAAAATGTCATATTAGTAATTATCTTGATTTATATCTTTATCTTAATTTGTAATATTTTATTCTTTATTTTTTGTTGATTTGCTGCCTCATTTTATGCTCTTGTGATTTATATATATGTATGCTTGTGTTTGACAAGCCATAATTATTTTTTCTTTCAAACTCTTCCGTGTTAGCTTATAAACTCATTTAATGCCTAAGGTAAAAAAAAGTTAAGAGGAAAAATAAATCAAAAAATTATTTGTAAAACTTTTTAATTTTTAATGTTGACTTTCAAACTCATTAGTCTTTTGATTCTCACCTAAACAAAAACTAAGATCCAAAATAATAAAAGTTGTTTGTGAAAATTGTTAATGCTTATGAAGTAATATTTATATATAATTCACAATTTCTTAAAATTCTATGTTAATTCTTTTATTTATCGGTATTGAACTAAATTTTATTAATTTTACTATCAATCATTGATACCACAGTTTAGTCGCTTTTCTAGATTAATTTCACTTCAGTATGAATTATTGATTTTTTTTACTGAATTTAAACATTTATATGATTCTTTATTATTGCAATTATATTCTACATGATTTATTTCAGCAAGTATTTTGTCTAATATCGTTACTTGGTAGTTGATCGTAGTAAAGTAACTAGTGATGCATAGTAACTTATTAAATAGACATACTAATTTATTAAACAAACATAATGGCTTATTGGACATGCATAATAATATATTAATCAAGTATATTAACTCATTATACAAACATATTGACTTATTAGATAGGTATAATGACTTATTAAACAAGTATACTGACTTATTAAATAAACAGATTGACATATTAATTACGCATAGCGATTTATTGACATATTAACAAATATAATGAATGAATGAGTATTTTATTTAGTTTAGTTTTGTGTGTGACTGTTCATGTATAACTGATTGTTTGAATTTTCTTAAAATTTTTTTTAAAAAAATTATAAAGTGCTTTGTATTGAGTTCATAAAGTTAATTATGAAAGCTTTATATTTGACTTTTAATGAATGTGTCATAAATGGATCTGACAATTAATAGCATTAAAAATTTATATAACTAAAGACTATATTTAAATGTACCTTTGGTTTCATTTTTGGTTTGTAGTCATTATGTGATTGTTGAAAAGGATTACTTGTTTATGGTACATAATTTGAATATATATTTTAAAATGCACTATTGATAATGTACATGTATAAATGTGATTTTGTTAGCAATATGAGTATAATATTGAATTTTGAAATTTGTATAAGTAATAAACACTAAATGAATTTTGAAGTCTCATTCAAAGTTGAATGATATCAATGTCTTACAATTTTAGGTTAATTGTAAGTTAAATAGTGACTAATATGCATTATCCATTTAGCAATGAATTTGACAATATATTTGATATGCCAACAAGTAATAACAAGGCATTATTTTTTAGGTTTAAGTCATTATAGCACTATCATAAGTCAAAGAAAAGTTTGTAGTAGTTGATGATGTTTTGAATTTAACAAATTGCAAATTCGAACATGTCAAATGATTGCAGTCATTGACTTGTACACATACAAGATTATTATTCAAAATTGTGCTTTTTTAAAGTTTAAAAACGTGTAATTATGAATGGTCATTTTTATGAATTATACAACTGCAATACACTTCTTATTAACACAGTGGTAGTCTTTAAAATGATGTTGCCTTTATGATAATGTATGCAATTTCTAAAGTAATAATTCACTATTAAAATAGACAATATATGATGATACTATAATAACTGTCACACATTCGATTGTTAAATCGGTGCAACCACTAATGTAATGTTGCTAAGTGCGTTTACCTAGCCAAATCTCCTAGGTAGCCCACAATAAATCACAATAGTAAGACAAAGAAGAGGTTAATAAAGCAAAGCAACCAAGATAATAGTGTTTACGAGAATTCTTTCTTAACCTTTATTAAGGATAAAAGAAATCTAGCTATTACAATAGCCCAAAGACTCGAAGTTATTTTATTCCCAATACAATTGAATTGTTTACTACTCAATTATAAACACAACAAACCTAAGCCCTCTATTTATAATATTCAATGGAAATGTCTTACTTAAACACTCCCTTTAATTTTCACAATCTGAAGGATTCTCTTTTGCTCAATTAACTTGGATCATGCAGATCACCATCCAAATTGGGACTCTCTTTTGAAGACTAAGTCAGGGTTCTTCTTTAAAGGTTGAGTTAAACCTCTTCTCTTGCAAGGACTCTTTTTCTAAATAAGTAGATCCTTTTTTAGACTTTAGTCAGTGGCCTCTCCTACTAAGACTATTCCAAGTCACATGTAAGTATCTTTTTCCTTCTCTTAATCATCTCTCAGTCTTTCCTCGAGAGAATGACCATGCCTTTGATTCTAAGATATTTCCTGCTAGTTGGACTCACTATCCATTCCAAGTTTGACCATCGAATTTTGCCTTGTGTCCCTGTCATGAGGCTTTTTAGCACTATCAGGGATTGGTGCTTGCTTCAGTCATATTTGTTGCTTTACCTTTGAATGGGCTTATAGGGTTGTTTGTATGCTCCTTCATTAGCCTTACGACATTCATAACTTATTGAATGTATCTTGCCATCATGGGTAGGTTGGTTTCCCATCAAGTCTCTCATATTTGCTTCAATAGCCAATATATGCCTTTACCTTACTTGCATGCTTCATTCACGCTAGTATATTTTGGTATGAGCATCCTCCCAAAGCTTGGGTGACCCACCCACTATAAATCATGCGTTTTCTTTAACAACTATTTTTAAAGCCCATCAATCTTAGGCATGAACAATCTATCCCCTCAAGTATACAATAATTCATCTTTGATCAAATCCCTTCGGATCAAGCCCTCATTCACTTCTCGCATGAGTCGAGTATATTTGGTACCTCTGTTGTTACTTGCTTAGTTTGCTTGAGGAAATTACTCTAAATACCCATTAAAGTAGCCACATAAGTTTGTATTTTCTTGCAGTTTAATGCATTAGTAACCACATTTTGTTTGCTTGGTTTATACTTCCAAACAAAATCAAAATTTACAAGAAACTAAAGCCATCTTGCTTGTTTCGAGAACAACTTTTTCTACTAGTAAAAATAAGTGTTTGTAACACAATTCATTATTGACTTAAATTTTATCCTAAATAAGTAGTGTTACTATATCTCTAGGCAATGGATAACAACCGTTATTTCCTTCTTATAGGTCGAATAACATTATTAAATGTCTTTGAGTTTCCAACTCTTAAATGCCAATAGGTGGCTATTTTGCATCAACACTCATCGATTGGTTGATTAAAGATATTCGTGACTACATTGAATAACTCATCAAAATTCAGTAAAGGAAGCATTTGTTCTAATGCTATTGCTTGTTTCACTCTTTCAAAAGCTTGGTCACACTTTATTATATGTACCCACGAGCTATCTTTCTTAAACAAGTTTGGCAAAGGATTAGCCTTGCTCAAATATCCTTTAATAAATCACATATAATAGTTTGAAAGTCCTATGATAGCATATATTGATCAAGAATCCATCGATTAATTACCATGATAAGGAATAGTCTTTTTACCTTTAAAAAGCCCACGATAAAATTCACAAACATTGACTCCCATAAGTGCTCCAGAATAGGTAAAGTTTGGAGTAAGCCAAATTTTTTTTTTCATATCTTTCTTATCTTATTGACACACTAAGTATATGTGAACATAAACCTGAATATCATCCCTCATTTTTTGCTAATAGTAGGATCTTGATAGTAACGTGAGCATTATCTTGATGCTCAGGTAACTCAACCTTTATAAGTCATGTGTTTTCCTCAACAGCTATTTTTGAAGCTAATTAGTCTTAAGCATGAATAGTCTACCTCCTCGAGCATATAATAATCCATCTTTGATCTAATGCTTTCGAATCAAGCCCTTAATCACCTCACACATGAGTCAAGCATATTCAATGTCTTGTCTTACTATCAACTTAAGTTGCTCAAGAAAATCACTTTAGATACTTGTCAGCGCAACCACATAGTTTTGCACTTTTTTATAACTTAATGCATCAAGATCATATTCTATTTGCTTGGTTTATGCTCCTACACAAGATTAAACTCTACAAAGAACTTTTTCTACGTTGGTTGTTTTAGGGACAACTTTGTTTGCAAGCAAAATTAAGGGTTAGCAACATCATTCATTATTATCTTAAATTTTGTCTCAAGCAAGTAGTGTTGCCATATTTTAGGCAATAAAAGAAAATCATCATTTCCTTTTCATGGGTTGTTAATTATCTTTGAGTTTTCAACTTTCAAATGCCACCAAGGGGTCATTTTACACCAACACCCATCCCTTTGATTGCTCGATCAAAGGCATCCATTACTACCTAAAGGGGTTTATCAAAATTTAGTAAAGATGGCGTTAGTTTTAAGGCTACTGCTTATTTTAGTCTCTTAAAAGCTTGGTCATATGCTTTTATCCATACCCATGGGCCATCTTTCTTTAGCAAGTCTGTTAATGGATTGGTTTTGCTCGAATATCCTTTAATAAACCACCTATAATAGTTTACAAGCCCTAATATAGCATCTTTCTTGAGAACCTATTAATAATTACTATAAGAGTAAATAGTTTCTTTACCTTTGAGAAGCCTACGATAAAATTTATCGACACCAACTCTCATAATGCTTTGAAATGGATAGAGGTTGGGGTAAGCCTACCTCTTTCCTTCTATTTATCTTATCCTATTAGCATACTAAGAATGTGTAAACATAGGCCTTAACTTCATTCATCATCTTTGACCGGTAATAGAATTTTAATAGCAACGCAAGCATCCTTTTGATGTTCGATGACTTGCCCGCTATAGGTCATGTGTTTCTCTCAATAATTGTTTCTAAAGCCTATCAATCTTAAGCACAAATAATGTATTTCTTCAAGAATATAATAACTCATCTTTGACCCAATACCTTTGGATTAAGCCCTTACTTACTTTCCACATGAGTCAAGCTTAGTTGATATCACCCCTCACTGCTAACTTAAGTGGCTAAAAAAAATTGCTTTCGACACTCGTTAGAGTAGCCACATAGGTTTGCATTTCCTTTCAACTTAACTCATCAGTGACTATATTGTGTTTGCTTGGTTTGTGATCCTACTCGAAATTAACTTCTACAGGGAACTCGTATCATCTTACTTATTCTGGGGATAACTTTTTCTATAACCAAAAATAGGTGTTAGCAATGTTATTTATTATTACTTAATTTTTGTCCTAAGCAAGTTACATTACTATCATTTTTTTTCTCATGTATTAGATAATACTATTCAGAATCTTTAAGTTTTCAACTCTCACATGTCAGTAAGTGGTCATTTAGTAACAACCCTCTTTTAATAGTTCGATCAAAGGTATTCATGACTATCTTGAATGACTCATGAAAATTTGATAAGAAAAACATTGGATTCTAAGAGTACTGCCAGTATTAATCCATTTAAAAGCTTGATCACACTTTTTTATCTATACTCATGGGTTATCTTTCTTTAATAAGTTTATCAAAGGATTGATTTTGCTCGAATATCCTTTAATAAAACATTTATAGTAGTTAGTAAGTCATAAGAATGATTGTAACTCTGTCATTTTTAAAAGCAATAACCATTCAATAATGACTCTCACTTTTGTCTTGTCCACCTTTTATTCGTTCCTGAATGAGTGTCTTAAAAAGAGTTTATAGAACTTGCATTTCACCTTTTTGATGTACAATTGACACTCTCAAAACTTACCTTAAATGGTTTACGTACGTGGTTCTAAAAAGTCTCATTAGAGACCATAATATCATCAAAATCATTATAAATTTATCTAGAAACTTAAATAATACGTAATTTTCATGAGATTGCAAAAAGTAAGAAGCGCGTTGGTTAGCTTAAGTGGCATAACTGGAAACTCATAAGAGTCATATCTAGTGATACATGTGGTTTTTATCTCATCCCTCTTAATTATTCTAACTTATCAGTAATCCAACTACAAGTTTTATAAGATATTTAGTTCTTAATAGTTGATTGAATAGGTCAATAACATTTGATATCGAATATTTGTTCTTTACTGTAACCTTATTCAATATGGGATAATTGAGGCATATTCTTAACAAGCTATCTTACTTTCAGTGGAATAACATATGTGTGCTATAAGGGGCCTTGAACGACTAGGTGAAACACACTTTCAACAACTCATACAACTACTTTTATAATTCCACTAGTTTCAAAAAGGCACTTAATATAGTGCTTAGTTAAGGGATTTAGCCCAAGAAGCAATTATATTTTGTGATAAAAAATCCTCCAATGTCATGGTGTTATTGAATTTCCTTTAACACTTGAGTAACATCGTCAAGTACCTTCATAACTTAATTAGGTTTTATATCAAATAATGCTGCCACCATCATCACTTTATCCTTTTATAGTTCCAACTTAAATTGCTTCATAGATTGCAGCCTAATTTGTTTCTTGTCTATTGATAACTCACCCATTGATTTGGTTTTGACGAAACTTGAGACATGTTCATCCACCACGGGTAATCTACCTAAGTAAGGCATCACTGATGCTTTAGCTTGTTTGAAAAACTTCAAACCTAAAATCAAATCAAAATCATCTAATAAAATTAGACTTACCTTTTGAATCGCCTACCTCGAGCGTTATAGTGATAACTCCACATATTACCCTTACCTTTACATTCATAACTTTGAACATCATTAAGGTTATAGAAAGCTTAAGCCTAAGCTTTCCCACTTTATTTCTATAAAAAATTATTAGTAGCTCTTGTATCCAAAATAACCATTACATCCCTTCTATTTATCATTATCAATACATAGATCAATTCTTTTTATAAGTTTTTGGGTGTAATCATGTTCAACAAATAAATCAGGTTCACCTAAATTAGGACCTCTTCTCCATCTTCTTTAAGCGAATCCTCTCTTATTAGCACCGATAATTTTTCTTCGAGAGGATAGTTGTGGGCTCTATGTACTTTATTGGATGAGAATCAACCCTTTTAAACCGCACTTTTCCACTTATTCCTTCAAATGGATGAGCTCTAAGGGTTACTAAATTTAGTATACCACTTTTTTTTCTATTATGATTGCAATCTCCTTATAAATATACAATTTATTGTGATTGCAAGACTCCTTACAATCTCTTTAAGGGCTACGATGTCCTCTTCCAGTAAGGACTAGTGCTATGTGGCTGCCTCCGTCAACTTAAGTAATGTGTTTCTTGATCCCTCTAACAAAGAACTAATGATTTTTTTTTTTAATTGAGCAACATGCTCGTACATTGGTTCGCTCCTGTCAACCATAAAGCTTTTAAACTAATGTGATCCACAATGAGTTTGAGAGAATATGATAATCAAAATCATGCTTTGATACCAACTTCTCACACCTTTGATTGCTAGATTCGTGTAATCACTAATATGATGGCATTAAATGCGTCCACCTAGCCAGCCTCCTACATAGCCCATAAAAAAAAATGTAACAAAGAAAAAGCAATTGAGGCAATAATGTTTTATAAGAACTATTTCTCAACCTTTATTAAGGTTAAAGAAAATTTTTTATAATGAGTCTCACCAAGAGTACCCTAAAGACTCAAAGCTATTCTATTCTCAAAGAATAATTGAGTTGTTTACTACTCAATGTATTTACAAGTGAATCCAAACCCTCTAATTATAATATTTAATGGGAGTGCCTTACTCAAATACTCCCTCTAGTTCCCTTAATCTTAAAGATTCTCTCCTAGCCAGTCAACTTGAATCAAGGATCATCATCCGAATTGGGACTTTTTTTTGAAGATTTAATTAAGGTCTTTCTCTCGCTAAGACTCTTTTTCTTTAGGAACTTTTTTAATTTTTTTTTTAAAGTAGCTCTTTTTTGTACTATAGTTAGTGTTCCTTCCCTTTAGGACTCCATTTAAGTCATATATAAGCATTTCTTTCTTTCTCTTAGCCACCTTTCAGCCTTTTCTCGAAGGAATGATCATGTCCTTGATTGTCAGATGTTTATTACTTATTAGACTCGTCGTCCATGCCAAAGTTGGCCACTGAATTCCTCCTTGTGTCTTTGTCATTGGGCTATTTTGCACTACTAAAGGTCAGTGTTTACTTAAGTCATCTTTGCTGCTTTCTCCCTGAGTGGACTTACAGGATTATTCATGTGCCTGCTCTTCAGCTTCATGACAACCCTAACTCATTAGTGTATCTCACGTCGTGAGTAAAAAGCTTAGTTTCCCACTAAATTTTTCGCATTTTCTTTCAAAGCCAACATATGCCTTTACCTTAACTACGTACTCCACTCACATTGGTAAGTCATGGTCCAAGCGTGGGGCAAGGTACTCCACGCCTAAGTTGTGACACTCAAATTCAAAAGTTTACTAGTAATTATAGTAAATATTAAGTTAATATAAAAATTTATCACATTGTGATTGTCTCACATTATAATAAGTTATTATCACTGAAAATGCCAGTTTATAATTAACTATTCATAAATATTAATATAAAATATATTACCCACTCTTATGTATAAAAGATCACTATCATCAATAATAATACTTTACTAGCATATGATAAGCCATTACATGTCTAGAATAGCCAAGTTATGATGCATGAAGGCAGCATGCATTTGCATAATGCATTTGTAACTGATGCTTCATCATGAAATAGCATTATAACCATTCATCCAATGTGAGTTCAATGTAAAACCCGAACATTATGCAAAAGTAAATATGAAAACAAAATCAAAAAAGATTTTCAAGTGGAACTTGTACCCGCACCTCACCAAATCATCGAATGAATAAGAAAAATAATGCATCTAAACCCAATAAGACAATTGCTGCAAAAAAGAAAACCTAAAAAAAATATAAAACCAAAAAATTCATAAACACTCACAAACGGTTTCGACCCACCTTATTACCCGTTAACATTGTTTAAAGATTGCTTAAAAATTTGTATTGTCAAAAACCATAAGTCATAATATGTTACACACCTTTTAAAAAGTGATTTTTTTTTTGTTTAATTTGCTGAAAATAATAAATATGTGAAAGAAAATAAATTTAAATAATTGAGTTCAAAGAGAGAAAATGAAGGCAGAATAACCCACTGTGAAGGTGACGAAGACAAAGAAAGATAAAAGGAGAAGAGAGAAACATGAGGAAGAAGAAAGAGAAAAACGGGAGAGAGTGATGAAATAATGCTATGCGCTGTGCCATTCAAAAAAAAAAAAGAAAAAGACATCGCTTGTATAATGAGGAGTGTTTAAACTTTACACCTCACACAGACTAAAAATATGAAAACTAATGATTTGGAATTTTTGAAGTAAATGAACTTTTTAATGTCAAATCTGGCAATTAGCTTTATGATCAATTTGTCACAAAATTAGTGGTTAAATTACTATTCTTAATAATAGATTTATTTTCATGTATATACATCTCTACTTTTTAAGATTAAATTAATATTTTATTTTACGTGATAATATGTAAAATAATTAATTTTTAAAAAAATTTATTTTATTTTTGTGAAACAATAAAATTTAGTATAAAAAAATACTTTTTTTGTGATTTTGTAACACCAACCTTAATGTTTATTTGTAAATAGATCTGAAGGCGGTTCGGTTCAAATCGATGAACCGAACGTAACCTTAAGATTTTTAACTGAACTGAAACCATTGTAAACGGTTTTGATTTTAAACCGTAATCGAAATTATTTTAAAAATGATTCAGTTACAGTTCATGTAAATTTTAAATCAAAAACGAAATCGACAGTTCAAAATCAACGGTTTCGATTTAGTTTTTAATTAAATTAATTTTTAAAATATTAAAAATTTTAATTTAAAAATTAATTTTAAAAATTTTAAAAATAATTTTAGTTTTAAAATATATATTTTAATAAAAATATAATTATTTTTATTTTTTATTTTATTAAAAATTTATAATTAAAATTAAAATATTATATTTATAATTAAAATATAAATCAAAACTGAAATTGAATCGAAATTTGAATCGTATATAAACTGAAACCTAAATCGAATTTAAACTGTTTTCAAATCGAATTTTAATTAAAATTATAATTTAACAATTCAGATTTTGATTTATTTTAATTATAAACTTTAAAGAGATGGTTAGAAATCAAAATTAAACCGAATCCAAACCGTAGTGAATTATACTCGTAGATATGTGAAGTTTCTGTCAACTAGAGGGAAAAAAAAAACAAAAATATCTTTATTTTTTCTCATATGGGCAAAATTCTGTTTTTCCCACGTGTACGGACCGGTCAGCGCCTCAGCATGATGCTCTCGACTCTTGGGTTGGGTTTATTGCTATGCCCCGTAGGGTTTAAGCCCCTCAAAACCCTTGGTTTCTGAATCACAAGAACCCCAGTGCTGAAAACATTTTCACGTTTTGCAGTAATTCACATTTTCCAAAAGAAATGGCCAATCCAATGACTACTCTCTCAAGAAGACTCTGTCGTTCGCTTCTTTCAAACCCTAGAGTGTCAAAGTTATCAATGCCCTTTTCCACCAGCGACTTCTCCAGCACGGAAGCCTCTGACTTGGACGAGTCCAACCTCAATTCAGACATTGAGTCCATTGCTGACGCATCTTCATCCCAATCGTCACCATCGTCATCATCATCACCCTCACAAGAGCAACGGGCTGTCTTTGATCGTCCCCTCGAAAACGGCTTTGATGGGGGCATTTACAAGGTATATTTACTCACACTTCAATTATTCTGCATCTTCTTGTTCATCTTTTGCATCAATCCTTATGTTGGTTGTTGGGCTTTTCATCTGTGGATTTGTGGGTGATTTTGGTTACATTTCAAAAGCAGAGATGTTGTTGGGTTTTACATTAGTTTTAACAACCCACTTGTGTTTGATGTTATTTTGGTGGATTTTGTGTCTTAGGCTATACTAATGGGGCAGGTGGGGCAAAGTCCGATGCAGAAGAAGCTAAGAAGTGGGAGGACGGTGACACTCTTCTCAGTTGGGACAGGAGGAATCCGGAACAACAGGAGGCCATTGGAGAATGAAGACCCCAGGGAGTATGCAAACAGATGTGCAGTTCAGTGGCATCGCGTTTCGGTTTATCCAGAAGGGTTGGGAGATGTTGTCATGAAGAATGTTCTACCTGGGTAAATTTCGAAGTAACAAATGCATATTCATTACTCTTAATTCTGGTGTAGATGGTGGTTCTTTTCTTATAACTGCATTGCATACCTGGTGTTCCTATGATGCTTTCTATTCACAGCATTATTATTGATATCAGCCAACACGAAGAGTTATGGTAGTGCAGCTGCTTCAAAAAATTAGAAAGATGACCTTATAGAATTTATCAGATAGTGCAGTAAAAGCTTGTCTCATGTTGATAATCACAACCTATATGATGGCAGAGTTTTTTTTTTTAATAAAAAAATAAAAAACCATTTAAACCTGGTCATGGTTAGAAAAAGAGACTTCAATCTATCTATAGTGGCACTGCTTGGCTGAGGCAATACTGTAGGTGTGGTATGTGTCTGAGCATCAAATTCTTTTGTTCTCCATTTATCTCCATTAATATGAAACATCCAATAGCTATATGCTTACTATTGATGCCTGATGTTGTGCCAATAAAGGAACTTTATTGTAAATTGTAATATGCAGCTAACGTGGATCCACAAAAGTTGTGTGCTGGTTACAAAAAATAGGAATAGAAAATTAACATAAGATTGTCTCAATTTGAATTTTTAGGAAAAGAAAGTTCATGAGAATCTTTTGAGCATTCCTTGTTTTGCATTGAGTTAGCTTTAAGGCAAAACAATCTCTCAAATTCAATGAACCTTTTTATTTTATTTCAAAAAGTTTGAAATTCTAATTGGTTAATTTTGTTGCTTATATTAGGCACCCTGTTTTAACGTTTTGGACCATAAGTTGTATAATGGAATTAAATAATAAATTTTGGAATACATTTCTGTCTCACCTTCTGTCCTGCTTCTCTTTCCTTCCTCTTTTCTTGTGTTTCTCTTTTTTCTCTTTCCTCTACACTTCTCTCGTCATCCTACTTCTTTTTCTCACATATATGTATACAGGAGCAATAAGGAACCCAAAAAATTAGGACTGTCTGAAAAATGAATTATAATATATCGTGAATCTAGATATGCCACTAATAACAGGATTATTGTAGTTTTTTTTTGGGGGGGGGGGGTGGACACATGAGAGGTAGGATTTTGTTTGATTTATCTGAACAAGTTTGGAGGTGTCAACCAGATGATCTCAGTTTGTTCTTGTTGGTGAGGAAGTGTGTTTACTGATGTTGCAGTGGTTATAAAGTCATAGGTTTTAACTGGAGGAATATATTTAAGTCGCTAATTGGGGAAATAGTTGTCGAATTAGTAATGGTTTCCCTTCTTTTTTACATTAAATTGCATTGTGGATCCCGCTGCTTTAGCAAGTCAGTTGTTATGGCATGTTAACTTGCATGCCAACTTTATCTTGCTTTTGGTATTTTCCGGTTCTTCTGGGTTCAGCTAATATATCCATTGGGCTAGCGTGGTAATTTAGTAGACCTTGTCATCCAGCTTAGATTTTGGGGTTGTAAACCTGAATGACTTGTTTGGTGATTCTGTTGTTTTTCATGATTGACATCATATCTTGCTTTGCTGGTGGGATGCTGCTAAGAATGAACGGGTTCAGGTTACAAGGAACTCTTCCTTGAAGGAAACACCAGATCGGAGAATAATATGACGAATATATGCGATATACACGTGATCATGAGTCTATTTACTATTCTGTGATTCAAATTCAAGAGATGAGTACTAATACTTTAATTATTCACTGTGGGTCTAAGTTAGCCAAGCATTCGGATTACTGACCAGTATGCCCAAGATTGCTTGTTAAACTAGATGATGCTGATTCTTTTGAAATGATTAGTGGGCCTCATTGCCTAGTCTCTTTTTGCTTTTAGTGCTGTGGCTTACTAACTAGAGTGTAAGTTTTCATGGTACCTATTAGTAGTTTTGGTGGTTCCTTCTTGGTGGCTTACTAACTTTCTCTGTTACTCTGTGGATTTTATTTTATTTTTTTCTCAGCACAGGGGTGTTTGAGCATGGAATAATTCCCCATTGCTTCAACTCTCTTAAGTTCTGTTACTGATCACCTTCGTTCCTGACCTCAGTTATAATGTTTTAACTTTCTGTTTGGCATAGCTCAATTGTATACTTGGAGGGGAATCTGGAGACAAAAATTTTCTCTGATCCTATAAGTGGTCTTGTCCGACGTGTAAGAGAGATTGCTGTTCGTCGAAATGGTACACCTAGAACTTTGTTTCATTGTTTTCTTAAATTTCTCATCCAACCTGCAGAAAAGATGTCTCTTTCTTTCTGTTTCTCTTCTTATAAACTTACTCGTTACTGTCAAGTATTCATTCTCTACTTTTCTATGGCTCTATGTGACAACTTTGTTGTTAACCTAAGGTTGGTTTAAATTTGTACCAATGATTTTTACAATGTGGACTCTGTAGGTCGAATAGTGTTTTTGGGCAAAAATGGTGAGAATCAGCAACCAACTCAAGCTGAATTGAAACGTGTTGGCTATTACTGAAGGCATAGTTGGAAGCCAAGCAGCCAAAGATTTTTAACACAAAGCAAGTTTTCACACTTGTAACGTAAATTGTTATTGAATTAGGGCAGTTTGGTTGATGCAAAAATACTTCACCAGCATCAGAAAACTCGAGGGCAACTATTTCATTATTTCATGACAATGTGGCTTCATGATATTATTTTCTCATATAGAAGCCTGAGAATGTTTGATGATTGAAGATTTATCTTTTCAGTTTCCCATTTTAGTTGAATCTGAGCAATGGTATCAGATGTGTTATTGTCAGATTTTTGTCGTTGGGCTTAACTAAAGGTAAACTGTATGGATTGATGTGTAATTAGTATTAGGAGTTAAGAGTTATAGTTGTTTTTGGGTTGATTATGCTGAGCTGTCAACTAGCAATTTGCTGTTGGCAATGTATTTAGACAATTGCATGCAAATAGTATGATAGTTTTTCCTGATTTTGAATGCAAAACAGAAGCTCTCTCTCTCTCTCTCTCTTTTCTTTCTTCTAGGAGTTTTTTTGTGATTCAAGAGGGGAAAAAGTTAAGAAAATGAAAAACTAGAAAAGAACAATCTAAGGTTGTTCCTTGATATTCTTGTGGGTATTTTTTACTTTAGGTCTTCTTCTTCTTGGAAGTTTGAAAAGCAAAATTTGTAGCTTGTATGAGACAGAATTTGGACAAAGTAAGCTAGGCAGTGTGTAGGCAATTCTGAAATTTCGTAAATATAATATATATTGTTTAAATCTGTATGTGATTTTATATTCCATACCATAGACAAAAATTTTAAACTTCAAAATAATTATTTAATTTTGAATTTAATTTTATAATATATTACAACATAGTGCAGCAGTTAAAACTTATATAAAATATAATATGATTTATGACGAAATCATCATCCAAATTAGGCTGGCCCATTATTTCGATGTTGGAAAAATGGGCCCACCGGGCCGTCATATTCTTTCTCTCTCTCGCTCTCTCTCTCTCTTTCCGTGTTTCTCTTAAAGGTGAAAGGGGGGCCAGAGAAGGGCAAAATCACTTTCTAGCAATTGAGTCTGCGGATTCAGACAACAAACAGGACGAAAATGGGGTCGAAGGATGCATATGTTGGCACTTTCGTAAGCCTAACTACCAAGTGCGAGATCCGATACCAGGGTGTTGTCTTCGAAATCGACCCTCAGGGGTCCACACTTGGCCTTAAAGACGGTGACTTCTCCGCTTTTCCTAATTTTCTTCCTCCTTTTGCTATTCTTTTGTGTTCCTTTTGATTTTTTTGTTTCCAGTTTGATTCCGTTATGATGATTGGTAGAGTTGCTGCGTCCTTCTTGATTTCGCGGATTTTGATAGGCTATTAGGGTTTATTGAGTGCTTAAAATTGGTGAGAGATGAAAGGTGCATGAAATGTTTTGAGTTGGATGAAAATGCTGTAGCAGTTGTGCAAGATGCAGGTTGGTGGAAAGTAAGACATGGGCTTGTTGTCTCAACTACTAAGCTATGATTATTTAATCTTTTTTGTTATAGCAGGGCTAGTTTATCTTATTTTTATCAGAAAGCTGTATTTTGAGCCTTATATTGCAAAAAGGTATATGTTTATATCAATATATGAAACCAATAACCTCCACTGGCATTGCTCAATGCAGTGTTAGTGTTATGACATCTCAGGATATGTTACTGTCTGTGATATAATCTTCTTGGCTGCATAGGCTGTCTTGACATACATGGGAGGAAAAGTTCACGTTAGAATATCTTGACCAACATGAGAGGAAAAGCTCAAAATAGAATTAAAAAACTTCAGGTTTTCAGAAATAGATGGCTGTAGCTGTGTTGCGCTTTTAGATGTAAAATGATTGTCTGAGGTTCTATTTTATCGTGCTTTACTCTTGATGTAGTCAAACCATTTTGCTTCAGGACTTGAAATAAAAGGATAAACAATAAATTTACTTCATTGCAATTAGTAAGCTGAATTATCTATATTATTAAAATTACTATTTGATTACTATAATCATGCAAGTAGTGAGGGGATGTTTTCCCCTTTGTGGTTTGTGTGTGTGTGTGTGTGCAAGTGCACAGCATGGGACCGGTATGCTAAACTGGTCTTTCCGAGTGAACATTTTCTGGTACCCTGATTTTGTGGTTTGAAATTTAATGTATTAGTAATCTGTTTTGTTGCCTGATATGATAGTATCATATATCTTTTGTGTCATTTTGGTTATTAGTGTGAATAATTTTTGGTACTTTGTAGTACGATGTTTTGGAACAGAAGGGCGAGAAAAGGATGGTAAAATTGTGCCCCCAAGTGAAAGAGTTTATGATTGCATATACTTCCGAGAAAGTGATGTTAAGGTATGCTAAGCTGCATTATTATTGTTTTGGTTTCTTTCTCACTCTTTGGGGGTGGGCTTGCATCTAGATTTCATGCTAAGTGTAATTTATAATCAGGTCACCATCTGGGTGAAGAAAGGTTATCTCCGGGTTTCAGTTGTAGAAACATAAACCAGGGTAGAAGGGTTAGCTATGACTGTAATGACACCATGTGTGTACTGTATACATTTGAAAGTCAGCGGTTTATAAAAGATCATCGTCTTCCCTCTCTCTGATATGATAGATCTCAGAGTGATAAGCCAAGATTTACATAGTTGGAGAGTTTCCTTTTTCTTCTTCGCCCCCCCCCCCCCCCCTCTCTTTCCCTTAAAAACCTAGAAAACAAACTTATGTGAGGACAAGTAATGGTAACCCAAAGATTTTCAACTTACTTAGACTATAATGCATAGCTGCAGGAAATGATTTAAATAGTCAAAGAAATCATCCGGGCAGTCGCAGGAGTGATTGGTCTATCTGTGGTGAACGAAGTGACAGAACAGTGTATGATTTAGTGTAAGATATCATGGTGTGTTACCGTTGTATTGTGGATCAGAAATTATTGTCATAATTGTTGTTTTCTCTTTTAGAGGCTATGCAAAACTTTTAGTGGTTGTTCTAATTTTGGGTGGGACTGGAGAAACTCTGAAAGTTGCCTGTAACTGCCAAAAAGGCTGCATTGGTATTGCGAGATCTAGTTGTGCTTCTTCTAAATTTAAGAAAGAAAATTTTCAACAATAGGGATTAAAGGAGTAAATGTTAGCTTTAGGTAGAACTCCCTAATTGATTCATTTGTGTCAAGCTAGCTTTAAGATGTAATGGTTATTTCTGCATCTTTTCATTGAATATTTGTTAGAATTCATAATTGTTGCATTATGAAATTATTATTTAACAGACAGACATCTGTTTTGCATGCTATCTCAGGACTTGGAGGTCTTATCTTCACCAGCTGTTAAGAGTGCAGCAGCTGTACCAGATGATCCCACTATCGTTCAAGTATGTAAACTAGAAAGCGAAAGTATATGTATTTTTGTGTTTTCAATGTTTTCTAAATTTATTAATAATCAGATTAAGTTCCACTATGGTTATTTGTTTTGTGATAATGTTATATGCAGTCTCATTATCTCCAACGACCTTCTAAACCAACAAACTTACCGCCGTCTGGTTCTGGGTCTGTGGCAAATTTTACATCCAATTCACCTGTCGGAGTTCCCATCTCAGAAATTGGAATTACGCCATTATATATTGGGACTTGGGGTTTGTCACCTTCTCCAGATATAAATGCTACTAGGCGTGCTGTGCAAATGTATTGGCAAGGATTTATTGGATCCTCAGCAGGGGTTTCACATTTGCAAAAGCAGTCTCTGTTTCAACCACCACCGGCCCTGGTACCGTCTCCTTCTGGGAAGTGGCCGATGCAGTATCCTGACATAACTGGAGCTGGAGCAACCAGTGCATCAAATTTGCCTGACTTCTCTTGGCCCTTTCTGCCTCCTTTCAGTGCCAACTCCATCAACTCAACATCTAATTTAATACCGTCCTCAGGTTTCCCATCAAAGCGTTCGTTGAACCTCCCCATTGGCGATGCTACTGAAGCGCCAAATCAGATGAGGAATGAGCCTACTTGTCTGCCCTCTGGAAAACCAAGTTCCATCTTGCCATCGGTTACTGGGTCGCCTTTGTCTACATTGACTTTTTCTTTTTTGGATAAAAGTCCTTTTTTATCTCGGATGGCCAACAAACCTAAATTGGTTCATGACTCAATGTCATCTTCTCCCTCAGTTGTTGAAACCTCTGGCACAAGTCGCATTGAGGCATCAATCCCTTCCTTATTGAACCCCGATCTGTTTTTACAGTTTGGGCCCACTGACCTTTCTTCATCTCATTCTGCACAAGCTGCCCAGGGAGATGTAGAGGTGGTTCAAGCATCAACATCAAAATTTCTATCAATGGATGCAAAAGATGACAAGGCACCAGTTTCATTATCACCATCCCATCTAAAAAGGTAATTCATTCATATCAACCATATTGTAATAAGTCATAATTTCTTTATGCTGATAGCAATTGAAGTTTTACAATAACTCTTTCATCTTGTGGGAAGTATCTAGCTTTTTTGAATCAGCAACATTTGGAGCTGTATTTGACATATTTAACTTTTGGTGTGTTTAACTATTGTTTGTTTAACTTTTGGTATTGACTATTGGATTCCATGTTGCTGCCACCCAACAAGGGGGGCATGTTTTATAGGGAGGTTGCTATGAATTGATCTTTTAACATTTTTTTTTTAACACCTAATTTGAAGTTTCTTTGGAAGGATCCACCAAATGAATATGTTTTGATGTTAGTTAACTATTATAAGCAAACAGTAATTCGGGATGTTATGCACATTTAGTGTAACTTTGACAGTGCATTTGTTCCTAAAATTGTTGAGAACTAGCTTATAGTCTTATTTGTTTATTAGTTTGTTTTAAATTTCATATGAATTCTTATTATGATGTGATACATGAGGATGGGATGACCAAGGCTATTGAAGAGTGGCATTGGGTTCCAAATCTTGACACTTTATAGTGTGGTATCTTGTTAGTGTTTTAATGAAAGTAATGTGAATGCAATTCCTTGCGATGAAAATGTCATTTCTTACATCAATGTCAAAGTGTTTGGATTATTTATATGTAACCTCTGCTTTTGGGAACATCTTCAACGTGAAAGTCCTGCATAGTTTCTATAAGAGATGTATCTTTAATCCTTAAAAAAAAAATGAATGCCTTGTTTTCAACCAATGCATATAATTGTTTACATCTTATTCAAATAAGGTTTATTACTGGTTCTGGTTGAATCTTATTGCTGCATTGCTAAAGTTGCAGTTTTACCATATTAACTTAATTACGTTTCTGGCATCAACATTGGGTTGGACGCTACTACATCTGTTTTCTATTTTTGCTCTATTTAGGATTATTCTCTTTATCAGGAACTATATATGTGTATATATATATACATGTGTGCGTATATATATGTATTATTTACATAAAACCAAGGGGGTGCAATCCTTGACAAGTATGGTTAGTTGTTAGAGGTTGGGATTTTGATGAGATCTACCAAATCTTCCTCGTTTTCAAAAGAAGTACTGAATACCCATAGGTTTATTGTTTCTAACTAGTTATCCCTATCAATCTTACAAGTGTATCAATCCCCTCAAATGCCCTTCTATTCCTTTTGCGTCTATTATCCAAAAGCAATCAAGGTATCACCTTGATAATCTTCATTATCTCCTTATCAACACTGAAATCTATGAACGCCACCAACTTCTCTATAGAGCCCGAAACCGTGAAGACAACGCCAATGTGGCTAAAGCCCCTCTTCCAAAGCTGTGTGATCAACTGCACCACTTGAGAATGTGGCATACCACCTGCTCTTTTTCTTTACATCAAAAGCATCAATTCACCATAGTCTTTCCTTTATTTTTCTAATTATTAATGATGAGGACCTTCCCCCATAGGACCTCCCAAGTGAAAAATCCCACTCTAGTTGAAATATTAGCTCTCCAAATAGACTTCCAAGGAAAGTGCGTGTCACCTTTAACACGGTTTAACAACTTGAAAAATGATGTAATAGTAAACTAATCGTTGTTGATGGAACCTTATTTCCACACAACTTGATCCTCCTTGCTCATATGCACCTCGCATTAAACTACTCAAATTGCTTGACCTCCTATTCCAAGCATTCTTCCTAAATTGAACTAACTATGAAGTCTCTTGTTGTGCTCCCTCGCACTTTCACAAACCCAAGCATTTTTTTTGCTTTCTATGGGAATGGGTTAATATCCTTTGTTGATCTAATCAAAGTTTGTTAATAAGATAAAAGTGTACTTCCATAATTTTCTATGCTAATGTGAAAAAAGAAAAAATTGATAACAAAGATATCTAGGTTGGGGAACTCGACTAACGGATGGGAAACTCGTCCTCCTCGAGTCTTGGACTTGAACCACAAGTCAATGTTTGCTTACCAACGAGCTAAACCCTTCAAAGTTAATGAAAGAAATTTAACAATTCATTTGATTAAATTATCATATGTCGTCATCTCTTTAAAAGCTCAACTTAACTTAGATCAACACAAAACCATGATCCCTATGGAATACAATTTAGGATATTCCTCACCAAAAGACTTATCTTCCCACCATTTTTTCATGTCAAAATCTAGTGGATCTCTTACGCATTCATTCCCTTAGCTTTCATCCACCCTCATCATCCCTTCCATATTTAGCCTTCACTACCCTTTTCCATAATCCTTCACCCTCCACCATAATATCTCCACGAACACATTCTTAGGAGTGCTTTAGTAAAGAATAACGGGGACTTAATACTTGGCCCTCTTCGTACCATCAGTTGAGTCACAATCCTTCATCGAACTAAGAGATATTTATAACTCATCCCAAGTTGCCTAAAAATGTTTGCTGCAGTAGCTCTAATTTATGAGCAACCTCCTTAAAAATGCAATGACATTAAAGTACACTGGCAAGTTTGAAAGAGTGTTTTTAATCAAAGTCTTCTTGCCCTTGACAAGTAGTAAATTCTCCATCTTGCAAGTTTTTATTGAGGATTATATTTCCTATTAAGGATTATATTTCCTTTTTAATGAACCAACAACTATGGTCCGAACAACGCTTCATCATAAGCTTTTTAGGCATCTTCTCCTTAATTGAGAAACTATAATATAAACATTTAGCCAAATTGTTCGTGGTTTTAATCAAGTTTTGAAAGATAGGCTTACTTTCTTACTAAATCCTAAAGGTCAAATTATGTCATGACTCATAAATTGTCGGTTAAAAAAAAAATTGCTAAACCAATATGCAAAGTGAGATGTATCAATCATGGAAATCAAATAAAGGAGGTTTTATTTTGTAGTCATCACTCAACTTGTGAATTATACAATTAAAGCTCTCTTAACAAAGCATTTATGGGAGGGTGATGTTGCAATCAGAAGCGAAGGAGGCTCTCCCCATCGTCAATTATAACATTAGAAACTCCACCCAAGTGGGTGTAATCTAGTGATCAAGGTGAGCGGAGGCTAAAAGAGGCCTATGTTTCGTTTCCCATCGGAGCACCACATTGCTTTGGGGATGGATGATTTTCCTTACTTTCTTCGGGCTCCGTGGATTAGCTGATTTGTCCTCGAGCGAGTAACATGGTTATAAAAAGAAAACATTGGAAATTAGTTCCTTGAATTTGGTTAACTCAATACGTCTACGAAATTGATATCCCCATGTACTTATCTAATGGCAATGAGACTATGAAATTAAGCAGGTGTGCATTTACCGAAGGTAGTTTGTAGTCCTGAAAAATATTTGTATCTTGTCCAAGTCAAGCTTCAAGAGCTGCAATGGATTATAAGGAAATGATTGATATCCTATTTAATTAGTTGCTATATTTTCCCTTGATGGATACTCTTGTTAGAAGTTAGCTATCTGTAACTGAACCTCTTATGGAAAGTTCATATTTTTCTTGTGTAACTTTTTTCATGTTTCATCCTTTTGAACAACATTGTCTAAGTGATGCTTGATTGAAGAACAAACCAGTCCTTCATTCATTCTTTAACTCTCAGCACATTTGTAACTTTCATTGCTTGTTGATCAGACTTGAAAGCTAATGATTCATTGTTTAGATAACACTTAAAATTTTCTTCTTTGCTTGTACCCTTTTTGATAAGTAGCATTCATTTCATTGTCATCTTTCCCTTGGCAAATGTAATTGCTAATAATTTTTGTTGTGCCTATTAATCTTTACTCTTGTAGTTTAATGTGTGATTAATAAAGCTTGTTTTGGAAACTTCAATAGAGTTGAACAAACGGCCAGTAGTTTTTTCAGAAAGTGATACTGATATAAGTCGCATGCATTTCCATGTATTTCTACATGCGTTAGCAACTATACAATAATAAAATTATAGGTCTGACATTTTTCTTTCTGTTTTTTTTTTTTTTTTTTTATGTATTGTCTAATAAACCTCGAGTATTGCAGGGATTCTAATTTGTTTCCACACTGTACTTTTTTTTTTTTTCCCCCCAGGTCAAGTGGAGCTTCTCTGCGCCCTAGCATCATGGAAGGGCCCTTGAAAGAGGAAGAAGAAAGAGGTAATCGATTAAATCTTTTTTTCTGCCTCATATGCTTTGTGCTTTAGACTTGATGAAAGTATTTGAAACTTCCATGAACTAGTTGAAGTATTCTTCCTATTTATGAGCACTAACAAAATATAGAAGTTCTAGATCTGAAGTGTGATATGTATCAGCAATATAACTAATGAGGAAATTAACTTTTAGCCAATAAACATAATGAATTTGTTCAAAATTTGAGAGATCCTTTTATTTGCTTTTTGTGTTCACATTAACTCACAAACACGCGCGTGCACACACAAAGACCTAATTTCTTTGTAGTAATTTTTGGGGAGAATTATTTTTGATTCGTTCTTCTTTTTTGGAGATAATGTTCCTTTTCAGAGGACATGTGATGCATTATTTATACAGAACAATCTGAATCAGACATTGGAGGAGGCTTTATCTCATTCATTCTCATTTTGCTTATCTTTCTGATCTGGACATAGAGAAGCTCTATTCACTTCCATGCTTCTGTCGATGTGACGTACTACCCATTGTTGAATGGGTTAATTACACTTTTGAATGAACCGAAGCTGTAAAACATTTATAAAATTCTAACTCTAATGTAACTTAGTTTGCTGTCAACTGTCCCCTCCTTAAAAGGAGAAACAAAAAACTTTGCATGATGGGCACTATAAGAAATTATTCATGTATGAACATTTGGATTAAAATCATTTTTCATTTAATCTTTACTATAATATATGTTTTGATTAATCACGTTTGTTGACCTTCAGTTTTTAAATTGCATGATCAAAACATGTGCTTTATCATTTCAAACATTCAAATGTCTTACATATTTCCTCAAGATACTCTTACAAATGTCTATCTCTGGTGTATAACTGTAAATTTCGTCTTCAATTAGGATTTTGATTTTTGCTACTTATGCTATTAATATCCAGTTGTGTGGTGATGCCTTACATGTTTATTATAGTAGCGGTAACCGTGTGCCCAGAAGAGAGGACGAGGTAATCTGTTCATGGCTTATGTTGCACATTTATTAAAATTTTAATTGGACTTTGGCGTAAATACTTGTTGCTCCTTCTTCTGTGTCCTTCAGTTGAATGGAGCTGCTTCGCACTCTCATCATGATAATAGAGTCCATCTTCATGGAAGTAGAATTCATTTGCATGGTAGAGGAAAAATGGTAATTTTCTTTCTTTCATTCACTTTTTCTTTTAGACATATATGCTTGTGTGTGTATTTATGTGTACGTATCTATCTGTATGTATATTCTATAATGGGCATTCTGTCAATTTCCTTTTGTGCCTTCCAGCTGTATGGAGCTAGTTCACGCACTCAGCTCGTGAATAAAGACTATACATTGGGAACTGAAAAGGGGGTAATTTTTTTCTTCAATTTTTGTTCTTTTAATTTGGGGAGAATTTAATTGGAGCTATCTATTCCCTTGTTATATTACCAGATGAATGGAGCTGCACACCAGCATTATGGTGATAAAGGTCATGCACGAGTAAGTGTAGACAGGTAATGTGATGCTATTTCTTTATATAATAAAGAAAAGAATTAATTACAATCATATTTTGGAAGTTTCCAATTTTTACTCTGGTAAGACTTTCTGCTAGTGCATGGGTGAGATGGATGATTAGTGGAATATACAATATTCATTAGATTGGCCACTGGACTACATTAATTTTGTTAGTGTTGTCCTGAAACTATTAGCATGCTTTCTTTTGTTTGCATCTTTATCTTTTTCCTCTCTCTCTCTCTCTCTCTCTCTCTCTCTCTCTCTCTTTTGAGGGACCCAACAGTTGGTCAAATCATATAGAGCATGTTTAGTTTGTGTCTCAAGAACATTTTTCTGTTTCTAAATAAGCAAGGAAAGAAACCTCTTATACTCTATTACTGTTAATTTCAGAAGCTAGTTTTCGAGAACTATGATAAAACACTAGCTTGCTTCTGGAAAGATTATTTTGATATCTTTTGTTCTTTTAGAAAGTTTTTTCCAGATGAATTCTAAAGAGCATGGAGAATATGTATAAGAGTAGAAACTAAGGGAATTGGCACCGGGGGTGTCATGGGAACTCTGTGAGTCACTGACTCATGAGACCCCCAGCCCTTGCCTTTTTCATTAAGATGTATGACTTAATGAGGTGTAAAGAAGCAGAGCTTTAAGATTAACAGTTATTGGGACATGTTTATAGTATGAGACATTTAAAAAATTCTCAATAAGAAAAACCAAACGTGACCTTGCTCTTTTCTCTTTTTTTTTTTCTTTTTTTTTTTTCCTTTTCCTTTTCCGGGGCCTTTGTATGAGTTACATCTAGAAGTGCAGAAACTTGAGAAAAAATTGACTCTTCCTGAAGTTTGCCTCTTGAGTATGCTCTTCTTCTTTTTAAGTCCAGATTGAAAGGGAAAAGATGCACTTTATGCACAGAAAAGAATTAGTTATTCCTAACATAAGATAATGGGTAACCCTTGTTAATTTAGAAAGTAGTGGGGAAACTGCATCATACTTTGGTCTATGATGGTGATCCACAGTAGGTGGTGTAGTGGTTTTCATATATTGTTTGTAACTTAAAGAATTATGATTAATTCTTAATTTCTGATGGACAATAATCTCTGGTTGATTTTCTTTCCCCTCTTTTCCTCTTGGGGTTTATTTTCCTTTTGGTACACATTCTCAAATATGAACTTATTAGGTTATGTTTATTTAAGAAACAGTTGACTCAATTTCTGAGTATATGGAGTTAGCTATATATAACAATCCTATTAAACAGAAAAAGAAAATATCTAGGTTATATCCTAAACAGAATGAACCTATGATTTATGGGATATCCTAAAAGGATGCTCTAACAACATAATTGTAAGGATTACAAAACAGCATAAATAAGCCATTTCTCGTATCCTGACTAAAGGTTCTACGGATTGCCTGTAGCATATGTTGATGGGGCGAAGTTGTCATTTAGGTAGATCTGTTACATTGGCCTTCAAGTGTGTTTTGTTGGATATTTCCATATTCTTTAATTTTTATAATAAGTAGAAACATCTTATTTACAAGAGTCCATTTCCATATCATATGATTGATGTGTAAAGTGCTTGCTGACAATTCATTCTTGTTGATACCTTTCTCAATATTTTTTGGAAGCTTGCAATTTAGAAAAATTTTTAGAATTTGTGTTTTTTGTTGCTATGGAATAATCTTATTTATGTTTTCGGGTTAGTTACATGAAAGGAACATATATTTTGCTCATAACCTGTAAAAAAATTGCATTTATTTGAGACTTGTATTTTTATTAAATTCTCAATATGATACTTTCATTTATAATTTTCATTAACATTAACAGTTTTGCGCACACACGTAATGTGATTGCATTTATTTGAGACTTGCATTTTTATTGGGTTGTTGATGTGAGATTTTCATATATAATTTTCATTAACATTAGCAGTTTTGCACACAGACGTAATGTGCATATGATTTTTATTCATACAATTATTTTAATACTTTTTAAAACATTATCAATACAAACAAGATATTTTTGTCTTCGTATCTAAATTAGTAAGAACATGTAAAATATAAATATTTAACGAGAATGAGAAGAGAGCAAATTTTGTTTGTTTTGATGGTGTTTAAAGAGGTAGGATAATCTCATAAATAAGTCATATGCATATCACATAGTATGTGAAATCGTTAATGTTAATGAAAATTATAGATAAAAGTATGATAACGCAAGTCTCAAATAGATACAATTGTTTTTTTTCATATCCTAATTTGAGGCTATAAGCAAAATACAGGTTTTTCTAATGTAATTAACACTGTTTTGTGAGTAAAAGTTTTTCATTTCTTTGAGCTTGATGGTTCTCTTTATGTGGACTATTTGAGTCTCTTTCCTCTGAAAAGGGTTAGGTTTGGGCACATGCCCTATTGGTGGATTTTGTCAGTGCCTATAAATTGCTACTAATTGTGGGTGTCTAAGAGTCATATCCTTCTTTACCAGTACTACCCTCTCAACACAGGCTTAAGGTCAATGATTTCAATTTGTTTCTGCTCCCAAAAAAAAAAAAGGATCAAATGATGATTTCAACCAATAGAAGGCATTGGGAATTAGTTTTATAAACAATAATGGACACAGATACACAAATAAACACTGGAAACAAAATTATGATGAAAAAGGAAAATAAAAAAACCACAAAATCAAATCCTGCTTTTGGGTTCAGCCTAGCTTTTGGCACTCTGCGAGTGCCTGGGGGCTCAAGTCCTCCTTTACCTTAGATGCGGTTTTATGGTATTGGCTAGTTGTCATCATTGTATAGGACCACTCATCGATATAAAGGAGAAGGAACAATGAAGGGCCAAAAAAGGGAGAACTACTTGTAATGATACTTTCACATAACTGTATCTTTGCAGATTTCATCATCAGCAACCAAATTTACTGAGGATTTTGATTTTGTGGTGATGAGTGAAAATTTTAATAAGTGCAGTGTATGAGATATCATTAAAAACAAAGGGGAGTCCAATGAAAATGGTGAGGTTGTACAACATGAAAATGCAGATGGGGAGCCAAAAGTTAAGGATAGGTTTCAACCATGAAAGAATATGTTGTTTTATTCAATCTGTTAGACCATTTTCATGGTTTTATGTCGGTTACATCTGGCAACTGTTTTCCCTGTTCTCCAGCCTGTTTATGTTGAGGATAACTTTTTTGATTCATTTTCTTGCATTTCTTTGCTCAATTGGGAGCCAAAGGATGGAAGAATTAGGTTCTCTTATCAAAAGAAACTAGACAAGAAGGTAATATCTCCTTTCAATCTGCCAATGACCCCTTTTTTTTTTTCCTAAGGATTTTGGTTCATTGATGATGTTTCCTTGGATATGCTGTTTCAGACGTTTGGTAATTTTCAACTGAATCGAGCTGGTCGTGGTAGCTGAGGATGAGGCTGTAGTGGCTGGTCACAGCTCCCCAAACCTGGAAGCAGATATTTTCATGTCGAGAGGGAACCAGGGATAAGGCACTGTTTGAAGTCGAGTCACCTAGGTAAGTACTTCTTATTGTATTAGGCTGGCATCTAACAAACCGAGCCTGGCCATAATATGAGCAGAGGAAGGGCTAGATGTTTCATAAGTGTTATGCTGCTTGCTTTTTTCTAGTTTTGTTGGAAAGAAAGTAGTAAGCCGACTGACGTGAAGTGGATCTTATACCAATTTTAGCCAATGAAATATATGATTTAATTTAATCTGTTCAGTTTCTGTAATCATATTGAACCAATTCAAGGTTTTGGAGGTGATGAATTAAGTATGGATGTGAGGCTGCAACTGAGTTGGCATGCCCAGACAGATTTTGGGGTTTGAAGTGGTTGCCTTACTGGAAGGACCAAGGGTTGCAGGCTGCATGTTACAAGCAGGGTGGACTAGTATGCAAGACTCCATGGAAATGAATGTGAATTGACATTGCATTGGAACTATATTCTGCATTCTTTTTAAGAAGAAAAGGGGCATCCCACTAAATAAATGAAGATAAGGGCATTACCGTGTATCACTCGTGGAGGGCTTAATCATTATCAACCTAAAAAAGGAGTTTTTGAAAAGAGGTTGATTTGCATCAATTCAATGATGTCAGTGATTATAATTTTATTTATTTTTTAATTATATAAATATAATAAATTATAAAAATGTTTTTTAATAAATCAGGATTATAAAATATTCTGAAAGTATCATCATGATTTATGATATATTTTGTGAAAATTATTATATTATGAAATATATGATAATTTAATGTTATTATATACTTATAATTAGAAATTAAAATTATAAAAGATTTTATGATAAAAATTGAAACATTGTAAAAGATTGTGGAAGTTGTAAATTATTGTAAAAGAAATGAATAAAGCAAGAAAACAGTAAACTTTGTTTCTACCCTTTTAATTTGAACTCTAGATCTCTGATATCAAAAAAAAAAAAAAGAAGAAATGTCTCAAATGATAACAAAAGAAAAATAATCAATTTATTTTTTTATTTTTATTTTTTCTCATATATTGTAAACAATAGTTGGATTAAATAAATCTGTTAATTTATATAAATTTGTTTAAAGCAATGTAGAGAAGTGATAATTTAATTAAATGAATGCTAGGCAGATATTTTATTTATATTTTTATATTAATAAAATAAAATATAAATATATCACTTTACCATTTAAAAAAAAAATAATACAACTCATCATTTTAGGATTTAAATTCGAACACAGATATGGCAAAGAAATTCTTTGAAACTTGTTTTTTTTTTTTAACTAGGAAAATAATGGGCAAAGTGCTCTGGATATTTTTACTAATAATTTGTCCCAAACTTTTTAATAATTTTTGTAATTTTCTTTATTGATAAAATAACAATTTTTTCTATTAGGTTCAGTTACTGGACTTGACCCACATGAACTATATATGGATTTGGGCCACATATTTTGCTTTGGGCAAAGACTTGGACTGATCAATCGGCATTAAGGACACATAGTAATAGACCAATGTTTGTCCATTAGCTTGATGCAACAATCAGCTCACTGCCCATTTGCATGTGTCTCACAACTCAAAAGAAAGAAACAAGGGTTGGTTAAGAAGAAGACAACAAATAAATAACAAGACCAGAGAAAAGGCTGCATCTCTTTTGTGCCAGAATTACATGGACATGATGAGATGGTGAAACAGTGAAGCTGTTAGAGAATTTTCCAAATAATGAATAATAATAAAAGGTACTCAGCTTTAACGCTTAAAAGAAATATCAATTTTATAAAAATATTTTTTTGAATTATATAATGTTTTAATAATTTAATAATTCTATTAAAAAAAAACTAATTAAGATAAAAATTATATCAAATCTTAAACTATACTCAATGAACTTCAATATTTAAAAAACAAAGATAAATGAAACTTTAACTATCAATTTTAATCACATTAAATCTTATAAAACATAACAAAAAAAATTTTGAATTAAAAATTTATACAGTAAATTTTTATTTTAAATTTAAAAATATGTAAAAAAAAATATTCAAGCTATCATAACAAAAATTAAAATTTTTAAAAAAATTAAAATATCAAAATTGAAAAAAAAATCATAAAAATATCATGTAGATACAAAATTATTTAAATTTGAAGAATAAACTCATAATAAATTATAAATTTTATTTGAATTATTTTTTAAATATTTTAATAATAAAAATATATTTAATTTTTTTAAATTCGTTTAAATCAAAATTTAATTAGATTCAAATCGATAATTTAAAATTTAATTTATCACTTTTTAAATAATAAAATTTATTTAACACATGGGACCATTTATATTTGAAAGAAATCAAACTACATGATTTTATACTTACATGTTACACGGCGTACACCAAGATATGATTCATTAGCCGTGACAAACAATGCTTTCATATAGTTGAAAAGATGATTCTAATATAAACAAGCTTACTAGGATCAAGTTCATTAAAGCTGACATCAAAATCAACATAAATGAACATTAATATATATATATACACACACACACATACATACATATATGCAAAGTATTCAAAACACCTGATAGAAAAATTGTAATAAAAATTAAGACAGTAATGATACATGAGTCACCCACACTGTTAAATAATTTGTATATCATATAGAGATGTATTTTAAAGTTGTAAAGAGTCTTGTCATAGAAAGGATCAAAATAATAAAACAAATATTATTTACAACCTGATCATACGGGTCAAAATTCATCAGAACTATACCATATTTGTTTAAGACACTATCTTTATTTAGACACAATTAAACATCATCAATTTAAAAGATTTTTCTTTAATAAGCTTTCAAGTGAACATCATGATAAGAGAATTATGGCTATGAACTATTTCAAATTCAAGCAAAGGAAACATGTTCATGTTCATATTCACAAAGCAAAGAAACAAAAGTACTTCAACTATCATATGCTTCTGAAAAATAGAAATTCGACAATGTTGATTTTTGCTCAAATGATATCCTGCAAATATCTTAACACACTAGTTCTTCCCAGATATTCCTTGCTGTAAGAGGAGTTGTTGTTGAATATACTGAAACCAACATTGTAAACTCTATAGGTATATATATATGTACCTAATGTTATAGCATATAATCCAGGTGAACACTACATGCATGACCATGATTTGATTAATCTGCCCAAGTGGATGTTACCTGCATTATGAAAAACGAGCATAGATCATAAAATGAAAACAGGATTCAGGCCGTTTGAGTTAGTTTGGCCAGGGAAGCCGTTCACTCAGAAAGAAAGAGCAGAATTATTCAAGTAGTTTGAGTAAACTATCAAGTGTTCTTGGCTCATCTTTCACTTTCACTTCACAAAAATTTTCAGGAGGGAAATTATCGTCTTTAATTCGAGATCACCTGCATAAATATGAACCAACTGATGTGTGTATGATCAACGATTGTCTTCCACAAATGACTTTTTCATTTTTCTTCTTCCAATGGGGAAAACCTATCGTCCAACACTTTCATCGATCAACAGACAGAAATTTGAAGTGTCCAAGCTACAAAAGAGCTTCAGAATCACTGGAAAAACTAATTAAGATAGGTATTCAGATCGAGCGAAGCCATCTAATTCAAGTAAAAAGGCACATGATATGCTCACAACTCACAAGAGAAAGATTCCGAGAAATTAAATAACTATCAACTTACCTGGAAAGGAATCAAGCAAATTGTTTAGAGCCTCCAGTGGAAAATTCCTAAGGGATCGCATGATCCAATGAACGAACTGAATGAATAAAACTCAACCAAGCGTCGATGAAACATTAGATCAATGCGATCCCTTTGGAACTCTCCACCTGCACTAAGAATTTCAACACACAGCTGCTCCATTCTAATAATTTTCCTCTAGAAAGCTTTCCCTTTTGTGCATGGAGAGGAAAGAAACGAATCTGGGGAAGTTGAGGGAGTTATTGATTTACAGAGAAGAAGGAAAGATTGGGCGGCTTCTGGATTATGCGTGATATGCTTCGCCTATCTTGAGTTCACGCATTAGATGTGATAGCTAGGAAGTTATAGACAGCTTGCAATGTAACACTCGTTCTATGTGAAATTACTACTTAGGTCCGTAGAAGTTAATTATTTCCTTGGCCAACCTTCGCTTAACTGTTTTCTTACCAGAAAAAGAAGAAGAAAAAGGAGAGAAGAAGAACGCAGATGTTGCAGCTCATGAGATGGGTATTCCATTAATCTGACGAGGTGATATCCAACTTCAAGTGGATTGAGTGAAAAAACGGTGAGAAAAAGAGAAACTTTTCACTTTACTTTTACAAAAGAAAACCAAGAAAGGAAAAAGGTAAGCCAAAAGCCTTCCACTTTCTTGTTATTTTGGGAGAGATAGTAGAAACTAGCTAGCTAGGGTTCCACCAATTATGATGAAGGCAATTTAGTTATGGTTCAGATTTTTGTCTATTCGAATTAAATTCAATTTCGAAAGAGATAATTTAATAAAATAAATTATTAAAATTATTATATTTAATAATAACATTATTATTTTCATAAAAAATAAATCAAAAATACATTTTATTTTTGATATTTTAATTATATGTAACAAAAGCAAAATAATCGATTTAGTTTTGGCTTCCAATAAAAATATGTATTCGCACAAGATGCAAAGGCACTTGGATATGTAAAGATGGAATCTTTGCCAACTTCACTAAGCTCATCTCCTTCTATCTTTTTGCTTAATTTTGAAGATTTAATTGTGTCATGACCAACGAAATCATGACACATATGCCCAACTTAACTAAGATTAATGGGTCATGTCGGTAATATATGGAATAAACAAGATATAAATAGATCTGTTAATATACGCTAAGGCAGGCATCAATCACAATCAAACAGCTAATGTTGCCGGAAAGAAACTAAGCATTATTCAACTTAGTCTAATTGAGAAAATTGGTTTCCTCTTTGTTCGTGTCCTCTGCATCCAGTTTTTATCCATAAACAGAACCTAGAAGATAATTTAAGGCCATTTTATACTGAGTGCAGTAATACCAATCGAAGCCAATGGGTCCATATGTTTATGCTTTCCTATGATGTGTTCATAAGTTTAGCAACCATGTATGCTCCAGTACCTTATGATATGTGAGCTTCTCTATGGGGTATTCATGCATGTAGTGTTTGTAAGGCGTCCATTCAATTACATCAAAAGATTTAATGCCACATAGCACACGGTAATTGAATTGCCTGGTTTGAAAAAATTTGGAGAGTGCCCAACTTCTATCATGTCCTCCCATTGCAGGAAACCAGTTCATAGATCAACAAAAAGCTATCTTCGGAGGTTGCCATCACATAGGTCAATTTTCTATCTTTGGTACTCAACATAAATAAAGGTCATGTGAGGTGTTTGGCATGAGGTAGAAACTGACAGATGACATATTTGGGGCACTATAAGAGCCCACATCAGAAGCAACAAGAATGCCCTGCCAAGCACTTACTTTGATATGCCCCCTGGACTTGCAGTCTGTGGGGTCAATATGTTCTCCATCTTTACAACTGAAATAGTAAAAGTTTCTAATGATTTCTTATTTTTCTTCCACAACCTGACTAGGTTGTCCACTTTGGTATCCTCTGCAAGTCCGTAGTATTTGATTTGTCAATTTTCAAAGGGAAGGAGGAAGGAGGAAGGAGGAAGGAAGAACTATCTCTAATGACAATTGATAAGAAGGCAAACAAGATTGCAAGAAACTATCAACTATCTAGATAAATCACCAGCAAATTGGACTGTAGCAGATGAGTTTTATATTCTAATAGGCAAAAACATGTAATTAAAGATTAATAGTAAATTCCTCGCATGAAGTACTTAAGGGTAGATGAAAATATAATGAGGCCTCATAGATATTGCTCCTTCGCCCACTTGAATTTAGAAGTCATTAAAAAGCATGATACCATCATCAAGCTTGATCAGCGAGGATTCAAGAACCATCCTCACATCTTTTATTCGGCTATCTCCACTGCGTTGCCCATCAACTTTAGATGACGGAATAATTGAAAGCTGAAAGAAGTTTAAACAGCATGCCTCAGTTAATGAAGATAGAAAAGGTAGGTAACCACTAAATTATTAATGGCTGTTACAATCTGAAAACTAAGACACTTTTAAAGTTTACATGGAGCCCATAATCTATAAGTCTCCATTGTATATGCAGAAAATCAACGAGGAAAGAATACAAGAGAAGAAAGTATCCCAAGTGAGGTTTCAAAAATCCATAAACTTTCACATTATCGTGCACCTCTTTTGTTAGTATAGTTTTCAGCAGTAACTGCTATATGAAACTATAGAATAGTAGACATCGACAAACATCAGATGCAGAAAGCGATTAGAATGTTTTGGCTCATCACCAAGTTCAGAATGTTCTATATTTTTTCATGAACAGAAGTTCAGAGTGTTCTATATCAAATGACAATGTGGAACACATTGGTTAAAGGAACTGATCTATACAATACTCTCCATTGAATAAGCTGAACAGCAAGGACAAAATAACATAAAAGAAGGAAACACTAAAACAGAAAAATTAACAAAACCCAGCAGGGAAAGCATGATTTTCAGATAAATCAGAAGAATGGATCTAGCACAGAGATTAGGGAATCCAAAGAATATTAGCCATACACTGACCACAATAACACTTAAGTAGAACACAGACCTTTAAAAAGAAATCAAGAATATATTCAAAAATCTCCCCAAATAGACTGTCCATGATTTTTCCAATCAATATTGTCTATACAAAAGAATAACAAGTGGATAATGATCAGATATCATTTTACGGTCCAGATATGATCTTTATCCTCATATGAAAAATATAACACATGGCAAGTTATCATTCAACTTCAGATTCAATGAGGCATTTCTCCCAATCTACTACTCTTTTGGTTAGAATGTTAAAGATCTATTACAACAGGCTACTGGGACAGAAGTTCCTCTAGAATGCAGACAGAAGTACCAGGTGTTGCAGTCCCAAACTGGAAAATACCAAGTTTCTCTTTTTCAATAGAGACAGAGAAAAAGCAAAAACCATATATATAGTATAAAAACTAAATTTATGTTTTACAAACCTGCTTGTGTCGTTCCACCTCATAAGCCATTCTTTGACACAAATTTAAGGAAGCATGGAACATTTCATCCAGTATATGTTCCCAAAGAGTGTGCTTGTTCACTTTCCACAACAGGAACTGTGATTGTCTAGTTCCTGTCAAGACTAATTTCTGCAGGGAGAATCAAACATTGTTCATAACAAAGAATTAGAAGTCATAACACAAGAACAACTCTATGATCTATATCATGGAAAAGAAATATTTATACATACAAGCTATAAAATTCCATAACTAAATTACACTTATTTCTTCCATGCAGGAACATACTACATATAATATGTGGGACCTCTATCTGAAAACAATGAAAAAGTAGACGGGTTTTTTTCCCTGACCATGAAAAAGGATAGATGTCAAAGTCTAAAGCTAGAACACAGATGGTTGCACTTATTAAAAGTTAGGTACAGGAAAATCTGAGTACCTCCATATGCAAGTAATCATCCTTCCACAGCTTATAAAGAATCTCTGGAGCATCCTCCTTATCCACAAAAGTGGTATATGCGATCTACAATTAAGAAGAATAAAAAAATAAAGAAAACATTTTCTGACATTTGCCGAATGATTGTGATTGAAGAGTATTCAGCAAAGAAAAGCTTATGATTTTTCATTAACAAAAAGGAAAACAAGAAAGCTCATTGCTAAACAGGCTATTAATGACTACCTCATTAGCTTCAGTTATTTGGGCAGGCAAGTAGGAGCCTCACCCAATAATGAGGACAAGCTTTATAATTTAAGTAGCCATACAGTGAAAATCTAAAATATGGATTAGAACTTTATCAGAGGCATTTGTTAAACATTGTTACCTTATCAGTCTCAAGTAGACAACCCTCTTTTGACAGCAACCTAAACATTTTGTAAGCCTTCTTCCCGTATTTTTTCAACACAACTGATTCCACCTGCAACATAGGAGCTGCTATTACACATCTGACTCAGTTAATGAAGCATAGGTATGTCAATATTCAAAGGAGTAAGTAAATTGAAACAAACCTCAAGATTCTGTGCTAGTTCAATAATATTCTTGAAATCTGTACAAAAAATACAGATGTAACATGAAGTCTAAAGTTAAATCATTTAACCAATGAAAGTGAAGTGGAGTGAGGAAAGGTATATACAATACCGATACTGTATGATTCATCAAACTCTCTTACAAACGTTAGAGAACCCAACTGAACAAGGCAAGCTCTGATGCGATCAAAGGTCATATTACGACCTTTCTCGCCATCTATCACCTCTTCATAAATGGAACTCAGCAACAAGGGAACTGCAAAAGATAGTATCTTAAAATAACAAGGACTGAGCAAGCTAAGAAAGTTAAATCACAGAAGTGGAAGACAGAAGGAGAAGACCCAATAATAAAGATTGACCAATTTAGTAGTATTATTCATAGTGCCTACAACAATGAACTTTCCGGTTTCTTCTCCATCCTGAGCCATCTATATGAATTAAACTCTATTTAGGATCAAATTTGACGCAAAAACGATATAGACTTTTGTTTAGTACCAAAAAGTAAAAAAAGAAACTTCACAAAGAACCAGATGCTAATCATACAGTTCTAGATCTTGGCTGAAGAGACATCCTTCACCAAATATTACTAACTAAAAAACCACATAACTGCTTCGACTCAGAGGTACAGACCAGACTAGTTGAGACATAGGGCCACCTGCATTGTTTAGTCAACGTACCCAACTCAGTGTATCACTAGATCATTTTTCTGTACTTTTGCTATCCCAACTTAGTATGACTAAATCTTATTTTGATTTTACCAGCACATGGAATGTCTAATAATGTGTATTAATTTGGAGAGAGCAAGTGATCACCCAGAATATAGCATACCTGATTTTTCTGTTTTCAGTTTCCTCTCTTCGTTTCTTGTTGCCTCTAGCATAGTACTGAAGACAGCAGCAGCTTCAACATCCAAATGAGTTTTAACAATCTCAAAACATGCCTAAAAGGTAAAAGAACATGTATCAATGATGATTTCCAGGAAGCATATGAAACAACTTTATAACAAAGCTGAGAGAGAATCCAACCTATAATGTTGTTAAATTTATGATTGTAATTGAAATCAAGCCAACAATCACCAACAAGATAGCTAATGAAGAAAGAACTGACAGTGTCACTTGTGACCTTCTTCACTTAAACACAATGAACCACTGGACGCAAACACCCACCCCCCCCCCCCCCCCCCCCTTTTCTCTTCCTCCCCCAACAAAAAACCCAAACCCAAACAACTTCCCCAATCTCAATTAATGATTTTACTCCCTCTGTCATTTAGTGGATTTTGTAGCTATGTTCTCTTTCATTTTTAAAGAAGAACAGCAAACCGTTGAAGAATCTCATCTGGAACTCCATTATGCATGCAAGAATTTAAACTTGTGGAAATGGATAGAAATCTTGCAAGCAGTGTCAACAAATGATTAACTCAATAGCCCATAAGGGGCATGTGTCGATAGAGATAAATAGATCCACTTGATCAAGAACATTGACCCATGGTGGTCAAAGAATAAAAACCAAGGTCCTTAAGAACAGAGCATAGTTGTGAAAGCAACTTATGCTTCAATATTCCTGACATAAAAAAATTTAACTACCAAAACAATATGATTTCATTCACTTAGATGTACATACTACAGTATAGATGTTAAATGAAAAGGTAAAACCAACCTTATGCCTAAAGTGACGCATAAATTCCTCAAAATTCACACGCCAAAGAACTACTGCCTCCTTTGCAGCCTCAAACTCCTTATCTGATACAAGATTGCTATGCTTGCACTGTAAAACAACATAAGGAAAATGAAAAAGTTCATATTAACATATGAGCATGTTTAGAAAATAATTCTTGTACCAACCTTATCCCCAACAATTGCATTAAGGTGATCATTCCCCGCTTTCTCTTCATAAGCATCACGTTCTGTATCTGCTATAAATGAAAACCTTATTGCCTCTATAGGCATGGCTGCTGCTAGAACACGTTGTTCTAGCGTTTTTGGTTCTTTAATTATCTGCAAATATAAGTAGGAAGAAAAGTTCATCAAGAAACTCATTTCAGAATAAAGACAAAACTTCAGATGTTGTAAGTTCATTAGAGGGGCAATTTAGCATAAAGAAAGGAGCTCCATTTATCCATTTTCACAATTAGAGAACCATTTTACTTTTCTTATTTACAGCTAATAAACTCTCAGTCCCATTCAGCCAAAACAAAAGAAGACTTTAAGCACTCAAATTTGCAACTTATAGCACATAAATCATATTGAGAGAGCCAAATCTAACCATGCAATGAATTGCATCTCAAAAGATAAAAATTACTACATTTAATCAACAGTTGATAGAAAACAACCATTTTTCCCTTACATTCCAGTTTCTCTTAAAATGTGATAATTAAAATGAATTGCCACCTTCCCTGGAGGGACAATCTAAGATGTAATCATGGTCCATGCCCATCCCACTCTGAAAATATGACTCCTTTACTTCTAACAGGTCATGAATAGATGGGGAATACAACTGCATCTTCATTGTGGAGTTCTCATTTCATGTTGTACTTACATAACCATCTCTAAGAATCACCATCAAGTAACACTGAACTACAGATGCCAACATCTTCCCTGACTTCTCAGACTAATTAGATGCCATTAAACTACTGTTTTTGTAACATTATGAACCCCACTGCCACAGTCAAGGCAGACAAAAGAAACAACATATTGACTTACAGCCAGGACACTAATAAATACAGACTTCAAATTAAACACACATACAGGTGGGTCATAACTATTGATCTTAATTCGAAGCAAGAAGCCATCACAAGCCAATTCGGCATGAATCAGCATGTACCTTAGCATACTTAGAAACTCGTCTCCTTCCAGTAGTTATTCCTTCAGTTTCCATGGCAAGAACTGATTCAGGGGTAGGGCAACGTTCAACATAATGGGCAGCAACAAGTCTAAGAAGAATTCCTTGCACAGCATTGGGAAGAATAGCCATTTCTGAAAATAATATACCAATAGAGCTTAAGCTAAACTTGTCAGAAATGCCAATTACCAATGAAATAACCAGATGATTTCTAGGAAAACATTGTTTCCTGGTTCAAGCAAGCAATTCGCTTATGTCAATTCTCAACCATAATCCAATTTCACCCTTTTTATAAGCTAAATAAACGACTTTAAATTTACCAAACAATAAGCTAATTTTTGTTATGGCATATCAAGGATGCCAAAAAGATAAAGAAGTCAACCAATAAACAAAGTTATAAAAGGAGTACATAACTCACATGTCAAATTAAAAATAGACATTTTTCCCCACTAAAACAACCATCATTATGGTAAAGCTTGTATAACTAACCAAATAGTTCAACACTGTAAAGAAGGGGGTAGCATGCATCAGTTTTGACCCCATCAGGATAAGGAAAAGTCAGCAGCAATAACATCCCTCCATTCGATTTTAATCTTTAAACAAAAGGAAATTAAGCAAACATACCCTAACATGTTACAGAAAAAAAAAAATCCCTATTGATAGAAAAGTATCCATAAAAACATTAATGGGATACTTGCTTTCATTTTGGCTCGCCTTGGCTCTATCAACCATTTGTTTGAGAGTGAGTCTACCATGTTGAAGCAAACCCTCGAGCAGTACAAAAGACTACAAAAGCCAATCAACCAGAAAATGTAAGCAACCTAATACTACCAATAGCATAATGCATACAAATCAAATCAGAGAGAAAGAACCAACTTGTACACCGAATTCTTTATACACAACATTCAAAAATTTGCAAAACCTCGGTCGATGGATTATGTTATCGAACAACACCATGTACTGAGTAAATGGTTTGGACCCATCTCCAAAAGCACCTGCATCCACAATCATTATAAATAATCCTCACGAGTTCATCTTGCATCTACATTGGCATGGTAATACCGTGATGGGGAAAATATCAATTTCTACCAAATACTATGAAAACAACTATGGCAACGATACTTGGGGATGAAGGTTAAAATACCATCTATTATACCATCTATTACTTTGACATACACTATACAAGATTGTAGGTCCCTAAAATTCCAATTACAATAAGCTCAAGAAGTTGCTTGCAGAATGAAACTAATGACTATGAAAAATTAATTCAATCCCTAATATTTTGTAGCCTAATCCCTACAACCACACATCAAAGTCAGCCTTTTACTCAGGATCAGGCTCAATCAATCGGACATCTAGACCAAACAGTTTAGACTGCAGGTGAATACCTGGTTGCTCAAGAATGAAAGCTTGGACGCAATTGTGCTGAATTAAGACAAGCAAGCTGTCCTTCACTTGCAAAGCATTGAGCTCGGTGCACCGGGCTATGTTTTGGAGAGTAAGGGGCCCTTTGCACAGGAGACATTCGCACACCTTCTGTACACATCAAAAAAAACATCAAAGGAGAACCAGTGAAGATAATTATAGGCAAATTTTATACGCATAGTTTGAGAGAAAGTGGATGAGAGTTTACCGCGACAAGGTTGCCGAAGTGGTTGGTGATGATGTGGACCGCGTATTTGATGCCGTACTGAGTCGCCACCATTGTTTCACTGATTTAAAGAAGAGAGGCGGGAAGAACGTAAGAGATGAAGCAATTCCAGAAATTCAGTAGGTTTTGTGTTTATATTAGGCCATTCGGTTTCCACTCTTTGTTAAAAAAAAAAAAAGAACGGAAATCCAATGAGAATCATGCTGATCTCTTTTTCCGTTTTCATGAGACAAGTTCGCTCGACAGCTCACTGAGTCACTGCCTTCAGTTGAATGCTAGAAAGTCTTGCCTGATAAAGGTTCCAAGCTCAGGCTCTTATGCGGGGACTCCCTCTCCCTCTCTGGTTTCTTTTCCTACAAAAGACTGGTAGTGTCTGCCAATCCTTCTCTCTGCAATGACTGTTGACGAATAAGATCTTATGCAGAGAATCTTGAAGCACATTTAGGGATTTATTGGATAATACTGAAACAAACAAGTTGTCCTTAAGCATGAGTTCCCCCTCTCTTTGGTTTCTGTATCTCCGGAAGTGATAGAACTTTCGGCTCACTGTAACTTCTCTAGTCTACGTTTCTTTCGCTTGTGAGAAGAGAGAGAGAGAGAGAGAGCGTACTTGACGGAAGAGGGAAGTCAATTCCCAGTCCTATTTGAGTGAAACTTCAACTTCATAATATCCGCAACAATAATTTTTTATTAAAATATAGTAATTTTGAACCCGAGCTTGAGCGGGTTATTTATCCTGTTAAATAATTTTTAATAAATTAATAATAATAAATATTTTTTAAAACTTTGAATTTTATTTCTCTGATTAAATTTTAATTTTTAATATAATTTTAAATAAATTTTAATTTTTAAAATTAAATTTAAATAAATAATTATAAAAAATCAACAATATTTTTATCATTAAAATTTTTAAAACATTATTGAAATAGACTTTATGTTTTATTTTGATTTCATTTTTCAAATTTGAGTAATTTTCTACTAACAAACTATTTTTATGAATTTTAAAAATTTTAAAAATTATAAATTTTATCAAAAATAATATAAATTATTAAAATATATTTTTAATATTTAAAAATTTTTAAATTTTTTATAGTAGTTTAAATACAAAAAATTTTAAATGTTGTAAAAAATCTTTAATTTAAATATTTTAAATTTTTTAATAAAATTTAATTTTCTTAAAAGAGATTTTAAAAATTAAGATTTAACAGAATATAGTAAAATTTAAAATTTTAAACAAATTTTATTTTGTAAAATATAATACATAATAATTTAATAAAACAAATTATTAATTTATTTTATATAATTTTTTAAAATAATGAATTATAAGATATTTTTAATTTTGCTATCACATAGTAAATCTTGGGGAGAGGATAGATGTGGGAAGGAATTTGACAATGAACAGGGGAACAGGTTGTTTTAACCATAACACTTTCCCTGAGAATAACAGACTTTATTCTCTAGATTCACATCCAGGATAAATTTATTAATAACATATATGTATATATATATATATATATATATATATTTGGTGTGACAGGCATAAAATAAAACTTTTTTAAAAAACAAAATAATATAATTAAAATTAATGGATATTTTTATAAATAAAATAGATCTAGTTTTACCAAAGAGCTTGAAAGCTTGTAATATTAAGTTTGAGTTTAATGCAATATATATATATATATATATATTGCCTTTAATTGAAGCCAAAAGGATTTGTGGGGAGGTGAATATTCAAGTGGGATTGAAATTATTTGTTAGTTTAAAATATGTTAAATTTTAAATAAATGATTATTCGTGATAATTTAATATAATTAATAATTAAAATTATTTTTATATATTTTTAAGATTTTATATTATTATTATTAAAAAATATTTTTAAATTTTATACAAAACATTCCACCCAAACTTAAATGAAGAGAAAATTCATAACAAGCAATCTTAGTGGCTTTCTGTTTTAATTAATTTTATAAAATAAATAAAAAGAAAAAAAAAACAAATGCAAAGAGGTAACAGCGTAAAGCCAGAACAGAAGCAAAGGTAGTTGGCCGGACACCGCCACAATACAACCACTTCTCTCCCTCTCTCTCTCCTTTCATGGCCTTTAAATCAAATTATATTTCATTGAAATCACGCTGCGGTGACCGATGCATATCAAATTATTTAATCACCCACGTCATCAACCGTACACGTGGGCTCATATGCATTGTCAGCCCATGACGCGCTCCATGCAGAGCATCCTGTCCTTTTCTCTTTTCTTTTCAGTTAAAAAAACATTAAATAATACTTCTTTAAAAAAAATCATGAAATAGTAACCCAGTCATGAAAATAATAGAATAATTGCCCCAGTAATATCCAGATTGCCAATTTTAAATAAATCCTAATTTTTAAAATTATATATTTTAAATAATTATATATTTTTATTCTATATAAGATCAGAAAAGGATGGTAACAGAGGTCATCTAATTCTTTTTCCTTAACCATTAAATCATGACAACGCAGTTTCCTCGGTTGCTTTCTAGCATTTTTAACCTGCTCTCAACCCAATTGGAAAGAGTGACAGAGACCCAATTGAGACAAACCCAGCTCATAAAAAAAGGCTTATAAGAGAGAGGGACAGAGAGAGAGAGAGAAAGATCAAAATCAGTAGGCAGGGCCATGGATGTTCGGAAAATAGTGGTGGTTGTAGAGGATGTAGAGGCAGCGAGAACAGCTCTCAAATGGGCACTCCACAATCTCCTCCGTTACGGCGATTTCATAACTCTTCTTCACGTCTTCTCTCCCTCAACGTCACGGAGCAAGAAGAAGATGAGGCTGCTACGCCTCAATGGCTACCACTTGGCTCTCTCCTTCAAGGACATCTGCTGCACTACCTTCTTTAACGTGAGTCATTTCATCGAACATCACAACAGCATGATTCATCTGCCCCCCTTCCTTTTTTCCTGTCCTGGAGTTGATTGTTCTTTTTACTAATCACGCTAATGTTCATGTTCATGTTCATATAGATACGATAATCAAGAGAATTGTGTTACAGACAAACATTGAGATTATCGTCACGGAAGGCGATCAAGAGGGCAAGAGGATTGCAGCCATGGTCAGAGAGATTGGTGCCTCTGAACTCGTCGTGGGACTTCATCCAAACAGTTTTCTCTACAAGTAAGTTTCTTCTTCTTTCCAAATGCATCGGAGCATCAAAATCCACTTTTCATCATCATGATTTTCACCGTTTGGCTTACAGTAGAAAGTCCAAGGTTTTTGTTTCAGTCGATTGATCCATCTTTCTAGGAAGGTACAAGAAACAGTCAACTATCTAAACAAGGCAACTCCATTTTATTGGGCATTTTTGGAAAATCACTTATACCATGCCAGAACAGCAGGTCATAGGGCGGAGGTATCTAATCCACAATGGCCACATGCCACGTGGCATTGACATCTCCCCATTTAGAGAAAAGATTAATGAACGTAGTTTTTTTTATTATATGATGGTACATTCATATGTTAATCAATTTGCCATTATACTTAGCAGCCAACTGCCCAATTTTGTTTATCCAATTAAGCTTATAATCTATTTGCGTCTGAAGCCTCTCTGAATAAAAGATAGAATTTTCAGTCCTGATTGTGGGTATGTCCCCATTGTAATCAATGCGAATGATAAATGTGTTGGTCCCTCTAAATCTGGATTATTAGTTTATCTTTCTATTTTGTATTATTGGTTTGTCAATAAAATATAATATAATTTTCATATTTTTTATTTTTTAAAAAATATTTTTTATAATTTACTATTGTAAAATTTGAACAGATTTTCTGTTAAAATGATAATATAACAAAGAAAATGTAAATATAGTGAAAGTAAGGAAGAGTGTTTTATTGTGGTAATAATAGGTTGGCAATGCCCCACAGCGAGATATGGGGCAACTTGAATTGCAGAGTCCTTGCCGTCAAGCAACCAACAGCTCCACCAGTGAGGGCCAAGACTGCAACCCCAACAACGTCACCAGACAGTTCAACCAACCTGGACTTTTCCCAGATTGAGATTGCCAGATTACAGTGAGATTCCTTTCCCCCTCTGATCAGTAATTTCCACCTGCTCCCCTTTCTTTTCTGGGATGCCAAACAACTTTTCTCTTACTCTCTTTGATCCCTTTTTCTGACAGGATAAAAATCTTACTTAGTACATGTACTCTTAATTACTTGCAGACATGCTTATTCTTCTTCTTTCTTCTCTTTTTAATTCAATGCTTTTAATTTTCTATCTCAATCTCTGTAAGCATTTTTTACCATATATTATTTAATTTATTTTCATATTACAATCTCCTTGCTCTACTTTTAATTACTAAAGATTACAGGGTCCCTGATCCTCCACCTTTGAAAATTCCGTATCGGCTATGCCCAGATCCTGCTGCCATAATTTGGAAGTCGAGATCAAGATCAAGAAAGTTGAGCAGGAGCATGTCGGTGTGAGGAGATTAGATTAGAAGGAAAACAGCATGTAGATTTAGGACATTTTGGTTTCATACAGCGGATTGCAATATACAAAAATAAACAATAGTGCCAAGATCATGACAATTATTGTCACAAATTTCTGATTTGTACCATCTAATTTATCATCTGATTCGTAATCAATTTCTTCACTTTTTTTTTTATATATATATCTTGTCAGTATTAATTAACTTTTTTTCAAGGGTTTGATCAAAATCCTCTTATATGTCTTGATTCACAAAAAAATAAAAAAAATAAATGTTTTAAAAATGAGAAAGCGTGATCTAATTTTTTAGGTAAATGCTAATATTATTGTTATCATATATTCTTCTAAATAAAGCTTCAAAACGGCTTTCTCAACTGTTGTTTGAATATTCACACAACAAGTGGAGTTATGTATGTTTGTGGTCAGTCAAAATTTTATTTGATAATATATCTTCATGTCATAATACTATTTTCAAGGAACACGATAAATCATAAAATTGACATCAAATTTTATGTTTTTTTGTTTTGGACGAAACGATAAAATGGTTTCAGCAATTTGGTATGGTGTAGAGCTATTGTTGCTGCATGATTTGTCTTTTTTTAAAGTTCTTTTTATATTAATAAATTTTTTTTAAATTTTTATATAAAATACATTTTTGATAAATAATTATATATATATATTATATTATTAATTTTTTAAAAAATTAATATTTAATATATTTTAATTATTAACTGTAATTAAATATTTGATTAATAATATTATTATAAATATTATTTAAAAATATAAAAAGTTAAATTAATTAAAATTGAAATTATTATAACAATTAAAAATTAAAAGTTAGATATATCAATGATTTTATTTTCTTTTATATCAATTATTTAATAAAATATTAATATTAATTTCAATAATTTATTTTAAATTATTTTATTTAAAAATCATCATATATTATTTTAAAAATATCATTAACTCATAAATTAATTAAGTTGTAATGTTCATCAAATTATGACGGTTGAATTACTTGCATTGGTTGTGGTTGAATAAAGCTCGTAAACCGAGAGCACAAAGATTCTAGTGATTATGAATTTCATAATATATGATTTGGTTGTGCACTTAGATTGGACCGTCCTATATATTATGATAATTGCAATTCTATTATATTATTACTATTTACTATTATATCAAACCTATTTTGTAATATCTTTTAATTTTTTTTATTGAAAAAGATAATTAAATGAAAGGGGGGCAAAAAAAAAAAAGACATGAAAAGGATGGAATCTTCAGGCTGCATAGTTGAATTGGAACTTTAGATTTTAAAGGCTTGAAATTCCGCCTTCAGCTGTGACGGGTCGAGCCGAAACTGTAGCTACATAGCCCAGGCCTGCCTGTCTGGGGCTCAGCAACTAAAACCACAGGCTAAGTCTAAACAAATACTTGCAGGCTTAGCCGCATAATTAAAAAAATTAAAAATAAATGCTTCAATATTTTTTTTAAAAAAAGAAGCCAAAACTGGCTCGGTCAGTTGGCCGTGGCCCGAGTTCCATAACTCAGACCCGTCCCGAGCCACTCGCTCGAGTAGTCATATTCCACCGGCCAGCCGAGCCTTCGCTGCCTCTCTCTCTCTCTCTCTCTCGTTCTCTTAGTTGACAAAAGAGGAAATGTTAAAGCCGTCGAAACTGGGTGAAAAGATGGGCGTCGCGGCTTTGCAAAGCAAAAGCTGATCTTTCTCTCTCTCACTCTCCCAGTCTGTTTTTTTTTTCTTTTATAAAAGAAATCTCTCTTGCTTCACTAACCTCGCTCGGCTCAGATCTGGCTTGGATCCAGCGCCGATCCTCCTCATCTTTCCCTCCATTTTTCTCTCCCTCTCTAAACGACCCTCTTGGTCAGTCACATAGGCGGACACTCCGTGCAAATTCGAGTCTGCTCCGGCGTCTTTTCCGAGCGGCTCCTTGTTTGCTCCAGTTGTGATGTTCAGGTATGATGCAAGAGAGTAGGAGCCCCATTTCAGTGATCTACTGTCAGTCAGTCTAGCTTTACTGCAACTAAAATAACTAGAAACGAAGAATTGTAATTTCTTAGTTTTTACTTGTTCTGATTTATATTTCCTTTTCTGGTTTTCTTGTTCAGGTTAAGTTTGTTGAAACTGGAAAGAAGAAATACTGGCTTTTAGTAGTTTCTCATGAATTTTGGGGTAAGTATAAGAAAAAAAGGCGATTTTCTCTCGTTTGGTTCCTGAGAAAATATGGTGAAGGAAACGAACAACTGATACTACATCTTTCTGTTAAGAAAATGATAAGGTAGTAATGTCTTAAATGTTGTTCGGTCTCATTAGACTGGCCCTTAAATGATCACTCTAGGCAATCCCAAACCTTGTTTAATCCCTTCGGTAGACTAAATACTTCAAACAGTATTTTCAGAGCTTTTAACTTTCTCTTTCTCTGTTTCTCTCTTTTTTAGTAATTTGGCTTTCTCATTTTATCAATTATATGATAATTAATTTCATTGTAAACTTGAATTTTCACTTGGGAAATCCTTTTATGGGTTAAAACATTTTTAGAATGAGTTTACTCCCTGATAAGGCATCTCCAAAATTTTGCTGTTAATTTTTGTGGCGTTTTATTAGCAAGAATGACAACATTGATATCCTAATATTGAAACGGAAAAGTCAGTTGCTTCTAGACCTGCATGTGCATTGTTTTATGACCATAGGTAAGGTGGATGCGACTTTCTTTAAGTTGAAGTTTGTTATCTTCATGGTCTTTCTTCCTCACAGTTTGTTTTGGTCCATTGGATTTTCAGACTGGAACTGTTAGTGGAAAAGCTGGGAATCAAATGGATTGGAACGTGAACAATGTAATCAAAACATATAAAGGTATTGAAACTCACAGATCATATTTATTTTTTTTTTCCCTTTAATGTAGTCATTCAATTATTTAAGGCAGTCTAGCCATTCTGAAGCTCAGCTTCAATGCATACAGATTGGATTTTAATGGGGCTTGCCTCACTGACGTCAGCATCAAATTTATTGTCTTATTGCTTGCTAGAGCATTTTGGTTTTCGTATCCAGCTCATATATCAATGATTGATGGTTTCTCCTTTTGGATTTTAGATGACTTATACTATTGTTAATTCGCATTAAATTTTTAAATTTCACTTTAAATTGTAAAATTCTTTTATTTCTTGGTTAAATCATTGCTCTACTAAAATTAATTCTGTTGATTGAAATGCAAGAATTTTAATTGGGTGAGTGTTTAGGCAATGGGTCTTCTTGTACTTATTGGCAATCGTCACGCTACTATTTCACTTAAACTTCATATATTGACTATATTTATATGCTGGCTTCTAGTCTCACTCTCATTATTTGATCAATTATGAAGAGTAAAAATGTGGAATTGAGACATTATTCTGGATCAGTTATTTATTCTTGTACTTAATAATTTTGATTTTCTCATAAATTTGTAACATTGAATTTTTATTTTTTGGTTTTTATTACTACACTTTGTCAGTGACAGAGATTAAGAAGATACCATAAGGAACTAAATTTGCCAAGGTTTTCTTTTTCTTGTTTTGGTAGTCTAAACTTTCGAATCTTAAGACTTTTAGAGGCATAAATAAGAGTGTTGGTTAGCACCAGCTATAAGAAATTGTTTGCTTTTGAAAACCCTGTTTATCTGGTGATTTCCGCTAATAGTTTGGGACAAGAAAAGACGAGGTTAGTATCTCGTCAATGTATATGCTCCAAGAGAGAAGAAATACCTGCAAGGGAGGCCAGTGAAGCATGATAACAGTGGTATTTATTAACGGCTAGCAGCAAAGCAGAAACAAAATTTCTACATGGCTGGCATCCTTGAGAAGTCTAAGTATCAGAGTATTAGGATAATTCAGTACTTGACACTTTTCAGTGCTAGTATATTGCATTTTGGGCTGAATCGAGACAGGACTGAAGATTCACGAAGTGAAAACTTCTTTTTCCATTCTTTTTCTAGATTCAGAAAGAGAATTCCTAGGTTTGAAATCAATGTTACGTTATCTGTCAACTTGTACGCGAATTTTCCTCAAGGCCACTCAGTTTATTCTTGACCGTTAAATTCAGGACTCTGAAGAGGATGAGTCTCCATCCGTTAGTCAGACTCTCCAACCCAAACTCCTCGGTTATTAAAAAAAAAAAAAAAAGAAAATGGATCTTACATTCTAGCTGGGTTCGTTATGTAGTTTGTTGAGACAATAAGCCATGGAGGGAAGTTATAGAATCCTAACATTCATGGCTAGGAAGAGTAAAGCAAACAATGTGTAAGTTAGATTTCTGCTATGAGAATTAGTGATTCTTTCGGCTACTTATGTATGCTTCTACTTCCAAATTCTTGCTTTCTAAGAATGTTTGGGGTTTATTTCTTTTAAGGATTGAATGCACTGGTAACATGATTCCTTGCCTCTACCCCTCTAAAGGCCAAGGCGTGTAAAAGGAATTCTCTTGTTATAATGTTTATACTTGCGGATATTGGGTCTCTCTGATAACCAAGTGGTTCAGTTTACTTTATTTGCCAATTTACTAGAATACAGCTTTATTTTGACTCTTGGAATTCTTCTTTGTGGATGCTTCTTGGAGTAGATATGGAACCAAAATCCGTGATGGAAATGGGACTCATTCCGATCATTGATCAAGTAGACATTGGACTCGGTTCTTCAGAGAAGGGAAGTGCCCTTCCTCCACCAAAAAGAAAGAAGACAATGACATCAGTTTATCTCAAGTTTTTTGAGACAGCGCCTGATGGGAAAAGTAGGAGGTGCAAGTTTTGTGGACAGAGCTATTCGATAGCAACTGCCACAGGTAAGTGTTCTGTGCTTGGTTCTGTCATCCCTTTTTAAACCTTGTTTATTTTTATTTTTAATCCTCTCTTAGTTTGAATTAAATATACTTTGAAATTTAAATTGCTTACTTCTGGCCGGAACCTCTTATTTTTGTTTTATTTTTCCCGATGAAGGAAATTTGGGAAGGCACCTGAGTAATCGGCATCCAGGATATGATAAGACAGGAGATCCTATCACCACTTTGGCACCGCAAGCCACCACATTAGTCAAGAAATTGCAACCACAAGGAAAAACACCACAGGTGGATTTTGATCACCTGAACTGGTTGCTTGTTAAGTGGCTCATTTTAGCTTCTCTCCCCCCTTCAACCTTGGAGGAAAAGTGGTTAGCAAACTCCTTTAAATTTCTGAATCCATCAATACAACTCTGGCCAGGGGAGAAGTACAAAGCAGTATTTCGTGAAGTTTTCAGGAGCATGCAGGAAGATGTAAGGGCATGTTTGGAACAGGTCTCTTCTAAGGTCTCGGTCACACTCAATTTTTGGACTTCTTATGAACAAATCTTTTACATGAGTGTAACAAGTCAATGGATTGATGAAAACTGGTCCTTCCATAGGGTGCTTCTGGATGTTTGTCGAGTACCTTACCCTTGTGGAGGTTCTGAGATCTATGATTCCCTAGTGAAGGTTCTTAAGATGTACAATATTGAAAACAGAATTCTATCGTGCACCCATGATAACAGCCCAACCGCTGTCCATGCTTGTCATAGCCTAAAAGAGGATTTGGATGGTCAGAAACTGGGGCCCTTCTGCTATATCCCCTGTGCTGCTCGTACTTTGAACTTGTTAATAGACGATGGACTGAGAAGCATGAAACCTGTTATTTCTAAGACCAGAGAGTTTGTACAAGAGTTAAATGCATCAGTAGAGATCTCAGAGGATTTTATTCAATTAACAACGGCATATCAAGAAGGCAGTTGGAGATTTCCACTTGACACTTCAGCTCGGTGGAGTGGCAATTACCAGATGCTTGATATTGTCTGCAAGGTATTTGTTATTTTGCTTTGAGCATATTCCTTTGATGTGAGAAAATTCTCTCCCTCTCTCTTTGTGGCTTAATGATGGCTTGTGATTTAAATTATGCAAACAGGCTGGTAAGTCCATGGATGCTATTATCAGGAAGTATGAGGAGAGCCTGGGCAGTAGGATGCTGCTGAGTCCTTCAGAAAAGAATGTTGTCAACGTCATGCATGCCTACTTGGAACCTTTTTACAAAACCACAAACAACATGTGCACAAACAAGGTTCCCACAGTAGGGCTGGTTCTCTTCTTCATGGATCACATATCTGAGATGATTAGCTTATGCAGAGAATCCCGTAACAACCCTGACTGGCTAAGGAGTGCTGCTGAAGACATGTCCAAAAAGGCTAGAACATACAACAACCAGATTTGCAATGTATTTGTCTACATGACGGCCATTCTTGATCCCCGAATCAAAAGTGAGCTGATTCCTGAGAGTCTTAATTTAGAAAACTATTTAGAGGAAGCTAGAACACATTTCATGAGAAATTATTCTTCCAGCCATTTTTCTTCCATGATGAGTGGATATGGTGCTCAAGAGATTGAAGATGGAGGAAGTGTTTCTTTTGCAGAAGAAATTGCACGTAAGAAACGAAGGGCAAGCATGAGCAATGCCACTGATGAGCTCACTCAATATCTATCTGAGCCTCCAGCTCCAATACCAACAGATGTTCTGGAGTGGTGGAAGGTGAACAGCACCCGTTACCCTCGGCTCTCTGTGATGGCTAGAGACTTCTTAGCTGTACAGGCAACTTCAGTGGCACCTGAAGAATTATTCTGCAGTAAGGGTGATGAGATTGATAAGCAACGGTTTTGTATGCCACATGATAGCACACAGGCTATCCTTTGTATTAGGTCATGGACTCAGGGAGGAATAAAGTTGAAGTACAAGTCAACTGAGATAGATTACGAGAGGTTGATGGAACTAGCAGCTGCTGCAGCAGTAGACAATAGCACTGGTTTGGACAAGAAACAAAAATGATTAGAAGAGACATCAGAGAGTAACAAGAAATTGTAATTTAACAACCTGGAGTGACTTCTGCCTGTAATGTAGCTTATCTCCTGACTGCCACTCATAATTTTCTTCCATACAGGAGTCAGGTGTTTGATTTTTCAATTTCAGTCACTGTTGTATGTATGAAACTAAAACTATACATTTCTGTACAGAAACACAGTTTGAGGATGCTAACCAGAGGGGTAGACAAATTAGTTGATGCTGTATTGTGATTGTAGCACACAAGAAATGTTGTGAAGATTTCTTTATTCTGCTGCTTGTGCCATGTTGTGGTGCTTACTTTGTTACGCCCACATGTATCTGAAACATTCCGATGCTCTTTCTTGAAGTTGCAATTTGGTATTCTGATTCTTTGTGCTCTACAGATGGCTTATGGACATATGAAGATCTCAAAAGAGCTCTGTGGCAAACAGGGAAGCCCAAGCAAACACAACATCATGATGGAAGAGGTATTACCAGATCACTTGCTGAGACTTTTAATGAAAAAATATATGCTGATAATGATTTAACTGTATTATACATCCTGGAGATGAATGGGTGGCCATTTTACTGCAATGCTTTCGACTGGGAATTAGGATAATCTGAATATCCGGTGTGTTAGTTTTCTTTCATGAATAAATCAATTACTTCCATGAGGTTCAAGAATATCTATTTGATGTACTTAGTTCATTGTCTGCAGCAAAGCACTACCGTCAGTGATTTGATAATCTTTCATTTGAAACACTTGTCCCTGGACACCAGTTTCTTGGAAAAGAAACTTGTCCGGCTATGCAAATCTCATCCAGACATATTGGACTAAAGAGCTCTTCCTCACTGGGGAGGTATCTGCAGATGATCCAGAAGGTTTTGATCATACAGAACCCTTCTATTAAAATGGAGAAGTTGACATAACTAAGCTATCTGCAGAATCTTTTAACATGTCTGCAACTGATATAATCACTTAGTTTTTCCCTTATGGTTAACTTCTCTTTTAATTTTCAAAGCCCTCTTCCAAATATGGCTTCAATAATATGCTCCTTGCCACTGACAAATATGGTTTGGTCATGCAAAGTGAAGTTAGAAACGAAATCAAGTTCAGTTGGCAACGGAATACCACAAACCGTACTTTAGGTTTTTAAACTCAAAAATATCAGTTCTTAGTTTGCTTAAAACTTCAATGAATTTGTCAAAACTAAAATCAAGTGTAAACAGGTTTTATTTGGTTAAGATAAAACAAATTACATTACTGTCTGTTTAGTACCAAGATGGTATGCACTACACATTCAAAGATAGTTCTAAATGGTAAATCCCAATGCATGCGACCATAAGTGATGCACTCGCACAGAAATGTGACAAGTGTTGAAATAGAATACTTAAAGCATAAAGAAATTCAAAGGCAATATTCATGTTGAAGCCTGAGGCTTCATTCTTTACCTTTTATATGTTTTAAAATATCCACTATAAGACACTTCTTGGTAAGCTTTAAATACCAATATGAATTCGTTATTCTTTGTACGCTGCAGACAACATGATGGCCTACTAATGTCAAGGCAAACTAGTTTTATTTTTTAATTATAGTTTGACGAGGAAACTCGAACCATTCCCTTGATGCAACAAACAATGATGCCATTTAAACTTTATTATATGAAGGTCAAAATTCACATCATCACACAAGCAATGATGAGGCGCACAGAATTACTTGGATTATAATACATGAATGCCACTCTGAAACAAATAGAGGATAGCACTATTATCCTCTGTCTTATTATCAAAGAAATTGCAAATTCAAGCTAATTCAATATGGTGTAAAAGCATCATTTAGGAGTAAAGAATGAGTAAGAAAGGCTTCGGCTTAAGTGTTGAAAACCCACTCTATTTTACTAAACCCCTTGTGCGATGCCCGCCAGCAAAATGAATGTCATAAGAGAAACTAAGGCAAGAAGAGCCTTCTTCATCTAGGCCGAACCTTCCTATATCAAAAGGTGCTCCTTCCCATATTCACGCACAATGACAGGCACACTGGTAGGTGGTATCTACAGAAATGTCAAAAGCACAGACAGTAAAAATCAAATAATTAAACAAATTTTAAGCATCAAAAAGTATGAACTTTCCCATCAGAACATAACTTACCATTCCATAATCTGTAATGATCATAGAGATGTATGCTGAAGGAGTGGCATCATACCTGCGATAATATGACAATATGATAAGACATACAAGAATCATTTCGGGAAAGATTACTTGTTTACTTGTTTCCCTTCCCTCAAAAAAGAAAATATCGAAAAGCTTACATTAAATTCAGGAGCTGAAAATTTCCTTTATCAGTCCAATTTTCAAGATAATTCACATCTAGTCTTCCAGGGACCTTTGCGATAGCATCTGGATCACCTGCAAGCAATTCAGGGATGATCTTGTGTAAGTGTCTCTCAAAACAAATTGATACAGAATTAGAGGATAGGTAAAAGCAATATCAGAATCAGGTAAGTGTAACAGACAAACCTAGTTCGTTAGAGCAGATTGAATCAAGCTGAACCCTTTCATGAAATTTATATGCTTCGCAGCAGATTATGACTGGAACACGGAATGCATGAGCAACCATAGCAACACATGCAGTCCCAACCCTTGAATATACAGTTCCATTAGACAGGACAGAGGAAGCCCCAAGAAAAACTCGTGTGACTTCATGCATAATATAAGAAACAGCATTTATATGAGTATATGTACAACTCAAGCCCTTAGCCACCAGCCGACGAAGTAGCTTTTGCCCTTCAAGCTTTGGACGTGAGTCCACTACCACAACACGAAACTGTTTCCCAAGCTCATGAGCATGTAACAGGATCATCTCAACAACACAAGATGATCCATAAGTGAGAAGAACATCCCCATCCCTGACCTTTGTAGCCGCATGCCTAACTATCACCTTGTCTGCAAGTACGATCTTCTCGTTTATGAAACGATCAATATCTGAACAGAGAGCAGCCTTTGCTTCTGATTCAGAAAGACCTAAAGGTAACTTGGCAATACGACTCTTCAGAAACCTAATAGCATTACCCATGCTCATACATAGTGGCCGGCATTCAATCAAAAATGAGACATAACTGCTAATTTTGGCAGTCAGATCTCTTGCTAGAGTCTTTTCTGGTGGTGTGTAGTAGTCTTTGATGGCTTCTTGGAATGCCTGAAGCATCGCTATACAACGAGCATTACCCCCAGATATGTCTCCTGCCAAAAACTGCAGTCCTACCTGACAATACATACATTGTTAAAGGAACTTGTACACGTACAAACACCTGCATACATACCATTAAAGATGTGGATGATACAGTTCAGACATGAACACGAACATCATCAAGGAAGCAGATTGTATTTCTTATTCAATGTTCCTTTCTTGAAAAAAGAAAAAAGAAAAAGAGAGTTCTGGTAAATAAAATATGTTGTTGGGGCTAAAAATGAAATTGTCTCACTCAAGCTTCAATCATGCCTACAACAAGACCCCTAAATTGATCAACATTAAGAACATGATATAACCAAAATGCCAGTGTCCACAGAATCCTATAACATTGAGATGCTGGCAAGATGGAAATCTCAACAAAGGGGTAAACTCGGCCAATATTTTAACAGTCTCAAATTGTGTACTTGACTGTGTTGAGATGATCTTCCACAAACGGTGGTCTCAATTGAAGGCGAACTCTAACCCTATAGGTTTAAGCGATCCTGAAACTGAAATAATAAACGATCCTGAAACCGAGTCTATTGGGCACAGAAATCTCCATACTGGGGCTGACATATTGCCAAAAAGAATATGTCGAGGACACTATGTAAGTTGTTAGAAATCATTTCAAACGTCCCAAAGACACTTCCAATACTCATATACAAAAGCAGATACAACATCAAGACCCCAGTGCCACACTTAAAAGGCATAACTGAACAATTACGTAAAGAAATTATTTGAGTATGCTAGGAAAAAAAGGCATCCAAATTGGCATGTAAAATGTTTGATCATGATTTATTTATAAATTTCAAACCTTTGAGCAATTAAAACTTAAAAGTGATCAAATGATAATTGTTTGAATTACAAAAATCTTAATTCCAAAATGCACACAAACACACACAAGGTATCCATGTCTAGTTCATTAAAGGCCATTTTTGTGACCATGTCAGGCTGTACTCAATCCATAGCTGCCAAAGTGACCACATTTATAAATAGATCAAATTACACTTCATATCTGAAATCTTATAGAATAAAGTCAAACAATGAACCTGTCTTACTTAACTAGCTGAACAAAGTACCTTGCAAACAGCAGGATGCATGGGATCAAGTTGGAAAAATTTTGACTCTAGATCAGGTAGCTGAGTGCCGTGTTCATACTGAGGCAGATGTCGGAACAACTCGACTCTGTTCTTAGCCTCTATCTGATTAACCACCGCACGCTTTTTAGCCTTCTCAACTCGATTCTTATCATCAAATTGCATGCGTGGTGGAAGGACATCTTTCTTCTTCTCTTTTTCTGGTGGACGTTCAACTCCTTTTCTGTCAGAAGCTGCAATGGAAGGGGTGGCAGGAGCACTGTCTTTCTTTTGTGAGGGCTGCTTCACAGGTTTGCCAGGAGCTGCTCCCCCAGATGCAGCTACGGCTTTGGTTCCTTCAGCTGTAAAAATACCACAAATGAGGAACACAGAAAGAGATTCTTACATCTTACTGCTATAATATAGTTTCATAGATCAATAAATTGAAATAAACGTGAGAACAAGCAAAACCCTATACCATTTCCAAAAGTAGATGACATAATGGGACTGATCAGAAACAAGAAATACACCATTTGCGAAAAAAGATTAAAGTTTTATCAAAATCTGAGACAAAAATGTCGTTGTCTCAAAAGGGGATATCAATCTTCCAAAACATGGAGCAGCCTGCTGCAAGTAACCCAGAAGGAGACTAATTTTACATACAAGACTTGAGATTTTGGATAAAAGGAATATAAATTTTATGACCTTTTGCTGCTGCTTTTGCAGCTCGTTGAGACTCTTGCAAGGTACGCCTTTCCGCCTTTGTAGTTTTGGCTTTCAATGGCTTGGAACTTGATGGTGGCCCATTTTGTGATTCCAAAACAGCCACTGCACTTTTTTCTGCAAGATTTCGTTCTACAATTATATGCCACAAAATGTTTCAAAGAAACGAAGGTTTCAAAAGGACTACAATGTTTGAACAAACAATCACCAATTTGTCATAACCGATCAACCATCTCTACAGAACTTACTCTACATTTAAAGGACAAACAAGCATAATGTTCAAAACATTAAAAAATAATTTGATAAAATAATAACCTGGTATAAAAAGACATTGGGCCAGATTTGCTACCGCTAGAAGCAAACAAAGGAATGGATGCAATTGACAACCTCAAACAGAAAGTTTAACCAAATTCATGACAAAAGCACCAACCAATTTTTAAAGAGGCTCAACTTCCACCATGTATTCAGGTCTAACCTGTAAGGATATACATTGATCTGGCCTCCAAATTATCCAAATGAATTTTAGAGTCACCCTTCCACCTTTTTAAAGAAGCAATTCTGCCTCGAGCAAATTGATTCCTTTGTAAATATAGGGCGAAATTCGTACTGATTTAAATCCAGGGTCAACCAAAATCCATTCGTTCATCAACCTCCATGACCAATTCCAAAAGCTTTAAACATGATCACCTTGTGCATCATTCATCTTAAAGTCCTAATCCCACATAACACTACATATACTTCAAAACAATTCCTCAACTTTCACCAGACGAACACCTGGATGATATTACAAACTACAAGACCATGAAAACCAAACACATCCATACATACATATATAAAGAACAGAAGTACAACAACCACTGACCATTACCAGATGCTCCAAGGCTCTTCTTCGCCACCAAACCCGTTACAACCTTGACTTCTGTTGCAAGATTCTCGGGATCCTTAACAGCAGCCATAGTCAAATCGAAACCCCCGCCTGGAAAGCTAGATGCGAACTTGGCGGAATTGCTCCTCCGCGACAACCCCAAGGAGGTGGAATCATCAGACAGCTCTCCATCCCCGACCCTAACGCTGCTCGCCGACGGGGAGGCCCCCAGCAGCGACTCCAATGGGTTGTAGCTGCCAACCGGCAGCAAATGCTCGGTAGAAGGGTGCCTCCGCAAGGCGAGACCCGGCACCGGAAGAGGTACAGCGCGGTTGGCAAGGTTGGCGAGGTTGTCGGAAAGGTGACGCGGTGGCGGTATCATTACAGGAGAGAGCAAGTTGCTCGCAGGGGATTCAGGGAGAGTCGGCGAGCCGGAGTCAGGCGGGCAGGACTGAGTCCGACTCGGCTGCGGTTGCGATGGCGCGTTGGGAGTGAAGAAGCCCACTTGCCGGACCTTGGGGACCGTGAGACAGCCGCGACGCGCCTCCATGGAGCGTGCAGTACAGTCGCGGGGCTGTTTATTCCGTTGTAGAATATGAAAAATACTAAAATAGGCGTCAGCTATCCATGGCTGTTGGCTTGAATTGCAGAGGGAGAGAGGTTAGGGTTTTTTTTTTTTTTTTTGCTGGGAAGCGTGTGCAGAGATGACCAACAGTTACGAAAAACAGGCGGCTTCTGCAACTGAGAAAGCTCAGTTTGCGTGGCATAAAACTCAGAATATTGGATAAAAATTATTCTTACAGAACAACTTTGAATGGACGGTTGTAAATTGAGGAGTAAAAGCTATTATAAAACTTTTTTTATTATATTTTATATTATTGATGTTGAAAAATACTAATATTTAATAAATAATATTTTATTAAATAAATATTTAAAATATTAATTATCATTTTAATTTTAATTTTATTGTTTTAATTTTTTAATTATATATTAAAAATTTTCATTTAGTTAAATTTTAATTTTTATTTAAATAGATATGAATTAACAATTTTTAGATAATATTCTCATAAATGAAAATAACATTATAGACTTTAAAATAAAATACATTGACGATACTAACCCTAGAATCTAACGCGTCTAAAACCAATATTAATATCGAGAATATTTTTATTTAATTATTATATTTTTAAAAAAAATTAATTCTGAGTTTTAATTAAATGGTAAAGCTATTGGCAATCTTAACAACAGAGGGTTTATCTGGATCGATTCACTGACATTAAGATTTGTATTTTTACTTTTAAAACATCAAGGTGTGTTTGATAATACGAATTAAATATTAAAGTTTTATGAGAAAATTATTTTAATTTTTTTAATTATAATTTAAATAAATTATGTATTTTATTTTAAATTTATGTAATTTTTAGTTTACAAGTTATATTTTATTAATTTTTAAAATTTTAATTATATGAAATTAAATAAAAATAATTTTAATATTAAAAAATTTAAAAATTTTGTGATCATGGGTTGATTATTTATTTATATTCATATAAAATTTTAATTCAAAATTTATTATATAAGATTTAAAACTTGAGTAGATTTAATTTTAAATTTTTTATAATAATGAAATTAATTTATGTTGAAAATTTGAATGTATAATTTAAAAATAAAATGAAGAAATTTATATTAAAATGAGTGCAAGGATTAGATTTTTTAAATATTTATTTTTGTTTTATTTGATAATAATAGTTTAAAAGTTTTAACAAATTGAATCGAATTTTGAAACTGGAAAAAACAATTCAAGTAAATTTTAATTAATTTATTTGATTTAAATTATGTATTATTTAAATAATTTTGCAAAATAATTATAAACAAATGCATATTTCTTTTTGAATTCATTTTTTCAATTTAAATTTTTTACTTGTTTTTATGATTTTTCTGAAATTTTAACAATATTTATTTTTTAAAAAATAATATTTAAAATATTTTAAGATCTTTAATGATAATAATTTAAATATTATTTAAATTCATTAAAATTTTCAAATTAAATTTTATTATATAAAATTTTTATATAAATACAAATTGTGATATGACTCATCAATCAATGGTATTCATAGACATTATTGGCAAGATGAAGAACAATATTTTTTTTGGATATTTTAAAATTTTTTTGTGTTAAATTTTTATAATATTAATTTTTTTATTTTATACTTTATTCCTTGATTTTTTATTTATTATCTTCTATGTCATATAAATATAAATGTACAGAATATATCTTTTTATTTCATGGGTTGAATGAAGAAATAAACTTAGAATTCTTTTTACATACTTTTTGAATTTAAATATTTTAATTTTAGATTTTTTAAATATTATTTAATTTAATTTAATAAATTAAAATTTAATTCTCAGTCTATTTGAACATTAAATTTGTGTGATAACAAAAAAATATATGTATATATATCTCAAAATTTTATATAATTTTTATTTTATAAAAAATATTAGTTTACAAGAAAATGTTAATGAATTATATCAGTAAAAGTAATACTGGCAGCATCATGATAATTTCTACTCAGTTGAGATTAATGGTAAGATAAAGGAAAACAACCATTTTATTTTTCATAAATTGAACTCTATATGATAATTTTATTTACCTTTCTCTCACCCACATGGAAAAGAGAAAAAAAAAAAAAGAATTATGCTTGATAGAATAATTTCTTTTTAAAATGAATTAATATGAAATTATTGTGACTATATATATATTTAATAGTTGCATTACTTCTTGTCATAGGTTATGTACTTCCATTTAATTGAATTCATATGATATGGAGATTGAATGTTTTAAATTATAATTTTGAAATTAACAATAAAAAATTAGAAAAATAAATTCTAAATATTAAGATAACAATAAGCAAATTCATTTGTCAAAAATCATCAAAATGTGGTTTACAAAAGTGATTTTCATTAACTTAAAAGGAGTCGGTCCATGAAATTACAAATATCCTTCTTGTGGCTTGACCCAAATCCATAGAGTACCACATAAGGGTCAATAAGGCAAGTGCCCTGATGGTGCACCGATGTGGACCTATCTATTGGGACTAAATGTGAATAGAAGTACCTTGCAGTCTGATGGACCACTAAGGAATTAAGAATCTTGGATTCATCCCTTCCCAATCAGCACTACCTGCAGTCAAATATCTTACTTTCTAGTCCTTTATTGATTCAGAAAGAAACAGGCCATCTGCCCAGGAAACATATACTGTCTGAATGAAAATCAACCGCTGGTTGGTGACGAGAGATGGCAAGCCCAGAGAAAGTCCTGTCTGATTGAGTGATACGAAGTGCTCTTAGGCCATGAAACCAGTTGGGTACTAAGCTGCTGGAAAGACAGACTGACTTTCAGGCTACATGATATTCAGGGTGAGCGTTGTCATTGCAGCAGCAGCTGTTACAGTTTCTCAAAAGCCAAGGCATATCTCCGACCACTTGGGTACTTATTGCTTGTTTAAGCTTCAACCTAGCTTTAATGGATGTTCTTGTTACTCAGGGTTGTTTTGTTTGCAGGGATCGATGAAGATGGCTCTAGTTTCCAACAAATTGATGGAGAAGAAGAAGAAAAGTTCAAAGATGAACTTACAGTATATGCTCGCTTTCTGTCTCTCCCTCTCCTTTCTCTCAATCTCTCTACCCTTCAGAACTTGACATCAAGCTGATCTGTTGCAGGAAGAGAAAGTGCAGGAGGAGAGGAAGATGAAACAAGACATGAAACTGAATCCAATGAGAAGAAGAAACTGTGAAGAAGTGAATTGTGATACAGAGCTTTGACAGACTCTGCCAGAGGAGTTGGAGCAGAGGAAAGCGACTCTTCAAGGGAAGTTGCTTCAACTGTACAGGCTCAAAGAGAACCAATCACATTTTTTCCAGCTACAAAAGCATTTACAGGACAAGATGGCAGAGACCCAGATGCTTAATAACACAATCCATTCACTGAAATCTGAGATAAAGCATGTTGAAGAAGAAATCAAAGAGGGTGTCATGGCAGAGAAGCAGCTGATGCCACTGTAGACCAAAGGAGAAGGCTGATAACGATGATTCAAAAACAAGTATCAGAGTCTTAAGACTTCGAATTTGGACTCCTCTTCCTGTGGATTGGACTCTCAACAATCAAATGGTTTGAACCTAACTGCCCAAAAAATGGGTCCAAGTTCTGCCACTTCAAAACATTCCAATGCAACAAGTATAGGCCCAATAGAAAGAGATCTTACTTTGTAAATACAGAGTTAAATTTTATACATAATTGATCAAGTTGATTAACAAATCTGTAATCGTTACCTTACTTATAAATACACAGTATGTGGTCTCAAAGAGATTTGAGCAGCCACCATCTTCACAAGAGAAATACCTAGCAGCTTTTACAATATAATACAATTTTATCTTGGTATCAAAGCCTCCTAAGGTCTGTTGCCATGACCTCTTACAGGTGACTCTAGCTTCAACAACAGTGCTCTTATCAATCAAAACTCAGCATTTTTTCTTTTTCTGCATCACTCAATTTTCAATTCAGCTTTAAGTTTGACAGAGAAAACTATGTTATATGGAAGAACCAAGTATTAGCTTTGGCTAAAGGACACAAAATAGAATGATTCCTGCTGAGAAGAAAGACTTGTCCACCAGCTTTCGTTAATTCGACAGATGAAGAAGGGAAAGCAAAGGAAATAGAAAATCTTGCATTCCATGATTGGATTCAACAAGACCAGCTATTGGCAAGTTAGTTAATGTCCATCATTTCTCTAGACATACTCAGTCAAATCAAAATAGACACTACTGCATATGGAATATGGTCAAGTATTGAAAAATTATTTAGAACCCAGATGAGGTCTAAATAAATGCAGTTGAAGTCCACACTCTACTCTACAAAGAAAGGGTCAGCATCAGTCACTACTTGTTACAGCCAGCTCAAAGGCATAGTTGACAGTTTAGCCTTGATAGGTAACCCAAATTTTGACTTAGAATTTGTCACTGCATTGCTCATTGGAATAGGCAACGACTACGATGCAGTTTTTATCAATGTTCAGTCTAGGTCTGATGAGTTAACATTACAAAAAATCTTAGCCTTATTACTGAGCCATGAATAAAGAATAGAACAGTACAGTCAAGAGTCATTTAGCAGTATGCACCCCATGGCCAATATAGCGATGAACAAGAACCAAAAGAATTTTACCTCATGGAGGAGCAGTAATAATAACTTCAATCGTGGCCAAACCAGAGAGGGAAGAAATGTCGAGGAAAAGGAAGAACCACAAGCAGATCAACTTGCCAAATCTGCACTAAACAAGGTCATGTAGCATATGACTGTTGGTATAGGTTTGAAGAATCTTTTCAAGCTCTTAACCATAGCAACAACAATGGAAATCAGAATGCCTACGTGGCCTCTACTGAATCCATAGTTGACCCTGGCTGGTATACAGACAGCGGAGCTTCAAGTCATGTCACTACAGAGCTGGACAATCTGTCCCTAAGGTTTGACTACATTAGTAAACAGAAACTGGTCATTGGTAATGGTCAAACCCTCAATATTTCTCACATAGGTCATACTTATTTACCTACTTGCTTACCTAATGTCAATTTGTATCTCAAAAATGTTTTGAGAATACCTACAATTTTCAAGAATCTTATTAGCATTTCTCAACTCGTTTGTGATAATAAAGTATTTGTGGTTTTTGATGACTTTCATTGCTTTGTGAAGGTCTAAGTAACCAAGAAAACGTTGCTGAAAGGTCAAGCTAAGGATGGCCTCTATCTACTGCTTCTACTAATTTTTACCACCAGTCACCCTTCTAGAAACAGACCAAACAGCAACAAAGCAGTTCAATGTCTTGTCAATTCTAGGTTGAGTCGAGGTAGTCCACCTCATCTTTTTTTTTCGAATTCTATGTCTGTTAATGCAGACCTATGGCATAGGCGTCTTAGTCACCTATCAGACACAGTCTTTAGGAATTTAAAAAAATCTTGTATAACTTTTTCTAAAGTTAATACAAGTTCATCTTTTTGCTCAGCATGTGCAATTGACAAGAGCCATAGACTACCATTTTCTCTTTCACACACTAAAACTAATGCACCCTTAGAACCAATTCACACGGATCTCTAAGTCCGTCACATGTCCCTTCTAGACAAGGCTTCAAGTACACATGGATTTACCCTTTCCATGATAAAACACAAGCACTATCCACCTTTATACACTTTAAGAAACAAATTGAAAATTTGCTAAACACTAAGATTAAAACATTTCAAAGTGACGAGGGGGGGGGGGAGAGTATAGATCGTTCTTACCTTTTCTTCATCAAGAGGGCATAGCATTTCGACATCCATGTCCACACACTCATCAACAAAATGGAAAAGCTGAAAAGAAATATAGACACATCACTGAGTTAGGTTTCACTTTCCTCAGTCAAGCTTCACTAACTTTAAATTTTTGGTGGGAAGCATTTCATACAGAAGCTACCACTCTTATTCTGTCTAACAAATCCCTATTAAAGTTACTCTTCAATCAAAAACCTAACTGAGGACTTTTGGCTGCTCATGTTACCCACATCTTTGACCTCATAACAAGCACAATATAGAATTCAGATCCACTAAATGTTTGTTTTTAGGATACAGTCTTAGTCACAAGTCCTAATCATAAAGGATATTACTGTCTACATCCCTCTAGACGTTGTTATATCACTAGGAATGTTAGGTTTAATGAATCTGAATTCCCCTTCCATACCCTCTTTCCTAACTCGAGTTCCCTTTCCCCAGCTCACCCATCTCCTTCTCCTACCTCTGTCTCTATTCACACCTACCTCAATCCTACCTCTGGTGGAAAGTGTAATAGTAGTGACCTTCAGCAACGTATTTCTAGTGCTTCAATTGTACAGGCTCAAAGAGAACCAATCACATTTTTTCCAGCTACAAAAGCATTTACAGGACAAGATGGCAGAGACCCAGATGCTTAATAACACAATCCATTCACTGAAATCTGAGATAAAGCATGTTGAAGAAGATGGTGTCATAGCAGAGAAGCAGCTGAAGGCAGCGAAGAAGACCACAGAGGAACTGCAGACGAGAAGTCATGCCACTGCAGACCAAAGGAGAAGGCTGATAACGATGATTCAAAAACAAGTATCAGAGTTTCAAAGCAAGGATTCCTCCATAAAAGATGCTATAATTGCGAAGAGGCTAAAAGCCATGGAAGTTATTGAGTTAGAAGCTTTGGAGACGAAGAGGAGGAACAAGGAACTTGAGTACCAGAAGAGGGTATTGACACTTGAGCTGGTGGCTGCTCATGCCAAGATTACTGCACTCTCTAACATGACAGAGGTAACTGAAATTGCTTCTTCAATTTACAGAAACTAGGACTGTCAATGATACTTCATCATCTTCTTTCATTTAGTTTTCATATACTGTCCTTGCTACGTGGGTGCTGGTGCAGAGCAAAATTACTTCCACCATTGAAGAGGAGATGAGTATGTTAAGACAAGCCAATGAAGTTCTAGCTGAAGAAGTTGAGAGGTTGCAGAAGAACAGATTTTGTATTGTTGAAGAACTGGTGTACCAACGCTGGCTTAATGCCTGTCTGAGATTTGAAGCCCAGAATTATCACCTGCCATCAACAAGGACCTCCAAAGATGATATGGGCAAGAAGACAAGCCCCAAATCTCATGAGGAACCTGATCAACCAACGTTTGACCCCTGTTTCTGATTGCATTTCTTCTTACACCTCTTCTACAGAAAGTACCGTTCCACCATTGACAGCTCCTCCAGTAGCCAAAGGAGTATAATTAATAAGAAACTCAGTATCCAAAGGTGGGGGAGGAGCAAGGATGGCTCCCATGCTGTTTCGTCACTGGACAAACAAGTCCTTTGAGCAGAACTGGTCTGATTCGAAGGTTTCTGCTTCAATGGTTCCATCAAAATCATCAATGGTGAGTAGTACTGTGATCGTTTCAGGGTCCAGAGAGAACCAGGCCCAGAATTTTGCAGAATCTACAGGGAAAGTTGGTTTCTCCCGTGCAAGAAGAGTTTCTTTCAACGACGCAGTTGAAACAGTTCATTCAACAAACCAAGATCCACCCAAATCAGAAGAAAAGCCATTTCATAACAAGGGATCAACAACTCACAGATCTATTACGACAGCACGAGCTGAATCTCCTGGAGAACAACAGAACTACCCATTGTCGCTTTAAGCCATGCCAGCAAAGACTATCAATACAAGTTATCCAACTCCGAAGCCTATCATCAATACCCGAGTAGCCAGAAGAATTGAAGATGTGGATGCAAATGAGTCGCCTCCAAGGATTGCTGAAGTGTCTCCTGCTGAAAACAACGTTGATACACACAGAGTTCATTTATGGCAGCCGCCTTCTTCTTTCTCCTTATGTTACTTCTTTAATTCTTACTCATTACTGCTGGGATCTACCAGGTTGAGTATTGGGTGATTATCGGATATCTGCTTTTGTTTCTCCTTTTTGGGTTTTTCTTGTTTCCTTCCATGGCGGACGAAGAAAAAGTCTGTATGCGCACCAATATCAAAGATTGCTAGATCTCTATCTCCAATCCACGTGTCTCGTTGCATGTACCCAAAAGCAGACTCTCCTTACACCTGTCACCCAACCACGGTCTTCTGCTTCGCTTCTTAACACCAACTTTTCTGTTTGTCTGTCTCATTCTTTTTTTCTCTTTCTCTCTCTTTCTCTCTCTTTCCCTGAGCTATCCAACGATGGCTGACCGAACTCCTGGCCAGCAGAGAGCACCAAGACCCATCCCAACCACCACGACGTTTCTACGTCACATCCAAGCCCGTGCACCCACCTCGTCCCAACTCATAGGATTCTTGACCCTCTTCATCTCCGGCGCCATCCTCCTTTTCCTCACCGGCGTCACCGTCACTACAGTCTTCTTGGGTCTGATCTTCTTCATGCCTTTGATCATCCTCTCGAGCCCCATATGGGTTCCTATCGGCACCGTTCTCTTCGTCACCACCGTTGCGTTCTTGTCCGTCTGCGGGTTCGGGGTTGCCACCGTAGCGGCTACGTCGTGGACCTACCGGTACTTCCGGGGCATGCACCCGCCGGGGTCCGATCGGGTTGACTACGCCAGGAGCCGGATCTACGACACTGCAAGCCATGTCAAGGACTACGCCAGGGAGTATGGTGGGTACTTGCAGAGCAAGGTAAAAGACGCAGCCCCCGGTGCCTGAGAGGGGTCTGTCGACCCGGCTCTGTCGGGTCGTCATAACGGGTCGTTGGGCTAGAAATTCTTGAGACCCGGTTTTATCCTCCTTTTGTTTATTTATGGTGCTACTTTTTCTTTTTAAATTTTGTTTGAGTCTTTTTATTTTTTTATTTTCAATGCTTAAAGGAATGGGAACCTTTGTTTGTTTGCAATGAAACTGAGAGTTGTATACGAAATTCTAGTTTCTTTGATCCAATTTTTTTTGTTAATTTTAGTAAAATAATATTTGTTTATTACCCAAATCACAATCAACAGAAATAAGAACATATCCAATTTTTTTAAAAAAGAAAAAAAAACAAAACTTTGTTCTTCCCGTGATTAAATTTGATTTCGTTTATAATCGATCATTATATTAATTTGTTATAGTAATATTACAATCAATTTTTAAAAATTGGTTCCATCTAATTTTTGATGTTTTGTTTAATTAAAGATTGTTAAGCTGTCTACAAATAAATTTGAAGTATATTCAATTTTTTTATTTAGTAATTCATTATTTATTTTAAAAATTTAAAAGTGTTCGTAATGAAATAATTTTATAAAATTATAGTGATTTTAACAAAATAATAAAATCATATATTTAATTTCTACTTGTAAATCACTTTATAAGATGATGTACTTGTGTTTCATGTTTAGATTTACATATATATATATATGTATATATATTTATAGATGACCAATAATTTTAGAAAACAATATATTATCCTTATGCACATTTACATTTTGTTTTTCACTTAAAAATAAAATAAAATTTATGTTTTTTTTTAATTAAGTGATAGTATGTTAAAATTTTTATTAAAAAAATAGTTATTATTTTGAACTGTTTTATCGTATAGTATTAAATTTTTGATTGTTTGATTATAATCTATATATATATGAATTTTACTATTTTTTGCATTGAAATTAAATGAGATAAATTGATATTTTCAATTTTATCAAAGTTAATTTTATAAATATAAATTTAATAATTATTGATGTTATAAATATTAAATAAATTTACCGATGATGATGCAAAATTTAATGAACTTAAAAAAAATGTTAATGTATTTCCTAACAAAAACGAAAATGTTAATGTATATTGCCATATTTCATTAATGATATAATGGATAAATATAAGAAAAAAATAAACTTTCTGCTTTTGTTTCAATTTTTTGATTATGTAAACAAAATTTTAATTTGAATCAATTTAAATTTTATTAAAAATTTAAAATATATAAATTAAAGATTATATATAATAAATATTGATTTAAAATTTTACTGAGATGTAAAAAACTTCTATAGGACCAGCTGAACATGCTTCGGGACATCGGGGCTCCCGCATCAGAAAGAAGAGCGGCACCTCAACCGCATTAGCAGTTCGAGTGGAATCAGACTAACCCGAGATCAAGGAAGACATTCCTCTCCCGTGGGAAGAGCTCGTTCGCCAAGTCCGAGCTCCCACTTTATCGTCGATAACGGCTCTCTTCGATGCTAGCAACCGCGTTTGACCCTTTTCGCGCTTCTTTCAATTTCCTTACATTCTAGCTGAAGGAGAGACTTTACCTTTACTTCAGAGAGGAGCAGCGCTACGCGGGCCTATACTTCGGCTACTAATAAGGGGGGTGGGGTTTGACAAATCAAGACTGGGGAACCCAACTCAATTATGCCATAGGATTACCCCTCTTTGAATAAGTCAAATTACCCTTTATATACCGGAAATTCTGCTTCGCTGCTTTCTACTTGGCTGTACAAGATGAGTTTCAGTATATTAAGAAAAAGCCCGCTGAAGCACTGGAAAAATTTAGACTTCTAGCACTTTTCAAAACCATTCTTCAGCCATACCAGACTAATTCCGTCGATTTCTAATCATCTTCCCTATAAGCAACATAAATCAATTAGATGAAAAAAAAAAGTAGAGAATCCGTTGATGAGTTTATTTGTTTTTAAGGTATCTATTCTTTTTTTACTATAATATCTTGTTTCAACAGTGAGATTATCATCAAACAAAATTTTAAAATGAATTTTGACTTAAATTTTTTATAGAACGTTTTTTAATTTTGTAAGTATTTAAAATATATTTTTTTAAATTTATAATATCAAAAATTTTAAAAATTCGTAAAAAATAATATTATATAAAAATTATTTAAATTTAAAAAATGGACTTGAAATATAATTTTATTGAAGAAAATATAAATTTTTTATAATAATTTAAATTAAGTTTTAATTTGAATCAAATTAAAAAATTAAAGTTCAATTTGTTACTTTTTCAATATAAGAATTTGATTGGTTATATAAGGTAAACATTTAGATTTAATAAGATTTTTATCTTTTATTTTTATTTTTATTTTTATAATATCAAAAATTTTACAATTTTATAAAAAATAATTTATTAATATATTAAAAAATAGATACATAATTGAACAAAAAATCAAAAAACTGAGATTTAAAATCATTTCCAATAGTTTTTTTTTTTATATTTATCCATATTTAAAAGCTTATATAAAAATGATGTTAGTTAACTTGGACACAAATCTATTTAAGGTTGCCAATCTTTTTGCCAACCAGTGGACCTCTTCTCGGTGCTTCCATGTTAATGGGCTTCCACGTTAATGATTGCTTTGATGTCCCTTAAGATTAGTTTTGATCTCTTTATGTCATCATGAATCTTAAGAATTTTTTGAGGATACTTTGAAAATACACTTATTAGGTTTTAGCTTCGTATCATATTTTCAAACACCGTAAAGATCTCTTGTCTTTTGTATAATTGAGTTTTTTTTTTTTTTTGATTTTGACATTATCCATATATACCTTGACATTCCTCCCCAACTGCTTTGGTTGACAAGTTGTTGGTATGTGACTCCTGTATTCTTTAGGCCAAATGACATTACCTTGTAATAGTATGTACACAGGTTAGTAATAAAATAGGTTTTTTTCTTTATCTTTAGGGTTTATCCTAATTTGATTATAGCTTAGATTAGGCATCCATGAAGTTTACTAACTCGTGTCCCTAAGTGTTGTCTACTAACTAGTCAATCCTTGGCAGGGGGTAGCTATCCTTTGGTTAGGCCTTGTTGAGATTTGTTTCCATAATGAATCCTACTTTTAATAGTACTTCTACCTCTAGCTTGATCGCCTGTTAGATTCTGAAGAAGAGTTCTTTTCTTTTAACTAATTGGTCTAATGGCTGAGTTAGCACTTAACCTATCATCCATGCAAAAGTATCAATGTTAGATTTCAAAAAATTTATCAAGTAATCTCCTAATTGCTTTTCAAGTTTCATGTTAACCTTGGTCACCCGATTGAGTTTTTCTCTTATTTGCAACTCTTTGAGTTGTTCCACTGCCTCTGTTTGGGCCACAGACTTCTCATCCTTTAGGTCTAAAATGATCTGACATGTAGACCTGACCGCGATTCAGTTCAAACCGATGAATCGAACCGTAATCGTAAAGTTTTGAACTGAACCGAAACCAGTATAAATAGTTTTGATTTTGGATTGTAACCGAAATTATTTTAAAAATGATTTGGTTATGGTTCATGTAAATTTTGAACCGAAATTGAAACTGACGGTTCAAAACCGACGGTTTTGGTTCAATTTCTAATTAAATTAATTTTTAAAATATTAAAAAATTTTAATTTAAAAATTATTAAAAATTAATTTTAAAATTATTAAAAATAATTTTAATTTTAAGATATATATTTTTAATAAATATGATTATTTTTATTTTTAATTTTATTAAAAATTATAATTAAAATATTAAATACTAATTTTTCTTGAACTAATTTTGAACCAAATGTAAATCGAACCAAAATTTAAATCGAACTTGAATCGAACCTAAACCGTTTATAAACTGAAATCGAACCTAAACCGTTTATAAACCGAAATTGAACCTAAACCTAAACCATTTTTGAATCGAACCTTAACTGGAACCGTAGCTTAATAGTTCAGATTTCGGTTCATCTTAACCATGAACCTTGAACAGACGGTTCGAAATCGAAACCAAATTGAACCCGAACCGTGGTCAAGTCTACTAACATGTCAACTAAGACTTACCTTTAAGTGACATCATATAACACTAACGTGCGATCTGTTGGTCCCCTTTCATTGTTGCCATTCTACCCGACATTTAGAACTTCATTACCAAATGATACAACGAAGTGATGGCTTATAAAATGTTCAAACACAGTTGCACTATTATTGTGTTGTAGGCCGATGAGGCTTTTACCACTAGAAAATTAATCATCACCATTTTTTGCATCGATGTCATTTCGCCCATGATCAGTGAAGTGATAACTCCTTTTATAAGCACGTTCGATCCATCGAAGGTCATTAATGGAGTATGAAAATGTTGAAAACATTCTTTGTTTAAACCTATCCTCTCAAAAGCTTGGTAATGTAGAATATTGATTGGACTTTCATTTTAACTAAATACATTTTACATTCTTGTTGGCCATCCTCATGGTGACTAGCAATGGATCTTGGTGCAGGGTGACAACTCCTCCAAGTCCACATCGAAAAAACATATATTATTCACTCGAGGTTGTTTTTTTGAACCTCATAGCGCTTATCCTTTTTTCTCGCATATGCATTTCTTTTTGTTTTCTTGCATATGTCTTTCTTCTTGTTAAAGTCTTTTCTCCATATGCTAGCTTGCCCGATATGACGTTTATATCTAGTGTGCTAGCAATGAGGCTAACATCTTGGATATCATCGTCATCAATTATCATTTATATATTTTGTTGCTGTTGAGTGGGAGGCTTTGCTCTCTAGTCCTTTCTCTACCTTCTCTTTTAATCGGACTTAAGGCTCATTCTTTTAGAATTATCAATGTACATTGAAAGGCATCTTTTTCACATCAATTTCTCTATTTTTTCCTTTAATTATCAGCACTCCTTTGTATCGTACCCATGGTTTTAGCGAAAGTGATAATACTTGTTATGATTTCTCGTTTTGAGTTTGCATACATGCGCTTCGGTCACCTCACTTTTGGATTATTTTCTATTTACATGAGAATGTGTCTCATTGGAGTGGTAAGGGGGCATACTTTTTGTCATCATCATCGAAATGGCGACCTCAATGTGGACTTATTCTCCATGACTCTTCGTCTCTCTTCTTCTTCTTCTATTCTTCCTTATCCCTGCAAGTACAAAAAAATGTTACTTTTGTTTCTCTTGCCTTGACTTTCACCACATTTAGCAATTATTGTTAAGCTTCAATCTTTTTTTTTTTCTCATCTTTATTAATATACTTCTTCGCGTTTAGCAAAAAATCCTCTAGGTTATTTGGCATCTTTCTACTGAGTGCATTATGGAATGCTCCTTCCAAGGTTTCTTCCTTAATCGTCGAGATCACCACCAACTAATTTAGGGCTTTTACCTCCAAAGTAGCAGTGATAAATATTTTTATATAGTCTTGTAGTAACTTCCCTTGTTATTGCCTAACATGAAACAGGCCAACCATCTCCTACTTCATAACCATGCTACTTGTGAAGCGCTGTAAGAACAACTACCTAAAGGAATCAAAAGAGTTAATGGAACCAATCGGAAGCGAATTACACCATTGCTTGGTCGCTTTCAATAAGGAGACCGAGAATGCTATGCACTTCATTACGTTCGATAGGCCTTGAAGATTTTTCATTGTAACGAATTACTCAATGTGATCTTTTGGGTTTGTTAGTCTGTCAAAATTGTCTATCTGGAGGCACTTAAACTTGAATGGTTTCAGTTCATGAAAAATCTCAATTGCTAGTGGATAACCTATTGCTTGTTAGCATTTTATGTTATTAAGATCATCTTTTCGCATATGAATATAAGGAACTGTACTTACTTCTTCAACTAGTCCATTTCTTCTTCTCTCGAGTGGCAAGAAGTATAAGAGTATTTGTCAACTACTTATTTCTTGTGGCTTTACTTGATGGCCTTTTCTTCCTTGTCTGCATCATTGACATCGTAGTGGTTCTGTGCCACCTTATTAATGGCTTCGGACTCCACTAGAGCTGGTGGTTGATGAACCAATGGTTGAGTCCTCTTTGTGAAATTCACCAAAACATTCAGAATGTTGGTTATTTGGTCCATGCATTGACTTAAGGCCGCTAATGCATCGGTTTGGGGAAGTACTTAATGATGAAGGTTGGAATGATCCAAAAATGGGAAAGGCAAAATGGTAGGGACATGCGAGTAAGGCAACATCATGGGTGTTAGTAGGATGGCATGAGGAACCATCCTCACCAAGGTCATTACTAGCAAGGGAAGCACGTGGGAGGACGTGTCAAAATGTGGGATGGTCACTGTCATCATTGTGATGTGCAATGAGTGCAACGCAATGGTGATCGTGACCATGACTGGTGAAGGCGAGATCATGGCCGATTGTGCCATGATTGAGGGCAAGGTGGGCTAACTAACTTGAGCAATTAATGGGTTGGTTGAAGCAATAAGGATGTTAGTTATCGGCCACTTGACTGGTTGAGCATGTTATGGGTAACATGGTTAGTTAGAACGATGCATGTAATTTATAAAAGTTGATGGCTTTTCATTGCAAGTTCCCATAAACTATGCCAATGATGTAATCAAAAAAATCAAATAACTAGATAATCATACATGAGGGTAAGACTCTAGGTAGAAATGACGATGATATAATTTGAATGAAAATATGCAAGACAAAATCATGATCAAAGAGAGGCGTTACTAGGTAACCTATGTACCTTTTAACGTTCGAGTTAATATCAGATTCATTGGGGTTTGGACAGAAAATGAATAGCTTCATGAGACTATACATGAGGCTTTGCTTATATAGTTAAATCGAAAGAAATACTTATTATTTTATTATGGGTACGACTTATCCTTACTTTTAGTAAGTGAAATATTGATTTGTCTTGCGCTTGATTCTTTGTCTGCTTAGTGCTTTTGCATGCTTATTGACCTCGAGTTATTACAAATTTACATTGACTAGGTGGTCGTTCATCTAACATTCAAATATGTCTTTTGTGGATATTTGGTTAATTTTTTAATTTTATTGTCTAATGTGACGCTCCTAAAAATATGCTTTTGACGGACGAAAGGGAGCCTAAGTCCTTTATTATAAGCTTAAGCTTCTTGTGAAAATGGCGTCATCACTTATGCATATTTATAATTAGTACAAGTCGATTAATTAATAATTCATCATAAGTTTTATTTGTAATTAAATATTAAAATTAAATCCATTTTATTATCTTATTTTTATATAGAATATTTCTCTAAATGTTTACAAAAAATATAAAAAATTCAATTTAATTTATTGTTTTGGTATTTTAAATTATATTCATTAAATTTTTATATTAATAAATATTTAATTCAATCAAATTTGATTATATTATATTATTTTTATTTTTTTTTCCTAAAAACATACATTAATTTCAAGATAGAAAGACAAACTCTTGTCTTCCTTGAAGGGTTTGTCCTAGCATTAACTTCCAGTCCGTTATAAATTTTGACCCGTTAGTCAAGTCAAAGGGAGAAGCCAGAGTCAACCCAAAACGCCCAAGTCAACAATTCAAAACTTGCAGACCGACATCTTTCTTCTATGGAAAAACCTGTTATAGTAGCATCCTAACGTGTACAATTTTTTTAAAAAATGAATATTCAATTTATTTATTTATTTTTATATAATTACTTTAGTAAAATGAGTAAATACATATACGTACATATGCAACATTATATCATAAGGATGACATAAACTTTCATGTTAATTTCAAAATATATATACATGAATTATTTGAAAAATAAAATAAGATCAAATTAGTTTTAGATTTTATAATAATGTATTTTTCAAGCAAAACTGAATTGGACATGCCACGGGACACGTAACCCTAATTGGAGAAAGTGACACTAAATTATGTGACATTAATCTTATCTTATGCTCATATGTAAGTCGTACTATTAAAATTAATGATTATGTTTTCTTATAGTTAAAATAGACATTAATGGTTTTTTTAATCCGTTCTTCCTAATTCGAGACATCGTATAGGCTTAGATGATGCAATAACAAGGCATGAAAAACACTAATTAGCATGCCTAGTGTTATGCAATTGGTTTAGAATATTTTAGCTTTAATATATTCATATCTAATTAAAAAATATGTAAAGATTTTCATAAATTCAAGTTTGTACTAAGTTTTTTAGAAAAAAAATTTAATTTTTTTTATAATTTATAATATTAATACTAAAATATTAATTATTAACTATTAAATTATCACGTGTCATAATCTTTTTAAAAATTTATTAATTTAGATCAATATCATACATTATATTTTTTTAAAAAAAATAACAGCTCAAATCATCATCACTTGTTATAATTTTTTTAAAAGTTTAACACAATTAAGATAAGTAAGAATTTTAATTTATTTTTAAATGATATTTTAAATAAATAAATAAATAATTTAATTAATAAATTATGACTAACCATTTAGGGAATTGCAATTTCTCAATGATTTTTTCTTTTTTTTTTTTTTGTTAGTATAATGAGCAAGAATCCATGACCAATTCTCAAGCATGAGACACGGAAGAATTTCTTTACACGTCTAGAATTGTTCAAACTAAACTCAAAAAATTATTAGATTTTAGATTAATGTTTTCATCATTACTTTGAATTTGTAGATAGGAATTGAAATATTCTCTTTTTGTTGCATATTAATATTAATTTTAATAAAATATTTTTTAATTATAAAAATTTATACTTAATTTAGTACCCATCAAATGATGTAATATCACAAATAAAAAAGGAAAGAAAGAGAGAAGGATTAAGAAAAGCTGAAGCCCAAATCTCCATTAAGCAAAGCCGAAGCATGCCAAGGAAAGAGAGAAGATTTCACTACAAACTTGTGACCCTTGTTTCCTGTAATGGGTTATTTCCCATGGTGAAAGGTTTTGGTTACAGGGGGCTCTCAAAGCTCACCATCACAGAACCAGTAATATTGTAACAGGTCACATCCTAAAAATCCCCAAAACTAAAAGAAAAGCAAAATTCATTTTTTTAAATCGGTGACCGGAGGAAAGTCACAGCAGCTTGGTGGCCATCGGCGGAGCTCTCTCAATCGTTAGCACGAGTGAGATAGCTAGGCAAGGGACTGGCACGCGGCGACCGCGGAGGCACCTCGTCCAGCAGCTTCCCGTTGCTGTCGTAATAGATTACGCCGGAGAAGTCCAACGGCTGACACTTATCCCCCATCAGGATCGCCCTCTGCCACACCCCACCGTCACCAAACTCCTCCGTCCCGGACTCCTCGCCCACTTTCTTCCTGTGAACCAACGTCATCGCTTTGTTGCTGATGCTGGTAAAAAGCTGCTTCGGACGCTTCGAAATCGGGGCGAGTTTCGGGCTCCCGATACAGTTGACGTACCCGTCTTCGTTGTTTCTGCTCGCTGGCTTCGCTTTGAGCAGTTTCGACATCCGCTCTGTCTGCTTGGCGAATGCAGCCATGATCCACGAGATGTTCACAACGAAGCTGATCTTCAGCCGCTTCGGTGAACCAGAGCCGCGACGGGATGGTGTGCGGTCCATGGCTTCGAATTCGTAAAGCTTTTTGGGTGTTTCTTCTTCAGTAACCAGAAAGAAGAATCGGGTCTGAGTTCTCTGGTGGACGTCTTTCTATATACTGGTGAGAGATGGTGACCGGCTGCAGCCGGTAGCCATTAGGTTGACTTCCCTTAAAAAATATTTAATGAATTATGTACGTTTTTCAGTTATAGTAAAAAACTGATTATCATATTTATAAATAATTGGAAACAATAATCACATTATTTTATTACTCATATTTACTTTTTTAAAAAATAAAATTTCAATTTTAATAATATGATGCAAAAATCATATTAATTTTTTAAGTCACAAGTTTTATCAATATTGATTTTAATATCTTTTTTTTTTAATTATGGTTATTAACTAAATTTAAGATGAATCGATCAATCAAAATAAATCAACAAGTATTATTATGTTAATTTTTTTTACATAGTCAGATAAAACCGTACAATTTTGTAATACATCAATTTTGATAATAATTTAATTATTAAAATTTACTATAAATAATATTTGTAAATATAAGATCATGATTATTAATTATATTTAAGACGAATCGATAAATCAAAATAAATCAACACGTGTTATGTTATGTTAGATTTTTTTTATAGTTAAATAAAATCATATAATTTTTTTATTAATAGGTTTTGACAATAATATAAAATTATTAAAACTAAAAATATAATGTCTTGTTGATATAGGATTGTGATTATTTTAAAAATAATTTGACGGTCCAAAATTAGCACAAGCACGAAAATTATCATTATCTTAAGAATATGGCAGAGATAAAGAGGGAACCGTAGTGGAAAATCAGCTAATGCAGCTGAGTAGGATAAATCCACGTGGGAGGATTCTGATGGGTGGTGCAGTAAGAGAGTTCTGTGCAAGCAAAGGCAGCGGATCATGAACCCACGTGTCCTACATTTCTGCTGACGTGTGTAGCGCATAAAATGGCCAAACAGAGCATAAGTGGTCGAGTCAACGCTGAGCATGCACCTTGTGGTTAATGCATCGGTTGAGCATGGTAGGCTAGTCGTGTCGTGGGTCCCATGTTTGAACCTGGACCGGCAACTTGAAGGAATGATGGTGCGTTGCTCACTTCTCGCGGGACCCACTAAAACTTCTCTGCACCCCGTTTCACCATCTGTATAATCAAATAATTTTAGTTTTTGTGTTTTTTTTTTATATAAATAGATTCCAATTCTCATGCTTTATACAATAAAATTAATTAATTTGTGAGGAAAGAGTGTCTAAAAAATGAATAAATAATCAAGTTACCTCATAGGTGATAAATTAAGTACAAATTTTTTTAAAGCCTTAATAATTATGTAGTTTTATAAACATTTTGATATTTTTTAATTATCATATGAAAAGTTTTGATTTTTAAGACATTTTTTAAATTAGATATCAAAGTTCTTGGGAAAATAGATTTCATACTTAAGAAATTGAAGAATAAGATATAATAAAATTATAAAAATTTATAGCATAAAAAAATATCTATAAAAAATAGGATAAAAGTTATTTTAAATCCTAAATTTTACTTTCCCTCTTCAATTGTATCCTAATTTTTAAAATATTTTAAAACAAATTTTGATATATTAATTTTGTTTAAATTAGAATTTATTAAAAATAATATTAAGAAATTAATGGTATTTTTATTATTAAAATAAAAATTACTTTGTACACTTCATTTCAAGTTTATTTATTAAATTTGAATAGTTTTTGACTAATAACCTATTTTTTATAATTTTTTGAATAATTTTAATGGTATAATTTTTTAAAAAAATATTTTTAATACTTAAAACATTTTTTTAATGATGGTAAAAAATATTTCTTTATATTTATAAAAAAATTTTAAGTTAAAATTTGTTGAAAAAGATCTTTAATTTAGACATCTTTAATGTTTGAATCTTTTGATAAGGTTCAATTTGATTCACATTAAAAAACCATATTTTAACGTTTTAAAAGTTAGAATTTCATTGAAGAGAAAGAGTAAAACTCAAGATTTTAAATGATCTTTACCTTAAAAAATGTTAAATAATATAGATTAAATTATGGATTATGAAAGCGTAGTTAATATTCAGAATATAACTGTTACAGAGAAAAAGTTATTAACTTTAAGATGACATACATATAGATACAAGTTACATAACACTAGGTTAAAGTTGAAGATTAATTATAAATCAATCTGTCTAGAAGATTAATGTTTATCAATGCTTGTAATAGATCATTCTTTAAATAGCTTAAATTAATTACAGTGATCGATTGATGAATGATTGCATTACAATAATTTCTTGTTTATTAATCGAGAATAATGTTACATGATGTTGATTAGATCATTCTTTATATGCTTTGTAGAAGAAAGATTCAATATGATTTTGGTGTGCTTGTCTTTCTTTGCCATTTTGATTTAGTGAAACATGTTGAATATTTAGCAAATAAGGGCATGTGTTAGACGCCTAAAGAGGCAAATTATCAAGTTACTTACCTACTTTGCACATGAAGACCCAAAAAATGCTCTTTGCATGTCATTACATTCTAGTTAGGATTGGGTGAATGTAAGGGAGAGAAACTGCAATAATAACGACTTCTAACTAGATCCTTATAACAACTGTTTATGAAGTTTTTCTGGCAAGATTGATTGTACATAGATCAAGAACACGCTCGAAACCTATAGTGAATGGCTCTCCCTTAGCATTTTGGATAGTTCGTAATCCTTGATCAATAGTGTATCCTCTTGATCTTCTTGTTTGCTGAGGTTTAGTCATAGATGTAGGTAACTTCTCGAACCACATAAATCACTTGTGTTTAAGTGTGATTGTTTGCTTCTAGTTTCAAATTTGATATGTTGTTGCTTTTTTTTTTTTTTGGGAAAACCTAAAGAACATGTGTTATTGTTTGATTGTTGTTTGGCTAGTTGAAATACAATGTTTTATCTAGCTTATTACCTCATTTACAAAGGTCATTTTAAGGCTAAGAATTTTGGTTAATGCTTGCAAATTAATGAAACAATACGAGGTGTTGCGTAAATAATAAGTATGAATAATATGGCATAAGAGGCATTGTGGATCTTAGCTAACTCATTATGGCATAACAGGTTTAGCCATATTAGTGAAACGGCTTTGCAGGAGCTGTGTAAACAAAGGTTGCTTGGTGAGGTAGAGATAAAAAATCTTAACTTTTGTGAATAATGTGTGTTGAGGAAGCATTATATCATTTAATTTGCATTAACTACAGTGCATAAGTCCAAGGGTGGCATCGATTATATTCATTTAAACTATTAGGATCTTATAGATTTCTCACTCATGCAGGTTACTAATATTTCATAAGCATTATTTATGATTATAGGAGAAAGGTGTGACTTTACTTAAAATCAAAGATGATTTTCCCTTAAAAGAATGGAATGCTCTCTTGGAAAATCTAAGTAACAAGAAGCTAAAGGCAATCAAAACTTATGATTGTTAGGATTTTATAATGTACGCTTTAATCAAATATGCAAAGAAGCAGAATTGTTAAGGCATTAAACAATTAGAGGCATGCCACAGTATAATGAAATAACTGAGAAAATGAATAGAAATTTTGATAAAGAAAGTAATATGCATGTTTTTTACTTTAGGCCTATGCAAATGATTTTGGGGTCAGGTTGTGATGAATGTAACCTACCTCAGATGTCCATTAAAGGCACTAGATCTCAAGTCACCTAAAGAATACTAGACTAGATATACTCTTAGCTTTTAAAATTTTTGGTTATGTAGCTTATGCACACCAAAAAAATTAATCCAAGAGCAGTGGAAGGAGTTTTCCTTGTGAATCTAGGTGCATCAAGTGCTATAAGCTATGCATTAGCCAAGAAAAAAGGCTTCAAAACACTAATAAGTAGAGACATAGTGTTTGATAAGGTTTGTTATTATTTACAACTCAAAGTTTAAGCCTAAAGTGCTTGAGAGGATTGACTTTAAGGTTGAGTCATTGAAGAATCAAGAAGCAATTAGCTTTTTTTGAGGAACAACCATCTTTAGAAAATAGAAGCATTTAAAGACAGCAATAATCTTTTAAAAATTTTAATGACATCAAGGAAGATGTAGTTGAATTGGATTTGTTGGAAAATTACTAACTAGTTAAGGGCATATCAAGTAGGAGCATTAAAACTACCAAAAGGTTTATCAAGTAGGAGCATTAAAACTACCAAAAGTTTTAACAAGCTAAATTATATATCAATTTGGTAGAAGAAAAAAAGCTAACAACATGTGCTCTCAATTAAGCTGAACGATTTTTTGTAATGGAACTTGCTAGCTTCAAAGAAGCTATCATATGTCCTCCAGTTGAGAAATGGCTTTGAGAAAATAAAGGATGAGATACATTCTCTAATTATCAATCAAACTTAAGAGGCTGTGGATAGACTTGAAGACTAAAAGTTTGTAAATTGTAAATGGATCTTAAAGTTGAAAGATAGTAAAACTTCTAGCTTTATAAAGTATTAAGTAAGATTGGTAGCTAAGGGTTTCACTCAAGTGGAAGACATAGATTACACATAGATCTTCTCTTTAGTAATGAAGTATAAAACTATTATATTGTTGCTAGCTAAGGTGGATTTAAACGGATAGAAGTTAGAGCTAATGGATATCAACATAACTTTCTTACATGGGAAGTTTGATGAGATCATTTACAAGAAGTAATTACTCTAGGGATTAGAAGATAAGTGCAACCATAAGTAGGTATGCCTCCTCAGAAGGTCCTTTTATGGCCTCAAACAATCTCTTAGATTATAGTATAAAAGTTTTAATGCTTACATGTTGAAAAAAGCTTTTAATAGAAGCAAGTTTGATGCATGTCTCTACTTTAAAGCTACTAGTAGTTAGAATGTTGTAATATTGTTCTTGTAAATAAATTAGCAAGTAGCCTTATACATGATAAATTAAGAAAAAAATTTTCTAACACGTTAATAATCAAGTAGTTTTATAAATATTGTTTAAATTCAAGCCATAGATTTTAGTGATGTTGTGTATTTTGATATATTTTTTAATTATTATGTGAAAGTTTTTGACTTTTAAAAGATGTTTGATGAATCATATATCAAATTTTATGACTTTATTTATTTTTAAAAAATAATCTTTATAACAGAATCATGTAAGATCCACAGATCTCAAGAAGATCTCCTCATGAATTTTCTCATAATCAAGTTTTTGAGAAAATCATTTTCATACATAGAAATTGCAGAATAAATATAATAAAATCATGAAAATTCATGGCATAACAAAAATATTTACAAGAAATATTAAATAATATAAATAAAATTGTAGCTTTCGGTATAGAAGTTAAGATTGAGAATATAAAATTTGTTAAAAAAATGTTATTTTCAAATGATTAAAGATATAGGTTATCGGTTACATAATACTAAGCTAAGATAACAAAATGATTGGAATCAATTTATTTAGAAGATCTAGTGTTTATTGATGCTTGGAATAGATCCTTCTTTAAATGGTCTAAATTAATTATTGCGATCGATCAATAAATGATTACATTAATGCAATTTGTCTTTTATTAATCACCAATGGTGTTATATGACGTGGGCTTTACACTTCTCATAACAGAAGCTCAAAACAACTTTGGTGTATCTATTTTCCTTTGCCATTTCTCATAAAGCATGATGATCTATCAAACAGGGGCAAGTGCAGAAAGCATGAAGGCAGAAGCTATTAAATTAACTTACCTTGTATATAAAGAATGGAACCATGATTTTTTTTTTTAAATTTTTTACGTGTGATTGTAATTGGTTGGGACTGAGTGAACGTAAAAGAGAGAAACTATAACAGCAAGGATTAGGGCTTGTGACTACTAACTAGATCTTTATTGCATTTCACTTTGAAATTTTTCTAGTGATATTACTTGCATACAGATCAAGAGTAAGTTCGAAATCTATATTAAATGGCTTTTCGTTATTGTTTTAATTAGTTTGTAATCTTTGAGTAGTAATGTATCATTTTAAGCCTTTTACTTAGTGAAGTTCAATCGTGGATGTTGGTAAGTTGTTGAATTATGTAAATTACTTGTGTTTGAGTGTGATGTTTGCTTTTAAATTCAATTTTGATCATACATATATTTGCTTTGTTTTCTGAAAAACCTAAAGAGCATGTGTTGTTGTTTGGCTAGTTGAAGTATGATGTTTTGTCTAGCTTGTACTTGTTTTGTTAACGTTATTCTAAGGTTAAGAATTTTGGTTAATGCTTGTGAATTAACAAAATAAATGAGCTTAGTTTATAGGCATAGAATTTGAATTAGTTTGCGGTGGTTCTAGCAATCATATTAGAGCATTGTAGCGATTCGTAAGCCAAAATTTGTGGAAGATCTGAACTTAGCTAACTAACTAGTTATAATTAAGATGTTTATATCTGATATGAAGTACGAAATAGATAAGTCTAATGGAATAAATAACTTTGGCTTGTGAAAAATCAAGATGTTGGCTTGGTTAAAGACACCATATATCCTATTTATACTTAAAGACTTTACTTAAGAAAAATTAGTAAAAACCTAATTTTCTAAAATTTTCGATTGGAGCTACGGCGTTAAAATCTAGAGTTAAAGCGTCCAAGTTGATTTAGAGATAACATTATTTATCACTTTTATTTTTCAACAAGATCCATTATCCCGTAGATGTCTTATAACCTTAAATATATTAAAAATAGCTTTCTTTTCACCCACTTGAAAGCTAACTTACTTTGTTAAACATTAATTAAGGCCTTACTGTTTGACAAGAATGGTCTCCCTAAGATCAAAAAAACCTTCATAACTTCCTCCATATCAAGTGCTATGAATTTAATAGGGAAGATAAATTGATTGAGCTTTACCAAAACATCTTTAGTCATTCTTAGAGAGTGACTGTTACTTGTAAAGACTCTTGTAGCCTTGATTACTCCCCATCCAAGCATCTTGAGACAGAAAAAGATATGAAAGTTATGTTAACACCTAAATCATATGATGCTTTATCAAATTCAAAAATTTATGCTAGCATCTTTTGACTTTGATTTTTTGTTATTTTTTCTATTTTGAATGAAAAATAAACTTTTAATTATGGTAATTAGGTGAAACCTATATATTGAAGTTCTAATCGAAGTTGATAGTTTTTTTATTCAATTAATTGCTCATTATTATGTTTTATATTGGTGGATGTTAAGATTTGTTGTTATTTGATTAATTAACTAAAGGGTTAATCACATCAAAAAGACTTATATTTTATTTATGGTTTTAAATTGAGATTTGCAAAAAAAATTGCATTTGTTTGAAACTAACGTTTTTATTAAATTTTCAATATGAGACTTGTATCTATAATTTTCGTTACCATCGATGGTTTGACGTTCACACGTGATATGTATGTGATTTTTACTTATGCAATCACCCAAATATCACTTTAAATGCTATTAAAACAAACAAAATCTTTTTCACATCAAATTTAGCAAGATTATATAAAATTTAAATATGTAAAGATAATAAAAAAAATAAATTTTGTTTATTTTTATAGCGTTTCAATAAGTGTTGAGATAATTGTATAACTAAAAGTCATATGTGCGCATCACGTATATGTATGAAAATTGTTAATGTTAACAGAAATTATAAATGAAAGTCTTACATTGTGAATCCAAAAAAAGTATAAATCTCAAATAAAAATAATTTTTTTTATAATTCATAATTTCAAACTGTAAGTAAAATGCATATCTTCTTAATGTAATTAAATATTAATTAAATTTAATGTCAGGATGTTAAATTAGTTAAATTAGGTTTGTTTAATCATTTGTTGGTTAAGTGAATCATCAATAAATTAATTAAGCAATAAATAATCAAGATCATAGTTTATAAGATAATTATCATTGAAAGATAGATAATTGATATAAGATAATATATGCAATTCGATCCGAGAGGCAGTTTTTAATGCATTTTAAATTATTTAATCGTTAATTTACATAATTAAATTGATTATATATAATCTAGATCAAATTTAATTTGTTAAGATAAACCTAAATATCACTGATCCCTTCTTAATATTGTTTCTTGAAACTGCTTTAATTGTATTTATAGTTAATAACATAGCTTAATTAATTAAATTTTATTTATTATTATTTAAACAATTTATAAAAGGTTTAAATTTTGATATGGTTAGGTTAATTACTCGTGAAAACGACGTGGATTTCTTTTGTATTACATGAGATGATCCATACACCTGCGTAATTGACACATCACTTAGTGTTCTCATTAATTTGAAATCTTTCCATTAATAGTGTATCATCTTGAACCTTTTGCTTGATGAAATTCAATTGTAGATGTAAATGATTCATCGAACCATCTAAATTATCTATGTTTGAACTAATTGTCCGCTTTTAATTTCAATTTTGATCACATGTACATTTGTTATGTTTTTTGAAAAACCTGAAGAGCATGTTTGCTGTGTCATTGTTTTTTTTGCCAGTTGAAATGCAATGTTTGTCTAACCATTACTTGATTTGCTAACGTTATTTTAAGATAAAAAATTTTAGTTAATGCTTGCAAATTAACACAACAATACGAGCTCAGTTTATAAGCAAAGATCTCAAAATAATTTTGAATCGGTTCTAACATATAAACAATTATATATGTTACAAAATTTGATATTTAATTCATTTATAAAGAAAAATTTTATTTTTATTTTAAATTAAAAATTTAAATGAATCTAAATTAATTTAAGTTTTTAATTAGATTTGAGTTTTGAATTGTATATATAATTTTTATTTTAAAAAATGATAAATAGGACCTCATTAAAAGTGAATTTTGCAAAACCCTATAATGGGTAGAAAAATTAAAATATTAGATTTATATTAATTATAATGGGTATCGATTATTTTAATTATAATAAGCTTAATCACGTGGATGCATTGCCTCTGAATTAAAAATTTGTTAACTTTTTGTTCTAATTATGCATAAAATCAAGATAGGTGGCCGGCTGGTTGCCAAATAATTATGTGTGGTAATGCATCATAATAATGCAAGTGTTAGTTTACCTTCCATTTGGCTCATCCACCGCACTTAGCATCTCTAATTTCGTCAACTTTGGTTTTGACTTGATAACCTTATAATCCAATTAAAATTTTTACATTCCAAAGGCAGATTCGAACAAATCTATTATATTTTAAAAGTGGAAAAAAAAGGTAAATTGATGATAATAAATATAAATAGTAATAAAAATGATTATTTTTCTTAACAAAAAGTTTATGAGACAAATTGAAAGACGAAAGTGGCTTAAGCGGTAAATCATATGTTCTTAAAGTCGTATTTATTGAAATAGTGTTATTATCAATCCTTTTCTGTTGCTGTGATAAAAAAGAAAACAAAAATAAAAAAGCAAAATTGAAAGCAAGTGAAATAATACCAATATGGGGAGATTGTAAATTAAAAAAAAAAAAACACTGAATTGAATGAGAAAATTAATATTTTTTATTTGAAAATTTCGGGTATGCTGGAAATTTTTTTTAAAAAGAGGAATTATAGATTTGCTATGAAATGCATGAAAGTCACACTTTCAAGGCTTGAAAGACCAAATGATGTTTCAAGACTGCAAGGATTGCTATTTCCAGTCATATTTTTAATTCTTTGTCAGGCGATCAGTACACTTCAGAAAGACTTCTTAAACTGATAAGTTTTACAGCTTAAAACCTTAGACTTCATTGAAAAGCTTACAGCTGACTGCAGCTAGTTATGAAAAGGCAAATTTCTACTCATTTCTTAACAACTTTTGAGCCAATACCGAATTTAAGAATTTTAGTTAGGTTGGGTTAAATTTTTTTATTAATTATGAAAAAATAATATTTACTTTAAATCAAAGATATATTTAATAAAAAATGTAATAAGTGGTTTTTTTAAAATATAATTTTTTATAATATAAATTTTATATTATTAAACTCATCAATGAGAGAATTTATGTAAAGTGAATCAACTATATCCTTTGTTAATATGAATAATTGTTAGGCTATCTCCAACCTTATACACCAAATCTAATATCAATTTGGTGTTGAAAAGAATCTTTTTAGAATATTTTAATACTAATTTTTTTTTATTTTTAACCCATTTTATACCAAATTAGTGTTATATTATTATTTTAATAATATAAATAATAATTATCAATAATAATATTTATAAATATTAATTAATTTATTTAAAATAATTAATATAATTATCATATTCATGAAAAATTTAAATTATATCATAAATTATAAGTTGCTTTAAATTTTTATATATTTTTAAATAATAATTTTAATATTATATATAATATTATTATTAAATAAATAAATTATTATTATTAATTTAAATAAAATAAAATTATATATTGAATATTTATCTTGTTTTAAAGATTTTGATGAGATATTATTAATGGTATAATTTTTTTTTAATAATATCATATATTTATTAAGTTATTGATCAAAAATATCTTTGATTCAAAAATTTTAAAAAAAATTGTAATTTTTTTTAATTGATGCAGCTATGGTGCTGCACTAAAGAAGCCACAATGCTGCACCAAATTGTAGAAGCCAATTTGTCATCTCGTTGAAGACGATTTGGTTAATTTTCAATGGCATTTTGCTGTTTTCATTGGAGATGGCCTTAATGTGTACAACTTATTAGTAATATGTAGGCTAAATGGTGTGAGTTGACTATAGATAACTTTTTTTTTTTTTTTTTTGGACTTGCTTACCATGATGCTTTTGTCCCCTCAACTATATAGATTTGCAATTAAAGGTGAGTTGGTACATTTGAGGGGAATGTGGATACATAAAGAGTATCATTTTATTAACCTCTAGTTCTTACAAAGTGTTACTTCAATAATATTGTGTTTTATGCTTATTATCATAGAGTTAATATCAAGAGTATGAGACTAGGTTTTTTTTTTTTTTTTTGGGTTTATCGGTCATGTATAGGCTTCGTGACCCAAAGACAAAAACTTGGAATGTTATGTTTATAAACATGACCTAACTTTGTGTCATAGCACCTTACCCTTTAACGATGCATTGAGGGATGCATCATAAAAGGTATTCGACTACATCGTGGAGTGGTTTTTTGTGTTTCTCTCTTATATAATGTTTTTTTTGGGCGTGCGACCATCTTTTTCCACTTTCTTTTCTTGTTTTCTTTATTAATGTTGTCAACATTCCCGTTTCATAGTCGTTTACTGCTATCCTATGCTATTCCAGAGATTCATTTCTCCTTTCCTATAGTTTGTGCATAGTTTTTCAACATGGATGCTCTTTTAATGGTTGGAGTTTCACCCTTTTCTTTGGTTGCCCGAGTGGCTGTTGAGGGATTAATATCGTATCTTTCAGTCTACTTAATTGATTCCAGTGTCTTAGTCAGAGAGAGCCTACTCTCTTTCTTACTGGGTTATTTATGTATACAAGGATGCAGTCATTTGAATCCTTTGATTCATAGTTTTTGTTTAGTTTTAACATTGTTGTTTCATAACTTAATTATCCTTAATTCTTAGCATTTATTTCTAGGATTTCTTACATTATTGCAATATCATGCCTTGAGTACCTTCTATTGATTTTTTGAAGATTTTTATGCCTAAACATCATCCTCATAGTCAAGAATGATGGTACCTAAGTCCGACCACTGACTAATGGCTATTTTAGGATTTACCATCGTCATTATGGGGTGGAAATGTTGACTTTTTTTTTTTAGGGAATTAATCGTCACATCATTTTGTGTGAGGTAGCACATCTTCATTTTAAGGCTCCATCATTAGAGCTTGATGACATTTCTTCCCACATTTGGGAGAATATGTTAGACATTAGGCGCACTTTTTTTTTTTTTTTAAAGATAAACATCTTCATGAGAAACAACTAGCTCATTGTAAGCTTTTTCCTCCTTTTGCAGATGCGAACTCTTTTATGGATGAGACAAATCTTTCTTTTGAGCCTTGAGGATTTAAAGCTTTTTCATCGACATCTGGTTCTCTTACTTTGCTCAAGGACTTAGCTAGTCTAATTTATTCTTTTGCTTTGCTTTGCATTTTTTGATTTTAGACACATTGTAACTTGTGTGATAACATATACATTTTTATTTTATAAGAAATATGAGCACTCAAAAACCAAATTTCGAAAAGATGATAAGGAGGCTCCAGATATAAGCCTTAAGTGTGGAGCCATGACTTATCCAAAGCCTTAAAAAAGAAAAACGAAGTGAACTTATCATGTTTAATGACAAAAAGGATGATACAAAGCATTATATCTTGCCGAGGTTGATGCTTTCTCCTCTCGTGCTTGTGGCTCTAAAGACGCGTGCCATGTTTCCTTTGAAGCTCCCTCAGTGCTCATAAAAGAAGTGATATAATCTTATCTTTGATCCACCCTCGTATGGCTCTAGAGTTGTTGAAAGATATTCGTTTCTAGAAGTCCTTAAAAGCTTTGGAGGAGTTGGACAACAATAAAATGGTGAAGGAGTCTTTGTTTAGATTTATGATGGTAAGCCATATTTATGTTTCTTTTTTACTAGTTTGACTCTTAAAGTTATGCTTTTTGTTATGTAGTCGGCGCAGTAATACTTGTTAATAATGGAAAAGTATTTTTCACCTTGAAAGAGCTAATGAGGTATGAGGAGTTGTTGGGAGAATGCAATCGTAATTTGAAGGCTGTATATGACAAGGCAAAAGTGATATGAAAATCCTTAACTAAGAAACAAGAGGCATTCTTGAAGCTTGATGGCATGCATAAACATTTTTTATGATGGTATCTTCAATATTTCTTTACTTCTGTGAAAAACTTCAAGTTAAAATTCATTATATAGAATCTTCAATTTGAATATTTTTAATTTTTAAATTTTTTTGGTAATGTTCAATTTAGTTCAAATTGATAAATCAAGATTTAGTTTATCACTTTCAAACATGAGTATTTGGTTGATGATCTAGAGTAAATATTCAGATTTTATAGGACCTTACTCTAAAACTTACGGCTATATACCGTCCTTGACAGAATACAATGTATATCACATATAAGACTTTTTGAGGTTACTTAAATCCATGTTTCTAATATAGAATATCATCCATCTTTATGATGGTGTAGACTTTTGGTTTCACGACTTGTATGCCTTGATACGGTCCTTTTAAACATGCTAATAACTTTCCTATGACCTCCTTCGGGTGCAAGACCTTGACCATTTGTATGACTAGAATCACCGACATAAAATGTTTTTTTTTCCTTTTTACAAACTTGTCTATTAAAAGTGAGCTTCTTGTTCCATGTATAGCTCTTTACAAGTGCTAGGTCTATATAATATTTCAAGAAGTAAGATAAGCGATGACTGGAGTTTGTTCTCATTTAAATATTTATCAAATGCCTTTATGTGTAACGAGGTCTTCTCGATCTCCATGGGTGATATTAATTCGGCTCCATACACCATCACAAAAGGCATTCCACCAATTATGGTGCGCGATGTGGTTCAATAAGACCTCAAAATGTTGAGTAGCTCATTAATCTATCATCTTTATGCTTAACCTAGTCATTATTTTAATGAACCAAATTGCGTCTAACTGGTCATTTTGACTTGTCCATCTGCTTATGGATGACCCACTGCTATTAAAGGATTGCTTGATCTTAAGTTTATGGCTGTTTGTTCCTTGTCACAATGATTCTTGGTACTTTAAATTAGTAAATAATGACTTCTCATATGAAATCTCATGCTTTCTACACAATGGTCTAGGTGATTGCTTTTTCCTTAACCTACTTCATAAAGTAGTAAAGGGCGATGATAACGAACTTTTAATGATGGGTGGGCCAAGGTAACGAGCATACAAAGTCTATGCCGCATTGGGCAAATGGGTAATGACTTAAATCTAGCTAGGACTCAAAGCGTGTTAGCAAACCTTTGGCATGTGGCATTGTTTTATAAAACTCTCAGTAGTTTTGAGTATGTTAAACCAATAATAACTTTCGCGTAAAACTTTTCTAATTAGTCTCGCGTCTCTATGTGGCCACCACAAATGCCCTCATGAACCTCTAAATATGTATTATTGTTCTTTTTTTTTGTGATGTATTAAGATATGGTCCCTTGAAGAATGGTCAGTAAATGTCTTGGCCAATCGTTATGAACCTCATATTATACTTCTCAGGCCTTTCCAAACTCTTTTAGTAAGGTTCTATTATTAAGATAAGCATGAATAAGGTCAAGTCATGAATTCTTATTGGTGAGAAAATGTTTTTTTTTTTTTTTGTTGATTGAAAGGTGCCTTTTAACATCGTGAAAGTCGACTTGAGCCATATATTTATAACTGTTCATCGTCAATTTTATGAGTAGATCGATATAAATGTTTTAACTGAGAGGGACTTGTTTAAGCTTAACTCGTGCGAAGCCTTTAAGCAAGCTTTGGCCTTTTTTAGATACTTTGAATTTTTTTGCCCTTTGGCTTCATAGTCCCTATTAATTTGGCCAATAATAAGTTGTTAATTGATCAAATAGGAAAGTTCATGACCTTAATGTCCTTAGTGATGCGCAACATGTGATCAAAATCTTGTATTCTTTCTCATTGTTTGAAGTGTAAAAATCGAGCTTCAGTGCATTTATGAATTCAATATTATCAGGTCCCTTCAATTCTATCTCAATGCCTTGCCTTTTCTGTGGTTGCCTAGTTGACACCCGATGGGGACCAAGTCGACTCATCTGATGACTAGCTCAAGGCTCTTATTTCCTTATCAGATCTTAGGTATTCAATAAGAAATCAACCAACACTTGGGTATTCAAAAATATTGTAAATATATCTTAAAATAACAACATGCAAATCAGTTTAATTAAAAAAAATCTTGAAAATAAAATAAAGTCCTAATATAACTACAAAAATATTATTTTCAATTAGATTTTATGCATCAAATCTGAAAATTTCTAGAAATAAACCACCACAGAACATTCCAAAACATCAATAATGTAACTATAGCAAATTCAAGCTTGATTTCAACCTTAAAGTAACCAATATCTCTTAAAATACAAAACAAAAAAGTTTTAGAGATTTTTTTTCTTGTTCTACAGAATCTTGAATCATTTCAATTAGAGCTTTGATGAAAGAGTTATGTCTAAATTATGAAACAATGTTGAAATTTTCCCAGATCGTGCAATTAACTTCGTTTAATACTTAACGTCTTCATTTTCATCCTAAATAAAAATATAAGAATGATGATTGCATTTGAGCACAAAATAAGTATAAAATATTAAACATTAAGGGAGAAAAATATGATATTTTGCATTCTCATCTGAGAGCCTAATCCCAAAGACGTTGCTTAGGATGATTATAAGCTTTATCCGTAGCTACAAAAGGTAGAGAAATATATATGCCTAATAATCTCTAACAGCCAATCGAGGTCAAACCATGAGCCATGATGTTGAAAGGAACCAAAGAAGTACTAAAAAAAGGCTCAACCATGATCTAAGAGAAGAAGAAATGAAAATAGAATAATGTGAGATAAGGAATGAGCACTTATTAGAAAAAAGGCTTAAGGAGAAGTGAATATGTTGCATTAAAGGGAAAAAGAAGTCAAAATATGATCTTTATAAGGGTAAGCACCAACTCGAAAGTGCCATTTGTTAGTAAGGTATATGAGACATTAAATGACTACGTACTATAAGTGAGGTAATCAATTTAACACAGCATGCAAGATATGATTCATAAAAACAATCAAAAAGTTACTTCTAGAAGAAGTCATCATAAAGTCAGGAAAGACTTTCGGTGCTAAAATCCAAAAAATCTTTAAAAAATAATGCTCAAAATTGACATTCCAAACCCAAATAGCTAAAGTACGCCAATATGCTTACTAAACGAAACTTAATGAATACTTATTGGGAGGAGTTATGGGGAGCACTTACTGAGCGAATCTATGAAGTTTGGTTGCTAAGTAGGATAGCTGAGAGCACTTATTGAGTAAGAATAAGGAGAACATTTAATGAGCGCCTTTGTTTAAAGAAAATTATTGAGCAAAGCGGTTAAGTGTGCCTACTAATTGAAGTTACTAAGAGTCCTTGAGTCAATGTAGAGGTGTCAAGCCGCTATTGAGCTTGTAAACTAATATTGAAACGTCAAACTCTACTATTGAGTTGATGAGCTGATGCAGAGAATTCAAATCATTGTTATTTCCACAAGTAACATGAAAACACTAAGTAGTTACTAAGTCCGCAAATCATTGCTGAGCCCCCAAGTTGCTACTAAGTCAAAAAGCGCAACAGAAACCTAAAGTCATTATAGAGTCACCAAAAAGCTAAAACAATAAGTAAAGAGGAAAAGCACTCTAAGGGTTCAAGTCATGGGGCTAAAGTGCTACTTATTTAGCTAAAGTATGTCAAAAAGTCTTTTTTAACTAAAGCAATATGGCATATTTGATGCGATTAAATATGGTTGAAGCCCAAATCTCTTAGCAAGTTCATAAAAGCCCAATGAAAATTTAGCAAGAATAATCAACTACAACCCAAAATTAGTAAGTCTAACTCTTAAGAGAAAGATCCAAAAAAAGTCCCAAGCTGTTAATAAGGGTGTCAATGGATCAACATAATATCAATATACCATGTTATAAAGGATGCCATACTAGACAAAAGAAATTATTAAAGTAGTCCTACAACAAAAGACCAACAACGTTCTTGAAGATTAAATAAATGTTAGCCCTAAAACAAGATGAGGTCAACCCTAGTATAATTCGATTACCATGATATCATTGCCCAAGTTAGAAGAAGAAGAATTATGATAAGTTTTATTCACGATATTTATTCATTAACTATTCAACTCATTTTTAATTTAACTACCCGAAGATATCTCTATTACCTAATAACACTTTCTAATCTTTTTCTTTAAAATAAATTCTTGTTGAGTCAATTATCTCACAATGTTTTTTTTTTCATCTCATTATATCCAATACTATTATTTTTTAAGCAATATGAAGAGCGAACTAATTTGGATTGAAAAAATTACCATTCTTGTAAAATTTGCCAAGGAAAAATACTAGGTTTACATTGTAAGGCACATAAGTAAGAGATGACGAAATGTAATGGATATCACTATTATAATCATAATAAGCTTAAACACGTGAATGGGTTGTCTTTGAATGAAAAATAAGTTGAATTTTTCTTTTAATTATATGTAAAAATCAAGCTGAATTAGCTGATTATGAAATAATTATGTATGGTAAAATTAAAATGCATAATAGTAATGCAACTTGTTCATCGTACTTAGCATCACTAATTTCATCAAACTTTAGCTTTGACTTAATCATGTTATGATTTAATTAAATTTTTTATACTCTAATTCCATGTGAGTTTATTAAATTTTAAAAAATAATAATAATAATTTAGTGATAATAAATGGGTTAATAAGAAAGACCATTTTCGTTAACATAAAATTTTAGGAGTCAAATTATAAGACCAAAGTGGTTTAGGCAGTAAATCACATATTCTTATCACCCTAATTGTGAAAATAGTGTTATTTTCAGTCATTCTCTGTTGCACGTAATGGAGAAGAAAAAAGAATTGAAAACCCAAATGGCAAGTAAGTGAAATAATATTTATATAAAGAAATAATAAAATAAAGAAAAAAATACTCCAAATTGAATGAGAAAATTATTTTTTTTTTTATTTTGAAAAGTTGGGTATGTTGAAACATTAAAAAAAAATTATAAATTTACTTTGAAATGTATGAAAAATCACACTTTCAAGGTTTGAAGGACCAAATAATGATTCCTTTTTCCAACCATATTTTTAATTTCTTTGTCAAGCACTCTGCAAAGACTTTGTCAACTGAGAAATCTAACAATTTGAAACCTTAGACTTCATTGAAAAGCTTCTGCGGACTGCAAGGAGCTATGAAAAGGCAAGTTTTTATTCATTCCTTAGTCACTTCAAAGATAAAGAAGTCCTATCGGGATGGTTGACTATACAATAAAGCTATGATTTATTGTTGTTTTAATTTATACTTTATGTAAATATTAAGTTGATATAAATATCATCTAAAATCATAATATTTATTTTATTTTATTTAATTAATTAAATTCTTACATTAAAAAAACTGACAAATTAAACCTTAATTTATCAATTTGATATTATGTTAAATTTTAATTCAAATAAATATTAAAAATTAAAAATATTTTTATTATTAAAATATTTAAAAAATTGATTCTAATGAATTTTTCATTGTATTTCAAACCCATTCCTTAAATATGAATAATTTTAGATTTAATATTTATTTTTAGTGAATTTTTTAAAATTTTAATGCAAACTTAAAAAATAATCTTTTTAGTATTCAAAATTTTTAAATTTTTTTGTAATAGTAAATTAAATTTATTTATATCTATAAAAAATTTTAACTCAAAATTTATTATATAAGATTTTTAATTTAAATATATTTAATTTTTAAATTTTTTAATATAAAATTAATTTGATTTAAATTAATAAATTAAGATTTAATTTGATAATTTTTGAATATAAGAATTTGATTGATAATATAAAATAAATATAAGATTTTATATAATATTTACTTTATTTATTTTAAAATAATTTTTATAACAAATTTTTTTATAATTTTATTTTAATTTTATTATTATGTAAATAATATATGTTTTAAAATTATTATTATTATAAAAAAATTATATTTTAAAAATTATTAAAAATTTGAAATTTATATATCAGTTGGTAAAATATCTATTTAGTGATATTAAATTTAAGAGTTAAACTTTTAAAACAGAAATAATGAAAGCAAGGCCCAATCACTTCAACTGGTAAGGCCCAACTAGTACACGCTGGGCTAATAACTTGAAGCTAAAATTATTATTATTATTATTTTAATAATAGCAAATATAATGATGTATATAAATAAAGGACAAATAATAATTTCCGAATCATAATAATAATCACATTGAAGTTTGATTATCAACATGAATTTTTTTCAAAAGTCAATGATTGTGATACTAACAATGATTCATGCTTCATGCAAGACCCACCACTTATTCATATTTTTATTGCATATCGGCCGGGCCTTATTCAGTTTGTCAAGGAAGTTTCTTCTCTTGGACGGTCCAAATATTTAACTTCCAATATTATGTTATATAACATAATATTTTTTTTATAAAACTTGTTGTAAATGTATTATTAATTTATTTTTGTATCATTTTGAACATAAAATAGTTTAAGTTCGCACATTTATGTGGAGTTTCATTTTTAAAATATTATTTTTTAATATTTATGTTTCTATCAATTTCATAATACATGATTTCTACGTAATATTATAGAACTAGGTAATAAATCTTTTAACTACTTATATTCGTTTAGCGTTTTTTGAAATAGATATATTTTTAAAATATTTTCAGGCTCAATTCAACATAAAATTGCAAAAAAGAGAAAATATTTGACGATTAAATCAATATAAAACTCTTGAAAAATAATTTAATATTTTTGTGTTTATATGTTTGGTTTCTAAAATTCATTTAAGTACCTTTTAGGTATTTTAACAATCAAGATATGATTAATTTTGTTATAATGGTTTGAATTAAGGGTTAATTTGATTATTGTTATCAATCATAATTTATTTTAAAATATTTTAAAATTAAAAATAAAAATTAAGAAAAAATATTTTTTAAAATTTTTAATTAATATATATTTTTTATAATGCTTTGCTTTGCGTCATAGGTTAGATAAAATATGGGCAAGCCGAACTCGTCGATATTAAAAATTGTGAAAAATAGTTTTAAAAATAAAATTTTTAATAATTAAGATTTTAAATTAAATAATATATATTTAATGGCACCATATGATAAATGGGGAAGAATATGAGGGTGTAGTGGTGGCCCTTTGTATTATCATTAAGGGATGCATGCAAGCTCCACTTTCCCACTAATCATAAGCATAGTTACTCCATTACAAGAGTTTCTTAGCTCAAAGTCAAATTATGAAAAAGTTTTTTTTTTTTTTTGGGTGAAGATGTTACATTTTTTATTTTTATTTTTGTTTCAAAATCTAGACCTAAATAAAGTAAAGAATGACATCATGAATAATATTATTCACATATAAATATTAAATTTTTAAACACTTAATCCATCATTTTATTATGGTTGCTTGATTTATTTTTAAAATTTATAAAAAAAAATAATTGGATATTTTAATTACAAAAAAGTATATGTATTGCATGCGGGTTAGCTCCTTATTGTGCACCATCAAAGTGGCGCTGCCACTAACCTTATTCTAAGTCAACGCAATATGATTTGTAACAGTTTCACACAATACAAACAACAAAAATTTGGAAAAATAACTCATTTTTCACCTTATTCTAATATTTTTCAGAATTTTAACCCAATTCAAATCTCATTTTCACTCAATTCACATTTTTTTTAAAATTAAAAATGGGTAAAACTGTAAAAAGTATGTTAATTCATGATTATTTAATAAGATAAATAATAAAAAATTAATTTTTATTTTTATTTTTTACAAATTACACGTTTGTTATATGATATTTATTTGAATATAATTTAAAAGATTAATTTAGAAAGTTCAAAACAAATAATATCAAGTAATTATTATGATGAGATCAATATTTTTTCATGATATGATTTTTGGTGATTATTTGAAGAGACATATTGACATGAAATAAAATAAAAAATAATTATTTTTATATCAATTTTAAAAATTAGAATAATTTTTTTAAAAAAATTCAAAATGGGAATTTGATTCATCGTTGCATGGAGATTGAATTAAATCCCAATTTGATAATATCCAAAAGGGTAAAGGATACATTAATTGAAAAATTGATGTTTGTGGGTAAGACATGTAGACAAGTTAAAGATGAGAGAGAAGCTGAAAGGATGAAAAGGCAAAGTGTACTTAGAGAAGAACATAAGAGAGTAGTAGTTTAGCATTTTAACCTTCTCCTGGACTAACTACACCAACCCTCCTTTGAAATTTGAGAGATTTTCAAGATTACTTTGAAATGATCCAAAAAGGGTTCATTGGGATTTGACCATTTTGTAAGAAAACATTGCAACTCCTTTTTGAGGATCCAATGCTCTCTCCACATTTTCACTTTGAAATTCTCCATTGTTATATATATACATACATATATATATATATATATTCAATAAAATCTTTATGAAAACATTGAAAAAACCATTTTTTTAAAAAAAATTATAAAATCTTTTATATTTCTCCCCAAAATTACAATGAGTTTGGTAAGAATAATAAAAGTTTAATATTATGAAATATAAATTTAAATTACAATAAGTTTTTTAAAAAATAATAACCCGTAATAATTTAATAAAATAAAATAATTATGATTTTTTATTTACAATTTTTATATTAATACGTAAATTATAATTTTTTTTATTTTTATTAAAAAACTCAATATAGTTTAAATAAATAGAGCATACTCTTTTCCGCTACATTGATTTTAAATGAAACTCTTTGCTTATTTAATTTACCATAAATTAAGATTTTGTCAATAACAAAATAAAAATTTAAAATTTAAAATACATAAAAAAAAATAAGTACTTTAAGTTTTAAGTAACTAGTTTTTTCAAGTAAATTTAATAATGCTTCATTAAAACAACACAATTTAAATTGACGATAAAAAAATTAAATACATTAAAATTAAAAATTTAAAACAGATAATATCATAAAATTGAAAGAACTTACTACTAAGTATTGTAAATGCATATATCTTTCTATTTATTGGATTGATCTTTGAAGTCAACCCCTACATAGTAATATCTCGGCACATAAAATTAATATAGACTAAAGTTCTTGTCACATAACTAACCTTAATGTTAATATTTTATATAATAAAGTCAAAAAAATTAATCTGATGCAGCACGGATGCTAAAATTCCGGACTCCGTGATGTGACGTGCCGTGCCCTCACAGCTACTCTTGTTCGGAGTTGTCCCATTCACATGAACATATAAACATTAATATTGTAATGCTAATTATACGAATAACAATATTAAACAAAGTAAGCCATTTGCATGATTTACAGCATATTAATTTCATAAGCATGACTCAGCTGCAGGATTATATATTATATATTAAATTAATATAAAGAGAAAATAATATAAATTAATTACTCAGTCACATGATAAGGAAAAAAAATTAAAATTGATGATAGATGAAAATGAAGTATATGAATATATAATCTTTATATGTTTGAATTAAATTAAAGCTTTTTGATATCTGTAAACAAGTATGGGGGAATCATACAAATACTTTCACTACACAGATTTTTCTCCTTTTTTTTCTTGAGAAAAATAAATTACTGATAAGAAGTTAAAATTAATTGACATGAACACACAAGAGAGCATAGTACAAAATTAAAATTAATGAGACCTTGTCAATGGTGTAAAGGGTTTGGACCAGTTGGGACGACTCGTTTTTCGGCTCTGTAAAATGGGTCGGATTCGTTCCAGGCTGCAGGTGGAGGTGGCGGCCGGGGGCCGTGTCGTCGGTGATGATGATGATGATGGTGCTTGTGCCTCAAAAACGGTGTGAAGTCAAAGCTGCTTGCCAATGCTCTCCTGGTACTGGTGTTCGGGGTGCTGGTGCTGTTGTTCATGGAAGCTAAATGGTGAAGGCCGTGAAAGAATAGAAGGGAAAGAGAGAGGGAGAGGAGAATGAGAGGGAAGAGAAGCTGGCTTTTCATGGCAAGGGAGAGTTCTGCATGGAGAGAGAAAGAGAAGGAGAGAGAGAGTGATACTAGGGTTAGCGGAAGAAGGAGAGGGTTATTACAAGAATGACAGCTTGAATGAGCTAGACAAAGATCGTAAGTAGCAGAAAAAAAGGAGCAGAGGATTGAAGTTTTCATGAATAAGCTGTGCTTGCTTCCATGGGACTCTGGTCAAGCTGAAGCCTACAGATTATTATATCACAGAAGAGAGAGAGAGAGAAGAGTCCAGCAGATGCGGAGATAAAAGGGCAGAAGTGTCGAGGGAAGAAGAAACTTCCTTTGCGTTCAAGGAACAAAGGGCCATTAAAAAGCATAGATTGTCAAACCTTGAATTAATATATGTGAGAAAATTGGGATGACCAAAGCAGTTGAAGAAGGTGATCAGATGAATAAAGCTCTCTCTACTAACGAAAGATTAAGCCTATTATTCTTTTATTTTTATTTGTTATTTTATATAATTTAATCGTACGATGATGATCCACATTAGATTTTTGCACAGAGGGGTCAAGAATTAATGGAACCCTTTGAGTTCACATTTCCAACGAGCATTGATGCATGCTATTTAATTGCGATCTTCCCAATTTCCTAAAAAAACTTAATTTAATTAATTCCTTCTAATATCATAGATTAATTTTGAAAATAAAAAGATGTGAATGGGCTTATTACTTGATTATAATTTGAACACCGACATGCATTTGCTATCTGTCTTTTATGTTCATGGCACGCAATATTAGTTGACCTTACTATAGATGATGAAGGATTTCAATGTAGCACAGACATTTAGTTTTTTGTATAATTAATAATTAATACACGAAGAAGACGTGTTTAGAGGGTATAGGTCGAAACACGCCAAGTTGCACGGGAGGGAACATTTGCTTCACTTCCACTCTTCTCCGCCACTAATTTAGTTTCTCCATTTCCTAAGTTTTCTATTTATTCGGTTTCACACCCAATAATTGAAACCCAAAAAATAAGTTAAAAAAATATGTTAAAATAATGAGACCTAAAAAATATGTTAAAAAATAACATATCATATGTTAATCAATGAGATGATTTTACAAAAGATGAACGATTTAAGAGGCAAATCATGTATCTGTAATCAAAATATATATAGTGTAATGTGGTCGATCGTTTGAATAAATTTAAATATTAAATGGCAAGTGATGGTTGAAAAGGGAAATGATGGGTTCAAAAATTTTCACATTGAAGATTAACAGAGGGAAAAGAGGGTGTAGTTAATTAAGAAGACAAAGATCCATCATGGCGGTAAGTGCTTGCAGAAAGTCCAAGAACAGGTTGGACTCGAACTCTATCTGTCTTTCTTTCTAGTTTGAGGTGTTCCTGCCCCATCTTCCGCCAGTGGAAAATGGAACTTTGAATGGCTTTTGCAAAACGAGATGCTTTTGTCGGGAAGACCACTATGTCTCTATTCTTCTCATTAGTTGTGGTAATTCCCTATTCTACCTTTACATATCAAATTACTTTGTTATTTCTTACTTTCATTTCACATGATAAATAAATAAAATATTATAGCAACTGAATATAAATTATTAATATAAACTAAAGGGTGCAGTTAAATCCTACCATGATAAATGAAATGGTTGATATCCGTCACACAACGTGGGTTGCCTCATGTATAAGGCATCTGTGGATGGTTGACTTTTGGGAATCCAGGCCCATTCGTGTTTGCGGAAAACCCTAAGAAGACAAAATGTCAAAGGAGTTGTTGGCTATCACGAAAGAAAATCCATCATTACCGACTTATTATGCACATTCAAAAGTCAAACCACCCAACCCCTGCATATGCCATCACTCACCACCACTATTCATATTTGTGTTTGGGAAGGTGCGCAAGACTTTCAGCATTCGGGGAGATGTGACTCAACTAAGGTTACAAAGAGGAATCCTCTTTCTCCTTTTACCAAATAAATCAAATCAAAAGGTTTTATTTTCCCTGTAGCCAAACAGTGAAAAAGAACATTTGGCAATTTACTTTGATAAATTAGAAGTTCCCACAAAACTAATGATATTGGTTTGTAAGACTTCGCAGTTCTTGCCATTTACAAGAAAATTGCAACATCTATGAATACACCCCAAACATAAGTCCAGTTATATCCTAACAATGGGAGAAAAAAAAAAAATGATGGGGAACCAGGATCAGAAGAACAAGGCTTAAGATTCTGCCTGAGGTCAGTGTTTTATGCAAAAGGGTTATACAAAATTGATTTACTCCCTCATGACAATGTTTCCCCAAATAAGTGAGACAGCAAACTTTGTGAATCTTTCACTTCCACTAAGAAAGGAAAACTTTGTTTGTTAACCTTCCTCCCAGTCTATATCATCATCATCCTCTGCTGAAGCCTCAGCTTCGACGTTTAAATCATTGACCTTAAAACTCTCATTTGTAGTGCCTGCAATAGCATATCAGAATACACCAAATTAGAAAATTTTCCTTCCCTGACAAAAGAGGATAACAAAACTTGCAGGAAATTATTACATTTGTAATGGGTTCGTGTAACCTGAAGTATGATTGGTTTTTCACAACTTAAAAGAAATTAATGTCTCCAAACTCCAGGTATATGTGAGTGACTCAAAGGTCTTAGACAATACCAAACACCTCCCACCAAAGTAAGTGACAATTTAATTTCCTCCCAGTGATAATTTAATTTCCTCCAAACAATAACATTTTCAAATGACTGGTAATCCATTTATCAATATCTGACTTATGTTTATAATTTGTGACTGTTAAAATTTAAAATGTCAAAAACACTGTTGGAAGGCAGGAGGCTTGTCAAGATTCATGTCATACTCAATTCCCAACTTGCAAGCATCAATTCGAATTGAAACCACTACATCCGAAATTAAGAAAGTAAGAAACCTTCATATATCCAGTTCCTCATTATTTTCGCATGACCTACTGATTTTTAAGAAGGCAATGCAAATTTGATAAACAAAAATAAGGACAAAGATTAAGTAATATTGATACCGACCTGCAATTGGAGCATCTTCCCATTCAACATCATCATCTCCTTCATCCTCATTGCGCTTAGACTTCATGCCAACTTCACGATTAGAAGACGTGCCAGAAGCACCATCTGAGGTGAATGTGCTTGATGACTCCTGTTGCTTCTTAGCAGCTTCTGTTAGTTCTTGCTGCTTCTTAAGCAAAGCCGCATAATAAGCTTTAACATACTCATCCTGCAAAAAAAAAAAAAAGAGGCAGAAGAAGCCAATCTATTGAGTAAATGGAAATACAGGGAAAAGAAAGGGTGACACTCTTATATATGACAGAGATCAAAATGGATGACAAGAATAGGTCATCTAAGAGAACAAGCCTGTAAATTCTTTTGATCATCATTTTCAAGGGTTGACTTCTTGTCATCCGAAACTTGTACAGCCGCTGCACTGCCATCCATTTTTGATTCCTGCTTGATCTCTCCGCGTTGCTCCTTTGTAAGGTTCATTCCTTGCTTGATCATCCATGGTGGCAAAACTTTCAGGCCTGTGCTTTTATTTTCAGATTTGACATCTTCTTCCTTTCCCTCACCAGCAAAAGCAACTTCAACCTGGCAAGATCAATAATAAATTTTGTGCTGTAATCAAGTTTGATAATTGAAAATTCAATATCTGACCTCTTGGAATTGCATGCCCAACAATCTGAAGACGTACAACTATTATATCATCCGTATAATGATAGATAATCACTTTTCTGCCCCCATTTCCCGTATCAACATGCAGTTGAAAACAAAAGTGAACATCTACAGAACTCACTTAAACAATCATCTTTGACACAAATGACCAGAATGACATTGAAAATGAAGTGAATGTTACTGCAATTTCTTAATAATTCAAATACTTTTGTTTAACCATGTACATGAAACTTAGCTAACATTTTAACATGCCAAGGCAAGGTTAGGTGACTCATAACAAAGACATATGCAATTCAACTTGAACCCAAGAATTAATAAGTTACAACCACTAATAGAGATGTGAGAGAACTGATCTCAAGCATGCATTAATAATCCATCTCATCTCAAAGCACTAGTAATTGTCATTCATGAACAAACAAGCAGTCATGCCCAACCGGAAAAACCATCAACTTATTCAACTAGCCCACTGGAGATTCAAGATCATAAAAATGAGCATATGTGTCTGGGTGGCTCAATATAAATTAGCATAATCATGAAAGATTCTTATTTACTGGTACATTTACATATGAAGTAAATACAGCCCAAAGTCGGACGAAGCATGACTATTTTGAATTAAATGCGGATAGTAAGGACCAAGAAATTTGACCCAACCCATCAGCAGAGCTGTGAAAGCTCCAGCAATTTATCTATGCTTCAGGAAGAGCATTCCTAAATAAATTCAGGTGAGCTCCAAGCATGAAACAGAACCATGAGGTCCCTTTTGTCACATAAATCAAACCAGGCTTTTTGCATCCTCAAAAGTTCACTTCCTAGAAGAAGTTCATATAAATCAATGGCCATACAAACGAAACAACGTCCAATATTTCTCTCAAATTTCTCCTAACAATATTTGCAAACCATCAATGCATATACTCCCCGTTGAATGACTCATTAATATTTTCAAGGGATCTACCTGACCAAGGAAAAACTCAACTGTAAGCTTATTTATGCAAATAGTAAAGTACACAAATATTAATTCATGAATCATGGCTTCAGTTTTCCTCTTTCCTTTTTTTTATTTCTCTTTCTTATGGTAGGGGGCAGGGGGACTGTAGGCTATGGGCTTTGACAGGCTCACATGAGAACATCAGTTTACCACCAGTTCATTAAACTAAAAACTACCCTTCTGATTAAAAAACATTAAAAAAAAAAAACTAAAAATTACCCTCATCTAGGAGATGTTAATAAGAGACAAATTCTGTCAGCAACCCAATTTCATGTTTCTTCCTTTCATATCCAGCCTTCGCTGAGTCTGTTTGATTAGTAATACCAGTTGCTGCTGTATAATTTATCATGCTAATGAACAATTAAGCTAACATTTCTGATACTCTGAACAGAGGCCTCAAGAAAATTTGGCATTTGAATAACAGACTTTCAAGTTTTATTTAAATAAATAACCAATAAAAAGCTAAAGAAAATCCAAAATATGTGACCAAACCAACCTCTTAGTTGCGTAGTATTCCTACATCATAACATTATGAAATTTTATTTTTCTCAAATTTTTAAAAGTGGCAGCGAGAGAACAGAAGAAGCCAGATCAAAAGGAGCCCATGTTGCTGGATGTGGGGGAGGGGAAGCTCTTAAAGTGACTATAAAAAGTAAGAAAAGCTTCAATTACATGTATTACTAATTAACTTTGGCATAAGCTGAAAATCTTACAGAGAGCAACTATAACAAACTCCAGTATCACCACTACATAATTATCAATGGCAAGAAAAATTTCATTACACTCCCAACTTAAGCCTTAATTTCATGCATAGAAGAGGAAGAAAAAGCCAAAAATAAATGGTTACCTTTGTCTCTCCAAGAAATGGCATTGGTGTCCCACCATAGCCCAGACCGTGTGAAGATTTAGAGGGATCATTAGAACCTGAATCCCCATTTATTGCACGGCCAGCAGCACTTGCTTGAGCTTCCCATGCTTGGAGACTTCCAAATTCAGGAACCTTCAAATCTTTTACTCTGTTTAGTTGTTCCATCAATGGCTTTAGCTGTACCTGCACTTATTTCATGTTTACACTCATCAAAGATTGATATATAAGGTACATAGAAGAGAACGAATAAACAGTAAAAATCGAGATGGGGCATGGGCATGACATCCAGCAAAATGTTTGATATGCTTAAAGCAGTCAATTTCATCAACCCATCAACAATTCGAAATGTATATAATTGCTGAGACTAGTTATCTAAAAGATGAAAATCAATATGCTGCAAGATCCTGAATGTCTCTGAGTCTATGGATTGCACCTTCTCTCCTCTACAAAGAAAAACCACTAATTATCCAAATGAGAAGCAACAGTAAAAACAGTATCAGTATCATCCATCTATGCACATAGATAGCATATAAGTATAACTTACAAGCTTAGATAATGTCCATTGCACAGCCTCAAAGGTTTGGGGATTGAAATACCACTTTTAAAAATCAGACCAGACTGCTTGGTCCGAGCAGTTGAATGATGAGTAGGACTGTTAAGCAATCCAATCTACTTAAAATGTTGTATTTAACTTATGTATCAAAGCGATGTTGCTTTCTCAGAAAAAAAAAAATTGAATTTTTTACTCAAAACAGCATTGTTTTGGAAGAAAAATTGAAAAATAATTTAAAAATAATTCCCTCTAACCTCATTCATTTTTTTAATCAGAATTTCCTCTAATCTCATCATTGTTCTTTAAAAGAAATTATCATCTTCATTTTTTTATATTATTTATCTTAATAATATGTATTAAAATATTATAGTTATTTATTACATCATCACGATTTAACCTTTGGTTTGATCTTGATTCAATAGCTAACCTTCAAACCTCTTCTTTTTCCAGTTCCATGACTGCTTCGGTTTTAAAACATTGAAAAATATAGTAAAATTCAAAAATGAAAACGTCATATATCTTAGTTACTACCGCTCTCTCTCCCTCTTTTTGAACAAAATGTTTAAGTGTTATTTACATGGCACCAAGGGGTGCAACCCTCTACATGCTTAGGGGTTAGAAACTCTATGAAATCTAATAAATCTTTATCATTTACAAAAGAAGTACCTAATACTTATATGAACCCAGAATTCTTTAACTAAAGTTAGTGGTGTTTCAATATTATCAAAAACTCTTCTATTCATTTCACACCATGATTTCTAAATTATCAAATGAGGTAGCATATTAATGATTTTCCTCCTCTCTTTACCAATCTTCTGTCCTGTCCAACCCACCAACTCCTCTCCTATAGATCCCGCACCAAGACAACCCCAGCAACGTGAAGATCCTCTCCCACAGCTGAGCAGTCCACCTGCAACCTAAAAGAATATGATAGGCTGTCTCTTCCTGCTCTTTACATAGATAGCACCAGTTCACCATGATCTTTCCTCTCCTTCTGATCTCAGTTACTCTCTCAAACCAAAAGTAAGAATGCATATAAATTTTATAGATGGAATGTTCGTATATGCAGTTCAGTTGTTTAGATTATTAATTGAAACCTAGACTAGCAATTCCGCAACATTAAGCTTAACTTAAAGCAGAACTGGAAATTCCCTAACCACAATACAGTTCACTTGTTATAGACATGACACAAAACCACCCATGATATGCAAGAAAGCATAAGCGGATGAAGATTCTAAGAAGCACAAAACTGATGGTCATTCTCCTTTCGCCCTTCTGGAAAGAGAAAAACTCAAGGGTGCCTTTCCAACCTGGCCCAATCTTCCATGGAAACTAACCAAGGCCAAGAATCTAAGTTGGATTAAAAGGAACAAGCAAGATCATAAACTATTATTGCATGCTACAAAGTTATAACCAGGACCTAGGAGGTTTAACCCACTTATTATATTGGATTCTAATATTTGTGTAAACACATCCCACCTAAGGAAATTAAGAGCAGAATCAGATCTTAAGGCAATCACAATGAAGCATAAATTGACTTGCTTAAGTTTCTTCTGATTTTTCTAATCTATATATGATTTATGTTCAAAAAATATGTACAAAAATTAAGTACTAATTTTGAATTCAAGATTAGACAGAATTTTTCATACTATGACATACTGACATAACATAACATAACATATCAACAAAAAGGGACTGCACATACCCTGCGAGCAAATACAAAAGCATCAGTAGATACAAACCTCCATGTTTTGAAGCATGTCCTTTAGTTTCTCACGCCGCCGCCTCCTTGCATTGTCATCTCCATCCCCTACTTCTTGTGAAGCTAACTTATCACTTTCTGCAACAAGTTCTCCATTGCAATTTTCACAGTGGAAATATTCATCCTCCAGGGAAACCAATCTTAGTGCATCCAAAGCATTGTATCTGAATATAAGACCATGGTTATCAGAAAAACAGTACATTATAGTCCATAGTACTGTAGAGAAAGTGGTAAGTTACTCATTTGCCCAGAGTAAAATGGGATAGACATAAACGGTTTATTACATATAAATACATGCAATAAATAATAAATAAGAGAGACATCTATTAGTATATTGCAAATAATAGTTCTATGAGCATAGACATGAAGAAATAAAATGAATTTGGAAACTAATAAAGTTGATAATAATAAGTCTAGACAACATTAATCCTAAAATAATTACAAGCTACTCTTTTCTTCTTCTTTTTGTGCATGTAGAAACAGCCTTTTCTTTTTCTTAAAATTATTTTAGCTACAAAGCCCTTGTTATCTCATTTTAAATGAAAATTTGGGACCTCAAGTTTTAGAGATCCTGGGTTAAAACACCATGGACAGTAGGAGAAAACATGGTTCAAAGGGGGTGTGTATACGGTCGGGGTAAATGCAGCATCAGGAACTCTTGAGTTTCACAGATACAGCCATAGATACACAGGCACACATGGAGACAAAATCCACAAATATATTTTATGAGAAACTAAGAAGACAAGCAAAAGAGTATCAGCAACAGAAACCTTCTTCCACAGTTAGGGCATATATACTCCTGAACTGTATTCTTGTCTTCCAATTCATCCTTTAGTTTTTTCTTCATGCGGTGCAATCTGTACCGAACAACATCATATATCTGCAAGAAATTTTTGCTTCAAGAAATTCATCTGTATTCGATAACATGGACAATGGAATGCTATGGAAATGGAAATGACCTGTGCATAATCCAGACAACAATAAGAGTGAGTGTGCAGCTTAACTTTTTCATCTCCTTTTCCAATCTGACCATCAGCTGTGGCAGCAACAGCAGCACTATACATCTTCGCACCCCTAGCAGTCTGCAAAAGATCCAACGTTTATAATTAGCATATGACAGACAAAACAAATTAAGACTTTGAATGATAAAAAAATTGTTCAAGTACATGCATAAAGTTCACAGATAAATGAAGTTCTTAGAACAATGGCATTGCAGAGGTTGATTATGCATCAATTTCACCAACAGTTAAGCAACAAACACATGGAAATATAAGGAACCATCAAATTCAAATATCACATTCTCTCTTTGTTTATTCAGTTGACAATTTAAACAGCAAAGGACCTAAGAGTATCATGCAATTTCATAAAAGACAAAGAGTAATGCCAGTTAGAGAGGAACTACAACACGAGAAACAAGTAAAGAATATATTAGGTTTAATGTGACTGAGTTTTCTTAGAGATAAGGTCTTATTGGCTGAGAAAATATAAGATTGGTGCACCCACAAGGTAGGTCTCATTGAGATACTAGATTTTCCTCCATAAAGGCTTGGTTCTTAAAGAAGACGTTTTAGAAACTTGATTGGGTTAAAGACATTCAAATCCCCTCAAGACCACTAGATGTTCTCTTAATAGTTAAATTTAGGGTCCTCAGGAGGATAAGTCCCCATCCGTTAGTCGGATTCTCTAGTCAGTATACCTCGGTTATCAAAGAGAAAAAAGAAAGATAGAAAAAGATTGAGCAAATTATCAAATGCAAGTAATCTCGAAGAGAGTTGGCAGACATTCAACAAGAAGCTCATTTAGAATAATTATTAACCGCCTTTAAAGCCAATTTACCAGCCCACAAGTATCCAAGGTTCCAACTTATATTTAAATTTATAGCTATCTTTTCTTTGAAGGAACTACGGATGGAAAACCAAGGGCTTAGAATATTATTATCTCATACCAATAGGAGCTGTAAGTTTACACAACCCTAGAAAGCCTTCAATGAGTTCCAATGGGGTAAATATAGTTTTCATAGACCTTGGGGAACATGTATTCCACAGGAAACCACATAATTCCAAAACATCCAACAAATGGGTAGGTAAAGCCTTTGAAAAGCAACTCTTAAGATTTAGACCATGACATGGAACAGTACGGCAGCTATTACATGTTTCAGGTTCGCCCTTCTCCCATAGTTTTGTTCACCATTGATTCTACAAAAACAAAAATAGAACCAGCATTTTTTTCCTTCGATTTTTCTCCAATATTGGGAACTTCGAATCATCTTCTTGATAACGCCACATTTCCTCTTAGATAATTTTCATCTTTCCTCCTAGAGATCTTTTCCTCTTTTTTCATTTATTTGTCCCCACAAATGGCTTAGTAAGAAGAGCAACTATTCTATGTCATGCTCTCCCCCCCTCTACTACTAGCATGCAATACAAAATTTTTACAAGGAAAGCATATGAATCAAGCATTGGTCAGTTTTATGGATGTATGTAAAGCAACAGAGAGGTAATGGACCACAAAAGAAGCAATGGGTTGGTCTGATTTAACAAATATCAAAATTAGATACAAACACTTATAAGTAGAAACCAGTACATTAGAGAAACCAAAATAAGCTTAAGAAAGAATATAGAAAACAATACTGAAAAGCAATTTCCTCTGATGACAAAACTAACTTAGATGGGGAAATTCAAGATTAGTTAGCTTCCAAGCAATGAAAGTTTACATAGCATAAACCAAGGTGCAACGGTATAGCCATAAGCTTCATGGTTCATATGCTCCAAAATATGCCACCCTCCAAAAGCAGAAGGGACAAATGTGTTTATGCAAACTAATACACCTCACACAAAGCTCGCATTACACACAAACACCAGACACGCACAAATGCACCCGCCGACCCACCACATATGATTAGCTCCATCAATTACTATAGATCACCTAGTAGTATCTATCATGTACTAAAGCTGCAGTCCCAAAGGACACGGTCCTAGTGCTCCTTCATATTGATGGAATATTGATCAAATAAAATGATTATCAAAGTTTATGAACATCTTTTTTATCAGCAAACAAAAATATACATACACATACACACATATATACATATACACACACAGAGGTATATATATATATGTATATGTATATATACATACATATATAAGAAATGAAAGCATCAAGGCAGAATCTCTCATGTACATGGGTAGTTAACTATTTAGAGATTAAGATCTCCATAAACTTTATGTAATCCTCCTCCTTTGCAAAAAAAGAAAAAAAAAATCCCCAATTAGCCAAAGTTCAAGACCTTAAGCCACCTAACCTTAACCAAATCTATAGGTGTCTCTACCCACTAAAATGCCCTCTTGTTCCTCTTACCCCACAAAATCCAAAACATAAATAGTGGATCATTACTACAAACTTCCCTCCGACTTTTGGTATGTAAAGACTTGCTCACACTTCAATTCACCAGCACTAACTCAGAAACCACCTATACAGGTCCCAAAACTCTTAAAACACTTCCCCAAATATGTTGAGACCATTTGCACAAAATCAGAATGTGGTTGACCAATTCTTCCTGCTCTTTGCACTAAAAGCACCGGAGTGGCTAACCATTTGCACCAAAAAAAAAAAAAAAAACAATCTCTTCATGTGTTCATATTCCAGTATAATTCACAAAATGATTGTGGATGGTCTTTAGCATTTCAAGTATGATGCTTTCTTAGAACTTCCACTTGCTAATGCATAATCCAAAAATATATAAATATAACGATTTTAGCCACTAGAAGGCAACTTCAGTAATGTCAAATAAAGAAAAAGAAGAGTCATCACAGCACACCAAATCATAAAGAAAAACTATCAAACACCACAGTAATTGCAAGAAACAGGAGGCACTGACCTCTCTCCTATGATCGCGGGTTACAAGCTTTTCTTCTTCAAAAAATCTCAGAGTTCGACGAAGTTGTTTCGAGTGCAATTTTAAATCCTTTGCCAGATCTTCTTCTCTAACCCATTGTCGTCTGGGAAACAAAACAAGAAATTAGAAGTAGCATCAACTTGCCATCACCCAAGAAGGTAAGTCACACAAGAAAACATCACTTTTATCATAATACATAATGAAAATACAGAGCGCTGCATTCATTAGCACATCATCACCATTAAAGTACAACCAAAAAGCAATATATTTCTCTTTCGTGAACTACAAGCACAATGCTTTTGCTCCACTCAAAACAGACTTGCCCTAGTATTCAGTTGGTCTGAAACTTCAGCTTGCCAAAATTAGCTCTTTTCGGCCACCCTTCATACTCATGAAGCTTTCATCAGGTTTGTTCAAACAGGAAATTCTGAGTTTCCTCCCAGAGGAATGAAAAAGAGCACTAACAGTCTAGTTGCAGTTGAGGACAGAGAATATTAATCTTCAAACTATAACTATGCAACAGATCAAATTCACAGAAAATTGCCAAGATAGCCTCTTGTTTCTGTGTAAAATTGACAGTATAAAACTGTAACTTGTTTTTTGAAAACCCCCCCAGTATGTACTAAAACTTCATAGCAAAGCTAACCATATAATTAGACCAATTTAATATGTTACCAGACATTTTATGCAGCATAAGAGCTTGGAATGGGTCGCACAGATTCCCCGCAATTAAGTTTCTGATAAATTTCACAGAAATTTATTTGAAGTATTAATGGAGAATTGACATGAAGACACTAGCAATGAACAATTTTCACCCAAAGAAAGAACCAACTAAAAAGTGCTTTATTTCCTTCCATTGAGTGAACATGTTTCTTTAGCTCCTGAAGAAGAAAGACGAGCGAATATATACATATTGAAACTCATGACAACAATACCTAGTAAGAGCATCGAGCACCACCACAGCAATCCCTCTATTGTCGCTCCTTCCAGTTTTTGGCTGATTATCGCCCTTGGTGGTTATATCATCGTAAAACGCCCTGGCAGCAAGCTTCACCAACCTGTTCTTGGACCAAAAGAGAATGGAAATCGAATGAGAATCACGTCGGTCTCTCTTTCTGTTTTTATAATACAAGTTCTCTTAATAACCTACTGCCTTCAATCTAATGTGGCGATTAAAGATGCTCTTGAAGGATACAAAGCAGTACCTGTTAAAAGGTTCCAAGCTCACGCTCTTATGAGGAGAATCTGTGAAGGACATTTAGGGATTTGCTAGATTCTATGAACAAATGCGAATTCCCATTAAACAATAGTCTCTCCCTTTCCTTGGTCTCAGTTTCTCCAAAAGACTTGTACTCACTGCTAATCTGTCTCTCCGCAATGATTGTTGAGCTAAAAGCAGTTATAATGTTAATTGTCAGGGTTTTGAAAACTTCAATTTCACTGTACTGGCAATACTCTCGTCTCTCCGCAGGTGGAACCACGGAGAGATCCGTAATCAAAGAAGTGAGGATGAAGGGAGTGGGCAAACAAATGAAGAGGGCAGGCCCTAAGCTCGAAAGGTGTTTGCCCATTTGTTTTTTCTTTTTTAAAATTTAATATATAATTTTTATTTTATAAAACTTTAAATAATTATGTTAAAAAAATTAGGTCCAAGATTTAAAGATTTTATAAGTATATTTCTTTTTCAAGATAAGAAACAACTTGTGTACCAAAACATAATTCTATATACTTTCCATTATTTTTTTAAATTTTTAAACAATAAACCTTATTTAAAATATTATTTGATTAATCATTACAAATTTTTTGATATATTATTTATGATAATTTTAAAACATATTTATGAAACGTAAAAAATTAAAATCTTACATTTGTTAATATTAATATTTTGATCAATATAAATAAAAAATATTTAAATTCATGTATAATTAATTGATTTAATTATTTAAAAATTAAATTAGAGTTTACTTAAAATATTAAAAATAAAGTAAATCTAATTAATTAACAAAAAAAGTACGTCCAGAATTATTGAATATTTGATGAAAAATTATGTGAATATCTTTATTCATTAAATTTAATAAATTTTTTATTTATAATTTTTATAGAATCTCTCAGGCACATCAGATTCTATGGACTCCAATAAGCTTTACAGCTCCAAGGGACATGTAAGGATGATTTAATTCCTGTCAAAATATAATAATTAATCAAAAATTTTTATTAAATGAAAAACAATTTTTGCTGTGGTTTTTCATTTTATGATTGTTTTGGCAATTTTTTGCGCAATAAATAAATATTTAACAAATTATAAGTTCCTTAAGCAAAATAAATTATAAATTCGGTTTTGGTATTTGAAAAAAATTAATTTTAAAAATTTATTAGATAAAATGATCAGACTAAATTAAAAATAATAGATTTTTTTTTATTTTCTTTACTGAATGTAAAAATGTCAACAATATAATTTTCTCAAAAAGAAATGTAAATTTTCTTTCAATATTTTGAAATTAATTAATTTGACACGAGAACATCTCCGGATTGGGTCCCAGGGGCCAGTCAGTCAAAGAGAGTTTGTGTCGACCGTCAGATCTTTGAAAGCGCCAAGTGGACGCTCAGAATGAGACAGCAGAGCTAGGGCACAAACGTCATCAAGGATGACCCAGAACCAGAGTGTTCATGAAGACCTCTATAAATAAAATCCCAGTCGAAGCCTGGCGAGCTGAGTTTGTAGGCGGAGGGAGGACAGGGAGGAGAGAGAAAGAAAGGGAAGAGCCATGCCGAAGCCTCGTAAGCCGAAAAGCGAGGACTCGAAGCCCGAGAATTCAGGAGCTGTTGTCCGTCATCAGAAGCTGTGCCTCTCCATCGATTTGGATACCCGCCAAATCTATGGGTTCGCTCTCTCCTGCTCTCTCTTACTTCTTCTTGCAATATAGGGTTTGCTAACGTCGCTTTTTGCGCCTTGTGCTGATTTTTGAAATGTTGTTGATTTACATTTTAGTGTGTGATCGAATCTTGACAAGCTTGCTATCTTTTTTTTTTTTTTTTTTGACTCTCTGTGCTTTAATGTACATGTTACTGTCCTTACTGATTCATTTCTTGCGATTGCAATGGTATTTTGGTAAATTCTACTTTTTTTGCTTAGCGTGAAGTTTGGAGAACTCTTTAGAATTATTATTGTTACTAATGCTCCCTCTCCCTCTCTCTAACTCTTTCATTCATGAAACATTAACATAAGTTGAAATATCATATAAATTTAATTAACAACTGGTGCTTTGACTTGTGTGACATTATGTATGCTGGATAGAGAAACAAGTACAAGATGATTTTCTCTTTTTGATAACTTCGTAGACATGGTTGAGCCTTTTTATTCCATGAAGTTTGTCTTCTTTTATATAATCTCCTGCTATTTGCCCTTGTTTTTAACAATTCTGTGTGTTGTTTTCTTTAGTTACACGGAGTTAGAAATTGCTGTCCCTGATATTGGGATTGTTGGGCTCCATGCGGAGAATTTGGGGATCGAGAGCGTTTTTGTTGATGGAGAGCCTACCGAGTTTGAATACTACCCACATCATCAAAATGCAGAGAATGACAAGAGGTGGAGCTCAGTGTCATCCACTAGTAGTGCTGCTGATGCTGCAGGTGCAGCCTATATATCATCTCTGGAGAGAGAGTTGGTGCCCAACTTACTGATCAACTGTTGCAAGCCTTTCAAGGGCTTGACTGAACAACTAGATCAAATGAATTTAGAGAATGGTTTGCAATCATCAGCTGAAGCCAAGCAGGTTGTATGACTGTTCATATATTTAAAATTGTGCAATTTTATATCAGTTTCTCTGTATATATATATATATATATGTATATATATATGTGTGTGTGTGTGTGTGTGTGTGTGTGTGTGTGTGTGTGTATATAGATATATATTTCTTTGGTTAATCGTAATGGCACCTCCCTTTCTGATTAAGGAAATTGTGCTATGGATCCATCCATAGGTGAGCAGCCTTGACTGTGCCGGTGATTTAAATACACAGAAATATACAGCCTTTACAGCCACTTACGCATATTTGAATTCAGTTGAGCTCAGATCTTAGCTAATTGTGTACGTTAATGATCAGTGTTATTTTATTTGATGGTTTCCTTCAGCTATTATATTGTTGAAGTGAGGGCAATTTACTTGTCTGGAGCACCCAAGATGCTTAGGAATTTAAAGTTTTTTCAGACTAAAACATGTACACGGGGTTGTGGAGAGCAATAAAAGCATGTCTATATTCCGTAAAAATATCATCCTTGATATACTTCATAAATTGAAGACTCCACCAGCATCGAATAACTGTGAGGTTATGGCTTTTGGTCTCCTACCTTTCTTGTCATCCTCTATCTTTCCTGGGGATAGTGGGAAGATTCCTTGATTTTACAGGCAGTCATGACCTGATGACATAGGAAGTGTATCTGCTCAATTATAGGTTGAATAATTGTTACCTTTTGACTGCTTTGTATTGTTGATACCATTAGGCATGATGCTTTCAAGCAGCTATTTGTTTTGATGTGGTTTACTCTTTCTGTGGTTACTCACGTGGGTTGATGTTGGCTGCAGAATGTCAAACTGGTTCGCATTGACTACTGGGTAGAAAAAGCCGAGGCAGGGATTCATCTAGATGACAATGTGATACATACCGATAACCAGATAAGGCGTGCACGGTGCTGGTTTCCTTGTATTGATGATGAATATCAGTGTTGCAGGTAAAATGATTATATCGTTCTTATTCATTTATATTTTTTGCTTCTTGTGGGGTATCTTTTGTCATTTAAGTGTTTACCGTAAATTCATTTAAGCATTACATTATTTGTTCAGTTATGATTTGGAGTTCACAGTTCCCCAGAATCTCGTGGCTGTCAGCGCTGGAAGCTTACTATACCAGGTGTGGTAGCTGAATATATTTCATGCATATGGATACGTCATACTTACAGTGAGGGATGAAAACATCTTATTTGTTTGTGTGCATAAGGATTGCTTATCATTTATAGATAAAAAATTTTAATATATTTTTGTGGATTATGACTGTCTATCATTGGATGCATGCAATTTGTTGAGATAAACTTGAATTTTCAAAATTAGGTGCTCTTTTGGTCTTGGATCTGATTACATTATTTCTAGAATTGTCTTAATTTCAAGAATTTAGATACTAAACTTGTTGAAAACATATTTATTTCTGACAATTTTGCAAAACAAGGTAACTTTTGAGCAGACTCAGATAAGAATATCCTAAACTTTGCCAAACAATTATTATACATTATCTTTTTTTATTTATTTTCTCGTGTAGCAAGCAATATAAGATGTATTTCCTTGTTGAATAGTCTTTAAGATTCCTTGTAAAGGTTTGTTTTACTTCCTGTGTTACACCCCAATAGATTGGTATCCTTTAACTTATATTGATATTGATAATGTAAACTCTGGAGTTTGCTCCCAGTTTTGATAGAATGAATACGTGTAACTGAGATGTGTGGCTTTCTGCAGTATCCAAGAAAATAATAATATGCATGTTCTTTTTTCTTTTTAATATGCTTCATTTAATCTGTCATTGAAATCCGTTGCAGCAGAACATGATTTCATATTCCTCATGTTTTAGAGATATTTAACAGCTACTTCAAAGTTGTGTGGTTGTAATGGGTTAGATGATGAGGTTTATCTGGTACTTTTGGTATGACATTGGATAGAAAATAAATGGGTATTTTCTCTACCTTTGGATAGAAAAAAGATTATCTACCTCATGATCTTTCTTTTTTGATTTATTTTCCCTTTACCATCCAGCACCAATAACAATATTGAACATCAATAGATCAGATTGAAGCATGTAGTGCTGGACTTGCGGCTATTAACCAAATTCATTATATCTTGTTATGGACCTGAGACTGTTCTGTGAATTTAAATGAATGACAAACAAAATTGCATCTAGGCACCTACACGTAGGAGACTCATGATTGCAATAATATTCACCCCATATTCAGCTGCTTATTAGCACAATTTATCAATATCCATGAATGTGGTATGGGAAGAAGCCTAATTTTGGTGCTCTGTCGCCTCTCGTGTCATTCCTTTAGTGCCTTTATAGGATGAGGCTTTTGGAAGGTTGTTTTGGTTTGGTTGTTTTAATTTTCAAGCTTGAATACCTCCTTTTCTCCTTAAATTTTTTTCTTAGAGCATTCAACCTTGCGTTTTTGTTTTTTGATGGCCTATTAAATGGTTAAGTATGCATTTATGCCCTGGAGGGAAATTCTCACTTTGCTGCACCTGCTGCTCTTTCCAATTTGTTGGATGATACCTTTTCATGGTTAGGACTCAGGCCTGATTCCCAACTGGTGCATGACTTGCGGGGATAGCTCAGTTGGGAGAGCGTCAGATTGAAGATCTGAAGGTCGCGTGTTCAAATCACGCTCACCGCACGCATCTTTGGAATCGGCTTTGTCAATTGAGCTGTGACCTGGGAGGATTGTTCCCTTTATAGGAGAGGAAATCTTGATTTTAGAGAAAACAACTTTCACTGATGGTCCCATCCAGCACTGCAAGGTTTATCAGCCATCCCTTCCATCACAATGTCCACCGCTGTTTAGCAGGTTGTGTCTTGAGTTAGAGATCTAGTTGTGGAGTCCCGTTGAAGGGGGAGGAGGGAAGAGAAGACTCCTTTTAAGGGTTATTGCATCTTTTGAAGGAAAAATGATGTGATCCGGCAAAACCAATGCAAAATACAGAAAAGAGAAATGTTTCGATAGGTGAATTTGATTTATACGGTCTAAGGCACTAAGTTAATCCTGTGATTGTAATTCTAGGAGCTCCTATAATTTGAAGGAATGAAAACCAATGCCATAGGTAAAGCTGATTTTAAAGCTTCATGTATTGAATATTTAGGAAGTTTGTTGTCATGATGTATGTTTTAGTTAATTAATAAGTTAGTCTATTTTATCATCTCTAGAGTTGACCTAAGGGCTATTATGTGTTTAGTTTTTTGTATATGATGCATGAAGAACAGATTATGGCTGGGTAATGACATCATGTGTTGTGCCACTAGCCTCACATGGCAATCTGAGTTTAGAGAAACTACTAGAAATGAACAACTCATGAACTTCCAAAGCTAGCTCTGGTTGTCCTTTTTTTGAACCATATGCCCTCACCTAGTTCTATGGACCCCAAAATATATGAAGAAAAGTTTAGTCTTGAAGACTTGTAAGAGCTAGCTCTGACCATTTGTTGCTTTTGTCTTGTGCACTTATCCAATTTTGTGGACTTTCAATTTATTAAGATTTGAGGTATTATAATAGTGGAGAATTTTTGTCTGTATTGGAAGATAGCATGTGGTCTTGGTTTTAATAATGGTCTTGGTTTTGATAGTGCTTTTAGGAGGGAACTAGTCATGTGGAGTTATTCTAAATATGAATTTGATTAGTGATTCTGTGTATTATGCCTTTGACTATAAGCTATTGAAGAGATTAACCGAGCTTTATTCAAAGTTGAGTTGCATTTATTTTTATAGCTATGAAAACAATTTTCGTTTCTAGCTTTTGATATAGATGTTGTCATTAGGTGTTTGTAGTTTGTTTGAGATCAAGTGAAGATTTTGATGTGTATGTATTTGTAGATTGTTTGAGAACAATCAGAATGCATGGATTAGAAGGTATAAAGAAGTTGGTTGAGCTTTAGACTGTTTTTAAACGAAATGCTTGTTATCTTTTACTTTTCTTAAAAGGTCCAACTAGTATTTCCGTTATAGACTCAGCCATATGTCTTGTTTGTCTCAATGTTTACTTTGGGGGTTGTTTATTCTTGATTCTTCTTTTTTACTAGATGACTTCTATTCATTATGAGTTCTGTGTTAGAATCTAAGATTTTGTGTTGGTCCTTATCTCAGACTGCTAAAATGAAAGTGCACTCATATTTTTTTCTTTCTAAAATACTAGTAATAGATGCTTTATGATTTGGAGCCCATAATCTTGAAATGCCACGATGGCGAGCAGGTTTTCTTTATTATTTAAGGAGAAGATATATATGCTTGAGTGTTTGTTACATCGTGGCAAAAACCTGGGAGAGGGTTTTAATTCAGATGCTTTTGTCTTGTTAATAAGTGTTGCAATTGTAGGTACCTTTAATACTAGTTTCAGAGGTATCGGTGCCATCATTAATTAAAAAAATGCTATTTATATTTGCTATTGCATGTGCTGAGGGAGATTGATAGAGGGTGGACCTTTTGGTGGTGCATTTGGTGTCGGGAGGGAGGAATGTGTCTTACAGCTGTTATGGTAACTTGTGGTGCAGTAGGTTGTAAAAGGGAAAAAATAAAAATTAGAACAAAGTGGAGATGGAAGCTTCCATGATTTATGACTTCACTTGTGGTCGTGCTTTGGAGTAGAAGAACTGGAGTGCATGATATGAATATTGAAGAAAATAAGCTAGCATCTTGCATCCATGGGTTCATCTGAAACTTTTGTCTTTTACCTTGGTTTTGAGTTCACTTGGTTCCTGGACTTTGAGGAATTGAATTTCACATCAGCATCTTGCTTCTGACATAGAGAGCTAGATGTCTAAGTTACTATTGCATTTTGAATCTTTGAAGTTTTAGATGCTAATGAGTTTGTAAGCAACTTGTTGGTATTCCTATTTTGCTTTATAGTAATACTATTGGGAGCAGTAATATCTAATAACTTCATGCAGATGTATTCCTTGAGCAATCTATTTAGGTTCTTCCCTCACCCCCCCCCCCCCTTCCGTTTTCCCTTCTTTGTAAGGGAATAATTTATTCATCTTCTTGTGGCATGGTTGCCTTATGTTTTTATGATTAGTTTTCCATACTTTCATTTAGAAGAAATAATACAACATTTAATAGGGTAGAGTCTATTTGTATTTGGTCAACTGGCCAAGATGACGCTTTTCCATTTCTTTGTTTCTCAGTTGGGTCAAGATGATGGTTTTTAACTTCATTTTGATTGCTTTTGGTCTCCACACCTTTTGTTAGTTTTGGCTCTTGTGATGATTTATTGATGTTAATTCATTGCTCATAATTTTGTAGGTTCTGAGCAAGGATGATCCTCCTCGCAAAACGTATGTCTACAAGTTAAATGTTCCTGTTGCTGCTCGATGGATATCTCTGTCAGTTGCACCATTCAAAATCCTTCCTGATCGTCATAATGTCAGCATATCACACATGTGTTTGCCACCTAATCTACCGAGGCTTTGTAATACAGTGGAATTCTTTCATGAAGCATTCAGGTTTGGTAATTTCTGTCTTTTCAATTACTTAATGGGATTGATTTGACATATAAGATTGTTACATTTTGCGTATTTTCTTGATTGGTTGTGTTGTTTTCAACAGTTATTATGAGGATTATCTTAATGCAAAATTTCCATTTGGGTCATACAAGCAAGTCTTTTTACCATCTGAGATGGCTGTATCCTCATCAACATTTGGTGCTTCCATGAGTATCTTCAGTTCTCAAGTGTTATTTGATGAGAGGGTTATTGATCAGGTTTGTTCACCCTGAGACTCAACTGAATATGAGTCTGTGTTTCCGCTTGCATGTGGCTGTAAATTTCACACAGGAAGTTGTTGAGGATAGTAAATCCATGAAAGAATGGATGATGCAGGTCAACAGTTTGGACTGCTTTCAAGAACCATGTTGTATAGCTAACTTTTAGTTGAAATAGTGTATTATAAAAAATTTGAGCTTATCAAGGAAAGATTTTTTTTTGAAATTTAACGGTACTGCAAGCATTGAAATTTGCTATTGATTGAAGTACTTGGATAAGTTTATGATTCAACATAAACTTCTTCCATAAATAACCTGCAATATGGTTTATTCTTTTGCTTGATTTTTATTTCAAACAAATCTAATCAAAGAGAATTTTTGATTCAAATCTGTGCTGTGAAAACAGTTCAGACTTGTTACAGTGACAAGGCAGAAAATTTAAGGATAGTCTGGTGGTTATTTATTGTGGAAAGATCATAGTGCATCCTGCTGTCAAAACTTATTCTCAGTGGTCGTTGCTCCAATTAACAATTTGCAAAGGAATGTCAAATGTGGTCTGAGATACGTACAACTTTATCTGAAAAGGGAAAAGATGTCGTGGTTCTCCGTAGATTTCACCTAAAGAATTTATTAAATTTTTTCTACAAAAAAAAAGAAGAAGAAAATCTCTCTTTTTTTCTGTAAGTGGGTGGATTCATATCGAGCATGTTTCTTTGTAGTTGTTGTTGGCTTCTCATGATACTAATGTTAGCTGCATAAAGTTTTGTGTTTCATGCTTTTGTTTCTTTTCATGTTCTATACTAATGGGTTGAAGTTCAACTTAACAGACGATAGAGACACGCTTAAGACTTGCTTTTGCCCTTGCAAGACAGTGGTTTGGAGTTTATATTACTCCAGAGTCACCTAATGATGGTAGGCAGACTATGTTCTTTTGTGTTGCTTAATTGGCATTAGGGCACTACTGATTTATTTTGGTTTTTAGAAAACATGTGTGTTTGCTACTCATGATTGCATAATGGTTTATCTCAGAGTGGCTACTGGATGGTCTTGCTGGTTTTTTGATGGATATGTTTATGAAGAAATTTTTGGGAAATAATGAGGCATGCTACCGCAGATATAAGGTTTGCTTTCTTACTGGTAGATTCACTTCATATGTGTTACACCTGCTATTAGATTAATAAGTTGTTTTAAGTGAATGTGGGGGAAATTGATTGCTGCATAATTTGAGAGGGGTGAATGCGGTGGAAAGTCATTTACTTTCTTGCTGTCAGATTTACCATATGCAATACCTTTGATTATATTTGATAAAGAGTTAATGCTGAATTTTTATTATGGGAGAAACTGATTCCTGCATAAGCTGGGAGAGGTTGGTGCATTGCAGAATCATTATTGTGTGATGATTTCAGTGGGTCCTGTCATTTTATTTGTGAATTTTAGGTTTCTTGGTGCTGTGCTGGTTTTGTGGATGTCATCTTTTTTTTTTAAGCTCTTTTCTATGTTGGAGGGAGGATTTTTTTTCCCCAAAGGTCCTCTTTTTTTTTTTTTTTTCATTACTTTGTCTTACTCTTGATAATATGCACTGGCCCGTGTTCTCAAAATAGAGGGGCCATTTGTACAAGTTAGAGGCCTCTTTTATGCCCTATGGAATAAGTTACTTAAAGCCCTATTGAATAGGTCACTTGAATTCCTACGGAGCTGCATCATGATGACTGAAGTCCAAGTGTCCTCGTTTTTTGAATTTGACCTTCTTTTAGTTATTTTGAATGTTCTACAGGAAATCTTTTCCCCTTAGATCCTTTTGATTTTTTTTATTTTTAGTTTTCTTTGTTCTTGCTGTCAATGATATGCACTGGCCAGCCAGTAGTGTCTTACTTCATCATGAGTATTAGACACTGTACTTGAGGACATGGATTCATATAGGCAACCCCAACTAGATTGGAACTAAGACTTAGCTGAGTCTCAAATGTGTAGATACAAGAAGAAAAGGAAATTCAATTTAAGTTCCATGAATTGAAGAGCCCTTTGTTGTATCTTTTTGCACCTGTGTAATCTGTAGTTTTTTTTTTTAAATAATGTTCTTCCCAATCAACTAGTAATGAACAATTTCAGTTATTTCTGTAAAAGTTGGTGTTTCTGAGTGACCCAAAAAGTACCACTAAGATTTGAACATACTTGGTGAATAAAATAAATTATCAAATAGTGCAGTAAGGGATTAACTGGCATGCAGTTTGCAGACATTTGATAATTTATCCACAAGAACCGTTGGAGCTGGTCAAGGGGCCATGTCTCATGTTTTCTAAATTTTGAAGTTGGGTAGAGAGTGCCAATCACTAGGTCTCCTGGTGGCTGTTTAATTAGCTAAGTTACTTTGACCTCACCAAGCTGCATGCCTAGCTGACATGGTAGTATTGGCTTTGGAGTAGATTTGGGTTGGTAACTTCAGTAGCACTCTTCATGCAGATTATGGACTGGAGTGAAGGGGTAGGAAGCCAAGAATGAAAATGAAAAAGATAGGATATCCACCCTTTGAAGATGTGTAAATAATTGTTAGGTGATTAGTTCTCACTCCTAATTGATTTTTTTATTGTTTAACAACCAATGAATATACCAGGAGAGGGAAAGAGAGCATGAGAGAGAGTGAGAGAACTAGGTTGGGAGTGAATGATCCCCCATGAGTCTATTGTGTGAGAATAAGGAGAAAGGAATTTGAATTTGTGAAAGATCTTAAGAGTAATGATAATTTGAAGGTGACAGATTGTAGCAGAGGGCATCGTTCATCCATCTTCTTCAACAAGGAGGAAATGAGGTGGCTGTGGGGATCATTTGATTCCTTGGTGCAAAAAGGTGAAATCCCAAGTAAATGCAAGTGGAGAGGAGGGGATAAGCTACTCTCGAAGTTTAGAGGGTACAGGATTTGATCGTTAATCTTCCCTTACGAGGAATGGTGGAGGTTGGATTAAGGTAGCGGATGCAGTGGAAAAGGAATGTGAGCAGAACGAAGATAAAAGAAAAGGGAGACGAGTAGTATAGGAGGTTCGCATATTTGAGATAGAGAGAGGAAGGGGAGTTCAGGGTCATCGGGGAGCAAATTCGATGCGTTAATTGCCAATATCAATTCAGATTCTTGAAAGGACGAGATAAGCGACAGGGAGTTGCCTTAGTAACTCCACGATGAATAGAAGCTGGGAATTAGTTTACAGGAGGGGCAGCGAGCTATAGATCCAAAATGTAGATGAGTGAGCTCGGGTCGGGTTTTTGGGTAAGGAAGAAGACATCCAATGAGCTCAGATCGGGTGTGGTGGGCAGTTCTGAATGTTGGGCTCCTACGGGCCAGAAAGAACAGGCCCAATGTTAGGATAGGAAAATGAGTTAAAAATCGCCTAACTTGGATTCTATTAAAACGGGTAATTTCAACATGGGAGAGAGGCTTTCGGGTTTGATGGATCCGAGTATCAATCTTCGTTGTGAAAGGCTTTCTTCGACCAGATTGATGGTGTCGACCTCAATAGAGGTGGTTGAAGATGCTATTTCGATGCTACTAAAGGGAATCTAGTGATCCTGGAGGAGATAAGACGAGCTCGCCTTGTCAGCTCGATTCAAACCATGTCGTAATGAGGGATTATGAGGCAGTTCAAGAAGAAGAAATATGTGGATAGCTAGTAATCAAGGTGAAGGCCTCGAGAGACATAGGATGTTTTTGGCCAAAGTGTGGTATCAGATAAGTTGGGAGTTGAACGGCTAGTAGGGGAAATGAGAATGAAGATGATATAAATTAGGGGAATGGAAATTGGCTATGCGGGGTCAATGGTGGCACCAGAGAGGACAAAAGTGATATTTTTTTATAGGGGAATGTAATAAAGGTGTTATAAAAGGGACAATAGAAAGGATTGAAAGGAAAATAGTCATGAAGGATACCAATGTTGAGAGGTTGGCTTCTGTGATGCAGATCAATGAGGATGTACCAATAGTAGAAGTAGAAGCATTGCAAAGCTTTGAGGTTTTGACGGAAAACCAGTATGAAGTATGATGGGAATGTGGAACGAGCAGAACACGAGTGGCAATTGGCAGTTTTAGGAAGGATGTTGAAGAATATCAGGAAAGTTGGTAAAATAGTGGGTTTTTTTTTTATTAGGATTTGAAGAATTTGCTTTTAGGTTGTTTAATGAGAGCGAAAAGAAAAGGTGAGAGAACTATGAAATTCCGTCCAGTAGGAGCTTTTCTAGCAGAAAAGGAAAAGGGGGCCACAAGTAGGGAATTAAAGCATTTGGAATTTTCAATCAATTATGAGAAATGAGGGTTGGATTAGGATGTAAGAAGGGAAAAAAGGGTGGAGAAAGAGTGTGTGATTATAATACATAGAATTCTTTCTTGGAGTGTTAAATGATTGAATGGATTTGAGAAGAGGGTGGTGGTCAAATATGCATTAAAAGTGGGCGATAGACATAATATGCACTCAGGAGACGAAAATTGTAAATATGAATGAGGGTACAGTGAGAAGTGTGTAGGGAGCAAAAGGAGTGGAATGGAAAGCCTTGTCAGTTTTAGCGAGTGCAAGTGGTGTACTTGTAATGTGGATTGAAAAATTGGGTAAATGTGTGAAGTAATAGATAGGAGTAGAATTTATCTCATCTGTTTTTCAAAGGGAGGAAGATGGGTTTGAGTGGGTGTTCATAGGATTATATAGTAGCAATGTGGTGGAGAGACGGACCAAGTTATGGGAAGAGTTGAGAAAGTGTAAAAGGTGGTGGAATAAACCTTGTGTGATAGGAGGTGATTTCAACATGGTGTTATTTGCGCGTAAAAAATTGGAAATGGGGGAGGTGGAGCAAGTTCTTGTTAGTTCCTAAACATGGTATCGGAGCTTCAAATGATGGATCTATCACTCTTGGGAGGAGGGGTGACTTTACATAGTCTAATTTGTTGAAGAATCCAACTCTATCAAGAATTGATCGTTTTATTATATCAGGCTAATGGGAAGAGTGGTTTTTTCGAATGAGTTAAAAACTCCTTCCTAGATAAACGTCGGATCATAATCCAATTTGACTTGAAATGGATGGTATCATGTGGGGTCTTTTTCTGTTTAGATTCGAGAATATGTGGCTTAAGGTGGAAGGGTTTAAGGCTCTTGTTAAGGAGTGGTGGGAAGAAAAAATGGTAAGTGACCATGCGAGTTTCGTGGTGACATGTAAGCTCAAAATTTTGAAAAGGAGTATAAGGAAATTGAATAAAGAACACTTGGGGAATATTGGGAGAAGAAGTAAAGGTTTATGGGAGGAGTTAGTGAAGGTTGAGGAGAATTAAAGGCTTGGGAAGAGCTTGAATGAATTGAAAACTAAGAGAGCGAAAATATATAAAAAGCTATCTACAATACTCAAAATGAAAGAAATTTCTTGCAGACAAAAATCAAGGGCTTTTTGGCTCAAGGAAGGAGATAGGAACGTTTTTTCTTTTCACCGTATGGCGAATGTGCATTGAAGACATAACTTCATTGATATGATGGGGAAAAGAGTGGAAGGGCAAGAAGGGTTGAAACAAAGGATAAGTGACTTTTCCTTGCAACTTTATAGTGAGCAATGAGAGAAAAGACCAACGCTTGATGGGCTACATTTCGATAAAATAGATAGTGATCTTCGAGATCGGTTAGAGAAATCTTTTAAGGAGGAGAAGGTTTATCGAGCACTTATGTCTTATAGCAAGGATCGAGCACTTATCTCTTATAGCAAGGATAAAGCATCGGGTCTAGATGGCTTTACCATGGCTTTCTTTAAAGAAGATTGGGAAATTGTTAAAGAGGACATATTGAGATTGTTTAAAGAGTTTCACGATAGTGACGGGTTTGTTTACTCTTTAAACTCAATTTTTTTGGTGATGATTCCTAAGAAAGCGAGCGTAACTAATTTAAGAGATTATTGTTCAATTAGTTTTATGAGGAAAATCTGTAAGGTAATAGCAAAAGTTCTTGCGGAGAGGCTTAAGGAAGTGATGGCAAAGGTGATAAGTCCAAATTAAAATGCTTTTGTGAGAGGGAGGCAAATTATTGATGCGGCATTGATTGCAAATGAAATAGTTGATCATCAATTAAAGAAAAGAGAAAAAGGATTAATTTGTAAATTGGATATGGAAAAGACATATGACCATATTGCTTAGGAGTTCATCACATATTTGTTGAAGAGGTTGGGATTTGGTGAACGATAGTGTAGTTGGATTAAATAGTGTATTTCAACACCAACCTTTTCTACTTTAGTGAATGGACTCCTTCCAAGTTCTTCAAGTCATGTAGATGACTTTGTCAAGGGGATCCATTGTCACCACTATTACTTGTGCTAGTAATGGAGGCTCTTGATAGGATGTTTGGACTGGCGACTCAAGATTGGTGGAGTGAGGTTGGAATTAGAGATCATTCATATTTTGTTTATCGATAACATCATGAGTTTTTGTAGGACAGAGGAAGACCAATTGATTAACTTAAGAAGTGTTTTGTTATGTTTCGAGACAGTATCCGGTTTGAAGCTTAATTTGAAGAAGAGCAAACTTATCCCACTTGGTGATGGAGTGAATGGGCAGATGCTTGCTAAAGTGTTGGCACACGTTAGTCAATCCAGCACGTACGTCATTTTCATTCCTAGCTGATTGACACGGAAAAGCTGTTTAAGTTGTTGTTTACGTGCTTATCTCATTAGGAGAAGAAGTAAGGATCGCACTCCCTACTAGACTTGTCTAAAAGGTGAAAAGATGGATGAGTCACTCTCTCCATCCGACTAAGCTTAGCCTTGACTTAGGCACCTTGCCCATTATGCCTTTTACTTTGGTGCTAATGTATATAAAATAGTAGACCCTGGCTTTTTTTAGCTTTCTGTGATATGGCTCTTATAACTCTTAGTACTTATTTTTTCCTTCCTTTTCCTTCTTCCTTATCCTTAAGGAATTGGACCTAGGAGCCAAAGTTAAAAAAGTGATGTTATGGAATTTGGTAGTTAAGAGATTTGAAAAGAGGCTAGCGGGATAGAAAAGTAGATATTTTTCTAACGAGGGAAGATTAACACTCATTGGAAGCACTTTTTCAAGTTTTTCTGTTTATTACATGTTGCTATTTTTGACGCCTATGGTGATAGCAAGGAAGTTAGAACAAGTGCAAAGATGATTCTTATGGGAAAGCTTAGGGATGAGTTGATGTGCCACGTTGTTAAATAGAGATAGTGAGACAATCGGTAATGAAGGGGGATTTTGGAATTAAACTTCGTAGCTTGTTTAATAAGGCTCCTTTGGGTAAGTGGTTATGGAGATTCATGATGGAAAAAAGAATATTTATGGAAGAGGATGGTGGTAGCTAAATATGGAGTGATGTGAAGGGGGATGGGTTATGGTAATGGGGAGGAAAAGTTATGGAACTAGGGTGTCGAAAGCTATTGAAAAAGTATGGATATGGTCAAACCATATGTGAGGTTAAAAATTGGGTTAGGCAATAATATTAAATTTTGGCATGATTTGTGGTGTGGTGACCAGTCGCTGAAAGAGGCATTCTGGAACATATATCAACTTGCCTGTAATAAGGAAGTTTGAATAAGTTAGTGCCTATCTCTTCATGATGGTAGTGTCACATGGGAGATAGCATTTAGAAGAAATGTGTAGGATTGGGAAGTGGCGTAGATAGGGCAGCATATCTACAGTACTAAAGTAGAATTGAACAACGAAGACAAGATCTTTTGGAGGGGAAATAAAGAAAAATTTTCGGTCAAGTCTTTTTTTTAAGATGATCGATGATGTTCAAGAAGGACTAGTGATGGATCAAATTCCTTGGAAACTAAGTTGGAGGGTTGGAGCTCCTCCGAAGGTTGCGTTTTTTGCATGGGAAGAGGCTTGGGGCAAACCTCTAACTCTTGACAATTTGCAGAAAAAGGGATTCACTTTTCCAAATAGGTGTTCCTTATGCAAAGAACAAGCAGAAACTGTAGATCATGTAATGCTATGTAGGTGGTCTAAAGAGTTTTAGGAGCGTGTGTTGGCATTGTTGGGGCAAGCTTGGGTGATGTCAGATTCGGTGGCAACAGACTTGAGGTTGTGGAGAGGTATAAGGGCTACTAGGGTGAAGAAGAAGGCTATTGAATTGATCTCGTTTTTCAACTTATGGCTATTATGGGAAGAGAGAAACAAAAGGGGAATCGTCCCTTAGTGTGTTAAAGAATAGATGGCTGCATGTACCTTAATTGTGTGGGAATTTTTCTGTAAATGAGGGGGAATTTGTATAGTTCATAAATGTCCTCACTGCTAGATAGGATTTAACTTATTTTTTGTACATGGGTGACAGCACCCCTTTGGTGCCTTATAGTTAACATAATGCTAACTTTGTTTCTAATTAAAAAAAATGTTTTAACAACTAATGAGTGACTGCTTTCCTTGGGTGTACCATTTGTTTTTATATTGGGTGAAGAACTGGTAATCATACAATTCTCTGCGTGTCTTCTAAGGCTATATGAATGTCAAAATGACGCTATGATAATGTGAGTAGAAACAATTGATGCCACCTGTATATGTAAAGATGGAAAGTTGGCCCGCTTGCTTGTCCTGGTGTTTTTGCACTCAACCTTCTTTCTAAATTTTAGTTGGTTAAACATCTAAGTAAGATCTTCAAATTCAGAGGATATTTTGTTTCCATACATCCGTATGGTATCATAACTATTTTGCTTATTGAACTGCAGGAAAATTGTGCTGTGTGCAAAGCAGATGACAGCGGTGCAACAACTTTGAGCTCCTCTGCTTCTTGTAAAGATCTGTATGGAACCAATTGTATTGGTATATATGGAAAAATACGATCATGGAAGTCTGTAAGTTCACTTTGCACTTTGGTCATATGCTTACTGAAGTTTGATGTCATGTGCATGTGTGCGGATCTGTGCATGCACGCTAATGGGCATAGGCATGTGCATGTGCATGTACATACTTGTGTTATGTGTGTTTTTATGTATGGATGGATTTTATTGACTGATTTTGGTTAAAGGTGGCAGTCCTTCAGATGTTGGAGAAGCAGATGGGGCCAGAATCCTTCTGTAAAGTGAGGATCCTAGCAGCTATAATTTTTTTCTTTGGTATATAACTATTTGGATAAGATGTTAAATTTCTTCCACTGCTTTTGGTTACTCTTTTAGTATCATTTTATTTGTTTATAAATTCTAAATATTCATTTTCAAATAATATTGTGACAGGAAATGCATGTTTTTCATTGAGACACATGGTGAATGTTAGCCATCTGAGCACCTTCTCTTCATCATGCTTATTCTCCTGTGTTTTCTTTATGAGAGCATATCCTTCTCTGATTATTTGTCTTCTTTCTCCTGTGGGTTAGTATTAGTAACATATAGTTATGAGGGATGTATCATTTTGTTTTAATTTGAACGTTGAGAGTAACCCATTTGACCTAATGTGATTGTGATAGATTTCCAACTTTTGGAGTAAAACATGGATGATCAACCGCTAAACAGAATTTTTTAATGACTGATTGGGACGCTGATATGTCAGATTTTACTCTTGTTGATGTCATGGCTATAGTAATACTAGTCATTAATTTTGGAAGAGATTTATTTACTTTGACCCCAAAAATCTTTCTAGGACATATTTGATTGACTTGGCTACAACTCTCTTTGTGGCCTAGTTATGCCTTGAAAAAGAAAGTTTTTTTATTAAAAAGATCTGTAGTGAAAGGGTCTGGCTTAAATTGAGTCAGCAAACTAAAGAAGAATACTAATGAAATTGTTGAAGTTGAGATAGGAAATAGGGAGCTGGAATTTATTTCAATACGAAGTGCACTGGTAGGGAGGAAAATAGAGAAAACGGGAGAGAAAGAAAATATTAAAAATAAATCGTTAATATTCCAAGTTGTAGAAAGTTCAAATAGTATTTAATACTTTGGAGGCTTTTGGCAAATTTTCTCGGAATGAAAATCATATACGAAATTACTTATTTATAAGATAAAAGGCCACGTAGGACTTGGGGAAAATAATCTAAAACTTGAAAAAACAGTAGGCTATGTAGTTTCCATTAGAAATCTTGATGTGCAGGATATCACAGAAATTATATTTGGAACCTTGCTTAAAGGAGTATTCATAACTCTTAAACCAAGATTCCTAATTAAAAATGAATTAAGCTTAAAAAATGAAGAATGGTTTCCCCTTCAATAATTGTTCACATGAAAGTATGATAATACAAGATGTTGTGTCTACGAAATCTGCTATTTCCTGATGATTCTGTAAACTATGCCCATTATTCCCAAAAGTTGAGAACACGAGCCCATCTATTGTTTTACAAAAAGAAAAGTTTCCACCCCTTTGAAGGGATTCTGATTCCTATCATTGCAAGCCACCCACAAAATTCTCAAAGGACTCTAGTTAATGTCTCGCTTTGCCTCCTTAGCCTTACAAATCCCGGACCAAGCCCAAAATTCTTAAGCGCTGTAATTGCCCTTGTATTTCTGTAAGATAACTACCATCTTCCAAGGCTTTCTCATTCATGGGAACCATCGTAATGAATGGTTAACAGCTTCAGAAACGTCATTACAGAAAAAAAAATGTTGGTAGACCTACATCTTTCAGTGTATTGTGAACTTAACATGAGAGGGTGTGACACCATAGAAAAAGTTGCTAAAGTTGAAAGTGCATGTGTGGTCCTGCTTCGCATAATCCCTGCAAATTGCCACTGTGAAACCTTTATGTCAATATCAATGTCTCACATAAAGTCACCTACTTTTTTGTTTTTAATGAGCGTTTTTACTCGCTATTCCATTTGGCTTAAGGCCATCTGTGTTTTTTGTTTGGTCAATTCAATTGAGTTGTGGTTGGAAGCTGTTATTGAACTACGCCATGCTAATATGAAATGTTGGGGTAAATAGTTTCTTTTTCCTCGTTTGTGGTTACGTGAGGCTATATGTAAGGATATGTGTAATATCTTTCATATAAGGATTCTGAATATCAGGATCTTGTAACTGATGCTGTCTATTCATGTTTTTGATTTTTGTTACTTTGTGATTCACAGATTTTACAGAAAATAGTTTCTCGGGGCCAAGATTCATCTTGTTCTCTAAGATCTCTGAGTACAAAAGAGGTAGTTACATTTTGCCACTATGCAACTGATAATTAGATGATCTATTCCTACATAGTCTCTCACCTTGATGAGCTTCTCAATTTACTTGAAATCCAATTTGGTTAATGATGGTGTTTGCCATATAAATTTCTGTTCTAAATGTTTTTTCATTTTAGGCAAGCCTATATGAATACCTTACCCATGGAAAGTTTAATGGTGGGATGATTTGTTTATTGACAGAAGAAAGGAGAAAATGATTAGTACAAAAACAATCATAAGGCTGGAGAAAAAGTGAGAGCGTTAAGAGTTCTTTCTAATGCTATCTCATTTATACTAGTTATCTAAACAGAATTTACATAATATTCAGAAGCTAACAGTCTTCAAAAACTTCTTCTCAAGTTGGATGGATTACATTTGTCTAAGCTTGTTGGGGTATAGAAGACAGCTCAAGTATCCCTTTGTTAGAAGTTCAGCAAGTTGATCCCTTGTGTTTACTTGACGAATACAAATCAGCCCTTGACTTACTGCACTGGATTTAATGACCACAGTTGCTTGTGACAATTCCACGTAACTAGATTTATACTATTTAGTCTATCAAGTAGTTTGAACAGCTCACTCCTGCAAACTAAGTAGTGCGAGAAGATGTTGGTGTGTCAACAAAACATCCCACCTCACACTCTTGTTAATATTGCTTGGCTTTCCTATATTTTTGTTTACTGTAGCTAAGCTTTTTCAAGTTATTATTTTTTATTTTTAATTGAACCATATTGTGAGATGCAGTTCCGGCATTTTGCTAACAAGATGGGGAATCTCGAGCGTCCTTTTCTTAAAGAATTTTTTCATCGTTGGGTTGGGTCTTGTGGGTGTCCGATTTTGAGGTATCATCTATCAGCTGCATGTTGTTCTATTTGGCATGCTCATAATTTTTGACTGATTTCACAACTGATGTTCTTTTTTCTTTTGGCACCATAATTTACTAGGATGGGTTTTTCCTATAACAAACGGAAAAATATTGTTGAAATGGCGGTTCTAAGGGAATGCACTGCTACACTTGATTCAAATTCATCAGTTCTTAGTACTAATCCTGATTCAGAAAACCGAGATGGTGATGTCGGCTGGCCTGGGATTATGAGTATCAGGGTTTATGAACTTGATGGTATGTCTGACCATCCAAAATTGCCAATGTCTGGGGAGACATGGCAACTACTGGAAATACCTTGCCATTCAAAGCTTGCAGCTAGACGCTACCAGAAGCCTAAAAAGGGTTCAAAACCTGATGGTTCTGATGATAATGGTGATGTCCCTTCTGCGGATGCACGCTCCAGGTATGTTGTCATTTCACAGGATTTTGGAGCAACTTGTGTGTGGGTATATATTTGTTACACTTTGAGTTTTAATTGTTCTGTTTGCAGCATTGAATCACCTTTGTTGTGGATTAGGGCAGACCCAGAAATGGAATACCTTGCTGAAATTCATCTTCATCAACCTGTACAGATGTGGGTAAGAAATATGTTCACCCTTTTAGTCAAACTGCACTGATTTGGGTTTAAAAACTGGCATGCTTTTTTGTTACTATCATTGTGTAGGTAGGGTACATCCTGTTTCCTAGATGGTTGTGTGCAAATGAGAATTCCTATTATCTGAAGAACAAGTGTAGACTCTATGCTTCTGCCTGACCTGTACCTCACCTTTCTCCATTTGGGTTTGATCTCAGTTGACTTTTCAGAAGGGAAAGATACAGCTACATAGTGTGTTCATAGCTCTTACATATAGAAGTAAACACTCATATGCATACACAAATATTCACATGTGCATGAAATAAACATGTAGATGTGTACACACACACACACACACACATTTTCACATACACATGGACATGATGCACCCGTGGATCTAGGAATCAACAAAATTGTTTCATTTGGGACTTAATTCTATCTTGTTCCCTGTTATGGTTGGATTTGGTGCTTACTTAAAAGCAACCTGTTTCTTGTTGGGGAAAAAAACAAAAAAAAAAAAAAAAGAAACTGTTTTTTCTGACCACTTACTTCTTTGATGGTTGAATAACTCGAGAACTGATACAGATTTAGAATGTGAAATTCCTTATTGTCTGTCTCTTGCCTATACACTTATTTTCTTTTCCTGTTCTATGCCACACATACACATGCACATGAATAAATTCTAGTTTCAATGACCCTTTTGTTGGTTTGGACATTGAATATCTTATACGCTTTTTGGAACTTCTATCTTGTAAATAATCATGCTTTTGTATATGGGAGGAAACCCCTTGGCATGTTTATGAATAAATTCCTTTTCTTAAAAGAAGAAAATTCAAAATTTAAAATTGAAAGGTGGCGTGGACCTCAAAAATTTAAGAATCCTAGTGTGATTCACAAATCGAAGATTCTACTACTCTTAAAACCAATATGGGAAGATGCATAGGCAAGCCTCTTTGTGGCTATCAACTTCCGTGGCTCACAAAATCTTCTAAGCTGCAAATAAGAAATAGTGTTGAAATTCAAAGGATTAGAACATTGAGGTCTGTGCTATATATTTATATTTGTCTTTGTTTCTGCTCAAAAAATATATATTTATATTTGTACTTGGACTAGGCCAAATGTACTAGAAATCTGACTTGCTTCCTTGACAACTTGCCTATTCGCCATTGTTTTATATGAAACCAGCTCCGAAATAAGTTAGCGTATTAAAGAGAACTAAAGAGCTAAACTAGAGATGAATAGAGATAGAAGCCACAACTTAAGACTGTATTCTGAAGATTGAGCTAGAACAATAGCAATAACTCTCTTTCTTTTCCAACGTTCTAAATCTTAGTGTTCTAGTTTTATATGCATGTGGGAGATTCCTGGTTTATAAATCCTGTATGGTTGATTAGAAGAGGAAAGCTTGACTCCATGCAAGTGTCAATTTGTAGACCAAGTACAGGTTCGAATCCCTCCAGCCACCGAATCTGTTTTAGGTCGTTATAATTAGGTCGCATGGATTAGTTGTTGGGCCTTGAGTTTCTTATTGATCAAGTGGTCTAGAATAACAGGGAAAATTCGGTAGATATCATGGCTATCAAGAAATAAGACATAATAAGTCCAGATGAAATCATAATCCTCCTAAGAAGGCTAAACTGGTAAGACAAAATCCTTTGTGTCCGTGCTGATTCTGTCAATTAACCAGGTTGCTTTAATGGTTTTTATTTATCCATGTCTTGGTAATACTGTTTGGACTTTATTAATCAAATGTCTCTGTTCCATTCTCTCCATCATAATTACTTGAGCTGCTTCTGCTGCATTTTGGGAATCATTGATTTCAACAATGTTTGACTAGTCAATTTAGTAACAAAAATGTAATGTTGCAATATTTAATCAGATAAATCAATTAGAGAAGGATGAAGATGTTGTTGCTCAGGCACAAGCAATTGCTGCGCTGGAGTCTTTACCACAGCTTTCATTTTCTGTTGTGAATGCTCTGAATAATTTCCTCAGTGACTCCAAGGTCTTTATCCTCACCTGAGGTATACGTAATAGTGTTTCTGAATTGTTAAATGGAATGCAAATATTTAACCTTTTCTTTTCTTTTTATGGTATATAGGCCTTTTGGAGAGTTCGTGTCGAGGCTGCATTTGCATTGGCTAAAACAGCATCAGAGGTACTATAATAATTTCTCACCTAGTGTTTGTTTTCATAACAATGTTTTCTTCTCAACAAATATTGTCCAAGGCATGAACTCTTGATTGCATCTATCTTATGACTTTCTTTTTGTAGCAAAGACATATGATACAGGAGAATTGGGTTATCCACCTCCAACAGCATTTTTTTGATGTAGTGTTGGGATTTAGGATTTGAAATGGCAGTTTTGATACAAATCGTGACAGAAAGGCGGGGAGGGCAGGGGACAATTGAAAGCTTAAGAAAATACAAGAACTTAGGAAGATTCTTGAGATGTTTCCTTGCCGTGAAAGTGTTTGAGTTCCGAAATACGTAAAGTACCTATAAGTGCCTAAAACTATTTGAACTTGAGCAAGAATCTTCTAGAAACTTTGCACTTAATGAAATAACAGAAATCTCAAGTAACAGAGTTGTTGAGGAGACAGTTGCTTATCTGATCAACAAAAAGAAAAAAAAAATTGAATACAGGCTTGCTTCTGCTCATATGAAAACTTATGTTTCTTTAACAAACTGCAGAAAAATAGTTGATTAATCTTCTAGTAAACTTATTAAGTTCTATGGTAGCCCTGAGAAGTACAAAATAAAAATTGAAACTATAAATTGGCTTCTACATTTGTATTTTCATGGCTACATTCAAGAATCATAAAAGAATTATAAGAACTTGATGACCTTGAGGGATCTATTCGTTTGGTTATAGTTCTGAGTTTATCTATGTGGAATTCTCCCTTGTTTTCTTCCAATCGTAAGTCCTATATCTTTTTTCTTCTTATTCGTATGAAGGAATTATTAAGTTTCATTAACATGTGTGGGACTTAAAATAATGGTAATTGTTGGATTGATGAAGTAAGTTTCTCATATTTAGTTTTCTTGATCTCTTTGTTTCATGTCCTAAATGAATATTATGCTCTGCCACTCCTCATTTCTTGTGTATTGTAAAAGGGGGTATCAAGTATTGACATTGATATTCAAGGATTTTTATTTCCTTGTCACAGGAAACTGACTGGGCTGGTTTACTCCATTTAGTAAAATTTTATAAAGGTCGAACTTTTGATGCAAACATTGGACTTCCCAAGTGAGATTCTTACCTTGTTTATCTGGATTTTTGACCTTTCTCTTCAAACACGCATTAACCAATTGTTTTCTGTGTTACATAGGCCAAATGACTTCCGTGATATCCCAGAGTACTTTGTTCTTGAGGTAATGCAATGAGGTAGGATATGTGATAGGTTGTGTTGATATGGATACAACTATATACCATTTGCATATAACTGAAGTTCATCAAAACGATAGTTTTGGGAAATTTGTTCTGGGAACCTTTGATACACCAAACTTAAATAATTGATTCTTCTTTGTTTGAAGAGTTCTACTGTTAGTGCTACCACTGCCCAGGTTATTTGGGCTGGCATGAAATTACCTTGGCATTTGAGGTCTTGCATATGGGTTACATTGATGATCTAATCTGACCTGCTTGCTATCAATTAATTTTGATTTTCCAATATTCTTTTGTTTCACATGTTGCAAATGAATCACCCTTCATGTCTAAGAAGAAAAGTGTTAAATATCCAAGAAAACATGGAATTAACTAAACAACCAGCCAAATAGATGCTTAATGAAATTTTGGACAACAGAAATTTATGCAAAAACGAATTGCAAGCAAATATAGCGCGAGTCTCAATGAGACCTTCAGCTCTGAATTTTTTTGAATATCATTGTGGTAAACAATGACAAGGTTCAACCTTGTGATCACTGTTCTAGTATCTTAAGAAGGGCATTACGTTACTTAGAAATGAAGGAACTGTGAGATTATTAATCAAAAAGTTCAGGGGAAATGTAGATGCTGTGACAGAGTGCTGACTCTTGTAATAGTTTCCTTAAGCCTTCTTGAGAGGCAGATATTGCTTATGACAAAGGAGATGACATAGAAAAAGAAGAAGAAGAAACAGAAGGTACAAATGAAAATAAAAAGTAAAAAAAACTGCTAGGAAAAAAGCTATAGAATAAATATCCTTTTCAAAATCAAAAAGAAAACAATAAAAAATTACAGATATCAGTAGACTTTCGATGGTGGGGGAGGGTGTTATGTTTTGATGATCCAAGTAAAGGTTATCTCATCATTTATTTTTATGAAAGCTATCCCTTTTTTTGTGCTTTCTCAAGTTTTAATGCATGGATAAAAGACACTTGCAAATTGCTACTGCATTCCCTGCTTTAATTGTACATAAAATTACACTAGTGAAAATCTGTGTTCTGTTGTGTATGGTGGTGTTGCTTTAATTCCTAAAGGCAGTGTTTCGGCAACACTATGTATTTTTTATGCATCATATATGAACTCAATAATGCTAACCTTCAGTAGGTTTTCAATAACCTCAGTAGAACGGTTGATGTTGCACCATTGTACTAATTAGATGTGCTACTTATTTGCAAATTAACTAGAGAAATAAAGTGGCCTCTTGAAACCTATAAGCTTCAATTTATGTTGAACAGAGGCTCACTCATGTTAGTAATTTTGTTCTATAGGTCGATAGGTCAGAGTTGATTAATTTAACATGGATCTGCTTGTTTCTATGTCTCAATTTTGTTTATGATAATTCAAAGTAATTTTATGAGAAACTCATCACAACTGATGGAGATTATTATATGGTGTCTCTTGCCCTTATGAGAAAAGAGATAATGTTATTGGTAACATAGAACTTGAACACACTTGTTTTTATTTTAATTATTTTTTTTTTCCTTTGTTGAGGTTACATCTTTTAAAGCGGTCATATCAATGTTTTGTTTTTTCATTGAAGTCTAATTATGGTAATAGCTTATAAGGTGAGTATTCATTATTTTGTTCTTTTTTTAGGCCATTCCTCATGCTATTGCAATGGTTAGAGGTGCAGACAAGAAAAGCCCTAGAGAAGCTGTTGAGTTTGTGTTACAACTTTTGAAGGTAGGTTAGCATGCAGTGCCAATGGCAATATTTTGTTTTCATATGGATTTGTGTTGTATTCGTTACCTATTTCGTAAGGCTTCCTCTATTTTTGAATGCCAAAATTTCATATTCTTGAGAATATTGAATAATAAAATTGATGCCAAAAGCTTTAAGGAGTAATTGAACTAGTTGCTTTGCCTTCTAATGGTTTGCATGGATCAAGGGCATTATTACGTAACGAATTTCATTGAGGGAGCACTACTTTGAATTCCATTTCATGGTTTAGTTCATATGAAACCAAAGTACAATACTGACTAACTCATGTAGATTATCTCGAAGATTATTTTGGATATTGAATGATCCAGTGAGTACTACAATGTCCAATGGGGATAATAGCATATGTCTTGGTCAAAGATTGGTTTCTTCATAAATGCATTGATGGAAAATTCCTTGTTAGCAAGGCATAGCATATTTTGAGCTTTTGGATTCTGTATGGAAAGAATTTGTATGGACTTCGTTAATGGAGGTTTTCTCCATTAGGATAGAAAGGAAGCTCTTTAAGCTCTATACTGTAGGTGAAACTGAGCATTGGTTGAAGGTAGTAGAGCATAGCAGGGACGAGAGTATCTATGGTCTTTAGTAGGGATTGGCAACAATCGATAATTTAGTAGAAGGCGACTGGAGGATGAAGTGGAGAAAAAAGTAGGCAATACTAGTCAAAGCTAGAGCTAATGTAGCGGGTGAGTTAATGTGCTTGTTTGAGATGAAACTGACAGGGACAAGGACAATGATGTCTTTAGAAGGCGGTCATGGTTTCGAATGGTGGTGTAGGAAGCAGGCTTTACAAGTCTTGGAAGTAAATGGTGTCACTAAGATGAAATAAAGTTGTACGGCGAATGAGGAGATGTAGGGCAAGGTAGTCAATCAGATCTTGATGAAGTTTGTTTGCCTAGCTTTTCAATAGCACAAAGATTAGAGGGAGGGCTATCGCACGAGGTGAGGGAAAATACCAGACATAAATCTTTTAAAGATATTCTATTGGGCGCAGATGATAGGGCTCGGGCAAAGGTATCACAGAGAGCTTATTGAAGATCCTTGATCGAGTGGAGAAGAAGATACCAGACAAATCTGGGTCTGATCAATTGGTTCGACTTGGGCCAAGCCCAAGTAGAGGCTTGTCGAGCCAAATGGTAGTAGGTAAGAAAATCTAGTGCCCAAATTGGACCTAAGAACCTCTAACCTAATGTAGTAAAAGACAAGGTGGTGGGGCGAATCATTTAAGCTCGTATCAATATAATTTGTGTATTCAAGTCCTAAATATATGGCAATCGGGTCTGATTGGCCCATAACCATTTTTTGGCGAAATAGCTCAATGCCACTGAAGGATCTAACTTGGGAGATGACAGAAGAGATAGAAATCACCTATTGACGTTCGATGTACACCAATCGGAGCCATTAATGCCATGGAGCAAAGGTATTGACGGAGTAAACGTTGAGATATCAGGCCCATCCAATCCTTGGGTTAAGCGGAGGTTTGTTGATGCTATTCCAGCAAGGGCAAGTATAACTCTAGTGACAGAGAAGATTGAATTGTCGTTGGGTATAATGGTGAGGGAGGATTTGGGAGAGAAACAGTGCGTTCGACCTGAAGAGACTATGAGATGCTCATTGATGTATAAGGCAAGGATGGGGCATAAAGGAGCTAAGTCTCCCCGCTCATTTATCTTTAGACAATTTTCAAATGGTAAGTATGCAATAAGGACTATGGCATTAAGTCAAGTTTGTGGTGACTAGGGCTAATGATTGGCTTAAATATGATGAAGTTGGGGATGGGTTTGGACAGAATAAAAGAACAAAGGAAAGGAAAGGTTGATGTACAACTTCGAGATCAAGGGACGAATAAGTGTGTGGATAAAGGGAAAGATAAGGTAACAAAGTTTGAGAATATGGTGGCGACAACGAGGCAATTCTTCATTGGAAAAGACAGTAGACTTTTGGATGATGTAAGGTCGAGAAATGAAGCTATAACAGTTGGTCAAAAAATAAGCTATAACAGTTTGTATAGGGGAAGGCAGAATCAGTACAAGTAGAAGCAAAAAAAAGTAGTAGTTGAGATCAAAAAGGATAGCGAAGAATCTGGGTAGAACTTGTGACAGGGCGAGGTTCATTAGTGGGCACAAGGATGAGCATGCTAATGTGATTCTCAGTGCTGTAGAGAGTTGCCTTGGGTTCAAAGAGGCTAACTATGTTTAAGATTGTATTATAAAATATAAAAAGGCTTAACAACATTGAAAACAGGGTGATAATTAAACATGCACTAGGTAGATGGAAGGCAGATGTGATATGCTTACAAGAGACAAAAATTAAGGGGATGAATTATAAAATTGTAAAGAGCTTGTGAGGTAATAGAGGATTGGAGTGGATGATTTTGTCATTTAGGAGGAGCTTTACAAGGATTGTTATTATGTGGAATAGGAGGGTATGTGCTTGAGTAAAGAAATGAGATATGAAAAAGTCTTTATCATGTGTTTTGAGGATGGAATGGGTGTTTATCAGGGTATGTGGGCATGTGAAGGGAGAGAGTTGTGCACGATTTTGGGAGGAGTTGATAAAATGCATGTGGAAGGAGAGAGTTGTGCATAACTTTGGGAGGAGTTGATGGAATGGCGGAAGAAATGGAGCTTGCCATGGGTGATAGTTGGGGATTTTCATGAGGTTCTTTATGAATATGATAGAATGAAAAAAGAAAAAGGGTGGATGAGAAGGTAGGGGTGCTTTTCATGATGTTATTGCGGATCTTGAATTAATTGATCAATCTTTTGGAGGTGTGGAGTTCACTTGGTTTAACATGCATGACAATTCTTCTTTATCAAGACTTGATAGATTCTTGATATCATGGTAGTGGGACGAGGTGTACCCAAGTGGGAGCTAGAGGATCTTGCCAAGATGAGTATCAGATCATTGTCCAATTTTGTTGGAGGTGGGAGACATGCCATGGGGATCCACTCCTTTTCGATTTGAGAATATATGGCTCAAAATTGATGGTTTTAGCCGCCTAGTGCATGAATGGTGGGAAAGTGATAAGTTGATGAGGAATGCTAGTTATTGGTGGCAACTAAACTAAAGAATCTAAAGCAATTACTTAAAAAATGGAACAAAGAAGATATTGGCAACTTGTATAGAAAGGAAAAAAAAAATCCTTTGTGGCAAGAGTTATCAAGGATAGAGTTTAAGGAGATGAGTGGCGAGAGTAGTGAAGGCATGGCTAGTAGAAGGGGTGAGGTATCAAATGAATTGTTGGCCATTATAAAGATGGAGGAGATATCATGGAGGCAAATTTTCAAAGTCTTGTGATTAAAAAAAAGGAGATAGTAACATTAAATTTTTTTCGTAGAACCACAAATATGCATAAAAGACACAACTCCATACTGCTTTGAAACTCTAGTGTGTTGTGATAGAGGAGCAAACAAAGCTTTAATAAAAGAGTAAAGAGTACTATTGAGAGTTATACAAGGAAGAAATGATTGGAGACTTACATTGGATGGTTTGTCTTTTGATCATATTGATAGTGATCTTCAGGGTTGGATTAAGAGATTTGTTCGAGGAGATGGAGGTTAAGACGGTGTTAAAGATGAAGCACTTGAATCAAATGGTTCTTTGATGGCTTTCTTAAAGAGTCAATAGAGCACTATTAGATGTGAGATCATAGAGATGTTCAAGGAGTTTTATGAGACAAAATTTGTTGCTTCACTAAATTCTACCTTGCGGTGCTCATCCCAAAGAAAAATGGGGCAATAGCATCAATGATTTTCTTCCATTTAGTTTGATTGGTAGTGTGTGCAAGCTTTTTGCTAAGGTGTTGGCGTAAAGAAGTGATTGATAAAGTGGTTAATGTTGATCATAATGCTTTTGTGAAAGGAAGACAAATTTTGGGTGCAGCCTTGATGGCTAACAAGGTAACGGATCATCACTTGAAACCAAGAGAGAAATGGGTCATTTATGAATTGGACATGGAAAAAGCTTATGATCATGTGTCTTTTAGGTCTATGGCATATATGTTGAGGAGGGTGGGTTGTGGGGAGAAGTAGTGTGTTATTGGATCATGAGGTGCATTACTACTATGTTTTTTTCAATGTTAATAGCCAACACAATTCTTTAGTGCTTCCAAGGGCTTGAGGCAGGAAATTCCCTTGTCTCCTTTTTGTTTTATTCTTGTCATAGAAACCCTTGATCAAATGATGGGTGTAATGGTGCAAGGAAACCTTATTGAGGGGTTTAGGGTGGGCAAGGAGGGGGGAAAGATAGTAGTATCATACTTACTTTATGCAAATGAGATTATCTTATTTTATGGGGCAGCGGAAAAACAGTTGATCAACGTGAGATGTGTTTTGTCGCGTTTTAAGGCAGTCACAAGTTTGAGAGTAAACTTAGGAAAGAGTGAATTCATTCCATTGGGGATGAGAGTGGATGAGGAGCATCTTACAAGATTCTTTGGTTGTAAGGTGGGCTCACCTTCAATGCAATACTTGGTTTGCCTTTGGGGCAAAGCATAAGGAGAGATCAATTTGGAATAGGGTGGTGGAATAAATAGTTGGGGGAAAAAAAAAACTAGCATGATAGAAGAAGGGACACTTATCCAAAAAGGGCAAGTTAACATTTATTAAGAACACAGTAGTCATTATCCTAGTATACGTTACGTATTTTTTCCCAATCTCAAGGAATGTGGCACTGAGATTGGAATTGCTAGTGGGACAATTTCTATGGGGTGACAACAACACTAATAAATTTCATTCGGTTAACTAGGAGGTGGTTTAGAAACCATTAGGGGTAGGTGGTTTGAGAATCAAACCAATTTGGCCCTTTAGTAAGACACTTTTGGGAAAATGGCTATGAAGAACTATGAGGGAGAGAGACAACTTGTGGAGAAGAGGAATGGAGTGGGGTGGGGATTAGATGATAGCATTAGGCAGAGAGAGTTATGGGATGGGAGTTTGGAGGATTATTAGGAAAGGTGGAAGGAGTTTAGACCTTGGGTGAGTTTCAAGGTGGCATGGTGTAAACTGGTGTCTTTTATGTAAAAGAATTCGCAAAATCTATGAATCATGTATTACTATGATGTAAATGGACAAGATGGATATAGGACACTGTTTTAGTGCTGTTGGGATATAGGTAGGTGGTGGCTGACTCTGTGGCAGCTGAGATTGGTGCATGGGGAAGGTTGCAGGTGGTGAAAAAGAGAAATGTGGCTGCAAAAATACTTTTACTGATTTTTGTTAGTATGGAATGAAAGAAATAGAAGAGCTTTTGAGGAGAGGAAACTCTGTTTTGTTTTTTTTTTTAGATAGATGGATTAAAATATTGAAAGTTTGGGTTAAAGAGATGAATATTATAAATGAGGAAGATTTAGCGAAATTCATTGAATTTTTTCTCTAAATATTTATATTATACTTATAAATGGAAGGCAGTGTCTTGGTGTCATTATAGCAATATAATTATATGTGTTCCTATCAAAAAGAAAAAAAAATTTTATGTTAGCTCATTTTTACTGGGTTGTGATAATCTCATGTTGAAGGTTAACTTCCCTTCCCACCCCTCTTTCACCTTCTTTCTTTTGGCTTTCAAATAAGTTCATTTTCTTATAAAATAAAGGCTTTCCCACCCTGTATGCTATCCTACCTGGTTTTTGTTTATATTATGTAATAGGTCTACTTTTGTGCATAGTTATTATATTTACCCCTTCCTTGACTACTTGTATTTATATTCCTTTCTGGGAACATGGTGGGTCAGAGGTATGGCTTTCTTAGTCTTCTAATTTGCAAATTAAAGTTTCTGAGAGTTTATTGATTATATAAGTATCCTTCTGTCTTCTCTTCCTATTTATCTCTAGCATACATCATCTTATTGTTTGCCTTGTCTACATATTTCTGTATATGTATGGTACCTCTCTTGTATAGGCATCTTTCCGGAGGTACCCCCACCTCCACACCCCCCCAAAAAAACAGCACAATAGATAAGCTGTATTTCCTGTTAAACATTTTGGAGAGGATGTCTGGTCATTGAATTTTGATGTTAATTTTTATTGTTAGGATCAACCAAGTCATATTCAGCACATGTAAAAAGACATTTAACATTGAACAAATTTCTTACAACTGCCAGGGCTATTGTTATCTTCTAGAAAATAACGTTTTATTTACCAATCTTCATCTCCTGCATTTTCTCTTTGCTCCATCCCCATTCAAAAAAGGAAAACAATAGCGTTGTTGTTCTTTATTTCATTTTACTCTTGTTATCTCTTTCACTTCAGCCATCAAGAGATGCTTGGCTATTTTTGTTAGCTATGTGGGTTTAACTTGTATGTTGAGTAATTTATGCTAACTGTTACAAGTCCTTTAATTGATGGTGTCAAATACTCCTGGCCCTGGTATGATCTGTTAAACAGTTAATAGCCGATGATTTGAGCTTGCTGTTTATAAAGTTGATTTCTTTCTACCTATTAATTCATTTAAATTTTAGGATGTTTCTTATCAAAAAATTTAGTTCGATGCCAAGTAGATAAAATAAGAAAATAGTGATAAGTTCATTTTAATTCAGGGATTTTAACATTTTATTTTGTCATACGCCTGGATTCAGAACTAGATATTACTCTTAACAAATATTTAATGGCTATAATTTTGTCCATGTAATTCAAGTTATTAAACAAATTGATATGATATGGTTCATTAAATGTGGTAATTTTAATTTATTCTCTCTTTGGGCGGGTTAATATGAACTATTTTATTAGTTGTGTCAAATTTGACCTGATTTCACATAAAACTGCTTAAGGCAAACCAAAAATCTGTTGATTTCAAAAATTTGTCATCCTTATCCCACGGACATTAGCTCCTCCATAAGGAGCTTAAGAGAATTTACTCTAAACATTAAGATAAACACTTACAACCAAGCATCAGATTACCTGAGGCAATACGCCCAACTGATATTCTGCATATCGCTTCCCGTTGAGAACCATTCCCTGACGGCATTGATCTTTTTAGACCATGGTGTCATGATCTCTCTCTTGTGTGCATGATGCGCCTCTTGCTTTCGCAGCTTTCTTTTGAACAAAATGGGAAATGCTTCTTGTTTGCCCAGACCATTATTATTAGAACTCTCATATATTGATAGCAAGATGACCTTCCCAATCCTTTTTTTCCCCTTGATTGAGCATTTTCATATCCTTCATGATTTTTTTTTTTTTTATGGTGTATTGATTCCATGGAGAACATTATGTATGGTATGGAAAGAATAGTTTGGTCATAGATATTCTTATTTTTTCATAGGAAAAAAAAAATTGTTATAGATATGAGTCAGTAACCTGCAGTTCTATGGAGTAGAATGGATGGGAAAAGAATAGCGGTATACATGAAAAGAGTGTGGTTGAATGAATGGTTTAAACTTTTAGAGGAAAGTTATTTTTGTAGATTGGTTATGGGAAATATATCTCTCTCAAGAAAGGGGCAGATCATAAAGCCCATGGGTGGGTCTATTTGCAAAGGAAATCAGTAACAGATGAAGGAAAAGAAGAACAATGGGCAAGGCAAGTAGGATGGAACCAATAATTTGGAACTCTAAAAGACGAAAGTCAGTAATGCGTTGTTGGGAACTCTTCTATTGGTCTTCAATTGGAAAGGAGCATAAGGTGACAGAATTGATCTGGTTGGAAGGCGAGATGCGTTCAGCTTTGAGTATGGTAGACTATAAACAGCGGTTCAAGATACTGGACGGATAGAAAAGGATGCTATAAATGGTGAAAATAATTTTGTTTAAAATTCCGTGTTTCATATTTCTGCATAATGTAAAAGATACCTGAAGCAGTGTTTTATTTATTTATTCTTTTTTATGTTTGGTAGGCTCAATGTTTTACCTTTAGTTTTTGTTCTTGGTGTGCAGTACAATGATAACACTGGTAATCCCTACTCTGATGTTTTCTGGCTTTCCGCACTGGTCCAGTCAGTTGGTGATCTTGAATTTGGTCAACAGGTTTGTTAAGATATTTTTTTCCTCGACTCTATGAAATTTGTCAGTACTTCGGTACTATGTAATTTGAATTGCAACTGTATCTAGGTTTTGATGCATGCACGGTGCCTGTTATTTAATTCTTGTTGGCCTAAACGAGTCATTATGTCTGTTTTATTTGCTTGCACTATCATACAGAAAGTGAACCTTACCACTGCAGAATGACTGAAATACAAAGTTGGAGCAAGTTTTCAAAGCAAGTAGATATTGAATATTTATAAGGTTCTTTGTCTTAATCTGGAGTTGAAATGTTATCTACGTCATTTTTGTTGCACATGATGAACAATGTTTTTGAAACTGAGCTGGTCATTGAACTGGGAAAGAAGAGGTTTAAGGGTTAGAGGTCGAACCAAAGGTTGAACTATGATGATGTAATAAATAATTATAGTATTTTAATATATATTATTAAGATAAACAATATAAAAAACAATTATTTTGAAAAAACAACAATGAGATTCTATCAACAAAAAAGCAACAATGAGATTAGAAAAAATTATTTTTCATTTTGTATTTTTAGATTTTTTTCAATTTTTTCTTCCAAACCAATGTTGTTTTGATAAAATTCAAAATCTTTATAGCAAAACAACATCATTTTAATAACATAAGTAAGTTAAGCTGATTTTAAATGAACCCGACCGATCAAAGGTCTGTCCATCTCCCAAGCATCTTTTATCTGTGCTTTCAAATTCGTACCAGTATTAAATCATATTCTGGTTAATTGAATAAATGCAATAAGACTGAAGATGAAATGCAAATTGTAATCTTCTACAGGTACTAGGTACATGTTTTATAGAGGTTTAACCATCAGAATCTATTGTGGTATATTTGAAATCGCTTTTGTTTTCCATATTTATTGATATTTCCTTCTGTTCTTTGTTGTCCTTTACGTTGATGAATATGTCTGTCCGCATTGTGATCTAACTTATTCCTTGTATGGTTTTACTAAAGCTTTCTTGTCATCTGATGTGAGCAGACTGTAAAGAATAGCTATGATTCTTTTTTTTTTTTTAATCTTTTTACTTTTTTATAATTAGGTTCCATTCTTCATAATTCCTAGGATTGGTGCAGTTTTTTCCCATTTAATCAGATTAGGATTTAAATTATCTTGTCCATTTGATGTTGAAATTTGTATTGAATATTGTTCATTGGAAGTTTGACTTTTTGTTTTGGTTTGCCCTTGTGACTGAAATTTTAGTTTGAGGCACAATGCTGTATAACCAGAAATGGATTTATGTGAATTTGATGCTGCCTCCTGTTTCTATTTTTTATTTTCCTTTTGAACAAGTAGATATGTAAATATGTGAAACAATGGCAAGATTTTATCTCTGCCTTAATTTCTTGCTGTGAATGCTAAGCTGTTTTTGGTGATTCTTTGGTCCTCTGGCAGAGTATTTTGTTTTTATCATCTCTTCTCAAGCGCATTGATCGGCTTTTGCAGTTTGACAGGTCATTTTACTTCTTTGTGTATGTTACAACAGATTGTATAAAATGGTAGTTAAATTAACTGTGTAACTGGAAATGGGTTTACCAGGCTGATGCCTAGCTACAATGGTATCTTGACAGTCAGCTGCATTCGAACTCTGACACAAATTGCACTAAGGCTTTCTGGCTTTGTCAATCTTGTAAGTGTTATTTTCTTGTTTGAGAAAGGTATCAACACCTGGCATTTAGCGGACCATTTCAAATGCATTTTTCCATTGACATGTATTCTTTAATAACCACAGGATCATGTCTTTGAGCTTATTAGACCTTTTCGGGATTTTAAGACGCTATTGCAAGTGCGAACAGAAGCGAGCAGAGCACTTCTTGACATAGAATATTACCGCAAAGGCATTAATTCAGCATTGTTGTTGTTCATGAAGTATACAGCAGAAGAGCCATCTTTGAGAGGTTCGACAGCAGTCTCCATTTGCATAATTGTCTTCTCCTGGTCTTTCTCAAACATCTTCCCCCCTCCCCCTTTTAAGTGAAAACTTCATATATTCCTAGTAATATTCAGTACATTTTGAAGTTCTTAAACCTTTAATTGCAGGGCAGGTTAAATTGGGTGTGCATGCTATGAGGTTATGTCAGATAAGAAGTGGATCTGATTCTAATGATCAAATTGATAGTGACATTCTTGTGGCTTTACTTCATCTGCTTGAAAGTCGTATAGCATTCAACAATGTCTTTCTTCGTCACTACTTGTTCTGTATTTTACGAATCCTGGCAGGAAGGTGAGAAAATGTCTGGTCCTTTCCTCATTTCTAGTTTGCAAAATTTCAATCTTGTAGATATGATGTAGTTTTCACTTTTCTAGTAGTAACAGATGGAATGGATAATACATATGCTGATTGCAGAGCAGGAATGACCTTGACTTAGAGCTCCATTCTGGAGCTCTATGATTACTGGTTTGACTGCAATTAATTCGGGCCATGGTGCTCAAAAGGAGATGTGTCTTAAATTGTAGACTCAAAAGAAAGGCTTATATTCTGGTGATTGATCATCCCTTGAGATACATCCTTGAAAGAACCAAGGAATAAAGAAGAATATCTAATTTTTCCTCTTTGGATTCCTTGAACTTCATACGTCTTTTCAAACTGTATCTTCTTTCCATATGACTGCCATAATTCATTTGTTAGTCCTTAATGTAACAGCAAATGGGTTAACTTTAGTACTATTGCTGTTCCTCTTCTCTTAATGGAGTTTTAATCATCATGATGAAATGAAATCAGAATGAGCCCTTGAATTCTTTTACCATTTTCGGTTGGGATGGTTGTCGGCTGAATATTCTTTTTTTATTTACCATTGGTACGTGCAGGAAATGTATAATTATTATTTTAATGAAATATGTCTATTATGTTAGCTAGAACTGATTGTGAAATTGAATTTTGCTTCTTATTATCAGATCTCCAACACTTTATGGAGTACCTAGGGATAAATCGTTGCATATGGGTGATATGGAAACTTCCGGTGAGCCAAAGAACATCTTTGCATCTTTTGTTACAGAAATGAAGCCACCAGAACCTTCTGCAGTGACTGTGGCACAAGGAAGGACTCCAGAGCCATTTGCAGCTCCTGGTATGGGAATAGAGGCTCCAGAGCTTTTTGCAGCTGCTGGTGCTGGAATAAAGCCTCTGGAAGACACTGCAACTGTTGGTAAAGAGATAAATGCTGCAGAACCTCATGTGGACATGCCAGACCTTCCGTGTGATAAATCAGTCACTCAAGAAGTTCCGAAGGAAGCAGATGCTGTTTCAAATAGTCAGGAAAGGAAGATGCCTGTAGTAAAGATTAGGGTCAAGAAATCTACTGCTACCAGCAGAGCAGAGGAGGCTGATAATCGAACTCTGGAAAGATCACAAGGTGCACATCATGATGTAGAACGAGGTGCTACTAGTTCAGTTTCTGTGGATGCACCACAAAGAAATTCAGCTGAGGTAGCAAGTGGAAGCAATCAAAATCTTGAGGAAGTTAACTCGTGTCATGATCGTGGATCGCGGATGACTGGCAGCATTGGTAGTGCAAAACTTGCTAGTGAAGGTGATAATTTCGGAAAGGAACTGCAGTGCACTGCAGATTCCGGAAAGGTTTCTGGACATCCTCAGTGTAATGATCCAACGTCACCTGGCGTCATGCAGGATAACAACGTAGAGATGGATGCGCAGAAATACGCTAGTCTTAAAACCCTATCAGCTGGTAGACACAGTCATGATGGTGGTTCTGTGGGTACAGTGTTTTCTTCTCCATTCAATGGAAAAGAAAAGGAAGAAAAGGAGAAGAAGGATAAGGAAAAGAAAAGGAAACGCGCAGACCATAAGGAGCACAGAGACGATCCTGAATATCTAGAGAAGAAGCGGAGGAAGAAAGAGAAAAAACGGAAGGAAAAGGAAATGGCAAAGCTGCTGAGCCAGGATGCAGGGAAGACATCCTCGAAAGAGTTGCTGCAAAAGAAACAGGAACCTATCATTACCAAAGGGTTGCTGCAAAAGAAACAGGAAGCTGTCATTGAGAAGGCAACTGTGCAATTGAAACCTAGTGAGCCGAGTGCACCCAAAGGAGTTGTGACAAAGGTAGAGAAGGCTGAACCATCAGAAAGTGGTTCTGCTCCTAAATTTAGAATTAAGATCAAGAATAGGACGCTGAGCAAATCTTAGGAGCATGCAATTGCAGCAACTGAAATTTGCTTAGATTTCTTAACATACTTTGGCAATGGGTAGAAGTAGGTAAATTACATTGTAATGACTACAATTACTAGTTCAATGCATCTCCTTTTTTTCTCCTTAATTAACATTATGCTTCTTTGTTCAGAAAAACGTTGGAATCTGAAGATATGAGTTTTATTTATATGGTTTAGATTGTTATGTTGGTGTTTGTTCCCTTGGTCAAAGATGGCATCATTAGAATATTCAGACATTTTCTTGGGTTGAAATGACTCATAGATTCTGAGAAGCCTGAAAGCAGGGGAAAAGTACACATCAGTCTACCCTGTTACAGTACTTTGTAAAATCAAGCAAATCAATTCAGTAGTCATGTTGTCATTTTTGCAATCGATATATATTATATCTTATATTTTATTTTTATTTAATAAAAATGAAGGGGTGGAAGATCATTAATTGCATGACTGGAATGGATGGAGTCAGGAGATCATATATTGCCGAAAGAGGAAGGAAAAGTTGCCACCGAAATTACGGAGAGCAGTTGAAATCCGTACTCCGTAGAACGAAGAAAAAGGATTTCTGAGCGCCAAGTGTACCAGACTCATGAATCACCGCACTGATATCTGGATGCACAGTGATCTCGAGAGAAAGAGAGAGGTGGGGACCCCACATGCATAGACAGCCCAAGTGAGCCACTTGATCACGCAATGAAACAAGTCAAGCCGTCAAGGTCAGCTGCTTTCTGAACTCTGAGGAGCACCCACCAACTGTATCCATGTGCGTCAGTTCACTGTTCACTGGACACCTCTCTTTCACCTTTATAGCTACGTAATCGCACACCCTACAGAATTACACTATACTTAAAAACAGTCCCCGTACGTAAACCCTAGCGGCTGCTGCTTTTTCTTTGGCTTTCGTCTCTAGTGAAAGCAGGAACTGCTACTGCTCTTTCTAAAGCACTTCATGATCTTTCTTTTCTCTCAGATTATTGTCCCCTTGCGGTTCCGTCATATTTTGTCCTTGTGGGAGAACTTGTTTGTACGTTCTCTTACGGTGTAGTAGAACGGTATTCTCCGTCTTCAAATACTTTTTCTTTTCTTTCTTTTTTCTGTTTTTCTTTCTTGGGTTGTCCCGGAATCTCTGTGTTTCGAAGAAAGTGCAAGAATTTGGTGAAAGTAAGACGGACAACCAATGTTGAAGAATCCCAGGTCATTCTTTCTCTACTTTTTCTTTGTTATGTCCTTCTGCTTGGAGCTTCAAAATATTGATCTTTCAATATTGTCAACATAAGTGTATCCCAATATATATAAACATATGACATGCTCTCTCTCTCTCTCTCTCTCTCTCTCTCTCTGCTTTCTGTGGGTACAATTATGGAGCTAACCTTCTGTGGCAAAGCTCATCCCATGATCTTCCCTTCTTTTTCAGGATGTCATATAAAACCCATTAATCTATTTTTGCAGCAATGACGGATTTACGTGTATATGCACCCGCTTGCTCATTCAAACTTAACATACAAGGTATGGAAATCTAAGTCTTTGGGGCTATCATATCTTTCCTTTTTGTGTTTTCATGGCTGTGATTCATCCATGTCATTGCCCTCTCCTTCAATAAGATCAGCCAAAACATAAACTGTAGCCTTTAAGAGTCTGGAAAGTGCCGAGTCTTTAGTGTGGTTGATGTAGAAGGAGGTCCACCAAAGTGCAGTCTGTGACTTGAAAGCAGCATCTTGCTTTCTTGTTCACTCATTTTTAGTTCCATCTCTTTGGATTCATGAGGAACCAGACAAAACTGAGGATCATCCTACATTGTGTCTGTCTACCCACGATTCCATTCATCGGAACAAGTGCTTCTCTTTTTCTTTGTTTTTAGTGGAATCACCAACCCAAAAAAATGATGAAAAAGGGAAAAAAATTATAAGAAAGCAGGTGAAGAACATGGGTGATGGATATTTAGTGGGTCCATATGTAAAGACTTTTGGGCCTGTAACATCCAAGTGGCACTGTAAGTCTGCCTCTGACATGCCCATTTGCCAGTACACATGTGCGTAAACAATATGCATTACTCAGTAATATCACAGCATATTGTGTTACTGTTTCTCTACTTCAGAAGGGGTCATCATAGGAAAAACCAAAGAGCAGAAGAAATGACTGTCTTGAGGCTTTGCTGGCTGTGACTGTGAGATTAGGCAGGCACTCAGTCAATAGTGTTAAAAAAAAACTAATTACTTGTAACTTTTAGTAATCACATAGCCTTGTCTTCCTGCACCTATCATCTTTGAAATCTTCTTTATCAACTCATTTGTTCAGTAATCTTCTTATATTTCTACATTTTGGGGATGATATTCATAAGATAATTTTCGAGATATTAAAATAACCTTTTGGATTTGGTGTGAATAGTACTATGTAAATGGAATGGTGAAGGCTTTAATTTATGTGAAGAAAATATATATTCTTGAGAAAATAATAATACATGTGGCACATGGTACAGTCATATTCCTCCCTTTTCAACTATAAATATGCATGTACAATCTAATTTAGTACATGAAAAATACAAAAGGAGTTCATTTTAAGTTCTTTTTTCTATCTTCCCCTTTCTAAATTTAGTTGTCTCGCTTGACAGTACAAGTTTGGCAGTAAATGAAATGTGTGACACTATTTCTGCTTGATTTACTAAAACTTTGTTGATATAATAATCACTATGTCAATAAGGTATATGCTACAAGAGGTTCTGGTGAACAAGATGATCATGATTACGGGTTTCTTGTCTTCACTTGACAAAGATTCTTTTGCAGATTGATTTACTTCGATCGCCTAGTGATCATACATAAGGACATTAATTTCTTCATATACATAAGGACATTAATTTCTTCATATTCTTTAGGGACGTTTCGCAATGTTCTTCTACAAAAGCTGATGCTAACTCAAGAAATTCTCTATCTGGGTCTCTTTCTCTTGGCCTAACTAATTTTAATATACAGCATGCAGAGGGAAGATTTAAGGAAATAAATTGGATGAATGAGCTACAGGTCGTGGTGATACATCTAGCAGGTACCTTTTAGTTTCCTTCTCTAATTTTTCGGGTGTTAGTTCTCAAATTATTTGCATTTAATATCAATATCTATCTCATGATCCTATGATTAATTGTTATCTTCAAGCTCTGATTTCCTTGGTTTGCCATGGGCTGTTCTTCAAGTTGATGCTTTGGTTGACTTCTTTCTTGAATGATTGCTACTAGTAGACAGAATATATAATACATGACAATCTAACACATAATAATATAGTTATTTTAGTAGAATTTTGAGTTAATTATTTCACGGTTAAAAGGAATATCGTAATATAGGAGGTAGGGTTTTAGAAGACATGTAGTCCAAGTGGCTTTGGAGATCTCAATTCTTTTGTGTGAATGAGAACTTACCTTTAGGCAAGAAGGCTGATGATAGTGTTATAAACTTAAAAGCTTGCGAGGCTTTATAATTAGAGAAAATGTTTCACCATGTAGCTGACTAGAAACTGAAAAGGGGGCCAGCTTACATCCTAATTAGCTTTACTGTTTCAAAATTGAGTATGGAGATCTCTTGATACAATTGGCTTTCCCATGATCTTGAAAGGAATCAACTACACCTGAACTCAGTTGCATCAACCAGGGGGATTGGCTTGTGGTTTATTCTTGTTTTGAATTGTGTTCTATTTCATAGAACCCTTAATAGTTTAGAAGAGACTATTGCCACAACAATTCTCAATTTTACACGTACCTGTAAAAGAGGTAACAATTAATCAACATAATTAACTAAGACCTAAGACTTTCATGAGAGTGCTATGTAGGAATATCATGTGGCAACAATGACCCTTCTCTCTTAACTATTTTGTATAGTTTGAACAATTCTCATAAGGTTGTATAGAAATAAGATATGGACTCTCTATCAAAGGCTTCTATACTTCAAACCCTCAAACCTCCTTGTCGTTAGATCTCCTCTAATGTGCACCTTAAATTGCTTTTACTTTTCCCTATGCACTTATAACCAGTAAATCGAATCTCGGATCACATCTTAGGGCTTCATGTTGTTCTTCTGTTTGCTTCTTCCTATGCTAGATTCACAATTAATGTATATGTGTTTAATGTTAGACTGGTTGAAAGCAATAAATTGGTTCAAAGATCAATGAGTTTTAATTCATTGCATCCCCATTTAGTCACATCAAACATATTTTGTTACCTCTCTGAGGGGAAAAAAAAAGAAAAAAGAAAAAAACCAATAAGGTTGCATTTTAGACTCATAACATATTGTGTTACTTTGATATTTGTTCCTTAATGTCTATATTTTCCACGTGGGATCTCCTAGTTATTTCAATTTGTCCTAATTAATGATATTCTCACTTCTTTCACATGGCCTTCAGTCTACATTCCTAAAATCTAAGGTTTTTTTACTTATTCTTAGCTGAAATTTTTATTCTTTCCTATCCTTGCTTAGAACCTCTAGATTTGAGATTATGTCAAGGTCCTACACTTCAATTTTCTTCCTCTGATATCAAACACGAACATCAGTAAACAATGTGGACAAAAGGCCTCCTTAAATTAAGTAGATGATACATAGAATGATACAAACTTAATATTTAATGAAATCAGCTGACCCTTCATCCCTTGCAATGGCAGCAGGAACTCTACTATAGCTGTACATCAAGCTTCTTTCCTCAAACATTTCAAATTTTGTCAGGTGCTTATTACCTTGTCATCGACCAGCAAATTAATCATAATCACACTTCGACACCAAAATGGTACTTCAAAACTTTAGTCACTTTGTGTCAAGATCTTAGTATATATATTAAGAGTACTGACCGGTGCACTTTCTGTGTAAATTTTCATACAGACTTGTCTGTACTTCCTTCATTAGTTTGTGATTTTCTGATCATTAGACCTCCAATGTCAGGTTGGTCCTAAAAGAAGTTTTCCATTTATCCAATTACGCAACCTACTGACATGTATAGTTCCGTGTACCTTCAGCTCACTCTCAAACTTTTCTTCCCTTTACCATAGTTTGTTGGAATTATCTTCCTATCTCTCCTTCCTCTACTATAATCCAAGATAATCTAGCTCCACACATGGACACATGCAGCTCATGTGTATGCTTGTGTTTATCCTAGAAACTGCGAAAATCTGAAAGGAAAAAACAAAAAGTTTTTTGCTATCTAGTACTCATCATGGATTATGTTGTTTTCCCTTTTATTTTCTTTTTCTTTTTCAATTTCCTTTCCGTTTGCTCCTTTCAAACTCTCTGGGATCCAAATGCTACATGAATTTTTTCCTTCAGAATATCCTTCATAAGATATTTGTATCCTTCACCTCCAAATGCAATTCTTGAGTAATTTCATTTAATGGATGTAAATGTCCCATGTTCTAAACTTTCATTAGGTACCTACTCTAATTGCATTCTTCTTGTTCTTCTTCTTTTCTTTCATTTGATCAATTCATCCAATATTCGACTCTATACTTTGGGTCCTATTCAAAACATTTTGATCTTAAGTCAGATTCTCTTCCTTCAGCAGCCTTTGGTTTGATCATTTCATAAATCTCTCACAATATTTTTCAACCTGACTGTTTTCAATAATTTGACCAGCAACTCAGTTATAATTTTTCATTTTTCTTCCTGTGAATGTCTTAGTGTCTTCTACAGCTCATTTTATCTTCCTTTCCTTTCCATCTTTTTACAGGAAAACATTCTTGTTTCATTAGTTATTAGGCAATGCCTGCTGCCTGTGCAACAGCTGCATCCACCAAAAATGGTATTGCCTACATTTGCAATTATGAATTAATACATCCGGAACACATTTTCTTGCCAAGTTTTCTCAAACTTTGGGGTTGAAATAAGGGTGATGTTGAGCTATTTGAGAAGTATGGAAATTTGGTTCAAAGCAAAAAATCATACTGTCCTACTAAGCACAAAAGCTGGATAGAATCAGATGATTGGTATCTATGCTGGTGTTTAGTACATCAGGGGCTCTGACAACAAGTTTTCTTGAAACAATTGAGCTTCCCACAGAGAGACTCCATTGATCTTAGTCATGCACCCTTGGTCTCTAGTGATCAATCATCAGAAGCAAATTGTTATCACCTTCCACTAAAAATCAATGAAATGGCACATGCTTAAAGCCTTCTAGTCAATGTGACCGTAGAAGATAGTCTTCTAATGCTTTTAAAGCAAGTTTCAAATGTAAGATTGGAGCCTGTAGACTCCCCAACCCAGCCTGACTGTTAAACAGAAGCTGAGGGGTAATGGATCTTAAATTAATTAAGTCTAAATTTGAAAGGGAATGTCCTGTATATTTAGATATTAGAGTTACTACTTACACATTAGAGTTCCTTTTTCTTTCTAGTTTCAAAGATATAACTCAGATCAGTGATCAAAGAAGCCTGTTCTGAGGTTATGGAGATTGTGAATTTGTATCTCTTCAAAACTGCTAGTGGTTGTCTTATTTGCTGTCAAATGAAGATTCACAAAAGAATAGCGTGTGCCAAGAATAAGGAATTTTATGGGTTTATGTTCAGCATGACCTTTTGAAATGAATACAAAACAGCAAGAATAGAAGGTTTATGGGATTATGGGAAGCCTATGACATTCATGAAAGGCTTAATAAGATTTCAGGCATCGATTTCAAGTAGTATGGTAGTAATCAAGTGTAGTTTTATTTCTACCATGAGCATATGGACATTTGAGAAGCAGACTATGCAATCAATCATGATTATCTACAACATACTGTATTTGGGCTATATTTGATCATTGGGTTGGAGACAGGTAATATATTGTATAAATTAGATTTTTGAGAGATCTTTTGACAGATTCATTTTGGGGCAAAAAGCAGAGTTACATTCTCGAAGAGAAGAAATGGGAATTTCAGTTGCGTTAATGAAATTGAGGTCTTATACTAGCTTTTGGTAATTGCTTTATATGTATATATGTTAGCAACGAGAGATACCAATGTGCCCCTTAAGTTAAGAATTAGAAATATTAGCCCTTCATGGCGCACTGCTCTTCTTTACAGTCATTTTGCTCCAAAGCACAAACTTATCGAATCAAAATACACCTTCACCCACTTTGCTGTGTCAGCTAAGTGTGAGGTAATAGCTTTGAGCCATTTGCTTATTGGATTTCTTTGATATATAACCTCTCTACTTATGTTCTGCCATGGGACCAAAATCCAAGCTCAAGGTCACAAAAATTCATGCTGGGATATCATTTAAGGATATCCTTACTGAATTCTTCATTTTGTTGGATGTGATGAAGGTGTTTGAAAGAAAATTCTTGGGCCTGAAGTATCTATGCTGTCCAGTGATTTTAGTTATCATTTTAAAATTTCTGTAGATTTTTCAAGAACAAACTATTACAAGCCATTAGAACCAGATTCTTGGAATGAAGCTTATTGTCCTCTTAGGTTGGTGAATATGATCTAGAAATTGAGGAAGAATAGTAAGTTTCAATCATAATGATTTCTATTGCAGTGATGCTAAACATATTCTCTGATGCATTATGCTTGTTTAGTTTCTATATTAGATGAGACTAGAGAAAAACTAGAAAGGAGTTCAGACGGAGTCTATTAGTTAGCATGGGCTTAGCTTCTATGTTTCTTTGCCATTTTTATTGTTCTTATTTCGTGCTTAAGGGCATTGTTTATGGCTTGAAAATAGTGAATTTTTCATACACTGGTAGGGGAAATATTTGAAATCAAGAAACAAAAAATTAATAAAGTATAGGTTTAACATCCTTTGCCTTCTTTCCAGTAATTTAATCATCCTTGTAGTAGATATGGTACTTCAGACAATATAGTTGCCAAATTAGACAATACTACAAATGGAACATCTAACCCTCTTCTTTATTAACATAATAAGTGCTTCAACAGCACACTGGGACATATGATCCCACACATGTGGAGCAATAGAGAGAGAGAGAGAGAGAGGTATTAAGAACTGCAACTATTTGTTGAATATTCCATTTGGATTGTACACAAATATCCATGTGTACCTGTTCTTTGTGGCCCTGGCTAGACGTAGTTGGATGTAACTAGACTCTGGGGCATTAAGCCAGAGGTCAGGCATTTGTCCTTCACAACCCAAAAAAGCCAGGCGTAAATAGAGTCAATTAAAGGCCAAGAGGCACAACAAATATCAGAAATGGAAAAGGGATAGAGGCCAATGGGGTTTTTGGGTCAGATTCCAGATAAGAAAAGACTACATGGGGTGCAATAATTTTGTTGGACTGGTAAAGCAGAATTGGCTAGATTAGATGCACCCAACCCTCAAAAGCAAGAAGGGTCACTTTCTTTCTTTCTTTCTGTCTTTGTGGGAAAGAATATGGTACAAAGCTTCGCAGTACCCTTTGGTTGGTCTGCTCAGTTTGCTCCTGATTGAGTAAATGGGCGTTCTCCACTCCTGCAATTGGTCCAACCTCTCAAAAGACATAAGCTGTTTCACCTTGCCCAGAAATTAACCAGATCATCTGCCCTTCATGGTGTGTTTTCAAGCTCTGCCCCCACTTGGTTCCTGTTGTTTCTTTGCACTCTCCTAGGGTTTCTCAGGTAGGGGCTTCAAAAGCTGCCTTTTTTCTCTCTGTCTCTCTAGGATTTCTGTCATCCAAGATACGGGTAGGGTTTTGCAGCTGGTGTCGTGGGAAGAACTCTCACAGAAATCTGGGGATCAATTTAGGTGTTTCTTCTCCCTCTCTCTCTCTCTCGGATCTCTTCCTAATTAGGGCATACAAACACAGAACTGGAGAAATAGCATGTGAAAATTTCCTTTTCCCGGCAAAAAATATTGAAATGGAACCTCTAAATAGTCTATTCTCCTCAGCATCACATAAATCTGGCGATGTAAAGACACATTTTTGCTTCTTCTAGGGTCAGGTTAACTTCAGTTCATGTCTGATTTGCGCTTTTTCCTTCCTCTTCCTTTTTTGGTGACAACCCAGCAGTAAGTACAGCTCTTCCGGCCCTAAACTCTGAGCACTCACTTCTTGAAGATCTGAGAGGGTTTTCCACTGTTTGTTGTTTTACTTGTCGATCTTCTGGGATAGGGTTTATGCTTTTTTCTCTAATTTTCTTCTTCCTTTAGATCTTCTCTCTCTCTCTCTCTCTCTCTCTCTCTCTCTACTATATCAGTTAGCAGTCATTAGTCATTTCTCTTTCAGCTCCTTGGGGTGAGCTTCAACAATCATACCTATAATTCGCAGAAACATCTAGGCAATATCTGGAAGTTTTAGTTAAGTAGCCAAGCATCTCTTCAGCTTTGCCTGTTTTCTTTCATGTCCTTTAGATCTATTCTGCAGGCACATACGTAGACACACAGACATACGCATAGAGAGAGAGAGAGAGAGAGAGAGAGCGGTGGCAGACAGAGCATGGAGTACGAAAGCTCACCTCCAAAAACTTAGAGAAGTTACTGTTGACTAAAATAGAAAGACCACACGTTTCTGGTGAAACTTCCAAAGAAAATACCAAATGGCTGAAATTAATTATGAGCTTCCTCTTTTTTGTGGCTGGAGAAGTTTAACCTATCTGTCTTCCGTAAGTGAAACTCTGTGTGTATGCGTGCATGCTTCTGCCCTTCTAAATTTTCCGGAAGGGTACTAAAAGCAATGAGGGAAAAAACATAAGCAATTATGAGAAGTTTCATCGATGCTTAGGGTATGGCTTTTGTCCTGATGGGCAGCTGTTACTGCAATGCTTCATAGATCATGTTGTGACATTTTCATTCAGTATTCCTTAGTCAATTGTAAGGATCTTTTTCTCATCTATCAGGCCATATTACTAAAGCCTACTTATATTAGCAATAAGGTGACAAATCCCGAATGACATATTGAGCGAGAAGCTTTAGTGTCAATGCAGATCACTTTTTCTCGAAAGCAAAAGAGACACCATTTTATTGTTTTATCTCATTACCTACAAAACAAATATGTTCGAGGCAATATATTGATCCTTCTGGGTAGCTGCTTAAGAACTCAGAGGAAGGAATTAAACTTGAATAATGCTGAGTAGTCTGCAAAATGTTGTTATGTCATATATTGATGCAAAATGTTGTTTGGCAGGCTGCATTCTTATGGCATCCATTTTCCCATAAGATTCAACCATCCTAAGCTGAAAAGAATATCGACATGATCATATAATGTATAGTTTCAGCCTCATGAACAGGATTTCAGAAGAGAAAGAAGACAATTTATCTTTTCGGGTGAACTGAAACCTCTTAATATATGCCTTCTTATGACATGTTTGATCTTCCTTCTACTCCTAGCTAGTATCTTGCAAGGGAACAGCTTGAGCTCTATAGCACCTAAAGAAAAAGAATAAGTGAGCAAAACTATAAACCTTGACGACAGAAATTAAATCATTTATGGCAAGTTTTTGGCCTCTGAAAGAAATCAAAAGGAAGAGATCAGTGTATGAATAAGAAGCCTGCCACTGGCCAATAATAACTCAGATGTGGTGGTGGAAGGCGCACTGCTGTGTACGCAAGCTTGTTCATTGGCATCAATCAAGGAAGAAGGGATAAGGATGTGCCCGAAAAACAAAGTAAGAAAAGAAAAAAGTAGCTTAGAGTACAGTGTACTGCTGTCTATGAACAATCAATTGGTTCCTTATCCCTTTGTTTTTCTTTCTTTTCTTTCTTCTGTAATTGTCTTCGTGACATAAATACGTTAACTAGGGACAACCCTTAATCTGTGGCTTGTCACAGATTCTGCCATCTTCTGCAATTATAACTATAGCCAACCCTTCAAGGACAAGCTCCTTCAACACCACATCAGGAGGCTCCTCTCTTTGACAACTGAGAATAACACCACTGCATCTTTTTTTGGTAAGTCCTCTGGCTCATTTTGTCTAATATCACAAGGTATAGCTTAGCCTTGATCTCTATAACAATAGCATCAGATTATTTAACCTTGGTTTATCAATATGGCGTTAATAAAATACACTTACGCGAAGAATAAGCATGGCTGCTAGCTGCACAACCAGGCCAGATGATATGTAGTGCTATTCTCGCTCAACTGATGTGTGACTTCGGTAGAATTTGGACAATCAAGTGAAAGGATGATCGATACTAGCTACCTATAACATGTTTGCACGTAATGGAACAAGAAAGGACTAGAAAAGCTAATTAATGGTGGCTGAGCAATAGGAAACCTTGGCCATGTTATCATGACAAATCACCTTCCATAAAACATGCCAGGCAACAACCTAAAGATGGTGGACCTTGTCTTGTTCATGATCTTCTTGCCCACAATCATTGGAGTATGTATAATTCAAGCTACAATCTTGTACAAGAAATAGTGTTAGTTTTAATTTAGCAGTCACTATCCCTATATGGCAAATTGGATACCGGGAGAGATAAATACTTCTAAAGAGTATTATTATAAGGAGAGCAGGCACATGCATTACTAGACTCTAGCTTTAAATAATCCCTCTTGAAGATTAGGATTTGGTTGATATTTAGCTCAACAATACTGATTATGGTCCTAAGGGAACATATTAATTTACAAGAAGTTCTGATTTACCGTAAATTAAGTAGCAACGAAAAGAATATAAACCCTAGATATTACTTCTAAGCAAATAATGGATGAATCATGACAGAGAAAGAGCAAGTTATTGAATTTTCCATTACCATCAATACTATAAGCCAGTTTCAATCATGTAAATATAAAGTCTGATTGAGCAATGATGCGATTTGGTATCAAACAAGTAAACAAATTCCCGGTGGGTACTGAAAGGATTGCACGCTTATAAAGGGTGTGGGATAAGCATGGGTTAAAAGGAATGCTCATAGTACGGTTCATTTTTCTTCTTCTTCTTTATATTATTTTGAACAAAGATTTCAGGTTGAGATCACCCTAAAGAAATTTATAGAACAGTACTAGTCAGCATTTGAGAACTCTCTGATTTGTTATTCCCGGTTCATTCCAAGATTGATCTCTGATCAGCAGCAAGATTCAAAAAGATCTACAAGTTCCACTGGTAAATTTTTTTCTTCTTTTTCTTTTTTTTCAGAGTACGTCCACAATGTAAAAGCATTTACCTTTAGGTTCTGTGCAAACAGTGGTTTGATAAGAATTTAAGAACTTGTCAGCCAACAAATTAAGAGCTTTTGAGTCTGAAAGTGAAAACCCCACAGGGTGGCTTGTCATGTCTGAGACAGTACCATAGGATCCTTATTAAAATTGAACTTGCATATATCTGTAAGACACTCAACTATAGACTGCCTTTGCCCTACTGTCATAAGTAACTCATAACCCAATGAAAAACTACAAAGACTGAGACACCATTTATTTGTTTCACCTAATACAATGCATTTGGCGGTGTAATCCTTTTGGTCAATTTTAGTTAGACCGTGAACCATAGAGATTCATGAAAAGTCAGCTTCAGGAATTGAATTTTCACAGAAGGAAAAGTTCCTAAGGTTCATAAGTGGCTGCCATCTTGTCAATGTGTCATTCAAGATCAGATGTTTGGCTGGCATCACACTAAAGTCTTTAAGCTTTTATCGGTCATTGATTGGTCGGGACACAGTTTTTGGAGCTCGCTTAAGCAGGAAAGTTCAAAGAACTGAGTCTAATGACCCAATCTCAAACAGACATTTCACTTAACAAGTAGCTAGGTTTTGCCGGTGGCTATGAACATGGTCATCAGGAGTTATAACAGTGATGAAGAAACTTGATGTCATTGGTCACCTTTGCTGAATTCCTGACATCTTTTTGTCCTAAAAAAGAACCAGTGCTACATGTCAGAAAAGTCAAATGAAAAGCAGCAATAATTGACCAATTCTTAAAACTATATCACATAGATATACATACATACATACATATATATATATATATATCTTAATTTATTATGACATATATACTTGTTGGGATGTGGGAAAGCCGTGTGAGTTTGGCATTGTTACAAGTTTTTATTTTCTTTTCATTCACAAATTTCCTGCCATCACATAGTCTATGCATATTGTGTTTGGGGATTCTGGAAATGAAAAGAATAAATTATAGAGATCATGTGGTGGAAAGGAGAGGAGAGGAAAGAATAGAAGATAGCACAGCAAAATCGAAAAAGGAGTGCAATCTTGACCTAAAGACTTGAATCATAAAACAAGTCTTCGTTGCAGTGATGAACAAAGGAAGTCAATAACAAACAAGGACCAAATGATGAGGAGGCCCAGCAAACTAGCACAGTGCAACATGCCAAACATGATGAATATATTTCTCTATTTTTGTTGATTTTTGAAAGAGACGTTAGTACGTAAATAATTAAGATTTATTTTATTTACTTTTTTATATTAATATAATAAATTATAAAAAAAAATTTCTAAAAATCAAATCAGCAAAAATCATATTAGCAAAGTGATTTTGGTTCGTGAAATATAAGGAGTGGAAGAGCCCCACACCAAGACATGAAAACCCAAAACCATTTCAATCTCATAATCTAATCTCTCTTAAAGAGAAACCACAATTCGTCCAACCCTTGTGAAGTAACCTCTTAACAACTTAGATGGGATTTTGACTATTGTTGTACTGTCATGGTCCCTCTGCTTCCCCATTAATCCAAGATAAGGTCACCAAAGAATCACACTCCCAATTAGTACTTGAAACTCAAACCGCCATGGGGAGTTACGATAAAGAAACAAAGCTAGCCTCATAGACAACACAACATTTAGCAAAAATTCACTCGTTCCAAATTCTTCTCTAAAGCTATTACATCATCCTCTATATGGATAATTGGCGAGTAAAGATCTTTTTCTTGATTAACTTCATTAAACAAAATGGATGGGAAAGATGGATGCAGGAGTGTTTGAAAAGAAGAGATAAGTTATATCATCTTGTGGTGATCATGCTCTTCATTATTATGCTTAATTATCATAGATTGTGCAAAATAGACATCATACACAAAAGTTGTAAAACAAGAATCTTTTCCCTTCAAGTCTTTACAATTTGGTTTTGAAGGGAAGGAGCGAGGTAAGGAGATATCCCTCAAAATGCTTTCTACTCTTGAAAGAAACTCAAACAACAAGATGGGCAATACTCTGAATCCTTTAAACGGAGTAGGAATTGAATGCTTTAATATGAAATAGTAGATTAATATTCTGAGACTTAGGTAATAGAAAACTAATATTAGTTTTCTTTTTGCTGGGATAAATATAAAATATAGAACTCTATGCTATATGTTTATATACACTTCATTACCTGACTTAAGCACCCTATCTATTGTACATGCTAATGAAGATAAGAAGAGCAAAAATTATATGCCTTTAGTCCACTAAGTGACTTACAAACTTAATCACTTTTTTCTAAAACCCAGATCTTTTGCATAATAAAATTTATGTGATGCTATTCTTAACAAAGAGAATTATGTATAAAAGATAATGAGCACTAGTGCAAGAAACTAATAAGACAAGATAGAGTTGAAAAGTTTGATTAATAGTTCAAGTATTAGCTAAGTGATCTAAATGACATTTTTAGTGGTTTTCATCTAGGAAATGCAAATCGAAGTTGGCTTTCAAGTATGTTAAGCATCAATAATTAATGATTTCAAACAGTACCAAAAACCATAGAAAGAACTATCTTTTTATTACCAAGTCCTATACTGTCAATCCCGGTAGATCCGTATAGAGATTCATACTTCTTAGCTCCTACAAAAAAAAAAAAATTGTTGTAATGAATCTTTATTGCCACCGAGCTGTAAGATATGGTATCACATGAACAAACTTGTGTAGTGTTCTATTATGTTTGTTAGCCTGATACTTTTATGTTTCTGTTGCACCTCTTGCTTGATTACGAGCGATTAAAAGTATACAAATATTTTTGAATACATTGAGATAATTGATTTGTGGAAAACTCTCCATTAGGTATCAATGGAGTTTGAAAACACGACCTAGAAGAGATAGTGGATCACTCATGTGTCTCTTCAATCACTTCTTAAAAGTTTAAATGACTTCATTCACTGGAATGCACTTAGGAAGTCACCTCAGGAGCTAAGAGAAGACAATCAGAGAAATCCAAGCAAAATAGTAAAATAATGCGCGGAAGATGAAGATAATTTGTCCACAAATTAATACTCTTGGAGAAAAAAAATCACAACATGAATGTGATGCCAAGTAGATTCATGAAGAGAAATTAAATAGGATTCCCACGAGGGTATTTGCACATATCAAGGTGTATATGTGGACGTCAGGTGATCAGATGTTTTTAAAAGGAAAGAGAGGAGAATTAGATGCCAGTAAAACTAAACATACTAAATTTGCAAGCAATTGAGGCCTTTCACCCTCAACGTTGATTGTATCTGTATATAGTACTTAATCAACATATACTCAGGTAGAGCAGAAACGAGAAACATAACATCAATCCAATCATAATTACATGACTGTTATTGATAAGAGAGTCGGAGAAGAAATATTGCAAGATGATAAATACATGCTTAATTATTTTACACTCTGAAGAAGAAAGAAAAGCAATAGGAAAATATCCTTCTAGCAACATTTATCCACTTGGCTCGTAGAAAGAAGTACTACCAAGGGATAACCCATACTGGCATAGATTCTGATTGCTGTATGCCTCCCATGGTTTGCCAAAGAATTGAAAGTCTGTGAACTGTTGCTGCAAACGATTGCACTGGGTGATCAGCAATTTGACTAAGTACATAACTTACACATTTATTGTTTACAGATCTGTCTTTGTCCTAGCACAGCTACTGATTAACAAAAGCTAGAATTTTCAATTTTCAGCCCAATGAATGCTGCAACATTTTTTGGTAATAAACATAAAATGTTGTTCTTGGACCTTACCTCTTGGGGAATTCCGTTGTTGTGCAGATAACTGAGCATGGAAGATTGGCTCCACTTGTCCATGATCACCAAAGACTCATCAACAACGTCTTCTTGAATCCCTACCTGATGACACTGGTGACGACTTAGTTCTTGATCTTCAATCTGAGCCACCTTTTCCAGGGAAGGTCTCATGATTTGGCTTTGGGTAGCAGATTCTTCGCCAGTCTCGAAGGGACTCCAGGAACCCACCTGGTTCATGTCATTGGTTTTTGTTTGATCAAACAGATGTGATTCATCCAATTTTCGACTCCAATTCTTCTCTCTAGTCCTTGCCCTCGCTCTTGCCCTCGCCTTCTCTCTCAAATCCTTTGCAAGAGGCCGGAAAGCAGGTTTACGCAATTGTTTAGCCTTTTTCTCTTTTTTAAAGGGTTTCCCTTTAGGCTTGCTCCCTTCAGCAACTGCATCATCAATTCCAGACACCACTTCACAGTCGGAAGTGGAAGATGCGCTCTTCGTACCTCCGCTGCAACTGTAATTCCTCTGAGGGATGCTTCTAGCTAGTTTCTTGATTTCTGGCCTTGCTTGTTTGAGTAACCACTCCACTGTTTTACTAGCTTTATCGCAGCCTAACATGTCTTGCAGACCAAAGAACTCTCGAGCAACTTCAAGGGACAGTCTCATTCTCCGATCTCTTGGGCCTTTGGCTGTGTTAATCTTACTGTGCCGATCTCGCTTGCAGGATCTCTTCCCAGGGAACGGCTCGGTGTTGTTATGGGTGTAACCTGTGGCTAAGCCAAAATTGAATTCAGTTTTACTCGAATCAGCCATGTTTTTCACAGTCTCAGATGCAGTGTCTTCAGCCCTCAAGGGTTGCTGGTGAAGTAGAAGCTCATAATTCTGACAGAGAAACGCTTCGTGGTCTTGTAGTTCCAACTCATAGTGAATATAGGGAGAGGGGAAGTGGAAAAATGAAAGAGAAGGGTCTTCTTGTTTAGAATTTGGGATGATCTCATTGAGAAAAGGCTTGAGGAGAATTGACTGGTCAGGATAAGAGAACGGATCGCTGTTGTCATTGTTGGCTGAGGGAAACATTTTGAGCTTTGTGCAATCCCACCGAACAACCCTAGATTGAGGTTTGAGAACGACACATGTATTAGGGTGCCTGTTGTGAGAAAAGCTCCACCAGTTCCATCCTTTTCAGTTCACCTCTCTGCAAGTAAAAGATCAAGATTAGTGATTAAGAAACACAGTAGTGCTTTACGAAGATGATCAAATACATACTTTCGTGAGTGAACTTATGCGCATCGCAGCTGTTAATTTAGTGTAACGTGTCTCTGTCTTTGTGCTTGTGCTTTGTCCATGTCTGTGTTCGTTTGAGAAAGAAGAGAGAGGGAGAGAGATCTATTTACCTCCCTCAAGCAAGGACAAGTAGAGCTTGAGAAAGTCAGCACAGCCAATGTATTGTATGCCAGTGAGCTTTGAAATGGATACGAGAGAGGGATGGGTAAAGAAGGGGAGGAGGTAAAGGAGGTAAAGAAGCCAACGGGATAGAAGGGGATTTTATTGGGAGACAAAGAACCATCTTTTTCTCAATCTTTTTATATAGAGCAAAAGATGGTTCTTGTGCTAGCTTGGACCACGAAAGGGAAAGAAGAGCAAGATAGAGAAGGAAAGTTAGCAGCTATATTGTGGGAAGTGAGTGGATAGGAGAGGCTCTGTATTGTGGTAGTTCACGTGCTATCAGGTGGGAGAGATATTGACGATGGAGAACAAAATTAAAAAGCTTTTTCTAACTTAGTATGTTACATGTTGCATGGAGTCCACATATTATGTTGTTGAAGAGAGAAGAGAAAAGAGAGAATGAAGTGGGTTATTGTGGGCTATAGAGAATTGGATTTTGCTGTGACTTATTATGGGAAGATTCGTGTAACATATAGTTTTTTATGCATTGTGTTTATGACTAAAACCTACACGTGGCTGTGTGGAGCCCTAGAAGAAAGGACAATTATTTCACTTAAAGGGGCTTCCACTGTGAGGCCTGCCATGGGAGGCAATGCTGCTTTGACTGAGGTGCTCTAGGTCGCTTTCCCTAAAAAGAGAAACCCCATTTCTCTCTCTCTCTCTCTCCCCCTCTCTCTCTCTCTCTCATGCCTATCTATCAAATCTAATGTGAGAATGTTGTTGGGTGTCTTCTCTCATGCGTGCTTATCGTTTTAGCTTTTCTCTGGAAGGCTAAATGGGTTCTCTCTGTCTCTCTCACTCAAAAACACAGAGAGAGAGAGACAGACAGAAATTCACTCAACAACACTGCATACATTTGTCAAGAAAGGTTGGCTTGTGGTTGTGCTATCCACTGCTATCAACAACAAAGCTTACCAGAAACCCTAGCCAATCAAACCTCGCCATAACTACAGTACCCATCTCATCATCTTATTTGGAAATAGCAATAGTCCTATCCACTAATGAAAGCCTTCCTCTCACACTACCATTTTGGGACTCCTTGTGCTGTTCCTTTTTCCTTTTATGCATGCCGCCCTTCCCACTTATAAAACATTGGCCATCTCTTTCTCTCTCTAGCTGAACCAACCTAACCTCTTTAGACTGGCATAATAAGGAGGACCACATGATAAGGAGGGCTAGCTTGTTCTTGGGGTTGCTTTCAAGGATGCGATAACTATGAACTAAAATGATGAAACTGCACCAAGTTGAAGTGGGTGATAATGAGAGCATAAACCCTAAAAAGTCATGGGTATTTCTCTCTTTTAAGTGCTTTCATTTCCTTGGCAACTAGTTCTTTATCTCTCTCTCTCTGTCATGCTTCCATTAATCCTGTTTAGGCATCAGAAACCAGAATCATCCCTTCTTCACAAGTGTCTATGTGTTTCTACAGTTACTTCATGGTCTGTCCAACTCCTTTGATCATCACACTTATCAATGATCCCACTGTTCCGTTGTAGTGTCTTGATTGCAGCTTTCCTCAGATTCATTTGGATTTCAATCTTAGGGGATGAACCATTTTCTATATCTAGCAAATATTTCTCCAGAATTTTGGATTAAAATTTTTTTGCTGTGGCTTTTTTTGGGTTATTTTGGATTCTTTGTTTGCACACCCAATTCAGATTTTTTATTGCCAGTCTTCAGGGACCCAGTTGTTTGGTGAAATTATATATATATTTTAATTCAGTCCTTTCCTTTGTTCTTTTCTATTTCCTCTGGCATTTCCTAGCTCTATAGGAGTGATGGGAAAGAAAGTCCCTCTCCACTCTTTTCATCTCAAAATATCTTTAGTTTATGATTTCCAACTGTGTATAATTGTGGACCTGACCTATCTTGAGAAAACCTTCACCAATCACATGGCTTCTCTGAAGTAGCCATTGGCACAACTTAGGGTTACATCCCTAAGCCCATTTATATTCCTTTCTTTGATTCTAATTTTCTCTTTCAAGATAAAGGAAAGAAAAGAGAGGATATTCTCCTGTAATGACTAGATGGGCATCACTTGATTAAAGAGTTCTGAGTGTGTACGGCCATGCTTTGAATCCTATATTAAAAGCCTAATACATAGATTGATCATGATTATATACTCATTAACCACTAAATGATATTAATGCGTAATCTATTTGTGATGGATAGATTCTTTATCAGCAAAATATGTACTTAAAAGCATTATTTTATGTCATCGGAGGTGCTATACATATTAGTGTTAGATTTGATTTTATCATGCGATGCCCTAGTCCACATCACCTTGTGTTTCAACTCTATGGTTGATTTTATCTTCCACTTCTTTCTTTCAACGTTCTTCCGTCTATTATTGAAGTAGTTTTGATTAAATGTATTGAAATGCCCGGCTTGGCCTTACTTGCAGAGTCGCATGTCTCTCCTCATCTTAAGTGAAAGGAACGCTAATACTACTTTTCTACCATGATTTGATTAGATAGGCCATAAAGTTTTTTTCATACCGTTCTAACCATAATTTCGATGTTGCTAATTTAGGAGGGCCCCTAGCTTGATTTGATGTTTTATCTAAAAGCCAAACAGTGGAGCCAAGGGAACATTCACAAAGTATACAATGCCATAGGATGTCGTTCATGTCCACAAAATAATTCAAAACGACAATGAATTTCGTACATTACCATTCCATGATGTCGATCCTCGATGAATTATAGATGGGTAGATATTAGAGCAAGTGTTTTTACCATTCAACAATGTGTCACATCCTCCTTAATTTGCATCAATGATACACAAGATTGATTTGTGTGATACAAGTCACTTATGACAAACACCACAAGTTATTGATGAACAATCTTTTTCTTCGGAAGCTAGAGAGGAGTGCTCTAATAGATTCTACAAATAATGCACCCGTTATGCTAAATTTTAGCCGAATCCAAACAAAATGGAAAGCTACATTTTTGAACTAACATTTTGATCATTTAGGGTTTCTCAAGAAAGGAATTTTCCCATTTCCTTGCATTGTGTTTTCCTTTGTTCTTTTCTGGTACGGAGTGATACCATCGGTCGAATAGGACAACTCGAGTCAGATGAGAACAAGAAGAACTAGCTACTTTAAGAACTTGTTCACTAAAGGTTTCAACGCTCCTGCAACATATGTTTACTTCATGGATCAATCTGCACCACAAAAAGATCAAATTAATATAAGTTCCAAAGATAAAGGTGACTATCAACACACTTTTCAGCTTTTATGATACTGCAATGCATTGTATCTATTACAAGATTCAATACTACATATATATTCATGACCAAAAGGAGAGCTATCTTTTAACTTACGCTTGGACAGAATCCTCACAGGCGTTTCAGGAGGGCACGCTACATTTTGCACGCTGCTCCTTCAAGATTAATAGGAAAAAAGACATAAACTGAAAACCCTATCCAGATTCCATGTAAATTTTGGAAGAACTTTGAATTTTTGGTTCACATGATAACCGTGCCAAACACATAGCGTAGGTGACTTAATTTTAAAGGTCTCAAATTAAGTACAAATTGTACATCAATCAATAGACTATTCATTCTTTTGAAAATTAAGATTAGCTTAGTAAATCTTTTGTCATAAACTCACTTTAAGGGTAAAAGCAAAGATTTTGGCATAAACATGTGGGAAAAAATCAATACCCACTTCCGAAAGAATAATTATTTGGTGAACTAAAAAGAAAATACCCGCTTCTTTAGGGTTTATGCCGGCGGAGACAAGAAAACTTTATCGTGATGAATGCTTTATTTGCTTTAAAACAGATGAGTACAATAGTACTTAAATATGGCTTTAGGGTCTGCAGAAGATTTACAAATAATATATATATATATATATATATGTATACATATATAGGTATGCACTTCATATTTCTAGCTATCTGATTTAGTATACCCAATGCCCAAGTACCTTGCGCATCCAATTACCCTTTGTTAGGGCACATGAAATAATGGAGAAGATATATATATCTTGTTTTTCTGCATGTATACAATTAGAGATGCCAAAACATGAACCATATATGGTCCTGCATTGCCACTCATGTGATTAAATTTGTGCTTCCTTCTTCGTCTAAAATTGATTTCTTTGTCGGAAAGTAGGATTTATGTGATGGGTATGCCCAATTTTAAGCATAAAATGAAAGGAAAGCCAAAGAGTTACTAGAACTTCAAATAGTGAGACAGGCTTAAAAGAATATCCTGCTCTAGATAATGCATATCTTTCTTTAAATGTCACTATTGGTTTCGATATATGGAATGCTTTCCTCCAATATTGTTTGACATTTTCTCCCTCTTATTCCTTCTAATTTTCCACCGCATCTCCTAATAAATCGCAATCCACAATATGCAAATATATAATGCGGATAAATTGATGGTTTTGCCTTTTTTGAACTTTTTAGCTTTTCTTCCTTTCTTATTCATTATTCTAACTTGTTGGATATCACATGTTATTATCAATATCTTTTTCTTCATTATTCATGCACCCAACATCCACTTAAAATTGACTCATTTATCAATAAATCTTGAATGGTCAATTTTAATTTCCAAAAATATTCAACCAACCAAAAAGATAATGATTACTTTAATTTCAATTTTAATTTGCTTATTATAAGTGCCAACAGCCAATTGCAAAAGGGCTAGGAGATATGAAAGTTTTACCCAATTTTGTTCGATTTAATTAATCCAATTAATTAAATACATGCAAATAAGGAAACAAAAGGTTTAATACGCGATTATTAAGAGTAAGTGAGTTTTCTCTAACTTGATTCTCAGAAACCCTAATACGGTACCAATAAACTCGAAATAACCATTTAATTATTTAAAAGTTTTAATTTAATTACCTCAAAAGTTTAGATAACAAGATCTTTTGATCTGAGTTATGTTGAGCATTCTAAAAATAATGATATGGCGTTTTAATTTAATTTAAAAAATGAGACCTTAAGATTTTTTATTTATTTTTTCTATTGACTGAATAAATTATAAAAATATTCATTTTTTAATAAAAAAATTCAACATAAATTAGATTAGCAGAATATCTTGATTCAAATTTAAAAAAAAAACATATTAAAGTATATAAGAATCATTTAATTAATTAGCGTTTTTGTGTCATCCTTATGCATACTTTATACAAGTATAAGGTTTCAATTAAAATATTATATAGTATATCCTTTATATTTTAAAGTATTTTTATATAGAACATGAATAAATTTCTGAATTACATTACATATTTTTAATCTTAATTATTAATATAGGATACAATAACACCTAATTTTTAAATAAAAATAATTTATGATGTTACTATGTCCATACGTATATAATTTTCTTAAAATAAAATTAAAATGTACAATAAATATAAAAATTGACAAATTTCATAGAAATTAGACAAACTAGATAGTGCACTCGGACGGATCTGGCCCATCATAGGCCCAAATAACGACAAGCTCCCAATGGATATGACGACCCGAACCGTTTCAGATCAGCTTGAATCTGATTCCTAGTTTACGCAGCCAACTTAAGGAGCGTGTAGCAGACGCGCCCCTGTCTGAATACCCGCCAATTTCTTTCCCGCCATTTACCACTCCTACCTTTATATGCCCATGTACATACGAGCTACGGCACTCTGACTTCACTTCAGAGAACTCAGAAACTAAATTTCTCATTAAGTTCAATCCACGCCCTTTTGCTTCTGCTCTCCAAATGGGCGACAACTTTGAGGAACAAAACAAGCTGCCAGAGCTTAAGCTGGGTAGAACAACAAGAAAAACCCTAGCTTTTGTGATTCCGTTTGGCTATATGTTATTGATTATTTGTTTGTTCTTCTTTCAATTTTTGTTGGTTGAAGAAAGTTGAAATGGTTTTTTCTTCCTTGAATTATTGACAGATGCTAAGCAGGCACAAGGGTTCCTCGCATTTTTCAAAACCCTACCCAATGTAAGCCTCTGATGTCCAATTTCTGGGGGATTTATAACCTCTTTGCTTGTTCTTTCATCAGAAAATGAATGGTGAAAGATAAATAAGTTTGGGTTTTTCTTCTTCTTCTTCTTCTTTTTTTTTTCCCTGGAGGCAGGGTTCCACTTAGCCCATTAACTACCTAAGTCTTAATCAAGTGGGAGATTAATGTTTCCTTTGGAAGTTTGAAATGCAAAAATCTAATTGTTCAGAAACCTAAAAGCCTGTTTTGGTTACTGATAAATGTAAAGACCAAAAAGGAAATGAAAAGTTTGACTTAAGGAATTTTGGCTGTTCATGACTATGGGTTAGTTCCACTGTTTAAGCTAAAAGAAAATCGTGGAAGACAAAGGGAAAAGAGAAATTAAATTTTCTGACAGTCAGATGTTTCACAGCCTGATTTTGTATGGTTCTTGTGCTTCTTTCCATTGCAGGACCCAAGGGCTGTTCGCTTCTTTGATCGTCGGGTCAGTTGTAAACTACAATTTCTGTTTTCCTATTGATTTTAGTTTCTTTAATTTGTTCCTACATTAAGTCTGATATTTACAATGTTGGCAAATCTTATTCTTGCTGAACATAGATTATGTTGCTGTTTAACTTAATGTGGATTGAGAAATTAATGTGAACTGAGAACTAGACTCTTTTCATAGTAGGGCCTTATTTCTGTGAATAAAATGCTGTTGTGTTTCTGTTCTGGATATTCAGAAAACTCTATTTTGAGAAAAACTGTACACTTTCATTTTGGAAATCCTTTTTGTTGTCGTATTCTAGTTGATTATTCACCAACATATGTTTAAGATCAAAATGTTGACAAATATAGCATTTACATTTTCATTTGTAAATCATTTGTTTTCACTGTCCAAATAGCAGGGACAAATTATTAGCAAAGAATCTGTTAAACCCAAATATTGAAAATTTAGTAATTTTAGGGTGTTCTGCAATAAGATTATGCCATGAACAATCCTGTATGTTTCAAAATTTTGGTTTAATAGAAGTTGATTGTATTTGTATTAGCTATTACTTAGTTGAAGAAACAATTGATATTGCTTATAGATTCTTCTATTTTTATGTTGCCTTTCAACTTTTATCCCATTACCCACATGTGACGGCACATAAGCACACATACAGATGTTTAAAAAGGACCAAATGTTATCTGATTTTACAAATAACTTTGACTAAAACTATCTCTCTCTCTCTCTCTCTCTCTCTCTCTCTCTCTCTCTCTCCCCCTCTCTGGTTTTGTGTTGTAACATACCTTTTTTAAGTTGTCTCAATATATCATAAGGGTAGGTTATCTGCTAGCACTTTGTGTTAATTTTCACTTCTATGATCTTTGTCTTTTTAATGCGTCTTGCATCCATGCCTCTTCCTTGGCAGGAGGAATTTTTGTCATCTGGTTAGTGGGTAGTTAATTACTTTGGTTCTATCATGAATTATGCATAATCTACCTATCACCTTCTGAGAACGTGCGAAAATATGCAGGACTACTATACTGCTCATGGTGAAAATGCAACTTTCATTGCCAAAACATACTATCATACAACAACTGCTTTGCGAAAATTGGGTGGTGGATCAGATGGCCTATCCAGTGTTAGTGTTAGTAAGAACATGTTTGAAACAATTGCCCGTGATCTTCTCCTGGAGAGGACAGATCATACTCTTGAGTTCTATGAAGGTAGTGGTTCCAATTGGAGACTGGTTAAAAGTGGATCTCCTGGCAATCTAGGCAGTTTTGAAGATGTCTTGTTTGCAAACAATGAGATGCAGGACACACCTGTTGTTGTTGCACTATTTCCAAACTTTCGTGAAAGTGGTTGCACAGTTGGGTTGGGTTATGTTGACTTGACTAGGAGAATACTTGGATTGACTGAGTTTCTTGATGATAGCCACTTTACAAATGTGGAGTCGGCTTTGGTTGCTCTTGGTTGTAAGGAATGCCTTTTGCCTATGGAGAGTGGAAAATCAAGTGAATGTAAAGCTCTGCATGGTGCTTTGTCCAGATGTGGGGTGATGGTAACCGAGAAAAAGAAAACCGAGTTTAAAGCGCGGGATTTAGTGCCAGATCTTGGCAGGCTGGTGAAGGGTTCCATCGAACCAGTTAGAGATTTGGTTTCCGGGTTTGAGATTGCACCTGGTGCTCTAGGTATGTTACTATCTTATGCAGAGTTGCTTGCAGATGAAAGCAATTATGGAAATTATACCATCCAGCGGTACAATCTTGATAGCTATATGAGGTTGGATTCTGCTGCTGTGAGGGCGCTGAATATCATGGAAAATAAAACTGATGCAAACAAGAATTTTAGTTTATTTGGTCTCATGAACAGAACCTGCACTGCTGGCATGGGAAAACGATTGCTTCACATGTGGCTAAAACAGCCTTTATTGGATGTAAATGAAATCAACTCCAGGTTAGATTTGGTACAAGTATTTGTTGAGGATACTGCTCTTCGCCAAGGTCTAAGGCAGCATCTCAAAAGAATCTCAGATATTGAGCGATTGATGCGCAATCTTGAAAGGGGAAGAGCTGGTCTGCAGCATATTGTAAAACTTTATCAGGTGGTTTTCTTTTCCTCGTGTTTCAAATAATATGATGCAATAGGGTGTTTATATTGCTAAACCACAAAAAAGGAAATGTCCACTACTTTATATATCCACCAAACTGACTAGTATCACTGACCTATTTTAATTTTCCTTCATTCTTTAGTTAGAAACGGTCATGTGAGGGCATTATTATAGTAGAACTCCCTATCATGGTGATATCATAATCTCAACTGGTCTTCAGAGGAGTACATTTGTGGTCATCAATGTGTGTCTTGTTCAAAGAGTTGCGAGTTATACATTATTTATTGTTGACCGGTTGTTGCACTGTTTGCCAGCTATTCTTGCCACCGTCCAATAGTAGTGAAGTCAAGCCACTTGCTTTCAATTTGTTTGTTCATAAACTACTTTTAGTAACTACAGACAAGTGATTTTTTCTTTAACTTGGTATTCATCTTCTGGATGCAGTCAAGTGTAAGACTTCCCTACATTAGAAGTGCTCTGGGACAATATAGCGGACAATTTTCATCATTGATAAAGGACAGATATTTGGATCCCCTTGAGTTATTGACCGATGATGATCACCTGAATAAGTTCATAGGTCTCGTAGAAGCTTCTGTTGACCTTGATCAACTGGAGAATGGGGAGTACATGATTTCATCTAGCTATGACCCTGCACTATCCACACTGAGAGAGGAGCAGGAGTCACTGGAAAAGCAAATACACAATTTGCATAAACAAACTGCTTCGGACCTTGATCTGCCTATAGATAAGGCACTAAAGCTGGACAAGGGCACACAGTTTGGGCATGTCTTCAGAATTACAAAGAAGGAAGAGCCTAAAATAAGGAGAAAACTCACAACGCAATTTATTGTCCTTGAAACCCGTAAGGATGGAGTGAAATTTACGAATATGAAATTAAAAAAGCTGGGGGATCAGTACCAAAAGATTCTTGAGGAATACAGGATCTGTCAAAAAGAGCTAGTTAGCCGAGTCATTCAAACTGCAGCAACTTTCTCTGAGGTATTTATAGTTCTTGACATTGTGTTGCTTCATTGTGGCTCTTGTTTCTGCTTAGAAGGGGTTACATGCTGCAGGTCTTCAAGTCATTAGCTGGATTGCTTTCTGAATTGGATGTCTTACTTAGTTTTGCTGAGCTGGCTTCCAGTTGTCCTACTCCATATACTAGACCAGACATCACTCCTTCGGTAATTATTTTCTTGTTTTCTGCCTTTTGTTTCGATATTTTTACTTCTTAAGAAAAAAGAAAAAAGAAAACGCACACTTCCTCGTAGTACAATCATTTTGTATACTTTATAACAGGATGTGGGTGACATCATATTAGAAGGGAGTCGACATCCCTGCGTGGAGGCCCAGGACTGGGTGAATTTTATACCAAATGATTGCAGACTTGTGAGTACTGAAACATTCAGGTGACCATTTGCTTCTTGCCTGTTTGAATTGAGATAACTCATGCTTTGTTCTTTGGTTCTTCTCATGAATCAGGTCAGGGGAAAGAGTTGGTTCCAAATAATAACAGGACCTAACATGGGTGGAAAATCCACTTTCATTCGTCAGGTATGGTCTTTATAATTCATTACATGTTTCTCCATCAATTTGAGCATAAATAGCTCCCAGCTTCTAACCGAGTGAGATCCTATGTTGAATATTTACTGTAGTGTCCAGTTGAACACAACAACTATGTGAGTCATCTCATCATGTTCAATCATTTTGATGTTACCCTTGGTCATCTCATGTGCTCATATCATTATATGGCATCCACAAGAAACTCAGTTTTTTCTTATATAGGATCCTACCATATTGATAATCAGTTTTGCAGGATTGCTATATTCATCTCTGTTGGTGGCACTTTGCAGGTCGGTGTGAACATTCTTATGGCACAAGTTGGTTCTTTTGTTCCTTGTGATAAAGCTAGTATTTCCGTAAGGGATTGCATTTTTGCTCGTGTTGGAGCTGGTGACTGTCAAGTATGTTGCATGGCATATCCTCTTAAAATTTAGAAGTTTTAACTTCTGATAAAGTGAAATTTATGTATAATTCTGCAAATAGTTGCTGTGAAGCCTTCATCTTAATGTTATTTAACAGTCAACTGTCCAAAATTTCTTTCAACTCTTACCTGATATATTTGACATGTTGGCAAAGGCTTTGCTCAGTGGTTTTATCTGTCTTGCTTGGGGGAAAAGAACTCTTCATATTAATTTGTGTATGACTCATTATTTTCTTGAACTTTAAAGTTTTGTGTTGGATTGAAATGATCTTTGCTACAGTTACAGACACAACCTGCCAAGCGTTGGGACATTGTATCCAGCCATGACCTCACGTGTATGCTTGTTGCAGGCACGCTGTAGAATTTTCTCTCATGGATTTTGATTTTATGGAATAATGTTTGTTGCTTTGTTGTTCAAGTTCACAAAAGACTGCCTATATAAGCTAAGATTGAGCTTCTAAATGATGTCCAAGAGTGTCACATGACCAAATTATATCACCATAAGGGTAACAAAAGTACTAATTAGGCAGAATCTCGGTATAAATTTCTATATTGGTAACTTTTTGAGGTTCTGTGAACTGCAAAATTGTAGATAATATTGCAATGCATTTGGAAAATAAGAAAGAAATTATGCAAATGATTAAGGCTGCAAATGTACCTCAACCCTCTTCCTCAGTTAAGTAGGGCAGGGTGAGGAAACTTGATCTAGCCTGCTGTCTTAGTTTTTCTTTTTGGAAAGAGGATAAATAGATTAAATATAAAATTTTCCAGTCAATTTAGGAATTAGGAGCTTAAGCCAAGGAGACCATGTCGCTTAAACAGCCTGCTTTAGATAATGTGTTTAAGCACTAAATTTTTCCTAAAATAATTATTGCATATGCTCAGTTTACTCAAAGAAAAGATTTTCTGGTTCAACGACAAAGTATCTTGGAAAATTTTGTTCCATTCAGAATAGAGTTGAATAATGCAGGTGACACAATGTTGTCAGGTGCCATGATCTCCACTGTTTGTGTAGGGCATTGGTTCAAGTACTATGTCCTTTAGCTAGCACCACTTTGCCTTGATTACTGTGTTTTTCTCAAAACTGCATGAAGGCTTCCTATCCTGCAGTGGAACCACCTCTTCGTGTTATGTTATTTTCTTTTTAATCAATAAAAATTTTATTTTGGAGCTGCTTTGTATTCTTTATAGCTGCGTGGAGTTTCTACCTTTATGCAAGAAATGCTTGAGACTGCATCAATATTGAAAGGAGCTACTGATAAGTCGTTGATAATCATTGACGAGCTGGGGCGTGGCACATCAACTTATGATGGATTTGGTTAGTTTCCCACTGAAACTTCTCTTCCCTGTATGGCCCAGTTCTTTTGGGGCATCATGCTCTGTGTGTGTCTCTGTGTGTGTGTGTGTGTGTGTGTGTATCTACGTGTGTGTCTGGTCTCTGTGTGTGTACACACGTCTGCACATGCATTGACAAGTTTCTATAGGTATTTTTTATGTTCCATATTTTCTTTAAGTAGTGTACATATGGAATTGTTCTGTATTACTATTAACACATAATGGAGCTTCATTTCAGTTGCAAATGATGATCTGGTTTTTCTGTTTGATCTAGATTGTTTGTGTTGTATTTACTATTAACACAAGCCCTTTTTTTCTCTGGTTCACAGGTCTAGCTTGGGCTATATGTGAGCATCTCGTTCAAGTGATCAAAGCACCAACTTTGTTTGCAACCCACTTCCATGAACTGACTGCTTTAGCTCATGAAAATGCTGAACATGAGCCCCACAAAAAGCAAATTTTGGGTGTGGCAAACTATCATGTGAGTGCGCACATTGATTCATCAAGTCGCAAGCTGACTATGCTGTACAAGGTAGGTGCACATATTGATTCATCTAATGAGGCCTTTCCTAGCTTATAACATAAGCTCAAGCTTCTAGGAAAAGGTTTTTTTTTTTTGTTTTGATTCTGAAGTAAGCTTCCATAGGTGTCATCATTTTTATTTACCTGTAAAATCTGTCCATTTTATGCTGCTTTCCAATTTGTTGTTTTGTCTTTGTGTTCTTGAATTTGAGATGAAAATGATATCCAATTATCAGTAATTAAGCTACTTTAATTTTTTTATATGAATGGAATCCATATACTTCCATTGGGCAAAGCTGCATTTGGTTATGATCCTCATGATAATGCTTCTCAGGTTGAGCCAGGGGCTTGTGATCAAAGTTTCGGCATCCATGTGGCAGAATTTGCCAACTTCCCTGAAAGTGTTGTTGCTCTTGCTAGAGAAAAGGCTGCAGAATTGGAAGATTTCTCTCCATCCTCAATCATTTCAAATGATGCTAGCTTAGAGGTTGGTCCTTTGTTATCCCAAATCTGCATGATAAGGCAATAGCTAATTTTGCCTCAAATTTACATCATGTTCATGCGTGTCCTTCATTTTACTATGATGATGAGCTTCTTTCATGTAAATTTACAGGTAGAATTAATGTCATGCTACTGAAGCCCCTAAAATTATAAATTTGAAAAGCATTTTAGTGCGATACTGCTCAACCAATTTGAAAACTACTGAGGCAGTCCATCTGATACATGAATAACTTTTAATGCAATGGAGTAGTTTGTTAGCATGATCTGACGACATTCTGATAATTATATAGTTCTTTTTGCTCAATCTGGTACTATGAGGCAGAGTCTACCTTCCCCGTATCCCCCTCTTTGCCCCAGATGATTCAGGTTTTAATTTTCTGTGTTTGTTTTATGTTGTCTTATGTTTCACATTTTTGGCCACAATCCAAAAGACTGGAGAGTATTGGTCCACCAGAAGCCAATGTAAACCATAGAATCACATCTTAAGGAAATTTTCTTACTGCAGTACAGATTTGAGGAACCTGTGTACTTAGTTCTTTGGTGGACTTAAGATAAGGGTAACTACCGGCTCCAGCGGTTAAACATGTGGTAGGAAAGAATGTGGGTTTGTTAAAGATTTACGAAATATTTGATTTAGGTTTTATGTCAAAGGAATGGCTGGTATGGAAGAATATAATTACCCAAAATGTCTGGCAGCATTAAGAGACGAAAAATTTAGTAATGTGCCAGAGATAAAAGCCAGAAATACTGAGCATAATGCCTCAATAACTCCATTATCGAAGTCCTACAAATCCTGCATAATACATAGCTAGATAACTATTTTTCTTGTTTTGCAAGAACTTTGTGTTTCAATTAGGAACGTGTCTACAAATGACCTAAACTGAGCCAACTCTAGCTATGCTAAATTATATTGCCTAAATACCTTCAACTGCAAGAAATTATGAAAGTTACAGATCTGGCCCTGCTTTCAAGAATGTGTGTATATTTCAATTTTACATACCCTAAGGCAACTAGGCTTGTTTTCCTTAACTGCATCAGACTCAATGTTTAAATCACAAACAACAAAATGTTCAAGAAAGGCACAGTAGAAATAGTCGACTGCTTTCTATGATGTTATGCAGCTTCTCCAGGTCTGAATTGACCTTTTTTGTTGTTTCATACTGTTTGGTCAGCAGTTTAAAGTAATTAGCTTGTTCCTGAAAGGGAATTTTGCGCAATTTAGTTTACTATTAGAGAGAAGAATCCTTCAAGTACCAATTATGATAAAGATCTTGCTTGATTGTGGATGCGCAACTTGCGTTCACTGATTACAGGTGGGATCCAAGAGAAAGAGGGAGTCTGATCATGATGATGACATGTCTAGAGGTGCTGCTCGTGCTCACCAGTTCTTGAAAGAGTTTGCTGATATGCCATTAGAGACAATGGACTTGAAGGAGGCTCTGCAAAGAGTAAGCAAGCTGAAGGATGACCTAGAGAAGGATGCAGTCAACTCTCGCTGGCTTCAACAATTCTTCTAGTTATGCGTAAAAGGAGGTAACCTTTCCTTGCATGACATTTTTGTGAAGTCCATTGCTGTAAATGAGATGTGATGCTATGGATCCAAGTCTCGATGTCATGTAGATGACATTGCAGTCCCCTCCATTTTTGTTTCATGCGGACTCCTGAGTGCAAGTGCAGCCAGCAGCAGAACTCAAAGTCCACTGTCATCTCTTCCTTTTTTACAGTGGACATGACCGAGTGTGGCCGCATTTTCCCATCTTTCCTTTTTTGGTTTTGCCGCTAGAATGCTTATCAATTGATGTTACATAATTTCAACCCAATCTAGTCAGTAGAAATGTATAATCTTTTTGATTTAAATTTTATGATCTCTGTTGCTTCATGGAATCCATGTGTGGAAGATATTCTACTTGATTATAGAAAAACAAAAAAAAATAATATTATTCAATATTGATATGATTATTATCATGACTTATTGAATAATAAATATCTAATCCTATGTCATAATTGTTATGCCCATTTAATTAAAAAAAGTTAACCCAAATAATTTATTTTTTTCAATTATGAAAAAGAAAAAGAGAGTATATAAAATGGGCTTCATTTTATGAGCACTCAATTATTGTTTAGCAAGTTGTCTCTCACTTTTCATCCAATGGAATTAAAAGTAAAATAAATAAATGAAATTACATAATGGGCCTGAATTATTTATAAGGTGCCAATTATTCTTTTGCAAGTTTAATTAATCACTTTTCATGTAAAAATGAAAAAGTAATAAATTAAAAAAAATAAGGAAATGGATGATTGTTGGGCAGATTAACAGTTTTGAATCTGAAAGGATAATAAATGTGTTTGGGATGAAAGGCCCCATCTTCAGTATTGTTCTTCAGACACTGACATGTCTCCTTGTGTTTTATGTCTATTTATTGCAGCCTTGGCTTCTTACCAAAACATTTAACAAAATCTATCAGCAACTCCCAAAAAATAAATAAAAACACCAAAGTAGTTGTCTTTTGCTTTTGCATACTTTTCAAACATAGGGTATATGTGTCTCAAACTTTGCCCATAATCCCATAATTCACATGCCATCGTCCCCACATCCCATATGCTCTCGTTGTCACGATGCCTACATGGTTTTGTTCCGTATCGAATTATTATCATCATAGTTTGATTTTATTTTTAAAATTAAATAAAATAAATCGTTGGAATCAAGTCAATGGAGAATTATATGTTTAATCATTCGATTTATTTAAAATTAAAATTATTTATTTATGTTATCAAAATCATATTATTGTGTTAAAAATATTTTCAATTTTTTATTAATAAAAAATTTTAAAATTACTTATTTTAATCTCATTATTTTTTTATAAAAAAGTAATCATTATCTTTAATTTTTGTGTTTATTTTTAGTAATATATATTAAATATATGGCCTAAACTTAAAATATGGGTCAAATCAAACTTTAATGACATTGATCTAATTTAAACTCTATTTAGGTATTTCAAATTTGACTTAAAACTCTAACTAAATTTAAATTATATGATGTTGAATTTGGTTCCTAACCGGCATACCAAAAGTAAAACTATTTCGTGAAGCAACATGACTCGTTTCAATTATTATCATGATTAAGGTCATTGTTATTAGTGGTTGCTTTCTTTGTGATTCAAGTCATAGTTGCGATGCCTTGTAAAGATAGGAAACCCTCAATTAATTATTCGGTTTGATGTAACCCAAAATTGGAACTTCGTTTTCTCTTGACAAGTTCGCTAAAGTATCCGAATATTTAAGAGCAGACTAGTTAGGAAGTTACTAATTTTGTATTATACGAATAAATGCTAATTAATGTTTACAGTAAAGTTGATTTGAAATTTAGATATTTATTTTTATTATTAAATAAATTATTATATTTAAAAATAATAAATTAAATTTTAATATATCAATTTAAATTGAATTAAATTAGAGATTTTATTAAATGGTTTTTGATTTAAAATTTTGTTACATATTTATATTCAAGTTATAACCATAAAAAAAAATAAAACTTTTTGAGTATTAAAAATATTTTTTAGAAAATTATATCATCAAAATTTTAAAAAACTACAAAAAAAAAAAACCTAGTAAGCCAAAAATCATGTAAATTTAAAAGATAAACTTGAAATAAATATAAAATTTATTTAAATAATTTTTTAAATATTTCAATACAAAAATATCTTTCATTTTTATAATAGTTTTAATTAAGATTTAATTGAGATTAAATTAATAAATTAAAATTATATATATTATTACTTAAATATCAATTTTTTTTTAATAATAACAAATATAATTTAAAAAATTTATATAATATTAATATTAGGTTAGTTTTTCCTTCCTTAATGGAAAGTACAACTACATGAGGTATTCTTTCTTCAACAACTATGTGTTACACCCCTTGGTTCCCATGAGGTCAGAGGCTGTGATAACATATTAAGAGTTTTTTTTTTCCCCACTTTTACTTGAAACTAAGCAATAAATAAAATCATATGTTGTTTTATTATTCTCCCAAGAGACATAATTCACATGTTCTACATATCACGCATATTTTATTTATATTTATATAATATATTTTATGATATAATATATTAATATATTGTAATTAAAAAATTTTGTCAATAATTTTTTTAAATACTTTGTTATTATTAATTTAATAATAATATAAAATAAACATGTAAATTATTTTTTAGTGTAGTGACATAGAATATTTAATGATTTGTATCATTCAACAAGAAGTTAAAAGGTCAAATGACTACGTAAACAGTTAGAGATTCAAAGTTCAAGTAGCATGTAAGATAACTTAATAGATGAGTTATGAGTTTTTTTTTTTTCTTATCACATTCTCTTTTCTTTAAAGAAAATATAGTTATAAATTATACTAACTTTTTTATTTAAAGTTGAATATACTTGATTGAATTAAATTTATTTCTAATTATTTAATTTAAATTAAATTAATTAAATTTTAACTCAAAAACTTATGAAATTAAAATTAAAAATATTTTAATTTTTAAAATATCTCAAACATGATTTGAATAAATGTTATACTTAATTTGGAGTTAGTCTCTTAAGTTTAATTAATTTTTATTAATAAATTATTCATTATAAGTTTTCAAATTTTTTGATATTATAAAATTAAAAAATATTTTTTAATACTTGAAAATTTTAAATTTTTATGATAATTTGAATATTTTTTTATATTTTAAAAAATTTTGAAATCAAAATAGGTTATATAAAATTTAAATTAAAATATAAAATATATAATTAATCTAATCGATATTTGAAATTATAAAATAAAAATGAGTATGATTTAAAATTTATTTTTATATTTACGTAACTTGTTTTGTCCACTTATCCATAAGTTTTGATATTATTAGTATTTAAATAATATATAAATAAAGAAGTAAAATTTAAAAAATAACTATATTCTGTTTTAATTATGAAAATGAGTAAATACATAAAAACAAGAACCATGTATTTTTTTTTGTGTTTTTGTAATTATCTTTAAACTTTTAATTCGTTTATGAAAATAAAAGATATATACAAATTTTAGATTACAAGTTATATAAAACTTTAATTTTTGACTCATATTACCAAATAAATTTTAATATTCGATAAATTATTATTCAAATTTTATTTCACCAATTTGAATATAATTAAATTTTATCAAAAAATTTAATAATTAAAAATATTATGCAATAAATTTTAATTTAAAATTTTTTAAAAAGATAAAAAAATTCAAGTTACACATATAAAAATTTTAAAATTTTTTAAATATTAAAAAATATCTTTAAATTTAAATTATCAAAATTAAAAAAATAAGAAAAATAAATTAAAAATTAAAAACTATTTAAATTTAAAAAAATCGGCCCAAAGTAGAGGGAAGACTCATTTGAATTATTTTTTGAGGTATTTCGATGACAAAAATAATTTTAAATTTTTATAATTATTTTAATAAAATTTAAATTAAATTAAATTAAATTAATTATTTTAAATATAAAAATTTGATTAATAATATAAATAAAAATAAAATTTTGATATAAATTTTATCTAAAATTTTAATATATATTATTAATACATATTTAAATTTAAAGAAATCTATTTTGAGTGTACTTAGAGATGTCGCTAGGTGAACATGGCTCAAGTGCAACAGTGGTTGTCCCACGTGTTTTGCATTAAATGCAGATGGGATGGCCTCACTAACCGATAAAGACTTAAAGTTTACCAACTGTCAAGCCGGTGAACCTTATTCAGTTCCGGTCTCCTTTGCTGTCATTGTCTTAAGTCACGGGCATGCACAACTGTCATGCTGTTTGAATTCTTTCTCTTTCACTGTTCAACGTCACGGCCTGTCACCCGAGCCTCACAAGCGCTGTGCGGACAAAGAAGACATTCGATGCAAACAAATGATGCCTTGTCTTTCAGTGGCTACACCACAAAATATAATAATTCTTGTAACTTTTATCTATCTATTTAAATTAATATTAAATTAAATTAAAAAATCAAAAAATTAGAAACACTTAAATTAAAATATTTGTAAATATAAAAAATATTTAAATTATTATTATAAGAATTTTAAAACTTTTTTGAGTATCAAAAATAGTTTTAAAATTTTGGAAATTCAAAAAATTTAAAAAGTTCTAAAAAAGTATATGAATTAAAATTTTTAAGAACAAATTTGAAATAAAGTATAAAATTTATTTAATAATATTAATTTAAATTTTTTTAATAATATTAATTTGAAATCGTCAAACAAATTGGCACATTAAAAAAAAGACTTCTTTTAAAGTAATGTATATTAAAAGTAATATCAAAGTAACAACAATTTTTTTTAAAAAAATTAATAATTATTTGAAGTTGGTAGAACAATATTATAAATCTAAAACATTTATTAACGCGGACCATATAAACACATATTCTTGGCTTGTTGAAATGTGGTATAATTAAAATTTTAACAAAATTATTTTTTAAAAAATATTTAACAATTTTTTGATATATGATCAATAATGTCGTACCATAATTCACAAGGGTAGGTACCAAAAAAATTAAATTATATATGTACCCATTAATTTGATTGTCTAACTAATTAATGATACAAAAATCATAATATATTCACTCTCAAGAAAAAGAGAGTATTCATGTTAGCTTAATTTAGTAATCTTTTAAAATAAAAAAATCAATTTAAATCATATATTTTTGTAATATAAATAATATTTTTAATATTTATTTAAATATTTAAATATTTAAATTTTATTTTATAAGTTAATACGAATTTTTCATCTTCGAGCATAAAAATATGTATTTAAAATAATGTTAAAATTAATAATTATAATTTAGTGTACTAATTGAGGTCATGGGACGATCTAATTTTTTCGTTTTAAAGCCGAAAAGAATCTTCTACATTACACAATTCTGACAGTCCACTTTCATTCTGATTTTGGCACCGTAATGTCTGATAATTCCAACCCTGTCCTTCGTGCAGAAGGTCGGTGGAAAGTGGAAACCCACCTTCGTCGCCCATCGTTTGTCGGCCGCATGTCTGTCACTTTGCTCTTATGGTATTGTAATACATATATCAATATATTCATATATATATATATAATTATAATATATATTCGGAAAACATAATATTTTAATTTTTTATTGAATTTTTTTATATCACTATGCATAGCACAAGTGAGAACATGATTTATTTATTAAATAAATAGATTATTAAAATGATAATCTATTTATCGAATTGATTTATCGCATTTTTATCTTGTGTTTTATAATTAAGAAATTATGTCATAGAGCACATGGAAAATATATATTTTCTATATTTAAGACATATTTTAAGTTTAAATTTATATTGGATAGGAAAGTTGAAGCAAAGAATAAAGTTGAAATAATAATATTTACTTTTTTTCAAATAATTTCTGTTAAGTTAGTTTTGAAATTAAAAACTACTTAATTGGATAAATAATTTAACATTTACCAAGAGATAATAATAATAATAATAATAATAATAATAATAATGAGATAAAAAATAAAAAATAATAAATTGTAAAAAAAGAGACGAATTTAAAATGAAAAGGAATGCTAGTAAATGGCATCCAAACAATAAAATTAAAAGATAAAAACAAAAGAGATCAATGAAATTAAAAAAACTGGGTATAAAATTAATATCTATTTTCACTAATTAAGAGTTTCACATAACATAATTTGTTTATATATATATATAAATTTACATAAATTTAATTATTTTATATAAATATTGATTAATTATGATTTATCTCGATTTCATTAAAAAGAGGTTTAGCTGTTGGTCAATTTGAATAAAAAAAATTTAAATATACTTTTATAAGTTTGACGTACGAGCTGATTTTCTATTTTTAGCATACCTTCAATCTCACTTGTTTATATCGCATATGTATCATAATTTGAGATGTGATATTGTATTTTGATTATTATATTTTTATTTTAATAAAATTTTATTTTATTTTAATATTGTTTTTATTTTTATTTAAAATAAATTTTAATTTTAATTAAAAATTTTTATATAAAAAATTTATCAAGTTTAAATAAAAAGATAAATTTAATTTAAATAAATTTTACATTATCTAAAATTTATTAATATTACTACCTTATCTTGTACATTTTTTTTTTTCAACGTGGTTGGTGTTGTGGTTATAAAACTAGGACAATTGTCGTTACACGTGGTCCGCTGATGTGTATAGACGCAGCAGTACACGTGTACAATCCAAAGGAAAATTAAAAGCATCATTTAAAATTTACTCAAATCCCCAATTATTTCACGATACCATAAAACTAAATCCCATACCGGCCATCATTATCAATCATGATCATATCAAGAAAAATCTCGCGGGGGGTAAAACGGACATTTTGAACAGTCAGAACGAATACGCGTTTTCCTTCGGTTCTCGAAATTTATAATTACGCCTAAAGGATAGAGGTGGACGCCCGAATCAAGCGAGTGATGGCGTTACTTTGCCGTGAAAGCAAAGTTAGGAGAGAGAGAATATATAAACATAAATGAGGGAGCAAATGCGCTTTGTTTTTATATACATGAATGGAATAAGGGAGGTGAGCTGAGAGAGGAAAGGCGGAGACAGATGGGAGGGTGTTAGCTCCATTGGCGCCCACGGTGTTGTCTTGTGATTCCCTTGAACTCATAAATTATTTTCAGACAAGGAGAGTCCTGAGAGTGACTGTAAATCCAATTTCGAGCTCTCGTATAAATACCTCTTCTTATTGTATATGTAGAGCTTTTCCTGTTCTGCGCGGTGTCTTTTTCTTGGGTTACAGAGAGGAAGGGGGAAGATGAGTTGGAGGAGAGTGTTGAAGTCCGTCCAGGCTCTGGCAGCGCACGTCCTCCTTTTCTGCTTCACGCTTTTGCTCGTTCTCAAGCTCGATCACGTCGTCGACTACTCCTGGTGGTCAGTCATTTCGCCCTCTCTCCCTGTCCACTCGCCGACGTTGAGTCCTGTATAGATATTGGTTCACTTTGATTTTCCTGGGTTTCTATTTTGATTCACCTAACCTTTTGAATTGAAAGGTTTTATTTATTTTTGTTAAATGGGAATTATATATTTGTTTGTGGGTGTGCTTTATGCATGTAGATATAACGAATTTATGTCTTTCTTGTAAAATTTGATTGACTGTTCTGGGGTTTTAATTAGATTACCAAAACCAGTGAGTGGTCTGTCTGTTTAAACTGAAAATCCCTTTAGCTTGCCAGATTTTTCTCCCAAGTGACAAGTTTTTCTAACAGCTTGTGAATGGACTACGAGTATATTTATATTTACACATATATTTCCCTAAAAATCCTCTTGCTTGCTATTGAATGTGAAACAGATGGGAAAAGGATGAAAAATGGTTTCCAAACTGAGATATTCAGGGAAACTCTTGGTTTTGTATTTGTATTTGTTCTGAGAAGCAAAGTGTGTTGACTTTATTTATGGAGATACTTAATTAGGCTAAGTTGTGGATCAATATTTAAGAGGGATTTCCAACAGTACAAAGGGTGAACTGAATGAGAGGGGGGACCCAATCTGGGGTTCTATACAATATTAAAGTGATGGAGTTTGAGGAAATCTTCGCAACTAAGTTGCTTCGAATAATTGCAGGTGGTGCATTTGGCAATCATCATTAGTTATTGGTGTTTATTATGTGACTACTTATGCAGAAGTGGGGCAGTCCGTACATCCATTTGTTATCAAGAAAATCACAGTCTGTGTTTGAGTCACAGATGCTTCTTTTGTTTACAAAGAAATGGACCTTTGAATCCTGATCTTCAGCCAAATTGAATCCCATTCAACTTCTACTTGGGAACCTCTCATTTGTGCAGTGTCAGTACCTCTTGAGAGGACTTCTAGATGTGTGAGAAGGATGGAGGGGAATCATTGCAGTGAGTTCATTTTACAGGGAGAATTGATTCAATTTTACCTTATCGTACTAAAATTAATCATATGATTTATTTCTTGATATGTGGAGGTACTTGTCGTCCACTTGGCATTCATTTGCATTATCAAAATAAATATTTGGTGGATTCTTTTTTCCATGCTTAGCGGGAAAGTCAAAATTGCCTGATGTTAAGGCTCTAGTTGGTAGTTTTTGATTTCGAGGGACTGATTCAGATAAATCTTGATACTGTTGTCACATATTTCATTTATTGAGAAACAAACAAAATGGGCCACTATTTCCAGATTTTCAAACTTTACTGGGCCCTAGCCATATACTCATCAACTAATCAGTCACAACAATTTTAACATGATGGATATTGCCTGGATTTTGACACAAGCTCATATTAGAGTGTTGATATGACCTATTAACTGATCATTTTTTTGTTTGGTGAGTGTGATCCTTTGCTTCTGTTGTTCATGCTACTCAGATCAGGAAAGAGAGCAAAGTTGAGGAAATTGGAAGTAATCAATATATTAATTTATTCTACATTGGATTTTGAAATACAAGGATCTGGCCCAACTTCACGAAGTATTTGTGTGTTTTATGGACAACTAACTAGGAAAGAGATAAAAATTTGAGATGTAGTTGTAACATTGAAGAAAATGCTAGTAATTGAAGTTGATACTCCAATTTTGAACATAAGAGTGTTAGGATGTTTTTCTTTACATAAAATTGATTCTGTGCAAGTCTTTGATGATGAATTTCGGCTTCTTAAAATGATTTGGAGTTGTTATAGCATTTTTTGTGAGTTAGGATGGTGTTGGCTGCCTTAGGTGGGTTTGTGATTGTCACAATGGAGAGAACCTTGAAACTGGGGGACTAAAATGATAACGCCGACAATTGTGAGAGAGATTGGGAGGCCTGGCCCTTGATGATTAGGGTGGATGGGGATGGATCGTTTCTGAAGATGATCCAAGTACAGGAGCAAGTGAGATGTGGTAATCATGGTGGGTTTAATGGAGGTGGCAGGGATAAGTTAGTCAGAGATGATACTAATGGCAAGCATGCAGATTACAGTTCTCTTGCTAGTAGAAAGGGCTGTGAGCAAACCAGTGTGCTTGTGGCACAGCTGCTAAAAAAACTAGGTTAAAGCTTATTTATGATTGTTTCTTAAGCCAAATGAACATGTTTCAATGTAGGATCTAGATCCATTTGTACATACTTCTGATTTAAAAAGGAAAAAAAAAAAATCTAAGTTCATTGGTCAAACGAGCCGAGGGCATAGGTAAGATCAGTTTGTTTGATTGTGAGAAAGCTCATTTAAGAGCTGGGTAATAAATGGCTTAGATAAGTACATATGCCAATAGGAAAAATGTGCTCGAAGCTTCAAGGATTGGTATATGATAAACTTGGCCATATATGGGTTTTTAGGGTGTCCTATATTGCGGATGAGGTCTAGTGCCCTGCGCATTTTGCAGCCACCTTCTCCCACTCCACTCTCTCCGTTTCCTAATAAGCCACTTTCTTTCCCCATTCGTTGATTTGGCCGTGTAGGCATTAATGCTATTCAGAGTTGGATACACTTGTCATTGCTTGCAACAAGACTTTGAGACATTGTGTTTTGTTTTCCTGTACCTCTTGATGATGAATTTATCCTCGTTTTCTCTGAATATTCCATGATTCAATTTTGTATGAATTTGATTTCCCATGTGGGTGATTGAAACACAAATAAGTAAAATTTAACTTTGTTTCTTGAGTCTTTTCCCAAATTTTAATATAACTTGGATTTCATAAATTATGAGATTTTAAAATCTTTAAAGTGCAATGGTGTACAAATCCATTATTCTTCTAAGGTGAGTATTTGGAAATGTTATGATTTGAAAATCTTAACAATTGATTATAAATTAATTTTAGAATTTTCACTTGAATAAATCCAAGATTTTTGATCTGCACAAGTATCTTACGAGCTTAGAATTTGTATTTTCAAAATTTTGTAGAAGGAATCCATAAAAAACAGCATATCTTAAATGGCATTATTTATTTTGCATTCTTTTATATCTATGGTCAGTTTTGATCTGTTATATAGATCTTGAGAAATTATTTGTTAGGGAAAGATTATGTTGGGTGATATTATATTGTCATTTATTGTTTCTATGAGCACATTTAAGATATTTTTGTTGATCATATTTGGTGATCAGGTGGGGTGATCTGATACGGTCTAGTGCAAAGTATCCACAAATTTTATTTTGCTGATTATTTTTTAATGTCTTATTAAGCTTGACTTAACTTGAGCTTATACCAAGTTTTGGGATTGACTAGTAATTGAGTTTAATCTTTGCTCCAAATTATGTAAATGAGCTGACTTTGAACATATAGAAGTTTAGCTGAACTGGGTTTGAACATTAAGAAACTTGGCTCACTTGTTTACACCCTTGCCAGTGAATGGGGATCTGAGTTCCCATAACCCCCTCTATTGAAGAGGTTTGAATTGACCTTGCCACTCCATGTTTATTTGACTTCCAGAGTGAGATGGGATCCAGTTAAAGGAAGGAATGGCCTTTCTCCCCAGCTGATGTGAAAGCAATTTGTGATAAAAATTGGGTATAAATGTATCTGGTGCTATTAGTGAGTTCTTTGAGGCTGAAGTAATGCATTAGAAAATGCAATTTAGAGAAATTTAGGGTTCTCAGTTTCAGATATTAATGATGTTATTCTTTAGTTCTGAGTATTCTTTTTTTTTTTTTTTTTCTTCTGGCCTTTTTGGTTCAGTAAGGGCTCGGATTTGTTTACTAATTATGATAATCTTGCAAGCAATTGCTTTAAATATCTTCTGAATATCATACCTTCTTCAATCTATCACAAATTTGGGTCTGATTGCTGTATATATTGACTTATGCAGGGTAATTTTCTTCCCACTTTGGATATTTCATGCTGTTGTTGCCCGGGGAAGATTCTCGTTACCTGCTCCATCCGTGCCACATAATCGTCATGTATGTTCTTAATTTCTTTTGCCAATTTGGAGGGAGTTTCAGTAGGACTTATCCTCTCTTTTGCTTTATTTTTTTTTTTTTCACTTTCTATAAAGTAAAATCTATACTATTATTTTTGGATGATCCAAATCATAAATTTGTGATCATCTTGTGAATGATGGTCATGTTTTCCAAATTTTGACTTTTGATTTCTCTTTCTTTGACAGTGGGCACCTTGCCATGCCATCATTGCAACACCATTGCTTATTGCATTCGAACTGCTCCTTTGTATATATCTTGAGAGTGTTTATGGTATGTAACCAACGTTTTGCTATATTTCAGGGCATTAGCAATGTCTTTTTCGTGCCTAGTTAGTTTACTAGTTGTTCTGAAATATGTAAAGGTGGTTGGAGTTAGTAACACTTTTAGTGGACTTCATTCCGTTTCTCTACAAATCCACTGGTCATTTTGTGGCATCAGTGTCAAACAGAATGATTTGCACAAGAACCCTTTAAATCTTGGATAAGGGACATGTTTCAAGCCCTGCAACTTCTTCTTTCTTATAAGAAAAATAGGTTTATATACTTGAGTATCAAGGCAGGGTGACCCTTGTACAAGTAAATTTAGTTCAAGTCCTTCAGCTTTATTGACGCTTTATCATTATTATTTTTCTTTTACAGTCCATGGTTTTGCAGCTGTAAGCTTGAAGATTGTCTTTCTTCCATTATTGGCTCTTGAAATAGTTATTTTGGTCGACAATTTCAGGTGTGCCAATATAATAATATCTTTCCTTATTGAATTTTACATAATTGTTATTGTTATACAGATCTTAGCTTGGATCTTGGCTGCAAAACATATCAGTTGTATAACTTTGTGGATGACTTGACTAGTTGATTGTAGCAAAGTATTGTTGAACTAAATGAGATTTGATTTACTGATACATATGATGCTAGACCTACACATTTGTTAGCCCCACAAAAGAAGCATCAAGAACGGTAGAGGGGGCACACAACACCATTTATAGAAATATTCATATACAAAGAAAACGAGCATTCAACCTTCAGAAGGAAATATGGGTTGTACATGATATTTGGAAAGACAGACTCGAGTTTTGTTGAATTGTGGTTGGCTGCATCAATATGTAATGCATTTGGCATCACATATTGAAGTATAAATTGGTGAGGCTCCTTATAAGGGAAAAAAAAAAGAATTGAAATTTCAAAGAGTGCAAATGACTGTAATTTCTTAAAGTTCTGGTAGAAAGCAAGTGTAAAACACTATTGCAACTGAAATATGAGATCCTAGTTGCTTCATGGCTCCATGGAAAAAACCAGAGCCATAGACTCATTGTGCGAAGAGTATTTTGACTGGTGGCAATCTTGTAAGTTGACAAATCTTGGTTTGGTGAAAGCACAGTTGGAAGGGTAGCTATGATTCTCTGATAAAAGAAAAATTTGGTCATCATTGAGTTGCAGTACTTAGGCTTTTGGTCATCGTTGAGTTGCAGTACTTAGGCTTTAGGATACTTGGACATGTACATGGCGCTTAAATTACTAAAGTTACGTCAAGTTGCGATGCTTTTAGGATGCAGCATGAGGGCTTAAGTTATGTCAAGTGCTTGCCAAACAAGAATTTTGACTATTGTATGTGATTACAGATCAGCTGAAGCTTCTTTAAAAGGATGAATCTTATAGAGTGTGCAGAGCAACTAAGGTCTTTCAGTTTCTTTAATTGATCTAGGAGCAGTGCTGTATTTGCTTCGTTGCCAGTATACTCTGTTACCTCTTGGCAAAGCCATATGGAGACTAAATGAGGTGGCATTTCTGTAGTTTATGCTTAAATTGAAATTAGAGTGCCTTGTTTTAGTATGAAGTATCTGTTTTAATTTTGTAGTAGTATAGTATTTGATGTAATGACCATTGAAGGTTGAATTAGAGCACAAGTGGTCCTTCTTCCTCTATGTTTCTCCTCATTCAAAATGGAATACATGCACTTATGTCTAAATGGGTTATTCATTCTTGTAAATGCCTCAGGCTATTAATGTCCGTTTCTTTTTCAGAATGTGTAGGGCTTTAATGCCTGGAGATGAAGAAAGCATGAGTGATGAAGCAATATGGGAGACTTTGCCGGTAAGTCTGCTTCTGATAATATTTTTCCCTTATATATGGCTTTGAAGTGACACAATAATGCTGATTGTTGTGGCTTTTTTTTCTTAAGTTTGTCGTCTAAATTTTTTCATGAAGTGGAACGCTACAAAATATTGAAAAGAGTGTTGCTTTCATGGAGTTGAGGCTTTTGGGACTTCTGATTATAAAGACTGAAGTAATTATTTCAAGGAATAGGGATTTCTTTCAATTAAAATTTATTAATTGTAGCTTTCTATGCTAGTGAAGTAGATATGCTAACGAGCTGAATTAAGTAGAATGCATCTTCATGTTGACTGGCTTGAGCTGTCTCAAGCTGGTAAAAGCTCGGTGGAGTTCAATCAGCTTATTGATGCCAAATGACTATGAATGGCTTTAAGACTCAAATACACAAAGGGAGCAATTATTAAGTATTTTAAAATTTTCTGATAATAAAAATCACGATTTTAGACTAATGCCACAACGTGGGTAGTTCTTTGTTTTGTCTGCTTTTTATGATCTTCAGTTCTTTGTTCAGTTGCTTTGTGTTTCCCTGTTTGTGTGAATGTGGAACTTATTGGCTTTAATAATCAACCTTGTTATTGGGGTTTGTGTCCACTATGGACTGTGGCTTATTAAATTTGGAATTGTAGCGTTCTTTTCCTTTCGGATGAATGTTGGAAGTCTAAGCTTGTGCATTGTCCTGTGGTCTAAAGAAGTGAAGTAATAAGTTTTAGGATTTTCTTCTGCAGAATAAGTTTTCTTTCTCCCATTCCTAGCTGTTCTTCTGGGAGACACTGTATGCAGTCTGTTCTTTTAATCTCTTCCTTGCTTCCTTATCTCTTTACTAATATTTAACAAGTTTATACCAGAGAGGCGGTCTTACATGACCATACACAATTTAGAAATCTGAAATAGAAAGGGGGATACATAAAGTGAGACGAAGTTGTCCTCTTCTTCTTCTTCTTCTTTTTTTTTTTTGTGTGTGTGTGATTTTCAACTTTTTTCATCCTTTACTGAATTTTCAACTTACTTGGCTTTGTCAAGGTGATTTGAACTCATGATTTCCTGGTTTTGAGGTTGAAGGTTAGATCTGTTAGTCTGCGTGAAGTGCAAATGTTGGTTGTGCATGCATATATACTAGTTGAGTTCTTGGAGGTTGTTGCAACTTTGTGTTGGGTTATTTGATGCATTTGCTTTGGACATACTATGCGTTTGACGGTGAAAATGATTTGACGTGGAGATAGCTTTTGGGTATAATGTTCTCAATTTTCAATTCACCGTAGACATGAGAATTGGAGGGAGAAGATGGATAGGCCAACCTATAGTTTTGATTTAAAGATTCTCTTAATTATGCTTATGACTCGTTAAGCTTTACTAAGTTTTGATTCCAATCAAATTTGGGTAAGCTGTAACAAATTTTTTCTTCTCGCTGCTTGATCCAGGGCCATCCTCTCAATTGCCAACCAATGTTTCTCAAATTACTTCACCTCCATCATTTTTGTAACTTTTGTCACATTTCAAGATTTTCTTGGATCATCTCAAATCCATCTAATTCTATAAATCAACTTTTACCCATCTGCTTTTTTCTTATAGGTTGCCCAGTTCTCGAAATGAGAGTGAGCACAACTTCAGGGGACATATATACATATACACTTATAATGTACAAACAGACAGACGTAAATAGGATATTGCAGTATTTGATGTTTTACTTCTTGTTAGTATTTAAATATTGTTTGTACAAAGTAGCGAAGTAGAAATGTCGAAGAGATAGTAGCATATAAATGTCATAAAGTCTTCCCATAATGTGTGTTTGGTATTGATATATACAGAAGATAGCCTTATCACAATTTGGCTTGTAGCGTAGTGGTCTGTGGTTGCTTATTTTGCTGTTGTCTCTGGGGTTGAGTCCCTATTGCAGCAATTTATCTGAATTCATTGGCTATATGTACTTTATGTAGTCTAATGACAACTGTGAATTCACATCTTGGTAGATCGAGCATAATTTAGCAACCCCTGATTATTTTTTATTTTAGTTTGTGATGCAAGACTCCATCTATTTCTGGTTGTCTACTAATCTGAAAGACACTGAATAATTTATGAAGGATGACATCGAATTGAAGATCTTTTGACAGCTGGCCGTTGCTTAATTATTTCTTTTCTTACTCCAAGAAAAGAAAAAAAAGGGAAAAGGCCAGAAAACAGTGATGAAAAGATAAATCTCAGAGTGTTAATCAATTCCTTATGTTCCTTTTGCATTGTCAAAAGTTATAGATAGAAATTGTTGAAACTGTAAGGACCACTGATGTTTGGCATTCCTCTCTATGTCTGACTATGGAACCTCTATGTGCAAGAGAACCAATGTCAAAGAGAGCGTCGTTGGACAATCCTAGGTGAAGTCTTTATGCAACCTTTGTTTGTATAAAACATGCATTTTTTTTGTTAGTTTGTACTGAATGTGGAAGTTGGTGGTGATTAATAGGAAAGCAAGAGTTGACTTTTTAATTTTTCAGATTTTTTTTGCAAACGTACCATAGTGTAAGGGATGTTATATTTCTTAACAAATAGCTTAAGTCAATACCCCCTCCTTTATTTGTTGATATCATCTGTATCATTCATGTACCTGATTATGCATTCAGAGTTTTCGGACAAAATATCGGTGTATCTTTTATGCAACATTTGAACTATTTATAAAGTAAACTTTCTATTTATTTTTTGTAGCACTTCTGGGTTTCAATCTCAATGCTCTTCTTTGTGGCCGCTACTGTCTTCAGCCTCCTAAAGCTGTGTGGTAATTTTTCTCTGCCTTATCTTTTAGCAGAATTTTAACTCCTTGCTGTTGAATTAGTGAAGCATATCCAACTGCTAATACAAGTTACCAAATAGGAAAGAGAAAGACTCATATTGTATGGATGCAGATGAAGATCATTAAGACTCAGCAGAAGATATTACTCCAACTATTGCGAAATGGCATAGAAGGATTAATGTTTTTGGATCTCTTTCTAATATGAATATGTTCCCTTCACCTAGTCATGAGTGATATAAATTGGAAAACCCTAAGGAAATAACTACCAAATGTCCTTGTTTAGTTCGTATGATGCTCTTATTCTGTGTGAACTTCAGTTATTGATTTCTGTCTTAATAGCTACTGTTTGTTGTGTAATATCAGGTGATGTTGGTGCTCTTGGCTGGTGGGACTTATTCATAAATTTTGGGTACAGTTCATCTGCTTTTTGTGTTGCAGTGCTGTGCATTTAAGTTGCTTTTTCTTTTCCTATTTTCATAGTGTTGACGAATGGCCAAAAACATGACGAGTGTTAACATCTTCTCCTGCAGAATTGCAGAGTGCTTTGCTTTTCTTGTTTGTACGAAGTGGTCTAATCCTGTGATTCATAGAAATTCACGCGCAAGAGAAGCTGGGTCATCTTCTACAACCATTAGATATCTTGATTGGAACAGTGGCCTAGTTGTTTCATCAGAGGAGGATCAGCATCAGGACAGATTATGTGGCCTTCAAGACATTGGTGGCCATATTATGAAAATTCCAGTGATTGGATTTCAAGTCCTCCTTTGTATGCATCTAGAGGTATATGCATTATCCATTTTGGTTTTAGGTGCTTTTTGGATATGTTATCAGCCGGCTGTAATGTTATCCAATTTCAGGGAACACCTTCTCATGCTAAAGATATACCAATTCCAGTTCTGTTCTCTCCTCTTTTCCTATTGCAAGGTGCTGGTGTTCTGTTTGCTACATCAAAATTAATAGAGAAAATTGTACTTTTGCTACGGAGTGGAGCTGGTACAGGAATATATTTTAGATTTTCTTCCAGAGCTCATGATTGCTTGGGGTTCTTGCACCATGGTTCCAGGTGATAGCTCTTTTTTTTTTTTTTGGAGGTGCACTGTAAAGGCATGATAAGAAAGATAGTGCAGTTAATGAAATAATGTTGTCGAGGTCAACTTAGTGATTGTTTCTGCCTTTGGCTGTCCATAAAAGCAGATTATTGGGTTGGTGGTCAATTGATGAAGGAAGTCGAGAGGAGCAGGCCCGTCTTTTCCATGAGGGGGCTTCTGGGTTAGTATACCCTTATCTGTTTTCTAGCTAGTAAAGGTGAAATTTTTGACCTTTCCACATCACCCACCCATCCCAAAAAAAAAAAAAAAAAAAAAAATTTGTGTTTTCTTTGTCCCTGTGTGCTTTTGGTTGTGGTCAGATGTGTATCCATGAAGACGTGAATTATCTCACCACATATCTATTAAAGGTTCAACAGGCGAAATGATATAACAACTAGTTTGTCAAATCTTTAAAATAGAAAAAATCGTTGCTTAAACTTGTTAGCTGGGAACTAAATGGCAAAGCAACTACATGGTCTGAGACTGATCACTTCCTCTTGATGGTAGCTTATGCTTTAGAAGATATTATGAGCTAATTAGCAGTGCTTGTTGGTGTGCAACTGATATTCACATTGCTACTTATCTATTTACTACACTATATTTCTTGATGTTGTTAGGATTTTCAATTAATCTATGTCAGTTACGTGTGATGAGTTTCTCGTCCTTCATGCAGTGGCAACATTTCAGTTTTCTTGCATTTAGTTCTGTATATATGTCATCAAGGTCTGACAATTATATAAAAATGGTTTTCTACCAAACACTTTCCTGAAACTTGAACCACTTGGTTTTTGGTCATGCAGATATAACACTTTCTGTGGGTATCCACCTGACATAGTGAAGAAAATGCCTAAAAGGGATCTAGCTGAGGAGGTGATTATAATTCTTATCCTTTCCTTTCTATATTATTTTTCTTTCTAGTAGTTTTTCTATTATTTTAACTATGTAATATAATTACATATCCCAATTTTTCAAGAGCCTGTGCTGCTCCAATTTCTGTTATATATTTGATTCTCTTCTGTCTCAGGTTTGGAGACTGCAGGCAGCTCTAGGTGAGCAGACGGAAATCACGAAATTTAGCCAGCAGGAGTTTGAAAGACTTCAAAATGTAAGATTATCATCTTGCACTAGAAGTTTTGACAAACAAGGATAACTTATGGGATATTGGCTAAGTCAATTCTAGTTTTGGCATGACGTGTTTTGACTTGTCTCATGCTTGATTGTTTGGTCCTTAACATAGCTGGCCCCTAGTTTCAATAAAGTAGGATGATACAGTTTGACAGCTAATATAAGATTAGATTTATATCCTATGAGCATCAATTCTGATGAGAGAAAGTTTTATCTAGTAGGCAGCTGGTGAGAGATTCCAAACCTGTCAGGATTTTTGCATTTAATGTGGGTGAGTATATGCGTGTGGCAAGCAGAAAAAGGATAACTAAATTTAGCTGGATCTTGTGATCCCTTCCTGCCCTCCCATTATACTTTCCTCTAATGCTTTCCTGATGCAGCAGGCCACCTTTTATCCAAAATAATAATGATAATAGAACTGCAACAGGTTATGTTTTCAACTGTCAATTCTAGAGTTAAGGCTTTTGGTTTCATTATGTTGTTCCTAAAACCTCAAAAGAGAGTTTATGCCCACCATAATAACAATTAAAAGGTGAGATAGTTGAAGTTGTACTGTTCCCCAAGAAAGGGACAGATTTAGATATCTGTTGTGGTTATTCAAACATTGATAATCAAGCTTGAGACAAGTTACATTTATCGATGCATCACTTGATACTATTATTATTTAAGATGAAGACATGTAGGAGTTAGCCTGCATGTGCCTTTGAGTTTGCTAGTGTTGCTTGGTTTGACTGGAAAGTTTTTTATTTTTTTGTGAAGAAACAAGAGAGAAATTATTATTTGCACAACACCAAGGGGGTGCCACCCCTTACATTTATAGTTAGTTCCTATAGGTTAGAAATTCTATGAACTCTAGTGTCTCTCCCTCATTTACAAAAGATTTGCCTGAAATCTATGTTTTTAACACATAAAGCCAGGAATCTCTTATTACGTGCACTTTTGTTTCATAGTTGTCAAAAGCTCTTCTAGTTTGTTCCCTCCATACAGGCCAAAATATTAAATCTGGAATCATGTTGATCTTCCTCCTCCTTTCTTTTCCTATCCTTTGCCTTGTCGAAGCCACATTCCTATAGAGTCTGCAGTAGCCCAGGATAAACCCAGCAGTTAAGAACATTCTTCCACAACTAATTAGTCCAGCTACAACCAATAAGCAGTTGATAAGCTGTTTCCTCCCCTTCTTTGCACAAATAGCACCTATTAACTGACCCTTTTTCCTCAAGCTATCAAATGTTAAGGTCTTTCCATTCACTGCATCTTCCAAGCTGTCCTCTATCTTAAAATTCTAAAGCCTTGCGTAAAGTTCTTCCAGCCAGCTAATCTCCCAATCCTGAACATATCTTCTAAGCTGAACAAACCATGCTCCATTTCCCTCTTCCATTGCCTTACAATCACTAATCCAAGCTTCTTTATCACATACTAAAGATAATGCAACAGGGAAAACATCATATAGGGGTCTATCACCACACCACCTGTCTTTCCAAAATTTTATTGTGTTTTCCCTTCGCACCTTAGATTCAATCCAACCTTTGAGCCCCTCCTAACCGTTCCTAATAACCCTCCACACACTAACTCCGTATGCCTCCCTTTCACACTTCATCATTCATTCCCCCCCATCTCTCCATACTTGCACCTTACTATCCTCTTCCAAAGTTCTCCACCATGTACCTTCATAGTCACTTCCCAGTAAGGCTTTATTAAAGATTACTAAAGATTGATCCCAGCCCACCTCTCTTAATAGGTTAGTGTTAGCAAAAAAGATACCTTATCTACTGCATATCCAAAGAAGATTTATTCTTCTACTTTATCAAGTAGTTTAAATTTTAGATGAAGATAATCTTTAGTTTAGATATCTAGATAAGTACAATTTTAGATCTTGGTTATTTACTTTCTCCTATAAATAGGACCTCCATCAATGTAGCAAAGTAAGTCTTTGCAAGCTATTCAAAGCAATTTCAAGTTTTAAGTACATCTCTTAATTTTCTTCTCCTCTCAAAAACCAAACAAATCCACATCCCAAAAAGCCAACAGTTAGGCTACCCTACCCCAACTCACCATATGATATTTGAAGCACTCCTTCATAGTACCTCAATAAGAATCTACGCTATATTGCTTCAAGCTATTTGACTACCTACTTAAGAATTTGAAATAGTGAAATAAATAGGTAGGTTTAACATTGTACTTTTTATTAAAGTAAGCCTCTTTGCCTCAGACAAGTAATGTTGCTTCCAACCAGCTAGTTTCCTCTCAAATCTTTCAAAATTTTATTTCAAAATGTTTTTTTCCTTGAATTTAGTGCCAAGTGATACTCTTAGCCACTCTACTTCTACCCAAGCTTGCACCAATTTAGACCCAATACTGCCTCAAAGCCTAGTAGAATGCACCTTAGGTTTATAATCTACTCCTCGTTTGCTCCACAAAAAATAATGGTGTCATCGACAAAGAGTAGATGACAAACAATCATCTCATTCCCTTGTTTCCCTATCTTAAAGCCCTTTAGCAATCCCACTTCCACTGGTTTGGCCATCATTTTTCCTAACACCTCCATCAGCACTATAAAGAGTAATGGAGACAAAGGATCTCCTTGTCTCGAACCCCTGGATGCTGTGAAAAATTTGTGTGGAGCCCCGTGTGCTAATGCGACAAATGAGGCAGTCGAAATGCATCATTTTATCCATCTACAATATTTCTGTCTGCACCCTAATCCTCGCAACATCTACAATAGAAAATCCCATGATACATGAACATAAGCTTTCTCTATGTCAAGTTTAGAGACGATTCTTTCTTCTTTTTTTTTTTAAGACCTCATCTGACTATTTACCACGTTTGCAATAAGGGTGACATCAAGAATTTGTTTGCCTTTCACAAAGTCATTTGGACATTGTCCTGCTACACACTTCATTACTTATCTAAACCTTTTTGCCAACACCTAAGTACTGACTTTATAAATACAACCTACTAGACTTATGAGTCTGAAATGCTTAATGTTTTTTTGCCCATGTTTTTTTGGCGACCAGCAAATACAAATGTTTGAGTTCAATGACCGCACAAATCTGCTTCTATTGTGGAATTCCTAAAACAACTTCAATATATCACCTTTCACCACCCTCCAATTTGCCTTCAAGAATTTCATAGTGAAACTATCTGGGCCCCGGGCCTTATAACCATCACATTAACATAATGCACCCCACACTTTTTCCTCCCCAAATGGTGGTTCTAGCCATTGTTTCAGATCAGTGTCAATTTCTTTAAACTCAAACCCATCCAATTTAGGCCTCCATGCATTAGTCTCCTGATACAACTCTTTGTAATGTCTAACAATCCCTTCCTTTAGTTCCTTGTCCCCTTCCATGGGTTCTCCTTGTATTTGTAACTTACATGATGAGATTAAATCTTTTACATGTATTTACCATCCTATGAAAATATGTTATATTTCTATCACTAGTTCTCAACTATAACTCGTTAGATTTTTGCTGCCATGAAATCTCCTTCATCCTCGTCACTTGGCCCATTTTTTTACTCACGTATGCCCTTCTTAATTGTTGTTCCTTAGTGCCTTCTCCTTCCATAATAATATTATCAAGCTCCACAGTTCCTTCCACAATCTTTCTTTTATTTTTCCCACCTTCCTAATTTGTTCCGTACTCCACCTTTTGATTGCTTCTTTCACTCTTTATAGTTTACATGCAGTCACATAGCTCGCATTTCCTTCCACTCTTACTTTTTTCTACCACTCCTTTGCAAGATTATCAAATCCCCTCATTTGTAATCACATATTCTTAAACTTGAACTGGCAAGAATCCCATTGCTTGCTATCTATCTCCAAAGCGATTGACTGATGGTTCGAAACAGCCCTAGGTAGCAGCACTTACTGCATCCTAAAAAAATTTCCTCCTAGTTGTTCAACGCCACAAATCTATCCAAATGGGACATTGATGGAGTATTCCTTAAATTAGACCAAGTAAGCTTACTTTGTACCAATGGTGGGTCTTGCAACTTCATCTCCATAGTAATCTCTGTGAAGTCCTTTGATTGATTACCACCCCTCCTTGTCACTACCCTTCCATACGAATGCAATGCTTCATTAAAGTCTCCCCTTATCACCCAAGGTATCTTTCCCTATCTCTTTCTACATTCCCTCAAATCCTCCCACAAGAGATGTCTCTCCTTCCTATTTCTGCACCCATATACCTTAGTGCATATCCACTTCATATCCATCCCCCTCCTTTTCAAAGACGCATGACGAGGACGTGCCCCCTTCCTAAATTTTTTTCTTTATTCCTAGTTTACCATTCTAGCATATCAATATGCCCTTAACAATCGACTTTGTTGCCTTGGCCACCTGCTCTATGCTTGCTTTGCCTCACAAACTCATCATCACTCTTATATTCATTTCTTCTATCTTTGTTTCTTGCAAGCAAGCCACATCAGCATTCCATTTCAAAGATCGGTTTGATGGCAATTCCTTTCTCCATGCCATTCATCTTCCTCACATTCCATGAAATAATTCTAACACCCATAGTTACCGACACTACCTTACACTACCCCCATCTCCCCTGTTCTTATTTTCTTTCAAATTTTTCCTTCCACTTTTCTCATAATCAATCTCAGACTACAGTTTCTTGAGTTCTTTACTAGTGTCCTCGTGGCCTCTTCTCTTAGTAATCCTTTTCCCCTTTAACTGATTGGCATGATCTTTTCTTGTTTTCAATTTTCGCAAATAAAGTGAAAGCTGCCTTTTCCATCCCTTCAAAGCTGACACCAGTAGCTTTCAAATTCCGCTCATATTTTTAATCACTCTTTTAGACACTCCCTGTCGCCATCTTAATACATGTCTAGTCACCCCGAAATGCCACAAATTCTCAGCCTTCACACCTTTGCTCTTATTGTTGAATTATACATCCCACAGTGTTCGTCACCTTTTTCCTTTTCTCCCTCAAAATAAACAACTAGTGGCGTAGCCTTCGTCAAGTTAACACAATTTGGTTCCTCTGTACAATTGACCCCATTAATCTCCTTTTTGCGCTTATGTATCCACTGTTGGCAAGACTGTCTCCTTATCAACCATCCCTTTATCCACCTCTATGTTGTCTTCTTGGTAGAGTACTTGGACGTTCTTTTCGGTCTTATCTCCTTCGCCTATCAACATCGATGCCACTTACTTTACTCTTATAGCCCTTTGCTTCTTCTCCGATTGAGGATATAGATCTAGGTCAATGCCAATATTCATTTCCGTCATATCTCGATACCTCACCCTTGTATTTATTTTTGACTCGATTCGACATCCATGAGGGATACTGAGCCCAACATTTGAGCCTAATTCTTCTAGGCTAAGCACTTGATGTCGATCCACTTGTTGATCGAAGCCCAAATTGCTCGAAAACATAGAGCGAGTCTAGTCCACATCTTCTGCCAGGCGATTCGACTCAGTAAAATTACCTGCCCCACTACTACTCAGGTCACACAAGTTCCCACTAGTCAAGGGGTGTCCCAGTCTCTCTTTTCCTTTCTTATTTACCAAGCCTAGCCCAGTCTCTAATCCTCCATCTCTCCTGCTCAACTGACCTGTCTTAGGCCTCCAATTAGTCGAGTGTGTCTGTTGGCCACGGCCCATATTAGTTGTTTTCTTCACCTTGTTACCCAGATCTGCCTGAATTGATTGCAAGTACGATACACAACCTTTACCCATGGCTCCCACCACCACATCACTCTCAAGATTTCACTGCATATAATCCTTCCATTTGCTGCCCCGCTCTTTCCCCTACCTTCTGTAGCCAGGTACTTCTGCAGTTCGGACATACAACTTCAATTCCCCTCTTTTGTAGGAAGGCACTCCTGTCAAGACCCATAAGATTCGAAGTCATTGCTCTCTTCTTGCATTCCTCTTTTTTTTTTTTTTCACTCTCTTTTCCTAAAGAACTCTTTGACTAAACCTCCATCACCCAAAGCCATCTCTGTCGTCTGGGACTAATGCTGGTCCAGCTCCTCCTTTTTGTGTCTCAGCCATCCTTAGAGACCTCCTGTTGTTGTTTGAGGCCACTGTAATCAAAGTATCTTCGTCCACTCCCTCCTCATTTTTACACAGCCTTCCTTTCTCTCTGTCGCTAACAAAGAGTCCATAGATACCTAAAACCATCTCTTCTCATCTCCACTCAAGTAGAGAGAGATCCTTTTCCCCTTATTCAGCTCCGCGATATAAAGATCAGCCGTTTTCCCTCTAGTTTCAAATTCAAAAATCTTTTCTATCCTAATGGGGAAGATCTCCATTATGCTCTGTTCTCTTGTCTCTCCGTACACAAATTAGTAAGTTTAAATGAGCAGAACTCACGAGAAAATTGATCAGAAGGAACATGGTTAGACTGGACAGTTATGTTTTGCATGTTGATACTATTGTTTATATTCTTGTTGATGGCAATTGTGATGTTAATGTTAGAACTTGAATGATGGACAATAAAGTTTTTTCGATGTCTTTTTTGTCCTGGTTGGTAAAGTGTGTTTGTTTTCTTGATTTTTGTCCAGGAGAAAGTGCTATGTAGGGTTTGTTTTGAGAGAGAGATCAGTGTGGTTCTACTTCCATGTAGGCATCGCATCCTTTGCAGGTATGATTGTTTATGTTGGTACCACTAGGTTCTTCAATGCTTTTAACTGTTTGAAGGCTCAATCATTTTCTGTTTCTACTGCTTCTCATTTTCCCATGTTGCAGCACCTGCTGTGAGAAGTGTAAAAAATGCCCGATCTGCCGTGAGGCTATCGAGGAGCGCTTACCTGTATATGATGTTTAATTGGTGACTCTCCAGCATTTTTGTAACAATCAGAGTGCACAGAGGAGTCAAGTAACTTAGAGGAGATGTTTATATACAGTTTTCAGTCATACTGTTTAAGCTAATGCATATTGCTGGTTCGAAACTGACATAAACTAGCATCAGGAGATAGAGAATGCAGCTGCTAAAGTTTTATCAAAAGTTAGTCAGCCTTTCCTTTTCCGCACTTAGATGTTGTAAATATGCTCCAATTCTAAGAGAAGACTTCTGTTAGCTTTAGGTTGTAGGTCTCTCTGTGGCCAAACATTGGCACTGTGATTGTGAGGCATGTTTGAAACCAGAACACTAACAATTTTAGCATTTTACAGTGCCAGTTTACGTGTAAAGTTTACCTAGATATATAGAAGTAATATGAAATGGTTGATTGCTTTATTATGGAAGCCTGTTCCTTTCCTTTCTGGAAGCTGAGCTTGACTCTTTGCTAGGAATTTCAGGCTCTGCACTTTGAATATATTTTTATGCTCTCCGCAAAAGAAAAAGAAAACAATTTTTTAATGCTCATCTATGGTGTTTCTTGGTGTTCCCATTGTCAGAAATTAATTTCTGCCTTGTGTTTTTGACAGGGCTAGAAGGCTCTTTTGTTTGTTTCTCCACCTATCAATAAAGTTTTATTTGTGATAAGTAGGCGTTTAAAATTTAATTTAATTTGAATTAATAGTTTAAAATTTATTTAATATTATTTTAAATTTATATTATTTTTTTACTGTTTAATCATATTAAAGTAAAAAATTATGAAAATAAAAAAATCAATACATTTCACATGAACATGTAAAAATGCACAGTTTTTGGGAATTATTGCAATTTTATTACCAAATATAAGAGGCAGTAACAGTGAAGCTCCAACGGCACTGGAGAGTACTCAACACCAAACATCACAACAAACAGAACACAGAGAAAAGAGAGAAATCTACTTGCTCAATTCCATCCGAATAACTACGAAAAACTAAATGCTTTATCGAAGGCATCGCCACTGTTCTCTTGCTTGGAAGAACGATGATCTCTTACGCAGACATGTTGGCAACGGTAGTCATAAGACGACAGGACAGAAGAGAAGATAATGGAGGCTCAATTGCTGGCGATGGTCCCAGCACATCTACTACCACCCTCTCCTCCTCCATGACCATTGCTGCATACTCCTCGAAGCACTCATCGACCGATCGAAATGGCGTTTCTGGGTACAGAGCGCTTACTTCCACATCCGTTGGCTTGTCCATGGAAAATAATTGGCACCCGTCTATGAAGATGTCATGAGTTAATGCTGCCACGATGCTTTCTGGGATACGCATCTCTGCATTTGTGTCACAAAAACATCAAGAATCGTGTCATTTGCTGGTTGATGGGTGATTAATTAAGTTTCCGTGTTTGATATGATGATTATGTATTAACCGATTGTGTTAGTTACGTGAACTTCACCTCTAGCAATGGAAAGCAGATCATCTCCTGTGATGGTTTTTCTGGGGATGGTACGCCCAATCTTCTTCTCCCACAAAGATGCAAGCTCGTTCACGTTCAGCAGATTCTTCTCTGGTTGAAAATGGAGGCTCTTGTTGAGCGTACGGTCATCATCGATCGCTCTTATTGTGAACTTTGCGATATCAGTACCGGCCACGAAGTAGGCTGTCCACGCATGCAACACGTCCACTTCAGTTGACAATTAGTATCATATATACATGATTGGTCAACAAGAGAAAGCTTTCGTGGTACCTTTAACAGTGCCATCGCCGTAGATCTTGAAGTAATCCAACGGAGGGAGAGCATCGGCAGGGTGGATGTTGTCGTGGTAAGGCCAACCAGCAATGGAGTTGCAGCAGATGTAAGTGTATGGTACGGCAGCCTCCTCTATTCTCCTCCTCACCTTCCTCTTCTCGTTGTACATCGACAGCGCCGGTTCCACCGGGTCAGCTCTGTCTATGTCGTGCCCGAACTCAGACGGCAAAAACCTCTGCAAAAGTACAGACCACATATGAACTCATGTCTCGTTGTCTCTTTTGGCTTGAAAATTCTTCAGTTCACAAGACATTTCGTGTAACGTACCTTAACGGTGCCCACAGCTTTGATGGCCTCGACTACGTGGAGCTGCTCCAAAATGCTTTCCGCACCAATGGCGGATATCACAACTTCAATCTTGTGCTCTCTCAGAATTTTCTCCATAAAATCTCTGTCCCCGGCAGAACCCTGAACCAGCAAAGACACGAGCATATTATTACACCTACAGACACAGGCACAATTAAGACAGGCGAGCATATCTATGTACAGAAGACGTGGACGTGTTAATTACATGTATGATGATGGCTCCTCTGAGTCGGAGGGAGTCGATGACTGAGGCCTTGCAGGGAGAAGAGCGGACCAAAACATAGGTGGGTCGACCGGCATCGAGGCTGGCTTCCGCAATGAACCGGCCTATGAACCCTGTGGAACCGATGATCAAGGTCCGACCGGCCTCCAAAGAAGTTGGAGAAGAGCCATTGCATGTGCTGGTGAGCTTCATTTTATTATTTTAATTTCAAAAAAGATAGAAAATTAACAGCAAGGAAAGAAGGAAGGGTGAGTTCCTAGTACAAAGGTGGATTAGGCTATATTTGTATATATAGAGGCGACAAGTGTGCCTTCTTTGCTTCGGGTGGAAGGCAGTGTTTGGTACGGTCCTTTTCTCTTTAGGTGTGAGAGAGTGGTAGGTAGATTTTTAGATGGCGGGAATACATGGTTCGTTGGCTTGGAAGGGTTGCTCTCTTATCAAAATCACATCTAACAGTCTCCATGTTTTTTTCTGCTTTTTTCAAAGGAGAAAAGAAAGTACTATATCTAGAAAAGTATTCTTTTTTCATTTCTTTTATTTTTTTAATTTTTCAATAAATTTAAAAAATTAAATTATACCCATTTTTTAATTGAAACTCTATTATATCAATTTAATTAATTATATATCTAAATTTAATCTAAATTAATTAAATCTTTACATTTATCTATTTTGCATTTATTAATCTTTTTCACATTATGAACATATATAGTTATGAAAATTGGGTTGTCGATCTGATTATTTATTTATTTTTTAAATGTTTCAATCACAATTTAATTTTTATTAAAAAAGTAATGTCATTGGGACATAATTTATTACAATTATTTATTGATTTTTTTGTTAAAAGAATTGGTTTTGGTGGACTTAATGATATGAGATAGAGATTGATTTTGCAAAATTGGAATCATTACATTATAACCCATTTACAAGACTAGTCATATTCTCCCTTGTACTCAATTAGGGTTAGGATGTATGTATACGTAGACCTAATTTAAAATTAAGAGTGAATTGTGACTTGAAATGGTAAGCTTGAATTAATTATATTTGCATGTCTTTAAATGGAATATATTAGCACATGGGCTCAAAATTAATTAAGAAAAAACAGATTTCACCGCCGACACATAATGCTCTCTCTCTCTCAAAATACCTAATAATCAATGTATTTAACAATCAAACCCAATTTTGATTTGATTTTATGATTTTTGCTTCTTGAAAAAAAAAAAAAAAGAAATTAAAGGTGACTCTTAGATATTGGCTTGAAGGGTAGGTGTCTAACACCATCATGTCAACATTAAAGTCCAAAAATGAACAAAGAATCTCATATTATGCCATGTAAGTAATATGTCATACATGCATGCATGTATACGATAGTCACTAACTTGATTGCAACAGAAATTAATGTTCTAGTACACCTACCTAGGTGACCCGTATTGACTTCGCAATCTTAAGCTTACCATATACAATACACCAAAATGAACAATTTATGCATCGAAAAGAGATAATTGTCTAAAGTAAAAATATATTTCTAAAAAAAAATTAAAAAAAAACATTATTTTTCATTTGGGTGCTCACCTTCTTTTTTAAATTGTTTAAATTATATATTTTCTAATAATTTTAAAATACACTATGATGAGTTATTCGGTTTTATAGATCTTTTATCTTGTTGAGTTTAATTAAAGAATCATTTTTTTTGAACTATAATTTAATTTGTTTGGTTTAAACACATAACATAGTTACATAATTGCTAGGATTTTGATATCAATTAGTTATTCTTTAATTTACTTTATTTATTTTGTGATATACAATTTAGAAAAATATCTATTTAGTTATATTTTTATCTGAATTATGTAGACATTTAGTTAAACTAAAAAAAAAGGTAATATTAAACATTGATATTTAATTAATAAATTAATCGGTATGATATTAGCTCTTTCAATTTTCACAACCTAATATAGTAACAAATATTTTCAATTATAAAACTTGTTTTCAAAACAAGATGAAGATTAATTTTTTATTGATTAAATTACCACTTAAACAAAAGAAATTTGTTGATTTAAATTGATTTAATTTTTTTTTAGAAAAATGAGTTTGATAGTATAAAAATTTGTAATAAAAAATTTAAATTATATTTAGAAGGATAAAAATCATTATATCTCTTATTAAATATATAGTTAGTTTTAAATTAATAACATTTTCTTATACTCTCTTGGTTTCTTTTCCCCCTTAGTCTTTAATCTAAAAAAATAAAAGAAATCCTCAAATTGACAGTTGGAAGTGAAATTAAAGTTATTGATATTGTTTTTTTTTTAAAAACATTAATAACTAGAAAATCACATTATTTTAGTAATTATTAACAATTAAAAATATAATTGGTAATTTCTGTATTTAAAAAATCCAAGGGGAATTAACATTATCAGAATATAATATTGAGATCAAATTTTATTATTATTTTTATAAAAACAGATAGAATCATGTTTGTTTCTGCCTCATAATGGTTCACATGTTTTGCAGATGTTCTTGGAATATATCGCTATTCTCCCATTAAAGGAAAGTCAATGCAATATTAAAAATACTGTTATTATTTTGTCAAAAAGTTAATGTTAAAACAATATTAATTATTACCTTTAATTAGCCCATTAAATCATTCATTTTCTCCGTTTTACCATCTTGATTTTGGATTTGGGTTATAGGTCATTTCATTAGTAGGAATAACATATTTATTAAATTATTTTACATTTTCAAACATCAATAATTTTCATATTTTGTATATTTTTAAAAAGTTATGACTATCAAATATAGATTTAGAAAATAAAAAAAATTTATACAAGATTAAAAATATCAAATTACCAATTATATCTCCTCTTAAATTATCCTGAAAAATAACCCAAATGTATACATCCCATCGACCCCATATCACTTCAAAAGAATATTATCAATTTTACTATATAATTTATTGCAATATAATCTAATTTGAAATTAGACGCTCCAACCCTTTTTGTTTTTCTTAAGCAAAATTTATTTTGATAACGGATTTAATTGGATTCCATATAAAATAAAAGTGTTATGCAATTTTAATTGTAAATTTCATCCTATGAGTTCAAGTTCATGCGTACCTTAGACGAAGTAATTAATTTTATAAATTACATCGTTAATATTTTAAAATTATTGTTATTTAATCAAATTCTGAAAACAATATCAAATGGATCATATTATAAATTAATTTTTTCAATTAATTTTATTAATTTATTCATCAATAGATAGTTTGATTTAAAATATTAATTATTGTGTTAAATTGATACGAGTTAATATGCTTTTTTTTAAAAAAAAAATTAATAAAAATCTTGAATCAAAAACTAATATGAATAATTCTAAATTCAACTAGCAAGCAACATAAGAGCACTCGTACGGTCCGATCACAAAGACGGAAAGTACACCCGGCAGACCGTACCATGGAAGCCACAAAATAAACTGATTGCAGTTGGCCTTATCATTATATTGACGTTGTAATGTGTTGTACTGCAATATTATTAGGTACAGAAAGTGGCCAAAAATATAAATGCATTTTGTTTTTATTTTAATTTATGGAATTATGGTAGCCAATCATCCATCATTTTAATCCAATTATATGATGGAGTGATCCATAAATTATTTTTTTAATTAATTTTACAGGAAAAATGGGTTCATATTCATTTTAAAAAGTAATATAAGATAATTTTTTTTACCAGATTTATTAATGGTCAGTAAATTATGAATAATCATCAATTGATTGTAACTCATTAAAAAAAAATGTAGATCATTAACTAAAGTACCGCGATATGAAAGTAGCTTACAGAGCAATCACTGTTTTTAAAATCGAATCATTTATTGAAAAAACAAAAAGGGTAGCATATTTGTTTGAAATTCTTATGCACTAACTAACCTGTTAGCTATGAGAAAGGATTTCTAGCAAACTTGCTTTCATAACCTATCCATCCAATAACTAGTGATTGCAATTAATTTTTAGTTATGCATATCTTAAGCATATGAATTGATTTCGAAAAATTTCTTTTTATTAAATAAATTTGAGTTTGAAAGATATAATAAACAATAGTGTTCTCATAACTGCCAATTTTATCACATAAATCTCTTCATTTAATTATCATTATTGAATGCTACTTGAAAATATTAGATAGTTAGATGTGGACACATGGAGAAAAAATTCTAGGGAATGATGATTGATGAGTGTTTAATAGAAACTTGCAAGACGAACCCTTCGATGCTCTGGTTAATATAAATTTTGAGATAATATGGTTATGAAGAAGATAGTTTTGATATGTCATACCTGAACTCCTACTTTTATATCACGAATGAAGAGCATATTCGTCATTTACATGGGATAAGGCTTATCCTTATAGTTATCTTTGACTTGCAAATTATGTCTTGTTTGCAATACCTAGTTTATTATAAGTGAACTTTGACCATGTGATCGCCCGACTAACACATCAACATTGTCTTTGTTGATAGAGGTCTTCTACATTTTAACCCATTTAGCTTTATTGTTTGGTGTGACTTATTAGAAAATATGTTTCCAGATTGATTAGATCTTACTGGTCCATTTACTGTGGGTCCTTGTTAAAGGCTTGATTCAAATATTACATCATTAGAAGTCCTTTACTCCTTTAGTTGAAGGAGTTGTCTTGACGTGCTTTAAGTTAAAGGAGTAAAATAATGTGACAAACTATTAGTCCCAAGTTGTAAATTTGGCTTGTTAGTCAATATGCTTCATGAATTATAAAATCATATTGGGAGGTTTCCAATTTTCCATAAATATTTTCTGTAACATTTTTTTGTAACTTGACACTCATTATCATTTTGAAAGTACGGGAGATTTATAGATTGACAGTCTGTATGGCTTGCGGACTTTCTTAGTCTGCTTGCACCTATAAACTATGTCAGTCTGTATGAAATTTATTTGCCTTGTGCAAGCTTCCTTTTTATTTTCAATGTCCCTTATGTATTCCCAACATAGTGATAGATGGTTTGTGCTATTCGAGACTCCTAACACTTTATGCTCTATGAAATTATTTGCATGCTTCAATTTTGAGAAGACTTGATTGATGCACTTGGGTCGTTTTTTGTTACTTTGAGCTTTGTGAGATGTCTTTTTAATTCTTATCATTAGGTTATTGCCATATGTCATGTGGTGTTTGGGTTGCTTCTTTATAAATAATTCTATTTTCCTTTACCATGTATCCATTCATTGTTCTTCAACTTCCCATACTTTGATAATTTCTTTTTCTCTCTTTTTTTTTCAGTTTTCTCTTGAACCTTCTTACTCTTCTATGGTTGAGTTTGCAGCTGCCTCAGTCCCTCTCATTTACTGACTGCAGCCAGGTTAAAATCCTTTAGGTTTCAATATGAGCTTAGTAAGTTCATCTCAATGTACCTGCCAGGCTTCAAGACAAAGCTTGTGATTTTCATTGACACTGTTCTTGTATGTACGAGGAGTCCTTGATAGGATTAGGCTCCTTTACCCTAAGTTTGTATGGGAACTTTGTTCTTACTTTTAGGTGTCTCCTTCCTAGCTCACCCCTAAGAGTTAGTATTTCATAACTGGTTACCTAGGTACCATTAGCAAGGCCAGGTTTAATTACTTTCTTATTGATGTCTTTACTAAATTCTTATACCTCAAAGCCTCTTTGTCTGGATGGCATTTTTTTAAGGTTAGGCCTTGTTAAAGGATTTTTAGTGCCCCTCCTTATGATCTTGACCATTAGAATCGAAAATCTTTTATGTCTCTTGGAATCACATATACCCAAATAGCCTTTAAGTGAGGTACCGATCCTTTTTTCGAAGAAAAAGCTCTTTTTCTTTCCAACCATTGTAGCTAAGAGGTCTTTGAGGCTCTTTATAATTGTCTCGCCATTTGCCTTTATGAAGCCATTGATTGGTTTATTTTATATCATGTCTATAACTCTATTTCTAGGTTGACCCATCTATATCTTTTGGCTCCATTGTTTTTTCTTTCTTTTTCCTCCGATGATGAGGTGAAGATCATTGGTTAGTCATCTTTCTCTATAATTTTTTTTATGCCTTTGTTCTTGGGAATTAACTCAATTTTCTTTGCTTTTGTAGATCTTTTAAAGTTTGATACCACTACTTAATGTCAAGTTATTGTCAAGAGATGCCATTTTTTGAAGTCATGTTGTCACAGTTCAAGAGCATGTAAAACGCAAAGCAATGTAGGTGCAACAAGGTCTTCCTATTGAAAAGGGAAGAGATAGTCCACTAGTTTTATGACATTATTCACTTTACTACTTCATTTTCTTTGACAATACATCGATTATGATGGTAATTGTACCAGCTGTGATGACAGTGTCGACCATCGCTCTTTCCATTATTATTTTGCCATCACTAAGGACAATCTCGATGGTGTTTATAGCAATGACATGATCATCGTCGACACCTATTTATATTCCTACATGACCAATATAGACTTTTGACATCGTGAGGAATAATAGAATGGAATTTAATATAGGTAACCTTGTCAGTTTGTCTGCTAACATGGTATGGCTAGATGCTTATTGAGACGGTAGTGGTGGCTGTGGTTCAAATGGGTCAGATAAGCTCTCAATCTTTTTTTCTCTGATATTTAGTTTTCTCATCTTTCTCATCCTTTTTTTTTCCTTATTTTTGTCTTTTTTAGGTCGCTTTTGATATCCTTGTTGTAATGAAATACCTTTTCTAGATTGAAGGTGAAGAAGAGAAAAATGTTGAGGCCTAACTCGTGAGTTGCCACAACAAGCTGAGAACTACTGCCACCAGTATGGAGTTCAAGAGGGGAGACATGTGTAGACATGTGTTCTTAGTGTAGACATGTGTTCTTAGTGTAGACATTTGAAAGAACACTCTCTTTAGTATGATCTTAGTGTAGACATGTGTTAGGTAGAAGGTCAAAAAATTGGCATATCCCTAGTTACAAGTTACTAAATTGGTGGGTTAGATATCATCGTTTTACCTTGACTTCAGGGGTTATTTGTCATCAGCCCCTGAGAAGACGATGAAGGCTTACAAGGCATCTATAGACTGCTTTAAAGAAAAGAAAAGATTTTTTTTTTAATGCTTATATCACCACCTTTTAGAATGTGAAGAGATAGTTAAGAATTGCTCATCTGGAGTGAAACGTCGACTTCGTCAATTAAATAGACTGTACAGTGACTCTTCCTTCTCCAATGTTTAATGTCTTAGTTGAATTAATCGAGGAGTCCATCGATAGCATTTCCTAAGGCCTTGTTAACTTAGACCAGGACCTTCATTTATTGCTTTCTTTTTCACTTTTAACTTACATTCTCTTTTTTGTTATTAATGAAGAACTATTGGCTTCCTTTTTGATAAAGGACTTTTTACTTCCTTTCATTTATCTTCCAATACTTAATTAAAATTTAGGCTTCTCAGCATGGTCTTTGTCTTAATGCTTTTTAAATCTCTTAGCCTCAAAATTATGAGACTTTCCATGAAAACTTGTTAGCTTTTTATGGCTCTTGGGCCCTTGGTCGTTGTGGCCCATGTCAGTATAATCTATGCCTTAGTTTGGTTTCATGAGCTAGGTTCTAGATACTGATCGATGGTAGTGTGCAAGTTTACTCTTACAGATTAAAGGTAGCTAGCATGTTGGATCTTGGACATTAGAGGCAATTTGTAAGCTTGTCCTTACGAATTGAAAGTAGTTTGTAAGATGGTTTTTACAAACTGAAACCAATCAATCTTATATTGAGTGGATGTTATAGATTAGGTCTTAGCGAGATTTTTCTATCACTTGTCGAAATTGATGGATTTTTCTACTATTTTTGTGGATCTTTGCGGGATCTTACTATTACTTTCTAAGACTTAGGGACCTTTAAATAAAAAATTTAACATCATAAATTTTGCAAGTGGATGAATGGTAGAATACCTTGGTTTCATTGATACTTCCTTGTCATTATAAGCACCTTACTAGTAATACATTCTTAAGTTCTCAATACTTCAATTCTTAAATATTTTCCTACTATTTAGGGTGATCATCTTATAAATTCCTACTTCACAATGTTTATTATCTTATAAAGACCTTCCAAATTGGGAGCTAGTTTTCTTGCGACTTTTTATGGTTTTACTACATTAGTTTTTTGCATCACCAAGTTTCCAAGAACTTTCTTTCTTTGACCTTTTGATTGTAACAGTGAGCCATTTTTTGCCAATAAGTTGCGACTTTGATTCTAGTTTGTTATTTATATTCCTCTAGTAGATCCAAGTTGATGTGTAAGTCATCAATGTTTCTTTCATTATCGTAAGCCTTTACTCAAAGTGACATTATTCTTATTTCGATTGGCACCATTGCTTTATAGTTTTCTAAAACAAAAGACAAAGATGTTTCTTTTATCTTCGCTTTACTTGTCATTTTATATGCCCACAGGATGGCATATAGTTCTTCTTCCCAGACTTTTTTTCCATTATCTAGTTTGGTGTTGGGTGTTTAAAGGATGGGTCTATTGGTGACTTTTTCTTAATCGTCAACTTATGGGTATCTAATTAGGGTGAATCGTAAATTAATCAACAACTTTTCATAATTAATTTTAAATTTTGTACTTTAGAATTGAGTCTCATTTTGATGATGATGGTCTTAGATATTTTCAATCTACAAATTATTGACTTCCAAGTAAATTCTCACATTTTATGCACTGTAGTGGTAAAAATTACTTTTACCTTTACTTATTAGGTGAAGTAGTTGATCATCACCACTATCAACTTCTTTTGCCCTATAGCCATTAGGAATGTTCATAGTAGGTCCATTTCCTATTGAGTAAAAGGCCACAAGATCACCATTGGGTTCGCTAGTGTTATTGCCACGTTTGGCAAATCAACATGCATTTAGCACTTTTCACACCTCCTAACATACTTTTTGCCATTTTATTTTGACGTGGGCTAAAATAGCCTTGGCTTAGTATTTCGTATGATAGGGATTGAGTTTCACAAATTTCTTTATGTACTTATGTCAATTTGTACTCTTGTTTTTGTGGGGCCAAGCAATGAAGCAGAGGGAGCGTGAAAGATCATTTATGTAGCTTATCATCGATGATGATGAACTTGGCTGCCCTGACTCTTAACTTTTAGGCATCCACCTTGTATTGAGGGAGTTCATTATCCTTCCAGAATCGATAATATGGTGTGATCCAATCATCAAGTGTTGATATTAGTAAGACTTGTTTTTTGTCTATGCTCGAGGACTTAAACACTTTCATCATGGCATCCTTGACATGGCTAGTGTATAAAGTTGCTAGATTAGACAAGGTGTTAGCTTGAATAGTGTCTTTCCTTTGAATTTGGTCAATTCTTCATTTTTAAAAACTTCTAAAGATCTCCTTGACCTTTTCTTTGTATTTTGCCTTTTTTTTTTTTCTTGGGCTTTGTACTCCCTTAATCGGGAGTCATTTTTCAACTTTGGCTTCACTTATTTGGATTTTCTTAATCAGTCTCAGTCTAATGAAGAGAGCATTGTAATCCTTCTCATTATTGGATTTTAAGAATTCCAACTTTATTGCATAACGATACTCAATTCCTTTAAGGCCTTTTAATAGAATGCTGGCTTCGCTTCCCGTCCTTTTTGCAGCATATTAACTTATAATTCGAACTTATATTCTTGACTATCTTCTTGATCCTTCACTCTTTTTTCATCCAAATCATTGTTTTTTTCCTCAAGGTTCGCCACTAAGGGCTTTTTCAGCTTTACTTAGTGATTAACGGTGGTGCATTTTACAATGAAGTTCATCAAGGCTTGACCTTTGATGGTCGTTATAAGCTTGTATATATGTTAAATTCATTAAGTTCCACTGACTATTTTACGGTCCTTCTCAAAGTCTTCAGTTTATTCAAAATCTATCAGAGTGGTTGATCGATGTTGATGACTATGAGATATGCTTTAAAGTATGCTCGTAACTTCCTAGTTGTAGTCATAAGAACAAAAGCAATCTTGTCAAGCTTGGAGTATCTTACCTTAGGTCCTTAGAGCACTTTTCTTACTTAATACGTTGGCTTTTGGATCTTCTCTTTTATCTTTAGTAACAGAACACTTATTACTTCATTGATGACCACAAGATATACATAATGCTCCTTATATGGCTCTGGTTTTGACAATAATTGTGGATTCTAAAGGCAGTTCTTGAGTTTCTCAAAGGCCTCTTGACACCTTGATATCCATTGGAAATTCTTGTTTGCCTTAATACTTTGAGAAAAGAAAAGGATAATGATCCATGGATTTAGACACAAATTTGTTTAGAGCAACTAACCTCCTCATTCGTCGTTAGACCTCCTTGACATTCTGAAGGACCTCTGTATTAACAATGGCTCTAATCATTTCAAGGTTGGCTTCAATCCAACATAAGGTTACCTTAAATCCTAAGTACATCCTTTTCGAAAATTCGAAGGCGTATTTGTTGGGGTTGGGCTTTATGTTTTTCTTACTTTTGATAATGAGGTTGTCCTCATGCACTTCCACATTCTTACCTAGCTACATGTTGAATACATAGTTGACAAGGCATTGGTATGTGACTCTTGCATTCTTCAAGTCAAAGGGTATCATCCTGTAATAATAAGTACCCATGTTAATCATAAATGAGGTTTCCTTTTTCATTACCTAAGTCCATTCTATCTAGTTGTATCTGTAGTAAGTGTCCATGAAACTCATTTACTATCCCAAAGTGTTATCCACTAGTTGGTCTATCCTTGGTAATGGATATCTATCCTTTAAGCACACTTTCTTAAGGTAAATGAAGTTAATGCACATCTACCACTTTTCATTGGATTTTTTTACCATGACCATGTTTGTAAGCCACTTTAGGTATCATATTTTTTTTAGGAACCTTGCCTTTAATAGTACTTTTAAGCCCTTCTTAGCCATCTATTATTTTTCTTCAAGAAAGTTGCTTGTTTTTTCAACAAACCAATTTGATGGTTGGATTTGTTCTTAACTTAGGAAAGATTATCTTTGGTTTGATGCCGAGTACGTTCGTTGTTGTTAATGCAAACATTAATTAGATTTTAAAAACTTTAATTGATAGTCCTACTCTTACTTTTTGAGTTTCGTGCCAACTTTAGTGATTTGGTTGTATTCAATTATTCCATTGCCTCAATTTATGCCAATTACCTTTTAATATTGTGAAGTAAACTAATCTAGTATATCACTAAAGGCTTTTCCTTTAGTGATATCAAGTAACATTGATGCATTATTTGCTAATCTCCTTTCATTATGGCTACCTACAGTAGGGAACTTCATTACTAGATGGTATGATGATCTGATGACTTGCAAGGTATTCAAACTTGACTATCCAATTAGTGTGTCATAAGTCGATACACTTTCACCACCAAGAAATCCACTATGATCATGTTTTATGTCAGAGCTATTCCACTTACGATTGGTAGGGTAGTGACAACTTCAACAACCATATTATATGTATAAAAAGCTCTCAGTTAGGTATAGAATGGTCTTAAACTCTCTCTACTCAAACCCATCCTTTTAAAAGCTTGATAATACGAAATATCAAATGAACTTCCATAATTAACTAAAATTATTTTTAATTTTATTTTTTTAACCATTCTCACGGTGACTAATAGTGGGTCTTGGTGCAGGGTAATAATGCCTTCTAAGTCTGCATTGAAAACACTTACAACACTATCCATTCTAGAAAATTTTTGAACCTTATAATACCCTTTTTTTTTTTTTTGCATATGCCTTTCTTTTTGATGATGTTTCTTCTTCGGATAATAATCCGTCGGTTATCACATTCACACTCAATTCATCGACAATGAAATTAAATCCTAGATGTCTTTGTCATTGTTGACCATTTGCACATTCTGCTAAAGTTAAGCAACCAGCTCATCTTTCAGTTTTCCTCTTTTTTTGGCTTCTGCTTTGTAAAAGCCCTTGGGCCCTTTCTAGTTGGATACATAATGCATATGAAGGTCAAGATAATCTAATTTATTTCCTCTCTTGTATCTACACCACTCTTATGACACTGCATTATTAAATTGAAATACACTTTTCTAAGCCAATGTATCATAGAATACCTTGTGAAAGATAAAATCGTCACGCCTGTAACAGTTATTATAAAAGAAATCCATTAGGTTATCTTTATTTGATTATGAAAAAAACATAATTTAGAAAGAGAATTAAAAATAAACTTTGAATAGGAAGTCATGTCCATTAGCTCTACTACATCAAATAATAGAATGTTTAAAAATTAGCTTGTAGAAGGAAAAAATTTAATTAAAGCAAAACTTGTCCTTTAATTAAAAGGTACTAATGCTTTAATTTTTTATGCTTAGTGTAGATTATATAACTGCAAGATATTAATCTTCACCATTACATTAAAACTTAGCAATTAAATCCCTAACTTCCAATTCTTTTAATTCAAAGGCATGTTTGAAAACTCCTTAGTAACAACATTGTTAACAAATACATCAAACAATAAAAAAAAAAACACTTATCTTACTTTGACACTACAAGCATACTGTTTTCTTTGAAAAAAAATTTGAGTTGATAAAATGTGATCTTTTTGTGATAAGAACATTTCTTTAGCGAGACGTTCTTGATGAAGAAAATCAACCTCTTCTTGACTACAGAAGGCATGCGACACAGTAGCTAACAAAAGTGATTCGTACTTTTTTTAAAACCAATATAATATTCTTAACATCAATAATTTTTGATAAAAAAATATCCCTAACATCAATTATTAATGTATGCCATCAATTTGAATTTGAGATTAAGCGAAAAAAATGAATATGAAAGAGAAAGGAGAAAGAGAATGCATACATTTTTGAAACATGTGACACCTCAAGGATTATCAAGACGTTTAAGCTCAACATTTATAACCAAACTTCCAATAGGATTTGATTGGATATCAACCTGTTTTACCAAAAGAGTAAGATGAAAAATACCTTGCCTTCGAGATAAATATTAAGAATGTAAGACCAAAGATACATTTGCATCAAATTAAATTAAACCAAACTTATAGCTAGTTAACAGTTTCTATTAAATAATTTTCTAAAGAATCTTCTGAATTTAATTACTTACAATCTGGCACACCTTATGCTTTGGCTTCCTAAAAGAAACTACTTGGTGGAAAAACTTGAGGGAAGAAAGTTCGACACCAACCAAACAACCTTCAGTAACATAAAGTATATAATGCAAAAGTATTCCTTATGCATTAGCATCACAACATAATGCAATAGAATAATTACCGACTGTAGTTCAGTACACCTGCATATTGGAATATGGATGATGCAATTTTAAGTGCAAACTAAATATTAACACCAATCGCATAAGTCTCCAAGCTAGAAGAATAATTATGCACACAACCTCTAAGTATTATCAGATTAATCTCCATATAGATCTCACCAAATTACAAATAAATTTAAGAAAACAGTTTTGGTGTTAAGAGTTGACATACATACCTCCTCAAGAAGAAAGACTTAAAACTAAAGCATAAACCTTAAAGTAATCTTTTTGTAAACATAAAACTAATAATTATCAAGTAAAATTGAGAAATTCATATTTGCATTTTTATCAACACAAGTGATAAGGAGCTTATAATCCTCAATACATTTATCTTTAACTAATTAGTTAAGGCCTTAATATCAACCACCATAGTGTTCGATCTAAAACGAAGACAAAAATAGATTGCAAAAGAAAGAATCAACCCGAGTCCATTTTACATCACTACTTAACTAAAATGTGAAGGAAAGAAATCTTCAAATTGGTTAATTTCTATTGGACTTAAACTGTGGCTAGAGGAAAAGCAAGAAAGAATGAGAGATTTGAAAGCTAAATCTTACCTAGACTAAAAGGAGATTCTCTGTCGATTGGATTTATTGGTCAGATTTATGACCTAATAAAAGCCAAACATGTGCCTTCTTATGGTGCAAGTCAACTCTCACGCAAAATAAACTCTTTTGCCCAAAGTAGCTCTAGGAAGAAGATGATTCAAATGTAAAAGATGTGGTTTCAAATCTGCCCTTCTATGTCTTCTACTTTACACACACACATATACATAATTTTAAATCATAATATAAATAGTTTTATTGAGATTAAATAAACAAAAATACTTTATTGTTTATATATATATATATATATATATAGGATTTTAAATCATAGTGTGAATAGTTATATATATATATATATGACTTTAAATCATCGTGTAAATAGTTTTATTGAGAACAAAGAAACAAAAATACCTTATTGTTTAAATGGTTGAAAGCTTAATCTTAAGTTTTAAACCCACACCCTTAAACTTTTTGTTTAAATGTTTTTCAATTAAATTTGTTTTTAATTATTTTAAAAGATTATATGTATATATAAATTATTAGATAAATATAAAAATAACTATCAACTCATACTTTTTTAATTCAATTTTTAATTTATTTTAATTTTAATTTGTTTAAAAATTTATCAATTTGATTTAAATTGGATCTTGATCCAAAAATAACTCAAATGAATTTTAACTTTTATTTTGAATTAATAACTCAAATTTGAATAATTTTAGAGCATAAACTTTTCTTATGAATTTCTTAAACTTTTCATATTATAAAATTTTTAAAACATATTTTTAATTCTAAAAAATTTTGAAATTTTTTGTGATAAAAGTTTGAACGTTTTTCTACATATGTGATTAATTTGGAGTCAAAATTTGTTGTTGGCATGAAAAACAATTATTTAAACTATTTTTAGTAAAATTTAATAAAAAATAAAATATTATCATGAAAAAAATAAATTAATCAATATATAAGTTTATAGGGTTCATTGTGAACTATTATTAGTTTTATAATGGTCATTTCTAATCGTTATACATTTATGACGGTCTCAAAAAGACCATCATAGATAATTTATTTATTTTTATTTTTTGTGATGGTCTTAAAAGTCTGTCATTATTTTTATCTTTTATGACAGTCTTAAATGTCGGTCATAAAAAATTATCATCTTTTCCTCTTTTCTTTTTCCTTTAGTAGTGCGAAGCTAGTGAAGCCTTTAACTCCTTTTCCTCCTCGGCTTTCATTAATTTTAGTAATTGGCATTAGGCTTCTAATTACTTTTGTGATCCACTTCCTGATTAGTATATTTTTTTGCCTTAACTAATAACTCCTCAAGGTTCTTTAAGGTTTTTTTGGTCCAGTAGTTCTTCGTTCATCACTGACACCACCACTGACTGATTTAATTAAGCTTTTCATCTTTAGGGTTGTGACAATAAACCTTTTGATGTAAGTCCAAAGAGATTCCATAGGCTGCTGCTTAACATGAAACAAGTTGGTTGTCTCTTGTTTTCTAATCATACTATTCATAAAATATCATAGGAACATCTAAGCAAGGGACACAGAATAATTGATAGAACTAAGAAGGAGGGAATTATATCATTGCTGAGCAGCTTTCATTAAGGTGACGAGAAAAGCTTTATATTTCATGGCGTTTGACAATCTTTAAAGTTTTTCCATGATTATAAATCTCTCAATATGGTTCCTCGAATCCTTTCGGTCATTAAATTTATCAATCTAAGGTGGTTTAAACTTTAATGATAGTGCTTCTACGAGGACCTCGGCTGCTAATGGGCACTTGTGCTCCATTTTATCAAGATCGTTCTTGTCAATCTAAGCGTTCATGAAAAACTGTATGTGCTTTTTAGTCTCACATATTCTTTCTTTATAGGATGACAAGAGGTATATGAACACTTATCTGCCACCTTTTTCCCCTTAACTTGTGTAGTTATTTCTTCATCTTTATTTTATTATTTTAGTTCATAATGGTTTTATGCCACCTCTTTTGCTGTCTTAGGTAACAGTGAGGCTAATGGCTGATGCATTAAAGGTTGAAAGTGGTGTTGTCCTTTTATAAAAATTTTGTTGGTTCACTAAAATATTAAGAATGCTAATGATTTGGTCCACATATTAGCTTGAATGTGCCAACATATTAACTTAGGGAAGCATGGGATAAGGATAGGGAGGAAAAATGGCAACCCTGACTTAGAGATAAAGCAAAATGGTGGGTCCATTGTGTAAGATAGTGTAATGGTTGGAGGTAAGATCGTATGGAAGTATGCCCATTGAAGTCATGGGAGGAGACACATGGCATGGGAGGTAGTGCCAACCTCAAAGATTGTTCCCATGTTATTGCTCACTACGGTGGGCACAAGGTCGTAGTACCTATGAGTGGTGTTGACAAGAAAATAATTAAGGGTGCATCGCGATAGAGGGTAGGGTAGACTGGGTGGCGACATGGGCTATCAAAAGTGGATTTAAGGATAAATTGGTTTCATGGTTCTCCATTACTTGACTAGTTGAAAAGGTTTTTGGTGGCATAGTTTTTGAAGTGATTATGTAATCGATTACCTTTTTGTTGTAATTTTCATAGATGATGCTAATGATGCCACTTGAAATATCAAGTAGATAAATGTGAACATGTGAAGGAAAAATCTCCAAAAAGTGATGATTGATGAGTAATTTGTGGGAACTTGCAACATAAAGAAAAAATCAAAGGTCGTCACTAGTGTGACCGAGGTACCTTTCGCACTCCAAATAATGTTGATTTTGACGGAGTATAGTTATAAAGAAGACATGTTGGGTGTATCATACTTAAGCTCTTGTTTTTATATTATAGTCAAAAAGTATATTGATCATTTGTATAGGATACACTATATCTTTGTAATGATCTTTTGACCTCCTGATTATATCATATTTATTGGTCCTTAAATTTATCATAATCGATGGTTGACCATGCGGTCGTTTGATTGGTACATTAATATTATCCTCGTTCATAAGAAGTTTTTTGCAATTTCACTCACTTACTTTTATTGTCTGATTTAACTTTTTAAAAGGCATACATCCTGATTGATTGAGTTATGTGGATTTATCTATTGTGAATGCTTCTAAGGGGCCAGATTTCAATATCATATCATCAATTTTTATATATTGACTATTATATGTGATATAAATTCCATGGATTGATCTTAAAAATGAAAATAACTAAGTGATGAAAACAATGACTACCTATCGAGCTCTAGCTTTATGCAAAAAGAAATAGGCCAACTAGTCATTATATAATTTTGAAATAAAATTTTTGAAAAAGAGCATAAAGCTCTGATTGCATGCAAAAGAAATAAATGCAATGAGTTATCATATAATTAGAAGAGTATAGTTGAACTCCATTAGCAGAATGTTTACAATCTGATGTTAGAAAATTAGAAAATAAAAATAAAGTATTTGAATGACTAATAATTGGCAAATGAATTATATGAATGAGTACTGATTGATAAATGAACTACATGAATGACTCTGTGACTTATTATTTGAGAATAAAAAATCATGTGTTTCATCGATCAATAAAAAAAAAAAATAATTTTACCAAAAACATGCATCATATACCAACTAATAAAAATAAAAAAAATAATAAAAAAGCATTCAAACTAGTTATGGACATGGAAATGTGTACATAATTTTGTAAGAAGAAGATGTATGCCTGATAGAAAAACATCATGAATAAGACATAATTTTGTTATTATTACCTTGCCTAGGAATCAAGTGAAGTGATAAAATAAAGCTTCCTAGTACTTTTAATTGAGATGATTTATCTTAACTAAACAATAAGACTACCATTGATAGATAAATAATAAACCCGATTTGTACTTTTTACATTTTTATGAGCTTACAAATCGAACAATAATGAAAGTAATGTTGCTTTTGCTTCCTCCTATATAGGCTTCTTATTCCATTGTTTTGGATGGTGTCTTTAGGTTTGTTATATCTTACACTGTAGCCACAACATTCTAAAAGCAAACAAGAAAGCAATTGACATCCAAATAATTAAGATGTAAGATAAGATGAAAAAATGCTACAATGAATTAGGTAAATGATTTATAACACTATTATCTCTTCAAAGAATTAGTGATAAGTTTGAATTCCTAAATGAAAATCTAAATTACTAAAATGCAAATTAAATAAATTTGTTTCAAAAATGAAAAGACATTGTAAATTAAGGGGAATATTAAAGGATTCAAAAGTACTATATATGTCTTGGTCACAACTTCACCTTAGAGGCATACCTCTTTTCAAATGAAAACTCTCAAGATACAACATTGTACAATTAATTGGATTAGCTACATAAGTGGAACAGAGAGCTCATAGAAATATTCCACCAAACAATAAAAATGACATCTCCATTGACTTTGGTTTGCTAAATTATATCATTAAATTCAGCTTCACATGTGTTGATATTTGCTAACTGTTTTGCCACCTTTTTCAACCTTGCATTGTTTTGCAATCTTTTATTCACCAAATATAAATCCTTAAAATATATAAGTGATTCAATTGCAAAATGTGTCAAACTCGTTTTTGTGTTGGACAAATAATGATTATAAACTAATAATTACACCTAAAAAATAAAATTTATTAATAATTTAATTAAGTAGGCCTAAATATAAAATTTGTTAGCCTTAATAGGTTGATCAAAATATAATCTGTTTATAATATTAATAGATTGGCCAAAATACAGTTCATTTTTAATTTTAATGGACTGACTCAAATATGGTTCGATTGTGGTCAAATGATTAACCTTAACAAATTTGTTTATCGGGTAGCTCGTTTCATAATTTTAAGCTCATGACCTAGTTTTATTATTTAAATGGATAGTCTTGACCGGATTAATAAATAGGTCGAGTTAAAGCTCATCAAACTGGGCTAAAGTTCATCGAATCGAGCAAAGATTCCTTCTAGTCAATTCCAAATTTTGCAAGGCAATTGGTAAAAAAGGGAAAGTAAAACACATGTGAAACTAAAAATAATGAAGTTAGTAACTTATAGTGTTAATTAAGACACTTAAAATCGTGAGATTTTCAGATCTAGCCTCACATTAGTCTCAACTTTCAAGCTTTAGTATACTGTTTTAAATTTCATTTTTTAAAAAATGTCAACTATATTGTCACGAGCCACCACTTTTAGCCTACGCTCTTTTTTTTTTTTTTTTTAAGTACACATGCAGTTAAGCTTAGTTCACTTGTATGTTCAATAATAACGTTTTTTTTTTTAAATTAATTAAAAAATTAAGACCAATTTTTAAATTTTTTAAAAATATTTAATTGAATAGACTTTGAATATAAAAACAGAAAGGAAAAATAAAAAAGAGAGAAAAAAGAACAAAGAAAGAGAAAAAATCTGAAAAAGATAAACCAAAAGAATATTTAAACAAATTGTGTTAATTTTTTAATTTATTAAATTTAAAAATTATTATTATTATTTTTGCAGGAATATTTTTATTTTTTTTAATGTATTGAAGTATTGAAAAAACAAAAATTAGTAAAGATGGTTTTATTTGTGAAAAAGAGGAGATGGGGTGCCGATTTTGGCAATTTCCCCCTAAGAAAGTAGTGATTTACAGTAACTATCCATGAAATTGCACGCAGCCATCTTTCTTTCCTTTACCAATGGGAATGAAAATTCAGATTCGCGAAGACCTTGAAGTAATATTAAGATTTTCTTAATTTTCAACCTCCTGTGATTGAAACTAATCGCATCCAAATGCGAGAGATTTTCATGGAGTTCACCTTCCAATTCGCACGATTTAATAAGAGCACATCTACAGCTCTCAAAAGAAAGGTTACATTTATATATTGCTGCTTGTATATTTTATGGTGACCCATTTCTTCTTGGCCAATTGGGTACACATTCCATGTCGATCCAGATTGGTTGCGCAAAGATCATATCTGCGTTCTTCAATTAAGGTAAGTTTATGATACCCGTTCAGAAATCCTCTTTGAATTTTCCTTCTTGGATGTTTTCCTTTTTCTTTTTGTTCTTGCTCAATATTGGTCAGGTAGCTGAGCAAATGTATGAAAAGTAGGGACAATTCAATGTTGAAAGAGTAATCTACTTAAAATATACTATCCCACTCTAGAGTAAGCTAGATAGTAGCATAGCAGTCAGTTGGCTTAGGTGAATTCCAAGTTCAACATCCTAAGTACTTTTCTTTTTATTCAAATACTGTCAATTGAATTGCTTTTACTTCCAGTTTGATGTGTCTTTTTCTTGGATTTCTTTCTTAGACTTTCTTTCTGTAACCACTGGCATTTAAGAGGAGGCCAAAACTAGACAAGCATAAGAGTGGAGAAGTAGCTGAATTTGTGAGAAGTTGGGTATTGGAGCTACTTAAAATTCGAAATGGATGAGAACATTTGTGGAATCGATTGGTAAAGATGATGATCAGTGATAATTCTGGTGGGTAGAAGAGCTTGCTGCATATCTGAGAAATGAGTCGGTCACCTTCCTTTTCTGTAAAGCCAGAGCTTAGTTTAAAGCCTGATCCAGAGTCTTTACAACGATGGGTTCTTGCTTTTTGCATCATTAGATTTGATCTTGAACAGGGTCAGCTAATAGAAGAGCGCTATCCTCCTGGTTGTCTTACACAAGATGAGGAACTTGAGGTTGCATTTAGTTCATTTCCTGACTCTGTCTCACAGCACCATAATCGTTCAAGCATACATGATTGCATATTCTTTTTCCGGTTCCGAAGGCGGAAAAGTCATGAACAGGGCAATTGCATTTCATCTGGGATAACAGAAATTGAAGATAAAGAATTACCTGCAAAGTCAGCAATAGTCATAAGATCAAAAGGTAGCAGTAGTGGTAAACATTCAGAATATTTGTATGGTTACGTATTCAACCGGCAAAGACATGATGAGAGGTTAAAGCGAGGTGGGGAACAAAAATCTGTTGTGATACTATCTCATTCTCCTTACTCAAGTGTGTTTAGACCTTTGTTGCAAATCATGGGTCCTTTGTATTTTGACATCGGAAAAAAGGCTATTGAGCACGTTGCTGCTTATGTTTCATTGTGGCCTGCTCCGCTACCTGGTAAGCTGATGGAGCTTCCTATTGGAAATGCAGTGCTCAAAGTGAACCTGCCACCTCCTCACAGCTTGCCCTTGGAAACTGGAATGTTGTTCGAAGAGTCTGCTTCCTCTATGGCCCCTTTACTTCCCACTAATCAGTCAGCTCCACAAGGTCTTTTTCATGATTCTGATCTTTTTGGCACATTCCGGGGCCTTTTAGTGCAGCTTTGGGTGCTGTGGGAGTTGCTACTTATTGGTGAGCCCGTTCTTATCATTGCACCAACTCCTCCACAATGTTGCGAGGCTGTTGCCAGTCTTGTAAGTTTGATCGCGCCACTATTTTGCAGTATTGATTTTAGGCCATATTTTACAATCCATGACCCTGAGTTTGCACAATTAAACTCACTTCAAGAAGGAGATACTTTCCCTCCAATGGTTTTGGGTGTGACAAACCTTTTTTTCCTAAAAGCACTTCGTAAAATTCCCCATGTTGTATCAGTTGGAAGCCCTGCTCCCAATTCAAATCGGGTTTCCCTTGCAACTAGGTCTACCGGCAGAATTTCTGGTAAACCAGAAGCACTTGGTCTTCAACAGTTTTCCTTGAAGAAATTCTCTCCTTCAACTTTGTTGAATGCTGTGAAATTAAGGAGAGAGGGGCCCCTGTGTCTCATGACAGAACATAAAGAAGCCATTTGGAGCACCTATGTTGCAACCACTAAGCCAGACACGTCTATCTTGAATAGGCTTATTGATGCCGGAATGTCACCAAGGGTTGAGGAGTCAATGTCTGTTGTTAACAACGAAATATTACGCCGACATTTCTTGGAGCTGACTACGAACTTTTTGGCTCCTTTTGGCCCATACTTTCGGGTTACAACCCCCTCTCAAGGATCTTCTCCATATGTTGACCCTCCTTCTCTTCCTCCTTTTAATGTTGATGATTTCCTTTCAAATTTATCAGCGAGAGGTGCAGGGAAGTTTCTATCTAAACGGATGAGATCTAACTGGTTGGACTTATACAGGTGATTGAAATGTTTGTCCTCTTTCCTCTTATTCTGTTGGTTGCCTTGATATGTCCGCCTATTGTTTCTTTGATCATATTTTTGTAGTCTTCTATAGTTTTCCATCTTTCTCAACTTACTCAAATAGCTTATTCACATATGTTCAGGCGGTTTCTGAAAGGACCGAACTTTATGCCATGGTTTCAAAGAAGATGTGCTGTTGCTGAGCAAGAGCAACAAAGATTATGGAGGCAAGCGAGAATGAAGACTGACATACAGCAGCTAATATCTAAAATGTCTGAACTGGAAATTGTTGATTCCTTCAATGCTATTGAGCGACATCTTCTTGGAGAAGTGAAGGTAACTTATTCTCCCTGGATACTATTATGTCTCATGTCCCTTTTTGTGGTAACTGATGCCTCTGCATACTAATATCTAATTACGGTTATTTGCTAGTTTTAATAAACTTTTGAACTTTCAGATTATGACACTTTATCTTGTGAACAACACTTGTAAGTTTATGAATAATGTTGAGCGACAACTCATCTCTTCTTAGGAAAATTTAGGAAAAAGAAGATAAGGAAAGAAAGGGTTGACATGGTTGATTGTTAAGGATTGTCCCCCTGCCACTTCTTTTTCCATTTTGGTCATTGGCAGTCCTTCAGCTCTTTTCAAGCTTCAAATGGGTTACTGTGACAGACTGCATTCCCCTTGTTTATACTGGCAATGGAAGTATTCGACAAAATATTGACCAAAGTGGTGGAGGTGGGCCTTATCCTAGTAAGAGGATTTAGAATTCCATTCGTGGTCTCTCATCTTCTATTTGCTGATGATACCATTATTTTCTTGATGTGGAGGAAGAATAAGTGATTAATTTGAGGTCCATCTTACTTACACTTCAAGGTTGCTTTGAGGTTAAGATTAATGTTGGTAAGACATGAGTTGATTCCATTTGGGGGAAGGAAATAATGTTGAATTACTTGCAAACATGTTGGATGGCAAAGCAAGTCCCTACTGATGACAATATGTTGGGCTTCCCTACAGAGGTAACTCAAGGAGACTACCATGTGGAATCCAACTGTTGAGACGTTTTGGGGGGTTTTTTTTGGGGGGAGGGGGAGGGTTGGTGGTGGGGGTGGTTGTGTTGTGGGGGTAGAAATTGGCTGGCTGGAAAATTTGTTATCTACAAAGAGAGGACTTCTGATGCTTATTAGGTGCACCCTTCTAAACTTCCTAGTTATTCATGTATCGTTTCCATATCCCTAGTTGGAAAGTACTGTAAAAAGGTTCTTTTTGGGATCGCTACAAGTACCACTTGGTCAAATGAGATGTGGTGAAGCAATCTTTAAAGAAAGAGGGTATCAAATCTGTCAGCACCTTGAATAAGGCTCTAGTACTGGGTGGTTGCAGTGATTTATGGTGGAAAAGATTAGCTTGTGGAGGAAATTCATCGTTGGTAAATTTGGACTTCATTGGCTGAACTTGTGTGGGTTACAAGTATGCAAACAGATTAGGAAAGGCTGGAATTAATTTCTTTCCCTACTTCAAGTTCTGGTGGGTTGTTGACAGTCGTTTTATTTTAGGCATGGTTCCTGGCATAGGAAGAGCCTTTGGTGCAGAACTTGCTGGAGCTGTTTCCTATAGCTTGGAATTTGGATGCTGTGATGCTGCTTTTGGAAGTGGCTTTCCTGGCATACTGACAAGCTCAAACGGAATCTACCTCTCTTTCACAATGTCCAAGATTGGGACAGCCAAGGTGCTGTAAAGTCTTTTGAGAGATTCTATGGTACAAGATTGGCGATAAATGAGGAGGATAAAGTCGGTTGGAACTGAGAGAAGTTATGTCTTTGCGGTGAAAACTCTTTAAAGCTGTGTGAGGAGAAGCAGGGTAGGATAACAGTCTCAGTGTTTGGAGATTTGAGTTTGCATTCTACTCTTACATATTATGAACTTCAATTTACACTGCAACATAAACCCCTCGCCTCCTCAATTGTTCTACTGTGTTGCTTCTGTTAAATGCTCCACTGCAGGTAGATAGCATAGACCCCAAAGCAAGATTCCTTTCTCCAACTTCTCTAACTATCCGAAAGCTCATACATTGATTATCAGGTTGTAACTTCAAATTTTATGTTAATAAATAAATGCCGGATATTGACACGTATTTCATGTTTAGGACCAACCTCATAATGGGACGATTCTTCCACCTTAGTTTAATAATCTTTTCTTGAAAATTCTTGGCCCTTTTTTTAATTTTCGTGGTATTAAATTTGAAACTTGACACGGTAGCAAAGGTTATGACTTATTTGTCTTATTATCCCTAGAATTGGATTGATAATTTATTCTTTATTTTGTTAAGATATTCTATAAATCATGGGATCATTAGAATAAATCATAAAATCATTTTGTTACGATTTCTTATAAATCTTAGAATCATTTCCTTTTTTTTTTTTGTTTGCTAGAGTTAGTATATATAGCTAACTCTTTATACATAATAAACACAGTAGAAAATTCAGTCAATTGTTTTTACTTTATGTCGTGGTATCAGAGCTAAGTCTAGTTTTGCAATGTTGGGTCCTCCATAATCGGTTTCTCTGTATGGCATGTTCCACACTATGTGTGAAGGGGGTGTATTAGAATCCCACATTGGTTAGTTATATTGCAATGACCCAATATATAAGGTGAGGACAATCCTTACCTAGCAAGTCGATTTTGCTAGGGTATGTTAGCCCAATATCCTCTTTAATATGGTATCAGAGCCTATAAGGCTTTGAATTTTCTAGAAATGTTATCACCTTCATTGCTGGTATTTCTGTCTTAATTGCCTAGATATTATTTTTTGTTTTCTTTACTCATGGAGGATGTCAGCGGTTATAGAGGCTATTACTGCATCACCAAAGGAGTCAAGTGGTCTTAGCTAGGAAAAGATTGAGAGGGTGAGATCTCTCGTTGGCAATCCTTACAAATCATGATGTATTTGTTTAGTGGCACATTCAATTCAGTTTTCATCCTTTATTGGATTAAATGCTTCGGGTACAACTTATGCCAACTCGTGGATCATAGATTTAGGAGCTACCCATCACGTGACCACTCACCAAATGTTTTTTTATTTCACATATTTTTCATGTCCAAGCAATAAGAAAATAGGGCTGTCATTGACCTTAAAAACTGTCTTTTATGTCCCTAGCTTGTGCATGAACCTTGTCTTTACTCAAAAGCTTACTCAAGATTTATGTTGCAATGTTTTTTTTTTTTTCATCATAGTTATTATGTATTTCAAGATAAGGATTTGGAGAAGATGATCGGGATGTGCTTTACTACCTTGAAACATCGAATCAATTAAGTATTACCAAGGACAAATTTCCTTCCTTTTTTTGTTTCAAAACTTTGTTCATCCAATAAAGATAAGATTTGGCTTCGCCATCACCGACTTGTACATCCATCATTTAAGGTTATTAGAATTTTATTTTCATCATATTTTATGGTCTAGATATTGAGGATTTTCATTGTGAAGTGTGCGAATTTGCTAAACATAAACATGCTAGAGAACGGGATGTGCTTTTTTAGTTAGCAATAAAAGAAGTTCTTTTCCTTTGTATCTCATTCACAATGATATTTTGGATCCTTCTACTATTCCTAATGTTTCTGAGGCAAGATGATTTGTGTCATTTATGGATGATTGTGCTCGTGTTACTTGGCTTTTTCTACTTAAACACAAATCCGATGTTAGTAATGTTATCCTAAATTTTTGTTCCATGATTAAGAATCAATTTGGGGTCAATATCAAAGGTTTAGATCAGATAGTGCTAGAGATTATTTCAATCATGTTCTAACTCCATACTTTGAGAAAGAAGGCATAGTATACTAGTCATCCTATGTAGATACACCTCAATAAAATGGGGTAGCAGAAAGAAAAAATGATCATCTCTTTGAGTTAACTCTAGCGTTCCTAATTAAAAAAAAAGTGCTCAAATCCTTTTAGGGAGAAGCAATTCTTACAACGATTCATTTTATAAATCGTTTTTCTTCCAAAGCCTAGGGATTCAAGAGTGCAATAGACACACTTTCAACATTTTATCCAAACATACACATTACAAATAATTTTGTCCCTGGGATATTTGGGTGTGTGTCATTTGTCTATGTTCATAGTCGAAATAAAGGGAAGTTAGATCCAAGACATTAAAGTGTGTATTTGTGGGTTATTCTTCAATGCAAAAAGGGTATAAGTGTTATCATCCTCCATCAAAGAAGTTTTGTGTTTCAATGGATGTTACTTTGCATGAACAAATGCCTTGCTTCACCACATCTTAAGGAGAATTCAACAATTAAAGAAAAATGTGGTGATTTCTTCTTTGATCTGTCATTACTTCCAATGTCTAGATCTTGTGTCACTATACTGAATCATGTGTCTATGTTTAAGTTGATATCTGAGTCAATGCCAAAGTTCGTTTCTAAATTTGTGTGAAATCTTGGGAAAACCTCAACTTTATTATTAAGAATGTAAGATTTGGCGAGGTATATTTAAGGAAGAAGATAATTGACCCTAGATCCTGAGAATGAGGTAGTAATTTTCAATCCTTCATTGCAAGTTAAAACTGAATCTCATGTAAACAATGATGATGAGGACCTTCCTATTGCCCTTAAAAAAAGGACTAGAAAGTGCACGAAACGACCTTTATATCCTCTTGTACCCTTCACGTCCTTCAAACATTTTTCACCATTCTATAGAGTATTTCTCATTAAGCCTAAACATCATTGCCATCCTTGTCACCTTATCCGAGGCCTTATCCAATGAGAAACCGAAAATAAGCTATGAATGTAGAAATGGAGGCATTGGAGAAGAACAGATCTTGGGAGTTGGTGAAGTTGCCGGAAGGATAGGAGCTCGTGGGGTGTAAATTGGTTTACATAGTGAAATATATATAGAGCAGATGGATCAATAGAGAGATATAAAGCAAAACTAGTAGCCAAGGGCTATACTCAAACTTATGGGATTGACTACTTAAAGACTTTTGTTTCAGTTACGAAAATGAATATTGTAAGAATCTTATTTTATTGACAGCTAATTGTGGTCGAAAGTTGCAGTAGTTTGATGTTAAGAATGCATTCTTGCATGGAGAACTCGAAGAACAAATTTTTATGGAAGTCCTGCCCAATTATGGGAAAAAATTAGATGTTCATACTGTGTGTAATTTGAAGAAAGCCTTTTATGGACTTAAACAATCACCACGGGCATGGTTTGGCAGGTTTGCAAGGGTGATGATTGTTGTGGGTTATAGCGAGTTTGAAATCAAAGCATTGCAAAGGCTTAAATATTTTCTTAGGATTGAAATAGTTCACTTTAAAAAGGGCATTTTTATCTCTCAACAGAAGTATGTCACAAATCTTCTTAAGGAGACATGCAAGACAACATGCAAATTGGCAAGTACTCCAATAGACCTAAATCTTAGACTTGAAAAAGCAACTGAAATGTATTAGAGGCTGGTAGGAGACTCATTATTTGTCTTATACACGACCAGATATAGCATATGCAGTAAGTGTGATTAGCCAATTCATGCATAGCCCAAGGAAAGTTCATCTTCAAGCAGCTCATTGAGTGTTACAATAAGAAATTATATTTTCTTCAAAAAAAATAGAAGTTTGGTACTTGAGGCATATACAGATGCTGAGTGGTGGACTGGAAGTCAACCACAGGATATTGCACCTTTCTTGGTGGTAATCTTGTGACATGGAGGTGTAGAAAACAAAATGTGATAGCTCACTCTAGTGCAGAAGCAGAATTTTGAGCAATGACTCAAGGTGTGTGCAAATTTCTTTGGTTGAAGATTATCTTAAAAGATTTGAAGATTGAGTGAGATGGCCTAATTAGACTTTATTGTGATAATAAGTCCGCAATTAGTATAGCTCAAACTCGGTACAGCATGATTGAATGAAACACATCGAAATTGACAAGCATCCCATCAAAGAGAAATTGAAAAGCGGGTTGATTTGTTTTCCTTACATGTCCACACATGATCAACTTGCAAATGTACTAACTCAAGGATTAAGTGCCTCGGTGTTTTAGAGTATTATATCGAAGTTGGGAATAAAAAACACATATTCTCTCGCTTGAGGGGGAGTGTTGAAAAACTTAATGACTTATTTGCCTTATTTATGATTTTTTTATCCTTAGAATTAGGTTGATAATTTATTTCTTATTTTGTTAAGATATTCCATAAATCATGAGATCATTATGTTAGGATAAATTATTGTTAGAATATCTGATAAATCATGGGATCATTAGGATAAATCATAAAATTATTTTGTTAGGATATCTCATAAATCATGGGATAAATCATAAAATTGTTTTGTTAGAATATCCATAGGATCATTTCTTTTTTTTTTTGCTAGAGTTTGTCTCTATATGTAATAACAGAAAATTCATCAACTACCTCTGAGGAGCATAGGAGTATCAAATCTTAAACTTTCTAAAATTATCTTCTCAACTGCTATGAGTATCTGTTTAATTATTGGCTTGGTAAAAGAGTCTCCTTACATCTTTTCCTACAATTTTTCTTTTTTTTTTTTTTTGTTCTGCTTAAAAAAAAATTATAAGCTTGGTAAAAGAATCTCCTTACATTTTCTCTCTCATGATGTTCCAATATTCTTGGCTTAAAATTCTATATTTCCATTAGCAATAAGTTTTATTTTCTATATATTCTTAGATAAGATAAACTATGACCTAATCTTTTGTTATTTCAAATAGATTTGAATTTTAAATAGGAATAATCTTTTAGTTTAAATTTTGAATTCAAAATTTTAAGATATTTAGATAACTATAATTTTAGTTTTTGATTGTTTCTTTTTTCCTATATAAATTGGATGATCAATGAAATAAGTGAACAATGACGACAAAGGACCATGATTAAAGTATTTGTTGAACCTATACAAATTACAAGGGACACGCATATTCCAATCTAGAGTCAGTGTGGTTACTCGCCGTACCGCTGGCAAAATGCTTCATGAAGAGCCTTCACTGGTTACAAAATGAGGCTGTTAAAGTATATAGTAGCTAAATGTAAAGACGAGTGAGATATGAGGTATCCTATTGGCTGCACATTTTACGGGTATTAAACAAAGGTCACTTACATATTGTGTGTCCATAGTCCAAATGGTACCATTTTCTCTGCAACCATCATGTAAGCCTAGATCTTAAAACAAAAAAGGACTCAGCATGAACAGTGATGTTTTCATGATCGATACGTTTCTGATTTGAGCTGACCCATTTTTGGCTTTGGGGAATCAGTAGAGAGGGTTTCCTAGGAGGCTTGAGCAATAGAAGAATTTCTAACAAGGTGTAAACAGTAGAACTAGAAACAAAATCTGCAACAGTAAGCTGTCTTTTCCCATGACTGAGATCTGTAATGAGGCCAGTCAGTGCAAGCTATTGATCTTCACTTTTCACTAGATTTGCTAGTTCATGCAGCTGGATGCATCCTTAGCAATTTTTCTGTTTTTTTATCTATGCTATCAGATAAGTTAATTAAGGGACTTGAGGGGAAGCTTCACATTACTTGTATTTTAGAGTTTCTTTGAACAGGGTAGTAGTATCATATGCGGTCACTCTTTTGCTGTATGTTATCTAAGCTTCACTGGGAGATATCCTTGTCATATTAAAATGTACAAAAAAGCTTCTTTTTTAGTTTTTCATTTTGTACTGCAAAATTCAAGGTGAAACCTGCTGATGCTGTTAACAAGGACATATGATGCAACTTTCTTTGGCAATTTGGCAAACAGGAAAGCTTTGCCAGCCCTCCAAAGACCAAAATGGAGAAGTTACAATCCTATATATGACCTTTAGCTTTGCGCTTATCAAGGACTAGTGATATCACTTGAAATAGAGGAAGATTCCTCTCTTCTCTCTGTCTCTCTGCCAATGATCAATTTCAACATGTCATATGTGCCAACACCAACACCCCATCCCTCCCCCCAAAATTCATGCTGCAGGCCTAGAAACCAAGAGGCCTACTCTGTGTTCTCAGATTATTTAAGCCATACACATTCACTAATATGACTGTGCATATAACAATGTGTATGCATTTGGCGCTTCAATTGTGAAACTTTGGTGTTTACCTTGCTTTCTGCAACACTTTTAGAGGTTATTACAGATAAATATTCATTCTTATGAACAAACTCTTGCAGTACTTCACATTCACAGTAATTTAGTTCTAAGTTGCAGCAACAAGGAAGAGCTGGGTTGGACTATTTGGCAACACACCAAAAACTGAGAGGAGATCTGCAGGCTTTGTTCAATGTTCTACCCAAGGACATGCAGGACCTTCTGCTTTCCAACCCACAAACATCATCTCTTCTGCAAGGAACACCTGAAACAACAGAACTTCATGATCGCAACTCTCTAAAAGTTGGGGCTGTACCTTCTACTTCACCCAGGTGAAATGCAAGACACAGCTAGGAATCATACTCTCTGGTTCTTAGTGTCTTATGATACGGAAGACCAGCATCTGAGTATATTTATTTTGTACCTCCTCTGTCCTTGGATTGGGAGAATTTCCAACTTTAGGTACGTCTTCAACTAGGTGACATTAAGCTACTCTGATGATTTCCATTTCCCATAGCCCATGTGATTTGATAGAAACTTCTTTATGATTTGCAATCATCTTGTTTCAGATGCATGAGATTCATGAACCTCTCTCCCTTGAATCACTTTGTCTCCCAGCACTCAGTGAGATAAGTCACCGGAATCTATACAAAGATCAGATTGTTGTGGGTGGTTATTTGTTCTGTCTAATAGAATATCAACTACTACTTTTGTTTGTGCTCAAAGATGAATGTTCAGTAAACTGTGTATAGAATTGCTCTACAAAGGCTTCCATCTTTTTTGGCACAGTTGCAGCAGAAGCTTGAAAGCAGGAAGTGCTTCTTTCAGCCAACTTAGACTTGATGACAGAAAATCCCTCTTCAAGTTACTTAGAATAGCTTACCTTGACTATATTCTAAAAGTTTAGGTATCCGTATATTTAGGCGAGGCAATGAATGGTACAGTCCCAGATATCCGTAGGTGGAATGTATTTTATATTTCCAAGGAGCAGAGGTTTGCCGTTGGCTGACAGCACCCTTTGATTTGACAAAGACTGGAAATTTTATTGTGTGGTCCAGTTTTGCAGCAACTAGTAAGGGAGAACTTGCCACGTTCTCAAAATGACTACGACCTATTTTCTTAATTCATTACCCTTCAATGTAAATTACCAACCATTTTCTGAAATCTGTAAAAAAACAAACACACATATATATAAAATAAAAACTAAATGAATAAAAACAAAAAGAATTTTACATTATTCATACTTTTTAATAAACTGTTAAAATTAATTTTATACATAAAATTTTGATTTGGTTTGTTGTAAACTTTATTGAAATTCAAAAAATTAAAGATATTTAAAAATTTGGAAACTTAGGCAATAAAATTTTATTTTATACATGTGAATAAATATTCAAGTTATCATTATAAAATTTTTTAAAAAATTTTATATTGTTAAAAAGTATGAAATTTATTTTGTATTATATTTAAAATATTTTAATAAAAAATATTTTTGTATTTTTTAAAATTAAAAATTTTAAATGAAATTAAATTAAAGAAATTCAAGGAAAGATTAAAAAATTTTAATTGAAAAATGCAAATAATTTATGTTTTTTGTATTACTTTAAATAAAATAAAATTATAAAATTTAACAAAATGGTCATGATAATTGAGGATGTGTACCTAAGCTAAACTTTGAGATGTTACATTTTCCAAAATTTAAACCATTCAACTACATATATATATTTTTAATTATATAACCTACTTAAAATTATTAAAAAATATTTTTTATAAAGTAAATATATTCAAATTTTAAATAAAAAAAATTTATGAAACATAATGTAAATTAAAGAATGTAATTTTACGGTAAAGGTGGAATGCAGCAAATGATAGGAGACTTTGGAGAGATTCTCTGGGCCTCACTTCAATGCTCTATGATTGAAATGGGGAGCAAAGCAACAGAATGGAGAGGCGATCTTCCAGTGCAGTACCTATCACTGCTTTTGTTTTTGCATGTACACATGATCATGAAATATTCTCAATATGACTATTTTGCCCATCCCCCATCACCCAGTGGTCCCTCAATCAATTCATCAGAGCTTGACATCCACTCCTCCCTTCTTCTTTTTTTTAGTTTCCAAAAAGAGAAAACCGCACTAATCAGACGGAACCCACTGGCATATTCACCATAATAACACTGTAGCAGCAGGAACATTTGTGAAACCAAGAAGATGACCACCATGTCCAGTGCTGTTGTTGCTTGGAGCAGAGAAGAAGAAAAGGCTTTTGAGAACGCCATTGCTGTCCACTGGACTGATGACGACTCCAAGGACCTGTGGGCAAAGATTGCTTCCATGGTTCCTGGCAAGAACATTGAAGAGTTGAAGCAACACTATCGGCTGCTTGTGGAGGATGTCCATGCTATAGAGGCTGGTCATGTGCCCATCCCTAGCTATGCAGGAGAAGAACCCACATCTTCAACCAAGGATTTTCATGGGGCTTCTGGGGTTTTGGCTTCAGATAAGAGATTGAGTTCTGGTTATGGAAGTGGGTTTTCTGGGATCAGCAGCCATGAGTCTGCTGGGCATGGAGGGAAAGGAATTTCAAGGTCGGAGCAAGAGAGGAGGAAAGGGATTCCTTGGACAGAAGAAGAGCATAGGTTGCTTATTGTCTTTCACCTTTGTGTTCACCTTGGTTTTGACTGACAATAATAATGGAGCTCAAACAATGGCCTTATGGGTCTAGTCTTTTACTTGCAGGAGAAGGAAAATGAGTTTTGGTTGTTGATGAATCCTAACCAGAGGCTTGAATCTTTTTTTTGGCAGGTTGTTTCTTCTTGGTTTGGACAAGTTCGGGAAAGGAGATTGGAGAAGCATTTCAAGGAACTTTGTGATATCAAGAACACCTACCCAAGTGGCCAGTCATGCCCAGAAGTACTTCATTCGCCTCAACTCCATGAACAGAGACAGGAGGAGGTCAAGTATTCATGACATTACAAGCGTGGACAGTCCTGGTGATGCTCATCATCAAGCTCCTATTACGGGCCAACAACAGGCAAACCAAAGCACATCAGCGTCTGCTGCTTCAGTGGCTATGGGTCAGTCGTTGAAGCACAGGGCTCAGCCTCATATGGGTGGTGTGGGGATGTATGGGGTTTCACCGGTGGGGCACCCACTGGGCACTCCAGCGGGGCACATGGCCTCGGCTGTTGGGACTCCTGTAATGCTTCCTCCTCACCATCACCACCGTCCTCCCTACATGGTTCCTATTGCATACCCCATGCCACCACGCACAATGCATCAATAGCCCTGCTTCTCTCTCTACTTTGTATTCGCTTCAATCATTTTGATAAATCTTGCTGCCTTCACAACTTTTTATTCTTTTCCTTTCAATCAAGATGTACAAAAAAAAAACCAAAATAAAAACCTATCAATTTTTGCAGTCAGAGACACTAGAGATCTGGGCGATTCACAAGGTAAGGTATGCTAATCTATTAGAAGTACCAAATTGGACAAAAAGAAGATTTAGGCATCCATGTCTGAAGATATACTAAAGTTTCGAAAGAAAAAACGAAGATTAATGTGATACAAATAAGATCTAAATAGCTAGAAATAACTTTTTGGATTACGAATATCACTTTGTAATTTATATCACCCAATGAAAGGAATTCAATCATGGTCACTGTAAACTCAAATGCTCAGGAAGTGCCCTAACTTGCAGAAGTTGGATTATTCTGAACCTAAAAGTTGAATAGACATGGATGACTTTTTCCAGCAACTTATTAGTAAAACCCTACAACCCACTCAATTCTTCTTTGAAAAAAAAAACTAATTACATACTTAGCTTTAAAAATTTATTCAACAATTAAATAAAACCAACATTTGACACTTGGCAGACTTGATTGGCACAGCTGAACAACCCCATATAATGCTGAGTGTATTAAAACCTCCAAGAATAAAAATGGTATCAATCCAAAAGAAAACAAAGAAAAAAAAAAACAAACTGCAAAACTGAAGACAGTTGAGATATAAATCATATCTATTCACAGCTAGGAAGGTGAAAGAAATTATAGCGACACAGTAATACACAAAATTTCAATTTCCACTCAAAATTTGAAAGAAACATTCTCGTTGCTGACTCCAAATGAACAATAATGGTCACCTGATCTAGGAGTCAGCAAGCCCTACTCTAACAAATCACCACCATGAGAAGGTCAATGTTGATGTTGTCAATGGTGCATGAAGCCAAGTTCTCTTAAACTTCCCAAAGGTCAGATGAGAAAGAAAAACTAAATATGAGAAGTAAAAGTTGGATATACCCATAGCGGCAATTAACATCTATGCATAGGAAAACTTAATCTCAGAGTTACAATAGCCAAAATTAAAACACTAGAAAGGATTATATATGGAACTCTCAAGATTTAACACCTCTTTTAATGGGAAGACGCCCAGTGAGAACATGATACAAAAATCTTTTCTTTCCCCATTTCCACCACATGGGTGCCTCAACCCACGTCCTCTTTTTTATTTGCTTTTCTGCAAACAAAGCCACAGAAAATCAGTGAGAATTCAGTCCAAGTCTAAACTCCATCAAAATAACAGGGTCCAAATATCAGAAACTTGGTGAGGAGAAAACAAAAGGGAAAGAGGGGGGGGGGGGGAGGACAGGAAAAAGAAGTCAAACATTTGCGATTGCCAATCTCTATTTTCTTTCACAACCAACCCTCCCAATGGGAAAAAAATGGAACTTTTTCTCCGCTTGGTTTTTCTCTGATGTAAGAAAACTTCTCTTTCCCATGATTTAGTAAATAAAAAAGAGAATGAACTAAACTTGAACCATCAACGCCTGAAGTATGAGAGAAGTTGGCAAGTCAATTCCTCACTTTTGTTTTCAGTAAAATATATTGCCCAATCTGACTGCAATTTTGTGAGGCTTGTTCCCAGAGTAGGCCAGAAGTTCATCTGAATTTTCAGGACGTCCAGAACAGTTTGCAGACCAGATCTTGAAGGAGCACTATTACAAAACTCAGGTTGAGGACTTTCACCCAGCAGCACCTTTATTACAAAAAAGTGTGTCAGAAAGGTACTGTATTTCTATAACAGAAACACTAGACCATATGGAATAGTATCAAGTTGCATGCTTGGCAGTGACCTTTCAAAACACCTCCCGAACTCGAAGCAATACCATTCTAACAAAATGATATTCTATTCATACAGAAAGACAGAAATTAAAAAGAATCTATTGCATATATCGATAAGATACGTCAAATATGTACAGACAATTGAAAATCTGCCATTCTAACATGCATGTTGAAGGTATTGGAAAATATGCATTGACCTTAATCACTGCTGTAGCAGAAGATGATATTGAACGGAGATTGTAGCTGCAAACAGATGAGTTATCAATGCAAGCTCAGCTGGATTGAACGATAAGGCCAATGATAAAACCAAACACCAAAAGGGAAACCACAAACCCGCCCTCAAGAATAACAAGTAACTTCCCGTCAGAAAGTGCAGTTAACATGTGTGTCATCTGTGCATAACCGGCAGGAGTTACCTACAACAACCAAATTACAAGTCATTTATTCATTAAGAAAAAAGAAAAGGCAAGTCATTTATTCATACACGGGGTATCGAAGATTAAAATGGCATTAAAACATTAAACTCAGATTTTAACATTCAGTTAGAACAAAAAAAGTAACAAACACCATCATGAAAGAACAAGACAAATTAAAAGGAAATACCAATGGCAGAAACTGCTATTAGTGCTGCCATTTGATAGTTTCAAATAGCTCCAGCAATAATTATTCCAAATGAAATATTAAGAAATTCATTCACACAATGAAAAGCACACTTACATTGCAACATCCTAAAGGGTCACCCCTTGCAGCATCAAATCCTGCTGATATGATGGTGAAATCAGGAGCAAACTGTAAAGCTGCAATCAAGGGCAGAACAAGTACCAAATTTAAGCATGAAATCGGGGGGGAAAAAAAAAAGAAGACACACATTGAAACTTTTGTAAGATCCAAACTAACTACATACAAAAATGATGAAATAGAGAGGATAGGAATCTATTACCAAGATACAACAGATTAAATACTCAGTTATGGCCATAATCACACAAATACAAGAACCAAAAAGAGCAAGTAATTAAATCAAGTTCTAAGAAATTCCAAAACAAGAGTAGATCATGGATCTTTGTTTAAGCTCAAAAGAATAAAATTCTAGACAAGAAATTACTAAATAAAAATGTCAAAACTTGAAAGATTCATGACAAACATCTATACATCTAATCATCTATTTGAATGCAAAATTTAAGACCCTTTTTTTATCAAAGAAAAATTTAAGACCCTCAGTAATACAAATGCATATACCTTTGCTAACACATCATTTGGTACTGGAAAATGTATGTATCTTCTTTTATCAGAAACAAGTACTATATATTTATATTAAGAAAGGTATGACCATATGATTACCAGTATTGTTAAAAATGCATCATTGAGACAAAACTACAGATAACAATGATCAGTTAGCAGCCTTGTATATACAGATAATTGCAGATCATCCAAAATCAAAGCTATCGCATATATCATACAAGGAAGCAGTTGTTGCATTCTTTGACCTTTAAGCGAAGTTGACTGATAGAAAGCCTCTGCAACGATGCCTAGTGGTCTCTACACCGACAATGACATTATGCAATTAACTTTAAAATTGAAACTAAACAATCTCTACAGATTTTGGCTAGAAAAGATTATTAAATGTTGAATGCCACTGGCCACCACAGAAATTCTCATTCAACAATGACACTATGCGCTTAACCTTAAAATTGTAACAAAAAAAAATCTCAAAAGATTTTGGTTAGAAAAGGATTAGTAGCTGTTGGCCACTGCTGAAGCACCCTCATATTATTTTAATCAAGGCATCAGTACCTTGCTAATCTGTTTACTAAAAGATTGCTACATACCGGTACCAAATGCCATCTTTCCTTCAAAATTGCAGGACATCTAAAGAAAAGAGATTAACCTATAGGAAGCACAACATGCTGAAACGCAAAAATATAATCATTATCACCAACTCCTCCACGACTCCAAGGAACATTCACACAATAACCTTCAGCTCCGTTGGTACCAACCTACAGAAATGAAGGCGATAATCAGGGTAGTTTATTACCATACATCTCTCAACATTAAGAACATTTATGAAAACTGCTCTCATCGACACACAAACATATCTAAAGAGATCTTAGCACTTACGAAGAACAATTAATGGGCATCAAACAGCACAGAAAACATATGTGCATGTGCATGTGCATGTGCATGTATTTGCATCTAATTAGAATAGTACAAACTGAAGTTTAAAAAAAATGAGGGGTGGAGACACAACAGAACATGTATAAAAGTAAGGCTAAACCTCTAAGCTACTGGTTGTCCCACTTGCATGTATGCCAATCAACATTGCAATTTACAAGACCAGATAAAAAATTTGGGTCATAGAAGAGGGGTGCAACAAACCACAGTTTCAACATAAGTTTCATTTTAGAGCCTACCATGCCTATCTCTACAGAGAAATTAGCATTTGCTTTGAATCCACAAAGGAGGCTGTATTTGTCACGATGCAGAACGTCAATCTAGAAACCCATTGCAAACTTATCTTTGCTCAAGCAGGCCCAGCCACATCCATTAATTCCTCTTTCTAGGACTGCTAACTCAAGGGTCCATGGCCATATAACTAGCATGCTCTCTTGTTTTTGTTTTAGCCACTTAGGTAAGAAAGTTAATAACGGCTAAGAACATTTCAACTGGCATTCAGAAAATGTAAATGTCGGTCCATCAATCAAAATTTATTGTCTGTTTGGTGTCCCTACGTTCACCATAACCAGCATAATTAAATATCTCCGTAAAGCATAGCCTCCATCCAACCTGTTTTCCTTCCCAGGAGAAACAACAGAATATTGGTACTAATGTGGATGGCTTATCCATGTCTTAGTGCCCCCAGTAAGTTCCAGTTTCAATGGAAATTGATAAAACAAAATGAACTTTAGTTGCATTAGGTTATTTGGGTAAGAAAGCCATAAAAACAGCCCATTCCAGAACTGCAAAGGCCAAAAGCATCAGATCATTGCCGACCAACCAGAGCATTCAAAAGAAAGAAATCATCAGTGGAACATCACAGTGAATCTGCTACCAATTACCCAGCTCAATTGCCCAGCAGAATCAGCTCATCTAATTATGAACAAAGAAAAGGCTGAACTAATCAAGTACCTCATCAGCGGCTCCAGTACCAGGATAGAACTTTCCTCCCTCATGTCTATGCAAGGATATGTACAATACCTATGACAAGGGTTGATGTCATCAGTTAAACTGAAAATGACAGTAGCTGAGACCATCCCATACAAAAGTGTAAACATATGCATTCTGTATGATAAAACAAACAGGGAGGAAAAAGCCTATCGCCAGTGCTAATAGTGTGTGTGTGTGTCTGTAGATTAGCCTGAAACACTAAGAAATTTTCATTAGGTTTCAACAGCCCAATGTTAACCTTTCTAGATTTTCAATTCCAATTACAAAAAAGTGATGGCCAACTCTATACTGCTTCCAAAAAAATGTTCCATTAAAAATTATCAGTGCACTATGAAAAGTTTGATGCAAATAAAGAAATCAACATTCTAGAATATCCAGCTCACCGATTTGTTCTGCTCAAATATTTCTTGGGTCCCATTTCCATGATGAACATCCTGCAATAATCAAATAATTAATTATAATCCAATAGTGCTGCACATAATATACGTATGACTTAGCCATAAAACATCCATCCTCCATGCGGCTACTTCATGAAACTCACACAGTCCACAAAGTAGCAAGAGAAGTGACAAGGACAATACCCAATCAACAATGAGTACTTTCTTTGCACCAGCAGCCTGAGCTGCTAGTACAGAAATTGCTGCATTATTGTGGAGACAAAATCCCATAGCTTGTCTGACACCGGCATGATGACCAGGAGGCCGAACCTTGACTCATTCGGGAAGACAAAGAGGTAACAAATGCAGAAAGAGTTATCTTTTAGTTTTAACAAAAATGGTCTACAATTTCGAAAACATAAATTAGCATACCAAAGCAAAACCGTTTTTGGCACGCCCTGAAAAAATTGCTGAAGCCAGATCAGCACACAAGCCTGCTGCGAGTCTAGCAGCATGTGCTGAATGCTCATTAGCATATGTGTCAGGAGTAAAATAACTGCCATCAAAAGAACTAATCAATCACAAGCTCCAAATGACAACATCCATCAAGGCAATGAGGGCAAAATCTTACATTGTGGATCAACAAACATAGAATAAACCAAAGGACGTCAAGATCCAAAACATACGGTTCACAAGTGTCCATTACTAAGAAGGAACCTCGTATAACTTGAGCAAATAAAAGGCTATCCCAGGTTTCGGAAATTTCTATCCGTGTTTTTTCCTCTTTTTTGTATTTTTCTCTTTTGTCCTTCTCTTTTTTTTCAATTTTTTTTTTTGTCTTCTCTGCTGTATAATCAGAAATTTTTTTCTTTGTTTTTCCATATCCAATTTCTGAAAATCAGTTTCATCAGTCCGGAGATATCAAATGAAAAAAAATGAGGGTTGTCTATTCTGTCCAAAAAAAGTGGGGAAAAATCTACTTCTCTAATCCTAAATCTGCAACACTGCTCATAGAAAGTGCGAATGAAGAGCCATCAGTCTGATATTGTCAAACTTTCATCACAATGCAATATCTGCTTCCTCAATCACTTCCTCGTCATAATATCTATCTATAAGCATGACCTTACAAACAAATGCCACAGCATACTAATAGCAAACCCAAGGCAACTAGAATGGATATTTCTTGACATATTGTAAGAATAAATAACTTTAATTTCCATTTTTGGAGAGATTTAGGTGGTTTAGAATATTCTAGTTCTAAGTTTCTTGGAGTTTAAGTAGAGTTTACTATTTACCAGTTAGGGATTTAGTTTCTTCTTCAGGAGTATTTGGTGTTGGAACTTGATAATAGCTTGTCGGCGATTAATGCAAACTTGAGAATTTGAAACGTAATTTGATACAATATCTCTAGTAAAGTTTTCTTTTGCCAGAATCTTCTGTTTGCTCTCCAACGTCATATATGACCAACTTTAACACTCCTTTGTAGTCACAGAAGGTAACTAATGAAATTTACACCATTTCCAACATTCTTCTCTAAGTCCTTTCTATTTTAGTTTTCTGTCCTCATGCTTCCACTCAAGGGATAAACATTTTTCTTTCTTTCTTCTAATTTATTGTCAACTCTTTTGCCTTGTCTGTTTATTTTCTTGTTCATAAAGCAAAAGTCTGATTTGACCCATGAACATATGTGATTCTATGATGACTAAACAGCTGAACAGCATCATCATAAATACACCAAAAATCCTTCTGATCATCTCTACCTTTATGTGTAGACAGGCTAAACCCCGGACCACCTCTTGACTAAACATCATAGAAAGGAACACCATCCAGGCCTCCAAAAAAGTTTTCCCATAAACACGCCTCCAAAGATCCAGAAGGGAAGATAGAACCAACAAATCGTACAGTTAAATGAAAAAGGACAACCAAACCTAAGTGTAGAAGTAACCCTTCATCATGAGTGAGTTAATGGGAGAAGAGAGATTGCATACCTAGAATGAAATTGACTTGTGAGTTCAACAGCTTCGACATGCTCCAAAGCATGGATCTGAGAAATTTCAGAAAGGATAATTAGAAAGATCAGTGCAAATTGTCTTTAAAAACTAACTTTTGGCAAGGAAGAGCTACAGAGTACAAAATCTCCTCACAGGGAGGGTATAAATCAAACAACAATCTCTGATACAGTGCTGACAGATAGTATTGGCGGGTAGACATAACAGCAGCTCCATATGCTCACAAGATCATGTATTCCACTCACCTGCTTAAGTTCTTCTTCTGTGATCTCCCTTGCAGAAATTGGATAGCATTTTCCAGGAAAAATACCTGCACAGGTTTCGAATTGTCATTCAAAGTGGTTGTCTATCATACAATATAATGTGATTATTGTCAACACATAGGGAAACCCCTGAATTCAAGACAAAATGAAAGCACCAGCAGTAGCAAGGCTAGCAGATATAGCTTGAAGACGATCTGGTCTTTCTGGATGTGGATGTGACTTCATTTCAACCTGCTCCAACAAGCAACCAAAAGCCTGAAGCTAATCTTACAGTCGAAGTAGAATTATGATGTGAATTGAAATTATTTAAAGAAAAAAAAGAGAAAAGTGGTTGTAGCCACATAATAACCCAATCTGTAGGTATACTGAATTGGGAATTTTTTTGGGGTCCCCGGGGGGAAAGAGAAAGGGGAGGGGGGGGGGTGTTGGGGAGGGAGGAAAGGGAGCTAGACTACTAAATTTTTTTTTTTTTTTTGGTTGTTACAGTGGATATATTTTATGATCTTATTAAAGATGCGTAGCAACAAGCTAGCATACAAAAAATATGTCATGAGTATATGTAGACAAACAGGTCACAATCCTGAAACTTCATGCTCCCCAACATTTATACTGATTTTTCAAATAAATCTTTTTTTTCCTAGATTACTTGGCATGCTGTCCTGATCTTCACATTACACGGTGCTATGTCATACTATTAGCCCACAGAGTCCTCAATCTGGCTATCATTTTTCTGGCAAAAAAAAAAGTAATTAATTTAAATATCAACACCAAAGATGCGCCTCTCACATATATTCTTTTTTTGACCAGACATGTAGACATATATTCTAATTACAAGACAAAAGCTGAATGAGATCTACTAAGTCCTGTTCATTTACAAATGAAAGGCCCCTAAGCCATAAATACTGTATGCCACCATCTTTTAGTATCAGAATAGAATTTTCTAACTCCTCAAAGGTTCTCCATTTCCTCTCAATTTGTACAAGCCAAAAACAGCCATGGCATTGAAGTCATTACTGTTCTAATATCCCTTGCATCATTGATATCTGTCCAAGTCAAAATGTCCATGGCTACCAGCCCGACCCTGACCCAACAAATGCCCAATATGTAAAAGGGCCATATCCCATAATTACCTAGTCCATGAACCCCATAGCAAGAGGCAATCAACAGTGCTCCTTTCTCATTAATAAATATCATCAACTCACTGAGATTAGCCCCCTCTTCCTATGATTGTAGATAGTAAGAATTTTATCAAGAAACTGATAGATTTTTTTTTTTTTTTTTTGGGAGCAGAAAAACTGATAGATATTATTACTATATGCAGAATCGTGAATTTCATTATTACCTAAAAGTATATTCAGTTAATAACAGTTCGGTTGATAAAATATAATCAGATTTGAATGTAAACTTTCCATCGCCAAATAAGACACTTAATATAAAGGGATTTACGTGGATGCACATGCATATTATTACCTAAAAGTACTTATTATCCACATAAAACACACTTTGCATGGAAAACAATGAAACTACAAATAATAAGTGTGCAGGAAGACATTATCTTGAAGAATACATGGTTGAAAGTAGAGAACTTTAAGAAAACATTAAGAACATTAGAGCCGTACTTCCGAGTGTAGCAACATTCTCTCATCAAAACCTATGGCTGTGGAACTGCTTGAGGTTGAGTTTTCCAGGTGCAAATCTACATAAACAACGGCAAAATTATTAGGGCTGTTGGAAAATGACTACGTAAAGCAATATTGACTCTTTGTGTAGAAGGGTCTAGCGGCCAAGACTGTCTTAAAATGCACAATCATATGACATGATATTCGTGCATGTGCACAAAAACAAAGAGGCCACCAAGACTCTAATCAAAATATTAGCACTGAACTATCAAGATGCAGAGATCCAAGATTTAGTGGAGCATAAAAATCAAAGAGGAGCTTGAAAATCCAACCAAACTGTTTAAAGAAGCATGCAAAACAGATTACAACGAATTAGAAAATGGAATTTAGATGTTTGTTTTAACAGTTCTCAAAAATTTTGGAAACCTAAACTCTAGAGGATTTCTTAAACAACATGGAGGTCATTCCACATTTTCTTGATCTTTAAGAAGGAGATTGAAATTACAAACAGTTTATATAGGCTAGAATTTCAATCATGTACCTAAACATCATGAAAATTACATACAAAACATCATGAAAATTTCATTGATATATATACATTACAATAAATGCAATCATAGGAAACACCGATCAGGATGCTGTTGGTACTGAAAGGACATATTTACAAAGAAAAAAGATTATTAAAAAGAATGTCAATACTTTCTCTAGATGTCAAACTGTAATAGGTTATTAAATAGCAGTAAGGCAACTTAAATCAATATGATAAGTAAATATGAATAGTACAGAATATTCCAGCATGTCTTTTACAACTTCATAAGGTTTTATGTCAGCGTACCTAACCCACAAAATCCTGTTTGTTTATTGACCAACGAAGGTGCTGATTATAGAATTACTAACTTTGACACTTCATAGAGTGAACCAAGAATCATTTATCACACCTAATGAGACTTATATTTCATCATTTATCCTTGCCCCAAAGGGAAAATAAGAGCCATTCAAGGTGTTTCAGTAAGATTCGGCCATGATTTAAGAGCCTTGTACAGAAGGTATCTTAACATAAGTTTCATGTGACAATTGCAACTATATCCATTAAAAGCAATTATTAAAAATATCTAACCACCTTTCTGTTTCCCTTCAAGTTCTGATTTAACCTCAGGCTGACCTGCATCTTCTAAAAATGGAGATGCATAAAAACCATGCCTGAGTATGCCGGATTCTTTATGTTCCCCACACATCTGCATAGAGGAAATTTCATATGATAGTCAAGAGATTAAAGCATCCTTTGATGTAACACAGCTGCAATCCAGAATCCTGGTTACAAACGCATAAGATAAACTCTGCCAGAAGAAAAAGAATATAATAAAAGAATCACAAACGTAAAAGTAACACCAAAAAAATATAAAAATACATAACATACATCACAATGGACAACATCATCATGGTTGACCATCGTACAATTGGTGCAAAACCACTTCACAACATCCACATGCTTCTGCACTGGCTCCCAATCACTGTCATCATCTTCATCATCAAAGGAGTCATGGTTATCATATATATCCTGAAATGTCATTTCTCTTGACAGCCTTGCCTTTTTCTGCAAAGAAATCAGACAGAAAATGCAACCTTTAGGATCCATAAACGACACAGCCACAATGGCAATCTTGAATTAAGTAATTAATTTGTTAATCTTACAGATACAGCATCAGGCTCCATGTTTGTATCCAGCTGCCCCGCCATATCTCCACTGGATATATCTGGCCTACATTCTTCCCCACAGTTTCCATCAGAACAAGGAATAACAGAGGTTTCATCAGAACCCAAGTTTCCATTTCTTCTTTTCAAACTTTGGCATGACATTTCGCTACCTGCATTGACACTCTTCTCTGCCCTCCGACTTGTCAGACGACTCATTTCATGAGACTCTGAAACCATCTTGCTGTGGTTCAAGTTAACATAAGAGATTTTCTGCAAAACAATCTTTTCTTTATCAAATTTCCAACCATTAGCAAATGATGTCAAAGAGATGGTAAACAGTTTTGAAGAGAAGCAACACAAAACATGTTGATGGACCCAAAAGGGAAGCTCTCTTCAAGGCAAGCTCTGTTGAAGTCAAATTGTTCTTCACCTTCAAGGGGTTCTTTCAAACACAGGCTCACATAAAAAAGAAGCTTTAAAACCAAGAATAACAAGAATAATAGTACACTTTCAGTTGGCTTCACAAAGATATATCAACATAAATATTTTACATATAAAAGTTACTATGGGTTATATATTTTCTAATCCAGTGTCCAAACACAAACTATAGCCAAACGACACTAGTAAACATTGTGTTTGTAATTGAAATTACAAATAACCGTCACGAAATGAGCAAAGAAATCGTCAAGAAACTATAAATCACCCAAACGAAGAGGGAAAAAAAGTACGTAGCAAAATAGCGAGCAAGTATGCCAAAGAAAAAAAAAAGAAGGAAAAAGAAAAGGTAACCATTGAAGTCCACAACAAAATTCTAGGGTTTGAACTTACCTCAGTTTCGAATAATTCCGCAAAGCCCTAGCATGCATAACTATCCTTGTATCTACACATACATAATATGCAAGCATTATTCTTCCAAAAAGAAAAGAAGCAAACTTCGGAAATAACCTTGGGAGACAAATGGAGATGCAGGTGGCAGAAGAGGATAAAAAATGAAAATAAGAAAAGATGCGGGGTGTGATTACCTTACCAGAGTGGCCGGTACGGCGACTCGAGGGTCTCGCGATGCAAATTTGGTAAATTCGAGGGAGAAGGGAGGGTGACGACCTATAAATAATAATTATATTATGCGAATATGGAAACTGTGTTTTTATTTGCATTTAGGTCCTTTAACTTTTTGTATTTTCGAACATAATATTCCCTCAAGTAATTATTTAGTTATCAACCAAACAAATATTTTTTTCCCTTAAAATCAATTAAACATTCCCTTTAAAAAAATAAAATAAAATTTTTAGTATTAAAGTTAAAAATTTAAATTATACTGAATAATAATTAGTGTTATAAGTTTTTTAATATTTTTTTCTTTAATAAAATCTAACAAAATAGAACTTATAATGTCATTTTAATGTTACTATTGATGACGCACCCCAATATATCAGTTGTTTTTACGTATCTAAAATATTTATAATAAATGAAGTGACACAATTACAAGGAAGTGTTTTACATAATAGATCAAAAATATTTAAAAAATTACTATTACAAAAGGAAAATTATTGAATTAAATGAATACAATTGATTTTTTTATATATATTTTTAATAAAATATTAATATTTGATGTTTATAATGATAATTTTGAAGAAAAATCAATAAAAGTTACACAACGACTTATCATATGTTGGCAATCCAGTATTTATTTATGATTTTTTAAAATATTTATAAACATATACTTAAACACTATATTGTGATTTCAAATGAATATCGTTCCGTGTGGAGTCGATAAAAGCTAAGTTATTTATTATTAGTATTTTAATTAGATTTTATTTAAAAACTCAAATTGTGTTTGATTATATAAAGTAAAAATAAATAATAATTTTAAATATTAAATAAAAGATAATTATGATATTATCAGAAAGTATACATAGGGATTTTCATTTTTTTAAGTATTTAGTTAATTTTAATCAAAGCCGTTTATTGTAACTTCACTATCTTTCTCGACTACAAACGAATAAACATGTTATTCACCATAAACTTTAATAATATTCTGATCTCATAATGTTAAAAGTGTATACAATGTTTAAGTTTCATCTTTTTTTATTAACTATTTAAACGTTATTCATCACTCAACCACATAAAGCCAAAGTTATACTTAACTTGTATATGAACTTAGGGTTACCTTTCTTGAGTTTTAAATTCTAAGCTTTCACATAACTTAAAACATACTCTTCTAAATATGGAAAAAAAAAAAAAAAGCAAACAAAAGGAAACATAATATATCTAAAATTACCTAAGTGTCATTTACCCATCTCATGGAAGTTAGGGTTGTATTTAACTTCTATTCAACCAAAAGTTACCTCTTTTGAGTGTCAAATTCTAAGTCACAGATAATTTAATGCATATTTATTAAAATATAAATAAAAAGAACTAAAATAAAAGACACAAATGAGAATATTGAAATTTATTAGTTAAGAAATAATATCCCTAAACACTTGTTTAAAAAAGCTACATCAATCCCTAAGTAATTACACTTACGTATTCACAGTTAACATAAAAATCATAATCACATCAAAGTAATATTTAAGATATATGTCTAAGAATGATCCTTTCAAAGATTAAAATACAGATTAAAGGAAAAAAAATAGTTTAAGGATGTTAGGTAGAGCCAAATCCCAACCAAAGCTTAACCTCGTACAAGGCCCACCAAGACACTCTCGACCCACTAAACATAAAGCTTAAAACCTCGATCCCCTTACCTGACCCCTTGAATGCTTTGATTTTTACCTTTTGATCTTGTTTTTCTTCCTGAAAGGCTCTTCAAATTCTACCCTTAATGACTTCTTAAAGGTTGCCAAGAACTCTCTCCAAAAACCCTCTAAAACTATATTTTTGTCAATTTTTTTAATAACCTTTGGGCTCCATTAAGTCAAGCTTCAATGTGTATGAAAAAGGGGCCCATGCTAAAGTGAGGTCTACCCAATGCTACAATGCTTAGTTTTTATCTCGTTTTGCTCTATAATACAATCAGTTTATCTCAAAACTCAAAACCTTTTAAATGATATAACTTTTTCTTAACTTTCTATAATATCTTGAATCATTTCAATTGGATCTAAAAAAAAAGAGTTATGCCGAAAGCATGAACTAATGTCGAAACTATTCAAATTCATTTGATCTTCATTTTTTCTCTTTTTTAATTCATTTGTGTTTCATCATCTACTATTACAAAAAACATCATAAAACAAATATAATAACACCAAAGATGCTCTTAAAATCTACAAATACTAAGTAAATATAATCAAAGTATTTGAGCTACTAACTATCCATTAAAATTTTAAAGATATAATCTCTTTAAAATATGACTTTATCATTGGTTGCTTAGTAATTGATGATAAACCTAAAAAACTTACCCACTATTTTTATCTTTCCAGCATGTATAATATATTGCATACATTACATAATCGTCATCATCTCTATCTTGCCTTTTCTTTTTACCCATTATATTCCTTACTAATTGAACCCAAATAATCTTATTTTTATTAAAATCTATCTCAAAATCATTATAAATCATCATAAATTTACTTTTGATGTGTATTTTTAAAAAATAAAAGCACATACTCATTACCTTATTATCCACATTAGTCTCTCTGAAAAATACCATTTCTTTCATAGTTTTTGGTTCAATTAAACCATATGTAAATTGCATTTGAGTAAGTTGATTTCATAATTTTTGAATTAACTGATTGATTGATTGTTTTTTCTTAAATTTTATCTTTCTAAAAATCTAAAGTAATTATAATACAATTGACTATTTATTTATTTATTTGTAAAAAAAGATAAAATCATAAGTTAATTTAAGAAATCAACATTGAGGGAAGCATTGTAATTTAACAAATTTATTTACTATTTTTAAAATTCCTAATATATATTTATATTGTGTTCATGTATTTTAGATTTAAAAGTAGTAATTGATAAGAGTTAGTTTATAAACTAGTAAATGAATTAGTACTGTAATGTTGACACCTTAAAATTAGGGATTAAATTTAGATAAGTATCATTTTGTATTTAAAAGATTTTGGGTTTTAATTAATAGTTTGTGGTATTATATATTTAGTTTACTAATTGCTAAAATAATTAGATATTTTAATGTAACACTTCAAAATTAAAGGATATTGTGTTTTGTATTAAACAAATTTTAGACATTAATGTTAGATTTTGCTTTTAGAAATATTAAGTTGATCAAATAACAAAACAACTAAATGATATATAATATTAGTATATATAGTTAGACTAATTTTTAAATTTAATTAATAGTTCATAGTTTTATAAATTTAATTTATAAATTATTAAAAAAATTAAATATTGTAATATTTGCTAACCCCATAGTCTCATATGATAAAAATGCGTTAAAATATTTTTGATGATAACAAATAACTTTGAAACTGATGTTTTAAATGAGATCTGAAGCTTACGCTAAAGATGCTTGGAGTTATGCAACAAACAAGAAACTTGAAGGTCAAGTAAGTAGAGTAAGATTTCAAGAGACTTATGTACATTTCCTTAAATATACTTAAGATAATTTTTATTTGCATGCATGACAAAAAGGGTTTAAGCAAAATCACATTTTTACAAAACCCTTTCAAATCATAAAGAACCCTCCATAAAATCAAATATATATATGTTTTTCAAAGAATTAAAGAGTTAGAAACTTTTAAAGAAAAATTTGAAAAAAAAATCGAGAACAAAGCCAAGGATCCGCCTTGGTCAGTATCATCGTCGATGATTGGCACCACCGTCCAAGCTACTGCCTTAGGAGGTGAGATCGCTCAGAGGCTATTTCCATTGTCCAAGCTACTGCCTTGGTCAATAGTACCACCCATCAGTCGGTATCATCATCCAAGCTACTGCCTTGGTCGATAGGATTGGCCATCGATCGGTACCATCGCCTAAGCTTCTATCTAGGTGGTAATACCGCTCAATAGATGTTGTCACCGATCAACTCACTCTTCTGGCCAATGTCACCATTCGAACATGGAAATTTTGAATTTTATGTCTAATGATCAATTGGTCAGTACCATCATCCAATTACTTAATGCCACCACCCTGACTGAACTTTTGAAGTTTAAACGAGTAAAGATGTGTCTAACGACTATATTTTAATGTGGAGGCTTAAAAAGGCTTTGAAAAATAAATGAGGATAACTTTTGAAAAAGTGAAAGAGATTCAAATAGCTCATCTCTCTTAGGATCAAAAATTCTTCACTTTTTTAAGTATCAAAACTCTTCTTAAGCATTTCTTGTGAGATCTAGAGCTTCATTATACTCTTATACTCTAAAAGGAGTTTCATTTATCGTATATTTCTTAAAAGATTGGGTTAATTGGTGAGGGTATTCACCAAAGTTATAAAAAGCTTAGTTGGAATTGAACCAAGTGATTGTTCAAAAAAAAAATTCCTCAAGCTTGCCTTGAAGTCGTGGACATAAGCAAAGGTTAGCCAAACTACATAAATATTGTGTTTGCTCTTTTTACTTTTTCTCTTTTTATATTCTGCATATTTAATTATTTATTATCTTGTGTGATTGTTAAACTCAAGTAAGTAAATCTAAAATAAAAAAATTTGGTGTATAAAAAAGAAAATTTAAAATAATTAATTCACCCCTTCTTAGTTGTCTACATAAGGCCAACAATACTTGGACTTTAAAATTAGACAATATAATTACATTTAGTTTATTTTATATTAAGCAAATTTGAGACATGGAGGTTAAGGTAATCAAATAATAAAACAATTAAATATTGTATAATATTAGCACTTTAAAATTGAGTAAATATAGATAAACTAATTTTAAGGTTTAATGTTAGTTAATGGTATTTTATGTTTAGTTTATAATATTAGTACTTGAAAATTAGAAGTTTGAGTTAGAATAATTATATGTCATGCTTATGAAATTTTTAAATTTAAAATTAATTTATGGTATTATAAATTTATTTAATTAATTAGTAAAATAATTGATTAACATAATGTTAACATCTTGAAACTAAAGAAATATTGTATTTGTTTTCATCTTAAATATTGTTTAAAATTCATTATGAGTAAACATAAACTTCAAATAAACGTGTAGGATTTGTACTTACAATTTTGTAATGACATAATAAATTGTTATGAATTGTAAATATTTGAATTTCAACTTATATTATAAAAAAATATTAACTTGTAAATTAATTTTTCTTATGTGTTCGATACATGATTGAATATTTTTTTAAAGAAATTATGATTCATTATAATTTAAAAAATAAAAAAGTTTATATTAAAATATAATGTTGGTGTTTTATTGAAGCTTTTTTGTGATGAAAAAAGATAATTAAATTGTGTTAAATTGTATTATTACATCTGCGAAAAGGTTTGGAATTGTATTAAAGTGTGTTATTAGCAAAAATATTTGTCATGATATATATTATAATGTAATTTTTGTGAAAAATGTTTTAAGTTTTTGTTAAAGCATGTTGACAGAATAATTGTTTGTGTATTTATTTATATATCATATTGAATTTTTGATAAAAAAAAACATTGTATAAGGAAGAATTGATATCCTAATATACAGTGAGACGATATTTAGATCAAGTGTGTAGATATATAGATGAAAAGGTGTTGACACAAAGAATGTAATTTTATGAAAAATGTTTAGGTGTTAAATGGAAGTGTGTTATTAAAACAAGTGTTTGTACGTTTTGTTCATCATATTAAAATTTTTATGGAAGAAACTTTGCATTTAGAAAAAAATAATAATATCTTGGTAATTATAATATTTTAAAAATACATATTGATATATATTACAATTATATAAAATAATTTAAATGTGATAATATTTGAAATAAAGTTTTAGATAAACGTTATCTTAAACTTTGGGTTTTGCATTTGTTCTGTAATTAAACCCTACTTTTCAACTTTAAATAAATTTTTATTTATTAATTGTTTAAATTAAACATTAATAAAAATAATTAATAATGTTTTTATTATTAAAATGCTTGCTTAAAAAATTACTCAAATAGATTCTAAAACTCTATTTCGATTTAATCTCTCAAATTTATATTATTTTTGACTAATGAACTATTTTTCATGAATTTTTAAAATTTTTGATCGTATATTTTTTTTAAAAAAATTAGTACTCAAAAAAAATATTGAATTTTTTTATGATAGTACTCATAATATTATTTTACATCTATTAAAAATTTTAAGTCAAAATTTGTTATGAAAAATCTCTAATTTGAATATCTTTTAACTTTTTAAATCATTCGATAGGGTTCAATTTGATTCAAATTGATAAATTAAGGTTTGATTTAGAGAAAAATTAAAGTTTGATTGAAGAAAGAAAACAAAACTCTTGATTTAAAATAATATTTATCCTAAAGTTTTACAAAAATAAAAATTATACAAAAAAATTTATTTTTTAAAAAATTTAAATTATTGTTAAAAATTAATTTAGTATTAATTTTTATTAAAAGAAAAACAATAATTATCTAATATTTATTGGATGATTATAATTTAATTCTGAAACAATTATTTAATTTAAATTAGAAAAATGTTATTATAAAATTATTTAATCATCAATTGAGTTCATCAATCAATGAAAAATGTTTTACATTTAAATAATAAAATAATGGGTAAATATCATTTAAAACCCTGACCTTAACACTATCTCTCCAAACAGACCCTTACTTTCAAAAGTTATCCAAACGAACCTTGACTTTTTAATTTTGTCCAAATTAAACCTTAATTACAAACGCCGTTTAAATTAACCATCTCTGTAAGGGCATCATCGTCTATTCACTTCCTAAATCAATCCGAGCTTTCTTCCCTATTCTTTCACCAGAGTCGGGGTTCGTTTTCTAGTGCTTTCATCTACCGCTGCAACTGTCCATTCGCGAGAGCCGATCAGCAGAGACATCTCCAATCAACCTGACGTCATCCAAGGGCGAGAGGAGATTCAGATTCTCCGGCCGGCGAACCTTGCAGTAAGAGAGGATCCCGTTCCTAAGAAGGAACCACCTGGATCTCCACCCTTTTCCGTAATTGGTCCACTTGTAGAGCACTCCGGCGACAGTAGTCTCAGATCCCGTCTGCTGCCGTACGCCATTTCCTCCATCAGATCCACCAAATGCCGTCGCCGGCAAACTCCTCGTTCTCGTCAACAGCCACGGCGCCACCTCCGGCGATTGGTCCCCTATGCCGTTGGGACTCTTTAGCGAGATACAGCACAGCGGATGCAATTCTTTCACCCGCATTTTGTGCTATCCCTCGATCTTAATCACAAACGAACCAAACAAAACACATTTAGCATTCAAACTAAGGTTTAATTTGGAAGGAAGCTCGGATACAGCACAGGGAAGGAAGCTCGGAATGATTTAGGAAGTGAATAGACGATGATGCCCTTACAGAGATGGTTAATTTAAACGGCGTTTGTAATTAATGTTTAATTTGGACAAAATTAAAAAGTCGAGGTTCGTTTGGATAACTTTTGAAAGTAAGGGTCTGTTTGGAGAGATAGTGTTAAGGTCAGGGTTTTAAATGATATTTACCCTAAAATAATTGAATTAAAAATAAATAAAAACTAAAAACGTTCATTAATCTTTTTAAAAAATATCTAAAATTGAATTTTTACTATCTAAAATTTAAAAAATAATAAAAATAATGCAAAAGATTTTAAAAAATATGATCTGATATAATTTTTTACTGTATTTTAATTATAAATAATGATTTTTAATTAATATATATATATATATATATTAATTTTTTAATTTTAAATAAATTATTTGGTGATTCTAAAATTATCAATAAGAATGTTAACAAAGTGTTGATTATTCTTTTATTTGCAGTTTAAAAACCATTAATTTTTTATTTTAATTTTATTAACATGGATATTTTTGATAATTTTAAAATCATCAACAATTATCATTTTTTAACCATTAAAAAAATTATAGCAGTGAATGAGAAAAAAATTAATAATTTTCAATTAAGTTAAATTTGTTAAAAATGAGAAGTGTTACACTTATAAAGCAATATTTGTATTATTGGAGAATTTTAAGCATATATATCCATAAATATACAAATCACTTAATGATTCTAAACATTTAAGGTGCCATAATAATTTATATTAGTTGTTTATTAAATCCTTAAAAATTATCATAATATCATGTTATATTTAAACTTTATTTGAAGATCTGTAAGTGAAGTTTAAATGAAATTACGGTTAATATTTATTGTTCTATCAACTTATATAATGATTAGAATAAAATATCATTTTACTTTCTTAAAATCATTGCATTAGAGAGTTAAAAAGACTTAGAATAAAAATTAAATTGAAGCCACAGATTTTGTAGCTTCACTTTCCTAAAATCATAACCACTTTTACTATCTTCATACACATTCAAAATAGAAATAGAAATATTAATAGTATATTATAAGTGACATTACCATAAGCATAAACATTTTTTTTTTTAAAAAAAGTGAACACCGAGTCTTCTTTATAAATTTGTTTAGAAATGGAAACCCATTTTTCTTAGTTTAAGCTTGAGGGGAATGGGAGGAATTACAAATTTATGCTATGTTTCAAAACCCAAAAAAATCAAAATCATAATATTTTAAATAAAACATAGAAAAGAAAAAGTTAAAAAGTGAGAACATATTTAGAGCAGATAATAGAATGATAAACAAAAAGGAAAAAGAGTTACACAAAACCTATAATAGATGAGCAATAAAGAGAGATGGAAATTAAAAATGACGAAAGGACTAGTAAACATAAGATTATATTATGTTGGACTATATGAAGAATGGTGCTTTGACTTCAACAAAGGTTGAGTTACCGAGGGTGAGTAAGAAAAATATTTTATAGATTTCTATTCGGTTGATTAAGCCTTGTGTATCCCATGGGATACAAATTTTGACTAAGAGATAAAATAGGATAGCAAACTTGATAATCATATCTTATCATATTGGCTCACCAAATATAAAGAACATAAACTATCTTATCTCTTTTATTACACTACGAAAAAATCTAAAAATAGCAATAGATGTAATCAGTCACTAGATAATAATAGAATAAAGACAAAATTGCTAGAGACTAAAAATTTTAACGTGACGACCAATTAATGATAGACTAATAACAAAAGTTAGTGATATATATAAATTCAATCATTAAAATTATTTTTCAATTAATTTAACGATCGGTTAGTGATCGAATTAGAGCTAGTAGCTAGGCATGGACTAACAACCTCCAAGACTCAATCACTAGCTAGCAAAGACAACCTAACGCCCACACCATGAGCGGTTGCTAGGGCTGCCATCGAAGCCAAACGTGGTTGTGACCACCTACATGCATGCTTTCGCATGCGAAGGTAGGCAGCTGTCAACAAGGGTGTAGTGACCACCTATGCCTTCATGCAAAAGGTTGGTTATCTTCGCTGCATGCATGCCTTTATACTAAGGTAGCCAAGGGTGGTTGCAGCATGCATATGCGAGTGTAGCTAAGGTCTTAATGAATGCCAGGGTTGCCAGCCTTGGCTGATTACGTGCATGCTTGGCAATGGCCATTGATAGTTGCCAAGGTTGACATCCATGGCTTCTAGCCTTAGCAACCACCCATGCCATCGCCAATGTTACCATGGCTTGCTGCCTTCGCATGCGAAGGCAGCGAAGTGCCTTGGATGCTTGCTAGCCTTTGTGCTTGGCAACCACCCAAGAACGATCGCTAAGAATGGCTAGCAAAAGGAAGGTTTCGGTGCCTAACCAACGATCGATATTGGGTCAGTTACTTGCTTTCACTACTAGCGACGGTAGTAAGTGGTCGTTGCTAAGTCTTTTTAAATCTAGGGTAGAAGCCTTAATTTGTTTCATTTCACATGAGCATTGCTTCCCCTTTACCATTTCTCTTGCATTTCGGTTGTCTTGGCATCTCTTTCTCTATAAGTTTCTCACTCTCGCTTCGACTACCTTTTCGATCCTATCGTTTTCTCTCCATTTTTTTTTCCATCATGAGCGGTCATCTTCTTCTTCTTTCCACGAGGCTGCCCTTTTTGTTTGATTATTTTACAAGTAATGATAGAAATTTTGGTTAATGATATTGATTGTTGAAAGATTTTATATACAAATATTATGATTAGATTTAGTAACTATAGATATTAGTTAGATGTTAATTAAATTTTATAGTTGTTATTTTTATTTTTTAATAAATTTAGTTTATGTTAAATTAGTTAGATAATAGTTTCATTAAGTCGTAATTTGAAATAAATAATTTAATTAGATTTTTATGAAATTTAAATTTGTTAGATGTTAATTAAATTTTATATAGTTATTCATTTTATTTGTTAATAAATTTAATTTATGTTAGATTAGTCAGAAAATAATTTAATTAAATTGTAATTTGAGATATAAAAAATTCAATTAGATTTTTATAAAAATTAAATTAGTTAGATGTTAATTAAATTTTGTATAGTTGTTAATTTTTTTGTTAATAAATTTAGATTTAGTTAGATTATTTAGAAAACAATTTAATTAGATTGTAATTTGAGATAAGTAATTTACTTACAATTTTATGAAAATTAAATTAGTTAGATATTAACTAAATTTTATAGTTATTAATTTTACTTGTTAATTAATTTAGTTTATGTTGGATTAGATATATAATAATATAAATAAATAATTTAATTACATTTTGTAGTTGTTAATTTTTTTGTTAATAAATTTAATTTATGTTGGATTATTTAGAAAATAATTTAATTATATTGTAATTTGAGATAAGTAATTTAATTAATTTTTTATTAAAATTAATTAGTTAGATGTTAATTAAAATTTTGAAATTGTTAATTTTATTTGTTAATAAACTTAGTTTATGCTAGATTACATAAATAATAGTTTAATTAGATTGTAAATTGAGATAAATAATTTAATTAGATTTTTATAAAAATTACATTAGTTAGATGTTGATTAAATTTTATAGTTCTTAATTTTATTTTTTAATAAATTTAGGTTATGTTATATTAGTTAGATAATAGTTTAATTTGCTTATATTTTATAACAAATAATTTAATTAAATTTTTATAAAAATTAAATTAATTAAATGTTAATTATCAGTGCAGATGCAAATGTTATTTGTTAATTAAATAATTATATTAGATGATTATTTTTTATGCTTAATTTTATATTAATCAATTAGATTAATTAATTATATGATAATTATTAAGTGTTACTATTAGTAAGTTAGTTTTAAGGCATATTCTTTAAATATACCGTTTGAGAATTATTAATGAACATTTACTATCAGTAACATGTTTTGCACGTGCGTTGTCTTTTCATACATTTTGTGAAATGTATGTTAACTTAATTATTTATTATATTATCTTTTTATCAGGTATTTCAGAAAGTTTTAGTTCAATTTTTAGGGAAGACTCTATCAAATTCTTTATAAATTTGTCAAACTTAAGCTTAGTAACTTAATCAATAATATCAGATGAGAAGTCCACAAAAGACTAGGTGACTCTGAAAGGAAAGGTAAGTACCTTGGAGGGAGAGATCCATGATCCATATCTTCAGTTCCACATATCCAAGATGAAAATGAGGATACAATTGTCATCTCCATGTAAGAAGTTCATTCTCAACATCGCCTAATAGTTAGGTGTAATTTCTTTTATGAACGTTGTATTTAATGAGAACAAAAGATAATATAGTATTTGTTATATTTTTTATAGGATTTATATAATTTTATTTTTTTAAAATTTTATTATTTTAGTAATAAATTCCAATTAGTTGCTAATCAATGACCAACTTGAATCCGTTGCTAGTTTAGCGACTGCTATAAACCAATTGTTGGTTTAACGACAAATTCGCATTTGTCGCTAGTTTACTGATCAATTCGCATCTATCTCTAATCGGTCATTATTTTTTTCACGATAACTATTTTAACCATAATTTTTTTTTTCAATATATAGCTAAAATTTTTAGTGGCAACTTTTTTTAATTAAGATTCTATTCATAATATAGCAAATAGTGTTTATTGCTTTCACCCAAAATATGCAGATGAACTATTCTTGTTTATCATTATCCTAACTATTTCATAGATGAACCTATCTTTTTTTTTTCCTTGCTATAACCCCATTTTGTTAAGGTGCATTAGGAATAGAGAAATTGTGACCATACCCATGTTGATCACAATACACTTCAAACTCATCATTATCAAACTCACACCTATGATCACTTTTTACACTAAGCGTAATGCTTCCCTTCTTATTCTATACTTTCTTAGAGAACTTAGCAAAAATTTTTAAGGCATCATCTTTATTTATTAGGAATAACACCCAAGTAAATTTAGAGTAATCATCAACTATTATAAAGTTATAGTATTTGTCTCATAGACTTTTCGTCCTAAATGGACTTAGCAAATCTATATTTACTAGTTAAAGCGGCCTACATGTTGATATGTGTTTCTTTAATTCAAAAGAACTCTTAACTTATTTTCTCATTTAATAAACTTCACAAATTTTATCATTTTCATGTTTAAACTTAAGAAGGCCAATAACTAAGTCACCTCTAAATATCTTGGAAAATAAGTCCATACTTTTATGACCTGATCTCTTATACCATAACCAAGTATCGTTATTAGTGATAGCCATTTGTCCTTATAAGAGTGTGATCTAACTATGTCTACTATATATACATTTGCACATCTGTTACTTACGTATAAGGTTTCATGGTTTCTAAAGTTCTTTATAATGCATTTTGCTTGTTTAAACATAACTTCAAAACCTTTATCACACAATTGGTTAATGCTAACTATGTTGCTAATTTTAATTATCTTGCTTTTGGCATTAGCTTCAAACATTATAGATCTCTTTTTTTTACAAAAAAAAGCAAGCTTGGAGAATTTTGATATATCTCTCGTCATGTACTGAAAGCATCCATTATTAAGGTACCACATATGTTTCATCTCCTCTTGCTGTTACAAAATGAAACACTAAGTTTTGATCTTTGGTTTTTACTCTTTTATGGGTCTTAATGTATTAGTAAAAGTATCTTTTGGCACCCACATTAACTTAGTGCTATTTTTTAACCTGCATCTAGATGCGAGATGTCTTATTTTGAAATAATAAGTACATATACATGATTCTTGAGATGAAAGTTTAACAAAGTAATTCTTATAATATTTTTGAAGTTGTGAAGGCTTATAACCAAGGTCACTTCTTTCAAAATCACATCTTTACTTACATTTGCAAGACTTTTGAGCCTTTAAAGAATTTTCATAGTAGTTGATAATCGAGTTACTTTCTTTTTTTTTTTCAATCTAATATTCTCTTCAAGCATGTCATCATGACTCGTTTTAATTTTGTTCTTTTCTACCTCAATGCTAGCTTATCTTTTTTTTTAATTCAATTCCTTATAATCAATCTTAAGATTAGCATATTTCTTTTCAAATGATTCTATTATATGGAATTATTTCTCAAGTAGCTCATATATATCTTAAAAAATATTCAGTAAATCCTCATGAGGCATAGATTAAAGACATAATTGGTTATCTCGTTTTCATCTTCAGATGCCAAGAAAAACATGTTGGTAACTTCACATTTACCTTCACTATTTCGAAAAAACTTACTTCATTATTATCCCAAGTTATGTCCAAAGTCTTTTTCATGTACTTACACTTATTCAACATAAGCATTCCACTCAAATATACTCTAATTTCTAGCACTGATAGCATGAGATGGACTCATTTTTTACTTCATATCTTGATCTGTTTCCTCTTTTTACATCTTTTCCTCCACTTTTGAAGTTTGTTTTGTTCCTTAAACACTTATTGAACCTCTTAATGATGAAAACTATGTCATTTTCATCACTTTCATGATCACTAGAGGCCTACTCTTTATAACCAGTGGATTTTATGGTGATAACCTTTTTCTTCTTCACATCTTTCTACTTACCTATTATTATAATCTTATGACTCATAAAATACTACATGAGTTTTTTTAATAGAAATTTGTTTAGGTCTTTGGCTTCCATAACAGTTGTTACTTTGACCTCTTAACTTTAAAAAAAAATTACTTGATAATCTTTCTTACCATCTCAATATTAGGATAAGCACATCCACAATTTTTCAAAGCATTTATAATATCCATAAACAAAGTGAATATTTCATTAATTATTTCTTTAAGTTTTGTATTAAAAAAGTTCATATTTATGCACTATCATGCTTATTTAAACTCTTTAGCTTGATTTGTTCCCCTATGTGTAATTTTTAATGAGTGTATAATCTCTTGTGCATTATCATAAGCATAAATTCTATGAAATTCTTATTCATTTAGGAACAACATAACATATTAATAGCTATAGCATTTAGGCTATCTTTCTTTCTCTTATTCTCATTTTATTCTCGTTTTTCTTTCCTAACTTTCCTTCTATCTATAGTTTTGGTAAGATTATGTGATCCATTTTTCATTATCCAAAGATCAAAGTCATTTAATCTAAAGTGGATTTTCATTCAAATGATCCAATAGTTATAATCACTATCATTAAAGTGTGAAAGTCTAAAAGTGCAAAGTCTTTCTTCTATACTTATGGTTGTCATTTCTAATCTTTAATTCCAATCACTTAAGTTTATCAAATTTGGAGCACATAACTTTGATACTAATTGAAGGTCTTAATGTTGCAACCCAAATGGGGGGAGAATTACATTTTTAAAATTTTTTACTTATTTAGTAAAAATTCAAACTTAGTTTGCTATTTTCAACCAATCATACAATGTAATCAACAAATAAATTGTAAGAATTAAAGAGTAAGGTTAGAAAGAGTAAATTTAAAAGATTTTATGTGGTTCAAAAATCTCTACCTACGTTCACACCTCTAAGCTTGTTGGGTTGAGGATTCTCTCACTAATCTTGTAAAATCATTTACTTAGTTTAACCTAACCAAGCTTTTTACAACGATGGTGAATACATTCATCAATTTTATTCAATCTCACTTAAAAGAATACAATAACAAAACTTTGTTTTAAGAGTGGATGATTACAACTGAAGCACTAGATCTTACAAATAAGTGCTTAAGATGGTTTTTTATGATTAAAAAATTGAAAACTTTGATTCTTGAGAAAGAGATGAAATTGTAGCTTAGAGTTTGTGAATGATTGGTACCCATGTATTTTTAAAAGTCTTTTTATTCCAACTTTCAAAAATATAGTTTTTGGATATAACTTTTTATCATTTGAAATTTGAAATTTTGTCAAATTGATGACATCATGTGATTGAATGTGGTATCGATTAAACTCGTTGTTAGATATAGAAAATTCAAAATATTCTTGTTTGGATGATGGTACCGTCCACTTGGACGGTAATATCAATCGAAACAGAGATTTAGGTAATGACATTTGTTGTTCTGTGGTACCACTAGTTAAAACATGTCCTTAACCCATGCTTCACTGTTTCTTGTGTTTTTTAATGTGTCTCTTTAAAAGTAAGCTTTCTTTGTTGAAAACATATGAAATTCTTATTTTTTAAGGAATTTCTTTAAATTTAAAATTTTTCTATATTATAATTTCATTTTGAATTCTTGTTGTCATGCATGAGATGAAATGCATTTTAAGTTCATGCATGAAGATTTACATAAGCTCCTAAATATCCTACTTTACTTAATCTTTAAGATTCTTCATCTTTTTATAACTTCAAGTATTCATAATAGTTCCTTATTAACTTTGATTGATTCTATGTTAAGGCTAAATTACACATCTCACTTAAACATTAAATCTTATAGATGCTTCTTATCATCAAAATGAGTTATCATATTATAATCATGTAAGATTATGTGGCTAATAATAATGTGAATGCTTAGACAAAATGACATCAAGAACTAAATCAATCTAGTGTTAGATATCATATGAAGGATCATCAGGGATAGAGTTTGAAAAAATGTCAACAAACTCGTTTAGTAATGGTCAAACACTCATTGAACAAGTCACCCAATCAGCTTATAGACAATGTTGAAGTTTATCATGGCTTGTGTGAAATGTGCATGAGTTAAAAGATAAGTATTATGCCTCATATTCTTCTTTTTACTAGGTAACAAAATGATCTTTTTCCCATAAAATAAGAATGAATATGTATTGGCTCAACTATCATAAATAATCTTTCAATCAAACTACAGAGATGACACAACAAGTGAAGCATACATAAGGACCACATCACATATGATCCCATCAGTGTATGTTGGTTCAATCAAGAAAGTAACCTTAGTGTGTTAAGAAATAGTGATATATGTGTTGTTGTTCAACCTTGCTAGTTTGTATGGCATAATATGTTTTTTCATAATCAATCTTAACTTTTTCATAGTTTATGTTGATAATACATTCTTGTAGGCTACCAAAACCAATAATAAAGCATCATACATCAAAGTATAAGTATACCAAAATAAAGATGTATGAGATTAATCATTATTAATAATATTATGGTAAAAAAAGTTTGACACCATATCAGCAATAATCCAATATTACCCTTCAAGTGTTCTTCCATAATCATTGTTTCACCCTTAACATTAAAAATTGTTTTAATGTTGATTTCTAGGTCATTAACCAACAAGCCATGATAATGAGGATTTCAACGATTTTCTTGTCGATGGTTGATCTTACTATAATTAAAACACTAAACACCACCCCTATGAGCAAGTGATAAAGCAATTGGAGGTTTCTCCATAATGGTGATTGATGGGCTTGTCGATGGATCAAAAAGTAATGTTTTATGATACTAACTGTTTCTTTGCATGTAGAGCATGTTAATAAGCTTCTGAAACTATCAGTAAATCAAACATATCATGCATATCTTAAATAGGAATCTATAAACCCCCAATATACCTAAAAACCAATTGAATTGCACTTTAAACGATTTTCATGCTAGCCAACAATTGATAGAACTCAGCAATATAGTCATCTACTAAACTAGTGCCATGGCTCAAAAGCTAAAAGCATTAGTACAACGCACATTCATAATGAAGGTAAAAATGTGTTGTCATATGTTTCTTGAACATTTTTTACAAAATGATTTTCATATTTTTAATATGGGATTTAGTCGCCTTTTTTGTTGCCACATTCCTATGCACTACCTTTTAATTTGGTAATGATCAATGAAATATGCCTTACGTATGGAGCCTCCTTAAAGTTTAGGATTTCTTACACGATATTAAGCTAATTTAGAAATTCTTCTACCTTTCATTCACCATGAAACTCTAAGATATCGACCTTGAACCATCTTCTTAATGTTGAGTGTATGTACATGTTATGACTATTGAAGTGACAAAAAAGTTAACATCAAGGTTGAAATCCTTAGGAGTATAATCTAGTTCACATTATGGTTGACATTATCAAATGGTTACCAACTATTAAGTTAATAGCTTAAGTTATTGGCAAACTTATGCAATCTTTTCCCATCAAACTCATATCCATCTAGGCATCAGTTACATGTCTCCTTGTTGGCATAACACAAGAATGTTTTGAATTTGATATCAATATGATACAATGTGCATGATGACCAAAATAGAAGAACATAAACACTTGTTGATTTTTAAGAATGCTAAGAAAGTAAAAAGAATGAGAAAATCATCAACTTTGTTAATTTTTCTAACATGTCTTTTAAGAATGCCTACAATCATATTTATATAAAAAAAATGTAATGAAATTCCTATAAAACTTCAATAGCAAAATACTAATCAAACTTTAATGGCAAAGTCTTAATGAAATTTTAGTAATAAAAATCTTATGAAACTTTAATAATACAAACAAATAAAAATTATAGAAATAAACCTAACTTATTGAAAATTTGTAAAAATAACATGGTTTTATTTATAAAATGAAAAATATCATTTTAGCCTTTAAAACCATGGAATTTGATGAAAATCTTAATAGACACCATGGATTTTGCTCATAAAGTCGTTTCAACCTAAAGTGATTCTTTTTTTTATTATTATTATTGGAAGTCAAAATCGAACATCATCAACTTTTTAATCAAACTTTAATCTTTGGACTCTAAAGTGGCAACCTAAGAAACGGTAAATTAGGTTATGTAAATTGTTTTCTTTTTTCAAATTAGTAAGATTATTAACTTCAAATGTTTTATCTACCAATGAAAAATATTAAAATAATAGATATGCTGCAATAACTAAAGAGAAAAAGGTAAAAAAAAAAAGTAAACACAATGAATTTTATATGGTTCGATTATACCTCGCCTATGTCCATACCTCCAAGCAATTCGCTTGAAGATTTTTCTCTAACCTTTTAACTAAGTGCACACTTGATTATCTCCAATCAAGATTTTACAATAAGGTGATTCCCCTTACCTTAAATATAATCTCTTATAACAAAGATTGAACCCCTTGATTATATCTCAATCAAGATTTATAACAAGTTGAATCCTCTCATTTTATAACTCAAACCTTACATTGAGAAGAATGATCATAAACTCTTTCACAAGAGTGGATGTATATAATAAAAATCTATCTCTCAATTAATTTGCCAAAAGATGTTAAAGTTAGAAGCAAAGAAGATGGCTTAGAGAGAAACACTATAACATGACTTAAAAGAATGAGAAACACAATGAAGTTATTACCAAGAAAGCCATTTGAAAAACTATTTATCCTCAATTTCAAAGTTGTAGATATTACTCACAATCAAGACAATTCAAACTCATTTAAAAAACATTTGATCAACCAAATTTTATAGTTGTTGGAGGTAAAAATTCAAAATCTCAAAAATTCGATCGATTATGTCTCCCAATTTGGACGGCTAAATCAGGTAGAAAGTTTCAACCACTTTTATTGCTTAATTCGAACTCATTATTTAATTTGAACTCACAATTCGGTCGATTGTTTCAAACAAAACCTATGCTATGTTTTTAACACATAATTTGAATATCTATTTTGATGTTTTGTGTGTCCAAATGACTCAGTGTTAGTGTGTTCATGTGATTTATCTATTTCTTTTATTCCTTTAATACTTTTAAAGTTCTTTTAAAGTAGAGTTTGCCCTAAAACTTTTTATGAAACTTTCATAAAATTTAGTTTAAAAATATATGATTCTAAAAGATTTTTTTTTAACAAGATTGAAGTTTTATGAAAATTGTAAAATTTACCTCTAAGTCTTCACTTGTTCTTGTCTTGATGAAATTGTGCTCATTCTCTTGAATGACATACTTGTAATTCTTAACTTCTTATTCATGATTTTGTTATTTAAATATTAAATATTTCATATTTAACAAATATATTATATTAAATATAATTTATTTTTTATTACTAAAAAATTATTATCCATTTAATAATACCATGGGACCAGAGGTAATCTTTTGCACCTGTAAGCTTTTAGAGTGCTCTCCTTAAATGATAAATGCCCACTTCATTTATATTACATCAATAACCAAACTAAATAAATTTAATTTATTTTCTAAAATGATTATATTTTTCTTAGCCAAAAATAAAATAAATAAGTGATATAATTTAATCCCTCTATATATATGATAACGAGCATCAAATTACCATACCTCATGAGCACATTTCAATAAAAATAATTATGAAACAATTTCAATAATTCTTAGATTTATTATATAAATAACTTATAAATCAAAAAAGCTATTAGGCACAATTATTACATTCAAAGAAAAAATATCATTGAAAATTCATCACACATTTTTAACTCTTTTCTTTTTTTTTTCTTTATCGCTAAACTAAATCTTAACCTTCAACTTTTAAAATCAGCAAATAATTAGATCCTGAAAATGTTAATGAATCAACAGAAACATCCTCTCATTCAAATTAAATGTTTAGTGTGATTAATATAAGAAGAGCTCAAACTTTGGGAAGGCAACGCATTTTTCCCTTTCTTTTTTTTTTTTTTTTTTTGAATTTCTAAGACCCAACTAATGCTTATAATAGCAAAAACTTCTTTTTTTTTGTAATAAATTTTAAAATTTTATTTTAAAATTCTTTCTCTTTTTCCCAATCATAGGAACTTTTTTTTTAATTTTATTTATTCACTTTATTTTCTCCCTCATTTCCTTGCTCTTTCAATTCTGATCGACAAACTCTTCGGAAGGAAGTGACGCCAATGGCATAAACACATACATTGGCACCAATAATACATGAGAATTGGTTAAATTTATGAAACCACAATGAAATTAAATATTTTAAGCCCAATTACCAAACACAAAAATTTGTAAAGTTGAACAAAAAAAAGTCAAAATGATTTTTTTTTTTAAATTTTATCATTCAAATGAGAAAATAACTTATTATTTATTTTTGATAATATAAAATCTTATCTCAAAACCAATAGTTTTTATAATGTAAAACAATTCAGTTAATATTATATTTATTAAAATACAATCATATATTAATTTATCTTTTAATTTTTTTATTTGATAACCTCTTAATGAGATAAATTTTTCTAATCATAATCCATTTATAAAATTTTTTATTTTGTTGGGACCACCATAAAATATCGAAATAATAGGAAGGGAAAGTGGGGTCGCTTGTGGGACCCATGTCCGGTGGATGTAACAATGAGACAACGAAAGTTGGGGATGAGGATTAGATTCCACGTGAGGGTTGTAGTGCTCAATCGCAATCTCCTTAGTGAAATCTTCTTCTACTTACACGCCCCTCTTTTTGCGGGTCCCACTATCACACTCGAACACTGCTTCCATTCGCCCTCTTGTTATTGGGAGCCTGCCATTGAACCGTACATTGCACGGGCAGATGCGCGCCTGGGTGTTGGTGGATCGATTTGCCAACATGGAAAGTGATATAAAAGGAAAACAAAAAATTGAAAGAACTTTCTAATTATCTTTTCTTTTTTAGCACTTTTTGAGGGCATTTTTTATTTTCATATGAATCTTTTTGAGATTTTCTTTTTCTTTTTTTTTTTGTTCTTTTAGGATGACATGGTTTATGTCTATTACAATGATTAAAAATTCATCCCTTGTGAAAATAATTTTTTTTTCTTTTTTGCTTGAATTAATCGATTTTGAATCACAACATTACATTTTAATGAATTTTTATAATTATTATTTCATGTCATATGATATTTATTTTGCAATTATTCATAAATTCTATTCATATTTTTAAAGTAGATATATATATGTGAGTTCTTTGTTGAACTAATCTTTTTGTTGAGCTTTAAGATCCACACATAAAGATGTCCAATGGGCAAAATAGAATTATTGTCGGTTAAGCTTGACTATTTCTAATGAATTTTAGTGTTAACGTTGCAATGACTAGACCATATAATTAAAAAAAATTACATGAAGTTGTATATTTAAAAATAGTAAAAAAAATATAATTTTTGTAAATATTTATTAAAAAAATTAGTTCAACAAAATATTCATGTTTTTTCATAATATTATTTTTTAAATGAAAATAAATTTTATGTGTGGTCGAACTTTGGTAAATTATATTTAAATGAAAAGAATTAAAGCATTGAAGTTTGATAAATATGTTTCATAAAGACTATATATATATATATTATATTTATTAAACTATATTTAATCACTAAAAAGAGCAAATTGGCAATTAGGATTGGGGTAGCAAGTTGGGTTTGCTGACAAGCTTGTGGGCTCTATGCTTTTCTCCATTGCTTTTACACCGGTGGCCATAATCATGAAACTTGTAATACCTTAATTTGATAAAAAAAGAATTATTTTTTCTTTCTGATAATTTGAAAACTAAAAGAATAGAAATATTTTAAAATATATAGATAAATTTCACATGTAAATTCTAAAATTACGTCAAATAAAGATGCATTGTTGGATCATCTTCCAACAAATAAAACAATTCAGTAATTAATTATTATATATTTTTTTATTTTACTATCCAAAAATAGATAAGGAGGTTGTTGCACTCAGTCTGATTAGTAACATCATTTTTTTTAAAAAAATAAATTATCTTTTTCATATTTTATTGGAAAAGTATATTTTTTTGAAATCCAACTATGCAATCATAATTACAATTTTTATCTAAAATTGAAAAATAATTTTGTAATATGCCCTTTCCTTCTAATAATCATCTTAATTTGTACAAGTTGAAGGAGTGGCAATTACCTAAGTGCTAAATTTTTAAGGACCATAAGCCTAGGAGAAAACTAAGAAAAAAGATCAAAGTTACAATTTAGCAGAGAAACCATTGTATGAGGGCACTAAGTTCCTTCTTTTAAGTACTCAAGAAGAAAAAAAAAAGAAAGATCCAAAAAAACGCCATGGATTTCCAAATCAAAGTGCCTGGTACAAGTTCCATGACATGTAATGATAAATTAAAAGTTTTCTTTTTGGTATTAAAAGGCATGATTTCAAAAGTTTGTATGTGACCCAAAATATTAAAGGCAGCCTTAGATTTGCTAAAATTATGAGGGCAAATGTTAGGCAAGAACTGAAAGAAAGAATAATTAATAGGAGATTGCATCTCTTAATGAATCAAATACCCAACACAAAACTCACCACAGGAAATCAAAACATGAGCTCACCAAGTAAGAGAAGAGAGCAAGAAAATACTGATATAGCAAAACAGGATGATGATGTTTGTTATACGGAATGGAGGAATGGGAAACGGTAGCAGCAAACATGGAACAGAGAGCAACAAATGTAGCATATTGAAGCCTGGAGGTAGCAAATTTGGGAGGGAACCAAGTAATCCTCCTTCTCTTCCTTCTCAGTCTTGCCAACATAGAAGCATAACTACACATCTTCTGATTATGTAAAGCCTTCCTCTTTCTTCTTTGAAAAACTCACCAAGTGCTTTGCATGAAAATCTTCTCTTTGACTCTCTAATTGAATCACTTTTCATCTTCATCACGAAGGTGGGCATTCCTTCTTTTTTTTTTGTTTTTTTGGGCCGGGGGGCGGGGGAGGGGGGAGGAGGAGGAAGGTGACGGCTTCCTCAGCGCACCTTAGGCTTCTCTTTTCTCTCAATAAAGTGGATCATTTTTGGATTTTGGGTGATCATTATTGAACACTGAATGAGAAGGGGCAAAGAAGAAAGGCAGGCTCCTATTGAAGAAGGGTAGGGGAGTGATCCAGGCTAAGGCAGGGCCCCCTATAAAATTCATAAAGATGGGTATATTATGCTCCAATTCTCACCAGGCAATTGCACTTTTGGGGCCCAGCTAACTGGCTACCAATATGTACTCTTTGGAACTTATACCAGACTGAAATCTCTCTCTCCCTCTCTCTCTCATTGCCATCTGACAAGAGCAGACAACATAAAAATCCTATTTCTTTGATTCATTTTGTTGTCCACAATTTAATGGGTTCTTTTCTTTTTTCAAAATTAAAAGTCCTTTTGGTTCATTTTGTGCCTATGCTTGGAAAAGGATAATAAAGATGTGGCAGTAAGTTTTCACATTGCCAAATGCAAGGTGACTGCCTTTCAATTGTAGGCCAAATGCTAAATAATGAGACAAAAGAGGCATGCCAAGTTTATATACAACAATGCTTGATAGATAAATTCAACTATCAAATAATAACATAACCAAAATGATCAAAGATATAACTGGTTTTTAAATGGTCTTACCAAAAATTGAGGTCAGATCTTCTATTTCCGAGTTGCACATCTTTGGATTACCGAGATTTTCCAGGCTTTCTGTCCCATGTCCAGATATATCAGAAAGCAATACTCAATAACTCAAACTTTTAAGATTTTATTCAGACAAAACCACACAACTACATTAACAGTTTCCAATTATATTTTTCTGTGTGATCCATGGAGTCCATTTTGGCTGAGAAACTCGAAAGGTAAAGGGTAGCCCCCACTATAAGTTTAATTTTCGATTTAATTAATTTACTTTATTTCTGGTGACTTGAGGAGACTCCAATCTGTGTTTATACAGTGCACATATCTAATAATGTAAACAGAAAATATAGAGCAATGTGGCACGGAAGGTCGCGGGTACACGTGATGTTCACGAGACAGACATGGGTCTTGTCTGTGACATGGACGACAACCTAAGTTAATCAATAAATGGATTTCCATTGCATCCACATTTCTTATCTCTCATACCGTCGCCTCTACTTCGGTTGGGTTCTCATTTCCTTTTTCGTGTTTTTGTGTCGGCCCTTTTCGCTAAATGGCGGAGAGTTTCCTTTCTCTTTCATTTTATGGGTTATGACAAAGAATTTCTCAGATGCTTTTCTACAACTTGAATTTTATGAATTGGGTATGATTGTCTGCATCATCTTAATCACCTACAAATAATACAATTCATTTTTTAAAAATATAGTTTCCTGGTCAAAATGACCAAACGTACAAATCAATTTGCCCCTATGCCAGCTGTCATGAAAACCTGAGTAATGCTCATAAATTCTGTTCCAAAAAAATGATATTGTCTTATACCATTCATTTAAAAACTGTGTTTATAACAAAACTATTTATAAATTTTATAAGCATATAAAAAGTCAAGAGTTTTCATAAGGAAAATGGTTCCTAAATTGGGAAGCAACTTGTAGATCATGTGTTCTTGCATCATATACCATCTCAAAGGTTAAAAAGTTAAAATTAAGAAACATGAAAAAGAAAGTTAACATGTTGCAACTCTACCATACAAGAGGAGGCAGTGAGGATGAGATACTGTACCTTTTAATCCTTGGAAGTCTTAGTTGACTGTTAAAGCTGGTCAGCTGAGTTGCCAAATTACAGAAATTTTGAAGTTCTGGATTCTGTTTACCTGATATTAGTACTCATATCATATCTCAGTATTTAATCCCTGTGCGAGCTCAATTTGGTCAGACTTTAGGTAGCTCCTTGAAGGTTCAATGAAAAAATAATAATAATAATAATAGGTTTGTGCCCGCCTATGACTACCCATCCGCTAGTGTTGAGCAACTAAAGCTTAAGGACAGAGGGTCCCCTACCTGAATGCGACTAGACCAAGTAACACCTGGCGACGGAGTGCTAAAAATTTTAGGGAGGGCCGGACTTTCCTACGCAGTAACTGACAAAATCAAGGTAATTTCATACAAGTGCACAGCAAATCAATCGAAAAGGAGGTCACCAAAGTCTCCTTTCTGACGTCCTTTTAAGTACAAATTCATGATCTGTTACATTAAGGCGTTATTCATGGAAGTCAAATGTTTGAAGAGTGGTCTATACCCACATGAGATAATAGTACTCCTGTCTCCAATAATATATTCTGCATCACTGTTAAAGCTTATTAACGTGATAACTCCTGTTCAATGAGGTGTCTTGATTTTGAGCAGAGTCCAGGACTAATTAAGCACAGTGAAGCAGTTCCAAACTTTTTGATGTGGTCCATGACTCCATGGCATTGCCGTAACTTAATCAATCTGATCATAAAAGTGGCAGTTAGTCATGTGTGGCACTGCACATACAGCAAGAAGTCCATTTTTAGTCAAAGATACTAGTAGATATGGCCGTGCTACTGCTAACAAGATGTCTGGAAATACAGTGTAAAGGAGATGTAGCACTGCATTTGATACCAGGGTTCACTGTAGGCCAGGAAATGGGAAACAAATTATCTTAAATGATAGCTTTATAACCATATTAAATAGAAGTATATCTACCATTATGCACTTGGTACATAGAAGAACACCACTCATGCACCATGCCTAACCCAATGCCCAGACCCATGGGTCCTCTTCAGCCCGACAAGGCAAGTCTATTTTCAGTCACCACTTTCAGTTCCGCTTCATCTTCAAAGGTCACCATTATTCAATTGCCCTGGTATTACAAAATAATTTCATCAAGATTACCAAAACCCATGTTTGGGGTTAGAAAATTTTACATCTTCCAGGGTCAAAATCCAAGACTCTTCAAAACTGGAAAAGAATGATGATGATGCCCATATCACTTATGGTTTTCAATCCAAAAAACTTCAGGATGGCTGAGCAAGTAATTCGTAATTACAAATTTGCATAGAATTCTGTAAAGATGACAAAAATTGGTGTGGCCAGAAACTGTGAAACAGCAGTTCAGCTTGGTTGGACAAGTAAAATAAACTCAAGATATCTACTGATAATTAACTAAAGGATATTTGATAAAGAACATGTTACAATCTTAAGGATTTTCTTTATCCCATTTCCCATTAGCTTACATCATTTTCCCCTAGTTATTTCCGGAGCTTAGATGTACAATGGATGTCATCATACACGAATTGGATCATAAGAGATACTGCCTAGGTCAAGAGAATACTTCCAATACAAAGTGCAGCTATCATCTAATGATAAACTAATTGGATCATGAGAGAGAGAGAGAGAGAGAGAGAGAGAGAGAGAGAGATCACATGTTAACTTCAAAAATATTTCATTACATGCTTCAATAATATTCACATTATAAAAGAACAAAACTGACTAACAACAGGAGAATTTCATTTTTCGTAGCTTAGTGTAAAATAAACTTCAGCCAGAAGATATAAACCTTTGAACCAAGGTAAAGAAATGAATGGTAATCATCAACTACCTTGAATACAATTTACTCTTCAAATGATCAATTTCCTTCAGTAATTTCTCATTCTCCTGATTCCTGCCCTGTACCTCAGCATGTATAGCTGCACTTAGCAAAAAGATGTGGCAGATTGCATATTATGAGACAAATTCAAGGTGAAATCCACAAGGTTTGGGGTAAAAGTTTCTAGATTCAATATCTAATCCACAATATAACACTTGAAGCAATATAAAAATGCTCAAGATTGGCATACATCCAGAATCACAAAATGTTCAGGCATGTGACACAAAACCATGCTTAAATCATTCCAACATAGTTGGAACCTCATTTCAAGACAAAATTAATCCCTCTAAGGCTTCAAACATAGGCCTTTTAGCCATGTCTCATCTCCTCATTTTAACAGCTGAATACTCACAATAATCTACATCTTCTGATAAGTACCATAATTTATCTGATGAAAATGTGAGGCAGATAACCATATCTATAAAATCGAGGTACAGTATCTTAGAAGCCAAATTATCTTGATATTACCTGTTTCATTTTCCACTTCATCGCACAAGCTCATCTGTACTAAAATTTCTATCTAAATATTGTTTCTTAAAAATCATAGATATATTCGTCAACATTAGAAACATTATTACAATTATCACGATTTCATTTATGCCTGATCAATGTGCTGGAATGAATAATAAAAGCTACCAAAAGTCATATCAGCTTAGCAACTGTGTTCCATAGCTATTTTTATTCCACAGAGCCAAGGACGCAAGAAAATGGCAAAGAGAAAGATAAATTCCTAGACCAGATGTTTAAGAAGAAAGGATAGAGGCATCAAAGAAAATGGAGCAAAGAAAGTTCTTCCATAAGTTTTCTTCTCAAATTTCCAAACCTTGTTATATCCCCATGAAACTTCATACAGGCTTAATCCCAAGCCCAGATGCACCATAGGACATCTAAACGTAGCCATGTCTGCTATGACCTTAAATTTTCATAATGTTACACTTCACACATTGTAGAACTAGGCCAATTCTGCAATGCAATTGTAAATCTGGCAGAACTGATAAATTGTTCCTTCAACTTTAGTTTGAACTTTATATACGGATCTCCAGTTACAGAAGAGATTTAGATAATAATTCAATATGATCTCAGCTCTTTTTCCTCCATAGTAAATCCACAGAACTTCTATATATACAATCCAACAACCTAAAAGTAATAGTGGATGTAAAACTCTTGCAACATCAAGATCAAGTAAAGCAACGCAAGGAGATTGAAACTAAAAAATAAAGAGTTCAAGACCTTGAACATATACAGGATACTTGTAAAAGTGCTCAAGAACATGGAACTAATGGTGCAGAGATAGGTATCATAATATTACCGGCATTAGAATTATGAAGCTCTTCCACTATTTCTTCGACATAATCCAACATTGAACTTTTCAGAGCATTATTCTTCCTATCCAACAGCTGAACTTCATTTTCCAGAAATTGCTTCTCTGACAACAAAGTCACTAGGTCATCATTTTCTCCTTTGTCAATATCCCTCTGAAATTCTAAGCACAGCTTGGTAAATTCCTCCCTGTAGATAACAACATATTTATTCAACACATCTCCATTAGAGTTCCATCAAAGGCAACTCTATATGCATTTAATGCATGATGCACATGGAGGACATGTTGCTCCTTGTTGATGGGAAATTTCTTGAGAACCTAGAATTGAATTACAATGCTAAAAGAGTTTGGAGAAAATATGGGAATACAAACTGCTATATACACGTAAATACTTAGACCTATATACATATATTAATATTCTACAGAATCAGAAGATTCATCTGTGTGTTCTTAAGCAGCCCATTAGTCCAGCACTGACTATTGATATCCATGTTTACAAATGCGGAGATTCGGTCAATACCGCTTCCCATTTACTCTCTTAAGCATCTCATCCCGCCTTGTTTTTGAATGCCGTAACTCCTCCTCCAGTAAATTTAAAGACTTCCTTGAATTAGCTATATGTAGAGGAAACAACAGAAGGAGCATGTCATGAGGTTGTATGGAAAATAGTACTGCTTCTGTTGAAAGATAATTAAATAGTAAAACTATACATGTCAAGAAGATCTGCAGACATTGATATACAAATTTTACAATCACCTATTGCATATCTCATCAATGTCAAATAATGCTCAAATTCCGAGGCATTGCAATGCACAGGGAAGATTGTGAACATCAAATATTGCAATAGAAAAAAAGGTAAAACTCAACAGAAAATAAGGATAATGCATATCGGTCTGTGAATCAGTGTCTGTGCAATTACCAGCAACGCAAAGTAGACCGTCACTCTCAAAGTGAGACATGAAAAGTGACTTGGTCAAGTTCGATTCTCTAACAGCCAGAGCAGTCTCCATCTCCGTACACTTGACAATCTCCGATTCTATTTCTCTCGTGACCTGAATACTAGCCTCGATTTCTTCATTGACCTTTTTCCTCAGTATTTTATCAAGTAATTCCGACCTAGTTAGAAAATCAAAACCAGACCCCGGCTTTTGCGCGCTCGCGCCGCGCCCGAACGTGTGTGTATCTGAGAAAGAGAGAGAGCGAAAGAGAAAACAGTACCTGATCGAGCATGTCCTTGAGAGCAGAGATTTGGCAAAGAATCGCCCCTGAATCGTCCATTCTCTATCTTTCTCTCTCTCTCACGCACAACTTTTCGTGATGCTTTCCCGCGATTCTCTCCGCAGAAGAGCCTTTTCTTATTCGAGTTTTAAGGTCTCTTTATTTAATTGAGTCGCTACCGATCGCCCACCGAGCCAGCACAATTGGAACTCCGAGGCATTGCTTCATTATTTGTTTGATATATTATTGTGCAACTAGTTGTCCATAAGATTCAGTTTTGCTGTGAGCTCAAATCAGTATAACATCCTCTCAATGAATAGATCGTACAAAGTAACCTGCTGGCTCAAACTATACATGTCAGGTACTTGACTTAAACATTTTCGAAGCTATCTTGAAAAGAAAAAAAATTCTGAGTCGAAAAGATTTTTGACCGTTTAGAAATAGGTACTAGAATGGTGGTCTTGGTAGGGTTCGGTTGAGGGATATCGACACTTTCAACATGGTTCTTTTGGGAAAATAATGGTGTCGTATTACACAAATGAAAGACTCTGTTTTAAAGTGCTCAAAGCCAAGTATTCCCTTTACTCTGACCCCCATTCAGTAGAAAAAGCGAAGCAGCGCTCATATATTTGGCATAGTCTCTTAGCTGGTAGATCAATTATCATTAAGGATGCAAAGTGGCGATTTAGAGATGGGAGAAAGGTTGATATCTAACTTGATATCACCCCATGGAAGACAAATTCATATGTAGCAAGATAATGAATGGCCAATATACTGTCAAGTCTGGGCATTTTACAACCCATCAGCTGCAAGGGCGGGAGGTGCTCCACACCCAAACTCGAGAGCGAATTTGGAGCCTTTTCTGGTAATCTAAGGTGCCTTCATCGACTCAACTTTCCGCTTAGCAACTAGTGAATGGTATTGTACCGACCAGAGAAGTGTTTTATAAGAGGAGGATGGTAGCAGATATGTCTTGGGGCCTATGCAACGACCACCCTGAATCAGTGGAGCACCGGCTCTTCAGCTGCGAACGCCACCAAAAAGTGTGGAATGCTGTGAAACTAGGATTGGCCATGTCTCTTGCAAGGCTTACTGGATCTGTGCATTGGTCCAAAGTGATCCTTTTGTACATGCATGATCATAATTTGTAAGGGTATTTGGCTGAATGCTAATAGAACCCTACATGAAATGGTCTGCAAGCTCCCGAGAGTGCTGCTTTCAGATGCAACGTACACGTCTACTAGAGGAGTTATAAGCGTAAAATCATCATCAGGTCCCAATAGCCCGAGGTATACGGTGGTCTCTTCCCCTGGGTGGTGTCACGAAACTGAACGTAGATGCATCATATGTTGCTGGAACTCGATGTGCACAATTAGGGGTGGTGGTGACAAAAGTTAAAGGCCATGTTTTGTTTTGTGCCCTGGCCTCTCCGTTTCCTTTTTTTCACCCCTGCATAGGGAATTACTGGCTATAAATAGGGTTCAGCAAAATTCGATTAAAACTAAAAAAACCGAAAAATCGAATTAATTTTAGTTAATTCAATTCGGTTTTTTCAGTTTTTGGTTATAAAATAATTTAAAAATCGGTTTTTTTGATTTTTTTGTTAATTTGGATTAAATTTTTTTAAAACCAAATTAACCGAAAAACTGATTTTTAATTTTAATAATTAATTAATTTTGTTAATTAAATAAATAATTAATATTTATTTTCTTTCAATTACTTTTCAAAAGGATAAATTGGGATTGGGCAATCGGGAAAACAAATAAACAGTCTTCTTTTTTTTCTTTCAATTTGAGTATTTGACAAACTCTAATCTAATCCGTCACCGACTCACCATGCCCATCTATTTTTCGAAGTTTCGAGAATCAAAATTGCTGCAGCCAACGATACCACGCACGTATTCGATATCGGTAATCAATTAAACCGCTCAATCTCTTAGACTTGATCTTTTTTCCCTTCAATTTGAATCATCCCGAGAGTAACATCGCAACCACACCACAGCCACACCGCAGCCACACTCACACCACGCACATATTCGGTAATCGATCAAACCACTCAATTACTTAGATCTGATTTTCTTTCTCTCCAATTGGAATCTTTCCGATAGTAATGTCGCAGCCACACTTCCTTTTTTTCTTTTCTTTCAACTTAAGAAGCCGTAACCGTAACTTAATCAGTGCACCGTGTGGTCGTGTTCATTTATCTTGGAGAATCAGCAGTATCACAGTCACACCCACGCCACCCATACGCATTCGGTATTCCCTTATGCCAAATCTTCTTTCTTTTTAATTTTAATTATTTCAATAGTAGCATGCACTATCTTGCTCTTTAATCTTTCAATTTTTCAAATCTTAATTTGTAACAATTACACTTAAAATTAAAAATTAAATCATTTTTATGGATTCCCTTTTTGTGTTTGGGTAAGTATTATAAATTATTCCATATATTAACACTTTTTCTTTATATATGTGGTATATATTAGCTATGACATGTAAGACAAAATAATCCCAGTATTGAAAATTAAAGAGTCAATTTTTTTAATTTAATTTATTTTTACTTTATATTTTCTCTTTGAATCTTTCTTGATATAATTTAAAGTTGTTAATTATGTTTTTTTGTAGTAATTCATAATCATATTTTGAAAAGTAGTGGTATTAACTATTACTATTGAAATGAATTTTTGTGTAATGTAGTATTACTATTAAATATTTTAGAATTTTATCTAACTATTGAAAAATATTATTACTAACTATTTTTAATTGTTATTTATTTCAAAAATTAAAAGATGTCAACTAGGAGTAATGATGTAGATCCTGTGCCTAATGCCACACAACCAGATTCAATCCATCTATCATCTGCAAGTTCTAAATTGAAGAGGAAAGCGTTTAAGCCCAGATCAGAAGTTTGAGAACACTTCACTAAATTTTTTGATGAACAAGGTGAGCATAAAGCTAGATGTAATTATTGTGATAGGGAGTTTTTTGCTGACCCTCGAAGAAATGGAACAACTGCATTGAAAGCTCATATGGGTACTTGTAAGAAGAGAACAAATGTTAGTGTTGATTCTAGTCAAACTGAATTGGTTTTTGAATCTGGGAGAGATGGATCTTTATGTAGTTAGAAGTTCAATCAAGATGCCATTAGAAAGGGTATAGCTGAGATGATCATTATGGATGAATTACCTTTCAAATTTGTGGATGGTAAAGGTTTTCGGCGTTACATGTCACTTGCATGTCCTAAGTTTCGTATGCCTTCACGATGGACTGTAGCTAGAGATTGTTATCAGCTTTATAATGATGAAAAAGTTAAACGGAAACAATTTTTAAGATCATTCAGTGTAAGAGTATCTCTCACCACAGACACATAGACTTCAGTGTAAAGAATTAATTATTTGTGTCTTACGGCTCATTTTATTGATAAAGATTAGAAATTGAACAAAAGAATATTAAATTTTTGTCCTATTTCTAGTCATAGAGGTGAGGCTATCGAAAAAGTCATTGAGAAATGTTTGCGTGATTGGGGGATTGATCAGATTTTTACTGTTACAATTGATAATGCTAGTTCTAATGATGTTGCAATCTCATACTTGAAGAAAAGATTGAATAATTTAGGAACTTGCATTCAACAAGGAAAATATCTTCATTTAAGATGCATTGCGCACATTTTTAATCTCATTGTTACAGATGGATTGAAAGAAATGAATGAGTCAATTGCATGGGTTAGAGGGGCTGTTAAATATGTGAAACAATCACCTGTAAGGTTGGCCAAATTTAAAGAATGTGCTTTAGTTGAAAAAATTGAAAGCAAAAGTTTGTTGTGTTTGGATGTTAGCACTAGGTGGAACTCCACTTACTTGATGTTGGATGCAGCTCAAAAATTTGAGAAAGCTTTTGAGGTTTTTGATGATATTGATCCGCATTATAGAAATGAGTTGATAATGGAGATGGGTAGCCTGAAAAAAAGGATTGGGAAACTATTAGAAGGTTTTATCTTTTCTTGCAACAATTTTATGAACTAACAATCAAAGTTTCAGGTTCTTCATATGTCACCTCCAATAGTTTTCTTGATGATATTTGTAATGTTTATGCTACTTTGCGCAATTGAGAAACACATTTTGATATTGAGTTAAATGCAATGACAAAGAAAATGAAAGATAAGTTTGATAAGTATTGGGAAAATGTAGAGAAGATGAATATACTACTTTATGTTGCTTCCATTCTTGATCTTAGAAAAAAGCTTGAGTTTGTCAACTTTTGCTTTTTGAAAATGTATGATATGGAACAAGCTTCAATGATGACTAGTAATGTGAAAAAAGCAGTTGAAGAGTTGTTTGATGAGTACAAAAGAAGTTTGCAACCTTAACATGAACAAGTTAGTGAAAGCAGTCAAGTAAGCCAAATTATAGAGGAAAATGAATTAGGATTGGAAAAAGAGAGACAAGTTCTTTTATCTAAGTTCAAGAGATATAAGAAAGAGATCGAAAAAGAACAAAATAAATCAAAATTGGATAGATTTTTAAGTGAAGAGGATGCAAAAGATGATGATAACTTTGATATTCTTGATTGGTGGAAACTTAATAGTCATATGTTTCCTATTCTTTCCCATATGGCTCGTGATGTATTGGCAGCTCCTATATCTGCGGTTGCTTCTGAATCTACTTTTAGCACCGGCAGACATGTACTTGATACATATAGGGGTTTATTAACTCTTAAACTTGTATAAGCCCTTATTTGTGCTCAAGATTGGTTACGTGGATCTCCATGTTTCGATGCCATTGAAGAGGACTTGATAGAGCTTGAGAAACTTGATATGGGTAATTATTTTGTTTATTTGATTATTTTATATTTTTTAATTACTAATCTTTATTAGATAAGCTTAATACCACTTTTCTTAATACCAAATTTGATTATGTGTTTATAGATTTGTCAAAAATTGCATTGGATGCTACAATTGATTAGTGTGGAAGTGTATTGCTATTTCAAGGTAATTTCTTTTATCATTGTTAGTTTCATATTTTATATAGTTGAGATTTTGGTGGTGGATTGATTTTTATTTTTTGATTTTTTTATTGATTGATTATCATAAAAGAGAAATATTAGTTATTAAGATGTTATATGTGAAGCCTAAATATTGTTTGCATATAATCTTATCATATAATATTTTTGCAGTATCATATCAACTCATTTAAGAGGAGCTTTATTTGGGTAAATTTTTGTCATATCAATATATAAGAATGCACTTATTTCTTTTTTGACATTTTCACATTTGTTTTTTTTTTTTTTTTTTTTTTGCTTTTCAGGCATTGGATTAGTTGAAAAAAAAACTTTTTGAAGGAACTAAATGCCAAATAGAAAAAATAAGGATTGCAATTCCAATAAAATGTTCCTTTTGATGTTGTTAATTTAATAAATGCTAATGTATCATATACCAGTTGTATTTTGATTATTTTTTTTTTATAATTAAAAGTTTTTATATTCTAAATGTTGTTATTGATGTATTTTGATTAATCGGTTACCGAGTAAACCGATTGAAAAAAATTTGGTTCGGTTAATTTGGTTATCTTTTAAATTCGGTCGGTTTCGGTTAATTTATAAAAAAACTAGGTTAATTCGGTTTTTAAAATTTTCAAATCGAATGAACCGAAATAACCGAATGCTCACCCTTAGCTATAAAGACTGGTCTGGGATTGGCCGGGTTAGATTCGATTACAGTTTGGTTCAAATCGGTGAATCGAATCATAATCGTTAAGTTTTGAATGTTTTGAACCGTAACCGAAATCATTTTAAAAATGGTTCGGTTATGATTTATGTAAATTTTGAATCGAAACCAAAACCGACGGTTTCGATTTGATTTTTAATTAAATTAATCTTTAAAATATTAAAAATTTTAAATTTAAAAAATTATTAAAAATTAATTTAAAAAATTTTAAATATAATTTTAATTTTAAAATATATATTTTAATAAAAATATGATTATTTTTATTTTTAATTTTATTAAAAATTTATAATTAAAATATTAAATACTAATTTTTTAAACCAATTTTGAATCAAATGTGAACCGAATTGAAATTTAAATCGTTTGAATCGAACTTGAACCGCTTATGAGCCCAAAACTTGAACCACTTTTTAATCGAACCTTAATTGAAACTGCAGCTTAACGGTTCAGGTTTCGATTCATCGTAATCATGAACTTTGAACCGACGATTCGAAACCGAAATTGAACTGAACTCGAACCATGGTCAAGTCTAAGCGAGGTGACATGGTCTGGCTCGAGTTACTATGGGTAATGATAATCTACTCGTCATCAATAAGAGCTGACTTGGTCAACAGTTGTATAGTGAACAAGCACTTTGTATCTCAATGTGATCAACGTATAATCCACCACAACTCACATAGGACAAATTTTTTCACTCATAAAAAATGTGTCCCAATAACCTATTAAAAGAGGAGGGGGCGGGCGAGGGGGGGGGGGGGGTGGGGTGTGAGGAGGGGGTAGGTAAGGGGGGAGATGATGTTTTGGCTAGAATCTTTACCTAAAGGTTTTTTTTTTGAAAGTTTCTTCATTATTATCAAAAAAGAAGAAGAAAAGAAATAGGTACTAAAAATAAGTAAATTGAATGTACGTAATTGTTAAATTTATTTTAAATTATTAAATAAAAAATTAAAATAGAAAATATATAAAATAAAAATAAAAAAATTAAGTGATACAATACAAAAAATCTCTGTTCTTTTTTTTTAGAAGGTTATATGAAAAATGTAACCAATTATTTCATTTCCTTGGTTCATTGGCTATTCTTGGGAGTTACAAATCTAATAAATCTAAGCGGAGTGCTTGGTGCATTGATCTTTTTTTGGAAAAGGGAGTATCTGCGAGTTGTTTATTTCAAAAATAGGCTAAATCCATCCGATTGCACTTTAGACTATGAGATGTAGGTCCTGCAAATTACTTCTAAATAAATTTTAAAAATCATATTTAAGAACCATAACATTTCGTGATTCATTGATAAATCTACTTTAGGGTTTTTTTTTTTTTTTCAATCTTCAACAAATATAATGGCAAAAGCTATTGAAATATCAGATTAAAATTTTTTTATATATGTTACCTAATAGCTTAATGTTTCACACATTTTTAAAGGCAAAGTCTTGGAGCTACGAGTCACCAATATATATATATATGAAATAAATCTCAAGCTATTTCTTATAACATTTTTACTACTGAATTATTCTCTTATAAAAGCATAAAAGTGAACTTTCATGGACACTCCCTTTTCCCTTTTAAGTTTATTTTTTTAATAGCATTCATCTTGGTATAGAAGTCTTATTCTTCGTCTCTGTAAGCTCCAATCCTTCCCAAAGAAGCTGTTGCATTATTGGTATTTTTTTCCATCACATATTTTATCTTTAAACATTTTTTGGTATATATTAGTGTTGTCTATAGGAAGATAGTGCAAAAGTTAATGGCTCCCAAGAGAATTAGATCCATGAACCAAGATGATGACTTTAATCAAATTTCATGTTAAAATGAGCATAATATGCTATACGAAGGTATGCTTTCATTTCCAATGCCATCTACTAATTTACTATAACCATATGTATACACTGTTGAATCTCAGTGGTTACTTCCACCATTTCGATGATTGACTTTGTCTTTTCGTTTACCCTTAACAACAAGATTGTCCTTGCTAACTCACTTAAATGCCCTTTTTTTACTCCCACAACTACACCCTCTTTCAATGTCAATCCCTACAAACATCCTTACTCAACCACCATCGAACCAAACCCAAACCCTAAGAACCACCTTTTTTTAGGAGGAAATAATGGACTAGTTATTTGATCTCTTAGTAACATGATTGACTATTGATATCCAAGATAAATCTACCACATCCTTTTTCTCTAATTTAACCTTCAGTAGGACATAGAGGGAATAAACCTTAAAACTCATACTCAAACACAAGAAAGCCATTTGCAAAACCCCCTTCGCTTAACCAAACACAATTCACAAAGAAAGAAGGATAAGGTGGCTAAGGTAATAGAGGCTACTTAATCCTAAACAACAAATATGAAAAGTTAATGAAGTTAGATTCAATCATTGAATCAAAAAATGGTGGAACTATCGACCCCAAAGCAGCCAATGATGTTCAACGATACAAGCAAGCAACAAAATCACCATTCATTAAAGGAATACAATAAACTTCAAATGCCACAAAAATGTTTAACTTTTCAAATCAATTTGTATGATGAGACTATGGATCTAATTGATCATCCAAAAAGGTATAAAACTATAATGGTCATTCAATGAATGATCGATGTGCAAATGTGCAAGCTATTCCCACTCATCCTAGTAAAAACAACCCATTCATAGTATTCACCTTGAAACCAAAAACAATAAATGACTTCGGATCACTTGGTCAATTTTTCTTAGCTAGATTTGTAATTAGTATTATGAAGAAGAAAAAACCTTATATAACCTATTCAGGATTAAATAGAAGCACGAAGAGCCATTGTGAGTGTACGTGAGGAGCTTCACTAAGGCAACCTTAGAAATAAGTGAGCTAGAGCAAATAATAAAAGTCTCTGCTGTGAAAGAAGGTATGTTAGACTACCCATTCCATGATGCATTGAGCAAGAACTTGCCTTTGAACATAAACACACTCATTGTAAAAGTGAATGTAAACTAAGAAGAAGGAAAAAAAGCTAGAACAAAGGCGAGTTAGTGAAGCAACCATCGCAAAAAACATAAAAAGAGAGAGCACGGCAAGAGCCCTTCGTGATCATAAGGCTCCAAATGAAAAGATAAAGAAGAAGATGGAAAGAAGTATATTCAATCACAAACCTAAAGAAAGCAAATTTTAATGATCATTTAAGATGATCTGAAGGTTTGAAGACCATCTAGAATGTTGACAAACCTAAGCCAACGTGATTGAAGGAAGTTTTATAGGTTGTATAATGATTAGGGACATGATACCACAGATTTTTGGACATATCTCATAAGTAAAGGACATCTATTTTGTTTCATAGACAAAAATAGATTGGAAGCTGATAGAAGGAAGAAGTCCAAGTCTCCCAGAATAAATCTTGATAAAAGCATACAATGAAAATCTTTTTTCTCAAGACCTAAAACTAATCTAAATTATCTAGCAAGTTTCAATAAGAAAAGGAAGGTAATTAATATGCTAGTTAGTAAAACAACATTAGGTGGAGAAACATTTGCCAAAAAGAAAGCACATGCCAAGAGGTGATGGGAGAAGAATCTTCATTAATACTAGAAGCTCAACCAGTGTTATGTACCATTGAACCTTTGTGAAGTTAGGAATACCAAAAGATTGGTTGAAGCCTTTTAATACCCTTTTGATAGCTTTAGGAGAAAGAGAAGTTTAAGTAGAAGGAGTTAGAGAGCTACCAATCCTTATTAAATAAAGATAAGAAGTGTTACTACTACGATAAATTTTTAATAGTCCAGGCATCAACCACTTACAATGTTGTAATCAAGAGACCTACCTTGAACTCGTTACAAGTAACTTGGCAATCAAATTCCTAACACAAAAAAGAATAAGAATAGTAAAAAGATACCAATAATTGTCTTAACAACGTTATTTAACCATCCTTAAAGGAAAAAAAATAAGCTCACTTGTTAAAGTGGTTTAAATCAATGAGAAGAAAGGCAACTATAAAAAATTGAACTAGTAAAACCACTTTAAGAAATCCAAAGAGGGATAAAATACCAAAATTAAGGGAGAAGCATTGATTTGCTTCCTTTAAAACCATAATGATGTTTTCACATGGTCTTTATTGGACATGTCTGGGATAGATTCTCATGTAATCACCCACAAATAATGTGTCGATTCAACATTCAAACTTGTAAAGTAAAAGAAGTAAAGCTTCACAATGGATATACAACAACTAATAAAAAAGAAAGTAGAAGCATTATTGGAGAGTGGTTTTATCTTAGAAGCATAGTTATTGGACTAGTTGTCAAATATGGTACTTATCGAAAAATACAATGAAAAGTAACGCTTGTGCATTAATTTCACAAATTTAAATAAAACTTGTCAAAAAAACAACTTTTTGCCATGTATTAATCAAATAGTTGACAGAACCATTGTTTATCATGCTTTTATTATTATTATTATTATTATTGTTATTATTATTATAATTAGATATATGTGGACCTTGAAGACAAAGAAAAAATGACTTTCATCATAGATGTAGGAATCTATTACTAAAAAGCCATGCCTTTCCACCTTAAGAATGTGGGAGCTACTTATCAATAATTGGTTAATAAGATTTTTCATCAATAAATTGAAAGAAATGTAAAAGTTTATGTAGACAATATGATAATAAAAAGCCAAAAGCGCAATGAACACATCATAAGCTTAGAAGAAACTTTCAAAGTGTTGAGAAAAATATCAAATGAAGCTCAATCTAGCTAATCTCTTTGCAGCTCTATATCACTACATATTATTATATCATTCTTTTCACGAAAGGTAAAGCTTCAGACATGAAGAACAAAAAAGATTAACTTGACAATTATGGGTGGATAGAGCAACAAGCAAGGGAAGTTATGGGACAAATTATTTTATGTGGACCAGATCATGTTGAACATTAATATATAATCACTCTTAATTTCCCTTCCTTAAATAATGAAGTAGAGGCCTTATTAACAAAACTTAAAATCATTAGAAAAGGGGTTAATTACATCAGAATGATTTACATTTTAGTTGCAATATCAAATTGAGACCTACATAAAAAATTGCGTTAAATTAAGACATAACATACAATTTGTAATGCGGAACTTCTATTAACAAAACCCGTTAAAATTAACTCCATAACTTAATTGATGTGTAAAGAAATAAAAAAGTAGAGGAGTTTAAAGAATGCATACTTGAATCTTGGATTTTAGCAATAATCGATGCTTGAATTTAATGGATGAAGAGAAAAATTTCACAGATTCATTTATGAGCAATTCTGCTTCATTTTACAGTGATAAAAAGGTCTTTAATATAATTGCACACTTAATAAGCGCATGCGTATCACGTGAGCAAGCCACACGGTTAATACTAACAGATTTTATTGACGGAGGTTTTGCATTACAAACTGCACGTTATATGAGTCTTAATTTGGTGCAATTTTTTTTTTTATATAAGTCTTAATTTAATACTGCACCTAAAATATAGGTTCCTCTGGTGTAAGTAACCCTAAAAAAAGCCTAAGTTTTAGAGTTACAGATATATAATAATTCTTAACTTATAATTAATAAAATACTTGAAAGATATGAAACTCTCAATCTGATGACAATGTACTTACAAAAGACAAAGGAGATGATGAACCATTTCCAAAAATACTAAATTGAAAAAGTGCAATGAAGGGAAAACTCTCAATCTGATGCCTTATCTAAAATGGTAGCCTTAAGATTTGATCCATCAAGCAATACTTTCACCAAAGTATTGAAAGTCTTGAACATCCACCTGATACCAATGTATCTTGTAAATATAGAAAAAGACTAGACAACTTCATTAAAGAGGTACTTTTTGGAAGAAATTTTTATTAGATGATCCAAAATATGTAAATCAAGTCAAAAAAAGAGTAACAAGATTACTGTGATAAGGAGTCAGTTGTATCAGAGGTCATACACCCTTCCATATCTAAGATATCGAGGTCACATATCTAAGATGTCTCTCTTACTCCCTCAGAATAAGAATACATGATGGCTAAAATCCATGAAAAAGTTTGTGAAACTCAAATTAAAGCTCGTTCTTTGGCATCTAAGGTTCTGAAACAAGGCAATTACTGGTATGCATTGCACCAAGATACCATACAATATGTGCAAAAATGTGAAATTTTTCTAAAGTTTGCACCTGTTTCTAGAGCTCCCTCAACACCAATATCCCTCAATGAGGTTCTTTGGCTCTTCGTGCAATGGAGAATGGATATATTGGGACCATACCCAATAGCTATCGGACAAAGAAAATTTGTCAATGTGACAATAAATATATTATAAAGTAGTAAAAGTTGATGAACTAGTTATAATCACAAACAGGCAAGCTTGAATTCTGTGTAGAGATTTATTGTGTCTCATTTTGCCATACTTAGAGTCATTGTGATCAACAATGAACTACAATTCTAAGGCAACAAATTTAAAAGTCAGTATGTCTGTCTTAGAATAGAGCAAAGATTCACTAGAGTAGATCATGTACAAGCTAATGATCAAGCAAAAGTTACTAATCAACCCATTACGTAAGTGTTAAAAACAAGATTGGATGATGTAAAAGGTGCTTGGGCTGAAGAAATGTATAGTATATTGTGGGCTTATACAACCATCAACAAAATAGTTACTAAAGAAACAATTTTCGTTAACTTTTGGCATAAAAATTGTTATACCTATTGAGATTGGTCTTACCAACCTATAAACTAAATGTTATGAGGATTCAAAAAATACAAAAAATCTAAGAGTTAGTCTAGATCTTTTGATCAAAGTAAGAGATCAAGCTTAACTTTGAGTAACTGCTATCATCGAAAGGTCCTAAAGATATTCAATCAAAAAGCGTGAAGGAAATAGTTTATTGAAGGAGATTTAGCATTACAAAAAATAAGTGTCTTAAATTAAAAAAAAAAAAAGCAAATGAAAAATTTACTCCAAATATGAAAGGGCTCTATATAATAGCTGAAATGATTAGGCCTAGACCTTACAAGTTGAAGACTCAAAAGGAAAGTCCAATACCTAGGAAATGGAATACAAATAATTTAAAGAAGTTATTTTCGAAGCAATGCAAATCTACATGAGATCACTTAATTCTTAACTTTCTGAAATAAAGAGATCTATTCATCTATATTCTCAACATAGGATGCACAAAGCACAATCCACCAACTAAGAAGCGATACTGTGTGCATTTGATAGTTTGCATAAAAATACAAGAACTAAGAATAGTAGTTGGAAGCTTGTTAAGAAGCTAAATCGAGAAGTAAAAATGCAAGTGTTCAAACCTCAAAAGGCAACCATCATAAAACCTATAACACCGAAGGGGAAGAGTTAAGATATTAAGCTTCAAAAGATAATTGCTACTAACAAAATGCTCGGTAAGGTAATATCCAAACATTGAGCCTTGAAAGGCAAGAAAATCAAACCTAACAGCCTCGAAAGATAAAAGTTTAAAGTTCAAACAAACTAACCTAAGTTTTAGAAAAAAAAGAACAAAATGTAAACCTACTTCTCTTGTTCATCATCTTTTTCATTTTGTTTCAGGTCATTATTGAAAGAAGGTGGCAAAAGTGTGGGCAAGAATAACTTATAAATGATAGAGGAAACAATCTTTGAAATAGACATCACGGTAAAACCTGATCCCTTGACTACACTTGAGGAATTAACCTTAAGAGGAAAGACGTACCTAAAAAAGAAAAAGTAAGTTAAGAACAATAAGCTTTAAAAAATCTTTTTCAATCAAGGAAAAGACAAAAATGGAATAGTACACTCTGCAATTTTGTCATCTAATGTGGAACTAGCATCAATAGTAACTTCATTCTTAACCACTGTCAGTCATTTCCTCATCTACTTAAACAATTTCCTCAATTTTTGTATCAGTATCCAAGTACAATGAATCTAGGTTTGTTTTTTTTTTTTTGACATAAGCTCGCTTAAATTCATTGCTTGATCATAGACTGCAATTGAATAAAAGATACATTCATCTAAGAAAGGTTTATATAGTTTTAACTACTTCTTTCATTTTTTCATTAACCAAGCAATCATGATTAGTTTTTACATCAGAAATTTATTCTTGTAAGTTGTTCATTATAATTCTAGCAAACTTATATGATGATTTCAATATCTTTTAATTAATAGAAATTTTTCCTAACTCATCTCGCAACCTTTTTGATAACTTCCCAACTGATGTTTTTTCCTCTCTTAGGGTGACCAAAGTTTCTTTAGATACATTTACCTCCTTGCACAATGCAAAAAGTTCCTCTAATAAATCACTTATTTCTTATCACAAAGGCATCTAGTTCCTTAGAATAACGAATTGTTTGATTCATGGAGTATGTCATAGTTGAGAGAATTTACAAGGATGGAAGCATCAACCAAGAGAAAAAGCAACAAATACAAGGCTAAGATAAATTCACCCTAATAGCTAAGCAAGTTCCCTCCAGCTACCATTCAAGGATTCAAACCACTTAATCTGGCCTTATCATTAGGCAATAAAACATTGCGAGCCACTTCCAAGGCCACAATGTCATTTGGAATAAATTTAGAGGAGTGAATTTTTAGATGCTTATGCTTTGGGTCTTTTTAAGACTTAGTGTAACTATGGGATGAGGCTTAACAAACATGCTCTAAAAGTTTACCAAAAGAATGACTTTCTTTCCTTTTTCTTGTTATTAATGAATAGAGGATGGTGTGGATTTAGAATATGATTTCTTGGGAAGAGGATTAGAGGAACGTCAGGAGACTATTGAAAGCTCAGGAGTTATTGTCTTTCTTTTTGAGCTAGAAGCATGAAAAACTTTTTTCTTTTTCACAGCTTCTAAGTCAATTTTAGGGGCCATCAAAGCAGGAGGAGAAGGAATCTCACTCTAGTATTCACTTGCTACAAGAAGAAAAACACCAAGAACATATTAAATCCTAATGGGCAGAGATAAGTATAGTAAGCTACAAAAGAGAGAACAGAAAATAAGCCAAAAAAAAAAAACACTCTTTGGATCGTAGACGAACCATCAAGGTTCTCAAGAGACCCAATAGAGGTTGAGGATGAAGATCAAAGAAGGAAAGTTGAAGTAATATCTAGATTCATTCTGACTAAAAAAGGAAATGAAGCGAACAAAGGATCTAAACTCTTCTTGGAGGTGAGCTTAATAATATCTTGGACATCACATCGCGTTAGTGCCTCAAAAATCTCCCTATTCCCATCATCAACAATTTCAGGAACCTCTCTGTCAAGAACATTATCTCTCCATTTGCATAACTTGTAGTCAAGCCCATCCCGACTAGTAAAAAACGAAATCTTTTTTTTCAAGAGTCCGATACCTTAACGGCCTCAGCGAGCAAAGAACGTTGTTATCTAAAACAAATATAATTAAACCCATGAGTCTCAAAAATTTTTAAAAGCAAAGAATTGGGTAAAAACATCAACCTAAAATTCATCACAACCTAGTTTAGCCACTGCACCTAGGAAATCCATAATGTAATAAAAACTCTTAGAAGTGATTTACGAAGAAGAAACCCTATAATATTTATAAAAGTCAAACAAAATTAGCAAAAATGGAAGACGAATCTTAGAGCTCAAAATTGCTGAGTAAACACAGACAGTGTGCTACTTTGAGAAATTAGCCCCATCGCTTGAGGAAGGAGGTACCAAGCTCAGGAGCCCAAATATTCGTTTCTCTTTCGTAATCGACTCTAACTCACTGATGAAAAGCCGAGAGACAACACAATGAGGTGAGTCGTAGCACTTACCTATTGTCGACAATAGAAATAAGAACCAGAAGCCGAAAATGAAAAGGCGTGAACATCACTGAAGAAGCTCTTAAAAAGGAAGCAATAACCCTATAAGAAGACTTGGAGACCGAGTATAAGATAAGTTCACACATTAAAGCCCTGCTCTTTTTTCCAAGGCACAAAAGGAAGCTTTTATAGGGAAGCAGAAAAACCAGAGCTACTTTTAAAGACCTGCTAGCCCATCAAATAACAAATTAAAGGAATCAGCAACACTAACCCAAAGTAGCCTGCTGGCCTAAACAACCCACATCAGGCACCAACTCAACATTCTCGAAGCTGTCCTACCTAGGAGAGGTTTTCTTCAACTTCCAACAAGTGCAGTAGCAGAAGCTACTGGAATATCGAAGTAACAGATTTCTATACACGTCACTTAACAGCCCGACGTTTCATCAACTTTTATGCTGAGAATGTCGAAGCTATAGGCCACTTGTATTCTGCTTTCCTATCAATACATGGGTATGCGATATGAATCTGAAGCTATTATTATTCTTATGACGTTTTGCTGTTAAATTATCCTTTCACAAAAGCATCGAGGGTGATCTCCCCAGGATATTCCTTGCTGCCCCCAAGTTTACCTTATGCAGGAGGATTCATCTTGGTATAGAAGTTCTACTCGTCTCTTTAAGCTCAAATCCTTCTCAAAGTAGCCGTTTACAATACTGATATTTCTCTTTCCGTCACATTTTGTCTTTAACCATTTGTTGGTATCAACAGTATACTTGGCCTTGCTCTTCAGCTCATTGTATGCTAAAGAAGAGCAAGCAGCTATCGCCATGAGCAATGAATCCCTTTCAAATTGTGGAACATTTTGTTTCCAAGACTACAGCTCATGTCATATCATGCAGTGTACCTTTTTCTCTTTTTGCCTTTTTAATTATTGTATATTGATTCATCCTTATTTTCTTTTCTTTTTTTTTTTTTCATTTTAATTCACTAGAAGGAATTCAGGGTTGGTCGCTCTCTTCTTCCTTGGCGAGAAGAAACAGAAAACTAGCATATTCTTCTAGAAATAGAAAAAAAATTAAAAACAAGAATTGATTAAACTGAAAAATATTTTATGACTTGATCCGAGTGGCTGGAAAGATTTGCTCCACTTACAAAAGGAGATTCCTCTGAGTTCGAGACTAAAGTAAGACAATAAAAAAAACAAGTGCAAGTTTTACTTGGTCACCTTTATTTTATCACCTTACTGTTTATTTCCAACCAGGGGATGGGTGATACCAAAGTTGAGAAAAGACCCATTGGACTCAAATTCTCAAAACCAAAATCAGAGTATTAACCCAAAAACCAAAATGGAGTTCTAAGTTCATATTGGTTAAAAAGAGCACATTAGAAGACTTAACGAGCAGTGAAGACAGAAAAGATCACTGCATAATCCATTGCAGTTGGAGACTTCATACCAATTTGTCACCCAAAGATAATGGAAGAGCTCATTCCTGCAATCTATCTTTCTTGTTCTCACATTACAAAATTCAGAATATTTCACCAAATGGGCGGTCTTTAAAAACCCAATTGGGGTGATTACTTTGCTAGCCTTCCTTTTGTGTCAAATGAGTAAAATGTATCCCAATGAAAAGAACCCACTTGACTTGATTGGTGCCTTCTGAGACTTCTGACTGAAAAATGGATGAACAGCTCCTTGATGAAAATGCATCTTCCAGCCTGTGCAAGCTGAATTCAGAAATGATGTATCAAACTAAAGAAAGAGGAAACATAGCCACCTAATGAAAATTAAAAAGGCAAATGAAAACGAGAGAAGGAATTAATCTACAGTGATAACATTAGCATTTAGAGAGATGGGGAAAGAAAGTAGAAAAAATACAATAGATCATGTAGTAGAGGCTGTATAAATATGAAAATGAAAACATTACTAAAATCATGTAGGATATATGTTGCTTAGATTCACAGGTCGTTCCACTGAATCAAAATATTAAGGATTCTGAAAAAATTAGGATTTCAAGAAGAACAAAGAAGGAGAAAAAGAACAAAACAACGTGCCGAGCGTCGAACAACAGAGATCTCATTCCTCAAAAATACTGAGTCTCCTCAAATTATAATATAACAAGTTTATTTCAAACATTAGGATGGTCTAAGTGTTTATAACCATCAAACACTCATAGAAATAAAAAATTTGGAGTCCTAATAGGAACCGAATTAATAGAATTAGAAAATCTAAAGTTCTGTTAAGAACATTAATAGAAATAAGAATTCAAAATCCTAAGGAGAACTAAAACAGCAACATAACAATGGAATATAGAAAAAAGGAAACACATCTTCTTTCCTAATTTCAGGTTTTATGCCTATTAGAATAAGTCTTCCTAAAATCTTTAGTCAGGTGCGTCATCATTCTGCCTCTTGTTCTAAAGCTAAATTTCGGGAAACAATTAAGTTACCAAGAAAGTCGAGGAAGAAGAGAAGTTGCATACTAGGAAGCGTGCTTCATGTTTTGCTTCCAATCTAAGATGGCTCATCTACCTATCCATGCCTAGCTATATGAAACTTCAAATGCATGCACAGAAAATTGTCAATTCTAATAACACAAACTCTTGCCCCACTATCTAATGCTTCTGCTATGCAGCCTTTTTTTTTTTTCGTTCTCCTTTCATTTGACTTGTACAAGGAGGAAACTTACCAAATACCTTCCAATCTGTTGGCCTGCTAAATTAGGCTATAATTCCAAACTTTTCCATGCTAAACAAAAAGAGTTTCCATCAAATATGTCTATTTTAAATTAGATAAATTCACTCAGCAAAATAAATGAAGAAAAAGGCCAGGAGGCTGGAATGTAAGACACAGACACACACATAAACACATAGAGGTCATCATCCTACTCCTATTGATCCTGTTCTAAGTTCCCCTGAATTACAAACTCCTTTCATTGTCTAATAGGTCAACAACAAGTTTGATCTCTCAATGTTTCCCAGCAGATGTGGCACCTCATTTAATCAAGTCTCAACTCTAAGGTTCAAGTGTCCTTCATCTCAATCTCTTTGCCTCCTAGATTTTGCAAGATGTAAAGCATTATACTCATCAAGGCCACATCCAGATTGAGATTTATACGTTATACATTCAGCAAGGCTTGTGTAAATTTCAAGTAATCAAAAAAAGAGAAGTGCACTCATGCTACTAGACTCTTGCACCGAACCAATTACAAGTGAATACCACCAATTTCATACACAAGGGAGGAATTGATATGGCATAAAAATGATGTTCAACAATTTGAAGCTACTCTATTTACTGCTTAAAAGCCCTTCTATGATATCCTTGCAGACCGGAATACCATACGGATGAAGAGTGGAGACATCAATCTAATTCATAACTTCTCACGTACCGGTAATTAGCAATGAATCCACATCTATGGAGATGGCTCAGTCTGCTGGCACCTATTAACTCTGTCCAAGAAAAGTTTCATAAATTGGCCAAAGCTACCAGCACGTTTGTCATAGGCAGAATATTGGTTTTACGGAAACCATAATCCAAATTAATGAGAAGATTGGTAAACTTTTTGTCGGTTCTGCATAACATCACACATGAAAACCCAGTTCAAGCTAATTTAATGCTCAGTAAAGCAACCTAGACTAAACAAATGGCCACCACCTTGGCTTTCAGTTTTGTGGGACTGCTTTACTGCAGCTCCATTCTTCAAAATACCAATTCCTAGAAGTGAACAAAAACGTAGCTATGGGATAGCTGGGATTTATGTCCATGTCCATGGGTTACTAAAAACACAAACCGTGCTGTTCTTGGAATGTGGTCTATGGAGCAGGTCCGAATCCCAGAGTTTCCCATGCAAGGCTGGATGCACAAAGTGTATTGAACAGGGAAAATCTCCCAGAGAAAGAAAATCCATTTACATAAGACCAATAAGCTAAAGAAATCAAAGGAGGAGGTTAGTTTCAGACCAAAGTCCCCTACTTGATTTTCCTTCCTTCTCTTAGCAACAAAAACAGGCAACAAGAAGGAAAAAAAAAAAAGGGGAGGGGGGGGGGGGGGGGGGGGGGAAGGGGAGGAAGGAAAAACTAACATTAATACTATCTTTTCCATACCAAAGAGAAGGCTACACAGAATCTTCAAGCTCTTTCAAATTCTGTTTCTTCTTCAATTCAGCTTCGTATTTTCGCAGCCTCTCATTCATCATCTCCTGCATACATAAAAAGAGAAAAACAGATCATTCAATTACTGCTCATAGCAAATATACTCAGAAACATAAAAGGAGAAACAAAACCTAGTAATAAAAAACTGGCATGGACTAAGACAACCTTCAACATTGAAAATATTGCAAGTTTCCCATCTTTTTCTTTATTCCTCGAAAATCAAAGAAAAGAAGGGAGAGAAGGAATAATTAACCTTGTAGCTGACTTCCATACGGTGCATCACATAGAAGCCGAGAACACCACCGAGAATCGTGCCGGTTATGATCCGGACATAGCCCCATCTCTGTGAATTCAATGCCATTATTCCCTTGCTTCGTTTCTTTCTATTGGTTTTCTGGGGAGCCAAAGACAGGTAACCAATCACTCTCTGTTTCAAGCTAGTTACTGTGGTTTGACCTCAGGCTTCCTTGAAGACGAGCTGCAAACCCGTTGGGTTATAAGCCCATTATAATCTTCTGACATGATTTAACTTTAATTCACTATTTTTTTATGTAGACTTTCCTTAATTTTAAAAAATATTTATAGTTATTAATCAAATATTTAGATAATATTTGTGGGAAACTCCAAATAACAATAATCCTATTTCAAAAGATGATAATAATAATTATTATTTTTACAAAACAAGATAAATAACTTGTATAAGTCAAGAGATTAAAAAATTATAAAATAAAAGTTATTTTTTGAGGAAATTAATTTTTTTATAATATAAAGTAAAATTGATTTAAAATTATAAGTTTTATTGTTTATTTTTAATCAAATTTTAATTTTTAAAAATTTTCAAAAAAATTATTTATTAATTTTGTTTAAATTAAATTTTAATTGAAATGGTTGTGTAAAAAAATAATATTTTTATTATTAAAATATTTAAAAAGTTAGTCAAACATATTTTAAATTTTATTGTAATTTTATTTTATAAATTTTTAATAGTATAATTTTAAAGATATTTTCATTACTTACAAAATTTTGATTTTTTATATCTTGAATATTTTTTTCATTTACGAAATTTTTAAATAAAGAATTATAAAAAATCTTCAATTTAAATATTTTTAATTTTTTATGATTTAGTTTGATTTAAATTGATAAATTAAATTTTTTAAAAAATATTTTAAAAATTAAAATTTAAAAAAAAACTCAAAATTTTAAATGACTTTTACTAAAAAATTATAATGATATGTAAAACTTAAATTACAAATTTTTGACCTCACTTTCAAAATTTTAAGTACATTGTTTCTGTTGTACACTTAAACTTTTAAAAGAAACCAACTTTACTTTATACAAACACATAAATAATGGAATTAACCACGTGTATATGCACTCACAAGGGCAAATATTATTAGGGCTAATTGACCTAAAACTTAAAACTTTTTTGCTTACTTCGATATTGTCCCACATTAATAAGTTGAATGTTTTTAAAATTTTTTAATTGTGAAGACTAATTGATCCTTATTTTTTACTTGTGTAAATTATTTTGACATTGCTTAAACATTTACCCAAAATCTTACTTTTTTAATGATTTTTTTGACTGTAAGGTGTGTATTGTGCTAAAAAAATTCAGACCATCTCTCTCTTTTTTGCCGATCAACATTCAAGAGTGACAACTCATTCTTTTTTCCCTTTCTTCCCCATCAAGGTTTAGAGAAATTCATTTCACCATCTCCTATCTCAAGTTCCTTTGTAATTTGATGAGATACTCCTCTATGATTTGACCAAAATTTTACATTATGAAAAGTGATTTGTACACTTTGATTGGTGGTCTTTATGGAGAAGACTATCTACCCACATCATAACGAGTAATCACTAAAGTCATGACAAACAAGTCAATTCCTTAAAAATTTTTTTGAACTACATTGTTTTTCTAAATGAAGTGGGTGGTTTATATATAGGTTCATTCACACATTTTTTCTTCATATGCAATACCTTTCATGGTTTACTATATCTTCGATGGATGGTAAGGTTACACAGATAGTTAAAACCTGATATTAAATTTTGGATTTGTTTTTTTATGAGTTTTTCTTAGTGTTAGGATTCCACGTTAAGGAGTGCAAACAACCAAAACCTAGGCTTCAATCCATTTATTCGTTTTTTTAGGTTAATTACACTAGAAGAACCTACGTTTTAGCAGCAGTATCAAATTAAAACCTACATAAAAAAATCACTTTAAATTAGGACTCATATAACTTGCAGTTTGTAATGCAGGATTTCCGTCAACAAAACCCATTAGAATTAACTCCATAACTTGCTCAATTCATGTTTAAACATAGCTATGTGTATCTTATTTTTGTAAATCTCTTATTGCTCTTAGTCACTCATACTCCATAGACTTCACTCATGCTTACCATTGCCTCGATAATTTCTTCTCGATTTTTCTTGTATTTTTTTTTCAAACAATTAAAGATTCACACCAAGTATTAAGATGTTTTGCATCCATAAGCTTCTGTCACCCTCAACAAATTTACAGATTGAGATTAGAGACGAGTGTCGAGATAATCTTAGATTTTTAAGTATTAATTTAATTTAAGTAATTTTAGTTATTTTTTATACGTTATGGTAAATTTGAAAACCCTGTCACCTAATTGACAAGTATAATATGCATCGGTTCAAATGACGGATTTCGAAATTTAAAATTTTTCAATTTTGAAACCTTAAAAAATAAAAATTTTATTTTTTATTATTTAATTAATACAAATTTATAGTCATTTTACTCAATTTATGTGCAAAGAAACAACAAAGTCAATGAGTTAAATGATGCCTATTTGAATCTTAGATTTCAACAACAATTGATGCTTGAATTTGATGAATGAACAAAAAAATTTTACAGATTTGTTTATGAGTAATTCTGCTTCATTTTACAGTGATGAAAGGGTCTTTAATGTAATTGTACACTTAACAAGCATACACGTATCACGTGAGCAAGCCATGTAGTTAATTCTAATTGATTTTATTGATTGATGTCTCACATTGCAAATTTTACGTTATGTTGAGTTTTAATTTGATGTAATTTTTCATGTAGGACTTAATTTAATATTGCACCTAAAATGTAGGTTCCTCCTGTGTAATTAACCTGATTTTTTTTTTGTTTTGCATATTTGTGTGGTATGTGGGTTTTACATTGAATCAATTAGTATTATTTGATTATGTTGTAACTATTAAAAATACATTTTACAGATGCATAGTGATTTTGTATATAGGGTTATAGTTTTCTAAGTCATAATTACTTATTATGCACTAATAATGCATTGTGTTTAATGATAATGATTTTTTATGGATAAGTTACTTTTTATTTTTTAATTATAATAATTTTAAATTATGAATTATTTTTTGAAAATGTCAATGGTAGTTAGTGTGAGACTAACAAGTTGTGATATATTTTGATAATAACTTTTTATGAGTTATAGTTACTTAGTATGTGATAGTATACTATAAGTAAATCTTAAAATTAATGGCAAACTAAATCAAGCGCTAGATAGTGACAAAATAACAATAAAATTATTATAAAATTAAATTTTGACTTAGCAACTAATTAGGGACAAATATAAATTCATTTGCTAAATCTATTTTATCGTTTTTTTTTTCAATTTTTGTAATTTTTTTTAAAAAATCAATGATGAATTCAGGTGTGAATTGCTAGATAATGTACAATCTAGGGTCGAAGCCCTAGTTTCTTTTTCTCTCATTGCCTCCATTAAATATTACAAATCTCCCATCTCTTAGACTTAATCCAGCATAGGTAACCCGTCGACAAGCCATTGACTCATTGGAATCTCCATTTTCCCTCTCCCTTTTCCTTTCTATTTCAAGCTTCCTTTTCCTCCCCATATCGATTTTTTTTTCCCTCTCGATGTCATAACTCGACAAGGGTGTTAGTGTGCTAAAATGATGAGATATTTCAAGTAACCAATAAGCTACCGTGCATTACCTAGGGGTGACAATTTTTGACTCGACCCGTCAACAAAACTTTCATGTTATAGGTTAACCCGGTAATCCATTTATAACCCATTTAACCTGATTATTAAAACTATATTGTTTTAATAACCTAAGAAATACAAATCCTAACATCCCCTCTCATTTCTTTATGTACACTTTACAGCCTCCGTCCTTAGTTCTTTCCCTACTGTCATCAACATCGCACTTGTTATTCTCTCCCTCTTATCGGCTTATTGCATGAGATTGAGTCTTCCAAGTGAACAAATAGGACACTCTTTCCATCATAAATCAATATAGCTTGGTTGCTAGTCAAATCTTTATAGTCTAATATCTAGTATGTTTTGGCTTCTAAAGCTGGACATTTTATTTATATGTTGTATTTCTCTTTTATTTCCTTTAGGTCGTATCTTAAATTCTATTGTTCAACCTTATAATTTGGATTTATATGATTTTGGATTGAAGAATTTTATTATTTGTTTATGTAATTTAATAGTATTAAGTTTTGCTTTTACTATTAGGAAAATGGTTAAAACTTCATGTTAGTGGTGATTGTAGTTTTTGCAGTTTTAGTTTTTTCCTAAATCTTCCTTTATGGATTGGTCTAATTGGTGATTATGCCTTTAGAAGTAGTTTATTAGGTTTATTTGTGAAAACTTTTTAGATAGTACTTTGAGTATCATTTTAATAGTAACTGGTATGCATATATATACGCACAATATTTTTACCTTAATTTAGAAAACTATGAGAGTGGACTATGTGATTCATTTCTTATTAGACTATATATTGATTACTTTTGTGTAAAAATTAGAATATTTATGTTATAATTTTTGCTCGTCTTAGCTTAGACATTTTTTAACCTTATTGTTACTTGAAACAAACATTTTAATAGAAATACTTATAGCAATAAATGTATCAATTTACTAAGACATTAGTTGCTAGAATATTCATGATAAATAGTGATATTCGTTATATATTATACAATAACTAGTATTGTATCATGAATATAAAATTATTTTTGTAATAAGATCTTAATTAAGATTGTAGCATAATGGTGTATCGAGATCTTAATAATTAAGATGTAGGACCTTAGGATTGATTTTAATTTTTATAAAATTTTTTTATTGTTTGATTTCTTAACTTTATTGACTCTAATCTAATTTTGTCTATAAATAGTTTGACCTTATGGCTCAAAATTTATCATCACATGAGGGAAGTGTAAAAATGACTATTGATAGTGAAATAAACCTTATAGAAGAAGAACCTAATGTTCCAAATAACAAAGTTTAATAGATAAAATGGTATACTAACGACTTTATGTTTGTCACTAAAACTTTGAGTGACAAACCATGTTTGTTGGTAGCTTTGAACTTAATGACTAACTTGTTTATCACTAAAGTTTTCTAATTTGTCGTTAATTGATGACCTTTTAATGACAAATGATCTGTGATTAAGTTAGTGACTGACTCAATTTGTCCCTGGTTTTGTGACGAATTAAAAATTCCATTGCTAGATGCCTTTGTGACCAATGTTTTAATTTGGGAAACTTTTTATTGCTAATCCATCACTAAATTATTTAATTATAGACTTTTCACGTTATTTTTTATTGCTAAATCTGAATTTCTTTGTAGTGCTAATGTTATATCATGTTATCAGAATGATTTTATACATCAAATATAGCATAATGCATGCAGAGTGTTTATAGAAACCCTTACTAAGTTAATTGGACTTGTTTTGTTCATGATGTATGATGGTTAATGTTATTCGAATATTAATGTCATTTAATTGAAAATGAGTTGAAGATGATTCAAATTGCATATATGTTAGTACTATTATCCAAAATAGAAGAATGTTGGTGGATGAACAAACCATAAATACTGAATAGGTTACCTATACTATGTCATATGTATTTTTTTCACTGATCAATTCAAAATGCTAAATCTATTACTCTAATTTGGTATTGTAATGATAATTTTTCGACTATAATGATCACATGTTGGAATATTATTATTTTGACAACATGACATCTACTTATTGCACTAATATAGTGATATTTATTATTGTGAAAGTGTTGAGCATGAGAAATAGTTATTTTATTTTTTAATAATGACATGTATCATACTTGAAGTGAGATATTATTCATTATAGTAACTCAACAAAATAATAATAATTCATTAATTATATGGAAAAAATTGTTTCAAATTGTAGTGTAGTACATAATTTCAATTCTTATGTGTATTGATGTTTAAATAAACTTGTTTTAAATCTCAAATTAATAAATATTTATGATTTCAATGTATTTTAATACTTAAAGAGACTTGTTTCAAATCATTATGGAAGTGAAACAATGTATAAACTTGTTAAAAAAATGGCATGCAAATGCTCGACAAAGATCTTATTAATAATTGAAAATGTATCATCACCTGTCAAACGAGTTCAAGAACTATCAACTCAAATATTATCAATAATTAATATTCAAACGAGTAAAGTTATACAATATCCATTTCGTTTGTGACTATGTATTATAAGATAAAAATTAGACCAAATGTAATTTACCAACATTTATCAAATGTAATCTCAACTTGACAACTCAAATAACTTCTTCTATGTTTGCATGTATTGTTGTGGGGATGCATTTTCGAATCCATTTAATGTCTTTTTTGGTGAAATTCAGTGATGTGCCTTTCATAATCAACTCAATGAATCCTAAATAGAAAATTTCGTTATTGACCCTACAAATGTGAGAAAACCAACTAGGATTACATTAATAGCTCTTGTAAGTGATCAATATGAGTTGCCAAAACATGAAGAGTTATTTCCTTTTTATCATGCTACACATGATATTATCAATTACAAACATGCTACACACGTCACTATCCAATATTCCTTTCAAACATGTGAAATATGACACTATCTGTTTTCCACATGCTATTATCAAATCTAAAAGATAACAGATAAATATCAAATATAGACATGACACAATCTATACTATCCAACATCCTTTTTAAATATGATGCACATGCCACTGTATATGCATTTACAATATGTTACTATGAAATATAAACAATGCACTATATAGTATTTTAAATCATTATAAAAAGCAACATACAACTATCCAACATTCATTTCAAACATGTTAAATATGAAACTATCTATTTTTCACATGTGAGCGATTATCAAATATAAGAAAACAACAAATAGGTATCTATAATTCATTTTACACATGACACCATCCATTCAAAATATATCACTATCGATTTCAATAGTGCACTACAACCATATACTGAATCACTATAAAAAATAACATGTAATTATAGTTAAAAGTCAAAATAACATTGTACTTACCAATGGTGCCTAGTTGAAGCCTTGTAGAAAGTATCTTGCAAGCCCTCTTGATTACCTTGATCTTTTTGTATGATTGAATAGATCAGTTAAAGATAATCATCCCCTATGAAAATGAATCAAATAAATTTAGATCTTCAACTACTAGACATAAGTCATTATTATACGTAAAAATTTGTCAATGACCTAGTGCATGCTGCCTAATTCCTTTGATCATCATAACAATGACTTGTGTATTATGGATAAATTAAGAATACAATTCATAACTCTCATGCATAAATAATTGCACCCATATTCATCACAATATTCTTTTGCATTTACAATCAACTTTTGAGTATCATATAGTGAACCTTTTAGTATCATAAGAGTATCATATCCATTATAACCAACCTCAAAACACTCGCCCTATAACTGTAACGGTAGCCATATCTATCTTAACATTTGATTTTATTTTTTACACTATAGTCCCCATTTGAGTATCATATAGTGAACCCATGAATAAAATTAGTATTAATTGAAAAAAAATGTCAATAAATCATATAGTTCTAAGGTTCATGCCAATTTCATATACAAAATGTATAAAAATATAATTATTTCATCATATCTCAAGGAAATTTACTAGGGTTTTGAAGAAAATTAAGGTGAAATGTTTTAGGGTGAAAGAAAATTCATAACAACAAAGCAGATATATGATGACTAACAATGCCAACAAGGATAATAGGAGGGAGAGATGGGTTTAGGGAAAGATGGGTTTCAGGTTTTGAGGAGGAGATGAACTCTTTCTTAGTGAAAAAAAAAAACCCATGGCATCGATGTAGGTAGATAATGGTTGATGACCGACCACAAGAATAGTGAGAGGGAGAGATGAATTCTGGGAGATATGACTTTCAGATTTTGAAGAGAAAGTGAACTCTTCGATGGGAAAGAAAACACATAGATGGTGATTGACACCGGCAATTAGAAGAGTGAAATGGATTAAAGTTGACCTTTAGATTTTAAGGAGGGAGTTTTAACTTTTTGTAGATGGAAAAAATACTAAATATTGAGATTTATTGAGTAAAGAGAAGTCACCAGTTAATGTCCCATTAAATACTTTAAATACATTTGATGCATCTCTTATCATAAGTCTCAAAATCATAAATAACTTTCTAGATAAAACAAGTTAATTTATTTAACAATGTAATGGTATATTTTCGTAGTTTAATTTAAAAACAAATAATTTATTAATTTTAAATAATTAAAAAAATATTTTAGCCTTTTAATTTAAATGTGTCCCATAACTAAAAAAAAAAAAAGGTTGGAGTGATAATTTCATTTTTGGATATAAATTAAGATACCTGCTAAAAAAAATTAATCTATGTTAAAAAAATCTCACTAACATAAACCCGAAAAAATGTGACGGGAGAATAATGCGCTGGACAATAATGTGGCATGCACAAGGCACTATCCTTGTTTCTTTGTACTTGAAGTATACAATTGATAGAAAGTGGCTTGATGCCTTAGAAATCTTGAAGATAATTTTTTAAAAAAACTGATAAAATAGTGAAAAAAAAAAAAGAATTCGACCAATCAATTATGGTATAATAAGATAATATGTATATCAAAGAAAATAAGTACTCTTTCCTTAGGCTAAAGCTGATAATCACCCCAAATTGAATCTTTCAAATACATTATCAATCACTTCAGGTGATAAATGCCTATCCTGACTCATTATCCATCTGCTTCTTGATCTCTTCAGTCTTTCCATCTAATTGTTCGGTCTAAAAGATGTGAAGCAGAAATCTTTTCTGATTGTGGGTATATACAACACTAAACTGGATCCTTGGATCATCTGATCTCATGCAAGTTTCATAAGTCTTCCCTGAAGCAGGTTCCAATGGCTGCATGCATGTGTTCTTGCCAGTATTTTCTCTAACAGGCCCGAGAAGGTATGCACAGTTTATGTTTCATGCACTAGTTTTCCTTTTGTGGCTATGCAGCATGCATATATCAGTTTATATCTCTTTGCATTTATTACCTCAAACATCATTAAGCCCTGCGCAGACAAATAAGAAAGTTACTGAAAACATATATATAGCCATATATGTAACCTGCATTATTCAGACGGGACTGGCTCCATTACACATTGTTACCATTCACACTCATACACACAGTTGAAGCTTTACTAGTTGAATTAAGCAGACAGAATATAACCAAACAACATAAAGCCTCCTTAACATTTGCATCTTATTTAACTATATAGATAGATATCGGTTCTATTATTTCCTCTCATAAGGCCTGAACGACCAGTAATAATTGTAGCGAGAGTAATTAAGCTGCAGCAGTACTGCTTCCCTCGCCTTGCTCGCCCAGCTGAAGCCCATCTTTCTTCTCTGTCTGCGGCGGTTGACGAGTTGCCTCAGGTCCCATCAGTGGAAAATTCTGGTTTGGTTCCAAAATCAGAAGAAATACATATTTCTGAAGTCAAAAATGGAATTATTATTGGGCAGCACAAGAATCTCACCCCTGGGTATAATATTCCGATGAAGCGACGCTCCTTGCCAGTTGGACATATGACCATCCTCTGAGATGGAAGGTCCACAGTCGAACACTGAAATGCATCAAGTTCAACTATCAGCTAAGAAACTGCTCAAATAATATACTACACCCATGTTCATAGATGGTATTCTGAATGTGACTTCTCAGTGCCTATGATTCATGAACTCTTCATGTATGATTGACATAATAAGCCTATTGTAAAATACAGGAGTAGCAATATGATTCAAGTCTACATTGTAGGATTGCATATATCTTAGTTGGCTGTTACTCACCATTTCTTTTGCCTTCCAGTGGTCGAACATCTCATGATATTCCCTTACTGCAAAAACGACATATTCCTTTCTTTTGGCAAATAAGCTGAAGGAAAAGGAAGTTATAAGAAATCGCAAATTGGAAGATAAGGAACCCATATGAAAGAAGAAATTTGAAAGAAATAACAAGTGTTTGAGATGAATTACTAGTCACTGAAATAGTCCAGACGCATAAGACCCGAAACACGAAGTGTTCGAGGCCAGCGAGAGGTGATCCTGAAAGTAAGACAATGTAAGAGACAGAAAGTTGATGTAGTTGTTGTTATCATTAGTTATACTAACTCGAGTAAGAAGCTTCAACACAGGCACAATTTTCCTAGAAATTAAAAAGAAAATGACTCTTACAGTTTAGACCCACTGGAAATCTTCAGTAAAAGGACTAATTGCCAAACCAAAAGGTGATTGTAAGTTAGGAAATCAAATCATATTATATAGACAGCTCTATCCATAATAACATTATGCTCAAAGTGTTCCATTTTCTTCCTTCACTTTTGCTTTAAGTGCAGTGTCTTGTTTATGTTTCTAGCCTTCTAACTCAAAGAAAAATATTTTCCCAAAGTGGGATTTTGAGTAAAGATTAAAGTTTTATTTTCTATTTTACCTTGACAAAGCTGGCCTGCATGGCATGCTTTCCCTATAGATAATTAGCATATACAGTAATGTCACTTAAGCATAGAATGGCTGAAGCAACTTTCTTTGAAGGCACATCCGGATATAGAATATGAATAAAAGAAATGGTCTAGGGAGCACAATATAAGAAGAAAATTTTCATCAAGCACTTGTAAATGGGTAACTTTTCCATAAGCAGCACTGATATATGTTCTATTAAGGTAAACCGGCTCGAGATATGATACTTATAAAAGGATTTGGCAATGAGAAACCTGCATTGATCTACAAGCAAATATGGAGATAAACAACAGCTGCCAAACTTACATGGGTGGTGTTTCTGTCCTCCTATAAGCCTGTTAAGAAGAAACAAGAAGTTCAGAAAGGAAAAACTGCATGTCTTGTTGTGAACTCTGAAAGAATAACATTGGATCACAACGAGATATATAGAATAACCACTATGAATGTAATCACATGATGATTCCTCTTGTTAACTGAAAGGTTGTTCTTTCATGTTCAAACATAGATATTCTTTCATTGAGGGTAGAGAATATATACCACTAAGCTTTTGACCTTAACCCTTTGTCCATTCAGCACTCCTGACAGGTTCCCCTGAGAACGGAGCAAATCAAAAACATATGTGTAAATTGGTCAGTTTCCGATATCTAAAACTTGAAAAATTGATAATGCCGACCTGGAGAGCTGACCCTTGACATGGGAAACGATGTTAGAGATTTGCATACTTGATCATTGATGATCAATAGAACCAATGGATAATTCAAGCATAAAACTAAAATGCTAAGGGGATAACCTAATAGTTTTTGCAAGTCCTGGAAGCAGACCTATATGCCTTTACAGTCCAATACATGTAGAAACTTTATGATATCACTTTCTTCTGGCAAATTCATAAAGTCAGAGAGCTTTATGGTAGGATATCTTTCAATGCTTCTTCATTTTGGTAATGCAGCAAACAGAGGTTCCTTTTGGAAAAATCCAGTTTTCAAGACCTTCTAAGTGAATTGTCAAGGTAAGTATGAAAGATGTTGCTAACAGAAGCCACCAATCTTTATGTGAAGAGTGAGACTAACCTGCCATGCTGGAACATATTTGTGACTTTGTGACTGGCTGGCATTGCGATCATTCGTCCCAGTGGCAGATTTCATTCCTCTGCCAATGTTTCGAGGAGGCCTTTGTGCAGCAACCCTAAATGTGCGTGCCCCAGATGGAGCACGTGACTGTCCACCAGCACCTTTGGGTTTTGTCTTGTTGGCAACTGCTACTGCATTTTTATCCACATTTGGTGCTGGGAGGTACCTTTTGTCCCCTTGATTTGGCAAACAATCAGTGTCCACATCCCTTAGAGGGCCTACAGGAGGCCGTGGAACCCACAAGTTTCCAGGTGCAGAAGAACCTCTAGGAGAAAATGAACCTGGAGGTATGTTTGGTGCATTGAAGACAATCCCCATGGATATTGGCACTGGTCTTGGTCCAGGTGGTGGCATTGGAAGAATAGACCTTTGTGTTCCCTGGGGCCTTGTCAGAATTCTAGGAAATTGTGTGTAGTGCGATGTAGCAGCAAATGAGCTACCAGTTGCGCAGTACTGTGGATTTGTCTGAGTCCCATCTATTGGCCCTGATGTCAATGGTGATGGCACCGCAATTTGATAGGGACCTTGTATCCCCACAGGAAATATAGGAAGTCCCGCAGGCTGGAAATACCTGAAGTTCCCTGGAGCAAAGGGGGTTCCCGAAGGGATACTTTGTAAACTATGAAAAGTGCCCCCTGATGTTTGAACCATTATTTGCTGCTCTCCATAACACCGCCCAGTATCATCAATGGAGCTTATCCCTTGAGGTTGCAGAAGATAATTGACCACATCAGCCATGGAGCTTATCACTTGATGTTGCGGAACACAATTGACCATATCATCCATGGAGCTTATCAGTTGAGGTTGCGGAATACAACTGACCATATTAGGCGCTATGGAGCTTATCACTTGAGCTTGCAGACCACAGTTGATCATACAGATATTTTCTGTTACTAGTCCCACAGAAGTAGTGTTTGTTATATCCATAGTTCTGATGGTCTCTTGAGAAGTGAATAAAATTGAAGAACCTTCAGAAATTGGAAGTTGAGGACCTTCAGAAATTGGAAATGAAGGATATGGCTCTTCACGATTGGCAGAATCCCGCCATTCTTCAGAAAGTAGAGCATCGAGTTCCTGAGCAAGAAATTTGTAGTTAATGACCATTTATAGAAAATATTGAGGCAAAGAAAGAACTAATTCATGAGTAACCAATCAACAGGACAATCAGGTAGATAATTGTCTTACCCTTATTGCTTCGTCAGCATTGTATTCACCTGGAATATTGCTTTCGTGCTGATACATACTGGGATCATTAACTGCATACTCAAGGAGCATTATAACATCGTCTGCAAAGAACTTGATTAATAACTTTCCAGGGACTATAATATTCAAATGAATAAGCAGCAAGGATGACCATTTGTTTCATCTCCTGAAACTTAAAAGGAACAGCATAGATATAGTGGCACACAACTAAAGATTAGCACCGTTCATAAACTAAAGAAAGATAAACATCTGTGAGGAATAAAGTCAACCATATATCTCCCTTATGCAAAGCTTCTTGGATATTCTGCAACGTCATAAAGAAAGGCACTGATTCTATTCCGGAGGGATGATCATCAGTCAATATACACACAAAAGAGATTATCATAGAGAATCCTTCCAAAGTTTCATGTTGGTACATGCATGTCACAATCAGTGAAGATGGAGAGAACGAGAAAGGACAGTATAATAGATGAGTGTTTAAGATGATAAAGCTGAGTGAAAGCCAAGTGCACGTGCATTCTCAAGAAGCAAGTAATAGTCAAGGACAATACTAGTGGAAATTTGGCTAGTTTTTTTGCTCATGGACTAGGTATTGGCGTACACTTGCATGGAGGATAGGTTTTGATTCAAGTTGAGCGAAAGCAAGGAAGGTAAAGGCCCAAAACAACAGTGGTCTAGGTTTTAACAAATCAATTGGCCTCCCATTGATTTGCATGAAAGAAAATGATCAGTGTGGACAATCCAACTAATTAAAGCTAATTAATTCTCATTGGGTTAATTTCAAATGCTCTAATATCCATCATAAATTTTCTTGTTAAAGGCAAATTAAATGTTGTTAAAATCTGATTTGCTATATATGGCTGCTTGGTCCTTTGAAAGTCTTGAATCTTAATGTATTAAGTTAGGTGCAGGAAGAACTGTTCTTCATCATGGAGCTCTATGTAGGAATATAGTGCTAGTGGCGGCAAAAGATTGGAAAGACAAATTGAAGTGATGGTTTATAAGGTGGCTTTCGAATGGAAGATGAATTGGAACTTTTAAAATATATTTGATAATTTATGCCCTAATGTCGTCTATCTTTGCATGGACACTGAGTTTGTTTTTAACCATGTTTAATGCTGCTCTATCTATTCAGATTCTTGCATCAAACTATGATCTAGAGATAGCTAATTCAATGTAATAACTAGCACGTGCAAAAAAGCCTTTTAAATGCAAAAATGAGAGCGTAGAATAACATTCTCTCCGAAATTCAGCTGAAATTAATATTCTGATTATAAACTAAACAGGTAACAACACTGAGATGTCTTTAGACAAGCTTAATCTTTAAAGGGAAGTCTACAGAATAACTTGTCTTCACTAATGAGTTCTTGTTCTTTTGTCCCTTCACTACTCCATGCCAATAGCAAATATAAATAAAGAAACTCACAAGTTTTTCCCGCAAAGGGCACAACCCAAACCAAAGTGAAGTGATCTAATCCATTGGCCCACCTGGAAGATCAAGTTCAAAATCATCAGGGAGTACAAAATGTCCTGGATCAGCTGGCTGGTTAGGAACTGATGAGGAGTTTGACGCTTCTTGGGCATAGAGAGCAGCGCGAGCCTCAGGAAATCTCTCTGATATCAGAATGAGAAACTCTGGATTCTTATCATTCCTGAAGGATGCTTCTGCTCCATTGTCATCGGGATTTGCCTGTGTTGGCACAGTTGGGCAATCAGCAGCAACCCAAATAAGAATCCGAAACTCTTTCTAGGTTTTTTACTCAGAAAAAAACTAAGTCAAATCATATACTGTGCTCCATTAATAGAGTAATGACAGCATTACCACCATCAGGCTATGTGACCAAAAGAAATATGTTTGAGCAGATGATATTAATGTCTCAGAAGTTCTAATAAGACTATGAACAATCTACAATCAGTAACCAACATTCATACCGCTTTGAAAATGTCTCTGTACTTTGGGAGTTGTTTGGCGGCCATTACCGAGAGAGACACAAAACACTGCACCCAAAATGTAAGCATCAGTACAGCTGATGATTGAGCATAGCCACAAACAAGGGAGAAATGTATAATTAAGGCTCCTAATCAGGAAATGAAAGAACGGAATAAAAGGGAAGTGGAAGCCACAATGTTTGAGTTACTACCTTATTGGTTAACTTGGCAACTGTCTCAGCATCAGCCAACATGCTTTCTGCTTGCTCAACAGGAAATTCACCAAAGCTGAATTGTGCGATTTTGGGCACATACACCACCGTGGGCACAAGGAATGGGTTACTCGCCCCCACAAGAATGCAGTGCTTTTCTCCGTGAATAATGTCTTCGGCTTGAACGTTTTCAGAAGCTTTCCTTGGAAACATCTGGTTAATGCATCATATACAAGTCATTGATTGTTGATTTGCATAAACCAGAAGCATTGAATACGTTCAAGGAGATCATAAGCAAATGTGCATATATACCACGAGAGCCTCAGCAAGCCCTTCAGCAACTGCAGCGTCCTCCCAGCCTCCTCCACCAAAGTTCAGATTCTGAAGCCATTCCATGAACCTTTCAGTATCCCTTGTCCATCCACTTGCTTGCACCAAGCAACCTGTACAAAGATAACGAAACATAAATTTGTAGACGATAAATTCTTATAGTATCCTTCTACTGATTCCATCTTACTATAAGGTGTACTATTTCATATACTTCCTTCTTGTTTGTGTTTTTTCATGATGAACTACACATGAAATCACTTTTAATTTATTCATCACCCGCAGGCTGAAACCAAAAGCTCGGGCCACTGGGAGATCAGAGCATGAGTGAAATGTTTGGTACAGGTGGAACTATGCGTCAGTTCTTGATGACAAGTCACGTCTTTTTCTATGCTTCAGTTCTTGATGACAAGTCACGTCTTTTTCTATGCTTCCGCTATCATATTCCAGATTAGTTTCTACAGTCAAGAACACAGTTCAAACAATCTTATTCTTCCTTTTCTCATTGTGCTATCCACAAGAGGATGCTTAGGTAATCAACCGAAGTTTATCACCATAACTGAGCGACTAATACTATGTCAACATCAAGGCAATCATACTACAAAATTGAAGACTTCATATAGGTTATTCACTATCAGCCATTGGGTCAAAAGTAATCCCTGAGTGAAACTGCCAGCAAACAATCAAAAACTACATATGTTGTATGGCAAAGTTAAAGGAATGCATACTGCTGTGAGGTCCATGAGTGTTGTACATGACCAACCCAAATTCGGCAACTGTTTCCTGTTGAAAATAAATTAGAAGGAAAGGAATCATAAACTCAGGAATATGAAGATGTTTTAATCATGTGAAATCATATAGTGATCACTTCATTCAAGAATCAACCAATAGCAACTTGGAGATATCGAAAACATTTGAACTTCTAGTTTAGTTGTGTTAATAAGGTGTTTATGTACAACTTGATTGAGCATTGATGTGAGGCAAGATGACTGACAATAACATATCAAACACAGTTTGCAAACAAAATCATAATAAATCAATATGATTCAGGTGCTTCGTGCAGAGCCGGCTCAACTTGAAAGCAGCTAGCTAGATTGATCAATTATCTTGGAAATTTTCTTAGCTATGTAGTTAATGCTACAAGTTTACAACATACATAACATACAAACCCTAATCAGCACAACAGAAAGATGCTACATGTTTTACTTCATTTTTAGTGAACAATCAATAATAATATCAACCTTGAATATCGCCAGATTCCTTGAATGTTTGATAACATTACATAAGTAGCAGTTTCTCGCTAATTAATTACTCATATATAATGTTAAATATAATGTAAAACAAGGAAACAATAACACTCAATAAGATATCTGATTGCTTCAATGGGAAAATTAATGTGAGTGCATGTGTTCAACCATGAAGTGGAATGAAGCAGCTGCAGCTTATCATCATGGTTGCCACCAACAGCATATATAAGATGGATGCAAAGTCATATATATGTTTGTTTCCTAGAAAACATTTTGGGGACACTGAATTTAACTCATACAAGAAATCATAAACATGCTAAAGGTGAAGTGAGAAAAGTATATCATATATCTGGGGAGAAAGATACCTGCTCTCCTGACACATTAACTGAGAAATGCCTACACAAAAATTAAATATAAATTAGAAGATGTATAGAAAAGCGGAATAATTTAATTAAATGCAATGAAATCCAATAATATTGACTTACATAGAGAGAAAACAGCCATTTAAGAGATGCAACAGAAAGCAGCTAAATTCATGATAGCAATTATGATAAATAGCAATAACGAGTATGTGCCCGGAGAAGATGTTAACAGTGGAATTAAAAGGCTACAGCATAAATCTAAAATATTTCAACATTATATATAGTCATTCCTGGGTTTCTTACATACATTAGGGTTACACTTTTCTTTCTACTTCCTAATACAAAACACTATATAATGCAAGAATATGTGAATCCAGGCTATTCCTATTAAGTAGTTAAGAATTACCATACACAAAACTTCATCGTAGAAAACTGGACAAGCAATTGAGAAAATTAAATGGATCAATGTGCAAGGCAGTAATGGAAAGGACGCTAGAAGCTTTCTGGGTTAGGGCTTATCATTAACATTTTACATCATGCAGCTGTTTGGAGATAAGTTCAGTTTCCTATTTAGACCTTTATTAAATTTGTGAAGATTTGATGACAAGCGGCTAAGAAACACAAAAGAGCAAACAAATTAATAGAGGGAAGGAGTAGGAAAAGCAATGAAGCTATTGTATCTAACCGGTAAATAATTGAAATGTTGCAGCATTTATTCAATCAATCGACTTATGGCATGTGGGTTTTGTATTATAGAGTAAATATTGGTACTTAAGGAGTCCTTACTTTGATAACTCCCTGAACTATCCGCTTATAGCTTAAAGCAACATAGTTTCAGGGAAAAAAATGAAAGATCTAATAGGGGTCACCTTCGTTTACTTTTGAATTAAAACCTTTTCGTAAATAAGACAAGTTGAGAATTGAGATATACATTGACATTTCATTTCAAGAAAAAGTCAGTGCAGCCATGAAAAATTGGTTAACCAAACTGACCACCAGAAACTCTCCTCTACAATATTATATGTTTATCCTCCAGCCACCCACAAACACATATGCATATATGGACAGTTATCATCACAAAATTACATTGGATGCAAACATTACCCACATATATGCTCAATACTTATGTAGCATTCTTATATTTTCATGTATTGTGTGTCAGTGTGTGTTCACGTGTGCGACATATATAGGCACTAGCTAGTTAACTTTGTGTATCAAACACATTTATGTTTGCATTACTCCAAGCACAAATCTTCTACGTACACTCATGATCAAGCACAATTTCATAAATAAAGTGTATGCTTTAAGAGGGGTCAAGAAAACAGGTGAACTTCAAAAAGATATATCTTGTCTGATAGCTTCAGATGTTTCCTCCAAAATCATTACCAAACGTTATGAATCTCATAAAATCCAACAATCAAGTCATACAACACGACAATGGGGAATATGCGATATTAATATGATCACAACATTCACTTCCCCATCAAAATAATTAACTACATTTGAAAAGGAAACAACATAACGACAACGATAATAACAAAAGTGTAAACAACTATATGACATTGTTATGGTATGGATCATAAGATAGCTGACTTCAGACGAGAATTAATCACCTAGTTGGTAAAAGAACTAGATGTTAGTCTTTGATAACATGAGAACATATATATACTGTATAACATGAATCAGACACTTTGAACTAAAACTAGTTAGTACTGGATATCAAGCATGCTTAGTCAGAATTATTAAAATCAAGATGACACAAGTGAAAAAATTTAATATCACTTCAAAATATTCAAAAGGGGCTCCAATTCAACTGTCTTTCCTACAATGTTTTCTCCAATTAATCCAAAGGCACATTCATCTCCCCTCTAATTTCTACTTCATGCTGAAGCAAACATAACCTGCACACACACAGACATGCACATATATATATATATATATATATATGTTCCTTTCTTCTTTCTCTCTCACATTCTTCTTCCCTGTGATTTCTTGTCCATCTGGAAGTGCACATACCCTAGACAAGTTCACTTGTATGCTTTTCTTCTATCTGCTTCTCTCTTTGTCTCCCTCCTTCTCCCTCTCCCTCTCTCTCTCTCTCTTCCTCTTTCTCCCTCTCTCTACCTCTCCATCTCTCACTCTCACTGTTTCTCCCTCTCTCTACCTCTCCATCTCTCACTCTCACTGTTTCTCCCTCTCTCTACATCTCCATCTCTCACTCTCACTGTTTCTCCCTCTCTCTACCTCTCCATCTCTTACTCTCACTCTTTCTCCTTCTCTCTCTCCCTCTTCATCTCTCACTCTCACTGTTTCTCCCTCTCTCCACCTCTCCATCTCTCACTCACTGTTTCTCCCTCTGTCCCTATCTTTCCATCTCTTACTCTCACTCTTTCTCCCACTCTCTCTATCTCTCGTTTTCCCAGTATTTCTTCTCCCTCTCCTTCTCTTTTCCTCACCATTTCTCAGTACTCCTTCTCCCTCTCATCTCTCACTCTCTCTCTTTCTCCCTCTCCCTATCTCACTATTTCTCAGTACTTCTTCTCCCTCTCCCTCTCTGTATCTCTCTATTTCTGGTACTCCTTCTCCCTCTGATTACATCTTCTGCCTCTCGCTCTCTCTATCTCTGCATATCTTAGTTCCTTCTCCTTCTCCCTCTCTTTACCTCTTCTTCTCTCAGACTCTCTCTTTCTCCCTCTATCTATCTCTCCATTTCTCACTCCTTCTTCTCCCTCTCCCTCTATCTGTCCATTTCTCAGTGCTTCTTTTCCCTCTTCCTCTATCTGTCCGTCTCTCAGAACTCCTTCTCCTCTCCCTCTCTCTATCTCTCCATCTCGCTCTCAGCACCCCTTCTCCTTCTCCCTCTCCCTCTCTCTATGTCTCCATCTCGCTCTCAGTACTCTCTCTCTCCTTCGTTCTTAGCCTTTCTCCATCTCCCCCTCTAGCTGTCTCTTTTTCTCTTTTTCTTTAGCTTTTTCATTCTTTTCCTCTTTCCCTCTTTCTTTCCTATCGCTCTCAATTTTTCTCTCTTACTGTCTCACTTTTCTCCCTCTTTCTCTTTCCACTACCCTAATTCTTACCATTTCCATTTTTTTTTCTCAAAAATTCCATTTTCTCCTCAAAATTATCTCCTGCACGGGGAGACATATGACCATTCCCTTACATTTCGCCCGAGAGATGTGAAAACTCTCTCTCTCTCTCTCTCTCTCTCTCTCTCTCTCTCTCTCTCTCTCTCTCCCCCCCCCCCCCCCCCATTTTTCTCCCAAATTCTTTCTTTACGTCGCCTTTGCATGGACCAGACAGACCCACTAACTCATCAAGTTTTCTGCCCTCTTAATCTGGCTACTGGTATCTCTGGATAACCACCTGCATGTCACAGATCAGCTATGAAAGGAACATAAAAAGCCCTAAAACCCCAAAGTGACGAGCTCCTGCGTGTAATTCAGCTAAAACACCAGAAAGTCAGTGAGAGTTAGCCATCAACCCGAAAAAACGTATCGGTAAGAGAACTTTCAAAGAAAAATGGAAAGAGAATGTCTTTGGATGACGGGAGAATGCGATCTGATAAACCAAACAAACAGTGTTGAAAACCAATAAAAGGAGAATTTATATAAGAGGTCTCACAGTCAAAAGAACCTATGTATAGCTCAAAACAAGCATGAAAAGCTTACCATTTGAGGATCAGATTAAAAATTACCCAATGAACCCAAAAACAAGTTTAAAAACATAACCAAAAAAGGAAAACAACCAAGGAAAAAAAAATGGGTACAAAGTTGGTAAATAAACCGTATGATCTTTTCAATATAGTCCTTGACAATGGTAGACCAGTAGGGGGCCAAGGCGGCAGTTCCATCTACAACAACAGCTAGCTGCTTCAAGTTCCCCTTATTCTCACCCATGGATGCTCTGCGTGAACTCAAGAAAGCTGCAGAACTGTCTGTGAGAGAGAGAGATTGAGAGTGAGAGCAATGACAGCAACAGAGAGAGATATAAAGAGAACACGATTATGGTGCCTTGAGCTCACTATCCTTGTCCTTATGTAGACCGAGAGAGCTGCTTGGTGCTTGGTCGGTGGGTCGTGACACGTATACAGTTAACTTTTCCTGCCATTACTGCGCTTCGCTGGACCTTACGGTTACCTTGGGTTCAGTTTCAAAATATAAATAAATAAATATTTTTTTTTAGTTACACATTTATTTTAAATTGACCAAAAAAAAAAAAAAAAGAGTAGCCCAAAGCCTCAAATAAGAGTCCATAGTAATACAAGATTAGCTTCACATATAATTATTTTAATTTTCAGCTGTTTTTGAATTTGGAAGGAAACAAGATCTGTTTATTGTGAAATTTTCTAATTATTTGCATATTTCTTTTTTTTAATGGGTTGATTTACAATCAATTGATTGGTTAGGGAGGAAGATTAAGATGAAATACTAATTGAAAAACATGAATTGATTGCAATTGCATACATTATATATATATATATATAGATATGTGTGTGTATACGCACATAATTATAATATATTATCGGAAAAATGTGTGAAGCAAATTTGCTAATGTATATATAATTAATTAATATTAGATGCGGTGATGGATTTCTTCCTGTATCAAGAGAATTAAATCATCTTTCAATTTTTTTGGCTGCTTAGTCAAGAGATCAAGATCAAGATCAGATTTAAAAAAAAAAAAAAAAGGAAGAGGAAAACTTCAGTTAGGTACCAAATTGAAGACTAAATGGTGACAAATTGTGCGATTAAATGCTAAGCTAGGCTTGTTTAGATAACATCCAGATGATTAAAGTATAAATAGTTTGCAATTAATTAAAAACAGATCCATAGGCATATAGATCATGATCTTACATTGATATGAACATCGTTGAACTTTCAAAAAGATGATGATATATAAAAATTTAAGGAAACTAATTATTAAATTTTTTTACTTATTTTTCTTTTTGATATTAATATAATAAATTACAAAAATATTCTTTTATATCTTCTACTATAAAGTGAGTTAAAATACCAAATTGATTGAGAAGATTAAAAGTAGAAATGGCCTCATAAAAATAAAATTACTTTTAAGTTATGAATTTATGAAGTAATTTATTTATTTATTTGCAAAGATGTAATAATATTACAAACTGCAAAGTCATTCTATTATTTTTCATGATATATTCATTTAGGTTAATAATAATTTTTTTAATTTAAGTCAAAAGTATTTTATCTTGAACTTTCAAATTAATTTCAATCTTTCAATGAATATAACTTAAATACATAATTTTTAAATAAAATATATGATAGGACAACAAAATTTTAATACTAAAACAAAACTAAGTTTTCTCACATTTGTTCAATGAAATATGTCATGATTTTCAGAACATTAACATTTTCGTGAAGAGTAAATTAGATTCGTAAAAAAATCTAAATTTATATGTTGCAGAAAAATTTAATCTTTTCGTTAAAAAGTTAAAACACTCTTCAATAATTTATTTCATTTTCTCTTTCCCATAGAAGTTAACTTTTTTTTTTTTTTATTCTTATCATCATCATATTATTATTGATCTCGTTTCATTAGCCTCGCTACCATTATCATAAACATCCCTCATTGTTGTTGTAGCAACTATTACCATCATCACATTCAATTAAATTATTTTTTTATTTTTCTTACTTTATCTTTTGTGTCAATAAATTAAAATAAAATGCTATTATGTTAGCTTTTTATTAATTATCATTATCTTTCCTTAATGAGATGAGTTAATCCAAATATAGTATTATACATGATTTAAAAGATAAAACGTAATAAAGAAATGTATATAAATGAGGTTGATTCATGTCCTTTTACTAATATTTAATTAAAAATTTAACTGAAATTATGTAAATCAAATTATAAGCATATATTTTGTAGCAGCACAATATCGATTTTATAATTAATTTTGATGATAAAAAACTACTAATAATTAAGGTATATGGAGAAATCAAGAAGAAGAAAGTGGTGGAAGTGTTGAAATCATTAAAGATTCAAGGGAATAGCTTGTTTAGGGAAAGAATCAAGCTACAAGGTCCATTTAAGAGTTAGGGTGTAAGGAGTCTCGTTTATTTGATTGGATAAGTAAATAGTGTTATGTCCCTATGCTAATTAACATGAACCAAAATTGAAAATTGTAAAGGTAAAATACATTTAAAATTTACCCTAAGCTTATAATATCAATTTTTGCTCTAGTAAAGTTGTCTTTGTCCTTGATGAAAACGCTTAATTTAGTGCAAAATATTCTCCTAATGTTTTTCTAGGTTAGATTTGATTGAAATTTATCCTAGTAACTATATAAAGTTTTGATTTACTTAAGATCGATGTATAACATATATAAATTATAAGTTGAAGCAATATGGAAAATGAATTGAGTTTAAACAATTTTTTTAAAAAAGAATTAAAGTGAAATTTATAAAAAAAAATGAGTTGAATTATAAGAATAGAAAAATAAATTTGAAACATAGTAAACAAAAAAAGTTGAATCAAAATTTAGATTTATAAAACTAGTAAAAACATAATTGAAATTTGAGAATAAATAAATTTTGAATGAAAATAAATTGAAACATTTTAGAAATAAATTGAAGCAAGTTCTAAAGAAGCAGCTTCTTAATAAAAAGAGGTCAATTCACTCTTAATATGAAAAAAAAAAAAAAGTAGCATGATGGAATAAAAAAATAATGACGTTAAAAATCATAAGAGATAAAATCCATCGTAATAGTTGAAGGTTCAAGGTTCTTAATACAGTTATGTTTTTTTTTTTTTTTTTTTGTCATTGGTTCTCATAAGATTACCAACTATACATATGCATATTTTTCTTTTCGGCTCTTATAAAAATTAATAAAAAAAATAGAAACAGTATACTTTTTGTTTTTCATTTCTGTTTTGGGCATTCACCTTCTTCATTTAAAATTGTAAGGAGCCACTTTTTTCATTCATCTTTTCTCTCTCATCTGCGTAAACTCCTTAGAATCTTCAAAATTTTCACCATTTTGCTGGATATTTATTGCAAAACTCTAATCCTTTCATGTTTGCTTTGGGTAAGTAATTTTTGAAGAAGAACATGTACCAATCCTTAGCATTATCCTTTTTTGGTAATTCACTTTTTCTTCTTAAAAAATTATATCATTTTTTTTGACAATTTCATTCTATTCAATCATATAATTCATCTTAAAAGTAGAACTTTATCACCTTTATGTTATTCTCATAATTTTTTTAGTCGTTTTTATTTCTCCAAGATTTTCATAATTATTAGAAATTTTTTAATTTGTTATACTTTGTTTATTTTCTTAAGATATAAAGAAAAAGTTTAAGATCACCATTGAGGTAAGCGAGTTTAATTCACATTTTGGATTTGATATTTTAAAAACTTGGATAAAAATCTCATAAAATCCTTATGTTTACTTTATGTTTAAAACGTGACAAATCAAAGATTGACACCTTATCAAAAAAATTTAAAAATTCGATACTCAAATTGAAGAAATTATACAAAAATTTTGACTTAAAATTTTTTACAGTCATAAAGAATTATGCAAACTACTTTCATATAAAGTTTTATAATTTTTTATGTACCAAAATATATTTTTTAAAAAATTTAAAATATCAAAATTTTTAAAAAATAGCATAATTACTCAAAAAATTATAAAACTTTTTCATAATTGAAATGTCTAAAAATGGTTCAAATGAATTCTTCACTCTATTTTGAGTTTGCTCCTCATATTTGAATAATTTTCAATGTTGTATCTATTTTTTATAAATTCTTCAAATTTTTAAAAATGAAAATTTTAAAAAATATATTTTTAGAACTCAAAAAATTCTAAAGCTTCTTGGTAGATTGAATGTTTTTTACGTCTATAAAAAATTTGAAGTTAAAATTCATTATATAAGATCTTTAATTTGAATATTTTTAATTTTTAAAAATTTTGACAAGATTCAATTTAATCCAAATTGATAGATCAGGTTAGATTTGTCACATGTTAAATATAAGAGTTTGATTGGTAACATGAAGTAAATATTAGGGTTTTATATAATCTTTACCCCAAAAAAATATTATTGTTATATTAATAATCTATAATAATCATTTGCAAATTACAATTATATAATGTAATGTTGCAGCAATAAGTTAACAACATTGTAAATGATGTTTGATTTTGAAAATGATCACATAATTCTTTCATCATCTTGTTTAAATTTTTTATGTTATCAGTAATGATTCTTTTGGGTGAATAATAGCAAAAATAGTCTCTTTTCTTTTTGGTGAATGAAAAAATCACACTTCTTTAACGCTATTGTAAGAAGTGGTTTCTACCTAATAGATGAAGTAATTGATGGAGATGAGAATGATTATGTGACCCTTTGAGGCTTCAGGTTCAATGAGCCCTATAACATCTTATCATAATGTGTATATATATATATATAAGAGGAACCAAAGTGTTGAAAATATATTTTATGGGAGTTGCGAGCATGGCTTTTACCAATGTAAATCTAGCATTTGGGGATAAGGTATGAAACTGAGATGCTAGATTTTGAATTAATCCCATAATTCCTTCATCATTTTATTGTTCAAAATTTTTCGCATTATTAGTAATGATTCTCTTAGACAAACTATACAATAAATAACTTCTCTTTTTGATAAATTGGAGAACCACATCTCTTGTTGCACTATTATAGAAATTTATCTCACCATTTAGTGAAGAAATCATTGGCAACGAAAATGAAATAATAACCATTGAGGCTTCAGGTTTTATAGATCCTACAATATCAATTCCTCGTGTTGATAAAAGCCAAGGTGTCGATAAGACATTTAAAGTTGACATAACTAGATTGTATTGTCATCCAATAGTATCTTGCTATGAGGAGTAATTATCTAGGCATTCTATGCTCTTTGGCATTGGTGTCACAAATTTCTTCATGAACTTCTTTTATAATTTTTGTTACTTCTATGGAGCCAACACATTTTATATAAGCACAATCTTATAGTTTTTGTTATGAAGCATTTCTGATTCATTCAAGAAAAAGTTAGTGACAGATTAATCTCCTAATATTTCATTAATCATTTTTAGATAGTCATGGAGGATATTCTTTGTTTTTTATGTATTGTTTGATATCATAATACCAATATTTCTTATTTAGCTCTTCAATAATACTCATGCGATAATGAGCTTGTAAGTCTCACTTTTCAATTTTAATAGGCTGAACTTCTTTGAAATTGACATCAAACATAGTAACCAAAGTTATCAATTCATCAATAACTTGGTTGCCTTTATGTAACACATGAGTAAACGAGATTACCTTAAAAAAAACTTCATTAATTTGGGTATGTATTGATTATAAGGAACCAAGTTTGGATCTCTTATTTCTTATTCACCATTTAGTTAACTTATCACCAACAATAAATCTCCAAATACTTAAGAAGCTTCTTTAGGTACATGCCATATGTTATTCGGACACTCATAGTCCCATAGTACATGCTTCATATTTAACTACATTATTTGTATAGTTAAAACATAACTTCTGGAAGAATTTACTTTTAGGGGAATCAATATTGCCCCAATTCCATGTTCAAAACCATTAGATGCACTGTCGAACAATATAGTTAATAGTTCTTTATCTTGAAGACTTTCATTTTCCCTTAGTATGGAAAAGGCACATTCTTGTAGAAAATTTATCTTCATAGGTTTATAATCTTTCACTCGTTGATCTGTTGCATGCTTAGAAATTGCATTCCTTTTTATAGCCTTTATTACATTATAGATCTTCATATTTAGATGATAAAACTTGTCACTTTGCAACCCGTACATTTTAAGAGTGATGATTTTTCAAATATTTATGTTATTGGTCTATCTTAATGATCAACCAAATTATCTATTATAATATATACTACCTCACTCGATGAGTAATCCACGTTAATGCACAACACGTTTTGTTTTTTTTTTTTTAAACATTGTGTTATTATACTCATAGCTTGTGAATTTTTTGTTAAATAATATGCAACTTACTCCTTTTTACTAGAAGTATCATTTTGTCCTAAAATATAAACCCTTCAATTCATTTATCGTTGCTCAATAGAATTAGTGGACGTCTTGATGTGGGATGTATAAAATTTAAAAGATTCTACAAGTATTACTTGGTCTTTTTGAAAGCCTCTCGACAGTTTTATATTTACATTCTTTTGAATTGCTTTTGCAAAAAGTTTTAAAGATCGAATCACAAGTGGTTGTTAATTGCAAGTTGAATCCAAAAATGTAATTTAATCTTCCCAAAGATCCTCTATTTTTTTTTATTACCACTTGACTAACTATACAACGCAGTAATCTCCTTGAAGTTACATTAAATTGTATGTGCATTTTGCTGGATTAAGCTTCAATTGGAATTTTTTGAGCTTATCAAATAATTTGCCAAAAAAGACAACATGTTCTTTTTCTTGGTGAATCTTAATGATCATATTATCCAATCTCTTTATGCATTAATTTAAGTATCATATTCATACTTTAAATCTTATTGATGATTTTTAAATTGAATTTTAATACTTCCAACAAGACTTGCTCAATTTAAAGAGCATGAATGTTGGTTTAATGTGAACCGGTTGTAATTATACAAATAGACTTTCTCCTTAAATTTCTTATTTTTTGGTATGGCTAGAATGATATAAAAGATGGGTAGTAACTCATGATAAAGCCACCTAAGAAACAATTAAAAACCCAAAAAAAAAAATATTAAAACTAGATTTTGTTGATGATTTTCTATTTTAAAGAATAATTATGAAAGTACAATTGTTTCTGTAAAGCATATCTTGGATCTGGTACTATATTGATAACTAGTGTTATATATCAATCTAAGTATTTACTCAAAAAGTGCACAACATTTAAGAGAAGTCATGTCCTATTTTCATTTTGTAAATTTTGGGAATATATATTTATATAAAGGTCTAGATTCCTAACACAAAACATATGAATGTGAGAACAAAATTAAGGTGTTGTTTCATTTGGATAAATTTTTGTTTCCATGTATGTAATTCATATATTTAGCTATATTATATGAAAAAATATAAATTATAATTTGATTTATCAATAAATAGATAGATTTATATTTTCTTTTCTTTTTCTTTTTTGACCAAGAATTTGAATTTAACTTGAATATATGTAAGTGGCTCACAAATGAATAATCATGGTAATTTAAATGAAGCAAAATCAAGAGAAGCATAAGCTTAATATGATCTTAGAATTTAAATGAATAGATATGGTTGATTCTATTCTTGGGATGAATAAGAAGAATAAGAGAAAGAGACGTAAAATAGTGCATGAGGCGAAAGCTTTTCGCTCAATCATAAATAAAGAAAATAGATTAGGTAATTTCTTTTTCAATTTCCCTTACATGTATGGTTTCTTTCCATCTTTTGCTTCTAGCTCCCTTTTTCATCATCTTACTTCTAGTAATAATTAACTTTTATTTATTGTTTAATGATTATCATTCTTAGTAACTGTCCTATATGATTTTGAAATACAATGAGAATTAATTTTATAAAATAAACGTTCTGGCGCATCTTGATTGTAAATCAAAAGTATATTTAAAAGCTTAATTTATCCAAAATCATTGCTCAAAATCTTTTGGATTCATTATGTTTTTTCCCTAAACTTATTACTAGAATTGTTTTGCATTACATGGATATGATAAAAGGATTGATGATATAAAGCACTATGCTAGGATCTCTATAACATATCTGATATAAAACATAAGTTCCTTGATAGATCGCTAGTATATGTTAGAAGTGGTAGAATGATAAAAGAGCTAGTGGTGTAACCATGTGACGGAGGAGTAGTGTTCTTCTTGTTTAACATCACATAAGTATTTACTTAATTTTTAATTGTATTACTTCAATACAAAACAGTTTAACTTGCTTAGTAATGTAAGACACATTAGTTGTTAGTAATAATCGAGCCCAAAGAATTCGCATACACAGTTTTCAATGCTTTGAGACATGATTCCTGATCTGAGTTGAATGTCCTCGTATTCACGTTAATTAAATTATTTTTACTTATATTGGTAATTAGGTTTTCAAGATTTATGATTATTTTTTATTTTTGGATTTTTTCAAATTCTTGGCAGTAGACATGTCGTCGAGTATCAAATGAAATTTCAAAACTACTATTGCTAAAGTATGTATAATTAAAACTATATGTGGTATTAAATTTATTTTTTCGATAATATATGGCATTTGAATTATATTATGTAATGTTCGCATTAGTTTTTCAACCATGTATGGATACTAAGTAATGAAGTTTATGAAAAATATTACCACCCGATGTAACATTGATGTTTCATACTTGAAAATAGTGAGTTATTAAGTAATTATTTAATTTAAATTAATACAACACTATTGTGAATTCTAATTATACTAAATTTTTTTAATTTTATATATACAACTTATGGACATTGATACCTACACCTAGTCTAAGCTTAACGATGTTAGACAGGAACTTGAACAATTGATATAAAGTATCATGTTAGAGTTCAGGTAAAAGTATAGAACTCGAACTTGAAATTCTGTAAAGACATTATAGATTTCAGAAATTGTAGTCATTTGTATTTTAACTTGTATTGTAAAAATAATTTTGATTTACAAATTAATTTTTCTTCATTTGTTGGATAAATCTATGAATATTTCTTTCAATGACAATTATGATTCATTATGTTTTTATTTTTAAAATTGTGTTATGATGGAAGAAATGATGATGAAAAATTATTGTAGAATTGGTTTGTTTGTGATATTGTTAGAGTGCTTGTGCCTTAGTTTGTTTGTAGAATCATTGGAGTATTGATTTGGTGATGAAAATTATCGATGTGTTGGTTTATTAATAGCTTATGTATATATATTTATGTGATGGTTAATTTGTTGTTTTTTCGGTGTATTAACATACATATAAAACATCAATTCTTTCTCTAATACATCGAAACACCAACATATATATGTGTGTGTGCGCGCGCGTGTGTTAATAGAATATATATGTTTATTATTAAACGGATATGTTTAATAATATATGTTAGTTTGTAAGTTTGGTGATTTGAGAAAGATTTGATGCACATATATTTTTTGGTTTATGTAGATTAGAGTATTAGTTTATTTATGAAATTATTGGAGTGTTGGTGCATTGCTTTATTCATAAAATTATTGGAATGTTAGATTATTGATAAAATTATTGATGTGTTGATTATGTGTATGTTTATGTGATGGTTAATTTATTAATCTATGTATATGTTGGTATTTTAATGAAATTGATAGGTTTATTTCATTTGTTTTTTGTTATATCTATGTGTATATCGGTGTTTTCTTAGAGAAATTAATAATTAATGTTTTATATATGTTAATGTGATGGCTGGTTGGTTTATGTATATAAAGGTGCGTTAACGAAATATTTGGTAAGTTTACTATGTAATAGACAAGTTTACTAATGTTACTTTGTAAGTTTGTGTAATTTGGAAAAAAATTTGATGTGATGTATATATTTTGGTTTATATATATATATATATATATATATATTATAATTAGAAAATTATTGTTATTATTTTTATTAATATTACTTTATATTTTTATCTTTATTTTATAAAATTATAATTTATTTATTTATATTATATTTAATTATAAAATTATTATTTTATAAAAAAATACAAAATTTAAAATATATATATATTATCAATTCTTCTTCATAGTTATTTAACAATTATGAAAAAGGCTTTGAAATTAAAATAGCAAAAATATTAAATTAAAAATAATTAAATACTATTTAATATAATAGTATAATAGTTTTATGATTCTTTACTATTATAAAAATATATGAATTTTAAATTGCAAAATATATTTTTAAAAATAGTATATAATTTTAAATTATTATGTAGTTAAATGTTTTCATGATTTCTTAAAAATCATGAAAAAAATATGAATTTTTAAATATTAAATAACTATTTTAAAAATAATTGATTAAAATAAAGTATTATTTTACTAGATTTCTGTTTTACATTTGTATAATAAAAAAATATTTTAATGAATATTAAAAAATATTTCTTTTTTAATAATTCAAAAATTGTGTAATAAATATACCATTTTTTGCATTGTCATTTTTTATACTTTTAAAATCATGAAAATCCACTTTTATAACTACCTTTTTTTTTTTCCCGTGGGTTGAGGTAACCATGTGAGGGTAATTCTAATTTTGATTCCTAAAAACTTAAGTAAACAATTTATTTTAATTACTGTTTATTCTGATTTTTTTCACTTTAATTCTTATACATGTTTTTTATCAGTAAACATACCTTAATATAATATAAAAAATTAAAAAAAACATATAATATGATAATAAAAAAATAATTATCTTTTTTTTCTCATATTCTATTTGTTCCGAATATGAAAAAGTTAAAATATGTACCTTCAATATGAATAAACATCTATCATAATATTCATGACAAATATTATAAAATATATTACATAATTATATATCTATAACAATTTATATTAAAATATAATTATTTATATTTAACTTATATACAGTTGAAATTTAATTTTACCAAAAACCTCTTTGGATTTATGTTAGTAAAATTCTTGATTTTGTGTAACATAGCTGTGGCAAACATGTAAAAGAGTATATAGAGACACTTAATTGCACCTGTGAAAATAATAATAATAATAATAATAATAATAATTTTATTTTAAGTTTGCATGTTCTTGCATCTCACAAGAATAAAAAATATAAATAAAAAATAGTTTTTTAATGGTATTTTTATAATTTTTTTAAAATTTTAGTGGCGGTTTTAATGTGACTCTCTTCACAGAAGAGACTTTATGTGAAGCATTTGGATTTTTGTTAAGAAACAGCAAGCAGGGGCACCACAACTAAATTCAATTACATGCAATGATAATTTCTTTACACCGAGCATTAATATAATTTTAGGATAATTTATAAGCATTTCAACAGCTTTGTATTGTTTTGTAGAATTTCTTTACATTTACAACATTGACATAATCAACAAATTCTATCTTTCCAAGTTTTTATAAATAAAAATATATTTAGTTTCTTAATAAAATTCTTAAGAATAAATTAACTTTTTTTTTTTTTGTCTTTGTTGGGTCACATTATTCATGCTAGCTACTTAAAGTCAACAATATGGTTCATTTTTTTTTTGTTTTTCTGATCGGATATTTTATATATGTATATATATATATCAAACACTCATCTTTTATCCTCTTTTTCTATAATGACTCTATTTGAAAATTTTTATGAAATTAAAATTGAGTTAACTTATTTTACTAATTATATAAATAAAATCTTTTATCCTCTTTTACTAAGTTATCAATTCATTCATATGTCTAAGTGATAATAGGCTTTTGAGCATTTAAAAAAAAAAATTCATCCCACCAGAAAAAAATTTTAAAAAAAATGGTTTCTCATTTAGTAGTGCAGAAAATATATGAAAATCCTACAATCGAACACATTGACGTTAAAATCTTTGTTGGAGAAACAATGGGTGGAATATCCTTCATAGAACCATAGAAAATTAAATTGCAGGAGCTTAATGACAATTGACAAGGTATCATCCAGTATAATTTGTCCAATAGTAGTGGGATCAAACAGCAGCTACACAGAAACTGAGCTCTCTGTGACTATCTTTTACTGCTAATTGTCTGGTTTCTACTCTGTTCAGGCTCCAAATTTTACAGCCTCGTGAGTTCTCTTCTAATGCAATCAACTCTTGTTGTCAGGTATCTCAAAAAGAAAGGCCACTCCACCTGGAGAGAGGATTCCTGCTACATGCCCATTTTCGCAAGGGAAGTTTATGGGAGTAACTGACAACAGCTAAAACGCTTTATCTAAAGGCACGGAGCTAGCATGCGGATCCCCATTGACCTGGCGAGGTTAAAGAAACTCTAGATCTGTTTTGCCGTGTATGGAAGAATTTGTAAGTGACAAAGATTTGAAAAACTCCTTCAAATTAAGGTTACAAACACCATATTTTATGGAAACCTGTGGCTCCTGCAAAGTACACATGGGTTCTTGATGATAGAGCCCAATTCGTCCAGATCTCCGCTGGACAATCTCATCAGAATCTAGCTATCGCTTATATGAAGCTATATCAATAATTACAATGAAGCCAAAGATGTTTTCATGATTCTTGCATTATACAACAACAATGTCTATCTAATATACAACATGCATGCAGGAACCTTCCACAAGCAAAAACAATGGAAGTGCATGGCTTTAATGTTTCTTTCATCATTAAGTGCTAATCTATCCTTTCTTCTTCAACTTCATGGCTTTCTGATTAGATTGCTGCTTTTCATTTGGACTGGGCTCCACAAGCACCAATCGCGACATCACGTAGGCCAAGAGTTCTTCATGATGGGAAAATGTGAAGTCCAAGTGGGCATACTCAAATTCACTGTATGACACATCCACACCTGCATCCTTCATTAACTTGTAATGCTTCATCACCATTGAAGACCGAATTATATTGTCTTTTCGTCCGGCAACTAGATCAACAGGGACATCTATGAATCCATAATGCTCACCCAAGTCCAATGGTTCTGGAGTTCCATATATCTCCATGTTTGCATATGCATTCCCATAGTCATACATTCTAAATTTTCCTGAATGTTTAAGCTGCGCAAGGTGGTGTACTACGCGGAAAGAAACTCCTGGCATGTCATTCATGTTATAGTGTGGCAGCCCTAAAACTCCAACCCAATTTGAGCTGTCTCCACCAACAACATAACTCATTAAGGTTTGAACCAAACCCCCAACAGCAGGATAGTTATGGAAGTCTCGGGCCAACTTGTTCAGCAGCATGCGGAAGAATCGTGTTGGTATATAGAAGCCAGGCACAAGTGGTGCCAAAATGGGAGTCAACATAAGGAATACATACTCAGCCACTGTGAATGCTAGGGTAGAGTCATCATGGAAGCCAGCAGGTGACAGTAAAACCAATCTTGATAGCCTATGGGGCTTCTCTTCAATCCGTCTTGTTATAACATACATCAGCATTGCAGCCCCTCCCAAACTATGGCAGATTGTACAAAGTTTGTATGGCTGATCTTCAGTTGTTTCTTCCTCAGAATCAGGCTGACAGATTTTAAGTTCAGAAGTTTTAACTTGATGAATCTTCTCTATCATTGCTGGAATATCTTCAGTTCCATGCTCATTGATAGAATACCGCCAGTACCTGCAACAGATGAATACTATTCAATGACTTGAGCAGTAGGAACTTACTTCCACAATAAGCAAAATGTTTATCAGAAAAGCACAAAGCTTCTGATAAAATATCCAAACTTTATTTCCCAAAATATTTATTGAGATACAATTAATCAATAGCATAATCTGATATTAAGAATTTATGATGTGGACTTACTGTCTCGAGGAGATTTTTTTGTCCACATGTTCTCTTGATACTAAACCACGGAAGTTCCCAAGGAAAACATCATAGCCTGCCAAGGTAAGGAATATAACATTGACATTGCTCTGTAATGTGATAATGTGATGAATTAGAAAACTGAAAATATTCCCTAGTCATGAACCTTTATCATAGGCTGCAAAAGCTGGGGAACCAACAATTCCATTAGACACCCACCTGAAAAATGCAACTCATAAGAACATGAATAGAAGTAATAAAAGATCATATAAATATTTAACAATTACAAAGTAAAAACAAAAGTTACAGCAGTTGTAGCTAACCACACAGTTATTATTGAGGAAAAATAACTTAAGATGGGAAAGAGGGTCGGTAGGTACCAATTTTACAAAATGATCTGAAAAATATGCATACAGTATACATAATCTGCTGATTCTTTTTTGACATTACAACTTCATTTTCACAACACAAAAAGACTGGATGTACAGTTTACAAATGTCATTTATGAGTTGACAATAAAAAGCAAACACATAGGAAGAGGATTTCCACCTAGATATCAGCATGCGTACACAGTTGAAAGATCTAATGGTTTACTTTGGGTAAAATCAAATTTGACGAAGGTGCATTATCATGAAATGCCATGAGAAGAGAATAAGATACGTGCCGGTTGTACATGACATGGAAGCCTCAAATTTGAGACTACATAGGACATAGGTTGATGTTTCTTGATAAGATACATAAGGACGTAGAGTAGCAATTTTCAAACAACTAAGCATTAGTTCTCACTAGAAGATACAGATGCAGATCTAGTTTAATTCACAACACACTAATTTCCAAAAGGAATCGGGATAAAATGGAGTTCTAACATTCCCCAAGCCCTTTTGGTGCTGAAAAAGAGGATTGTTAAGTAAAAGCATTAAAATTTGACATAAATCTTGTTAAGGGGAGATTTAAAAACAAGAAAAAAATAACTCATAGTTAAGAAATCCCTTGGAAAACATGTCGTGTATATATACATATTTATGTGTGTGTATGTATTATTCATAAATATTGTACGTATATATGTATAAGAATCCAGAAGTTGCAAAGGACATAAATTATGTGAAGTACTTAATGCATTGCATAATCTCTAAAATACCCATTGTCAACCAAAAAAAAAAGAAAAACAAATGTCCAGACCTCGCAAGTATGAGCATTAAACAAGTAGACTCAAATCAGACTATAAAGATATTATAAAAAATAATACATTCTGAGAAGAAAAAGGTTTAACCGGGATCAGAATGAGTGCACAATTTGGAACTTAGATAATTAAAATAATTATCTGCAAGAAGAGGAAAGTAGTACCAAATTTTCAACTTTACTTGTTTAAATTCTTGTGGCATAGATTTGTTCAAGTTTGTGAAGAAGCCTAGTGCTCGTTCTTGGTCCAGTACAATTTTTAGGTGCAATGTACCCTGTTTTTCTCATGATCTTTAACTTCATCTCTATGTAGAAATGTTTTTACTGTGACATGAATGCCATATGCCCTAGTGTAAGCTCTTTTTCCGACTCTTTCAAAGGTGAGGGGTGGGACGCATCCACTTTATTAGTTGTCAAAATGTAATACTTGTTAACAACATTAGCATACACCTTCTTTGGCATGCAGCCATACACAACAGACCAATTAAGTCAACCCAATTTAGTCTACCACAGTTTCCTTATACCCATATCTTGAATACAGTAACCAAACCAATTGCATCAAGGAAAAGTTTACTGAAAAATACATTAGTTTTGAGTGCTAATCAATTCTAACAACTGTATAGAACAGGAACAAAAATAGTATTTTCTAAGGATTTCCAAATATTTACTAACCATTATGATGGCCTTGGAATTAAACTAAAATGGAATTTTGAGTTATATTATATAAATTACTAAGACATTAAACCTACTAGTATTTTCTTCTCTTTTTTTTTTTTTTCTGGGTGCAAGCTGTAGCTATATATTAGACAGCAGACAGTATAAATTTAGCAAACAATGCCAAGTGAAGAACCTTGCCAGGGCTTGGCGCCCTGATCACAAATTGCAGTCAAGAGCAACAAACGAGGTCATTAGAGAAGGGTAACATAGCCACCGGAAAAGGAAATCTCTTGTCTTCCTAAATACAAAAAAGTAACACGTCTTCATTCTAAAATATAAAAGAACTAATTGATACATGATTCACAAACAAATTATGGAAAATATCTCACCCCATAGATGAATCGAGAACTCCATGCTGTAAATAAACAGCTTTCCGTGCATCGCGTCTGTAACATTGCTCAGCAAGCATCAGATACCATGTAAATGAAGTAATAATCTGGCAGCAAAGGGGAAAACAACTGTACCTTGGAATCCTTTCCAAGAGAAGGACATAGCCATCAGAAGTTGTCACATGAATAGCTTCATATGGGTATCTAAGACATACAGAAGAATAAGAAACCTGAAAAAGACGAGCAGAATTCCAGAAAGAAAAAGAATGAGGTAAAGGAAACGGTATTGTCCTTACCCAAGCTCTGTTATGACATCTTGACATGTCCTAGCATCCGTGTTGAGAGATTGACGAAAGGTAGTATTCCTTTCAGTAAGAGCTGGGTCATCCTCTCCAAGAGTAGCTGTGGGAACAGAGTAATCCAAACTATCACCATTAGATACTGTAGTGCCACCCCTTGGAGATAAAATCCATCTCAACAGTGTCCTACAAGCTTCTAATGGAGAGAGTAGAAAATGTGCAGCCTTGTGAAAACAGTCAAATATTGCCTCTATGAATATCTCAATTGCCAGATGAAGATCCTGGTTATCAAAACATAAAAATGACTAAATGAGACTTGAACATTACCCAGTTAAACATTAACAGAAATGAATGAAGAGTCAACATGTAATCTCCTAGAAACAAATATAGGCAAGTTATTGCAGAAACCTCTATGACTCCACGTCTCCTGTCAGTGGTGCGGTGTAAAACATAGTCCTTCAAGGTATTCACTCTTCGAATAGTATGTCTTGAAGCAGGCCGGCTGCTTCCTGGGCCTGAAGGAGTTCTTCTGCCCCTAACATAAGATAAATGGAACAGATGAAGAGGTATCCCCAACAGGAACTTTGCAGGGAACAAAATCCACGAAAACATGCATGTGATCCATCCTTTCCTATGCCTTTCATACTTGGAGGAAGTACTGGCTCGGGAGGCACGCGAACTTTGAGATGAGGGTGATGCAGGATATATACCATCACTATCTTCTCCAGAAGAATAATCTAGGCTTGAAGTATCAGAATCAACAGAAAGTTCATGGATGAACTGGTTGAAGGAGGAAACCCCACTATCATGAGCAACAAGAAGCGGAAACATCAGCAATTAAACTTTCGATGTTTTGATGAGCAAATCAGGCTATAGAACTGAAGATTTAATCATTACTTTTCCATCCACCGGGGCAAACGAGGTCCACGGAAAGTTGGTCTGAGCTCCCAGCCATGAATACCTTCAAGAATAGAAGCCTTCCCAGGCAGAATGGTCAACAAAAGTGCTGACACTCCATTTATCAGCCTCACAATGTTGTTTAACGACTCATAAGTAAATGTCTTCACTGACCTGCACTAAATTCCAAAATATAACAAATGCTCATTTGGTGTAAAGTGTTCAAATAACAAAGCAGCTCAAGGAAACTAATCCAAAACTATCTAACTTCTACTAGCTACTGAAAGGAAAATGAAAAAATAATTAAAGGGATGTGGGAGAAAAGGGGTATTGCAACTACCATGGAGCTGCAAAGACCATTTGCAGCACAGAAGATATGGTTCTCTGAAATTACTTACCATGCAAAAAAGTATAAAGTAAATACTTGAGTTTGGCCTATGTTAATGTCATGACGTTAGGTCATTGGAAAACTGACGCTTTTTAAGAATAATCTATATTCACCATAACATGCTTAACAAGTGCAGTAATCCCACTTTCAGTGCCTTAATCCCAAAGAAATGATAAAATTAGCCCTGGGACAGAAGCAGACTCCATTGCAAGTTTAAGCCAACTGAACTACAAAAATCATTCCAAGTAGCATCTCTCAGCAAACTTCCTGGCTAAGGAGGCATTAATTATAAGGAACTCAAATTCTTTAGCGAATATATCCTTTCCATTATCTCAATGTAAATACCAGGAGCGGCACTCAAGTATTGCCCTTTTAATTCCACCTGTTTCGGTCTGTCCTTTATCAATTGCTTTCGGACAAACTCAAATAGTCTTTCCAAGACAATAATGACTCACATTTCACAATCTCATCATCTTTGGTAAGATCAAATCCACCTGTTAGACATTCCGTAATTGTTTTATCAAAGTTCTTAGGAGATAAGTCAATCCAAGTTTAATTGTACGTCCCAATAGGCATAATATTCTTGATATAATTTTATTTTCTAAAAATTGAAGGAAATAAGACGTTAACTGTTCTGCAATAGTTCTCCGCAGATAAGCCAATCTAGGATTATTGAATAATACACTCCATCATCCATAATATTCTTGATACAATTTTATTAGCTAAGATTGAGTGACATCAAAGGCTAAATGTTCCACCATAGGTTTTAGCAGAAAAGGCATTCTATGTTCAATTAATAGTACACCCTATAGGCATATCATTCTTCACACAACTTTATCAGCTATTGGGGGAAATCAGAGGTTTACTGTTCCACCATAGAGTTCTTAGCAGACAAGCCAGTATAATTTTACTTAAGTTGCTAAAATTGAGGGAAATCATAATATAGCGCGCTAACTATGCTAATAGTTAATAAGTCTACTACATGGCTGGTGCTTAGCTCTCACAGCAGACAAAGGAGATTGTTTCTCATTTAAAAAGTCATAGTAAGACTAGATTTTCTGTATTGTAGTTCTCTAACCTATACTATTTGAAATAATAATAACAATAATAACAATAATAATAATGGCTCCAGTAGAAGAGTATGGGATTAGTGTTAACCAGATCTCATATAAGACTCTCAAGCTCATTCTAAGATGGGTTAGCATAATACTCATAGTTAAACATAAACATCCAAAAACTTTCATCTATGTATCAATTTCTATCATAACAACTTGTGTCTTCAGTAGAAGATAAGACACACTAACTCCTGAATCACCATTTATGTCATGTACACACCAGAAGCTGTAAGTCCCAGAGTGTTTTGAAAGTTGAACTTGAAGCATTTCTTCAATACAATGGAAGCATGTTCATCAGATGATATAAACATAGAGCACCAAAAAGCAGCAGAACACAATGTTGAAGGATGAAAAAGAAAAGGTAAATATGTCAAAAGCTGCTCCACCTTCATTTAGGAGCTCAAGCTAACTTCATACTGAAATGGTTGATAAATTTCCATCAAATGCTGGAAAACAAGTACATAAACCTACTCTGACATTACCCAATAAATCCTGAAATTCATATTTCCAATCAACATTACACATTCCTCAACAAAGGGAAATCACAACGGGTCTTGAATCATTATGGCAAACAGAAGGTAGAAAAAGAGAGGCATAAATCACCCCAAACAACCCAGCCACAATAACACCAACCAACAAGATCCATTTTGAAACTGCCCTCATTATCACTAAAATCAAATAATGTAAAATGGAAAACGATACAATCTAAACAGCATGCAGAACTTTGAAAACACGGACAAAACAAAAAATAAAAACAAAAAAAAAAATTGCGTAAAACATCTACGTTGCAAATCCGTACATCCAAAACGAGAGAGAGAGAGAGAGGACTCACTCCTTGGTGACCGCGAGGACGTTGTCAACAAATCGCTGCATTATTATGATTTTGATTTCCGATTTTAGTTTCGTAATTTAGGGAAAAAAATCTATTGCATGTAAAGCCAAATCAAGACCGTAGCGAGAAACTCCGAATCGATTAAGAGAGAGAACAGAGAGAAAGAGAGAGGGAACGCAAGTTACGTAACGAACCCTATTATTTGGGCCGTAATCGATTCTTGCCGTCCACAGCAGGTACTGCTATTTGCTTACCTTGCCGGCCTGGAAGCCCACGTGGGCATTTGTTATACAGCCATGTGTATGCGCCCTTTCTTACACGAATTAGAATGACGAAGCACCACGTATCAATATCCTTTTTCTTTATAATTCCAGCCACAAATCTCTCAAGTGACTATTTAGATTATAAAAAAATATTATTTTATATTTTATACTTTTAATTAAATTTTAATTTTTAAAACAAATATAAATAAATTTTTATTTTTTAATTTTATTTAAATCAAATTTTGATAAAAATAATTATAAAAATTAATAATATTTTTTAAGGTTACTTGTAAATTTTCATATTAAAAATTTTCAAATAAATATTTATTATAAAAATATTTAATTTTTAAATTTTTGATAGTATTTAATTTATTCTAAATTGATATATCAGAGTTTGTTAAAGTCATTTTAAAAATTAAGATTTAATTAAAAAATCAAAAATTTAAATGGTATTTATTTTAAATTTTTTTTAATTAATTTAGTTTTAAATGTTTGACACTTTAGAATAAAATTAAAAATATATTTAAACCAATAATACATAGATTAATAAATTTTTATTCTTAAATATAAAAATAATAATGTGAGATGAAGTATAATAAATAAAATATATCAAAACGAATATAATCATTTAAATATCTCTCTCACATAAATATGATATAATTAATAAATAATATTAAATTTTAAAAATACTAAAATAACTTATTCATTTGACCATTTAAGCAATTCAGCACACGTAACTAATTCAATAGACTGTGTAAATTTACTGACATCAGCACCATTAGTGCTTCCAACAGTTTATTTTTCATGATTTAAAATATAATAATTATTTTTTGTGGTTACTTCCTTAGCAATAAGGATACATACAAAATCTTTTTTTTAAAAAAAAAAAAATTTCTTATTTTATCCTATGCTGCACCTTTTTACCCAATTAAATAAAATCTGTAATAAATTATGAAAGTTTATATAAATTTAAATAAAATATCATCTATAATAAGAAAAGTAATAAAAATTTTGAGTTGTTGAATTTTTATTTTAATATTAAGATTATAAAAATTTTGAAAATAATGCATACAAAATTTTTTGTTTGAAACTTTACAGATAAAATGACACTTTAATATATCGTGAAAAAGTTTTACAAAATCTATAAGTACTAAAAATATTTTTATTAAATTAAAAACTTTTCAGGATACGTAAAAATAAAATAAAATAAAATAATTGTACATAAAAATTTACATAGATGTAAATAAATCTAATATATTATAATTTCTTATATATTAAATATATATATATTAATTTTAAAATAATAATTAAAAAAAAGGTGAGTCCACCACAATATTAACAAAGTATCACATTTGATACTTACGGAATTTTAAGACAATAGGGCAACCATAAAACTATTAAACCATAATTATGGAAATATATATATATATATATAAATACTCCTTTCACGGTCTGTATTATTATTCAGTTTATTTATTTATAAATAAAAATAAAAATGAATTTTTAATATATAAATCTCAAATCAGTTATAAATTATGTGAATCATATTAGTCAAATTAACACTACTCTTTTTTTAAAATACTTCTTTTATCATTTTATGATTTTATTTTATTTATTTTTTTGTTAACAAAAAACAAAAATAAAATTTTTAATATATAAATCTCAAATTAGTTATAAATTATGTGAATCATATTAGTAGGAATTAACACTACTAGTTAAAGAAATTTACAAGAAGAAAGTGAGTTAAGGAAATCAATTTGTTTACAACATAACTATTTAAGTAAATATATACAAGAAAACTCAAATTAAACTCACTTTTTTATTTAAATTCTGATATATCAACTAAATTAATTACATATATAATTTTTTAAATTTATTTTAAACTAGATCAAAAAAATTTAAACAATTTTAATGAAATTATAATAATTTTAGAAGTTTCAAATATTCTTACTAGTTTCTTCTCACTTTATTTATCGAACGAAATGATTGTTCAAATTGACAATCAAATAGGTAAATTATTAAGATTTGAATGTATTTGTTTTTGTTAGTTTATCTAAAAATTATATTTATTTTTTGATAAAAATCAAAATCAAAATAAAAAATTAATATCAAATTTATGTCTATTTGTTTTCATCTTTATTATTGTCTATATGGATTAAGAAACATCAATACAAATAAAATGAGATTGTCTTTACTGATACAATTCCTTTCAAAAAGAATGCTGTACTCAAAAAAAAATTTCTTTCCAGACAAACAAGACTGAGCCCTGGAATTTTCTATATCAGATAGCCAGAGTGTTCTATCCAGAAAAATGGCTAATCTTCAGCAGAAACTGGAGGTGATGCGTCTGATAATGATGTTTTAGTTGTCTGGTTGCCTTCTGTCATCCCTTCTGTGAAAGAAAACTCAGAAACCAAGGCCAGGTGATCGCTCCCAAATATCTAAATGGCACAACAAACTGTGTCATTCAAATTATCGTATGCTGTAAATCATTTACATCATAATGCATATATCTAAGTGAATAACTTAGATAAACCTCAAATAATGCAACTTCAAGGAACTAATGTCAATGAAAGGATGTCCATATAAGTATCAAAGACAGATCAAGAGATTTTAGTGCTTCATGGATAAATTTTCCGGGAAGTGATTCTTGGTGTAGTTAGTTTAAAGAACTAGAAAGAAATAGTTGGTCTATCCAGGAGATAAACCAGGTAGCAATGTCTTCGTGAGTGAACTGAGCCAAAAGGGTCATAAATGCCAAGACAGCCATGGTCAGCATGGATGGGCAGAGCCTGGATGGATGAAGCCCAGGCTCCTCCCTTGAATTGCTTTCTGCATCTAAGAGAAGGACCAGGCACCAATGTCTCAGAATAGTTGCATTCTGACACGAGACATGCTTGAGAGTTAAAGGCCTGGCTGATGTCCATCCCCTTGCCCAAAACACAACACATTGACTGAAAATCCCTCCAAATATTTGGAAAAACTTGGTCAATTTTTGCGAAGAAACCTCGAATCCATTTGAACATCAAGTCCACAACAAAACATGCCTGTGTCTATTAGTTGTGAAGTTCACAACCAATACAGCATGAAAAAGCTGAAACAACCTGTCCTCTATAGCGCTTACCTTGCATGGAAGGCCACCAGTCTTTTGGAGAACATCAATGGGTAGAGTATCAAGAACTCTTGTGGGTACAAGACCACCTGAGTACCTGTAACAAGAATCAGCAACCTCATTCTTTCATCATCAATAGTAACCACTCTGCCACCATTGGCATCATTGTATATTCTTCCAGATAAATTTTTTACCATAAATAATCAACGGTTCCAAGAAACTTAGAGTGATAGGAAGTAGCCAAAGGTTCCCCACTGGAACCTCTTGATCTTCCAGAGCCCTGAAAACAACTCATAATGTGTGTAAACAATTCCAAATGACTAGATGGAGAAGATACAAATAACCAAGATAACTATAAAATGGAATTTAAAATACCTTGACTGTGGCATAGGAACTACTAAGCTTCAATGGGTGGACAGCTAGATGGCACTCGACACTGCCAGTTGCAGCTTTAAGTTCTTCACTGGTCCAACAGCTCTTAAGAAGTCTGAATTAAGAATCAATGAAGCATACCTTAACACCGTTACTTAAACAGATAATTATAACTTACGAGAAGTCAAATAAAGCAAGTAGAAGGAAATGGACTGTAAACAACATTTATGGCTCCAATGTTAAAAACACATGGCAATAATTTACCAAATCTAAAGATTTTATTATGGTGGAGAGGATCAAAAATGTATCTTGGTATCACCCAGAGAATATAATTACCTTTCCATCAAGATTAAGGGACTCCCTTTTTCACTTTTGACACCAAAAACCTGAGCAGGATGACAATCTCTCTGACCAGATAATGCTCTTCTGTCAAGTGACATGATATTCAGCTGTAAAGAGAAATGACATACAGATGTCAAGCTGCACTTTCAGAGCAAAAGGCATCGTTTGATTTGAGGTAAGGCTACCTTGAACATCGTAAATAACTTTCTATGATCAACTCACCTCAGACGATGACAAGAAGTTGTATATTGGACTCTGTCAATCAGCGGAACAGAACTGAATGTCACTACTGCAGCAAGTATGACAATGATGAAAGCTAAACAAAATTAAGATTTTTGGTATATACCCGCGGAGTGCTATTGAAATCACCTGCAAGCACAACAGGTATATTACCCCATTTCTCTAAGAGCATCTGTGCCCTTGATGAGAGCAAACGTACCTAAACATAAAAAAATTTGATGTCAAGGCACATAAACATATTGCTGTATCACATTCAGAAGCTGATTCCTAACCTTTCCTCCAAAAAGAGAAAAACAAAGGCGGGGAAACACAAAAACTAGCTTTTGCCAATTCAAATGACTTATTGTAAATCTAAAGAAGTTTGCATTAAACTTATTGTAAATCTAAAGAAGTTTGCATTAAACTTATTGTAAATCTAAAGAAGTTTGCATTAAACTTTCTTTTCGTTTCCTCCTTCTGCATTTTTTGCAGCAGGGATGGAGGTGCGAGTCCGAGTGAGGGAAAAAGACAGAAACACTGCATCTTCTGCATATATTTAAGTTTTTCAATAAAAGTTTTCTGAAAATTCTAGCTTAAGCAGTTGATGGTGTTTCCCACAAATTTAACCAATATATCGATTAAGTAAAAGAAAATAAAGTGCAAGTTGGCCATTTGTGATTTTGAACAGTAGATACACTACTCACATTAAATTCCACAGGTTTAGTAGTCTCATCCAAACCACAAATAAAGAGGATAATCAACATAAAGGACTTACTTGACCTAGTTTCACATCTCCTCGGCTTGGGTTATAAATCACATGGATGTTACCAACCAGTAATCTTCTTGATTCAGCTTCACACATCTGCCTGTATGAAATGTTAGCCATAGAAATGACAGCCAGTCTGACATTAAATCAAATGAAATATGTAATGCCAAGCTGATGCAAATGAATGTATGAAGAATTAAACGTGGAAATCAAATTGTGGTTAAGTAAGAACTGATTATTTGGGATCAACAGCAAGAGACACTTTATCTCATAAATAAAATTCTCATAGGCATCAAGGAAAAAATATTCATGGTTTTTCTATGCTTATGTATTAATCTTTGATACTGCACATAATAAGCGGGGGATGGTTGCGCAGCTACAAGCATATTCATTATGGAAATAACAGGGGTCATTCTACGTGCTATCAGTGTGAACATGAGTTCCCACACATTTCTTGCTCTTCACTGAAGGTCTGACCATGAGCTTGAGCAGTCTAAGAAAGTATAACTAGTTTAGTTTTGCCCCAGATTTTATGCTTTAGAACAGTCCTAAATGGCAAACTGATGCACACAAATGTAACACCAGAGAGAGACGCAAGAGCCCCATCCATTGTTCTCCCTCCCCTTAAAAGTACAAACAACTGGCCTTATTCTTGCTTGCCCCAAAACTGGTTATATAAGGGAGGGGTCACAACATAGGATCCATTGGCTGCAGGACTTGCCATCCAGATGACATAAGACATCCAGCTGGAACCAATTCTTGATTCACTGAGGGTGCTTTACAGATCACGAAAAGTTAATTCAAGTAGAATATTTTGTTTTCCTTTTCCATACTCCCAAAGCAAGATCCTAAAACACAATGGATCAAAAGCAAAATCATTTTGGAGTTTGTTACCTTCATACCGATATCCTGCTTATGCCAGTTACTACCTGAGGAAGTTAAGTTTCTTCTAACTGCCTTCATTATTTGCCTCTTCCTTTCATCATAAGTTATTGGTGCAACCTTATGACAATCTTGAGCAGTTGGACTACAGCCTTTAAATGAAATATTAGTCATGTCACTATCATCCTTTCCTAGGGCATTAACCTGCTGCATGAATAGTAACTATACGAGAACAATACACTTGATGAAGGCCTTGTACGCTACATATTATAATTCTCAGGAGATAGACCAGCAATCAGGACAACTATACCATTTGTTTATTTCATAATTGTCAAAGGGAGTGCAAGAACTACATCACAAGGTAATAAACAAGATCCAATTCAAGAGGGAGGAAGGTCAACAAGAAGAAAAATGATGAATTTAGGTGGATCTGAATAAACAAGATACAGTAAATTTACAAATAATTAGAGTATGCACCTTTAAGGTAAGAATCAATGAGAAGAATATATGAGAAAGCAATTGACGAGGATGCATTATCGCAAAGACCTTCATGAAGAGAATATCATAAGAGGACCTAGCACGATGGTAAAAAATGTTGGCAGTTGTTTATGGATAGCTACCTCAAAAACAGAAAGTTGAGCAACATTATCGCGAAGACCAACTCCCTTGAATTCAATGCTCTCTCCTTCTAATAACCGAAACCTAGTAGAATGAAGTGAAAAAAAAAATAATTATAATAATTGATCAGGATTTCCACAATCAATTTTATGAGCAGGGTAGAGAGAACCGTAATTTTCTTACCTATCTACTTTCCAAAATGTAGCACAGCCATCAACATTATCTCCTGTGCGCCGCTGCCAGTGCATATATTTGATTTAGCATTCTTCTAACACAACTCAAGTTATAGATGAACAAAATATATCACAGCACATCTGATAAAATCTGTGGCTTGTATATGCGTCTGCATTTGCTATGTGTACATGGCCAACTTCATCGAGAAAAGAAACTTGACTGAGAAATAGAGAAATAGCAACCTTGTAAGAACCAACATATCCCGCTTTTTCCATTATGCTCAATAGATCCAAATATCTGTCCACCTCCTAACACAATTTCACAGTACAAATAAGAAGGAACTCAGAATTCAGGTCCACCAGTTTCCAAATATCAAGATTAAACAAAAAGAACTTACTTGCAGACAAATTATGTCTGGTTTCAATCCAATTAATTCTTGGCAAATAACCCTTTTGCGGTGGTCCCAGTTCATGTAACGAAATGGAACGTTTGGGTACAGATCTCTGTGTTTCCACGCATTTCTATCCGCCAGTATGTTGTACGACAAAACCACAATTCTCTCTGCAGCATATAGATACCATAAATTAAAGCCATGATGGAGGCAGTTCGAACCAAAACCACTTAATAAGACCCAGAAAAGAATACATAAAAGCAAGTGAAGTGAAGTTTTGGATAACTGGAACTTTTAGAGAGAGTAGTTGTTTAAGAGGGTATATATCAGAAGACAGTCTTGTACCTTGGGATGCGAGGGGATTATCGGAGTCGATCCAACGGCGGAGGATATCAGGAGAAGGCTGATCAGGCTGTGGATGGCGGAGGGGATTGTACCACCGACGGCCATAGGATCGTGTTGATGCCCGCGATGGAGAATCAGTAGAACCACCTGTGGAGCAGGAGACAGTGGAATCTGCGGGTTTGTAGGAGAAAAGCAACAAAGAAACAGGTTGAGGCTTGGCCGAGCCACAGTTCGAGGTGGCTATGGCTACGGGTGCTCGGGGCCTGAGCCAGGAACAAGCGTGGCAACCCATTCAACAACAGCAACAAGAACAAGAGATGAAAGAAGTAGAGAAAGAGAAAGATGAAGGTGATGGTGAAGAAGTGTCAGAGGCAGGGAATGGATAGAGTGTAACTAGCCACGTTCCTGCTTCTTGGCGCCAGGACGATTATAATTTAATTGTATTTTACTGTTAGCTTTTATTTTCAGGTTTACATTATTTCTAATATCAATTATATAAATAAAAAAAGAATAATCTTAAAAAAAAGATATATGAAACCAATAAATGCATATAGTCATGAAAACAAATTATAAACAATATTCGATTTGGTAACAAATAAAATAATTAACAATAAATAATAAGTATGAAAATAAAATATTCTCAAAAACCTAAACATGAAATTTTTATTTTTCATATTTTGATTGTTGAAATTGTTTGAAAATTAAAACTCAAATTCTTGTACATATTACTTTTCAATTAAACATAAAATATTGATATTTGAACATATCTATATATCAAAAATATTTAAGATAAATATTATTTAAAATTTTCAATAATTTACTTTTTTGCTTAAACTTTGCTTTGAATTTTAAAATATATTTTGATTAATAAAAAATAATCAAATTAGATCTTACCTTAAATTATTATAATATTTTGTTGATAAAATGTCTAAAAAATTATTTCAATAAATTTTAAATTTTATTTTAAGTTAATCTTTTAATTTTGAATAATTTTGATTCACTAGTTATCTATTATGAATTTTTAAAATTTTTAGTCATAAAAAATTAAATAATATTTTCACTACTCAAAATATTTTAAAATATTTTACAATGTAATTTTAAATCAACATTGGTAATGCCAAATTTTTAATTTGAATTTTTTAATTTTTAATTACTTTTTAATAAAAATTTGTTTAAAATATTTTAAATTTCAGAAAATTTAAAAAATTATTATTTTAAAATTTAAATGATATCTACTTAAATATTAAATATTAATTAATAATATAAATTAAATTAAATTATTAAAAAATTTTAAAATAAAATTATGGATTAATTGTAAAAAAATTATATTGTGTTCAAAAATTTTAAATTTCAACTTTAAGATTTACATTCCGTGGAGCATTATGACTATATTCTTACCATTTAAGAGAAAACAACTAATGGAAGCTAAGTGCAGGCACTAGCATCTTATTTTAATGATGTGGTTTTTGATCATAAATCCAGTCTGTATGAATTTCTTTGTCAGTTGAGTTTATCTATCAGCTTGAAATAATCTTTAATAACTTTCTAACAATTTGAATCAACAGACTGAAAAGATTGTCATTAATTCATTCACATTAGATTTCATATCAGAGCTACTGCTTTACAAACACTACTAAAAGAAAGCTCATTGAACAACGCTTAATCGATGTTTTTTACATAAAATTCTTTTTAGAATGCAAAACGCCAACAAGTTCAAGAAACTATCAATTTCAAGAATTCTCCCTTTGAAAGAAAAAATAAAATCACAGGAGCATGAATGAAGTTTGTCCTCAGAGTCTCAATTACAATAGAATCAATATCATAAAGGAAGCATGAGTTTCTTATTTTTAAATGGTTAGGTTGTGCACTTTGTCATTTTGTTTTGACTGTTGAGATTAATGTGATTTCTGAAAAGAAAACCAAACATGCATCAATATTAATTCCTTGCTGATTTAACTTTGCAGAAGTTTCATTAAATTGAAACTGGAGCATTAGACTAAGGCACCATATCCAATAAATAAATAAAATTTTAGTTTGAAAATATGGTGGGGATTACTCCAGGACAATACCCTGAACCTTCTGTTTCAGAAAAGACCATCCCAAACAAACTATGTTGATAGGAGTGACGCCAAAAACATAAGGTCTAATGGATGAAATATTCCTATCATTCAGTCTTCTATGCCTAGCAAACCTGTTCTAAAAATTTATCCTCCATTTCAGATAAAGGCAGAAACGGGAAATGTCACACAGCATAATGTTACATGTTCCTCTGATATCAATCAGACATGATGTGTTTGATCCCTGTACTGTGTGCACATAGAATCCTGGAACCACAGAAAAATGTTCAAATCCAAAAAGGTGGGATGAGAAGAGGATTTGTAGCAACAATGGGAACCAATATAGACAATAGTAAAAGCTTCTCTATAGGGTCTGTATGTAAAAATCATTTAAGATGGCAACAATGTTCAGATATTACATTCAACAATTTCAATGAAGTGAAGATATAATGATCTGACTAACAGAATCCTTCTCATAATAGAAAGGTCATGAACATTGATGGCAGCTACACTAAAGTGTCTGACAGTTGACCGATAAGACAATAAGGGTACACTACAAGTTAATGCTTTCTCCTGTGCTAAGGAACCGGATATTAGCAAGAAGTTACACAAGCCTGAAAAGCCAGCTGATAATCCCTATAAGAATCCAGAGGTTTGCATATCTAGTGACACAAAAAGCAAAAGAACTATCTAGGATTAAGAGTCCAAGTCATTTACTTAACCATTGCAAGAGATGACGCATCTTGTCCTTGTATTGATACAAAATGATGTTCCTAAGGGCATTTTCTCTGTATATAAGAAGCCCCATGCTCCTCGTACCTATCAAATGCGTGCATTGAAAATGATTAAATTAATAAAAAAGGAATTGGACCAATATTTACTGAACTGGGTTAAAATTGATAGCTTGTCGTATAATTTTAGCATAGCTACTGGCACTTCGCACAGGCATGCACACAACACACAAACACACATGTGGCTCCAAAATTTGAAACTTACTCAGCCTTAGAGAACCACATCTGCTGGAAAGAACCAAGAGATGCCAGTATACTGCCTCCTATCCAAACACTGCTCAAACATCACCAGCATATTTAGTATTGGTTGCCAGAGGAGAGAGCACAATTTCTTTCCAAAAACAAAAATAAACAAAAATACTGAAAGAAACAGAAAGAAGAAGTATCAGATATTTTACTACATCTCATACTTTATATTCTGACACTGACTAGAGAACTGAATTTCCTGACACTTGGAACAAATTGCAACTCGTGCCATAGGTGAGACATGAGAACAAGGAACCATTTTTGAGGAGCCATAACAAGAGTTCTTTCTTGTCTCGGTAAAAATGCCATGTCTCCCGATTTATACAGATAATAATCTCCTCAATCTCAATCTCTTGGTCTTTCTCAACCTTCAATTTATGTAAGAGCCACTTTCTTTAGGTATTTTTTTTCTTACAGTTGAGAGTTAAAACCCATTAAATATTTGTCTGATAAAAAAGACGGCTTTTCTTATAAGGGACATACAAGTTTCCCAATGGGGACTGGAAACTTCCATGGCATCAGTTTTATCAATAAAAACTCCTTAATCTGTTGATACAGTAACACAAAATGAAAGCTTTCAAAACTCAATCCCTCAAATGTGGATTTTGTCCAAGATGAATTTCTTTATACCTTCAGTAAATTTTGGTGCACACCATATTCTTTTTGGAAAGCACAGATAGACATCCACAGAGCCACACACACAGTGGGAGAGTAGTAAAATATGTCCTACCTGAATCGTCGTTCTGTTGCATTTCCACTTGCCAATACTTTGACTCTGGCAGCTTGAGGAGACTCCTAAATATTGATAGACAATAAATTAGTCAATTTGTAACCAAAGTGTAAACCTATTTTCCTTGGTTCCAGGAGCATTTTCACCATTCCGAATACAGGTGCACTTGTAAGCATTTATAGTAAAAAAATCTCTTTCAAACAGATTCTTTATACAAAACTCAAATAGTAAACATCCCGAATCTTCAAAGCACCAGTGATGAGTGAAAGAATTATGAGCAACGTTATAATGTTAGATCTAAGTGAATACTACAAGTTACAACACATGTAGGTAGGAACATATAGCAACAATAATAATGGAAGAAACGTGCTAGAAAGAGGAAGCCAGAATAGATATCATACAACCATTATTTAAGGTTAGTTGTGAAGAGTTCAGGAATCAAGGTTCACTCTTGAAATAATAGAACTAAAAATCACAGCTGAAGTTACCTCTAGCAAGTCCTTCTCAAGACGTTCTTTTAACTGTTGCATTGATGCTGTGCCACCTGCTAGCTGTACCAGAAGAGACGAAAAGTAACAACATCATTCCAGAAAGATAGAAGAAATTACAGACCAAAGGTTACTCCAAATGGGAAAATGAAACTGAAGCTAAGAATGTTTTTGAAAAAACATAGTTTTCTGCATCCAGCTGTGTCACGAGCAACTACATCAGAGCCAAAATTGTTGCATCTCTAATATATCATGGATCCATCAGAATTTGAAAAGCTGACGATATTATGTGGTATGCATTGGCTGTGCTGTGGAAACCAAGACATAAATAGTTGCACTTATAGAGAAGAAGAGAAAGGTTCGGGTATTAACAAGACAAGATTCTGTTTTCAAGGAGGAGAGGCTAAAAACAGGAAGAATAAAACTTAAATTGATTTTTACCAGTATACTACTGAACAGTTCTCTCCGAATATCAACATCACATTTGTTAATGCTATCTATAACCTGGAAAAAAAAATTGCAAATCAAATTAAACAGAAGTCGATAAAGCATAAATGAGATTAAACTCCAAACTCACAAGTACATATGAATGAACATACCAATTGCGGCAAACCACGAATAGAAGGAGCAATCTCTGCAAAGTTCTCCATTCCAGGAATTGTCTAGTAATATATTGAAAAAGAAAAATCAGCTTACTAACAGTGAATATTTTGATGATCAAAAGCGAAACTAGTAAGCACATAAAACTACATGGCGGGCTGTTAACATTACAAAAACAATCACCTGCACATAAAATCATCAACTTACTGTTCAGCAGGTCATAATGAAATTGAAGACACTGATGGACTAATGGTAAGAAATTAGAACACTGAGCATTGCCTATTCCTGTCTAGACTTAGATTTGAAGATGGAGAAGCATCGGAGTGTCGGCATCACAAAATTCCATAGATGAACTCACATATATGTTTTTTTTTTTTTTTCAGTAGAGAACTCACCTATATGTTACTAGGTCTATAACACCTACTCCACAGTTTGCTTGTAGGTTCTTAATATGAATACACACACACACACACACACACACACATATTTACATATAACTATATGAGATATACACATTAAGCATGCCAAAAAGCAGAAAGAAAATATAAAAATCTTGGGTGTTGCAAGTTTACCTGTACCAAAGATGGGTTGAACAGAACATCAGGAATCTTGAATCTGTCAGCTCCAATTTCAATTGTTCTGCATCATTGAATTTTATTTTTTTTTTAACAAGGAATAAAATATGTCATTAGAACCAGGGTTACTTATATCCAAACTAGATTATATGATGTCACTTTCAGATGATGGATGCTAGACCACATTTACCAGACACTCAGCACATTTTGGTTTGGTACAGGTATGATTAAACAACAATTACCAATACATGGTATTGTGGGGTAGGTTTAGGTTATTTCTTAAGCATAGAAACATGAATAAAATTAGGACTTCACACATATCTACAAGTAAAATTGAATAAATAAATTTTATCAACAATATACTTAAGATGATATGAACTCCAACTAGTGCAGTCAATAATCATAGTTTTCCATGCAATAAGTCTAAAATTAAATATGAGCTTCTTCATTTTGTGTCTAGAAATCATTGTTCGCTCTAATTTTCATCTGCTAAAAATCCATCATCTACCTAAATGCCAACAGATATTTGCGACCCCAACTCAGTGAACCAGGGCACCATTGTACAATAAAGAAAAACACTGAACTTGGTCATGGTTCTAAGAGCTGCAGGTATTCAGATAATTATGAGCTAGACCCAACCAAATCAATGTTGCATGGAAAACAAAGGACAAAGCAAACTAATTCTCACATAAAAATTCCAGTAGCCAAATTGCAGGGAACTTACTGGCCATCGGGAAGCTCATACGGGGTCATTGGAATGTTTGAATAAGCACTTTCTGCAAAGAAAATTTATTGAAAACTCAGTCAGGCTACTTTCTTTGGACCTTGAAGAAATTTGGGATGAGGTGTGCAATTAACGTTTCATAAAGCTAGGGTGACAATTTCTAACGATGCAACCAATATAACTTGAGAAGCCTTAGTTATAGAACATCGAGGTCTTTTCTAGACCTCAGTTAGCAGACAAGGATAATTTAGATATCAATTATGAGCTTGAAAAACAGCATTTTCATTCAACTGGTTTTGAATATTAAAGATAGGGACAGATCAATGGCAGAATGACACATGATTTTAGAGCTTGCATTTCCTTCAACTGGTTTTGACAATTAAAGATGCATCACAGGCACAGCAGTTAACATGATAGAAGGAACACAAACCATCATATAGAGTATCAGGAGCTCGACAAACACATTCCTTGATGTCACTTGCAATTACCCTCTGTGGCAAAAAACAGTCAGCAAAATAAAAAGTAAGATACATTTCGACAAGGAATATTGTGATCAATCACATACCTGAGAATAAAGTTTGTAGCTTTCTGTTGTATTTGGAAAATCAAGGTCGACGGTCTGTAAAATGTGTAAAGCCCAATAACATAGAAAATATCAAAAGAAAAATAGAAACAATAACAATATAGGAAATTTCACTAAATTAAATGAAACAATAAGTGAAGTTACAATTTGACAAGTCCTTTCAAGTTAACATGAGAAGAGCTATGAGTATTCTTTTACAAAGTTAAGCTACCACATTCAAAGGTATGACAACTTGAATTTCTCTGGTAAAATGGACCTATTATCACAGCAACTCAGTTACATGTACCATTAAAAATGGACCACTGATGCTGCATCAAAACATCATCATTCTATTGCCAGTGAGATTTATTCAATCACCATTACCTCTCCAACAAAAAAATTAAAAACCCACAACTCAATAAGCTCATTGGACAGAGATAAAGGGACCAAGGGATCACTCCTTCATGGGGCACCAAACAAAATGCATTAATTTACCCCTATAAACCTACAATAATATCGAAGGAAAATATCTGTAACAAAATTGTGGCCTTTGAGAATTTTAGGAACTAATGAGTTGATGCAAGAGATGGTCCTTGTACTTTATGAATTTGTTTTAGGAGCAATGATAATGATGCAGTGGATGATGGGCACTGGTGGGTGATTGTGGAACTGTAGTAATGGGTTTGGTGGCAGCCTTTGGATTGGTGGTGATGGAGGGCTTTCTCTCATCGCGAGCACTAATAAACCAGAAAACAGAAATGAGTCCTTTGGACCGAGAATGGAGAGAATAATCCCACAACCAATTCAATCTCCTTGCACCTGTCCAAGAAAATCAAGCATGATCTTCATTTCACTCCTTCACACTGTTCTGTAATGTGAAGTCGATCAAAATTAACTAAACAATAGCCTTTTATGAAAAGTTCAGAACAAGTTCAGTTCTGAGAGGATATTGAGCTAAGAAAAAACTACTTCAGCCTTCTCAATCCCATACATTTTTTAATGATTTTTTAATCAGAATGGTTTTTCTTCCAAACAAATGGGAGAATAAACACAGATGAGCATTCCACATTCAATGATAACTATTGGGGGAAGGAGCAATGACATGAAATTAGAAAAAAAAAAATTACCAGAAATTCCCCAGGTCGTATCTCCTTTCTCTTGAAAGAATATCTGGGTTTTATCTGCAAGACTCAAACAAGGAAATATTCAGAACACAAAAACAATTATTAATTGACTAACTTTCAAAGAAGGAGTGTAAAAAAGGAACAAATTCATTCAGTAATCACTTACTGTGAGACCTTTGCTTTCCAAGCTTTTCATCAAGCATTCAGTAAGAAATTCACCTCCAATAGGAGAAGATGACACTGCCTGTTGTTTCAAAAGAAAAATGGTGAAGATAAGTACTACTCGAATGCATTAGATGTGGAAAATCGAATCTTGTCTAACCACACAAAACAAGATTCAATTTTAAGATCCTAACGAAAAAATTCACATTGAGACCATAATTACCATGCAAATACAAGTTTTATAAATACAGACAATGCATATTTAACCCTATAAGTAAAATAATAAGAGGTAAAGCTGTATATTAATCCAAAGATTGTAACAACTTCAATTTTATGAGAAAACAAACTAAATGCAATTATGAATATTTTCAAAGCTCTCAACCTTTCATTTTGTTATGTTTAATTTCCTTCTATTGGCAACCACCATAGTTCAAGCACTGTGAAGAATTATATAGTCATGTGTGCACATGCGCAGTTTACTTTTCTAGATTACTTTCTCAACCTGGAACAAAAGTCAGTACCTAAGCATCACCTCAAACAAAAAAGTAAAGAGCATAAGATCAGAGAAGGAAATGACCATGGAAACACAAATATAGAAACACTGACACAATTCTTGGTTTGAATAGGGATATTGTGCAGTTCCTCAGCTAGCCAATCCAAGTTAATTACCCCAAAAGACATTTCACTAGTTCAATGGAGCTTGAAGAAAAACAAAAATTTGATAAGAAACAGAATGAGGTTGATGAGAAACTTGAAACAATAAAATTAATATTCCAGGCAAGCAATGAGAAAATGGTCAGCTAAACTGAGAGGAAAAAAACTGTATGTAGCGAGAAACTGAAGACAAATCAACATAGAGAAATATAGTTAATTTACATCCAATGAAGGGGATACAATCACAGTTTCCCACTTTGCAGGAAAAACAGAGGAATACCTTTTGAAGAACATAGCCATCATGTACAGGGGCAACTGTAGTTGATCCTCCGCCGCTGATAGCCGTTAATTAAGAATAACACCATTAGTAACCCATATACAAATCATGCAATATTTGAAGAAAAATAAGGTGACCTTATGATAAGAAGAGACAGAAAAAGAAAACAGAATTTCGAAACAATTATGGATAGATACATCATGATATGAACAAATAGGGAATCTTTAAATTTCTCTCCACTTCACTTCATGTCAAATAAAGATAACAAACATTTATCCAGGCATCATTTAGTAATAAAAGAACCATAAATATTTTAAAGTATTCTTCCACAGCTGTCCCAGCTTCCTGTTGTCTGATGGTTGGCTTGCTATTTTTACTTGCTTTTTAAGAAAATCTCGTTGTTATACATTACAGGTATCATTTACAAGTCATCCTCATACTGAGAATAAGGTGAAACAGTCAATGCACACAAGAGCTTATTGTTTGAAGTAATAAAAGAGTAAGACATAATAACAGAAAATGCTGTAAAGTTGCTACATAATGTGGCTAACTCGAAACTAAAAATGATCAGCAAGAACTAAGAGACAGCATGTAAATCACAAATTTATTGCCAGAAAAGAAACTAAATTAACAGTTAAAACAGTAGAAGCCCACCTATCAACAACCAGGGAGGTGGCACGTCCTGATGCAAAGGAAGTAAGAACCTGCCATTAAGAAATTTCAAAGTTACATAATGAAAACTATGATTAAACACTGTGAAACATCATAAAGGAGATGGACTATGGGCATACTGCATTCTTTGCCAAAAATAATGCTGGAACTTTGTACTTTTCAAACATAAGCTCCGCAGTCCTGTAATATGGGTCGTTTGTGAAACTCTATTACTAGGCATAAGCTGTATGCCACAACTAGAATACAAGTGTGCAAACCAGAAACATTAACTATAACACAAGAATGATGCAATTATATTGCTGTCTTTGTGTGTATATGTGAGCATACACGTGTGTACATAAGGATTTACAGAAATAAGCAATAAACAGTAACAAAATATAGCCCCGTCATAACATATTGTTGACCAAATTTCGTGGTAAATTAGAAGATTGATAGTTATCATCACTAAATAACAAGGCTTATAAAAACAAGTTGACTTAGAAGTAGTTACTCCTAAAGAAATTTACAATGATAACTTAGACACATATGAAAGGGGAACAGAATAATAACAGTTATATTTTCAATGTTACGATATGAACCCTTAGTACACAGAAGGAAATCGTTTGGTATCACTCACCTTCATATCATACATTTCAATCAAGATTATATGAACAGTCAAATCATGACCATAAACAAATATTGCAACCCTTGGATAAAAACAGGCCACAAAATGTAGCCAAAAGGCATGTGTATAGCAGTAAGCAGACTAAGATACAGCAAAAAGAGCTAGCAGAACAATTGAACAATAATATTACATATACATTAGAAGCACAGGAAATTATAACAGATTTAAGACAAGATAATAACTACTTAATACTTCACTATGCCACATTTGTAAATGTTATGGGCAAGGAAGGACTCATGTCTAAATCAATATCATCAAGAATAGAAAATTTCAAGGTGCCAAATCACCTTTCTCTCTGTTGCTGAGTGTTTGAAGATGGTTCTGCAAGTAGCATTGGATGCTCCTTAGGATCAATCAATAGACATTCCCTACAAGAGTGATTTTTTTTATTTTTTTATCAGACAGCAATAGCAATTTATGCCAAATGGTCACGAGACAACCCAAATGGAGCAATTTAAGAATCAATAGATACCTGAACGCATGGTCCCATATGCTATCAACAATATCCCAGTCAACAACAACACCATCCTTTATGGGTGACAGCACCTGATGAAACAACAGTTACCAATTGATAAACACACATGAAAATATATAGAAACCTCCAGCGGCTTACTAGTTAGAAAGAAGACAATCGATCAATAAGCTAACCTCCATATGATCTCGGCGAAATCCCAAAGCTTGAGATCCTACATATAATTTTCGCTTCCCCTTGCCTTTGTTAGAATCAACACTGTTCTTAGAATCTACACCGGATCCTGAATTTGTAGTTCCGGTGTCATCAACATCCATTTGATCAATTGATCCAACAACCTTTGCAAATACAAAAACAAATCACATGTGAGAACTCAATTTCAGTTACCCAGAAAAGCTAGCATAAAGAAAGTACCAAAAACAATTCTTGTTGCACACATCAACAAATAAAAGATGCGGGATATTGAGCAACAAATCACCAGAGAGGTGATACATCATATTGGCAAACAGAGATGTTTTGCCCACATCCTCAAGAGTAAGTTATCAAGCCAACTTTGACACATCTGGAAGATAGGCTCACCATAATCATGGCGCCATAGTGATTAGGCAACAAATGTAAGGGAATATTTATCATGAGACCTAAAGGATGTTTGTGCCTCGCAAAATAAAAAAGAATTGCTCCAAAATGACTCCTGTTATAATCATATCTAAAATTTGGATTAGATTTTCAAAAATGCATTAGTTTATTAACGACAACTTTTAAGCATCCAAACCTCTACCAGTCACATTCTTCCTTACTCCCCCCCCCCCCCCCCCCCCCCCCCAAAAAAAAAAAAAAGAAATTCTCTTTTCTTGCTGAATGAAATCTCCCTCCCATAACCACATGCGCCTTTGTCCTGATGGTCAGCCTCTCCCCCTTCAACAGGTTAGTTATATGGTTCAACTCCAAGCAATTCGCCTTCTTACTGCAGGACTATGGTACCACTTGCCTTAGTCTGTCATCTCGCTTCCTTGTAAAATAAAAACAGAAAGGAAACCCTCTCCAATTCTTCAAAGCGTGTGTACACACGCACATTAGCACATAGATGCAATAAAGCACATTCTTGGTGAGAGCAGGAAAGAGTTAAACTAAACAAATATAACCAAACACAGTGACAGTTAACTTCATTAACTAACAAGTTCAAAGGAAAGAGGAAGCATAAATTGAAGATTAACATGAGACTTAGAAAACATCACTCAATTTACATAAAAGGTAATACAATTCATGGTGCAAATAAAAACTCGTGCTTTTTGAGGACAATAAGAAGCATATTGACATCAAAACTTCAAAACAAAGACAGGAGCAGAGACTCACAGAAGGAAAGACAGCCTTGGGAGCATCTTCACCAGCGTAACCGGCTTTACAAGTGTGCGAGCCTAAGTCAATGACTATAGCCGACACTTCATCTGTATAAATACATAAGACACCAAGAAAATCAAGCCTAGAAAAGATAATAGTCGCCAATAAGAAATTCAAAGAGTTTAAAGGTAAAATTTTATTCAAAGATGACAAGGAAAGGAATTTGCATACTCACCACCTCCGTACATGATCGCAAGTTTTGACAAAGAGACAGAACGAGAGAGATTTGCAAAGGTTTCTTTCCTTTTTCCGCTCTTTTCCGAGCTTGGTCAGGGTTTTAGTTCAGTCCTCGGACTTCTGGGAATGAATGGTTTCTGGCTCGCTGGGTCCGACTGAATAAGTTGGTTCGGGCCAGGTTCAGGATCTACCCGCTTTGCGAAGTTTGAAATTTGGGCCAATGGCCATGGATTTTTTTGGTAGTTTCAACTATTAGGAAACCCATAAAAATGTTATTAAATTTAAGACAAACAAAAAAATTAAATTATAACCATTTTTATTGCGAATGATTTCTATGTTTAATAATTTTAATTGGTTCATTTTAAATTTTATTCATCATTTTTTAAAAATATGTTTAAATTAAAATTTTATATATAAAATTAAAGATTTTTTAAATATGTTTTCAAATTTATTAAATTAAAATATATTTTTTAAAAAGATATGTAAAAATTAAAGATTTTTTTTATAAAAAATTTTAATTTTAAATTTTTCAGAAATTTAAGTCAATATTTAAATAACCATCACAATGAATTTTAAAATTTTTTAAATACAAAAAATATATTTTTAAAAAAATTATATCATCAAAATTTTAAAAATTCATCAAATAGCTTATTGTCGAAATTTGTTAAATGATGGAATATATAATTTATTCGAATTGTTTTAAAATTTTAACAATAAAAATATTATTAATTATTTAATATAATTAGAGTCAATATTCAATTCAAACTAATTGAAAAAATCAAATACACAGTTAATTAATTTATACATCATAACTTAGATTGAGAAGTGTTAGACATATATTTGATTTTATTATATGACCTCAAGATCAACCTTTTACTATAGAAAACCAAATCATAACCGCTCATGAAAGTATTTATGCTTAGTCCCTTTATCGAAAAGAAGAGTTAATTTGCATATATAAATATATATATATATATATATTTTTAAAAAAAATAATTTAGAAACTACAAAAATAAAAACATTAAACATTGAAATTAAAAATAAGTCAATTTCTAAGTTGTTGAATAGATGACCCACCACCTTGTTTGGCCCTTAATTACATCTGGTAGTATTGAAAGCGTAGCATACTTAGGAACAAGTCCAACATAGCTCAACAAGCCCTAGTAATGAGAGTTCATTAAATTGAGAGAAGAGATTGAAAAGCTACACAAGTAGAGTAGAAAAAGGATGCTAAAATGATTAAGGCCAGTAAAATAAGACCTTAAGCTCTCATAAATCTTTTTGCTTTGTCCATTTCATTCCTTCTTCTACCCATTTCTTACTTTGGTATTAAATGACCTAGCCATGGTGTGAACTTTTTCTATATATAAAATTGTAACTTTTTGTTTTCTTAGGAAATCCTTTTCAATGAATGCTTTTTAGACAAAGTCTAATTTTTAACCATTATTAATTTCGAATAAAATAAACAGCAATGTGGAAGGCTTATCCATTTAGGTTTGGCAAAAAAAATTGGGTTATCCCAAATATATAAATGAAGTCCATCCGTATTTAAAAGGAAAGCAATGAGGAAAAAAAAAAGAAAAAGAAAAGAAAACCAAAGAAAACACCACTAATCCATCACCTGACCATTTAAACGAAGAATTACCCATAAAAACCATAAGTGGAAAAACATTTCTCTATTTTATACAAAAAAAAAAGAGAGAAAAAACGATAATCTTGACTTCATCTCTATTTTATACATTTCTCTATTTTATACAAAAATGGGCTTATCTTGCAACATTTGGAAGAGATAAGGACAGCTGGGAAGGAAGAGTGATCTCATGCAGTAGATGAATTTTGAATGATTAATACATACAAAGCCGAAATCGAGAAACATGCCTCAAGACTGTTTTGACTTAAAAAAATAGTATAGGAGATCCAGGATCAGTACCCTAACTTGGATTAATCTTAAGTGCAGGTGGTTCTTACTAAAGCTTTACTGGTATTTTCTAAAGACATGAAAGTTTCACTGGATAATCTTGAGGAAGCTGTAGAAAGGCCTACTAAGGAAGGGACATCAAGTACAGCTCCTAAAGGCCAGCCTCTAGCTGCATTATTTGTTCCTGATGTGGCTAAGATCACAACAGACCTTGGCCTTTAACTTTTTAATTTTTGTTGTTCAATTTTTTCCTTTCTTATGATGTATGAACTCATTTCCAATCAATGAAGTTTACAGTTTCCAAAAATTCAAGTCTTTAGAAACACTTAAGAAATGAATACTACCTTAGGAACCTTGAAATGTGCTTTGAATTAATTCTGAATACACAAGACCTGATAAGGATGAGTAGCACCTAATGTGAACTTAACCCTCAATTTATCCAAGTCATTGACCCTAATGCTAACACTTGAAATATTGTGAACAGATTATCTTCAGATTTTCAAAGCAAAAACCCTAATGTGTCTTATGGACCAAAAACCCCAAAGTAAACAACTCAAAGATAAAACTAAATTTTAATTCCATTTTGGACCTTTCCTTTTAACTCGATGAATCTACTCAAAGTGAGTTATGGGCTAGAAACCAGATGTGATTTACATATAAGTCATGGTGAATTAAGTCCTAGTGTGTTATCGAGGATTAATGCTAAGGACTCCTGACTTTATACTTGGAAGAATAAATAAGACAAATAAAGTTAAAATAGTCTCAATACAATCGAATGTACTTGTAAAATAAGTTGAGAAAGACAAAGGGTTCTAGGAGCAAAATTAGGTGTTAATAATCGTGATGGTTAGAATAGCGTCTGCCTTTAGCCACTTGGTGAAATAATCATTCACCACAACTATGACGTTCCTTTATCTTATAGCCATAAGGAATGGTCCCAACAAATCCACCCCTCGTTGAACGAAGGGCCACAAGACGGCTATTGGGCTAATCAATGTTGTAGGTACGTTCACCAAATGAGCATATCTCTGGCACTTATTGTATTTATGTCAATATCTTATATACTAAGGACTTAGGCCTAATATGGGTTCCATAAATCTCCTCATGAACCTTAGCGAGTACATACTCTTACTCGTCCAGAACAAGGCATTAAAGGAGCAAGAATGTGAATAATCGCTTATAGAGCTTATCCTTGAGGATCATAAACTTTACGACTTTGACCCTCAATCTTCTTACCTCTATTTTATCTTGTAGGAGCTGGCCCTCTTCTAGGAATCAATTGTATGGTGTAATCTAATCTTTGGAGGTTGATATATAAGCAAGACTTGCTCCTTGTCTATTTATAGAGATTTTAGTACTTTTTTTGTGGCATCTTTAATGTGCCCAGTATTTAAAGCTACAGATTTAGATAGTGCATCTATTTGCGCGTTATCTTCCTTTTGAACCACTTCTTTAAGACCTTCTTGACCTGTTCTACGTACTTTAGCACTCTTTTCTCCTTAGTATTGTAATTTTTTAACACCTATTTTATTGTTAATTAGGAATCATTTTTTATTTTAATTTCATTGACCTAGATTTTTTTTGCCAATCATAATCTGGTGAGGAGGATTTCATACTCAGCTTCATTGTTGGATGTTAAAAAGTCTAACTTAATAGCGTACTAGTACTTTGCTTATTTGGGACTTTTCAGCAGTATGCCAACTCCACTTTTTGTCCTTCTGATGGCGTAATCATTCCATAAGTCCCATTCAAATTCTCTACCATCTTTTTGATTTTTCCCTTTTTTTTTTTATCCGTAACACTTGTTTTCCCTCAAGGTCAGTCGTCTTCGAATCCTTAAGCTTTGGTGATGGATCGACGAAAGTGTACTCCACTATGGAATCTGCTAAGGCTTAAATTTTGACGTTCGTCCTTAGTCGATACTGTGTATCAAATTCTCCTAACTTTATCAAGCACTTCGCCATACTTCCTGAAGTTTTCAACTTGCTGAGAACTTGAATAGCGGTTAGTTTGTGTTGACAATGATAAGATGCGCTTGGAAGTACAATCGCAGCTTCTTAGCCGTTATAATAAGGGCAAAGGCTACTTTTTCTAGTTTTGGGTACCTTATTTCCGATCCTTACAGTATCTTACTAAATTTATTGACTTTAGACCTCTTCTTCCATAAACAACGCCAAATGATACTACTTAAAAATATTAGGTAACTAGGTATGGACACATGGAGATTATACTCAACGTAGATGATTGATGGATGATTTGTTGAAAAATCTACAAGATAAAAATACAATCAAGGGGCGTCACTGAGTAACTAGTGTGCCTTTTGACAATCAAGCTAGTATTAGATTTAAATATATTTTAGTTAGGAGATTAATAGTCTATCGAGAATGTATAAATGGTTCTACTTAAATAGCTGAATGAGGGGTACACTTCTCATTTCACAAAGAGTATGATTTGTCTTTGCCTTGGTATGTAAGATAATGATTTGTTTTTGAGTTGACCATTTACTTTTTTTTTTAACCTTCAAGCTTGTCGATTTTTAATTGTCATAATTTTATGTTGACCTCATTGTAGTCAATCAGACATCTTAACGTATCCTATGTCAACTCATTGACCCATATATATTTTTTATCACTCAACTTTATTGTTCAGGATAATTTTTCATATAATAAAATTTAAGCAGATTATGAAACTTTTGTGAAGCTAAAATCAAATATAATTTTATCAATCTCTTTTCCTTAAGCCAAACTTTTGTAGATCATACCCACAATTCACATGTTAAAGTTCATGAAAATTAAGTTAAGCAATAAAAATAATATATTTTTATTGCATCTACATTATAGCCATAAAAAACTCAAATCGAGTAATTATGTAATGATTTGCATTTCTTTGAAGTATTTTTCAAAAATCACGCTAAAGAAGTTTCAGGCTTGATTCATTAGTCTTTCCCCATTATTTGTCTGACTTAAATTAATATGCTAGCATGTTTATGGCAAAAATTGCGGGATGAAAGTATGAAATCCACATTAAGTTTTACGTAATTTATTTATTTTATTATAAAATATAAATAAAATTTATATAAATATCTTGTGAATTTGAAATCAAAAAATAAACAAATTCAAATCCCATCTAATTAATACTCCCAATTATTCTTTTACTATTTATTGAATTATAAGCAGAATAGAAAAATGAAAAACACTAAGGAATCTTAATTTCTTTATGATTGTTGTTTTTTATTTTTATTTTAAAGTTATCTTCATTTTTGTTTTTCTAAATAATTAATTGCTTTTTATTTTTGTTTTTTAAATAAAAAATTAATTATTATGACAAAAAATTAATTTTTAACTTTTTATATTGAAAATATTTAAAAATATATAATTTTAAATAATATTTACTTATTTATTAAAATTATAAAAATTTATTAAATTATCAATATTTTTTTAAAATTAAATACACAACACATGCTTAAATGGTAAACCAATAAATTTAAAATAATTTATTTTCATTTCGTATCTAAGTAAATAAATAAATAAAATTTACGCCAATTACGATGTATTTTTTAAATTAAATTTAAATAGATAATTTAGTTCAAACCTATTTACTTTGAATCAATGTTTTTCTGTATGGCTCAAGTAAATTGATCATACATATATTTGGTTTACCTTTAAATTTATTATTTAATTTTATATTTTGTGTAAATTTTATTTATTTACCAAAATAAGACACATTCAAGCCTCTAATTTTGCCTTATTATACGTAAATTGCTCGAGGAAATGGCCACATTACTCTATAAATTTGATAAACCCCACCGTTTCTTCTTTTCCCCATTTTCTTCTTCTCTTTATTTTATCTATAAATCCTACATCTCATCCTCTTTTAGTGAACCCTTAATTTTTGAATCAAAGGAAAAATGGAATTAATGTAAGATTTACTTAAGTGTGTACAGAAAGAGGGAAAGCATTATCGGAGATCACGTTCTTGTCATCCCTTCCACACGCACAAGCGGAGTAGCTGGCTGTTTGGTGTTTAATATCAATGTCACAGACCCCTGACGTACCATCAGGTAGGTGCGAGTTCCCTCCTCAGTTCCCCTCTTTTTTATTTTATGGTTTTTGTAATCTCCCTTTTATTTTATCTCCCTAGCCAGCCTTACATGATCATCTTCTCTCCCCGACTCCATGTGGACCCCTATCCCTTCCATAAATAACGCCAAATCTCCACTGCAAATCTTTCATTGTTCCCATCTCTCTCTTTCTCACTCCCCCCCTCTCTCTCTCTCTCTATCTGCAACAGAAACGAACCCAAATGGCTGGAAAGCCTGTCCTGCTCTTTGCCGTCGTCTTTAGTCTCTTCTTCGGTGCCACTCTCTCTCGCACCCTGTCACAGACGGATCACGCCACAACAGTTCTCGATGTCTCTTCCTCTCTTCAACAAACCCTTCACATTCTATCTTTTGATCCGCAGGCCACACTGAATGCCTTCACCCAAAACCAGGAACAGCCCATTTCAGCCTCTTCTTTACGATCTAATTCTTCTTTTTCTCTCGAGCTGCACTCTCGAGAGACTTTCCACAAAACTCAACACACTGACTACAGGAGCCTGGTCCTCTCTCGACTCGACCGAGATTCAGCTCGAGTCGATGCCCTCACTACCAAGGTCCAGCTCGCCCTCGACAGCATCGACAAGTCCCACCTTCAGCCCGTCGATGACACCCGGTTCGGAACCGAGGGTTTCTCCACCCCAGTGATGTCCGGGGCAAACCAGGGAAGTGGCGAGTACTTCTCCCGACTCGGCTTGGGCACCCCCGCCAAGCAGTTCTACATGGTGCTTGACACCGGCAGCGACGTCAACTGGATCCAGTGCCAGCCCTGCACGGACTGCTACCAGCAAACTGACCCGTTATACGACCCGAGAGCGTCGTCCTCGTACGGCCCTCTTAGCTGCGATTCTCAGCAGTGCGCATCTCTCGAAGTCTCCGGTTGTCGTGCCGGCAAGTGCATGTACCAGGTCTCCTACGGAGATGGTTCTTTCAGCGTCGGTGATTTTATGACGGAGAAGGTGACGTTTGGCAACTCCGGGGCCGCTAACGGCGTTGCTTTGGGTTGTGGCCATGATAATGAAGGCTTGTTTGTCGGTGCTGCCGGGTTGCTTGGCCTGGGTGGTGGCAAACCCTCACTGACCTCTCAGATCAAAGCGACATCGTTTGCATACTGCCTGGTAGATCGCGACTCTGGCCGCTCGTCGAGTCTCGACTTCAACTCGGCCCAAATCAGCGACTCGGTCACTGCTCCTCTACTGAGAAACCGCAAAGCGGACACGTTTTACTACGTCGGACTCACCGGGTTCAGCGTGGGTGGCCAGCCAGTGTCCATTCCACCATCGGTCTTCGAGGTGGACGAAGCAGGGAACGGGGGAATCATCGTCGACTGCGGGACCGCCATAACTCGGTTGCAGAGTCAGGCGTACAACTCGCTGCGCGACGCGTTCGTGAGGCTGAGTCAGAACTTGAAATCGACGAGCGGCGTGGCCTTGTTCGACACGTGTTACGATTTCTCATCCCTGTCTAGCGTGAGGGTTCCAACGGTGTCGTTCCATTTCTCAGGCGGCAATTCTCTGCAACTGCCGGCGAAGAATTACCTGATCCCGGTTGATTCCGCCGGAACCTTTTGCTTCGCTTTCGCTCCGACCACCTCATCCTTGTCCATCATCGGGAATGTGCAGCAGCAGGGGGTGCGTGTCAACTTCGATTTGGCTAATAACCGCATCGGCTTCTCACCTGAGAAATGTTAGTAATCAATAGGTCGCTTGCTTTGCATGTCGGTTTTATCTCTGGTAGAACGAAGTTAAAAAAAGAAAAGAAGAAGTGTGAGGGCAGATTAATCAGTGTTTATCAGTTAATTAGGGAAATCACGTGCGTAGTGCGTGGGCGGACAAAAGTAGGGCCCGCCTGAATAAATTCCAAAGAGCTTTTGGGTGGTGTGTTTGGATCAATTATCGGTCATTAAATTGTAAGATCAGTGTGTCCAGTCCACAAGTTCAGTGGCATTTTTATAGTAATTTTATCCAAGCGTAGGGCCAAATCAGTATTGCGATAATCTAAAAGTGGAATGAAAAAGGGGAAGATGACAGTCTAAAACAAACGTCACCGTTCGCTGGTGCTTGCATGCGTGGGACGTGGCACTGTAATACGTGACTGTGATTTGGATTTTTGTGACGGCGGTGGGGTGCGCGGGAATCTTTCTGCTTTATTCATGGGAGAAGGTTGGTTGGTTTGTTTTTGTTTTTTAATGATTTTGATTTTTTTTTTTTTTGGGGCGGTGAGTGATGTGAAGGGATCATGTGGGATCCACTTTCTCGAGAACTGTGACGAGAGCAGAGATCACATGCGTTGGGGCCCACGGCAAAAAATGAATAGGGGTCGTTTGAGACAGCAATAATAGGTAAGAAAATATCAGGATGCTTGGTCGTACGACCACAATGTAACTTAGGTCCCACCATTTGAAAGTGGGGCCTACCTAGACCGTGATTGTCGGCATGCTTCCATTGTTTGTTTGGCTGACACGTAGCAGCTTCGTGGCATCAGCACATTGGTTGGCAGAGTCACATTGTTGTTTTTCCCTGCCAACCGACATGAGATGGAGGGTAATAGTTTTAAAGGGCAAGTAGATTTCACTTTAAACATTGAGGTTTCAATTGGGTTTTACACTATTGTTTTAATTATTATTTTAATTATTATTTTAAAATAATAATACAAATAATAAAATCGTTGTATAAAATTTTTAATTTTTAAATTTTTGATAAAATTTAGTTTAAATTAAATTAATAGATTTGATTTATTATTTTTTAAATATAAAAATTTGATTATAAATATATGATAAACATTAGAGTTTTATGAAATTTTTATTTTATTTTTTATTTTTTATTCTTAAATATTAAAAAATTTATTAAAAATAATTCGTGAATTAAAAAATCTTTAAAATTGGAGAATCAAATTAAAATTGAATGTAAAATTCATTTAACTTGTTTTAATATTTTGATAATAAACATTTTTCATTTGTTAGAACTGAAATAATAAATATAAAATTAAAGAAATTGAAATTTTTTAATCTAAATTAAAATGCATGTAAAGTTTTAATTTTTCATTTATACTTATATTGTATTAATACTAATGTTAAATGAAAAATATTCCCTTTAATGATGAAAATTTTGTGTTATCCTGATTTTTAGATGATGCATTAATATTCTACATTATGGAAATATTTATGGTTTTTTATTTTAAAATATATTCATAAATACACAAAAAAAAGTTTGCAAAATGATATGTAAATAATGTGAAATTGAAAAATAAAAACCTACCTAGGAAGTGATTATGCATGAGCAATGCCATTTTGTGGTTGGCCATGACAAAATGCAGGGAAAATATAAGTGTTTGAGGCAGGTAGGGCAATGTCACAACTTCACAATTTGTGCCTTAATTTAAGGTCATGCGCTTTTTTGACATTTTCTCGTTTAATATTTAGAATCCATTAATCCATAATGTCTCCACAAGAGAAATAATTAGACAATAAATCAAAGAAATCGGACAAATTTTTAGGTCAACTGGGGAAGGACAAGCCCGAGATCCCTTCTAGTTCATTGAATGTGTAATTTTGGTGTTGTGATCTAATAGTTTAACAAGCTTGTGAGAAGATAAGAATTGCAACAAAATGTGAGAGTATGAAGGAGAAACAGTGATGTTGGGAGTCACATGGGCAACAGGAGTAGGGCAGATAGTCTCATAATGCAAGTAGTTTTTATTTTGATTTTTAAAAAAAGGTAGGGAGCTTGTTGGGTTGGTTGGTATCACACATACTTACTGTCATTTGGATCATTAATCAAACCCTAAGGAATTCAAATGAATCAGACAAAATAATGTGTTCATTTAGTCTGCCTCTTGACATGAAAGATAATCATATGATTTTTAGGTCAACCATAGATTTCTGCAAAGCACATGCTCACGCCTTTGATTGTGGCCTTAATTTTGGAATGTCTCTTCACATAATCTGATTAAATATTCTGCTGAAAATTGAGTCATTATCCCATTTTTCTAGAGATTCTGTTTAGTATGGCATTGGATCAATGACCATAAACTATTTAGGTATAATGCTTGAGAGAATCTGGCAATCTGCATCACAACTTATTTTGCTAATCAACCAACCATGGCAGGCAACTTTGCGTTGGAAATAGGTGCTTGGGGACGGCTGTGCCTTTTTCACAACTTGGCTGACAGTGACCATTTTGAGGAAACTCTTGACTGGTTGATGAGAGGCATATATCATTGTGCATCACAGCAAAGCCAAAAATGACATTGTTGTCACAATCTAGTAAGTTAATTCCCCCTCTTGACCTCTTTCCGAGAGTTTCACTTGCGCAATTCACAGCAACAAATTAAAGACTTTGCATTACTAATTGTTAATTGGTTTTATTTTAAAGTCAAACTTGATCTGTCACTTAAATAAGTTATAAGTTTTGGTTTCTTCAACCAAAGAAAGCTACTATGAGGAGGATGCCTTAATGGGTAAGAAAAACTTTTGCTATCCTCTTGAGCAAAATTCACCAGACACGGATATCAACTGTTCTCATTAAAAAGATATCAAAGTATTCTTGACTTGTGAGCCATATAGACAAGGTAGGTTCATGAAATCAAGTTCCCAATATGACCATAGTTAATTGTCATCCAACCTCCCTACTCAGTAAGGTCTTCAGAGGTGATAAATGCTATCGATCATGTAACAAGCTGTTTCCATAATGTCTGTCTGCCATTGCCTCACCCACATTTGAGGTCAAGTTGGGTGAGAACAGACTCCTGCATTTATTGCCTAAATAGTCCAAAAATATACGGAGAGTGGAGACTGTTAATGCAGACCTCTACATCAGAATTATTATTTTTGTGATCCCACTTGGCAGTGCCCAGACTTCATACGACACCAGAAACCTTCAAGCAGCAGCATCTCCCTCCTCCGGTGAACATACTATCTACTTCCATGGATTGTCAGAGGGGACAATGGAATTGCACAGGTGAAACTGTGATAGAAGCTCTTATGGCTAGGGATCAGTTATGACAATAACTTGGAAGGTTCACAACATTAGATACTGAAAAAGAATTGCACGCAATATTATAAATTTACTTTTTCTAAATGACAACTTTTCAATGCTTTTAAAGCATAATTGTTAGCGCAATGCTCTTTTGACAAACTGGACACAAAATCCAAATTAGGGGCCTCAAAATATCTTCAAAACAGGCTTGGGAAAAGGTTGAAAAGAATAAACCTCCTGAGTCCTCAAAGACATCAACTCTGTCTACCATTCATAATGATGCAGAATGCCTCACCGAAGACATCCTTCCACCGAAGTTACTGTAACAACTTAATTAACTTGTTCCATAGATTTGGCACTGTTGACAAATGTTGCGCTTTTATTAAACCCCTCGAGCAAAAGAATACGCACCGCCTCTATGCCATGTTGAAATGTAAATTCCAACTGAAAAAATATTTCCATTGGACAGTTAAGATCAATTACATTTACTTAAAAACTTTCTTTTCTGTAAGTGTATTCAAAGTCTTACGTACCTCTTCACGTTCTTGTCTACTGAAGGGACGAAGAACAAAACTAACAGGATCCATTTTTCCAGGAGGTCGACCAATGCCTAGAGAAACATAAAAAATTTGACAACAAGCCCACAGGGATAAATATGTTGTATAGAAATTTCATTTCCTCAGGAACCTACCGATTCTTAGACGAGGAAAATCACAGCTTCCTTTAAAACGATCAATAATGTTCCTCATCCTGCAAGGAAAAACCAAACCATCATACAAATTATCATACTTGGGTTAGGATGTTTCTCTCTCTCTCTCTCTCTCTCTCTCTCTCTCTCTCTTTTTGTCGTGTGTATGTACTCTTTGCCGAAAAGAACATTAAAATCCATAGCCAAAGTATCAGCATGCTAGATACTCTGTGAACATCTGCTTTTTAGGATGTCAAGCATCCACAGTCAAGACTGAAATATGTTCAATTTGAAACTTACAAACTAAAGAGAACGCACTCCATTAGGATGGAGATCGAAGAAACTTTAACCAGCAAGTATGTTAACATGCCACAGAACATGAACACATTTTATAACAATATTCTCTACACATATCACATCTTAAGCAAGAAATGAACACCCAACTTCTCTCAAGGGAAATGTGATTCCTTCAGAATCCATAATGCAGCAAAATTCAAACTTTCACGATTTTTGAAACACGCTGCTTTCTTATAGAAGTGATAATAATTTAAGGGGGATGAGGGATGTGAGACCAGCACATGAGAAGTATCCAAGAGAGACACCATGAAGGAAAAATGCCACATAACAATGGGAATGATGGGCTACCTACTCTTCTAGTTGAATCTCAAAGGTGTCCACAATAGATCACTGTTTGGAAACTGAAAACTTAATTGAATCTAGAACATTACTGTTTAATTATATTCTCCGTAAGCAGCTTAATTTGCAGGAAAAATGCTGACAAATTTTAGGAAAACAAACTAATACAGTGCAGAAACAGATACCCATTGTGTCCTCCATGTCCACCTTTCGGTAATAATCGGAGTTTCGCAAAAGGTAGATCCAAGTCATCAAAAACCTGTAGAAGAGAATAGTAAGTTTGGAGGTTGTAGAGATATTTTTAGTGCTAAGTAAACAAAGAGAAAATGTATTTACCACAAGTACTTGCTTCAATGGAATCTTGTAATAAGAGACAATTTCACCAACCTTCATTTGTCTCCACAAGGCAACCGATATTATCAGAATTGTTGATATATAAATCAAAATTGACTAGTAATGTGACAAAGGTCCTCTGGAATGAGCATACTTACAGACACACCACTTAAATTCATGAAAGTTTGTGGTTTGGCAAGCATTACTGGAACATTCCCAATGAAACCTGAATACGGAATTCACATTTATGAACTGAAGCGCTAAACTTGGAAATAAATGAATTTTCATCTATCATCTCCCCCTCACCATTAGGACCCAAAAAATTTAAAATGTTAATTTGTTCACAACTTCTGCATTTTTAAAGCGGCATAAAAATTATACCACAAATCAGATCATAAACAGGGACATGGATTACTGTTTCTAATGATTTGAATAAAACCATTTCCTAAGGGTAAGCAATCTAAGTATTTCATTACTTATAAATAGATATTCTATGATGATTAGAGATCACTGAAATACATCTCAAACAAGTTGCTTTACACTATTGAATCTTCCAACTGAAATTAGGACATGAAGGGCACATAAAAGTTTACTACATTGCTTAAGGTCAAGCAGGCTATCTCCATGTATCTTCATGTTTATCTTCACTGTATGATGAGAATATAATAGAAGGGAGGGTCTCCAGTCATTTTCGAGAAAAAGTATCTCTTTCATATCCTTCTATTCTGTAAGAAACTTATGGTTCACAGTGGATCTCAACTCAATAGGCCACAATCTTGAGAAATGATCAAAAGTTAGAAACATAACGCATCGAGTTGGCCTTTTCAGAAAGAGCAAAGGAAGAAAGATGTCAATATAGTTAAGCATCTTTAGACTTCAGTCTTGGATGAAATTCTGACCAAAGACAATAATGAAAATGAAACCACTTAAATGAAGCTAGCAAATGTGAAGTACTGCTCCCTAACAAAAGTAAGCACCAAACATTTATGATTTTGGTCTTACTAATACTAAATGTTGCAGAAGTTCTTCCTCCCATGCACCCATAGCCACACGTCAGCAGGAAATTATGATATCACCAGTGTGGCTACCTAAACTTGCTCAAAGATAAAGAATAAATCTATGGATCTAAATATTCTTAATCAGTCACAAATTAATACATCAACAGAAACCTACTATTTTCTCCACAACATGAACAAACTCGATGTCATTCCATGTCTCGGTCCCAATGGATGTCTCCTTTAACTCATTTTAGAGAAAGTGACTAATGCATACTACGCCATATCTCTAATATCTAACTTTAAAAATTGCCACACTTTTAAAACTTGGGAAGGAGCTGTGAGAAACAATTAAGGGGGTAGAAAACAGAGAAAGGGTCTCGAATAAACTAAAATGAAATGCAAGGATTTCTTATGGATGCACAGATCTAACCTTAGAATGGGAATTTTCCTTCAGATAGAACAGCTACTGCTAGTATACATATGATCAAACAAACCATCCTATGTTCAAACTAGCAGCATCTGAACAGGTCACTAGTTACGCGTAGTATGTTTAAATTCATGACTACGTGAGTATATCTACAGCAATAGGTCAAGAATTTTGCACAGGCATTTTGAGAGATCCAATGGCAAGCAAGAAAAATAAATTTGAAACCAGTGCATGAAAAAGATGGCAAACATGGAACCACTGGACAATGGTACCATTTTAATCTTCTTATGGAAAGTAAACAGAATTTTAAAGCTAAACACAGATACAAATTTTATATACGGGATGATCAATTTCAAACCTGAAAATAATTCTCCAATTAGATAATGCAGAATTAACAAATGAAATTCTAAACACTTGAAAAAAGAATGGGTCTAAATTGAAAGGAATACTAGTAATGTGGCTACACTCTTTCCTCTCCTTTGCTAAATCAAGTGAAGAGAGGAAGTAAACTTCACTCTTCACCATGGCAAGCTATTTTGTTTTTACTACGAGGGAGTCACAAGCATTACATGAGATATCTTGATCACTTGATTTTCCTAATGGCCAACTAAGCACACACATTATCAACAGCCATTTCATTTCATTCTCCACTCTAGTCTTTTATGCTCCCAGTTAAAGCATTTATTTGTCAAACTTCAAACAGACAACATAGAGGCACACAAAAAAGTCAGCAAATTTTGTTTAATCATTTGGAATGAGCAAGGTAGAACATCTAATTCACTCAAATTATATCATGATCATCATCCAAATTTAAAGATAAGTTTTTAACAATGGAATAAAGGTCAGTACCATTGCTTATGAGATAAGGAAATCCAATAAGAATGACTAGGAGACAAAGGTAACCTTTTCCATAGAGGGCCTTGAATTTCGAAACGCTTATAGATATCCCTTCAGCTTCAGCTATGGCATCCACCATCTCGAAACCCACCTGGATTATATAAACACAAGACCCTCACTCAATTGCAAGACTTAAAACCCATACAACAACATAGAAAATCATTTAAAGAAAGGGAACTTCTGTTATCTTGATATAGAAAATAGAGAGACATTATGACGAGTGCCCTGGTATTTCTTGCCAGGGTTTCCGAGGCCGACGATGAGCCAGGGAAGCTGCTGCTGCTGCTTTGGAGTTGGAGCTGCAGCGGAGTCTGATTCCGTGGCGCTTGCGGAAGAACAAGAACAAAAGGAAGTGAAAAGTGGAGATTGAGACATTGCTATGCTTCTAATGGTTCTCTTTCTTTCCCACCAACAAGAAAAGGAGGAGCCAAACAGGTTTCTACTGGGGAAACCAATGTTTGTGATAGACGTTATTGCGGCAGCGCCTAATTTCATTTTCTGCTTTCTGCTCTACAACTTTGTTTGAATTTGACGTGGGCGTCCAGGGGGCTGCCTTTCTTTTCTTATGTGGCTTGGGGACAAAGGAATAGCTGAGGAGGGAAGGTAGTGACGCCGCGGTTTGCTTGTTGTACAAGGGCCGTTAGCATTCTTTTTTCCAGAATTCTGGGCAGGAAAAAAAAAAAAAAAAGGTATGACGCCGTTGCCGGGGATCGAACCCGGGTCACCCGCGTGACAGGCGGGAATACTCACCACTATACTACAACGACCTTGTTGATGGACTTCTTACTACAATTTATTTACAGAAACTACTTTGCCAATTACTCCGCCATCAGCTACCCAATGCTGTTGCAACTCACAATGGCCTACTAATGCAGATTGATCTCATTGGCTTCTTTCACACCTTAAGGAGTATTTACAATTTATAATGTATCTCCCCATAAGTAAATTACAATATGAGAGGTCACTCATAATATTTCTTAAATGTTTAAATCTTCATACCCTTCACGGGCCTCGTGGAGCTAGGGCAGCACTGCATCTAATATAGCTTTCATTTGTGGAATCAGGGCAGCACTGCATCCAATACAGCTTCCAATATAGCTTTCATTGGCTTCAGAGCTCAGAACCTTTAGGCGAAATAATATCGAAAATTGAACAAATAAATTCATTTCACTATTAACTTAGATTATTTTGGAAATGGTAACATCACTTTCGGTGCATGTACACCTAAAAAATTTCTATACATAATTGTCGCCTTTTCATGTGAACCAAAATCAATAGCACAGCGAGTACAAATGAAAACTAAAGTGCGTGGGGGAGGTTCGTGGTCTTGTCACCAATGAGAGATTCCTCAGGGCCATTGCTGCACAAGTAAACCAAATAGAGTCAAAAGTGGAAGAGAAGAAATGGCCAATATAAAATCGATTAAGATGTATGGTCAAAACATTACCTGAGATAGCTCAGTGCAGACATTCGGTAGAGACACGTGAACACTAGAACATGCAACCCAATGGTGTAGAAAAATGCAAAAGTTCGAGCATACCTGCAGTAGTCATTAATTACTATGCTATGCCGAAATTAAAAGGAAGAAATTAGGTTGCATTACAGGTGCTAAGCAAAGAGAAAAAAAAAAGAAAAAATAAATGAAGAGACATGGATGAAGACAACCATACTGATTGCTTCTTTTGCATGCTAGTCAATATCCAATCATTAAGAAAATAACAATAAAGCGGTGGAAATTCTATGAAACTTGATGAAGAAAATAAGATCATACTTGTTGCCGAGAAGGAAGCGTCCGCTGCTAAGTGTGATACGATCTCTGAATCCTAAATCCTTGTACCTTTGATCCCTTTCCTGATTCAGAAGAAATAAAACTGTTTAGTGCATGGGATCAAGTAAAAATATGACATAAAAAGCACATAAATGGATGTGATGCTGACATAACTTTTAAAATGAACTTCAGAAATGTTAACAATGATGCCTATTATAAGGATCCAAAGCTATTGATTATGAAGTAGATATAATTACTATGCTTCAACAAACCAATCCCATGACATTCTTTCACTCCACAGGACAGGCACAAATGATTTAGTTCGAAGATTGTCGCACCTCCGTAAACAATAATTTACAGTCAGTCTGTATGAGATTCCATTGAATAAAAAAAAGGTTTTACACGATAAATATATGATGAAAAATCACCAAAGTTTATCAAAGATTAAAATTAACACCTATACTTAACGAGCAAGGGGAAGAAAACTCGGTAGATATGAAGCAGCACAAAACTTTAATGCAAGAATTCTCCACAAATACAAGCACACTGTGCGTACTCTCTGCAGTTTCAATAATTGGACAGAACACCATCCCTAATCATCATCTGTAGGTTACAATTTTAGCAAACAAGCTCAGTTTTAACTACCTTTTTTGAGAATGCTGCAAAAGGATTGATATCGTCCTCATATATCTTCTTATACTTAGATTCAACATCTGAGGTAAACCCACTTTCAAGATCCTCCACATGCTGTGAAAAGAGCAAATATATATATATATATTAAAAAAAAATGAAGCTTCAAGACGACAATGATAACATGTAAAGAAAAACAGATATTCAGAAAAGATACCTTCTTTGATCCTCTAGAAACTACTTTCTCGAGATTGTAATCCTGGACATAACGGATCTTTCCATATAATTTGACATTATCAGCTTTGGATTTCTCAAGTTCCACTGTTAGTGAACTTATTTTCTCCTTTAACTGCCTTATTTCCTGAAACATTGAGAAATTTCAGCTAAGGTCACTGAATCATTAACAAACTGAATACCTTAACTTGCAGTCAACCAAACGAAACAGGAAAAGAAAACAAAGAAGCCTTCAAAAGGCAAGCATCTGCAAAAAGTGTAATTAGCAAACCTCTTCTGTCTCTCGCAAACGTGCCCTGAATCGATCTCGCTGATTGCAGATCACTTTCAGCATTGAGCTTTGGTCTTGATCTGATGAAACATGCTTCTGATCTGTTTTCTGATGAACAGATGGAGCAAATTAATAAGATACATGAAACGGATTGAAGAACCTATTTTGAAATTAATTCATTTGTACATTGCAAAATGTACTTGTATTCATACTGTAACATAATGTTCATGCAAAAAGCATTAAATTCAACTAATGAGTTCTTTTTTCCCCTTTCATTTAACACCAGCTCCATGTATGCCCCTGAACAAAGTGACCTCTGTTCTCCTAACAGGAAAACCATGTCACTGCCTGATGATCACCGGGGATAACAAACATTGACAGTCTTCACTGCACAAAAATTTTTAAAAAAGAGTTAATTAGTGTTCCTAGTGTCTAATAACACCCTTTTCTGGATGAACCTTCCTTCCCCTCCTAAAAGAAAGGCCTATTAAGTCCTTCAAGCTAATACAGCAGTCAGAATCATCACTAGAATCCTGTGGACACTGAAAACTTGATCATGATATCTCACTTTCAAAATTATATTGGTTATATACAATTTTTAACTTTGAATGATTAGGAATGTCTAAGCATTCGTAAACTATTCAGCGTGCACATCACCATTGCAACTCTATAGTATTTCCGGATGATACCGGCTTGATTCAGAATATCCATTTCACAGTGAAGCCTTGTTTCTTTGGAACATACACACCATGAGTTACACCAATAAATGGGGAGTAGCAAACAAATGAGAAGTACCTCAGACTGCTCAACCCCCCCTGCCTCTGAAAAATCCCAATCATCAAACAAGGTACCTTTGCGATCTTTGGAACTATAACCCTGCATTAGAAGAAGAACAACTAAGATACAGACAAAGACCCAGTCTACAATAAATTCCGAAGGTTTCAGATTTAGATAAAACAGATTAACAGAGAGCAAATGAATATAAATATCTAAGATGCAGATTTATCCGTTCACATGCATGTGTTGTGTGCATAAGTGTGCATGTTCCTTTCTACATAATATATAATTCATTTGAATATTTACTTCTTAAATGTCCAAAAATTCATATCTAATACAATACTCTCAACCGAACAAAAAAAAAAAAAAAAAGAAGACGAATGCCACAGAAATTGATATCTTGATATTAAACACAGCTGTCAAGACATCAACAAACTCTCAGCGAATAAGTGACATTTTGAGATCCAGACCTTCAAAATATCATCTTCCAACTTCTGTATCAATTTTTCTTGTTCGTTAACCTTCGCTGTGAGTTCTTTTATCTTTGCCTCAGCTGTTTCCAATAAGGATGTTTTCTCAGAAAGTTTCATCTGCAATTGGGGAAAACACACAAGTTTAAGACAGATCAAAAAATTAATGTATAACCACTCTCAAAATATTTCCAAAATAAGGATAATAACCACATCCAAAGACATAAAAGTCTGAGTAGTTTCTTAGTTTGTGGCATGTAGATAATAATCTATACATATGTCCATGTTCAAAGATAACCAGACAAAAAGATGTAATAATTAACAAAATTTACTTCAGAGACTTCACACCTTCAATTGTGTGAGCTCATGCTCCATTTTCCTGTTTTTATCAAGAAGAAGCGACTCCATCTTGCTCATCTCCTCCCCACTGGTAGCTACTTCCCAATCTTCAGCCTCAATTGAATTGTAACCCACTGCCTATACATGTAAAAATGTAGATATATATATAAATTAACCAGAACACACTGGATTACTTTGTCGGAGAGGAGAAGAGACCTCCCCCATCTCAAAATCTCAGTCCCTGGTGAAGGTGGGATATGATCCCAATACCACCAAGAGTTTATCAACTAAGCTAGTTGGCACCTTTTCAAAAAACGTTAATGGGAGCAAAAGGAAATAAAAAGAATGACAATAGTGTCTGCAAAGTGAACATCATGGCACAATTCATACACATAATTTCTATAACAATCAACAGGTACAATATCTTTTTATTTAAGGAAAAGTGAAAAAGAGCAATAAAATATAAAATCACCCATGTCTAACAATTTAAAGAGGCATAATAACAACAGTGATTTCCATAAAGCTTACTGCTGCAAGAGGTTAACAAATCACCCTAGCAGTAAACTATAACACAATATGAAGAGTTAAAAAGATAGCTTAAGTGGAAACAACATCGTCGATTGTTGAGACTACATCGTTGATTGTTCCTAAACTACAACGATCAAAGAGAACTTGCAAACTAATAAGAAAGACTTTACACCAATCTTTAAATCCCACCCAAGTATTTACTTCAATTCCAACTCAATTTTATGCAGTCTAACAAAGTGGCCATCCAGCATATTGAAATTGGTTGGAGTGGAGTTGCATAACTAGCAAGAAGCTGTTCAAACTTTATCCAGTGCAAGTTGAACTTTCCCAACTATCAAAAGGGTAAGAAACTATACATAATGAAAGCATGAGAAAGACTATAATTCATGAAGTTAAAATAACAATCAGTGGTGCTTTAACCAAAAATGATCCAGGGGGAGATCTAGATGAGTCACCAAAAGATATAGGGAGAGAGACTGCACCTGCAGAATTTTCACTTTTTTACGCAAATCATCAACCAATTTTTCTGTTGGCCTTGCTTGAAGCTCTTTCTTCATCTCCTCAATGGCAGCTTCCTAGTTTAAAGGAGGCAAAGGCAAGCAGGGAAGAAGCAACAGGGAATCATTGACATCAAAATCAGAAGCAAGGTGAGAAAGAAACCCGTACAAAAGACAAATGACAACAGGCACTTGACAAATTAACCCCAAAATGCAAGTAACAAGGCATTGACCCATGTTCTTCAAATTCAAAGCATTGATGCATCTGAAAATTATCTTCCTAATTATACATAAAAAAACTACTGAAAAAAGGGAAATTACATGACATGTCAAACAACATTAATGAATCTCTAAACCTCTGACCTTCTAAGAACCATGAGACGAAATTTCATATCACAACAAATAAAACAGAGATGAAATCAGGGGCGTCAGCTTAAGCAAAGAATCTCTAGTGAACCTCTAACCTTCTAAGAATCATGAGACAGAGCTTCGTACCACAAAAATAAAAAAGAGGCGAAATGAGGGTCCTGAGAATAAGCAAAGACTTCTAGCTATTGAAAAGTTGATTCTGTGTTATAACACAACGATTATTGTTTCTCATAAAAGAAAAACATAACAACTATTGTTTTGAGCACCAACTCTCAAGCTAATGAAGCAAAAGCCAAAAGTTCATTCGCATCAGCTATACCTCCTTCTCCAAAATCAGCTACAAACATCTAATATTGCTGTCAAACCAAGCCCTCATGACCATCCAACCATTGTGACCACTCCACATCTCATATATAAAACAGAACCATGTCCATCCTTCTTTGTTCCAACACATATCAAACAAAGCTACAAACAGCTGTCTCATGGAAAGTTTCCTTTCTAACCAGTAGCCAACAAGATGGTATCACGACCAAAGCCCAGCGTGCCCAAAGTGATAGCAAACTAATCTCTGAGAGAAAATGAATATTTACCTATAACATTAGCGCTTACTTCTAGCACTGCACTATCCACCACAACACTACCATGTGATTGGCCCTCATCTTACTAAGTGGAATTTCCCTTTGAAGACTAAGATCGCACTAGAATTTTAGCCCACACAATTTCATGCTAGAGTCCCATATAAGATGAAAAAGCAATTTTAATAGAGACAATAAGACTGTAGAATGCATTATAGAGGCAGAAAGACATTTTTGCATGCACCTGCTTATTAGTACTCAAACAACATCTAAAAATACATTAATGTAATTAGAGTAGCAGACTTCATGAATGTCTAACTTTTATGACCAATGAGATCTCTATAATGGAGCAGTATATGACAAGCCTGATCATCAACGACCTAAGGAAAAGAGTATCCATGAGAAAGAAATAAGATTACATGCATTAAACTTTTCTGAAGAAGATTAACTGCTGACCATTAAAATCACCATAGCAATAAAGTTTGTACCTTTTCATTGAGCAACAAATTCAATTTCTTGATCTCAATCACATGTTGCTCTCGCTCATTTGATAAGGTGGTCTCAATGTTGTGAAGTTCCATATTCAGCTCGGAGATTATCTTCTCTTTGGCACTTAAAGAATTCTCAAGGACACTAGTCGAATCAAGATTATCACTGTCCAAAGCAGGTCAACAGAATATCAGAAAACAATTCTCCAACACAAAATACCATGAGAATAAGTATATTGCCAATGTGGCAGAGACTCCATGAACAAAATACTATAATACAAACATCCAGAACAATCCTCTAGCAGGGTGTTGTCTTCAATAAAAAAAATAGTATACAACCTTGAGTAGGAATCAGTTTAAATAGGATATGACAATTTCTTAGAAACAAGTTTCTTTTTTTTTTTTTTGGGGGGGGTGGGGGGAGGGGGGGAGAAGTAGGGGGATGGAGGCTGATATGGATTCTCCTCAAACATCACCAATTGAGCTGTCAAATTAAACACAAAGTCCTTAAAATAACCAAAATACAAGAAGAGAAAGAGATGTCCTTAACATAACAAAAAGTAAAAAGAGAGAAAGATGGTGCAATTGACATGTTGATGGATGCTGCAATAGAGCAAGTGAGTCTCAATCATGTCTGTCGATTTACGATTGCCAAAGAAAGCAAGGACCTTTTCTGTCACTAAATAATTATTTGCCCTTGTTTTATCTCCAGCTCCACTCTTTAGTTTCTATTCACTCTTTTGTGATAAACCTACTTCCTCTTTTTGTCAGATATTTTTCCTGTTTTAAGTAGTCAAAAGTGTTTTTCAGCTGAAAAACGATGGAATAAACAGCTGACAAAGTTAATTGATTATTGTAGTTCTGCTCTCATTTTTTAAAAAAAAAAATATATATTGAAAAACTACCAACTTCTGTCTTACATGAAATTATCATGTTTTAGAACCTCAAGAATGGACCTTGCTATTGTATAGCTACCACAAAAACCTGGAAAGTTCTGGTCAACTTCAATGCATAGTTGATCACAGTAAGGTATTTCACCTTTTGTGGTCTTCAGTCTCTTCATTTGCTGATTGTAATTGGGAGCGTAACAGTCCCTGCAATGACAATCAATAAGAAACTACAACTTTCAACATAAAGATTCAATTGACTGAAGCCAAAGTTTAATATGCAAATCATTACTGTACTAGATGAAGATGTTGGCATTAGACACCATATCACGAGAACACAGTACACAGCAAGACCTGATACCCGAACACTCTACAGTATCACCGGTACTTTGTGCCTTTTTTTTTCATTTTTCTTTAACGATCCACTACTCCATACTTATATGAGAAGCAAAATTTAAATGGTAAAACCTTTTTGTCTTTTTATCTTTGGCGGGTATATATCTAAAGGTTGGACGCAAAGCAACACTGCTTTCTATGCTTTACCATTGCAGGTACTGCTCAAGGGCAATGAAATAGATAAAGTGCACTCGAGTAAACAATCCCAACCATAAATATACAAAATGAGCTATCCTGATATTGTAGATGACATGAGCTCCCCACCTAGATTTAGTAGTCAAAGGCAGTAAAGGATTAGCAACAAGAGCTAAAGAATGAAACTGAGTGATCTTCTCATAACAACAATTTAGCAGGTATCAAAGACAAATGCTGACGTAAGCTGAAAATGTTGTGACCAAAGTGACTCATCCATGCAAGATATCATATCAAGAACCTCCTATTCAAGTATCATTGAATCTAAACACAGTACTACTAGTTCACCTTTTCTCTTTCAAGACTAAGAAGCCGCATTTGAGCCCGTTCTACTTCATCCATCAGAAGATTGACCTCTGACTGCTTTGCTGCCCTGTCTTCCTCTGTTATTATAGAGAAACAAGTAAATACTTGCCCAAGATAATAAACCCAAAAATAAAAAGAAATAAAGAGCAGTGGCAGCAGGAAGCTGAATATGAAGGCTCGAATAGGAGCCTGTTTTTTCCCCCTCTTTTTTGCAAGAACTAAGGATGTAGTAAACTAATAACAAATTTAGGAAAATAAATTAGAGATTCTAATTCACCATATCACCTGATTGAGCACGTAGTTCAAACAATTGGCTTTGTGCAAGTTCATGCAGCTTTTGCATATTTGAAACACTTTCTTTAGCTTGTCGTAATTGATCTTGCAAGGATTGCTCCCTACACAAAGAAATAGGTAAAATCAGGGCCTATTTGATTGTGTTATGGTTCTTTTGTTTATGAAAACCATTTTTAAAAATAATTTTTTAGAGTTGTTTTGAGAAAAAATAAAGAAAAAACTCGTCTGATAATATTATTCGAAAAACAGTTTGTTATAGTTTTTTGGATTGATTGATAATTACAATAATGCCACTAATGAAAACATGTTCTCTGTGAAAGTTAAAAACAAAACAAAAACAACCTAAAGTTGTTCTCTATTTTTTGTTTTAAAAATTAAAAAACAAAAGTGTTTTTAAAACCAACTTTTACAAAACAGTTTTATCAAACAATTTTTGTTGTTCTTTTGTTTCTAAAAACAAAAAACTGTTTTTGAATATAAAAATCAAACAGGCCCAGCCATCCAGCAAATTGAAGAGGTGTCTTGCCCAGACATCCCTATTCCTGCCAAGAGGAAATGGGCATAATATACTCAAACAGTAAAAACAAAGAAATATTTATGTTTTGCCATGCAGCAAGATGAAGATACCTCTCCTGTAAAAGCTCCAGTGTTTTCTGGTTCTCTTCAGCTAGACTACGTTGCTTGATCTCCACAACTTCTTTTATTTTTTCTTCCATCTGAATGCACATTCAAAAATAGAAAATTCTCATTGCTATCTGTATGTCATCTTAAATGAAATGATAATCTTTGTGATTCCATGTAACAAAATGTTTGCCGTATTTTTGGTCAAGTAGAATCAAATGTGAAATAAATCCTTAGGTTCCGATCATGGTTCTTCAAGTTTACATCTTACTACCATAAGAAGGCACTGTTGCAGAAAGAACCATAGTAAACTAAGCATCAATAACCTGTTGCTCTAACTGGCGGTTGCGTTCTTCAAGCCTTCTTATTGTTGCCTGCTGATTTTTCAGGTGGGTTGCCTCTGTCCTGAATTCCTCAAGCTCAAGTTTCATTTTTCGGTTCTCAGATTCCAGTTCAGACAATCTCAGATCTTGCTCCTGCAAGGTGTATATTATTCAATAGAATGTGAACGCAAGCACAACAGCCAAGCTTAAATTTGAGGAAATACAAAGGTGCACACAGCCAATGCACATGAAATGCACAAACACAAAGAGATCTTAGAACCTTCCAAGTGCAGTGATGGTTGATATATCAAAATGTATTTAGGACGCTTATAAACTACGTAGAATGAGAAGGACCTAGAATAGGTGTCAAACAAAAAAGGAAAAACACTACAAGGTGTAGTCAAAGACAACAGCAAGCCCAATCTGATTTTATCATTAGAAATTATGGATACATCACCCGGAAAGAGAGTGAGCTAGCTCATCTACAAAAATCATTGAATATACTCAAAGAATGGGAAACAGCTATAGCCTCCCACTATTACTGCTCATAGTTGTACTTCAACACTAGAGATAGGAATGGCTTGAAAGGAGTTCAGAGCCAAGATTTCACAGTTTGGATGCTTCATTTACAATATTAATTGTTTATACACTAGGTAGGCAGGTGGGAGAAATAAATAACTTGAGTATCCATCCGGTAATGGGTATAAATACATGCAGAGATGACATAATTTTCTCAGTTTTGTGTCAATAACAGAAGCTCCTTTTAATCCTTGGAGTACACATATCCAGGTCAGGTCACCCTTGATCAAGTTTTAAATCAGCTTCCTTTAATTCCAAAATCACATTCAACAGTATTGTCAATTCATTCTTGCACTATTCCTAGAATGGCAGAGGTACATTTATATTAACTTAGCAATTATTATCCAGATGTCGAAAGCAAACAATACCATAGTCAAGAAACACCTACAAATACACAGCTATCTCTCTCTCTTTCTCTGTCTCTCTCTCCGCTCTCTCTCTCTCTCTCTCTCTCTCTCTCGGTGTGTGTGTTTGTGTGACTGTGTGTGGGGTGTGTCTCATACACACACACAACCACTGATGTATGCAGATGCGCCTTCTGTATGAAAGTTGTCCATGGGCAGAAGTGTTGAAGTACAACTAATAGAATTCACAATGTTATAGGATCTTTTTCAAATGAAACAACAAACAATCAAACTAGTACTTACAGTGATGGAAGCAAGGGCAGGATAAGGATCTGGAGCCTCATAAAGTTTTTGATAGATATTAAGGAAAGCATTCTCTCCAAATTTTGCTCTCTTGGTAAGATTATCAACTTCCTCTTGATACCCCTTAAGTAAAGAATTAAACAAACTCAACTTCTCCTCAGCTGAAGCTTTTTTGAAGTCTGTTCAGAGAAGAACCAACAAGGTTAATGAAGTTTATTTTGCTTTTCATTTTAGTGGTGTCTAAGGCAAAATTGAAACAAACAGACATAGAAAGACCATACACCCCACCAAGTAGTCTCATCTACTACGCTTTTTGGTTAGCCTAATATGGAGAGTAATTTCTCTCTCATCATTTTCCAATGAGAAGCACAAATTCATTATCGTTCAAATATCATTAGAATACCTCTTGTACTCTCTGCAAGTTTCCGCCGGTTTTTCTGGCTGTTTTCCTGATTTTCAGCTATCCGAAGCCCTTGCTCATCAAGTACACTTTTTTCCTTCTCCAAATCAAATTCTGCAAAGAAGAAAAAGATGAAACTGATGAAAACTTCCAAGAAAAGAGAAGAAAAACTCTGCATATGTATAAGAATCCAATAAAAATATGTCGATTAAAGTAAACTATAACAAAAAGGCTTGGCACAAATGATTATTAGGAAAAGGAGGAAGCAGAAAAATAATAATAATTACAAAGGAAAAAATGGATATTGGAAATAGAATCTGAACTGACGTATGAATTTGAATCATTGTCATCCTAACCAACCCTAATATTTCCACAACCGTATGTGCTATAAATTCAATAGCATGAATTATCAATAATAGAATTAGAATTGTTGCACTTCCTTTAAAGAGCTAAGACAAGAATAGTCTGAAAGTGATCATATGCCTTTGTCAAACATCTAACTTTGAATCATTGTCAAGAAAAATAGAGATCAATATTACTCAAGCAGACACCTGAATTCATTTACAAGGAACAAGCCACTCTATAGTGCTACCAGTAACTATGGGTGTTCACCCAAGTTTTGTTCTCCCAGTCAATCATCCAAGGTTTATTCTCCATACCATGATCACTTCCACCTTAGTACAGGGAAAAAAATGAAAAGTTCCAAGCACAGCACCAGATTGCAAGAATCTCAAATAATTTGTAAAAAATGTGAAAGTCTAACATAATCAATTTGCTTTGAACAGAGTTCCAGTAATTACAAAAAGAAAACAAACATCTATTTTAGCCATCTCTGGATGGAACTCTGAGTTGCTTGCAACTTCATACATAGTTTCTCATTTTTTTTCTTCTTTCTATCCTCACTTCTTTAGTTCACTTTGACATGATCTTGAAAAATGATAAAAATACAGTACTATCAGCATGTTATTTCTGATTCGTGGCAACAAATAAAACCATAGAACATTAATAAACAAGTGTATCAAGTTACTCAGTCACAGAGAATAGTAAGTTAATTGAATATATCATCTAAATCTAAAGTGCAATACTTATAAACAGTAAACTGATTGTTCAAACCACTTCTAGCTACTGTAAGATTACAACAAATCAAAAGAAGAAAAGATTATTGAGAGAAGGTAGAATCAAGATTAGCCATAGTTCAAGCAACTAAAATTTCTTATGAAATTAAGTAATGATATGAGGTAATCTAACACAAAAACGAATCATAAAAGTACTCTTTTTTGTCCCTGCTATGCAACTATACACTGATTATCTGAGTACATTTTCTCTTACCAAGATCACTTCAACTATAGTCGCCAAGTTCAAACGAACAAAACCTATACACACACACACACACACACATATTTATAAAGGAACAAAAATAGTTGTATACCGAGGTACCTTTCCAGAAACTGGATACGACGGGAATGGGAGAGGAGGAAGAACCGGATTTTTCTCTGTCGGATCCACCTTGAGGAGACTCCATTTTCAGGAATTCGGATATGGAATGTGAAAAAGAAATACTAGAGTTTGTTACACTCTGAAATACTCTAAGAATTCGATTCTGCAGGGAGTAAGAATCAAGGTGCGAATGAAGCGATAATTTCCTAAGATTTTGCGCTCCGGAGACAGATCTGATGGAGCTGCAGGTCTCTCTTTCTTTATTTCTTTTTCGATGGGTTTTTTGCTCTTCAAGTCGTTTTTCTGCTGTGGTTAAATAGGTTATTGTGTGCTGGCTTTCCTTCACCGGGCCTGAAAATGAGATTGGGCTGGACGCAAACACAGCCTTAAATCGGCCGACCGAAAACTAAAAGCCACAGTATTCGCTCTCTTTATCTCCTCCCTTCTATTTAAAATTACTATTTTAAAGAAAATGTACTTGCCTTGTACTGTTCAAAATGGCATAAACCTATATGTTTGTTTATTTTTGCTAGGTTTCTTGGCTTAGCTTCTCAAATAAATTTAAAAAAATCACTTAAAAATATTTTTTTACCAAAATTAATTTCAATAGTAAAAGTTTAATGTTTTAATCAATTTGTAGCTTTGAAAACATTTAGTTATAATATTAAAATTTAAAAATATCTCAACCATTAAAGATGTTTAATGTGGGAAAAAAATAATGAATAGTATTATGAACTCTTTAAGTTAAGATTTAGTGTCAATATGTATATATACTAGGGCATGGTATTCCACCATAACTTTCGTCACCTAATTCAATGAGCATTTGGAATAAAATATAGGAAAAGCCATTGCACTCGAACATGTCTAAAAGAGCATTGATCTAGTCCTGAAACAAAAGAGGAGTTGTCCACATACACTATCCCACTCACTCATGGAATGACACCCTAGTTGTATTTCTATAATGGAATTAGAGCTATCATTTTTCACAATAAGTTGCCTTCCATTTTATTTTAGAACTATTTTCAATCCATACTAAATAGATAATAGCATGGCCTGTACAAGAAAAGAGACTCTCAGAATAGATTTGATAGCACATACATGTACCATTTCGGTTTCATTCTTTATTACCACATCTAGTTTTGCTTTTTTACTGTACTTATTGAAGGAGGCATCTATATTAAGCTTGACAAGACCAGCTTGTGGAGGTTGCCATTGTATACATATTAATGTAGCTACTGGTCAAGTTTTCACCACTTTGGCTCTCTCGATTAACCTTAGTGCCACCAAAAGCATAGTAGTTGGTAGATCACATATTTGATCGTGAACCACTTTATTCTTGTTAAACTATAGCCCCTTGCATACAGTGAAAAATGTGTTTATTTATTAGTAAAAAATTATAAACTAAAGTTTCACATTAAAAATCTAACAAAAATATAAGTTTTAAATATATATATATATATTATAAATAACAATTAGAGATCATAAATAAAATATAAATTTTTTTCATGTAATTAACTCATAAATTTGATTTAAAATAAGATTCATAATTTAACTCATAGGAACAATGAATCGGATTTGATTTTTACAACATTACTGACTTATGAATTAACATAAAAGGCTATTTGAGCTAATTTATATGATAAAAGTTATTGTACTTAAAATTTGGTTTTTGATTATATAGATATAATAATGTTTTACATTATTCACAGAAGTTTTGATTTAATAATTTTTGTTTTATAAATAACAATTTTAATGTTTTACATTTAATTATTTAAGGATTGATTATATTAATGGGTATACATTTTACTCAGTTTTAAATTGAGACCTACAAAAAAATTATATCTATTAGATACTTACATTTTTGTTAGATTTTTAATGTGAAACTTTCATCTATAATTTTTATTAATATTAATGGTTTTATGCACACATGTGATTTGTATACGGTTTTTATTTGTGTAATTATCTAAATACTCCTTTGAAACATTATCAAAACAAATAAATTTTTTTTCCTAACAAATTTTAAAAAAACATGTAAAATATAAATATTTAAATAAAACAAAAATATTTTATTTATTTTAATAATATTTAAAAAGATGTTAAGATAATTATACAAATAACAATTATATGCACATTATATAAAATATAAAATCATTAATATTAACAAAAATAATAAACGAAAGTTTCATGTCAAAAATCCAACAAAAAAATGTAAGTCTCAAATTGATACAATTTTTTTTATAAATCTCGATTTAAAATTATAAATGAAATTCATGTCTTCTTTATGCAATTAATCTATTATTTAATATTTCATCTTCAAGTCAACTTCAATAAGCCTCTCAAGCATGATCTCTACTTTCCACATGTCCGATGTGATTTTGAAAACATTGAATTTAAGGAGTTGGACCTTATAATTTTCTCCCACCACATTTATAAATTTACCCTGAATTTAATACATGAAGAACTTGTAAAGCAATAAGGATGAGGGAAAACAGGCGAGTAAATGCAACAAAACCATATGGATAATAGAATGTTTGACTTATCGAATCATCCATCTTTTATTGTACGCATGGAATAATTGTTATAGTCATAATTTTTATTTTTTTTAAAAAAAGATATTTTACTAACTTGTGCTCGTTAATTTTTTAAAAATAAATTTTTGAAAATAATTTTTATGTTAATATAACAATTCATTTTGTTATCATATGTCAACTTTTTTTAAAGATCAACATAATTCAAATTTAGAAAAGATTTAATTATTTTTTAAAATCTTATATCAAATATATAAAATCTTAATTTTACATAAACATCGAAAAATTCCATCCTACATGTTAAGATTTCTATTAGATATTTCAATTCATGACACTAATTCACTCCTTAAATTTTAATTACAATTATAATAATAAAAATGATTCAATTTATTAAAAAAAAAGCTAAAATTTCTTTCTAAGAGAAAATGCAAGGATGCAAGGAACAATTCATATTAGCTGATTTTGTCTAGTTGGTAATGCTACTTGAAAACAACCTAGGATTCAAATTTGTACAGGTAGAGGTGGATGTCTGTAAATGAAGTTTAAAAAAGAAAAAATTAGCAAGATAAAACAAAAATTAAGCGTTTGTTGTGATGTAATTACGGTACCCTCCAATGTTTAAGTCAATAGAAAATTGGACAAATTTATTATGAATGAATAAGGTATTTTATAGTCAATTTGAAAGGTAAATTGATCATTTTGATCAAATATGATTTGATCTTATTTTGATAGATGAGATATCGATCAGTATTTCCTCTAAATAAAGTAGTTGATTTTTTGATCTTCTGACATCGATCGTTTTATTTATCCATTATCAATATATTATAAGATCTCATTGATGACATTATTGCCATGCTGACACTCCAATCACTTTGACTTTGTTAATAATATCCAACGTTATAACTTTTAATTATTTTTTTTAGGTCTAGTTATGATTAGTTGAGAATACATTTTTTTAAACTAATTAGATTTTTACTAAATTGTGTATTATAAATTTTTTTCGTATAATTAAGTCTGGTCTAAATTTAATGACATTAGTTAAAAATAAAAGAAATAGGTAAAAATTAAGATGAATCACTTAAAAAAAAAAATGATCGTATAGTGACGGAGTTCACAAGTTAAGTATCACACAGGTTGGCCTCCTTGTTTTGAAACCCAAAAAGGGATCAAGTTGACACTAAACTATTTGCCTATATTCCTTGCTTAATTTTCTGATCATTTTAAGCTGCTCGGCATGATCTCCCAAGATATACAGACATATATATTTTGGTAACAATATTAGGGTATACTCAACCAGCTAGCTGTATATGTTTACTCCAACAACATTTATTTAAAAACTATTGGGCAACACCCAATACCCTTTGCACGTCTCTGCATTGCAGCCTTAAATGAATAGATACACACTCATAAAACCATGCTATGTCGTTGACTCATGCTATATTTATACAGTGAATCACTTCTTAGACATCTACAGTGTTCTTTAAGCTTAAGTTTTATATATTGAATAAGTTATGTATAAAACTCATCAGAAATTTATGTAAGAGAATAATATAATTTTTTCAAATATATATGGTTTCACGATCCGAACATGATTCTTATAAGAGACGTAACCTCAAAGTTGACATTGACTTGTTTTATGGACACCCTCTTGTTGTCTGTATTTTCTCTTAATAATGGAATCAATTGTATTATACTGTTCGATTAATAATTACTGATCATGTGCTGCTTCAAATTCATAATTATATGTGTTCTACAAGAAGCAGAATACGCTCGTTTCTTCTACTTATGATACATGTTTTAACTTTCAAATTTGACATCATTTAAAAATCAATCTAATAAAAAAGAAAATATAATAAATGATCAAACTTTGTGATTTTTACGTAACTTTGGAATTACTCCACTAATTAGTAGATAAGAAGGAATCACTCTTTACACATGTATAAACATATCTTAGAAGTGTGACAAAATTCATAATAAATCACATCTAAAACAGATAAATATTTACGTATAATTTAAGATCGAAGCAACATCGATCAATGGTGGATAATAGCTTATGAAATTATCTTCACATATTAATTTTCTCTATCATGATAGCATGCATTAAGTAGTAAGTCCTTGATGTTTCCTACTTAGTCTTTGCAATTGATTAATAATAACACGCTTTCTTCTGTCTTCTTTAGAGTAAAAATCAAGGCATAGTATCCTTAATTGGCATATTCAGACCAAAGGGATTAATCTTTGAAATCTGTTCCATAACAGGCCAGTAAGCTTTTAATTTCCATGCCGGCCACTCAAGCTATATCAACGCCCACATGATTGAGCTTTGCTAGTCGTTTTGCAGAGAGTCAAGTCTTTATTGAGCAAGTTGCAGTCAAAGTAAACCCTCGCTAATTAGCTCCTTCACTTTCCGTTCATGATCACCATAATATCAACTCTACCCACCAAAGAAATGTTTCAATATTGTTTGCTACTGTTTGTTGCCGAGTTCATACTGCATCTGTATATGCTCTCTTTTTTTTTTCTCCGTAATTTGGTACAACTTGTTGGATAATTTATTTGCCTTTTCTTTCTTCCTTTTCGGCATAAGAAATTGAAATTCCTATTTTGGTTGGAAATTAATTGTGTATAGCTTGGTTTATACAAGTTGCGTCCTTGTCAACCTCTCTTTCCTCTATAAAGCTCTCTGTATTTAGCACCAAGTATCTTCTCTCTTTCTCTCTCTCTCTCTCTCTCTGTGAATCAAGCTAAGCTAAGAGGTCTGGTGCAAGGCCAAATGGGGCGGCCTGAAGGAGTTCCTTCACTGTCTCAACCGGGACATGACATGCAGCCTCAAGAATACCATTATGGATCAGTAGCAGATGAAGCCACTCATGTTGTTCATGATGAATTCTCGGCACCAGCTCATGAAACTCACTACTTTATGGACCAAAACCAGCTTCAGCAGCCATTGCCAAATGATCAACAAGCTCAACACCAACAGCTCCAGCCACCCCAAGCACAACAGCAACAACCTTTTGCAGCGCCTCAGTACCCCCCACCACAGCCCAACAGCCAGGCCTTCACTCCTCAACCGGCTCAGGCCACACAGTTCCCACCACAAAACAGTCCAGTTTATCCCAACGGCATCAATCAGCCTGCCACCTACCCCCGACAACAAAACGCTGTTCATTTCCCACCGGAAAATGGCCCGATCCAGGCTGTGAATTACCCACCAAATTCGATGCCCGTCCAGCCAACTCCAGCGAGCTATCCTCCACCTCAGGTTGGCTTCCAGGCTCCTCAGGCGGTGCCATTTCCTCCACAAAATGGAGCACCTGGGGGATTTGTGGGCATACCACCTTCACCTCACAAGCACCAACTTCCTCGTCAGGGTATTCCTGCACAAGGGATGCCAGTGCCACAGCCACAGCACATGCAAGTCGCTGTTGGCAATAATGAGCCTTGGGCCACAGGGCTATTCGATTGCATGGACGATCCAATGAATGGTAACTGTCTTTATGAATCCTTAAGGAAACATGTACCTCATCTACTCTGGTATTCCTCAGTATCTTTTTATATGCAAAATGAGATGAAACTAATTGTCTTTACCATGTTTCAGCTCTGACAACAGCCTTGTTCCCTTGCTTGACATTCGGCCAGATAGCTGAGATTGTTGACAGCGGCAGCACCTGTAAGTGAAAAGATCTTTCTACTCTTACCATGTCACCCTTCACCATCCACCATGCACATATACTTTCATTGAGATAATTCGATGTTGGATTAGATCTAAAAGGATGCTGTGTTTTCTGGGTGTCATGCAGCATGTGGAACCAGCGGGATGCTGTATGGTGCGATCGCCTTTTGCATTGCATTACCCTGCTTAATGTCATGCACCTATCGGACGAAGCTCAGGAACAAGTTTGGCCTGGTTGAGGCACCGGCACCAGACTGGGTCGCTCACTTTCTCTTTGAACCCTGTGCTCTTTGTCAAGAATACAGAGAGCTTCAACGAAGAGGCTGGGATCCGACCATAGGTAAAGATCAATACTTCTATGACACTTGTATTAGCTTGATGGGTACAGATGCTTGACATTGAAGGCTTATATATTAATTCCATTTTAACACCAAAAGCCTTCTACAAACTTTAATGTGAATTCATTAGATTCTCCGTTGAATCACCTCGTGGGTGTTGTTTTCCGCAGGATGGCAAGGAAATTTATCCAGGAAAGCAGTTCAACAGCAGCAAGTTCAGATGGTGCCCCCAACGAACCAACAAATGATGGGTTGATGAAGAAATTGATCTAAAGCAATGCTTTCTGTCCAGTTGGATATCTCTTACTTTTTTGGCGTTAGCTTTTCCTTCATTTTACGTTCCTGCTTTTTATGCTCCTCAAGTATTTCGACAGTTCCCGTCTGAGTAATTTGCTTCTTGTAATTGTCAATGGAGAAAATGGTGTCTCTCTGTGTAAGCTAGTGGGAATGCTTTGACTTAATGGTTAGTAGATGCCTTTGCATAAAAGAAATAATAAGCTTCAATCTGAAAACTGCAACAACATTAAACTGTGTAATTTTTTTTATTAATAATTATTCAAAAATCAGTGTAATTAAAATTTTTGTACTTAAAATATTTTATTAATGGTAATAGTTTTATTATTAAATATCAATATAAATATTATTGATATAAATCAAATTACAAATTTATTAAAATAATTAATAATTATTATTAAAAAATTATAAATGATTACATATCACTGTTAAAATACACAAGTTAGTAATATAAAAAGTTTCATAATTTTCTTAAATTTTAAAAATATTTTTAAAAATTTTTAATTTTTTAATAATATAAAATCTCAAAAAAATAATTTTGATACTCAAAAAAATTATAATTTTTTTTATAATGGTAGTTTATATATATATATATATATATGTTTGCATCTGTGAAAAATTCTAAGTCAAATTTATTCTACAAAATTAAAGACAAAGATTGATTTAAACCAAATTAATATTTCCTATGTAAAATTGGTTTACAAAAATACAAAACTTTGATTAAAAAATGAGAATATATGCATAAATACAAAATTAATGTACATTAAAAATAAAAATATAATAAATAAATTTGATGAAATGTCATACATAGCTCAAGGTTGACTTTCCAAAATTCAAATTAGGGTTAATTAGTAACCTATATCTTCTCCTAAAATTTTAAAAAATTAATATACAATTCGGATATTTAATATAATATAATATAAATAAATAAAAACTATCAAGAAAAAATAAAATTTTTACAAAAATATAATGTACACATAATATATATTTTTTATATAAAAATTATCCAAAATAATTTGAAGACGATAGCGTAAAATCACAATAATGGAAGTGAATAGGCTACTTTAACAGGTCATTGAGAGAGGTACATAGAGATAACAAAAATTTCGATGTAAAAGAAGAAGAAAGCATAAGAGAAGGAAAGACAAAGTGGAAGAAAATAGGAACCTGATGATTCAGATTGTTTCTTACAATTTTTTTGTTAAAATTTAGGTAGCTCTTTCTCAAGTTTATTAAGTTTCATCACTAACTTGAATTACTAAGGTTTGGTTCTCGTTGCAAACCTTTGAAGAAAGATGACTTTACGATCATGCAGTGCATCAAAAAATTCAAGCAAATCTACAATTCTCTTGTAGCCATAGGAGTGCTTGTATCACATCAAGATAAATTGATTTAATTGTTTGGTAGTTTAGATAAAGATTACAATTCCTTTTTCACCTCTATTCACAGCTACTCTGATAATCCTCTTATAGACGAGATTATAATCTTTTAATTAGACATATTTATTCTTTACTCTTAGCCTGTTAGGAAAACCTTAAGGCTTACCTACTTTCTCTTCTTGAAAAATCATTTATGAATCCCATTAGTACTATTTTAAATGATAATGTCAAATTTAAGGCAAATTTGGTCACACAGCTAATATCTGCTATCATCGGTTGAATACGAACTATCAACGCTCTCCTTTTAATTCATTCAATACCATGATGCTTTCTTATACTAATTTCCTCTTAGTATATGTTCTCTTCCCATACAACCTCTAGCTATACCCCAAAGTGTTGTTGCCCTTACATGTTTTATGGATTCAAGGGCTATTCATTACTTTATACTAAATCATAACTTACTTGATACAGTGACACTATTCACTGCATCATACGAAGTTCAAGTTGGAGATGGTAAGAAATTGTTAACTGCACATGTTTGGTCACTACTTATAATACTTCTTTAGCTTTTCATCATATTCTCCATATTCCTGCTAGTTTAAATAAATTAATCAGTGTCACTAAGTTATGTAGAGATAATAGGACATTTGTAGAAATTTATTGTGATTACTTTCTTGTGAGAGATCAAGTCACCAAAACAATTTTGCTCTAGGGAATCATTGCTCCAATTTTATCTATGGAGAAACTAATTAAGTTTGTTAGCATTGTAGGCTATATCAAGTTTAGTGAGAATGAAGCATTCCAATGATGCAATGATAGAGTGTTAGGAAATGGAAAAGGAGACTTAGATGATAGAAATAGAGTTTTACACAAGGGTGGAACATAGTTTAGAGAGGTGAAGTTGTATATTGAAAAGGAAGTCTTAGATGTACTTCGATTGGGTGAGAAATAGATCACAATTTAAGCAACAAGCCTCAATATCGAAGAAGTAGTGCAAAGAGCTAAGGTTCTAGAGGGCAAATCAATGATGAAGATGCAAATTAAATAAAGAGAGAGATGAAAGTATAGTTGTTACTAGTGACTAGTATGTCATTAACATATATTAATATGTAGATGGAGTCGTAACCAGAGAATGTAATAAGATAAAGAGTTATTTGCTTTAAAGTTATGAAACTCCAATAAAGCAAGGTGAGTCGAAGCTATTGAACCAAGCACGATACCTTATTTTGTTGGGAATTTGACAATTAAATCTCTAGTTGATGGATCAAATATAAAATCTCTAAAATCTGAAAGCAATAATAATAAAATAAAAAAATATTAAACAATCACAAAAAACAAGATTTATGATTATTCACCCTCAATTAAAAGTTACATCCACTTTGCAGCCACTATAAAAAATCTTTTAACTATGAAAATAGATTATAAGAAAAATAAGTATTTTTTAATTTTTCTTTTATTATAATAAATCTCTAGAACTCTCACCCACTCCCTCTATTGTGTTTACATGGGTAAGAATTCTTTTTTTATTTAATAAAGCCCAAAGCTAATAATACATATGTAAAAACTCCAAAATACCCTTCTAAGTAAATTTATCTTCACATATACTCAACAATATCCCACTTGGAGACTAATTCATTATCTCAATTGTTTCTTCCACTTGCAATAACCATGACTCCTCAATCAATGGCTGAGAAGTCCTACTGAAGTTGTAGCTGGATTTTGATCTTTTTAAGTAATAAGACACCATCTTCTAAAGTTGATCTTATGAATTGATACTTGACTTATATATACTTTGTTTTAACATGACACACAAGGTTTTTTGCCAAATAAATGGCACTTTGGCTGTCATAGTGCAACATACGCTTTTCAAACTTGTGCTCCAGCTCATTCAAGAAAGATAATAACCATATCATTTCTTTGTTTGCTTTTATAAGAGCAATATATTGAACTTCTATGGTAGAAAGTACAACGATCTTTTGTACTTTAGACATATAACTAATTACAGTATCACCCAATGTGTAAACATACCTTGTAGTATTTTTTTTACTATCTATATCATCGACTGTATCAGCATTAATATAACCATGCAAACTCATATCTGACAGTGCTTTTTAAATACCTAAAAATCCATTTAACTATTTCCTAATGTTGTTTTTCTGGATTGCTCATGTACCTGCTAACAACTCCCACTGTATGTGTTATGCTTGGTCTTGTACATATTGTGGCATACATTAAACTTCTAATAACAAAAGTATAAGCATTCTACCCTATATGCAATCTAATCATCAATTGAAGGAAATTAACTCTTAGATAGCCTGAAGTGACTAGCTAAAGGTGTATTCATTGGTTTGTCATAATTCATTCTGAATCTAGGAAGCACCTTATTGATATATTTTTTCTAAGATAGCTTGAGAATTATTTTTTTTAGTAATTCTCATCCCAAGAATTTGTTTTTAACAGAACCCAAATCTTTCATAGCAAATTTCTTTGAAAGCTTATTCTTTAATTTTTTTATCTCATACAAATTAGTTTCTACAATTAACATATCATCAACATATAACAATAGTATAATGTAAGAGTTATCATACCTTTTAACATAACAACAATGATCTGCTTGGCATCTTAAGAAACCATTATCACCCATGAAGTTGTTAAACTTTTTATACCATTATTTAGAATCTTGTTTTAACCATACAAACTTTTTATAAGTTTGCATAACATTTTCTCCTTATCTTTAGCTTCAAATCCCTGTGAATCAGCATAAAGAAAAGCTGTTTTTACATATATTTACTGCAGATACAAATCTTTCTAAGCCACTAATCTAAGGATTATTCTAATTATAGTCAACTTAACCAATGGAGAGAAAATCTCTGTATATTCAATATCTTCCTTTTGTTGAAAGCCTTTAACTACTAACTTTGCTTTTTACTGCTTGCTACCATCATGTTCTTTTTTTATTCAGTAAATCCATTTATTCTACAAAGTCTTTTTTCTTTATGGTAGTTCTGCCAACTCCCATGTTTGATTAGTCATTAGAAAATTCATCTAATCTTTTATGGCTAACTGCCACTTAATTGATTTATCACTCTGCAAAGCTTCATCAAGGCTCTCTGATTCACCCCTATTAGTCAATAAGATGTAGTTTAACAATGGTGAAAATCTCTATGGTGGTCTCACAATCTTGAAAGATCTTCTCACTTCTGTCACAAGAATGATTGTATTTACCTCAAGAGTCATACTTTCTTGATTTTTCTCAGTAATGTCACCTTTTAACTTCTTGAGTATTCTGTTGCAACTGAGTGACTGACATGTCTCTCAAATGGATTACTTCAGGCTTTTTTACCTCAGAATTTGTTACTTCTGAACTCTTGTCTAAACTATCTTTGTACAGGATCTACTCATTGAAGATTACATCCTTGCTTCTAATGATCTTTTTGTTTTGGCTATCCCAGAAATGATAACTAAACTCATTGTCACCATATCTAATAAAAAAATATTTTTTTTTTGATTTAGATTCAAGTTTACCTCTAACAGTAGCATTAATATGAATATATCATAAGCAACCAAATATTCTTAAAAAAGACAGATTTACGTTTTTACCACTCCGAACCTCCTCAAGTAGTTTGCAGTCCAAAGAAACTGAAGGACCCTTATTGACTAGATAGGCTGCAATGTTAACTGCATCTACCTAAAATACTTTAGGCAACCCTACATGTATTCTCATACTCCTAGCACGCTCATTTAATGTCCTCTTGATCCTTATTGTAATACCATTATGCTGAGGTGTCCCTAGAATAGTCTTTTCTATCTTAATCCCATTGTTAGCACAAAATTATTTGAAATCCCCATTAATGTATTCTCCATCATTATCAAATCTCAAACCCTTATCCTTAAGAATGGTTTCATTCTCAATCATAGTTTTTCATTTTCTAAAAGTATTAAACACATCAGATTTATTCTTCAAAAAATAAATCCATACCTTTTTGGTTGAGTCATCAATGAAAGTTGTATAGTAGTTAGATCTTCCAATAGATTCACATTTGAAGGCCCCCATACATCTGTATGAACTAATTCTAGTTTTTTTTACTTCAAGCACTTTCCTGCTTTAAAGAAAATGACTTTTTTTGTTTGTCAATAATGCAGTTTTCACATAACTTGTGCACTGTGAATTTCAAATATAAAAAATTATCATTTGCCACCATGAACTTTATTCCCTTTTCACTCATATATCTAAGTCTGCAATGTCATAAATCAGAGTTTATACTAGTGTCAACAGTAGCCACTGGATCCTTGTAACTTGAGGTCATATAGAAAGTTTCAGAGTTACTCCCTTGAGCAACAACCATGATACCTTTGATAACTTTCAAGCATTATCATTGAAAATCACATTATACCTTTCATTATCAAGCTGTCCAATAGAAATCAGATTTTTCATCAACTTTGGCACATGTTTCACCTTTTGAATCTTTCAGATATTTTAATTTGATATCTTCAATTTTACATCACCCATACTAATAATATTCACAGCTTCTTCGTCAGTAAGATAAACTTTTTCAAAATTATCAGCAACATAATTTTTCATTACTTTGTTATATGCAGTGGTATGAAATACACCTCAGAGTTTAAAATTTAAGACTCAAGAGGACTATCAATAGGCAAAAATATGCATCATTTACCTTATTTATTACAGTATTTATAGTATTATCTTTATTTTTACCCTTTTTCTTTAATGATCGATAATCTTTCTTCATATGGCCTTTTTTCTTATAGTTTCAGTATTTCAAATTTTTTTCAGATCTGGATTTGCTTCTTTCATTCCTTAATTTAGATTTATCCTTATTGTAATTAGAATTTGTATCACTTTCTCTTTCTTTATTTTTAATATATATGGTAGAATTTGAAACTGATGTTTCACCTGAATATATTCTCCGAATCTCTTTTTCAAGAACTCGATCACGAACATCATTGAAGTTCAATTTTGAACTCCCAATAGAATTGCTAATAGTTGCTCTCATGGGTTCCCAAATATTTTGTAGTGATGCCAAAAGTATCAAGGCACGTACCTTGTCATTAAAGTTAATCTCAACAAAAAATAATTGACTGATAATAACATTAAACTCATTAAGATGAGTTGCCACAATATTACCTTCACCCATTTTTACATGAAATAACTTCTTCATAAGAAAAATTTTGTTGTTTGCTGAAGGTTTTTTATATATGTCAAATAGCACATTCATTAGCCTTGCAGTTGTTTTCTCCTTCACCACGTTGTGAGCAATATTCTTTGACAGTGTCAGCTGAATAACCCTTAGCATCTGTCTATCAAGGAGATCCCAATCACTTTTCAAAATCTTTTTAGGTTTTTGACCCAAAAGTAGTTTATGCAGCTTTTTCTCATATAGATAATCTTTGATTTGCATTCTCTAGAAGGCATAATCTGTACTATCAAACTTGATGATCCCATGTGATGAGTTTTCTTTGCTACTAATTACTTTCAATCTCAAAATTTGAAGCTCTGATACCAATTGTTGAGAATTTGATAACTAAATCTTTAGTTAATGGATCAAATATCAAATCTTTAAAACCCGAAAACAATAATAACAAAAATAAAAAGAGATTAAACAATCACAAAAATATAAGATTTATAATAATTCACCATCAATTGAAAGTACATCTACTTCGTAGTCACTGTAAAAAAAATTTTCACTATGTAAATAAATTATAAGAGAGATATTATTTTTAACTTTTTTTTATTATAATAAAACTCTAGAATGCTCACCAATTTTTTTTATTGTGTTTACATGGATAAGAATTTTTTTTATATAATAAAACTTGAAGTTAATAATATATAAAAATCTCAAAATACTATTATAAATAAATTTATTTCTATATATACTCAGCATATTTGAGGCCATAGAGTGACAAGACAAGATGAGGTTTCACTGTAACTGATTAAACTTTGAAATCTCTTCACTTGGAGTCAGTAACATAGCTAGGCAAGTTTCGATACCAACACAAGCAATGCCCACATGATTGAGCTGCGATCTTGTCCTTTCGTAGAGAGTCAAGTCTTTGTGCGCAAGTTCATTAAAGCTTCTTTGTCTTCTTTAGAGTGGAAAACAAGGCTTATTATCCTTATGGACAGAGTCAGACCGTAGCTGATTAAACTTAGAAATCTCTCCCATTTTAGCACTAAGCGTCCTTCTCTCTCGCTCTCCTTGTGTTTAGACCCAGCATAACGTGAAATAAGGTGGCACTAGTGGTGGGGATAGATGTTTATGGCCGCTTTTGCTTACTATTCCGAACCTGGCCAAATTACTGAAAGCTCTTCTTCTCTTCCCCTGTTTTTTGTACCCAAAAAAGAAAGGAAAAAAAAGACAAAAGATGCGAAAAGGACGAGCCTGAACGTGGGAATAGCAGAGTGATGGGTCAAAGGTAGGCAGCTCTGGACAGCAGGAGAGCTGCACCCGTGATTGACACGACACAGCAACAACTGAGTTAAAACTCCACCAACCATGAAGCTAATATCCCTCGTGTTGGCTAGTAGCCCCATCTGACTGGACATTAATTGTTTACTGGTAGGACTAACTAAGATGAGTAGTTTCTACTGGTAGGCGTCACTGCACATTGTTTACTTGCAGAACTAGCTTAGTGATGATCATGCTCAGACTGGTTTCTTCTTAATTGTACAGGCTGTGGCTTGCTTCAGAAGATTGGTCTAAAATTTAGAGATCAAGATCCACTTGAGATATCTAAAATTTTTGAAGAAATATTGCAAACCATGATTTAATAAACTAAATTTATTTTTTATGTAAATTTAATTGATTATAAAAATTATTTTATTTTCTTATTAAAAATTTCTAGCTGTAAAACTCCAATAAATGAAGTTTAGAACGTAATGAGAGAGAATTTCCACATTCCTTGGGTAGTGTTTGCTGTGTCAATGTCCCTTCAATTATATGTACTCACAGCAGTCCAGCTCAATTATATCGGGAAGTCCTGAAGCAGATCCATCGGTACAGTCACAACCAGGCCTTTAACATGGAAGCTCAAGAATACCACAATGGAGTAGCGGATGAAGCCACTGTTGTTCACGGTGATGAATTCTCAGCGCCAGCTTATGAAACTCATACTTCATGGACCAAAGCCAGCTTCAGCAGCCATTGCCAAATGATCCACAAGCTCAAAATCAATAACCTTTTGCGGCACAGCAGTATTCCCCAGCACAGCCCAACAATCAGGCCTTTACCCCTCCACCGGCTCAGGCCACACGGTTGCAACCAGCCTGCTACCTAAAAACGCCGCCACCCCACACTCTCCCCCCCCCGCCCGCCCAAAAAAAAAAACAAAAAACAAAGCCCTGTTCAGTTCTCACCTAAAAATGGTTCGAGACAGGCTGTGAATTACCCACCTACCCAGCCAACTCTGGTGAGCTATGCCTATGCTCTACCGGAGGGTGGCTTTCAAGCTCCTCAGGCGCTGCCATTTATGCCACAAAGTGGAGAATCTGGGTGATTTGTGCTCATACCACTAACTCACCAGCAGCAACTTCCTCATCAGGGTGGTCTCGCACAAGGGATGCCAGTGCCACTGCTACTGCCACTGCCACAGCGCATGCAAGTGGCTGTCGGAAATAATGAGCCTTGGGCAACAGGCCTATTCGATTGTATGGAAGATCCAATGAACGGTAATACTCTTTATGAATTTTTAAGAAACATGCACCTCATCAACTTTGATATGCAGAGAGACTTCCAAGACAACCTCGATGCCATGCTTTATTCTGTCTTTCATTTCCTCTTTCTTTGTATCTTTTTATACCCAAAATAAGAAGAACTAACATTAGTGAATTGTCTTTACAATGTTTCAGCTCTGATAAAAGCCTTGTTCCCTTGCTTGACATTCGGCCAGATTGGCTGAGATTGTCGACAGCGGCAACACTTGTAAGTGAAAAGATCTTACATTAACTCTTGCCATGCCACCCTCCACCATCCACCATGCACATGTACGTTCGTAGAGATCATTTCATTTTTGATTTTTATCTAAAGGACTGCTATGTTTTCTAAGTGTCACACGGCATGTTGGACTAGTGGGATGTTGTATGCTGCGATGGCCTTACTCATAAAATTGCCATGTGTAATATCATGCACCTATCGGACGAAGCTCAGGAACAAGTTTGGCCTTGCTGAGGCACGGGCACCGGACTGGATCACTCACTTTCTCTGTGATTATTGTGCTTTTTTGTCAAGAATACAGAGAGCTCCAACATAGAGGCTTGGATCCATCGATAGGTAAAGATGCTTCTATGTATAACACATGCATTAACTTGATGGGTACACACTTAACATTGAAGGTTTATATATTAATTCATTTTAACACAAGAAACCTTCCGCTTTTATGCGAAACCATTGGATGATTCTGGGTCGAATCACCTTGTGGGTGTTGCCTGTTGCAGGATGGCGAGGAAATTTAGCTAGGAATTATGTCGGTCAATAGCAGCAAGCTCAGATGGTGCCTCCCATAGACCAACAAATGGTGGGTTGATAAAAGGAATTGATCCAAAGGAGAATGCTCCGATTCTGTATATTTGGATCTCTCCTCTTATTCTATTGGCTTTAGTTTTCTTTTTATTCATTTACATTCCTGCCGTTTCTGTCAGAGAAATTTGCAAAGATTGCTAGAGGAGCAGGGAGGTTGCATGAAAAACCAAATAAATTATGTGCATTCTCATTGCCTATATTTTACCAATTGCCCTCATTGCATGTTCGGAAAATATTTTAAAACTCATTTTTGCAAAATAATTTATCAAAATGTTAAAAAATAATAGTTTCTGTGTTTTAATTTTTATTTCAGTTTCTCAATAGAAAATATCTTTATCAATTAAAATGAATTCCCAAAATTACTATTGATTTGAAAGTTGCAAAATAGTTTTATGTGCTTCATTAGTTTTTCTCTCCTCCTCTAAACACTCAAAAACTCTTTTTTTTTTTTTTTTTCATTTTTCTAGTAACCTTACAAGTCGATTGAGCTCGTGAAACATAGCAAAATCATGAAATCATTAACAGCATTCGAGGTAAAATTTGACTTTCTATGTTACTCAGTTCATTATTTGTTCCTTTCAAATTTTATGTGAAACAAAAATTTCAGTTTACTTTAGGCATTTTCTCATCAACATGATAGTGGCTTTGTGTTTTGCATGGTTTTTAGGTTGGTTTTGTTGCTAAGTTACATGTTATTGAAAACGGGTTTAGAAACACAAAATGAGCTTTATATTGCCAGTTTCATGCATTTGCAGCAAGTTTTATCCATTTATTACTGAGTTTTTCCACGTTACTACATTATCGGACATGTCATTTGTCTTATCATTTGAAATTAAATTTTTTTGTTAATTTGTAAATGTTATGGTAATTTTTCAACGTTACTGAATTTTAGTGATCGTGCCAATTAGATTTTAGTAGTCAAGCCAAATGACTGCAACTATAGTGCCCCCTTTATTTTGTCATTTGATCTTTGTTATTTTGCCCTCTTGGCCCTTCAGCCAATCATACAGCAAATACAACAAGCTCAGCTTCATTTCATCTTTGATGTCCCACAATTGGCATATGAGTGGTTCCCACTTGTGTCACATGATGCAACTCAATATCAAACTTGAAAAAATCAACTTCCTCATTTGATGGAACCATTTCTAGTAATTTGAGTATAAGTCAAATTAGATTGAATTGTAAATCCATTGCTTTTGAGATCTTTTCCAACATAACTGAATTTTTTTTTTTTTTTAAATTCTTCTTTAACTTCTCTTGTAAATTATTATAACTCGTGATATCAACATTCTGCAATAAACTAAAAGATCAACAAAATGACATGGTAATATAAAACAAAATGGAAAGGTAAAGTGTAATTCATTAATTAAATGCATGAACACTAATAAAAGGATTATTATTTTAAACTGGTCCAATGTTCTAAATCAAGTAACAAGAAAAAATTAGCATAATCACTGAACTTAATTAACACAATTCTGTATAAATAGTATGATAATATTTTCAACAACTACAAAAGGGTGAATACAAATTCTGGGTTTTTCAAAAACCGAATTTCATATCTTAATGTACATTTCTACATAAGAGACATATCTTAAGTACACTCAGACCAGCAAATACAAAACTTTATTTTAATATTTATGCCAAAAATCATTTAATTTTGAAAGATCTGAAAAAATATACCCAAAAAAAAAAAAAACTCTAACCAAGACATTTTTAAATGCACTTCAAATAATTAATTTTCACAAAAATCAAATCTTACATACTGAGATCCACAGAGAGAAATGAGAGACAAACAAGTGGGGATTTTTATCTGCTTTTGTTCTTGTTTTTCCTTAGTTAATTTATCTTAAAATGTAAAAAAGAAAATGTTAAAAGAACTCAAGAGTATTGGTTTTAATTATTTAAAACAAATGAAAGATTTAATGAGATTTTTGAGAATTTGCTTCAAATAATAACATAAACTAACTCATCTCACTTCTAGGTGCAGAAAGAATCTGCAAAGCAGGGTTAAACATAGCTTTAAATTCAAGGAATGTAGGCACAAGCTGCGCAATTTACAAATATCTTCAGCAAAACAGTATCATTTTCCTAGCGTTTTTAGTTGTCACTCATACAGCCACCTTTTGTGCAAACTAATTAACCAAAAAGAATTCAAGATCGTACATCAAATTCTAGCCAGCCAATCAAGGATTAGCTTCAGTAGAACTTGTGGTTTAGAAACTACACGCATTGACAAAAGCTGGAGATCAACAAATAGAGACAAGCAAAATGTTACATGTTTGGATGAAGGCAGGAGATCAACAAATAGATTACCTGCAAAATTTGAATATTGCCATCACGAGCACTTTCCCTTCATCTTCAGCATATGAACAGCTATACTTACGGGGAAAATACAAGAGAAACTTAGATGTTGATGGTGGCTTCCCAAAGCCTAAGAAGTCCATTGCGACCACCACTGCAAATCCTTTTCCTTTCCAGGTCTGAAGCCACACATCTTACCTGATAAAAGACAATAAACCAGCCAAATGGTGAAACAAGTTAACCATTTAGTAACCACTTAAGAACATAGAATGATGAAAGGCGGCTCAGAAAGGACTAACAACGAGGAGTAATGACTCAGAAAATTTACTGAACTTCACAACATTTGATATATAAAGTCAAGAACCATTTAGGATAATCTGGTTCGGATAAAGCAATTTGGACTTATTGGAGCCTTAACTCACAAATGGTGGAGGAGGATGAATTAATGGCTAAGTTCAAAGAGATAGGCCTTAAAAATTTGAAATGGACAGATGTACATATTTGCAAATACTTGTAGGTAAAGATGACTGCATAATAATCTTACAATTTTGTCCATATATTCTGTTGCTAAAGAGTTGAATTGGATTTATACAAAAAAAAAAAAAGTGAATAATCCTACAAGTTCATAAGTACCAACCAAAATCATGGCCATAATGATATAATAAGAAAGCATTTGCCACACTGCTAAATACGAAATGCATACAGTGCGGTTATGTCAGGATAGTGATGTGCACCAGTGAGAGAAGGGAGGTTTCAGTATTATAATGATTGATTAGTGAATACAAATAGTGAAATAAGTGGCAAAAACTTAGGAGATAGACAGGAGCAAAACAAACATGCAGAAAAAAAGAAATATACCATGGCAATTGTCCGTTGTGGTGTTCGGTAAAGTTGCCACCCAGACATTTTTGATCCAGTGCTCGATATGCCACCGAGTCTTTCTTGAGGCCGTTGAAAGAGAGACATAGAATTATCGGCTGCCCCAATTCCTAACCAGTGTTCCCCAGCATTGATAGATAATATGGCAGCATTATGAATGGTAACATTCTTCACACACCGTATACCTTCTGCATGCAAAACGTAAGTTGTACTAAAAACATGCAGAAGAGGGAAGAAATACACACCAAGAAATTCAAATAGAAATGATTTCGTCACACTGGATATTACAAACAGAACATGATCAGAAGCGACATTATAGCCACAAATACATCAAAGATTTGCAACAACTTGAAAGATCAAGGATTCTATTTGAAACCAGATTCACCTTGCTTCATCGCTTCGAAATTTATGGTTTTCCAACATTTACAAAGTTAAAACAACTCAAATCTGTTGCAGGTGAGCATACCACCAAAAGTCCATAGAAATCGATGCATTTACTGTTTAGAAAGAGAGAGAAAGCTCTTTCATGGAGAGGGAATCAATATTAACCAGGCTAACGCTAGCCAACAGGCAGAAATTGAAGTTTCCAAGGATGTTAGTAACATTGATGTAAGTGCCTGAACCAGGTTGGACAAAATAACCCTCACCATAACACAACTTCAGAGAAATAAAATTTGCATCCCAGAAGTTTCTTATCACTGAAAAAGTAAATATAAAATAATTGCACCAGAAGTGTCAGAATCGAAGTATTGTCCTTACCATCCTCATTCTCCCAAAACCGAAGCAATCCATCAGTTGATCCTGAAAAAGGCATCACATTTCAATACATTGTTATGGCTGCTAAATGTGGCACTCTTGGCAAAACCATTGCCATAGCAGAGAAGTTTTTAAAGCAGCCAAGGAAAGTACGTATAGACCACAGCAAATAAATTTCAAGTTAAAGCTGCCAACCTGTTATTATTCCTTTGTCTAACATGGAATATTCAACAGATAATACTGGGCCGGCATGGCAGGCCAGAACAGCATCGCATGTTCCTTGTGAAACAGACCACATTCTTGCTGTCCAGTCATCACTGCCAGTAATCAGAGTGTCTCCAACCATTCTAATTGACCTGCATTATGAAGATATGTCTCCTCCTCAGATACAAATGAACAATACCCAAAAAAGAAAACCAAAACCAAGAACAAAAAACAGAAAAACAAAAACAAAGAGAAGAAAGACATGTGGCTCCTTTAGCTCACCGAATCCATTTAGTGTGTCCTAAGAGCTTGTGCATCTGCCTGCCTGCACGAATGTCCCAAATGTTTGCAACCCTGATGATGCAAGGACCAGGTTGGTTTGAGCAACTAGTTAGAGAAGTAAATTTTATAACCCACAGCAGCAAGCACAATTGCAAGCTTCAGTATACGTACGCATCTCTTCCAGCAGCAGCCAAGATTCCAGTCGAATCATCATACTCCATGCACAATACTGCACTGGAGCACCGACCAACTGTTGCAACACAAGTATCAGTCCTAACATCCCACATCTTAACAGTTCCATCATGTGCAGCAGTAAGAACACGCTCTCCTGACAGCATCCGCACACAGCTGACCTACAATAACAAATAAGAGGGGTTAACACATGTTACCATCCGAGACCAAACATCTTCACAACTCACCTCCATGATGTTTTCACTGCTTAATACAATCCAAAGACAAATATTAAAGAACATAAGAATTAACAGTTTTCTGGCAAGCGACCAGAAAAACTTACCTAAGAAAGGAGGATTAGAAGGGTAAAACAATCACTTGGTTTGTGGCAAAAGAAAATGCAAGAAGCCACAATAGTGCATACAGGGAAAAAAAAAAATGGCACATAAAATTGTTATAGCTAGAAGAAGAAAAAAAAAAGTCAATTGAACAATTTTCTCACCCTTAGAAGTTCTTTTAAATGTAAATTTATGCAGAAGACATCTATATATGGAAAATGGATTTTAAAATCATACTAATCAGGAACACCATACAGAGAGACAGTAGAACATATATCTGATTGCGGACAAGAACCATCAAAGAGATCATAAAGGCAATATTAGATTCACAAAACCACCCTCAAAAAGAGGGCATTTAAGATTTTTCTGTTTAACTTAACCAAAAGTTTGACTTGGAGAGAGAACTTATTTTTAAAAAATTTTATTTGTTCCCTTAAAGGACATAAAAACATTTTTGTCTTTCGCATGCACATTTATTAAATACTGTTACAAAGATCAATAAGAGCACTGAGTTGAATTAAAATATCATATATGTCATTGATTTTGCAAGTGTCAAATGCATGTATAATTGTCAAACATCATAAGACCACTTTCTTTACCATGATCAAGTCTAACACTAGCCCCATCACTGGCAAAGATGCTATAAGTTACTTTCGACTCGGCCTTGTTTATTTACCAAGGAGTTCTACCCTATAAAACCAGCGCACATTGGAGCTTATAATAACCTCCCCTGTTTTAAGCCCCGGTACACTAGTCAAGAGAGGTTCAGAAAAGCAATGAGATGATTATGCCTTGTCAGCCAAGTTAGAATCATGATAGAACTATGGTTTAGAATATCTATGCGCCACTAGCATGGTAGAGAACCATATAGAAACACGAAGTTCGAAAGATTTTTTATTTATTTAATTTTTCTTGTTCACTGCTTTATATCTTTCTTTTTTATTTTATTTTTAAATTTTTGATAAGTAAAAATCTTGTTGACTGCCTAATGTTTATTACCTCATAAACAAATGTAGCAGACCTCTCTACCAGCAGTGTGACTGAGCAGTGCTCACAGCACCGTTCACAATTGTAAATCAGTTATTAATTATTATTATTTTTTTCCATTTCTCCAGCAGTAGGGTTGTCATGTTCTCTAGGATTTCTAATTGGCGGCATTTTATGATAGTTTATATTGCATGGTTTGAATTAATTTACTTCAAAGGTCAAAATATCTTTATAACGGGTCAACAAGTTGAGCACCAATATGAGCTTTATATTGAGCTTCTTTTAAATCAATCAATAAATGAAGTTTCCAGAATTTCAATTGTTGCAACGCTTTAGAAGTTTGATGCTTTCTTCAAAGGCATGATTCTTACAATTCTACCAGTTTGAGGGCAGTAGCTCAATTTTGTTCTGAAGCTTGTTTTATAAATCCTGTTCTTACTTCCTCTCCCCCAATTTCTGTAAACCCTAGACTTAAATTTAAGCCCTTGAAGATTTTCCTAGCTTTCTAGATCACTAGTTCTACTCCTAGTGTATGATTGAAACAGACAAAAATGCTGAGTAAGCAAACCTGTGCATTGTGGCCTTTTAACTCTTCTAGAAGCTGAGATGTTTGCTTGTCCCATACAATGACAGACTGATCGTCAGATCCTGATACCACCTTTCCTCGATCAGAACTTATAGCACGGATAGTCCTGCCAAGAGAAAAGAGGTGGAGAAGAGGCAAATTTATAAGGACAGCTTATTGTATTAATCAGAGAAACAGCCACCAAGAAGCATATGGATGAGGATGGATAAGGAAATCAATTGAACAAAAAGGGGCAAGAGTAAAACCTTCTATGCCCTTTCAGAGTTGCGCGTAGTTCAGAACCACGCATACTAGGATCCCAAATCTTAACCTGCATGATTTTTTAGGGAAAAAAAGAAGACAGCAGCATGGATATCAAGAAATGCATAAAGAACAAGGCATTCAAAGACAATGAACAAACGGATGAGAGTGTCAGCATTCATGGATGTATGAATCATTACAGCAGGTGATATCTAATGGAAGTCAGGGGTAGAAGAAAAAAAGATTTTGGCCAGACTACATAATTAATGATGTTGAATTACTTTGATATTAGTGAAGGTCGCTGGCAAGTTTTCAAGCATGCTCCCTCTAAAAAGGAAATATACGGTAGAAGAAGACAATCAGTTATACTAACCAAACAGTCAGTGCTTCCGCTGATAAAAAAGCCAGCATCTTCACGGTCACCGACCAGATCCCACACCTCTCTCCTTGTTACACAATGCAAAGCAGTAACTGCACCACCATGACCTCTAAGAATGCGCACATTCGTTTGAATTTTCTTTTGTCCAGCAGAAGAGATATCTTGTTTGCGGGGAGGACCATTCTCATTTCCAGCTGAACCCGCAGTACAACAAATTATGGCAATGTCAATGTAATTATAGACAATTTGCCTATTAAAAGAAATACAATATGAACAACTAATGCTACCAAAAGAACTACCCACCATCAGAAGTCCACCTACGAACACGACCAAAAGAGTTGGCTCTTGACGCTGTATCTCTGCTGAACATACTCTGAACCCAGCTCCTTCCAATACCAGAAGCCTCAGCAGGTTGCTGACTTTCATCAGATGAATCTTTTGGACGTGGGGATGACAATCCATGGGATGATATTGATTGAGGCTTTACAGATGAGACTCCCCAGTAATCAATATGAAGTTGGTGGAGATGTGACAAAAACCCTCTGAGGTTAATCTGAAACAATTTGGAGGAAACACTCCATAAACTCCTTTTACATGCCAGCACTTACATCCAATTGCGTAAAAATCACCAGAAAATGAATAAATCAAAAACAAATAGTATGGTAGGACGAGAAGATGGGCTTCTCCTTTTTGACATTTAAGCTCTTAACTACCTCCTAATCAAACAGTTTTGGCCCTTTTCAAAAACATAAAAAATAAAAAAAAATAAACTTACTAATCGAACAGGTGGATTAACCACAATGTATCTGGGTCTTATGATTGTATATCAGTTGGACCCACACTAAAGACTCAAAAGAAAACAGGGAAGAAAAAAAAAAAACCAAAGAAACTAATACGTAGATGCAGAGAGTAACCTCATGTATCCGGACGAAAGAGTCAGAAAAATCTGATGTCAAAGTACAATTTTTTCCTTCCTTGAAGAGAAACTTTATGCCAACTAGGTTCGGGCATTCTGACATCCATAAAGGATATCATGATGCACCAATCTTCTACTTTTAGCCACATGCATCAGGCCTGCACTCGTGGAACTATGCTGTAGACAAGAGGGAAAATGGGGTTGGGGGTGGAGGCCGTATAGTCTCCCCGAAGTTCAAAAAATCTCCTCAAATTATACACGTATATTTGGCCTCTTGTAAGAATTTTCCATGGTTGTCTCCAGTTGCCAAACCATACACATGCACAATAAAAGGTTAACTCCTATCCTGAAGTCTTACTTCAAATTTTCCTATCTTTGTTCTCATCAGAAAATTGTTTAAACATTTAGACCTCTTCTTCATTGCTCCACCTTTAGGTTCAATCTCTTAAAAGAACTTCTTTACTTTACTGTTTACTCCTACTCCCACATGCCAGAGAGAAAAAGGCAGGCAAATCCAGAAAATGAAGACTAAAGCTTACTCTTGTGCTAGATCATTGAATCAAAATCTTCCCCTTAATACTATATTTATCCCATCTTTGATGAATTGAAGCTCAGTAGCAACTTTAGTTACTTTCTTGTGACAACGGAATTTCAAATATATCTGAATGCAAATTAGTTAACTAGAAGAGCCAACAAAATCTCTCTCTCTCTCTCTCTCTCTCTTCATATTTTTACAGCTGCCTCATGGTTCTCTTTTTGAATATCCTGCTTTTTGTATACTAAAGCACAAATGTCAAAATATACCCTTGTGAAAGAGATCCATTCAAAATAATACATGCCACTTACAAGAGTTAAAATCACAACTACCAAGTACGTCTCCCCTGACGAACACAGCCAACCAGAAGGATAAGCAATCATGTTTTTGTTGGTCAAAAGATGAGTTCGGGAAAGCACGGGAAGAATCTTGAAAAGAACAGTTTTACCATTGTGTTCTAATTCCAGAACATCATATAACGAGGAGAGGAAGCATTAGCTCCTGTCCAATTGGGTGTAAGTATAGGCTACACCAATAATTGCATAAGTTTCATTTCCAACAATCCTCTTTGGTCTCAACATCAAAGGTAAGAACGTCAGCATTAAAAACACAATGACCCAATTCATCTTTTGTATTCAACTTAAAATTTATACCCCATTGGAATTTAAGCTGCATTTCCACAAATTCTAAGATTTACACCACAAATGATCCTCTTTTCCAATTTTTCATTAACTTAGAGATTTTTTATTTTCACAAGGATTAAACCACTTAAATTGAGTTCGCATATAATCAAAGTCATAAATAATTATGAAAATACATTTGTAGATTAATAATTTACTATTTTATCACTTAAAAAAATTATCTTAACATAGAATCAGCTAATATAAGCATTTGATTGATCACTTCAGTGATTTGGGAATTTAGTTTACTTTTTATGACTTCGTTGGCAGAATTACATCTTCATTTTGATTAAGTGAAAAGAAGGTGCTTAATAATACTCATAATGATATGATCACAATAGACTCTCAAGAAAGGATAAATGATTATATACAAATTAGGACTTAATTTGTGAAACCAATGTGAATCAAGGCACTCAAAGTTTAGTTATTAACAGTTAGTTATTAACATAAATTAGTATAAACAAATATTATAATCATTTACTATATTGGAACACCATGGTAAGTGTTACTATTAGATATTAGTCTCCACTCAGTAGAATTTCTCTCTGGCCACTGAATGTGTCATGTGTAGTCAAAATGACAATCCTCAATGGATACACCTATAAATTCAATAAGGAAGGCCCAAGATGCTACCACATTACCACATATGGTTTCATAATAGTGAAACAGTACATAATAGAAGTTTGACTTACAAAATGCTTGAATCCAACTTTTTGTTTCTCAGCTATTGTTTCAATCATGTACCAAGCATTGGTGTCTGGAAGTCCCAAGCCAGCCTTCACAATAACAGAAACAAAATCAATAGTAAAAAGAATGCAGACAAACAAATAAACCCAAGCTTGTCATGGGAGACAAAAGAGATACAGGGAAAAAAGATCAAAAGAAAAGAGTTACCATGTGCGACGCCACTACAATGAGCCCTGCTGTCACCAGTGTTGCATAATTGGCTGACCTGATGAAAAAATATATTATCACAATAGGTAAGGATCATTTTCAAATTTAAGACTTCCAGCAGTATATTACTGCATCAAATTATGACAGTAAAATATACTTAAAGAACTGTGTAATTCATTTTCTTTTTATTCATGTGCAAAGGGGAGAGCGGGAGAGAGAGAGATTCAACAGGGACGGCATGGATACATTACGGGTTCAGTGTGGAATAATCAAGCCAAGTCAGTTCATACAGCAGATAGAAAATAGATGGATGCCGTACTTGTTAAATAGCATATTAAACATATCAAAAAGTAGGCACTGACTTCAGAAAAAGCAAATTGTTCAGCTGTCCATGACATGAACAAACAAACAAATAAAGCTGGAAGTCAGAAAACACACAAAATTTAAGAATATATATACTCACTCGTTTGAAGAGCGCTCCATTAGATAGTCAAAGTAACTTTCCCAAAATCTGCAAGAGGATTTTTCACATTCCAACTTAAAATTAACAAAAGACCATAATGCTCACCCAGAGCAATTCAAAGTGAAGGAAAGATGAAAAGGCAATTTAAATTCTAGCAACACATTTGTAATGCATTCATGAAAAAAACTTGTAGGTTCAAGAGTGCTAATGGTTGTTGAATAGGGAAACAAAAGAAACTAGATATATCTTCCATTCTTAATTTTCTGGGCAAATTTGGCAGCCCAATTCGCAACAGATAGAATGGCTAAGAACAGCAGACCAGAATGTTAAAACGTTAATCATACATATGAAGGTAAAATGAGACAATTATGCAAGACTAATTGAGGAAGCCAATAAGTCCTACCTCTGTAAAGGAATAGGTAACGAGTAGTACTAATAAAATGAAAAGGAAATCACAAAGATGAATAATGACACTAACCGTAGCTCCTCCCAAATAGAAAGAGAAACAAGATGGCGTTGGACATAGTCTGAAACATTATTAATGTCCTTCTTATACATCTCGGCAGACACCTCAAGTGCATCCCTAATGGTCAACAAATCATTCCGAGAAGTAGCACGAGTAACTGCTGTTTTGAGCTGAAATGCATGCATGGAAGATATTAATGAAAAGACATGCAAAACACCATCAGAAGATAACAAAGATGTCCTGAAACAAGACATTAGGAAACTAGTTTTGTAAAACAACAAAATATGAAATGTGTCTGTTGAAACCAAAGAGAAGATTTACAATGGACAAAGCTATTCATAGTACTATATGGGCTGATCAAATTCAGTAACCATAATAAAATATACCCAAGATATTAAAATAACTAACCATCAAGTCATAATTAGATAAACAACTATATAGTTTACTTATTATTTACATACCAATTCCTTTACTGCAATAAACTGCTCCTCTGTCAATTGGCAGTGCCATCCCTGGAAGTACAAATCCAGTGTGAAGGTTAACTTGTGCATAGCAAACACTTTAACAGCATATGCATTCTCATTGCAACACATACCGAATTTATATGCTCCCTTATACACTCCACAAATCCACTGCCACCAATCCCCTCCGCATCGGACTCAATTAGAGCTGCAAAGCCAAAAATCAGGTATTGCTAATGGTAGCAAAGGTGTCTGCCTCGATAATTTGGCAGGGGAGTTGAACACCATGGAAGCATACCTAAGATTGTACCATACTCAAATGAGGAAAGTGGATCTTCAGTTGCTCCTAATTTCAAAAGACGCAGCCATAATCCCTGTTCAACAAAGTGAAGCACAACAATAGAAGACCAACAATGAAAGAAAGACCTCCAAGAAAATTACAGAATCAGCATGACTGTCACAAGAACACTTAGATTTTGCCTTATTGCAGATTTCCTTGATAAAATCAACCACATAACTATTGTAAGCATCAACATCCTCAACCCCAGCACATTTCACACCCCAACTGGGTTTGTTATAGGCTGTAAATAATATAGGAAGATATCATGAACTTAATAGTAAAGATGCTTAATTACAGGGATCTCCTACTTAATTGATAGGGATCGTAAATGGTATACATTTCTCGTTTAGACTTCCTAGTTTTGTATATATATGTAACAAAACTCTTAAGAGAAATATATCTTTCTCATTTCTGTGTACATGGCATTAGAGCAAGAAAAAGGTTAGGAATTCTGTTTTAGGTTTTAAAATTCTCGGTTGAAACACAAACAGATTAAGGCAAATTGAGTCACTATTTGTCATAACTGCCAGAAGGGAGAGAAGTGCCACCAACCGATCGGCATTTTCTCAGAATCCGGTGACCAGCAGCCTCGCACATGAGTCTAATGTGCTGCCACAAGTTTCTGCCTCAGATCCACCAGCCAGTGCCTGACGGCACATTCAGTCTGACCACCTACTCTGGTCATCTTCATCTGCTTTGCCTGAGTTTGGATGGTACATATTTGTGCTTTGTGCTTCGTCTGGGTTAATCTTTATCTATGTCTCCTACATTTTGTATTTTGTTCCTTGATTGAATTCGTCTCCCAACGTCAGTTTCATCCGCTTTGTGCTTCTGTGTTTCTATATTTTGTTGTGATTAACCATGTTTTTTTTTTTTTTGGGAATTATAGATGATAAGAAAACAGTGACAGTGTCCGATGTAATCTTGGTGATGTCAAAAGTCACTTAACAGAAGCATAATGGCTCCAATTATCTAGATTGGACTAAGATTTGTTCGATTTTATTTACAAAACATCGACAAGGATAATCATTTGACTAATGATCTGCCTAAGGATGATTCAAGATAGACATGTCTAAGAAAGGATGCTCGATTATTCTTACAGATAAGGAATTCCATCGACAGTGAGGTAATTGGATTAATAAATCATTGTGAATTTGCTAAAAAATTGATAGACTATTTGGATATTCTATATTTTGGGAAAGGGAATATTTTCCACATTTATAAGGTGCGCCAAGCATTTTACCATGCAGAAAAGCAAGACAATTCTCTTACAAACTATTTTTTATGGATCTTCTTTGTTAAAAAAAACTTATGAGGAGCTTGACATGTTGTTGCCATTTAGTTTTGATGGGAAGGTTCAACAAAGTCAAAGGAAGTAGATGGCTGTCATGAGATTTTTTGTTCTAAGTTCTCCTCTTTACAAGATGTATTTAGTAGGATACTTTGCACAAAAAGTACTCCACCTATTCAGTTCAGCAGTACTCTTGTCAACCGAAATAATTATGAATCTAGGCGACCACACTACAACAGCAACGATAAATGAGGGGGATCAAACAGTTTTGAGACTAAGCATAGGATTTTGGAGGAATTGTGTGTCATTATTGCCATAAGCCATGATATATGAAGTGCGATTGTAGAAAGCTTCAGAATAAGACTCAAAAATCTTACTTAGCCCATACTGCATCCACCAATGATGCATTTAAAAAACCAGTCCTTATCGCTACAAATGACTTTTCCAAGTTCTCTCAGTTCCAAGAATCATTAAAGTCTTTAGCTAAAATTAAGGTAAATCCAACACATGCCTTATTTCCTCATCCTCTAAATGAGTCATTAATTCTAGTGTCATAGATTATATGATAGGTAATTCCAGTCTCTTTTTTCTATTTTTCAGTAATATAAAACTAATTTTAATGTCACTTTAGTTCAAAGGACCCAATTTTTAGTTCTTGGGTCTAGCACGGGTACCCCCCCAATCCCTTAGCTTCCATTATCATCTAGTTTACATTTACCTCAATTATCATTTAATTTGATTTCTATTAGTCAACTCACCCACACTCTTAACAGCTACATCTCTTTCTTTCTTTCTTTCTTTCTTTCTTTTTTTCCTTGATCATTACTTATTTTAAGATCCTATGACGAAGAAGATTAGTGGTAAAGGATATGAGTCTGGAGGTCTCTACATTCTTGACACTCATATAACTAAATCAGTTGTGTGTTTCGAAGTCACATCCCCTTCCAAGGCACACTGTAGGTTGGGTCATCCCTCGATTTCTTTGCTCAACAAGCTTTGTCCACAGTTTTCTAAGGTGTCTTCATTAAATTGTGAGTCATGTCAATTTGATAAACATCATTGTCATAGTTCTAGTCCTAGAATCAACAAAAGTGCTAGTTTTTCTTTTAAATTGGTCCATTCAAATGCTTGGAATCCTAGTCCTAGTGTCTAAACCTAGTTTTAAATACTTACTTTTATTAATGATTATTCTCATGTTAGTTAGTTAAATTTAATGAAATCTCGTTCTTAAGTTATTTTCTCAAAATGAAGTGACAAAGAGGAAAAATAAACACCTTATTGCAATAACAATAGCTCTTCTATTTTATATGAACATTCTAAAATCATTTTGGTTGGATGCTGTTTCCATAGCTTGTTTCTTGATAAATCACATGCCTTCATCTATTTTGTTCTTAATAGTAAGATTCCTTATCATACACTCTTTCCTACTAAACTCTTGTTTTTCATTGAACCAAGGATATTTGGTAGTGCTTGTTCTGTTTGTGATGTCCCCAAGTCACAAAATTAGATCTTAAATCACTATAATATATTTTTCTACGGTACTCTTATTTTTTAAAAGGTATCGATATAATTGTCTTGATCTTGGTCGATTTCTTGTGTCAACTAATGTTACTTTCTTTCAAAACACTCCTTTTTTTTTTCCATCCTCTATTGGTGCTAATCAGGGGGAGGATGATGATTTGTTAGTCTACACAATCACATTTAATCTTCGTCATCAAATTCAATCTCGAGCGATGATCTTCCTATGACCATACACAAAGGTAAACATCAATGCACTTATCCTATTTCTTCTTTTGTTTCTTATGACTACTTATCATCTTCCTCTCGTTCGTTTATGGCATCTCTTAATTTTATCTTTATCCCCAAAACTATTCGTGAAGCCATATCTCCTCATGAATGGTATAAAGCAATGATAGAGGAAATGAATGTTTTGTTGATTGATTTGCCTTCAAGGAAAAAGGTCATTGGGTGTAAATGTGTGTTCACACTTAAGGTAAATCCTGATGAAATAGTTGCCCAAATGAAAGCTTATCTTGTTGCTAAAGGATCTACTTAGATATATGGAGTGGATAATTTTGACACTTTTTCTCCAGTTGATAAATTGATATATGTTCGGTTATTTATCTCCATGGCAATTACTCAGAATTAGCTTTTATATCAATTAGATATCACGAATGCTTTTTCTTTACAGTGACCTTCAAGAGGACATGTACATGAAGCAACCTTTTAGATTCGTTGCTTGGGGGAGTGCAAGAAAATTTATCGTCTTCGCAAATCTATGTTTGGTTCGAAACAATCCCTCAGCTTAGTCTGGAAATTTTGGTTAAGCAATTAAACAATATGGAATGAAAAAGAGCAAAAAAAATCACTCTATTTTCTATAAACAAATTGAAACTGGTATTATTCGTCTAGTTGTAGATGTTGAAGATATTGTCATTACTAGAACTGATGCTACGGGAATCTCGTCTGTTAAGTCTTTTCTTCACTCTCGATTTCACGTAAAAGATTTAAAGGATGCTAAAGTATTTCTTGGGTGTTGAAGTCATGAGGAGTAAACAAGGTATCTTTCTATCCTCGAAGTATGTGCCTAATTTATTAAATTAAATTGAGAAATTAGGGCAAAGCCATGTAATGCTCCGATTGACACCTAATATGCAACTTACAAAAGATGGTGAACTATTTGAAGTCCGAGAAATATAAAATATTGTTGAAAAGTTGAATTATCTTATAGTAACTCAACTAGATATTGCATATATTGTGAGTGTTGTGAGTTAATTTATGTCATTCGCAATAGTTTCATTATTAGGCAACTTTTAGAACAAACTCTATGATATTTGAAAGGAGCACATGGGTGTGGCATCTTTTATAGAACTCATAGATATACTCAAATTGAGTGTTTGTTAGATGCAAGTTGGGATGGTTCAAAGGTGGATAGAAGATCCATTATCAGTTATTCTGTCTTTTTTGGACGAAATTTGGTTTTTTGGTCAATTAAGAAGCAAAATGTTGTGTCCCAAGCTAGTGCAAAGTCAAAATATAAGGTCATAAGATCATAAGGGCTACTGGGGTGAAGAAGAAGGCCATTGAATTGATCTCGCTTCTCAACTTATGGCTATTGTGGGGAGAAAGAAACAAGAGGACTTTTGAAGGAGTGGAAACATCCCCTAGTGTGTTAAAGAATAGATAGATTCATGTACTTAAATTGTAGGTAAGGACGATTATTTTGTAAATGAAAGGGACTTTGTAGAGTTCATAGATGTCTTCACTGCTAAATAGGATTTAACTTACTTCTTGTACAGGGGTGACACCCCCTTGCTGCCTCATAGTTAATATAATGCTAACTTTATGTGAATATATCAACTATTGACTAAATTTGGCCTTAAGACATCATTACCAATAAAATTATGAGGTGATAACCAAGTTGCCGTTTCATATTGCCTTCAATCTTGTGTTTTATGAACGAACTAAACACACTGAAAATGACTGCCATTTTGTATGTGAGAAACTATAAAAAAGTTTGATCTTTACAAGAGAATAACTAGGGATATAAACGGGGCTCTAATTGATTATCCCCGTAACAAGCTTGACATGATTAATATCTATGCTCCAACATGAGGGGCAGTGTTATAGGCCGTAAATAATATAGGAAGATATCATAGGCTTCACTTTAGAGATCATGCTTAATTGACAAGGATTTAATTTGTATGTATCCCTAGTTTAGACTTCTTACTAGAAATATAACAAAATATTGTCCTTCTCACCTCTGTTTACATAGGCAAAGCAAGCAAGCATGAAAAAATCAAAGAGGCAGAAAAATAAGAAAGGAATTTAGGGAAGCATCTGGCCCTTTGCCTGCTAATTAGAAAAACAACTTATGACACAAATTAAACTAAAGAATTCAAGAATTAACAGATAATTACATGCTTAACAATGAAATAGTAAATTTGAACAAATATGCACAAAAGAAATCAATTCAAGCATGGAGATGGCATGCAATCTTGCACTCCAACACAGATGTGAATGCAAATTTGAATTCCTAAAAACTAGAAGCAAAACAATGTTAAAAGACAAATACGAAACAGTCATACCTGCAGCTTGACTTTTATATCCAAAACCATGCGCTCTCGTTCAGCCTATGGACATAAACTTGATTCAGGACAAGTCACGATTGCAATTACAGAACTACAGGAGCCTTAGGATGATTGGGTTAAAACTTACCGCCCTCTCCCTTGGGCTAAGAGTATCTGCTTTGGAATCATTACCCATTACAGAAGGTGAACTGATAAAGAAAGAAAAGAAAAATTAGGGACAGCAATAAAATTTACAAGAATCAGTCTATGGCTCCATGCAGCACCCAAGTACCCTGTTGTGCATTAAAATATACCTAGGAGGATGCCTTCCTGAGTATTCAAAAGCTCCACTAGCTGCTGCCAGAATCTGCCTCCTTTTCTCTTCTTGCTCTTCTGTTCTAATGTTTGAAGGAAATCTATCATATGTGTATCTGGCACCTGATCCTGAAGAACCAGAAAAGAAAAAAACAAGAATATGATTTTACTATATGCAACCTTCATGTTAATCTCTTTCAAATAAACAGATATGTGTAGCTGCTATTCTTGACTAAAGAGCAAGCTCCAATTTACCTGATATTCCCACATCAGGTTCTGATATTGTTATAATCTCAGGCTCCACCAAAGATGAAGGAAGAACAGAAGTAGGATTTTGACCCCTTCCAATTGCGTCTTGCAACTTGTCGAGGAGATTATTATAATTTCCGTCAGAACCTGTGCCTCTCTCCAGATAATCAAAAAAAGCCAGAGAGCCTAAAAACTGTGATAACTGCAAGCACAAGTTTAAAGAAAAAGAAATGAGGTAACAAACTTTTCAAATATATGATGAAAATAGAACTTATAAAGAAACATATCAAACAAAATGACGTGTTTCTTATGCAAACAATCTCTACCACTATTAATATATATATAAAAAAAAACGGTTGACACAAAAGAGAAACGATTGAGGCAAAAGAGAATGAAAGAACAGTGGAGTAAGAAACATATTAAAGTTGACTCTGCATCCTCTGAAACTAATTTTCAAGCCTGTAATTGGAAAAGTAAGATGAGTTGGGAGTTATGACTTCACCATGGGATCTTGTGGTTGGTTGGTTGATCGAGAACGCTTCCTTAAAAATGCTTGCGTATTGAAAACATTACTGGAAGTATTTTCCTGACAAACAAAACCAAGATGGTTCAAATAAGACAGGCATGTAATGCAAAGAGTTGAATCAATGCAATAAGATATAAGATAAAATTTCCATACTATGAAATTGCGGTAACCACCTAAGATAGATGCAAAGAACTTTAAAAATATTAACCTGCCACAAGTAAGCAAACGTCAGTCAGAGACAGAAGATTTTACATGGTGAATTAGATCAATTCTCTGATTCACTGTAAGATGAGGTATCAGCGTTGGCATTTCAAAATATTGTCATACGAATAAGATAGACATTTATGGTAAAGTTTCCATATTAAGAAAAAAAAAACTTCTATCACATAAATATTTAAAAAATGACAGAGAATCATTACAATTTTAGACTATTATGTGGAAAATAATATTACATTTCTCATTGAAACATGCACCCTAAATTGCTTTGGAACATGAAATAATTCAGGGGCCAGGTTTAACACAAGGAACGTGACTGTCAACAACATCACGAGAGCCAGTAGAATAAACAGTAAAGCACATTAAGCACCTCGTGATACAACAGTTGATGTATTTAAGTACTCTGTGATTTAAATCCCACAAGAAAAGTTTCAATTGTGAAATAACTGAATTCCAAGCAGATATTAGTTTAATCTATATAATCAACACAAGTTTCTAGTTAATATCCACCACAATGAGAAGTCAGAAAATCCAAATGGAACAAATTTTCAAATAGAGTTAATCTTAAACAAATGGCTATAGAAAAGGAATAAGTAAATCAGCATTTTCACATGACACCCAAGCATCACCTAAGTTGAACGTCATGATCCTCTCCCCAAGGTTTGCTGACACTCTTAACATATTGCTCAACTGAGCTACCAAACCCAGTCTTCATCTGATCTATTCCGACAACATTTGGATACAATAATTTCAGTATTTCACTACGTAAAGAACTTAATTCTGGCTCTGGAATGGGAGGTATTTCCTCAGATGTCATGATTCGATTAAACTCAAGATCCACGACTACCACCTACAGAAGAAAGAGAGGGAGAAAGCAAGTCATATAATAGTGAAAAGGACCATGTAAAATATAATTGGGCTGGGGCGGAAAAAAAAAAAGAAAAAGCAGAACGATACAACGTAGCTGCCATAATAATGGTTGATATAGACAATTATCTGCATCAAATATCACATGTGCCTACGAGAAAAGAATAAAGGCAGGAACAATGCAACCGGCAATAAGAATAAAAGGAAAACAAACACTTGATAAGCATCATTGAGGAAATAAAACTAAAAGAAATAACTGAACCAAAACAGAAGTGTGCAACACTCAAGTTCATGTAAACTACTTACACCATCCATTGTAAGATTGGATGTATCAACACCGGAATGTAGACCCATCATATATGGTGTAGGAGCATCAATATAGTCCACTCCACTGAAAAATAGTAATGGAATGTAGACTTGCTTCAGCACAAGAAACATACAACGATTAGATGAGGGTATATTAATAAAGTCAATATGAAGGTAACATTTCAGCATTAGAGTAACAAACGGCAAATAAACGCAACTACTATTTCTAGCCATCACATAAAAGATGGTATCAATGTGATACCAGCAAAAAAGAGCTCATCTATTTAATTTTTTTTCCCCTTTTTCAATGGAATTTTCTCTTTTTTTAAGAAACTAAGACAAAAGACCAGTGAATGCCAGAACTTAAAGCTTACCTGCCACCGGAATGGATAAATTAAATGACATATGGCCTCTGACACTAGAGTTAAAAGTGAATACCTGGCAAGACAAGATAAAATAAAGCCTAATGTCATGCACCATAGATATTATTATTGAGCAGGAAAAAACTTCAGCAACAGAAATTATGTCAAAATCTTACAAATAGACAATTACAGGGGACCATGTAGGTTTTATATACATTATAGCCCATAGGATCAGAAGTGAGAATATTCATAACCAACTTTTTTAAGTTTTTATTTTACTTGTCCAAAGTCAGAGAATTACTTGTTTGATCGAAGCAAAATCCTCCTCTCAAGCAATACAGCTGTAAAAAGTCTAATTAAGTTGTCAACATCTAAGCACTGTACCAGTGGCTGAAACGAAATCTGCATTCAATGAAGTACGTGCCTGTTAGTTGTGTTACATGTTTTCTTGCCAGTGAAAATAATTCTTCAAAGTAGCAAACAGCTAATGAAACAAAAACAAAAAGAGAAGGGATAGAAACTCATACATCAGCATGAGGTAGTCCATCTTTTGGAGGAGCTTCCACAGAAAGCAAGCAATTCTCAATAGCAAACAAGACTCGATCCTTTCCAGGGGTAGGCAAAGGCACATTTGACACCATATATGCAATAATATCCCATAATGGCTTGCTGAAATTTTAGTAGAGCTGAGAACATTAAATACATTGAAAAGGATATGGATTTTCACGTGTCACAGTTCAAATATCTTTAGTAAAAACAACACAATCTTATAAGTTAATTCCTAAAACAAAGAATGAATGAAACACTGGTATCACGTTCCTAAGAAAGACAAAACATCATTTAAGATGTTTACAGAAATAACTCTGTAACCAAGCTGCAGACTGGTTTACAGACAATGAAAACCTAGTTTTAGAACCAGGTAAAGCTTACCTACTTCCACCGGGAGAAAAGCAAAGTGCAAAGAGTTCTTCCAAGGCACTTCGAAGGACACGGAAACTGGGCGAGTGTGAAACAAGACAAATACATTTGTCAGAAAATGAATTTGCAGGTATACGGTAAGCTTCAGCTATATCCTCACTGACTGGATCTCGAAATGCGATACAACTAACATAAATTTTTGATCCGTCGCCCTCTGTAGAAGATTCAACATTAAAAGAAAAAAAGAAATTGATGAACAATCTCAAGGAATATAAAAGCATATACACAGAAATATTTTTAAAACAAATGGAAAACAAAAAAAAAAACAGAAAAGGATCACAGGTACATTTGCATGAAATGAACAAATAACCCTGGAGGAGCAGAAAGGAATCAAAGGAACAAGTTAGTAAGAAGACTAAGTTCAGTAATGCAGCACTGTAGGTTGCTTCTTTGCTGTTAATTTAGCTTGGCGAAAAAACTTGTTGTAGTCAACAACCAAATAGAGTGAAAAATATAAGGCAAACACAAAGTAGGAACAGATTGACTTACAACTAGCATTGACAAGGATAAAAGTAAGGTTATAACATCCTCATTAAAACCAAAAAAAAAGGTCAGCCTAAACCACCAAGGAAGGGAGCCTTATGGTTTGGGGCCATGGAAAATAACTTGTAAGGACTGGACTGATTTTTCAGCAGATTGGTAAATCTTTATTCTTTCAGCAGAAAGTACCTAAAGCCTCTTTTCAATAACTGAAAATAAGAATACTCTGGTGAATGATTATGTTACATGGCATGATGGGAATATGACCTGGGAGGTATCATCCAACTACAATGTCCAAGACGGGGAGGTTGATCAAATTGAGGAGTTTCTTGCAACAGTGTATAAAGCAAGACCAGTCACGGATGAGGATGATATAGTGGCTTGGACTCCTAACAAGAGTAATGCATTTGATGTGAAGTCAGTTATAAAGCTCTTATGGAGAAATAAGTACAGGGGAGGCCATCTTAATTTCTCATGGAAGGTGATTTGCAAGAGAAGTTTACCCAGTACGGTGGTACTTTTTCCTTGAAGGTCAACATGGGTTAAGATTTTATCCATAGACAATTTAATAGACAATTTAAGAAAAACCATGAAAGATTTTGATAAATTGATGTTACTTGTGCAGAGAAGGTGTCGAGTGCTTCAATTACATTTTATGGAAACTGACTCCAACGATCCTAGGCTATGCATAAGCAAGTTCCAAGCTGATAGGTAGTGAGCTACAAGCATGGTTTAGGATTAAGAACAATGTGGAGATGAAAAAAGCAATCTCACCAATTTCCATAGCAAACCTTTGGGTGATTTGGAGGCGAAAGAAGAAAAAGTTTTTGTTTTAACAGTTTGGAAATGCCCATTACTATAATTAAAGATAAATGACTACACACATTTAACATAAGGTTCTGAGAGTTTTTTTTCCCCCAAAAATCCATAGGATTCTATAGATTTTCTGGAGTTCCTATCATGTCATTTAATTTAGTTTATTAGGATGGTAACCCCCTTGGTGCTTTTCTAAATAAGTCCTTTTTAAAATAAGAGATAATGACCCACACTAAAATAATCCTAAAAATGGAGAATAGATGATCAAGTGGAATTGCTCTTATAGACATATGCTTAATGTTTAATTGGTACTTTATCCTTTTACATCCACTTTTCTTGAATTCTTTTCATACATTTACTTTAGGACCTTTTGGTACATCTTCATTTTTCTTGCAAATTTTTTGACCTAACCCTCTAATTGCTATAGGACCTTAACCTAAAATCCCAGGGACACTTCTGCCAAATACCATCTGGTCCTAGCATGAATCGTGCCCATGTTTGTAGCTGTCATGAGCCACCAGAAACTTAAGGACACAAATATATTCATAATCCCAAGGTTCCTAAATCAATAGAAAAAAGGCATGACCAGAATAAAATTAAAATCATTGTAGTCACCACTAACAGGCTTATTGAGTGTGCAACATGGAACATAATGTTGTCAACAACATTAACAATTCAAATAGAATTTTATGGTTCAAAAAGCTAAAAAAAAATTAAAAAATTAAAAAGGAAAATTGCAGGGTTCAGGTACCCCAGTTGTAAAGACATGATCTAAACCATTGAACCAGAGACACACACATGCACTAGGTATAAAATCTCAATAGACTGTCTATCCTCTAAAGCTCTCTAATATGTTTGGAATTTCCAAAACAGTGGTCCTGGTGGTATTTGTACAAGTTTAGTGATACAAGAGCATTTGTACATCGTGATGACCACGACAGTCAGCAAAACACATTTTAATATGAGATCAGATTAGAGGCGGAGGAATCCAATCTAGTCATATCAGACATGTCATCTTCTCAGTTTCTGATTGGTGCAAGATAATGTCAGGGTCTTCCAATTTTAATGGCAAAAGAAAGAGAAAAGGACTTCAAGCACAGCTCAAGAATTATCAATCATGGAATTTTCACCTGGAGAACTGTTGATATCAAATGACTAAAACAGTTGCACAATTACTTTTGATAAACACCATAACAATTACAGCTCAAGAATTATGAACCATGGAATTTTCAACAGGAGGGCTGTTGACCATCAAATCACTAAAAAAGTTGCATAATTACTTTTGGCAGACACCACTAGTGGAAGTTCTCAGTGAAATGAATTCAAGATCAATTAAATGTAAGTCCAACTCTAATTTGCAATACAGTGCAAGCTTAAGCACAATCATATCAATTGATGAACATTACATTATAGCACTCTGCAACTCATCTGATGCAACTCATAACAACAGAATCATAAGATAACTCTCAGAATACTGCAACAAGTATCACAGTAATTCTTATATTTGAAGGACATACCAGTCAGAACAATGGGGTAGCTCCGAGGAAAAGTTGAGGGATCATTTGAATCATAGCCAGATGAGTAAAACTCTATGCCGGCGGGTAGAACACACTGCCATTGCACCAAAGACAATTCTTAGAACAAAAATCAGTTGAAATGCATCCAAAATTCCAACAAGTCAAGCATAACTATAATTAAAGTAGTCATTCACTGTCATCCAAATTGGATGCACAAAAGGGACTTACAGTGGGTAGCTGAGGAGGAGGGGGAGGGTAGAGAGAGTGACCGGGGGGAGGGTATTGGTCCAGGAGCGAGGGCATGTACATGAGTTCCATGCCATGGAACCCTTTGCTCCCGTCCAAGGTCCGAATCTCCGGCCCGATCCCACACACCACAAAATACTCGAAGATCCGAGCCATTGCTTCGTTTCAATCAAACGAGAGAATCCAGAATTGGGTTTTAATTTGTCTTCCAAGCCAAATTGGATTCCGTCTGTTTCAATTCGTGAATGTGAAGCTCTTGGAGATCTGATTTAGATTGGTCCTCATTTCTCTTCCCTCCATTCTTCCATTTCCAGGAAGTATAATTTGAGGTCTGGATTTTGGTTTAACAGTCAGGCTGTGAGTGATTGAAAAGATCAAAACACTGTTAGTAACAATAATGTTGAATTATTATCAGACTTCGAAGCGATTAAAAAAACAAAAGAAAAAAATGTAATAATTAATACAAAAGGAAATGCCTGCATATGTGGAATATTTTTCCATTTCCTATTTTAAAAAATTAATATTTACAAAAAGTATCAAATCCTCGTTTTTTTTTCTTAAAAAAAATAAGTAAAATGATTTTAAACATTAAAAAAAATCTATCCATACTTTTATTAGTTTTTTACAAACAATGCATAAAATCTAAAGTATAGTGTAGATAACATTGGCTTGGGCTATGTCTAAGGTGATCATCGTGAACCCTTAAATTTGAGAGTTGAAAGCTAATATAATATGTGATGAAAAATTATAAGCAAATCTATTTTTCCTTCTCGAACTCATGATTTTTTGTTCTCCCCTTTCATCATTTGTTTCAATCAAAAACATTTTTGAAAATAAAATAGTTTAATATTTTCATTTAAGATTTCAACGTGCGTCTATCACACTTAGTTTTAGTGATGGTGCTTTTCTTCGAATCATGAGAGTTTTTTATTTTGAAGAAAGTGTGGCTTTCTTATTTTCTATTTGGATGGTGAGAAAAAAGAAACCTTGATCCTAAGTTTTGATCTTAATCCATCCATCCCTGTTGTTGTTGTCGGGTTGGATCTTCGCATCTTCAACCTCTAATAAGCTATCTTCTACCCTCTCGATTTTCTCTCAATTATATGGATTTTTTAATTTAATGATTTGACTAAAATCATGATGTCTCAACTGTATAACAATTACTTCAATATGTAATAAATTATTTTGAGGTTTTATATTAAAACAATGTTAGTTTTAATATTACATTTCAAATGGAGGAAAAGTTTGTTTGATTATGCTTGAACTTTAAGCTCTTTTTCACTTATGAGAGAAAAAAGAAAGAATAAGTCAATCACATTCTTTTGGTGTTGTTTAGTAGCAGTTCAATTCAAGATTCTCTTTTTTGTTAGGAGAATCAAAGAGTTTTCTGTCAAGTGACATGATTGGTTTGATTTTCTCTTTTGTAACAGATTTAGATAGTTATATGTTACCATTTCTTAATATATTGAGAAGAAAAAAAAAAGAGATCGAAACAAAAAAGAACTAGAACATAGATAATTTATTGTAAGTTTAACATAACTTTCCCAATAAGAATTGGTTCGTTCATTATTACTTACATAAATTTGAAAGTTTTTGGGGCTAACATCTCCTTTTCTTCTTTTAGGGGTTATCTTTTCTTTAGACAAGCACGAATTAGGTTTTGTTGCTCTTTACCTATATCTTTTGCATTGACTTTGATTGTTTGTTTCATTATTGTCTTTATTAATTGATTGTGTATTTCTAATTTTTAAACTTGAGATTTATGACATAAACATGTTTCTTAAAAATATTAATTAAAAAGTTTAAAAAAAAACTAAAAGACATGATTAAAACTTAAAAAGGTGTTCTCGATAAGTTTTTTAAGATTATTTCTTCAATTAAATAATTAGTTAATGAATTACAATAATATAATAATCAAGAAAATTTGAGCAAACATGCAATAGATAAGCTAAAAGAGTTTAGAGAAAATATTACCAATGAAAATAAAGAATTGAGAGAAAATGATGATATTGATTATTAGCTTTATGAATGACAATCCTTGAAGGAAATGAATTAGATATTTTAATTTTTTTTTCACTTAGGTAAATATGTGAATCTAAATAAATCTTTTACTTAAAATCACAAAAATAATAAAATTAATGCTTGCAATAAATAAATAAGGAAGGGAAGGGTAACAAAGATCAAACATAAGATTTATGTGATTTGACTAAACCTTGCCTACATTTATAACCTCAGGTCTCTGCTCGAAAATTTCACTACTTCACCTTTATACAAAAACCTCTTAGGGATATCATTAATTCATATCCTTTACAATAAGGTAAACCCACACTTTAATTTTTAAATTTCATTAAAAAGATAAATGATTTATATAATAAAAAACTCTCACACAAAAGTATAATAATCATAATAAAGGCCAATTAAATGCTTGGTTAAAAACCAGTGATTTGAATGTTGTAAGAGTTTTGAGAATAAGACAAACAGATAAAAAAATTCAGAGAGTTCTTATTTTTTTAAATTTCAAAAAGGTATTTATAACCAGATCTTAAATTATAACTATTACACTTAAAATTTGAAATAATTGATAGTATCGGTGCCATGCCGATAGTACCATCATAACCAATGGCTTAATTTATAGTACCAACACTAATCTGATAGAGGTGATAATGAGTAAGAGTGCTACTACTTCTCTTTCTTCATACTTCGAATAGTTCAACTGGCGATATCATTTACTGAGCTAGCAATGTCGATTAGCGATAGTGCTGCCAATGACCAGTAATTTCATTACCTTTCTTTCACTCACATTAACATGTTGTCTTATCTTTCTGATCTTATTTTCAGTTTTTTTAAAATATATTTTACTAAGTTTAGACTAATTTAAAAGCCTATTTTATTTTCAATTTTAAATGAATCTCATCAAAAATACTCATTTTAAGTTTAAAGCTTAAAAGAGAAAATGCATGAAGTGGTAAGTGATTTCTCATGTACTTTAAACAAAGATAAATCATTACATGTAAAAGTTTAATCCTACCTATGATCTAACTTCTTCTTTCTCCACTTGAATCTATATGCTTGCTTTTCTTGACTTATCTTTCGCATTTTTAAGATCTAAAGGGCTACACACTTAATAACTCCATTAAACCATGCACATTAAAAAATTTTAAAAAGTATTCTTTTATTTTTATTATAATATTTGACATATCTACTCATCGTATAATAAAAGTTATTTGTTCTTCACGACTTATATCTTGAGTATAATCAAATATCAATATATATATATATTTAGTTTTTTTGATTTTAAAATAATTTTACTTTTACAAATTACCTCTTAGTGTAATAACATAAGAGATTTAATGATTTACATTATCTAGTAAGAGATTCAAAGTTCAAATGTCATGTTAAGACAGCAGACTACAGGTAAGTGAGTTTCTTTCTCTATCATATTCCTTTTTCCCCAATATTTTTAATCTTAGAGTTGACCTAAAAATTAATTCATATTTGAAATTTATGACTATGATAGTAATATTATATCTCACTATGTTTAACGTGTCAAATGTGTTCTTCCATCACTAAATCAAACTCTACAATCATTTCAATTAAATCTAAAAATTGCCCTTGCTTTCTTCATAAATCCTCTCATAGGTTCCATGAGAACACAAATCATTATTTGCAAGGTACTTCATTACAACAATTATTATAATTAGAACTTGTTTTTGATCAATTTCCTCTTTGAAAATTTATTCTTGTAAATTTTTGATTAATTGTTTCATTCTTTCTTAATCTTATTTTATAAGTCAATCCAATTATTCATGTTAGTGACATGCTCAATACTATTCTCGTATTATTTAAGCCTCTCATTTAATGTCTCTAATCATTAAAACCTTCATTTACTAATAAACATATATTATGTACTGATTTAAACAATTTACAACAAAAGAAACATACTTTGTTTGCATCGTTTAAGTACATTAGTCATTTCTCATTTTGATTTTTTATATTTAGTAATTTTTTTGTTTAAAAAATATAAAAATGTCTATAAAGTTCATCTATAGAAAACTTGAGATTACTTTCTATTATGAGATCCATTTCTGTGAAAGATCATTTGTTTTGTTATTAATATTATCTCAAGTTTTTGAATTACATATATTCCAACCTTGACTTGTTTACTCTGATTCATTTTCATTCTTAATTATATCACTAATATCTTCATTTAAGTTAATGTTAGCCCCATGATACCATTAAGTGATAAATGACTTAGATTTTGGTGATATATCACACTCTTATATTAAAGTAAAATCCTTTTTTTTTTAGTTATTCAATATATCAGATTTTATTATGGCTTAACTCGTAAATCATTGTCTAACATTTGGTGAGAGAGTCATGTTGAAAATGTGAATGTCATTAGATATCAAACTCCACAAATAAAAGAATTTTGTTAGAATTAGTTGGAGTTAGTGTTAAAGCTAAGACAAAGAGTGCAGCTGAGAGTTTAGGAAATAAATTAGAAAATTTTGAATTTTTTTAGGCATGGTTATTTGGCATAAAATTTTATTTTCTATTAATATGATTAGCAAAACATTGCAATCCAAAGACATGTATATTAATGATGCCATAAAACAATCGAAAAAACTAGTTTTTTTTTTTAAAAAAAATTCATAAAGAAAGTGAATTTGTTTTTATCATGATTAGTGCTACAAGTCTTGCATTAGAAATAGACATTGAACACAGTTTTTCCAGTAAATAACAAATTCTTAAAAAAAAAAAACTGTGTGATGAGAATGCACAAAGAGATAATATATAATCTATTAAAGATTCTTTTAGAGTTAATTACTTTTTTGTTGTAGTAAATATTACTATTATTCTTCTAAAAAGTATATTTGAACAATTATAAGTATATGATATTATTTTTGATTTCTTATTTGATTTGAATAAGTTAAACTTTTTAAATGATAATAATTTAAAAAAATGTTATATCAATTTTTAAAACGTTTTAATTCTTTAGATATTGATTTAAATGATTTATTTTTTGAACTAAAACTATTATAAGTGACTTTATTATTATTATTATTATTATTATATATATATATATATAAAAGAGTACTTAAAATCATAGAGTTGGTAAAAGTTTTAGGTTACTATTCTAATGTTTCAATTACTTATAAAGTATTATAGACTATGCTTATAATTGTAGCCTTTACTAAAAGAAATTTTTTTAAATTAAAATTATTGAAATTGTATTTGCAATCACCTATATCATAGAAAAAATTAAATGAATTAGTAACCTTATGTATAATTTCTTTTCTATATGCTATTATAGTTTTGGATAAAAGGGCTTTAATTTTGTTTTTCATTCTGATCCTTCAAAATGTTAGAATCCCCTTGAGTTTCTATGGAACATGAAGTAGCAAGCAGTTTCATTTTATTTTTATGTTTTCTTAAAGTAATAATTTATGATGAATATAATTTATTAATGACTTCATTTATGAATTAGATTATTAGGTTTAATAAACAAAAAGATAAAATTATTTAAATTTATGATTAATATCTCATATTATTAATTAAATTTTTAAGTTTACAAATAAAAAATTTAAATTTATCTTGTAATTTAGATCAAATTGAATCCTTTATCCATGTAGTTTAAACTTAATAAAATCAAATTGGATTGATAAGAATAAAATTAATATTTTAAAAATTAATCATATTTCTCAAAATTAAACCCTAATTTATCATTTCTTTTCTTATTATGTAACTTTCTTTCTCTAAAATTCATCCACCAAAGTCTTAAAATATTTTTAAATCCTTGAAAAACATATTAATTTCGTAGTTTTCTTCAAACATTTTTTACAAACTAATACTGATTTCACAATCTCTCTACTATGTGACTCTTTCTTTTTAAGCTTCACCATTTAAAAACTCAAATTCACCTAAAAAAATTCTCCAAAAGCACCAATTGGTCAAACTTTTTTTCAACCAATTTCTTTAAATTAAAGGTTGATTGCCTAAATTTCTTCAAATCTCTACTAGACAAATTGAGTTTTCATTAAGTTTGAAAGGAAGCATTTATGAACAAACAAAAGTATCTTTTCGTTAAAGTTTAATTTAGATGCCATTAAGATTTATCTTTAATCTAATCTAAATTGATAAATTATATTTCAATTTATCACTTTTTAAACATAAAGTTTCAATTGGTAACATGAAATATGGATTTAAATTTTAAATGATCTTTGTCATAAACAAAATGTTCATATTTTTTAAAGTAAATATTATTTTAAACCTTAAATGTCTCACTCTCTCTACAATCAAATTTTGATTTTTAAGACTTCTTCAAACAAACATTTATCTATTAATTTATCTAAATTGGACCAAATTATAAAAATTATTATGAAAAATTAATTATATTTTTATTATTAAAATATCTGAAAATTACTCAGCTTTAAATTTTATTTTAATTTAATCCCTCAAATTTGAATAATTTTCAACTAACAAGCAATTTTCATGAATTTTTATAATTTTTAATAGTATAATAAAAAACATTTTCAGTATTTAAAAATTTTTAATTTTTTTATAATGGTACCTAGAATATTTTTTATATTTGTAAAAAATTTTAAATCAAAATTCATTGTAAAAAATCTTCAATTTGAGTATTTTTAATTTTTAGATTATTTGATAAAGTTCAATTTGATCTAAATTTATAGATTAGGGTTTTTTTATAGCCATTTTAAAAGTTAAGATTTCATTGAAAGAAAACGCAAACCCAGAATTTAAATAATATTTACCCTATTTCTTATATTTGGTTTAGAGTCTTTTGAATTATAATTTGAAAAAAAAAACATATTTAAAATCCTAAAGTTTACCTTTTCCTTAAAGAAATTTCAAATTAAAATTGAGTGTGAATTTAGGGGCATTTTCATCAATCATTTATCATATCTTCTTATTCATTTTTATAAGTAATACAAGAGAAAGAAACATAAAAAATTTAGAAAGAGCAAACCTCAAATTGAAGATATATGACTTGTTAGAATTCTAATTTCAAGCGAAAGAGAAATTTAAAAGTAAAACACATTTAACCTGAAGCTAAATTTGTATGGGAGGTTTGCATCAACAAAAACAAAAAATTCTATCAAAGAAAGAGAAATATTCATATTGAAGATGTATGACTTATTAAATCTCTAATTTAAAGTAAGTGAATGGATTAAAAAGTGAGCTTAATTTGTCAAGATGCTGCGTTAACTAATAATAATTTCATCAAAGAGAAAAAAATTAATTTAAAAAAATTCTTTAAACTAAAGATGTATGGCTTGTTAAAACTTTAATTTTAAGAGAAAAAAAAAGATATAAAGGGTGGAATTTACTCAATTGAACCTTAATTTGTTAGAGGGTTACATTAATTAATGACTTCATAAATGGATTATTATTTTTATTACATGAAAAGGAAGGTAAAGTTAGAAATTTTGAGGAAATGAAGTAGCAAAAATGACGTCATTTTGCTTTATATATTCTCCCCAAAACCCTCATTTTATCTTTCTCAAAAATAAACATTTTGCTTTATATATTCTTCCCAAAATCCTTATTTTATCCTTCTCAAAAATAAAAATAAACATGCATGACACCATTGAAATAAGATGGATAGAAGATTTTATTTAGACAAAATTAATAGATCCTAATTTATTTGGATACTATTTGTATGTCAAGGTCTATTGGAGAGAGATGACAAACTTAGGAGTTTTAAATTAGTTTTTTCAACTTCATTATTGGGGCTTCGGATGTTAATTTGTTTGTTTTTAAGGTTTTAAATGAACTTTTTTACTATAATATTCATGTATTGCCATTTGAATCTTATCAATTTTCTATCTCTTAAAATATTATCAAATTGCATTTATGAATTTTCCTTTTCCACTATCTTGATACTCATTAATTTCATCAAGATATATGACAAAAAGAGTTCAAATCTACCTCAATTTAAAAAATAGGTCATTTACTACTATAAATTGGTGTACAATCTTTACTTTCATTAGAATAGGTGGACTATTATTTTCAAATTTTAACTGATCAATAAATATATTGTAATCACCTAAGGACAAAGTAAAAATAAATTAGAATCACCATAAACTAAAGGCAAATGATTTTATCATAAAAAATGAATTAGAAACAAATAAATAACAAATAAGTGTATTTCAAAAAATTAATGTAACTAAAATTCGAACAAAGAATGAAATAGTGTAACTAATAAAGAATGCAACCAAGGCAATGAAAGGGTAACTCTCCTAAATTAATCAATTTTCATGACGCGTGAATCTTTTTTATTCTATCTTGCTCGTCATGCATAAAATACTAATGACATCAAACTAATAGGTTTAGGCATAAGAATAGTGCTAATAAATATCTTTTACTCTTTATCTATGGAATTTGCATTATTACTTTTAGCAACTTCATGAAAGAATCAGCATTATCCATTTGAGCTAATGTGCAAATCTTTGTCGGCCCTTTTCTTGTACCAAATAAAAAAATGGAATAGGTAAAAAAATATATAATGACAATCATAATTGTTGTAACTTTTGAAGGCAATAAATTTGTAAATTTTGTCAAAGGAATGAGCATGTTTACTTACTCATGATCGAAATAACATAATTCGAAATGGACAAAAATTAAAATTAATAGGAATAGAATGGGCAATTCGAAATAAGTCATTTATCTGGGTTTAAAAATTAGAATTCAAATCACTTTGAATTCCATTCATATGTTTACTTAAACTCGAAATTTGAATGAACAGTTACAAATTCACTTGTATATCCTTAATTAGATTTATGTATTTTTAATTAAAAAATATTATATATAATAATAATTTTATAATTGTAAGATAACATAATAAATCTTACTTTTTTAAAAAATATATTTTGTGAGAAATTTTAAAAAATAAAAAGTCAAATGTTATTTTTTTATTTTAATAAGTAACACTTTTTTAAAAAATAATAATAAATTCATATCATCCGTCAACATACGTATGAGTGACAATGTATAATCATTTATAAAAAGAATTTCAAGTTATAAAAAAATAAAATTATTTTTTAGATTTTTATTTTACTTTATTCATAAATTTGGGAATAAATGAAAAATAAAATAATAATTTAACTTAATATTCCATAATGGGAGTGTCAATCTAGTTAAAGGACTTGAGTTTGTTACTGCTATTTTCTCATTGCCAAATTCATGTTGGATCCACATAGTCTCATTCTCATTTCATAATATAAAATTCATTCTAATTCTCCATTTTAATTCCACAGTTCCAATTAGTAAACATGTCATAAGATTCTTTCATATTAAAGATTAAACAAAAAATTCAATATTCTTATGATTTAATTATCAAATTTAACTGACACCACAACATAAGTCTTCCTTTATGTAAGAGATGTTATACTTATGATTTAATTAAACATACAAAATTATAACAGAGACCTTTGTTCATGTAAAGGGCACTAAATCATACTCAGCTGAATTTTTTTTTAAAGCAACCATTAAATAAATAGAGTTTTATTAAGAAACTCTTTTAACGAAATTTTAATGTCTACACTTAATAAATTATTAATGTTACTTTTTTTTTCTATAACTAAACAATGGGTAGATTCAATTTTTCAACAAGAAAATTAATTTTTAAGCCAAGATGTTGCATTCATTATGAAATAATTCAAAATCAAAGTAGCAACATTAATTTTAGCTAAATTACATATAAAAGATAATTAAAAGGTTTAAATTATGTGATATGTAACTATAAATATTATTCGATGATAAAGTTTAATTCATCAAGGAACAAAGACTGCATAGAAGCTAGCAGATAAAATACAAACTAAATGTTGCATGTTGAATGGATTTTCTTATGCATAAGATTGATAGCTAAAAACACAACATGATCCCCATAATGCCACTAAATGGGTAATGGTTTGGTTTTGATGATAACAAAATAAATTATATTTGATCTAACATATAAACTAAGTGTGTAGTGCTTAAACAAAAAAAAAAAAATCATGAGCAAGGAGATAAAGATTACAAATATGTATTCAAGGGAATGAGAACATCAACAAAAAGAAGTTCATTAAGACAAGAACAAGTGAAGACTTAGAGATAGGCTTTGTAAGTTTTTATATAGTTTTTCCTAGTCTTACTTAAAGGAAAACTTTTGAAAAATATAAATGTGTATAATATTTCAAATAAAAAGATTTTGAAACATTTCGTAAAACGTTTTGGGTGAAAACATATCATAAAAGAACCTTTCAAAACTTGATAGGAACTTAGATTTCGAAAACACACTTACACACAAAAGTTGGGCTATTACTACAACAAGTGGCTTCTTTCTTGTATTGAATCTCCAAAAACATCCAACATAAAATTTGTAGCTCTATCTTTTAACTTTGCAATGCCTCTTAAATCATCTAAATTAAAGTTTGAATGGAAATGTTATGCTATAAATACTGTAGGAATATATGAATAATGTGTAAAAATGAGGCATAGGATTTGTTTGAAATCGTTTGAATTAGATAATGAGTTTGAATCAAGTAGTAAAAGGTGGTTGAAACTTTATCTAATTTGTTTGGTTGAATTGGCAGAAATAGTCGATCGTATTTTTGAGATTTTAAATTTTTACTTCCAATGGCTATGAAATTCAATAAACTGGATGCCTTTAAAATAAGTCTAAATTGCCTTGATTGTGAGTAACTTCCATAAATTTGAATAAGGTATAAATAGCTTTTCAAATGGGTTCCTTAGCAATAAACTTCATTGTGTTATTCACCCTCTTAAAGCAAGCAAAAATGTTTCTCTTTAAGCCATCTTTGTTTCCCATTTTCATATCTTTGAGCAAATGAATTGAGAGTTTAGATCTTTATTGTATACATCCACTCTTGTGAAAGAGTTTCATCTTGAGATTATAATCATTATTTTCATTGTAAGGTTTAGATTTATGAGTTAAGGGGATTTACTTTGTTGTAAATCTTGGTTGGGGTATAATCAAAGGTTCATTATTGTGAGAGATTGGGTTTAAGGTGAGTGGAGTCACTTTGTTGTAAAATATTGGCTGAAAATAATTACGTACTCGGTTAAAAGATTAGTAGAAAATCCTTAAACAAGTTGCTTGGAAGGATGAATGTGAACTACCTTTAAAAATTACTATATTTGCTTTCTCTTACCCTTTTATCTTAAATTATTGCATTATATCTATCGTTTTCATACTTATAATTGATAAAAAGAATATTTAAAATTAAAAAGTCTTGCTAAATAAGTAAAAAAATTTAAACCCTCAATTTATCTCTTCTTGGGTTGTCACCTTAAGATCAACACATGACTTTCCAAAAACAAAAACTCAATATTCAGTTAAAATCATCAAAAAATCTAAAACAAAAAAATCTATACCTAAAGATCTCAAGCTTATCACCATAATAGAATACATTTTTAGAGATCTTGTCAGAGAAATATTATTTTGTTATTGGTAGGAAGCAATAGTTAAGCAGAATGAAAGTTGAAAATGTGAAAATAAAATGCGTAAAAAGATAAAGAAAGAAGATGGAGTTTTTAAGGTTGTATCGTAAATTTTAAGGTATTTACATATCTATATATTAAAAGAAATAAAATAGGATAGATTGGAGATATAGACAAGAAGTGGAATATAATACTCGCTCCAACCTCGAACCCTCTTTAAAAAAAAAAAAAACCCATACCCTCACCTTTCCTTAATTTAACCTTCCTTAAACCCACCTCATTAGGGGTGAATCCTTACGTGGCCTTATCCAATGGAAATAGTTAAAATCCTTAAATCAAATGCATTTTTTTTCATATTTCTTTATTTATTCAGCATAATGACTTAACATTTCTTTAATGTTTCTTATTCGTTCCAAAATTTTTTTGTACATGAATGGACAAGGAAATGCATTCAAAGATGATAGCTTGAGTCAATCACTCAGTTGCATATAATGACATCATAAGTTGAAGGTGATTTTGTTGGCCCTAGTGTGGCAACCTAAAAAGGAGTGAACTAGATCTTTTAATTTTTTTTATTTATTTAGCAAGAACTATCTCAAAATGTTCTAAATCAACTAATAACAAATACAATAACAATAAGTAAATTGCAGTAATTAAAAATAATAGGGAAGAGAGATTCACGACATTTTTAACATGGTTCGACTATCACTACCTATGTCCATGCCTCCAAGTAACTTGCTAGAGAATTTTTCACTATTCATTCAACTAAATATAAACATTTTTATTCCCAACCAAGATTTTTACATAAAACGAATCCACTCACTTTAAACCGAATCTTTTTCTCTAAGATTGGAACACTTTGTGCTTTTCACCAAGATTTTTTCTTACAAAGTGAATCTCCTTGCCAACAACAACCTCTTAATAAGTGTTTTAAAAAAAAAATAGAGTACAAGAAATAAATCTCTCAAAGAGTAGAATAATATAATAAAATTTTTGGATCTCTCACACACTTACTCAAGATAATTTGATGATAATCAAAAATAAGTAAAAGCTTTGAATCTAGAGAGAAAATGATATTGGAATTCTTTATGTGTGAATAACTTATTACCCATGTGTTTTTGAAAGCTCTTTTATATCACCATATAAAAATATACTTGTTAGATAAAACTTATGACCGTTTAAACTTTAAAATCTCATCAACATGATGGGACCAAATAATTGAGCGATGATACTGATCAAATTAGCTATTAGACATAAAAATTTTGAAAGCTTCTCATTTAAATAGTGAAACCAATAATTTTGGTGATATTACCAATTGGGACAGAAACTTAGCTAGTGATATCTATTATTGGACGATGACATCGACTAAAATAGAAACTTAGGCAGTGATATCTACTTTGCTTGATTCTTGTATTTTTCATGTTGACTTTTTACAACCTAGGCTTTCTTTGTTCAAAACACATTCATCTTTTATTTTTTAATCATTTGTTTAAATTTAAAAGCTACAAAAAGTATTATTTAATATAAATATTTTTTTATCATGTATGAGAATAAAATACATCTTGAGCAAACGCAAGAAAATCTATACAAATTCCTAAATTTTATAGTCTACTTACTTAATCTTTCAACTTCTTCATTATTATGTAGTCAAGCCTTTCACTGGCCTTAATTGACTTCAAGTTTAGGCTAAAATACACATCTTTGTTTAAACATTAGTCTATAAAGATATTTATTATCATCAAAATAAGTCACCACATTCTAACCATTTAAGACCATGGAGCTAATAATCTCTCCTCTTTTTATTATGACAAGCCTTCTATGTAAAGATATGATAAGTGTATAATTCAAAACAATGCAAGTTAATGATTTTATTTAGGTTATGCACCTCAATCATACCATATCAAAATTTGATCAAATTAAGCATACTTAATTCAATATTCACTTAGCACTTAGTTAAGTTCTAATAATTTAAATATAACTAATTTGGATCTTCGATCATTTAACTATCACATACATAATCAAGTCAAATTTTGGGAATTATTTTCAAAATTCGTTTTCGTTTAGCATATCTTACAATTTATTCTTTCCGTTTTTTGGACATCAATAAAAGGCAAGTAACTCATGGATTTTCATGTAAAGTTAGATTTACTTAGGTTAGGAAACATCTTGTTCAAGACCAATACCGTAAAAATAAGCAACTTTCAATACCATAATGGTAAGCATTTTAGTTTACAAACCACTTGAGAGTTCTGAACTTTAAAACTGGAAAGCTAGTTTTGAAAATTTTTCACACCAAATATTTATAGTCTTTAGCATGTATACGTGAAATTGTTACACCTCTAATGCAAATGATATAATCGTTATTCAGATCATCAAATACATATCTGAGGTTTTCACCTAAATACATGAGAGATATAAATCTTTTATGTGTAAAACCCTTGAAAATACTTTAAAGAAGAAACACACACTCCCCTTGGTATGCACTCCCCACCTTTGCAAAAACAAGGAGTTTTAGAAGTTAATTTTTCCTTTGGATAATACTTTCCTTTATTTTTGCCATCCAGACTCATTTTCTAATTTTAAAGAGAATGATGCAAAAGGTGGTTTAAGAATGACCAATGGGATGCAAGGAAGTATATATGTATCATTGAAGCTTAAGCACTTCCATAATCATCAACCATTCTCCATTATTTACCAAAGTTTTATCAACCAATGCACTTCAATAGACATTCATTAATAATCTAAGAATTGTCAATACAACAAAGAAGGAACATTTAATCAATATGATTCAATTTAAGTTTTCGGAGATCATTAATTAAATCTTCCTTGGCCATCCTAGAAATTAAAGCTATGTTAGCATGTTCTAATCTTTTATGCCATAATCAACTATTAGCTACCAAGTATTTATCATTATATATACGTGATCCTTTAATATCAATAGCATAGATATTTGCACACTTATCACCTATGTATTACATTTCATTATTTGTACCATTATTTATGATGCATGTGGTTTGGCCAATAACGACCTTATATCCTTTATCATATAATTGGCTCATACTCGAAATTATGTTTTAATTATCAATTAAAAGTACATTTTCAATCATGAGAACAAGTGTTACCTTTATTATCAATACCGATGATCTTCCATTTTACTTGTCTCTAAAAGTTATGCATCATTCTATTTTCATGTGTCAAAAACTTATGAGTATCATTGGTCTTGTGCCTTGAGCACTAATTATTAAGGAGCTACTTGTCCTTGATTCTTCTCTTTCTTATGGTTAGAGCTCAAAAATAGATTTTAGTACCCACTATTCAATAGGTCCATATGGGTTATTTAGGCAAACAAATTATTTTTATATTACTTTTTAATCTACATCTGGATGCAATATGTCCTACTTTATTACAATATGTGCATCTATCTAGCTCTTTCAAGAAAGCTTTGATAAAGTAATTTTATAATATTTTTAAAATTTGGATGACCTATATCCTAAGTCATTGTGATCAAAACTACACTTTTGACTTCCTATAAGCATATTTAAGGCCTTTTAGTCTTTGATGAACTTCTTAAAAAGAATCTTTAAGCTATCTACTTCTTTACTTAATTTCACATTATTTTCTCAAATTTGCTACTATTTAGCTCTTTCATGTTAATTTCTATCACTAGTAGCAATTTTTCTTTTTCATCTTTTAAGTTATCATAATCTATCCTAAGATTAGCATGCTTCTTTTCCAATGCTCCTAGTTTAAGTGATTACCTTTCCATTAATTCATAGATGTCCTCAAAAGTATTAAATAATTCATCATATGACATTTTGGGTTTAAAGATGCAATCATTTACCTCATTTTCATTTTCATGCACTATGAAGCACATGTTGGCCCTTATTTGCATTTCCTTCACTTTTAAAAAAGCTCTTTCACTATCATCTTAAATGACCTTCAATGCATTTTTCTTGAATTTTTTCTTCTTCACCAATGGAGTTTTAGTTATAATGTGGCCATGGGTCTCGCACTCATAGCAAGTAATCGAGTTTCTCCTAAGATCTGATTAAAAAACCTTTTTTTCTTTGTTTTTTTAACCCATTCTTAAGCCTTTTTGTTCTTCAAGAATCTTTTGAAGTTCTTTATGATAAGGGCAATCTCTTCATCTTTTTGATTTTCTCATTATTAGAGCTTTTATTATTAATTTTTGTGGACTTGAGGGCAATTGTTCTTTTTTTCGTTTGCATTATCCTCTTTCCCTTTCTTCACAATCTTATAAGTCATAAGCGATCGTGTGAATTCTTTGAGTGAAATCTTATTAAGATCCTTGATTTTAATGATCGTCGTCACTTTGGCATCCCAATTGGAAAAAAGTCACTTGAGAATCTTTCTTACCATCTTGACATTAAGATAACTACATCCATGATTTTTTAAAACATTTAAAATATCCATGAACCCAATGAACATTTTGTTAGTATTCTCTTTCGATTTCATCTTAAATAACCCATATCTGTGCTTAATATACTAATTTTAGATTTTTTTTACTTAGTTAGTTCTCTCGTATGTGATCTCTAATGTACGTCAAATATTATGTGTGTTTTCACATGCATACATTCTATTAAATTCTCCTCATCTAGAGAGCAATAAAGGATATTTATCAATTTAACATTATAACATCTTTTTTTCTATCATCATTATTATATTCATTCTTGTCCTTAGCCACTACCATTTACCATATTTAGTAGGGATATAAGGTTCCTTTTCAATAGCCTTCTAAAAATCAAAATCAATTGATCTAAGGTATCTCTTCATCCTAGCTTTTCGATAGGTATAATCATTTTCATCAAAGAATGGAGCCTAGCGTGGAAAGTCCTTCTACCTTGTTAAATCTCATGGTTGTATCGTAAACTCTAAAAAAAATGAAGTTTTAATCAATCAAGAGTATCTTGTTCTAACACCATTTGTTGGCTCTAATGTAGCAACCTAAGAGGAGGTAAATTAGGTATTTTAAAATTTTCTTACTTATTTAGCAAGGACTATCTCTCATTGTTCTAAATCAACTAATCACAAGTACAATAACAAAAAGTGAATTGCAGTAATTAAAGAGAGTAGAAAAGAGAGATTTAAACACAATGATTTTTACGTGGTTCTTTTATCCCCACTTATGTCCATGCCTCTAAGAAACCCGCTTAAGAATTTTTCACTATACGTTCAATCGAATATTCACTTGATTATCCCCATCAAGATTTTTACATAAGGTGAATCCCATTACCTTAAACCCAATCTTTTTCTCTATGATTGAAAGACTTGGTACTTCTCACTAATATCTTCTATGATAAGGTAAATCTCTCGTCTTAAAACAATCTCTTAATAAATGTTTAGGAAAATAGAGTACAAGAAATAGACTCTCCTAAAGAGTAAAATAATACAATAAAAGTTCTAGAACTCTCGAACACTTGCTCAAAATGATTTGATGATGATGAAAAATGAGTAAAAATTTTAAATCTATCGAGAAAATGATATTGAAGTTATTTATGCATGAACGACTAGTTACACATGTGTTTTTGAAAGCCCTTTTGTATCTTCATTCAAAATTATACCATTAGACATAACTCACAACCGTTCAAAATTTAAAATCTTATTGGAATGATGGTACTAGATGATTGCGTGGTGGTATCGGCCAATTAGTTATTAGATGCAAAAATTTTGAAAACATCTCATTTGGGTGATGACACTGATCATTTGGATAATAGAATTGATCGGGACAAAAACTTAGGAGGTAAGACCTTCTATTGAGCAGTGACACTGACTAAGATAAAGATTTGGGTGGTAGCACCACTGATTTAGGCGGTAGGGCCGGTCAAGACAGCATTTACATTCATCTTTTATTTTTTAAAGCATCTCTTTAGATTTAAAAGCTCTAAAAAATATGATTCAATTCAAATCTTTTTTATAATAGTTGAGAATAAAATATATATTAAGCAAATATAAGGAGATTTACATAATGTTCTAAAATTTTTAATTTACTTACTAAATCCTTGAGCTTCTTCACTATTGCGTAGCTTCAAAAATTCATATTAGCTTTTCAATGGCCTTGATTGATTCCAATTTCAAGTTCAGCGACACATCTAATCTACAAAGATGTTTGTTATCATATCAAAATAAGTCATCACATTTTAACCATGTGAGACTATAGGACTAATAAAATTCACTAAAAAGATGAAGTCATCATTCTAAATCAGAAACTTGGTCTCATTTTTAATTTACTTGCATTTTTGTACTTCACGACCATGTTCACAATGACAGTGGTCATATTTTCTTATGTTTCTCTCTATGCTAGGTCCTAACTTTCTTGTTCATATGAATAAGGTTAACTCAAATCTTCGTCAATATTTAGTTCTTAAAGGCATTAAACTAAGTCATATAACAAATTTCTCTATTCTTTTTCAACCTATGGACATTATTTCTTTAAGCATTATCTTTTTTGTATTGTCCAATCCTCTAGGATGATAAAGTTAGATTTTTGTTTTTCACTTTAAGGCTTTTATGAACATATTAGCACATGTCAACAATTTTTTCAAGTTTAAAGCTCTTTTCTTGTCAAAAATCAAAGAGCGATAAAGGTTGCAATCCTCTGATTTTGAATGTAATTTTGACTTTGTGTTATAAGCCATGGATTTCTAGTATCTTATAAGTAAACATATATACAAAGATTAAAATGACTTTATTTACTGTCTCAACAATGTGAGCTACGAACTAGCCTTCATAACCTATATGTTGTTGATGAAATGAGTAAGAAAAATGTTGGGTAAAATTTTTAGTGATCTAATGGAACACATTTTTAGAGTAAAATGTTACACATTGTCTCTTCAATGGGAATTGCTAGAAACCTTACATGGTATTGATGCCTCTTAAAGCATCATCATTGTTTGACACCCCTCAATATGTTTATTTTTGGATCATTACGCCTATCATATTAAATTTAAGGTAACTTTAACTTCTTAAACATTGAATCTTCTAAGATCTGTTATATAAAAAAGGTGGACATATATTTCTTGCTCTTATAAGGGTTGATCTAACTTACTATAATTATCACTAATAGCTCTTAAGTCATAAATCTTCTTTCAAATTTTGTTTTTCTCCAAATTGTCTCTTAAATGGTAAAGATTGTGAACATAAAAGTTGCATTTTATGAGGTCAAAGAAAGTGTTATGTGGTTAATGGCAACATTCAAATGCCCTTGTTTAAGCTTCATAAGGTTGGCGAGGCTATGGTAAGGACCTACTTTACTATGGCACAAAGTTTTCAGTCTAAGTTTAAAGAGCCTTGATTTGATATTTACAAATGTTGTTGTATAGTTAGATTTTCAATTGTGTTCTTGGAAAAAGGTACAAGTATTGAAATATATATTATTTAAAAAATTGGATTAAAAAAGTGAAATGGTCAACCATGTTGTGAGTAAACTGGGTGGATAAAGAGGTAGTGCTTTATTCTTTAATGCTATAAGTTTTTGTCTAAAGTTTTTTACACAAAATAACACCAACTGTTATAAATTATTTTTGAAATGAACGAACTTACAAGTGAGGTTTGCATAGTTTGAAGGTTGTGGCTAAGAATACAAAGTAAGATTAATAAAAACAATGATTGAATAAAGTTGAAATTAGTAGGATTCTATGTCCTTAGTGAAATGTATGCCTAGCTATTAAATAGTGAAATGGTTGCTTCGATACATGATGTTTTGATATGAAAGTCAAATAAAATGGTTTGAAATATGAAAATATTTAGTTATATCTTCATTGTCAGGCTCATATATTTGAGTTTTCTTTAATCATGGTGAAACAAGTCTCCTTATTAGTTTTGTATTTCTTTCTTAACTTTGTTGTCGTCAGTTGCTTCTTATCTTGTGAAATGACTTGAATGATGTATAATTTAGTGATATATTTACTAATGAGAATTATGGAATTCAAATGAATCCTATAATTTTTTTAACTAATTTTTATCATGAAATGAGAGTGAAATTGTGTGGGTGTCCATGAATTTGAAATTAAGGGATGACAATAAGAAACTCAATCTCCCACTAAGTTGGTACTCATAAATCTTGATTGTTAAGTAAAATTATTCTTTCACGCTTCATTTATTTCCGCTTATGAGCAAAATACAGAAATTTTGAAAAACTAAAAAACCTCTTATGACTTAGAACTTATTTTATGTTTATGTATTAAAAATTTACTTTCTTCATGAATACTTATATATGTCTCATGATCATGTTGGTGGGTGATATAAATTCATTATTTAACGTAAAGTTGTAATAATTCATTATAATTTTGGTTTAAGTAAATATATGAGTGGGATTCATAATTATTTTAATTTTGATTTTTAGAATTCAAACAAAAAGCTTAACCAAAATCTAATTTCTCACATTGATTTTTCTCCATTTTAATTTTTATCTATTTCAGATTATGTGCATTTCGATTACACATAAGTAAACATATCAGAAGTGTAAATAAAAAATTTATTATAAATTTATATAATATGTTAAAATACATTATAAAATTTATTAATAAATAAATTAAAATACATTACAAAGTCATAAATAAATCAAAATGCAATATGAAAATTTTGACACAATTATTTCAATTTTGATTTTTAAAGCCCAAGTAAAGAACTTAATTTGAATTTAATTTCTCACTCGGATTTTTTTTTCACTCTAATTTTTATCTACTTCAAATTATGTTCATGTCGATAATGTGTAAGTATATAAATAAAACATATATTATAAATTTAAGTAATAAATAAATTAAAATATATTATAAAATTTGTGTAACAAATAGATTAAAATACATTACAAAAGTGCGATATGAAATTTTTGACAAAAACGGTTAAGCAATAAAGCTAAACTTAACAATTAAAAATTTGTTGACCAAATTGAAAATATCCAAATAATAAAAAAAATGATTAAGGAAAGTGAAATTTATTTTTAGAAAATACTCATAAATTTTCAAACTATCTCATTATACTTACTAATTTAATCGTAAGAAAAATTCATTTCTGAATTTTCCTAGCTACAAGTATTCTATTAAAGTTACACTCAGGTGTTGTGATAACATTAAAGCCAAGAAAGAAAAAAAAAACTTTATATATTATTATGGGTAAAGATTATAAATTTTTTAAATATTTATGATATGTTACCTAACAAATGTTGATGTTCAACAAATTATCCATTGAATTTTGATGTATTGAATCTTGCCAAAATAAAAATAAAAATCAAGAATATTCAAATTAAAAATTTTTTATAATGAATTTTAACTTAAAATTTTATATATATAAATTTTTTAGTATTAAAAATATATTTTTTAAAATTTAAATTATCAAATATTTATAAAATTTATAAAAAAAAAATTTTGCATTGAAAATTGTTCAAATATGAAAGCTGTGAAGAATTCATTTAAATTATTTTGAGGCATCTGGCAACAAAAATATTCATAATTTTTCATAATTACTTAAAATAAAATTCTATTTAAATCAGATTAATATATTTAATTTATTATTTTTTAAATATAAAAAATTAATTAATAATTATGAAATATATATTAAAATTTTGTATAATTTTTACTCTATAATTATTAATTATGAGATTTGATCCTCTATTATAAGGCCAAAAAAGGGTTACCATGTGTTAATTACAAGCCAAAGAGTTGCAGTAAGCCCAACTCTTCCATTCTCTGAACAGACTTAATAGGTCTCCAATTCAGTAAATTAATTACTTTATTTATTGGAATATCAATAGGTAGACTGAGTCTGACGCTATAACAAAAAATAATATATGACTTCAAATTTTAAGTTTAGCCTCTGTGCATTCATCCGATCAACAAAACGAGTAAATGTTAACCTTTGAATAAGGAAAACGAGTGAACACTAGTTTTCAATTTGAAGAAGGAAAGAAGATGCCCAAAGTAAATGTTGGTCTTGGGGCATTCATCCAATCAACAAAACGAGTAGAAGACCTGTTTTACGTCAACAACAGCAAGTAATAAGTCTTTAACAGTAAGTGAACGCGGCCCTCCATTTTCTTTCATGTCAAGTTCGCAGATCCTTCGCGCCCTGCTGTTTTTTCTAACCTTCTGGTTGCTTTCATCATTTCGTCAGGGTAGGCCTCGTTGCTTACTATATGTTTCACGTTGACTGATCGTTATAATAATGAAGTAACAAGAAAGTCTTACTCTGAATTACCAACTCTACGCCAGTAGCATCATGGAGAAGAACATGGTGCTCTTGTGAGGAAGACTTCTTCTTCTTTCTTCTCCTTGCGCTTCCCTCTTTGTTTGTCTTCTGATCTGTAATATCTCAGGTCAAATCAGTGTTTGCATGCAATTCTGGATAGAGTAGATGGATTCCGGCGAGGTACCCCAGCGACTCCATGGTGTGGTCATAATCACTCTCCCACCACCAGATAACCCTTCTTCAGGCAAAACAATTACCGCATTCACTCTCACCTATGACAGTCCTCAGCAACCTGAGCAATCACATAATCATTATGATCATTATCAACAACAACTGCCGGAAAATCATCTTCCTGTCCAGTTACCACCACCTCTGAATCCTCAGCACCAGTTCTCATTTTCAATGCCCTTTGTGGGCATCCCAAGAAAGTTATTGGGTTTTCTGGGTATCTCTCTTTTCGCTCTTGCTCTTTATAGCTGTGTTTTCTCAAATACCCTTGAGGAGTTGAGGCATTCTAATGAGGATAAGAAGGCCACGTCCTTCATCTTCCCTTTGTACCACAAATTTGGCATTTCTGAGGTTTCACCGAGGGACTTGGAACTCAAGTTGGGCAAGTTTGTTGATGTTGGAAAAGGGAATTATGTGGCACCACTTGATCATGGGATAGTGGTACCCAAAAAGGTCGACAGATTGGTTTCTGCTAAAGATGCCGCTGCTGATTCATCAACGATTTTTCCTGTTAGGGGAAACGTTTATCCAGATGGGTATGTGTGTGTTCTGGTGCTTTATCCAATACTGTCACAAGAATCCGGTGACTGAAAATTGAGCTCTATTGTGCCTGTTGGACATAGTACGGCCAACTTTTATAATGCCTTTCCTTATGAGACTGTTTTCTATAAGGACTGTTCTGCTGCACTTTTGGATGTGCTTTTTTGCCCTCTTTTCTTCTGTTGAACTTTTGTAGGCGGTTAAGATTGAAAATCATGGATCTGATATTTTTACCCTTTTTCAAAATTGGCCATTTTGCTTAAGAATGAACTTCTCCTGTTCTGATTTTGAAGTATGTGCTTCTGCTGGCAATAATAGATGGTTTAGGGTAACGGTCTTGGGGCTCCTTCCTATTCCACCTGTGGTATGTTTTGTTTGGTTTTAGTTCCCAAATCAGTTAAGTTATTTTAATGGTGGGTTAAGATATAATGGAGGAGTAAGTATCATTGATAAGTATCAGTTTCATAGGAATCAACCCTCTTGTGAATATAGACTGTAATTTCAGGTCAGTTTTTCATCTTTCTGCATTAGGTCAAGAAACAATCTGCCTAAGGTATGGAATAGGGAGTGGTGATAGGTCCAAAGATCCAAAGAAGTATGTGGCTTGTACAAGCTAGTTTGTGGAGAATGTAGGAACTGATCAACATGACTGCTCTTTTATTTTTGACTATCATGTTTTGGTGCCTATAGTTTCTAATGGTACCATTGGTGCTTACTATACTTTTTATGTTCCTTTCAGGTTGTATTTCACATATATGCTCATTGGCAGTCCTCAGCAACCGTATTATCTTGATATTGACACTGGGAGTGCCTTAACGTGGATTCAATGTGATGCTCCTTGCACCAGTTGTGCTAAGGTAATACTTGATACTACTTTTGATTTCGTGGCAAATGGGATTTGAAAGTAATAGTCCTAGTTTGTTTATTTTCATATCTCCTGATCATGTAGATATATGGCAGCTGGTCATTAGAACTTGTCTTTTATATGGCACAACTAGTTTCCCTTTGCATATCTGCTTGATATTATCTTATTACCTTTGTATATGTCAACTGAATAGGGTTGTCTGCCAGTTTTCTCTAATTTATAACTGTTAGCATGTTCTGGGATTTTAGGTGTCTTCTCTTTTCATCTGCCTCTATATAGAGTGTCTTTGGCATGAGTATTCTGTTATAATATTGGGACAGGTAATATTTTTAAGATATTAAAAAAAACATGTGTTTACATAATATGAAGTTTTTTCAAATTCTCTTTCCCTAGTCAAGAAAAATTAATATGTTTTATTAATTTATTGTTGGAGCACGACACTGTGAAAATGAACACTGAACTCTGCAGGCTGAGTGCCATTATAAATGACTGCAAAAAATAATTGAAGAAAAGAAAACTATTGATGTCTAATCACAGATCTGGAGGATTTCTTTCAAGTTTTCACCAAGCTCCCTGCCCTCTGCCTGGAACACATATGCAGAGGTTAATGGGGAAGGAAAACAGACCTTTGCAGCAAGAAATGACATCATACAAGCCTTGCAACTACTATGATGACAAACATTTACATTTTTGTTAAATCATCCTTATATTAATGGAGTTCAGTTCATGTAGGGTGCAAATTCTTTGTACAAGCCAAGGGGAGGCAATATAGTACCTACCAAGGATTTGCTTTGTATAGAGGTCAAAAGAAATCAAAAGACTCAATATTGTGATACTTGCCAACAGTGTGATTATGAGATTGAGTATGCTGATCATAGTTCCTCGATGGGGGTTCTTGCAAGAGATGAGCTTCATCTAACGCTTGCAAATGGATCATTAACCAAGTCAAATGTTGCATTTGGGTATCCTTTTTTACTCCTCTTCTATTTATTGTTTGATGGTTTAGTTATCCTTCATAAAAAGATTATGTTTTATTATTCTTTTTTTCCTTATTTTCTTTTGTGCTTAAGGTGTGCATATGATCAGCAAGGTCTCCTGTTAAATACTCTAGCAAAGACAGATGGAATCCTTGGACTAAGCAGGGCTAAAATTAGCTTGCCTTCTCAACTGGCAAGCCAGGGAATCATTAAAAATGTCGTTGGGCACTGCCTTAGTGCTGATATTGGTAGTGGTGGGTATATGTTCTTAGGTGACGATTTTATCCCACAATGGAGTATGGCATGGGTCCCCTTGCGTGACAACCCTTCCCAGTGAGTACAGATTTGCAAAGCATTTCATGTTTTCTTATAATATTCTGACCTTTCTGTCTCTTTTCTTTTTCCAAACTTTGACCGACCTATAAGTAAAAAGACACAAAAGCATTCTCAAACAGAAAGTTCTATTTACAAGGTTCAGTTTGTAGGAGTTAGTCAATTTGTCAGTACTCTCTGCAGGTGGAAATTTCCCCTGAATTATTAAGTTAAGTACATTATGTTTGTGTCAAATGTTCTCCTTCACTGTCACTGGCCATCATTTTTCCTTGGTTGAGGAATAAAGAAACTCTGCTGCTCTAATATTCCTGTGAAACTTTAAGCAACTTATTTGAACATTATGATGCTGGTCAGAAATGTAACCGTATAAAATTTTAGCAATCCATGCATCTGTATACGTTTGTTTTTTAAACTTTTTGCTCCCCCCCCCCCCCCCCCCCCCCCCCCCCCCCCCATCTTTGCGAATCTGTCTATTCAGGAATATCTGGTGCCGCTAAACCTTTGAGTTTCTCTCACCCTCATTTTTCTCTATTTCAGAGAATTGTATCACACAGAGATTGTGAAGTTGAATTATGGAAGCAGCCCACTCAGTTTGAGTGGACAAAATGGTGGAAGTGGAAGCGTATTGTTTGACACTGGGAGCTCTTATACATACTTCCCTAAAAAGGCATATTCTGAGCTTGTTGCATCTGTAAGTACTTTCTTCCATACCCGTATTAAAAGATCAGAAAGCAATTTTAAGAGGAAGTCACATAGATTCTACTGATCATTTGATTTTAATTGATGAAGCTTGAAGAAGTTTCACTGTCAGGATTCATACAAGATGCATCAGATCGAACATTGCCCATTTGTTGGCGTGCTAAACTCCCAATCAGGTATTAAAATGAAACTAAGAAAAACACTATGATTAGGTTCCAGTTGGTGTCAGCTCAAAACAGACTGACTTTATTCCCTCATAAAAATAATAGAACAACCCTCTGCTTAAATTTCCTTGAAAAAGTTCTTCAATCTACATGCTTAGAACAGGTTGTGCATGCATTATGAAGAGATTGCATAATAATAATAAATCATCCAAATTTTGCGTATATGTTTTATTTTCCCTTTTAGGGGCAATGAAAAAGAGCCCAAAAGATGGATTAACTTGGTAAAATATTTTAAACTTATATCGGAAACTGGAACTCTGGAAGGAAGAAAAATTGCTGGTCAACAATTTTCTCTTCCTTACACCACTACCACCATCAGTACAATATATCAAGTTCTGGCACCAATCATGATTAGAAGCATACAATCATTAGCACTGTCATAGTCTTTTGCTGATATTTCTCTAGCATGGACATTATTTCCTCTGTTCTGTCCTGCTGGTGCTACCACTCACCAGCTGTTGTTGCATCAAGACCCATTTTTGCCTTGATTCCACAACATAACAGTCTTAAGCTGTGCTATGTTTCATTTTTTCACCGACAACAACTATAGTTCTTACACAGGTTGCATCTGCATCACAACTAGCAATAATTAAGTTGTTCCTTAGAAGTTTGTCTCCCAGTAACCTATTATTTGATTTGTGCATTCAAGTTTTGAGGATTCATAATTTTTCCTTCTCAGTGAAACTAGGATAAAACAAAAGTTCCTTGCTATATTTTGGACACTTTCCCTTTCTGAGGTTTTAGCACTTGGCTTGCTTGTTTGTGCAGGGGCACACTTGTGTTTGTGTTTTGTTGGTGATTTTGAGATGCAATGCTAAATATTCTCCTTTAGTGCAATTTTATTTGTCATTTACCATTTACCAGGGTAAAGGAAAGTAGTTGATGTGCCATTCTAATATTTTGCCTCACTAAATGAGTTCTTGACCTTTCCCTTGTCCTGGGGCTGGGCACCTCCCTAAAGCATCTCCTTTCTACAATGAGAGGATGCCACTTGACTTGAAGTGCCAGTCTTGTATTATATTGACATCTTTCTTGAACAGAATCCGTCCTTTTAGCTCTATGTCTCTGGTTCCAAGCATGCATTTGTTTTGTTTTCCTATGATAGACAAAGTGATGTAGAATGTTTTTCATGTTTCTTAGATCACTTACAGTTATTGGTAAGCTTTTTCCTATGTGGTGTAAGATTTGTTGTAAAACTTCGGCGAATGGTTGTTTATTCAAGTTGCCATTTCAAGGGATCCTCTGTGCCATTTCTTAGAGATATCAGATACACTTAATTTTTTTTTCTTTTTCCCATTTTTTGGCTGAGCAGACAAATCTGGATCTTATGTAGAACATTAAGATCGCTATGATATTCCCATCCGTCTGACTTGTGCATACTTGAAAGCTTTTCTTTGTAGATCAAAATCTCTAACAAACTATGTTGACATGGTTCCAGATCTGTTCTAGATGTTAAGCAGTTCTTCAAAACTTTAACCCTTCAATTTGGGAGCAAATGGTGGATTATCTCCCGAAAGCTTCGAATTCAGCCAGATGGCTACTTGATTGTTAATGTAAGCATGCCCTAATCTTTTTAAGAGCTTCTTCTAACATAATTGTTTGTAATTTTTGTATTGGAAGGTATTTGATTGAACATGTATTCTGCAGAGCAAAGGCAATGTGTGCTTGGGTATCCTTGATGGAAGCAGAGTACATGATGGATCAACAATTATTCTCGGAGGTATGGCCTGGATCTTCAGAAACTTTGCGTGCCATTTAACCATTCCCACAGCATGAATTCCTTGGAAAACTACTTATTCATTGGTTGGTTTGAGAAGCTGGGAATATATTGTTCTTTTGCAATAGAGGCATCAAAAGGGTGAAATTTATATTTCCTTAGACCCCAAATTAGCCTGAATTTTAACCAAGAGTTAATTTGGCATTTGCAGATATCTCATTGCGTGGAAAATTAGTGGTATATGACAACTTGAACCAGAAAATTGGGTGGATGGAATCAGATTGTACGAAGCCAGATAGATTTAAGAGTCTCCCTTTCTTTGAGGGATAATGACATTAGAACTCAGTCCTATGTACATTATGGTTAAGCATATAGTGAAACTTTTATACCAAAATTCATATGGTGTTGGGCATGTCTATATAATATAAAGCAAGAAAATTTTCAGGACTTCAACAAGATGCACTCTAAGTAGCTGTCACAAAAGAGAAGTGCCTCGAGCAGCTAAGACTGACAAAGTAAAGGAACTTAAGAGAACATTTTTGCTTAGTGGGAGCACTTACTCAGCATCTACAATGCACATGGTTCCAAGGGAAGGCAGGTCACAGCAAAAATAGAGATCTGACTCGGGCTTAACTTCTTACAACCATTTCCCATGACAATCATGTTGATAAACAGCACACAAGAAGAATTAAACTCATACAAGCTGTTTAAAAGGAACTCATAGAGGATTCACTTCATAATTCTCTCACCGACCAAGTGATTTCACCTCATTTAAACACATTTTGCATATTCAATACTAGTTTCTTTGACTACCAAATTTTCACCGGTATTTTTTCTTCTTCTAAGACAGTGGGAGCCCACAATATCAGTATTTTTCATACATGCTCATCACTACATTCCCTGTGATTAATCAAAGCAATGATGTTCTTCAAAAGCCTAAACATTTGAAATATATAATAAGAATGGGAAGGCATGTTGACAAATCCTAGAAATTGCCAATCTTTTGTGGAAAAAATTGCATTCCCAGTAAAAGAGAAAATAAAACATTTTACAGGAACAAACTCGTAGCACCTTAGGTACAAGATTACATATAGCTGCAAATTAAATAAGCTTCTGAATTGGAAAAAGAAGGTGATCAGGGAAGAAAGGGGGGAGGGGGAATCCTAATAAAAATTTAACCTAGCTAAGACATCATAACCTGATCACTCGACTGTAGTGCTTGGTTGGCGAAAAACCGGACATCAACATCAGGGTCCTCACTCAGCTCAACCAAACATGGTCGAATTGTCTTCTCCACAACCTGTAGGGTTCAAGAAGCATTCCTCTGTTATACCCCAATAGACCACACTTTTCTTGTTTTTTCTCCCATTAATAATTCTAAGAGAACCTGGTTTTCCTACACATTTTTATTGGCCAGGAAAATGAGACAAAATGATGTCATTCTGATGAACTTCATGTAAATATGATTTGCAATCTGTGAAATAATCATAGTTTACCAAGGGAACTGGGAACTTAAGGAATACCTTTGAAAGGAAATGCAAATCTGTAAAGAAGATCTATTATCTATCAGGACTTGGTCAATTCTTTTCATCTATTTGAAGATCCTAACTGTTAGGTTTTAAGAGTATACATCTTGATGTTAGCCATGGTAAAGATAGCCAAACTATATTGAGAATTCACTGCTAAAGAGACCTCTATTTTTTTCTCTATCACATACTGCCCAATCAAGTAAGTTTAACATTTCGAAGGCACAAGAATTGCGAGTGAAGGAAAAGATTACTTACAGACTGATCAACTATAGGAATTAGTGACTGCAACACCTTTGCCACATTGAACTTAATGTTTGGTACCCTGTTACATGCAACTCTCAGCAATTTATTATTAAATAATGAAACTCCAATAATCAGTCTATAAAATTCCACATTACCTATCTTTTGATGCATTAATGACCACAGGGAGAAGCTTTGAGCATGTGATTTCAGAGCCCATGACCGGGGCAAGAAGAGAAATAGCATGTAGAATGGTCATCCGGTACAGATAATGTGGGTTGTTGATCATGTCCAAAACCTGTAAAGAGCTTGCCAAATTTGAGAAAATGCCATATTAGGTAAACATAAAAATAAAGAAGGATTAACCATGGGATTCTATATACGGCAGCAACTTGACCTAGGCCAACCCCCAACCCCCAACCCCACCCCAGCCCCATGAGAAAAACCAAAAGAAATTGTTTCTAATATTTATGTTCTGGAAAGAAACATGCAAAGGAAAACAACTAATAAAGGAAAACAAAAATGACAACAAACTTCTTAAACCTGCAGATTTGGATACTACATTATTGCTGTGGCAAAAAAATTAGAGCAAGAATGCTAATGTTAATGATGCAGGTTTTATTTCTTAACTCCCGATTCTACCAATGCACAGTTATTACATCCATATTTATCATCCAGTTTCAGTATGTAATAGATTCACTTTGAGAACACCATAAAAAGTGTGCGGCCTGTTGATTTGTAATTTCACATCAATATAATTTTTAATTCTAGGTGCTGAATTATGGCAAGTTACAGGCAATTGTGACATATCATCAGACTGACCTGTGGAACTATGTGTTGCATTGCCCATTCTGGGCCAAATTCTTCAGCGAGGCGCTTCACATTGTTAGCTGCAGCATCACGGATTGAGTAAACCTACAACAATTGCCAATGTTGTTAACAAAGTACAACATATGACGCAAGGGGGACATCACATTATTGAGATGTTTTATATATTGGATATCATATGGTAAAAATGGAACTTTAAGGTAAAAAGAAAAGAAAGGGGATGATATCCCAATAGAGATAATGGAGTGAAAAACTCAACCTTCTCATGCTAGACCAACATGTTACTCATCTAATTTGATTGCAAGCGTGAAAGCCAGTGAATGTAGGTAACCTAATCAACACCAAAGTGTTCACCATATTTCCTTTATTGGAAAAAAGAAATGCAATAATGCTTAATCTTTTGGTGATTGGAATATCCAGAAAGTATGCAGTTAATGCAATGTGTTAGCCAGCTGAATAGCGGTCTACCTTCTCCCTGCCAAGGGATACATTACTCAACTTGCAAAGGTAAACCCTCTTTATACATGTGAGTAATTGCAGTTCAAGAGACCTTTAGATCAAAATATATTATTGCATAATCAAAGATGCAGATTCTACTGCAGTATCTCCAGCAGAGCAGTCCATGTGATCTGCTAACCAGCAGAATAGTGGTCAGTTCTCACATGCCAAGTAGAAGGTGGTACATCACTCAAATTTGCATGGGAAACTGCATAATGTAACTACATATCATGCGAGTCATGCCAGCGTCAAGACACCCTTTGATCATAATTAAATTCTATTCAATAAAGCAAGATGCAGTTCTAAATTGTTTTCTGATATGTGATTATATGTGTGTGCGTGTATTCAAAACAAGTAGATTATGGTAATCCAACTGTAAACAATTCTCAGACACAAGCAGCTGTAAAAAACAATTTCCACTGATCAAAACAAGGACGCACTCAGTCTTTACTCTCCTTGGCACCCAGCAGAAATAAAAGACAAAAAAAATGATGAAAATTTCAAGAAGTGCAATTTGAACAAAGTTTCCCTTTTCAAGGGGGATGCTACTACATGGGATAAGACAGAATCACAGGAAAAGGGAAAACCACATTTCAGATGTTTATTACTAAATATTATGTTTCAGATATTCATTACTCAATACCATATCTCAGATATTTATTATTCAATATCATGCAGCTTCCCCGACCTTATCTTTTAACCACTGCATGCAAAGAGCACCAAGCTTATCATCGAAGAAGCCTACACCCAATTGACTTGCCAATAGAGGTATATATTCTATTATTGCAAGGCGAACCCTCCAGTGTCTATCCTCTGCAAGCTCAACAATTGCCGGCAACAGCGACTGGGACAGTAGATCAATTCCAATTACCTGCATCAACAAAATAATTTAATAAGACTGCTTCAAAAACAAACATGCTGATAGTTTCTCATATCTACCAGCAACCATTTTCTTCCGATGATAAAACAGTTGCTAATTTGTTCGAAGGCATGGCTTAAGAATTTGTTTCAACATATCATTCTCTCATGGTCGCATTTGACACAGAAAGGCAGTTATTAAACGAGCAACTTCAAATTCAGAGGCAATCATGGATCACCTTATTCCACTCTTATCTGTCAAAACTATGTTGGTTGCTCATCTTGGTGACAACACTTATATCATGCATATGCAATTGGCCTTCCTCAAAGCACTCACTCCTCTCCTTTGGCCACTTATGCTCTATCTCTAGTGATAATATTGTTTAATGAAAGGAAGCGAATACATAACTTCATCAGGAATCTTGTGAATATTAAGATATACTCAATAACAAGACAGACATAGATGAAAACCTGGTTGACTTGATCAAGCTTACTGATGATATTCAGTCGGACATCCGGAAACTCATCCTTCAGAAGTGAGAGGAAAATAGGGAGCAATTGCTCTATAGTGGCATCCTGCAACCACAAATAGAAACTACATCAAAAAAGGAGAGATACAGCATTTTCCTGAAGAAATAGTAGATTAGTTTGCAAAGAAGTACAATAATAAGAAATGCAAAATTCACACCAATCCAGAAATCCATACAGACTGTAATCCAACTATAACTAGGAAGAGACATTAATACTGCAAGCACAATCATCAGGAGAAGAAAATTAAAGACACAAACAAGAGAAGCTATTACAATGCTGTAGGTAAATTTGAGAATACCACAAAGTCACTTAATACAAAAGATGATAAGTGCATATGGGACCACCTTACAGCTTTGAAAGTTAAACACACCAGAAAGGAAGTGGTTAAAGGAAATAAGAAGCATTTGTTGACGGCTAAGAATCAGAAAAATTGTCCAAAAACCACATTCTATCTTTACATTTGAGCTGACAAAAATCACATAACGTAAGAACCCAAATCATTTGATTGGGGCTAACTACCTATGAACTGAAACAAAGTTCTTACCTTCCCTAACACTGGTGCCATTCCCATTATAACTGAAGCCAAAGCAGAACGAACATGCTGTGAGGAATCTGTTGACAATTCCTGTGACAGGAAAAAATAATTATTATTCTACAATTACTAACAGTGACAATAGCTAAACTTATCAATAGAAAAAAGAAAGATAGACTTCCAGAGAGCACCAGAACTGCACATATCTGGCAAGCAATCAGCATGAAATAAGTAAATTATTTTATGAGCACCCTTACCTTGACACAAGGAAGAATATGCTGGATGGCAAGCTCGGGATTCAAAATTCGGCAAAATTTCGTCACTTTACCAGCAGCAGCTATACGTACTTCAGCTTCATTGTCACGAAGTAGCCGAACATATGCAGGAACTAAGTCAGATCTGAAGAATGTCAACAACAGAACAACCATAAGATTGTACTCCATGAAACATGTGTATATGCAATCTTTATTTATTTAGACTGTTTCTCAGACTAGGCAATTTTGACAGCACACCCATGAAACATTACACAGTCCCAGTGTATGGGAACCCACTGCCATCGAAGATCAGATGCATCTCATTTTCAAGCCAGAAAACAAAAGATGGTGTTACGCCACCTGAACAAGGGGATAAAACTTGTGCTAGATCCTATAGTTGAGAAAAGTGGTCTAGGTGCCTCTCTTATCACCACCTCCCATGGGATCATCATTAACAGACATGTGACCAAAAGAATATAGACCTCTCTGCCATATGACTTTGGCACCGCGGTTACATTACTAACTAGAGCATACTGGTCTTAGAACCACCATGCTGCTCTTTCTCAAGGTCAGGGCTTCAGTGATGCCATTATTAATAGACATGCTTGTTGGGCTGAATCCAAAGAAGTCTTTTGAGCTATTGTTAGCATGGTCCAGCTCATTATAATCTAAAGTGACTTCGGCAGACCAATCTTGGGAAACATTCTCACTGGTCCAATTTGATTGGATGCAAGCTCGGTGCAGGACCACCCAAGCATACTGCCTCATTTAATTATGTAACACATTTCATACTAGTAAACATGTAACCATTTTGGCCTGGCCTGGAGTATCTGCCTTTTGGACCTTTTTAGATGTATCTCCATGTCTTAAGCTGTAAATATCAGACGCTCACATATATACCCATACCAAAAAAAATGCCCTCGTCCAAGCAATGTGTATTTAGGATAGGGGAAGAAGATTTGCACAAGCATATAAAGCGAACAGTCACCCAGAACACTCTATTTACATGGCTAAAGCATGGAGCAAACAAAATTTCAACTTAAAGTAATCATCGTCCATTATCATCAGGAAAAGATGCTGCATGACAGCTATCCCACAGAATGTAACTGATTACCTGGTAGGCTCAGGACCGACAGCTTCACACAACTCATATAACTGATTTGCAACCATGTAACGGACACGCCAAGACTTATCCTGACCAGTAAATTTCCAAAGGACATATCAAATCAGAATTTATTATGCATATAAACAAACTAACAAAGTAAAGAGAGGAAGAAAGAACGTATTAAAAAACCAAAACTTGATTATTTTTCATCAAAGGTGTCCCATGTGATATAGCACCAAACATATGATCAGATAGTTTCTGCATTTCCTAAAGAAATTAAAAATTGAGAATGAGACTGCTACTCATATTTCATAACCAACAAAGTAAATCTGGTTTTTGCTAGAGTATAAAAAAATCAATATAATACACCAACAAATATCCACATGAAGTGCAGCACATGGTACTTTGTACCGTCATTGACCAGAAAGAAATGACACTGCAACACATTTTGCTTCCCACATTGCATTCAACATTTATGTAGTTATATTGTAGACAGAAAGGGGCAGTGGGGCTAAATACCAGTATACTAGTAATGAAAACCTCAAGAAGATGAAATATATTCAAAATTAACCTATTTAACACTTCCTACAACTACCATGTAGGCTTGTATTTAGACCAAATGGACTTCTTAGCTTGAGGACTCCAAAGGGGATAATTTGTCTCTCAATCATGGCATTTTTACTGCATCGAAAAGCTGCTGATTGATATCCTGACATGGTTTCTAACAAGATAAGCTATACCTGCGAGAAATTAACTATGACAGGAAGAATATGCGCCACACAATCTTGGGGTTCCAACAACTTTCCAAGAGCTGCACAGCCCTCAACAGCCAGTAATCGAACAGAATCCTGATCTGTTATGACGCCAAATTCAAGAATGTACATACTTAGCATCTGAAATAAAGCATGTAAGTATAACACAAGTAAATATGCAAAATAAATAAAACATGAACCTAAAGGCTTCATTTGAATTTGGAAGAAATAATTATTGATCAAAACATTATGGAGTGCCATTCTGACCACATGCATCCTCCTTTTACAGAAACAAAGAGTTATTCTTTACATTAGATATACATGGACAGAAGGGGGTGCCTCCTATGTACCCGCATAGTTAGCTATCTGGAAGTTAGTATTTCTAAAAACTCTAAATAATTCACCTTATTTACAAAATAGTCTCCCATCACCCATAGCTTTAAAAAGCCTTAATCCATCCTTCTCTAAACACCAATAAGGGGGTTCTCCAGCCGTATCCTTCTATAAGTTACTTCGCCTTCAAAATCAAGTAAAAAGTTAATCTAATTACATAGAACTTCAATAGGTCAGATACAGTAACTAAATTCCAATAAGAAATATTAATAATTCTTCGTTCAAAATCAACAAAAAAGGTGTTCTAATAGATAAACAATGATAGAGGGTGAATGAGTGAGGGAGGTTGGGTATTAGTGACAGGAAGGAGTTGTTTGGTAGTGGGGTTTGAAAGGTAATACAGAATGCTTGACCTGAGGTAGAACCATGGGTGGGTTTTAAGGTGGGATGAGGATGTTCTAGGAGGTATACCTAGTGCAAGGATAACCACTAGTGGTAGACTTTTTGGGTGTATATGGAGTGGCGTAAAATAAAAAGGCATGGGTGAGTGACCATGTGAGAGGGATGGAGGGAGGGTGACATGGGAAGTAATCTTTAAAGGGGAGGCACAAGATTAGGAGGTGGTTATGTTAGGGAGATTCCTTGAGAAGATTTATGCAATCAAACCTAATACTGGGAAAATGATGTTGTTGTCTGGAGAGGGGATGGCACAAACAAGTACTCCATTAAATTTTGTTTCTAGGAGGGAGGCAAAGGTTCCCATGGAAACTGATATGGAATGTCAAAGCCCTTCCTAAGGTGGCTTTCTTTACCTAAGAGGCGGTATGGGGCAACCCTTTTACAAAGAAGAAGGAAGGTTATAGTAAATAGATGTTTTCTTTGTAAGAGCAAGGGGAGTCAATCAACCATATTCTTCTTGGGTGCATCTGGTCTAAGGGTATTTGGGACAGTGCACTTTCAATTTTGAGGCAACACCGGGTGGTCTTGGTTCAGTTATGGAGGAGTTGAAATCCTAGAAAGATATCCATATGTCTAAAGCCAAGAGAAAAATTATGGCATTAATCTCCTTAGTTACTTTTTGGATGGTGTGAAGGGAGAGGAACAAAAGAGCTTTTGAGGGAGAGGAAACTCCACTAGTGTTGATCAACAATAAATAGGGGCTATTATTGAACTTTTAGGTGACAGGTAAATGTGGTGTAAATGGGATAAATCTAATGGAATTCTTGGAACTATCACTATCTAACTAACTAATCAATTGTATAGGGGCAGCACCCCCTTGTTGCTTAAAATATAGTAATTTGATCTCTTTCTGATTAAAATTGATAAACAAACAATGATGAATCATTCTTGGCCAACATTGAACAATTCATGTGTCATTCTACTTTAACCTAGTCAAAATTTACAACGGCCAATCCTAAACTAATCTTTCCATGTAAGGAGTTTGATTAAGTTTTTACGAAATAGTACGGAGAGAAAACTAAACGAACGAGATGAAACTTATTAAATTTGAAGGAGGTGGAGGTAAGGGCGAGCGTCGCATAACTGAGTAAAAGTGGGGGGAAAGAAGGTCTCCTTACATTTGAATGAAAAGAACTAAAGCTAGTTACGGCTATCGTTGAATAGTCTAGTAGTGGCAAAGAGGAAAAAATGATGGGTAAGAAAGAGAAGAGAGGGAAGGAGGGTACTCCTTGCGATGGTGAGCTCAATCAATAGTGAGACATTTCTGAGGTATATTGAAATAAGCCATGGGGGAGAGAGATCGATAATATTTTCGAATAGGGGTGATGGCTTTGATTGGTGGATAATGGTGAGAAATTTCTATACAAGAGAAGAACGGAAGGGAAAGGAAAGGACCTTGTGAAAGAGCTGTCCATGGAGAAATAGGTGGAGTATTTGGAGCTCTCATGCCCTTCTTGCTGGTGCTTCTTCCGAGATACTGTAAGGAATGCAATGGGACATAGGGTAAAGGTGGGGACTATGGACGAAGCTGTGAAAAAGTGGGGAGATGTGCTAGTCAACGATGGGGGTACAAGGAGAGAAGAGAAGTTACAAGAGCCAAAGCAGGAAGTCGAACAAAGAAGATGATCTAAGTAGGTCAAAATTCGAGTAAACACAAAGGAATTTGGCCAACATTAGGCTGGGGGCCCACACAATGCCAAGTGGGTGTGGGTTCAAAAAAATCAAATAGGCAAGGCCTATTAGAGGAGATGGAGGAAAGAGATAGGACTTTCCTTTGGTTCCATGCTAAAGCGAGTTCAAATAGACGTAGCAAGTCGGGCGTAGTGCAAGATTTAGGCAGGGGTATAGAAGATTTAGTTTAGATCCAAAAAACATTTTATGACAAGCCAGTAGACATAAGCCTCCATCGAGATCTTAGCCCAGAATAAATGGGCTCGTGTATTGGGTAAAATCAAGATCTGAACCTGCGAGTTAGATCAACATCAAAGGACAAACCTGATACGCTTAGTAAGGATTGGGGTTGGGTTAAGCCATTCAACTCTTAAGGGAGATCACGTCAAACAGAAATTAGTTAAAGAGTGTGATGGTCGAAGCAATGACAGAGGTGAAGGAAATTGAAGATAACAAGGTGGAGATTGGTTTCTGACGAACGAAGTGGGTTGCGAACACGCACAATTTGTAGGCCCCGATGTGAGTAGGCTAGAATTGGTAGTAATAGAATTTGGGAGGACAGCGAGGTAAATATCAAAAAAGAATCAATTTTGGAAGGCCTATGAGAAATTTTTTGGAAGGATCGAAAGGTGGGGGATCTTTGGGCGAGGTGGAGGGATTTACGACTAGTAAAGAGAAGATTTAGGATCTTTCCCTAGTCATGGTAGAATAAGGTGAATTGTTTAGAAAAATGCCTTGGGTACTCCTTTGGCGATTAAGTTTGGGATGGGACAAAGGTCTAAGGAAGGTGGTAAGTCCGTTAGTGAGGAAGGAGAAGAAATTAGTTCCATGGTGATGACAAGAGTTATGAAGAATATGAACAAAATCTATAAATCGATGAATATTTCTTTTTGAGGGGATGGAGGAACCATCGATACTTCTTTAGTGGGATTGAGAAGAGAAGAAAAATTAACCAGACAATTAAGAAGGAAACAATAAGGAAAAAGAGTCACAAGGAAGTCAGTAGAAAATTAAAAAGGTTAGAATTCATTGTGAATTATGATAAAAAAGGAAAGCAGTCCCATGATCAATCCAAAAACTTCAGGGGGGAAGGGCAACGATGTGAATGATGGTACTTAAAATTCTATCCTGAAATGTGAGGGGAGCTAATGACCCGAGGAAGAGGTCAATCATAAAGAACTCTTTGGGAAAGTGGAGACCGGATGTGGTTTGTCCATAGGAGACCAAAATGGAAGTGTTGGGGGATGAGGTGGTTCGAAGCTTGTGGGGTGGAATGGTAGGATGGGAAAACTTAAAGAAGGCTGGGAGTGGTTGTTTTCTAGGGTTTATGGGCATTTTGACATGAGTAAAAGGCAATTGTGGGAAGACGTGAGGGAGTACAGCAAGAGGAAAAGAGAGTTTAATGAATTTCTTTTCTTTCATGAGAGGAAATGGGGAAGATGCCGTGTTCGCAACTCAGGGGAGTTTAGAAATGTGGTTAGAGAACTAGAGTTGCAAGACTTACCTTTGGAAAGAGGAGGTTACACTTGGTCAAATCTAAGAATAAATCCAATTAAATCTCAGATTGATAGATTTCTTATCCCGAATAGTTAGCAGGAAAAATTCACTAAGGATGCAGCAAAAGCTTCTTCCTAGACCAACTTCGGATCATTACCCAATTACTCTAAAAGTTGATGCAATGCAATAGGGCCCATGCCCCCTCCAATTTGAGAACATGTGGCTGGAGATAAAAGAATTGCTTGACTTAATGAAGGATTGGTGGGGCGAGGATAGTCTAGAGGGGCGTGCAAGTTGTATTATGCATGCAAATTGAAAAAAAAAATGAAGGAAGAGATTTAAAAAATGGAGCCAAGAGAAGGCAAGAAAGGTGAATGTTAGGAAAGAATTGCTTGGGAGCCAACTGCAAGAACTTGATCAAGAAATAATAAGAGGTCGGGAAACTGCTGAAATATAAAATAAAAGGAATGAGGTCTGCAATGAACTTTCTCGAGTTTTAAAAATGAAGGAGATTTCATGACGCCAGAAGTCAAGGGCACTTAGGTTAAAAGAAGGTGATAAAAACACTCGATTTTTTCATCTAGTGGCCAGTGCACATCAACGCTCTAATTATATCAGTAAGTTGCAAATAAAAAAAAAAGACAATAGAAGGCAAAGAGATGTTAAAGGAGGGGATTAGAGGATTTTATAAAGGGCTATATACAAAAGAAAAAGCAAGAAAACCTAGGTGAATGGGCTAGAATTTGTGGATATAAGGGACGACTTGAAGAGAAGGCCTAAGTTACCATTTAGAGAAGATAAAGTAAACGGTGCCTTACTTAGCTGTAAGGGGGGCACAACACCTGGGCCAGATGGATTTACCATGATATTTTTTAGTAGACACTGGGAAATAATAAAAAGTGATAAGATGAGCCTATTTGAAAAGTTCTTTAAAACTGGACAGTTCGTGAAGTCATTGAATACTACCTTCCTAGTTCCGATACCCAACCACATAACAGATTTTAGGCCCATCAACTCACGGGTTATGCGTACAAGCTATTAGCCAAAGTTCTTGCCGATCAGTTTAGAGAGGTGGTGAACAAAGTGACAAGTCAGAACTAGAATGCTTTTGTAAGGGTAGGCAAATTTAGATGCGATATTAATTGTCAATGACGCGGTGGATTCGCAACAAAAGTTGGGAAAGAAGATGTGATTTGCAAAATAAACATGAAAAAGGCCTATGACCATATTTGTTGAGATATTGTTATGCACAAGTTGAGGAGGATCGGTTGTGGGGATAAATGGTGTAGATGGATTTTTCAATGTATCTCAACGTCATTTGCAATTTTGTTTAATGGGAATCCAATCGAATTTTTTTGAGCAACTAAAGGCTTAAGGCAAGGGGATCCATTATCCCCCTTGCTGTTCATCTTAGTCATGAAAGCCTTGAACAGGATGATAACAAGAGCAATTGAATATGGGCTATTAGAAGGGTTCAAGGTGAGGTATGAGCATAGGGAATACTAATTTCACGTTTGCTTTTTACAAATGATACAATCATTTTTTATGATGATAAAAAAGAGTAATTGATCAACCTTAAAAGTATATTAATGGGATTGGAAGCAATTTTGATCTTAAGGTCAATTTGGCTTAGGGTGAGCTTATTCTAGTTAGGGAAAGGGTACAAAAGCGAGCAACTGATGATAGTGATAGGCTACAATGAAAGGAAGCTGCCAATTAAATACTTCAGTCTACCGTTGGGAGCTAAATATAAAGAGGATACGATATGGAATGAAGTAATAGAAAAAATGGCGAACAAGCTCGATGGGTGGAAAAGGGCTCATCTCTCTAAAGGGTAAGACTCACGCTAATCAAGACCTCATTATCCAACCTTCCAGTACACTTTGTGTCCATCTTTCCCATCCCAAGAATGGTAGCAAACAAACTGGAAAAGCTACAGAGATGCAGAGACAATTCCTATGGGGCAGTCGAATGAGCAAAAGTTTCATTTGATGAGCTGGAGGGTAGTGATCCAACCATTAGGAAGTCGAGGTTTGAGGTTAAAATCTCTCCTGTCATTCAATAAAGCCCTACTTAGGAAATAGCTACAAAGATAGATGAAGAAGAGGGAGGGTTTATGAAGGAAAGTGGTGGCAATTAAATATGGTGAGGAAGTAGAGGGATGGCTGACAAAATGCGAGAAGGAAACATATGGTACATGTGTTTGGAAAGCCATTCGTAAAGAATGGATAATTTTGGAAGAAAAGATTAGGTTTAAGGCAGGGGGTGGGAGGGTAGTAAAGTTCTGAATGGACAGGCGCTGCAGGGATCAACCATGAAGAAAGTATTTCATGAAATATATGACTTGGCCAGGGACAGAGAGCATTAATCAGTGATTATCTAGCTGGGGAAGGAAGTGAATTGAGCTGGTCAGTGGTATTTAGAAGAAATGTACAAGATTGGGAAGAAGATAGGCTGCTGGAATTTTACTGAAAAATATATGGAGCAAATATAAACCCGAATCTGCAAGATAAAGTGATTCTAAAACTGGGACACAAGGAATCTGATACTTTCACAGCAAAGAATTACTACAAAGAATTATGCCACCACTTACGTCACTCCACTTCCGACAGCCAATACCATGGGGAAGTATTTGGAAGTCCGAAGTTCCAGTAAGATAACCTTTTTTGTGTGGGAAGCTGTCGAAGGGAAGATTCTCACCATGGACAACTTAAGAAGGAGGGGTGTCATCCTGGTAAATAAATGTTACATGTGCAAACAGTATCACTTGTTTCTGGACTGATCCAGAAAAATCTGGGAAAACATCCTTAATGACTTGGGTATATCCTGGATAAGGATGGGGTCAGCAGACAGTGAACTATTAGCTTGGAGCGGATTGCATAGGAAGAATGATAGGAAGAGGTTGCTTCGGAAAATTCCATTTGTGGTATTGTGGCTGGTTTGAAGGGAAAGGAACAATAGAGCTTTTGAAGGAAACACCATTGAAAATTATTAGGAACCAATGGTTGCTTCTGTTGAAAATGTGGGAGACGTTTTTTTTTTTTTTTTTTATGAGGAGGATGTTTCGGATTTTGTAGAGCTCCTTGTAATTAAGTCTTACTAACCATTCCTGTAAATGGGTTACACTCCCTTGGTGCTGTGAGTAATATATTCTATTTTGTTTCTACTAAAAAAAAAAAACTAATCATTCCATGTACAAAGAAATGCCAGTATTAATCATATGTTTCATGGGAAACTAGAACTGGAAAACTCATAAACACATCCAATCTACAAGAAGTAATGCACTTAATAATACCAATAAAAGATGGAAACAACGACTAGTTAGGTTCTTAGGAAAAATAGGGGGGAAAAAAAGAAACTTAACGGATACACCACAAAAGCTACATACCGTCTTGTGTTAGATCTTCAAATATGGACATGATATCAGACTTCAAATGAGCAGCTTCAACCGTAGCAGCAAATTTTCCCAGGTTTGTCGCAGCAGATCTCCTGACCATTGGCATGTCATCTTGACAGAGCTGACTGTAAATTGTTCTTAGCTCAGTCTTTAATGTCTCCGGGGCACTTGGGTAGGCAATATGAAACAAACCACAAGAGGAAACTCGAGCTGTAAACCATTCTCCAGCAGCTAGTCTCTAAAGATTGAAGATCATATTCAAAAGAAAATTGCATTGTCACTAAAAAGCAGTGAGGCAAAACATATGACAGAAGATAAAATCAATGAAACTTTCAAAAAGAAAAATAAATATGAGGAATCTAGAATCAACAAAACATTACATGTATTATACTTTGAAGATATAACAGAAAAGAAGCAACGGAAAACAATTTATACCAAAAATAAGTTAAATGACAGCATAGTTGAAACCTCACTTTATTTAAGCACTGTCCTTAATACTCTTTGGACCTAAGACTATAACAGGAATCCATGTAATCCCCAGGTGAACTTAGCAAAAAACAAGTAGGCAACTACCCACCCACCCAAATACATTGCCTATAATAAGTGTCCTTATACATTAACTGGCAGAATGGCATCCAGATACAATACAGATCAGCATCATGGCAGTCACAATAAAGAGAATTGTCCAAGTTCTATCCATGTTAGACATTTTGTATACCAACCAAATCAAACAGGCTTTACTAATTCAACCAAAAAAAAAAAGGCACTAAACTCTCGTCCAAAACCACCAACTTAACAACAAGAAACGATAAAAAGGGAATAAGATTTATTTGCCCAACCTTCACAAGTGGAATAAAATACTCCACCAAATCTTGTTCTCTCATCTGTGCCCCAATTCTACATAATGACTCCACTGCTTTGTCCCTCACACAAGTTTCCTCCACAGTGCACAAAGTCTCCAGAGGGGGTAGCAGCACATTGGCGTGCTCCACACCTCCAACATAAGGAATAAACACTCCCAGTTCTTCTGCCATTGCAAGAAGAACTTCATCATCATCATCATTATTTTCACTAAGAAAAGGGATAAGCTCTTTCCGAGTCCTCTCCTCCCCTAGTGCACGGGCAATAGTTGATAAGCGTCTGATTGAGTTCAAGCGGAGCTGAATGTCTTCATTCTTTAGCTCATCAATTAGGACCGCAATTGGGTAAAGAGGCTCATCTATCATTGCCATCTTGCCTCACAAGATCTTGCAGCTGCATGTGCAGAAACAACTTTTTAGACAATTTAACTCTAAATAAATTAATTATCACATACTAGTAGGACATATATGATTGTGCATGTTTTCAATTGTTAACAATACATAGGTAAAGAAATTAAAGTTTTGATTGGTATGAGACAAAATCAGACTTTGAAAAGTTGACATATTTATTTGTAAAGCTTAAAAGTCCAACTAAAAAGAGAAAAGAAAATCAGCTGCACTTACCTGAGCCCACTAGAACTCCTGATAAGTTGGGTACAAATTTATGTTCCTAAGATCCCAAGTTTTAGCTACCTATGCTTCGTCCAATTTTACCAATCAACAAGTTAAGAGTACTCGCTCGCCCATTAATTACTATGAAACCACTCACATTTGCATAATATCATAGCTTCACGACGTATGCTCGAAGGCAATTAGTAAACATTTCAGAAAAAAGGCCTGAAAAGCACCAACTTGACAAGGACTTGCAATAAGATCTTAAGAGCAAAGATTCGTAGTTCTGCTATGTCACTGAATTCTACAGGACGAAAGATCGAGATGGAAAGAACAAGATAGAAACGGAATTGCTTCTCGAAAATCGAAAACACCAAAAACAAAATAACACGTCGCGCAGAAGCGGGCGACTCAGTAACAGAGAGCGAGAGAGAGAGGTTTCTGGTTTACCTTGAGCAAAGTGAAGTTGGTTTAGCTCGATCTAAAGAGAGACCGTGGTGAAAAATGAAGAGATCTCCAAAATGGTATTTAAAGCTTAATAGATTTGTTTATATCATTCCAATTTCGCTGGAATTTACCTAAGAGATTTAATAGGTAGCCGGTATTAATAATTCTGTGTTTACTTTCTGGACTCATACCCGCCCCGGCTTGTATTTGTCTGGTTACCCGAGCCGTTTTATTTCAAATTCTCTAATCTTTTTTTCTCCTATTTTATAAATATTCTGAAAAAGTAATTGACTTAATTACCCTTACCAAAATGATCTTGCAATTAAAATTACATTTTTTTAATTGCATTAATTTAAAGCACAAGCTTTCAAAAATAATATAATTAGTTTTAAACCCATACAACACATATTATTGCTTTATTATTTACAGTAAATATTAATTATTATTATTGCTATTATTACCCTTCAGTAAATATTATGTCAATGTTATTAAATTAGTAATAGTTTATATATATATATATATGTATATATATATATATAAATATTAAATGTACAAATATCAAATTTTTAAAAATTAAAAAATGGCTCATATTGCTACATTTTTTTTCTATTTTAATAATTAAAGTCAAGTATATTATCCAACAAAATTAAAGAAAAATCAACAAAATTAAAGGATAATCTTATAACTAATTTATTGTTGCTATTATTATTTTATAATTGTCTTAGATAGGTTTCCAAAGTTTATTAATTTCATGGGTACCTCAATGTTTTTGAATTTTAAAATATTATATTGAAAATTCTCAACTATTGTCTAATCACATTAATATATTCTGGGATTCTTAAAAATCATTTATCATGCAAATAAAATACTTCTCCAAAAAAAATTAATTATATTTTTTAATAAGCCATATTTACTTGTATTTGCATAAAAATGGATTTATACTGAAATTTAACTAAACTATATATTTTGGAAAAACATATTGAGTAATAAAATTAATTCATTTGACTAATATTTCGTGAATAAAATATCAGTGAGGAGATGGATCTCAAGGCAACTTTGTTTTTGGTGAGGGTAGCTCCTCACTTTATACCATGCAAGCTCTGAGGGGTTCAAGCTACCCTTTGCAATGGTAGCTTTCCAGAAGCAGAAAAAAGGTAGAGACTGTGAGAAGAGATAATGGTTGCATCTATGGTAGTTGGTCAGTCATCCAATTCCGGCAATTCAACAAAGTCACATCCAACTTCATCATCTACTCAGAGTATAAGTTACTAAGATCAGAAGAAATCTCCATCTACTAAAACAAAAGAAAAGGAAAAGATCCAAAATAAAGAAACAAGCATTGAGATGCACTCAAGTTCATCATATTTGGATTCCAAACTCGGGTACATTTATCCAATAATTCAACAATAGTTCATAATGTGACTTGCAATTTGACAAGTAAATTTCAGATACTCGAGAGAAAATGTAAAAGAAGAAACAAAAAAGATATTGGCACAGTTGAAGAATATGTTATTAGATGCCAAAATTTTTTTTCCTGTCTATATCTACCCATTTAGTGGAGCCTATCAGTCCATTTATCTTCATCTGCTGTTCCCATTACCCATTCAGTCACACGCAGTTTCTTCGTAAAGTTGGAAATCAATTGAAAGAGAGATCATCCAACTTCAACTGTCAGGCTTCTTGAGAAAGACAGGCCATCTTCACCAGTAAAGTTCACAATGGAAGAGTCTCCTCTGTACTTTAAGAACTAAGATAGATGAATTCTAATTTCTGAAGACCAGTGGGATATGGTTTCCTGAACTAGGCTCTAACCTCTAAGTAAGATCAACATTAATATTGTCTTTCTTGGACTTCAACCAGGTAATCCGAACTCGAATGTCATATCAGTTTTAGAACTTGAGATATCTACGCAATCTGGTCCAGAACCCAAGCGGTGGTGGCGCCAGTGATGCTGCTGCTGGTAGCTCCATAGGTTCCCTAAAATTTGCCTTCTGACTCAACTCTTCAAATGAGTCCACAAGATTTTGCAGCCTTGCCACAAATTCAATCAACAGTGACGTGAAAGTTGCTAAAGACAATTGACTTGCATTTTCGTATGTTTTTGATTCTCCCACTGGTGGCACTGCATCAGCTTTAAAAGAAATCTGTGCTGGCCATGATATCTGTTTTTCATATTTATTTTCAGGGGAATTTCCCGGAGGCGGGGGGGACTGAACGCCAGCATGATGGTTCTGAGCATTCCCCATCTTTGGGACAGTAACTGTTCTGAGGTCAAGTATAGCTTCGCTGCGGGACTTGAATCCTAGGACTTTGTGTTCATTGTCATCCAAGTTTAGAAAATCTTGGGGCTCTGACAGCACCTTAGGCCGATTACCAATTTCCCAGCTCTCCGCATTGACAAAAAGGTACGATTTTCGGTCAACTTTACTCTGCAGCTCTTCTGCTGCCATATGTACCTCATAAAGTATGTCTGTGTGACCTAGTTGCTCCATATTCTTAATTTTGTTCCCAAGTTCACGTAACACTTTAGCACCTTCAGCTCCTACCCTCTGCAGCTCATGACGAAAAACCTGTCTCCGCTCTTCGGGAGCCTACAAGTGCAAATACTGTGAAGTTAATCATACAGCAATAAATGGTTTCACCGTAACTTATGCTCCTTGCAAATCATTGCACTGAATGTAAAATTTAAACAGAGCTCTTTTCATCTTTCAGCATGGCTCATAAGAAAGTCTTCTTAAAGGAAAGAACATATCAAGTTGACAGTGCATATGAATTGTTCAATACTAATGAAATTAAGGAGAAATAATTTGAGAGCATAATTAGATCACAATTCAAAAGAAAGAAAAGCATAAGTTCCCTCATGTAGGAATAAAACCATGATGCCACAAAATTTTCTGTGGCAACCAAACTACCAAGACGATAACTATGCTTGAACACTTGAGACTTCCTTGGAAACTATATACTTTCTCGCTGCACAGGATCAAGTTGGACATTCAAGCTGGCAAAGGCACTTGAACCAAAAGTATTTACATAATACACATGAAGGAAATTGCCTCACTGATGCAGCATATTATTATGTCAACCATACACACAGAAAGGGTATATGCAGGCAGATGCATGCACAAAAGCAACGTGGGCATGCTTGAAAAGGCATAAACAAAAAACACAAGCACCAACTAGTACCAAGAAAGTGAAGTCTCCAGGTTAACATAATAAAACAAACGAAGATGTCAATACCATGCACAATAAGACACAATGCCCCAAACTTATTCCATAAAGAAACTACGTAGAGAAAATAATGTTGACACACAAGAAGAATCCCTAAAAGAACAAAATTGTCAATTATTCTCCACACAGAAGCACCAATATAAATCACAAGGGCCCAGCACAACAACGTTATCAAACCTAAGAAGCCTCAGGGCTTAAATAATGAACATTAACATAATCTTGCATCTATTACCAACATGATGTGCCTCAAAGAAAAGCAAATCACATTTAAGAAAAAGGAAAAAAGAAAAGTCGAACTACCTGTATCTCTGAAAGTATGCATCCGTGCAATGCCATGACCATGAATGCACAGTGCCTTAGTGCACCACTGACTTTGACATAATTCTTCCATGGATATCTAAGAGATCTGTAAGGACCGTGAGGTGGCTCCCAAATAGCAAAGCCCATCTTCACATTGAAAAGGAGACAAAAAAAAAAAAAAGGATTAATGAAATAATTGAATTATTTCATATAATGAGTCAGAGGAGCAGTATGTGCAAAACAAAGAATACCAAAGTTTCCTCTTGGCTAGTGGATTGCACTGCTGATCGATAACCATTATAAACAGGGTCATCAGAAGCTTCATATGTAAGAATTTTGGATGGGATCCTCTCATATTCAATGCAAGTAAGGTACGCCTTAACAACACCTACAGAGAAACTCAAAAAGTTAGGCAAGTCTGTAGGACCTAAAAACAAAAAAGAAAAACAGAAGTTTTCTAAATTCAATTCTGCTAATTTGATGATTTCTAGATTTTAAAAAGATAGTTCATGAAAAATAAACAAGATGCATATTAACCTTCCAAAGAAGTTGCCACACTCATGAAATTTTTTGCCACCAAGTTATGCAGATCCTCCCCAGCCCATATGGGATAAATGCATATATTAACAACCAAACAAACACCAGCACCCAGTGCAATTAGCAGGAATCGTGACACAGCTGTATGGACAAATTCTCCAGTCCTATACCCAGATATTGTTATGTAACAATATGTCAACAAGAACACTCGAAATCCATACTCATAAGGCTTCATTGTCGGGTACAGTTTCACATATGTTGCACAAAAACCTAGCAAACACATAACATGTCAGAAAACAATATGTATGTCACAACAGCAACTATTCAGATCAAATCATCAGAACATCCAAGGAATCAAAAGCCAGACCTACAATAAAAATATTAAGAATTATAACAACTTCTTCGTACTCTCCAGCCAGTGTTGAGAACTCGGCCATGCACAGGGCTAGCCCTCCAGCTGATAATGTTCCCAGTGCCCGGTTAAATCCTTTGCTGAGGGTTGCTCCTACAGAAAGAATAATATGACAGGTGAAATATAACGGGGAGAAACTTTGCATTTTATAATCTCTGCTGGATGGGCACAAGATGTGAGGAACTACAATGAACTTTTGAACATGAAGGCGATAACAACAGAGGAAACATAAGCATTGGAGAAGAAATAATTAATAAAGCTGCAAGCGGTGCAGCTAAAAGCTAACAAGAGACAAGATCAGCCAGTATAGACTAATCACAGGCAATGAAGACTGCTGCTAGTAGTTTTAGCTAAAGTCCATCATTAATAGAAGAGTACCATCAAAACTTCAGTTAGAATGCAAAAGTATGATACATATCTAGGATGTAGCTGAATAGTCGATAGACTGTCCACAACTTTGGCTAGTAGTGCAGTAGTGTGGGATTCACTAAAATAGTGGTCTCCAACTACCTTGGAAAAGCAACCAAGCGGCAGCTATTTCCATCCACTCAGTAGTGTAATGTATCTTGTATAATTTTGTAAGTTTGCAATTTCGCATAGAGGAATCCCCACGCATCTTATCAGAAGTCTATAACTCCATCATTATTAAACTTCAATATTGAAGAATAACACACTTAAGTCTAATGAAGAGCCAGAAAGAAATCAGAAAGAAAGTGAATGTCAGACAAATTAGCTTCTTACAGGCAAAAGTAGCTGGGGCATAAATATGTATAAATAACAATTACCCAATAAGGAAATAAACATACAAGCTTAAATCAAAACGAAAGCTCGTAAAAAAAATCAAATTACCTATGCTGAATTCGAACACGACGACAACAGTCAGAATAGCCCATACAGAGTACCGGCTCAGCTCCTTAATAGGATTCAGGAAAATCAGGAGCCCGATGAGCACCAAAGCCAAACCCATCTTCGCAGAAAACACAATCTTCCTCGGATCAGACTTACCCATCTGCCATGCTTTGAAGGCAACATCTTGCAGGTTCTTCAAGAAGCCTGTGATCTTATCCGAAATGACACGATAGGAGCAACAACTGACACGGTCCTCTCCTGCGTTTGATTCAATGTCTGATAATCTCAGCTCTGAGTAGCCCTTTACAGAGAGCAGCCTTTCTCTCTTCTCCAACAAGCTATGCCTGAATGAACCCAGTTTTGCAGCCATTGTAACCGGGGTAGTTGGAGAAAAAACCTATTGAACTTTCAGGGAGAAATGATGGGAAAATTCTGCTCACACGATTTTATATATGTACAGAAGAAAGGCTTTCCTTATTTTTTTATTGGTGATTGGCACTGCACTGACTCCGAGGAGGACAGGCACAGAAGATTTTGCAGTGCAGGGTAGGATCAAAACAGCGTCGTTTTAATACCAGCGGTAGATATGGACCATGCAATTTTTAATGGAAATGGCTCACCGTGGAAAATCTCTTACTGCCATCCTCCAAATCTTAGAATCTAATCTCAAATTAAATCTAATAGGATAAAAATTATTTTAAAATTTTATACATTAATTATTATAAAAATTAAAACAAATAAATATTAAATTTAAAATAAATTATTTATTTATTTTTTAAAATTAAAATCAAATTTCATTTATACGGGATTCAAAATTAAAATCAAAATTCACAAATTTACTTATTTAAGTTTCATTTCATCAATCCTATCAAATCTTAATTTTTAAAATATTTTTTAATAAATTTTTACTTATTTATTTAAATTAAATTTTAATAAAAATAATTATAAAAAATTAATAATATTTTTATCATTAAAATATCTAAAAAATATTTAAATAAATTTTATATTTTATTTTAATTTCATTTCTCAAATTTAAATAATTTTTAATTAATGATATTTTATAAATTTTTTAAATATTTAATAATATATATTTTTAATATTCAAAATGATAAGAATTTTTTATGATAATAATTTTAATATTTATTTATATTTGTAAAAAAATTCAAATTAAATTTTATTATAAAATATTTTCAATTTAAGTATGTTTAATTTATTTATTTTTTATAAAATTTAATTTAATCTAAATTAATAAATTAAGTTTTGCTTGAATACATTTTAAAAATCAAAATTTGATTAAAAATAAAATAAAATCAAAAATTTTAAATGATATTTATTTAATATAATAATAAAATTACTGAGAAGTATAATTAAATGAAAGTAATTATTTTCAAATTAGACTAATAAAACAATATTCATATAACCATATAATTTTATATATATATTTGAAAAGATTGCATTTCTCGGTAGTTAATTCTAATAGGTTGCATTGAGAGATTAATTAATATTAAAATTAATAATCAAAATCTCGGTTTACTTTCTTAATTAATAATGAGTCAAATGGGTAATTAGATTATTAATTAAACAAAATAATGGGTAGATTTTATTCCTTAATTGGGTGGCCAGCGTGGGCCAGGAGAGAGCCTGTTTTATACATTTCTGAGTCTGGGGGCAATGGTATGAGCCTTGACAGCATAGCTTGCTACAATTTTTTCAAGGAAAATTATTTTTCATTTATTTTGACTTTTATTTTCAACCAATTAAGCTTGGAAATGATCAAATTAATGGATAATGTCAAAGCAAGCAAACCGTCCAACCCGACCATAATGTCACCCAAAGCAAACCGGCCAATGACACGGTCTCACTTTTATAAGTTTGTAAAACTTAGATCATATTTGTTGTTAATGATAACAAATTTTATTAATGAATTGTGACCTTGAAAAGAATTAATTGAAGATATTTTAAATATTTTTATGATAATATAATGAAATATAAAAATAAATTTAAAGTTGAAACTATACAAAGACGTAGGAAGGCAACCCAAATCCAGAATGAAAAGTCTAACTCAACCAACTATGTCAGCATAATCTCCATCTCAACTACTGACAAGAAGATCATATTCCAAAAAATAATAATTAATAATATAAATATAAATTTAATAAAACTTAAAATAGGTATAAAATATATATATTTTTTACTTAAATTTTAATTTTAATTTTTTGCTTTAATTTTTTAATTATATATTTAAACGTTTAATTTAAATCAATTTAAATTTTATTTAAAAATTTAAAAATGAGAGATACTTAAATTGATTATCTTATATAATGATTTTTTTACTTAAAATTATAAAAATATAAAAAATTTATGTTATTGTCATAAAAATTTTAAAATTTTTTAAATTCTAAAAATATATATTTTTAAAATTTTAAAAATCTATGAAAAAATAGTTCATAAACCAAAACTTGTTCAAATTTTAAGAATGAACTTGAAATAAAATGTAAAATTTATAGAAGTCATTTTTTAAGTATTTCAATAATAAAAATATTATTAATTTTTTTATAACTATATGAGTTAACGTTCAAATTAAAACTTTAAATGCCTAATTGAAGAAATTAAAATGATGATATTCAAATTAAAATTTAGATAAACTTAAGAGTTTTTTATATTTATATAAAAAAGTCAAATACCTTTTAAAAACAGAATTTAAGGTAAAAATCTTATAAAACTTGTATTTTTACCGAAACAAACTTTAAAGTTTAAATATCGATCAAGACAAACCTTAGATTAATGTTTCGGTTATGACATTAGTAATTCGAGAAGGGTAAAAACTGGTGTTTAAAATCCCACTTCTTTCACTTTTTCTTCATATTTCCCTTGCCTACTTGCTGCAAATGAAAAGCCATCTTCCCAAGCTTCCTTCATTCCCCAAAGAATGGATCAAAAATTCTAAAAGTACTAATAGTTTGAATTTTTATTTTTTTATATTGTTTTTTCAATTGACAGGTTGAATTCGAAGGAATTTTGATTTGCTCTTGTTAATAGAAGAGAATATAAAAGAAATGAGAAAGTACGTAGAAAGAGAAAGAAAGGTGATCGATGCACTCGTTGTGACTAATACCTAGCCTTTTATAAGGTCACCAGTCTTTTACTTGGTTTAGGCCATTTCTTTTTACTAGAGGTATTTACTATAGAATATCAGGGATTTTATGAGGTAGATACTAGGGAGTTTCCTTATAACAGTCATAACCATCCAACGAAGTTAAGGGTCATTAAGAATCGTAACGGTTAAGTGAAGTTATGTCTGACAACCTGAACTCTACTTTGTCACCTAGCATGGCCTTTCAGAACTCCCCTATGGAGGCTGGTGGCCCGGATTTCATCTTAGCGGCAGCCTTGCTAATTTCTCGAACTACACAATGTTGACAAACATGTTGTACTTTAAGTTTGTTATGGCTATAATATTCCCCCCCCCCCCTTCCAATTGGTGGCTTTTTTCAAGCTTGCCTATAGTGGTAGGATTACAAGGTCGACTAACCAAATTTGCCCTTTTTCCAAGCTATGAATTTCTCGATGAAACAAAATGACGTAGTTTCTATCTATTAGAGACTTAGGGTTGCACAATAGGGTTTTGATTTTTTGATTTATTCTTTTGGCGTATGTTCATTTGGCCGTTTTTTGTGGTAACTAGTGGTTAGGGGTTTCAGACGGGTGTGGGCTATGAAGCTACCCACAATTAATTCATCATTTAAAGCCAACTCACCATTTATCTCATTCTTTTTTTTTCGTCAATTAATAAATGTTTTTCAGTGTCATTAATCTTAGGCTATTATACAACTTTTTCTTTCAGTTAATTCCTCATTCTGTTGCTTTTTCAAGTAGGTTTTCTTTTTTTTTTTTCGGTTACATTATCCTTAGCATGTGTTAGTGGAATCATTATGGGTGGTAGGGTAGATGACACAAGTGGTGAGTTGGTTGTGGTGCATGAGGACATCATAGTTCACCCTTTAGTGTATTCTAGTATTGGATTTGATGTTGAAGATGATAGATTACATTGGATTAGGGAAAGATATCTTATCCCTGATAAGGTAGAGTTAGCAGTCCCCCATCCTGAAGATAGATCGTGGCTTCCTTAGAATGGTTATTCATGTATGTTTTGAAGGGGTTTTAAAGGTGAGACTTCGATTACCTATAAATAGATTTTAGCTGTATTTGTATGGGAAGATAGAGATATCACGAACACAACTGACGCCTAAAACCTGACAGTATATAGTGGCCTTTCAGGTGATATATTGAGAGTTGAGGTTTAGAGATAACTTAAAGGTATTATTTAATAACTTTTATATGAAGAAGAATCATGAATTCATAGGTATTTGAGTCTTAGGAAGGCATTTATCTTTAAGACTAAAAGGGTCCTTAGCTCAAATAAAGGGTAGAGAACTAATTATTTCTATGCAAAGTGGGCTAACTTAAAGGCTTTTTAAAATGGGTAAAGGGTGCCAGAGTCTTATACATTGGCTAAAAATTTCCCCTGCTGAGTTTCTCCCTTCGTTAGATATTTTGAATTCTAATCTTATGCGTTGAATAATTCAAGATTACTTGGAGCCTAAGTGGTTGTCAAGAATTTACCTTGGCTACCAAACCCTTTTGTTCCTGAGTAATTGAGCCCTTTATTCATGGTAGAGTTAAGAACAATAAGCGAAGCACCAGGAATAGAGTAGGAGTTCAAAAGCCCCATGCATGTAGCTCTGCCTAGTGGTTAGCATAAGTCATTAGCCAGTTAGCCTTTTTTAATCGCCCTACTCCTAACTCGCTTACCGTAAGTTCCACTACCTTTAATGAGACCTTCATTGCCAAGAGATCTATCCTTGTCGCTCTTATCACTTCCACAGGGAGGTTAGAATTGGTTGATAAGTTATCGTCAAATGAGAGAACACTCTCTATTTTTACTAATAATTGTTGATCTTTATTTGATCTTATGTGCTAGGGATATGTTGAGGCATAAGCTTATCAAAGAGATGAAAAAGATAGGTCTGATACAGATGTGAGTGGTTAGGACTACTTTAGCATTATGTGTTTATGATTATCTTTTCATGTTGTGACTTGACCCTTTATTAAATGTAAATATTGGATTGATGGACGTCGAGGAGAGCCGTTGTTTACTTTAACTGGCTAAGTTCTAGAGCCAAAGGAGGTTCATCATTGCTGCTTCAAATGAAGGTTAGCCCAAGTTGATGAGTGTAACGTCGCTCACACCTACTGCACCTGAGCTCACACCAGCCATGCCTCGAAAACTTGCTGCCACTATGCCTCTGACCGATGTGGCTGCTAAGAAAGTCATAGTCAATTGTAGGGGTAACATGAAACTGACAAAGGAAGAGAAAGTTGTGGCTGGGTTGGCTCCCTCTAGGCCTAAAGACTGGAGGATTCTGTACTGCACTAGGGATGACCTGCGAGTCATAAAGATCAACTTAAGCCTGAAGTCTGTAAGAGAGCTTGAGGTGGGTTACAATCTTTCTCACAAGTTGTTGTTATCATATGATGTAGAAAAGATTAAGGAGGTTAATAACAATGACTTGTCACATAATTATCTAGCCATCTTGCTTGAGGTAAGAACTTGTTATCTTTTAATTGATTTTTACTATCTCTTTTTTCATTTTCTCTTTTTTTTTTTAACATGACACCATTGTATGCAGGGAGTGCAAAAGGTTATCGGAATGGTAGAAAAGTAAGTGAACTCCTCATAGTCATTTTTTAAGCATGACGAGAATGCTTGAGGGGGGACAAAGGCGGTGACAGAGGCCATTGATACTGTGTCTGAGTTACAAATGAAACTCAACTTGCAAAGCTAACTATTTTCAATTTGGAGGGCTCCATGACTTGAAGGAGAAGGCAGTGGAAGTCTTACATAAAAAAAAAAAAAAGGTTTACAGTTGCAGGCCTTATTGGACTATAAAAGACACTATGATGATCTTCAGAAGGATTGAGCCTCTGCTATTTCAAATTTTAAGAACTCTATCGATTTCAAAGAGCTAAAGATGAACACACATTAAATTTATACTTGGTGGCTTGTACTGATATCAAGGCTAGGTTAAGGGCTAGATACCTAGATCTGAACCTATCGTAGTTGGCTACTGAGCCTCTTTATGAGGGAGATAAGGTGAATAATGGGCTTCTTCTCCTAGCTGTCATGACTTCTTCTGGTGCTGGCCACTCCTTTAAGGTGGAAGAGGCGGAGGTAGACCAATCAACGGGGGCTAAAAAGAGTGTAACGATGCAGCCTTTGGAGTCCCTTTCAGCGTCGTCGCCCCCTCAATCGACTAATCCAATTCCCTTTGTTATCGAAAATTCAAAAGAATAATGTATCTTTATTATACTTGTTGAACTTTTATTTCTCTACTTACCTTTATTTATCAATGAAATGACGATTTTGTTGTCGATGTATTTTTTTTCTTTGTATAAAATGGTAGTTGCGTAAGCATTACCATGTTTTGTGACTAAGGATTTGGTCCGACTATATGTCATGACATTAACCTTACCATATTTTATGGCTGGGCTTTTGCTAGGCAAGATGAGGGTTAACCTTACCATTCTCTTTGGCGGCTGAATGGTTTTGTTAAATTACATGGCTGGTTTCGTGAGGCGAATGTTAGCTCTACGAATCTTTGTGCAAGGTCAATCTGCCATTTGGCTGCTAATTATTCAGTTATGCCAAGCTATGTGGCCGGATTGGCTCGAAAAGATGAATGTTAGCCCTACCAATGTTCATGGCTTACTCGATCTATTGTTTAGCAGTTGATCGTTTAGTCTTTTGTCAAACTACATGGTAGGTTTGGAACTTTTAAGGTTGCCAAAGAGTAGCGTTTTTAAGGTCATAGATGATTAAATCAATTGTCATAATTTCAATATTTGCTAGGCAATTACACCATAATGGGAACATAAAAATGACACTGTTAAAAGAGTTAAACATAAAATCTTCATAAATTTTAGGCATACCAAGTTCTGGGTAATTCCTTTCCTTCTATGGTCTCCTGATCATACGTTCCTTGATGTAGAACTCTTTCAATTCTATAAGGACTCCCCTAATTGGTAGCCAACTTATCTGAATGCTGAAGTTGTGCATTAATGGTTGTTTATCGTAAGACTAAATCGCTTAGGCTAAAGTAGTGGTTCCTAGCCTTTTTGTTGTGGAACTTTATTGCTCGAGCTTGCATCATGATTATTTTTTGTCTTAGCTCTATCTTTAAGTTCATCAACTAGGTCCAATTATGTTGCCATGTTTTCATTATTTTGTTTCTTATCGAAGTTTACAGTCCTTACACTCGGTGCCTTAATCTCAACTGGAATAACATTATTTGACCCACAAGTTAGGCAAAACAATATCTTTCTTGTAGTGATATAAGAAGTGGTTTGATAGGCTTACAGAATATTGGGTAATTCATTTGTTCAAGCTCCTTTTGCCTGATTAAGGCAAACCTTGAAGATTGTTTGTTCATAACCTCTAGTTGCCTATTATCTTATGAGTACTATACAAATACATGCCTTTGTTGAATTTTAAACTCCTGGCAGGGTCATGCGAACCTGCAAATGATGTTTCTATATATAAAATCCCATTATTTTTTATTTATTATCTATGTTAAGGATTCAACCTTAAGCTACTTAGTGAAGTAATGAATGACTATAATGATAAACTTCCTTTAGCCAAATGTTGGGGTGAAGGGATAGATTGGATCAATTTCCCATTGGGTGAAAGGCCACAAATTAGATATGAAACTCAATGGAAACGTTGGTTATCTTGGTATGTTGGAATGGAATTAGCATTCTTGGCATTAATAAAAGCTTCAACTTGCCTTTTCAGATGGGGCCAATGATATCCAGATTTTAAAATTTTAAATGTCAAAATGGTAGTCTCATCATAGTTCCTGCAGATTCATTCATGGACCTCCATAAACACATAGGCTTGTTGGTCTTCACCAACACATTGCACGTACGACGTAGTAACAAACTACTTGTATAGCTTTCTGTTGATAATGGTGAATTTATTAGTCGAGGCTCACAACTTGCAAGATTTTTCAAATCAATAGGGAAGGTTTTATCTCTAATATACTATGACAATAGTATCATCCATGAGTCTGCATGGCTTATCTAATAGGTTTCCTTCATGTTGATGGTGCTGGCCACAAATGGGTGCATTAATATATTATAAAACACACCATCTCGGCTTAGTTGATTCTGATGGTCGACTTGGCTAGTGCATCTGCATGCATATTTTCTACTCCGAGAACCTTAAGTATCATGCTGTCCTCAAAGAAGTTAATAAGTTTGGTCGCATTTTTGATATACTTATGAGTTTTGCTTCGTCCCCTTCATAAGAGTTGTATCTTTTCTAGCCTTCCCTCATTTCTCAGTTTTCTTATCGAAAGTTCCATTGGCATACATGGAATTCACCAAGCTATTGTTACAAAAAATGTTAAGGGTAGGTCTTTGAGCCCATGGTTGTAAGTCCAAGAGGAAGTTAAACATGTCTTCCTCCTATAGGTTTTTAATGTTCAACATTAGTGAACTAAATTCCTTTACGAATCACACACTGAGCATGTTTTCAGGTGCTTTAGTTGTTCCCTTACCATGAACGATGTGTTACATGGTAGGAATTTCTCATTCAATTCCTTTTTAAGTACCTCTCAAGAATCGATGCTATATTTTTCCATGATAGCATCATACTACATATGAGTGTGTTACACCAACTTAGCATCCCTAGATAAGTACATTGATATGATTATTACCTAATCATTTTTAAACACTCAAGCAGCCTTAAAGTACTGCTCCATATCCCATAAGAAATTCTCTAACTCCTTAGCGTTCCTCTCTCTAGAGAATGCTTTTGGGTTTGGCACCTTTAACTTAGTTATAGTAGGGTCTGTTCCTCATGTTAGGGCATGAGAAGCTCTTTTTAGCAACCCAATCTAGGTCTCAAGGCTCTTCACAGTTTCTTTTGAAGGTACCGATGTCCTTTTTCATTGAGGATTGTCGTTGTGCGACTGTCTCTATCGACTCAGCCAACGTGTTTGTCAATCCCTCTAACAATCAACCAACTATCCCTCTTAATAGAGTAATACGTTCTTATATTGGTTTTTTCCCTCCTATCATGGAGCTTATGTAGCGATCTGATCAGCCATGAATTTTAAAAAATGTGGTGATCCAAATCATGCTTTGATACCAACTTATTATACCGTTAGTTATTGGATCTACGCAACTCTAATATGATAGTGTTAAGTTTTTCCACTTAGCCAACCTTCTTTTACAGCCCACGATAAAAGAAATACAAGAGACAACGATAACATAAAAACAAAGTAAAAGAGACAAGTAATACCAAAACATTTTCTCAACCTTTATTAAAGATAAAGAATTCTTTTACAAAAAGGTCTTACTAAGCATACCCAATGCCTTGAGTTACCCAAAAACTTAAGAATTTACTTCTTAATGTATTTACAAACGAAGCCAAGCTCCCTTTTATACTAGTTAACAAATGTCCTACTTAAACACTATCTCCAGTATCCCACATTGCTAAGACTGTTTCCTAGTCAATCAATACTTGGTCGCATGGATTGTTATCTGATTTGAGGCTTATCTCTAAAGTTTGAATCACATCCTTATCCTAAAAGACTCTTCCACGAGTCAATGATCATATCTCTTTTGAAGCTTTTTTCAAGCTCGCATATCCGCATTGACCATTTTGGATAAATTTAAGGAGGTCATTTTTGTTTAGTACTTTACTCGAGCCTTATCTTCCTTTTGGCTTTTAAGATTAATATATCTTCCTTATTTTATCCATTATCTTGATATTCCTCTAGTGAATAGTCATATCCCTTTGTATAAAATATCTTTGCTTGCTGAACTTTCTTCCGTGCCAAGTTGAGCTCTTGAATTCTGCCATGTATTCTCGTCACTAGGCATCTTTACACCATCATGTGTTAGTGTTTATTCTAGGCATCTTTGTCATTCCCCCCTTAAGTGGGCTTATAGGTTAGTTCGTGTGCTTCATCTCTCACTCTATGACGTTCTCAACACATCAGTATCTTTCCATTTTGAGTATGAAACTTAATTTTTAACCAAATCTCCCGTATTTGTTTTCATAACTAACACATGCGTTTGCCTTGCTAGTGTGGTTCGCTTAGGCTTGTAGGTTCTAGTTTAGGTGTAGGGCAAGGCATACCATACCTAAGCTGTGACACTTAAATTCAAGAGTTTGATAAACCATCCCCACTAGGAAAGCCTGATGCCTTTGTCGGCTTGGTCCTCAAATTTCCATAAAGTGGTATCCTTTTTCCAACTCACATCCACCTCACTTTGCCTTTCCATTAAACTAAATAGTATGTCCTCCTATTCTTTTTACAATAGCCTTCTATTTTATGATCAAGGATCCTTTTCATCTCCTTATTAAATTGAACTCTAGTTATCGATAGTGCATGCTTGGCCTGATTGCGCCTGCAATCAGTATTTTCTTCTAATTCCTTAAAGAAGCTCACATAGAATGTTTGATGCATCTTTAGATACTAAGGTAGCTTTAGTTTGTATGCTACTATTCTAACTTTCTTTTTAATTTCAAATGGCCCATCACATCTTGAGATAAGGCCTCAATGAACTTTCTTTGTGATTTTCTTCGGAATTTAGGGTGTCAACTTCAGCAACACTATGTCCTTAACTTGAAACTCAGCATCCTGTCTCTTTTTATTAGTATATTTCTTTATATGCCTTTGTGTCTTGAAAAGATTATCTCTCGCCTGATACAATCAACTCCTATTTGCCGCGAGTGTAGCGGTAAGCTACTGGGCAGTTCTCTTAACTTTTCCACTTGGTTGTCTCATAGGGTGTCGTTGGTTATTGCCTAAAAGCTAACTCTGCAAGACTTAGGCCCATCGATGATAAGCAATGGATGTTGTAGCAAAACTACGCTACATCTAACAACTTAAGCCAATTCCTTTGGCTTGTGATCATATAGTGCCATAAATACTCCTTAAGCAAGCTATTTACCTTCTTTGTTTATCCATCTATCTGCAAATGATTTGCTGTGCAAAACTTTAGTTTTATTCTCATCATGTTAAGCAATGTTGTCCAAAGTCTACCCGTGAATCTAGCATCTTTATCACTTATAATGTCTTTTGGCAACCCAAACAGTTTAATGGCATGATTAAAAAATATCTCGATGGTCGTGTCAACTGGGCACACTTGAGTAATAGGAATAAGATAGCATATTTTGAGAATATATCAATAATTACCATTATAAAAAATAGTCTTTTTACCTTTAAGAAGCCCATAATGAAATCCATTGACACCGACTCCTATTGATACTCTAAAATGGGCAAAGATTGGAGTAAGCCTGCCTCTGTCCTTTTATCAGTTTTATTTTATTAGTGCACTAAGCATGGCGGACATAAGTCTTTACGTCTTTTGTCAACTTTGACTAGTAACAAGCTTTCATTAGCAAAGTAAGTATCCTCTTGACGCTCGGATGAACTACCTATTAAGAGTCATGGGTCTCTCTCAGCAATTGTTTTCAAAGCCCATTAGTCTCAGGCACAAATAGTCTACCTCCTCGAGTATATAGCAACCCATCTTCGATTTAGTACCTCCAGATTAAGCCCTCACTAACCTTCTACATGAGTCAGGCATATTCGATATCCTCCCTAGCTACCGATTTTATTTGCTTGAGTAATTCCTTTGGATATTCGTTAGAGCAATCATATAGGTTTTTACCTCCATGAGACTTAGTGCAACAGTGACAACATTTTATTTGTCTGGTTTTCATTCCCACATAAAATTAAACTTCAAAATAAACATTTGCCATCTTGTTTGTTTCAGAGATAGCTTTTTCTATGAGCGAGAATATGACATTGTCAGTAATTACCTTAAATTTTGTCCCTAGCAAGTGATATCGCCTTATCTTTAGGCAATGGACAACAACCATCATCTCCATTTCATAGGTTAAATAACACTGCTCAACATCCTTGAGTTTCTAACTCTCAAACGCCATGGGATGGCCATTTTGCACGAATAAACCCTAGATTGCTCGATCAGAGGCATCTGTGACTACTTTAAATGGCTCTTCAAAGTTTGAAAAGGACAGTATTATCTCTGAGGCTATGGTCTATTTAAATCCCTTGAAAACTCTGATGCATTTATCGGTCCATACCCATGGGCTATCTTTTTTTAGTAAGTCTATTAAAAGGTTGCTTTTGCTTGAATATCCTTTAATGAATCGTATGTAATAATTTATAAGCCCTAACCCTAGAAACGATCGCAACTCAAAAACTTTGCTCGAGACTAGCCACTCAGTGATGGCCTTTACTTTCCTTTAATCCATCCGTATCTATCCATTCTTAACCTAATGCCCTAAAAATGGCACTTCGTGCTTACAAAACTCGTATTTTTCCTTCTTCATGTATAACAGATGTTTTTGCTGCCGTATCAATACTTATCGCAAATGGCTTACGTAGTCGTTTAAGGTCTCACTATAGACCATAATGTCATCTAGATAAAATACCACAAGCTTATCTTAAAAACTTAAACAATACATCATTCATAAGGTTATAAAAGGTAGTAGGTACATTGGTTAGCCTAAAAGGCATCACCATAAACACATAAAAGCAGTACCTCATGATGCATGCGATTTTTTGCTTTATGCCCTTCAGCTACTTTAACTTGCCAGTAGCTTAATTGCAAATCTAGCTTTGTAAAGTACTTGGCCCTCAATAAACAATTGAATAAGAAAATTACATTCAACACTAAGAATTTGTTCTTTATCGTTACCTTGTTCAATACTCAGTAATTTATGCACATTCTCAACGAGCTATCTTACTTTCATTAAAATAACATAGGTGCGTCATAAGGTACCTTTGACAGTTGAATGAAACCCATTTCCAACTGCTCATCTAATTGTTTTTGTAGTTTCCTTAATTTTGATAGGAGCCTTTAATATGGTGCTTGGGCAGGGGGTCCAGCACCTGGAAGCAACTTGATTTTATGATCGATATTTCTCCTTGAAGGTAATGTTTTGAGGAGCTCCAATGGTATCATGTTGTTGAATTCCCTTAACACTTCATCAACTTTTTCAGATACCTTCACAACCTAATCTGGTTTTGCCTTGAATAATGTTGTCACCATTGTCACTTCATCCTTTTGTAGTCCCGACTTAAACTGCTTTGCTAATTATAGCCCAATCTACTTTTTGTTTACCAAAAGCTCTCCTACTGCTTCTATTTTGATTAAGCTCGAAACTCGCTCGTTAGCCATGAGCAATCCACCTAAATGGGGCATCACTGATGTCTTGGCCTGTTTAAAGAATTTTAAACCTAAAATAACATTGAAGTCATTTAATTGAGTTATCATGAATTTGGACATACCCTTCTAATCTCCTATTTTGAAGGTCATACTGGTAGTTCCACATACGAACTTCACCTTGTCATTCACTGCATTAAACTTGATCAAGGCTAGGGAAAGCTTAAGCACAAGCTTCTTAACTTCTCTTTACACAACAAAATTATTGGTAGCTGCCCATGACATCTTTCTTGTTGACCTTTACCAGGACATAGAACAACCTTTTTTATAAGTTCTTGGGTGTGTTCGCATTTAGTAACTAAACTGGATTCACCCAAGTCATAGTATTTCCTTCATCTTTCTCATGAGAATTCTTTGCTATAAGCGTTGTCAGCTTTTTAGGACAGTTGCGTGCTTTATATGGTCCGTTGCATAAGAAATAACCCTGGTCTGTCAACTGAATTTAACAACATGATACTACCAAAGCTTTCCAAGACATTACCTCTAAGAAGAAATGTCAATCATATGATCGAGTTGCTTTCAAGTGCTAGACCCTTTGTCTAAGCACCATATTGACTATCAATGTTAAAATTAACGAAACTACAAAAGCAATCAAACGAGTTATTAAAAGCAAGTTTCATATAGCCATCGAAGGCCTCTTATGGTGTACCTATGTTATTCTAACAGAAGCAAAATGGCTTGCTGAGAATATGCGTTGATCACCAACCATTAAACAAGGTAAAGATAAAGAACAAATAACCAGTGTTGAATGTCGTTGACCTATTCGATCGGCTATCGAAGGCCAAGTACTTTACAAAGCTAAACTTTCATTGTGGCCATTGGAAAGTTAGAATAGCTGAAGGAGACAAAGCAAAAATCACATGCGTCATGAAGTATGGCTCTTATGAGTTTATGGTAATGCCTATTGGGCTAACCAATGCGTCTGCTACCTTTTGTAATCTTATGAATAACGTATTATTTGAGTTTTTGGATAAATCTATGGTAGTTTACTTGGATGATATTATGGTCTATAGTAAGACCTTAAACAACCATATATGCCATTTATGGTAAGTATTTATGTGATTATGGGAACATCAGCTATACAACAAAAAGGAAAAATATGAGTTTTGTAAGCAAGAAGTGTCATTCTTGGTACACTGGGTTAGGAACGAACAGATCCGGGCGGATGACAGAAAAATAAAGGCCATCATTGAGTGGCTAATCCCTAGCAAAGTTTATGAGTGTGATTATTTCTATGGTTTCCAAATTATTACAATGGGTTCATAAAAGGATATTCGAGCAAAAGCAACCTTTTGACGAATTGGGGGCCATTTGTAATGATAAGTTTCTTTGGTTCACTAGCAATTGTCAGAATGGTTTCACTTGGGTGACGTGGTTTTTTGCTCATGTGGTCATTCCCCAAAGATGGTGCCAATTATTAATATAAGAAATCTACTTCACTTCAGTGAGGTACAGATAGGATTGTCTATCTTGCAAAAATGGATACTTTTGATGCTTAAGTCAACTTTACATGAATCAGCAATATAAAGGAAAAAGTATGTAAAAATAGAATGAAAAGTGATTGATGCCCCACGTTGTGACAAATAGCCTTTTATAAGGTCATCAGTCCTCTTCTTAGTTCGAGTAATTTCCTTTTCTTGGAGGTATTTACTACAAGATTTCATGCAGATTTTATAGGGCAAATACAAGGGAGTTCCTTCATAGCAGTCATAACCATTCAATAGAATTAAAGGCCATTAAGAACTATAACGACCAAGTGGAGTTATGTCTGATAGCCTAGACTTTGCTTTGTCTCTTGGTGTGGCCTTTCAAATCTCCTTATGGAGGCCGGTGGCAAACGACAGCCCTACTAATTTTTTGAATTGCATAATGTTAACAAACATGCTGTAATTTAGGTTTGTCATGAGTATAACAGCTCTTTAATATGAATTTTCTTTCTTCTTTTCACAGAGATTTTATCAAGACAAATCAAGGAAACAATAATTTATACAATGCCTAAATGGATTATAGGCTTCCTTTCGTCAGCATAATTCCAAAGTAATTTATTTTGTTTTACCAATTCTTCCTTTGCCATTCGATTTCCAAAGCTTTGAAGGGCATATCCTCGTGAATTGGAATATTAGGTATAGGATGTTCTTAGCTTTGTTGTTTTTATAAACCTTGATTATTAATACCTTGATTATTGAATGCACAAAATCATAAAACCGAAAAAAACTTTAATTGTAAAGTCAGTTTTGATTTGGGTACCAAAGCAATTGGGAAGAGTGCCTCTAAGCTTTTTTTTTATTCTTTGGAATTAAAAAGGAGAAAAGAGAAAAAGATGATGACTATGTAGGTTTAATATCCCTTTTATTCAATCTGACTATAATTGATTTGCTTTCTCAATTACTTCTTTTCAAATTTATTTTCATTATCAAAGAAACCACTTCTATTTCTGTTTTTTAAGTTTCCAAAAATGAGAAATATTAATTAATTTTACTGACTTTTTTTGTAATTTATTGATACATAAATTGATTATCTTAAAAAAAATTAATTTTAGTCTCTTTATTTTTTATGTTAATTGTTAGATTTTTTTTTAAAAAAAAATTGCCAACTTTATAAGTATTCTGCAACTTCCATAGACAAAAGATAAAAATAAGAAGCTAAAGAGAAAAAGATAATGAAATGAGAAGTTGAAGAGATAAGGATTAGATATGAATATCTTATGGAGGGCAACGTTACATGTACAAGTATTATCTTTCTCCCATAATCATTTTGATGTATCAGTGGGTACCTTGTCTCAAGAACTTAGTTAGAGATTCAGGGTTTTATGGAAACCCCATCATCATGAGAGAATAACAACCTAAAACCTCCTTCGAAAGTTACATCACCAATTCTCCCCTGCCCTGGCTGTGTGTTAGGGATTTCAATGAGATTCCTAGCCAAGAAGAAAAGCTAGGTGCCAACCTAAAAATGTTGTTAATGCCATATCAGAGTGTCAATTTTTGGGAATTGCTTGTCTCAGGTCTTAGATTCATATGGAGACGTGGCGCCAAGGATACTCTTGTCCAAGAGCAGCTCGATTAGAGATAAAATAGTATTGAAATTGTAAAAGCTGCTAGTGTTTCTTTTTGGGAAGATGGTGGCTGCTCAAAAACCTTTGAGGCCATGTATTATATATTTATAGGTAGGGTAACAATTACATAATTATTAATCAACTTAATCAATTGTATACAAAATTTAACTCTGTAATTACTAAGTAAGATCTTTTCCTATTGGACTTGTACTTGTTGCTTTGGGATGTTTTGCAGCAGTAGAGCTTAAGTCCATTGTCTGGGCAGTTGGACTCAACTTATTTAATTATTAAGAATTCGATCCACAGGGAGAAGAGTCCACATTCAGAATCCTAACAGATCCACAGGGAGAAGAATCCAGAATCCTAACATCCCCCCTCAAACTGAGGGGAGAGTCTTCAACCTGAAGTTTGCGTTGGAACTGACAAAGGGAAGCTTGCGACAGGGGCTTGGTGAAGGCATCTACAATCTGCTCCAACGACGGGATATAGTTGACTTTGAGAGCTCCACGTGCTATATGGTTCTCTGACAAAGTGAATGTCCACCTCAATATGCTTGGTTCGGGCGTGGTACACTGGATTGACGGCAAGAGCCATGGCTCCTTGATTATTATACCAGAGTGTTGAGGAATGGGTGTGAGGTGAGTATGTGTGAGGAGAAAAATTAGAAATACGTTGCTGAAGGTCACTGCTATTACTGTTTCTGCCAGAGGCAGGATTGAGGTAGGTGTGAATAGAGATAGAGGTAGAAGATGGAGATGGAGATGGCTGAGCTGAGGAAAGGGAACCCGAGTTAGGAAAAAGGGTATGGAAGAGGAATTCAGATTCATTAAACTTAACATTCCTGGTGATGTAACAACATCCAGAGGGATGTAGACAGTAATAACCTTTGTGACTAGGACTGTATCCTAGAAAGAGACATTTAGTGGATCTGAATTCCATCTTGTGCTTGTTATAAGGCCGAAGATGTGGGTAACATGAGCAGCCAAAAGTCCTCAGGAATGTATAGTCAGGTTTTTGATTGAAGAGAGACTATAATGGGGACTTGTTAAATTGAATAGGAATGGGCAGCCTATTAATTAGAAACATTTGCTGTATGAAATGCTTCCCACCAAAAATTTAAAGTTAGTGAAGCTTGACTGAGTAGAGTGAAACCTAACTCAGTGATGTATCTATGTTTCCTTTCAGCTTTTCCATTTTGTTAATGAGTGTGTAGACATGGATGCTGAAAGGTTATGCCCTCTTAATGAAGGAAAGGTAAGAATGATCTATACTCTCCTCCCCAATCACTTTGAAGTGTTTTAATCTTAGTGTTCAACATATTTTCAATTTGTTTTTTAAAGTGTATGAAGGTGGAAACTACTTATGTTTTATTATGGAGGGGATAAATCCATGTATACCTAGAAAAGTCATCCATGAAATGGATATAGTATTTGAAACCTTGTCTGGAAGGGACATGTGATGAACCCTAGAAATCCGTGTGAATTAGTTCTAATGGTGCATTAGTTTTAGTGTGTGAAAGAGAAAATGGTAGTCTATAGCTCTTGCCAATTGCACATGCTGAGCAGAAAGATGAACTTGTATTAACTTTAGAAAAAGTGATACAAGATTTTTTTAAAATTCCTAAAGACTGTGTCTGATGGATGACCAAGACACTTATGCCATAGGTCTGCATGAACAGACACAGAATTTGAAAAACAAAGAGAAGGTGGACTACCTCGACTCAACCTAGATTGACAGGATATTGAGCTACTTTGTTGCTGTTTGGTTTGTTTCTGGAAAGGTGATTGGTGGTGACAGTTGGTGAAAGCAGTAGATATAGGCCATCTTTAGCTTGACCTTTCAGCAACATTTTCTTGGTTACTTGGTCCTTCACAAAGCAATAAAAGTCATCAAACACCACAAACACTTTATTATCATAAATGAGTTGAGAAATGTTGATAAGATTTTTAAAAATTATACATACTTTCAAAACATTTTTGAGATGTAAATTGACATTAGGTAAGCAAGTAGGTAAATAAGTATGACCTGTGTGAGAGATATTGAGGGTTTGACCATTACCAATGACTAGTTTCTGTTTACCAGTATAGTTAGACCTAAGAGACAGATTGTCCAGCTCTGCAGTAACATGGCTTGAAGCTCCGCTGTCTGCATACCAACCAGGGTCAGCTATGGATTTAGTGGAGGCCAGGTAGGCATTCTGATTTCCATTGTTGTTGCTATGGTTAGGAGCTTGAAATGATTCTTGAAATCTATACCAACAATCATATGCTGTATAAGCTTGTTTAGTGCAGATTTGGCATGTTGGTCTGTTTGAGGTTCTTCCTCGTCCTCGACCATTTCCTCTCCCTCTGGTTCAGCCACGGTTGAAATTATTGTTACTGCTTCTCCATGAGGTAACATTCTTTTAGTTCTTGTTCATAGCTATATTGGCCATAGGGTGCATACTGCTGAATGACTCCTGGTTATACTGCCCTAGTCTTTGTTCATGGCTCAATAATAAGGCTAAGATTTCTTGTAATGTTAACTCATCAGACCTAGACTGAACATTGATAAAGACTACATCGTAGTCTTTGCCTATTCCAGTGAGCAATGCAGTGATAAATTCCAAGTCAGAAATTGGGCTACTTATTAAGGCTAAGCTGTCAACTATGCCTTTGAGCTGGCTGTAATAAGCAGTGACAAATGCTGACCCTTTCATTGTAGAGTAGAGTGTGTACTTTAACTGCATGTATTTGGACCTCATCTAGGTTCCAAATAATTTTTCAATACTTGACCATATTCCGTATGCAGTAGTGTGTTTTGATTTGACTGAGTATGTCTAAAGACGTGATGGATATTAACCAGCTTGCCAGTAGCTGGTCTTGCTGAATCCAGTCATGGAATGCAAGATTTTCTATTTCCTTTGATTTTCCTTCTTCATCTGTAGAAATGATGAAAGCCGGTGGACAAGTCTTTGTTTCCAGTAGGAATCCTTCTATTTTGTGTCCTTTAGCCAGAGCTAATACCATGTTCTTCCGTATAACAAAATTTTCTTTGTCCAACTTGAAGTTGAATTGAAAGTTGAGTGATACAGAAAACGGAAAGAAGCTTCTGGAGTTTTGATTGATAGGAGCACTATTGTTAGAGCTAAAGTCACTGTAAAAGGACATGGCAACAGATCATGGGAGGCTCTGATACCAAAATAAAATAGTATTGAAATTGTAAAAGCTGCTAAGTATTTCTTTTTAAGAAGATAGTAGTTGCTCAAAAACCTTTGAGGTCACATATTATATATTTATTGGTAGAGTAATAATTACGAAATTGTTAATCAACTTAATCAATTGTATAGAAAATTTAACTTGTAATTAGTAAGATCTCTTTCTATTGGGCCTGTACTTTTTGCATTGGGATGTTTTGCAGCAGTAGAGCTTAGGTCCATTGTCTGCACAGTTGGACTCAACTCATTTGATTATTGAGAATTCGATCGACACGGAGAAAAGTCCACATTCAGAATCCTAACAGATCCACAAGGAGAAGAATCCAGAATCCTAACAATCAAGGACTCGCTAGCAAAGCTTGGATGGATGCCTTTGGGGAGTACTATAAACTTCATCTACCGGTGATATCATCGGACCATCTCCCTTTACTTCTCACCAAACTCACTTCCAAAAAGGGTGGCAAACGTTACAATTTCAAATTCGAGAACATGTGGCTCCAAGACACAAACTATCAACATGTACAAAGAAGCTGAGGGCTAAACCTGGTTCAAACAGTGGAAGGGATTAAACAGAAGGTAGCGGAGTGCAGCCATACTCCTCACGAACTGGAACAAAAGGCTGTTTGGTAATGTAAGGCAACAGATTCGACACCGAAAACATGAACTGGAGCACCTACTTAAGCAAAGAGTAGGAGGAGGAGTCATGGGGGATATCGATCAAGGTAAAGCGAAACTCAATGATTTATCATATAAGGAAGAAATAATGTGGAAGTAACGATCCACGAAAACATGGCTGTAAGAAGGGGATCGAAACTCCAAACACTTCCATACCCTGGCATAGCAGAGAATAAGAACAAACCAGATAGCATGCCAAGACAAGCATGGCAACTCGGTGCACACAGGTGAACAACTGAAGGAGGTTTTTCTGGAACACTTTCGAGCAGTGTTCACTTCATCCTGACCACTGCCAGTGGACAATACCTGACGAAAAATCAAAAAAAGACTGACCTCTACTATGGTGTCTTCCTTGGATAGGAGCTATACAATAGAAGAAGTCTACCAAGTCGTTCACCAAATGAACCCAAGCAGAGCCCCAAGACCCGATGGCTTTAATGCCAATTGTTTTCAAAAGTTCTGGCCCATAGTGGGGCAGGACGTAACCACAATTGTCGTGAAAACTTTGAACGAAAGCCTTTCGGTAGCTATGCTTAATAGCACTTCCATTATTTTGATACCCAAAGTGCCAGCTCCAGCAGGGCCTCAAGACTACCGCCCTATCAGCCTATGTAATGTCTTATACAGAATTGTAGTTAAAATTATTGCCAACAGATTAAAAGGTCTACTGCCAACTCTCATCAGTGACAATAAATCGGCCTTCATTAAAGATTGAATGATTGTGGATAATGCCTTGATCGCATATGAAACCTTACATACCATACAAACAAGACATCAAGGCAAAGGTGGAATCTCACTTTTAAGCTGGATATCAACAAGGCCTACAATAGATTAGAATGGTCTTTTCTTGAAGCTACAATCAGAACTATGGGCTTCCCCAACCGTTGTATTGACAAAATCATGGAGTATGTCTCTTCAGTAACTTACACCATCTTGATTAATAGCCTGCACGCATCCCTTATTCAACCCACAAGGGGCATCCGACAGGGAGATCCTCTCTCGCCCTACCTATTTCTCTTATGTACGAAGGACTCTCTTCCCTCATCCACCATGCTGTCTGTGAAGGCAAGCGCCAGGGAGTGGCGACAGCCAAAATAGCCCCCAAAATCACCCTCTTACTCTTTGTCGACAGCAGCTTACCGTTTTTCAGATCTACAAAGGACTGTTCCACTATCATGAAACTTCTTCATGACTATGAAGAAGCATCGGGACAGATAGTAAACAAAGAGAAGTCTGGGATTATCTTAGCTCTAATGTGGCAGATGACACTAGAACTGTCTTGCGATACTTACTTGGGATCCATAAACCACATGCACTAACGAAAGACAGGTACCTTGGCTTCCCCTTATTGATAGGCTGTAATAAAAGGAGAGCAATGACCATGCTAAGAGACTGTATGAACATAAAAATGACAGCTTGGCACCAGAAGTTATTATCCCAAGCAAGCAAAGGTATTCTGATTAAAGCACTTACCCAAGGTATATTATGAACTGCTTGTACTTTCGAAGACTCTTCTACATGAGTTTAACATCTTAGTTGCAGGATTTTGGTGGGGTGATAAGAGTACCACCAAAAAAAATTCACTGGAAGAGCTGGGAAAGCCTTTATATTTCAAAGTTAGATGGAGGCCTTGGATTCAGATATCTTGAGGCTTTCAATTTCGCATTACTAGGCAAGCAAGGATGGTGCTTAATCCAGGATGCAAGTTCCCTCTACCACAAAGTGTTGAAGGCCAAATATTTCCCTAATACTATATAGAAAAAAACCAATAGCTCTTATCTTTGGACCAATATGTTAATAGGCAGATCAGTGATTCCCAGAGGATCCAAAGTGGAGGATAGGGGATGGACATAACGTGGACATTTGGACAGACAAATGGATCCCTGGTAAAGCCAACTTCCTCGCTTCCCATTACTCTTCAGTGCAACCGACACCAAGGAAAGTCATCACACTCATAGATCCTGATACAAGACACTGGAATACGCATTTAGTCAGAGAACTTTTCCTCCCAGAAGATTATGATGCAATATTAAGCATTACTCTTAGTAGAACCCCAATGCCAGACAAGATCATCTAGAATAAGACCAAGAACGAGCTGCACGCTGTCAAATCTAGTTACTACATCACTAGAGCTCTTCTGGGCAAGCCTCCCCCCCATCCACAAGCCAGACAACGTCAATGGCTTTCACTATGGAAAGCAAATCTCCTACCAAGGATCCAAACTTTTGCATGGCGAATCGTGCATGGCATCCTACCCATGTCGCTCCAGCTAAACCATCGAGGCATCTCTATGGATACCCTCTGTTGTATCTGTGGCACATCATCGAATTCCTCACACCATGCCCTTTTTGAATGCCATTTCAGCCAACGCGTATGGGAATCCCTGCGGACTGGCATTGGTTTTTGCCTTGTCCACCATTTCGGCCAAGAAAACTTTTGGAACACTACAATGGAGCACATGAACCAAAGCAATCCCTCAAGCCTTTTTCTTCACTACTTGCTGGGAAATTTGAAGCAGTAGAAACCATGTCGTTCATTAGCACATCTATGCGTTACAGAATGCCAGAGGATGGAAAAATGGCAAAGCACCGTCAAAACCAGTCGTCCACCGGAATGTGTTGCCAACCTCCCCAAGCAGGCCTTTAGAATCTTAATACACCAATGCTTCCTATTATGTGGCTCGCCAGCGAGTGCAATTGGGTATAATCGTTAAGGATGCTTATGGCATGGTTGCGGTATGTGCAACGTCCAAATGTATCTGGGTTCCATTTCACTGCAAGCAGAGTTGATGGCTATCAAATTCAATCAGTAGATTATCCTAAAACATGAGCACAGGCACCTCACCGTGGAAGCTGACTGTTTCTTGGCCATAACAAAGATTCAACTAGGGTGCATTGCTATATATGAGTTAAGGTGCTTCTGAATAGATATACACTCATTGGCATCTTAGCTATCCCATGCACCTTTAGACACATTCGAAGAGAAGATAATGCTTTTCCACCCAGGAGAGCCCAAATTTCCACTATTCCAAGTGTTATTAAGGAGTGGACACAAACCCTCCCTAAAAAACTTTGCAACCCCTATGTTTGATAATTATTTATATAATTTTTTAAAAAAATATATAAAAATATTATTTCATTTTTAAAATTAAAATTTATATTGATAATTAATTTTATTTTAAAATTTTATGAAACTTTCATTTAAAAATTTACTTTCACTATAATTTGATGTTGTTAAATGTCTTATAGAACAATATTGGGTGTGAAACGTTGGCTACTCTTTTTTACTTTTCTTGTAAATTTCCATCAATTTTTATCACTTACCTTAAGTTAATCTCGCTATTGATTTTTTTGGTAGCATCAAATTTATATTTTTTGATATTTTAAAAATATTTGTATTACTGTGTGTGAAACCAAAGCAATGATAAACTTAAAAGTAAATAAAAGAAATGAACAAGCAAATACTAGAATACAATTAGATGTAGTAATCTCTATCAACGTGTTACATATCCTGTATACGAATCATGTGTGAAAGGAGACATCTTGGCGCTGGACATAAGGTGCAATATGATTTTGATCGGATACAGGATTACAGCTATCGCCGGCGGCTCTCTGGTCGTGATCCTCGGCGAGTGTCTGGACTTCCTGTATATCCAATATCTCGACTCTCCGATTTGTCTTCTTCCTTATTTTGATGGCCACGTCTTGAGGTACAAATCTACCACAAACGCTCACTCTGTACTGTTTCTTCTCTATCAGATGGGTCTCCAACTCTGTAACCACTGAAAATCGATCAAATCCCAGAGGAAGAAGAAGAGGAAGAAGAAGAACAGGAGAAAACAAAATTGAGATCTGACCTTGAATTTCAAGAAGGGCTCGTTTTACTTTGCGGTAACAGCCGTTGCAATCGATGTTGATCCTCATAACCATGCAGCAGAACTGCCATGTTTGGGTACAAATTAGAACTTGTAAAGCGAACAGAAATCCAATTAATCGTTGTGATATGCAATTGGAACTTGCCTTTTCTGTCATGGAGCGTGCGAGAGGCGGGCGTTTTGAGAATCGGAGAGCGATTGTTTGGACGAAAGGAACGTGATATTAAAAGGATGTGATGGGAATTTGAGAATAAAGAGAGGATCCAAAGTAAGATGGTTTCTGGGAAATTCTTGGTTTTACCAGTAGAATCCGATTCTCTAAATTGGTTTCTGTCCGTTATTCTTGACTTCTTTCCATTGTTTTTGCATATATTTCCTGTGCAGTAGAAGAGAGCACCTGCACAATGGCACAGAAGATGGCCTTGCTTGTTCTTGCACATAGAATGACATTGTTTCTTATATAATACTTGATATATGAGATGATCAATTAAAAAGATTAATTGGGTAATCATTGTTATTTGTAAATTCAAGATCTTTTCCATATTTAATGTCAAGAAAATTAGTCTGGTAGAAGCTTAAACCTTATCCACTAAGTTTTTCTGAAGAAATTAGCAAGAAATGCCCACCAATCTGAACATGAATGTATCCCCGAGAAGCTTGAGATTGTTGAAATCTGAGTTATGATACCTATTTGTTTGGTAATTTATAGACATTTTTCAACCTCAAAAGCTAAATTATGAGGTAAGGATTTTCTTCGCATTTATAAACTGAAAGCTTAGACTTTCTCACAATCAAAATGAAATAACTCGATAATAATTTTGTTTTTGTGCAGAAAGAATTATGAACTGATTATAAGTTCATGAACTTAAACTTGAACATATTTGCCTTGCAAGTATCTTTCAGTACTAGAATCTTCTAATTAAAGAGAAGAAAATCATGCAATCCTGGATGCTTGGTGAGATAGATATGGTCAAGTGCAGTGAAGCAGCTACAGATTCAGGCAGATTTGCGAGTAAGTTCCACCTTCTTCTCCACCACATGCACCACCATAGACTCCACATCTGCAAGCAAATCATTGCATGTGAAGCCAACAAGAACAACTGGAAGATCAAAGCTTTCAATATTGTTTATATCTTAATAAAATGTGAAATTACTCATCCGTATCACTCTTGACATGCCCTTGAACAGGTATATCATTACCTGTTTGTGTATTTTTCTAATCCATTTGGGGTACCCTTTTGCTGAAACAATCAAGATCAAGTATTTTTGCAAGTCGATACGAGTATATATTCTATAGATCAGTGCATCATGAACATATTCTACATAAAACGAGGTTCAAAAGGGCCTTTAGGGAGAAATGGAGAACTCACCGCCAAATTTTGAAATTGCTTCGGCAACTCTCTGTTGGCACTTCTTACATCCTGCATTTGCTGCCAAGCTCACTTCCTGATTAATATATAAAATTTTAACTTGTTACATTTATAGAAAGAAAGAAAGAAGCAAGAAGGCAGAGAGATGATGCAAAAATTCAAATTCTCAGATATGTCTTATGTGGTTAGAAATCATTCTATCAATTAACATATAAGAATCTATAAATGCCCAAAAAAAAAAAAAAAGAAAAAAGGGAGATGGGGATGTACCAGTGGCATTGTTGAGGAATTGAAAGAAGCTAGGTTAGCGGTGCTGGTCTTGTGGGTGGTGAGACGGCAGAGCTCCTTCTTAGCCCAAGAAACCAGTGTCATGACTTGGTAGGAAAGATTCTTCTAATCAAAACCATATAGCAATGCAAAATCTGTCTTCTATATATGCCCTAAACCAGAAAAACTTTTTTAGTCTTGCTATATGTGGACCATTTTGATAGAAAATGTTTTCTTTTTCTGGGGTGATAAAAGTTGTGGAACACACGGCAAAGTTGATGGAGATGGAACATGTCATAGCAGAATACAATGAAGCAATTCTATCGGTACCTCTGCAGCGAGGCAACGTGCCCCACAGCTTTATGTGTTCCTCTTTACCCTGTTTCAAAAGCCTTAAGATCAGATCTTTCCGTAAAATTGAAGTTTAAATAATTTCAGGACTTGTAAGTAATGTCATCAAAAACAATAATTATGGTATTAAGCATTGCCGGTTCTAATGCCCAATTGGGAGAAGGTGAAGCGAATGTCATAATAATTATTGTGTAGGTGCATTGAAAGTTCTTGGGCATATATAACTTCATTTTCATGTAGCTTAGATGGGTCACATGTATTCATTAAAACAGGTGGATTAGATGGGTTGAAGATGATGTATTGTGATGGCCTTAAAATTCAAAAAGCTCAAATTGGCCAATGGTCCAAGTGAAAGAGGATTCAGTCCAATAAGATTAAGCTCAAGCCATGTCCCAAGTGCATTGCAAGCCTCTCTTAATTTGATTAGGGTTAAAAAAAGGAACTTTTTTTGCAGAACCTAACACCTCAAAGGCACTTGTAAAATTGCGGTAGTGAATTTCATTTTATCCTGCTTTGTTTTGATCGCAAAATTTGCAGATGCTAGTTTCTGAGGCTGGTGTAATTTCCATTCTTTTGGAGCTAAAGGTATAGAATATTACTTATTTGGGCAGAAGAGAGAGAGAGACAGAGAACAAGAACTGCATGTACAATAACACACACCATGCATGTCATAATTCACACTCATTTTATGCACTTTCAACTTAAATTTACGCTCCTGAACCCTAATTTTCTCTACACAGAGAACTCAATAATGGCTTCAATTCGCTCTCTTCCTCTCATTGCCATCGTCTCAGCAGCTATGCCTATCCTCTTCTTCATTGCCCTTCCTCCAACTGCCCTCTCACAGGACCCCATGACTCCAACCCCTGCACTGGCTGACTGCACCTCACGACTGCTTACGCTGAGTCCATGTGCACCATTTGTTCAGGGCATGGTCCAGGCGCCAGTGCAGCCTTGCTGTGACAACCTGAGGCAGCTCTACAGCCTGCAACCTGGTTGCATTTGCATCTTGCTTAACAACTCTGCATTCACTGTGTTTCCTATTAACAGGACACTTGCTTTGGAGCTGCCTAGTCTCTGCAGCCTTGAAGTCGATGTCTCTGCTTGTTCAGGTGCTGCAATATCCCAATTCTTTTGAATCACTGTTATGTTTCATATCTCTTACTAGGTGATCTTATATGGCTTTGATAAAGGGGTATCCATGCCTCCCGGTTCATCCAGCTCTTCTTCTACTCCACCTGGTTCTCAAGTTTCTCTTGGTGCAAAGGCCAATTCATCAGTAGCTGGTAACAAATGCTTTCTACCAGTCCATATCCTTCATACTCCATGATTAATTTCTCTGGATTTCGACTTCCCCTGTTGTGATGCTCTGGTGTTTGTAATTCCAGCCTCCCCAGAAGTCCAAGTGGCACCAAGACCCAACATCATGGGATTTGGGTTTGGCAGGAATGCTGGGGCACAGCTAAGGACAGAGGAGTCTTCCACCAGGGTTGCTTCTGCAACTTTGATATCTGCACTATACCTATTACTAATTTGACTCCATGCTTGTAGCATATCATAGTTTACTTCTAAGTCTTCATGGCATGTAACATGATTTCTTTCTATTAGTAATGGCTTTATGTCTTTCTATTAGTGTTACTCAACTAAATCTGAATTTTTCAATAACACAATTTACTTTCTCATAATGATAATGTATATGTTAGAAAGGAAGACCACAGAGACAATATAAGGCGTTGTATGACAAAGAAATCAACAAATTCCAATGCCAATGACCAAAACCAGTGACTCTAAGGCTGAATTCTGAAACTTCCCATTATTTCTATTCTGGGGGATACGTATAAACAGAAAAAGGATGGAAAGTATCCGGATTAATATGACTGCAGTGTCTCAACAGCAAACCACATAAAGTAGCACAGATTTATACCAAGCCCCCAACAAGCGACTTATTAAATATTCAGGTTTTCTTTCATAAATTCCGTATTGTATCAGCAATTTTGATCCACATCACACAGACATTTTTTGCAAACTTAGAAGCAGCATACATGCATGACTAAATAATATCACATAAAATTAAAGGAAGCATCAAAATTGCTTGGAAACGTGCATGCTATCAGAACTTTCTGTATGGACATCTCAGATAATATTAAGATACATCTGAAAAGAGAATTACAAGACATTACCTTACAAGTTGATGACAACCACCTTGAGTCAAATGGTTCCTTTTCGGATAAAACTATATTGTGTCCCAGGTGTAAGGACTTGCGTTCATTATACAGTGACTATTCTAAACTAGGTGCCACTTCAGTTGGGTTGGACTCGAACACATCTGAATTGGATTCCTCAGGTTCTTCCAAAAGTTCTCGAGCTTGGATTGACTCTTTGTAGGCAGGTGTCTGCTTGAAATCTGTTGCCCCTTCATTGTATGTTACCACCGCAATCCCACACGCAATCAACTGTCACATAAAGCAGAAACACCAGCTTCATGGGTAATAAGAGAAGTAGAAGCACCAGCTTCATGAATAAACATGCCAATTAGCCACGTGAAGTTCATCCGCAAACTCATAGCCAAGGTGTTAGCTTTGGGTTCAACGGGCAACATTCTGTAGATGAATACAGGGTTCATAAAATCTTTCTTTTTCTTGTTGCATTAACGAATTTACTGAAGTCTGTCCTGGAAACCAGACAGGGAGAATCCTAACTTGTAATCATCTTACTTAGTCAACCAATTTTAAAATTTCAACCAGTAAACCAATACATCCCTTCCACCCTTTGTAGATTTCCAAAGAAAGTAGATTAAATGTTCCTAATTTATTATATCAACATTTTACTAAATCAAATGGCTCACCTCATATCCAAACAAACAAGTTTAAAGCTTTATTATCAGCGAAAAAATTGAAATTTATTAGAACTATCACAAATAAACCAGTATGAACATGGCACTTATCACCTTTTACATTCAAAATCGGTAACTCCGATTGGTTACATCATCACAACAAGGAACTTCTAATTCATCAAATCTACTTCAATACATAAATCATTAAGTGCCGACAACAGCAACCGTTGAAGAACATGCAGACACAGTGACCAAGTGAAGAAGAAAACCATCCAAACAGCATAAGAAAACCCTTAAAAATTCAACATAACTAAAGTTGAAATAGAAAAATTACCGCGAAGACGATGCCAAAAGCCCATAGATACTGGACGACGAAGCCAAAGGCATCCCACTGTGTGCCCTCCCAGAAGTCGGGCTGACCGCCCGGGAGCCCCGCCACAATAGCCGCAGCTTCAGGATCATCAACACCTACACCCACACTCTCAACACTAGCAGTGGAATCTTCAATCTGGACCGTCCGTTGCTCTGGATCATCTTCTTGATCTTTGGTCGTGGTGGAGCTCCTCCGGTTTTTGCTGTCAAAGCGTCCGGTTCGCGAGGAGAGCTTCTTGGCTGCAGATGCTATATGGAGCGTCCTGGATGAGGAGGGGAAGAGGACATAGCGGCGTATGGGGAGATGGCTGTACGGGCGTTTACTGGGATCGCCGCAGAGAACGATGGCTCCTCCACCACTGTTGGCTGTGGTGAAAGCCATTGAGTGAACGCGAGCAAAGAATACACACCTGGCAGTCTGTGGAGGATAAGGAGAGAGATTATGTACGTTCCTGGTCCGGTTCGGGTGCCCATTTCCAGACCGGGGCCCAATGGGTATCCTGGACTTTGCAAGCCAGCCTGGTATTATGTAACCTAGCAAACTAAAATACTTAACGGTTAATTACCATTAATTAGGGTAATGCCACCATCACTCATCCACAATCACCAACCAATTTGATTTATGTTAATTTTTTAAAAAAATATTTATTTATATAATAATTAATTATTTTTAGATAGATTTTTTGGTAAAACATTTTTTAATTAAATCAAATAAATGTTGATATTTCACAAAAAAATATTAATATTTAATGTTTTTGTAATGACATGAATGATATTACAGGAGCATCCTTTTCCAGAATTGATTTGATAATAGAGACTAATTTTAAAAAGGTAACTTACATAATTTAGAGGGTAATTTATTTATAATTAATTCTAATTTTCTCCTGTGGTTAAATAGTTTGGATAAAAATAAAGACAAATTCATGAAGAAGTTTTTAATTTGCGCCATATTAAAGGGTAAAATCTTAATATCTGTGAATTTAACATCCATCATTGTAATAAGATATTTAATTTGGATTTTTTTTTAAATAAAGAACTTCTGTATCAGCATTAAACATCTAACATCTCTTCTTTTCTTAAGGTCCTTTTCCTTCTTCAAATTTACAACCTAACTGTTTTTACTGATGTCCGTCTTCCTGTATAAGGAAACGTCACAGGCAGCCCGGAATGCTTTTTTTTTACAAAGCCGAAAGCGATTCGGGCTGCCATGTGAGCTCCGATATATCGGCCGGTTCGTAAGCCCCGTCTGAATAATCAAACAAGCCACCTAACGTCACAAAATCGTTGATATTATCGTTGTTGAATCTGCTGTTGCTGTTGTCCGAATCACCTGCGATTCCGAAATCAAAAGAGTCGTAAGTCGGTATATGATCCTCGAAACCTAACATCTCGCCGAATCCGACGGCACCAGATGCACTAGGCTCCAAGTCAAACGCTCCGATGCCCTGCTCGTCTCCCGCCGAGAAACTCGGTGGTAGACCGAGGTCGTCGTCGGAAGCCTCCATAAGGTAGCCGAGCTCCGGCTGTGAGTCGCCGGAATCAGACGTCCCCTCCAACGGAGCCGAAGCCGGAACAAGGATCTCCTCCTCGAAGCTTTTGATCACCGAATCCAGACCCTGAATCGCCGGGTCACGGTCGTAAACCGTGTCGGCGTCGTCGAGGATGTCGAGTAGATCAACCTGGATATCCTTCGTCTCATGCAAATTCCCGTCCCTGCCGAGCTCAGACTCGAACGAGTTCCCATCCGAGTCAACCGATTCCACTCGGGTGAGTTTGGACTCAGGCGAGTCTGCATGAGAGTCCTCCGAGTCATCTCGCGCTCGCTTCTTGTTGTTGGCCGTGATGGCGATGTCATTGTAATCCTCCATCACTGCTGTTAACACAAAGCAAAAAAGCGCTTCGCGTGACAGTCCTCAGCTTCAAAGGAGACCAGAAACCTTAAAACCTGGGATTATGTCCCAAATACAGAACTTCGACAGTACTGCTTTATGCTTAATTATTATTCTGGGAGACGAACTGAAGAGATACAGGGCGGAAGAGAGAGAGAGGCAATGAGTAAAGAAGTGGGCGAGTGGGGAAGAGAGAAGTCGGGGATTTATATAGTGGGCAAAAGGTAAAATTAGTGTTAAAGTTTCTGGAGAGAGAAAAAGTATTTGAGGTGTTTGGCTGACGGGAAGAAGATGGATAGGTGGGCCTTCAACGCAAGAGAGAGGAGAAAATCAAAACCAGAGAAGAGAGAGAAAACTTCAAAGGCTAAGATAATGGTTGTCTAATCTCAAGACAGAGAGACAAAGAGAGAGAGAAAGATCGACAGATGGGCGCTTGGTGAGAGAGAAAGTGAAGTAGAAGAGCGTATATATATAGTCGTAGAAGAAGATCAGATCTTGCCCTTTCATTTTCTCAATTTAAAATTAAAAATTAAATTATGGATGGAGACAGGCGCGTGTTGCAGGGAGGCTCAAAGGTCCCCTTCATGTACCTCACGCCCGCCTTTTCCTAGCCTTGTCTCTTTGCTCTACGTCACCGTTTTCAAGTCATATTTTTCTTTTTTTGGTTTTTTATAATTTATTTATTTTTGAGGGGTTTGCTTTTCTGTCAATTAACTAAATTTAACTTCCGGATTTGAAGTCCGTTCCGGGCCCACCGAAATAGGAACATGTGGTGGGCTTTCGTGACTCTTATTCCCAAAGCCCTCTCACTTGGGTTCCTCTTTGCTGTCTCCTTAATTTTTGAATTTTTCATATTTCTTTTAATTAAATACAGCCTAAAAAAAGATCCAACCAAATCTAGCAAACTTAATACCCCGTCTCTCAAGTAAAGTGAAATTCCAAAATTATCCTTGAATTTTCTGTTGGAGGTTGGCCAGCAAGGCCTTTAAGTTATGACCAAGTAAATTCTAATTAAAACACCAAATTTGTTATTATCATTATTTAATTAAATTTCTTGACCCCTTCCAATGACAGCAACCTAATGCCTAAATTATGTAAACCTTAATCAGTAAGTTGTCAAAATTGGAATAAAAATTTTATTATCTGAAATTAAAACCGCACTTGTTAAAAGCAAATACATCATGGTACACGCTTCATGTAACATTGAGGTCAAGATTCGTGCAAAACATTTATTTTTTTATAATTATATTAAATTATTAAAAATTATTTATTCTATAATATTATTAATTGTTATGCATTAAATAATTTATATTAAATTTTGCATTTATTAAGAAAGTTGATGAGAGTTAATAATCAGCAATAGAATTAGAAAAATGTTTGGTTGACCAACGGCATAGCAGCCCTAGGTTAGGAGTTATGGAATAACGTGTCACCCTTGCCTTGCTAGGTCCCACTTGGATTTCCGACTAGCGGGCCCCGCTTGCGACCATGTCATCATCGTTTCTCTATCGAGAAAGGGCCCGACAATTCTACACCACTCAAAAATCAAAAACCTTGAAAAGAAAAAAAATTTTAAAAAAAAACTAATTTGTGTACGTAAGAGTACCCAATCCTATCTTCCATGGTGGGACCCACATCCCGCGCCAAACCACGTGTACAGCAACTATAACAACCGCCCTAGGAGAGCCTAAGCCATCAAAGCATCTAAATTAATTAATTTTTTTATAGCACATAACATTTCCGAGCCGGGTCTTAAAGTTAGAGCCAGCTTTTCAACCAAGCGGCGCCGACAAGGGAAGCGACTTCGACTCACATTTCGAGGAGCCGATCTCCCGGGGGTTCAATTCATGCACGGCGCCACGTTGTTCTAGTGGCTTCCACGTGGCTTCTTCGCCACAAAAGCCGGCAACGTAATCGGATCACGTGAGCCAACACCGCCTCATGAGCTCCGGCTCTTCCGATGGAAGCAAGGAGAGCTCGACACGTGGATGGGGTGACAGGAGCCCAAGTCACATGCGGTAGTTGCTTTTGTCAGTACCGCTCCTTTTGGCTTGAATTGTTGTGTCGTGGGTTTCACGATGGAGCAGGTGAGGTTATCAATAAGGATAAAGATATTTTTGGGTTGTCTGACGTGTACTCTACTATGATATTACGTAAATATCCTCGAGTGATGTCATATAATTACTAGAATGTCGTGAACCTTCCGCCGGTTGTTTGGTTGACTGGAAAACCGCATCCCGGTCAAGGATTAGGTTAATATTGACAAGTAAAAACATGACCACAAGTCATGTGAATACATCAAAGGATTAATTTGCAGAAATTATAAATGAAAGTGATGGACTAAAATTATATATATATATATATAAGAATGGTGGACTTGTCTTGCTGCCTAATTTTAATAATTTAATTTCATCGAAACAACCATCTCTTTCACATTTTTTTTTTCTTAGGAAAATTACTTTCTAAAATATTAGCCTTTGTCATTAGTAAGACTTCCAACACTTCATAGCTTCACATTTTTCATGTGATTTGCTTTACTTTCAAGGAATCAAATCCCACTCACAAAATTCTTTTATATAATTTTTTAAATATTAACAGTAATAATTTGAAAAAAAATAAATAATTTGATAATGTATTTACTAATAATGAAAGTGGGAAGGTAAATTTCAAAAATTTTTTTAACTTAACATAAATAGTGAAAACATTACAAAGAAATTACTAAATTTATTACTTCCCACTAATTTGAAGCTATTATGAAGCTCAATGATAATCACGGATTCATATCTTATCTTTCTCAAATTAAAAAATAATTCTACATTTTTTAATAATAAAAGGAAGTGAAAAGTAAAAGAAAAGAAAGAACATGAATCCCCTTCAAATCTCATAACACCAAGAAAAGTGAAATGGAAGATCTCTTGATAATTAATTAATTAATGTGATCTTAGTTAATTTTTGGTTTCGGTCATGAAAAAAGTGCATTGACCCATTAGCATAAGTGGGGAGGAGTGTTGTTCAAAACTTCATTATAGCATTAAAGTATTTAATTCCCACATCATGATTATTTTTGTTTATCTTATCGAGATTTTATCGCTTTTATCTTTTCAACGAAAGAACGATGAATTAATTAAGAACTCTAAATTCCGTATGGGTATTAATTTTTTGCATCTCTTTTTGTCATTGCTTGAGGCATTTGCCAACATTTGGAGTGTCGAAAAAGTGAAAAACTAAGATTGTTAGTGTCCACCCACCAAGCATGACGAGGATTTGAATATCAATTTGGTAATATCATATAGATTGTGATATTACTTTAGCTTAGAAATTAAGAGTTCCATTAATTTGGTATTGATTTCAATTAAAGTGATCTAATTATGAGTAATATGATATTAACACGTTTGATAAATCATGTTTTTATGATTAATGTATTTAATATAACATGAAAAGACGTAATAATTGAATATATATTTATAAATATATATAAATTAATTTTAATATAATTAAAAGTATTTAATGTATTAGTTTTATTTCACTTAGCATTACAAAATTAAAAATAATCATTAAAATGGAGCATTAATCTTTGATTGAGTTATTCAATAACATTTTTTGTCAAAACTATTAAGTTAAAAAGGGAAGAAAAAGATTATAGGAAGAGAAATAGAGTTAATTCAACAAGAAAAAAAATTAAGATAAAAGAAGAAAGAGACAATAATTAAAATCAAATAGTTTAGAAGTACAATTAATTAATAATTAGAAGTAAAACAAATAATTCAAAATTAATTTAGCTCTAAATCTTCTTAAATTCCTTTCAACTTTTTAAGTTGACATTATTAATTTGAAAAAAAAATTGTTATTAAATTGAATTTAAAAATATGATCACGTAAAAATGTAAAATAATTATAAATAAATACAAAGATCCTATTAGCTACGCCAAAATCAGTTTAACCAAACTTTGTTTAAAGAAATATATGAAATATTTAACTTTTATATTGTAAAAAGATAATAAAAAAATTACCATAACTTAACCAGTATCTATAAAAGGATAAAAATTTCATAAAATCTTAATATTTACCATATGTTACTAAAATTTTAAATTTATAAAGTAATAAATCTAGCATTAATATATCTTTCTATTTTAAATTGAATCTTATTAAAAAATTTAAAAATTAAGAGTTTCAAATTGAACATCTTATATAATAAATTTTGATTTAAAATTTTTCACAGAAGTAAAGACATATTTAAGCTACTGTTACAAAAATTTTACATTTTTTTAGTATTAAAAATATATTTAAATTTATAATATTAAAAGTTTTAAAAAATTACAAAAAATAAATTTTATATAAAAAATTATTTAAATTTGAAAGATGAACGTGAAATAGAGTGACCAACTTATTTAAATTATTTTTGAGATATTTTTAAAATAAAAATATATTTAATTTTTTATAATTATTTGAGCTCAGATTTAAATCAAATAAAAAAACTAATATTCAATTTGTTATTTTTTAAATATGAGAGATTGATTAATAATATTAAATAAATATCAGAGTTTTATAAAATTTTTATCTTTTATGAAAATATTTCAATGAGGTATGTATTATTAAAGATTTTTAATTTTATTATTCGAGAATAATTCGAGAATCATTCAAGAATAATATTGGTGCGATGTTAATATTAATATTAGTATTAATAATTAATGATTTAATATAAGTGGGAATCGAATTTGGAAATAATTTGCACCAAATATGCAATGAGTAGAATATTACTTTAAAATTGGAAAGGCAATATGATGTGGTATTATTTTAACATTATACATTATATATACATTAAGTACAATATCTCTATGAAATGATGAGCTTTCCGTTGTGTGATATACCTTTAGTGAGGTCAAAGAAAATTGTCTTGGCATGCTTCAAGGGGTGTCCAATTTGAATAATCATGCACATTTTTTGTTTTAATTACAACTATATATGTATAGTAATTTTGATTTTTCTTTTGTTTTGTAATATTAAAATGATCCGGGGAAACGTATATTATCAAGATTCCAATGGGTGATTTGGTCCAATTGATTAACTTTTGGTGGGTTGAAGTGTAAATGTGGGTTTGAATGTGCCATTATGGACATTGAGAAGCTTCATTGGACAGAGAAAGATGGCTTACCCTTGTTAAGGGACAATTATTCAAAGATACCCAATTGTAAAAATTAAAAGAAGAAAAAAACAAAAAGTTTGAAAAAGTAAGGAGAAGAACCAAATAAAGAAAGTTATCATATATTGTGCCACAATAAATGAGGAGTGGAGACCAGACCAGGTATAACATTTGGGGGAAGAAAAGAATTCAAAAGGGGCCATCTTTCAAAAGAAAAAGGCAAAATAAAATAAAACAAAATAAAAAAGTCAATTATGCAAATATATATGTAAATAAGGCCAACCAGAAAATTGGACACTTGCCATGATCATGATTAAGAGGACCCATTTCTCTAATTAAATTGGTAATCAACCCCCTTAAAAAAAAAAGAGAGAGAGAGAAAGAAAAGGTATCATTTTCTTTTTCATAATTGCATGAATCACCTGAGGAATTTCTTTTTGTTTGAATCAGTAATATAATTTTTTATAAAAATCAAAGATAGATATTAAAAAAATTGAATTATATTCGTTTCATTTAACATCTTAAAATATTGATGGAATCAATGTATATATATACATGATGTTTTGATTTAGTTTAATTTATATTTTATTAAAAAATTTAAAATTTTAAAATATTTTAAATTAAAAATCTTATAAAATAAAATTTAACTTATATTTTTTTATAGATATAAACAAGTATTCAACTCATCATTATAAATAATTTGATAATTTTTTTAATATTGTACATTTTTTAAAAAAATTATAAAATAATTTATGATTTGAAAATTATTTAAATTTAAAAACAAATTTAAAATTTATTTAAGTAAATTTTAAGATATTTTAATAATAAAAATATTTTTAATTTTTTAAAATCATTTAAATTAAAATTCAATACACCAAATAAAAAATTAATAAATAAAATCAGTAAATTAAATTTTAAATTAAGTAATTAATACTTCAAAACAAAATTTTAAATTAATTAATAGCATAACTAGGTTTTTTTTTTTTTTTTAACCATTGCTTTGATTGAAGTTGGTTTGACTTCTTGTTGGTCAAAAACCATTTGAACAAGAAGAAGAATTAATTTGAGCTAGCTGATTATTGCATTATTTTCTAGAGGAGTAGGCCACTAGGTGGCCACATTGACGTATTGTGCCTTAATCTCATCCGATAATTATACTAACATCGCTTAACTTAGACGCTCTTGTGTTTGATTAACCTAATTAAGATTGTCACCATCAATTACCAACATTTTAAGCGGAGGCTACTCCGCTTGCCTAAATATCACTTTGACTTGTTTCGATAACTTCCAAAATAAGCATTATTGATGCGCTTAATTAATCAAACTTTCGATTTTAAACGCAACTATGATTTTTTATTAGCTACGTGATGGAATTAGAAAAATAAAATTGCCCTAATGACACGGCCTGCCTAATTTGCTCCATTGCTTTGGCTCCTTCTTAATTTGACCTTTATAATTGTTGGCATAAAATGGGCAATCTACTTATTAGGGTTTCTATTAAGATCATGCATGTTGTCCATTAATTGATTTGTATAATTTTTAAAAATTAAAATTAAAATATTATTTGAATTATCAAATTGATTTCCATTTTTTATTATCATTTTGAGAAAGGTCAACTACCCCAAACATCCAATTAACCATTACAAAATTTTGAAAAACAATACTAATAAATAGAAGCAATGGCATGATAATGGCCATTATGCCCTACAACATTTGTGTCCCGATTTGGATAAATGAAATCTATTTTTAATTGATCTTGAATTAATCTATATGAAACACGGTATATTATAAGATAGATAATCCCAAAATATTCTCTAAATAAACAAAATGCTAACTAATCCCATGTCATCTTTATTTTAAAGAACATCATTTTTAGTTATTTATTTTTTTATCACAATTTAAATATATAATGCCAAGGTCTAAAACCCATTAAAAATAGTTGCACCCATGATCTAATAACATATATAATTTATTTTTTTTCCTTTTTTGTTCTCAAAAATATAAATGGGTAGGTGTCTCGGGTGGGTTGAACGTGGCCCTAGCTAGAAATCATGAATCACGAGAGCAAATTTGAAGAAAGCAAAGGTATAGAAAAGAAATTGGGGTGGCCGGGTATATGTTTCAATCTTTATGACTTGGAAAGTTGATTTGATTTGAAATCAAAACCATTAATTGAATAATTGATCCAATAATACTCTTTGGGAAGGCCAAAAGAAAATAAAAGAAAAGTAAGCAAACAAAAAAGGTTGCATTATTTGCATAATAATAGTATTAATGATGCCTTTGTTTTGACTTTGTTATATATGTGAATGCATGAAAGTGACCCATAGATTCCTCACATATTTGGTTTTTGCTACATTAATTGCTTTCATCATTTGCAAAAACAATAAATTCAAAACCATGAATGATAGCCACTATGTTCTTTTCAAAAACTGCTTTTCTAAATTATTTTTTCAAATATAAAAAACTTTATATCAAGTTTATATTTTAAAATTAAGTTATTTTGTATAAATTGACTCGACTTTACTCTCAATCTTTTGATTTTGAATCAAATTAAATTTTATTTTAAAAATTCTAAATATTTTTTAATGATATTTGAAAATGACAAAAACAGTATCGGTTGTAGATAAAATAAAAGTTATAAAATATAAAAACTAAAATTAATTCTTTGATTTAAAAATTAAAAATATAAAAACTATAACTAATTCTCTGTTTTTTTCTCTAATTATTTTTAAAAATCAGTGTATTTTTTAAGGTAAAATTTAATTTAATCTAGATTCAGATTTTGAATGTAAAATGAAGCCAATTGATGCAATAATTTAAATTAAAAACAAACTTAATATAATTTTTGGGGTAAATATAAAAAAACTTTAAACTTTCTATGGAGTTTAATTTAATCATTTTTATTTTAATTTCTATAATTTTGCATGCAATTTTTAATTTGACTCAATTTTGATTTTCATTAAAAATTTTAAAAATTAAAAATATTTAAATTAAAAATTTTACACAATGAATTTTGAATTAAAATTTGACATAGACGTGCAAAAAATTCAAATTTTACCATCAAAAATAGTTTTAAAATTTTTAAGTACTGAATATTTTTAAAATTTTTAGAAGTATTAAAAATTTTATAAATTTAAAATTATTCAAATTTGAAGTATGTAAAATGAAGTACAAAATTTATTTAAATAATTTTTTAGATGTTTTAACAACACAAATACCAGTAATTTTTTGAAACGATTTAAGTCAAATGTAATTGAACTAAATTAAGATTTTAAACATACAATCGAAAAAAAATTAAAATGATGAAATTTAAATTGAAATTTTAAAAATTTGGAATTTTTTTAGAAATCTAAATTTTTTATTATCTTTTTTTATATGCAACTTTGATGATACATTATTTAATTTTTGATTTAATAAAATTCATATTGCACTATAATCTTGTAAAATAATATAGTGAATACATCACTCAATATCAAAGGAACATTATTATTGAGCAAAATTTAATATCGTCACAACAAATCAACTTAGAATAAACATGAGCATGAGTATAAAGCTACAAAAATAAAGCAAAAGAGGAGAGCAAGCTAAATCCCCAAATCATAGCATAAGGGAATTTAATTTCTTTTTTTTTTTTAAAAGGAATTGGGATATAATCCTCTAAAAGGATATACAAAATAGTTCCAAAATCAAATCATCTTTTCCAAGTGAAAAGGAATTCGAAATTGAATTACAACCACTTAAATGTAAGTCCTTTACTTATACAATGTGTACGATAACATATTGGACCAATTAATGAGAATAAAAACCTTACTATATACTAAAATATTGCCCACCATATTTTTGGTCTTGAATTGACAACAACAATGTTCATTGAAATGAAGTCATTGAGAGACAGCGATAATTTTCTTGTTTAATGATTCCTTTGCTAATTAGCTTAAGAATCAAGCTACAAAAGGCCTAAGATAAAAGATGCCAACCACAACACTAGATGCCATTAGTGAAAAGTAAAAATCATAAAAGGGTATTAACTTTTACCAAACTTAATTTTAACTTTCCCTTCCTTTCTTTTGAGTAAAGGTAATAGTCCTAATTGATATGATTTAAGTAATTAATTATTTAAAATATTTAAAAGTTAATGAAATATTATTTATAAATCATGTTATATGATATATGATACAAATAATTCTTTAACAACTGGTTGATATGATATTATGTGAATAAAACAACATTATATATTACTCAACACAATTTATACTTTTTGTTTTAACTTTTTACTGCTTTTGCTATTTTATCATATTTATATATATATTACTTATTATTAAGAAAAAAATAAAGTTTTAAAATATTAAATTAAAAAATTTATAAGTTATATATTGCATATTGGGATTAATTAATATAAAAAATTAAAAGGGTATTTTTTTTAAAGCAACGGGTTACTATAGGTGAAATATGTTAAGTGGGTTAACTTGTTTACCGTATATATTAAACTTTCTCTGACATCGTTGAATTAATGTAATTTTAATAAAATTAATAATTAATAATTTTGATAATATGAAAAAAAAAATTATCAGTATTTTTTTTTTCTTAGAGAACACGAAAAATTGTTAGTAAACATATGCTTGCGCTAAGTATAAAGATAGCATGATGAACTAATCATGCAATTATTAAGCGGTTTAAAGTAAAACCTATGTAAACAAATAATTATGAAATTTCTCAATTTCCCATGGAAATAAAATATTCACATGGATTACATCATCAAGTTATATTTACTTTACTGCATCTGTTAATAAAACTAAACATCAACCATAAGATAAAAGTAAAAATAAAAAAACATATCATAAAATGGTAAAAATATGTCATATATTATGCATTTGAGTAAAAATTTTATAAAATCTAATTTTTATTTTATGTTATTAAATTAATTTTGATATTCAAAAAATTATCAATTAAAGCATGATTTATCAATTTAGATCAAATTAAAAACTATAAAAAAATTTAAAAATTTGAGATAATCAAATTGGAGATCTTGTATAATAAATTTTGATTTAAAAGTTTTTATATATAATTTAAAATATAATGATAAAAGAAAAAATTTAAAATTTTTTAAAGTAATAAAAATATGTTTTCTAAAATTACTATTTTCAATAATTTGAAAAGTTCATAAAAAAATATTTACAAGATGAAAATTTTTTAAATTGAAAAATGAATCCGACATAAAATATAAAATTTATTTAAGACATCTTTAAGATATTTCAATTACGAAAATATTTTTAAATTTTTATAATTATTTAAATAAAAAATTAATTTAAATTAAATTAATAAATAGAATTCAATTTGATATTTTTAAACATCTAAATTTAATTTAAAAAACAATATATACCTCATAATTTTATATTACCTTATATATTGTAAACATGATCAAATGTGACTTCTCTTTTAATGAGTAAACTTATAAACACTATGGTACTTTATGAGGGCCCGTCGTATTTAATTTTGAAATACTTTAACCATTCATTATATATATATATATATATACCAATAAAGTTATTACTTTTTAAGTACTTTAACCACTCAATTTAGTAAATTATTTTTTACAATAATATTATTAAGTATTTTATCTGTTTAGGATTGCAATAATTTAACCACTGAAATCAATGTTTTAATGTAGTTTTTTTTAAGGAAAATTTAATTATTGGTTTCAGTGTTACACTTCTTCATAAACCAAAATCGAATACTTAAGTGATAAAATCGATCAAAATATTTTAGAAGTTTGCATGTTAATTTCTAAAAGAAGTTTGAAGTTCTAGAGAAGGCTTAGGAAAGCTACATATCACATGAAAAACATGTATTCTTTCTTCTGTTCAACTTATTGCTTTGCTAGTTAGGATATGGTAATTTGTAATTGGAGTTTTAGAATACATACATATATATATATATATATGGTGGTTGTCGAGACCAACAAGTTAAATTCCTAAATTCTTGCTCAAAATATTAAACTTGTAGTATGGATGAGCAAGGTCGTTTCCACAAAGATTGGTTAGATTTATTTTTTTTTTACAAAATAAAATAAAAAAAAAGGGTTTGAGGAGTTAAAAATAGATCAAATAAGAATAACAGGAAAGAAAAAATTAATGTAATAAAGTATCCAGTCAAAGGTATAATTTTAGGTTTGATTTAGGAATTGATCATTGATGCAAAGATAAAAATCTTTTAATCTTCATTGAATTAGTTGTGGTTGTTGGTACCACCTAACAACCTGTTTTTTCTTACTTCTTTGATAACCAGGATACGATCTCTAATTATTTCTCTTATCAATAAATAACCCTAGATACGATCTTAGGATTTAATTTACCAATAGCATTAAGAATTAGAAAAACTACCAATTCTAGCCAATAAACACATATGTAGGTTTATTTAAACTAGATTATTTATCTTCATAACATAAATTGAAAACCTCTTTTGTAATCAACTATGTTATTTACTACTTATATTAGAACACTTAAACAATTACGGATTTAAAGTTCTAAATAGTAACCTATTATTTAGATGATTAAACAAAGGGTCATTTTTGTTGCAATCAACCAAAATAATATTTTCAATAAGCACAGAAGATAAATAAACAATGAAGAAATAAAGAACAAATAAAATCAGTTAGATCTCACAATTCTGAAGAATCAAACCCTTGATTATCTTTTGACTGGAAGAGATGTTTAGCAATCCATGAAAAGAAAAAGACCTACGAAAAGAAGAAAGTAAAAAATAAACTCTGGATCTTCGTTTGAAGGAACTACCTCCCCTTTATATAATAATCCTTAAACATAATAACCTATTTTAACTAGGACTCTTAAAGATAAAGATAAAGATAAAATTCTACAACTACTTTTTAAATAAAAGATAAAGTCTTGATTCGGTGAAATTTCAATGTTATTGGAAGTCTCAGCGCCTTATCCAAAGACATCTTCTAGTTCATCCACATCTCTTACGAATCCAACTTTATATCTTCAAATAATGAATTTGAGTCCATCTTAGTTGATTTTCTCAATCCACCCTATTAAATGTAAAACATAGTCAAAATCCAAGATTTAATCATTTATAACCAATAAAATATGGAAAAATATAATAATATATATGATTATTATGCATTCTATCAATATATATATATAAACTCATAAGTGCTCTAGCTCAAAGTTAGGAGAGGGGATGTTTGCTTGATAGTATTTCCAACAACACAGCCAGTTAATTACATCAAATTTAATTTTACATTTTTTTATTTTTATTTTTTTGTTCTTTTTGTCTATAATTTAATGGGTAGCAAGTAGTTTCTATTTTGTTATATTAGTTATGGAGCTAAAACTTGATGACATTTTTTTTTTTGTTTGGAGTAAGATTTTCTTTCATGTTCATTATCTTAGGATGATGTTTAGATGAGTTATTCAAATGCATTATTTGATATTAAGATAAATGTTATTTTAAACATTGAGTTTTACACTCTTTCTAATCAAATTTTAAGTCTTAAAATGTCTCCAAACAAACTTTCATTTAATAACTTGTTCAAATTTTACTTGAATGAAAATAATTGTGAAAAATTTGATAGTATTCTCATTGTTAAAATGTCTAAAAAGTTACTCAAATGGATTCTAAACTCTATTTCAATTTCAGTACTTAAATTTGAATAAATTTTGATTAACGAGCTATTTTTCATAAATTGTTAAATTTTTTGATAACATAAATTTTTTAAAAATATTTTCAATACTTCAAAAATTTTAAAGTTTTTAAATGATATCTGAAATATTTTTTACATCTGTAAAAAATTTTAAGTTAAAATTCGTTATAAAAGGTCTTCGATTTGAATATCTTTAATTTTTAAATTTTTTTGATAGGGTTCAATTTGATTTAAATTGATGGATTAAAGTTTATTTGAAGATATTTTAAACATCAATGTTTGATTAGAAAGAGAGAATAAAAGTTAAGGTCTTAAACGATATTTACCCTTGATATTAATATGGTGAGTTATATTTTTTCATAAGACTCCTTGAACATGAGATACTGAAATTGCAACATGTGATTAATAACAAGAGAATTTCAAGAATTTTATATTGTGGTCAATGGTGGGATCACAAGCTAACTAAGCTTGTGTTCACTAATGGTTAATGTCATCTGAAATTAATTCTCATCCATACTTAGAGACATGTACTCACCAAGCATACATAATAAACTTTTATATATATATATATAATTTGATTTATTTTAGAATCATTATTTATAATAACATTGCTTCTCATGGCATGTATTACATAAGTGACAAACATAGGTAATAAATGGATTTTCTATTGTTTATCATCATAGGGTAGAATATAAATAAATCTTGGATGCACATTAATAAATTGTCTAAAGAGTTTTCAGATGGTGTGAATGAGCATCTTACTTTTGCTACATCTTATTGCAAAGATCCTACACTTGCTAGATATCCTTGTGAATCATGTACTAATTTTAACATTATTAAGTATTAAAGAAGTAAAATATCATTTGTTTACTAAAGAGATTGATTAAAGGCATAAGAAATGGATTTTGTATGGAGAAAAGGATCCTAGTAGATCTTGTACAAATCAAAAAATAGTGTTTGACGAAGCTTTGCATGTATAATCACATTAGTAATACAATAGAAATGATTAGTGATGCACTCGAATATTGTCAAGATGATCCTAAATCATTTCAAAACATATTTAAAAATGCAAAAAAGCTTTTATATCTCAAAAGTATAAAATATATTAAGTTGTTTGTGTTGATGAGATTATATAATGTAAAAGAAAGGTGTAGGTGGTCTGACGAGTTTCAATAACTTAGAATTTGTTTGTTTGATATGTTTTCTATTAGGTTTAGATTAAAAAAATAAAAAAATATATATTTGCCTAAATGATTGTATATTCGACAAGAAAGAGTACAAGGATCAAGACAGAAAGGAAACAATAAAGCAAAGAAAGGAATAAAAAGGATTCATGCTAAAGTATTATGTTACTTTCCTTCTATCTCATCGTTTAAGTGAATGTTTTAGTCATTGTAGATTGCACAAGACTTAACTTTGACATGTTAACAAAAAGAAAGTATATGGAAAACTATGACACCTTGCTGATTCACTAGCTTAGAAGTTAGCAGATTTCAAATGGCATGATTTTGCATGGGAGATAGTAATCTTTGATTGGCTATTTTTATTGATGAAATAAATCCACATAGTTCTCTTAGTAGTGCATATAATTACTGACCAATGGTAATGATAATGTATAAGCTACCATCATGGTTATGTATGAAAAGAAAATTCATGATGCTATCCTTACTTATATTAGGACCTCACTAACCTGATAATGATATTGATGTATTTGCACCATTGATTGATAATTTGAACCATTTTTTTTTTTAGTTGGTGTTGAAGTCCGTGATTCTTACCAGAAAAAGTTGTTGACTTTGCATACTATTTTATTATTGATGATTAATGATTTTCTTGCTTATGAAATTTTTTTTAAATGTTCAATCAAGGGTTGTTATGCTTGTCGAATATATGATAAAAGCATGTATAATTGTAGATTGCAACATGGCAAGAAATATATATATGGGTCATAAACATGTTCTTCTAAGAAATCACCCATTTAAAAAGCAAAAGAAAGCATTTAATAGAGAACATAAAATCGATTCGACTCTTTGTGCATTAAGTAAGGAGGAAATCTTACAAAAATTTAGTTCCATTATGAACACATTGGGTGAAAAAACAAATGACAAGAGAAAAATAAGATGGGGCAAAGGATTGGATGACAATCTTCCATTAAGCTACAAGAAGAAATAATGCTTTTTCAACCTTGAATATTAAAAACATTTATATATTTGACATATGTTGAATGCAATGCATATTGAAAAAAAGTTTGTGAAAGTTTCTATGGAATTTTACTTAGTGTTCTTGAAAAATATAAAAATAGGATCACTACTCGATTGGACCTCACAGAAATTGGTTTGAGAAAAGAATTAACTCCTGATGTTGTTTATGATTGTACTTATTTACTAGTTGCTTGTTACATTCTAAGCAAGCTAGAGAAAAAGATATTTTATAAGACATTATTAAATATAAAAATTCTAGATGGGTATTCTTCAAGTCTCAGAAAACTTTTTTCAATCATCGATTTGAAAATTCAATGTCTTAAGTGTCATGATTATCATGCTTTTACATAGTAGCTTTTACTATTGGCTATTCCATCAATGTCTGAAATATATTAGATATACAATCATGAGATTTTCCTTCTTTTTTAATGCTCTATATAGCAAGATAGTGAATGTTTTTAAACTAGGTAAACTAGAGTAGGATTTGGTGGTCCTTTTTACTTGTTTAAGAAATACTTTCCATTTTTATTTTTTTGATCTGATAGAGCATTTGACAATGCACCTAATAAAAGAAATGATCAGTTACCCTTAGATGGATGTGTCCTTTTGAACAATTCATGAAAACTTTGAAAGGGTTATGCACATAACCATAAGATGGAAGAATGCATTGCTAAATGCTAAGTTGTAGAAGAAATATAGAATTTTATAAAGGACATTACTCTGACATGCATCCAATTGAAAATCCTCATGAAAAAGAAGATGACATCCAAGTTGAAAAGCCATTACTTAGTAGTTACATTATCGCTATTGATCGACAAAAATTTGAACACGCATATCTGTATGTATTATTAAATTTAGTTGATATTCAACCATTTATTGAGTATGTCTTTTCTTAATCTATGTTTAATTTGATGATTAAACATACCCTTAAATAGACATGTTGTCACTAGAAAAGATTAACCTTATTTCACTCACAATAAACATTTCAAGTGTTTGAAGTTACATTATCTATGTCAATCAAAACGGTCTAAATAGATATAAGATAAGCATACTTAAACCTTCATTTCTTGGTTTTAGGAAAAGATATCTATTTTTTTTATAAAAAAAATAACTTGTCATATATCTTGTATTTATTTCATACCTGAATTTGTTTGATATTACTTTTGTCCATAGATTGCATTGAAATACAAATGCTGAACCCACTTTCCTTTATAGTAAAATGGGTGGACCTTGACTTAAAATTATCAAATATCCTGAGTATGAAGTGAATGGTTATCGCTTTCATGCATGAGAATACACTAATAATTGAGTCATACAAAATAGTGGAGTTAGTGTGATTATAAAAATGATGCGAATTGCAAGTGCTACAAATAAAAATCTAGTAATTAGTAATTATCATTTTATGATGTTATTAAAGGAGATATGGTAGCTTAAGTATTTCATGTTTAAAACTGTACTTTTCAAGTATAATTGGATTGACAACAATGATGGGATTAAATTAGATGAAGTTGAAAACATATTAGTTGATCTTAGATATCATATGTAGTTTAGCATTGAATACAATAGAGAACATTGTTGTAACGGGAACCATTATTTGACGATAATGATCCTATGTTTCTAGTTTTCATTGATCAAGTGTTGGTTAAAGATCTTCGAATACCCATAAAATATGAGGAGGAATATCTCATATTTGTTAGGGATGCATTGGGTCATCATGTAAGTTAGTGTAAAGAATTTATTTCTAATGAGATCATTAAGAACATATGAACCAACTTTAGTTATTGTATATTATCTATACTTTTTCAATGTGTTAAAGATTATTTAACTTTTAAAGTTTACTGTCATAGCCGAATTTTTTTTGTGAAAAGCTTGATATGAGAAATTTTTTTATTTTATAAATTTATTTTGGTTTTTAAGTCGAGCAAAGAAAAACAAAGAGTCACCGCTAATCTTTTTTATGGTGTAATCGATCACCAGTTCCTTATCTTAACACTTTTTTTTCTTTCGATAAAGAAAACTAAAACTTCATTAGAATATAAATAGTGATCTACTTCACCTGAAGATTTGAGATTGGGAGCTAAAAGGATTAGCATTCCCTCCCCTTACAAACGCTTAGAAATTGGTATCATTTTGGTCAAATGATCTTGTATATTGAATTATCTTAATTTGATGTTGACTTCAAAGTGTAGTCAGGAAATATAATATATATACATATATGTACAGCGAGATTGCCCTTCATTCAACCTGAAAGACTTTTAAAAAAATAATCACATCAAACTTCATCATGATGTAGTATGATTTTAGAATAATTTTTTATATTCTTTTATGTAAGAATCTCAAAATATAGTTAGTGGTACATCTTTAATTCCAACAATAAATACATTTTGATTTCAAGATTCGAAATAAGAACTTCATTATATTTCCATCTCCAAAAAAATTTTGAAAACATGAAATACTTCACTGAATTCACAATATCGAATAAAATGAAAAATAGATAACAAAGAAAGATAATAGAAGTAATATATTCTTTTATTCATTTCATAAATGTTGACACAAGTAAATGGAGAAAGAATTGTACCTTTAATAGGATCTGTGTGCTGTCCCACTGCTAATGATACTGCAAAAATAGTAATCCTTTCACAAAGTCTTTCTAAGAAAAAGGGAAAATAAAGAAAACGCTTGAGGGCTATTCTGGATTTTAAAGAGATAACGAATACAAAAGGGAATTTCAAGGTGAAAGTAAAAGTATTTTTCTCATAAAAAATACTTTTATTTATACAAAAAAATTTATGATGAAGCTCACCAAAAATTCAAAAATCTATTATGAAAAAGAAGACCATAGCAGTTTTTAGTTGTTCTAAATAAAATGCGCTTCTGTGCATACATCACCAAAGCATTCTAGAAGCTTTTAGAGTCTTCGTGATCCTTCTTTAAATAGATAAGCCTCTTCATCCTAACGTGAGATTGAGATCAATCACAGTGGTCTATAAGTCTCTATTGGCCTTATGTAAGTAACCCAAGAAAGAAGGTGAATTGGGTATTTTAAATTTTTTTGCTTATATAACAAGTTTTTGGATTTTCACTTGAATCTAACAATCATACAAGATAGTTAATAATTATGTAAAATATAAGAGAAAAAGATAGAGTAAAAAGAGTAAACATAATATCTATATAGTTTAGCTAACATTTGCCTACGTCCACAACTTCAAGCCAAACTTGAGAATTTCTTTATTTCTTTAAAAAAATCCCTTATTTCAACCCTAGTTAAGCTTTTTACAACTATGGTGAGTGCTCTTACCAACGATTCCAATCATTAAAGAGTGATATAGAAAATAAGACTTTCTTTTATAGTATAGGAGTATAATGAAGATCTAGATTTCATAAGAAATGTTAAAGAAGAGTTTTGATGCTTGAAAAGTAAAGAACTTTAGATCTTGAGAGAGAAAAGCTATTTTAATCTTTTTGCTTTTTTAAAAAGTTATTCTCATATGTTTTTATGACGCCTTTTTATACCCCACTTTAAAATTTAGCCATTAAATATATTGTTTATTGTTTGAAATTGAAAAATCCCGTCAAAGTGGTGGTATTGAGTAATTAGACAGTGATACTGATCGACTGATCATAAAAATTGTATAAAAATCAAATTAACATCATTGGGCAGTGGCATTAGCAAACTAGGCAACGACACCGAGTTGGTTGGTGATAACATTTATTAAGCGATATCATCTACTAAAGTAGTAGCTTGGACAGTAGTACTGACCATTGGGTGATGTTACCGACTAAAATAGTAGCTTGGGTAGTGGCATTAACTTTTAGGTAGTTTCGATTCCCATGGCAATAACTTGGACGATAATATTAGCCAAGGCAAATCCTTAGTTTTGCTTGGTTCAAGTATTTTTTTAGATTTTTCTTAAAAGTTCAGACTTTCAAATTCTTTGGAAAAACATATACATCTCTCATTTTATGAAGTGTCCTTTATGATTTAAAAATCTTTTATAAAAACTTAATTTTACTTAAACTTTTTTTTTGTTATGCATATAAATAAAAACTATCGTAAATACATTCAAAGAGATGTACATAAGTTCTTAAAAATCCTAATCTACTTACTTGACCTCCAAGCTTTTGTTTGTTGTACAAATCTAAGTATCATCAATCTAAGGTTTATAACTTATCTAAAATACCAGTTTTAAAGTTATTTGTTATCACCAAAACAAATCATCACATTTTCATCACGTAAGATTATGGGGCTAATAGTCTCGTCATCTTGATGTGAGATCATCATCAATCATGTTCGTTGTTCTTCAATACCGATGTGAAATTTGCATCAATCATATAAGGTTCAAGTATTATTTTTCATGTAGGATCAACATCAATGATATCATGATCAAATTTAAAGTGAGATTGACATTAATTACATCGTTTTTGAGATACTAAAAATAGGGATCTATCCACTTTAATACCATAACTTTCTTTCTCTATCTGTAGCATCATCTATGGATCTAGCTCAATTAATCAAAGAGAACTTCTTTTCGTAAAATCTGAAAGATCAAAGAATTAAATGGTTATTCCTTGACCTGAAATCGGGATAGGACATGTCCGCTAAACTATTATCCAATCTGGTATCAGAATAATGCACATTTATTAAGATTTGACAATGAGATCAAGCAATCATGGTCAAATCCAAGATCAAGATCATGGATCTATCTAATCTAATATTAGGGTCACGCAACCAATCGATTTGTCAGTGAGTAAAATAAGGCAAAATATCAATGGCTTGCCATGTAAATGACAAACTTCGTCTTCATTCTTATTTTGCAACTAACCTTTATTAACCTCGATCTCGATGCCTTTATGGCATTTCAAACTTGATCAAATTGCAACCTAATCTCAATATCAATTAACAGATATATCTTCAATTTAACATTTGGCCATGATCTTGATCTCAATATATAATAACTATCCGATCTTAATGTCTAACCATTATCCAATCTTAATGCTTAACTACCATTACAACATGATCTCGATCTCAATGTCTAACAACTATTTTAAGTTATTACTTAACTAGTGCAGCAACATGATCTTGATCTTAATATCTAATGATGATCCGATCTTCAATACTCAACTAATGCAACAACATTTTCTCGATCTTTGGGTCAAACAACGATCTCTATCTTTAATGCTTGACTAGCACAAGAGCATGATCCTAACCTCGATGTCTAATAACAATCTCGATCTTCAATGCTTGGCAATAACATGATCTCGATCTTTGAGTCTAATAACGATCATAATTTTCAATGCATGACTAGCATAGTAGCTTGATCCTATCTTGATGTTTAACAAAGATTCCAATCTTTAATGCTTGGTAATAGTATGATCCAATCTTGGTGTCTAACAACGATTTGAATCTTTAATGCTTGACTAACGAAGCAGCATGGTCCTGATTTTGATATCTAACAATGATCTCAATCTTCATAACTTGGCAATAGCATGATCCCGATCTTGGTGTTTAATAATAATCTCGATTTTTAATTTTTTTTACTAATGCTTAGCCAATTTTAGTTGCTCTTTTAACTTTAAATAAAGTTAAAAATTAGGCATCGACGTTTTCCATTCACATATTAGGAGGCAAACGATAAGGAAATAAGTAAAGAAGTTAGATTTATTTTTGAGCAAGATATAAAGGAATTTGCAAGAGCTATTTAATTATTAATGATTAATATGTGAAGTGAATTAGAGTGAGATTTGATAAAGATGTCTTTTATTGCCCATTTTATTGCTTTCTTGGTTTAAAAGACTACAATAGCATGCTTGATTTTGCTTGTATATCAAGTGAGATATAAAATTTCAATATTAGTTTATTTCAGTATCTTATTTTATGTGATTTCATTTGAAATTTGTTTACTTTTAAATATTTACACGATAAATTGAAGGATATGAAAAGGTCAAAGAAATTTGGGTTCATCAATCTTATATTTGTCTCCCTTTCTAATGGATTAAACAATGAAGTTAGGAAGCATTATAAAGCATGACATATTGTAGATCAATTACCAAAAGCTTGGTCAAACTAGATTTTTTTCATGCCTTACAATCCAAAGTATGATTATCCTTAGCTTAATTTTTATAGTATGGCATATCTCACTTTGATAAAATTTGATTTTTTTTTCCTTTTGCTAATTGCCAACAAATTTCGCTAAGGAATGGTTGTCATTGATATTGGATCTTAGACAGTATATCATTTCGATTTTGTGAATAATGAACCAAGATCTGATCTCAAAGTTATTATGACAATGTGACTCCTAATTTTATTTATTTGTATTATTTATTAGTTTTCTTATTAATTCTAAAAACTAATAACAAAATGGAATACTTTATGAGTTCTAAGATATTTTGTGTGAGAAACAATCTCAAACAGTAATGAGTTAAAGTGAGTCATTTTTATTTTTTATATTAATAATGGAAGTAAGGTTTATTAACTATTTTATTTTTTATTCGCATAAGTGGTGGTGTAGAATATAGATATTTTATGCTCCATTTTATAAAAGAAATAATTAAAGTTCTAAAAATTTTTAAGGCAAAAGAGATTATTTATTATATTAAATATTTTATATTTTATATTTATAAATAATGTCAAATTGATTATATCTTATTCTTTTATGTTTTTGTTTTAAATTGTTTAATGATATGGATACATATAGCAATGAAGAAATTGATGAGGTATATGGTGAATAGGTTATGCATATGAAACTATTACTTCCATTGGTACATAATTTAAAGTCATTCTAATCTAATCTATAGTTATTTGGATACATCTAGTATGGCTTGAAACCAATGCAAGCTAAAAAGAAAGCATATAGAAATGGTTTGGAGCAAGATATACTTTAAACAAAATTAGAATTTCATATTGCATGTTGTAGAATAAGATTAAAGGATTTATTTTTTATTTTTGCCATCTTCTTCACCTCTTGTCACTTTGTTACTACAATATCAAGTCTTTTATTAATCAAACTTTCATAATTATTTTGTTGGAAACTTGAAATTAGTGAATACCCTTTTTGGAGCATATTTGGTTAGTGTTTACAAAAATGATCAATCAGGCTGAAAATTTTAGTTTTTATTATAAGTTCACTATTATTTAGTTTGTCTTGTATTTTTACACTCTAGTCATTATTTTTTATCCATTTGTCTTTATTGTATGCACATGCTTCTATTATGACATAAATAGTAAAGTTAAGTGATTATTGGATTGTTGCTCCAAAAATGGTAATATTTGCTAATGGTTCAATAATTTTTTTCTTCCCCAATTTACTTCATTGACAGAACAATATTGATATTCTTCCATCAATTTGTATTGGCATAGTTGACCACAATTTAGGAGTATACATGCATAATATTGTGGTGCTTGGTTGTGAAACAATTACTTTTATATAGTCAATGCATATTGGCATGTCAAAAGTGTAAGAATTCTTATAGTTAAACACCAAACCTTACATTAATTTTTCTAAATATATGCTTAATTATTCTTTTCTTTTATTTGGTTGCACTTTTTAATTTTTTTAATCTATATCTGTCACATTTTATTGTTATATTATGCATAATAATTGTAGGATCTTCACCATGAAAGAGAAGGAAGTTCGATTTGCATAAACTTTTTGTGGAGATAATCTTTTTGTATTGAAAAGGTAATATCAAATTATTTAGTGTAATTTAACTGGTTCTTTCTTCTAAAATAATTTCTCTATTTTCAATATTAGTGGATGATGTTCCAATGCTAATATACATGTGATATTGACTTGAATTCATAGTTGAATAAGTCTATATACTTCAACACAATAGGTAAAAGAATATAATATGTTGCTATCTTAATGGCTGTTGAAAAATAGAATAAGTAATATTTATGTCTACTGATCATAATTCATTTTGGTAGATATTTGAAATTTAGTTTGAAGGCATTCACTTGCGAGAAATAGGCTTTACTGGGTATAATGAGAAAAAAGAGTGTCCGTGATGATATCTAACCTTCATGCAACTTTTGATATGGCAAAATAGAATACATATTTGATAAATAAAACTAGAGATAAATTAGTTATATTTACATAGAGAGATGTTTTGAGCACTTTGATAATTAAGATTAATTTTTTAATTATAATTAAATCATACAAATTAATCATGATTTTAATTGTAAGTTATAATTTTTATTTTTTCAATTTATATATATGTTGTTTTATTTTAGAAATTAAAAAATGGTAATTAAATAAATATTTTAGAAAAATTTGTCACTTCAAATTTTATGACGATTTCAAAATGATCATTAAAAGATCATCATCAAAATTTTGTGATTGTTTCATACAAATTTTATGATGATCATTCTGAATTTTTATAGAGTTTTTATGATGATTCTTAAAAATTATTATATAAAATTTTAATATGAATTGTCACAAAATTATGGTGAAAAATAAAAATCATCAGGAACTTTTTATATTATCACATTTAATATCACTTTACAGTTATAATTTTTTAAAAAAAATAATAAAATATTTTATTATTTTCATTGATTTAAAAATAATAATAATAATAAAGTAATTTATACGATAAAAGGCAATGTATCACACATGTCAATTTTATGTCTCATCAATAAGAACGATATGGAGTGCCACGATATGACAGTCCCAAGATTATTATACAGCAACAAAAAAAAATAATAAAATTAATTTTATATTATTTTTGTCTTTCAAATTTTATAGTTTTTTAAAATTAAATTTACACATAAAATATTTTAGTCTAAATTAATTATTACCTCTTAATTTAAAAATTTTTCAAATGTAAAATGAAATATTCAACTTGCAATCACAAAACAATTTGGAAATTTTTTACTCCAAATACATTTATAAAATTTTACATTGAAAAAAATTTGAAAATTTATAAAAATATATTTTTAATACTCAGTAAAATTTAAATATTTTCATGATGATAATTTAAATAATTATTAACATATATGATAAATTTTAAATCAAAATTTATGACATAATATTTTTAATTTAAATAAAATTTAATAAAAATATTAAATGTAATATTAAATTAAATTAAAATTAAAATTATATATATATAATCAATTGTATAATGTATAAAAACTTTATTAAAAAACATAAATAGTACAAGGTTTATTTTGACATTTATCAAAAGAATTATAAATTTTAGACCATCAAAAAATTCTCAACCATCAAAAATCCATTAACATAAAAAAAATAAAACTTGATTAATAAAGTTTTAATATTTATCAAAAATTTATATATTACTTATAATTTCCATTTCTTTACTTTTTTTCCCATAATTTCCCAAGTGAAAAAGCATATTCTCAGCCTCATGGCATAAGTAAGAAAAAGAAATTTAGTTTTTAAGCATGGGCCATAGGCATGTCTTGCTCAGACATCATCACCCAGCCTAAAAGACATACCCAATTTTGTCTTCACAAGCCCACTATCAGATTTATTTATTTATTAATTTTTTTAATTCCCAAAAGAATAAAGAGGCATTTTGTTTTAATTATTTGCTTAAAAACTGGCCTAAAAAGGAAAGAAGAAAGAGATATTTATTTCTACCAACTTACCCTAAATAGTTAATCAAAGTAAATTTGATCACAACCGCATTAAATTTTATATATATATATATATATATAAGTTAAAGATATTCGCCTTTATAAGATGTGAAACATTTACGTGTGTATGTCGCCATCTAATTTTACAATCGTAAATTAATAAGAAAGATCATGAGAAGCACGTTGAAAGATTAGTAATCTTATCTCATAATTAAACCAAAGAATATTTAAGGTTATCTACCACTAGCTATTTTAATGTTTTAATGATTAATCTAAACTAATCAATTAAGAAATTGAATTTATTTTTGGGTATATGATGAGACATTTATAAATGTTACATTAGTAGTAATATATAATATATGTATAATTATAACAATCTTGAACCCAAATAATTAAGTTTTCATGTAATGATACCAAGATGTTACAATTCTACGATTACATTTGATATGAGACAAAATTATTAGTCGCCTTAGCATTGGACCAGCAAAAGTAAAATTGGGATAAGATAAAATTCTTTAACAAATTTAATATATGTTAATCGTAAAAGAGTCTAAGATAATTAATTTCATAATAGAAAAATTCAACACATTGCCTTTTAGAGAAGATATATGCTAAAGTAGCTTCACGTTATTATTTGATCTCCCTAATAGATTTTCATTTGATTTTTGATGAATTCAAAACAATTTTTGCTCATTAGCTTATCAAGTCTTAAATGTTTTTCTTTTATTAATAAAATGATTAATTAATATATTGATTTGATTAAATTTTTAGTTTAAAATTTATAAATTTCAACTAATAATTAAAAAAATTAGACAAAAATTGAGAAAATGAGATGTTTAATCCATTTGCAATCGGCCATTTATATAACATAATTCAAGTTCCACAACAATGAACACGAATATATATATTAACGAAAACTAGTATTAGCTTACACAATTGAATATAACAATGATAGGAATTCTAAAAAATTAAATATCTTAAACTTGGTTTGTATTGGAATAAATGCATGAAAGTAGAGCTTGTACCCAAAGAGGATTACCATAAAGAGATATTTAAAACACTTATTTGTTTATTTTTAAAAATATTCAAAAAATTAAAAAGAAAGAAAACCATTCTCAATATATTAATTCAAAACCACCTTGCAACCATGTTTAAAGAGAAAATTGTGAAACCCTAAAATGAATGCCTATGAAATTTTAGCAGAAAAGGAACAAATAAAAATTACAAAAATAACTTTAATTTATTGAAAATTCATAAAAATAAATTCATAATAAAATAGACTTTTTCAATTTTAATAAACAAAGATGGAAGAAAAAATTGAGAAGAGTAATCGGTTCCTTTATTTCCTTCCTTGTTAAGCAATATATATATATATATATATATATATATATATATTTGCTTCTTACCTTTTCTTTTCTCGTTTATTTTTTTATCCATTTCATACAATATTTGATATATATGTGTTTTATTTATTTTTAATTTAAATTTAATAAAAACTATATCTATTTAAAAATTAAAGTATGTCTGAATATTAATATAATGCTTAATTTTTTGGTACATTAGATGTAAATATTTATATAAAATTTTAAATTAAAAAAAGTAAAATATAGATAGTTCTCACATAACTCATCTTTACATTCACTTAATTTTCATGTAGTTAATGTTATGTTATTAACTTTATTTTTTAATTCACTTTATTTCTAAAAACTAAAATAATTCAACTTTTTAGTGGAAATCATTGTGGCTAGCAATTAGGACTCAATCCAACATTAATGCAAAATCATGCCATGACCAAATTTAAGTGCCCTTCTATGTAATATTTATTTGTTGATTTAAGTCTCATATTCATTGAATAACATTTTTTTTTTTAAAACAAACTTTACATCGACATGTTTGGTTTATATTATTTGTATAAGACAATATTGCCATTAACATTTTAATTTGAAATAAAATAAAATATAACGCCCTTATATACTTCTTATGAAAAAACAAATCTCATTTAATTAGTAGAAAATTTTAATTAAAAAATATTTGAAAAAAATATATCTTGAAATGTTTTTTGTTTATTAAGGAAAAAAAATTAAAATTACAAGCAAAATAGAAAAGGTTGGATATCATTTTGGTGGACCTAAAGAGAGTTATTTTTTTTTACACTATTATGATAATAAGTGATGTCAAGTCACGGTAGCCTTCATGTTTATGTCATCTGCCAGACAAAAGTCAGGGGAAGAATCATTAACATGTGAAAAGATTAGATTAAGATGTGATTTCAGACATATTTTATTTTAAATTATATAAAGTCTCTAAATTTTTATTTTTATTTTTTTATAAAAGAATATATATATATATATATATAATTTATTATTTATAGAATTTTTTAAAAATTAAGTATAATTTTAAATATAAAAAAATAGATAAACTTATTCTAATGTGTTTTTCATTTTAAAGGTCATTATATCAATTAACTTAAGTTTACCTTTCAACGATAACCAATTTTTTTTTTTAAAAAATATCTCATCTTTTCTCTCTTGGTTATATTTGCTTCTTTTTTTTCTATTGATTTTTCTTCTTTTTCATTATTTTTAATATCTTAATTTTTTTTAGATTTTTAGAGATAAAATTTAATTTAGTTAAATTTAAAATATAAATATAAAATTGAGTTAATCAATAAAATAAAACTTAAATGTAAAACATATTTAGTATGTTTTTTATATAAAAAATTTTAAGTAAAAATTTTTGTCAAATCCTATGTGTATTCTTTCAATCATACGTTTATGTTTAAAAATAATAATAAATTAAACTGTAATTTATTAATTTAAAATAAATTAAATTTTATCAAAAAATTTAAAAATTAAAAATATTTAAATTAAAGATCTTATACAACGAATTTTGGCTTGAAATATTTTACAAATGTAAAAGCTGCCATCATAAAAAAATTTTAAAACTTTTTAAGTACTAAAAATATTAAAATTATGTGTTGTGATTGGGCTAAGTTTGTGTGTGATTCGAAAGTTGTGAATTATGTGTTGCTAATATGTAGAATTTGGTATATTTCTTATTGAAATAAATTTATAAAATTAATTATTAGTTAATTAATATTTTTGATTTTTTTATATAAATAAAGCAATACCGTTATTGGAAAATTCTTCTCATTTTCAAATTATGCATAAGTCAGTGCTCAAGGCATAGCATTTCTTAGATCTGAAGAATTTTCTTTGTAACTGTACGGGAATAAGCAATGGCATCTTTTAATCTACGTAACACCCATCATATTACAGTTGTGCCACTTTAAGTACTGATAAAAAATTCACATTAAAAAAAAAACAATAAAGGAAACCATAAAGAGAAAAATTGATAATAATAATAATAATAATAAAGGCTTTCCGCCTGTAGCAGCTTGTGATACAATCAAGGGATGAAACTAACTCACCACAAGCACGACCACGCCGACGGCGTCGATCGGTGAACGCATCGTGCCCCAGAGGAAGCATCTGATGAATAAGATCGATCTCAGGCAGAATATCGAGCGCTCTCCTCCTCGGGAGCCGCGTTCAGGTCCAAAACGCAGCCAGTCCCCTCCACCGCCGGCTGTGATCCAGTCATCCTGCCTCTTTCTTCGTCATCGTCTTCCGCCACCAGTACCACCCCTGCTGCCTTGGCCGATGGTGCCGCTGCCTGGGTCTCGGCGGCTGCTCTCCATCCCGCTCGCCCGCACTTCTCGAAGTACTTGACCGCAACCTTCATTCTCCTGAGTATGGAGAAGAACTCCTCCACCTCCTCCTCTGTGGCCTCCTCCTCCTCTTTCGTGGTCCTTTCCCGCTTCTTCCTTCCCTCCTCGATGCTCTCTTTCTCCTTCCTCTTCCGTTTCTCGCCCTCCATTTTCCTCTCTTCGCTAGATAGCTCAGCTACTGTTGCACCCAATTAAATAGATTGCTGATACATGCGAATAATATGATATCATACTTTGATTTTCCATGGTGATGAATGATGATGTTCTTCCTAAATAACCATTACTTGTTCCTGAAGCTTAACCTGATTTTTTTTTTTTAAGGCTTTGGAGCAGGGATATCATAGATTTTTGACGGGCACAGAAAAGGTCGCTATCAGCCGTTGGATTGGGTCTGTTCATGACGTCATTGACTCGCTGCCACGTTGACGTCATTGCTATTGTGCGAGTTCCTGACTGGTACTATGTTATTTCCTTCACGCTCCCTTTGAGTCACTGGAGGACACGACAGGGCATTCGTTGGGGCGCACTAATTGATGATTGGATTATAAGTTGTTCTGTCATCCACGGGCGCTTGAGAGGAGTGGTTAAGGCCGCCAAGCAAAACAGCTTGCTTTCCCTTCCGCGATGATTCCGAGTAGACTAACTGGAGACGCCTAGGCGAGTCAACATTTTAAATTGCTGTAACTTGCATGATCAGACGTGACTCAGGAGCACAGTCCCGCAATCCTCCACCGTTGATTTTTTTAATGTATAAAACATCATAACTTTTTATCATGCTATGTGTGGAAAGATAAGAATAGGCAGAAAACAATGGCCGTGGTGAAAGAAAAACAGGAAGTGAATGGTATCGGTTCAGTCATGTGGGACAAAGAGGAGACAAATGGCCTACCACCTAAACCAAGTGGCATTCCATTTCAAAAAAATTAATGGGTCCCTCACCTCAATAATGCTGTGCTTTGACTAAAATCTGTTCCATTCACATTCCATTATTCCTATTTTGTAATTTTTTTTATCACAACCTCTCTTTTTTTATTTTTTATTTTAAATTATAATTTTTTATTTTTAAATTTAATATATTTATAACTTAATTTCATAAATAATACATAAAAATTATATTTTTAATTTTATAGTAAAATAATAAAAATTTAATAATAAAAATAAATTTAAAATAAAAGGTAATTTACTTTTACACCATCTCTTCAAAGAGACATTAAGTTTCAAAATGTATTCAAACTAACTTTGACTTTTTAATTTTGTTCAAATTGAACTTTAATTACAAATACTGTTTAAATTAATTTTTTTCGTGAGGGTATCATCGTTCGTTAAATACTTCATTCCCTTTTGTTCGGAGAAAACACAGAGCCCTGTTGCTCGAAGCGAGAAAAGAGAAAGATAAGAGGAAAAAGAAAAAGAAAGTTGTAAATTAATCAAGATTTTTCTTGTTGAAGAATCGAGTATTAGTGATATATATACTAATTAAAGTTGAATTTGTCAATGAAGAGTGAAGGTTCGTCCGAAGGCTTATCCTATCAAACCTTCAAATTTGTCATTGCGGTATTAGGGTAAAGTTACTTACCTCATGGACAACAAGAAACCCAAGAAGAAGATTTTGGGGTTGTAGGAAGAATATCGTATGCAATCAAACTTTCAAATTCTCGACACCGAGTAATGAATTGAAAGAGAAAAACGAGATTTAGGTTTCTAGGAAGAAGATCAAAATGAAGAGAAGACCAAAATGGAGAGACCGTTGTCGTTTACGTCTATATATTCTACTGATGTAATTTTCTTTTTACCCTTCAATAAATCCATTTTTTACAAATATCGTTTAATTGATTTAGACGGAAGGTTTAATTTGGATAAAATTAAAAAGTCGAGATTAGTTTGGATACATTTTGAAATTTAATGTCTGTTTGGAAAGATAGTGTAAAGATAAGGTTTTAAATGATATTTACCTTAAAATAAATTATATCTAACACGCATATCAGGACATAAAATTTAACATTATAATATCTTTTGTGACGATAAATTGAGATAAGATATAAATTATTATTATTATTATTATTATTATTATTTATTTTTATTTTATATTTAATTTATTTTTATTTATTGTTATCTTTGCATGATTTGATATTTATCTTAAAAGTTAACAATTATATTTTGAGATAAGATCTGAATCTTTTTATTTATTATCTTTTGTCTCGTATCTTATTTATCTTTATTATTGTTATTATTATATAAATATAAAAATTGATAATTATCTTAAAATAATAATAAATTTTTTATTATATTTACAATTTTATTTTATTAAAAATATATTTTATTACATCTGATAACCATGTAAATTTATGTGCTTTTTCTAATTGTTATTTTTATACATTGCTTAAGTTGATTGACATTTTCATCAAATTCAAGGAGATTTTAATGATATGTATATGGTTAAGTTAATATGAAACAAATCTACAAAAATATCATATCATATATTTACTCTACAAATTTTATAGTAGCATTTAAAAGTTACAAAGTATATTCTACACAAATTCGACTTCAAAAAGAATAAAAAAATAATGTGACCTGAGTATAGTACATTTCTATATATTAACATAAAATCTAAAATCACTAACACGGAAAAATATTTGTATTTAAGTTTTAATTTGACACGATCGAAAATTAAACACATTGAGTGTCATGAGAGTACATTCTTAATAGATTTTATATCAAATACGATAAAAGGGGATTTAAGTTTTATAAAAACGAAGTTCTTATTAGAAAAAGCTAACCTTTCCATAAAATACCTTTAGTAAATATAGGAGACAATTATATATCAAATTTTTTTTATAATAGTAACTAAATATTCAAGCTATAATCAGAAAAAGTTGTATGATTTTTTAGGTATTAAAAAAATATTTAAATTTTATAATATTAATTTTTTTAAAAAAATAACATAATTACTCAAAAAATTATGAAATTTTTTGTGTCAGTATCTTGAATATTTCTTTATTTTTGAGAAAAATTTTAAGTTAAATTCATTATTTAAGATTTTCAATTTGAATGCTCTTAATTTTTAAATTATTTGATAAAATTTAATTTAAACTAAATTAATAAATAAAAGTTCGATTTGTCAAATTTTAAATATAATGTTTTAATTGGTAATATAAGATAAATATTAAAATTTTATAAAAATTTTATTTATATTTTTATAATAATAATAATAATAATATAATGATGATGATGAGATGACATCTTAATCTTTGAATTCAAAAACCATAGATGTTTATTTTATTTCATAGAATCATCATGTCTTCTCTTTTATTTTTCTTTACCAAACTTGACAAGGAAAGTGTACCAAAGAGCAACACACCATTGTTAATTTCTTAATTATCATGGGAATTACGGGATCATAAATGATTCATAGAATCGACCGGTAGGTAGTATGATAGCATGAATGAATTTGATCATGACTTTGACTGTTTCTTGATCAGGAAATTTTCTTGGTATCTCTTGTGTGGAAAAATTTGGACTTCCTGATAGCAAATTGGAACTGATAACAGACACCTAAATTAATAATTTGGACCGGCTTACATTGATGCATACTAATGTCATTTACAATTTGGACTATGAATATTAATGAGAAGAAAAAAAAAAGAAGGAAAAAACTAAGAAGGTGGAGCAAATTCGGATTTAGTATGTGTCACCAAAAAAAAGAAGTTAAAGTTTAATTCTCGTAAACAAATAATTAACTCTTGTTTTGCAAAACGGAAAAAGATCAATTTAATGTCAATTTGTATAGGATGATTTCATATTCCATTTGATTTTTTTTTTCCCTGGAGGAATGACATTGACTTGTGTTTTTGTTTGTTAATTAGCAAGTTCATGGAAGCTGAGCTCTTCCTTTGATTCCATTTACAGACAAATCTACAATCAAAGAAATGTTATCACAAAGTCCGGAGCATCATTGATTGAAGAAGCAAAAAAATTATTCTATTTTTTGTTCTTTTTTCAAATAAAAATGACCTTATAGTTATTGGAGTATTTAGTCTATTTACAAATCAATTTGAATAATGGGAGATTCTAACAAGAAGATTTCTCTATTTTTAGAGTTTTATACTTAGTCGTAACCAAGTTCTAAGTCAAATGTTCACACTGTTCTAACTAATCAAGGAATATCAATATTGTTCGAATATTAAATATTTTAGGTAAAAATTATTTAAAACCTTAATTTTACTCTTTCTTTTTAATCAAACTTTGATTTTTAAAATATCTTCAAGGGCTTAATCAATCAATTTGATCATCAAATTAAACCCAATCAAAAAATTTAAATATTAAAAATATTCAAATTGAAGATCTTTTATAACGAAATTTAACTTATAAACATTTACAAATGTAAAAAAAAAAAAAAATCTATTTAAACTATCATTATAAAAAAATTAAAATCTTTTAAATACTATTTGAGTAATTTTTTTTAGATATTTTGATAATAAAAATACTATTAAATTTTCACAACGTTTTCACTAAATTTTAATTTAAATAAAATTAATATATTAATATTTATTAGGAAACATCCTAAAGGTTAAGATTTGATTAGCAAAAAAAGTAAAATTCAAGATTGAAAATAATTTTTATCTGAAAATATTTTTAGGCAAATCATAATTTTAAAAATAATGTTAAAAAATATTAATTTATAATTATAAATTGAGTTAATTTATTCGTCCGAAGGATTTAAATGACGTTAAGATGAATTGATGATGTTAATTTATTTTCCTCTCATAAATTTAAATCAAAGGGAAAACTAAAAAAAAGGGATCACAACAATTAAAACAAAAACACCATACCTAAATGGAAAACATCATCCGATGATCTTTCCACTTGATCATTTTCTTCTTTCATTAAATAAGAAAACACAAAGGAGATTGTTTTTTATTTTTTATTTTTGGTTTTTGCTAATTTCCTTTTTTTTTAAATTTCTATATTCGTAAATTTCACTCAAATCTTAAGAATGTTTTTGCAGTGAAATGCTAATCTTCATAGTTATAATGTTTCCAAAATGATTTTTTTTAAATAAAAGAAATAATATCTTTTGAACATTGAACTAAACCAAAACAAAATAATTGAAACAAAGGTATATGTATATGATTCCAAAAGGTTATTATTGTAATTTCATAATACTAACCTAAAAACTATTTTTTAGAAGTTAATTACAAACAATTATTATAAAAATGGATCAATACTTTGGTTAAACTTTTAACTTTAATATTTAAAAGCATTATAAAAATCGGACAAATACAAAGTTGGATGTGAAAACTTTCATGAATAATGTATAAATATGAAACAAACCAAGACAGTGACAGGTCTATATGCATTCTATATGTTACTTTTCTATTATGCAACTACTATATAGTATTTACATATTTTAAAATAAAACATTAGAAGATTAACATGAGTATCAAAGAAAATAAACGCATAATATGATAACTAGTAACTAACTTCCCATAAAAGAGTAAAAATTATCTTAATGAGTGACATGGAATTACATGAACAACATTGACAAGTTAATGAATACCCACTATATATTATCATCTTATTTTACTCAATACTAATACCATTCCAACAATATGTAATTACATAGTTTTATTTTCATTTATCATTCATTTTTTTATGGAAAGCATAATTCTTATTTCATTGAGAATTTGGATTACATAATCCATTTGGCAGGCATTATTATCAAATCTTTTCTTTTCTTATCCCTATCGACATAACGAGTTTTTTTGCTCTTTTATTAATATATTTAAAGGAACAAGTAGAAAATTTATAGCTCAGCTCTAAGGCATCTAGATAGATACTCTCCCATATATGCAACATCTTTTTGCCTCAAATGAATCTCCTTGACAACTTAAAAACAATCACTTTCAACTTTGATCGATTTATCCATATATCTGAGTGACTTCTCCAGCTCAAATTGCTAGTCAGCATCTTACCATGTGAGCGTAACAAATCTTTGTTCATTATTATAAGAGCATAGAGTACTATGTGACCATTATAATCCTTCGCAATCACACCTAACTTGGCTTGGTTGTTTCTAAAGTCATCGGCAACATTAGTATTTATCTTGAGGCTCTTGGATGCCGGTATTGACCAAGCAGGGTAAGCAGAAGGCTATGTATGTCTATCCTTTGATGCTGCAAATTATTACAGCATTTTTTCAGCCTCTATAGCCAAAGACAAGGGTAGGACGCACATCAAGTCATGGTAGGTTTTATAGTAGTTAATCCATATGTGTATACAGAGCACAAAGAAAAGGTTCAAAATATTTTAGCTCCTCATTTAATCTAATAACATCATTCATGTATAACTCGTTAAGCTTCACCTGGCTAGCCATGGACCCAAACCAAATCTGGTTGCCTCCTATACGGGACACATAAATAGTATATAAGAGAGTGACTCGCCTATTGTACGACCAACATCTATTTGTTGTTTGAATGCCTTAGTTTTGCAGCATTTCCATTGCAGGCAGAATTCCATGGAGCATTCTCCATCGAAAGTTTTGAACATTAGGGAGGAAAGTAGCCTATCATAGCATTCTCTATTTCTTGTCTATGGTTTATATCATAAGTTTTTCTTTTTATAACTAGATTATGAAGTATAGTAACCGAATTTAACTGTATATACATAATCCTTATTACCTATCCATATGAGTTTATCCTCCATGGTCTCTTGTTCAAAGGTATACTTAAAATCATACATGAGTCTACTTAATTAAAGAGGTCAATGATCACCCTGGATAGCATTTTTCGAGATTGCTGATCAATTAGAGTGCTAATAGTTCTTAGACCAGGTTGTATAGTTTTTGGTCTCATAGGTCATAGTCTACCTCGTAAGCAACCATTTATCTTGCCATATATCCGCAATTTCTCCATTTTCTATCCTCTATTTGCACCCATGATTTATCATTATGCTTGCATATACTAGACTATTTGCAACGTATAAGCCATGTATGACACTTTATGTATTTTAGAGTAAGAAAAATACTTCGCCTTTTGAACTTTATAGCGGAGAGATGTATAACTTCATCTCGGATGATCTGCCACTACTATTTTGCTAGCAATGCCATATTGAAAGCCTTTAACTCTTGAAAACCTATTCCCTTATCATATTTAAATACATAAAGCTAATACCATGCTTTCTAACGTAACTTTCTCTTTGATCTCGCTCTGTACATGTATATTTAGTTGACAGAGAAACTGTCTTGGTAACTTGAAGTAGCTCATGACATATGATGGTATGGCCTGTAAACGGATTTAATTAGCATTCCCCTCCCAACTTGGGATATGAGTCTCTTCCTATGTGGTAATTCTATCTCTAATTCTATCAGCTACCCTCTTTATCTCCTCTGATTTGCTTCTTCCCATAAGTAAGAGAAAGCCTAGGTAATACATATATGTTAGAGATTTATGAACACCTAAGATCCGCTTTACCTCATTTTAAGTTACCTTTGGTGTATTAGAGCTAAAATGAATGTCGGACTCGTATAGATTAATTTGTTATCTAAAAGCTTTCTCATATTGTCGAAGGATGTTAAGTACAGTTAAGCATTCTGCTTGCTTTACTTTGCAAAATAAAAGGTTATCATTAATAAAAAAAATAAGTGTGAAATCTTCGACCTTTTATTTCCCATTGTTACTCGATGCAATACCCCTTGAGTTGTAGCTTCCATGATTACAGAGGATAGGCTGTTGGTACAAAGTAAAAATAGATAGGAAGATAAAGGGTCACATTGTCATATAGTCCTATAACATTTAACTTGGTTTATAGGTTTACCATTAGTTAGCATCGAATATGTTATCAATGATACATGCTTTTTGATCATGGACACCCATCTTTTTAAGAAACCAATTATTTGTATCACCTTTTTCGAAAAGGACCGCTTCGCTCTATTATAAGCTTTACTCATATCTAGTTTCAAAGTTAAATTTTTAGATGCACTTCTCATTCTTGTTCTTATTATATGGAGTGTTTCATAAGTAACGATGTCATTGTCATGTATCATTCTTCCCCTTATGAAGACTGCTTGGTTGGCACTAATTAGCGCAAATAGTACTGGTTTCATCCTATTTACTCAAACTTTTGATTTGATTTTATAGATTACATTACATAGACTTATGGGGAAGATAATCTTAAGGTGTGGACAAATTCTTGACTTTTGAATTTAAGTAATGTAGGTCTGATTGATACCCTGCAATGAATCACCATTGTCTAGAAACTTTAGGACAATGTATATGATTTTCTTACACACCACTTCTTAATTTCTCTGGAAGAAAAAAACATTCAATCCATTCGGGCTTGAAGTTTTATAAAGATCTATTTAATAGTAAGAACAGATAATTTTGTTTTCATATTTGATAAACTTGAGGGTAAAGTTGCTTGTTAAATAAAAATTTAGATCTACATTCAAAGAATTTTTTATTATTAATAATTATTTTATTTTTGACTGCATCGTTGTGTGTGGTGACTTTCATTATGCACCTTGGTAGAGTAAAGAGAAACTTTATTTCGAAAACAATTAAGAAGGATAGGTTTTGATTACTATATTTGAGAAGCTAATTAGATTTTGATGAAATACATTGATCGATTATAAACTCCTTAAAATCTCGTAGCATTTTAAAAATTTTGTAATTTTTCTCATAATTAAGTGAAACTAATATTTACTTCGAAGTGATTTTAAGCTACGAAAGAATCATGGGAAGAGTTTGTAATCATCATTGATTCCTTTTCGGAATTCTCTATTCGATAATTTTTCTCTCTTTTTCTTTCTATAACTTCAATAATTCATTTTTTTGTGATTGACTTGCTTTTGATTAGGCACCAATTTTTCATCCCCAAATGATACTTCTTGTTTAGAACATATGGGTTTCTAAGTTGTGTGAATGCAATTAAAAAGAATTATAAGGAGCTTTGTGATTATCAAAGAATCTTACAAGAAGTGTCAGATTCAGATCTTCACTTTCTTGTTCAGTTTTGCACAAATGGGTGTGGCCCATTTAGGCTCACAGGGAAAGGCTCTTCCATTCATATTAAATGTTTCAGCCCAAGATGGTGAAATTGGAATTTGGGCCTCCAAATCTTTTCATGTAAGCGTATAAAATGGGCTGAAGCCCAAGGGAGCCAATGAGCAAAGTAAGATTCCTTGAAAATTCAATGGCTTCCTTGTCTGAGCATGGCCATTGAAATTCAGCAAACTTGGATTGTAACTTGGCTTTATTAGGCCTGAATTTGTAACAAGAGTTTGAAACAATACTTTTTAACTGCCATTTAAAATTTTAAAAAATATTTTATATTTTAATTTTTATCTTAAATTTTAAAACTTTTTCAAATAAACTTTAGTCAATAAAAAATAATCAAATTAAATTTTATATTAAATATATGATTTGCATTGTTGTTTGATAATATATGATTTAATTTTTAAATTTTACATAATTTTTCAAAATATTTTATTATTAGTAAAGAGAAACATAATATTATTTATCCATTTTGATTCTATGTTCTCCAAATCAGTTTTGTTAAATGGGACTCATCCTTATTTAAGGCATATTATATAAAACATCAAATCCAGATTTCAAAAAAAAAAAAAAAGGAATTCAAGCTTTTTTTTTAATTTTTAAATATATATAACATTATTTTTAATAATATTTAATTTTCTATTGTGGTTTTTTAATTGTTATGTGTTTCATGTTCATATTTATCTTTGAAAAAAAGCCACGGGAGAATTGAAAGTGCATTGTCAGATATGACCGTCCATAGGCAGGATTGAGCACGGCCGAGATACAACCTACAAGAAATAGGTTATTGTCCCAACAAATCAAATGTATTTGTTTGTGATTCTTTTTTTTTTTTAAATTGTAGTATTTCACATATTGTGTTAAATATTTAAAACCTTAACATACTTATCAACTTTTAACATCATATTTGGGTGAATAAACTATTATGGCATTTTTTAAAAAATAATAAATCATAATTTTATTATAAAAAATTTAAAATTTAGTGGTGAAATTTTTCATCATTAAAATTAAAATTTTTTACCAAATAATTCAGCAGCGAATTAGTGGCAAAATTTTTTCCTAATTAAATGTTGGTTGCCAAGGCATTTAGTGATAAAATTTTAAATCTATTGTGAAAATAACAACAAATTAAATTCATTGTTAATTTAATAACAGGTTATCTGGTCACCAAAAATCATTAATTAGTGATAGATTAAAAATTTTGATTAGCGACAGATGGGTTCATCATCACGTTTGAAGCTAACAATAGACATGATCTATTGCTAACCCAAAGTTCTAGCAACGAACGAGTTTTTCAAAATGTTCTTACAATAAAGAATTTTGTTAATTGATTTATTACTTAAATTAAATAATAAAATAAAAATTAAATAATTATAGTTATTTATTAAATATTAAAAAATAAATTTATATTTACTTATTTAACACGTTTATCAATGAATTCATCGAATTGAACTTCTTGGTATGCATCTATTTGAAAAATTTTATAAGAGTTAAATTTTGACCTAACTCCTATACTTGCAAAAAAAGAAAGACATAATTAATAAATAAGAGTATATTATTTTTATTTAAAGTTGTGTAAGTAGTTAAATATTATATATACCAAGTGTCGAAAATAATTTTGCAACAAACATAAATCAACATTGTGTCAAAAAGAACTTGACTAAGTTAGCTTGTCTCACTCTGTTGGTTATAGGAATGACCACACATTATTCTTTTTTTTTTTTATATTCTGGCCAATAATATTTTCGTTCCATTGTTTTCATGTTCTATCTAAGACAAATTGAGGCTGGTTTGTCTCTTTATGATGGCATGCATATATCAAATCTGCATATTGATTCAAAATTTTTAACTTTTCATCTCATGTGAAATGTTTATGCCAGAATAGATAATTAGTAAATATAATAAAATATAACATATTATTTTTTAATAACTAATTATATGTACTTTGAATTTTTCAAAGTAATTTTTTTTTATTTTTTGAGAAACTATTTTTCACGTGTACCTAGATGGATAACCATCTTCTAGAAGATTTTATAAATGTTCGTAGAGCATTTATGTGAAAACTTAGTTTTGTCAAATAAGATAATAAATAAGTCATCAAAAAAATTTAACAAACTTATAAAGATAATGACATAAGTATTAAAATCAATTATAAATACTTACGTGTTATTGCTTACATAAATTTTTTATGTGCCTGTGTTATACAAACTCTTTGGTGTAGATATCTTAGTAGTAGTAAAGCATAACAGAAAAAACAGTTTAATGGTATAGATGATTGAAGTGGAGTTGGTGTAGCTATGTCCTCTTTCTTATCCTAGCGATGTGGAAATAAAGATATTGATCATGGACTTCTCCTTTCAGAGTCATTTCCTTTCTCTTGACCTCTTATTTAATCATGTTGATGAAGTTAATACGCTTAAGTTAGTATGGCAAATAAATTTTTATACAAAAATTTGACAATCATCCTTAAAAATTGAACTAAAATCTCCAAAATACATGCTGAAAACACAATAGAATCAATAATTAGATTAACATAGAATATCATGCACTCTCGTTACAAGAGTGAATCTTCCATCCTACAGTTGTTGATTAACAATTCAATATGTCATAATATCATGGGCATTCGAATTAAGGGATTCCTTCATATGTTTAGTTAAATTCTATATTAACCGCATTCATTATCATTATTTGGTATGTATTAGTATATTCATGCACAATGACAAATTCATATTTGATAAATCAAATATACCACAATTATTTTAAATTTAAATACATTTATACTATCTCGAAATTAAATATTTCACATTTCATGGAACAATATAATATATCAAATTTTTAGCATAATCAAAAGTTTTAAATATTCATTTGAAAAATCATGATTGTTTGCTGATATTTCATGATACTTTGTTAATATAAATAAAAAAGTATATCAAGATTATTCATGATATTCTATTCAAATTTCCAATTGATAATTATCTGTAAAGTTCTCATTATTAATATTAACTTTAGCATAAGATAAAATATCCTTTACTAAATCTATTATTGTTATAAATACCTTTCTTTTTCAAAAGTTATAATACGTAAATAATTTAAAAAATGTGAAATTTGAGATTTTGATTTCAACAATCACATATTTAATCAATGACATGGAAATAAAAATGTACAATAATTTTTTAAAAAATATTTTGATATGTATTTAAAATACTTTGAAAGATTTATAATTTTTATAGAAGTGAATGAATTTAATATAAACTTTAATTTTAATTTTAAAAAAGAAAAAAATAAATGAGAAACCTAAATATATCCATTTATTTTTTTTAGTTTAATAAAGATAAATTATGTAAATAATGTTAACATAGACAATCCATAATAGATATATCGAAACATTATCCTAGAAACATAATTAGAATGTCTTTGGTACTTACTTGATAAAAGTTCATAATCCTTGTACTTGTCCTTGAAATGATAACATTATTAAATTCTCATTAATTGATTAATTGTATTATAATGATAACATGCAATACATATGTTAACTAAACATATAAAAACCTGATACTTAATTGATAATGACTTCTAATTTGATGTATGTATATCAAAGAATGTTTATATATTTTCAAAGAGTAAAAAATGCTAATTAAACATAAATAACTAATACTTAAGATAGAGAAACTTTTATTTGATACATAAATATTTATATTTCAAAAAAAAATTAATCTATATATAACTTAAAAAGTAAAGAGTAGTACTTAATTTATAGTACTAATACTTAATTTATGTTATTAACTTTTTTTATAAAATATCAAAATTATGTTGAAAAAAGAAAGGTAGTATAGTTATTTTATTAAAGTGTATAGAAAGAATAAGTGTTAGTGTATTTGAAAATTGTGTACTTATATGTATTGATAAATTTCATTGAAGTGTGTAATATTTATTTATTACATTGCAATTTCGATAGAGAAAATTTGTGTAAATATTGGGAAGAATTACATTGATGTATATAAGATGAAGATGCATGGTTGATGTGTGGAAGTTAATTGCGATTTACTTTCTGTTTTCACTAGGAGTCGAGTTGCAATTTAAAAATCATAGTTAAGATAAACATTTTGTTGAATTTATGTATGAATCCAAGATGTTTTTGTTTTTAAGCTTACAATCTGAAGGCCATTCATAAAGTGAATTCTTTTAGGCCAACCTATAATGGAGAATAGAGAATCAAACCAAGTAATATAAGACCTCTCCGTATATTAATGGTTTGTTTAATTATCTTCCAATCAAGTTCGAATTTTGCTAGCATCGAAAAATTTACATCACTATGAACTTTGATATTCCTTTTGACTCTTTACCAAACAATTTCCCGAGCTTCCACATATATACCTTTCATAATTAAAAACTTACATATTCTAAGCTATTTATACACAAATTGCACTAAGAAACACAAAGTTATGATAAACTGCAATACTATTCTTTATTAAGCTTACTCAGCTTAAACAAGTAGATTCCACTAATTAAGCAAAAAATTATAAAAGACGTTATCACTTAAAATTTCTCACAACTTGAACTGGATTAGCTCAAGAACTTTGCTAAGCTTGCAAAATAGTAAGAGAACAATTTTCAAGTGATAACAAATGAAAATGAGTTAGATGTTACACAATTAAGTTAAAAAAAATTGGTGGACTTTAATTATTTATGGCAAAATAATTTTGATCAAGCAAATCTAAAAATATCCAAGAATATGTAATAAGGGAATTTTGAAGAAAATCTAACAAGAAGTTTTAGGTATGACTTATGCTTGGATTTTGGATTCAATTTTAGGAAAATAAATCTCTAAGAGAAACAAACCAACCCAAAGAACCAACTATACAACTTCTTGACTTCTTCACAGGCCATAGGAATAACTATATAAAAGCAAATATATAGAACCTAATAATCATACGAAAAAACAACCACAAGCTTTTCATGGATTTTCACTTTCTTGTATTTTCATCCGAGAAAATGAAGAAAAATAGTTACCAAAAAAAAAATAGTTGTCTAGAAAAACAAATAAGTTTAGATTTGTTGTGCATTTTCCCCATAATACTCAAATATAACAAAAGAAATTAAAATTCTAAAGAGATAATGACAATGAAATTGAGTCCATTTCTAAACTGTAGTGAAAGACAATTCATGATATTCTATTAATATTTTTGAGTGAAAGTTATTTGAAAAATTAAGGTTTTTAATTATAAATATTAATTTTAGTATAACACATAATATGAAAAAATTTATTATTGATGAACCCCAAAATATTTTTTAATACAATTAGTAAACAATTTATTATTGTTATAAATTTCTTTGCTTTTAAAATTTATAATATGTAAATAATTATTAAAAAGAGAAATTAAGATTTTGATTTAAAAAATCACATGTTTAATCAATCAATTAAATGTAGATAATAAAGTACAGTAATTCTTAAAAAGAAATATTTTAATATGCATTTAAAACACTTATAAGTTTGATGGTAAAAGATTTTTAATTTTTATAGTATTAAATGAATTTAATACAAACTTTTACTTAAATTTTATTAAACATTTAAAAAAAAGAGGAAAAGAAAAATGCTAAATGAAAAGTATTTAACTATTTTCGCTACTTACTATTTGAGAGTCCATAATCCTTATATTTGCACTAAAATGATAAAACTATTAGATTCTCATTAATTGCAATATGATTATAACATGTAACACATGTTAACTAAACATAAAAACGTAATACTTAATTCATAATAACTTTTAATTTGATAGAAATGTATTTATATTTCAAATATCATTATAAATATATATATATATATATATATATATTCGAAGAGTGACAACTATTGATTAAACATAAATAACTAATACTTAAATTATATGTAGGTACTTATCCACATATAAATTACACACATATTATAAGTGGATACTTGCCTACACATAATGGTAATATATGTGGGTAATTAAAATAGACGAACTTATAAATTAACTACATTTTATTATGTGTAGGTAAATTGCTATACTCACACTTATTTTGGACGAAAAAATTTTCTCCACTTTCAGAACTTGATATGATATTTTTTGACCAAAATTTGGTAGATGTGGCATTTTTTTATTATATTACCCATATATATTTATAAATGTTACTCATGTATGAATAACATATTACAAAGTTACCCATACAAAAGTATAAGTGTTACATATGCGTGGGTAATGTATTACAAAGTTAATCACACATAAGCACATATGTTATATATATGTGGGTAATTAAATTAGATAAACTCATGAAATTATCTGCATCTTATTATGAGTTGGTAGATTTTTATGCCCACAATTGTTTTCATGGCCAAAATTTTTTTCACTTTCAAAACTTTGTGTAATATTTTTCTATGAAAATTTAGCTTATGTGCTCTTTTTTAATTATTGTATTGCTCATGCATATTTATAAATGTTTCATTTGTGGGTAACAAAGTGCAAATGTTACATATGTGTGGATAATGTACTACAAAGTTAACTACACATAAGTACATATGTTATATATATGTGAGTAATTAAATTAAATAAACTTGTGAAATTATCTACATCTTATTATGTGTCAGTAAATTTTTATGCCTACACTTATTTTGGTGGTAATTTTTTTTTTTTTACTTTCAAAACTTGATGTAACATCTTTTCGTAAAATTTTAAATAACATGTCTTTTTTATTATTGTTATATTATTCACACATATTTTAAATATTTTCATATGTGAGTATCATATTATAAAGTTACCCACGTATAAGTACAAATGTTACATATGTGTGGGTAATGTGCGACAAAGTTAATCACATGTAAGTACATATGTTATACATATGTGAGTAATTAAATTAGATAAACTTGTGAAATTGTCTACATCTTATTATGCGTCGGTAAATGTTATTACCCATATTTATTTTGGTGGCAAAAATTTTCTCACCTTTTTGAACTTAGTTAATGTGGGTAAATGTTCCTATGTGTGGATAATATATTATTAAGTTAGCCATATATAAACATAAATGTTATATATATATATATATGTATGTGTGTGTGTGGATAATAAATTAGATAAACTTGTGAAATTATAAATATTTTGTTATATGTGAGTAAAATTTTTATATTGACACTTATTTTGGTGATAATTTTTTTTTAATTTTTATAAATTACTGTAATGTTTTTCGATAAAAGTTTAATTGACTTTTTTCTTTTAATAACTACTTTCTTGATAAAATATAATATGGTATGTTGTTAAATGTGAAATAACATGCTAAATAATATCATATAATTTATAAAATATAATAATATTACAAAAAAAAAAGAAAAAAACAAAGCCTTATGATAGTTTTCAAAAAATCGTGTTTCGAAATATTTTACAATTTATCAATGTTTTCATACAATGCTTATTAAAATAAATCTAACATTTAGTAAAATATTTATTTTTTATCAAAAAGATTTAAAATATTTTATAATAAATTTAATTAATGTAATTTAATATCTTGTTTTATAAACAATGAATAAATTAATATAATGAAATAATAATTTTTATAATAAACATATTACTTAATTATTATAATAAATATTTTAAATCACATTCAGAAGATGCAAGAGAAGTTCTTTTCTTGGGTTTTTTTTTCTAACCCAAGACTATATTTTATTACATCAAATTTTAATTTTAAATTTATTATTTTATTTTAAAATTTAAAATGAAATCACAAATGGAAAGTGTTTTTCATTGATTTTGTCAGTATAATATGAAAAAATTAATTACTAATTTTGTATATGACTTTAGAAAAATATGAAAAAAATAGTAAGCAACCTCCTTTACACAAGAACTTCAAAATCAATTATCAAAAATTTATCATAATAATCATTTTTTTAAAAAAATTTACTGGTCAATGAATTCATCTTTCTATACAAAACAAGAAGGAATTGAAATGAGAAACATATGAAAAATAAAAATAAATAATGTAAAAGAGTATAAGAAATACATATCTTAACCATTCTAAATAGTAATATATAAATCTAGAAAAATTAATTAGCGACCATCAAGAAATTATTGGTTTGTTTGATCAAATTGTGTGATTTGAAAATACTTAAAAATGTAGGCATGCAATTGTAATCACATATAAAATTAATTACCTTCAAAACCCATTATTGGCATAAAGAAAGAAAAAATTATAATTTTGGAATTAAATAATATTTTTTATGTAATCCATTTATATGATGTAATTTATAAAATTTTATAGATTTAAAAAATTCATTTTTAAATAAAAATTAGATTACAAATATGTTTTGTAATATGTGGGAGATAAGTAGTCTTAAGATCTAAATACTGCTTGTGTTTCCTTGGCTTGTTAAGGTTGGTTTTGCAAAATACCTTTGGTTCTTTTTATTTGATTATAATTTTTGAAGTTATTGAAATGATCTGGGATTAAAACTATTGTACATTTTTGTAATAATCATGTTGATTTCTCATGATGGATATTTTGATCAAATAACCTATCTAAATAGTATTTAGATGATTGTTTTATTTTTCTATTCGAGTATGTCAAATATTCTCTTATAGTCTAACGTGAAATCTAGCTACTCAAGTGGCTTTTAAAGTTTAATCACAGTAATGAGATCTTAGTTGTTTGATATGAGATATTTGCCTGTCAATGTGTTGCTAATTTTCTAGTTTCTAACATGATCACAAGCTACTGTAGGACCTTGTAATATTCCCATACCTAATTCATTGAGTTCTATAGAAAGTAGCAAATGGAAAAGCCAATAGACACTCTGTTGTCAAGTTTATGCCCATTAGTTTAAAGAATTAATGAAAGTTCAGAACTTTTTTTTTTCTTAAAAATTGGGTTTGAAATAAGAGAAGCTTGGGTTTTCTTAGGCTATTCTTTTTCCTTTGTGAACAGATATGCCCATGTGGTTGTATTATTTTTTTATTGAAAAACATTTGGGACAGAAGGAGTATTTAATTTAGAAAATGCAGCTTTTTTTTTGCCCTCTTTCTTCTATTCATCTAGTACATTAACTTTATAAAAATAAAGCTATTAGCTAATTCATGTACAAATTGATCTTTTAAATGAGTTTAATTAATTATTTGTTTACTTGTCATGGATTCTTTATCACTGGTGTCTTGGTTCTCTTTTCTCTATCTACCTGCTATGACATGGAGACAAATATATATATATGGAAAAAGGCTTGCCTTCATTGCAAGTGTGGTGAAATAACAAAAAACTAAGTGGAAACTCAAACATTGTAATACAATGAGAAAAGAATATAAAAAGCAAGGAGTCATGTGATACTTATGAAATCTTACCTAAACTTTTTGCTGTCTTTGCTTTTTTGAGGAGCCTTGGGAACATGTTATCACTATCTTGAGTTTTTGATTAACTAGATGAATAGATCTTGATGGATATGCATAAACGTTTAACGTGCATAATCTTTTTACTAATTCCAATTTGTGTTTTTATGTACAGATAAACAAGTATGCATTTATTGGTGGTTAAGATTCTATAGAGAGACATAGACAACTAGGAGCAAATTTAAAGGTATTGATTTTCTTGTTCCTTCCTTTTGCTTGACTAAATGATGAAAAATATCAAATTTACTTTAGCTGAGAATGATGTTAAATTTTATTACTATTGTTACCAATTTCTAATGATTATTTGACTTCTTAAAGATGTAGTTGACTGCATAATCTTTATGTTTCCAGTTTAATTTAGGAAGATATGGATTTCTAGAATGAGAACCATGGTAATGTGAACTTAGATTTATTATTGTGTTTTCTTTTTAAGAGAGAAGGCATTGAAAGAACTCTTGAAGGAGCACTTGAAGTAGAAAACCACGATCTGATAATGCTTATGCAGATCTATAATGTGTTTCCTATGCATTTTAATCAATTATTTCCAACAATCAAATGAGAATTGTTTTTAGTTGCTTTTTCTTTCCGAATATGTAAAATTTTCTCTCATAGTCTAATATGGAATCGATAATATAATTTTTTTAACCTAGTAGTAGTTAGTGCTAATAACTAATTTGTTAAAACTTCTTATGTATTCTATATATTGCTGGAAAGCAAAATGGATTTATACTACCACTGAACACCTTTATGGATTTTTCTTCATCATTACTAGATAATCCATTTTGGTTGTACATTTTTTTCTTATAAATATCTCAAATTTGGTAGAAACTTGATTGCTTGTCAAAAATCTTGAAATGACATTAGCTGTAACCAGTTTTAGCTATTGGCTTAGTAAGATTTCTGAAATCTTGCAAAATGAATTTCAAAAGATGATGTTTTGTCTTGATTTGTTCATTGAAGCTATTTTTTTAGTCTATGATTTATATTTGGAGCTAGTAATTTGATCTTGAATGTTGTCCTGAATGCTGTGTGTTAAAATTGGGATGGTATATGCCTAAAGAAGTATAGAAGCTGACCAAAAAAGTGGACAAATTGAGAATATGGTCATTTCTTTCTCTTTGCCAAGTTATAGCTGTGTCTTAGCTATAGTAGCAGGGTGGTTCAAGAAAGAGACCTTTCTTTTTCAATATTTTCCTTTAAATCTTTTGGTTTCACTATTTAAATTTCTTACACTTTATAATGTTTCAGAACCATTAGGTTAGTCACTTTGTAAAATTTCACTAATTATAATTTCATACTAGTCAAACTATGGATTTTTCTTAATTTTGTCAACAACACCCTTAAATAAAAAACCATAATCTTTGTGTTCTTATGCATTTGGTCACTACCTATTTGCACATGCAGTTTGTTTTTTTTTTTTAATAATGAAAATGCCTATTTATGCATGCCAAAGAAAAAAAAATTTATATTCACATTTTTATTCCGTTTCTCAGATCTGCCTTATAATTTCACATCAGTAAGATAGGTGTAAACAATTTGGATAAGGCATCCTCATTAAGAAGTGGCTTCTTATATCTTATACCATGAATTACTTTTCATCTTTTGAGCTTTATTTTTGACTTTCTCTTAAAGTATTAAATATTAATGAAATTTAATGTCTCAATGTGTTACTTTTTCTTAGAGCGTGAAAATATAGACAATATGGATCATGAACGGGTAAAGAACACAAATAGGGCATCCTCTCAGTATGTGGCAGGGATAAAAGAATTTATAACTATTACTAAACAAAGCGTAAATTTTACATGGTTAACTCGAGGCCCATGTTTCAATTGTACTAATAAGAGGTTGCAAAGCATAGATGTCATTAGAGCTCATTTAATTAGAAAGGGTATTGATGACTTGTCCATGCGAGGGGTGTACCATGGTGAGAAAGAACTTGAAGAGGTAGAAGGTGTAGGTAACGAAGAATTCTTTAATGATCAATTTAATGGATTGAAAGAAAGATTGCATGATGCTATTGGTATTGATCGTTTTAACATTGGGCTTATGAGTGACTTCGTTGGAAATGAACGACTAACTTTTGAAGAGATCCATTATAAAAAGCTATAAGAAGCTTTCAATAATCCTTTATATAATGGATGTGAAAACTTCTGTGCTTTGACTTTTGTTATGAGGCTGATGAACATAAAAGTGATTAATAAGTTGAGTGATAGTTCATTTGATTTGTTGTTGAATCTAATCCATGAGTTACTCCCAAAAGGTAATAATTGTCTAAAAAATTATAACGACACTAGAAGATGGCTTTATAATGTTTGTTTGGGTTATGAGAATATTGATGTTTATCTATATGATTGTGTTTTCTTCTATAGTGAAACATAGGAATGCTACAATATATCCTGTATGTAAATATAATCTCTTTGTTCGTAACAAGATTCCATATAAAAGGTTATGATACTTCTCTGGCATGCCAAGCGAATATATAGCTCACGACACACAGCTAAAGAAATGCATTGGCATAAAAAAGGTAGTGTAGAAGAGCTTGGTGTGTTACACCATCTACTAATTGGAAAGCTTAGAAGCACTTTGATGAGTTATACCATAACTTTGCTGCTGATTCAAAGAATGTATGCGTGGGGTTAGCTTCAGATGGGTTCAATCCATTTAGCAATAAGTTGACAACATAAAGTATATGGCCAATCATTTTGATGCCATATAACATGGCGCCTTGGTGTTCAATGCATAAAAGCAATTACCTCTTAACATTGTTGATTTCGAGACCAAAGTCCCTTGGTAAGTACTTTGATGTGTTTTTAAAGCCGCTTGTTGATGAGCTTAAAGTTTTATGGTATAATGGGGTTCAAGCATATGATGCATAATCCCGATCAAGTTTTACTCTTCATGCAACGGTTATGTGGACAATTAGTGACTTCCTTGCTTATGCTTACTTGTCTGGGTAGAGTACCATAGGCAAATTGGCATGTCCAATATACCTTGAAGATACTTGTTCTAGAAGAATTTGAGGAAAACAATATTGGCATAGATGCTTCTTAAGCAAAACACACCCGTGGAGGAAAAGTACTAACTATGATGGAAAAACAAAAAGAAGAGGATCACCATGTCAATTTATTGGTGATAATATTTTGTTACAATTAGAATAGGTACTTATATGCACTCTTGCTAAAGCACCTACTAATGATGATAGAAAACATAAATGTGGTATCAATGAGTTGAATTAGGCAAAAAAGAGTATACTATTTGAACTACAATATTGGTCAAAACTATTAATGCGTCATAATCTTGATATCATGGACATTGAAAAAAATGTTTATGATAATATTGTTGGGACCTTGTCAAATGATCCCATGAAGTCGAAAGATACTATGAAGGCACATTTAGACTTGGAAAATCTTAAAATTCATAAAGAATTATGGTTGAGGTAACGAAATAAAAAATTTGAGAAACCTCATTCAAATTACACATTAAGTAAATCAGAGTTTGAAGGGTTGTTTACCTTTATCAAGTTAATTCGTTTATTGGATGAGTATGCTTCCAACATAGTCGATATGTAAAAGATTTTCATTTGCTTTAGGGGATGAAAACCCACCATTGTTATTTATTGCTCCAAAAAATACTACCAGTTGGCCATTCTCTCATACTTGGATAAGAAGATACGTGCCACATTGATTGAGTTTTGCCAATTCTTTCAAAAGTTATGTGTTAAGACTCTACATGCCAACGAACTTAAGAATATGAAAACAAGGATTGTTGTCATACTATACAAACTTGAAAAGATATTTCCTCTGATATTCTTTACAATCATGGTTCACTTACATGTGCATTTACCTAAACAAGCATTATTGGGTAGACTTATGAGTTTGAGATGGATGTTTGGCATTGAATGTCGCATGGGCACATATAAAGGATATGTTCATAACTTTGCATTCCACGATGGTTCCATTACTAAAGCATATGTAGTTGATGAGATTGTAACATTTTTATCTAGATATTTGCATAATATCGAGACAAGACTTACACGTCTGAAACATAATTAGGATACACCTAGCACCAAACATAAGATGGAGTTATTCAACTATAAGGTTCGTATGATGAGAGCATCTAAATATGGTAAGTTAGGGTTTTACGGCCATGTGGTGCAATGGTACCTTTTGAATAACTGCGAAGATGAACTTGATGGATACATAAAGTGAATATAGTGCATAATCAATATTTTTAAAATGTAATTAATAGTTCATTCTAAAATAAGTACTCATTCATTCTTTATTATAGTGAGCATAAAGATGTATTGCGTTTGAGAAATGTGCAGGAGGAAGATATTGAAGTCTTTCAAAAATCATGAATTTCTTTCTTAGTTCAAGAATAAGATAAATCTATTATATATATAATTTTTTTGTAATTCGTTTAAAATTTTATCTCTAATATTACATGTCTACAAATGGTTGATCTTAAAGTTAATGATGATCATAAAGTAATTGATGATTTATATTCATTATCATAATATGTGGATGATCATTGCACAATTTGGCATAGTTGTATTATCAATGGAGTTAAATTTTGCTACGAAAAACAAGACAATTTAGGACATAATATAGTGTAGTGTGTACAAAAGGGTGATTTTGAAGATGGCAACATCACATATTATAGTGTTTTACTTGAAATTTTAGAGTTGGATTTCATCTATCAATGAAAGTTATTCATGTTTTGTTGCAAGTGATACAATATTGATCCCAAAGAAAAAAAATAGTAGTTAATAATAATTTGACATTACATCTAATTGGTATACTGAAGATCTATTTATTTTGGCCACACAAGCTCAACAAGTTTTTTTATCTAAATGATTGAGTCCGAAAAAGAATTAGATGATTGTACAAAAGGTAAATCATTGGAATATATATGATATAGTTGAGCATGATGATGATGAAGAGAGGATGGATGATCATAACTTCCAAGAGGAAGAATCTCGTTAGTTACCTCCATTTCAACCAATAGAAGAGGTAGTTAACATGTCTTTATTAGTTTAAGAAAATGAAGAACCAATATCTCTATTTAATGAATTGGTGGTTAAACTACATAATAAGCAAGCCTTTCTTGATGATATAGGACAGAACTTGGAAGATATTGATGATGATGATGATGATGACGATGGTAAAATTTTTATCACCAACGAAGTAATTCTAAAATCTAAGACTGATGACGACTTTAATGATTGACATCTTGATGATGGTAATGATAATGAGTCATGATTGCTTATTTGATTAGATTATTAAAAATTAATAGTATATAATCTTTTAAATTAAATTTACTATTTTATGTGTGATTATGTACTGATTTTTATTATTATACAACTCTTACATGGCTTTTAATGGGCGAAGAGCTGGACGAAGAAAATGGGTTTGAGAACAGGGAAAACTTATTATTGCCTCCATTACGTCATGTTTTGGTTTTTGGCATTTTGATTTACTATTGATTTTATTTGTTTACCAATTAATATTTCATGTTTTACATGCATATTCATTTTTATATGGGAGGAGATGTTGGAGAAAATAAAGAGCCTATTGCAACCCAAACTATATCTTTATTTGTGAAGCCTACTATAGTTTCATCTGTCTTAGTTGGTGCACATTTTGGTTTGCCAAACTATTATAATCTCCATGTAGATTTAGTATTGATTTATTTGTTTGTCAACACATATTTGGTGCTTATATGCATATTTATTTCTATATACAAAGCTTATTACTACCTCAACTATATCTCCATAAGTGGAGCCTATTACAGTCCCATCTTCATCAGTTGGCACACATTCTAATTTGCCAACTATCATGATTTGTATTAAGATTTATGGCTGAGTCTGTTTTTAAATGATGATATTTATTATGATGTTAGATCTATTTGATTCTCTTTTAGTTGATGTAATGGCTTTTGTTTTTTACGTTAGCCATTGATGACATATTTGTCAATTCATGACTATATTATTAGATGTGGATGTACCTAAAGGTTTTAATGTACGTAGGAGTACTTATGGGCAAGGTGCTCGAAAGGCTAAGAGACATGCTAAAGGAAGATTGACCATGGAGTTCAATTGTACTTTTATGCAAGCTATTTATGATAATGCAGAGATGTTTAACAATAAAATTGGATACATCTATGTAAGTATTGTAGCTTTGAATACAAGGAATGGAGGTTTGTACCTTTGACAATTAGGGCACCACTTTGTGACAAACTTCTTGTAAGTAAATCATGATGTTATTACTTTGTATATTTATATATTTTCTTATTCCAAACATATAAGAGTTTTTTTTGTAGACTATTTTTGATATCAACGTTGAGGAAAAAAAGTCCAAAAAGTAATCTATAGAAAAATGTAGTGAGCTTGTAGAGGCCACAAGTATAAGCTACATGGTTACTTCAAAAAAATTAGAGGAGCGAAGGATCCAATTAATGCTAGGAATAACGGTCATGACGAAGTCAACCAAGAGGATTGGGATTACCTTTGTGATCTTTGGGCAAATATTATTTTTTTAGTAATTCTCATAATTTTTTTTCATGATTTATTTTTCTTATTAATTAGAATGTATATTTGTTAATGAATTATTAATTTTTAAAGGAATAATCAAAGAAGAATGCTAACTCTCGTGCAAAATGAAACCTAGAATCTAGAAATGGTATCTTTGAAATTAGAATTTCAAACACGATTGGTCATCTCTAGAGTTAGAGGTTACATATGTAAGTATATTTTCAATAGAAATTATATTAAGTTTAATGTGCTAATATCAAGTATATAGCATTGTTTTGAAATGCTATAACATGTAATATATGTTATTTAAGAGATGATTAAATGATGCTTTATGTCTATGGCATTAGATATGTAGATAATATATTTCTGTAAGATGAAATGTGTTTTGAATTGTGAGATAATTTAAATGATATTTGTGTATTGATCTAGAAGATGATTTAAATGATACTTCATGTCAGTGACATTAAATTTATAGATGTAATTATTAGAAAGTGTATAATGTATATTGCTATGGAAATTTTATAACATGTAATATGTGTAGGTTTGGAAGATAATTTAAATATACTTCATGTCCATGATATTGAATTTATGGTTGTAGTTATTGTTAAGTATATAAAATTGTTAGAAAATATTATAACATGGAATGTTTTTGATTGGTTAAACCTCTTAGTGTTTTGAATTTATAGGAAAAAGATCTCACTGAAAATCTGTAAGTTGCTTGCTTGCTTGATATTTGTGTAGTCTTTGTCTCAAATTTAATTTTTGAATTACACATTTTTCTATGTGAACAAATGATGTAATTAAGGCAAGATAATCCTCTAGATAAAGATATCATAAAGAATGTCCTTAGACGACAATTTGTCTTATTGTTTGGTTGGTGATGATATGCATTTCTAGGACAACATGCGGTAATGAACAATTAAGTCATCTTACCTATAATCAATTACTTGAAGATTTGAATCACTGTAAGTCATAAGCAAAAGAGCTTCAGGGAAATGTAAACATTCTACGACAAGTATTGATTGAGAAGAATCTTATGCCTCATCCATGTATTCCACATGTACCATCAAATCATATTTCAAGACGATCCCATCTTAATCCATCTCGCTTAGGCACATTTGGCTCTAGTCCTTCCCTTTATTCTAATGAGCAAGAGTTTGGTGATGAGATTTAATAATATATGTTTGAAGTACTACCTAGGTTACTTTATGACTTTATAACCATTTTATGATTTATGATGTTTTTAATTGTTTTCCTTTATATACATTTGAACTTTATATATTTTTCTAATGAGCAAGAGTTTAATGCATTTTTCTTTATATATTTTTTTATCCACATATATTAAAATTTTTTATTCTTTTATCCATATATAATATTTTTTTGCCCACGCATAAAATTTTTTTTGTTACATTATTACCCATACATAAGCTTAAATTTACCTACACTTTACCATTTATACACATCATGCCACATCTTTAGCCATGTCAACATCAAATGTTAGTGGCCATATCGACGGCTACATCAACAATTACATCATCAATCACATCATCAGTTAATGGGTACTAGATCAATAGCCCTATCATCAGCCACATTTGTAGTTGCATGATAAACTACAACATTATTTTAAAATTTTGACATAAAGATGCCTAAAAAAAAATTATACATATATGTGTGAGTAATAAATTAAGCTTTAGCCACACATAAATTTATGTGTAGGTAAAAAGTATTCTCTAACCCTTTTTTATTCACATATGTTGACATTTACATTACGTGTAAGTAAATATGCGCAAATAAATATCATAGTAAACACATAATATAGTTTTTACTCACATTTATGTGAGTGGACAAATCTCTCAAATTTTTTTAGTATTATATAAACATTCATTTGATACAAAAGTATCTATATTTCAAAAGAAAAAACATTATATATATATGAGAGTGATTTAAAGAGTAGAAACTATTAATTGAACATAAAGAGTTAGTACTTGATTGACTATACTAAATTTTTTAGAATGTATTTAGATTTCAAAATATAATTATATATATGTATACAATATCATGTAATTGAAAAAATAATAACTTAATATAAAGAACTAAATACATAATTTAAAGTAACATTTGATTGATACTAAGGTACTTGTATTTAAAAAGATATCATATCTATATATGTAATTTAAAGGTAGGAAATATAAATTGAACATAAAATACTTTTTTTAAGGAAATCAATGAAATATAAACTATTAATACTTAATTTATGATGACTTTTTTATTTGACGCAGAGGAATATGTATTTCAAAATAGCATTACCACACATTTAAATTAATTTTAAGAGAAAAAATAATATTAAACAATTAATGCTAATTTGAAGTAACATTTTTTTTTTGTTAGTTTGATACAAAACTATTTGTATTTCAAATAACAATATTATCCATTATTGTTAGATTTTTAAATAATTTTTCAAAAAACTTTAACTAATTAATTTAAAAATAACTTAAAAATAATTTTTATGTGATTCAATAATTATTTACATTGATAAAATAATCAAATAAGTTATATAAATTATAAACTCTAATAGGAGCTAAACAAATAAAAAATCTCTTGTCAATTACTTGTAAAATCAGTTTGATCAACTGGCATCATTCATCTTGATTGTTTGTTGCCTTTTTATTTTTATTTTTTTGAGCAACTTAAGTGCAAGAGAAAACTCCAAAAAATAATCAACAAAGGATTAGTACTACAATCATCCACCAGATTCTTTTCCTCCCAGATAATCGCAGGCTTGTGCTTCAACTTTGTACCTAAGACATAGAATTAACCATATTAATCTAACAAAAATTATTACCAAAAATAATTAAAATTGTAAATTACATGAGAGTCCATATCTTCGGTTTTCTCTGATGCATCAATCAACATCCAAATATAAAAGAAAAAAAGATAAATAACACGATACCAAAATTTTTCTCTTTTTAATTTCTCCCCGAAACCTTGAAATTGAAGGGAAAACCAACCGTGTCTCTAACAATTACTTAAACTAACAAGTTATATCTCTAAAAGCATATATATAAAATCTTAAGTTAATTTTATAATTTCATTTTAGAATTGAGTACTTGATAATCATATAATATCTTCTCTTAATTTGTTCTTGTTTCATAAGTATAATTTTGTTTTCTAGTAATCATTTTTTGTGTGCAATTATCCACCATATTAAAAGATGATCATTATTTATTTATCATTTGGAAACATTAATTGATAACAATAATTTTTCTTTATTATTATTTTTTATTAAAAAACTTTGACTTGTATAGTTTAATATCTTCTATTTAGCAATATCATATAGTAATTTGCAAATAAAATGCATCAATCAAGATACTAACACTTTGTCCTTGAGAATTAAATATGAATACCTTGCATTAAAGAGTCCTACCACAATTAACCATACATATATTGATTGCTTCCGCTAGTGACCTATGGTAAAGCAAATACACCTTTGATATACTGCTTATATAATAAATAAATAAAAAGATATATGGTCCACAAAATTTTGTCCGTCCAATCTATTTAGGATTTTAAAAATATTTAAAATTTTAAAAATTAAATAATATAGATTAATATATTATTCACATTTGATTGGATGTAAAATTTTTATCTTTAATTCTTAAGTAAATTAATAACAATCTTGTGTTTAGTTCACCAACAAAATCTTCAATTATCATTGATTTTTAATATCTCTATTATTAAACACATCAATATTATGATTTGGTTTATTTTAGTTTCGTTTCATAAATTACATATTAATAAAACACATTTAAATAAATATAATTTTTTTTTTCATTTTGCATTATACTCTACATTAAAAAAAGAAAGAGCAAAGAGAATGTGCTAAGTTTTGTCAAAAAAGTAAAAGAAGTAAATATTTTTTTAATTGATTGAAAATAACTTTATTTTTCCAATGAGAATACCAACGGACATGAATCTTGAATCTTCACATGTCTAATTGTTCATCATATCCTAAACAAATGTAGGAAATTTTAATTTTTTAAAAATAATATAAAATTGGGTCAATTAAAAATCTCAAAGTATCTCATGAATTAAATACCATCTATTAGTTTAAATATAAATGCATTTATAATATGTGCATCTTAATATTAGATATCTCACTTTTCATGGAAGAATATAATATATTAAATTTTTAAGTTTGATTGACAATCAAAACTTTTAAATGCTCAGAACATGATTGCTTGCCGTAATTCACAAAACAATAAGTATATCATCTTAAGATGATTCATCATATTCTATTAATATTTTTATTAAAATTAAATTAGTGAAAAAAATTAATTGAAGTTTCTATTATGAACATTAGATTTTAGCATAGCACATAGTATGAAAAAAATTATTTTTGGTGAATACAAAAGTTTTTTTAGTGGAATTAATATAAAAAATCTATTATTGTTACAAATTTCTTAGTTTTTTAAAGTTACAACATGTACCATATAATTTTTAAAAAGTGAAATTTGAGATTTTGATTTCAATAATCACAAATTTAATCAATTAAATGTAGATAATAAAGCATAATAATTTTGAAAAGAAAAGTATTTTGATATGTATTTGAAACACTTATAAGTTTGATTATGAAAGAATTTCAATTTTCATAGAAGTGAATGAATTTAAGAAAAACTTTAATTTTAAAATTTTATAAAGCATTAGAGAAAATAAGGTTTTTTCTTAAAAAAAAAGATAAAAGGAAAGAAAAACCCAAATATTCTCATCTAACCTTTAGGTTAATAATAAAAAAAAAGCTATGTAAATAATATTAATTTGGATAACCCTTAACACTGCGAAATATTTTGATTGTGATAGTTTCTCAAGCAACATATCTTTGTTACTTACCTTTCCAGAGCCGAATAATTCTTATACTTGTTTTTAAAATGATAAAATTATTAGATTCTCGATATTACATTATGATTATAACATAATGTAGAGATGTTAATTAAACATGGACACATAATACTTAATTTATACTAACTTTTAATTTGAGAGAGACATTTTTATATATCAAACTATTATATTATATGTATATTTTAAGGAGGGAAAACTACTAATTAAACATAAATAACTAATACTTAATTTAGAGAAACTTTTATTTGATACAAATGTATTCATATTTCAAAATATCATTTTATATATATTTATATATGAAATTTAAAGAGTAGAAAATTAAAAATAAAGAGTTAATACTTCATTTAAATACTCACTTTTTTATAATGTATTTAAATTTCAAAATATTATTATATAAATATATATACATATGTGTGCATATGAAATATAATGCACTTAAAAGAAGAGTAACTATTAATTCAGTGTAAAGAAACTAAATGCTTAATTTAGAACATTTAACATTTTATCGATATAAATATCTTTTTATTTAAAATAATACTACATACATACATGGATACATACATACATATATATATATATATATATATATATTGAATATAAATTACTAAGTCTTAATTTACAGTGACTTTTTTTTTAATACAAAATAGTATGTATTGCAAAATAGCATTAGACAAACACAAATCTGCTTTGTAATTTAAATGGGAAAAAACTATTATTAAATAATTAATACTTAATTTAAAGTAATTTTTCAGTTCGATACCAAAGCATTTGCATTTCAGATATCAACATATATCATTGTAACAATTTTTAATATTTTTAAATTAATTAAATTAAATTAGTAAAAATAATCTTCAGTTGATTCAACAATTTTTTCCTTTCACAAAGTAATCTAATAAATTAGATAAATTATAAGCACTAATAAGATTAAATAAATGATTTCTTGTTAACTTTGTTGTTATAATATAAAATCAAATTGATGAACTCTTTTGCCAGCATCATTCATTTGGTCATTGTCTACTTTTTTTCTCTTCTTACTATGCAATTGAGTTTTACAAGCATCTCAGGCTTTTGCAAGAACCGGATTTGTCCACAATTGTTTGCCATTGATCTCAAAATAACACTTATACATCTTCCCCTTTTAATTTGTAATCCACGATACATGTTTAAAGGGGTTTGCAATAAGATCAGATTTAAATTTCAATATCTAAGTCAAGTTGGGTAAAATTTGAGTTTTGATCTCTCCAAACTTGTTATGAGAACTCATTTATATATTTTGATTACATTGTATTAATATACTAAACTTTTAATTTTCAATTTGATTACGTTGAAATTTTAATTCAGATTTGATTATATTAAACTTTTAATTTTGAATTTCAAAATTTTATTATTAAATTTATCTTTATGTTATTAATAAAATAATATATGTTTTTTATTTTATTAATGTTTTTAAATTTTTTTAAAATTTAATTTTACGAAATTAATAAATCAATCAATATACAATGGGCAAGTAATTATTATTTTATTAAAATTTATAAATAAATAATATACAAGCAATTATAAACAAATTTAAGATGAATTCACATTTTAAAATTAATTTTTTAAATGAGTTTAAAATAGATTCAAATATGAAATTCTTTAAATAGACGGTATCTTCTTACCCGTTCCATCCTAATAAAAATTGCTCTCATACACAATGGTTCATGGATTCCATAAGAAATAAAATTTCTTTTTTAATTTGGGATTTAACCGCTGTTTCCTTTTCCAACTTTCTTGATGGACAAGATTGCCAAACACAATCAAAGTTTTTTTTCTCTTTTTGTTTTCATTTATTTTCTTATTTACTTTTTAAAGTTGAAGAATTTTTTTATTTTTTAATTTTTATAAACTGTGATATCTCCTACATATTATCAAGTAAATCTTGATGTTCAAAAAATTACAAATAAACAATAAATTATCATTTTGGATCTAGATATTTTAATGATAATAAACAAATTGTAACTACTAATGTTTAACCATATTTGTGCAAGCTCTCTTTCTCAATTACATAATAATCATAGCTATAAAACAAGCTAGTAACAAGTATCGTAATGGAAGAATTTGGTGAACTAAAAGCTACTTCAATTATGTAAAAATCAAAGAATAATAAATGAAAACAAGATGTAAACTTCATAGGTAAAAGTTATGTAACATCCTAATTTACTCGAGATAAATGATTTAGTTACATGCACACATATTTTTGTTTTTTGTTATTTTTCAAATGAAAAGTTTTTATAATAGCCAAATTAGTTCCTTCAAATGAATTGTAAGGTGAATTAAACTTAGGAGAAGGGAAAATTGAATGTGAGTAAGAATTTTTGAATTAAACTTAGGACAAGGAAAAATTGAATGTGAGTAAGAATTTTTTTCTTTTTAGGCACTAAATAAATGACTAAAAGGGATAAAATTAAGTTTAATATGTTGTTTAATTTGAATGTCTCACTAAAACAAAAGTTCCAGATAACATTGTGCCTAAATTGGACGTTTGTATTTATCAATTAGGATGTCAAATTTCTCATAAATTTGAATTTTTTGTAATTGCTAATGATTTGAAATTTTGAATTATAGAGGTAGATGTTCAAATTCATGTCATAAAATAAACCAAAAAAACATGTTCCAAACCTAATTTTTAAATTAAAGTATTAATGGATGTTTGAGATACTCTTACACTATTTTTTATGATAAAAAAAACTTACATAGCCATTAAGACTTAAAAATCTCATCTTACTCATTTCATTACATTTTTATTTCATCTAGAAATAAATTTAGAAATGTCATAAAAACTTCATTTGTGTTTACAACTAGTCTTATGAGAGGGTTTTTACTTTTCTTGTAAAATATTCTTTGAAAGGATCATTGTAGTAAGGTGCAAGAATTGATTAGTGAGAAAATCTTGATAGGTGTTACAAAATATTATAATCCTATTATTAGTAAAAAAAATCTTTAAATTAATATTAGCATGAAGGTATGAACGTAATTGGAGTTATGAAACCATGTAAAAAAATCTTTAAGTTTGCTCTTTTTATTCTCTTTATGTTAAACAATTTTATTACTTGTATATTTGCTTGAGAAAATGATAAAACTACATCTGATAGTTAATTAAATTATAATTTCTTCAAAATCTCAATTAACCCTTTATTTAGATACCACATTTGGGACAACATTTGTTTCAATTCATGTGATATCTTCTTTAAAACATATAGTTAGAAGAATTCGAGTCCTTAAAAATAATTGGGGTTATTTTACCTAAGATTCTTCATTAAGAAATCCACTAAAAAAATAACATCCATGTGAAATATTTTAAAATCTATTGAAATTGCTAGAAGAGGTAATCAAATGCTTTCACTTTTTTGCTATTTAATTTTTCTTTTTTCAAATAATATATTTTCTCCTAATACATTTGTTAAGTTATTTCTATTTCAAATAAGAAATTCTTTTAATTCCATATCTTGTATGGTTTCATATTTCATTCAATTCATCTATTGAACAAAATAAAATGTTAAGAATCTCTAGCATAATCACATGAGTAAAAGAGATTAAATCAAGGGTTGTAGTATACTTTGAGTTGTGACATCTCCTATAACATATTACTTAAGCCCATTTTTTATATAGATTTATGAATATCTAAGTCATGAATATCTCTATTAGTATTTATTGATAAACAAATTTTTCTACACATTTTTGGTGAGATCCTTATATGAATTGAATAATATTGGATCAAACTAATTTTATTAAGTTATTATTGTTTAGCTTATGATGCTTCCAAACAATGGTGTGCCTCGTGTGAGAGATAGAAACATGTGGGATGTTATTGATAGAATGGTTTAAAGTTGGTGAAGAAAACTTTTAAAAAGGAGTACTCATTGTTAAATAGTCAGAGGAGGCTTCGATGATTAAGTTAATAACTATTTAAGTAACATAAAAATAAGGTGGACTTAAGTATAACTTTCTACAAGTGTTACTTGTCCATTTTACCAAGGTAGCTTTGTAACTCGTAATTGTCCTTTTTGATCTTCACTTACCTTTTATCCTTGAAGCTTAGCATACTAGTATGACAAGGTTATTTTTTACACGATCTGCATATTTTGGGGCACTAGTGGTCCCTTTGATGCAAAATATTACTCCTTAGTTGTCGATCTTTTCAAGTTCAAATTATTGATTGTGCCAAAACTTATATTTAGTTATATCTAAACTCACCACTTTTACAACTAAGAAGCTTTTTTGAAGTATTTTTTAAATGAAAAAGTAGAAAAATATTTATTGATTGTGAATTGAGTAAAAGTTGGTATCTAGTTATATCAAGGTCCTTTCCTATCATAGTTGAAAAAGCCTTGTTAGTCGCTTCAAGTAAGAGTGGAAGATCTTCCTTTACTTATAGTCATTAAAACACTTTCATTACTAGTTTATTTTTCACCACAATTTTTTTTCTCAGCAGAATTTCTATCATTTTGTCCTCTTAATCTTGCATATTAAATTTCAATAGCCATATAACATTTTGATTGTTTTAGTATATTAAGTTCAAAAGTTTGTGGTGCTCTTCAAGTAAAATATTTTTACTTTTCTTGATTTATCTTTTTTAGCGAGTCATATGTTATTCAATCAGTTAATATTTTTAGTCAATCAGTTAATATTTTGCCATCACTTTAAGTCCATGATGCTTATAAAACTTGACGCCTCATGGAAGAGGTACAAACATGTAAGATATTAATTTTGAAATGGTTTGAGATTGATGAAGGGGTCTTCTAAGAAAAAGAAAGTCATCATCGGTAGACTGGGAAGGCTTTAACGATCAACACAATAGCTATTTGGATAATGTAAAAGTATGGTAAAAAAATGTCTAGTTAAAGCTTATTTGAAATCTTTTTATAGAAGAGATTAATGTTTTTTTAATAACTTTGATGACTACTTCTCTACGTTGTCTACTCACTATCATCGCAATGACTTGATGACTACTTCTTTACGTTGTTTACTCACTATCATCGCAATGACTTGATGACTTAATGACTCATTTTTATTGATCATCAATTACCCTTTTATTTTTTCTAACCTAAAATACCAATGTCAGAAGACTATTTTATATCAGTGTGTGCATCCATTTGAACCTTTGACACAAAAGATCGATTTCATGATTCTTTTGAGCTTGAGCCACTATTCAAGAAGCTCTATTATTGATATTGGAGTACCTCCCTTGTTCTATGGAGCTATTTTTTTTATTGGTATTAAACTTTGATTAAAGAAAAATTTAAAAATTTCAAATATTACCTTTTATTTTTATTTTTTATAACAAAAATTAAATACTATGCATGACAAAATAAGTTATTATGAATTTGAGCTTTCTCAAAAATAGTATAAAGTGATTGATTAACTGTTTATTTATTGTTAAATTTTTATCCACAACAGTTTAAGATATCGTTATGGAATTCAAATAATTTATTGATTTAAATTCATATTAATTTTTTTAAAAAGTAAATTTTTAAAAAATTTTAATATAATATAATATAATATATATTTTATAATCTTTATTTTATTAAATTATCATATATTAATACGTTTAAAAAATTTAATATTAGTAACAAATTCTAATCCTTAGTTGTCGACGCACTGACTAACCAGGGAGCACCGGTTTTCCAAAATACGTTTTAGGTTTAGAGCTGAAATGACAATACTATCCCCAGATGGATGGTACAATGTTCAGTAGGGCCCAGAAGTGAAAACCTGCTAGTGGAAAACTGACTTGCCTATGCTTGAGTGACGTCAGCTCTTGGGTGGGAATTGCGTGTGGCAGGTGGGGCCCAGCTGCGGGGCACGAGAGGCTTCAAGAGTCCCGCTCTAAAAGCGAACACTCTACTGAGACGACTGTCTCTGGAGCCAGTTATACCCTGGAGAGAGAAACTAAACAAAAACAGGAAACAGAGCTCGCACAGTGAGACACATGATCAGAGAGTAGAGAGTTCCGAAGCTGGAAAATTCAACAGTTTATTATTTATTCAAGAATTCAGTGCTGAGTAAGAATCAAAATCTTCGTCCTTATGTTTTTCTAGTCATTAATTTTTTTATACTCTTTCCCTTTTTTTTTTTTTTTTTTGATCCGTTTTAGTGTTGAATATTTATGTTGGGAAACAAGGCTGACGAAATTCTCCTTAATTTTTTGGCCATTGAATGGCGATAATTGATATATATGGTAATAAGACATGTGTTTTTGCTGGTTTAAGACCTTTCAATGATTCGGTTCTCTTGTTTCAGTCGTTGTCGCTGTTCGTCTCTGTGGCACAGACCAAGCGAGATAGAGGATCTATGTCGTCTGGGTTTGATCTGTTGATCACTGGAGCTTTGGAGAAGCTCCGGTTTTCGTCTCTCATCAGTGTCTTTTTTCTCTTCTTCTGCTCTCCGGTTGGATTTAACAAGCAGTTTAGGTCTCTGCAACAGAGCAGCAAGCAGATTTTGTCCACTTATTTGCCATTAAGCTCAAAAAGGTGCTCCTAGATCTTTTCAGTTGAAATCTCATGTATGATACAATTTGTTTATGCAATTATTTGTGATTGGTAATTGGGTTTTAATGGGTTGTGGGTTTAGATAAATATATAAGAAAAATCTTAAATTTTATCCGTATTTTAATTTAAACTTCTTTATTCTAGTTGAATTTGAACTTTTATTCCAATGCTCATGTAAATTTAAATATTTTTATTAAAATAACTTTAAAATAAAATAAAATAAAATTTATTTTTTATATTTTATTTATTTATATTAAGTTTTTATTCATACATGAAACTGTTAAATTAAAAATTTTAATAAAAATGTAAATCTTAAATAAATATATATTTTTTTTCAATTTGAAATCATGAATAAGATACTTATTTTTTTGATATAATTAATTCATAATTTTAAATAAATATTTTTAATATTTTAAACTTTAATTTAAATATTCACAATTTTTTAAAATTTTGATAGAATTCAAATTGAATGAAATTAGATAGACAAGGTTTAAATTGAAATTGACTTATTTTTGTATTAAAATTTGAATTTATTGTTGTGTTCAACTTTCAATTTTCTACCTTTCCGAATTTTACAATAAAAAAATCTGTTTTAATTTGGTGTTTAATGATTTTTTCCTTTTCTAATTTTTTTTATACACAGTCAAAGATTTTCTTCCCATTTTGTTCTTTATTTATTTTCCTTTATTTATTTTTTCCTTTGTGTGGGATTGAAGGGATTATCCTTTCCTTTTCTTTTTCTGTTTCAAATAAATTTAAAATTTCAAAAACAAAATTTGAGTATGTAAGTGAATGCAGAATGAAGGAAGACAAACCAAAAAGAGAAGAGAAATTACACTCAGTGAGGAGAATTCGCGTAATTTACCATGATCCTGATGCAACGGATTCTTCCAGCGATGATGAAAAACCATGTGAGTGGAATAGGAGCCGATTGGCGGGCACTAAGCGTTTCCTTACAGAGATTTGTATCCCAAGTTTGTGGCATAAATCACGTGAAGAGTATTCTCCACAAGTGAATGTAACCGAAGGAAAAAAAATAGCTGATGCTAAGGTTGGTCCCAAGAAGAAAATTCGAAGATCATCTACCATGTTCAAAGGTGTCCGAAGAAGACCATGGGGAAAGTATGCAGCAGAGATCAGAAACCCCTTTGAAAAAACTCGGGTATGGCTTGGTACTTATAATACAGCTGAGGAGGCTGCACTTGCTTATCAGAGAAAGAAACGTGAGTTTGATATCATGTTTGAGTTGCAGAAAAATAAGAAATCATCAGTTGATTCAGTGGCTGCACCAGAAGATTCCAAAGACTCGTCTCTTTGTGGATCACCGTCGTCTGTACTTGACCTATCTGCTCCAGCTTCACTTGGTAGTGGAAATGACAGTGTGAAGAATGCTAGCAAGCAAAGCAATAGGAAGAGAATTAAGAAAGAATGGGATGTGGAGAAAGTGAAGCATGTTACAAAGCAAAGCAATGGGGAGAGAAGTGAGGAAGAAAGCAAATCGGAGAAGGTGAAGAATGTTATGAAGCAAAGCAAATGGGAGAGAGCTGAGAAAGAATGCAATGGGGAGAAAGGGTTGAAGATCTGTGAGGAGGAGAAACTTGTTAAAGAGTGCTTTGTGAAGGATGTGGATACACAATGGCATGAGGAAGATCAATCCATCTCTGGTCTATTGGAGGAGCCATTGATATCAGAATCAATTCATGATATTTGTGGGGAGGCACTGATGTCTCCATCCTTTGATAAGGAGTGGCTATATGGTACTGATAATTCTTTCTGCTGTGAGAATGACTGGGGGCAGTATTTCCAATGCATTGACTGCCTTGACTGCCAGGACATGGAAGGCTTTTCCATGTATGAAGATGGCAAGGTGATCAACCTTCCCATTTCAGAACTTGACGAAGAGGCATTTGATTGGGTTGATGGGTTGATGAAATTCTGAACTTAACCTGTCAGTAAGTTTTTGCAAGTAGCTATCCATAAAATCATTTTCCTGTGTATGTAGCATATAGAAGAAAAAAAAATTATTTATTACAGAAACAGGGAGTTTATCTGCCCTTTGGAGAGCTTCATTAAATCTATTAATTACAACAGAGTACCCATTTTTCGCTCTATTAAGAATCTGAAATTTGTCAGATAAAGCGTGACAGGTGTCAAGTCTTTGATAGTTCAAGTTTGTTGCATTTTACGTTTGGCATCCCCTTTTAGATTCTGGGGAAGAAGGATTCTTTCCCTCTTTCTTCCTTGTCTTTATTTCGGCTGAATTTCTGGGGGAAATTCATCGTATCTATATGAAAATGCCTGCTGAACTCTCTTCTTGTTCATAGTGACGCAAGCCCACTAGCAAGACAATAGCTGCTGAGAAAATGTTCTGTTCTGTGCTGCAAGTAAATTCTTTTAGCAGTAAAGGCGGCTGCAGAAGATAAATCATTTTAATGCTTTGAAATCATTCTATACTTACCATTGAAGGCCATCACTTTTGGGTTGCAACAGTGATAAGGACATGGCACTTAAACATGACTATACCACATGATTCTTCTGGTTTTTGGATATTTGATAGAACAAAACAAATCACTCTCAAAAGTGAAAAAGAAAGCTGAAAGCAGAGAGCAAGATAGCCGCCTTAATCATGTAAGTAAGATCCTATACATGGCCCCCTCCCAGCTATTTGGTGCCACGCTCACCTACTTCGGCGTTTCATTCACGAGTTGATCCCGTGAGGATCACGAAAATAAAAATCAAACCCTGGCCCAGATTTACTGTTTACATCTTTAACTTTTTGTCAAGAAGGATCTTCGCACTTTGATGATCCGACTTCAACACTATGGATTTCTAACATCAAAACTCACCTTCTGAGTTATGAACAGGTTGAAATAGTCATAGGATCCTCTAGAACCATTATATTAAAAAGAAGATACAAAAGAACCACCTCGTGTAGAAAAAGGAGAAGACCAAAGGAGACAATTTATGGAGATAATAGCTAAAAAACAAGCCAAGGTCAATTTCATGAAAATGATGTGGTAGCCATCCGCAGGCCACTAGCAAGAAGAAGAGCTTCTGCTATTTGAGTAGCCACTCACATTCCTTATGTACAAAACCAACTGAAACAGCCTGACTTTTCATATCAACTGTTTGTTTCACGATCTCCACTAGCCTTTCTAAACCAGACAGCATATGAATTCTTGGGTTCTTCTTCCTACTTTTCTCAAATCAAAGGACAATCTCTCACCATACCTAGAAGACTTTTTGCAAACCAAAAAGATGACTCACATTATGAAACAACTATTAATTTGACTAGTACGTAGTAATTAATAATGAGGTTAGGTGAAAGTTCATTACCTGGTCCCCACCATTAATGAGGGTTCCACTAAGTCAGTCTCCATGACCTACAACACTGGCAAGCATAAACCCAAACAGCAAACCTCTATTTCCACTTGCATTTTTTGTTGTTTTATCTTAAAAAAATAAAATCTAGCAGAACAAAAGGGAGAAAGAAAGATTTGTGCAGTCCATACATTTCATGTTCTCATGGACTGTAAATTTAAAGATAAAACAAAGAGATCTTATTTCTCACTGCTTCTGTGTATTCAACTTCTATAACAAGTGCAGATCATCCTCTCACATCAGGATGCTGCATCAAAGCTGTAGCTGCTACATGTGAAACTTCCCAGTATAACTCAACCCCATTAATTTACACCTAAAAAGTAATGTACAATTCTTAGTGACTTCTCATCCCTCAGAAAACTGTCATAGACATGGCCAAGTGCAAATGGGAAGATAAGCTTGTCCTCAGCAAATATTAAGGAGAGCCAAACCTCGTTAAAATGTGGAAGTAAAAAAGCTCCGGAGGCATTGAACCCTAGGTAAAGGAATGGAGATTAAAGCCACAGTCAGGTTGTACTGCCATCATTTGCGAAGGCCAGTTCGCACACGAGAGCAAGATGATCGCTTCCCCATTCCTAGAAAGCCAACTAAAAATTAGATTACAAAAATAGAATTACACAGAATGAAAAAGAAAGAGTACCTATAGTATAACAACTTATAATGTCTGCTATGTGGATATTGCAAATTGAAAAAGGGAAAAAAACATATCCGTAACAACCTTTATTGAAAAAGGAAAAAGGGAGATTCTGTAATCCATCTTACATGCTGCATTTGGTAATTCCATGTCTTAAATCCTTGACGGACTCTCAAATTTCAAAGCCACTAGCTCCCAATTTGAAAAAGATAGTGTAAGGAAGCACATCAAGAAATCTAGGATCTACGGTGGTCAAATGCTATGTTTTCCAAAACTATTTAGAATGATTCATGCATTTGTGGCATTACGAGGAACTTAAATGATACTTCTAAGTTGTTTGATCAATCTTCATATTTAAGAAAAACATAAAGTACCTTAGTAGGGAGTCCTCCACTCCTTCTGAGAGCATCCATTGATAAGGTTTCAAGAACTCTCACAGGAAGAAGTTCCTCTGTATGCCTGTGTCAATGTCTGTAATCAATAACTAAAAACTTAGATAGGGAGACTTTCGTGCTTGTTATGAAGTGAGTAAACTACCAAATATAGTCAACCGTTCCCATAAATTTGGAGTGGTATGATGTTGCCAAGGGTTCGCCATGATTATCTCTAGTTCTACTGCTCCCCTGGAAAATGATAATCACAGTTATATCACACAAAAATAGATAAATAAATGTCAAGAACAAAATACTCTAGATTGATCTTGCTGCATTTGCTTTATAGCAACAAGTTTATCCATTGTCCCCTGAAGCAGTCAAAAACAAGAACAGATCAATATAGAAGTACAGGAAGAATAAAAATCTTACAGGAACTCCAAGATATGCACTGCAAAGCTTTAACTTGTGATGAACATGAGTGGCCACTTCACTGCCAGTTGCAAGTCTTAATTCTTCATCACTCCATGTCGGCATCAACTGTCTGGAGATAGAAGTGCAGCCACTGCACTCATCAGACATCAACCAGTTAGTAAATATAATCAACGAGGCAACTGAAGCCAAGAGAGAACTTATATTATCTGGTTTTGTAAAGCATATTCAGTCAATTCCCAAGTTGTTTTTCTGATAACCGAGGTATCCAAGTTAGGGAAATCCCCAAGAAGTTAGGAGGAAACTTGTTGCCAAATAGGAAACTGAATCATCCATTTGAAGGATCCACAAGTAAGGTCACATAGAAATTACATCTATGAACAACATAAATTCTTCCAGTGCAATATTATCGAGGGAGGTGGCAAGAAGACTCGAAGGGCTTCAATGAGACTTCTTTTTGGGTACCACAAGGGAAGAGCACAAATACCCCTTTTAAAGTGGGAAATGGATGAGCAACCATTGGACAAAGGAGGCTTAGGCAGTAAATCGCTGATCATGTTTAACAAAGCTATGTTATGGAAGTGCTTTTGACGTTTCATGAAAGAGAAATACGAGCTTTGAAGGATAGTTATTGTTGCTAAGCATGTGATGGAGGACAACTTCATCAATATGATGCAGAGAATGACAGTTGGACCACAATGGAGCTAAGAATCAATATGGTACTGGGGTTGAAAGAGCGCTAGAAGGAGCTTGGATGACTTCTATCGATGTGTGGTTTTTTTGGTAGGCAATTGGAAAATTAATATCCTTTTGCTTTGTTGTGGAGATATGCCCTTAAAGATGCAATTTCCAATGGTCTACAGTATGGCTACAAATAAAGTGAGAGTGGATGCTTGTCTGCAATGTAAAAGATTAAAAGGTGGATGATTTGGGGAAGGTTCTTGAAGCAGCTGTATAAAGTGAGAGTGGCTGAAGGAATGGTATGCAGAGTAGATGCAAACGACTTGGACAGTGCTGATTCTTAGTGTTTCACTCTCATAAACACAACCAATTTGGGTTAGCTGTGATATTCCTTGAAGAGCCGTTTGGAAGAGCTCTGCCTAAAGTAGCCTTCTTTCTCAGGAGGCATCATAGAAAATTACTGCTAATTAGAAGAGAGCAAAATTATTGAGACTAGATGTTTTCTATACAAAGGAGAAGCCCACACTGAATCATTTTTTGTTATGGTGTCCGTGGATGAGATACTTGTGGGAGATGGCTGTGATCTTTATGGGTTAGTCATAGGTTGCAGAGGAAATGTGGAGAAGGAACTGTGGGCATGTCAACCATTATAGCCAAAGAAGACAGGAGCGCAACGAGAATGATACATCTTCCAATTTTTTGGATTGCATGGAGCTAAAGGACTAATAGATCATTGAAAGAGGAGGAGTTGCCCTATGTGCATCGGCAAAAGCAGATGGCAGAAACTACCATCCTTTTGGTTCACTGGTTTATTTTCTGATTGCAAAGTGAACTTTAGAGTAGCTTCAAATAGCTTAACTTTGTAACTAGCTTTGGCACCCCCTTGGGGCCGTTGTGGATAATACTCTTATAGTTTCTACCCAAAAAAAAAAACACACAATAAGGAAACAACAACAACAGAATCCAGTCACTTAATTCCCACTTAGATAGTCTTCCTTAACCTTGCACTAAAATTTCAACAAAGATCCTACATTCATTTCTGATTACTACATTATGGATACTGAACTTATCTGTTCATATTCAAAGGAAATAAGTGAATCACTTCAAATTTTAACGAGTTATTCTGGTTCTCAATACACACGCTAGAAATACCTAAACAATAGGAAAGGACTTTGAAAATACCTGACTGTATTATCATTTTGATATCTTATGTCTCTGCAACTTGATAGATATTCAAGCTGGCCAGAAATTTTCTTACGGTCATGCACTCGGATGTCTAACTGTTAAACAAGCAAAGAAATAAAGTGGATGAAATATAGAACCAAAAAGAAGAGATGTACAGCTAAATGGTACTGTCAACTACTTAAGTGACAGCAGAATCAGACACCAATTCCCCCAACCCCAAAAGAAACGAAAAAAAAAAGAAGAAAAAGCAACAGTCTTTGTGTGAGAGACAAAACTGACCTCAGATGAAGCCATAAACTGATATAAGGCACTCTGATCATGACATGAAGACAAATCTTAGCACCAATGATAAAGTAAAATAGGACAACATAGATATACTCGTAACTGTTCCATTAACAATTGAATCACAAGACCTCACCCGTGGAATGCTATTCAGGTCTCCAGCTAGTATCACAGGGATGCTTCCCAATTCTTCTGATAGCTTGTAAGCTTTCTCAAGAAACACTCTGATCTATGTTATTTAGCATCAAATATAAAATCAAGACATTAGCAACAAAGATGATATAAAAGCACAGCAACGTGTTCTGACTTTTCTTCTCTCTTTTTTTTTTTTTTTAACATGGAGTTGATGAGGTGGCATTGTACAAAACTCGGAGATTTTACATACAATGCAAAAGCTGCATTCACATGCCTCTGAGCCAAAGAAAAAATGAAAACAAGAAAGACAGTTGAAATTACACGCATATTCACATGAAAGGCCAACTACCCTCATCCCATATAATTTGTAACAATTATCTGACAAGACATTGCAGGAAATTTCCTCTTATTTCAATGAGATCTGAGCAATGAATACCTGTCCCAGCTTGATGTCTCCACGTTTTGGGTTGAACAACACATGTACATTTCCAACAAGTATGCTTCTATTTCGGGTGAGTGTTGCCCTACACATAAAAGCAATGAACCAGTTATAAACAACAATATGAGCTGAATGTAATCCACATATAGTATTTCCTTCAAATATATATTAATAAACTCCAAAGTTCTTCATCATGAATAAGTATTTTCTTCCCACACCTATATAGGACAATTTAAAAAAGAAAAAGCCCCCGGGGGGGATGGGGCCTTACTTTGATCTGCGCGAATATAACTCAGACTCTGATTGCTCTTGCTTCATCTGTTCAACATGAATAAGGATGAAACAACTCAGTGCACACATCCTTGAAATTACCATTATAGAGAAACAAATCGGTAACTTGGTCTCTCCCACAACAAGAAAAAAGTAAACATGCTAGAAGAAAATTCATGTAAAACTCTCAACCAATCATGTAAAACCTAAAAGCTAGCTAAGATTTAGACGACAAACATAAGCGAACCCAATAACAAAACCTTTTTCAAAAAACAAGACATACAACCTATCAAAACAAACTTAGATGATTACATAACAAGAAGGGAAGAGATACCACATTGTCATGGAAAATAATGATTCAGTTGAGCAAATTCTAAGAATTATGTACTTAACAATTAGTGTCAAATGCAAAATTATGCTAAGGGAACTTAATTTAACAATTCATGCTTTTGCTACCTAGTTTTATTCCCTTCTCCTTCCCATTATTTGTCAATTAGCTTGCTTTACATGAGACTGCAGTGGGTCTTATATAGACTCAAACCTTAACAGCATGTTTGGTTGGCAAGAATACTAATTCTTTTCCTACTTTATTCCGCATGGAATTGTTTTTCCAATGTTTTGTTCATTTTTATCACAGAATTGTAATTCTTTAAGGAATTTCTATTCCTTGAAAACCCGGAATAGCTATCCAAAGTGAACCCTCGGAATTGCTATTCCATGAAAACAAGGAATTGTTATATTTTTCTATTCCCAACGTACCCTTGATAAAATTTTTAAATTACTATCATATATCTATATATATATGTATAATAACTTTATTTTTTAAAATAATTTACTAAAAATAAAAAATATTATTATTAAAATATTAAGTAATATTAATATTAATTTTATGATATTAATATTTAAAAATAAAATATAATTATTAACATATTATTTAGTTAATATCATTTGTATAATAATAACATCTTTTTTATTTTTTAAATAATTTATCAAAAAAGAAAAAATAAAAAATATTACTTTTATTAAAATATTAATTAATTTTAAATTTAATTTTATAATATTAATATTTAAAAATAACAATAATTATTAATATATTATTTAATTAATATTATTTTTATGATAATTTATCATTATAAAATATTTATTAATTAATATTATTTTAATAAAAATTAATTAAATTATAATTAATTTAATTAAAGGATATACTAGTCTTTTAAACTTGTTTCGATTACTTTCCTAACTTATTCTTTGATAAACCAAACATATGAAAATGAATTCATACTCTATTCAATTCCAATAAACCAAACATAATAATACTTATTCTTTTCTATTCCTTCTCTTTTCTATTCCCAAGGAATACCTTTTCTATTCATTCTCTATTCTATTCCACGAACCAAACATGCCATAATATATCAACTACTGGGAAGCCTTAAACATCGTAACACTAATCCCCAGGAGACACATAGCTCACAACTATATCATTGAAGTCAAACTTACTACAATGAGAAATATATTAATATTCTTCCTGATTGAGAATAACAGTTTAACCACTTCATTGGATCAAAGACTATGCCAACGAACTACTCAAATTACTCAGCGTCTCCGGGAGTAAGCAAACAAAGATATATATATATATATAGGAAAGGAAGATTAACAAAAGTAAATTGAGCCCATGAATTACCTTTAAAACACAAAGTTGCGCAACATTATCACGAAGGCCAAAATGCTGGAACTCTATATTTTCTTCACATAAAAGTGTAAATCTGTGATCAGAATGAACCTAGATAATAAATAAATCTTGGAAAGGAGGAATATTAAATTAAAAAATAACATTAAAAATTGAACCAAGTGCAACCATGACTGCAATGACGAGCCCACATCTAGAAAATAATTAAGGGCATGTTAATATTAAAGAAAGATGGTTGAATGGGTAAGGTCCATGTTCTATAATAGTTCCTCCAGGAAATTGCCAGGAACAAAGGAACTGCAAATATAATTTAATACTTTTTTTCCCTGTTTAATGAGCGCAGAAAAGGCCCACTAAGGAGCAAGAAAGCATCATTACATGCAAGAAGACAGTCTTCAACTTTAGAAATTATAGTAAAGTAAAAGGAATTTAAATTTCCAAAGGACATGAAAACCTTACTGTTTGTCTTTCCAGAATATAGCACAACCATCACATGCTTCACCACTGCGACCCTGGGATTGATGGTAAGTACATAACATGGTTAGCAAAAGACCACTTAATATTACCCACCTAAGTGCCTCCACCTCCTCAAATAAAAAGAAAAGAAACCTAAAAGGAAGCTACAGAAGATCATTGTAAGTTGTTTGACTACAAGCAGGTAGATGCATAGCATACTTAAAATACCTTGTAAACACCTCTAAAGCCATCTTTCTGAAGAAGATCATCTAAATCTTTAAAGCGGTCAACCTCCTGCAGCCATAAGTATAATTAGCGAGACAACAACTCAAGAAATATCTGCCTAGATTTTAAAGACCCTTACTAACAAGAGGAAAAATAAAATGCAGAACAGAGTAAGCTTTAGACCTTTTGTCTCCCTGAGAATGACTAGAATCGCTTAACATGATAATATGCAACTTTAAGAACAGTACAAACACCAGCAATCTTGACTAACTGTCATTCGATTGAACTTTGTCAGCCTAGAGCTACTGATAGACTTGTTCTTTTCTAGTGAGACTGAAGCTGGGAAATATTTTCCTAGCATGTCTAACACCAAGTCCCTATTAATAAAAGTTTCTGCTCCACCTTTGAAGGACAAGACTCGTTCAAAGATATTTTGACAATCATAAACACCTTTTAGCACAAAAATATGGATTTGCTCCATCAATATATCAAAATAGGACTGTACACCCTCCCTACTACCAACTTTTGGAGCTGCCTGACTCACACACGATGCTGAACTATGCCCGTCAAATTCAATGAAAAATAACTCGTTTCAACTAATTGTTCTACTTCAGAACATAGTCAAGGAAAAAACCAACTTCAAAACCCTGACAGCAACATAGGTTCTGCCTCCATTCGCCAGTAAGTCTGCTGTCAATGACTTAATAACAGCTATCTGTAACTTTCTCATGAAACTCGCTCAACCCCTTTTTAAAAAAAAATAAAATAAGAAGCTATTAGAAAATATAAACTAATTCAAAACTTAATAAGATAAACATCCCTGCACACTACAATTGGTAAACTTTTTCACTTGATAACTTTTGACGGAAGTATCACCTGAAGAAATTAGCTGAGCTAATACCCATATATATGACGCATCTAGACATACTAAACAGATCCCAATCAAAAAAGAACGTAAAACAGTTGCTATCCCTTTCCTGAATAATTGAGGTCATGAATGAGAGAGAACATGAAAGCTAGACATTGCAAAGGAGGACATGGGAATCATACTCAAGATAAGCCCTTTCCTCCACATGCAAGCCCATTGAAATCCTTGATCTAATTTATCTCCGACATGCTAGGCAATCCTAATCAGACTTTCAAAACTTGCCTGAAAACACAGAATGCTCGCATTGTAATGATTGATCTCCTTACATATGAGGTGTTTCCGCCAATCCCACTCTAAGAATTTGGCTGGTACATTAAAATATAGGTCTGGATGGTTTGATGCATTTTCAACACCAAGTATATTATATGAAACAACCACAACTCTATCTGCAGAACAAACAAGAAGATTAAAACAGAGCAAAGGCATAAAAAATATGTTAAATAGTCTTAAAATATAGAAGAGAATAAAAGTGTAAATTTTAAATGATTGAAGAACACACTCATAAACACCCTTCTGAAGCATCAAAGAAAACTTTTTATAAGTCCAATTAATAGATATAGGCATCTGCCTCTTCACCAAAGACTTTCGAGCACATATTAATTAATGCTTCCTCACTTATAATGATGACTAATGTTATTTCAGGAAAATTACAGAAACGTGACAAGTTTAGTGTTTATGATCGTGGCAAACTTTGTCTTGCAAATAAGATTAGAAAGCAAGACATTCCTTTTGCAATGGAGGATATGATTAAGATTTATGCTTTCATCAATCAGCTTAAACCTGTGCTTCTATGATAGGTACCATTTTATATTGTAACAAGAAGCAAAAACAACCTACACATAAACTTTCCATTAAAAAGTTACCTTTTTGAGTCTCCATTGGATGGTGAAAATGGACATTGTTTCGATTTTGTGCGAAGTTCAAATCTCTCAACATCTTGATTAACAAAAGTAATGTTATAACAATCATGGCATGGCATGTTAGATGGGAAGTCAACATTTCACCTTTCATTACCTTGCATCTTATTGGTAAAGCAACAAATGAGAACACATCCTACTCCAAGCAAGATAATAGAACTTATCCACTTAAGGAAAAAAGGAAAGGTAGAAGATACCAAGCCACTGTGTGCACCATTGCAAATTTGAGTTTCGGTTGAGCTATCAATTTTATGAAGATTCAAGCAGTAATATGTTCGGTAGACCAAAGGTTACACAAGTACATCATTGACCAAACTAGAACTCTTAACGGACTAATTTAAATATTGTCTAAGAAGTCATATTTAGTTGCCAATATTTCCTGTCCATAAGATGGACTTAAGGGAGGAAAAGCTCTTGCTTCTAGGTTAGTAACTGTGACTGACTGTCAAATGCAATCAAGCAGTGCACAGGATCTAAACCATCAATCAAGTAAAATTGACTGCAATCACCCCTTCATAGCAACATGCATTTAAAGTTCAAATTTCAAATTTGGTCAGAACACATAGGAGTGTGGGAAAGGGAAAGTTATTTTACAAGTTAACTGATTATATTATCAACAAAAGGTAGAAGAACCGAAACTCACTTACCATCCAGTAGTGCCTATTAGAAAGAAGCACAAACACATAAACAGTCACACATTTACATGCTAACCCCCGTTGATTTCATGGTGAATATGCTGCCAATGTATATAAGTATAAGATCATCAATTATGAAAGTATACATATCTATGCTAAATTTGATACCTCTGAGATTTGAGCTATCCCGGGAAGAAGTGATCCACTTGCGATAAAAGTTAGCAGAATCCCAATTCCTTCTCTTTTGCCTCCGACGCCTTCCAGAGGAGGAGAAAGTATCACGGAGGGGTTCGAACTGGGTCGAGAGTTGCGGGATGGCATAAGGGTTGGGCTTTATGGTTAGGGTTAAGGTTTGGCAGCGGCCTAACTTTTGCCTCTTTTTGTAATGATCATCATCACGAACCTGCTTGGAGCCTGAAGAATGTTTGCGCTGAGAGGTGACCCGTGGTTGCTCCTCCCGCAATTCTTGGCGCTTGAATCCTCTCATGCTGCCGTCATATGCAGCTCCACTCCTAAGTATCCCACTTCTTCATGCGGCCGGCTCACTGCCTGTACTCGTTGACCATGGGGAAGGGTTACCTTAGAGAGCTGACTCTCTTCGGAGGAAACTGCCAAAATTGGCAGCCCGCCGTCCCTTTGTTCACAAAAGAGACCACGTTTACTAATTTAGTTTTTCTGCGGTTAAAAAGATGAAAATATCTTTATAAAAAATAATGGTATTTTTAAAATTTAATAAATTAAAAAATTGATGTAACTTATCTTTTTCTTCAATTTCTCTCTCTTGGGTTTTTTTTCTTTAAATTCTCTCTCTTTGGTTTCTTCCTTCTCTCTTTCTTTTCACTTTTTCTCTTAGTGTTTATGTTCAAGATTTACCCAACTAAAATTCAAGAAAAATTCAAATCCAATCTTTGATATTTTTAATTGATTTTTTCACGTAAAAAACAAATATTATAAGTAATTAAAAAAATTTACTTTTTTTATAATATATTGCTCTTCAAAACGAAAAAGTGATCAAATGAATTTAAACAATAATGTAATTTAAACTGTAAAGTTTTTATTTATTTTAATAAAAATCATGATATGTTTTATATTTTGTTACTTGAAATGTAGAATTATGCAATAATCATCAAATCGTATCATATTTCGTTATTAAATCATAATATCTTCATTTAAATTGTTATTTCTTTTATTGACTCATTATTTTTTTAAGTAAATCATTACTGTTTTTATTAGATTATTATATTAAAACTATTAAAACTAAAGATTATATTGTTCGAAGAGGTTTGATGTGTACGCAGCTCTTGGATTTGGTTAAATTTTGGGTGGAAACTGATTTTTCAAAGAATGATATTATACTTTATATCATAGTAAGATCTGAAAATATTATTGTTATTGAATGATCATAATGTAGAGTTTATATTGTATGATGACAACGTAATTTCTCATGCAATTATTAATTTGATGGAGTAAAATTTTACTAGGAACAAACATGGCGTATGTGACGGTGAAATTCTAAGATGGATCAATCCTTTTAATTCTTGTACCAAGAGCAAGCCAACTATTCAAGGTAAAAATTTTGGCATTGAAATCATTCTTCTATAATAAGACTCCCCTTAACAGTAATTAGATCAACTTGGATGAGCTGATGGACTATAATATTAGCTATGAATACTCAACCATAAAAACTCAACCTATTTAGTTTACCAATGAAGAGTAATATGAACCAATTCCAAAAGCAAAACCCGATAATGAAGAGTTTAATAAGAACTTGCATCATATCCCATCTTCAGTCTCACCTTATGTCCCATGCATGCCCTGAAGTAATGATGACATTGTCAGAATGTATACTGTGTTGGATGTTGAATTATATAGTATTGCTATAGTTCTTACTATAAAATCAGTGGTTCTTATTTATACCTTTGTTAAAAACTAGTTTTTTTCAAACGAAAAAAGAGTTAAAGTAATTTTTTGATATGGATACATTAATTAAGAACTTTGAGTTTAGGTCACTAGGTCTAACATATCAGTAATTGAAATTACTTATAGAGAAGAAATTATACATGAAAGGCTTGTGCTGTGCGAGTTTCATAAGGGTTTTCAAATTAGACAATGTGATTTGCACACTTACATAAATAAGGAGTTACATACAAGCAAGTTTTATTATTGAGAAAATTATAACTTAAATGTTGTCTATTGATGTTAGAATTATTAAGCTAAAAGACATCATAGGTAATATGAAAGAACTATATGATATATAAATTTTATGTAATAAAGCTTAAAAGGTTAAAAAGCATACATTGTCTTCTACATTTGGTGACCTAGTTGAGTCATGCCAACAATTACCATTATACTGCCACATATTACAAATAGTTAATTCGGGAATTAAGGCTTACATATGCATTGAAGATGAATCTAATCAATTTAAGTATTTCTTTATAGCTTTTGGCAATTGTTAGTGGGGTTTCATTTAGTGATTAATACGGTTATTACTATCGATGCCATACTTGAAGCTAAAGTTTTTCAGTATAATATTTGTAACAGAATGCAAAGATGAGAATGAATAAATATATCCATTAGCATTCGGTTATTATAATTCAAAGAACTATGAGGTATCAAAGTGATTCTCGTAACAGTTGAAAGAAGTAATTGGTTCGATAGAGAAATTTATGATTATATCAGATCATTATGCTAATATTGTGAAGGTCATCATAAACGTTTTTTTTTTTTATTTTTATCATGGTTTATGTTGTTAGTATGTGACCCAAAACACTAGGAATAAATTCAAGAAAAATATATGTATCTAAGATGTTTTACAGTGCGATAATGACATATCGAGAATTTGAATTCAATAAATTGATGAATGAAGTTGCAAATTAATCACCCTACAGACTTTGAATATATCATAAAAAATATTCAAAAATGATCATGTGTATATTGCCCTTAAAAATGATACCAATTTATAACTACCAATATTGCTGAGAACTTGAATTTGTATCTTTAATTTGCTAATGAGTTGTCCGTCATGACTTTATTGAAATTTATCAAAGATATGATACAATGCTGGTTTTTTGTTAACACAAGAAAACTACGCCAAAATTAGCACCCGTCACCATCATAAAAGAAACCATATATTTAAATATATTGTGAAGATAAAAATATCCCTACAAAAGACAATGATATCCTTGAAATTTTATTAATTCAAAAATTAAGGTAACTTGTCAAATGCTCTCTCTCTTCAAGCCCTTTTTCTCTTTTTAAGCTCTTTTTTTCACTCTTTCTCTTCAACCTTGTATCTAAAATCTACCTAACTAAGATTCGAAGAAAGATTTGAGCACAATTATTGAAAATTTTTAACTAATTCTCCCTTGCAGGACAATAAACGTCATAAACGTTAATAGCAAAGTTCATGTTTTTTTGTAACATATTTCTCTTCAAAATTAGAAAGTGTTTCAGTGGATCAAGAGGGTGACATATGTACATTTGAACAATAATGTAGTTTAACTATGTAAAGTTTTTATGTGTTTTAAAAAAAAATTGTGACATGTTTTATATTTTGTTACTTTAAACTAATGAATATTGCATTGATAATAAAAATCACATCATGTTTCAAAAAATCATATATTAATTATTAAATCATAATATCAGTATATAATTCACAACTTCTTTCATCAATCCATAACTTCTACTAGTAAATTATTATTTCTTTAACTAACTCGTTACTTTGAAATATAATTGTTACTTATTTTATAAAATCACTACTTGTATCTTGCATTCAGTATTTATTTACTGAAACTATTACTTTTTTCTTGAGTCGTTACTTCTTTACTAAAATCATTAATTTATTCTCTGAAATCGTTACTTCTTCTCTCTAATAGCTAAGTCTTTTAAAAAATCATCATTGTTATCTGAAATATTTTTATTGTCATCATAAAATATAGATAATTGTAACCTAAAATGGTGAGTGGTCTATGTCAAGAAGAAGTTTTAAGTATACTAGCAAAGCTATTAGAACCAAAGGGTATGTTGTTCAAAGGGGTTTGATGTATGTACAGTTGTTGGATTTGATTAAATCTTATGTGAAAGTTGATTTCTCTAAAAATAATATTATATTATAGACCATAGTAAGATCTGAAAACTTGCTATCAAAATTTAGTTAGTGAATGACGACGATATTAAATTTATATTGTATGATAATAATATAATTTTTTAAGTAATTATTGATTAGTGAAATTTTATTGAAAACAGATATGGTGCACATAATAGTAGAATTTCAAGAGATTCAATTATTTTAATTCTTATATCGAGAGCAATCCAGCTATTCAAGGTGAAAATTTTGAAATGAAATCATTCTTCCATAATGAAACTCCCCTAACACTAGACATACTTATGAGATCAACTTAAATAAATTGCTGGACTATGGTATTACATGTGAATACCCAATCATAGAAACTCATTTTACTCAACTTACTCAATCGATTGGCGAAGAGCAATGTGAATGCATTCCAAAAATAGAACCTAAAAATGAAAGAGTTTAATGAGAAGTTACGCTCAGTTTTACCTTTAATGCAACTTTATGTCCCACTTGTATACCTTGAAGTACATAATAATTCAAGTGATGGTGCTATTAGAAGGTATAGTGTGTTAGATGTTGAATTATATAGTCTTAATCTGGCTCCTACTATGAAACCAATAACTTCAATTCACACATTTGTTAGATATTACTTTTTCCTAAATAAGAAAGAGTTAAAGAAATTTTTAGACATACATATATTAATTGAGAACTTTAAAATTAGAGTTACTAAATTTAACAAATAAATATTTCAGATTGCTTATAGAAAAAAAATTATACATGGAAGATTCATGCTGTGAGAGTTGCACAAGGACAATTCTTCAAAATTAGATATTGTAATTTGACACACACTTACACAAATAAGGAGTTGCATCAATAGTATCGATAAGTAAGTTTTACCATTATTGATAAAATTATGGTTTAGATGTTATCTACTAATACTAGAATAATTAAGTAGAAAGATATAATAAGCGATATGAAAGAACTATATAGCATACAGATTTTATATAGTAAAGCTAAAAAGATTAAAAAATATGCATTAATTCTTATATATGGTGATCTAGTTGAATCATACTAACTACTATCATATTGATCATATTTTACAAATAGTTAATTCGAGAACTAAGTCTTATATATGCATAAAAAATGGGACTAATCGATTTAAGTTTTTTTTTTTGTGATTTTTGAGGGGATCTCATTTAGTAATAAATTTAATCATTACTATTACTGCCACTTACTTGAAAGGGAGGTCGATGGTGTAATATTTTTAGTGATATGTAAAGATGAGAATGAATTTATATATTCATTAGCATTCAGTTATGGTAACTCAAAGAACTATGAGGTATCAAAAAGATTCTTGTGATAGCTGAAAGAAGCAATTGATCCAATTGGAAAATTTATTATTACATTAGATCATCAAACTAGTATTGCAAACGTCATGGTAAACATTTTCTCTGATTCTTATCATGGTTTATGTTTTTAGTATATGGCCTAGAACATAAAGAATAAATTCAAGAAAAAATATATATCTAAGGTACTTTATAGTACATCCAAGGCCTATCGAGAATTTGAATTCATTAAATTAATGAATGAGTTATAAGTTGATCACTCTAAAGCCTCTGAATATCTCATGAAAGAAGATTCAAGAAAATGGTCACGTGTGTATTGCTCTTGAAAACAATACTAATCATGACCACCAACCTAACAGCTTGAATTTGTATATATGATTTGCTTGTGAGTTACTCACCATGGCTTTATTGCAATTCATTAAAGAACAAGTTTATTCGTTGATAACAGAGAAACAAAAATCTTTATTATAGATGATGACTTTCAATATTGATTAGAGTATATTTTTAGCTAGACACAAAGGTAAAAAGATGTTTGTTAACCTTATGAAATGTACTTGCACTTGTAAGGAGTTTTAGATTGATCTTTTATCATGTACGCATGCATTACTAACTTGTAAGTGATTGATTATTTTTTGTTAATATTTTTATTATTCATTATTATTTGTTGTGGTAACTTTAATAATTTTCATTGTTTGTAGGGATTGTAATATTGATTTTATAACCATTTACTCTAACTGTTAGAAACATGAGCATCTAGTAGCATACATTGAGTTCATCTATCCAATAGGTGATAAGTATGATTAAGACATATTTAAGAAAGTCAAAAAGGCTGTGGTATTATCATCGAATAATGGTAAGCCAACGGGTTGTCCGAGAGAGCAAAAAATACATTCTGATGGAGAAAGGATGCGTAAAAAAAATGTTTTAGATATGGCTAATATAGACATAATCAGTTGACATATCCAAGCCTATAATATTATGATAGGGTAAGCTACTCTTGATCATCAAATATACTTGATCAATTACATCATAAATGTTAAATTCATGATATGTTGACTATTATCTGTTTGAGATTGTTCATTATCATATGGTTAAGGTTGTTGATTGCAATGTGCAAACGAACTAGATCATAGTTGGTAATGCATCTGTTATTCGTATCTTTTACAAAATTATGTCTCGTTTACCTAAAACGTAAGAAAATAAAAAGATAATATGCATCTTATGACTTGATTTCCCAAATTATATGTTGTCATGACTAATTTCGTAACTTTGTTTCTATAATCATGCCTTATATATATATATATATTATATATATATATAATTTATGTCTTATATTCATAACTTAATCAAATAAATTATATACTGTTTTAATATAATTATAACTAGATTAAACAAATTGTATATTTTATATATATACATATATATAATTTGTGTCTTATATTCATGACTTGATCAAATAAATTGTACACTGTTTTAATGAAATTATGATTAAATTAAACAAATTGTATATTAAAAATTATGACTTGATTACCAGTTCATGACTTCATATTGAAGAATTTTGTCATTTGTTGCTAATCCACACATAATGAGAACTTGGATCGTAACTTAATTGTCATCAAATTATGGATAAAAGATTTATCAAAAAGATTTTCAATTAACAAATGAATTATTACTTTACAAAATTAATATATACATATATATATAATAAAATAAAAATCATAATACAAGTGATCCTTTTTCATCCTCATCTTTTTTTAAAAAAAAATCACATCATAGTCTAATATAATTAGGAAGTAATCACCACTTTAATTTTGTTATCAAATACATAATTAAATGACTCACGATTTTTTTTTTATATAAAACTTTTGTCTTTGGATGTAGTGTGTATGACAATGGTAGGTTAGCAATCTTGGCGTTTGGCTTGCGAATAAAATAAACCTATAATGCAATAAGTTCAAAGAAATCACCTGTTTCACGGTATGCCACCTTAGAAACCATTCAATATCGGCTGCATATATAATCTAGAAGTCTGTTTTCTTACTTGTGGGATTCATAATTAGAGCTAAAAGGAGGACAATCAGTGTCTAGATTACTCCTATGTTAAGAAACTTTTGCAAACCAAATCATCAAAACCAATATAAAGAAAAGAGTCACACTTGCGTAAAGTAAAAGGTCATAGATACAGACATCCTATGCATATACATTAGAAAATTTCTTTTGCTTTTTCTATAGGAGATCTAAATATGCATTAATCTGCTGGAAAAACACATAAACACATAAGAAATAAAGTTAAAAAATTATAAAAACTATATGAAAAAGTCTAAATCAAATCTTAAAAAGAAGTAATGATTCTTAATCTTGTATAAAAAAAAAGTAATGATTCTCAAATCTAGTAATGAAAGCAAGTTATGTTTCTAAATCTTGTAACAGAAAAAAGTTATGTTTCTTAATCTTGTAACAAAAACAAGTTACAATTTTATATGTTTGTATGACAACATTACTTGCTGTGGTCACCAAAGTAAGACTCGATTTAATAAAGAATATATGAAAATTCTAAATGATGTTACAACAATATGGTACCATTCAAGAAAGCAAAGCATGGAAGCTTAAATTAAACACGAAAACAAAGTACATAGTTTTAGAAGCAACTTACTGAGTTATTAGCTTAGCTTTCATTTAGAATGACAAAATCAATACTCGAATCAAAATATACAAAACAAATAATTAAATGGAGATACAAAATTAATTAAATGAAAATATGAAATATGAAATGAAGATATGAAATAAATAACAAAGATGTGAAACAAAGACACGAAATCAAAAATGAAGATACAATTATAAATAAAAATATGAAATATGAAAAAAAAAAAAAAAGAAGACACAAAATGAAAAATTAAGGTACAAAATAAGAAATGAAGAAATGGAATATGGCAAGAAAATACAAAATGAAAAAATAAGCTACAAAATATGAAATGAAGATACGAAATATAAAAAAAAAGATATGACATGAAAAAGGAAGGAGAATATTCTAAAATGAAGATGCGAATTATTAAATTAAAATATGAAAATAGAAATAATGACATGAAATAACCCAAAAAATTGTAAAAAATGTTAAATCAAGTCACTTATTTACACTATTTATGAAAATCTTCTTGCAGTCTCTACTATAAGGCGTGCGATGTAAGGGCAGGTTAGAGCTTGTCAATCTGGTACCATCATTATAACAAATAAAAGCTTTAATGACAGTTAAAAATGTCTTTTAATGACAGTTGTAAAACTGTCATCTTTATTCATATCATTAAAGGGAAAAAAATTTTAATTACAATTATTAAACTGTCATTAAAAACATTATCTTTAATGACAGTTTTATTGAAACTGTTGTTAAAAAGGAGGGAACTGTCGTTAAAGTGATGACTTGTTGATGACAGTTTCAATAAAACTGTCATTAAAGGGGGCCCTTTTAATTACAATTATTATAAAATTATCCTTAAAGGTATTTTTTGTATTTATATTCAAATTATCCAAAATCTGCATATATAAAATTTTTCATCTCTTTCCCATCATCCATATATATCAATACAATTCTTCACAATATGCAACTAAAATTTTATGTTATATACTTCAATACCATTCTCACAGAGATCGTCATTACTTCTTTCATATTTAAAAACACTCAAAATAATTTAATTCAAAAAAATAATAAGAGATAAACAAAACAAAAAAAAAATTTGATGTCATAATTGAACTCTATATATACAATACATGAGTTAAAATATTACATAATCCTAAAAATTTAACTATATAAATTCAATAATGTTCATGTGTACAAAAATCTTCAAGGTTCAACTTTTCAATATGGCACTCCAAAGAAATTGTCCAACCTCCTTTCTAACTTCATCAATATCCGATTGGTTGTAAATATCTATATCCGCTAATTATATTAAAAAAAAACAGTTAGTCCAATTAAAATTTTTAATAAGCACATCAATTAATTACTTAAGTATTTACATAAGCAAATATTTAAAAACTTACCGTTTTTATATATGGGATACTTCTATCACGTCTATCAATGATGTCCCTTAAAAATTTTACAACATAATATCTACACTCAGTATTTGAAGGCTGATGTGGACACTGCATTAAAAATTTTTAATTGTTATATTTACAAAATAAAACTAACATCACATATAGGTTTAAATATACAGACCTTAGCAGGAATTTTCCTAGGAATGCACTTATTGCTTGATTCTTTGAAAACTTAGAACAATTTAAAAGAGCTACCAATAAAAAAAAATTCAGTATTCTTAAGAGTAAAAAAAAATACATACTAACATAAATTAAAATATTTTCACTTATGTGGACATCAGTTGATCTAGTTCCTGACGAGAACCATGGTTCAAATGATCAAAAATGCTGCGTATAAAACTACAAGGCTCGACAATCACCAACAACCAGTTGTGCTTACATTTTGAAAAATAAATGTTAAAAGCACTTTCAATAAAACTATTAATAATTTTAACTAGCATTATAACTCACCTCAAGTTATAAGGAAATATCACTATTCCTCCGTCATATGGATCTACCATTCTATTGGCTAGGTAACGAGTTTCAGTGTCTATACTCATAGATATTTCATATGACAATGTTAACGGATTAGCAAATACAAAATACTTTTCTAAGCCAAGTGCAGCTAAATCAGTATAAAGTTTACTAAAATAATAAAGAGTAAGAAAAATATAAATATGATGTAGCCAAACAATAATAATCAAATAAAAATTCAAAAGACATACGTACACAATGTAAGTCTAAATAATTGTGACACTTAGCTCTTCCATGTGATAAAATTACATGACATCTTCTCGAACCATAAATATATGTCCATCAGAAGTAAAGACTTCAGTAAAAGGTATGTGTATTGCTTCATCAGGTGCCATCACTTTATTAACATAATTATACATCTTTCATAATCCTGATGATAGCCTAACGAAAGATACTTGTTGCGATGATTATGGTTTTGTCAATGTTGGTGCTTTCTTAACTGACAACTTACCTTGTTGCTCTATAGTTGATAGTTAAAAAAATTTTACAAACTTAATTAACATTAATAGGTTACTTTATAAAATATATTACCAAAAACATTACCTTATGTGTGCTAATAATGACTTAATCTCGAGGCCAAGCAACAACTGAGCCAAATGTAGAAAAAACATTTATTAATTCACCGTCTGGGTTTGGACGAAGTAACTGTGCATCATCATAAATAGCAACATCCACTGTCACCCGAACATCACCAGAAAATAATGGACGCATGTGGACCATCTGATTAGGAGTATGATCCATGAAGATAACCCCACTTGCCACTATATAGTCTGATGACTGGATGAACATATGGCATGACTTACACTATAATGATCCAAAAAAATAGAAGTTACGTTCGTAATATTATTAATATCACATCTTTCTATGATTAACATGTAACATACTTTATTGCTGTATGGTGCTAGTGCAGGTGCATGTGCTGATGGTATGACCAGCATAGGTGATTGAGGTATTGGATATTCTTTTTCCCCAAATAATCCAGTCATATTGTTGCTAGCTTTACTCGAATGAAATTGCATTATAGATTTTTCTTGCCGGACATCATCAGTTTGTTCGCAAGAATATTTGTCAAAACTTCTTTATACTTCGTGAACCACCTCATCATCTCTGCCAATTGTTGTTGATCTCATTGCATACCTTGAAATACATTCAACTTTTTGAGCTTCCCAAAATAAGATGTGATAGTTACCCCAGATCCTTGACCTCTAATTCATCCGAGATGCTCAGGTGTACCAAAAACTTTCGTCAGTACGTCTTCTGGATCGAACTTTATAAATTTACCTTGTGTGCTCTGTGTTATCAACTCATCCTACAATGTTGTAATAAAATTAATCAATGAACATGAAATTTATTACTATAAATGCTAGAAAAAAAAGTTGAACAACACTTACAATTCTTTTCCCACACACTCGGCTCGCATCATTCATATGTTCTCCCTTTTTATTCTGTCGTGAAGCCTTTCACAATAAGGTACAATCAATTTGAGCATCGCTACCCAATGCTTGTTTCTTTTTTTAACATAAAGAGTGAACATGTTAGATTTTAAAACATACTATGAAATGAATTTATTATCAATTATAAACATAATAAATTAAAAAAAAAAACTTACAAGTTCACTCTCCAGCCCTGTAAATCCCTTTAGAGATAAATGATGGTTATACACATTCTTCTTTCTTTTCTCTTTTGCTATTTGTCTCTTTTGTTGTAAAATCAATACACATCAACATTCGGAGAAAATTATATAAACAAAAACTTTACTAACTATAAATATATACCTAAAACTCTTTTGTTATACGAGAGTTCAAAAATTCTTGCCTCATCCTAACATCTATAACACTGTTGTATTCTTCAGGTGGAAATGATAGAAATTCGAAGTCATCAATGTGAGGGAATATGTGCTTTGATGTAAGATTGGTCTTGAAGTTCCTCCATTTGTTTGCAACAGACTGAAGTACGTACCTTTTCATGCTCACATCAATATCATACATCTCTTACAATATATTATAAAAAAATGGATTGGTACAAATCAAATTAATTAGTAATAAACTACTTGAAAAGCAATACTACGTTATGTTTCATTTAACTTACCAATATTGTTTCTCAAATCTTATTTTTCATTTCAATGCTCACTGAGTGCCAATTCACGATATTTATGGGCACTGTATTACGTACCATCACCCCAATATAGCTATTGAACTGGATGACATTCCTCCCAATTGGTTGACCTTTATTATTTACCTCGATCGTGAGCTTAACTCCGAAAGCACGACTCTTAATTATCTTTAGCATACTGATGATACCTTGTTTTTTTGACCCTTGAGGGCCTTCACTTGAGTGTTCAGAAGGATCGATCAAATGTATAAACAAGAACAAAATATAGTTACCATAATATATGCAAAATATGATATAACATGATAAAATTTAAAAAATAAAATAAAATAAAATTATAAAAAACACGATAACTTTGACACATGAGGCAATTGATCACTACCTTAAAAAATACTCAAACCCATAATCCTTCATCATTGTCTCGAGTATATGCAAGATGATGCTCATCTATTTGGTCAAATAAATCAGCAGGTGGCAAATTATTACAAAAAGACATGTGTTCTACACTAATATTGCACAAATCGTCATCTTCATCATAGTCTTTTGGAGATGTTGACAGTACTATAGAGCATTTGGCATAAATTGGATCTTCAATATAAAATACTTATCTTGCTTACAAAGTTAATATAAACTGATTATTTCTATGTCCAATTCGATTGAGATCAACTGGCATAACTCCTAGATCATCAACTTTAACATCGTTACTATTCTAAATCCAATCACATTTGAAAATTGACACTCTGAACATTGTATAATCTAGTTTCCATATTTCTTGTATAACTCCATAGAATGACAAATCAACATATATTGGATTTTTATCCTTAGCACTGAAGATTTGCATGGTATTGACAACTAGATTGACACCACTATTTTGATGGATTCTTGAATTATCTCGTTGCTTTGTGTAAAAGTGAAAACCGTTGATGATATATCCAGGATACTTGATTACTATGGATCGAGGACCATAGGTAATCCATCATAGTGTTAATGAGACATTATAATTGAATAATAAAAATTCATTCTCAATCTGTATCATAACATATATTAGATGAATCATATTAAAAATAAATTTAATGTCTAGACAACAATAAGTATTCTTACCTGTGTGCATAACCAATTACTCAAGGTTCAATTTTATTGATCATGTAACCATTTGAGTTGTTTTGACTTTGTAGAATTGTCAATCCTTAACTGATTTAAATGCTCACTGCATATTAAGAATAAATCATTAAATAGCAATTGAAATATTATTTGATATAACAATAAATTATGAGTCACAAAATTTAATTACCCTATATATGGTTGAACTTCACTCGTATTCATCAAAACATACAAGTGCACTTGATAAAGGAAAACATTATCAGCTTTTTCAACATTTCTACTAGTTAGAGCTTTGTCATTTCGAGTTGAATGACCAAATACATTCTTTCATGGGAAAATTCCAATAATATCCATACCAGATAAATAGTCAATACAGAATTCTAATGCCTCTTCTGCAAGGTACGACTCGGCACTACTACCTTCAGGTCTATTACGATTTCGAGCATAACCCTTTAACACTTTTATGTATCTTTCAAATGGTACATCCATTGTAAATACACGGGACCACATAATTTTACTTGTATGATAAGATGAATAATGAGATGGATCATAATATCGAAAAAACTGAGAGGAAAGTATTTCTCAAGCAAACATGTGAAAAGTTTGTTTTGGATTCCATCTAACTTTGACACATCTACCACCTTTTGGCATAACAAACTGAAGAACATGCAAAGTCTAATGAAAGCATATCTAACATGTTTGGGTAACACACCTCGTAAAGTAATAGGTAAAAGTTGTTGCATTAGGATATGATAATCATTCGACTTCAACCCATATAGTTTCAAGTCGTCCATAGATACAGATTTTGATGTTGGAAGAATACCCATTTAGGACCTTAATCTCACTGAAAACTTTACAAAATATATTTTTTTCTTCCCCAGATAAAGTGTAGCATGCAAGTAATAGAAATGCACGATTACCGCGAACTTGTGGTTCCAACTCAAACCTTAACCCCATATCTTCCAAATCCATTCTTGAAGCTAATCTGTCTTTAAAATTTCCTAGAATATCAAGCAATGTCCCAAGAAGACTATCACAAATATTCTTTTCAATGTGCATGACATCTAGAATTTGTTTGATAAGCATGGACTTCCAATATGATAAGTCAAATAAAATCGACCTCTTTTTTCAACACTGTGTAACAACATCTTTTTTACTCATTGTACTTTGTTTCTTTGACTTTTCCCATGAATTTACTAAATATTGAACTTTATGAAAGACTTCTTCATTACTTAATAGTTAGGGAGCAATTCTGACTTCTTGTTCACCATTGAAATCTTATTTCTGTCTACGGTAAGGATGATGTCGTGGTAAGAATCTCTTGTGTCCAACATATGACATCTTTTTACTATATTTTAAGTGACTAACTTGGGGTGTTCTTAGCATAGATAGGACAAACATAATACTCTTTAACAGTGCAACTAGATAAATTACCATTTGTAGGAAAAATCATTGATTGTCCGTAACAAAACAGTTTTCAAGTTGAATGACTCATTACGATATGTATCATGTACTTTTACATCTGTATCCCATAATATTTTTAAGTTTTCTATAACCGTAGCCAAGTAGACATCGATATCATTACCAGGTTGTTTAGGACCTGATATTAGTAATGTCAACATCATGAACTTTCTCTTCATTATTAACCATGGTGGTAAATTATAATTCACTATAATCATCGGTCAATAACTATATTAACTACTTAATGTACTGTGTGGATTAATCTCATCTACTGATATGGCAAGCCTTAAGTTTCTTGGCTCTGAAGCAAACTCTAGCCACATGTAGTCAACCAATTTTCATTATGGTATATCTGATGGATGCCTCAACTAACCATCAATTTCTCTTTTATTTGAATGCCATGTAAGGTGTTTTGATATTTCAGAACTTTTGAACATTCTTCTAAATCTTGGTATTAGTGAAAAATACTACAATACCTTAGCAGGCACACCAATCTTTATTTTGTTACCGTGTTTCATTACTTTCCATCTTGAAAGTCCGCAAGTTGGATATTGAATGTCATCCTAAAACTCCTTCCGATATAATATGCAATCATTTGGACAGGTATGAATCTTTTGATACTCCATGTCTAATGCATTCAATATTTTCTTGGTATCATACATGGATGTAGGTTTTTCATTATTATCAGGCAATATTTCGGCAATCAAATTTAAAAGATCACTAAAGTTTTGATCGGACCAACCATATTTTGCTTTCAAATTGTACAATTTGATTAAAGCATATAATTTAGTAAACTTTACTGATCCAGAATACAAAGGTTTCTCAGCATCACAAAATAATCTGTCAAAGTGGTTAGGATTACTATCATACTCTGCATATGCCTCTTGTAGCATTTCTACAGTGTTATCAACTTCTTCGATGTGTTCTACCTCCCTAACAACCTTAGTATTCTTACTAGTAGAAAACCCAACAATACTAGTTTCTTCGTGCCATATCCAGTTTTGATAGCTGTTATCAACTCCATATATATATAAATGATTCCCTATCTCATATGGAGTATGACGTTTCATGTTACCACATTTAATACATGGACACCGAACTAATTTAGGGTTATCACTATTCTGAACAGCATAATCTAAAAAGTTATTCATCCCTATAATACGCCTCTGACTTTCTATCAGCAAACATCTAAGATTTATTTATTATGAAATTTAAAAGACATTTAATTATTTACTTTTCAAGCATTTAATATAATAAGTAAAATTTAAATAAATGATTAGTAATTATTTAATTAATTAATACAAAAAGTTAATAAAAGAATCTAATTAACTAACTACTAAATTAATTCAAATTTAAATAACAATTAATTATTTACTTTACAAGTATCAAATTTATTAATTAAAATTTAAATACATAATCAATAATTATTTAGTTAATTAAAATAAAATCAATATTTAATTAACATCTAATTATTTACTATATAAGCACTTAAGTACCTAGTAACCTAATTAATATGTAATTTTTCGCTTCACAAGTACCTAATTTGTTAATATTAGCTAAATAAATGATTAATAATTAATTAGTTAATTAAGATACAGTAAATTAATTATCATCTAATTAATTACTACATAAGCATCTAACTAGTTAGTAACTTAATTAATTAAATTTTAAATAACATTTAATGGTTTATATTACAAGTATATAATTAATTAATTAATTATCTATTTAAAATTCAACTAAATATATTAATTTATATTAACAGTAAAATCAATATAATTAAATTTTACAAAATATACCAATTAATCGTACGTAAAAAAATTAATTCAAACATAAATTCATCTACACCTAATATATAATTAATTCATCAAAATATAAATTCATTTAATTAACATTTACTTAATTTATCAGTTAATCTAAAAATCTTAATAATTATGAAATAATAAATATATTCATATATACCCATTCATACCAAATATGTTCATTAAAATGTACTAATAAAAAAAAACTCAAATTTTATCAATTAATAACAATTCACCAAACATACTTAATAAAAAACTTCTTAAACTAATATACATCTTCAATACATTTTTTAAACCAAATTGAATCAAAATTATAAAACTTAAATTTCGTAAAAAAAATTCAAATCTATACCGAAATACTTACATATGTTTGAATCCCAAAGATGAATGAATGGAAGGGGACGACACGACTGCACTTGTGAAGATTGAGACAAATGAGAGAGGAAAAAGCAAGGAAAGAGGCAGTGTCACTGCTAAGCTAGCAGCTAGCCGGTCTAGCTACTTTTGGACAGAGACCAAAAAGGAAAGGGCTATAGAGGCTGCCAACAGCTATCCTAGCTGCTTCTGGACGGAGAGCAAAGAGGAGATTGGTTGGAGAAAGTCTGTGTAACTGTGCAGCTGATTTAGCTGCTTCTGGACAGTTTGCAAAAAGGAGAATCCTAACCTAGAGAGAAAAAATTACACGGGAGGTTATGGCAAATTTAGGATCCCAACCTTAAAAGCAAGGTAGGATAGAATTTAAGGTCAGTTATTCCATAACTAGCATTAGAGGTTCAAATTCTCTGGCCTTTAACGCCAGTTCTGGCATAACTGGCATTGAAGGTTAGAGAATTTAAAATTATCACTTGTTGCTTGATATGCATGTGTAAGAGAATTTGAAATCATCATCACTCCATGTTCATGGACGCTACTACTGTAAGAAGCAGCAACAACAGATAGTTTTTCACAGACTTTCAGTAGCAGAAACAACCATTGTTGCTATTGTTGTAAGCTTACAACAACAGCAGCAATGGCTGTTTCTACTACTGTAAGCAGCCATAGTTGCTGAAAGTCTGTGGAAAACTGTGTGTTCTTCTAGATTTTTATTCATCTAGCACGGTATTTAAACAAAGCACTCTGTTGAAAGTCTGGATTGATTTTTGATGTCTTGGTAGCAAAGAAAGCCCTAAGTTTTGAGACTTCTGGTTACCTCTTGCATTTCTCTCGGTGCAAAAAGTAGCAGCAACGGCTGCTACTACTGCAAGAAGCAATAGCAATGGTAGCCGTTGCTACTGCTTCTTGCAGCAGCATCGACCGTTGTTGCTTACAACAGAATCTTTAGCAATGACTGCCACTGCCACTGTAAGCAGTCATTGCTGTTGCTGTAAGTAGCCGTTGCTGCAGCTTCTTGCAGCTGCAGCTTCTTGTAGCAGCAATGACTGTTCCTATTACTGCAGTTGCTGTAGCAATTTCTGCTACAATAGATGCAGTTGGATTAGGGCAAGCCCAAAGTTGAAAGCCTGTGTCAGAAATGGCAGCTATCCCAGTCCTATCTGCGGGAACTAGCGTTAAAGACTTTATTACGTGGTGGATGTTTTAATGTCAGTTTCTTGAGAACTAGTGTTAAATGCTCAAGTGATGGATCTTTTAACATCAGTTCTTCAAGAACTGACGTTAAATGTTTAAGTCATGGGTTTTTTAATGCCAGTTCTTCTTTAATTGGCGTTAAAAACTTTATTTTTAATGATAGTTTTAAAATAATTATCATTAAATTGATGTCAGTTATTATAATTTTTGTAGTAGTACATGCAAGTAATAGGAATCGCTTTAAATACTAAAACCTTAGGGAAAAAGAAAACAAAGTTATGTTTCATTGATCTAAAATGAAACGGAAAAAACAAATAAAATAAAATAAATTTTCACTTACGTGCAATGCCCATACAAAGCCATAGGCATTGTAGCTTAATCACCCACCATGTCTTGATTTGTAACTGCCTTCTTAAATGTAACTAAGAGTCATAGTAGAACTATATGTGCCATGAGAGACTATTGAATGCTTTCAACTTATCCACTAAGTGAAACTATTATATGGGCACTTGCTATTGCTTATCATGGCCTTTAATGAAGCCATTCAGTAGGTATAGAAATCCAAGTTTTACCTTGTCATCACGATCATCAAATTATCTTTACAGCATCCTTGTTTTCACTTTACTTCCACTAACTTTGTCGCTTTTGTAAAGTATTTGATAAGAATACTAGATTGATTAACTTTAATGTTATTCGTATCTGGTGGCTCACTAAATTTCAATTTAATGATCAAGTAAAATTCTTACGTATTGAATTGTACCTCATTGTATCTAAGTCTGAATCACATTCATCCTCTCAATTTTGATGAATTTTCCAATGCAATAAGTTGTGGACAATAGTCTTAAAATAAAAATGAAATCTTTGTGCACATATAGAAAATGCCTCATGCATGTCCCATTAAACTTCTCTTTTACGATTCATCTAAAATTTCCCTCAAAGTTAGGATGACATCATTGTCCTATTGCTTCAATAATTTTTCAGCTTTTCAAAGCTCTTTGGGGGCTCATATATGGCTTATAAATGAATCAAATGTTGGACATCTATAGTTGGACAAGAAAAAATATATCAAAATCCAAGTCAACACATTAACAAACAAATAAAAGATATTACAAAATTAATAAAAACTAGACACAAAATTAAATAAATCATGTTACAAAATATGAAAACTATATACGAAATTGAGAATAAAGTAATAAAATTAGAAAATATGATAAAAAGTTAAAAAATATGATATAAAATTAAAAAATATGATACAAAACAAAGAAACATAATATGAAATTTGCAAACATGAAACAAATTGGCAAACATGACTTGTTCTGTCGAAACAACATACAATTTATCAAATATGATACAATTCTTATTATTAGTCATGAAAGTGAACATTTGATGCACTCAAACTAAAAAATTAAAGCTAGACCTCAAAAGATTGAATAGATAAATGCGATACACATGGATATACCTAGATCAATTATTGGGCTTCAAAGTATCGAAAGAAATATGTAACAAAAAGTATGACATTATATCTAAAAATCAAAAAATCAAAAACAAACAACTAAAATCACTTAAAACACATCAGAAACAACTCAATCAAGATTTTGTAAACCAAAAATAAACTTAAACTTGCAAAATGACAAATCAAATGTCACAAGATGATTTGATCCATGGGTCTCTAACAATTAAAATTCAAAATGTAAGCCAAGATTATTATTTAAAACCATACCTCGATTGATTTTGTAATTACTCTAGCTTGATAATTTTTTCAATGATTAATATGCAAGAAAAGGTAAAAAATCAACAACAATGGATTGAGTAGCCACAAAGGGAAGAGAGCTAGATAGGTTAGAATAGAACTGAGGTGAGAGGGAAAAAGAGAGGCGGCTTTCACTTCTAGTTTTCTCTAATAGGTAGGCAAGTAATTACACACTATTTATTGAGGTTATTTTGGTTCAAAAATGACTAAAAAGTGTTAAAATAACATCGATTATTAATTTAGGTTATTTTCATAAACATTTTTATACGAACACCAAAAATAAAATTTTCATCATATATATATATATATATATACACACAGATACATAAAATATTTAATAACTCACATTATTATTAAAATTTGTGGAATTAGCTTTCATTAAAAAAATTATGGTTAATTATATCTAGAAGATTTGCATTTTTTTATAATCTCAAATTGAGACCTACAAAGAAAATTATATCTATTTGGACTTATGTTTTTGTTGGATTACTGACTTCCATCTATAACTTTTGTTAATATTGAATGTTTTATATACATGTGATGTGTATGACTTTTAGTTATACAATGATCTCAATATTCTTTTTAATATTATTAAAACATATCAATTTTGCTTTTTTCAATTTTTTAAAATATTTATTTTTTAACATATTTTTACTAAATTTGATACGAAGAAAGAACATTTTGCTATTTTGATATGTTTAAAGAGGTATTAAAGTAATTGCATAAGTAAAAGTTATATATATATTACGTGTGTTTATTAAATCATTAATAATAACTAAAATTATAAACAAAACTTCTATACTAAAAATTCAACAAAAACATAAGTTTTAAATAAATACATTATTTTTTTGTTGGTCTCAATTTGAAATTGGAACCAATGTAGTTAGCCCAAAAAATTACACAATTGAATTATTTTTTCTTATAAAACAAATTTTAATAATTAAAAAAACAAATCTACCATAATAGTTTAGTTTAATTTAAATTATTTTTTAATGATGATAAAAATTTAAGATTATTGATATTATTAGAATTCCTAAAAAATAATTTAAATGAATTTTATATTTTATATGAAGATCATTTCTTAAATTTTAGTAATTTTTGATATATTTTTTATAATTTTAAATTTTTTAATAATATAAATTTAAAAATATATTTTAATATGTAAAAATTTCTAAATTTTTAAAATTTTTATAATATTTTATTGATTATTTAAAAAAATTAAATTAAATTTATTATACAAAATTTTCAATTTGAATATTTTAAATTTTTAAATTTTTTGATTAAAATATAATTTTATTTAAATTAATAAAATATCATAATGTATTAGTTTAATTTAAATTAGATTTTATTTAAATAATGATGAAAATTAGCATATTATCATTATTAAATTCTTTCAAAAATAATTTAAATAAATTTTAGATTTTATATGGAGATCATCTCTTAAATTTTAATAAGTTTTGATATATGTTGTTTATAATTTTTAAAAATTTCTAATAATATAAATTTAAAAAATATGTATTTTTAATATTTAAAAATTCTAATTTTTTATAATATTATATTGATAAATTAAGATTTAATTGACGACATAAGTTAAACATTAAAATTTGTTTAATAACATAATTTTATAGAATTTTTACTATATCTTCCATTATTTGAGTTTTTGAAAAAAAATATGGACACATATCTATTTAAGTAAATCAATAATTATAATTATGATTATTTATTTATTTATTACATTAATATAATAAATTATGAAAATATCTTTTAATCTCTTTTTTTAAAAAAAATGATCCGCAGAGGGCGTTCATATCTTACTCTGGGCATTGATGGATTGGAATTCTTTTGGGGTCCTTAATGTAATCTCCGTGGATATATCAAGCAACCTAACGGTCACTTAATGCATGCACCTAACACCTTCAGTCCAAGTTATTGAAGGGAAAACCAGACGGGATAAGAAATCTTCATTGTTATGCTTCTGCAAGAAACTCTCAAACATGAAACACCGAATTCAGCTTCTCTCTGCAGTACTGCTTCTCCTCTTCCTTTTCATCATCCCTACAATTCAAGCAAAGTCCATGATCGAACCATGTAGTTCTCCTCATTCTTGTCCTTCTCTTCTCGCTTACCTTCTACCTTACGACTTGAAGGTCTCGCAAGTAGCCTATCTGTTCCAAGTTAACGTTTCTGACATCTTAGCCGCGAACTCCATTGACCCTTCAACACAGTCGTCTCTTGATCAGATTTTCCATGCCAAGACTCTTCTGAAAGTACCCGTTTCGTGTTCATGCGTGGATGGCATCAGGAGGTCTGTGTTGGCCTCGTATGCCGTTCGTGCAGCGGACACTCTTGAAACAATATCAGATGGATTCGGAGGGCTTGTTAGTGCTGAACAAATTGGGAGCTTGAATGGCGTAAGTGGGGAGAACCCATTGATGAGTGGCCAGAGCCTGCGGATACCGTTGCCTTGCGTGTGCTTTGACAATAGCAACAATGGCGTCGCCACAGTGTACATGTCGTACGTCGTGCAGAGAGGAGATAGTTTGGGCGGGATTGGTGCCCGATTCGGCACCACCGTTACGGACTTGGAGGCTGTTAATGGGATTGGCCAATCAGCCGCTGATGCTGGAGACATACTGGCCATTCCAATTTCAGGTTAGTTGATCTTCTCTTACAGATTTGTCTAATTCCTAATTTTAGCATGCTCTTTTTAAGAATTAATCTGTTTTCTGCTGCTGGGAGCTACCCAACATCTGAAATTAACTAGAAATATAAGAAATTAATTTTTTTTCCTATAGTCCCCTAATTCTAAACAAGTAAACTGCATATATGTTGGAAGTAATCAGAATCTTACATGCTTTTTCAGTTGTAAATTGGTTATTGAATGATAGATGTAGAATTTAATTATGAGTTCAACAATATGTACTCCAGATTTAATTGGTTGTACTTTAAACTTGGACATGATTAAATAGCCAGTGTGCTTTTTGTCATAGCAATCTGAAAGTTAGTTGTCATATTTAACATTTAGTCTCACATTGAGTACCGTTAAAATGGACATAATATAAATGTAAATGTATTTTTCTCTTATTATGAGGTGTTTTTTTGATACATTTTTTAACGGGATAAAATTTTATTATCATGATCAAACTAGATAATATTTTATAAATAATCTTTATCAATAGATTTTAAATATCAGAATTAGTGATATCATAAAGGTCGTTGCGTTCAGACTTTAAAATCGTGAGACTATATGATAAAAATGAATATTACTCAATTAATGGTGAGTGATCTTTATTGAACACTTTATCCAATATGATAAAGCTATGAAGTTATGACAAAAATGAATAATACTCGTGAACGATATCTGTCGATCACTTTAAACATCGACATATTAAAATTGTGTTTTAATACCTCATGTTATCTTATCTTCATCTTCAGATTAGATCAAGTCTGTCAAACTTTCGGTGAAAATTGATAAGGTTTCGCTTAATTTGTTCTAATTTTTCCTTTTTCTGGGACTCATTAAATGTTGGCAAATTGTTTGGTGCCTACTTTTTCTACCCACCATATTAATTTGATTGCCTTATAGAGACTGCACCTTTCTTATTGAGTTTTCAGTATAGCCATATCATAAAAACTTTAATCTTCTGATTATTAATGTGCTTAATATATAGCAACAATAAATGTCGACTTCATTAATATAATTTGGCATAGATTTGCTCGTCAATATGCAGCCTGTTCATCAGCAAGCCTTAATTGGTACAACGAGAGTCTAATGGTTCCCAATGCATCGTATGCTCTGACTGCCAACAACTGCATCAAATGCACCTGTGGACCAAGTGATCTCAAGTAAGCCAATTAATTCTAATTTTATATGCTCTGTAGATAAAAACCTGAATACACTGATTCTAATTTCTTGGCTATCAAGTTTGCGATGTTTACCCTCTGGTATGGTGCCCTCCTGCTCTCATTTACAATGCAAAGGATCCCATCTTTTTGTCGGTGATACGCATGTGAAGCAAACAACGATAGGTTGCAATGTTATTGCTTGTGTTTATCGTGGGCACTCCGGCGGCAAAATTTTCAGAAGGTTAGAATGCATAATTCTTGTGTTTATTGCTTGCGTTCTTTTATAATTTATTGTGTGTTGAATATGAAAAAAATAAAATAAGTGAAAAAAATTATAAGGGCATGAATATATAGCATTTTAATTCTATATTTTCTCATTTTTATCTTATGTTTTTGATTTAATGCAGTTTGGTAAATTCTTCTCACGTGGAGTGCCCAAGTAAGCACCGTATTCCATTTCTGACAAATCTCATAAGATTACGAAATAGATTCATTATGCCCCAATGATAACGAGTAAGATATGTGTAGCTAATCAAATTTGTACTAATGCAACATTGGGCAGAAGCATCTCCACCTTCATCGAATTCCATTGTCCCGGTTCTCACACTATGCCCATCTCCAGCTCCATATTCAGCTTTAAGTCCAATTTCAGGGATTGCTAGCTCTCCGAGTAGCCAACAAGGTTCTGATCTTTCTAGTGGTGGACGATTGTCTAGCCAACCTTGTCTTTGCTTGTTCTTGCTTTCGGAACTTATCCTTTCTTTCATACTCTGATTTTTCTTTTCAAAATTTGAAACCTGTTCCGTGAAAATTTCAGGACCCTCGAATATGTATATTGTTCATGTATTCTCTTTGGGGTTTCATTTGTTGTCAAGTTGTATTTAGAGCCTATTTTTTTCATTTAATTCGTGGTCTGTGCTTAGAAAAATTCATAATTATTATTTTTTTTAAAGATGGAACTAAAAAAATAAGGTTCATGGCTTAATGATGTTGGACCAGCAAATGGAATATCTTTTCAGTGAGATTGGTAATTGAGCTTAGCAGACCTATGATATTCCAGTTACTATAAGTTTAATTACATGGCTGAGAGAAGAAGACGAGGATATAAGAGCATCCTTTCTCCCGTGAGGTTGGCTTCTTCTATAAGCCAACAATAAATTAACTTTGACATATAAAAAAAAGAAGGTATGGGCTTTTTTTTTTGAAGCCTGCAGAATGACTTCATGGGCTAACACAACCTTGATGGACCTAATTACCCATATAAATTATTTGTAAGGGTTATCTCCTTTTTCGAAATTAAGCTTAAGTGGTCCAAGTTAGTTACCTCAATTATTTATTATTATTATTATTATTTTACAAATTTTTCTATTTTTATTAAGTACATGACTCGTGGGTATGCTTTAGGAGGCGGATTTCCCATCAAAAGCCACGCGGCCCACTGGGATGTTGATAACCTTTTGGTCATAGTTATGCACCTAAGTTGGTTCAACCGAAGGTGTTGAGGAAGAGCTAGTGGGATTGAATGCTCTCGACGTTTTCACGATTATTGTCAAGTTTCGTCGTTTTGAGTAGGTTCCTTTTTGACGGAACCTCTTCTGTCATTGTCTTATCTAAGTTTCATCTGTTGTCAACAAAATGGGGGAAATACTTTCTTCGAATTACATTTTCAACTTCTTCCCTTAGGGTTTTGTAATCTTCATTATCATGAATGTGGTTGTTATGGAAATGGCTCCACTTTCGCTTGTCTGTACAGTTTGGATGAACAACATTTAGGGGGCATTTCGAATTCCAAGGTCATCCTTTAGTTGCTTGAGTAGATATACCTTCTAGAGACCATCAAGGATGTATATTTCTTTTGTTTTTCCTCGATTTCTCTTCTTTTGGAGTTCTCTTATATTTACTCTTATTATATTATTATTTGATGCATCTTATTTGGCAATCATTTAAGGGACAATAGCTCCTAATTACTCTGGAGCATGTCCAGTTACCTCTTAACATTCTCCTTCTAGTTGATACATTTTTTGGCTTTAACTAGCAATACATTCACCTAGGCAAGCTTCAACTTAAAGCATTGTAGAATGGGCAAGATTGTAACCCCTCTTTCACTATTAAGACCGCCACAACTTATTATAGCTTTTTGACCTCCAAAGTAGCCTAAGTGAATCTTCATATGAGTTCTCGCAAGAGCTTACCAAGTTTCTGTTTTACTAAAAAAAGGTTTGAGGAGTCCTTTTTCTTGACCATGTTACTTATGAATCTGTTGAAGAAAAGTTGTCTAAAGGCCTAAAAGCTACTAATTATGCCTGAGTCCAATAATTACTACTAGAATTTAGCAGCTATGTTGAGTGTTATTAGAAATAATCTGCACATTATGGTGTTTTAGGCACTCTGGACCGCTATCAAGGTTCTAAAACTCTCTAAATGATATTTGAAATCAAAGATTCCATTATAGGACTCCATGGTAGGTATGTTGAATTTGGAGACATAAGCACTTAGAGAATTTTTAGGGTGAAAAGTGATTCATACTTTAAAATAGTTGAAGATATGTTGGCCTTTTTTGCTACCATCTCAAATTTATGGTTGAAGAAACTTACCTATTTTCTTAAACCCTAGTACCCTTAAATCATTTGGATGGGTGCTTTTTCGATGAAAATCAGCCAAGGTTTCAACCATTTTCTGTTTCTTCCTTTTGGACTGTAGAGGCTCTGACAACGGATGCCTCTTATTAGTAGCCAAAGGTCTCAAGATAAGGTCCTCCGATCTTACCTATCTGGCTTCTTCCCGAAGTTCTTGATCATCTTGACCTTCTTGACAAGGGGGATGATAAACAAAAAGATTATGTTGAATTGGTTATTAGGATAATTGTCGATCAATCAAGAACTTGAAAAGTTAGGACATGCACTCTATATGCAGATCCAACACTAAGAGATGCCCATCTTTTGGGTGTAAAGGTTTGATACTCAAGAATTCTTAAGAAGTGTTTTATTTTTGGGTGGTACAAGGGCAATGATTGGATCACAATGGGATGGGTCAACATCATAGGGGGCAAAAGCATAGGATAATGAGGATGTATAGCCATCGATGTCACGATTGGAAAAGGCTGAATCATGATGTCATCATTGGCATAGGTATAACCATTACAGGGATTAAGGAAGTATAAACCTAGGGAATATGAGAGGTTATGAACATAGGATTGGAAGTAACCTATAGAAGAGATGATTGCGATGGGAGAGTCGCAAGAGTGGTGGTTGCCTTCGATGATTCAGTTGTTAGTTCTTGGTTGAAGGATCATCTTGCTTGATGGGGGACCATGGCTTCTTGAATATCATAATGGTTCCCATAGACGACACTGCGTGATGTTGCAAAAATCTGTAGGGAAGGCTTAAGCCTTCAAAGATTGAATTTCAACAAAATTGCTCCATGGAACCTACAAGAATAGAAACAGAATGAGTGCGAGTATACCCTTGGGTCACTCGGATGCCCTGATCTGTGCATGAAGAATGAACACAGAGATAAAAAAACGTAACTTTATAAGATCAAGAATACAAGAGAGTATAACTAGTGCCTTAAATACTAGATGGAAAGCAAAAGTATACAATTTGTTACGTATGATATGTACGAGCCCGAGATTTACAGTGTGATCTATGGGAGTTAATTGAGTTTGATATTCTAGATACTGTAAGTTTAGTTACATAATCAAGAGAAAAGAACGAAAGTTGAAGTATCCTTGCCCTTATGACGTTGACTTCGTCAAGAAGCTAATAATAGACTAACTATGATGTACCAAAAAAAAAGGGCAAAAGGCTTTTTTTCGAGGCCTACCCAATGACTTCATTGGTTAACACAACTTTCGATATCTAATTGTCAAATAAGTTATTTGTGAGAGATTTTTTTTTTATTCGGCTTATGTGATCCATATTACTCATATGAACATTTATTATTATTATTATTATTATTATTATTATTATTTTATAAAGTTTTCTATTTCTATTAAGAAATAGGTATAGTTGATTTTTGCCACCATGGCATTCCCATCTTCGTGGATCTTAATATTTAAAGATATACGGTTGTTAATAAATATACAAAACACATAATGCGAAACATAAAATCAAGATTTATATATATATATATATATATATATTCATCTACTATGATATTTTTGTTTCTTCCTAAATATTACATGTTTGAGATAATAAGTTTACAAATTTGGCTTCAATTTGATGAATTAACAACAAAAAAATATATATATATATATATATATATATAATATAAATAATTGAAAATTGACCTAAAGCTCAAAAATTAACTTTGTCAGTAAGCTGATAGCATAGGGATAGGTTGGATTTTAACGATTTCAAGTCGACTCGATCTCAACCCTAAGTTGGATCATTTCGAATCAAACTTGAGTTTTAGGATTATCAAAAATCAAATTAGGGCAAAGCCATTAATGAAAACTCAAATATTGTTAGTGCGGTGTCTGCACTCTAGACCAAGAATATATGGAAAGCAATGATGGACTGGAGCTTGGCCTAATTAATTGCCTGCCGTTGTTCATCAATTTTTCCGTATCCATTTTTTGGTATCATATAAATGATCACAAACTCAACAGGTTATGGGTGCTTTTTTCCCTCTTTCTTTCTTTTTGATAGATAAATTAAATTTCTGCGTCTACCAGATTGATCAGTCCATTTAAGGGCGGCCAAAAAAAAAGAAAAATCTGACCAGTTGAGAAGATAAATCAGTGGAAAGTATGAAAGTCTATTGGGACCTCTGAGTAGAAGAAGCCTGATATTTTTTAGGTTGAACATGGCAGTGCTCACGTTCAGTCGTGATCGAAAATTGCAAGTTATGAATGCATACGTCTGATTGGAGTAAAGGCAACAGGTGTCGCATGACTATAGAAGATCCATCAATTTTGTTCTGTCAATCGTGGGATGGATTTTAGGGCATTTATAGCATCATCCAGTGGCTTGACAAGAACTTGATATTAACAGATTCCTCTTTCACTTACTTGGACATATGTAAATAGAGCATCATATCTCTATCTCACGAATCAAAAGCAGAGAATCAGAACGAATTTTCTATTTTTAAAATTATTTTATTATAAAATAAAAATACATAAATTTCACATAAAAACTTTTTTATTTTTCAAATTTAAGATAAATTGATAGTCCCATTTTTTCGATCTTACGCTTCCAGAAACGGTATGGGCATGTTAGGAAGAAGGAAGCACATGATGTGGTGGTGATTTTTCGATTAAATATATTCTCAAATTAATAAATATTTTGGCAAAATAATTTAATGTTTTTAACCCAAATCAATTTATATTCTTATACACGACATGCTTTATTATAAAAAAATATTATGATCATGATGACAAGGTGTCAGAAAATTGAAATTAGCGTATTGATTTTCTATTTTTGAATAATGCAAAAAATGCCAATATATATACCTTGATGAAAAGGGTAAAAGAAAACACAGTTGTTTCTTATGGGGGTTAAAACTATAAGAGGTTACAGAAGAAGACGGGCGTAAAGGATTAGACTTTATAACTATATTGATAAATTGCAGGTGATCTGCGGCTCGCATGTTTTCACTGGATCATGTTTGCTTACGTGTATGGCCGAGATTGAGTACCCACCCCTTCATAACCTCAATTTACTGGATATTATGTCTTTTTGTCTGCCTTTCATTAAACAATAAGAGGGTATGTGTCTCTGTCTGCGTGTGCCCTAGTCAGGCAGAGAGAGAGAGAAAGAGAGAGACAGAGAGAGTGACATGAAAACTGAAAGCAACTAAGGGGGACCGAAAACAGGAGCTTTATTTAACAGGAATAATTGAAAAAATGGAGACAAAGCACCGTATGGGTCATAATCCAAATTTTGAGTGAGAGAAAACCCTGGCCCACCAGTCGGTAGGACCCACTAGGAATCCTTCACTGTGCTCTTAGCCAATCAGAATTCATAGATCAGGATGAACATGAAATTTTCAGCCAATGAACACTGAGATAAGACCACCTCATGGGCCCCTCTAAAACCACCAAAGGCTGCGTGGGCTCTACACACTCAGTCACACCAACCTTTGCCTCGTCTGATAGGGTAAAAGCACTCGTCGTGGGTCACTCGCCTGGGAGTAATAATTGAATTGGTGCCTCAACATAAATACAAGAAGCCACCCCAATATTCTCTTCAGCAGTTTCCTTCGCATATTTTGAGAGCTTTGCTTTGGTATTCATCTCTCTGAAGATTGTCTGAGAAGCCGCGTTGAATTGAGTACTTCCTTGTTCTTAATTGCGTATATATGATCACGGAAAAGCAAGCTGCGAATGCAATGGGAGGGAAGACGGCGAGAGCCTGCGATGGATGTTTGCGGAAGCGGGCTCGGTGGTATTGTGCTGCCGATGATGCTTTCCTGTGCCAAGCTTGTGATGCATCGGTCCATACTGCGAACCAGTTAGCGAGCAGGCACGAAAGGGTTAGGCTCCAAACTGCATCTTCTAAGCCCAATGAAACAGTGAATGGTGTGTTTACAACACCAGCATGGCACCAAGGATTCACCAGAAAGGCAAGAACCCCTCGCCCCAACAAGGCCTTGCTACAACAAGTGAAGGATGAGGACAAACTCTTGCATAACATTCCCATGGATCCCCTTGTTCCGGAGATTGGTAGTGAAGAAGCGTCAGCAGACGAGAATGAAGAGCAGCTGCTATATCGTGTTCCTGAATTCAATCCTTTTGCAGAAGAACTAAGCAATACAGTAAGAAGTGAAGGAACCGAAGTACCCACAAGAAACAGTGAAGATGGGAATATCGCTGTGGATGATTACGGACAGAAAGGCACATGCGAGCTCGATAATTTACATGGGCTTTTGCCATCAGATATGGACCTTGCCGAGTTTGCTGCAGACGTGGAGAGCCTACTAGGAGGAGGTCTTGATGATGATTCTTTTGACATCAAAGAACCGGGACTGTTAGACTGTGAAACGGAAAATGATATGGATGTTTGTTTTAATCACAAAGTGGCCAAGGTTAAGGATGAAGAACTCGAAGTCGCAACAGCTTGCCATCTGAATCCTGCTTCCAAGATGAACAGCGAAACACTGGACTGGAACTTCTGTTATGATTCTCCAATTGTTGGTGAGGAAGGAGAGGAGGATCAGAAGCTTGTGCCTGTGGCCAAGACATCGACCACAGATACGAATCAATGTGAGACGGAGAAGAAGAATGACATATTTCTGAGACTAAATTATGAGGCAGTCATCAGTGCTTGGGCCAGCCAAGGCTCTCCCTGGACAGCAGGAAGCCGCCCTGAGTTCAACCCCGACGACTTTTGGCCTCACATTTTGGTATCTCTCTCTCCATTTGTATATATCTTCGTAGCTCATCATTCGCCATGTAATTTGTTAAGGTATACAGTCAATGAGCTTCAATAACTTGCCTGATTATGTCGCTTGAAGTGAAAATCAAACAGATATGAGTTATTCGGGAAGATTCAAACTAACAGTTTGAATTTAACATGTACTTGAATTGTGTATGTTGCAGGGCTTGTGTCCTAAGGATGTTCATTACCCTTACGGGGACATGGGAGGAGTACGTGGTCATGCAAGAGGCAATAGTGGGGAAAGAGAAGCAAGAGTATCAAGGTACAGAGAGAAGCGAAGGACACGACTGTTTTCCAAGAAGATAAGGTACGAGGTAAGGAAATTAAACGCGGAGAAGAGGCCCAGAATGAAAGGACGCTTTGTTAAGAGAACATCGCTGTTAGGGACTGGTTTTCCATACCTGAATAAGTAATGCCAGCCAGCTTAATTTGTACTACAATTAGCTGTACTTGTAGGGCTTCGTCGTAGCCAATATAACAATAAATGGAAGTTAGGTGACGTAGCTTACTTTAGAACTCACGAGACATCTCTCTCCCCCTCCCTCTGAGAGTACTGATGACTCCATGACAGTTGAAGCTCCTGAGAGTTATACGTTGAGAAGAAGACAGTTTCTTCTTAACAGATAATATACTTGTAGTCAACACCTCATCTTTTAATCTTCTGGTGTATCCAACGTATAGATCAATTTGTACTTAAGGAGGAGAAGAAGAAGATATGATGATGATGATAAATGTAGAAGAAGAAGGACTTAAGTTTTATGTAATGCTCGCCATAGTTGAAATTTTTGTATCAATATTCAGTCTCTTACTATCTCCCACTCCCTTTAATTTCTTGTTCACAACTAGTTATAAATCAAAACCCACAAGGAGATTTTATTTGTCCATCAATTGCAGAAGAGGAAATAGTTCAGAAGGCAATTCTTCTAGCTAAGGCTTAACACTATAATTAATGATTCATGCATATACGCATACATATATATGTGTGGGGGTGCAGACATATCATTGAACCAACTCAGTTTTTCAAATATTTGCACAGAAGCAAGACGAACAATTTCTCATTCATCTTACAAGAACTTGTTTTCACTAATCTGTTTGCCTGACTTCTCACAAAGTGAAGCTGCAGATTTTATTTTAATAAAGCCAAGAAGCATGAAAAGTCTGCAATTAATGGTTGATTCACTTCACCATGCTGACAATTAACTAACTATTTACCTACGATCTTTAGAGACTTTGAAAGTCTTAAACTTAATTGTTATTAATTTTTACTTTGTTATACTTGAACTTACACAAAATTGCTGCAGCTACCCTTCTAACTTTGATCACCAATGAACAGATTAGGTAAAAGAAATGTAAGAGTTACTTCCGTTGACAATTATGTGAAAAAGAAATGTAAGTGTCTTAATATGGCTAAAGGGGCTAGGCCATAAGAAATGAGAGGTAAAGGTTCTTCATTTTTGGGCCATAAATGTTGAGAGATAATGAGAGGTCATGAAGGTTTCCTAAATGAACAAAATAAGTACAGGAGGAACTACACAACCAAAAGAGTCACCACAAAAGGAATTGTAGATCTTGTGGATCAGAGGGAAAAAGAACTTGAGGTTGTTCAGAATGTAAATCTCAACTAGTGTTCTTTTTGTTTAACCAAAGAGAAGTCAAATCAATAGAGAATAACCACCATTAATTTCAAAACCCCACTGCATAGCTTCACTGTGCCAATTGAAAATGGTGACCACAGGCTGCCAAAAGACATGAAACTGTTGCCACAGAAATGCTCAAGTGCTTAAATGACCATGCAAGCATTACCAAACTGGTTGTATAGTCTTGTGGAAGAGGACTGGAGAAATATGAATTAGAGAGATTTGTTTACAGGAAGGACTCGCTAAACGGGCACTGACCCACTTTGCATGCCTACAAACATGGATAGCAGATCTAAATACTTGTTTTATAAAACACAATTGCCCTAAAATATATTAATTCTTCAACAATAGAAGAGTACCAGTACATTGAGGGATGAGAAACTAATCGAACTTGGACTAGTGTTCTCCCAGAGAATAAGTTCCTTACCCGTGAGTCTTCATCGCCATCCAAATCCGATGGGAAGTTCATCACAGCTGCGGCAACCACAAGCATAATGTGATATTTGTTCCTAATTAATCTTGGTTTCTTTGCCCTTTATTTAACTTGTGTTCTACGGCGGCAACAGTGCTGTATTAATTTAATTATGAGAACATGATGTCAACATCTATTTTGTTATTTTGTCCCAAGCAAAATGGACAGAAGGTAAGACAAATGAAAGGACAAGTCATAAACCAGAACCTCTTTATACTTTGCTATATAAGCAGAAGACAAAGAAAGCCTAAATTACATGTTACCCCTTGGTAATACTATATATTGAAGATATTTCAATCTATACCGATATTCAATTTTGGGCGGTTATGTGTCCCTTAGGTCCGCCAATTTTGCCTTTATAAAATGACGTTATGTAATTATCTTATACAACTTTACAATAAGATGACACACCATATATGAGCACCTTTTCTACAAATATTAATTAATTCATATGATATACCAGCAAGATGATGTATATTGCCACTTTGTTTCACTTATGCTTGTTTTATTTATAACCTTAATTAATGATTATGAAATTTTTTAATTATAATTTTATTATTTTAAATCTCAATGTGTCGACTAAATTAATTATATATTTGATTTTTAATTTAATTCAAATTGGACCTCAATTTAAAGGATATTGTAGGATGATTTCATTAGTAATTTCCTTTTCTCCAATTTTAATAAAAGCACTTATCTTAAATATAAAAATTAAAGATATTTTCATTATTAAAAGGTCTAAAAAATAATTCAATAAATTCTAGTCTTCATTTAAGTTTATTTCTCATTTTATCACAATTTTTAACTCACATGCTATTTTTAATAAAATTTTAAATTTTTGATAGTATAAAATCAAAAAGATATTAATTTTAATGCTTCAAAAATTCTTGAATTGTTTTTTGATGGTGTGCTAGATATGTGTTTCTTAAAATTTACAAAAAAATTGTAGATTAAATTTGGTTGTACAATTTTTTTAATACTTTTAAGTTATTTTTTAAAATCTTAAAGATGTCATCTTAAAATCTATAATTTCATTTAAAAATCTAAATAAAATTAAAATATCGAATGTATAAGATCCAAATGACACATCAAAACTTAAGATAAAAAGATGATTTAATTAATTCACATTTTATATTTATATACATATAAATATACTGCAAAGTTTTAAATATATATACTTTATACAAGGGTAAACCCTTTAAGTGTTTTAGTACATTGAGTTGTCTATTTTCATAGCCTTGACATTTAGAACAAATTTCAACAAATATTTTTTTAACAAATATTAAAAATATAATATTTAATAAAAATAATTAATAAAATAAAATTATTTTTCAAAAAAAATTACCAACTAAGGGCAATAGAAAAGTGATTCACTGACATAATATAATATTAGTTTGTCTTTGATTCAAGATCTTGAATTTTTTACTAGCTGGTGATATTAAATATAAAATCTAATTCATTATCTAATATATATGTCATTACATATACACCTTTCTTTTTAGTAAATAAAGAGTCAGAAATCCAACTTATTATTCAATATCTCACCAAATGCTGCAATTATATATCTTAAGGGCTGTCAATTTGATAAGAAGAATAAAACAAAGTAATTTCTCAAGAATATATATCATAATAATAATTAAATATATAAAAAATAAATTCTTTTGTAAATAGAAAAATATACCTTCATCAGTTAAGTTTTTCTTAATGTAGATTTATTAATTTTACAATGGATAATAATTTTAAATTAATTCATTTTTTTATTTTTTTGTTATGAAAAAACTCAATTATCTTTATATACATGTAATTTTTGTATCGTGTATATATTAGGTCAAAATCAAGATAGATACTCTCTCTTCTCTATTTCTCACATTTTTTTCATTCATCAAATCTACAAATGTGCTATTTTTCATTAAATTTCAATTTTTTTGGACATAAATACTTTTAGGATTTAGTTTAAAGTTTTTAGCATCCATATGTAAAGATTCAAAATTTTGATTCAAAGCAATTGGTGATTTTTTTATCTAATAAGATAGGTAAATATCTAAATTTATCAAAATCAAGTATTTTAATTAGTTATTTTGATTTTTATTTATTTTATATTTATTTTGATAATTTTATTACTTAGTTAAAATCTTAAAATTGATATATTGAGATATTTTTATCTATTTTAATCATTAATTTTGATTATAGATTTCAAATGTATTAATCGACAGTTTATTTCAAATTTATTTGTAAATTGTCGACATATCAATTGTTAATATATCGATTGCATATTTTTTTTAGTCCATATCTCAATTATTTTATAAAAAATAATGGTTGATATATTTGATATAAGCGGTTAATATATTATCTATCAATTTTTATTTATCAACTCTGCTTATATATCAATCTTTATCTATTGATCATTTATTTATGGATCGTCAATAAATCAATCATCTCATTCATTTATGGATCATTTATCTATCAAAGACTTAATTATTGGTTGTTTATTTATTAATTATTTATTTATTTACTATAAATTTATTATCGATCACATAACAATTATTTATTTATTAACTGTTTATATATTAATTACTTAATTGTTATTATTTTTTAAAAAATTTGAAATTATAATGCATAATAATTTCTTATTTGTTATTAATTATCTTTAAATATGTCAATTACATTTATTTGTATTTAATATAGAATGCAACGGATTGATAGTGACAAAAGAGATAAATTTTACTCAACAATACGCAAAACCAAGACGTGGTAGTATTCCGAAATTGCATCCATATATCGGTATTTATTGTGTTATTTGTATTGGAACTTGAATATTAATTATAAAATATAAAAAATTGACATATTATTCGGATATTCGGATTTCAGACAAAGATTGAGATGTTAGTGTTCTATTAAGAAATTAAAAAATCAATTAAAGTTCACAAGTTGGTGGATTAAGAAATTAAGTTCCTGCGGTTTAATTTAATCCCAATTTGGGTATTGAAAAAATTGAAATTATCTTGAAATTTGAATAAATGTGTTCTGAATCTGCTGAAGAGTTGCTAGACTACCAGTCCAGCTTTCTTGTTCGTGTGTTCGTTATCTAATTAAGAGGATCTTGTTACTAATTTAATGCCACCTGTCCTCACGTGAAGTCAATTAATTGACTTGCCCGTTGCGCTGACGTGGATGGCAACAGAAACTAACAGGACCCTGTCATCTTGATTTATTGTGTGCATACATCTTTTTTTTTAAAAAAAAATTATTATTAAACAAATTATATATGTAATACGGTGGGGGAACTTTTTTCAATTATTATCAACTCTTAGGCCGTCTCTAATGAAGGCGGCAAATAGGCAAATTGATACTTAATTTGGAAAGAAACAACTCAATAAAGTGGCAAATTAGCATCATCAAATTTGTGCAATATGCAACTATTTGTACTTTTCTAAAAAAATTATTATATTAATATTTTTTTAATTTTTATATAAAATATATTTTTATACATAATTTAATATACATATTATATTATTTCAAAAAATTATATTATTAAAAATATCTTATCAAAAACTTTAAAATAAAATCAATAGCAATATATAGTGTAATTTTATTTAAATTATTAAGTATATTTAACTATTTAATTAATGATAATTATATATGTAACACTAAAATTATTATTTAAAAATACATAAAAATTATAATTATTTAAAATTATGACATAATTTGAACTTGAGATGAATATAATAAAGATAAAATTTACTCCAATTAAAAATATACTACAATAGACGTAACAACATATTATCAAGAAGTGGTCATCAACTCACAAAAATAATTCAGTAAAAATTACATAGAAAACGCAGTTATAAAATTAGATTAATAAATTATTAATTTTTAAAATTTATTTAAATATATAATTTATTATATATAATTTATTTAAAATAAATCAATTAATATTTTAAGTTAAATTAATTATTTTATTTATTTTAAATTAATTAATTAATATTATAAATATTATTTATTAATAATTATTATTTAATATTATTAAAATAATATTTATAACATCAATTTAGTGTAAATAGATTAAAAATAAAAAAATTTTGATATTAAAATATTTTTAAAAAATTCTCTTTTCACGTCAAAATGGTGTTAACTTTGATATATAAGATTAAAGATCGCTTTATAAATGAGTACAAACAAAGTGATTACTAAAATAAGCATATTATTACACTCTCAAACTCTCACAAAGCTTTTCTTGTTCACTTCTCTATTTGAAGTTCCATACAACTAATTTATTTATATAATTCAAGAGTGTCAAATATAGCTAGTTTTAATAGACCAAGTAGCTTGGATAAGCACTAACTCTTATAAAAAATGCATAGATCTTTTTAAATAGGATTATGACTTTTCAATTGTTTTTATTGACTTTTTTCACACATTTATGTTACAAATAAATAAAACCAGATTTTTATTCAAAATTTTACTACTAGCAAGATTATTTATACAATGCCATCACTGCTAGAGATGACAGCGAATCGAGTTTATGCGGATATTTGATTTGATCAAATTCTAATAAGAAGGGTTCGAATAATGCTTAATCGAATTTGCATAAATTTAAATTTAAAATTTAATACCCAAATCAGGTTCAAACCTCTCTGAACTTACGGATAAAGTCTCTTAAAGGTTTGCTAAATCTTTACTTTACTTAGAAAATATTCAATAGGTCTTTTCTTGGTGGTGCTACTTGCAAAACTAGTCAAAAAAAGTTGCACGAGCGTTTGAAACTATTATAGGTTTCAAAGAGGAATACTTGGTTTTTGCGATTTTGGGGAAAAATCTGCATAGTATAGCATCTAGAGCACCCTGTGTAGTCATGAGGATTCAAAATCATTCGAAGTGATCTTTAGGATCTGATGTTCCATCACAGGATTCTATGGTGGATATGTCAAACTTGGGGGGCATGGAAGCTTAAAAATTTCCAACAGTGATAAGGAATTCATATTTTGGTAGAGATTGTATCGATTTTTGTTTTCCTTTTACATCATCTCAATTTCTTGGTTTAAGGACAGCGTCTGTTGCTTGAGACTTTCGTAGTTTTAAGTCCTTAATTAGGATGGGTAGCCTTTAGTTGGGAACTGGTGGATGTCTTTGTTACAATTTTCTTCTTCCTTTTAAGATAGGTATGCTCTAACTGGCCACATACAGGCCTTTCATTGATGCCTGAATGCCTAGGGACAAGGTTGTTTGGTCCTACCACCCCTACTTCTTGGAAATATTGGTTTTCTTGATGAAGAGAAGGATGGGCTGATGGGTTATGGTGGAAGGGATGACCACAGAACCATTATTGGTTAACTAGTGTTTGAAAGAATTGTGCCATTCGTTCCATGTGAAAATCCATGGCTGAAAGTCATCCTTTTATGGGGAGCAAGACTGGAATTTCTTAGATTCTTAAAAAGGAAAGTTGGGGTGACATCATAAATAGCAGTGGTATTGGATAATAAGGGATAGTGGTTATTGATCTTACGATCATAGGTGGCCGAATTGGTAAGGCCAATATTGGCATTAGAGCAGCGATCATGGGGTAGAAAAGGCGCAAGTAAGGGGACAAGAAAGATTGTAAGAACCTAAGAACAGGGGGATAGTAGTGGAGGCATTGTTGAGGCGCACATAAGGGTGGTCGAGTCAACGACTTGGTTGGGAGGGTGAGCTAAGTTTGGGAGGAAGATCCTTCTTGGCATGAAGCCATGGTTTCTGCATCATGATTTCCCACAAACCGCACCACTTAATGTTGCCAAAAAAGTCAAAAAAGCTTAAGCTTCTACCGACCCGATTTCGCCATTAAATGAAGGATGATTTTTTGGGGGGAAAAAAAAAAGCACGAGTGTTTCCTCAAGATCACTCCAATGCTCAAATTAGACTTGAAATTAGCAACATAATATAAGAACTAGAGAAAAAAGTAAATCATTTGGAATAGATGTACCTGATTTTATAAAAGATTGGTTGAAAATTATCTGTGGGAATGCAAAATTGGTGCAAGACCTATCATGCCATTGAAAGGCTAGCACACACAAGGCTGAGTTTTCTGCTGAGAGTTTTGGTTCCCACCAAGTTGCCGCTGCAAGAGAGACAACCCAATTCAAGATCGAAGATGAGGACATCTTTATCCTCTCCAATAAGGTGGTTCTCAAAGAAACTAGGTGACAGATGCCAATCGAGTCTAATTTGTGGGCACAACTTATGGATCAAGCTAGCTAACTCACTAGTCAAATGGCCTTTGCTTTGTGCATTCCCAGCTTGGATCTTTTTCAGGTGTTAGTGATACACTTGGCTTAAACAACCCATTTTTTCCATATCAGAATACATATAAAAATATATTAATTCTATAATAAAAGTAAAATGCAGCTACTTAGTAATTTTTCAGACTGGTTAACTGAAGATTTACATGATTAAGGGAATAGACTAAGCAATAAACAAATGATTACTTAGAACGTTAACACGCTGGTGCATTTCATTTTTCCAAAATTTTTATGACCTTAGAATTAAGGGGAAAAAATGGCAAGAAGAGACCATGAAGGCTGAAATGATGAGCCTGACCTTTGGAAGGACAGAATCCGAATCCGAATCGCAGGTGTTCTTGGGGCAGGACAAATACTAAGTTTAACAGCCGTACCAAAGGGGTTCTCCTCGGAACTCAACAATGTCATGTCACCAAAATCCATTATCATCTCATTCTCTGCTTTCATCGATACATATAACTCCATGAAAGCACTCTTCACTCTGCACTTCTGGCTACTGCAGGGATTCATCCATGGCAGTGACAAAGACAAGACGTTTCCATGACCGCATCGTGATCGTCCATTTCACCGTATCAGAAAGTTATGGTTTCCTTGGTGCTACTCAACGTGTTGTCAAAACGAAGGGGTGCTGTTTTTTGTCGTCTTGCCCTTTTACCCCCTTATGTTCAGTCACTGTTGTGATCTCATCACAAGCTTAATCTATCAGCCCAAGCAAGAATATATTCTAAGAAGCCAAGCCCTTTTCTATTTTTCTGTTTAATTTTAAAAGACGTGAAAATTACTTTGGATATTTCTTTTATATAAATTGTTAATCAAATTTCTCTTAGTTAACTTCAGGTGAAAGTGCATGATATGCTTCTAGAAAATTGGCTCATGGAAGAACTGAAAGTACATAACAAAGTGATGAGATAATTTTATGGTTGGTGAAGGGAACTTGTAAGGGGCCGATCTGGGAATGATTAGAAGGTTTTGACAATCAAATTAGTATATATTTGGAAAGTGTTAAAGTATGATAAAAATATATATATGGTAGCAGGATTTTACGCAAAATAACAAGAAACACGGTTAACCAAAAACAAAGAAAAACTAATTAGAAAAACATGTATGCATTGGGATGACGTAAAGCTAGTTTATAATACATATGAAGATGAAATGGATGCATGCGAGGACAAATTAAGCTTTCTTCAAGCCCCAAAAGGATAAATCCAAAAGGAAAAGAGAAGATTCCTATTGGAAGATAACCTGTGCCATGGGCACTTCACTTCCTATCTCACTAGAAACCAAACCTTTAGCATATGTTTATAAGAAAGTAGTATTTAAGGACCAAAAGATGGGAAGAAGGATAGAAGGAGAAAGAGAGAGAGAGAGAGAGAGTTAGATGGTGAAGAGCTCCTTTCAGTCCAATGCAGAGGGCTGAGGAGCGGGTAGAGCTGCCATCTCATGCATTTGGCTATGCTTAATATTTGTAATGGGAAAGGCTATAGCATTGATGAATTAAATGTTGAGTTTAGCGAATTGCATGGTGTGGGAGCAACTCTTTCCGCCACCTTTGCCCACCCATTGGACTGAAGGGAGCTCCTGCTTTCAACACTATTTGATCCCATGCATCCTCTGATAAATATATTTATGTATCTCTGCTGTGTGTGATAATATCTGGTGTCATCATCTTCTGAGTTCTTTCTTTCATTAACAGGTAAGTGAACAACGGGAGGAGCTTTGGCTGGCAAGGATGATCCACCGGCTGGATTGAGGGTTAAGCTTTGAAGGAATAACCATTATTGTTCCTGTGGGCATGCCGCTACACAGTATTATCGTGATTAGTTGTTTTACGTTTAAAGCATCTAACAAGAGATTCACCTGCTTCTACTATTCTGTTTCTTCTTCTTCTTCTTCTTCTTCTTTTTTTCCCAAACCATCCATTATAGTAATTACCCTCTCTCTCTCTCTCTCTCTCTTTCAAGCATGAATAGTTTGAATCTTTGAACACACATTTTTCCCAGTGATTGTTGTGTGTGTCGTGAGCTGCATCCTGATTTGCTAACTTCATCTAAGGCTGAATATAACTTTTGTTCTTCGACTACAAAGATGCATAGAAAGGGAGCTTTCTCTGGACAAAAAAAAAAAAAAAAAGGTGTTCCAAAAGCTGGACCAGACGAGCCAATCAAACCAAAAAACCTGTCCAGCATTCCATTGGGTTGAAACAATCTTATTGGTTAGAAACCAATCAACAGATTTGGTTTAATCAAAACCAGGCTGCATATTTTTTAAAAGCTATTGTAGAATCAAAACCTTTGCATATTTTCCAACAGGTGCTATAGAATCAAAACTTTCACCTTTCCCATTACTTAAACCAACAAAGCAAGAATTATTGCTACATAAATAATTTAATTCACATAATATATATTGAAAGGTAAGTTCTGTTTGCCCAATAAATATAACATTTGTATCAGCATAGACAAAGACCATTTCTCAATAATTAATTTCAGAGCAATCTGTCAAATTCTTGTTCATTTGGAGGTATAGTGTAACAATTCAAGAGAATCAACCCTGATTGTTTCTCAAAAAACAATTAAACTATTTCAATAGAATAGTCAGAGCAGTCAGACAATGAATTAAGTAACAAATAACTTATTCTGGCGGACTAATTTTGGACACTGTCCTAAAATGACAGTTACAATTAAATTTTAACTCAATGTTCTGTTTTGTGAGCCATTACCCATTACCCAAAAGCATTTCACAATCCCTTCACTACACAGATCCCCCTTCTCCAGAATAGCTATATGAAAACTCTGTTTAGTTTCATATTACATGAAAACAAAGGAGAGCTTAAATAAATACTACCTGCAAAAGGATTTTGTATTGCCTGATCTGTCAATAAGTGGGTACTTTAAGACCTTCTATAGACCCACATTACAGAAAAAACAAGTGACTCAAAGGCAATGCAGATCCAAATTTCAATCAGATAATACCATATACTGTTGGTTCCACAGGAAAAGGCCAACAATTGATTGCCAAATAGGACTGAACACAAATAAGCAAGTTTAGAATGCGGCTAAGGATGGCAACAGGTCAAGTACCCGCCCATTAGAAAATCTTAAACTCGAATCCGATTAAAACATACATATCCGAACCCGATCCATCACCATCCCTAAATGTGGCAAAGCTCTTTCCTCATACAGGGATAACAGCCTTCCGGCTCCATCATATTATCAATCAATCAGGGTCTAGATAACTGTCATCAACACCGTATGGAAGTAGACAATGACAAGAAACTTATTTGACTATCCAAGTGTTCCGGTCAACAGGTTTTATCCAAATGACATCCAAATTCTACTGAGCAGAAAAGGTTAAAAACAAGAGCCAAATCCAACAACCAGCTTTTTGCACTTGAAATGGAAGGAATAACTAGCCACAAAGGAACTCTAATAACATAAAGAACAGCAACAACCATATAAACAAACTGGCTATTCGGGCAGGCCCCAGCTTTCATCCACTTTATTGTCTGCGGGCAGATTCAGTGACCTGCATCAAGATAGTAAATACTTCAATTTTCTATCACACTGGTTGCAGGATGTTCTATATAATCAAGCAAGATGCTAGACAGTTAAATGAGTTTGATTCTAATAATTTTAAAGATAAAATATACAACAACATGATCAACATATCATCATCAAAAATACATAAATGTACATATGCGCATGTGTGTGTGCACACTCAGTTTTTCCCCTGATTTTTTTAAAAAACATGAAATAGTAACGGACAGAGACCAACATCACAACAGTCCCACCAAATTGACTTCTGTCATAGATTGGGATTACTTCCCCAGCTCCCCAACAAAAAAAAAGTGACATGTTTGTTTTCCTGCCTAGTTTCAGCTGCTCTCTTAAGGTTGCAATTTGTTTGTCACATCAAAAACATTACTATATGAAAGCTGAATGTTCTTATCCAGCCGTCCTACCAATCAACTAAACCGTTTTATTTAATAAGATTTAGATATAATACTCCAATCATTCATGTATCCACATTACAAAATTGCATCACATCAACCACTATCTATCAATAAAAATGGGTAAAGAGGCAATGTACATTAGTTTATCCTGTAAATCATAATGAAAATAAAATGACAATGACGAGTCCATAAAAAAAAAAAAGGAAAAATCCATCAAGCTACAGTTAAAAGATATACATAGTCTCCTAGGTATTTGTTCAAAAAATGATACATTTTTACTGCTTCATGGAAATTCTCTGGTTCTAAACATGTTTACAAAGCACTTATTCTAGATTCCAATATCAGGTGCACAACCTACTATAATAAAACATGTTAATGCATATCCTATTTCAGCTCCCTAAACTAGAACCAAAAGTAACCCTTATTTTTTGGCTGTTGAAAAAAGTGTGGGCCGGGACTATTAGTAAGGGAGACTCTGTTTAACATAACAATAGGAGCCCCCACTCACTGAGGAAGCAATGCGAAGAAAGATCCACATAGTTGGCAAATACACCAAAAACCATTCCTAAAGAGCCCAACATCTACCAAATGGACAGAGGCATTGCTTGTACCCAACACCAATGAGAGGTTTAGTAGGTAGTACACTTTGTGTAGGAAGTCTTAAGGATTGCTCAGCTCACTACATACAGTCAGTCCAGGAGATTTGGCACATTACACGATAAAGCATAGTTGACCTTCACCAAATTCAAAACCTCCAAGCTGCAAGTGTCTTTACAACTAGACACAAGATTGTAAGACAGTAACACATGACCTCACTTGAGTTTCATCACCAGTGAACTAAAAATTGCTATTTTGATGTTCGCTCACCAGATTTCAGTCCTTAAATCGTTCATCATACTCTCAACCAATCTTTAATATCTAATCAAAGCAGCTCAAGTATATCTAACAGACATAACAGCACAGTTATTAAAACTCAAAAGGAGGAGAATTAAAAAAACTCTAACTACTTTCACAATCTCCATCCAGGCCAAAAAGCACACAGCATGGCAATCATACATCCGCTTGGTTTGGAAGTGATCTATGACTCTGCAATCTTCCGAAAAGGTAGGGCACATATTTCATGTCTTATAGCATATGCCTCATGTACTGTACTGTCAGCCTTCTCCAGCCACTCAAATCTTAACTGCTTCTCTCTTTTGTAATTTGGGGAGTTTTTAGGGTCTTAGTATGGCTTCCATCATTTGGACCACAAACTATCTTACAGTCTCCTGTCTTTTCACCAAGGTTTAAGTTAACCTTTTTACCTATTGATTAAGAATAATCACATCATAAAGTTGCATGCTCAGTTATAGATTAATTCTTAAGTCCATGCAAATATTTACAGAAGATGATGAAGTGCACACCTAATGGAAGTGGAAAAGAATTAGAATAGATAAGAATATTAACTTCGCTTTCCTTGCAAACCAGCTGACTCATTCCTTTAGAAGAATTATTCTTAAGAAAAATTTTCATGTTAAAAAGTGAACCATTTTATGAGCTTCGATATCACGCAATCAAACAACATATGACATAAATATTTAACCTCCAAACAATTAAATGGCTCCTAACAGAAAGCAGGTTGATGGCCAATCATATAAAGCTGTTTCCAGTAAAATATATAAAATAAATATCGTACGATTGGAACCCAACCAACAACATATTTCATCAGTAGCCACACCATGACTACTAGGTTGTCTATTCTTCCAATAAAAATATCAGTTATTGATCATCGAGCTCCCATCCATTTATGATGACTGCTAAAAATTTAGTAACAGTAAATTATGTGCTCACACAGGTGTATGATAAAATGATGTGTTTAAAACACTGGATCAACCAAGGGTCGTAACAATATAAAGTCTAACAATGTCCCACAACTGGACCTAGTTTCCCAAGTAGGACGCATATCATCCTGATAGTAGGGAGAGGACATCAGATATCTCCAAAGAGATAGGAATGTAGACTGAGAAATAGCAAAAAGAACAAAAAAGATGAACCATGTTACAAGGTCGTGCTCACGCATGCACCACCAGCTGTTGGATCTGGCAAATTATAGAGATATAATATATTATGTCAGATTTTCTCAATAGAACAGTTTTAATGAGCATGTGAATGCAAGTCACAGCATTGGCAAATGGAAAAGAGGTAAAATTAAAAGGAGTATTCAAATAGTCCTAGTTTCACTTGTCTAGAGGAATCATTGTTCAACCATTCTTGCAGCATAGCTCTTTGGTATAAAAAGTAATTCCAAATAAATAACTAAGCAAATGCAAACAAAAGTCTTGCAAATTCATCCTTATCAAAGAATCTCTGAGTGCTTGGTCAATAGCAATCAGCTCTCATTCACCCAAAATCATGTCCAAACAATTGATTAACAGCCAGCAACTTGGTCATGCTAGTTACTAATTTGAAAGTGAGATAACCCATTACTTCAGCTACTAAATGCTTGTCATAAATATCCATGTAATTACTTGTTAATAATAGAAATATTTCACCCTCCAAAAACGAAAAATCAATTAAATTAATGTGAGTATAATGTAAAATCAAACAGAGTGCTAGCACTAAATCAAGAAATAGAAATGAAGCTAGGACACCACAAGGAATTACCTGAGTCAATGCAGGAAGATGTAATAATTATTCGGATTCAACAGACTCAGGCTTCGGACCTGTATCAAGGAATGAAAGGAATGAGAAAGTAGAGAAACAAAAAAAAAGGCGAAAAGTGACTGAAGAGGCAACAAGGAGAAAAGAGAAACGGAAAGGGGAGGAGAACCATGGAGGGAAGGATGGCGGCCATCCTTGCCCCAGCCGATGCCGCGGGTGGAATCGAGGTATTGCTGGACGAGGTGACGGCACTTCTGGTAGTGGTTGACCCCTTCTATGCGATAGCACCACTTGACCTTCTCCCTAAGTATCTTGGCCTTCTCTATGTCGATCCACTTCTCCCTCACCAGGTGCTCCCTCATCTCCAGCATGGCCACCGGGTCCTTGTACGGCTGGGACGCATCGAAGTCATCCGGAGCCGTTTCTTCGAACTCTGCCACTCCCTTCTTCCTCCCCATCTCTCTCTCTTGCTTGATTTCGACTCTACAGTCACAACCACGATGTTTTGTGGTGCCTTGTGTTTTGTTGGTGACCTTGTGGGCCGATTGGACCCGGCTTTTTCAATGTAGCTTTTATGGCCTGGACCTTGGTATGATTTCAAAGTATCATTTTTTAAATAAAAAATTATGAATTTAATTTTTGTTGATTTTTTTTAAAAATGTCAATAAATTATTATTATTATTATGATTATTATTTATGTTTGTTAACATAATAAATGACCCAGAGGAAGCTTTAGAAAGAAATCCTAAAAAAGGCCTCGATGCTAAGAATGTGAAGTTGAACCTCTTAAGAAGGAGAGCATCAACTTAATTGTTCACTTCGATTAGCCGATTCAAAAATGAGCTAATTAAAAAAAACGATTAATATAGTAGTTGAAGGCATTGAATTTTATGGGAAAATAACTGCTAATAAAAATGTACGTGCAAGGAAAAGATGGGAGGAATGACTCGAAACAAATGTGCTCCACTTAAAAGAAACAATCTCTTCCTCGAAAGTTGATCTGGAAGGTATTTTAACTTCTCTTGAAGATGCTTTAGTTGATACTAAAAGTTTTATTGATGTTATTTACTATTTAACTTGCTCAAAATTAAGGATAGTGGACGATCACTTAAAACCTTTTAATAGGGAAAAGAGTTATTTGTTGAAGAAATTATTGAGCTACCAGTTACAATTAAAACTAAAAGAAAGAATCTCATATGGATGATTTAATTTCTCATCGCCAAAGTACTAGCATAACATAATATGGTGATTAGGAGACCCACATCAAATTTTTCATAAAAAGTGGTATCGAGGTACCTCTTAATGATGAAGTTTTTCACACATAAAGGACTAAGAGTATTGAAAAGAGACCAATAATTCTCCCAATAGTGATACTTAACTTCTCTTAAAAAGAAAAATAAATTAACTTATCAGATTATCCTTCACTAGAGAGACGAGAAATAATTTTAAAGAACTAAACCTATAGAGCAACTTTAATAAGTTCAAGTTGGCGAAAAAGTTAGACAGTCATCACAATTTATGGGCTTTTAACCCCTAAGGAAGGAGAAAAATTGACTCGATTCTTCCAGAATCATCAACGATGTGTTTGCATGACTTCTTTTCAATATATCATGGATAGATCCACAGGTGATTACACAAAAACTATATGTCAATCGTTCTTTTACATTAGTAAAGTAAAAGAAGAGAAGCTTCATTATGGACAAAAAGCATGCTATAAAGAAAGAAATCTCCACTTTTTATGGAGAATGGTTTCATCTAGAAACTCAATATATCGAATGTATTATCAAAAGTTGTACTTGCTAAGAAACACAATGGACAATGACACATGTATATGAATGTCACTGATTTGAATAAAGCTTATCTAAAGGATAACTTCTCCCTACCTCGTATTGATTAACTTGTTGATAAAACCATTAGATATAAATTGCTTAACTTCATAGATGCATTTTCTAGACATAACCAGATTTCAATAGAGCCTAGCAATGAAGAAATAACGACTTTCATTACTAAATAATTAACCTACTACTATAAGGTTATGCCTTTCAACTTCAAAAATACTGAAAGCTACCTACGAATGATCAGTTAATAAGATCATCATCGAAAAAATAAAATGGAACATTAAAACTCATGTTGATGATATTGTTTTAAAGAACAAGAGTGACATACTTCCGATTTGGAAGAAACTACTTAGAAGACATTAAATAAAGCTTAACCCAAGAAAGTGCACCTTTAATGTACCATCAAGAAAATTTTTAGTGTTTATGATTATCTAAAGAGGAATAAAGGTAAACCTATAAAAAAAAATTCAAGCAATAATATAAATGAAGCCTTCAAAATGTAAAAGTGGTCCACAGTTTAACCAGAAGAATTGCAGCGTTAAGCAAAAAGCTATTTATCAAAGGAAGTTCAATTTTAAACCCACAAGAAGTTATTAAAAAGTTTGTCTGTAATTGGGAAGGACATTACTTAGTAAAAGAAGTTATCAGGCCAAGGTAGCACAAGCTTAAAACTAAGGAAGAAAATATGGTTCCTATAACATGAAGCTTTGACAAACTGAGAAAGTTTTTTTTTTTTTCTTAAAATATGTTATACATCATCAAGAATGTGAAGCAACATAGCAAAGTAGGAGAAGAAAGGAAAGCTCAAAGCCATATCATGAAATAAAAAGGCGCATTCAAAAGAACTTAAAAGTAATAAATAAGCTAAAAGAACTATAAGCTAACAAATAGAGGTGAGAATTAAGCCAAAAACATTATTGGGCAACAAAAAAATGTGAGAACTAACCAAAAACATTATAAGAATTAACCAAAAAGCCTTGTAAAGCAACAAATAAAATTAGTTAGTCAAGAAAATAAAATACAAAGTACTTAGTCACAAAAACACAAATGGTACTTTTGAAAAGACGAAAATAAAGTACTTAAGCATGAAAGGTAAAAAAAGTAGCATACTCAGCCTCGTAAGGTAAATAAAACACTCAACCTCTTAAGGCAAAAAAAAAAGAAAAAAAAATACATAAACCTCGATAAAAAAAACAAAGTACTTAGCCTCAAAAAGCAAAGCGAAGTACTTAGCCCCGAAAGGCAAAACAAACATCAACAAAAATAGATATGCACGACAACTGAATAACTTCAACAACAACAAATAGCTATTGGATTTGAACGACATGAATAGAAATAGATACCTACAAACCGTGATACAATTAGAGAAGTTTCAAAAATTTAGATCACTTATAGGCCATGGAGCATAAATCTTAACATTATGAAATATCAAAATGTAAGTTTTCAATTTTGAACTTCACCAAAATTTTAATAAATTATTTATGACGAACAGGTATATTAAAAAATCATGACATCACTTCATCAACACACAAAGAGTAAAAAACTACTCTTACCATATTAAAATTGATCTAGAAATATGATCAAATATAAATGAAGAATGAAGACTAAGTCCTTTTAATTTGAATAATCATTTATATTCTCTTCACATAATAAGAATAAGAGCTTTTGTTGTATCAATATTTAGACCAAGATAATGGGCTCTAAGAGAAAACCCATGTCATTGCCATTTAGCCCAAAAGTTACCTTAACAAAGCATGGATCCAAGTTGAATAACTTAAACCTGGAAGTGTGACCTACAATATTGTAAGAGCTCAAGTAACCCAAGGGAATAGAATGTCCTAGGTAAATTTTGGGTAGGAACTTATAACTTTGTAGCTCATGAACCTTATTTTTAACCTCATGACACCAAAGAATGAACATTCAAAGCTTTTAGGACCTAGTGATAACAAATTCATCATCAGGTCGGTGATGGCCAAGACATCATACTTGGATTTATTTTCATGATTCTTAGAGACTAAAAAATCTAGTTAAGCTACAAATTTCTTATATATATCCAAGTATTATCTTTCTAAACTGAAGTTAAATTTCATTTTCATAACGTCTCATTGCTAATTATATTATTGATTTAAGCAGTAGAATAATCCCACAGACACCTTCATGCTTATCTTTTTTTAAAGTTTTATAAGAAATCAATTGGAACTTTAACTTATTAAAGATAAATAAGAACTCTTTTGAAGCTCCATTTTCTTCTTAACTAGAACGTTGATTTGATCATTTTCCCCTTTCTCCCTTTATAATATTTTTTGTAGTAAGACGGATGATTGAGCTTAGGCCTTCTCTAATCTTCAGCATTAAATTAATACTATTTTAGTGTTAAAAAAGCATCATTTTAGAAATTTTTACATCAAATGTTTTTCATCTTTAATCTGGTTTTACTAAATTGATGTCACAAATATTATTGTAATAATATTATACAATAAGTATCAATAAATAATAGGTTAACTATCTTACAAAATTCTAGAGTATACCTTAAATTGCAAATCAAACGTTATTATTTGAAAAGTGACAAAACAAACCTTGATTTATCAATAGTTAATGAACAAACCTTAAACATTAACGTTAATAAGCATTAACAGAATGGCATCATCATCTTTCATTTAATCTCTAAATCGACCAAAGATCTCTAACTTTTTTTGTTGCATTGACTTTCTTCTTTATCTTTTTTCATGAATTTTAGCAATTGATGAAGTTTGTCGTCTTTGAAGAGCATTAGGATCTTCTAACCGCTGTAAAAGGCATCGGAGTAGTAGACCATATGCTTAGGGAACTTCATCATGAGCTTGGAGACATGATCTAGGATGGTCATAGATCTTGATAAAACCATTGGATTTAATTTACTTGATTACCACTATCGATGGCTTTAGTTGTAAAATCTTCAGACTTAATTCAATTTAGTAGTAGCAACTGTCATTTACCATCGCATCCCCGAAGATCAAGGACTAGCACTTAAAGTGAGTTAGTTTTTATGAGTGTGCAACACCTATCATTTGAATCACTTCTTCAACCTTGAATCGCAAAATTGAGTTGGTTTTTGCAAGTGTACAGTTATAGCACATGGGTAAACTTAAGAATTGCAACAAACACCCAAAGTAATTTAAACGTGATACAAAATGATTGATTGGTGAAGGATGCAAAGAAGTAAAGAAGTAGTAAAGACAAGAAGAATAACTTAAGTTCAAACAACTTAACATGTAATGAATTGATTACATTGGCAAATTCTCAAGAAAAAAGGTTTTGGGCATAGTATGTGATGAAGTATAGCCTTATACAATCAATTTTTTCATCAAGCACGTGGCATAACATGTATTGGGTGGAAGGTAGGCAATGAAAAATATATGAGAATGCAATTTAAGATTTGAATCATCAAATATGGACGTAATCCCATCCATGAAGCATATGGCTATCACACGAGAATGTTGTTTAAGAGATTGCTACAAAGTGCTCTTTTTTAACCCACTGGAAATATCAAATAGAATATGCTTTTCAAAATTCCTCAAAGTTGGCACAGTCATAAGATAATTCCTTAGTTATCAGAGAAAGAGACAAGAGAAACCTAGTTTGCACATTCTAGTCTTTTGGCTTCATTTATTGCAAGATGTGTCTCATGCACAACAAGGATGTGTATCTGATCCTAGTGAAACTAGATGTAGGATTGTGATGATGCTACTAAGGTTTTAGCATCAAGTATGTGTAATAATCCGCTTTTTTATTTTCTCAACCATCAGCATTCCATACAAATAGCTAGAGAAGTACATGATCGCATAAAAAAAATGGTCAATCTGCTAATGAAGTTCAAAAAACATATTTAGTTATGCATGCTATAGAATAACACCATGGGATCATTCGTAAGCTTAACAATTCAAGACCCATGCCTCAAATATATGAATACATATGTTTAGAAAAATGTAAATAAAAAAGAGAAGGAAACCTAAAGCCTTACCTTGATTATGTTAGAGAAATCAAAGAAGAATAAAGGCATTAATGTGAAATCATTGTCCTCAAAGAATTTATGCCCCCATTATATTTGCTTTTGGGTTCAAGACAAATTTTTTTTAGGATTTAACAAAGCCAAATAGAATTTTTAAGAAAAAAATTCTCCTAGTGATTAATTTAGAGAAATAGTTTTGATTTTAATTAAAAAGAGAATATATTTTATCTGAATAACCACAACTATTTATAATATTTTAAAACTTTTTGAAAAAATATCTTTAAACAAATATATTTGAATAGATATATTTTAAGTATGGATAGCCAGTTTTAACTCTTTACCCTTTTTTTTATTTTTTCTTATCAAGTGCCCAAGTGGCAATCTTCTCTTTAATGATGTAACATTAAAAAAAAAATAGTTCACCACTAACTATATTTTCAACATATTATAGCAGTGATAGAAAATAATTAAGATTTTCGGTAGAATGAAAGGATTAATTTCCATGTGTATAGTGATAAGGGGCTTGTAATGCTTATTTAGGTTTTTTTTTTTTTTTTTTGTTGGAAAAAGGAGGGAGGCCGGCGTGCCTTTGCTTTGATCATGGAAGAAGAAGAAGAAAGATGGATGAGTGATAGAGCGGGAAGAAAAATCACCATTAAAGAATAAGAAAAAAAGATGGAGTTATGGAGAGGGAGAGGGAGAGAGCCATGGAAAAAAAAAAAGGAAAAAGAAAAATAGAGTTATGGAGAGAGAAGAAAAATGGCATGGTCATGGACACAGGTGCACACTTCTAAAAAAAAATAAAAAAAAAATTACTTTTTAAAACTTTTATGTTTTAATTAGGTGCAACTCAATGTAACTTTTTATCATGCATACATTCTTTGTTAATTTTTGACATGTGTTTTTCAAATTAATAAATATTAAATTTTTAATTTTCTTTCTTTCAACACTATCAACGGTTAACAAAGTTAATTTTTCATTAATGAAAGGTTTGATTTGGTTTGATAAAAAAATCCAAACTTTATTTTAACATTTTTTAAATATTAAAATTTAATTTGACACTTAAAATATATTTTAGAGTTTTTAAAACATTTATTTTAAACAATATCTGTAATATTAATCAATTTTAATTAATATAATAAAATAATTAATTTGACTTAAATTTTTAATTAATTAATTTTAAGTATAAATATTATACAAATAACTATATTTTTAAAATAAAATTTTAAAATTAATAATTTATCAATTTAATTTTTTAAAATTATGTTTTTTTACCTAATTGTCACCAAATTATTTTTATGAGTTAACGACACTTTTAAAATATTATGCGATAATTTTTGAATAAAATTATTTGAAATAAACGATTCAAATTGACATTAACATTTCATTAATTTTAGTTATGGTTTTTTAGTTTTAATTTAGTAAAATGGTCTTAAAATTTTGATGCTATTAGTCGTAATGTAGTAACACCAAACGTACTTTTTAAAAAATATATATTTATAATTTTTTATTTTTTATATAAAATATATTTTTGATAGATAATTATTTATATATATTATATTATTACAAAAAAATTATATTGCTATAAATATCTCATTAAAAGCTTTAAAACAAAATAAATATTTAATATATAACTTAATTTATTTAGATATTATTTATTGATAACTATTATTTAATATTATTAAAATAATATTTATTTAATATAAATATATTTTAAAAATTAAAAAAATTTGATATCAAAATATTATTAAATTTGATGTATAAAGTTGAAGATAATCTTGAAAAGCACAAACCTTGTAATAACTTGATAGTACATACGTGATTGCTAATTGCCAACTATTTTATATCTCAATGATATTTTAAATATGTTAAGAGCAATTTTAGTAATATATATATCTTTTTATGGTCAATTTTTTACTGAACATGTTAATAAAAGATATTTAATAAAAATCTCTCTCTTTTAAATGTAATCTCTTAAACATAATAAATATTTAAATAATTATGTAAATACTTTAATAACAAGATCCTTAGTGATTTTTACTCCTTAATGAGCATCAAGCAATGTTTAAAAAACTAAATTGGACCATTTGATTTGATCGGGTGAATTGTAAAGCCAACCTTTAACTAGTTAAATTTATTTAAAATCAATTTGATTGATTCATGTTTTTAAAATTACATCATTTTGTTATAAAATTTTAAATTTTTATCAAAATGGCATCCTTTTATAAAAAAAATTAAAAAATACAAAATTTTAAAAAATAAATAATAACTTTTTAAAAGTTAATTATACAAGAAAGACTTGTATTTTGCTTATAATTTGGAATTGAGATATGTAAAAAAAAATTATATTTATTTGATACTTACTTTTTTATTGGCTTTTTAATGTGCAATTTTTATTTATAATTTTTGTAAATATTAACAATTTTATGTACACATGTAATGCGTATTTTATTTTTATGTATGAAATTATTTTAGCACCTTTGTAACACTTTGAAATAAATAAAATATTTTTTTGTTGTATTTAAATTTTTATATTTTAACATGTTTTTTTAAGTTTGATGTGAAAAAAATATTTTTTATTTTAATAATATTTTAAAAATATTTAAATAATTATATAAATCAAAATCACATACATATCATATATATAATTATTAATATTAATAAAAATTATAAATAAAAATTTTACATTAAAAATTTAATAAAAAATAAATATCTAATAAATATAATTTTTTATATCATAATTTAAAATTATAAATAAAATATATGTTTTATTAATATAATTAATTAATAATTATTTATTTTAATATTATAATTATTTATTACATTAGTTCAATGTTTGATTCAACTCCAACTCAGACGTCTCATCTCTAAACTTCCCCCTTTTGCGATTGAATGACGGATTTGCTTTTCAAAACATTGACATGACAAACACTGAACTTATTGGGTTGTATTTCCTTTGTTGCATCTACCCAGTTGAGCTTCACGCTTATCTTTACAATCCATCAAAGTGAAGCACCATATAAAACCATGTCGTATTTCATGCATAATAAAAAAATGTGAAAGGAGAAGACTAATTCATGCGAGCGAATCACAATGATAACCAATGATTTTTAGTATTTATTTCTTAAAAATCTGTGTACTTTGTACAATCTGTGAGCAAAAAAAAAAAAAGAAAAAAAGAAAAACCCTTTTAGGGACAAAACTGGTTTCTTTTGTCATAAACCATGATGCACTTGCACCCGAAACGCGTCGGTATCACAGCTCTTGATAGCTGAGTCAAGCTTCATAGGCCTCCGGGCCAGCCCTAAAGTCAGCGCCAATTCGACGTTGTTCCCGTCGGCTGGCTCTTCAGCCGCCACCAAGCAAGGCTCCACCGTCTCCACAGAGATGCTGTCACCTTCCCCGCTATCAAACTCGGTGTTGCTCCACCAGCTAACGTTGAGTCGACTCGATTCTTTGTCGCCCCAGAAAGTCTCTTGCTCAGTAGGAGGTGGTCCTGCCTTGGCCTTCCGTTTACCAGCAGAGCGCTTGAACCGGGGTCGACACTCGAGTTTATGGAGTTGATCAGAGACGGCGGAGTTCTCGTCTTTGGGTACGTGGCGGATATCGCAGACTTTCAGAGGTGGACCGGCGCTGCTTAGAGCTTCCTCGGAAGAGATTTGCATGATCGGCGCCCCGTTAAGAACAGCTTCGACGGCGGCATCGCAGAGGTGCCAGCTTCTGGACCACATCAACCCCACGGACCCGTAAATTGGGTTCACGATCCTCCCGCATGCTTCATAAAGCAAGGACCTAAAAATTGCTGTGGCCAAGCAAAATAACTTAACACCGAATTCAATAAACAAAATACTAAAACTGATTTCAAAATTTTTTTTAAAAAGAAATAGAGATAATTAACTTTTAGTAGAAAAGTGAGAGACTTGAATGCTTACCAGGGCGCTGATTTTCTGGACCGGCATTGATGAGGTTAAGCAGCCCCGCACGGCCGTAGAATTTGGCGAGAAAGAGGGTGGCATTGGCTTGGGATTGGGGGCTTGGGATCCACTGAAGGCAGGGCCTGATAGTGCAGTCATCGGCGCAACCTTTACGGAGGGCTCGGCACCCGTTGCAGCTGAACCGCATGAGTGTTTCCTATATGTGCGTTTGGAAGGCAAGAAAGAGAAGGAATTCTGGAGAGGTTATGCTTCCCCTCTGTTGCAGTTTTCTCGATTGGAACAAACAAAAGGATCACGTGTGGTTTATATGGTTTGGTTCCATGGGGTGTTTAAGGTTTCAGGACGTGGGTTTGGGCAAGTGGGGGCGCAGTGGTTTCCAAGAAAACAGGGGTGGTGGAGACATATCTGGTTTTCTTTGTTTCGGCTTGACACAAGGCATTTCCATTTTTCTTGTCTTTTTCTATATTTGTCTTTTTTATATAATATTTTTCAACAAATACCTTCCTTTGAGATAAGACTTTTTCATTTTCAATTTTTTCTCATTTTTTTATTTTTATTTTAATTAAAATAAATGGGAAGGTTATATTCTTTCCGGTGGGTTGAGAAAAATGAATCAACTGCAAGCAAAGGCTTAGCCTTTGAATAACTAAATATTCTAATTAATTCACAAATTTAATATGACAAAAATCGGGTCGGAAATAGCCCAAAGGTGTGGGGTCCGCACACACGAGGAACAGGTCATGCAAGTTAGTACAAAAAATAGGAACGCCATGAGACCAACACGTGTACAAAATCTCAAGTTCGCTGACTCGTCGCCACGTAATGGCCTCACAGAACCCGACACATCTCCACGCGAACTCAACATAGCGCGTGGGGACTCCCAGTTTTATGGGACCCACTGTGTAGTATAGTTTGTCGTTGGGAGAAGGCGGGGGAGTGTGCTGTGGGCGCCCTTGGGAGTGAGCCCCTGGTTTTGGTGGGTCCCATCAGCTGCTTCACCGCCTTTGTGCTTACCCTACAACCGTGGAGCTGAAATTTCAGCAGCTCTTCTTGACTTTGACCTTCTTTTTAATCCCAGGAGTAGGTAGTCCTCTTTTTCTTTTCCTTTTCACATAAGTTTTTCTTAATATTGTTTACCAATTCTTTTAAGAAAAATAAAGGGTTTAAAATAGGATGACATATATTTTAAAATTTAAAAATAAATGCTAATTAAGTGGTTTTTTTATCAATAAAATTGATAACTCAAATTAATGGGTTATATCATTATATTTTGACACAAATGCAAGATGATTAATAAATAATATTAAAATTTTAAACATAAATATAACAAATTTATTAAACAATCTATACTATTAATTATTGATATTAATAGCTGTTTCATAAAATGTGTTAATTATTGATACGGTCAATAACACATTTTTATAAAATTATTAAATTAAAATCTTATTGGGTGATAACGCAAATTAACATTTAAAGATAATATTATGATATGACAAATTATTATAAACTATTATTATATAATTTAATTAAAAATCCATCTATTATTATATAAATTATTATAAACATTAAATAACCATATAATTAGAATTTGTTAAACATGATATGCATTAGACGAAATGTCGCTCAAGTTTTTATTTTTTTAATACATTATGATATGATAATTGCATTTATAGTCATTGGTCTTACCCTATGGTTAATCATATAATTAAATATTATAAATTCTAAATAATCATATAATTAGAATTTTCTAAATGTGATATGCCTTTAGATGAGATACACCTAGATTTTTTTATTTAAACATTTTGATATTTTATAATTATTTACCTTAGTCCACGCTCAAAGCTTTGTCCATATCTTCTTTTTTTTTTTTTTTTGGGTAACAAGGATGCTAGTTTCATATAGTAGATTTTAATATAGATATATACATAGAGAGAGAGAGAGACTGAGAGAGACCTTCATATTAGACTATGCATGGTTTATATATGTAATTTTATTTAATTATAAGAATTATAAAAATTGTAATTACTACCATAACTGATCAATTATAAAATCTATAAATTTTAGTTAAAATAGTCAATAATAATTCAATGTCAATATCCCTTAATTTGGTTTTATAATTTTTTATATAATTTAAAAAATAAAAGTCAAGATTAAATAAATTATGAGGTTAATATTGATACAAATCAACACGATTAGTTAAACAAATTAATACGGATTAAGTATGTCAACCTATTTACAAGATAATTGATTTTGTATCGGTATTAATTTATAATACAAACTCAATTATATAAAATTTAAACTTAATTTAGTTTCATGTTCATGTTTCTATCATGTCAACAGATGAAGGAAAATTTTATCACTTTTAAATTTTAAAAACTTTTGAAATTTTATTGTAAAAAATAAGATTACTGTGACTAACAACTTGTTACACATTAATCTAATTAACGCATTAATTTAATTCATGACATGACCTCGTCTGAGCTTTTTCAATAAGATTTGTAGATAATTTTAAATTTAATTTTCAAAAAAATTAATTAATAAAAAAAGGAAAGATGAATCATATAATATATTTATATTCTTATGATTTGAAAAATTTTGTAAACAAACCAACAACAAAAGTTAATAATATAAAATCAAAACATTATAGAATAAAAAAATAATCTTAACCTTTTTTTGTTTAGGCAATTCTAATTAGGAAAGAAAGAAGAATAAGAAGAAGAAAGATTACTCTCTTATTCTCACTACCAAACAGAACCTAATTGTATGGGCCACCTAAATATATTTGGGCCATAGAGGAAATTTCAGTTCACCAGCCACGGAAGCTAGCACAGAAGACGGACCGTCACAGCCAGTTCTAGACACGTGGCGCCAACCTATATGATTTGAGACGTGGGAGAGGAGGTGGGTGGGACTCCTATATTAACGGGCCGATCTTTCTTAACCGCTCGCGCTCTCTCCTCTCTCTCTCTCTGTCTCTCTCTCGGCAGACCAACGGTACACGCACTTCCAAATAATCAAATTCAAAAAAGAAAAACAAAACTAATAAACAAAATTCCAGTACGTCCTGATTTTTTCTCTCTTTCTCTAATGTTGACGTGACCAGCTTCAAACATTTCCTAAATCGACGTGCGTAGCTTCTCGTCTCCCAGTCTGTCTCTTTTCCTTCTGTTTTCTCTGGGTAGACTCCGCGTATGTTCCTTACCATTGATGGTAATGTTGTCTTCATCCAATTTCACGATCAAGGCTTTGTTCTTTGTCGTCACATTGTTATCATTTCTTGACCCAAATTGCCGTTCTGTTTACTGGTAACGGCTTTAACATTGTTAAGCTCCTTCTCATCATCTTAATGTTGATCATCCTTCTTTCTGGGTACTCTATCTTACGTGCATTGGATTGTCATTCACCCGCATGTTTTCGTGTTTTATGGAAGATTGTTGATTTGCATATATTGTGTATCAGAATACTTTTCTCAATGAACAATGAACTGTCTTTTTCTTTTGTCCCTTCTGTTATGGAACATTTGATTTTTAGCACGCTTCATTCAAATGTCTCTGGGTTTTAGCTTGTTCAAAGCATTTGTTACATTGTTGTGGTGTGATTTATTAATGATGATATTGTCCTTCTGTCTTATGTGTTCTCCATTTTATGTTTCATGCTCCAATGCTTCATGCAATTGTAAATTTTCTTAGTTGGACCAATATTGTTGTGCACATAAATCTGTAATCAGAATGTTGTTGCTTTCTTTCCAGGCTCCAATTGCTGTGAGTTTGAATGCAGCTGTTAGAAAAGCTGGGTCTGGTTTTCCATGATTCACCTTGAAGATTCTTCTCATGGTTACAATGTTGCTTTCGAGCTATCCAAGTTCTTCATAGTATGTGCATTCTTTATTGCAGGTGTGTTGATTTCCATAGTAAACCAGTTTCCCTTCTATAGTTATTGCTGTTAAGAAAGATCAATATAGAAATACTCAAATCAACTCTAGCAAAATGCAGAATAACAAGAAATTTATGCTGGTTCAAAAATGAATCCTGCATCTAGTTGCTTGAGAGATTCAATCCACTATGAACAAAACAACAATTACAGAAGGCAGAGTTCAAAGACAATCTGCCATGGCTTCATCACAATTTCACCCTAGAAATCATTATAGAAATTCCTGGGTTTCCCAGGTATTTGAATCTCTCTTGGATTTCAAAGAGAATGCCACAAATCTTAATTTTTTAACTGTCTCCCTACTGTCTTCTGCTTTATAACATCTCCTTACATATACTCTATAGTAATCCGTAGGTATCATGCAACTGGCACTCAACTATTTGAAAAGAAATAACTATCAAAACAGAATTTTAAAGAAATTCTTTTCCTTCTAACTGTCTCAGCAGAGTTGGACCCAATATATCACATATGCGCTGTGTATGTCTTCTGTGTTTTTTGTATGCCTAATCTTTGCTTAGGCACACATCATTTGCTTATAGTTCTATAGAATGAAAAAAAAAAGGAAGATGGAGTTGTCAGGGAAGACATAAGCAAGAGGCTGATAATATAACTGGAAAAGAAGTGGAAAAAGTAATGATCTCTGGCACTAAATTTCAGAATGAAGCATGTACTATGGCAAATTTTGAATGTGAGCATTACATGAGATTCTGGCATAATAGGGAACTGGCACATTTAAGCAGCATACTGAGGCTGGTTTTTCCCTGGGATTGCCTATCACTCAAATGCCATTCTCTTTGGTGCTGAATTTAGTGGTAAAGGGAATTACCAGATTGTTGACTGGTTTGAATAAACTATAAACAGGCTGATATGTGGAAGAGGAGAATCTCAACCAACTCCCAACCTATCCTATAAAGAAAGAGCATGCTCAGTTGACTCCTGTATTACTTGTGCAAAAATGGTGCGAGTTTTCGAACTGATGATATTCCACGTCCCCATTGGAGGGTCTTCTGCAGTTTTTGCTGCATTATACAGATGGCGAGGCACATAAAACTCCGCAACTATCAAATGATGATTTTAGGGATGAAAGGATTATAAGAGATTGTAAGTACTTGCTGAAGATTGTTGAGCTTTTGCAAAGATGAATTACAAGTAAGAAGGAGAGGAAGGAATTAAGTGTTGGACAAGGTTTTTTGATTCCTAACGAGAAAAAAACATCTAGCTTCATTTAGAAAAGGGGCATAATTGGTAATGTTGTTACCTATTGTCAATTGTCATAATTGCTGTTAACATGCCAGAGTTTTGTCCATCGGTAGCCAATCAATATAGTATTTTGATCATCATGTGCATCATTTGGTATGATGCAGACTAATGGTGATATGATTCTTCCTCAACCTCTCTTTCTTTGCATTCTTATCATGTCATATGCAATGCTTATGACGTAAAACATTAACCAGGTATCTACAGTTGTTCTTTGAAGCTTGATGCCATTCTATAGTGTTTGATCATGAATTTAACCCCTGATCAATTTTTGAAGAACTATCGGGGACTGATCAGCTCAAACACAACAATGAATGGGAATGCTTTTGAGCCAATGGCAAACACTAACTCTGAGGCTGAAGGTTAGAGGAACCAAATGCCCTAGTCTTTATTTTATCAGTGAGTTTTATTCACTAACATGCGGTTTTTCCTTGCTCCTCTTTTTCTCTTTAGCCAAGCGGCATGCAGTGCTTGTGGAGTGGTTACTTAGCGTTCTTCCTAGTTTAAATTTGCCACCAAAAGCATCAGAGGAGGATTTGAGAGCATGCTTTCTTGATGGCATTGTCCTATGTCAGATTTTGAACAGGCTTAGACCTGGTTTACTTAATAAGGTTCTCAAATCCTTCAGTTCTTTTGTCAAATCATACTATCTCAGTCACATATTTTAATGTTCCTTTTATGCGCATTTTCCTATTTTAGGGAGGTTATTCTGGCCAATTGTCACTGTCGCGGTCAGAAAATGTTAAAATGTTTCTGGCAGCTATTCATGACTTGGGGATTCCCAAGTTTGAGATGTCAGACTTAGAGAAGGTATCCATCATTCACATGAACTGGCGTTCTTCATGAATTATGCATATTATCATTTCTTTGCTTCGTAATTGAGGTAAAAAATTTCAATTCATGATTTTGAAAATATTATATATATGCTTCTATCACAATGGAAGACCCGTGTAAACAAGCTTTTCATAATTTTTTAGCTATTGATGCCAACATCCACATGCATTGCATTGAGTAAAGTAGTTTCTATCAGAAGTTATTGATCATTGACCTTTAAGAGTTTTATTTCCGTTTCCTCTTTCTTAATCTCACTCTTGGAGTTTTTATGCCTTGCAGGGATCTATGAAGCCAGTTATTGGATGCCTTTTAACACTTAGAACACATTTTACACCTGCATCGGATAGTTCTTCTACCAGTAGTACTATAACTAAATCAGGAAGCACGCACAAGGATGCATCTTCTCCCACCCCTCTTTCCCCATCATCTGAAGGGAGGCATAAGGTTCTCTCCGAGTCAAAATTTCAATCCGCTTTGCGTAGTCCCTTGTTATCGGGTATGTGGTTATGTTCTCTTGTAGTGAGATTTTGTGTCTGTGTTCCTGCCTCTATCTTCATGTATAGTTATGCCTGTTTTATCTGTTTATTGTTTATGACACATTCTGATGCACCTGGATTATGGAGAGAGAAACTTTTTGTGGGATCAATGCTTATTTAAATTATGAATTCTCCAACATACAGCTCCTAAGAAATATGGCCTCTGCTTTACATACTTTTCTTGTCATTTACATAGCCTACTATGATCTTTTTGCATTCCATAGAGCCATCAGCTTCAATGGCATACCATGTTGGACATAAGTTCCATGAGGTTTTTCAATTAAAACAAGGGCGTTACACTGATCTTCCTGCCACAAAGATTTCAGAAATGATGAAATCAAACAGTTTAGATGTAAGTTTTGTCCCCCACCTCATCTTTGTTAAACATCTTTGGTATTTGGTGACATTTTAAATTTCTCTGAGTTGATCATCTCAGTTCTTTGATGCATTTCAGCATTTTTGGGTGCAGAATGCTCCAACTCAGTCACTTTTGAGTGTTGTGAACGGGATTCTGGACGAAAGTGTTGAAAGAAAAAATGGTGAAATACCTCATGTATGTGGACAAGAACTTGTATACAGACCTATGTGTGTGTGCGCACGTGCGTCTCCATTTATAGTTCAAACTGTATGCTGACATTATATCTGCTGCTCAGCGTGTGGCATGTCTGCTAAGGAAAGTTGTGCAGGAGATTGAACGGCGGATATCAACTCAAGCTGAACATCTAAGAACGGTAATCTGTTTTTAAGTTCATACTTGTTATTTCTATCTCTGCTGCTTTCCCATTAATATCTACCTCTGCACCTACAGCAAAACAATCTTTTTAAAGCTCGTGAGGAGAAATACCAGTCAAGAATCAGAGTACTTGAAGCCCTTGCATCTGGAACTGGGGAAGAGACTGAGGTACAGCAAAACAATGTAAGGCAGTGCATATGAAGTAACATCTTTCCTAGAAATATTCATTAACTATATTTCCATTCACAAACTAATTTATATATTTCAGATTGCTTCAAATCAGGCTCAACTGATAAAGGTAGGTCCAATGAAATCATGATTCTTTGCACTTTTATTAATTAGAATTCATATTTTTATTCTTGCAAATTCTTATTGAGACTGGGTTCTGGAAATAAATCACAATCTCCCTTCTGCCATCAGTATGAAAATTATTTCAACTTCTTGTGAAACTAATCTTCCATAATGATATTAAAATTTGTATTTTTGATGTTGCAAAGTTTTTCAAGGGTTTGTGTTCTGTTAAGAAGATCAAAATCTCCCTTCATTTGTGGACACTTCAATGAGTTCAATTACAGCTTTAAGTTATGTTCATATATTAGTTGCTGCAAAGTTGTGGGCTAGTAATTCAAGACAAAATATCTGACTTCCAAGATATGTATGTAACTCATATTTTATGGTATTTCCTTTATCAAAATCATATTTTATGGAATTTTGTTTATCATGAGATTTTATTTTTCTTAATTGCAGACTGAAAAGTCCAATATTGAAGATAGGAAAAAAATTGAGGAAGAGATTATGGTTAAACTGATGAAAGAAAAGGAGGAGGATATGGTTAAATTGATGAAAGAGAAGGATGAAGATATGGTTAAATTAATAAAAGAGAAGGATGAGGATATGGTTAAATTGATGAAAGAGAAGGATCAAACTAATTTTGAAATCTTGTCACTAAAAAAAGAATTAGAAACGGCCCAAAAAACCTATGAACTACGTTGCTTGCAAATGGAAACAGAAGCTAAGGTTGTTAAAGCAAGCCTTGAAGACAAGGTAAAAGAGCTCGAGCGAAACTTGGCGGATTGGAGGAATAAGGTTATAGAGCTTGAGGCGAATTCTGCGTCAAAATGTCAGAGTTGGAACCAGAAAGAACAAACCTTCCAACGCTTTATGAATTTCCAGTTTGGTGCTCTGAGGGTATCCTTTCGTGCTTTAACTTATAGTCTTTAGCATTTACATTATGTTTATCTAACACTACCCATTTTACTAAATTTATGTTAATATTCAGGAGTTGAGGCTTTCTTCTGGGTCCATCAAGCAAGAAATTTTAAAAGCAAAAAGGAATTACTCGGAGGAGTTTAATTGCTTGGGTAGGTTCACTAGTGTCTATTTCATCTAATTTATGATGGCGGCTCCTCATCAAGTAATTTTTTCTTGTTTAGGAATGAAACTGACGGCAATGGCAGATGCAGCTGAGAATTATCATGCAGTTCTTACAGAAAATCGGAAGTTTTTTAATGAGATTCAGGAGTTAAAAGGTATCCTTGGTTGGTTTGTCTACACTAGATGTGGTTCTTGAGATAAAACGTGAAATTTTCTTGTACAGGAAACATTAGAGTGTACTGTCGGATAAGGCCATTTTTGCCTGGACAGACTGGAAGGAAATCAATAGTAGACTACATTGGTGATAATGGGGAGTTGCGTACTGCAAATCCCTCCAAACCAGGGAAAGATGGTCATCGAATGTTTAAGTTCAATAAGGTCTACAGTCCAGCTGCTAGTCAAGGTTTTCATCTTTGCATCAACATTTAGTTCTTCCTTTTTTCCTCTTTTTTTTTTTTTTTTGGTTTTTTAATTGATTGATGGTCCTGATGATATAATTCTTATCAGTATCAACTTCTATTATTTTGTGAAAGATGGCATATCTAACATCTGTCACTCACTCTTGTGAATGATGGTAGCTGAGGTATTTTCAGATATCCAACCCCTAGTGCGATCTGTACTTGATGGATATAATGTATGTATATTTGCCTATGGTCAAACTGGTTCAGGGAAAACCTACACCATGGTACGGACCTCCTGTGTCCTTTTTTCTATAGGCAACAGATTTACTTTGTTTTTTTAACATCGTTTATGTATAATATACCATTTTCCTTTTTCTTCTTGATATCTTTCTAGTCCGGTCCAAATGAAGCATCTGGAGAGGATTTGGGAGTTAATTTTCGAGCCCTGGATGATCTTTTCAACATTTCTCAATCTAGAAGTGGCTCTATCATGTATGAAATTGGGGTCCAGGTGGTTGAAATATATAATGAACAAGTGCGAGATCTACTATCAAATGATTGTTCTCAGAAAAGATATCCTTTTTTCAATTAGACTGATGCACTTTATATGACATTATTCTACGTGAATACGTGATTTTGATTACTTTTTAGATGCATTTTAGTCTTTGTCACCTTTTGCATGAGCCTTTTGCAATGTACTTATCAAATTATAAGCTATTGTTGCAGTTTTTGTTTATGGATTTATCATGTGGTTCAAGTTTGGTTTCATACCTATGCATTGATGTGTTCATGACGATAGTATTACTAGGTTTCTTGTTTCCCTTGATTTGCACACACTTGGGATTATGTCTAGAACTCAACCCAATGGGTTAGCTGTACCTGATGCTAGCATGCAAACTGTCACATCAACCTCAGATGTGATGGAAATAATGGACATTGGACTGAAGAACAGAGCTATGAGTTCCACTGCTTTGAATGAGAGAAGTAGCCGTTCTCATAGGTGCTTCTACCTGATCTTTTAAATATTTTCTCCATAGTCCTTTATTTAAGAGTGTTTTCTGATTTTCTTTTAGATAACTGTGCACAGTGTTGTCACAATTCACGTCCGTGGGAAGGATTTAAAGACTGGCACTGCATTACATGGTAATCTTCATTTAGTAGATCTTGCCGGAAGTGAAAGGGTAGATCGCTCTGAGGTTACTGGTGATAGACTTAAGGAAGCACAACACATAAACAAATCACTCTCTGCCCTTGGGGATGTTGTTTTTGCTCTTGCACAAAAGAGTCCTCATGTACCATACAGAAACAGCAAGCTTACTCAACTCCTTCAAAGCGCTCTAGGTAGTTTTTCCTTAGTTACATTTATTTACTCTCACATTTTCCAAAATTCTTTTGTAGTTTTTATAAGATGATAACCTCGTCATGATTGCACAGAATATATTTTCTATTTTGCATCATCTAAAATATATTATTTTTTAATGTTTCACAGGTGGTCAAGCAAAGACACTTATGTTTGTGCAGCTCAATCCTGACATAAATTCATATACTGAAAGTATGAGCACTTTGAAGTTTGCAGAGAGGGTCTCTGGAGTTGAGTTAGGTGCAGCAAAAAGCAGCAAAGACAGCAGGGATGTTAGGGAATTAATGGAGCAGGTACCCATGATTCCCATTCTTATTCATGTTGTAAGTGTAAACTATGTGCATTATATTTGCCCTAAAGTATTTCCAAATGCTAGCTTCTGAGAAAAGGTTAATGTCAAAGTAGTAACCTTGAACATATCTTCTGAATTTAAAGAAATCGTATTTAATATGTTACTTCACTTTTCAGTTCGTCCGAAGTGTTTATCATATACATTTCAAATTGTCCATAATGGTTTATCAGTTATTTTGCTCTTGAATATTCAAATATGAAATTAATTGATAGATTGTCCATTATAAAGCTCTTAGCATCTAAAAGGAAGCTAGATTACCTGGCTTTACCAGCAATCAGAAGCTTCTGCTCTTTATTTTTAATTCCTGTACTTTCTTATTCTCCTCACTTGGTCACATGGTCACATGGTCAGAGCCACTTCTAAGAGATGTAAGAGAGATGTGTGATCCATTCATAACTTTTAATGTCATATGTTTCCCTTGATCATATCGCAACGATAGGTCTGCTGGAGTTCCATGGAGCTTTTCCAGGGTATACCTTCCTTAGCAACAATGTTACATACCCAGATTATCTTTAACAATTTCCATATGCAAACTGCTTTTTTTCTAGGCTGCATGTCTTACATCGCCATCCCTTTCTTTAGGACGATTAATTTATGCAGTATCTATGTTTAAAGAACCAAAATAGTACATAGAATGGCATATTGTTATACCCTTAATTTTCCTAAATACTTAGTAATTAGGCTGAGTCGTCAGAACTTTGTAGGTTTCAATTTTCAACACTTCTGAGCCACGCTACATTTAGCTTAAATAGTGAAACCGAATTTTATTTTATGTCAAGATCTGATACAGTGTGCAGCTGACTCCATCATTTAAAAGTATAGTAAAAAATCACTATATTTTATAAGCTAACTTTTACTTGGAATCACTCTTTATTCATAACTTTTTCCTAACCTTGCAGCTTGCTTCTCTCAAAGACACCCTAGCAAAAAAGGATGAGGAGATTGAGAGGCTGCAGTTACTAAAAGATCTCAAAAATGTATATCCTAATGGCAATGAGAAATCTGGGGCAGGCTCATTCAGGTATGAATCTTCAATTCCAAGAAGAGATTTTGTAAATGGGATTCCTGAGTGAAGCCAAAAACCATCAAGTGGGAAGGGCTTAGGACATACTGAGAAAGCAGCTTCAGATCATGATAGCTGTTCAGATAAACTGTCTGAAGCTGATTCCCAGTAGTCTTTGGATGACTTAAAACCCCAAAATGAGTTTCTGAGGCAACAAAAAGTTGCCGGAGAGGACATAGGTCAGAATATTTCCTCAGATGCTGAGATCCTAGGATTGGGGGAATCTGAATATGAGGAGAGATTAAGTACTATATCTGATGGTGGTTTTCTTGTGGGAACAGAACCTGATGGCCCAGCAGAAACTCTTTCCCCTGAATGCAGAAAACCATCAGATAGTTCAGATAAGTGAGTATTCCTTATGCTCTTAAAGCTTCAGCTGCTGGCATAAGATTTTTACTTGATAATTTAGAAAAAGAAGTTCAAAAAAGTATATGGCTGATATTCAATTTTACTCTTTATTGTTGTTCAACCATGTCAAATTTGCTTTCTCGATTTGAAACACCTTCAATATCATGATTTTTAGTTCAATTCACATGTCAAATACAGTTTTAGTTCAGTTCATGCATAGCTCTGCAGAAAACGTATAGGGTGAAAATTGACCTTGCGATTTATTTAATAAATGGTGGTTTAATTAATTTGCCACATGTAAATGACATGCACACATGCATTCAGACATACTTTCTTTTCTGCTGGCACAACACACGCAGACAGACATTAGAAGTGTAACTGAGAAATTTGGGGAAGATATGAAGGGAGTTGGGAAGAGGGGTTTGGGGGGGGTGGTACGGGGTTGCGTACTCTGTTATCTGGCTTCCTAGTACTTCTCTAGGATTAGGCAAGTGAAGATCAGTTTTACTCTACGTAAGAAATATAAATATACATGCATACTAATGCTAATAGATCAAATCTGAACTGAGTTTCTCTTTTTTCTTCATTAATTTCTATGATAAACTCGATACAGAACAAAACCAGCAACTAGGATTATGCGGCCTCTCCAGAAGACAGGTTTAACCGTATCAACAACAGGAACAAGGGACTTATCGATGATGTCATCAAGTATGTAAACTCTAGTGATTACAATTCATCTTAGTAGACAATATGAGTTCATTTCTTTGTTATCCATTAATCACACTAACGTAGTTCTTTGACATAAACTTCAACTGTAATTTCCAGGCATTAGAAAGACTATTACTGGCAACTCGACTTTGCTCAAGTCTTCTCCTAGACACAGCACCAGAGAGTAGTCTTTGCATTATATACTACATCTTACATACAAAGAATCTCTTTTTTTCTCTTCATACATTTTGTCCATTCATTTTCCACTCCCAGGCTGATTCTTGCTGAAGTTTCTCGCTTTGCAAGTTCTTGGCTCTTCCCCTCCTAAGTCAATTTCTCATGGCGGGGTAGGTTTTCAAGGATTGATGTATAGCATCAGATATTTTGATTTTGTAAATTATTTGTAATGTTCATATTGGCTGAGGCTGTAAGTTTTGTTATACATTTATTGGGATATGTACATGTGTAAATTATATGTACCCTTGTATTGTCACATCTTTACTTGAATAATAGAGGTTGGTAGTATTTGTTGATTATCTTCTGTCTGGTGTAAGCCAGGAGCATGGATTTCTATTGAACATTTTAAAGGGATGCTCTCATTTAACTGGTGTCAGTGATCCTCATAACATATAAGATTAGGGAAGATTCAAGATATCTTTTGATGAAGTCTTCTCCAGTGAAAATGTTTTTCAAAATGAGAATTCCCGTTAATTCATTTGTACAATAACCCATGATTCATCTTACTTGCAATTTACTGAATGAGAGGAGAAATCAGAGCCCCAAGTGGAAGGAACCAATTCCCAACTTGCTATGTGAAAGTAAAACCAGGAGAAAACAAAGAATTTGAGGACCCCAACCAACACCCACCCAGTGAAAAAACTGACCCGAGGCGTAAGGCCTTTGGCAGATGCCTGCTGCTGTCAAGTCTCCTCTGAACAGCACAACCAACGAAGCAAACCCCAGTGGCCCGTGTACAAACCCAAAAGCTGATGACAGACTCATGTCATTAAACTCTGTTCATGGATTGGTGGGAGCCATGTTGCAGATAAAGCTAGGGTTATTCTTCTATCTTGAACTTTACTTGCAGGCCATGCTTTATCTCTTTATGAGTCACTCAAAACCAGACACTTACATAGGTATTTCCTTTTAGACCATCGCCCACAGGAACAAAACAACCTGATAAAGACAAAAGCACCCACAAAGTTGACCCAAAGTTTATTAATGGCGGCACCCACAAGGAAGAAACTGGTGACTAGGCAAAAGATTGATCCTCATCTTCCTCCAGATTACAATTACAAGGGAGGATTACAGAAACAATAGATACTTCACACCCTTTGTCTCAAAGGATCTATCAACAAGCTCTCTATGAACATCAAAAACCTAGCAGAAGACAGAATTTTTGCCCCTCTATCAAGGTTTTCTATTATTCTTCAAAATCAACACCTCTCATCAGCTTCATTACATGTACAAATTAACGAGAGGGGTGACCACAAGAAAAGACAAAAAAAAAAAAACCAAAAACTCTGAGCGCGGGATTACCACAAACCATGTTGACCTGTATATACAAAAAAAAAAAAAAAAAACAGTAGTACTAGTAATTAAACACCCCTACTATTTCAGCTTCATCTCTCTTCCTTTTCCTTTCTCATATCAAAAAATTGATTCCTCTTCTTCTGGGCCTTTTTCCCATTCATGTTGTGTGTTTAAGCCACAGCAGAAATGCTGCAATTGCGCCGGTCTCTGTTGAGGCAATCGAACCCTTCAATCCTCACTGCAGCTGGCTTGTGCCCAAATTTCATCCTCACACACCCACTTGCCATGCGTGGTGATGGCGGTGCGGGCGCTTCCATGCCGAACTGGGCATCTTGGATTACAGGATTTGAGGCTCTGCTAGGCGGAGATCCGCAAAAAAATGGTGGCGATGAAGCTACCTGATTATTGAATTTTTCTCCACTATAACTTCCCTGTAGGGATAAACGGGGAGAATGCTGTTTTATTTTCTTCAGAGCCAAGTATAAGCAAAAGCTCGGAAATTTAACGGAGATACCCAGAAGAATGCAAAACTTGAGCATAATGAAATACACTACCAAAATCAGAGTCAAATACAGAGTATATAGAAAAAAAAGAAAATCAAGGCAGAAAGAAACCTTGGCCAGGATCATATCCAGAAGTTCGGCTCCTGCCTTTGAATCTCCCACCTCCGCTTGATGGCTGGATTTGGGTGTTAGAAGAGTTAAAACAAAACCAGATTGAGGAAAATCATCCGGACTGATTTTGGCTTGCATATTACCAGCAAAGAGAAGGGAAAAAGGTATAAAAGGAGAAAGAGCATATTACTTGCTATGCCATCTCAGAGATCTGATTTGATCGTTGATGGAAGGACTCAAGATGCCTAAACGACGAGGCTTAGGGCAAACCACCGAACCAAACCCCCTCTCCTCACAGCCGCCCATGGCGTTCCTCTGCTGGTATGCACACCTGTTCATTTTCGCCTCCACCAATCAGAAAACAGAACGCCTGTTCATGACACGTAGTTGCACTAAGTCAGATAAACACATCACGATCGATTATTACCGCCGTGAGTCAGATTAATCAACTGAGATCTATAACGCCCGACCATACATACAGAAAGAAGGAAAAAATGACTAGTGTAACGTATGTCTGTTTGGTTGATGAGAAAACAACAGTAAAATCTCAATTTTGCGGTCAAAAGAGCACCTTCTTAACAAATCAGAGCTTGCTCTTAGCATAAAAGTTAAGAAGCCTTCTACCATAATTTTCTCGGCCACCAAACAGAAAGTTGGGTGTCATGTAAGAGAACAAAGACTCTTCCTACCTGCCTGATTACACGGCAGATCTGCGCGAAAAACAGAAACAAAAGACAGAGAGAGAGAGAGAGAGAGAGAGTTTTCAGACCTGAGCAACTCCACAAGCTCCTCCAAAGAGGAGGGATACAAGAGGAGATAGGGAGAACAGAGAACCTGTGAAGCAGAGATTTTGTTGGTGAGAGTGAGAGATGACTATAAGGAGAAAGAGAGAGAGATAAGGAAAGGGTCCGGCCGGGTATTCATAGAGAGAGAAAGAGAGAGAGAGGGAGGAGACCCGATCAAGCCGTGTTCCCGTGTGGCACAAACATGGTACGTATCTTAATACGTCTTTGATCACCGTCCGATTAAGAAGACGCATCGATATTTGTAAAAAATAGACAAGGGGCATCGTGGCTACAATATCCACTTTATTCGGCGAAGGAGATTGACAGTTGACAGAGGGAAGAGATTCGCATCCACATGATGCACGCATGCGTGAGGACCTGCTCTTTTCTTCCCCTTGTTATTATTTTCTTTCCTCTCTCAGCAAACGCTCCTACTCCCTTAATTTATTTCCCTTTTAATATTAATTCCATAATAAAAAGATAAGTTTCAATGTTCTACACCGTAAAAGCCCTGAGTGTAATTTATTTTTAATTTTATATTATAACAAAAATATCTATTTACATTATCTTCACTAAAAAAATTAAAAATATATATTATATTTGAATAATATGCCCACCATAAAATATAGTAAATTCTAAGTTAGGAAAAAAATTTGACAACATAAATATATATCAATTTAAGATTAACTGTATTTGATTTTTTTTATATAATTGATAAGCTCTCCATAAGTTTAGTATGTTCATATATTTGCGAAATACCACAACTGCTTTTATTAAATTAATTTGTTTATTTTTGAAATTATTACTTTTATATTATTAAATAAATAAAAATTAGCATATGATTGATAAAGATTTAACCTTGGCGAGATTTGTTTTGAAGCTATTACATAATCTAAGCTCTTTTTCCATATTAAATTTGATATTTATAACTTGTGGTAGTTAATGATAATGTCTAAGTGTAAGATGTTATCACGATAAATTGAGATTTTTATTAATATATTAAATTAAATAAATATTTTTTAAGTAAAAAAAGCAACAAAAAATTTATTTATTATGATGATATATAAGTTAAATAAATAATTTTTATAATATAAATTATTTTTAAATATAATATATAAAATTCTTATTTATTATATTTATAAATATATTTAAAATTATTAAAATATTAAATATATAATATTTATAATATAATGCGAATCAAAATAATATCATATCTTATAACAATTCTTTACATCATGAGATGACGGATAAAAATAATCATTTGGATAATTTTTTAATCCCATTATATATTTATAACTCATCATTATAAAATATATGGGATATATGTACCACAGATTTATATTATTTTATAATTAATAGTGAAATCAAATTTTTTTATTAAAGTGAGCTAAATTTTCGTAGGGATAAAATAAGTAAAAAAAATTAAAAAAATGTTAAATAATAATAAATAAATAAATTTTAAAAATAAAAATAAAATTATGATTTCATAATTATTTTAAAAAATTTACTCCGGACTATCACGTGATGTAGCCCTCGTATAACCTCATCACTGTTTATGATATTGCGTGTTTGCCCCTGCCACGACAATATCTTATATTAAATAATTGAAGGTAGGTCCATCACATTTGGGTATGGATTGCACATGTTTTTTTTTTTTTTTTTAAATTTCTTTTTAGTTTTTTATTTTTCTTTTTATTTTATTTTTTGGTTGTTGTTTGGTGAAGGTGGCAGGAAGGTGTCCTAGAGGGATTTGAATGCTGACCCTTTTGGGTGTGGGGAGATGAAGCTGCGAGTGACTTTTTGAGCCAAATGGCCCTTTTATCTTTAATTTTAATGATAATTATTTGGGTTGTAGTGACCTTTAAGTTAATTTGGGGCCCAAAAGTTTGGGGACCAATGGCTTGACTATTCCATGTCTCCCTGTGCTTATCTCTTGATGCAATGCATCCTACTCAGCACAACATTATAGACTCTTCTGTCATCATGGGTCACTATCACAGCTCCCCTTATGTAATGACAATTTTTTTTTTTAATCTTCATCTACATGGAATTTTATCTTCCACAGCTTACGTAATTTTCATGTATATTTGATATATAATTTCAAAAAAATTTATAATACTTTTTGTTTAAATTTTTTATATTTTTATTATTTTCCTCGCACTGAATTAGCTAATAGCATCGAGTTTGTCGAATCTTGCCTTGGTTAATAATTTAGACAAGAATAAACACAAATTTAATGCACCGCCAATAATTTTTAGAGGATTTTGACTTGTCACGATGAAACCGAGCTTAAATGGAGATAAAATGTTAAATACTTTGTTTTTTTGTTTTCCTTATTTGGCTTTACTTAGTGCAAGAGATGATTTAAATTCTCATAGTTAAAGAAGGATTTGGTTCCACATGAAACAAAAATTACTTATATTCTAGACGGGGATCTAATGAGCATTGAGTTCAATAAAACACCATTGGCAAGATCTCTACTCTTAGATATTTTATTTCAAAAAAAAGTACATATATATATATATATGAGTAAAAAATATACAAAAAACTAAATATTAAATTTTATTTTTTTCAATTTAGATTTTATTTCATTAATTGACTTAATTTTACACTTAATTTTTTAATTTAATATAAACGGAATCTTACTTTCAAAACTTTAGAATATTTTTAAAATAATTTTAGAATAACCAAAAAAGAAAAAAGAGAAACTATGCTTTTTTTATCGTTCTTAAATTTATCCTAAAACATTTTTTAAAAGTTTTTGAAATAGAGTTTAATTTGATCCAATTTAAAAATTTAAACATAAAATTAAGTCAATTGATAAAATAAATTAAAATTAAAATCAAATATTTTCTATATTTAACTCCAAATATATATATATATTTAAAAAAATAAAATTTTGATTTTTTGATACTAATATTAAATACAAAAATTTTTCATTTCAGTCTTATTTTGTTTCAAGTGAGATTTTAATTTTAAATATATTTTTAAATTTATATATAACACTAATTCTACTTAAATTATTACACTAATTATTTTTTCATATGATACACTGTCATAAAAATAATTTTTTACAAATATTTTTAATTTTTTAAATTAACATATTCTTAAATTGTTGCCTTTATTTTTTTTGTAAACAATTAATTTGATCTAATTTTAAAATTTAAAAGTAAAATTAACTCTATTGATATAATAAATTTAAATTAAAAATATTTTTTATATTTAACCCCGAATGTATTTTTTTTAAATACATTGATAACATATAAAAATTATCAATTAATTAAATTACCAATTTACCAAAATAATCCCACTTAACAAGAAAAAAAATACAAAAAAATACAAAAATTTAAAAAAACAAATAAGCTACCTCTTGCTCAAAATTAAAAAGTTTGAACATCAAATATTGATTTTGATAAAATAAAATCATTGATGAAATTACTAATTGATATACTTAAATATAGGCTTAGGCTTATAACATCAAACTTAGGTATAGGTTTGTATACTCAAAGGCCGCTCCAAAAGGCAAAAGGCAAACTAAGAAAACATTTTGCCGATGACTAGCACGCTAGTAGTAAGAGAAAGGACCAATAACACACCAAGATATCTAAGAATTAAAATAAAATGAAAAGACGATAAAACCACCAAATCACCTTAGAAGTAATTCCCATAGGAAAAGAGAGCTATTCACAAGTCTTCATTGCTATAATTAAAATGACTAAATTAGATACTCAATACTTGTATATTATAAAAAGATCATAAATAAGCTTAATTAATTTTTTTTTCATATCATCATTTTATCCAAACTATATACTGACTGGAACATTGAAGGTTTTCTCGATCATCTGACGATGTTTTTTTCTTTACTATTATGTAAAATTTTTGTTTTTCAAATACGGAAAGTTTAATTTCTCAAACGTGCTTTTGTTATTGTCTGAGAGCGGTAGCTTTTTTTTTGAAAAAAAAATTAACAATTTGAACTTGGTTAGCTATTAAAATAGTATTTGATCTTAATTTTCATTTAGCTCAAATTTTCGTTAACCAAAAGAGCTTTATAAACATTGGGGGAGGGGATTCAACTTTAGATTCACTTAATTAGTCAAAATTTTTGACAATAAAATTTATGATTTTTGATTTTGGGTCCATGACTACATGGAATTGTTTTAATTAATATTATTATACCAAAATATTATCAATTTTAAAGTTATTTCAAGTACTAGATAAAGTATTTTACAAATTTAAAACTCATCTTAAAATGTGTAAAAAGTGTTATATCTTATTTAGATTTAATGTGAAAGACAAACTTTGTATAAAAATATATGGATAGATCTTGTCTAAAATTAAAATAAGTTGACCTAAAATCTTAAAATAATATTTAAAAAAAATTAATGAAATGTTTCAAAACCCATGAAATAGCTAGATCAAAATTACTACCCTTGAGATCTATAAACACATGTTTGATGCAAAGATTCTTGTAAGAAATTGTTACGTATTAATTAATCTAACTTCCAATAAGGCTAATATACGATGAAAATTGATTATTGATATAATAAGTAAGAATTGAAATTTGAATTATGTGTTAAAAATTTATTATTTTTATTTTTAATAATAGCGTGTCTTAAAAGCTTCTTTTTTTTCTCAATTTTTATTGGAAATGCCAAATGAAAGGAAACAAAATATTATATGGAAATGGGTGGAGAAGAAGCAGCAATCTAAGGTGTAGACATCATCCAAATTTGATTTCTTTGGAAATGCCAAGGAGCTTCCCTAAGATTCCTTTTCACATAAAGGACACAGACACCCCTCCTTTTCACAGAAAGGACACAAACACCCCTGCATGCATTTCTTTGTTTCATTTATTATTATTATTATTTTTTTAAAAAAACTCAATAAATCACTCTCCTGAGGTTGACACCAATTCTCTTTTTTGCTGGTTCAGAACCTTGAGGCTTAGGCATGCACTGGATGGTGCAGATGGAGCGTGCCGCTCACGCGCTGGAATATTTTAGATAGCAAACCATACAGTCTGTCCATGTACACAATGTATGATGTGTTTGGTATGCTGTATATAACTGAGTTATTTTGATGAAATATAATTAGGTTGGGTTGAATTGAATTAAATTATATCAATATTATGATATGCTTCGTGTAATATGAAATAGAATTTAAGTTTGATTATCATATTTTTTATTTTAAAAAGTTATAATTTAAAGTAAAATTTATAAATATCAATAATAAATATAAATTAATTATAAATATTAAATGAATATATCAATATTTTTAAAGGGTAGATTAATTTAAAATAATTATCTATTTGAAAATATTAAAAATAAAATAAAAATAATACAATGAAATGTTTATTACAAACTTGAATTGTATTACAACTAATTAAATAAATACTTATTTTTACATTTTTTACAAATATTTTTATACTAATTTAAAGTAAATTTATTTATTTAAAAATATGAAATAATATAAACGATACAACAAACATAAGTTAGCTTTCGTTAGTGCAATACATCACACGATAATCAATAATAATAAAATAAAAAGTAATAAAAAATTTGTGTTAAAGATTTTTTTAGTCGAACATATCGGGTCAATGAAAAAAAAAAGATGAGAGGATAGATTATTTATGAATATTTAATAGGTATTCATGAAGTTAGATATTTATTTGAAGAAAAATTAATTTTAAGAAAACTAATTTTTATTTTAAAAATAAATAAATAAATAATTTAAAAGTTTAAGCAAATTAATTTAATTTAATTTATTATTAATTACAATATACTAATAGTTTTTGTAACAATCTTTTTGAAAGAAAACAACATTTACATTTTGGATTCTACAAAATTCAAAATCTTAACTTTTTACGGGTATATGCCCACATATCTTACTAGGATAAAGTCCAAGCAATCAAAAATAATTTCAAAATCAAAGGTCGTAATAGTAATGATGAATCTAGATTTTTTTTTTGATTAAAGTTAAAAAAATTTTATCATAAGAAAATAATATAAAAAAATATTATTTATTTCAAAACAATGGTACATTCAAGTGGGGCATATAAGCAAACTAAACGTTGCTTTAATATATTAATTATAACTTTTATTGAGACTTTCTCTTGGTGCTATTGTTAGATTTTTGTCTTTAAAGGGTTCGTCTACCTGTGTTTTTTCTTCATTTTCTAAATTTTCTGGGTAAACAAAAGTATTCAGTTATTGAGGAAAAATCAATATACTTCTAATGTCGAATCAGGATCAACTAGGACAGAATAAAGCATTGGGTTGAATCCTTTGTCTTTTTTTTTTGGAACTTGAATTTTGTTATGATGATAATTTCTTTTTCTTTTGTGAGCAACGTTTCTTCATTGTGACGATTGATGGCTTGATTTCTTTAAAAAGGATTATAATGTTTTCGATCTTATTTATCTTTGCCCTTTATCTTTTGTTAATAGGGCTTATAGTTCTTATCTTTTTTGTGTCTACATATATGAAGATCGTTTATCTTTTGGAGTTAAATTCCATTTCCTTCCCCTTATTTTTGATTTCTATAAATATTACCAAATTTGCTCATCATAACTAACTCCTAGCAGTTGATGGTCAATTATGGACTATTTAATTTGGTTCTTCTTTTTTTTCTAAAACCAATTTGTGGTCATCCCTTTTTGGGTCCCTTGTGGTTGAATCCTTAGTTAGGTAAGTTGTCTTTTTTTTGGTTGAGATGGGCTTAGGTGAAATAGTAAAGCATGGTCTCTTCCGTTTTGGTAGGTTTTCATCCTTTGTCCATAGCAAAAGATTTTAGTAAACTCGTTTTTCATTAGTTGCACTGTTTGTTTTATCTTGATGTATTCTTTCTTATTCGTCTTAAGGTGGTCAATATTATTTATTCTGTAGTTTTTCTTACTTGTCAGTTTCATCAAGTGCATTGCTTATTTTTTACTTAGCCTTTCTATTTTGTTGTTTTGTTTTGTTCCCTTTTTTTTTTTCTTTTGTAGGTTTGCAATCATCTTCTTTTTTAGATGAGTCTGCACCAATGGATAAAGCTTAGTCTTTTGAATCTCGCTAGTGCTTAGATTTTTCAAAAAACCATATGAAGGATGATCTTCATGTTCTTTCTTTTATTGGTGATCTTTATATAATGAGTTGTTTGTAATGGAAGAGGACAAAAGGTTCAAGTTTTTCTTTGTTGTCTTTCGAAGTTTTTGGTGTTAGTAGGGTTGAGACATCTCCTATCTTGATTGTTTTTGTTATGACTAGTGCTCTTAATATGGTTCTTCAAGGTGTCTATAGCTTGCATACTCTTTTGGCATTATTTTCTTATGGAGACCTTAGGAGCTTAACCAGTAATGTTTGAATGTTCGAGAATGTCTATCTATCTTATATCTACTATTATGACAATCTCATTTATTAGTCTCTCACTAACCCCTACTTCGGAGATGGCGAGACAATCATCTGCTTTTAACTAGTCGAAGCATATTTCTTTTCCTGATGTTATAATTATGCCTTTTTTGAATTAGGGCTCAAATGTTACGCGCATCATCAAGGCTCATATTCTTTGCTATAATAATGTTCATAACCCTCTAAAAACAATCTTTTTAGATAATAAAAAAGAAAACTTTCCTCTTTGATTACTTATTTTAGCTCTTATTTTATTAATTTATTCTTTTAATAATTCATTTTATTTTTACAATATCGACATCATATATAAGAAAGATAACAAGAAACTCGTATTTCTTACTATTTCTAAACAATGCCCTTTGCTTTCTAAATTCTTTAAACTAAAAGTATCAAAATTTCTTTGACAAAAATGGTTTTTTAAGCAAATTTGCTTATATTTCTCTTACTTATCCACTGGAGATGCTAAAAATTGATAAGGATATAAAGAAGTTATATTAAACTCTCTTTCTTTCTTGCATTCTCTTATATTCTCTTAAACTTTCTTGTATGGCATAATCTTTGGCTTTCATTAGGAGTCCCTGGTTCTCTTTGAGGCTCCACTTTCCTTTTTAGGACCTAGTCCCCAACTTCCCTTTGAGACTCTTCATCTCTTAGCGTGGCACGATCCTTAACTTTCCTTAGGACTTTACATTTCTTGGCATGAATAGCTCTTAACTTTCATTGGAACTTCTAACTCTCTTTAGGACTCCTCTTTTCTTTGTAAGGCATAATCCTCAGTTTTTCTCTAAACTCCTTCTCTCATGACAAGGCATAATCCTTGACTTTTGTTGATACTCCTCTTCTTTAAGTATGGTACTATTTTTGGCTCTATGAAAAACTCTTTTTCTCTTGGCATGCATAGTTTTTGACTTTTCTTAGGACTTTTTAGATCTTTTTAGGCTTTCTTTCTCTTAGCATGACATAACTCTTAGTTTTTTTCTTATTTTTGAGACTCTTCCTCACTTGGTGAGACATAATTCCAATTCTTCTTAGGTCTTTTTCTTTCTTTGCATGACCTAGCTCCTAAAAAACTCTCTCTTTCTTTACAAGGTATAGTCTCCAACTCAGTAAAAATTAAAAAAAAAAAAGAGGCAGAGACTTGAAGACACCTTTGGATAACTCATCAAAATGAAAAGGTAAAGATCCATGGATCATCAAGAAAAGGCTAAGACTCGTGGATTAACTTGAATAATTTATAAAGCAAAAAAGGAATAAGACTTAGGAATAATACTAGATAGCTTATTAGAAAAAAAAAAAGCATTAAGACTTGGGAACTAACCTAGATAGCTAATCAAAACAAAAAAGGGTTAAGACTTGAGGACTATGTTGAATAGATCTACAACATAAAATGATAAAGGCTTGAAGATTATTCAAATAGCTCTATAAATAAAAAGAGCTAAGACATTAGGATTACCTTAAATAGCTCATTAAGAAACAAAAAAGGCTGAGACCTTGAAACCACCTTGAATAATTTATCAAGATAAAAAGGATTAAGACTCGATGACTACCTGTCACAATCGAAATTTTCTGGGCGAAGAGCTCAAGTGTGAGAAGCATTTCTTTTTTGATTTTTACAAAAGAGTTGTCACCAATCCTTTTTATGGTATGATTAGTCACTAATTTCATTAGAGAACTTCTTCTTTTCTTTTAAGAAAATGAGTGAACTCCATTTGAAAATATGAATTAGTATACTTTATTAGATGATTTGGGATCAAGAGTCGATTATGCGAAAAAAAAGATTAGCACCCCTACAAGTGCCTAGGAATTGATACCATTTATGTAGAATGATCTCATACTTTTAATTAGGGTAAATCTTCACGTGAAGTTATCAACCACATCCGATGAAGTGTACGCACTGAGCTATACTTGATATTACATTGGGTGGAGTGTGTCACTAAATTATACTCGATCTCAAATTGGATTGAAGTGTGTTCGATCTACTGCTAATCTTACATTGGGGTACAACAGACATGACTTCTCTTGACAACATGATCTTTAATGTCGAATTTGACAAATAAGCTTGATCCCGAACTTAACATAATCTCGAACTTAAAGTTAACTTGTCACTTAACTAATTGAGCTCCTTTAGATTCAAAGCTAAAATTAAATGTCTACAACTGCATCTCTTGACCCATTTTTGGGAAGTAAGGACAGGATAAAGACTAAAAACCATTTAATTTTAAGCTCCAAACACCCATCTCTCTCTCTCTCTCTCTCTTTTAAGGAAGTAAGTCAATTGAGGAGCGATTATCATTCATCCTGTTATTCTTTATTGACAGTTCATCAAGAAATGATTCTCATTCATCTTGATGTACTGAATTTTACAAATTAACTCAAACGCGATTCACATTCATCTAATTGTTTCAGATTGGTAGAGTCAACTAGGAAGTGATTCTCATTCTTCATGTTGCCTTAATTTTGATATCCTTCAGGAAGCGAATCTTATTCAACTTGAGATATTAAATTTTGTAGAATCAACAAGGAAACAATTCTTATTCATCTTGCTGTTCTTGAATTGACATTCCACTGAAAATCGATTCTTATTCTCCTTAGTGCATTGAACTTCATGGTGTCAACAAAGGAAGCAATTCTCATTCATCATGTTTCCTCAATTTTGGTAACTATCAAAAAGTGATTCTCACTTAACTCGAGATACCAAATTTTGTGGGATCAACTGGGAGGCGATTCTTATTCAACCCATTGTTTTTGAATTGGTAATCCATAATTTTTTTTTAATTATTCTCTGGATTACTGAACTTCATGGAGTTAAAAAGAAAGCGATTCTCATTCATTATGTTGCCCCTGTCTTGGTAATCATTAAGAAGTAACTCTTATTCAACTTGAGGTTCTTATATCGGTTTGATTAATCCATGATGTAGTCTTCAACTATTTGGATTTTTTTGATAATTTAGTAAAGCTTTGTCTATAATGAATTTTTAAGCAACTTAGAGTCCTTCCACTGAGGATGAAAATTTTTAACTCCATTAGGGTTTACTAATTTTCATGTTTTCTTCTAAACTTTCTTTTGTTGAGAAAGTTTCGAAAGAGTAAGCTTTATGATGCAAGCACATGTATGCATGATGCATGAATCTTTTTTTTTTTTTTCTTTGTAGAGCTTTGCAATCTAATCACATGCTTTTAAGGTAAAAGTTTGTCCTTGTCATAGTAAACTTGGTTAAAACAATAAAAAATATCATTTAAAATAATCAGAACTCGTATTTTAGTTATCGAAGAAGTAAAGAGGGATAAGTTGTTAGGTCATACCAATAACTATAACCAAATTGGTGAAGATAAGATTCTTATTTTTGCATCAATGATTAATTCTTAAATCAATTTTGAAATTATTATTTTTAACTAGATGCTTTATTATATTTATTTTCTTTCACTAAATCCAATTGTTTCTTTAATTGATTTTATTTCCTTTTAATTCTTCAATCGCCCATGTGATAGGTGGGAATACTCAGCTGCCAAATTGCTTCCTTTCTCTCTAGCTCTCTGAAAACTTCATACATGACGGCGGCTTCAGCACACATTGCTATCGCATTCACCTTATAGCGACTTTGCATCGTAGATAGAAAAAATTGATAGTTGTCAAGATAAATAAATTAAATTCATGTCCAAAAATAAAATTAAATTGTAGTCTAGATAAGCAAGGTCATTTTCATGGATAAAATCAAATTAATTAAAAATAAAAAAATAAATTTAATCAAAGAAATAATTTTAAAATTAATTTAAGAATTAATCATTGATGCAAAAATAAAAAGTCTTTTGATGTTCACCAAATTAGTTATGGTTATTGGAATAACTTAATAACCTATCTCTTATTACTTCTTTGATAGGTAGGATACAATCTCTAATTATTTTCATTGTCAATAAATAATCTTAGATACTTTATTAAGATTTAATTTACTAATAGTATTAAAAATTAGAGAGGCCATCAATTTTAGTCAACAAACACATATATAGGTTTATTTAAATTAGATTATATATCTTTATAAGATAAATTAAAAATCATCTTTGCAATCAATTATATTATCTGCTATTTATATTATAACACATAAATAATTATGGATTTAAAGGTTTAATTAGCAATTCATTTGGTTCATGATTGAATAAAAAGCTTTTTTTTTATTGCAATTAATCAAAATAATAATTTCAACAAGCACAAAAGATACATAAGTATTAAAAAAATAATAAAAAATAAAATCAATTGGATCTCACAATTTTTGGAGAACTAAATTCTTGATTTTCTTTTAAAACAAAAAGATGTTTAGCAATCCATGAGAAAAAGAAGAGAAACCCTAAGAAAAGGAGAAGATAGAAAATAGAGCTTGAATGTTTTCCTTGTGGAAAATATCTTCTCTTTTTAGAATAATTTTTAAATATAATATCCTATTTTAATTAGAACTTCTAAAGATAAGATGTGGCAAAGATAAAATCTCTATAATCGCTTCTTTAAATAATTTTTTTTTTTACTTCTAGCAAAATTTTAATGCAATTAGACCTGTCAATGTCTTCATACTACTGAATATAAAACATAGTCAAAATCTAAAATTTAATCATTTACAACCAACAAAAATATGAGAAAATATAATAATATATATGACTATTACGTATTCTACCAACTCTATTCATATACCCTAGAGTGCCAACTTTGAGCCTTAGCTTATTTGTTGGAATTTAACCATGATACAAGGCATAATAAACCATTTTGTTGATTTTTTTTCCATTTTTTTGATTTTAAACTTTGAATTTAACCATGAGTTTATTTACACGAAGCTTTCACTTATCTTAGGAAAGATTTTTAAATGTCAAGAATCCACGATCTAAGTTGTATTTTTAAGGGAAAAAATGAGAAAAAAATCTAAAAAGGAATGAAAAAGAGAGATAGAGAAAAAAAAAGAGAAAAACAAGAAAAGTAAAAGAAATGGTAAAAAAGTTTCATTACTTGGATTCTTTTGATGTTACTTAGTCAAGTTTTATGTAAAAAAAAATTTTGTTTGATTCTTTCAATTCCATTAACCCAAAATCTCTTTATCATACCTTACCTAAGCTCATTATAACTTGTTTTGAAACCCTCAGACTTTTGCATTTTAATTCATTCATTGGTAAAAGAGACATGATATATAAACAAGCCTATGGTAGAAGAGCTTATTGAAATATTCACCCTAAACACTTTGAGTAAGTTAAATGAATCTGAGGATAGGATGTTAGATCTTATGCATTTAAAGTTCAACATAATGACTAAGATGATTAATCATGCATATTAGTTTATGAGAATTCCTTTTATTACCTTGTGTTTTAATGCATTAAAAAAAATTGTTTTGGATGAGAAAAGGAAGAAGAAGGAAGGATGATGAGATGAGTTGATGAACTTGAATTATTGTATGCTTAAGGGTAAGCATTGTTTAACTGTGAAGGAATTTGATACAATGCATAGTAGTCATATATATTATTATATTTTTTCATATTTTTATTGATTGTAAATGATTAAATTTTGAATTTAAATTATGTTTTGTATTTGTAAGGTTGGTTAAAGAATTCAACTAAAATTTACTGAAATTTACTTGATTTAAAAACAAAAAGTTAGATTCTAAGAGGTATGAACGAATTAGAAAATGTCTTTACATAAGGTATTGGCACGCCTAATTGCATTAAAATTCTACTAGAAGCATGATTTTATCTTTTATTTAAAAATATGATCGTAGAGATTTTTTTATTTTTACCTTAGCCTATCTTTGAAAATTTTAGTTGAAGTAAAATATTCTATAAAGGGAAGGTGTTTCTCATAAAGTAAACATTCAAACTTTATTTTCTATCTTCTTTTTTTCTTAGGTTTTCACTTCTTTTCTCATGGATTGCTAAATAACTTTTTTAGTTAAAAGATAATTAAGGATTTGGTTCTTCAAGAGTTTTGAGATCTAGCTGATTTTATCTATTCTTTTACTTTTTTCATTATTTATAGATCTTTAGTACTTTTAGAAATTGTTGTTATGGTTAATTGTAATAAAAAGAGCTCTTTGTTTAATCATGAAGATACTAAAATGCTAATTAAAGCTTGAAATCCGTAATTGTTTTAATATTCTAATATAAATGGTAAATAACATAGTTGCTTACAAAGATGGTTTTCAATTGAAGTTATGAAAATATATAATCTATTTTAAATAAACTTACATGTGTGTTCATTGACTAGAATTGATAGTTTTTCTAATTTTTAATGATATTTATAAATTAAATCCTAAGATCATATCTAAAGTTATTTATTGACCAAAAAAAAATTAAAGATCATATTCTAGTTGTCAAAGAGGTAAAGATGGATAAGTTGCGAGGTCATATTAATAACTATAAGCAATTTGGTGAAGATTAAAAGATTCTTATATTTGCATCAATGATCAACTCTTAAACCAATTTGTAAAATATTCTTTTAACTATATGCCATATTATATTAATTTTTTTTAACTAAATCCAGTTATTATTTTAATTAATTTTATTTACTTTTAATTCTCAAAACTCTCACATCTTTTACTTTATTTGTTTTAATTTGCATAAAAATAAATCTAATCAATCTTTATGAAAATGATCTTACTCATCCATACTATAGTTTAATTTTATTTTTAGGCAAAAATTTAATTTGTTGACATGGACAACCATCAATTTTTGGCACCATTTTCATGGATCGAACTTGAGTCGCCTGTGTGATAGGTGGGAATGCTTGTCTCTATCCTAGGACAACTTTACACCATAGACAACAAAATTGATAGTTATGGAGACCAATAAATTAAATTTACATTAAAAAGATAAAATTAAACTGTAATATAGATGAGTAAAGTCGTTTTCACGTATAAAATTAAATTAATTAAAAATAAAAATATGATAATTTAATCAAAGAAAGAAATTTGAAATTGATTTAAGAATTGATCATTGATGTAAAGATATAAATCTTTTAATCTTTACCAAATTGATTATGGTTATTGGTATGACCTAACAAGCTATTTCTTTTTATCTCTTTGACAATCAGGATACGATATCTGACTATTTTTTTTACTAAGAAATAATCTTAGATACAATTTTAGGACTTAATTTACTAACTGCATTAAAAATTAGAGCGACCACCAATTCTAGTCAACAAATATATATGTAGATTTATTTAAATTAGATTATATATCTTCATAAGATAAATTGAAAACTATCTATGTAATCAACTATATTATTTACTACTTATATTAAAATATTTAAAAAAATTACGAATTTAAATTTTTAATTAGTAATTCATTATCTTGATGATTAAACAAAAGGCTTTTTTTTTTAATTGTAATCAACTAAAATAATAATTTTAGCAAGTATAGAAGATTCATAGATAACAAAGAAATAAAAAAACAAATAAAATCAATTAGATTTCATAATTCTTGAAGAACAAAATCTTTGATTATCCTTTGAGCAAAAAGATGTTTAGCAATCCATGAGAAAAGAAGAGAAACCCTAAGAAAAGAGGAAGATGGAAAAAAAAAAGCCTAAATGTTTCTCTTATGGAAAATACCTCTTCTTTTTGTAATAATTCTTGAATATAACATTCTACTTTAACTGGGACTCTTAAGGATAAGATAGAGTAAAAATAAAATCTCTATAATCACTTTTTAAAAATAAACTATAAAGTCATACTTGTAGCAGAATTTCAATGTAATTAGATGTGTCAATGCCTGCCCAAAAATATCTTCTAGTTCATCAAAATATCTTAAAATCTAATTTTTGATCTCGAAATCAAGGGAATTTGTGTCTATCTTCATTGAGTTTCTTAATCCATCTTTATAGATATAAAATATGGTTAGAATCCAAGATCTAATCATTTACAACCAATAAAAATATGAAAAAATATGATAGTATATAGATGACTATTATGTATTCCATCAACTCTATTCATATACCCTTAGAGAGCCAACTTTGAGCCTTAGCCTTTTCGTTAGAATTTAACTATGATGCAAGCTATAATAAACAATATTTTTTATTTTTTTCTTTTTGAACCCTGAATTAAAGGATTATATGAGGTTATTTACATGAAGCTTTCACTTACGAAAAATTGCTAAATATTAGGATTTTGTGATCCAAGTTGTATTTTTATGTGAAAAAGAGGGAAAAAGAAATCTGAAAAGGATTGAAAAAAAGAAAAAAAACAAAAAAAAAGAAAAAGAAAAAGGACACAGAAAGAAAAAATTGTGTAAAATTTTTTATTACTTGGATATGAGTGATGTAATTGAAGCAATTTTTTAATGTTACTTAGTCAAGTTTCATGTAAAATTGTTTTATACAATTCTTTCAATTTCATTAACCTAAAATTTCTTTATCATACCTTATCTAAGCCCCATTACAATCTGTTTTAAAACCTTCAGACTTTTGTATTTTAATTCATTTATCGGTAAAAGAGACATGATATATAAGCAAACCTATAGTAGAGGTTTTTTTATGTATTGACTTGAGAGCTTATTGACATATTCACCAAAAACACTTATAAGTGAATTAAGTGAATCTAAGGAGAGGGTGTTAGATTTTATGCATTTGAAGTTTAATAGAATTACTCAGGTGATTACTCATATGTGTTAGTTTATGAGAATTCCTTTTATGACCTTATGTGCTAATGTGTGAAAATAATATTATTTTTGATTAGTAAAGGAAGAAGAAGGAAGGATGGTGAGAAGCGATGATGCACTTGAATTATTGTACGTTTTCCTGATTTTTAGCTTCTTCATGAAATTCTAAATCATCTTGGTTCTTCAAACAGGGAGGATAATGGCCAAAAGATTATGGTGAATATGTTTTTGTGATCACTGCTTGGGCCGAGTTAAGTCAAGATTGACTACAACGAAAGATCCCTCACTGCACACTTTCTATATATCTACCCAATCAAGGTTTGGAGAAGCTGAACTATACACTCTTATCTTAAATTGAGGGCTAAGAGACATTCTTCGGCAAGGAGTAAGGGGAAAAATTCTTGTTTTTTTGATAATGAGGACATTCTTGAAAAATCTTGCATTCTTAAATGAAATGGATGTGATGACTAATGTTTTATGGACAACTCCTACAAGAATGAGAGAGAAGTGAGCATGAGTATGGCCCCAGGGTTATTTAAACACTCTTATCAATAAAAGAAATAAAAAAATTGAGAAAGTGAAAATAAAGATAATGGAGAGACTAACTTGAAATTTAAGTATACCGAAGCCTTATATAGAGTAGAAGGTAGAAAAGTACATGTTGTTGGCTATGGAGTGCAAGCGTTCAAGTAAATCACCAAGATAGGAAGCAATAACAAATTTGTTATACTAAAAGAGTTTCTATTATGTTTCAAAGTTGAAGACAAAGGTGTATGTGGTTGTCTTTTCAAGTATGAATGGCTTCTCAAAGAAAACAAATGAGTGAATCGACTTTGTAATCAAATAAAGGATACTTAGATCTTTGACTTATCCAGTTATCTTTGTAAATGGATTTTGTGATGCTCATTAAGCTTGGTTTAAATGTTTTGTGGGCTTAGATTTAAGGATTCCGTTTCACCCTTGCCATGAGCTTCCACTTTTGAATTTGAAGAAATATAAGCTTAAATACTAACGATTTTTTTAAATTAAAGACTATGAAAAAATAATCAAATACCATTCAAGTTTTTTCTCTTCATTTTAAAGAAGTTCTTATCGATAAAGGGAGAAAATAATGAAACGAAAGTTTATGATTTAGGTTTGTTTTTTACTTTTTCCTGGTTAGGTTTATGATAAGAGTGATCATGGTTAGGGTTCAGTTCAATTTTGGTTCTGAATCGTTAGTTCAAGGTGCGGTTCGATTTTGATTCCAAATTGTCAATTCAAGGTTCATGGTTAGGATGAATCGAAACTTGAACCATTAAGTTTCGGTTCCAGTTAAGATTTGGTTTAAAAGTGATTTAGGTTTTAATTTAGGTTTTGGTTCATAAGCGATTCAGGTTCAAGTTTGGTTCGGTTCACATTCGATTTAAGGTCGGTTCAAAATAAGTTCAAGTTTTGGTTTGGTTCAAGGTCAATTCAAAAGGTTTCGGTTTAAATATAGTTGAACCGAATTAAGTAGCTAATTTAATGAAGATACTAAATCTAATAAGGATATGTTTTCATAAAATAAAGTTATCTAATTTAATGAAGTTAAATTAAGTCACTAATTAAAAAAATAAATAATTTAAATTGAACTTATACTTAATTTTTATCAGAATTAAGTTACACATGTATCCCCTTAGATGTTAGAGAAATCCAAGTCTACATAGTTCTCTTACCTTTTGAAAATTGGGATATTCAATAATCGTTGCAGATGTCCTCGGTAGTATGTTCATTTTTCAATAAATCATAATTTAATTCTTGATCTATTTGTTGTTGTCAAAATTGTACCTTAGTCTAATCATCAAGACAAACTTGGGCTTGAATTGAATCTAGACTCATATATGGCGCCATTGATCCAATACATTTCCACTAGTATCAAACTCTTGTTTCACAACAACTATAGAAAACAGTGTTGCAAGAATTTGCTTAACTATAATAGCCAGAATTGAAAAATATATTTGATGTTTTTTTCATTATTATAGAATATTAAAATCATTATATTCATCAACAAACTCAAAAGTAGTTGTTGAATAATTCTTAAGCTTAGAATTTGAGCTTGATGGAGATGAATCTTGCAATTTTTTTTGCTTTTTGAAACTATAATTGATACCTCTTACCATTTTTTAATGATAAAACTCGAGATAAATTATCAATTTATGCAACATTAATACTACCAGATGGACCATAAAGTCTATGGTATTCATTATATAATAAATAAAATAAATTCTTAATATTTGCAACCATAACTTTAATATCTACTTTTATTTGTAAATAATTATAATAACAAGTTAAATATTTATTCAAATGAACTAATTTGCAAAATAGATCAAATACTAACCTAAACAAATATATAGTTGGAATATTAAAATAATACTCTAACCATTTATCATTCATAATTTAAATGCAATCGAAAAATTCTTCATTTGAGCAATTATATTAATAACCTCAATAATAAATAAATTGATAGCAGGATAATATGTACTCTATAAAAAATACATACCATCATTAAAAACTTTTAATAGTTAGCAAATTTTTGCACACATAATTTCATTGTTGAGGTTGAATAGTAATTGTACTAACATTATCTCGCGTAAAATCACATAGTGACTCTTCATATGCATTACTTTCATAAAGTAATTTATATGTGAAATTCCAATAAGTAAGAATATCATGTGAAAATTTTATGGGACGCGTAACATAATTAACCTAAAATTTAGCCGATGCTTTCATTATTTTTGGATGTTTCCATAAATAATGCAATATTTCTTTAATAAGTACGATAGCATAATTAAGTAATTTTAATCTACTTTGAATACATAAATATAAAACATGACAAGCACATCTTTAATAAAAAAATTAACCACCCAAGTAAGGATTACATAAAGTTATTAATTGAGGAATAACTGTAGTATTATTAGAAGCATTATCAAAACCAATTGCAAAAATTTTATCATCAATTTTATATTCTTCAAAAGTACTTTTAAGCATTAAATATATATTATTAGCAATATGAACCTCATAAAAAACTTTAAATGCAAGAATTTGTTTTTGTATTGTTTAATTACTATCAGTGTAATGATAAGTTAAACCTATGTAAGAATGTGTTTACCCATGATCATTATATATATTAACACATATGAAAACAAGATCTTGATAATTTTTAAAATATTTGATTAAATCTTTTTTTTTATAAAGATCAAAAAGTGTACGTGTGAGAGTAGATCTAGGAACATAACATGCAATATGATTTAATGGTTTTTGATTATAATTAATAAAACCAACTTTTTCACCAAAACTAAAAGTGCTCAACTGCAATCATTTGCGCTAATTCTTCTTTATTATTTGTGTTTGTATAATTAAATAATTGATTATTAGAAGCACTATACCTTGTTATTTGTTGTTGACCATGTGATCTTAATTTTGCAGCTTCTATAGGATGTTTGATATTAATTTACCTTCGATATGTGCCATATCTTTTAGATTTTGACAATTTAAATTCTCTTAAACAATAATTACAAACAACTACCTTTATTCCCTCTAATTTATTAGCATTTTTTGTATGAATTTTGAACAGATCAAAGTTTTTTCATTTTCTTTAAATTTTTTCAATATTTTTTTAAGAGTTTGAATATCAAGATGAGAAAAAATTGAAACAGATTGGCTTTCGAAATTTGGTTCATAAATTCTAAAAAAGGATTGGGGTTTATTTCTACAATAAAAGACTGATATTGAAGAAATTCATAATAAGCATTAGTACCAGGATACATATTTTTATTAAGTATAATATCCTTATTTTTAGAAGAGATAGATTTTTTTTTTTTAAGAATTACCACTTGCCATTGGAAACAACAATTAATTGGTAAAAAAAATGAAATAATTGATTATAAAAAATTAATAGTGATGAAAATGAATTTAAGTATAAAAACTAAAAAGAGCATGTACCAATTAAAAAAATAAACGAGATAAATAAAAGAATTAAAGATAATTAAGAGAATTAAAATAATTAAAAATAGATAATTAGATGAATTAACAAAAATTAAAAGAATTAAAATAAGTTCATGTAAATAAGAATAAAAATAAATAAAATAATCAAATAACCAAATAACCAAATAAAAAAAATTGAATGAGAGAACTGAATGAGAAATTTAAGTGAGAATTGGGTTAAAAAATGAGAAGAAAGTTAAATATTTCTGGATAAAAATGAAAAAATTTTAAAAAATTTAAATTCAAATTCAAATTCAAATTTAAATTTAATTTTTGTAATACGTGGTATCACTATTAACAGTTACTCTATTAGTATAAGAGAAAGAGATGAATTTCTTTACCGTTACTCTATTAGTATAAAAGAAAGATATGAATCTCTTTATAGTTACTCTATTAGTATAAGAGAAAAAGATGAGATGAATCTCTTTCTCTTAATAAGGTGTCTCACCTCATTCTTACTCATATAAATGAAAGAGATTCTTTTTTTTTTACACTAATATTCTATTTTTTTTATACTACTTAAGTATTTGTGAAAGAGAAAAAATTTCTTTCTCTTTAATAAATAAAAGTGAGGAAAGAATTTATTTCTCTTTAATAAATAAGAGTGAAGTGACCTAGTAATCACATCACTTTTGTATTAGTGTAAAGCAAAAAGAGAGTAACTTTGTAAAGTAAAAAATCTTTTTATCTTACACTAGTGTAACTTTGCAAAAAAAAAAAAGGTTTTTTCTCTATAAATTTGATATTTAATATTTTAATTATAATTTTTAATAAAATTAAATAATAATAAAAATAATCATATTTTTATTAAAAAATATATATTTTGAATTAAAACTTATTTTTAAAAATTTTAAAATTAATTTTTAAATTAATTTAATTAAAAACCGAATTGAAATCATTAATTTTAAACCATCAATTTTGGTTCCGAGTCAAAATTTACATGAAGTATAACTAAATCATGTTTAAAATAGTTTCGATTACGATTCAGAACCAAAACCGTTTATACCAATTCTGGTTCGATTCAAAATTTAAAGATTACTTTTCGGTTCACCGATTTGAGCCAAATTGTGATCACCGTAGTTTGTAATGAAGGAAAATCAATTAAAAAAACTTTTTTTATTTTGTCATAAATCAACCAATTATCACCAACTATTATAATAAGTAATAATAATTTAATGACAGTTATTAACTGCCATTAAAAGGTTCATTAACACTTTTAATGACAGTTCTCCTAAAATTGTCATTAAAAATAGGGTCTTTAATGTCAGTTAATAATAAATTGATGTTAAAAATTAGCTTTTCACGCCAGTTAAATAAGAACTGGCATTAAAAGACCATCCTTGGAGTCAAGGCGTTAAAGGCCTTCAATCTTTCAAAAACTAGGGCCTTTAATGCCAATTCTTCCAAAACTGGCATTAAAGGCCTTCATAAAGACTAGCTGTAAATATCGTTTCATGCTAGTTTTGCCATAATTGGTGTGAAAGGATCTGCAGAATTGGCGTTGAAGTTATCCTTTGCTCTTCATGCCAATTCTAGCAAGGAAAAGAGTTATAATGAAACTTAAGGCATTAAAGTGGTAAAAAAAAAAAAACTTAATTTCTCAACATCTCTAAAGGGCATGGCTGCCATCAATTGTCTTTTTACTATTAATGATAAGAAAATCATGATATAATTTATGCTGCTCATTTTATGAGATTAAACACTAAATTTAGATGTTTTGCTAGAGACATCTCATCAGTGCTAAATTCCATTTTCATTCTTTATTTCTGATGGCCTAACTAACTTTCACTGGTTTTGTATGATAATGGTGGCATGGCCAAGAGACTTGAGAAATACTACAGGTGCAATTATGAGGCACTAGAAGCAAGCTAACCAACAAAGAATACACAGGTAGTTTGATCTCTTTTGTTTTTAGAAAAACTTCTTAATTGAGTGCAACAAGCACTAGATAGCTTTCTCATATCATTGAATTCATGTGTGAATTGCCTAACTAGAATTTTTTTTTTTGGAAAAAAATGCTTAGCTCTACATTTTCTCTATTTTTCACTAATTAGTTGCATATTTTAATTGGCATCATCTAACGATGAAGCTATTTGCTGATTAGAGTTTATAACTTACCCAGTTTTCCTCAACAATATCCTTCCCTTAATATTGACAAAATTTTAACTTCAATGTCCTCAAGCAGAGCAACTACCAGGAATATTTAAAACTCAAAAGGAAAGCTGAAGCCTTATAATGATCACATAGGTAATTCGCCATGACACAGTGATCTCAAGGGGCTATAGCATTTGTGATAAAGAAGTTGCCTATTACATTCGAATATATATGAGGGTATATCCATTATAGAGATCTACTTCTAACTTTTCATTTTCTCAAATTTTCTTTTAAGAGATAGCTTATTATGATTTTTCATACAAATGAGCTAATTTGACTGTTCATTTTTTTGCATCTCTTTTAGCTTTTTTCTTTTTTACTTTCCATCCAAAAGTAGCTTGGTCAACTACTGGCAGCCGTACTGCCTTTCTCCGGCCCTCTTTTATTTGCTCTCTCCTTGCTATCTTCTCTTTCATTTGTCTTAATCTTCATAAGGAGTAGTCGCATGCTACCTTTTAATTCGTTCATCTTTGGCATTTCAAACATATATAAGTATTTCGGTGTAGATTTTTTTTTACGAAATTTAAGTTTCACAATTTTGTTTCAATTTGGTTAATTTTGGTTTAAAGAATGTATTGAGAGTGCATACTATTTTAAGAAGTTCTTATTAAGTGTATTTGGTGAATTTTTAGTGATGAAATTTGAGTTTTTTTTTGTAAGTCTATTTGGATGAATATATTTGGTATGAATGGGTATACATTGATGAATTTATTATTTGATAATTGTTAAATTTTTTAGATTAATTGATAAATTAATTGATATTAATTAGATGAATTTATATTTTGATAAATTAATTATGTATTAGGTATAGATGAATTTATATTTGAATTAATTTGTTTAGGTAAGATTAATTGGTATATTTTGTCAAATCTAATTATATTGATTTGTAGTTAACATAAATTAATATTTTCTTATAACTTAAGGTAAGTCTTAATACTTGTTGAAATTATTAATAGTTTTATTCACAATATTTTTAACACTTATTTTTCATAATGTCGGCAGCACTGAATGTTAATGGTTGTCGAGTCTTTGTGTATAGTATTTTTGATCATTTGAATCAAGATTCTCGTTAAGAACTAGACAAACTTATGTTCACTAACTGAAAAATATTTTCATTTATGTTAGTATGTATTTTTTTTACTCTTAAGAATATTGATTATTTTCTATTGGTAGCTCTTTTAATTATTCTAAATTATCAAAGAATCAAGCAATAGGTGCATTTCTAAGAGTATTCATGCTAAGGTATGTATATTTAAACCTATATGTGACGTTAGTTTTATTTATTTTGCAAAATATAATAATTAAAAAATTTTAATGCAGTGTCTACATTAGCTTTCAAATACTGAGTGTGGATATTATATTATAAAATTTTTAAGAGACATCATTGATAGACGTGATAGAAATATCCTATATGCGAAAATGGTAAGTTTTTCAGCATTTGCTTATATAAATACTTTAGTGATTAATTGATGTGCTTACTAAAAGTTTAATTGGACTGATTTTTTTATAAATATAGTTAATGGATATAAATACTTACACCTAATCGGATATTCATGAAGTCAGAAAAGAGGTTGGACAATTTCTTTGGAGTGCCATATTAGAAAGTTGAACTTTGAAGATTTTTGTACACATGAACATCATTGAATTTATATAGTTAAATTTCTAGAATTGTGTATGATAATATATATTTAAATTCATATATGTTATATATGAAGTTCAATTATGACATTGATTTTTTTCCTTTTGTTTTGTTCATCCTTTATTACTTTTTTTGATTGGATTATGTTGAAGTATTTTCAAACATGAAAGAAGTAATGATGATTTAAGTGAGAAAGTATTGAAGTGTATAACAGAAAAAAGTTTTTTCATTGAAGTATTGGTGTAACTATATTGAAGGAAGAAAGATAATATAGTTGTTTCATTAAAATGTATAAAAAAAATGTGATTAGTGTATTTGGCAATTGTATACTTATATGTATTGATTAAGTTTAATTGAAGAGTCGTATTTACATATTGTAATTTAATTTTGATGAAAAAAATTTTGATTGCATATTGTGCAGAATTATATTGATGTATATGATTGATGTGAAAGAGATGAATAATTTTATATATGCACGTTTTGAATAATTTGAATATAAAAATTTTGTATTTATTTTAAAATTAATATATATATATATATATATATATATACTTTTAATGATAGTTCTGATAGAACTGTCAATGGGGATTTTTTTAATAACAGTTCTATCATAAGTATCATAAGTCCCTTTTAACTCCTTTTAATGACAGTTCTAATAGAACTGTTGTTAAAGGGAAGTCTTTAATGACAGTTTTCAATAACTGTCATTAAAACCTCTCTTATTTTAATGACATGAACAAAGATGACAATTCTACAACAGTAATTAAAAGCTAATTTTAATTATCATTAAAGTTTTTATTTGTAGTAGTAATCATTTTTTTTTAATTTTTATCTTATCTTTTTAAAATTTTCAATTTACATTGATGGTAATTTAATAATTTGGATTATTTTTTTTAAAAAATTAATTAATCAAAATTTGTTTAAATACATTTTAGAAGTTTAAATTTGTTTGCACATGATAAACTTTAGTATAAATGACTTTCATCTCATTTCAAAATATAAAACTTGGGAGCGTTTATTATTATTATTAAAATAAAATAATTTAAAATAATTTAAGTTTATCGTAAAAAATAGTATTGATCTTCATAATATATATAAAATTAACTCACATATATAATTAAGATAGAAACAAATTTTTTAAACATCCAAAATGTATTAGTGTAATAAAATACAAAAAGAAAAACCCAAAAAAATTTATACTTATATTTTTCATTTTATTTGAATCTTTTGTTAGGTATCCTCAAATGAGATAAAACAATCGTAGTGGCCACAAATTTTCGCTGTGACCCATAATTTTTGTAACCCTCTTACCTATGAATGGCGTGGTGGCACGGTGAAAACATGGAATGCTCATCGGGGCCCTAGCCCAAGTGATGCCATGGGAAGCATCACAAGCGGGTGTTGACACATGCTTGGAGCTACTCAAGGGAGTAGCCTACTCTCCGTGGGTATTGCGCGAGTCCTTGACGTGTGGGTCATAAGAGATGACTCGTGGGGATCGGACATGGTGCAAGGCACTTGGCAAGCGGGTGAGCTGAACACTCGCGGATAACTGACATGAGCTCGTGTCGGCACCTTGTCGGGTGTGCGAATGAGCATGAGGCACTCGGAGTGTGCTTGGTTGGCTTAGCCCATGTGGTTGGCAGCAGTTGGCAGCGGTTACCAGTTGGCAGCGATTACCAATGGTTACCACAAGTTAAAGGCACTTGCGAAGGAGTGAGACACTTGTCATTGAGAGCTGAAGTCAAAGCTGCATGCTTGGCTAGTCTAGTAGGGATGAAATCCCATTAACTTAGGATGGTTGGGGTGTCAACCGCTAAGTTTTGTAGACTATATAAACCCATATGCAGAGTCATCAAAGGGTGTGATGTCCTGCTGCATTTAGAGTGTATATCCTTATTCATAAATGAAAAAGGTTGGAAATGGTTCCATAAACACTTATATCTCTCTTTCACTCTCTCTCGTGTGTGTGTGTGTGCGGGTTTTAGTTTAAAACTCACTTGATATTAAGAGCATTTGTAACGGATTGACTGACAAGTTAGTTGTCACTTGTGCCATCACTCAGTGAAAATTCGAGCCTAAAGCTCAACTGTTTGACAATTTCCATATTCCTGCCCAATGCAATGTTTGGTTTCTCTTTTCTCTCTCTAATTGTTGAGTTTGGACGAAGCAAATTATTTAATTTTAATATATAACATTGATATAATCACCAACAGGGTTTTAAATTTATATATCTTTAATTGTTATGAAAATAAATCATAATTCTTTTCTCTAAAAGAATCATTTTGATTAATTTTGCCACTTCTATTATAGAGCCTTTAAAAGCCAAACGAATTGTCATTCTCACTATTTTCATTTATTATAACTTATTGAGTTTGATAGTATATATTCTAAAATCAAGATAAAGTTTAAAAAATCATATTGATTTGCTTTGATTAAAAATGAAAGCCTTATGTCAATACCAGCCCCATCTTCCTTTTGATTTGTTGAGCCAGATTTGAAAATAATACTTGTCGTCAATCTTGAATACATTTAAAGTTGAATTTAATCATATCCTTAACGTAGTTTAGTAACTTTAGTATGGCTACGAGATTTTATTTTGATCATGGCCGTTTCTCTCAATCAAATTTGCCGATTTGTTGCTAAATAATATTTGGATTCTAAGTAGATAAATATAATTTTAAAAATAAAAAATAAAAAAATCAATTTTCAAATTATAAAAAAATAAATTATAAAGATAACTTATTTATTTTGTGATTAATGGTTATATTGTACATTCAAAATTAATCAAATTGATCCTTGGTGTAACATTGAAATGAAAAGACATTCAAATAGGGAGCAAATTGAGGTAAAAGAAAGTATAAATTGAATGAAAGTTGAGATGAAAGAGAGATCGATGGGTCGAGACTGAGAGAAAGTTGACATGAAATAAGGAGCTATTGTTTAATGAGATTTATACATGAAACTACTGATATCAAAGTTAGAAATAAAACATCAAAAAGACGATCGATCTTACCTTTCTTTAATTTGATTTTGGAAGGTATATTACATCAAATTTTTCTTTATGTGACTTAGAAATTACATCAACTGTACTTGCCTGAAATTCACCCAAATTTAACATATAACTTGTTTAACCAATGGAAAGAAGTTGGTGGACATTGGTATAGAGCAATATTTAAGTGTTGTTCTTAATAAAATATAGTGAACAGGTTTCTTTTCCCCTTTATTTCCTCTTGGTGAAATGCCGGCCTGATTTGAAGGTCAAAAGAGAGAACTATAATGGTTCTGCATCTTCACATGCGTGAATCATGCCTCTCCTTGCAAGAAATGAATTAATAGAACGATAACAAGATTGAGGATCATAAATCAAATAGAGGGAGAACTGAGGGTGTACCAATATTACTTTTTAATTGGATCATTAACTTCATAAGACTGAAATATCTCTTACATCTGCGTCAATGTACGTAACTACAAGATCTGACTTCTCATAGAACATGATTAATTCTTATTCTTGCTCAAAGTACATCACGAATTGTTGATTTGTTTATTGAATCTCTTTTTCTTCTAAATATCTTCCGTGGACATATAACTATTATTCTTGAGTACTGTACCAATATGTGCTATACCTTTTTATTTCACCACTGTCTGCAGTGTAGCAGCCTTGCTAGCTCTTCTCTTCTTTTGATTCATAGCAAACCCCTCATGAAAAAGCTAAAGCAGCAACTAAAAAAGTAACTAAAGCTAGGTACCATTGTCTCTATCTTCACATTTCCCTTTGCTTTGTCTCTGATCGATCCTTCACTTTCAATCTCTCAAGAAATCACATAAGCCTACCATATCTATCTTTATGTTCTTTCCTTCCAAATTCCATGTCACCCACATGAAGTTACTTTGATTTGTAGGGTCCCCTTCGGCTATATTTTTATACAGTATTTACAAAAGGGTGCCCTAGGATATTCATTTTGTTCAATGATGCACATTCATGATCTAGTCATCAAGCAAAACATATTATGCGGTGTGGGGTCAATGTGCCGGGAAGAAAAGTGGTGAGGAATCTCTTTGTAGTTTCCCCTCCATAACCCTCACTTTGCTCATCTTCTCTTCACACCAATGCAACTGTTCTTCGCTCATGTCAGTCATTCTCAAAACCCTAGACACCACTTTTAGGTCTATTAGACCCATCAGGATCTCCATCTCTTCCTCAATTGTCAGTTTTCTCTTTCTCATGCATTTGTGTACCCGGCGCAGATCTTTAAGCTTCATCTTCTTCTGTTCAATGTGAAGCAGAAAACAAAAGAAAAAGCGAGAAAAGAGCAAATTACAATTAGAAAGATAATCAATAAAGTCATGATACTAAAATGATGTGTGAAATTGATATTGGGAGAAGGTTTTAAACAGAACTATCTAGCTAGGTGAAGAATTTATTATTATGGCTAGTAATTAAACCAAAGTTTAAAAAAGACTTACTTTGGCATTAACTTTCTTCATGAGTTGGAGAAGAGTTGGGTCAACTGAACTTCTTTTGGTTCTTCCGAAGAAAGATTTAAGGATCTCACAGGGTTTCTCCTTGTCTGCCTTAAGAAAATTCATGAAGGTCCTGATACAGTCTTCCATTATCATAAGAAATGCAGCTGATGAAATCCTTGAGCTGCCAAAGCCTTCCGCCTTTTGGTCGTCGTCCGAATCTTCATTAAATTATAAATCAAACAGAAGCAGTATTTAGAAGCTTATATGCATTTCAATTTCACACTTAAGGAAATGAACACATTTAATCCAAAACATGGTCAAACATTGCATTTATTGAATGAACTTTCAGAGAACAATTGTTACCAAACACAAGCAGCTCTAACTTTTTCACCAAAAGAAAAAGAATGATACACTATGGACAGTACATAAAAGCAGAACAGTGGCCCAGTATCACACTAATCTTTAATTGTTTACTTTTTCCCCTTTTTTTCCTTGGAAATGTGAGCCTACCTCAATGTTACTATAGATTCTGTACGAAAAGTTTATTTAAGATCTATTAGTGATCATGGGGAGACCGTCGGATAAAAGAAGATAGTAATCAGCTAGGTTGAAGGACAATCAATTAATAACAGTCTCTTTAATGTCAATTTTCTTCTTGTAGATGTATGTGAATGGTTAACTGTGTTGATGATAAGTACCTCGATATTCTGGCACTAGGAGCAACTTAGGTGCCAGCAGCCTCATCCTGGCGTAAATTTCAGGTCTCCGGCCTTGTTCATAAGGCTCATTCTCTACATATCTCTGTAAAAGGACCTGGAATTGCTGAAATTGCTGTGCAACACTGGCTGGACAGCCAGGGTCAAAATCCCTGCGGGAAGCTCTTTTACTTTCGAAGTTCTTGTAGTTCCAATTAAGAGCTTCCCACGTCAGGCAAATTTGAGCTACATATGCAGTTTCCAGTTCACGATATGGATTGTGACGGATATCTGAAGGCCTTTTCTTGATTGTTGTCAACTTGTGAACAATCCTTTCTGAAATTGATCTTGGACACGCTTGGATAGATCTAAGTGACTCTGAAATGGGATCATGTTAATGTCAGAAACCTTTATATTTCCTACAATGTCCATATTCTGACACATTTGATTCTGAAACATGGAACGTATCTAGCTGAAAATAATGGAGGTCCTTACCTGTTTCATGAAGCTTTTGTGCACTGATTCTGTCAAGGAACATCATCTCTTCATCATACTTCTGAAAAACTGTGTAGGACTCCCACTTTGGGCAACTCCTTCGTGAAGAAGAAGAAAACGGATCATCAGTCCCTGAGTCCCTACAATTGATTGAGCTTCTCCACTCAGAGGAGCTCTTAGAAGTAGACCCGACTGTGCACGAGTCACCATAGATCTCTTCTTCTCCTTCCTTTTCTTGGACTATGAACTTCTTGGACTCCAACTGGGAAGGAGCAAAAACCAGAAAACTTTCATCTTTCGAAAAGTCGGTCTCCACCTTCTTGTTCTTAGTGTCCTGATTATTGCCATCTTCTGCAAACAGCGTAAGCAAAAAAAAAAAAAGAAGAGAAAATCAAACAAGTGGAAGTATTAGAAGTACAACATGTGAACCAGTTAGTACTAAATAACGTGAAGAAGACAATACATACATACCATCACAGGTTTCATCATCATTGTCCACCAAGACATTTGTTTGGAGGTCTTTGGCTATGGGCGAGAGGGGACCACCATGACGACGATCAGAGCTGGGAACTGAAGGATCGGTATCTCTTCTTGTTGGCATCTTCTCTTCACTGATATCTGCATCTTCGTCGTGATCATCATCACGTTCAGATTCTGAACATGGTGAGTCATGGGCAGAGAACTGTTCAGCGGAGTAGTTTCCGTCCTGCTCACTTATGGGATCATAGTGGTGCATGAGCTCATCAAGCTGGTTTCTCTGGTTGCTGTGGAGGCTGTCGTTAGAGCAAAACACAAGTGATTCGCCGCCATGAACAATGTCCGCAACCAGGTGACTTTCATCTGGGCAATTTACGTGGTAGTAGCTACCATTGGTGTACTCTTCTTCCTCTTCTTCTTCTTCCTCAGAGAACAAATTATAATCATCATACCCATCTTGATTTCTGCAAGAAAATAAAAATAACTGGTTTCATTTTCTCAGACCCAGAGAAAAAACAAAAGCGTATGCAACAAAAGAGAGAAAAGAAAATGGGTACCTTTGAATTAGAGGGTAGCTGCCAATGAAGTGGAATAACTTGCGGAGCAAAATTGAGGAGGAATAGAGGAAGAGGAAGAGGAGAAAGCATGAGCTGGAGACATTGTAGAAAAACCTCTCAAGAGCTTCTTGTGAGCATGGCATTTTCTTCTCCTCGTTGTTTTGCTCAAGAATGAGCTCCTCACAATGCCCTACCTACACAAAGCAAAGCGAAAGTCCTAGAAAAAGTGTGGGCTCTGATTGGTTGTCTTCATAAGGCCTCTTCCTTGCTTAGACCAATTGGCACACTTGTCTTCCTTTAAATGGCTTGTAAGTCCTACACTACCAATTTTAACTTAATCATATTCCCATAATTAATTATGGCATCAAGGGTACATTTTTTTTGTTGGACCGACTTCGACCGACTTAGAAGGGTACATGAAGATTAAGTTTTTAATTGGTGATATGTTAATTTTTAGTATTGGTACGAGGTGAAATCCAATTAAGATCTTCAATGATTTTAGTGGGTAAAAAGACCAACATGCAATTTGTTTATTTTTCTTTTTTTTTGAATTAATTTTAGTGCATATAATTCTTTTTATACTTCAATTTAAAAATGGTATAGCAAATGAATCAGATCATTTGTTGATGTGATTATGCTATTGTTTTTCTTACAAAAACGATTTTATTTATTTTCTTTTTACGATTGTCTATTTATTTATTTTTAGTCAACATTTCTCCAAAACATCACATAAATGAGATATGAAGAATCCTTCTCCATGAAATATATTAGCATAAGAAATGTTAAATTTAATTGGTTTATTACATCGTTGGAGGGGAGGGGTGGTCAACCCATTACATTAAAGTTTTTGTGGCATGTGCCACATTGTGTGTAGAACAAACCAAAAGGAATCAATCCAAATACTCTTTCACATCAAAAGTACAAAAACCCTAACATCATAGTAATCAAAATGAAAACATTATAATATACAAAATATAATACCCTATCTAATCCCAAAAAGTATATACTAAAACAAAAATAAAAAGAAGAGACCAAAAACCGTGTCACACGCATCTGTAAACATGTCTATAGCCTTTGCTTTTCAAAAGAAAGAATTATTAACAACCACCTTTTCACAGAGATTTTTTTTTAAAATCTTGTGGTGTAATCCAGCATGACGATACAAGAAATGGATTATATCATGTTGTTGGTGAGTTTCAGTGGGATTTTGTCCAAAGTATTCTTTGCGTCGAAATGCAATAAAGATTTCTTTTTATTTATTCTCTGAAAGGTGAGAGAGGGGTTTCATTTTTGGGGCCTCTCTTAATAACTAGGAATTTTCTTGTTTGATCAGTTCTTGTCCTTAACTTTGCCACTAAGGTTTCCGCCAAAAAATGCTGTCTAGCAACCTTCTCAGAATTTCTTTGTGACACGCATTCTTGGACCCTTTAGTAATAAATCTTGTACTACTATATATTATAAATATATCATCCCTTTATATTTTTGTAAGGAGATATGGTTGAAAAGTTTAACAGTTAAATTATACACTGAATACAATATGCATAGTTGCTATATATTAAACATATAATATAATTCTGGATTACGGGTCACAACAAAGAGGGAGATTTAACTCTATAAATTAAGTGACAACAATGAATGATATGAGCTTAGTGGTCATCAAGTATATGCATTAGTATTGTGAATTTGCATTTGACTTTACTGGGTATGTGATGTGGAGATTTTGAACTCGAGAGCGTTCAAGCTTGGGGTCGTCTTATCTTTCAAATATTTATTTCTCAAGCATAAGCATGTCTGAAATTGACTGAAGTGGCTTATAGAGAATTGGTGGGCAGGTAATAGAGAGGGTGATCACATCTGGTTGAATCGCTTAGCTTGTAATTTGAATTAATAAATTTTAGTTTGTTTTATTTTATAATTGAATTTGTTTAAGGATTTTAAATTTTAAATGGAGTACTGTAATGAATTAATTTATTAGAAGTCAAATGAATCATATCATGGTCCAATCTTTTTGATCTGCTTATATTTAAAAATAATTTTTGTATAATTGATCTCATTAATTTAAAATTTAATCTATAAAAAATTTAAAGATAAATATTATTTAATATCTTAAAAAATATCATCTTTTAATCTTTACCTTAAACTTTAAAACGTTGTCAAATAGGCTTGAGAGATAATCAAAATAAATTTTATTAAAAAATTAAAAAATTATAAGTATTCAAATTGAAAATCTTATATTACGACTTTTGATTTAAAATTTTTTAAAGATGTAAAAAATATTCAAACTACTATCATAAAGGGTTTCAAATTTTTTAAGTATTAAAAATATATATTAAAAATTTTTTATTGTCAAATATTTAAAAAATTCACAACAAATAAGTCATGTGTCAAAATTAAGAGATTGGCTCGAAATAGAGTATAAAATTTATTTGAGTAATTCTTTAAACACTTCAATACTGAAAATATGCTTAATTGTGTTGCACTAGTTTAAATTAAAGTTCTAATTTAACTATTTTCTATCAATTAATAGGGTTTGTTCGCATATGATTTAAACTTTAGGGTAAAAATTAGAAAAGAAAGTATATTTTAAAGTTTTAAATACCATTTACTCAAAGTTTAATGACATTGTCTCTTAAAAATTTTATTTATAAATATTAAATTAATACAATACTTGTATAATCTATTACATAATCTCTTAAAAGTTTATTAAATTTTTAGTTGGAAAACATATTAAAAATAAGATATCATTTAAATTATATATTTATTTTTTAGTTTATGCACATATATAATATTTTTATAAGTTACTTCATCTTAAGGTCACTTTATATAAGAAGCTTGCTCGTGTTTCTTAAATTATCATTATTTTCATAGTGATTATATATTTTGTTTACTAGTGTGTGTAGCAAGAGTCATGATTATAGTTTTGTGTTTTCTAGATACTATGATGAACGAATTTGGTCAGACTTGGATGCTTTAATGTATGAGTTTGGATAATATGAAATGGTATTTATTTATGCAAGCTTCCATATATATGCTCTAGTTGTGCAATTAGTTGATATTACGTTAATTGATATAATACTATTGCACACTTACATTTCAATTACTTGAATTTGTTTTAGTTTTTTAGTTAATGCAGTAGCGTGGGTTTTAAAGATACTTTCAGTGGTATAATGCACCAATTTGTAATTGTGGAATGTAAGTGTTACAGAAACTGTTAGGCCAATTTTGGAAGCAATAAGTTGGGGTTACCTTATATAAGGAGCTTGCTTGTGTTTCTTGGATTATCAGTATTTTTGTAGTAATTATATATTTTATTTACTATTATGTGCAACAAGTATAATAGATTATAGTTTTGTATTTCTTGGATAGAATGATTTATAAATTTGGTCAGACTTGGAGCTTTAATGTATGAATTTGGATCATAAGAAATGATACTTATTTATGCAAGCTTTCATATATATATATATATATACACACACACACATATGGTGTAGACACCCATTTTGCAGCAATACTACAATGCTGTCAATGCTGTGATGTTGCAATGCTGCAATGGCTATTATTACATTAAATAAAGGCTTGGCCAAGGTCTATAAATACTCACCTTAGCCAAGGGCTTAGGGGAGATTTTTCAAGAGGGAATATGGAGGAGAGAAGGTTAAGAAATTTTAAGAGTTTGGAAAATATTTGAAGAAAGTTATTAAAAGGGAAGATAATAATGTAAAAAGAGTTGGAGAGATTTTCTTTAGTAAGGAGAGATTTGGAAAAGAAATTTTCAAATATTACTTCTTTTTGAAGAATAAGATAACCTTTTTTTGTGATTTTATCATTACTTTTTTTCTTTGTTTTTATTTTTTTATGAATATTTTCTCATTTATTTACTTAATTGTTATTATATATGTGTGTGTGTATGTGTGTGTGTGTGTATATATATATATATATATATATTTATTTATTTATTCCTCTTGCACACATGTATCTTTTTACTTATCTTCATGTTATTCTCACTTGCATTTTTATTTACCTTGTATATTGATGTATTTATATTTCTCTATTTACAAATACACATAATTCTTTCTATACTTTTATGTTGAATACATGAAAAGTTAAGTAAAAAATAGATAGTGTGTGAAAGTAATGAGCAAAAAAAATATAATTTAATAGTAAATGAATGAGAAATGATATATAAACTAAACAAAAAAAAAATGAAGAAAGAATGGTTGGGAGGTAGTATATGCTTTCATGATTAAATACATGAAATTTGCCTAAAAGAACAAAAAAAAAAAAGAAGGGAAAGATGGGTATCTTTAGGATATTAAGGTTGTTTTAAAATAATAAATTTAGATTATTTATAATATAAAATTATTAAGTAAATTAAATTTTATTTTTATTTAATTTATTTTTTACTCAATTTTAACTATGTTTTCAGAAAAGATGAAATCATTTTGATGTTATTTTAATTTTTTAAATTAAAATAAAAAACACTTTAAATTTTTGAGAGCATAAAATCATTCAAGAGAGTTGTTTTAACAAAATTACTTTAAAAATAATAATATATGTTTTAAGCTTTTGAGAAATATGAAAAAATCTCCGGATAGAGATTTTTATATTTCTTATATAAGAATTATCTTTTTAAAAGTAAAAATAATAAAAATGTATATTTTTTATTTTTCAGGGATATAAAAACTACTTAATATTTTAAAAAATATAAAAAAATCTCATAAGAGGGTGTTCATATTTTTCAATAAAAAATTATTCTAAAATATAAATATTTCAAGTTTTTTTGGAGTACAAAAATCTCAATAGAGTAATTTTCATACTCTTTAATATAAAATATTTTTTTGAAAAATGTGAAAAGATTTCAAGAGAGCATTTTCATATTTAAAAATATATTTATAGAAAAATCCAAGAGAAAAGTCTTTATGTATATAGTCCTTAATTTATTTTTATTTTTAATTAATGAAATTATAAAAGTTAAATTTAAGACCTATATTTAAAATATCAAATATTAATTATTTACTGGTGTTAGAATCATGAGACTTCAAAATTATTTATATTTTCTACATAATGTGGCTATGTATGTGCATCAAAATATCATTGAATTTATATGAATCATAACAAAAAAATATTTTGGGGATTGAGGGATTGAACAAGAGTGAGACCTCTATATTCTCTATCACAAAAAATATTTTTGGATTAGAGGTTAAGTAAAAGCGAGATCTCTACATCTTTTCCCATAAAATGATTTTAAGAATTAAAGGTAAAACAAGAGTTAAACTTTTATATTCTCCAAAACATTAAAATTTTACTTGTTTTCATATCATGTATATTTCCTCTCAGACATATTTTTAGAAATCAATTTTAAAAATCAAATGAATTTCAAAATCAAAAAATAATTATGATCAATTAACACCAATTTTTTAGGCGTTGTAAGGGTATTAATCCTTCCCCACACGTAATCAACTCTCGAACTCATATTTTTAATTTCCAAAGATTAATATTGCCTTATTTTTTTTTAAATAAATGAATTTAGGTGTCCAATCACACCATAAAAAGGATTGGTGGTGACTCCCTTTATTTTTATTTTCTAAATTTTTTTAAAAAAAATCACCAAAAATATATTTTTTTAAGTTGCTTTAAGAATTCAACCCCGATCGAAAATAAGTTGTGACAGCTTGGCGACTCCACTAGGGACATTTAGAGAGTCAAGCCAAAATTGATTATGGATTACTTTTTAGTTTTGAAAATTAAAATTTAATCTTGGTTCCCTCTTATTTAAAATTTGTTACATTTAGAATTACTATTTGATCAATTTTCTATTTGTTTTGCACGGATACTTTACATTATATATTGTCACCTAAATTGTTTAATGATTTACACATTTTGTACACACACATCACCCGCATAACATAAGCTCTTGACCAAGCTTTAGCCTTTAGGAGGGAACAGAGTAAACTATGCTCTCGAGAAGCACCTTGCTTCTGCACAGTTAGTGAAATATTCTCGCTTAAATTGAACTTGAAGTACTTTATCATTTTCAAGATGTTAATGCTTCTGCAGCAATGATAACAGTGTTTCAGGGTGCCTTACTAATCTAATGAGGAGCAAGCTAAGAACTTGTAAAAACTGATCAATTTCTCAAAGCCCAGCATGTGGCAAGCCTAGGGAATTGAGAATAAGATAAGGCCATAGTTAGTGATAAAAAAAAAAAAAACCTTTAGGACATAAAGAGAGTAATGTTTTGTATGTGAATGTTTTTTTAATATTTTTATCTTGTTGTGATACTGACACTTTGCTTAATGTTTGTTTTTTTACTTTATAATTGCATGACATATCATCAGGAGGATTATTACCTTTGCAAGCTTGAAAACAAGTGATAGACTTTTGTTAAATTCATAAAGTATCGATAATCATGGAAGCTTCATAGTCAAGCAAGCTAATGTCAATGGTGGTCCAAAGTTATGTCATTAATTATGGACTTAATATTAGATATTAACTGTATATACGGAAGCTTTATGAAATTAATGAGAATCAATATTTGTTTTCAAATTGTGAAGTTAACAAATTCCCTAACATTTTTGCATTCATACTAACCATAATACATGCATGCATTCCATTCTGACACTAAAATATTGGATTTGGGGTAATAAGATAAGTACAGGGAAATTAAAGCACCATCTCATTATAAAGACCAACGAAACTTTCTTTAAAATAAAAGATAATATGGAAGACTAGCAAGCTAAGATGGAGAGATTGGAGAACATGCAAAAAACCCAACATGAGATGATAAGAAACCAATAAGAGCACAAGAGAAGATGGCTCATAGTCAAGAAGAGATGCAGTCCCTATTCCTCTAAATGATGAAGATGATGTAATCAATAGTTAAGAAAAAAGGAATTGTTGTGGAACAAGAGACTCTTAAAAATATACATGCTAGGGGAAATAAAACCGTTATAACCCACTAAAGAAATCCTTCACCTGATTACCCACCGAGATGTACCCTTGTTCATGAACCAAGATACAGTGCATACACTAGCATGCCAAATATGAGGAACCAATCTATATGCTTGACTTGGATGACCGAACAGAAATAAAGAAGTTGAGGACTGAAAACGTCAACATTAAGGAATTACTATAAAAGTAAAAAATGTTGGCAGAGAAAGTGAAAGTGTTTGAGGAGAATTGTAAATTTTAGGGGCTAGATATTTCAGATCTCAACTTAGTGCCTGAACTACTATTATCGCCAAAGTTCAAAGCAACCGAATTCGAAAAATTTGATGGAACTAAATGTCCATGTGCGAACATTTGCATGTACTTACATAAGATGCAAAGGATATGAGGGCAATTAGAAGTTGCTTATACATTGCTTCAAAGATAGTGTAAAGAAAGAAGCGTTAGATTGGTACACTAACTTAGAAGCCATTAAAATTCAATCTTAGAAAGAACTAGCTGCTGTTTTCATGGCTGACTACCAGGACATGGTAGAGCTTGCACCAAATTGAGTTACTTTACAAAATATGTGCAAGAAAAATGATGAATCCATCAAAGAATATGCTCGAAAATGGCATAAAGTTGCAATAAGAGTCCATCCGACTTTGTCCGAAGATGAGTTTTTAGAATTATTTATCAATACTTTGAAGCCTCCATTCTATGAGGAGCTGCTTGGTATATCCGATGAAAAATTTATCAAGATACTTTGGTAAGAGGAGATTTTTGAGAATGCCTATAGACTTAGATGGTTGAAGGATCCAAACAATGCAAAGAAAGCTACAACGGGAAAGAAAAAAGAAGAAGAAACAAACCATATTTCTCAACACACTTTTTATCAACCTCTAATTTTCAATCACGACCTCATTTGTGCCAGTTTCCAAGGATTTCTTACTCTACACCCTATTATTTGGCCCCAAACATCATTAATATAGTACCAAGGCCAGCAACATAGTAACGACCATTGTCATTACCACCTCTAGTTGCTCCCTAAAACCTTAAGTAACCCAATCCCTTATAAGTAAGAGCTCAAAGTCAACATCTGAAGGTCCTCGTAAAATCAATCCCCACGACATATGCAGAGTTGTATCCTTAATTACTAGAAGGAAGGTTAGTAGCCCTAGGATTTTTGAAACCCATACAACTTCCATATCCTAAGTGCTATGACCTAGAGACGACTTGTGCTTACCACAATGGAGCGATTGGGCACAATATAGAGAATTACATAGCATTTAAGTACAAGGTCCAATCTTTAGTTGATCATGAGGCCTTGAGGTTTGATACACACTCTAGCTTAAATGTGGGTAATAATCCACTGCCAACACATGGGCAATTGATAGTTAACATTTTAAAAACTACAGAAGAAAGACTGTTGATAGCCCTAACTAAAAAATTGAAGCCATTAGTGATAGCATGCTCACTTAAGGTGATAAATCCTTAAGCAAATACAGGAATTCTATTGACAAGCACTTATCCAAAAGTAGTTATCAAGGTACCAATGCCTTTTCTATACAAGAATGCACATGCTGTTTCCTGGAATTATCAAGTCCATATAAAAAAAAAAGAATTTGATATAGCTAACGTGTTAGGCCTAAGTCATATTACTCGAAGTGGGAGGTGTTATGGTCCAATAAAACTTAAAGAAAAATAAATTGTAGACCACTCAAGTGATAAGGAAAAAAAAAAGTTGGTAGTAAACATCCAGTCACTGAAGAAGAAGCTCTTGAGTTTTTAAAATTCATCAAGGATAGTAAATATAATATGATTGACGAATTACAAAAAAAGTAAGTAAAGATCTCATTGTTATCACTGTTACTAAGTTCAGAGTCTCATTATGAGTCCTTAATGAAGGTGTTAAAAATGCCTATATATCCCATGATATATCATTAGAAAAGATGGGTGACTTGGTAAGAAACTTGATGGTTCATAATTTTATCATGTTCAGTGATGATAAAATTCCAATGGAAGGGAGAGGTTCTACCAATGCCTTACATATATCAACTGAGTGTAATGATAATACCATCTCTAAGGTCTTGATAGATAATGGGTCCTCATTGAATGTAATGCCCTTATCAACTCTAAGGAGACTTTTCTTAGATATTTCATACATGGTTAGAGCACAATAACCGTATGAGTATTTGATGGCTTAAAAAGGGAAATGACTAGGGTTATGGAAGTGCCAATGAGGGTAGGTCCATACACCTATAACAATGAATTCTAAGTGATGGACATTAATACCTTTTTTAATTGCTTGCTCGAATAACCTGAGATCATATGGCAGGGGCTGTGCCTTCGACCCTACACCAATAGGTCAAAATGATTATGGATAATCAGCTCTTCGCCATTAAAGAAAAAAAAAAGATATCATAGCTTTAATTTTATCAAGCACTCTTATATTGAGGCTCCAGAGAAATTGAAGATTATTCATTCTGAACATTAGAATTTGTGAATGCTACTGAACATGTATGGGCATGGGAGCCTTGCATCTCTAAAAATATGAAATTGCAATTGAGGCAAACCTTGGATAAAGGGTGCAAACAAAAAAGGATTAGGGAAGAATTTGCAAAGGATAATGTTGGCCATGGATATCCCTGAAAACAAGGATCAGACTGGCTTGGGCTATAGAAAAAAAAAAAGAGTAGAAAGAAGCCAAATAATGAAAGAAAAGAAGAAAAAGAGGAATATGTTATTTGAAGGGAAAACTTATGAGTTAAAGCCTTTCGACTATAGTATTTCATTGTATCGAGCATTCAGATCAGCTAGTTTTGTTATCCTTAAGGAGCCAATTCATGTTATCATCAAAAATGGAAGTTAGCTTGCAAAAGAGCTTTCTCACTTCTCAATCAACATGATAGAAGATTCACGCATGGAGGAGAGAGATTGTGGAATATGTCCTTGTTCCCAAGGATTTTCTTTGAATAATTAGACAACAACTGAACTGCCTATAGTTTTCACTATTAAGAAAATGTGATTTTCTAACTTTATGTTTAAATCTGATCAATATTAGTGAATGTACTCTTTTATTTTCACTTAATATTTGTTTTATTCTTCACCCTTTTGTTCTCACTCATTTCCAACATCCAAATAAGACATTCCCATTTTCATCTCCAAGGTCACATACAATGAATATTTAATGCTATGAATGTTCATTTTGAATCGAATCCTGAAAAATTTTTATATTAAGATGATTTTGAATTAGAAGAAAATTCTGAAAAACATATATTACTTCCAATTTTATCAAGAATGATTGAACAAGATGAAAAAAAAAAATTAAGCCACATAAAGATTCACGGAGACCATTAATTTGGGAAATAAAATAGAAAAAAAAGTAAAAATTGGGATTACTTTATTTACCTACAAAAGAGAAGAGTTGATAAAATTGTCAAGAAAGTATTCAAATGTGCTTGCATGGTCGTATAAAGATATGCCAGGGCTGGATAGTAGTATCGTCAAGCATAAATTACCATTAAAATCAAGATGTCCACTAGTTCAACAAAAGCTGAGAAGAATGAAGCTAGAAGTGTTGTTAAAAATTAAAGAAGAGGTCTACAAACAATTGGATGCAGGGTTTATTGCTATGGCACATTACCCAGAATTGGTAGCTAATATAGTCTTAGTACCGAAGAAAGATGACAAGGTACAGATATGTGTAGATTATAGAGACTTTAATTGAGCAAGTCTCAAAGATAATTGTTCATTGTCGCATATCGACACTCTTGTGGATAATACAGTCAAATATTCTTTATTTTCTTTCATGGATGGATACTCGGGATATAATCAAATAAAAATGGCACTAAAGGATATAAAGAATAACTACATGTGTCACCCTTTGGGGAACATTTCGCTATCGAACAATACCATTTGGGTTAAAAAAAGCCAACGCTACTAACCAATGCACTATGGTAACCTTATTTTATGATATGATGCATAAAACAATTAAAGTCTATATTGATGACATGATAGTTGAATCCAAGAAAGATGAAAATCATGTGAAGGATTTAAGAAAACTTTTTGAAAGACTTTAAAAATATGAGTTACGGTTGAATCTGAATTAGTGCACTTTCGACGTGAAATCAGAAAAACTATTGGGATTTATTGTAAGTGAGAAAGGAATTGAAGTCGATCCTGACAAATTCGAGATGATTCAAAATTTGCCACCACCTAAAACAGTGAAAGAAGTATGAGACTTTTTGAGAATGTTGAATTATATTTACAGAATTATAGTCCAATTAACAAACATATGTGATCCCATTTTCAAGACATTAAGAAAGAATTATTTTTATGAATGGGATAAAGAATGCTAAATAGCTATCGATAAAATAAAAAGGTATCTGTCGAACCCTCCAGTATTGATATTGTCAATTCTAAGGAAGCCATTAATTTTATGTTTGACAATATGTGAAAGGTCCTTGGGCTGTGTATTAGCACAACAAGATAAGCCTAGTAAGAAAGAGCTTGCTATTTATTACTTAAGCAAAAAGGTCACTGATTGTGAGCCAAAATATTCATCAATTGAAAAGATTTGTTGCCCATTGGCTTGGACTACACACAAAGTTCATTAATATTTGTTAAGTCACATGATGTGGGTGATTGTTAAGGTAGATCCCATTAAGTACTTGTTTGAAAAACTTTTATTATCTGGCAGGCTGGCTAAATGATAAGTACTATTTTCAGAGTACGATCTTGTATACGTTTCCCAAAAGGCGATTAAAGGAAGTGCCATAGTAGAATTTTTGGCTGATGGTGCTAATGAAAACAACCAATTGATAAGGTTTGATTTTTCAGATGAAGATTTAATGGTAATTATACCCATAGACAAAGAGGAAAAGTCAAACACTTGACAAATCTTTTTTTTTTTTAATGGGGCATCGAATATTCAGGGGCATGAGATTAGCATAATCCTAAAGTCACCAGATGAATAGTATTATCCATTCATAGCTTGATTGGATTTTAATTCTAATAATAATGTTATCAAGTATGAAGCCTATATCATGGGATTAAAAGCTATAATAGAGAAAAAGGTGGCAAAGTTAGATGTATTTAGGGATTTTGCTTTTAGTTATATATCATCTAAGAGAGAATAGATGATAAGATATCCTGAGTTAGTTCGTTACCATAAGTTGGCTAAAGAATTACTCAAGAGCTTCAAAGAAGTAAGTTTCAATTATCTTCCTAGAGACAAAAGTCAAATGGTAGATGCATTAGCAATGTTGGCTTCCATGTTTCAAGTGATAGAGGCTTCGTGAGTTTTACCAATCAAAATGAGTATTTTAGACTCTTCAATGCACTGCTTAATGATTAAGGAATAAAAAGATGGTAATCCATGGTATTATGACATTTGAATTTATGTTAAAGATCAACAACACCCAGAAGGGGCATTAGAGAATGACATAAGAACCTTGAGGAGGTTAGGTTAGCCTTGAATTTCATACTAGATGGGTAAGTGCTTTACAAAAAAAGTTTTAATCAAACTCTATTAAGGTGCATTGATGTAAGCGAGGCTCAAGTAATCTTAAGAAAAGTCCATGAAGGTACTTGTGAAACATACACTAGTGAACCCGTAATGGCTAAACAAATTATGAGGGCAGGTTATTATTGGTTAACAATAAAAAAGGATTGCATTTAGTATGTGAGAAAATGCCACAAATACCAAATTTATGCTGATAAGATACATATGTCGCCATCCTTTTTATAATTAATGAATGCACCTTAGCCATTTTCCATGTAGGGTTTTGATGTCATCAGGACCAATACCCTAAAAGTTTTTAATGGACACAAATTTATCTTAATATTCATTGATTAGTTTAGGAAATGGGTGAAAGCAAGTTCTTTTGCTAATGTTACTAAGATTGTGGTCAATCGTTTTATGAAAAAATAAATTATTTATCGATACGGCCTGCCAGAGCGAATCATCTTATATAATACTCAAAATCTAAATAATAAGACTATCAAAGAGATTTATGAATAATTTAAGATTCGATACCACAACTCAACAACGTACCATCCTAAAATGAATGGGGCAATAAAAACAACGAACAAAAATATCAAGAAAATAGTGTAAAAAATGACAATCTATAAAGATTGGCACAGAATGCTATCTTTCGTATTATATGCTTAAAAGACTACAATGAGAACCTCTACTAGGGTAACTTCTTATTTATTAGTATATAAGATGAAAGTTGCATTGGCTGTAGATGTTGAAATTCCTTCATTAACAATGATCATGGAATCTGAACTAGAAGAAGTAGAGTTGATCAAAGCTCGATATGAACAGTTAAACTTGGTTGACGAGAAACGCTTTAAAGCTATTTGCCATGGGCAGTTGTACCAAAATAAAATGAAAAAAGCATATAATAAGAGAGGACGCCTAAGAGTATTCAGAGAAAGTGATTTAGTGTTGAAGAAGATTTTCAAGAATGTTTCAAATCCCTAAGGCAAGTGGGCACCAAATTGGGAAGGCCCATATATTATGAAGAGAAGCCTTGATCCTAGTTGAAATGGACGGTGATGATCTCCTTAAAAAGATTAATTCAAATATTATAAAGAAGTATTATGCCTAAAAATAGGCAGTTTATCTTCATAAAAGGAACAAATGGTGCTTGAATCATTCCCTAATGAAAAAAAAAAAGAAGAAAAAATTTTTGATTGTACATTTGCGAGAAGATTTAGGTTAAAATTAGTGTTTGAATTTTTTTCAGATGATAAAGATTGTTAAAAAAAAAAGAACTTTTCAGGTAAGATTTAGATAGATAAATAGCATTAAACTGTTCACTGTTTTTTGTATTAGGCTATATTGTCGATCGTCATGACTTTTGATCCAATTTATCATAAAAGTTATTTAAATATTTTTTATTTAGTTACTTAATTCCATCCTTAAATAGATATCCTTTCCTCACAAAAAATTCTTAAAAGATATTTGTTGTCTAAATTACCATTATAAATATGATTCGATAAAGCAGTGTCAGTTCTAAAACTAAATAGTGATCAAATTTAAATGAAGTTATGACATTTTGAAGCGATGAGTTACATGTCTCAAATTGACCAAGATAAATCTAGAGATGGATAAGAATTTTATTGATCCCCAATGGAGTTGAAAACACAAGCAAAATTTGATTTGCAGGGAACATTTAGATTCATCAACGTCAAAGGGGTAATAAATCTAAAGTTATTATGAAGATCAAATTCGTTGATGTGATCAACTTCAAGAAAGAAAAAGTTAACATTTTCGTCAAAATTTTATGATAAAATGACTGAAAGATGAATGCTCTTTTTTTTTAAACATTAAAAAAAAAAGGAAAATAAGGAGAGAAAAAAAAAGAGGAAGAAGGAAAACAAAAAGAAAGACAATCTAAAAAAAGGGAGAAAAGCGATTATTGTATATGTATAAACATGCATACATAACGCATTTCACACATTTTATTCTTAAAAAAATGGGATAAGCCTATTAGTGACGGCATAAACAATCTCTTAGATAAATCATTTAGTTTTTTCATCTTAAAAAAACAAAACAAGACGTTCTTTTCCCATAATTATGACAATTGTCAATAATTTTTTTTTTTATTATTAAAGATAGTTATCATTAAATATTTTTTAGTAAACATAGTTTTTTAGATTTTTTAAAATAACTGTTAGTGGACAAAGTTTTTTTTTTCAAATTCTTAGAATAATTGTCAATGGATGAAACTCTTGATCAGAATAACTGTCGATGGATAAAAACTAATTAAATTTTCTAATACAATCGTCAGTGGATGAAACCTTTAGATTATAGGATGACCTTAAAGCGATTTTAGAATTTTCAAAGTTGATACTATCCTTAGACTTAAACTTTTCATTTTCAAAGTTGATGTCGTCTTTAGCACGGAGCTTTCCATTTTCAAAGTTAATGCTGTTCTTAGAACAAAGCTCTTCATTTTCAAAGTTGATGTCGCTATTAAAACTAAACCCTTTATATTTATTTATTTATTTATTTATTTATTATTATTATTATTATTTAGTTGAGATCATCATTAAAACAAAGCCTTTTAGATTTCTCGAAGCATCGTTATCTGTTGTTGAGTGAAAGATACAGAAAATATTCGATCTTCCTAAGATCACGTTATTTACAACATTACAATCCTACTTTATATGACTAAAAAAAAGAAATTAGAATTGAAGAAGAATAAGTGAAGAGAGCAAAGAGGTGAAAGTTCTTAAGCCTTAAGGGCAAAATTAGGTGTCTTAAGTCTTTGCCTAATTTTTTATTCTAAAAAAATAAACAAAGAGGGGTAGCTATGGACACCTATTTTGCAGTAATACTGTAATGCTGCCAATGCTGCAATGTTGCCAATTTTACAATACTGTAATGTTGCCAATTCTGCAATGCTGCAATGCTACCAATTTGACAAGTAATATTATTTTACAGTAATATATGTTTTAAACTTTTGAGAAGTATAAAAAAATCTCATAAGAGAGATTTTAGTATTTCTTATGTAAGAATTATTTTTTAAAAAAGTAAAAATAAAAAATATATATATTTTTAGTTTTTGAGAGATATTAAAAATATTCAAGAGAGAGATTTTTATATTTTAAAATAAAAAATTGCTTAATATTTTAAAAAAATGTGAAAAAATCTCAAGAGAGAAGTTTACATATTTTTCAATAATAAAAAATTATTCTAAAATACAAGTATTTCAAGTTTGAAGGAGTATAAAAATCAAGAGAGTAGTTTTCATATTTTTAATATAAAATTAATTTTTAAAATATTTATTTAATATTTTTGAGAAAATATAAAAAAAAATCTCAAGAGAGATTTTCATACTCTCTAATATAAAATATTTTTTTGAGAAATGTGAAAAGATTTCTAGAGAAAATTTTTATATTTAGAAATATATTTATAAAAAAATCTAAGAGAAAAATCTTTGTACTTTCTATAATATTTTATGCATATGGCATTCAATTTATTTTTATTTTTAATTAATAAAATTATAAAAATTAAATTGAAAGCTTATATTTAAAATATTAATTATTAATTATTTACTTATGTTAAGGTCATGAGACTTTAATTATTTATATGTTCTACATAATATAGCTATGCATGTGCATCAAAATATCATTGAATTGACATGAATCACAACAAAAAATATTTTGAGGATTAGGGGGTTGAACAAAAGTGATACCTCCATATTCTCGTTTATAAAAAAATATTTTAACATTAGAGGTTAAGCAAGAGTGAAACCTTTATATCTTTTCTCATTAAATGATTTCAAAAATTAAAGGTAAAATAAGAGTTAAACCTCTATATTCCCCAAAACATTAAAAATTTACTTGTTTTCATATTATATACATTTCTTTTTAGGCATATTTTTGGAAATCAATTTTAAAAATCAAATAAATTTCAAAACCAAAAAATAATCATAATGAATTGGTGCTAATTTTTGGGTGCTGTGGGGGTGCTAATCCTTCCCCATGCGTAATCAACTCTCGAGCTCATATTTTTAATTTTAAAAGACCAATGTTGTCTTATTTAAAATAAAATAAAATGAATTTCGGTGTCTAATCACACCATAAAAAGGATTAGTGGTGACTCTTTTTATTTTTATTTTCTAAAATCTTTTTGAAAGGAAATCACTTAAAATACATTTTTTAAGTCACTTTAAGAATTTGACCTTGATCGAAAATAAGTTGTGACATGTGGTACATATTTTATTTCATAGATCAAATTGCATATAATATAAACGCTTGAATAAGCAAAGTAGATAAACATCCAATAGTGTTATCATCCATATCATTGCTAAAATTACCGTTATTATTTCATCTAACAAGTAAAGTAAACAAGCATCCAACAATTTAAGTAAAATAAAACAATGTTACTAAAAAAAATTAAGAAACAAGCTGAAACACCACGTTGGATTCAAATTAATTGAAATTACAACTATTGTTTCATCTATTCATATAAACATCTAGCAACGTAGAGAATATTTGGCAACTAAATCCAAAAAATTTAAACCATCTTACTAAATATAACTTAACTAAATGTTCATTCAAATATTCCAACATATAACTTAACTAAATATTCAAAAGTTTTTTCTAAAAACTCAAGTTTACAACTTAACAATTATATTAAAAGTTTCCCTTATTTGACAATATGCTTGAGTTTAGTCCATTGTTTTGGTGGAGGAATGCTGGGGAATCCTGATGGAGTTGTGGTTGCTGCATTGGCAAATGTTGGTGGTGCACTGTAGATAATGATGATCCTTGTGGCAGCAATGGTTAATCTTGTAACTAGTGGCAATGGTGTTTTTGGCATTTAATGTAGGAATGAAGGTGTTGCTCTTCTTGGCTAGTATGTAGTCTTAGATGTGCCTTGGTGGTCTATAACGAGAGTGGGTTACTTTGAGATGTGGATTTAATTGGAATGAACTTGGTTTGTGTGATTCTTTAGGTGTGGAATTGATGGTGGGCTTGTAGGTACACATGGTAGTGGTGGCATAAGTGTAGGTTAATTATATGTGCTTGGTATTAAGGTGGTGGTGTTTAATACCATTTTACTATGAATCTACCCAAGTTAGGCATTAGTGGATTCTAACCCTATAGTGAGATATAAAAAGTATTAACCATTAATTAAACACAAATGGGTTAATTAGCATTCAAAATAATAGATAAACATAATAAACTTTTAAAAAAGTAATAATCAAAGCTTACACTCCTAGTAGTAAGGCATAAGATAACAAAGCAAGCACCAACAGATTACCTTGATGTTGACTGGATTGACGATTGCAAACTATGGTGAAGACATAACTAGATGAAAATGGTCATTAAAATGTAAAAGATAACCAAATGAAGACAAAACATTCTTATGTTATACCTCACTTGATTAGCCGAAAGGTTTGGTATCCTAGATCCTATGAAAACTTCATCGTTGTTAGATTGATCTTTTGGAGATGAACTTAAAAAAGTTAGCCATAACTCAACCTACAAAGCTTGATGTCCAAAATGTATAATGTTAAACATACCTATCTAGCTTGCCCTTTATAAGACCGAATGTTATGTCTAACATGTTTGCATTTTCTACATATGACAACTTGATTTATTCTAGACATTTTTGTGGAACTCTTACTAACTTAAGCTACATCTCTTCTCTTTCGTTTTTTCAATCGGCCATAGGGTCTTCCCAAAATAAAGGGCTGTATTAGATCTAATTCAGCTTGTGGCCATAGGTTTAAGTTATTGCAAGGGTTTATTAGACGAGAATATCACTTTAAATATTTCTTTTTAAGGTAAATCAATATACTCTTCTGGTTTGTTGTTTTTGATAAAATATGGTAACAATAATATGCATACATGGAATACTAGTAAGCTCTCATTTGTAATAGCTGCAACTGTGAGTGTGACAAATCAATAACAAACTAATCTTTATCCAAACTAACTTAGTGCTTTATCCCATTAAACCCACTTATTACACTTTATATTAATTTTTCCCAAACAGTTCTATATTTTTGGATCATAATAAAACATAGGATATGAGCTAAGAGTCATTTTATGTAAGCTTAAGATTAGTGAGTTTATAGGATTTTGTAACCTAACCTCTTTATAGTAATCTCTAATGTGGTTGTATTGCTTCCTTTTAAAGACATATATCTCTAACATAGCAAACCTCTTCACCTTTATGCGAAAACCCTAGAAACGTCATAAACCATATATACCTTCACAATTTCTTGCAATGTTAAAACCTTAATCTATGGATCCCTTCTAAACAAATCTAAATACTTTCGGGCTACGAACCCTAAACTCATTAACTTATTTTAGAATGATCTATTACACATGTGAGTAAACACATATATTTTAGAAGTAAATCATTGTGTTTGACTTATTTATGATATCAATATTATTCATTTACAATCATCATTACATATAAACTTAAGCCTATTGGACTCACTTTTTACAAATTCTATATTGTAAGACATCTTCATCTTGTATTCTATCACAATATCTTTAGCCTTAATAATGGACCCAAACGTTAGGCCCACTTTGAACTGAGGATTGGTCATGTCAATTATTGCAGTGAACTTATTTCTACCCTCATCATTAACATCTTCATCACTACGAGTTAGAGTATGCTGCTCATTGGAATAGTTAACATTAAAAGAGTCAAATCTAGATCTACTGCCCTTATCACCACTATTATCCATGTCATGCATAGGCAAATTAAGGTTGACACTATGCATGACATCTTCTTTAGGCAGGTTAATGTTAACACTATGCATGACATCTTTTTTCATCTCAACCTGATAATCACTATCTAACAAGTGCATAGTATCTTTATTATTATCATCACCATCATTATCACCATGACCCTCATCCTCACTCATAAGACCATTACTCTTAGTAGCAATAGTATTAATGGCACTTTATGATGCACCGGGTGTGAGTGTCATCACCATCATCCACAATAGTCACATGCTCGATCTTAATAGGTTCTTTATTTAAGTTACAATTGTCCTTAATCAGACTTATCTCTTTACAGAGATATGTATGTCTATAGTAACTTTTTATGTAACATTAATTAATTCCAACACATGTTAATTACTTTCAATTCCATTGCCCCATTTTCCATTATTTTTCCAGGAGTTACATAAATAGAAATTTTCAACCCCTATGCCAAGTTTCAGCATTCTTAACATACTTACTATTTCCACCATGGAATATAAGTCACTATCAACGTCATCATAAATGACCACTTCATTTAAACTATACTTCTTATCTAGTGTGTTAACAAAATGGTCACTATGGTGCAGGTGGCAAGAAAAGTAAGATGAAGTTATTGTTTAATGTCAATCCTAAATGAAAAGGACAAAATGATAATCAATTAAGGGATCTACATATATGCATGTCAATGCGATACTCGCGCGTACACATACATATATATATGCCCACACGTATATTAAAAAAAATACCCAATTAACCATATCACTTTTGTAACTGACACTGACACTGATATTAATTCTGCATTCAAAAATTACTTTAATTACTCTAATCTAACAACTATTATAAATTCATTATTTAATTGACTACAAACTTACTGTGTTTAAAACCAAATCCATTAATTTATACTATCCTTATTTGAATATCAAGACATAAAAAATCAATAATAAAATATATCCATAAAAAGCAAACCCAACGCTAACAAAAAAAGAGAACAAGATGTAAAAGGTAAAGCTACTCGACATTCAACCCAACAACAAACATCAATTGGTGAGACCACTAAATGAAGATCAAAGTAAAAATGATTTTTGACCTTTAACCTCAAAAAATTTAGGTATTAGTAAAAGAAAACAACTAAATAACTAAAATAAATAACAATGGCATACTTGGGGAGAAGTTTGTACCAATTGGTTGCACAACTTATACCTTCAATATAGATTCGAGTGTGGGAAAGGTGTTTGGTGAGAGTAGGTCTTGGTTAAAAAGTTACAGAGAAGATGGATTGAAATAGGTTGACCAAATTTATTGTCATTTTGAAACGCAATTATTACCTTTGCTTGTAATCCAATTATCATTAACGGATGGGGCGTGTGTGTATATATATATATATATATTGTTAATGAAGGATTTGTATCGATCGAAAATGAAAGTTTAGGGTTTGTTTTATCACATTCTAAATATCGAGATTTGATTTGATATTTAAAGTATATTTCAAGATATTTTTTTGAGCATTTACCCTTTTTTTATTAATGTGAATAATTTTGGATGCTAGAAAATGAACGTCATGATTAAAAAAAATACTATAAGACCAAAACCTTTTCTTCAAAGAAAAACGTCTTATGCTTGAATCTCTATCTACTAAAAGTCGGTTAGGAAAAATGAGTGAAAGGATGTGGAATGAATTGGTCAAAAATATTTTTCATCTTTACCTATAGGAGGTTGGTGTGAGCAAAAGTTGCTCATGCATGTTAGCTTGGCTGTTTCCCTAATGTATTGGCTTAGTTTCAAGTTATATAGGGGTAACCAATTTGCTAAAAGCTACACTGTTCTCTGGGTTAATGAAATGTTTCGATTTGAATTGTATCCAAGGAACTCAGATCTTTACTTAGCACTTAGGATTATTAATTGGGTCAACCTAAACTCCAATTATTCAATTCAAATGTCGACTTTTGAGTTAAAGTTTAGTGACTTTGAATGGATTTCAACTCAAGTTAAATCCTTTAAATTCAATTTAATTTTTTTAAATAATAATAATAATAAATAAAATTATAATTAACATATATATTTTAAATTTGTTTTAATGATATTTCTAGTACCTTTATAGAAGTTATCAGCAAGAACATATATGTTGGGGCTAACTTATATAGCTTAGACGTTGTGGGTATTCATTAGATATTGATAGGCTATGGGCCTTTGATGGGCTGTAGATCAGAAAGCATTCTGCTTACATTGGCCAAGTGAACACCACTTTGCTGATGGCTGTTTGCAGGTTGATTTGTACAGAACCTGAGATCAGCCAAGCTCATGACAAGAGACCCATGCCAGGGAAACTCTGATTACCGGCTTCCTTTACGGTTGACAGAATGTAAACAATGCAATAACGGCAGGTAGTAGTCTCCATTAACTAGCAGATATGGAAAGTTATGGAGTGGGTAAGCCTATAATTCTATTAAAACATGTAAAAAGAAGTAAGCATGTACCAGCCGACGTGTAATCACATGCACGTGTGTGTTAGCAGAACTGTGTTTCTAGAAGCCCTAAAACAAGGAAGCAAGCATGTGGAGATTTATAGTACATCGAAGTTGTGGTTAGGATTGACATTATCGGTAGCATCGAAGACCAAAAAAGGTTGCAACAGCAATGCTTACCAAAGATACAGTCGTGCGAGTTGGTCACCACTTTAACCACTCTTAGTAAGCAATCTTCCTCTTCTCTTTCTACTAATTAATATAAACAATACTCTACACACATGAACAGTTATCACAATCAGATGCTTCCATGCAAACACACCTAAAATACTCATGATATACAACAACCCTAATTGATTTCCATCTTCCGACCCGTCTATATATTAATATTAACGGTAATGATGATAATTACTTAAACATCTTTACCTGGGTAAGCGTAAAAGCTTCTTTAGTATTGAAAATATGATCATATGTTAAATCGCTAATCCATCAATAACTTCACTATGCATATACTATATACCTATATATTATTGCCATGACTAATTATCACAATGTGTCAATAGATTTATTACAAAGAAATATTAATAAGATGACGGTGAGAGTGGACAGATGTCGGTGATATATTGATGTGTCTAGTGTTAAGGCCATGTTCTAATTGGACTAGGCAATGTTTTGGTGGGTAGAGATGGGTGAAGGTGGTTGGACAGGATCATAGACAAAATGGAAATTATATCTAAAATCGTGTAAATGAAACTCAACTGTCATACCTGTATTTGCCACTCCTTTACCATGATATTATTGAAAATCTGTTCGGGTTTTTAGTAATAATCGCCAAACTCTAATGGTAATTTTGCAAATCCAGTTTCCATGTAATGAATAATAATGGCAATACGGTAAATGAGATAATACTAAGAAAATCAAATATACTTCCATGCACCATCTTTGTCAAAGTGTTAGCTGTAATTATCACCATTAAAAACGACTAGCTACGGCTGCTTCTTCTTCAAGGGTGAGTTATACAACAACTTTACACGCTATTAATACCCAATCTTGTTCATGTTATAAAGCTTAGTTCTCTGCATTATCTGGACTTTGCTACTGATTGCTTTCTGCTTGAAGAAATCAATCAATAACTGGTTGGATTCTGAACGGTAAAAATGGAGGAGAGTCTTCCTCCTGGGTTTAGATTTCATCCAACGGATGAAGAGCTCATCACTTATTATCTAACCACCAAGGTTTCTGATGTCAGTTTCACCTCAAAAGCAGTTGTAGATGTTGATCTAAATAAATGTGAACCTTGGGACCTTCCAGGTAATTAATTTTGTTTCTAGCCTTTGTTTCATGTTATCAGATTTTGGATTACATCTTCATCCATCTAGAATTAATTTGTCTTTCATCAAGGTAGTATTATTTTGAAAAATGTATTGTTATATTTGATAGTTCACCATGGTTTTACTCCCATATCTAATTGCAGTACATTATATTAGTGTTAATGTTACAGTATTTTAAGGAATAATGAAGAAAACATAAGAGTAATTGAACCTTCTTTCTTGATTGAAATAAGGCAGAAAAGCAGCTCCAGTTATTAGTACTGGTAAAAGAATTGACATAATCTTGATTAAAATCTAGAGAACTGCCTCAATTTGATCATTTAGAAGATGTCCTTCACAAATTTTAGCAGGAATAGGATTTTGTTTGACCAAACAATGCACAAAACTAAGGCAGAATAAATAGAACTTTCTATGAATTGTGATGCTACTTTCTTCGTCACCAGTAGCTGTGGCTAAAAAACAAACTAATGAATTCTTTTATGTCTGTTTGGAGGCACTGATAATTAAAAGATAGTTGTTGACTCTATATATATGGTGCAGCTAAGGCCTCTATGGGCGAGAAAGAGTGGTATTTCTTCAGCTTAAGAGACAGAAAATACCCAACGGGACTTCGAACGAACCGCGCCACAGAGGCAGGCTATTGGAAAACCACTGGGAAAGACAAGGAAATCTTTCGTGCTGGAGTTCTGGTGGGAATGAAGAAAACCCTAGTTTTCTACAAGGGCAGAGCTCCCAAGGGTGAGAAGAGCAACTGGGTCATGCATGAATACAGGCTAGAAAACAAGCACTCTTTCAAACCCACGAAGGTAAAGTTTTATATTTACCTTAAGTGCCTGGCACACATATTAGTCACTTCTCTACTCTCAACTAAATATGGTTCTTAATTTCATTTTTCGTTCTATATATTGCAGGACGAATGGGTGGTCTGCCGTGTCTTCCAGAAGAGCTCAGCTGTGAAGAAACCACAGCAAACGACATCCTCACAGCGGTCTCTTGAATCTCCATGTGATACCAACTCAATTGTCAATGAGTTTGGAGATATCGAGCTACCAAATTTAAATACCATTCATGGCAGTTCATCAAGTGGGTTTGGTAACCTTCCTATGCAAAGCTACAATGCTGACCAGATGAACATGAATATGAACTTGAATGTGGCTGCAGCAACACTTCCCTCACTCTCGTGGACTTCTAGCCTGCTAGGCTCAAATCTTTCCATGAATTCGTTGCTTCTCCGGGCATTGCAGCATAGGAACACTTATCAACTGAGAGACGCTGCAAGTACTGATTACTCGTCGTCTCTACCACCAGGAATTTCACAGTTTGGGACTGATTTAAGTTCAAATTTCCAAGCTTCTTTCTCTAGGGTTTTAGACTCGGTGCCACAACCACAGACGGAACAACCATTCAATTTGGACTCCATGTGGTAAATAAAACCCTAGATTGTGAAAAGCTAACTTGTATCTTCTAAACTTCTTTTCTGTTTCAATCATTGACCTCATATGGGGAAGTCTGATCACTTTGTTGTTCCTAAGCAAATCGGCTAAGCTGATGCAATAATGGTGCTGTGATCATCCTCATGGTTGGACGAGAGTCCTTGGACATCAAAGTAGGGTAAACTCTCTCTCCAGCATTTCAATGTTTATGTATTAAATGAAGTTATTCTACATGAATGTCAACATCGGAAAAATCCCTAGTCCATCAGTTGTTATAAAATTGCTTGAGAACATCCTGTTGTGTGCCAAATTGAAATATGACATTTTCTTTTTTAATCCAACATTGAAAACCTAATTAAATTTCATAAAAATATGGTATGTATTGTTTATAAAATAAATTACAAACTTTACTTCTTTTTTTCTCTTATTGTTAGAAGATCCGCATAAATAAAAAAAAGTAATGATTTTGATCCATTAATCATAGTTTAAATGTGTCATATCATATTTCAGTTTGGAAGATATAATTAGCAAGTCTTTGTAGCTTGGCACCCAATAGATAGTTATGTATCCAAACATAACTTTGCTTCGTTTATATATATTATTAATCTGCTTGAAGTTCTTATATTTTTGATATGATTAAATATGGTGAATATAACATGGAGTTTGGAGCTCATAGCATGATTATGAACCGCATGAATAATTTAGGCCTTAATGAAAACATTCTGATAAGAGATTAACATGAGCCCATCAAGAGGGAGTTTAGACCGACAAAGAAGTTAATTCTCAAAGAGAATTGATCACCAACAAAGAATTACTGCACTCGCAAAAGCACAATCGGATTCGGAACGTCAAAAAGAAAGGAGATAGCAAGCTTGCAACATCAGGCGGACATGTAGCCTTTTGAAAGGCCATGCTAGGTCAGCATTTCAACAGAAAAAAAAATACCAAGGAGACATTCGACGGAGCTATAAAGGAAGAATAATAATAAGCATGCAAGATCTACACACTTACCTATATTCTCAACAATTATCAATCTAACTTAGAGTGTATTGAAGGTTATCTCGATTACCCAACATGCCCTTCTTACTTCATTTTCTTACAAATTCTCATTCTCTTTTTTTGTCAAGGCGGAAACCCACCCTCAATATGTCTTACCCTTTAACTCCGTTAATTTTAGATCGCATCATTTGGTATTATTTGTAAGAATTTGCAATGAAAAGTCATGACTTCTAGAAAGACTTGTTCTTCTAGTGTATTGCTAAAAAATTCTAAGATTGTCCGTACACTTAATGTGCCTTTTATTGCTCTAATGACCAACTTATTGTACTACAACAAAACAAACTTTTAATGATAGTTAAAAAATATTTTGGATAACCATGGCAAAGTGTTGTTTATGTAAACGATAAAAAAATCTTACAAATAGATGATGGTGGCATAGGCTTAAGATTACGATTGATAAAAATTGTCATATGATATAATTTTTTTTAATTTTTATATTTAAAAATATAGATTAAAAGAATTGACCTTTCTTGACAGTTCCTTAAAAATCATCAAGAAAAGTGCCCTGACTTGATGGTTTTAAGGAACCATCAAGAAATGTACCTTTTCTTGATGGTTTCTAAGGAATTGTCAGAAAAAGCCGTCAATTTTTTGAACATTTCTTAACGATTTTTTAAAAACCATCATATAAGTTTGTGTACTTTTTCAAATACATTTTTATATTTATAATTAATCTAAAAATTATACTGACAATACTAATCAATACACCAACCAATTCGTTACTCCAACCAACATTAATGCACCAATATACTTGCTTAACAATATAATGCAACCATTACACTAATGCATTACATTAACTAATACATCATACTATATTCCACAGTATGCCAAAATGTTGACACTCACAACATCCATCCAATTTGTCAATAAATAGCAATAAAGTTTAAGTACGTACATAATTAGCTTTTACTAATTCAATGCAACCGCAAAAGTGCAAAGTATGCACATATTTTCAAGTCTACAAAGTTTTGGGGCATACATAAAATAACTCATTAACTTTTGATTGCATCCTTTAAGTAATCCAATAAGAAATCACACGCGTCCTTCCTCAACTCATTTAGTTTCTATTCGGCATGTGTGTTTTTATCCATTAACTGCAGTGGAAAAAAATATAAATAAATTAAACATTTTCTTCATAATAAATGCATCAACTTATTAAATAATTATCAAATAGTTTACTATTTTGTTAAAAAAATAACAATATCATTATGTCTTTCTATAATTTTCCTCAAGTACTAAGTCATCTTTTTTTTTTCTTCAAGGGAAAAACTTATTCTAAGGTCTTAAGCACATGTATATTGCTAATACATGATCTTTACATATCTATCAAATTAATTTTCCTGGTATCACTAAGTTGGACTAAACATAAGTATATCACAACAATTGTACATCGTAAAAGACAAAGGAAGAGAAATATGATGGACCATTGACATGTTTGTCAAAAGAAAAACGATGATGGACAAATGCTCATTCATTTCTTAACACCATCAAAACTAATGGCATGTTTGGCTCATGAAATAGAATAGAGAAGGAATAGAAAAGGTATTCTTTGGGAATAGAAAAGAGAATGAATAGAAAATAATAAGCATTAATATGTTTGGTTTATTGGAATTGAATAGAGTATGAATTCGTTTTCATATGTTTGGTTCATCAAAGAATAAGCTAGGAAAGTAATTGAAGCAAGATTAAAAGACCAGTATACCCTTCAACTAAATTAATTATAATTTAATTAATTTTTATTAAAATAATATTAACTAAATAATATATTAATAATTATTTTTATTTTTAAATATTAATATTATAAAATTAAAATTAAAATTAATTAATATTTTAATAAAAGTAATATTTTTTTGATAAATTATTTAAAAAATAAAAAGATGTTATTATTATAAAAATAATATTAACTAAATGATATGTTAATACTTATTTTTTATTTTTAAATATTAATATTATAAAATTAATATTAATAGTAATTAATATTTTGATAATAATAATATTTTTTATTTTTTAGTAAATTATTTTTAAAAAATGAAGTTGTTATATATATATATAGTAATTTAAAAATTTTATCAAGGGTATGTTGGGAATAGAAAAATATAGCAATTCCTTGTTTTCATGGAATAGCAATTCCAAGGGTTCACTTCGGAATAGCTATTCTGGGTTTTCAAGGAATAGAAATTCCTTAAGGAATTACAATTCTGTGATAAAAATGAACCAAACATTGGAAAAACAATTCCATACGGAATAAAGTAGGAAAAGAATTGGTATTCCTACCAACCAAACATGCTGTAAGAGAGAAGAAGAAGATAAAGAAACAATCGAAGTACCTATTGGTAAGGACTAGAAAATGTTAGAGTATAAGTAAGCTACAAGGTGTCAATTCATAAGGAAATCCTTCTGGCTCCCTTCCTCCATAAATTTATGGTCCCTTACATTGAAACCTTTAAGGGGTAAAAGGACACCAAAGGACCACATGAAGAGATTTAGCATAGTGAAAAAATTAGCTTCATACTCTTACATGATGAAAATGTGATGACAAATTTTGATGATAATAAATAATCTTGAAATTAATGTTTAAATGAGATGTCAAGTTTAAGTTGAAGAAGTTTAGAGATATGCCACAAACAAAGAAGTTTGGAGGATAAATAAGTAGACTAAGATCTCTAGGAACTTATGTACATTTCTCTTTAATTGTGCTCAAGATAGTTTTCATTTGTGTGCATCACAAAAAAGACTCAAGCAAAATCATGTTTTTATGAAGTTTTTTAAATCACGAAGAATCTTTTGAAAAATGAGAGATGTATGTGTTTTTTAAAAATGTAAAAACTTAAACTTCAAGAAAAATCTAAAAACGTGTGAACTAAGTAAGGAAGGCCAAAGACTAACCGTAGTTAGTATCATCGCCCAACAGTAAGTGCCACCATCCAAACTACTGGCTTGGAACGTGATACCACCCAAAATTTGGCGTCACCGCCCAACACACTGGTCGACGCCGCCACTTAAAAAGGGCTAATTTGAATTTTGCATCCAACAACTAATTGATCGATAGCATGGCCTAATGACCTAGTGCTGTTGCTCTGATAAGATTTTTGAATTTCAAAATGGCCATAGATGTGTTTAATGGCTATATTTCAAGTAGGGGTATAAAAGACATCTTTGACACTTAAACATTAACTAATCACGAGATATTAGCTTGCATTTGCTTTCCTCTCTAAAAATTAAAAAGCTTCTTCTCTTGTGTGCATCAAAAAGCTTCTTAGCCTCTTCTTATGAGATTTAGTGTTTCATTATACTTAGACACTCTAAAAGAGAGTTTCTTTTCTGGTATCGCTATTGTATTGCATTAAAAGATTAGGCTAGTTGGTGAAGAGATTCACTAAACTTGTAAAAGACTTAGTTAGGATTGAACCAAGGAGTTGTTCAAAAGAGAAATAGTGAATTTTCAAGTATGACATAAAGTTGTGAACGTAAACAAAAGTTGGCCGAGCAACATAAATCTCGTGTTTTCTCTTTCTAACCTTTCTTTTAATTTGTTGAATACTTATTTATTGATTTATCTTATGTGATGGTTAGATCTAAGTAAACAAATCTGAAAACTGGCTATATAAATGAAAAAATTAAAATATCGAATTTACCCCTCACTTAAATTACCTACATAAGACCTAAACCAAACTTATAAGTTAAGAGAGCTTCAAGGTAAAGTCATTAAAGATTTTTGTTTCTTTTATTATAAATGAATTTGATAAATTAGGCTCATCTTAAAATTTTTATTTTTTAAAATTTAACAATTAATTTGATAGGCGTTCATCTTAAATGTTTTTATTGTTTTAATTATTATAATTACTAGTGGATTTGATGAAGTGAGGCTAATTGATACTTGCTTGTTCTATATTGTTTTCTCGTTGTTTTGACCTCTTTCTCAATGCTATTACTTTTTAAGGGTTAATTATATCAGTAGAATATATATTTTATTCATGGTTTCAAATTAGAATTTGAAAAAAAAAATTGCATCTACTAAAGAGTTACGCTTTTGTTAGATTCTTAATGTAAGACTTTCATTTATAACTTTTGTTATTATTAATAATTTTATGCACACAAATAATGTGTTTGTGACTTTTGCTTATGCAATTATCTAAATATTCATCAAAACACAATTAGAACAAACAAAAAAAATTTCTTCATATAAAACTTAACAAGAATATATAAAACATAAATATTTAAATAAAATTAAAAAATATTTCATGTGTTTTGATAGTGTTTAAATGGTATTAAAATAATTGTATAAATAAAAACTACATGCACATTATGTATATGCACAAAATCATTAATATTAACGAAAAATATAAACAGAAGTCTCATATTAAGAATTCAACAAAAATGTAAGTCTCAAATAGATACAATTTTTTTTATAGGTCTTGATTTGAGACTATAAGCAAAATGTAAATTTTTTTCATATAATTAACATTTTTTTTACAATGACTAATTGTTACTATTCTTTTTATTTATATGTTTTTTTCACCAACTTGTTTCAATTCTTACACTTTTTCAATTACTTTCTTTTCACCAATTTTTCTTCTTTTTTTTAATTTTTTTATTCCTTGATTTTGACTCTTCAAATCATCATTTAATTTTTAATTTTTATAATTGTTATAATTAATCATAAGAGAGATTTATTAAAAAATTATGTTTTTTATATTATGATTAATTACATTAATAAGATCAATATTTTTCTCAAAGTATTAAATTGAGACCTACGAAAAATTATATCTATTTCAAACTTATGTTTGAATCATATTCTCAGTGTAAGACTCTCTTCTATAACTTTCATATTAACATTAATGGTTTTGTGCATATACGTGGTGTGTATGTGATTTGTGACTTTTCCTTGTGTAATTATCTTAATATTGTTTCAAATACTATTAAAATAAATAAAATCTATTTATTTTTATTTTTTAAAATATTTATTTTACATGTTATTACGAAATTTGATATAAAAAATATTTTATTTATTTTGATAGTATTTAAAAAAAGATTAGATAATTATACAAGTGAAAGTTACATATACATGGCATGTATGAGCAAAACAAGCAATGTGACGAAACTATCATATTGAGAATCTAACAAAATATAAGTTTCAAATAAGTAAAATTTTTTTATAGGTTATAATTTGAGACTATGAACAAAATATAAGGGTTTTTTAATTTTTATTTTTTATTTTTTTATTTTTAAAAAAAACAAAAAAAATATTTAATAAAATTGTTTTGTAAAAATTACTTTTAAAAATAATTTTTGTTTTTTAATTTTTAAAATAAAAAATAGAGAATATCTTTAGGTTTTTTTGTTTTGTTTTTAACTTTTAATTTTTAAAACAACTAAAAAGACAGAGAACAACTTTCATTAATGGCAATATTGCAATTATTAATTATTCCAAAAAAAAAGGGAAAACTCTAACACATTGTTTTTAGATTAACATTATCAAATAAAATTTTTCATTATTCTCAAAAAAAATTTAAAAATAGTTTTCATAAACTAAAAAAGTAAAATAACAATCAAACACACTTAGTTCATTTTGATTCAATAACTTTTTATATTGTTTATCATTTTTCAATTAAAATTTAATCATCTTAACACATTTATCTCAAATTCATGGATTAATTACATTGGAAGGACTTTCATTTTACTCGGTCTCAAATTAGGACTTACAGAAAAAATTGTGTCAATTTAAGACTTACTTTTTATTAAATTCTCAATATGAGATTTAAATTGTTATCATTTTCCAATTAAAAATTAATCATCCTAATATCATGACCTCAAATTCATGCATTAGTTACATTAGGAGGACTTTAATTTAACTAATGATCTCAAATTATGACTTATAAAAAAATTACATCAATTTAAAAATTACTTTTTGTTGAATTCTCAATATGAGATTCTTGTCCACTCAACATTAATAGCTTTGCACATGTGACATCTATATGAATAAAAAAAATTTTTGCTTTGTGTACAATTCTTCATATGCGAAATGAATCTCTAAAAATGGAAGATTATTGCTTCGATCACCACAACTGCCATGATTTTAGCCTTCCATCATCTCCACCTTTACAGGTCATTCCTTAATCCAATCTTTAATTCCCTAAGGAAACCCCATTTTCCTTTCTAGAAATGGCCCTCTTGCATTGCCCATCCTTCATAAACTCGCCTAATCATTCCTCTAAGAACGAGGATTCACTCTCTCACCCAATCTAAAATTGCACTTGATAATAAATTCCTCGATTAGTTAATGGTGTACATTAGCCCCAAGACTGGCATCTCATCCTAATTCTACACTTTTAATGTGGAGTCTCACTCCTTCATGATTTGCTGCATCCATGAGCACCACATCACCATCTTTATCAAGATTCGCATGCTTCACAACAAGGACATGACGTACTTCACCTCGTGAAAGTATTTGAGTGAGAGTGAAAAAAGGTGAGTTTAGGGCATGAGATTGAAGGGTGTTTAGGAAATTTGATAAATAATGTACAAGAATTAAAATGTTTTCTCTCCACATGAATGTCATGTGTGCAAATATATTAATGTTAAACAATAGTTATGGACAAAAACCCCATAATAAAAACTCGATATAACATAAATCTTAAATTAATATAATTTTTTTTTTATAGATCTCAATTTAAAACTATTAACAAAATATAAGTATTTTTAATATAATTAATCTCAAATTTATTTATAAAGTAACTTTTTTGTTTTTTATTGTTTGCATGATAATGTAAGTATTTCGACTCAATTTAGTATATCGATCTTTAATTTTTTTGTATTTTTGTTATTGTTTATTATTTAGTATATTGTTCTTAGATATTTGCATTAATTGTTTAGTTATTATAAATATGTTTATTGAAAAATATGATGAAAAAACTTATTCATTGTCAAAAATGTGTACTTGATAAATTTGTTATTTGCAATGAATAATGTATAATAAAAAATTAAGATGAAGAATCAGCCCAATTAATAATAATTATCAACATAACTAATAGTGAACCATGTTATTCTACAAAAAATGTTAATGAAGAACACGAAAATAAGTTAAAAAGAAATAAAAAAATGAAGAAAATATAAAAATTTGAATGAAATTCCTCGTGTTATTTTCACTAGTATAAATGATATAAGATAATGCAAGACTATTAATGCGAACTTAAGATATTTATTAGTAGAAAATGATTCCATTAAAAAAATTAATTTAAATATTTCAAAAAATAAAATTTTAGACACTTATCCATAATTCATTATATTCAATAATTATCAAATGGGGAGAAATATGATATGATATGATATGACTAGTATATTCAAAATATTTAGATAGAGTATTTTATTTTTATTGCAAGTTATCAATTTAAAATATAATATAAGTCAATTGGCAAATGAAAGTCATAGAGACTGAAAATCATATAACACATCTGGTTCGTTGAATGGAATAGACAGGGAATGCAAAATGTATTTTTTGGGAATAAATAAATAAAAAATAAAATAAAATAACTATTATTATATTTGATTCATTAGAAAAAACAGAATAAGAATTAATTTTCAAATGTTTAGTTCATAAAAAATGAGATAGTGAAGTAGTTGAAATAAGTCTAAAAGACTAGTATACCATTTAACTAAATTAATCATAATTTAAATAATAAATTTAAAATTAAAATTTTTAAATAAAATAATATTAATTTATAAATTTCTTACAATAATAATTTACTATAAAAATAATATTAATTATATAATGTTTTATTAATTATTTTTTATTCTTAAATATTAAATATTATAAAAAATAATATTAGTATGAATTAATATTTTAATAATGATAATATAATATTTTATGCTCTCTTTCTCTTTCTTCTTTGTAAAAAAAAAAAAGAGAGAGAGAGAGAGATAGGTAAAGTTTTTATAATTATATGTATGTATATGATAGTAATTTAATAAAAATTTCAAAGGTGCATTGGAAATAAAAAAATTATAACTATTTCTTATTTTTATGAAATAATTATTCTGAGAGTTTATATCAAAATTTTTATTGTAGTTTTTCAAAGAAAAGAAACCCATCAAAGCAGTACAATTATTTGATAAAAATGAATCAAATATTAGATTTGTTTGAAATAAAGTAAAAAAAAAAATTGTATTCTCGCGAACCAAAGTTGTTGTTAATGTTAAACTAATAAAATAACAAAATAAGTAATGAGCATATTATTAGTAAAAATAATTTGATTGATTTAGAAACAAGAATAAGAGAAAGAACGTTAAAAAATGTATTATTAAGATTATTGCTATTACGAAAAATCTTATCATATATTATAAAAAAATTTAAAGTAAAGATAAAAAAACTTCATAGTAAAGTTCACTTTTAAATTTCAACTATATTTAATCAATGAAATTAATTTTATATTCAAATTTAATATTTGAATTATTTTGAAATTTAAAAATTTTAAGATATTTTAAAAAAATAAAAAATAAAAGAGACATAGATTAAAAAAGAAATAAAAAAGAAAAAATATCTTTTAAAATTTTGTAGTTTTGTATTTATTTATTTTTCAATAAACAGTATTTAACTTCAAATTACTTTCAAAATCTTTAAAATTGTAAAATTATCCAAATGAATAAAAAAAAAAGAAGAAGGTAAAAGTTACGTATCATATTACTAATTAAATTCTTCTATTTATCTCTTATTATTAATTAAACTCTTATGATCAAAAGATGACATATAAAGTCTTACCTTATCCATGTAATACTAAATTAAAAATATTTTTATTGTTGAAATATTTCAAAGATAACTCAAATTAATTTTTTTATTTAAAATTTATTTTTAAATTTAAATAATTTTTAATAGAAAGTATATTTTTATAATTTTTAAAATTTTAATAATATATATTTTAAAAAATATATTTTTAATACATATAAAATTTTAAATTTTTTTATAACGATAATTTGAATATATGTAAAAAAATTTATCAATTTAAATATCTATACTTTTTAAAATTTTTATAAAATTTAATTAAATAAAATTTGATATATTATAATTTAATTTGTTATTTTAAATATAAAAAATTAATTAATAATATAAATTATTATATAATCTTTAAAAAAAAATTGAACACGAAAACTCTTTGATTAGGCCTAACCTATGAGAAAAAGGCATGAACCTAGAGCCCACAAAGTAAGCCCATCACAAAATCACCCAACGTATAAGCCGGAAAGCATCTACCCTCCCCTCTCTCTCTCTCTCTCTCTCTCTCTCTCTCTCTCGTGAGTGACAATGGCGGGAAAGCAGCTTGCCGGGGACGGCTTATCAGCGAACCTCGCCGGAATGTCGAAGAACCAACTTTATGATATCATGTCTCAAATGAAGGCACTTTCTCTCACTTATTTTCTCATTTTCAATTTTCACTATTTTTTCTTACCTTGTCATAAATTTCTTTTCCTCCAAACGCTATCCACAATTACTAAAGGAACACAAACAATTCTGTAGTTATTTGTTTCTCTTTTGTTTATTTTTCAGTCACTGATAGAGCAGAACCAGCAACAAGCGAGGCAGATCCTAATCCAAAACCCTCTGTTGACAAAGGCTCTTTTCCAGGTTTCAACTTTGTTATCTTGGCACCTCTTGTTTATGTTTAATTTATAAAGGTCCTTTTTTTTCTGCTCATTCCTTATCTGTTAGCTATTGCATCTTTTTTAGGTTTCAATTGTTGTCCTATATATTCTGTTATTTGCAATTGCATGTTTTAATTAGGGTTTGGTTCCTTGACTAGCTTTTTAGTTCAATGTTGAAAAGTGAAGTTTATTGCTTAAAGATATTATTCCCTCAAATATATGTGCTTAGTTTAGTTACAGAGATGTGAAATTCTGAAATGTGTTAGTTATAATTTTTGAAGATATTTGTCGGTTGGTTGAGATTGTATCAACATATACAATTGTTACTGTGTGCACTATTTTATAAATTAATCAGTCAGCATTTCTTTGCAATAAACAGTTATGTGATAGCTTAAAAGATCACCAGCTTCATGCTAGCCTCAGTTTGTTTAGCTGTTGAATTTCTTTAAATAATTGCATGACCTATCTTTGTGTCACACATACACATTAGTTGCAAAATTATAAAATTTTAGCGTTTGGAATGTTGAGCCCCTAGATGAGAATAGAAGAGTTGCAGCTGGTGAAAAAGAAAAATTCTTGTAGTCAGAGGTTATAAGAATGCTTAAGTGAACGTTTGGACTAAGTATTAAATATTGATTTCTAATATCAGCTACGTGAGTATGCTTACATGTATTGGGCTAATATGAAGTCTTTCGAAGTTTTATCTTAATGATTATTGAATAGTGTAAGTTTAAAATGATGCAATTAAATTGGCATACATAGCATTGACATGGCTCAAGGATGCCTGTTTAAAACAGAAAAAACAGAAACCAAGACACAAGGACGGAAAAAACAAGGGGAAAAAAAAAATAGGCCTTTAGGTGGCCCTGTGACCAGTTTGACACTTCCTTTGTTTTGGTTCGTTCTGTGCAATTCTCATGCAATATTTACATTCTTCATGCAACTAAGGGAACCTAATCAAAATCATAGGAAACCAAACCCTCCCATTTTCACAAGAATGCATGCATGGCTTGCTAAGACCATAGTTTGTAATATGTTTTCTTTTTATTGTTATTTTTTTATAAGCTACATATGTTATATATTTGTATTAAATACAGTAGCACCAAGGGGATGTCTCCTGTGTGCATGAGTATATAACTGTCAAGAGATTAGAATCTCCATCGTAACCCTCCTCATTTACGCCAAAAAAAAAAAAAGAAGCTAATAAATAAATAAATATTTAATAAAAAAAATACCCTGTTGCCCAAGGTTTCAGGACTTTAGGTGACCTCTCCTGAACCAACCCTGTAGATGTTTCAATCCCCTTAAAATCTGTTTTCTTCCTCTCCCCTTGTCCCATGCTAAAATTAAGTGGTGGAATCATTGCTAGAAATTTCCTTTTGGCCTTTGGAATGCGAAGACCCGTCCACGCTTTCAATTCAACAGTCACTAACTCGAAAACCACCCATCTATGTCCCAACACCCTTCAAACAATTTCCCAGATTTGAAGAGATCATCTGCACAAAATCACAATATGATTGACCAACTTCTCCTGGTTCCTTTTTTTTTTTTTTCTTTTTTTTGGGTGCATAGGAAGCACCTATTGACCAAGTTTTGTGCCTTCTCTACAAGTTATCACTAAGAAGCTTGCTCCAAGTGGCGTCGCATGCAAGTTACTGTGGTGGTCCTACTTTCCTGATCAATTTCCACAGAGTCCCCATTGCATCTTCTTGCTGCTGACAGTCTTCTATCAATCTGAAGAAAGACTTAATTGAAAAGCTCTTGCCTCGGTCCCCTCTCCATGTTACTGTATCCTTCGACCCAAATCAAGACTAGATGCACAAATTCTCTTGAGAAACTGCTCTAAGACACCCACCTACAGATCCTGTGCATCCTCCTTAATCTCACCTCCCATGTCATGCCACCATTTTGGAAAGACAGATTGTTGAACACCAAAGCTCCTTTTTTACAGACTAGCTGATACAAGGCCGAAAAATCTTCCATCGAGGGACTTCTTCATGGATCAAGCATCGTGTCAAAACCTAATAGAGCTGCCGCTGCCTCCCCTATATCCCATTGTGGCATTTGTAATACGTTTCAGAAAGTCTTGCTTAAGCTTAAGGGGTATCACCACTGCTGGCCCTTCTGCAAAGTGGAGATTACTCTTGAAGTTTATATATATTTCATAAGGTTTTGCTTAAAATCTATTGCCAGTGCTTGCCTTCCTGAAAAGGGGACATTACATACATAACTAGTTGTGCCAATCTATTTTATCAGCCATTAGAACTTGTGTTTCCATATTTTGCTTACATTAGTTTGCATGGCATAAAACGCCTTATGGTGATGCTTTAAGTTGAATTACTAGTAGTAACTTATCCAGAGTAGTAAATCTGTAATGTGATTTAATAACACTTTCCCATGCCCAAATGCCTCATGACACTCCAAGGCCTTTTTTGTGCCATCTGTTTATGCTCTAACATCAAGGGAGTTTATAGAACTCGAGGAAGTTCTAGCCTCATCTCTTATCTGCTTTGCGAAGCTTATATGTGGATGTGAGGCAGTGATAAAAACTATGTAAAACGTTACTTTCATGACATGTTTCTCTGTTGGGACGACATCAAAGGAGTTTCTAAAGCTGCTAGTGATTTTTCTTTTGCCTTCTGACTGAATGTTAATGTTTCAGTATAAGTCAAATTGATGCCTGACGAGCAACTTCCTGAAAAATGCACAGCCTTCTTGCTTGTATTCTTATACTCAATATATTTCTATCTTCATTTAATGGAAGGAGTAGTAAAGGATATGTAACTTCTATGTTTTCTACACCTGTCTTGCATCCTGGTGTTTATTCTCATTATTAATATTCGTTTCTGATGTTTAAGCATAGCTGTTTGCTTCATTCCTGGATTTTACATCTCATTAAAACTTTGTTGTGATATATCTGATAAAAAAAAAAGAAATTTGTTGTGATATAGATTTCTTGAATCGTAGGATGAACGGTTACATTAATCAACTTTGGGATGATTTGCATCCCAGAAAATAACATGATATATCTCTACTGTAACTCATATAAGCATCATTTTGGCCCCGGTTATTAGTCACAATTTGCATAATGTCATGACTCATCTTGATAGATAACATGTACCTTCATTTTAGTTGGTTTAAAATCGACTTGGTCTTTATTAGCAAGTTTGCCATTTAAGCATCAACTGCTTCCTTGATATTGATACACTGCCATTTGATATATGTTCACCAGGCACAAATTATGCTTGGAATGGTGCAGCCCCCTCAAGTGGTTTGTTTCTTATCTTTATTCTTTCTTATCATACTTACATTGGTTCACCTCCACGTCCTAAAATCAATTTCTGTTTAGATGCCAAACATTCAGCAACCAGCATCACAGCCAACTCAGCAATCAGCACAAACTGCTCCACAATCAAACACACTGGCTCCAAACTCATTGTCAGCCCAGGTTGGTTTACAGGACCAAGCAGGTGGATCTCAGACCCAAGTTTCAATAAGAAAGCAGCAACAAAGCCAACCGGCAATGCCAATCTCATCTGCATCTGTTCCTTCAGTCAATCTTCAGTCTCAATCCATGCCTTCTCATCCACTGCAGCCACCACAGCAGCCTAAGGGACATGTGATGCCACCAGTTACCTCGTTGTCTCTTCCACAGTCCTCTCAAGTCCAAAGTGTACCACCTCATTCTCTTCATTCTGCTTCACAACCACTACCTCTTCATCAACCGCAACTTCCGATTGCCTCCTCGCAGTTACAACAACCACTTCAGACAGCTGGAATTCCTCATTTGCCTCTGCAGCCGCCATTGCCACCACAACCCAGACTGCCTTCAATGCCAACTTACCATCACCAATATGCCCCTCAAATGGGCCCCAATATGGGTTTTCAACACTCTGGTGGTCCTCAACATCTCTCGCAGCCCATGTTTCATGTGAGTTGAAATGGTACTAGTTTGTGAGTCTTTTTGAAGTGGCTACTTGTAACATGTTTGGATTGATTTTCTCAGTCAGGTACAAAACCTCCAGCTACCATTGCGCCTTCATTTCTGCAGGGACAGCCACCTGTTCCTAATCAGCCAGCAGCTCAATCACTTTATCAGGTATTTACCTGCTTTTGTTATTGGATATGTATTCATCTGACTATTCTGTTCTGCTAGCTTGCCAAGAGGTTGTCTCCCTAGACGTATTTTTTGGTATGTGTTGCATTTACTAGGCTTTCTTATGGGCACCATAGCTCTTAATGCTACATCGTGAACGGAAGCCAGAATATTAAGTCAGCCTTGTGCTGCGTAGAGGATCCATGCATTGTGCATTACCTGGATTTGAGTGATCACTATGGGGATTCGGGGGCATCTGCCAGTGTTGGTGTAACTTCTGCCAAGACAATAGTATTAGAAGTAAGCCACTTCACCTTGAAGTGGCTGATTTCCAGTCGTCTCAGAGATGGCTGTGCCAGCTTCTTACATGTGTGGTTTGTCAGTGTGGGTCACATGTGAAATGGCTGCTATGAAGATGAAAGCAGCTTGTAGTGGGTGGTTATACTATTGTAGTGCTGCTGCAGCCACTACCTGTCACATTTTCTGCATTATTAAAAATTTTCAACTACTTTCATGCTTTTTTTTTTAATCATTATCATGCAAAATAACTCTTCAAGGTTTAAGCTATGTTAAATAAATTTTGTCAACAATGTGCTGCTCCTTGAAGTTGAGCTGAAAAGCAGTAACCATCTTAGTGTGTGTGTCTGTGTTTGTGTTGGTGAAGTGTAAGGTTCTTAAGGAAAAGGGAAATTTTGAATGGTCTTAGCTTTTCTATGTTTAAGCAATCTTTGAAAGTGACTGAAGCACATTTTCTCTGTTGGGGAGCTGCTACACTATTTAATTTCCTTTATGTGATTGCTTGATATCTGTCATCTTCTGTCCCTGCTCCAAAAAAAGCAAAAAAACAAAAAAGAAGATACCTGTCACCTTCTATAGTTTCAACCCTCCCAACCCCCTACCTAAGTGTCTTGGAGGTTGGGCTTTTTGGTCCTCACTTACAAGTAAGGCCTAGGTGGTTACTAGCTAATAGTATGAGCTTATTGGTGCGGTTCACTTATTGTGGATCACAGAAATTGGTGGTGAAAAAGGATTAGTACTATTAGTTAGCTGCTCGAAGATGAGAGATATTCAATTTGATGAATGAACTAAGCCATTAATAAATTTATGATGATGTTGAAAACTGCATTTTTTCTTCGCATCCAAAGCAATGAAATTTTAGCTGTCCAAATATTTTGAATTAGACTGAATTGCTGTATCTCTTATGGTATATCTGTGTTGGATCCAGTAAAAGGTGATTCTTAGTTAATTGGATGGGAGCAAACCCAATACACCATATCTCAGTTAGATTTGATCTTCTTAATTAACCGTGGTTGGTTGGCTGGAATTAAACTTCAATTTTAAAAGCTCGGAGTCTAATTAATGCGTAAACTGGAAATCTGAATTTAGCAGACAGTTTAGCTTATAATTAGCATAACTAATCTGGTTTTTGTGAAGGCTTTACTTAATTAAATTCAGTCGAGCTCTAAATATTCAATTAAAATTAAATTTGATCAACACTTCCCTGTGATTTAAGCTGTTAGAGATGAATAGAAACCACGCTTAGACATTTTACTTCTACTATTGCTTGAGCTTGCCCCTAGATTTTGTCAAGCTGAAAATTGTGAAGTATAATATTTAAGACATAGTGGACGTGGAGCTGGACTTTAGTTACAACTATTGATTAACATCATTCTTTTTCCTTGTCTCCTTCTTGAACAATTCATCAAGAATTTTCCATCCTTTACTAACATTGCATAAATCCTGTCAGTTTAAATTGAGCAGAATGAAGTCATTGATTTTTTACCTTGTGCAATGTGCCTCTTTTTAGGCTTTTTGGTATTTGGATCTTTATTCCAACTGTTTCTGCATCTTGCTGACCTATTAAGCATACTTGCATGTTATTTCAGGCAGGAAGCTCTCATTTAGGGGCCGATTTCAACAATCAAGTAGGAAATTCTGTGCAGGTAGACAGGGGATCCTCTTGGATGTCTGGTCCTCCAGATAGTTTGATGATAACCCAGCTTCAAGGACCACCACCAATAGCTCCGGGTCAGATGGGCCTGGGGAACCAGCCCCCTCGCCCTGCTTCAGTAATAAATCTGAACTTCTTAATATCATTAGTGCTTTTATTCATAGCTGAAGTTTTCTCTGACATTCTGACTTACCTTCTGCAATTGTGTAGTTGACTCCGGAAATGGAGAAGGCACTACTTCAACAGGTCATGAGCCTGACGCCAGAACAAATTAATCTCCTGCCTCCAGAGCAGAGAAATCAAGTGTTTCAGCTGCAACAGATATTACGCCAATGAAAGGCATAAATTTTTTTTATTGGACAGCTATGTTGTATAAAATTCTGTAACCAGCAATGATTGTGGTGAAGATTGCAGTGCTGCCGCACTGCTGACATAGCTATAGATAGTTACTTGGAAGTACCGAGTCAGAATTTCTTTCTGGCTGCATCTGTATTTCTGCCAATTCTTCATTTGAATTAATTCCTTCGTATTTTTGTTGATTCTGCGTTTGAATTAGGTCCCTTTGGCAGCATTTGTAGTAATGATTTATGTTACGTTGTTTCGAAGCTCGGGTTCGGTTGATGCCTTGTATTAGTTGGCTTTTAAGCCATTATATGAAAAAAAAAATGCATGCCGTTTCATGTTTTGCCCCACCATACAAGTACGGTTTTGTAAGAAAACTGCAACTGATTGATAGTACAAGGAATTATGGAATCAGATGTTCCAGTTTACCATGCTTTTAAATATTACTGTTGCTTAGTTTTGAAACAAGAAAACGTGGCCTATGATACTTAACTTGGTATTACCATGACCCATCAAGTGCAGATAATATCTTATATGGCAATGAAGCTAGGAGTATTCTGTTAGTGGCTTTGTGCAGAATATGCATGGTGATTTCAGTCAAACTCCAATTGGGACCAAGCAGCTTAATCTCTCACTATCCCTCCCTTTTTCAATTCCAGAATATACAGCCATTAGATAATCACATTGCGACTATCATACAAATAATATAAATCGAAGGGAATTATTGATAATTTGAAGAGAGATTGTGATCATTACTACCAGAAAAGTGCCTAATTTTGAAACCATAATCAAGCCTTACTCAACTTGCAGGGCCAAGACATCCTTCTAGCATTTCCTTCAATAGTCTGAGGGAGCAATCTAATTGCTAGTCAAGGACCAGAACATAATGTAAAAGTTGTCGTAGAGCACTTCAGGTCTCTTGTGGAGAATATTTAATATAGGAATACAAGTCAGTTGCAAAAGAAAAAAGGAAAATGATTTTCAAAATAATCTACATTTTTTTAATTCCTACAAATTAAAGAACTTATTGGACAGTTAACCAATATATTAGTATAATAATCTTCTGAAACTTGAGGACCTCATCATTAGAGAACTCAAGAAGACCTAAATAATTTTACACCAACTCTGACATTCAAGTTCCTGTATCAGTGGCTGGAAAGAAATTAGTATTAGCGATGATTGAAGTCCTTTAATAGGAGCACCTGTTATACAACTGATGTAAAAGGATCACCACTTCTGCCTACAACTTATGATTTCTTGCCCTCTGCCCGGTTATGAAACTATCTCTTGCATGCAAATGACCTTCCTCTCAGTGTACTGATGTGAAAGACCATTAATTAATCCACTAAAGTGATGAAGCTTCCAAATGGGATCCTTGCATTCCATTCTATCAACCTCAACCAAAGATGAAAGATTCACAAATACTCTAGATCACCTTTCTACAATTAATCAGCACAAAAACACACCAAGACCCATGTCCCCTCTTGTCCAAGCTCCTGGCTGTTGGGAACTTTCATGAAGGTTCCTGCATCATCCACAAAAATGCTAAATATTGACATAATGTAAACATATTATTTCAACTAGAAGTTATTGCACCATCTAACAATATGTCCAACAGCCACATCCAGTTGGAAGTAACAATGTTAAAAGGGTATTCTCTCTTTATAAGCGAATACAGTTAATACAATCCAAGTAAATCTTTTTTTTTTTTTTAAACAGGAACAAAATATGCAGTACGATTTACAAGGCAACAAGGCGATGCAATGCAATACAATTGTAGTTACTTTAAGGGAGTTAATAGTTCCATGAACTTTGGAAAATCCTCTCATTTATGAAATAATTTCTCAAATCCCATAATTTTAACACACTGACCCATGACTCTTTCATTATTACAATTGGTGCTTCAACATTTTCAAACACCCTCCTGTTCCTTTCATGGATCAGCAGTCTTTTCCTCTCTTTTCCAGCTCTCTGACCACTTCACACCATCAGCTCCCCCCCTGCAAACCCTGCCCTAACCTAAGACAGTCCCAACAGTTTTAGTACCCTCTCCCACAGTTGAGCAGTCCAACTACAACTTAACAGTAGGTCATTAACTGTCTTCTCTGCCTCTTTACATAAATAGCAATGATTGACCAGAATTTTTCCCCTCTTCACTCAGGTTGTCTACAGTCAAAATCTTTCTAGATCTGCTAGCAGGAAACTGCACCCTTACATCTCCACTGCTAAGCCCCCTGCAGTATCATTTTTACTGAGAATTAGTCTCTGTCCCCTCTGCCCAATTTCCACACTGCTATGTCTGCCAGATTGTTCTCTATTTTGATGCACTGCAACCTGGCATACAACTCTTCTATTTGACTAATTTTCCAATCTTGTGCATTCCTTCTAAAATGGGTAAAATATGACTCCCTTTCTTCCCCCTTTCACCTCCCTGCAGTCATTAACCCAGGCTTTTTATTGTGTGCTAACACAAAAATATCAGGATAAACTTCCCTCAAGGGTGCATCTCCGCACCATTTATCTTTCCAGAATTTAACAGTGTTTCCTCTTCCCACTTTAAATTTTTTCTATAGCTTTCCCACCCATTTCTAATGGCCTTCCACACAGTCACCCCATACTTTCCCTTTCCTGTTTTTGTCATCAACCCCCCTTCAACTCACCATACGTGTTCTTCACAACCTTCCTCCACAACCCCTCCTTCTCCACCATATATCTCCAGAACCATTTTCCCATCAAAGCCTTGTTAAAAGATACTAACTCTTTGATCCCCAGCCCTCCTCTATCAATGGTCTGCTTGATCACCTTCCACGTCAATCAATCCAAATGGATCATAGAAATGCAGAAGACAGTGACATGAGACAGAAGATTTAAACAGTGACATCAGAGCAAATCAAAATAAAATTAGCAAAGGATCCAGCACAAACTTAAATGCTTGGAAATCAAGATTTGAGAAAACTGGCACATCATAAAACAACAAAGTAGGGACAAAGCATGATAGCATGAAAAAGTTTCTACCTGCACTGGAAACGGAATGCCAGATTTCCTTGCAGTTAGTTACAATATGTATGAGAAAACACTTCAACCATTTCTTCGCAAAGGATTTTCATCTTCAAGAGCTGAAAATACAGATTCTTCATCTGTTTGCCATTCAATATCGTCCTCATCGTCGTCGTCGTCGTCGTCGTCATTGTCATCATCATCATCATCAACATCTTCACCATAACTATCAGATTCCATGCATTCATCTTCACTCTGCAAAAGAATGCCTTCTAAGTCATTTCCCTTTCAAGGAAATATATTTTTCCTACCAATAACAACAATGAAATAACTATAGAAGAACATGTCTAAAAGCCTTGATGCATTCCACCAGAGCCCCTAAGATTACAAACAAAGCATGATATAACACCTGGGTGAGTTCTGAGATATGATCAGACTGGCCATGTTCCCCTGAGATCCAGTCAGTTTCATTCTCTAAATCCAGAGAAACACCCTGCAGACAATCAACAAAACAAAAGAATATTTAAAAAGTTGAATTTTCTTTTAATTAAAATTGTGAACAGACAAAATGGCAAAAACAACCAACAGACATTGGAACTATTGTTACAACCCTTTGCCACTACCCATCAGGGTGCTCACTGTTTCTTTCCCCTTCACAACTAAAAAGAAAACAGGATAAGAAAAAGAAGGTAAAATTATAGCTACCATTCTGTGGTCATATTTCTAATCAAACAATTGTATAATCACATACTTTTTCACATTAACATTGTTGGTAAAGGAGACATCCTGACCCTGGTTACATCACAATTAAGAAACGAATAATGTATAAATAACATTGTCAGAGCAGTTTAGCGACCATGGTAAAACAACACAGACTATCTTGTGTCAATCAGAATTCTCATATAAACCTAGAGTACTGGGAATACTAGAAGACATGCAGACAACCAAACGTGAAATCTGCAGAATGATGGCCACAGGTTTTCTCAGTTCCAATAATTTTACATACACCTGCTCAGGCACCTGCAGCATGGAAGTGGTTTTTTGTGCTTACATTCAACCACAGGATATTATCCACTTCTAGGACTCAATCTTTCAGTGCATTTTGATCTGCTTCATATTAATAAACCTCCAAGGTAATGGGCAACTTTTGAATGACTCAGATTATTGAATCCCCATAATGTCACGGGGGTAATAGTCATATTTTTAGTCGCAAAACTATTCTTAATATATAAGATAACCGAGATGATAGGCAGTTGGATATGCCTAAAAAAGTGTTGACATATTGACAACTTGGATCAGGATGACAAGGGCATGTCTGAAGATAATTACTCGGATGACTGGTCCCTCTTGGGTCTCCTCTGGTGTGAAAGATGAAAAAAATGGAGAGGCTTTCAAGGACTGAAGCACTCACAGAACAAGCATAAAACTTGGTTTTCGGGACTATTTCCATTGTCCTTGTTTTCAATGAGAACTAATATCTCTAGGTTTTCTTTACGAGTTTTTGGAGACTCAAAATCTTAACATAGCAAGTATATTTCGTTTCCTCATATCTCAACTCCCTTAGGTGGTTTCTCAGCATACTACTGGTCCACTAGGGTTGTGCCCTCATTCTCGCACTTTTGATAAGCTTTTGGTTATTCGAAAAATAAAATTCTTTGACAGTCAAATGCTTTCCACAGTCAAAGAGCCAAAAAAAGTTATGGTTCAAATTTAACTTGAAGCATATGAATGAAAAGAGCATGGATGTTTATATTAACAAGCACATCATAAGAGGATATGCATATAAAATTGAAATTCAATATGATCCACATGCAAAAAAATTATAGTTTTCAAGCCAATAAAAATAGCTATGGATAACTTTTTAGTCTGATACACACACACACATGCATATGCATATTACAAATACGTATGGAAGTTTTCTAATATAAAGTAGATACAGAAGCTATTACTTACAAGTTCCTTTTTCATCTGCTCTATGGTTCCTTCCAGTTGAGATATGTGCTGACTAAGAGCCTGCAATTTTCAAGTAATTGCAATAAGTGCATATATAAAATCACAGACAAACACCATGGAGTAACTTGATAAATGAGGACTTCTAGAGATGAAACCTCGTGACGTTGCATGGCAACTGAGCGCTTCAATGCTTTTGCCTTTGTCAGAAGGTTTCTTGGCCTCAAGCTAATGGGTCGCCGATAATTCTTCCCTCGGTAGTAAATAAGAGCATATCCTTTAGGGACTCTTTCTATTGCCACTAGTATACCACCACTCTCATATTCCAACAATCTTGCTGTATCTTCAACAAATGCAAGGGTCTTTTGTTTGGTTATTAGTTTCACGAGTTCTCTATGCTTCCAATGCAAATGCATATTCTCAATGACACCATCAAAAACGCCGCGAATACCTGTATATTAAAGTACAAACCATGAGTACTGTAACTCTGAATACCAAACCTGAATCCACAAAATGAAGATTACCCACCAAGAGGCAAGTATGCTTTCATTCTTAAACCAACCCTGCGAAACATAACCCGTTCCTCATCAGTGATTGTTTCTTGATCATAGTCAGGACCGCTAGGAATCATAGAGGCTTCTATCTTGGCTAAAAGTCTCTCTGCTCTAAGCTTTTTAGCTTGGGCCTGTTCATACATTGAAGAATTAAGTTATGCAAGATATCGGAAGAGACATTACACCAAAACAACAAATAAGAACAAGCTTGCGATGTGTTTTCCTTAATTCTTTTCTGGGCCACAAAACATATGTTTTTAACAATGGGATCTAAAATCTGCTTATCGTTGTTTACTCTCGCAAAATATGTTTGAATATCTCACAAGGTAAAAGAAAAAAAAGTTTTTCTGAATAAAAAAAGAAAAAGAAAAAGGTAGGTAGCAGGTGAAGACAAAAAAGTTTTTCTCAGCTCCAGGAAATATTCCAAAAGTAGTTTCCCTTGGACATATTTTCAGAAAGCAGCAACACCATCAATTCTTCCAACTTGCAAAACAATTTTTTTTCGCTTTTTGAAAAGCAAATTGTTCTTCTAAACAGGTTAGCGAACAAGCACAACAGCTCTGACATTTGTGGCAATCATAAATATGGATGACAGACAACAACTTAGCAACCAACATACAACCAGCACCTTGCATTTCAAGCATAGAACAGAGAAAGAAAGAACTAAAAAAAATTAAAATAACAACCATTTCTAAATCTTAGGACTTGACAACCAAAGACCATGTGGGTTAACATGGGGTTGGACATACATTGTAAACTAATGGAGTTTACTATAGAAATACTATTAAAGAAATTGGTATTTGTTACTAAAAACATGGAAGTATCTGGCAAGGAAGGTAGTGTTACCATAAATTTCTTGGTTGTCTCATCTAGAAAGCAGTTCAAGTATCCAACTACCATAAAAAAGAAACACTACTTACAAGAGCTAGTTTATGTTCAATTCGCTTAACAAGTCGGGCATGCTGGGCTCTGGAAGCTTCTTCAAGCATCTTTTCACGTTCATCAGGAGATATATCTCTTCCCCATCGGGCCTGTGCTTCATAAAACTCAGCCAAAGTACCTGCGGGTGCCTGTACTGTATCTTTATTTGATTGGGCTGCCACCACACTTCTTACTTTCTCTTCAACATTTTGGATCTCTTTTGCCAATTGCTGTCTTTCTGCTAAGACAGCTGCCACACTTGGTGGGAGGAAATCCTTTCCACGGTAAATGACAATGTAATACTTGTTTCTTAGAAGCAAGACACCTCCTGTTAAAGTCTGAAGAAGCAAACAGATTGAAATAAAGCCATAATACTTTTTGCAAGGGAATACCTACTTTAACGTTGTCATGGAAATCCAGGATATCTTACAAAGTGATATCTTATGGGAAATAAGATATGAAAAGGGACAATGAGTTCCAAATGCTCATGAAACTAAATTTAGTATTATTCTATCATCAGTACACCCACCTAATCTGCAGTCTGTGTGATAAAAGAGATCACAAATCTGTGCAAGCACAAATATTAGAAATCTATTTTGAAAATAATTTTCTTAGAATTTGCACTGTAGAACATGGGAAGTTCTAGAAGAAGTAGGATAACCAATTATTGGGAAGCAATCCTTAAAGCATTAGAAAAACAACAACCTTACATGGAAAGGAATAAAAGAACAATATAGCAATTTTAATTCCAAAATTCTGTCTACATTAAACTAATTCTACGTATCATGGCACCGGAGGTTGCTTGTAAGACAATTAAATAATTTCTTTTGTGCTTACAATGTTTGAGATCTATCTCTTTGTTTTCTTGAACGGTAGATTAGGATTCAAATTTAATTAAAATAAAACAGCAATTGCCCCTCTTCTTATTCTTTTAGATGGTTTGAGGCAGACAAACATGAGAGGTTATTGAAGAGCGGAGATCTCTCTAGCTATGGTTAGGGATAGCTGACTTAACATTCTAAAACTATGGGTAACAAGGAATTTTTTTGTAAATGAAGAGGACTATGTAGTTAACCTCTAAATAACTAATCATACTTGTACAGGGGTGGCATCCCTTGGTGATCCTGGTAATTATATGTATCTTCTTATTGAGCAAATAACTAACCAATGTATATATATGTTAATGCTAGTTTCTTCTACGTGAGAAAACAACTCTTTTCTTCATCTTTTTTTTCTTTTTCTATTTTTGTGGCGGGTGTTTGAGGGGGAGGGTGGTGAAGGAGTGCCAATGACTATCCCAGTGGCCAAACTCCAATATGACCATGCAGATTATTTTTCTTGCATCTCAAGTCAGAGCAAATAATCAGCTCTGTCACTAACTTTATTGAGCAATATTTCCATAACCTTTTCTCTTTTTAAGAGTCAAAGACAAAAGGCAGCTATCTACATTCACTGAAAAGACTATCACAGAAAATTCAGTTTTCAAAGCAGGATGTAGTATCAAACAGGCATTCTCTCAGAGAAAGCATCCACTTAGAGCAGTGCAGCAGCCACAGATTAGTCAAATCAGAAGAAAACAAAGTTAATTGACTTGTCTATGCCTGAAAGAAGATAAAATTGCGTCAGCTTAAAAAAATGGCCCAAAAAAAACACCTTTTTGAACCACGAGGTCATGTCCACTTCCCCAGCATGAAAGGAAGACATGAAATCAAAAATTTTAAGGCCAACTTCATCTGAACATGACTTTTAGATTAAGTCTTGTATTGTCTGTTTAGTAGGTGAAAAATTAGAGCAGCTTCTGTTAAAGAAAAGCTTTTTTTTTTCCCCATAAGATACCCAAAATAACACCATAATAGAATACTAGCAAACACGATAATTACAGCCATGAATAAAAAAATCTGCAACATACCTTTAGCTCGTCAGCCATTAATTTGTTATTCGTATTCTGGATACCTCGTTTCACAGCAATCTTTGCAACTAGGCTTTTCTCCCATAGCTTAATTATTGCAGCAGCCAACCCCTGATGGTTTCTATTTCTCCCTTGAATGTATATATTAAGAAAAATATTAAATGTTGAAAACAGACACATGAAGAGAAGCAGCTATTCTGAAAAGTTCATACCTAGGGCAAAATGACAAGGAAGTGATTTAGCAACTTTACGCAAATTGGTCATTTCCGCATTTGTCAGTCGTGATCGCATTCCAGTAGGAAGAAGCCTAAAAGGTGTTTTGTAACCAGGAATTTTTGGAGGAAGCAAATCAGCATCAACAGGAAGTACTCCCGTACCCCACCACTCGTGAAAGCGAGGACCTAACCCATCTAGTAAACTGTTATACTCAGCTTCCTCTTCCGTCATGTTCTCACAGCTATTTGGATTCCTCAAAATTGGCTCACTCTTCACTGGAGTTAAGGTTGTAATGTTTTCACTTCTTGTGGCGGTACTTGCAGTGGAATAAACATCTGGGATGAAAAGGTCTTCTTCTTCACTGTCCGTGGATTGGGACTTAGAAGAAGGCCCTTGATAGTTGCTTCCACGGTAGACAACCATAACGCTTCCTGATCTCCAAATAACTAATCCTCTGGTTCGACGCTGGCCATCATTGCAAACAGTTAGTTGTGTCCCAAATCACTTTTAATAATGTTCTCCAAATATGTTTATGTATTAAGGAAAGTAAAACCAACTAAGAAACCAACATTATATGGTTATAGTTACCTAAAGGTGTTATGTCAAATGCATGGGATTGCATGAGTAGACCAGATGATTGACTATGTTTTCAAAAGGCATTTACAAGCATGTGACAACCTCCAGTTCAATGTTTGCACTTAACTATATGATTGTAAGACATCTCTTTCAAGGCCCACTGAAACCCACGCCATGCAGCTGACATATTTTGGGGACACCATGTTGGACAACTTCCATTCATTTAGATGCTGACAGGGATAGTGTAAGACAATTTATACCGACACCTAATCCTTTTATGTTGATTAAACAGAATGCACACTTCGGGGTTATCAAATGCATGTTCAGTTTGGTGGAGCACTAACAGGAAACATGATAACATATTTAAGCACAGTAGTAAACCAGCACAACAAATTTTAAAATTTGATGCCAGTATAAACTGACCACTAAACATCACAAATTAGAAACATTACAAATAACACACTCAACATAAATCATTTATCACACTATAATCTACTTCATTCAACATCAAAGCAACAGAACAAAATTAACCAAACAAAACATCAATATTGTCTATCATAAGCTCAAGCCAATAACAATACACAGCAATGATCCACATTTAAACAGAACAAGCAACACCAGCCAACAAAACAATCAACCTCCACAATCTCATGGGCAGTCTTCATATCGCGAGCAAGCACTTCATGGAACTTAAGCCTGACAAGTTCCTCCTTCCTCCACTTATCATGAATCTTCTCCAACACTGCCTGCGTGATCCCTGCTTTTGGGACATTGATTCTCTCACGCAGATACATACCCATCCTCCTAAGCCGCCTGAGCTCCGTGTCCTCAATTGTCAATTCCGCCAATGTGGGAGCATTGACCCTTCTCTTCCTCAAAACTCCTACTTCTCCGTCACTCTTCTCCTCCTCCTCATCACTCCTCTCCCATGGCAATTCCATCTCATCCTTATTATCTCTCTCCCTCTCCGCCAAAAAGGTATCGGGTCGAACCCATTCTCTCTTTAACAAATCTCCTAGTTTCTCCTCGCCAGTCACCTGCATTAAATCACCCTCATCCAGTTCACTTCCCTTCTCTTCATCTTCATCTTCATCGTCTGATCCTAACCCTAGGTTCCGTAGCCGAAGAACGATCCTCTCAATTGCGCTCTGGCCTTTATCTTTATCTAAGTACCGGATTTTCGTTTCCGCTTCTGGTTCTGTTTGTGTTCTGTGAATTTGATCGCGGACATTGGATTCAACCACTCTTTCTTCGAACGAAGGGGAGTGGGAAGGCCACTTGTCGAGCCAAGGAGCAGAGGGTTTAGGGTTTTGGTGATCCCACGGGTACGAAGAGCGACTATTCCTGCCGCCGCCGCTGCTGCGGCTCTTATTTGTATTTTCGTTGCTGTGGCTGTTCTGTTCTTTGGTGCGGAGAGAGGATAAAGGCCTGAGAACGTGAAATGCCCGTTTCGGGGCGGAGGAGAAGAAAAGGAAGTTGTTGAAGGAAGTGGAAGAGAAGCGTGAGCGTGAGATGAACGGGAGTGAGCTTCTGAGTGGCACTTCTGTTAATTTCGATGTCGTGAAGGACATTTTTGGAGTGAAATTGAACACACTTCGGTGGTGGGCAAGCACCGTTTTACATGCTTAATTTCCCTGTCATCGTTCGGATTCTGAGAAAGTCTGCAGGCAGATAGATAAGCAGGAGGGAGAGCGGCAGTTTTCAGTTGAGGGGGAGATGGATAAGATTTTCCTAGCAATTTCGGATGTTTTGTTGTGGGCTTTTAAGCCCTGAATTTGGCCCAAACAAATCTGTGCTACATCCGATATTAGGCTGCCTCTAGTATGTGGACTTTCATGTTGTTATGAGAATATTTTATATAAATTTTTGAAAAATTTAAAAATAAATATTATTTAAAATTTAAAAAATATATTTTTAAAATTTTTATTTTCAACTTCAAAACATATCTAAATAAATTTTAAATTAATAAAAAATAATTAAATTATACATTAGCTTCAAACTATTTTAATAAAATCAAATATATTTTTATTATTTAAATATTTAAAAATTACATAAATAAATTTTATACTTTATCTTAAATAATTTTTATTTATATTTTATTTATTATAATTTTTTTAAATATTTGATAATAAAAAATTAAAAAATATTTTTAATATTCAAAAAATTTCAAAATTTTTTGTAATGATAAGTTGAATATTTTTAATATTTATAAAAAATTTTAAATCAAGATTTATTATACAAGATCTCAATTTAAATATCTTTAATTTTTAATTTTTTCAACAAAATTCAATTTAACTATCCCAGAATTTGAATTTGTTTAAAGATGCTTTGAAATTAAAAATAAAGATTAAAAGAAAAAAATTTATAAAATTTTAAATAATATTTATTCAAATAAAAAATAAACTAAATATGAGAAATTATTTAGCTAATTTTATTTTTAATTTTTATTTTTTGGAAAACCTGCTGTGCGTGCATCTTCTTTTACCGTATCTCCTAATAAGATCTCTTATGAAATCAAGACAAAATGAAAAAAAGATTACAACTAGAATAAAATAAAATCAGATTAGTGTATGATTATTGTTACTCTAATCTAATTTTGATGAGGGGCGTGCATATCTCTGAAAAGTAAATAAATGATTAACCCTTAATCGTACAAAAGTGGATAATGAATTCATAATACAAGTGTGTAACATATAATAAAGTTACTTCATAATTTGAAATTAAAGTTTCTACTTGTGATTAGTGCTAAACTGATACGAGCATACATTCTTGTCGATTCTATATCATTACAACAATTTATCAAACACTTGCGAGAGTAATAAAGACTTCACAGGCGTCTTTCATGTGTTGTTCTCTAGCTATCCAATGGAGAACTGTTGACAACATCAATCAAGAAAAGCTAAAAGTACACAATTAACTAGTAAGTAAAGAGTCAGTAACTTATAGCTCTCAATTTCGGGAAGGCCTCCTGCCAATAGCAGGAGGAGAGTTGATGATTTCCTGACCAAGTTCCTTTACCTTGTTTAGTAAAAGCATTTGCTCTGTCTCGAGCTGTACTAAGTACTCTTCTTGCACGTCTTCAAGGCTTTCCAGCTCACTCAATGCAGTGGAGAGTCCTTCAAGATTGGACTCCTCGATCAAGGACTGAAACTTTATCATCATTTGCTTCCTCTGAAACAAATTCTTATCAAGCTCATAAAAAATGCAACTGTCTGACATAAGAGAGATGTATCTGATAGCCTTAAAACAATGTTCTATCTGGAACGACATGGAGAAAGAAAGAACCAGAGCTAAAAGGTTCTTACCTGGCCTGAAATTTTGTATGCTTTAGTTAATGATGGTTCAGAATCCAAACTAGGCCGTTTTAGTTGTTCGGGAACTTTTCTGGTCACTCGAATGTGGATTTCTCCCCTTTTCACTCCTTGGAGAGGTATCCACTTATCAGACATCTCATTTGGAGGCATTCTTTGATATTCAACAACACAATCACCTATACTTGATGTAGGAAGTAAAGCATTGTGGTCTTTCACATGCAACTCTAAGGGACTGCCATCATCAGGGAACTCTAAGGTTTGATGCCATTTAGGATTCAGAGTTTTGTACATGACCTGAATCGCAAAAGACGAACAGCAGATGAAAAAAATCCGAGTAGTGCCTGTAAATACTTTTTAGCTCAAAATTTAACAAACAGTTATTACTTGTGTTATAGAAACTTTTCTAACAGCATTAAGCACTAAATCATAATCACTAGTAGCAGCAGCATTATAGTCATAAATGCAGTATTCGCAGACCTTAGTCCTTCTCTTCAAGTTTCCATATTGTACCCTCACATATGGATCACTTGTCCCTCTGAGGTCGGCTGCAACAAGGTCTCTTGCTTCAAGAAGAACAAGTTCAATCCAACCATTGCCTGAACCTCCCTGAAAATGCAATAAGGAAACAGAAAGGAAAGGATATTTGAGTAGACCCTGTAGATCAAATCCCAAAGAATTGAAAAAATCATTTATTTCGTGCAGATAAATGCATACCGGTGATCCTTCATTGCCATCAACTTTCACTGCTTCAATCTGAAGCCTCAATTCTCCTGAATTCACTTTTTCAAGAGGAACCCATATATCCCTGACTGACCCTTCTACCAATCCCTCCAAATTTACCCGCGCACTACCAATGCTATCATCGCCAAGGATCTCTTCACTATAGCATTTTACTTTAAGGTATTCACCACCTCCTATCTCATCAAATTCAAACTTCTGATTCCAGTGAGAATTATAAGCATTTACTGTCTTTGTTCTTTGAGAAACCTGCACCAGAGTTTGGAGCACAATCAGAATTTACCTTAAGCCACAATGTAGATACCTCTTGTAATTCTGTTCAAAGTTTGCAATCTTGGTGTTAAGTCATATGTTAAATGACATGAAGAATGAAAAAGAAGCATACCTTTCCATACTGCAATTTAACATATGCATCACATTTTCCAGGTTTGTCTTTTGTAATAAGATCCATCCCTTCCACAACAGTTACATTTATTTTCCTCCCCGTCCTTGAGAGTAAATTTGATGACCCATTCAGTGACTGCTGAGGACTAATGTTGAAGTTCGTCAAGCTATGCGAGCCATCAGAGAATTGCCATTCTTTTAACACAAGCCTCACTGCCAACTGAAAATTGCAAATAAACGACAATCTCTTTTATTAAATAAGAATCTTTAGTAACATAACTACAGGTAATTTTTAGAAATATACCTCCCCTGAACTGACTCCCTCAAATGGAACAACCATTTCAACTTCTTTTCCGCAGAACTCTGTGCTCTTGGCTATCACACCTGAGTCTGGTCCTATCGCCCAAAATGTTGTGGAATCATTTGCAACATACTTCACCTGCAGGGAAATCCAAATGAGAAAACACAAAAAACTAAAGAAGCAATATTAATGTTATGACTCAAGAAGTTAGAATAATTTAAGAGAATACCTTAATTTCACAACTTGTGAGATAGTCATACTTCACGCTGTTGGGGGTGCATTCATAAAGATGGAAACGAAGAGTTCCTGTTTCTTCGTGTAAGACCATGTTAAATGTTGAGTTCCATCTTGGACTCGATCCTGCTTTCACGTTAGTTCTCCTAGTTAACTCTTCCAGCTCAACCTCCACAAATGTCTGGAGATCTTTATCATCATAGTGCTCCTCTAGACTATTGTGCGCAAACTGACTTTGCTGCCTAATTGATGGGCTACCACGCAAGCCAGTTCTAGAAAGTTTACTAGCTGTAAGCACAGTGACATATATAATGCCACCAACGGCCTTTTTCCTTAAATCCACTGCTGGCAGGGAGTAACAACGGCGACGGGGTTCAACCATTGTTTTGACTAAGGTATCAGTAAGAATTTTCACCTGCATTAAGAATCAAGAGCTAATATCAGGATACGCCTTCTTAAAAAGAAGGGATAGATTCACCATATAATTAGCTGAAGTCGCAAGAAAAGTTTCCCAGGTTTTATGACCACGCTGAAATTCAGCAATCTTTGATGAAACATTTAAGATTATGATGGTTGAAAATTTTTATTATACTTTCAAGCATGGTATGAAGATAAATTTTTACGCATAAACCAGTCAATTCGGTTTAAACAGACTGCACAAGGATGATGTTTCCCTGCACAGAAATGCCCAATAAACCATATAACATGACCAGAACAGCAAGAAGGCATCCAGATGGGAAGACAAATATCGCAAAAATTTCAAATAACTTGCTGTCCACTTGGAGGCATCAGTTAAGAAACACACCAGCCAAGAAGAAACGCCAGGAAGTTCTGTGGCAGGTAAAGACTGGCTTCCACCACTCCCAAAGGCAACTCCTATTCTGACTTCAGGAACTGATACAAATGAATATAAAACTGCTTTTCCATCTAAAATTGGCATCAACAAAAGCTGTAAAGCCAAAATTGTAGATTAAACATCAATTAGAAAACCTGAAAATTTCAATATAGCATTGCATAAAATCAATACCATGTAAAATTGAAAATAGGAAGCTGCTCGTGTTGAAACGACAGAACGTAGAACTATAAAATCAAGTTTGCAAAGTCATTAAGCATTACTAGACATAATCAATTGGTCAATTGCTGAAATAAAACAAATTCGCATACATCACCGTGTATGTGGAGACTGTTTATAACAATCCTTGCAGTTCCAGCTAATGGCTTGGCCAGCTTAGCGAGCAACAAAATACTCATGTCGTTGGCATCCCAATCAAATCCTAAACTCATAACTCGCTGTCAACATGCACAAGAGATGTTTGTTAAGGTGTCAGATATATTCACTGCTCAGAGGACAGAAAGATATAGCATTACGCAGGAAACCAAATGGCTAAACACATGTGCATCAATCATTTAGGCACCTCTCTTGTTTCCATAGCCCTGCAAGGTTCTGCATATATGTATTATGGACTAATTTAACTTGATATCAGCAGTCATATAAACTTTCTCAATATCTTTAAGTTTGGCATATCAGCCACATCAGGTAGTGCAGACTCCAAGACCTAAAAATCCATGCCTGTTGCTCCATAGACAGGCAGACAAACACCACAGGCTGAAGCATTCAAGAAAACAATTACAGGATATTTTCTGGTACAAATTCCGATAACCATTCAATAGCTAATTTTCTTTTTTATAGCATATTCTTCATAAACTAGTTTTCCATTTTCTTGACTTCAGTTCATAATTTTGCACTATTCTCAGAAAAAAGGGTTTCAACATGACATAATTTCTGATGCTGAAATGGTTGCAAGGAAGTGCTGGAAGCAAACATAGAAACTAGGGGGAAGGTTAAGAGGTTATTGTTATCCTTTGAGCAGAGGCTTGCAATAGAATGATTTTTAGTCAGATAATTTCATATATAGCAGAGTGGAAATTTTGGTGTTCCGTTATGATAACAGAAAGTTAATCTCTTACATGATACAACTGCCTCCAAATCTGGACTGGTAGGGGAATAGTAGATATACTGATGTAGAATTACACGCAAAAGTATAAACCAGAAAGCAGCAATTAATCCAGTCCCTATAGAGTAGCAATACAAAATATGTAGTAAACTTTGGCTGTATTGACCTCCTTTTAACAAAGAAAAATTATTTAAATGATAAATAAGATATTCGAATTATAATTAGAAATACTGGAACCAGAAGGCAAACCTGATCACCTGAAGTAGACCAGCGAGTCCCATGAAGACCCAAGCTAGGCGGGGATGAACCCAGTGAGAACTCCTGTAATTCAACTTTTTCCTACAGAAAGATGCCCAATATACTGTTAGCACAAGTCCACATACTCAATTTTATTCCACAAATTTTGAGAATAAAAAAAAAACAAAGAGAAAAACACTTACTATAAGCCTTGATTTTCGGTTTTTCAAGCGTTTCTGCAGACAAAGAGGGTTAACAAATCAGTGGCATGATATTAACGGTTAACTATGACAGTATGCAGTTCATTAACAATCACGTAACCCCGGTTCATTAACAAGAAATAACCACGGCTAAATGCAGAAGAGTTTACTTAATCTCAACCACACCCAATTTTCTGAACTGCAACGTAATCACCTGCTTCCCAAAATAGTAAATGAAATGTCGGATTCTCACCTCCACCAAGGCAGCAAACTTTATTGCAAGCTTTGGATTCATGTAGTTAGGCCAAATTTCCATCAATAGCTTGTTCAGCCATTCACAGTGTTCCAATGGGGTACTTGGCTGACACGGATTTGCAAGAAAATAAGTATAAATAAGCAAACAGAAAGTAAAATTAAGACAGGATCAACACAGGTTTCTGTTGAGCAGGAAAAAAAAAAAGGAAAAGGAAAAATGTAACAGTTGGTACGGATGTGTTCAATATGACTCGCTTCCATTTGTTATCTAAGTCTTCTGCAAGTATCCGACGTTGATAATTCCCATACTGCATACATAAAAGTAGTATCAGCTTAGCACCCAGATTCACAGAAATCACATAAAAAGGGGAAAGATCGAAGTAACCAAGGAAAGCAACTTAACAGACCAGAACGACTATGCTCCAAATTGAAAAATGAAACTTCATACCAGTTCAAAAAGTTATTCCGATAATTTTAAATTGATCACACCTTATAACCAGAATACAAATTGTAAAATACAATTTAACAACAGGAACAGCAGTTTCATGACAGGAATGATACAAAGAGACTAAACTGTCAAAGAACAGAGCAGCTACAAGGAACTTGCCTGAACTGTGGCCCATACAGCAACTGCAATAGGAACCCAATTGGACAAAGAGAAAATCCATCTCTCGATAACCCAGAAAAGTAAAACCAAAGGAATCAAGAACAATATCGAATGCCTCTCCACCACGAGATGATTCAAGAACTCCACAGCATGTTCCTTATTGATGAAACCTTTTCTGCTTCTCCTAGCCATTTGAGTCAAAACCCAGATACACGACTCAACAATTTTTCTATATTGCAGTTAACTATGTGCAACCAGAATTACAGATCCATAATTTCAAAACTTTTCCTAGAAACAGAAGCAGAATTCCTTTGAAATGATCCCTCCAGGAGACGGAAAAAGACACGTTTAGACGCCATACATTCTTGTTAGTTATTTCCTTACTACAAGAAGCTAAAACGGTAAGAAAGCGAAACACAGAATAACTGGCTTTCCATTTGCTAGAGAGAGGAAACTTTCAAGCCACCAAGGAAAAGTCCACAAAATAAATTCGGAAGACCAGAGTAGACTAGCTAGAAGCCGTTTTGTAATTGTCCGGATAACCGTGGAATCTAGCAAAAGTACTTCCAGTTAGGAGCTTAATGCGGGTCCCACCATTAGTACTTTACAATTTTCTGACCGTCGGATCTTTTAATATCTGAACGAAAATGGTTGTGATCATCGGTGGACGCCCACCATAAATGGTTACTGCTATGCGATATTTTATTGTGCGTTCTCATTAGAATATTCCATTTAGATAGTTTCGTTGACTTGTCCAACGACTTTACAAAGGCTTTCCACATCAGAGCATGTGATCAGATCAAACGGCTGTTAAAAATTACTCTGATAAGACAAAATGTCATAGGGGCCCACAAAGTTTCTCGCGCCGAGTCCGTTCTTACAATGTGTCGGTTTGTCATAGTTGGCTGCCAATTAATTATTATAATTTCTCTTATGCTTTGTTTATTTGTGTATCCATCTGCATGTATATGTAATGTTCTTTGGCCTTATTAGAAGTAGGATAATATCAACTGTTTCCGACATTAATATATAATCTAATTGGATCTAAAAAAATGGGAGCAATTCTCCATATTATTTTATCAATTTTTTTCATGACATATAGTTTAGCATAAAAGATTGTTCAATTAAATTTAAATTATTGGGTGATGTTGTTTTGAGTCCATTTGATTTATTTATTTTTAAAATATTAGTTAAAATATATATTTCATTAAAAATAATCAAATAATTTACATAAAACTAATCAAAGGAAAAGAACATCACTACTTCAAATACAAATTACAAATATAAAAAATTACAATTTATTTATATTACTTAATGTTTGATTCATTATCAAAATTAATTTCATCAAATGTAAATTAAATTTCAAATGTATAATAAAACAAAATCTTTAAATTTATCTATTAAATCATTAGTTTTCATAAATTGCATTTTCTTTGTCTGACCCATCAATTGTTATATCATATTAATTTCAATCTATTTGCTCTTTTGATATCTCATCAATTTTTGAGGCAAATCAACATCTACACATACGGTATGATGTGATTCCTTCTTTTATAACTTGCATTAAAAGAAAACTCTAGTCCTACTATAGACACCGAAAGGATGAATAGATCACAAGTCATGGTAATGATAATAGAAACAATTTTTATTATTTCATCTTTAAGGAAGTACACTTATGTTACCGCCAGCTAAATTTATAATTAATCTATTCCTAAATGAACTTATATATTCATAAATAAAAATTTTGAAAATTCTTTTATATACTACAATATATATTACAATTTGTATTTCAATTTTTTTGGTGATATTATATTATTTATAAAAGTATTAGTTTGTTTTGATGATGACCTTTTACAATTACTTTAGATCTAAATTCTAAAATACATAATTCAAACATTTATGTTACTAAAGTGGATATATCATATTGTACTTATGCTACATTTACATCTACATCTACATCTAATATCATATTCACATAAAATTCTTTTAACTATAAATTTACTTTATGCAATTTAATTTTAAAGTTCATTGTTGTAGTTAAAGAGATATAAAAATGATATATTATCAATATATTTTTGAGTTTCAAATTCATTGCATTTACTATATGATTTAATATAATACAATCTTTATTTGGGCCAAGCAATTTATTGATTGTCACTAATTGACTCATTACTAAACACATTGCATAAAAAGAAATTTTAAGTATCAAATTCTCATTTGTTCTAGCAACCATCATTTCAATATCGTTGCCACCATCATTATTGACCCAAGAAGCTTTAAATTAAAAGACCTACGCACAGTTATGATCAAGGACATACCTCTGATCATATGAAAATAATTTCTTTTGTCATTGCTCTAACAACTCATTTATCCTCGTCACCTCGGTTATGAAGCCACTTCTTGAATTACATTAAAAAATTTATGGTGTTACTAATTGAAAATTTAAAGATAGATTTGCATGATTAGTTGGCATCTTAAATGATAAAATCACGAGCTTTATCTAGTTTTGTAAACCCCATAAACATTATGAGCATAGTTAATCATTTAGCCTTCAAAATAGTTGGGGTCGCAAGTTTTGAATAAAGACTTAGAATCACATATCAACCTTTGATTTAATTGTAAGAAGAGAAACATGAATCACAATGTAGAGAAAAAGTGAAAAACATTGTTCTAAGATGGTGATAATATTTTTTACAATTGTAAGAGAAGGAACATGAGAGTTTAAGCCAAAAATATATATGATTGTGACTCTTGAAAGATTGAGAAAGGATGATATCGAAATTTGTGTTGTATCTAACTTTAACTTCTCGTATGCCTCCTCCATTATCAAAGTCTACCAAATAAGCCTTTTCTTCAATATATTAATAAGAAGAGCGATAATCTACCTCTACATTTTAATGATTTGGTGATGGTTGCCTATAAAATTTAAAAAATTCCTCAACATATTCGTATTTGGGGCTTTGACCAAGAGATCATAACTTTAATTTTTTATGGATTAACTGCATTCTATATTGCTAAATAACATATTACAAGTACTGCATTTTTTATGTTCTAAACTAACAATTCTCAATCTTAACCTGTAATTGATCAATTTTTAACATATTAAAAACAATTTGTAGGTGCAACAAATAATATTTTCAATCTTTACCATACGTAAGGATATGTTAAAAAAAATATAAATTTACCTAGATAATCTTTAAATACTAAATTCAATTAAGCTAAGAACATTGATGAAGCACCATAAGACCTAATATCATTACTGAGAATTATAATAAACTTGATAAGTCCTAAAAGAGATTTTCTCAATACCTTCTAAATGCATTCACACTTGATATAGCTCATGTGTAAGTCTAATTTAGTGAATAATAAGCTCTATTAACTTGTCGAGGAATTCATGAATAGTAAGAATTAAAAAAATTTCATTTACCATTATTTTATTTAAGATGCGATAATCGATACACATCCATCACAAGTTATCATATTTTTTGACCAATAAATTGAGGATAAGCAAGGGCTATCACTTGATTGAATAATTCCAAATAAAAGAAACTCCTTAAAATTCAAGTCTTTTTTTTTTTGTTTGATATTTATGGATGAATAGGTTTGAGCATGTTAAGAGCTATAACTTTTGTGCTTTGATTCCCACCAACGACACTAAATGTTATCATTTAAAATTGTCTAACTAGTTATAAGGAACTAAAGCCCTGAAGTTCCTTTCAAGAAGTAAAAAGAGGTTTCGATGTACAAGTTACAAGTTAGTCAATATTCAAAGCAACAATCACTATTATTATTATATTTTGAAAGTGTACTTGGGTGGGTTTTTTTTTTTTTTTTTTTGATAAGCATAGAAGTCCCTTATTTTGTAGGCATAAGATTTGAATTTACTTATGAGATAAGATAAGAGATAAAATTAATTTGAATTTATAAGAGATAAGATTATTTTGAATTTTAGATAAGACTACCTCATATATATTGGATACATTTTTTGAGTTTTAGTTTTATTGCATTTACTATATGACTTAATCTATTATAACCTCTATTTGATCCAAACAATCTATCGATTATCACTAGTTGACTTATGAGTAAACATGTTATTGGATAGTAAATACCATTATACTATTAGTATAAAAACAAATTTCACATGTCAAATTTTCATTTATTCCAATGACCTTCATTTCAATATCATCGTTAGCATCATCATTAACCCAATAAGTTTTCAATTGAAAGAGCTACACATTGTTACGATTGAGGATATGTCTCTAATTACATAAAAATATTCTCTTTTACCATTTCTATAATGACTCATTCATCCTCGTCACCTTGGTTATGGAACCAATTGTTGAATCACATTCAAGAATATTTAGTGTTACTAACTGAGAATTTAAAGATAGATTTGCTCAATTACTTGACATTTTAAGTGATAAAATCAAGAGCTTCATATAGTTTTATAAATTTGATGAACATTACCAATATAATCGATCAATTAGTCTTCATATAAATACGATTACTATCGTACAAATATATAACGAAGCAACTATATTTTTTTTCAGAAGAAAGAATTATTATATTCATATCCTACAAGCTTAACCAGATAATTATTAATTTTCCTTTTAAGAGTTGTTATGTATTGCTCAATTGTTTAAGGATCATCTAATTAGAGCAAGAATTTTTCTAGAAGTCTACATTTAAAATGTTTAGGGTTGCGAGTTTTGAATAAAGCCTTAGAATCACATATTAACCTTTGATTTGGTTGTAAAAAGAGAAACATGAATAAAAATTTAAAGAAAAAGTTGAAAGACATTGTTTTAAAATAATGATAATCTTTCTTGCAATTATAAAAGAATGAACAAGAGCGTTTGAGCTAAGAATATTTATGATTGTGATTCTTGAAATATTGAGAAGGGATAATATCAAAACTTATGTCGTATCTAACTTTAACTTCTCATATGTCTTTTCCATTGTGAAAGTCTACCTAGGTAAATCTTTCTTCAATATATTTATGAGATGAGCGGCAATTTTTCTTTAATTTTTAATGAATTTGGTGGTAGTTGCCTACAAGATCTAAAAATGCCTTAATATATTCAGTGTTTTGGACTTTGAACACAAGAACATAACTTCAATTTTTTATGGATTAACTACACTCCATATTGGGATATAACATGTCATAAATACTGTATTTTCTCTCTTCCAAATGAACACGTCTTAAGCTTTACTCACAATTGATTAATTTTTGACATATTAAAGATAATTTGTAGATGCAGCAAATAATAATTCCGATCATTACCATATGTAAGGATATGTCGACAAAAAACTAACATAAATTGACAAATAATATTTAAATATTTAATACAACTGAGTTTATAATATTGATGAACCATTTATAAAACCTAATGATATTACCAAGAATTATAATAACTTGATAAGTCCTAAAAAAATTTTCTCAACGTCTTCAAAATGCATCCACACTTGGTAGTAACCCAAGCACAACTCCAATTTAATAAATAATGAGCTCCTTTAACTTGTCAAGGAAATCATCAATCATAAGAATTACAAATTTTTTATTGACTATTATCTTGTTTAATGTGCAATAATCAATACACATTCACCATAAGCTATCATACTTTTTGACTAACAAACTGAGGATGAATGGGGGTTAACACTAGGTTGACTAACTCCAAATGCAAGAAACTCTTTCAAAATCTAGTTAATCTCTTTTCTTTTTTTTTTTTGTTTTTGAAAAATAGGGATAACAGTATAATTATAATGTTATCCATTAATGGCTACGAAGAAGTGAAATTCAACGGTCATATAGTTGTTAAGGAGGAAAATTTATTGGCTTATTCAAAACCTCTTCATATGACTACAAGATGTCTTTAATTAGTAATAAAATGTGATCTAGTTTCATACTTTAATTCATAACATTCAAGGCATGTAAAATGATCCCTTGTTGTAATTTGTTAACCTTAACAGTGAGAAAAATATTAGATATCTTATCTTATGAATTTAATATTTTACGTAAGTCTACTTTTTTATCATTTCAAATAAATTTCATGAAAGGTTCTTAAAGTATTCTCAATCATTTAGTTCTAAGAAACTATCGTAATCTTTCATGAAAAATCAAAAAAATTAGTAAAAGATCATTTGAAGCTTTAGGTACATTTCAGTACATTTTACCTTGGCTTAACAATTTTTTGCCAAAATATACCATAACTTTCAACATAAACCTCATTCATTTTTTGTAGCAAATTTGCATGTTGAGTGACTCGTAAGTTGATAAAATTATGAATACTTTATAATCAATAAAAATAATCAGTAATTATCTTTTTTGATTGCCATAAATATGATTTTAGATGCATATATTTTTGTCATTACGTACAAAAAAATTTCAAGTGTCAAGTTCTTACTTGGTCCAATAACTTTTCATTTCGACAAAATCGTCACTATCATTCTTGGCAAAAAAGCTTTCATCTAAAAGATTTTGCAAAATTATAACCAAGGACATACCTTTAATTACAATAAAAATATAATTTATTTTGTTATTACTCTAGCAAATTATTCATCTTTGTTTATTTAATTATGGTGCCACTTGTTGGATTGCATTCAAAAATATTGTTTTGTTACTCGTTGAGAATTCAGAGGTAAATTTACTTGTTTAGTTGGCTTTTTTAACGACTAAGCATGAACTTCATACAGTTTTGCCAATCCAATAACCATTATCAATATAGTCGGTTGATTAATTATCACGTCGATATGAATACTATCCTTCAAACCTATAATGAAGCAACTACTTTTTTTTTCTTAAAAGAAAGAATTGGTTTTAGGAAGTAGCTTGTCACTTTTTCCTTAATAATGAATCATCGAACTAGTTTGTTGAAGTTGAATGAGCTCATTAAATGAATTTTCGAATTGATTAGGATCAAAGTCATAAAACATAATTTCTTTGAAATCCTTCCAAATAATATAAATAAGTTCTCTTTCTAATATTTGAAACCAAAGTTGAGCATCACCCTTTAAATAAAATAAAGGAGAGTAACCTTCTTGAATTCAAAATTTTCATGAATAAGAAAATTCTTCTCAACCCTATCCACCTAAATCGTATGGTTATATTGATCATAATAACAAGAAAAATCAATCTTTATAGTCTTAGAAACAAAGTTATTTAGAGAAAAAATTTGTTTAAGTTAAATTAATTACCAACTTGATCGTCATTTATTGTTAGCAAAATGCTCATCATCATCCTTAACTTTGTGGAAACATGTTGACTGAGCTGTTCCTTCTGACTATTTTCAAGAATTGCCATAATCTTTTTGAATTTTAACATTCGATTTTGACTGCTTCGTACTAAGATATTAAGATTAAAAAATTAAAATAAAAACTAATTATTATGTGGAATCAATGCCTACTAGATACTTTAAAAAGTCAATTTAATTGTTTTATGCCTTATAATTCATCAAGTCCTTTACAATGACTTGTTCAATGTTTACATTCATGAAAATAGTAAATAATATTTAAAAAAAATGCAGTTCTTATAACCAATGTAGATATAAAAAAAGTAAAATAATAAGAATAAGAATAATTCAACAAAATCACTCAAATTTTTTTTAACATCATAATGTGATAAAACTACATTATAACTAGAGGTAAAGCCACTTAAGGGCTACCCTCAGTTACAGCTTGAGATAAAATTTTTTAAATTAGTTAATTAGTATTTTACCCTTAAATCTAGTATAATTATACCCATGTTATTAAACCCTAAACTGACTTGTTTCTCTCTTTTGTTTTGCTTTTTTTTTTCTGTTGTTCGTCACGATTTTGATTGCTCGATTCATCTATTTATTTTTTCCCTTCTTTATTGCTTTGAGGAAATCAAGAAAACTAATCCATAAAGCTTGTATGTATCGAACATTTTTTCTAAATTTTTTTAGTTAGTATCATTTAGAAATATTATGTAACATTCAAACTAATGTGTCAATGGCTTCATATTTTTTTAGACTTAAGTAAAAGCTTAACTTTGATTTAATATAAGCAAAGACTTAATAAAATTAAAGTAATATAGAAATTCAAGATTGAGGATTTTTAGATATTAGTTTCAAATTTTTCTCATATATAGTAATTAATGAAAGCGTAGTAAGAGTGAAATATTTTTTATTTATTTCAAATTTATAGGTCCAATTATATCAAATATTTATCGCAATCTCAATTGATCTAAAAGATTCCAGAATCAGTTGATTGTCTTTGAAGTACCTCATTTTGGCCTGATCACATAGGCAAAGAAACTTGAGAAATGAAAATCATAATAAACATTAGGATTATTTTTTTTTTGGCTTTGTGTTTAAAAAGTTATTAAAATCTCTTTCAAAGATCTATTTTGGGGCTGAAGAAGTTGTAAGATTATATAAACCTCAAGGCAAAATGCACATGGTTTGATTCCTTTTGATCTTGTCTTTGAAACTACGAGAGATTAAAATATGGAAATAAAAAAAAACATTGTAATTAACATCAGATATTATTCATGCTTAGTACCATTAACTTTCGTTTTGTTTACATATGTTGCACCTTGGATTAAAATTAGGGCAAGTTTTAAGCTTTAACTAATATTTTTATACAATGTTGTTAGTTTATATTTAAAATTTTGATTAATTATTATTATAGATTATAATTTCAACATATCACTCGTCCAACCCAAGAAAGATTCTTCTTTTCATACTTTGATTAAAAAAAGGAAAATGATAAAGTATTAAATGATTCGAGTTCTCCCGCTCTACAACATCTTATTATCCTAGGTTCACTTAGATTTAATGAAAAAAGTGATGGTGAGAATATTAATGCTCTATTGGATATTAATACTCAATATTATGAGAGTGATCCTGGATTACATTTTCTAATTTGGATGTATTCTATCAACAAACATGATGGTATTTGAAAAGCGTATGTTTACGTGAGATCATATTAGTTTATCTTAGCTAAATATTCTCAAACTCAAGATGAAAAAAAAATTGGACAATTTCAAGCTTATTGGTTTGATAAATTTAAATAACTTGAATATTTAGTAGAAAAAGACAAAGTATTTAATTATTTTCTATACTATCTATTTGAGAATCATCCTCCAAAATATGAAACTCTTACAACTGAAAGTTTTCAGTGTTGAAAAAGAGTGAAAGGTAAAAAAATATATGTTTCTATAACATTAAGGAGATGTTGACTTACATCATATATTTTTCATGGAGAGTTGGATGAACTTGAAAAATCTGTCTAAATACATCGACGAAGCTAATAGTACTCTTTCTTTAAAAAAAATTTTACGAAATAGATTACGACTCAAGACTTCATTAGAGGCTGTAAAATGATTGGCATTGCAATAATATACTTTTAAGGGTCATAATGAGTCCATCAATTCTATTAATCGCAAAAATTTTCTTGAGTTAGTAAAGTTACAAGTATTAGTAATGGCAAATTCTTAATACACATCATCTGACATTCAAAAAGAGTCATTGAAAATTCTTGTTAATCGAGTATGATCAAATATCCATAATGACATCAGTGATGCCAAATTTTATATTATTGTTGATGAGGCTGTTGATGAGTCTAATAAAGAGGAAATAGCAGTCATCTTGAGGTATGTTAATGTCAAAGGATTAATTTGTAAAAAATTTTTTGAAGTTACAATTGTTGAGGACATAAGAATCAAAATTCTTAAGAAATAAATCTATAATGTTCTCAATAGATACAACTTATTAGTTGAAAACTTGCATAATCAATGGTATGATAATGCTAGCAATAGGTGTATGAATGAAATGGTTTACAAACTTTACTTCTTAAAGATTATCCGTGTGCTTATTATGTATATTATTTTGCGAATCAACTTCAACTAGCTTTATTTGTAATAGTAAAAAAATGACATAATGTATGGTCATCTTTCTCAAAATTGAATTATATTATAAATTTTGTGAGTGCTTCTTTCAAAAAACATTCAGACTTGAAATATGTTTGACAAAATGAAGTCATAGATTTAATTGTTTCAAGAGAGCTAGAAATTAGTGTAAAGCTAATCAAGTTTAGACATTGCAATGACCTGCAACTACCTAATAAAATTCTCATTTTACTTTTATCAAAAAGTTGATTGATTTGTATGGTTTGACATCTACTTTTTTTTTTAAGAAGTTAATTAAGAATGAGTCAAACAGTAAGATATATAAGGAAGCTAGGGCATGCATAAAGATTTAATATTTTTTAAATTTGAGGTGTTATTATTGTTGATGCACAAAGTATTAAGAATTTTTTTGTTCACTCTGTGAAGGCTTGCAATTCAAATATCAAGATATCTTAAATGTCCTAAATTTAGTTTCAACTATAAGAATATTATTGAAGAGTTAATAAATAGATGGCATGATTTATTGAAAATATGATGCTATTTTATGGTAAACATCATATAGATATGTTTGATATGAATACATATCAGATGAAAAGTACAATATATACTTGTCAGCAGAAAAATAATATCATAGTTAAGCATTACTATCACTTTAGCATTTTTTATATTGTGATAGATTTTTATTTGAGAGAATTGGATAGTAGATTCCCAGATTGAATAATAGAACTTTTTACTCTCAATATGGTTTTGAGTCCTGTAAATAGTTTTAAATCATTTAATATTGATGACATTGTTATTTTAATCAATCATTATTATTTTTTGAATTTTTGTAGAGGTAATATTGAAGATTTAATAAGACAATTAGACCATTATTTATTTGGTATGCTTAATTATTTGAAATTTTAGAATATTAATCATCTTTCCAAGTTATGTAAACTTTTGGTTGAAACAAAAACGTTATTATCTTTTGATTTGTAAGTTGATTTGTTTAGTATTGACTTTTTCAGTTTTTACGGCATCAACAAAACAATTATTTTTAGTTATGAAACTGTCAAGACAACACTTCGCAATGAAATGAAAAGTGAGATTGTATGATCATTTATATTAAAAGAGAAATAATTGATTCAATTTATATGGATTCTATTATTGATGAATTTAATAATGTAAAAACTAATAAAAAAATTTAAGGTATCATTAATTATATTTTAAAAATGAAAACTTGTAATCTTATTTAAGTATTTATATTTATCTTTATATTAATAATAACTTATTATATTATTATGTTTGAATAAAAAAATTAACCCACCCTCATAAAAATTTGGGCTTTGCAATTGATTACAACAATTTATTGATGATGAATATATAATCATGTCATCGATAAAATTTAATTTTTAGCGATTTTTCACATTTTTTACTATTATCATAATATAATTAAAAGAATATTAATTATTTTTTATTTCAAATCCTTAAAAATCTAAAATTTTGAACGGTGTGGTTTATTTTATTTAAAAGCGATAGGAACCACACAGCTATTTGTTTATTCATCTTTTGAATCCATTTGCTTTTCATAAGCTATCATTTTTTTATATTTTTATTTACCCTATGTGTCTACAAGCAATGATGCACATTGTCATTTTGCTTCACCTCATGCCGTATCTTGTCACAGTAACACAACCAATAGCTTTTACTGCCATATGACTTGTTAATGTAGTCACCCATGTGCATAAAGTTCCTGTAAATTGTTTTGAAATTCATGCAAATGTGAAACTTTGGATGTCAAAGTTGGAAAAAAGATTTTTTTTTATAACATGTGTTGAATTTTTAATAAACATAGTTATTTAATAAATTTAATAGCTTGATATAAAAATAAATATATAAAAAATTTAAATTTTATGTAAGTTTTATCTAAATTTTATCATTTCGAATTTTTTAGTTCAAACTTTCAATTGGAGTATATTTGAATTTTATTAAAAAATTTAAAAATTTAAAACACTCAAATAAATGATTTTATATAATAAATTTTAGGGTAAATATCATTCAAAACTCCCATCTTTACACTATCTCTCCAAACAGACACTAAGTTTCAAAATGTATCCAAACTAACCTTGACTTTTTAATTTTGTCCAAATTGAACCTTAATTGCAAACGCCGTTTAAATTAATTTGTTCCGTGAGGGCATTATCGTCCGTTAAATCTTTCATTCCCTTCCCTTCAGAGAAAACGCAGAGAAAATGCAGTGGCTTCTTGCTCGAACAGAGAGAAAGAGAAAGATAAGAGGAAAAAGAAAAAAAAGTTGTAAATTAATCGGGATTTCTTGTTGAAGAATTGAGTATTAGTGATATATATACTAATTGAAGCTGAATTTGTCAATGGAGAGTAAAGGTTCGTCCGAAGGCTCATCCTATCAAACCTTCAAATTTGTCATTGCGGTATTAGGGCAAAATTACATACCTCATGAACAACAAGAAACCCAAGAAGAAGATTTTGGGATTGTAAGAAGAACATTATGCAATCAAACTTTCAAATTTCTTGATACTGAGTGATGAATTGAGAGAGAAAAACGAATTTGGGTTTCTGGATAGAAGACCAAAATGGGGAGAAAACCAAAATGGGGAAAACGCTGTCGTTTACCTCTATATATTGTACTGATGTAATGTCCTTTTTACCCTTCAATAAATCCATTTAAGTTTCTAGGGAGAAGGCCAAAATGGGGAGAAGACCAAAATTGAGAAAACGCTGTCATTTTCTCTATATATATTCTACTGATGTAATGTCCTTTTTGCCCTTCAATAAATTCATTTTTTACAAACGTCGTTTAATTGATTTAGACGGAAGGTTCAATTTGAACAAAATTAAAAAGTCAAGGTTAGTTTGGATACATTTTGAAACTTAATGTCAGTTTGGAGAGATAGTGTAAAGATCAGGGTTTTAAATGATATTTACCTTAAATCTTAACTTAAGATTTTATACAAACGTTAAAAAATGTTCAATCTATTATCATAAAAAAATTTAAAATTTTTTAAGATATTAATTCTATATTTTTCTAATTTTGTGATATTAAAAATTTATAAAATTTATAAAAATATAACTCATAAATAGAATATTGTTCAAACTTAAGGATGAACTTGAGATCGAGTGCATAATTTATTTAAGTAGATACTTTAACAATGAAAATACTATTAATTTTATAAAATTATTTGAGATAATATCTAAATTAAATCAAATTAAAACTTTAAATGTAAAATTAAGATATTGAAATGATGAGATTTAAATTATATTTCAAATAGTTTCAAAAAAATTATATTTATTTTATCAAAATTAACATATTAATTAATATATATTCATGTATTGATAAACTTAGCAAGGTATTTATTAATTTTTTAAAAAAATTATTGTTTACATTTTTTTTAGTAGTATCTAATTATAGCATAAATTTTTATTAAAGTCTGCATTTTGTCGCGCCTTGGATTTATGCATCGAGAAAATTTTAACATACAAAAAAATTTTAAAAATTACAAATTAATTTAAAGTAAATATTATTTAAGCCCTTATGAAATAATTTTTAAAAAAAATTTTATCATCAATTTCAAAATGTTTTCAAATAAATCTTGATTATTAAAAAATAATCAAATTGAACTCTGATTGAAAAATTAAAAAATTTAAAATTAAGTATTACAAATTTTGATTTGATATTTTTTAAGAACACAAAAAAATATTCAAACTATAATCACAAAAAATTTTAAAATTTTTTGGATAATAAAAATATTTTTTAAAAAATTATTGTCAATTATTTAAAAAATTTATATAAAAAGTTATTCAAAATTAAGGGATTCACTCGAAATAAAGCATAAAAAATTTATTTGCATAATTTTTTAAGTATTTTAATAATAAAAATATGCTTAATTTTATTATAATAAGTTGAATAAAGATCTAATTTAACTATTTTTATTAATTTGAAATTTGTTTGAATAAAATTTTTTAAGATTCAAAATAAAAATTAACACATAAAAAGTATTTTTAAAATTTTAAATGATATTTATTAATTAATTTAATTGTAATCTAATTTATTATTAAATAATAAAATAAAAATTTACTTTTTGACGTACATACCAATCCGTTTATAAAAAGAGAAACGGGAATCACAATAAAAATAATATAAAAAAAGATACTGTTCTTAAACCGTAAGAATGCTCCTTGAAATTATAAGAAAAGGGAGGAAGGAGTTGGAAGGGAGAATGTCCACGAGTGCCATTTACTGCACGTGGTGATTGGTGAAGCACATTTTTTGTGGGAAGAAGGACCACGGCTTGCTTGCTTGCACTCATCTTCATATTTTTGGGTTTCACTTTGCCATCGGTATCATAAGCCATGTGGCGGACATGTCTCCCCTTTCTCACCCACCACCTTTCCATGCTTATCATCATGTCTTCTCCACATATATTAAAGGTGGTTGGTTGCACCACCAAACCCAACCACACGAATCTATGAGTTTTTAATTTTGGGCAAGTGGGTGAAACCCATGGACGGATAAAAGGGCACAGAGATGACTAAGACTGCCAGTGGATTCATCTTGGTCAGGCCTGGGCTGCTGAATCCAGCCACTTATGTTCATTTGGGTCACAAAAATGGCTGTGGGCTCAGGCCTACCTTTTATTTTCTTTTTAAGAATATATATATACAAATATATTTTTAAAAAATTTAACGAAAAAATATTATTTTTCTTTTTCAATTAACTCAATGTAAACATTAAATATGAATAAAATTATTTAGAGAAAAATTTATTTCAAAACTTTAAAGTATATTTTTTTTTCTATTTTTAAACATGATTTAAATTTTAATGATGGGTAAAAGCAACTTTTTGTTAGGCAAATTTAGCATCAACTTTAAACCATTTTGGTCTCTAAGCCATCTCCAACCCAATACACTAAATTTAACATCAATTTAGTGTTAAAAAAGAATCTTTTTAGAATATTTCAACACCAAATTTTTTTCATCTCCAATCCATTTACACCAAATTGGTGTTATAATATTATTTTAATAATATAAATAATAATTATTAATAAAAATATTTATAAATATTAATTAATTTATAAATATTTTTAAAATAATTAATATAATTTAAAATTTTTATTTTTATTTATATGTTTTTAGAAAATTAATATTATATAATAAATTATAATTTTCAGTAATTTTGAAATTAATAATTTAATAATTAAATTTCATAAAAATATTTTTACCGTAATTTTATCTTAATTATTTTTATGAGTTACTTATATTTTTACGATAATATATAATTTTTTTTGATAGAGTAGTTTTACATCCATGATTCAAATCGATATTAAAATTTCATTACATAATTGGTACAAGACAAAATAAAATTACTAACACATTACAATATTTTAATTAGTTTTAAGATTAGTTTATTATTGTTAAAGTATTTTAATTTTAATTAATGTTGTAATTTCAGTTTAAGTTATAATTGTTAATGTGTTGTTATAGTTATTGTACTGTGTTATCAATTGAAAAAAATTTATTTTTATCATGTTCATGCAAAAAATTAAATTATATCATAAATTATAAATTATTTTAACTTTTTATATATTTTTAAATAATAATGTTAATAATATATATATAATTTTATTATTAATTAAATAAATTATTAATAATAATAATTTAAATAAAACAAAATTCTATATTGAATATTGGTCTTATTTTGAAGATCTTGATGAGATATTCTTAATGGTATAATTTTTTTTCTAATAATATCATATATTTATTAAATTATTAATCAAAAATATATTTGATTTAAAATTTTTTAAAAAGTAATTTGTAAAAAAAAAATTATTTTAACATTTCATGCAGCATTGTAGCTGCACTAAATTGGTGAAACCAATTTACCGTCTCGTTGGAGACGGTTTCACTATACTTTTGACGGTAAAATGCCGTTTTACCGTCTCGTTGGAGACGGCCTAAGTATTGTTTTCTAATGATGTAATTGGGCCGAGCCCAAGGTGGGGATGTTTTCCCTAGTTTCGTTCTTGTTTGTAAATTTTTTCTTATTTTCGTTCTAATTTCTATTTAACAAAAATGAGGATGAAGAAGGAGAATTTTCGTTTTGAAAACAAGTAAATAGAAAATCTTCATTTCTTATGTTTATATTAATTTTTTAATTTTATGTTTTTAAAAATATTTATTTTAAAATTTTTTAAAAAATTTGTGTTAAATTTGAATCCATTGAATTAAAAATTACTTTAATTTTAAGTATATTTAGATTTAATTTAAATTTAAATTTTAAATTATATATAATAAAAATGGGTAAATATTCTTAAAAAAATATTGTCCCAATGTTGAATCAAAATCCAATTTTAAAAAAATATTGAAACAAATTATAACGGATTGATCCTCCGTTAACAAAATATTTTTTGATAATTAGATTTTAACTAAAGATAATATTAAGATTTAAAAAATAATTTCTTTTCTCTTTTTTTAATTATTTTTTTTCTCCCTTTTATCCATCTCCTTCATATAACGCGGAGTCTACGAAGGTTAGAGAAAAACAATATGGATCCGAGGGAAATGTTAGGGTTTATTATTTTGAAAAATAATTGCTAAGTAATTAATTGTGAAAAATAATTATTATTTTTAAAGATGATTACAAATAATCACCATTAATTTTTTTAAAAATAATTATTAATCTTTAACATAAATATTAAAAAGTAAAACAAATGAGAAAAGAAAAAGATAAATCAAAAACTAAAAATAAAAAATCAGTTTTTTTTATTTTTTATTATATATTTTTCAGATGAGTATATTTATGATAATATATATATATATATATATTTTTTGAGCTTCATTAGCAATTTATGAATTTTTTATGGCCCACATTTTGCATGCATTTGAATCATACGTGCAGTGCTATGCTTCCCCAGTGGAAAACCTTAAACAGAAAAGCCGACAGTTTGTACACATGGAAGCAAGGCATGGAACCTGCTTCCGTTGACCACGTAGCTTTTGCCGCATTCATTACAACAGCTGAGAGTCCCTCCCGCAGTCGAATTAGGATCTTTGCTGATTTAATTTGGGTTAATTTTTTAATAAAAATATAATATATAATAATAATTTTATTTTTTATTAATATTATAAATTATTCAAATATTTTTTGTTAAAAAATATTTTATCAACCCAAAAAAAAAAAAAAAATCTTGATTGTTGCCATCCACACGCCCGAGAGAATCTTTTATCTGATGACGTGGCACTTTCTTATTGGTTCTTGAGTTGCACTCTTTAAATAATTTCTCGTAATCGGGTATTTATGTAGAGTTCTCTTGTCCATTGATCACCAACAGTCCCTCCTCCATTCTTGTCGATCGCAGATGCACAAATATCGGCGCCATTGAACCTGCAAAAAGAAACCATTAACTTCTTCAGCTGGATATCCCTCTCTGATTCTGCTCAGAAAATAATAAGATGGGTCCTACGCAATTCCATGACACCCAGCATGCAAAGAGAGACAGCAATGCCGGGAACGGGCTATGCCCACCTCGCTTGAAAATCAGCAAGGACTCTCACCTCATCAAGAAATCAACGTCATCGTCGTCATCTCTTTCGCCGTCGTCTTCCTGCTCCTCCACTTCCTTAGCTGCCTCGTCCATCGGTGCGGGCCCTGTCAAGCCACCCCACCCGGTCATCATCTACACGCATTCGCCTAAAATCATCCACACACACCCCAAAGACTTCATGGCGCTGGTGCAGAAGCTAACCGGCCTGTCACGCTCCGATGAGAACCCGATAACGCCCACCCAGAAGAAACCCGAGAACATAAGCGCCTCGTCTCTGTTAGAGGAAGACTGCAAGAGCGGTAACAACAAGCTGGGTGGTACCAGCGACGACAACGACTCGTCGTCTGTGATAACGGATGATCACTGCGGGAGCGTAGGGGAAGGGCAAGTAAATTCGTGCTTCGTGGGGCCACCTATCTTCGATCCACCACCAGCTTCATTCTTGACCAATCTGCCAGTGTTTACACCGAACCCAGCAGATCATTTTCTAAGCAGGAATCGGCCGTTTTACAATTACGCAGATTCATTTTTCTTCCCTCATCCCAACATGAGGGGTTCCATCTCGTCGTCGTCCTCTGCATTGGACGGGGTGAGTGAGTTCCCAGAATATTCAAAATTTTGAGTTGCATTCAGGATAGAAACTTTTTTTTTTCATTTATTTTAATTACTTTCAAAAACGAACTGTTTTTCTTTTAGGAATAATTCTTCACCGTAATTTTGATGTTTGTGAGGATTGCTTATCATTTTGAAATCATGGATTCTAATTACATGCAAAAGTGAGTACCTTTATACTTTCTATTCATTGAATTTGAGGTAATTTTTTTTTTAGGATTAAACAAACACAAAGGAAGCTGAAAATGATATATATCTTACAAATACGTATAATCTAACGGTATGGGTAACAAAAAAAATCAAAATAATGCATCACTTAATTATTTATATCACACCAAACACAAACACGCAAATTTTTTTTGATGTTTTCGATTAAACACACAAGATATTGATATCACACATCACTGAATAAAATTATGATGATCTTATTAAGTATGGAATAAAATTTTAGGCAAGCTTTTATATCACAAATTTTGATCATATGCATGACAGTTTCAAATTTTTTTAGTATGAAATTTAAAAAGTATTTTTATAATCTATAATAATATATAAAAATAAAAAAGTTGATTGTAAAATGTTATAATTTTCTTAAAAATTTAACGTGAATAGTAGACAAAGTGTATATTAAAAGCATTAAAATTAAAAATTTTAAATTATTATTTTATTAGTTTTAGTTACTATTCATTTTATTTTTAATTTTAGCAAATAATAAATTATATAATGAAAATTTTCTTTTTATATTTGCACTTATTATCACACTACATATCAAGCAAGTAAAAATTTTCATCTACAAAAGTTTTTTGTGAAATAAATAAATCACATTAAAACACTAATTCTTTTTCGTATTACATATATTAAGATACTAATTCTATCACCACAAGAGCACATCAATTCTACCAACGGACCGATTCCAACACAAATTTTTCTTCACACTGACATCAATTATTTTTCATACAATAAGTTTTATCCATAAAATTTTAATAATAAAACACATCAACAATTATTTTATCAATATAATACTCAAACTTCCTTGATAATTAAAAACATATATTATATGACAATCACTTCAATACTAATAACTGAACAAACTTTAGCATACCTCACTGAACTCATAGAAGCTAAATTAAATGATTTCTTATTTGTGTCAATGAAATTTCTTGTTTGCATTGTAAAATGAGTTCATTTTTAGTAAGCATGCAACAGGATAATGGAAAGATTTTTGACATTCTTAGTCAACAAATTATATTGCTGTTGATGTTGAGAGAGAGTCAATACAATGGTGAAAAAATTTATAATAAGCAATCACAAAACTGAAATATATAATCAGAAGAGTAAAGTGGATACTGCAACCCATGAGCCATGATCCACTCTATAACAGTATCTGGCATGACTTATTATTGTAGTTTAATGTGTTCACTTAGGCACAACGACTAAAAAAGGATTGTTTATTGTATCTTTTTTTTTTATTAACATGTAAAGTTAATCTATAGTAGGATTAAATCTGTGTAACTGTGACATGTTTTTTTAAATATATTTAAATTTTATTTAAATTTTAATTCTTATTTATTATACTTTATCTTTAAAAATAAAATTACATGTAAATTATATATTTTCCTTTATAATCTAATATTTTTCATGCACATTGATTTATTGAATTAAAATAAAACACAAATTTTTAGATAAAACAATAAACTAAGAAAATGTAAGATAATTAATTTAGCCTTGAGGTATATATATATATATAGATATATATTATAGTTTAATATAATAGACAAATAAAGAATTAGTTTATCTAGAGTTTTTTTTTTTACCCTGCTTCAATAAAGTTAACTCGTAGAAGCTGAAGAACCTTGGAAATCAACACAACAGCTTTACCATGCAATATACACTTCTCTGCTTTCATATTCTGGAAGTTTGCTTGACAATTCTGCAGTAAACTTCTTCAAAACATGAAATAAAAGAGCAGTAATAAGAACTCAACCACCAAAGTGCAAGATATTTATGGCACGCCATCAGAATTACAAAAGATACTTAAGTTGGATATGGAAAAACTTAGGTTGTTTTCTAGAGTTATTCTCCATGGTACATGGAACATTTAGATGCAGCAAGCAGGAGATTAACTATAACTAAATTTGAAACAAAACCATACCTGATCTGGTGAACAATTATCTGTTTTTAGACTGTCCTCTCTTAACCTGACACATCAATTTTCCACAGGAGGCATATAGCATTGGATGATAAACAGAATTACTAAATTGTATTGTCATTCACTGTGATTATGAAATCTTTCTAAAGAGGCTCTGCAACCCACATCCCACACATTTAAGTATAACTGTTCCTGTTGAAGGATCTGGTTAAATCACAAGATTTACACAACCAAAATCTCTGATGTTTCTCAGTGTTTCTATTCCATAAGGAGAGAGCTTTCCCACATGAACCTTGGACACACATCCTATGGGCATAGACGAACAAAGAAGCGACAATAGACCCTGCAAAATAAAAGTAAAGAACCTATGGTAAGCACAAAGCCATTTTCCATAAGAGTGTAGAATCTGGACAACAAAATGTCCAGAAAAACATATCAACCCAGATAATCATGATTGTCTATACCTGTCAATCGAGGGCTTGTAATGTGAACATAAGTGGACAAACCTGACACGTCATGCATCCAGAGAATCTTTGGCATATTTAACATAAAAAACTTCCATCCAAACTCAGGATTTCCTGGCTACAAGTGAGCCACACCAAATGGTGGCAAGTTTCACTTGAATGAGTTGCTTAAATTAATTGAGCTAAAGGGTTGATTCTTCTACAGACCAAAACTCCCGTTAGGCTCAAGCTTGCTGAACCCAAGTTAGCCAATTTAGCTGACACAGTATAACTTTAACATAACATGCAAACAGACAAAATTTTAAAGAAGAGAATATTATTTGTACTCTCTTTATAATAAAAATACAACACCTATATATACATAGTAGCAGCCTACCAATCACAGAGTAGATTACTCCTTGATACATGGTAGCAGCCTACCAATCACGGAGTAGATTACTCCTTGATACATGGTAGCAGCCTACCAATTACGGAGTAGATTACTCCTTAATACATGGTAGCAGCCTACCAATCACGGAGTAGATTACTCATTTCCTATTATAGACAATAATATTATAGTTAGTATATTACAGCTAACATATCTAAAAATAATTTATTTTAATTTTTAACATAAGACTTTCTAATACTCCCTTTCAAGCTGGAGCATAGATGTCTATCATGCAAAGCTTGTCACTCAATCTGTGAAAATCTTCCTTCTTAAGTGCTTTAGTAAACATATCAACAATTTGATCTCTTGAAAGTGTAAAAAGAGTGCAAATCTTCTTGTCAGTAACTGCATTTCTCACAAAATGACAATCAACTTCTATATGCTTTGGTCGTTCATGAAAAACAAAATTGCTTGCAATACGAATTCCAACTTGATTATCACAATGCATAGGAATAGGATCTGAATAGGTGATATCGAAATTTTTGAGGAGAGCTTTCAACCAAATCAGCTCACATGTTGTTTGAGCCATGGCACGATATTCTGCTTCAGCACTAGATCCTGATACAACTGTCTATTTCTTACTCTTCCAAGTTATTAGATTCTCACCCAGAAAGGTACAACATCCAGTTGTGGATTTTCTATCACTCTTGTCACCAACATAGCTAGCATCATAATAGCCAACTAATTTCACATGATTGTTATTTTTTAACCATGATCCTTTTCCTGGATATTTCTTTATATATCTCAAAATGTTACAGACAGCCTCCCAATGACCTTTCTTAGGCTTGTCCATGAATTGACTAATCAAACCCACGACATGTATAATGTCCAGTCTAGCAACTATTAAGTAAATAAGCTTCCCAACAAGTCTTCGGTATTGTCCATGGTCTGCAAAGTCATCATCCTCCTTCCATAAGTCAAGATTAGGTTTCATTGGTGTATCCAACGGTTTTGCACCAAGTAAACCTACTTCTTGTAATATATCAATTGCATACCTTTTTTGAGACAGTACTACACCTTCACCATGAGCAACTTCAATACCAAGAAAGTACCTTAATTGACCAAGATCTTTGGTGACAAATTATTGGTGCAAGTGTTTCTTGGTTGCTTCGATTCCATTTACATCACTACCTAACAAGAGTATATCATCAACGTAAACAATAAGTATCACAATCCCTAATGAACTATGTTTTACAAAACTGAATGATCAGCTTGACTTCGGTTGGATCTTGTTGCAAAAACAACTTGGCTAAACTTATCAAACCAAGCTCTAGGACTCTGCTTCAATTCATAAATAGCCTTGTTGAGCTTACATACTAAGTGAGTCTTCCCCTGAGCAACAAAGCCAGGTGGTTGCTCCATATAAACTTTCTCATTCAAATCTCTGTAAAGAAATGCATTCTTGACATCTAGCTGATATAGTGGCCAATTACGATTGACTGCAATTGAGATGACCACGCAAATAGAGTTCAATCTAGCAACAGATGAAAAGATTTCAAAGAAGTCGATACCTGGTGTCTGCGTGTATCCTTTTGTAACTAGTCGGGCTTTATACCAATCAACAAAACCATTAGGATTGTATTTGACTGTAAAGATTCAACGACAAGCATCAAGTGAAACTCCTTCAGGTGAAGGTACCAAGTCCCATGTGTTTCTATTGAGAAGAGTTGACATTTCCTCATTCATGGCATATTTCCAATTAGAATTTTGAATTGCCTCTGGATAATTCTTAGGAATAGACATGGTTGATAAGGATAAAGCTAAATGACAAAAAACAGGATCAAGGTGATTAAAGAAAACAACATTACCAATAAAATATTGGGTACAAGAGCGTTTACCTTTTCGGAGAGCTATTGATAAATCATCAAGATCATCACTAGAAAGCATTGAAAGAGATGGCTGTGAGACAGGAGGAGTTTGCAACTTATTCCTTCTGGTGTAAACTTGGATAGGTTTTGAAGAAGGTAGAGTCACGGGAGACGATGTTACTATGGTAGGAAGGGGAACTAACTCTTTGACTTTAGAGTTTTGAAAAAACAATTCCGACTCAAAATGTGACATCAGTGAAAACAAAAATTCTTTTTGACATCGGATCATAACATTTATAACATTTTTGAGTTCGAGGATACCCTAAAAAAACACAACGGACAGCCCTAAGAGACAATATATCCATACCAGTTTCAAATAAATGAACGAAGCAAACACACCCAAAAATTCACGAAGTTATAGAAAAGAATTGACAATCTGGGAAAAGACATTTAAAAGGAATGTCACCTTCAAGAGTTGAAGATGTCATCCGATTAATGAGAAATCCAGCACCGAGTACGGCAACACTACAAAAGTATTTGGATATATTTATTTGAATCATAATAGTAGGAGCAACATCAAGAAGATGTTTGTTTTTACATTCTGCCACACCATTTTGTAGTGGAGTATGAGCACATGATGATTGGTGAATGATGCCATTTGCAAAACAAAAATGAGAGAAGTCAATTTTCATATATTCTAAAGCATTATCAGATCTTAAAACACGAATACTGGTTGAAAATTGAATATTTATTTCATTATAAAAAGTTTGAAACACATCAAAAACATAAGACCCATCTTTTAGCAAATAAATCCAAATCATTCGAGAATAATCATCCACAAAAGTGATAAAATACTTATGACCGGACAAAGTAGGGTAACGACAAGGCCCCCATACATCGGAGTGAACTAAATCAAAAGAACTTAAACTTCGACTCTCTCTAGAAAAAAAAAAGACAACCTGTGATGTTTTTCCAACTGATATGAATCACAGTTTATTAAAGCAGCAAACTCAACAAAAGGTACTGTTTTTTTTAGTTTAGAAAAACTACGATGACCTAAACGACAATTTCAATCATAAAGAGACACACCACTAGCAACAGCAGCAGCAGAAGAACTAAGATAATAAACGCCTCCTGATTCAAAGCCGTGTCCAATCAATGTATTCGTCTGAAGATCCTAAAAAATACAATGAGTAGGAAAGAAGGTTATAGAACAATTTCAAGATTTTGTGATTTGATTTACTGAGAGAAGATTAAATGATAATTTGAGAACATGTAATACTTGATTAAGTGTAAGAGAAGAAGTGTTTGAAAGTCTTATGTTGAAAATTAAAGTAGATTATTTTTTGGTATGCTAGCTGTAATATTATTATCTATAATAGGAAAAGAGTAATCTACTCTTTGATTGGTAGGCTGCTACCATGTATCAAGGAGTAATCTACCCCTTGATTGGTAGGCTGCTACCATGTATCAAGGAGTAATCTACCCCTTGATTGGTAGGCTGCTACCATGTATATATAGATGTTGTATTTCTATTGTAAAGAGAGTAAGAATAATATTCTCTTCTCTAAAATTTTGTCTGTTTACATGTTAACAGTACCAAACCCAAAAACAGTAAAAACAGACCCATCAGCAATAGTAATTGATGACAGAGATTGATAAGGAGTAGAAGTATAAACTGACGTTGATCCCTAGTCATGTGATTTGATGCAACAGAATCTATTAACCAAAAATTACTAGAAAAAATTGCAAGTGCAGCAGTATCTGTTTGGAGGGTATGAGAGGTAATAGAATTAGGTTGTGATTAAATTAACCGTCCATACTCCACTTTAGAAATTTGAATAACATCATTAGGTCCAACTGAACAAACAGAACCATCAGAGGCGAATGTAGCAGCGCTGCCTTAGGAGTGTTGTGCTTTTTGGTACATTTGGTAGCCCATTCAGGTTTACCAGATTTGTCCCAACATGCATCTTCAGTGTGATTTCCTTTGCCACAAAAATCACATTTTCTATCACGTCTTTTACTCTTTCCAATATTGTGCCCACGTCCTTGTGCGAACATGGCAGAATGTTCAAGAGTAATAGGTGAAGATGATAGAGATAAAGAGGCTAATTACAAGCGAGAGAAGGCTGCTCGAAGAGTAGGCATTGTGCTTTCTCCAAATAATTTACTTTTGAGAGTATTGTATTGGTCATTCAGATTCATAAGAAATCCATAAACAAAGAGACTTTCCCATTGACATTTAAGTTTCTAGATCTATTGAGAGGGGCTGCAATTCATGGAATTCATTGATAATTCCTCTATAGGCAGCGAAAAATTCTGGAAGAGATTTTTCACTTTGTTTGTTATCAACAACTTGTTGAAACAAAGAAAAAATTCGAGAATTATTACCATCATTTGAGAACATTTTTTTAATAGAGTCTCACATTTTCTTAGCAATTGATATCAATCCAACGGAGGCAGCAATCTCAGGTTCCAAAGAATTCACCAGCCACGTTTTCACGACACAATTAGATTGATGCCAAGCTGCATATTTGAAATCCTTAGTGTCTATCATCGTTTGAACTAGATGATGATCACAACCTTGAAAACCAAGGAAGGTACGAAATGCTTGAGACCAAAGAGCATAATTTCTACCATTAAACTTCACGGTAGTTCCAACAGAAGCACGCAAATCAGAGTGAGATATGTGAGATATGTTATCTGACATCTTGAATTGTAGATTCAAGTACCCAAAAATAAAATAAAATAAAATAAAATAGCCAGATGTATAAGGACAAACATGTTTACCTAAACAAAAAGCAAAAGATTACCTTTAAGCCTTATGGAAAGAGGGTTTTTTGCCAAACAACCAAAGCACAAGCAAAGGCTCCAAGAAATAACCATTGGATTGATAGTACCACAGTCCTGCACCAGATTTCTCTTCCTCCCATCATAATCCCAGGCTTTTACTTCAACTTTGTACCAGCCACCGAGAATTCAGGGTATTAATCCAAAAAATATTAGCACTAAGACTAACTAAAATTGTATTGCTCAAAAAAATTGCATGAAAGCCAATGTCTTAGGTTTTCTCTGCAACATATAAAGATACATGTAAATCTACATTATAACCAAAATTTCACATTAAACTCTTAAATATATAAGAATATCTTAAGTTACACTTAAGAAAATCGTGACAACGTGTACTTCGTTACAGTTAAGAAAATCCTGACAGTTAAAGAAAATTAGTACACTAGCAAAAGAATGAAATACGGTACCAGTTTCGTTAATTTCGACCACGCAGTCATCAGAAATTTTCTCGAGAAGACGGAGAAGGAAGACCTCGTGAGGACGGAACCCGGGAAAAGTCTCGTCGGCATGGATATGTTCAATGAGGACAGGGGTGGAGGAAATCGCAGCCAACAACAATCCTGCCTCATGTCCGGGCTGCCCCTTAGCCTCCTGTAAGTTGTTTTCGCCATCTTCCTCTCTCTCTCAATCTCTCTTCGTCTTCTGTTCTTTTCTCTCCTTCCTTTGCTACAGCCTGATTTCAGTAAAACCATAACCCTTATGTGGCATCTTTGATTCCTAGAATGAAATGGGGGAATAGAATAAGTATTTTTAAGAATAAAAAAATAAATATTATTATATTTAATTTATTAAAATTAAATATAATATAAATTTATTTTTATATATTTATTCATAAAAATAAAGTAAAAAAATAATTAAAATAAATTTAAATCTTTTAATTAAATTAATTATAATTTAATTAATTTTTATTAAATTATTATTAAAATAATATTAATTAATAAATATTCTAATAATAATATTTTTTTCATAAAATTATTTAAAAAAATAAAAAATTGAAGTTATATATATATATATATATATGAATATGAGAATAATTTAAAAATTTTATCAAAAGTATGTTAAAAATAAAATTATAATAATTCATTATTTTTATAAAATAGTTATTTTAAAAGTCTATTTCAAAAAAGCTATTCTGATTAAATTTTTTTAATAAAAATAAATTAAATATTAAAAAATATTTTACACAAAATAAAATAAAAAAATTAATATTCCCACTAGTGTTTGCTGTTAAGATTTTAAAACTACTGTCCAAAATTTAGTAAAATTGGACACATGCTCATTGATGAGCCGAGCGCACCTCTTGTCGAGCCCATCCCATTTAAATAGAAGCTAATAGACTGGAAGTAAGATTGATACAACTTGAATTGGAGGCGTTTCATATTTTAAATATAATTTATTTTAAAAATAAAAATAATTACATTAATAAAATATATGTTTTATATATAATTTTAAATTAAAATTTATAAAAAAATTATATTCATTAAAAACTTATATTTTTATTAAATTTTTAATATAAAAATTTTTATTTATAATTTATACAACTTTATTTATATAATTATCTAAATAATTTTTATAATATTATTAAAATAAAAAATATTTTTGGCTCACCTGACCCAAATTGTACATAAACACAACAAAGTCTACCATGCAAAACTCTGAAGCAATGTCTACAAACCAAGCATAGACTGCCCTTTTTTTCATTATTTTCTTAGTTATTTTAATTTTCACTGTTGAGAATTACACTTTTTTTTTTCTGACAGTTTACATTAGACATACATAGTTTACATATCATATCACTTCCGCTTTTTGTCTTCCTTTTCTCTTTCAAGAACTACAGGAGCTGCCGGTATGCTGAACCACCACTCTCTCAACCTTCTCATCCATCTCTCCGTGCTTGCTCTCCTTGGAGGTGAGTACCTTGTAAATGCCTCCAAGAAGACCAGTAGCAATAAGTATTTACAAGGCATGAAGGCCAGAATCACGGCAGCAAGCACCAGAGTAAGTGCAAATTTCTCGCTTGCCTGGTTCATAAAACACAGTGATCCAATAAGTTTCCATGTATCGTAGATTTTCTGCTAATATACAGAGAAGTAAAGAAGAAATTGGAAAAGAGTACAGAGGCCATGAAAGACAGGAAGAGAGCAAGACCTGAGGGAAAATGGCCAACAACAAGGCACGTAGCTTGAGAAGACCAATGTTTCCATCCTGGATAAGCTGCTCAAGTTGAGAAATTGCATTTTGAACAGCCAGAAGCTGTTCCATTGTATTCATTGGAGGAGGCGCTATGACCTTAAGCTCTTGCATGGAAGTTCCTTGGTTACAACATCGTGTAATAACCATAAAGATCGCAAAGAAAATGAGCATCAATGCAACTGTGTACCCCAGCCATCCCCTACAAAATGCAAAACCAGTTTTCCAGAATGACTACATGCACCAATTATATCTGAACAACAATATATAAAGAAATCATCAAACTATGATAAATGCAACTCATTGAAACAGTAAAAACTTTCTACTTAGACTCACAAGTTTGCCCTCCTTTTCCCCATTGGATCATTACAATAAGCACAGGACAAACTGTTGACAAATTCTAACTTCCTAATCTAATCTTTACTCTATCCAATTCTAACTCAATAATACTTTAAACATGCAGATTAATAAATTAACATGAACAATAAGGGATCTCTGATGAGCAGAATCAAAAACAGATTTCAGAAAATTGTCCAATAAGGCTCAATTTTTTTTATCAGAATCCGATAAGACTCAGATTTTCACCATGTTCGTGAATGAGAGAGACAGGAAGGGAAGGAGTTTAGCAGACCTAACATCCAAACTATAAGAATGAATAGAAAACATGAAAAACTTCAGAAGAATGCACTCCAAACAAGAAAGATTCCACAGTCATCCACCAACACAAGATGGTCCAAAAGTGACAGCATTAAGTTGCCAGGATCTTAAGAAAAGCACCATCTATCACCCCCTGGCAAATTCCCAAGAAATTAGGAGCCAACTACTTAAACTTGTCTGCTTGAGCAAAAACTTAAAACTTAAAACAAGCACATACACCCAGAAATACCTTTATTTGAAACTTATCAATAAGCAAAGCTAATGCAGCATCTGGGCATATGTTGCTGATCATCAGAAGGGAGCAACTTATTAGCCATCAAACACTTAAAAGCATAACTTCATTGAAATGAAATCAACCTGATGTATAATTCTTAACTTAAAGTGCAGTCCTTAATGCATGGAAAGCCTATATTAACGTTACAATTATTTTTAAGGTGCTCATTAAGTTATCAGAAAGGTCTTTTGAGTTCATGGTTTACCTGCAAATGATGAATGAAAAAAACAAACAGAATACAATAGACTTCAGAGGATCATTCCAATATGCCAGAGAAAGAATCCACTTCCCAACTTCCATCACAGGAAAAAGCAGCTCCTGCAGGTACATGAGAAAACAAAAAGGTAGTAGATAGATTAACATCATGAAGTTGAGGTAGATAAGGTGACAGGACCTGATGGTCATGCCAGCTATCAACACCACAATTGGTAAAATGCATCAATGATAATAGATTTAAATCATTCACTCTATTTATCATCATTAATTGATATAATCAACAGAATCACTCGTGACTGTATACCCACGTATACGTGCACATGCACCCACATACTCATTCACCCAGAAACCCACATGCTTTGAGCTTTCACACACAAACCCACGCCCACACACATGAAGAGATCACATAGTTATTTTTCCCAAATAATCAAGCTCAACAGTAAAAACTTAATTCAATAATATCATGCCACCAAATATCATCAACCCAACCCCAAACCTTTTTCCATTTGATTTTCGAGTAAAAATTGTAAGGCAGAGTAGAAAGAAGAAAAGGAAGAGGAAACACATGACAGAGAAATTTAGTGAAAGAAATGAAGGTATCATTAGCACTACCTTCATGACTGCCAAATTGGTGTCAATGCCATCCACTTTGACTCCATCAACTGTTTCTTGTGCCAGGACCACCTTTTTATAATTATTTCTAGATTCTTTAACTACTTTTTCCAATGAACTCATCTCACCCACAGCTACCTCACCCACAACAAGCCCAGTCTCACTTGAAGTACTTGAACTTGCTCCAAACACAAACCCCAAGTTAGAAACCATGGCCAAAGCAGAGATTGAATGCATTCCACCTCCAGCTTTGGAACTGTTAGTTCTATCTAGTTCCCTTAAGTTTGACATGTTAGCAAGAGTCTCCAGTATCAAATCTCCACCTGGAAGTTGATCACATAGATTAAACATGAGTATAGCTTCAGGACGAACAGGGTTTGTGGAACTAATTTCTTGAATAGCTTGCACTCGTAGTATTCCAAGTACGGCCTTTGAAAGTGCTTCATCCCGTGCAACTCCAGTTATATGGAACTTACTTATAAATCTATGGACATATAAAATTTCCTGTATAATAGCCAGCCAGTAATCACGACGAGTATGTCCTTTAAGCTCAGGAAATTCTATAACCACTGGTTCTGATCTACAGGAGAAACACAAAAAAGAAGGAAAAAATAAGAAAAAAGTTAACGCATAAAGATCACAGGGAGGGCCAGTTAATAAGAACAGAATATATTAAACAGTTTTATTTTTTCCTTTTTATTGCTAGGCAGCTTGGGATATCGAGATACAACCACATTGACGCAGTAGTATCCCACACTTACAATTATTCAATCCCAGGCCTCCTTGCGGGGTGAGAGGCAAGACAAGTAGGGTAATAGGCAGCTGTAGAACATAGATTTAAACACCAAAGATACTGAAAAATATATTTTATCAACCACGAAGATATCAAATAGTATCGTGCCTTACAAGGAAATTGATTTGTATGAGACTGCCTTGTCAAAAAGTCGAGTGCCCCATGGTCCAGTCAACTCAGGTTTAACAACTTGTTTTAGATCTTCTGATAAATCATATCTCTTGGCTTTGTCATAAGATACAACTCGGAGGGCTTCAAAGTATAGCGCATGATCAGTCAGAATTAACCGACCTGTTGACATGCCAGAATATATACACAAGGATAGGTGGGTTATTACACTATATGCAAATGGTAACCTGCAATCAGTATACACACATATCAACTATGCCCTGCATAACTTCAATATTTTCTCATTTTCTGTCACTACATATATACACGAGGATAGGTGGATTATTATACCATATGCAAATGGAAACCTGTAATCAATATACACACATATAAATTATTGCCTGCATAAATTCAATAAGCATTTCTCATTTTATGAAACTACCATCTTGACCTTAATTTTTCTCTTTCTGTTTCACTATCTATGCCTCTACATCGGCTGCTAAAACTCAACTAGGAAAAAAGGCTCACTCACTTTGCTTTTGTCATCAGAATATGATTTATCATAGATACCATTTACAAAGAAAGGTAGCAAATGAACCTTATAAAACAAAATTATGTCTCCCATGAACCTACCTGGCCATGTAGATATACCCACATGTTCAAGAACCGGTTGGGTGGTGACAGTCCCATCTACCTCCAGTATCTTTTCTCCTTTTGATGATCGAATAGCAGAAAGAAGAGATGACTCTGATTGATTCTTCATCTTTTTTATTGCTCTAAAGAGATGAACAATTGTCAAAACTGCTGCTGCAAATTAGACTGCTAAAGTATTACTCAAATATTTTCCTAATGAAGCTCTTCTCTTCTCCTCTAGAAGCAATAATATTCACTTTATACAATGGTCATGTCACAAAGGATATGTATAATAGAGTAGTTTCTAAAGTTAGTACTAAGGAAGGTTATGCTGATGACTTCTAAATAACAATTAATTTAATCAAGATCTGTTTCCAATCATAAATATTATTTTCCTTACAGAAAGCTTACAGACAAATTCAAGACATATCATTTGGTGTATGCTTATTAGTGGATGATATAGTTCCAACAGATACAAGTGGAGCTAAATCACTAGTTGGACTTATGGAGGAATAGACTCTAAAGATTTCAAGACAAATATAAGTGTTTGTGTACAGGAATTATTAATAATCAGGATCAACTACTGAAAAGAATTTAGTGATTGAAGAGGATGGCATGAACAATTAAAGCAAGTTGAATGAAATAAAAGAGACGACTGCAATGCTTCAGACCGTAAAACAGCAGCCTGGTTAAAAAGACTAAAAATGCCCATATTCAAACAGTGAGCTAGCTGAAATAAGAATTTTAAGATGAATATGTGGTACTAAGTTTAAAAACAGAATAATAAATGGACTAATTTGCCAAAAAGTGGAGGTAACACCAATAAGGGATATATTGGAAGAAGAACATATTAACTGATTTGCATATTAAAAGGTAATAATGGGACTAAATGCCTTTTATCACCAGGCATATGGTTCCATTCTTTAACATCACTCCAACCATGTCCCTACCGAATGAAAGTTCTTATTCCAATAGTCTGTCTATTTTCTTAAAGAAATATTACCAGCTCAGCTGAAAATAATGCTCTTAGCTTGCAAGCATCAGTTCCAACGAGAAACTCTTGAAGCTAGATCTAGATTTAAGTTGGAGGATGGTAAATCTAGGACACCTTCACTTAAGCCAATTTTTTAATCAGAAAATTTAAACCGATCATAATCTTACATGAGCACCAAAAGATGGATTGAAGTACTATTGCACACTTCAAATGCAACTTTAACCAGGAAGATGTACCTAAGCACAGTTAAATATGGTCTCCAGAACACCTGTTATTCTAGATTGTAATATCTGATTGAAGAACTTATTTCATTTTTATTGTTATTTAATCAGATCTTGCCATAAATACTCTCTACACTTGTTTGAAAAGTCATCCAGACATCACCTATAAGTTTGAAATTGAAGCCCTTTTCAGCCACTTGGTTATTTTAGCCACAAACTAGGGATTCTGACAAGAATAAAGTCATATGATTAAACAGAAACCAAAACCAATCCAAATTTCTTCATAATGATAAAATTCGCCTTTAAAAAGATGGATTTTGAATTAAGAGGAAAAGATCATGAAAGAGAAATATCCATTTTTTACAATATGTTCAATATAAGACAGATTCCAAGTATAATATAGGAAAGCTCCTTCACCATTTCTTAGAATAGAAAAAGACAGAGAAAACCTGGAACTTTACATGAAGTATAGTTACCTTTCCAGCCCACTAAGGTATTTTTCATAGACAGGGAATTGAAGTCGACCACCAGTAGATGATGCAAGCACCTCAAAAAGATTTTCACTTATGATAACATTGGCAATAATTGGAACTGCTGGAGCTATTCGAGAGAAGGCCTCTACGCCAACTGATGCATCCTCATCTACCTGCAAGGGAGATGAGGGCCATACACATCAAAATCAAATGGCAACATCCATATGAGTACTAAACACTATAACTTTCACGATTTCTCAAAATATCCATGCTTTCAAGTGAGCCAGAAAGTTAAATAATTACTTAACATGACAACTCATAGACAGTACATGCATGACAAGTAGAGAAGGCGGAGGTTTCTCTCTCTCCTTCTCCCTCTCCCTTTCTCTTTCTTCTCTTTCTCTCTCTCTAAGATTCATCACGGAGATAGACAAGCTCAACTAGGACTTCTCGGATATTGAGCCAACCAGTGGTTTATACTGGCTACTGTCTCCCTCTAACTCTATTGCTGCGACATGGACATACTAAGCATCATGGGCAAGTTCTTTTTCCTCTTTCTTTTTCTTTTTTTATCAACAAAAGGAAGTTATTTTTTCATAGCCATGTTAAAAGTTATTAAAATTTCTGCTAATACACATATTAGGTGTCCCATATAAATTTTCTTCACATTGGCGTTTGACTGACAATGCTGGGTGTACTCGTTGGTCTGGGCACAAGCATGTCAGTGTGTGCATGTCTACACATGCATGTGCGCATGTGTATATCTTGCGTGTCTGTGTGTTTTTGTGTGCATGTGAGGGAGAGGAGAGTGAGTGTGTGCAGAAGCATGTACATGGAAAAGTATTTCAATACATGCAGTAAAACATGTTTAAGCTAAGGAATCAAACAAATAGGACTTGCATTAAGTAAAGGTTGGCTAGCAGCTGCTGGAGCCTCCCAGGCTACCATCATGTCATATGTTAGGCGTCGAAACTTCTTGTCAGCAAGATGACCAATAACTTGAGTGGAAAGAGCAAGTGTCCTGAAACAGCAGAATTCTAAAAAGTTCCTTGCATAACGTGATTGATGCTTTATAGATTCAGAAGCCTCTATGTTAAAGCTTTCTTGAAGCTCAGTTGAAGAAATGCCAAGAATTCTGCATCAATCAACTAAATTAGCCTCAATCTAACAATATATTTTAGTAAAGAGCTAGTAAACCTTCTCATATATTTAAGGAAGGAAAGGATTTTCTCAAATTAAACATTCTAATGAAACTAAAGCACGAATTACTTAATATTAGCTTACTTTCAACAAGAGTAAGTAACAATGACAAGCAAAGCAGTGGTAGACTTACTTTGAGCACCTACGAATAACTACATTGGCAATAGGTGAAAGCTCTGGTATCCAATTCGTTCTTGCGGATGGAGACCGACCCATCTCCTCAAATTCTTCATCAAAGGAACTTCTCTTGCCAAGCAACCATTTAAATGATCCTTCTCTAACCAAATCCTCGAGCATATTTCGGGTTTTGCTAGCCATAGCCATCTCTAACTTCCCTAACTATATTATTAAAGGGGAAAGAACACAGCAACCTGACTGCCAACAGAAATATGTGCATTTAGATACAAACTCAATTCCACCACATTCAATTAAAGTAAGTTTTCAAGGTATCCAGAAGAATAAGTGATTATAGGTGATATATTCAGAAGCCAAGAACAAAGTAGTGAAAAAATAATGCTTTCAGTTTGGCAAATTCTTTAGACATCCAACAAATAGTTGATCAGAATAATTCTGGACAGGAAGTCCCAAATTTCCCATTAGAAACCACATTTTTTAGCAAGTTTTCAAAACACAATTAGCATGTTCTATTGAAGATGTGAAAGGTGTCACACTAAGCAACTCTTCTTGATCAAATCCCAGTGACAATTTTCACCAATACTATAGTTTCAGCCTCTTTAGAACATCATCAAAGACATTCAAAATTTCAATATTCAAGGATCAAATTCCCCAACAAAAAGCCATTTCCAACTAATTCAACTAACCTAAAGAACAACAACACGTAGTTAAAGTTATGAAATCGAAACCCGTAAAATCCCAGCTTCGCATATGGAATTATATTTCTGGAAAAAACCTCAGAAAACCCACCTCAGAGTGACTTCAATGAGCTGCTCTTCACAAACCCATTTCACCAAACTGCAAAATTGACATGACTAAATAAAGGCCCTCAGAAGAGAAGAGGAATTTCAGGCTGCTTCTGCTAGGAGCATTCATGATTCTGTCGTGAAGTGGAGTTTATCGGCTGAGAGACAGATTTTGAGTGTGATAGAGTAGATTGGATACGCTACGAACCTCTCGTTATCTTGGCATAGCTCCCTAGGAGCACCGCTTGGTACTGTTTCTAGATGATGTTGCAAATGATCCGGTACAGGTAAATGCGCCGCGTGGTAAAACGTTATTGGTTATACCCAAAGAGTCCTGAACGACATTTTCAACCATTGGGTCACACAAAATAATCCACTAAACAATGCCACATTTGAGTTCTTCCCACGCAATGTGAAATGGATGGCATAACTTTTCTTTTTTCGCTTTTTTCTTGAAAGCCCACTATTTAATACATTTATAAATCATTTTACCACAGTTTTATTCATTAAAAATCTGTCTTTTCTCCTCTAATTTTCCAATTTTTTTATTAAAAAATACCTTGTGATAGACACTGTTTTATTGATTAAATTCAAATAAATATATATTCAGATTAAAAAAATAGCATTCATAAGATAAAATTTGTGACATATGAAATTATTCCATTTCAATTAATTATACATTAAACACAATTTTATACATAATGAAATAAAACAATGGAAAAAAGTGACAACCAGCTCATAAGGCTTACTTTTAGGTGGGACCCTTTGGTGTGTATCATTAAATTATATCAATTAGGAATATGAATGAGGCCAAGAGGGTACAATGACCATCCTCCTCTTTATTTGTGAATTTGTTTTTTTATCTTTATTTTATTTTTTTGTAAAATAAAAAATTAATATTTTGATTATTTTAAACTTTTTATTTAAATTTTGAACCATTTTTTTAAGTGACATTTAAAATTATGATTTTTACTGCTCATAAAGAAGACATGAAAAAACTTTCTTGAATAATATATGAAATTCGTAAACTAATACTTTGAATTTTAAAAAAAATATACAAAATTTATAAAATAATATATAAAACTATAAAATAATACATTAAAAAAATAAGAGAAAACAAGTCTAATGTGTAAATGAGTCTTTTAAAAAAAATTATTTTTCACAATTTTTGTAACATTAATATTTTTATGAAAAGAATTTTTTTTTAGATCAAAATGGTTATTTTTCTTTCCATTTAACAAAAAAAAAAAAAGAACTAGTAATGGGAATGAGAAATCCCATTCCTCATCATATATTTTTTTAAATATTTATTTTAATTTTTTTACATTATATTAAATTTAAATGATGTGACATTAAAATTTATTTTAATCTCAAGTTTAATTTTAGACAATTTTAAATTGAGATTGAATTTAATTTAAATTATATATATAATAAAAAATAGAACAAAATAAGTTCTACTACCAGGTTGATGTAGAAAACATAATCTCCATCTCCATCCCATCGGAGCACGTATCAATCTTTGTTTATACTTCCTATGTCGGCTTTATTAGAAGCTTTATGTGACCTTACCCTAGATTAAATTTTTAACTTAAACTAATTTAAACAGTGCAATCAAAATTTTTTTAAAAAATTTATTTATAATTTGAAAATAAAAAGAACATTATCCATTGAATAAAATATAAAAATTAAAAATATAACATATTACAATGGCCCCATTAAAAGTATATAATCAAGGCAAGCTTTTTAAAAAAAGATGAAGGGTAAAAGTTATATGTAATTATAATATTTATCTTATATTATCAATTAAAATTTTATATTTAAAAATAATAAACTAAATTTTAATTTATTAATTTAGTTTAAATTAAATATTATTTTAAATGATTATAAAATATCAAGATATTTTTATTATTAAAATGTCTTTAAAACAATTAAGATGAATTTTTTTTACTTTATTTCAGATACATCTTTCAATTTTGATAATTTTCAATGAAAAATTTATTTTTTATAAATTTTTTAAAATTTTGATAATGATAGTTTAAATATTTTTTTATATTTTTAAAAAATTTCAAATCAAAATTTATTATATAAGATATTTTATTTAAAGTTTTTTAATTTTTAAAATTTTAATGATATTTAATTTAATTTAATAAATTAAAATTTAATTTATCAATTTTTACATATAAAAATTTCAACGATAACATAGAAAATATTAACATTTTATATAACATTTTTCCCATATATCAAATATTATGAACAGAAACAGACTACACTGTTATATGTTTTACAGGAACCGAAGGAGGACTGGAAAATCCTTTTGGGTTTCTTCCTAGGCCCAAAGGGAAAAAGGGACCAAGATGGGCCAGTTTGAGTTAGACCCACCAACGGGCATAGAGAAAAATCCAGAAAGGCCGAAATGAAAACAAGTTGATTGTCGGCGAGGAGATGTCCAAATTTATCTTAATTTGAGCTTTAAAGATGCTGTTTTTGTCTGTTGCAACAACACAGGGAATAAGGCAATAAGCGGTCATGGATGACAAAAGCATAGTTGATCAGTAAACGTGGTTAAGGTTTGACGTCCATTTCTTTCGATCTTCTTTCTTTCTTCCTTTCGCTTTCATCAATTTGGCCAACATCCAACCAGGCCAGGGTTCGACATAAGAACGTGTTGTGAACATTGGCGTTGCTTGCTTACACAATGGTTGTCAAATGCTGTTGCCTTTGCTCCTCGATAGAGACGCAAAGTAATGCTCTTCGTAACTCACTTTCATAGTTGCTTTTAGCCATTATACATATATATAGCTTCCTCTCTTTAACCCATTATTATCAAGACAAAAATATAAATCAAGTTTTAAGTCAATTGAAACTAGCTTAATTGCTACTAGTAGTCTTGCTTTTCCCATGTTATGGATATATACTTTGTACTATTAAGCAACGATAGTGATATATGATCACAAAATCTTCAAACCCACTTAACATACAATATTGCGATATTTCCTTTTGATGTCATTCTTTCACTAAGTTTGCTCAAAGTTGAGTCGGCAAATCTAGCTACTCAAAGGCAACTTTTTGGGTTAAGCTTAGTTTTTAAAGCAATAAAATAGGGAAGTGCATGCATGTAAGAGAAGATTTGGTGGCATATGTTGCTATATATGGTAGTGGAATTAGGTTTTAGGTATCATGAGTATCTAACAACTCCCTCTCCACTTCTAACACTTTGATGATGATGAGTTGAACTTGCCCATGTTAGTTTGCTTATAGGTCTCTCTCTCTCTCAATTTCTCATAAAGCTGTGACCCATCAATCCAAATTGGGAATATATGACCCTATCAGCTGAGCTCCCATGGGACCCTTGTTGGGTCCTCTTCTCCTTCTTAGTTCATGCATGTGCTCCAAGAGACAAGCAAGAGGACATCGTCAAAAGAAGGTCAAAGAGAGAAGAAGAAAGATTATTGTTGATGAGCAGCAAGTGAAACCCTAGAAAGTGGCTTTAACAGTTCAATATTGAGTTGTTATCATATTGAGATATGTGTTGGAGAGAACCCACATTGCCCCATCCTCTTGTGGGCATCCATGGCCCCCATTCAAGCTGTCCTCCCATTTTCATGGGTGCACTGCATCTAACCGTAATTTTTCATCCTCCTTTCGCTATAATAAACCAAAATGACTATCCATTAAAAAAAAAAAAAAACCCAGCACCAAAAAGGAACATCTTCTCTGTGAAGAACTCCTCCTCTCCAATCATTCACTTCATGAATTGGCAACATCCATGAGATTCTTTGTATTCATCTGTCCTGTGGGTTCCATGTAGAGTCATTTGTCCTCATGGATTCAACAAAAACAAGTTATGTTACCTCTTGAGTAGACGCCCAATTGGCATCGTGACTTCGAGTTCTTATGGGGACAGATACGAAACTAGGGTCATTGAGGCAGAAAACTATTATCAGATCTGGGATTTAACCGACAAGTTGGATCTTTTTTCTACAAGTTGCTGCAGACAAGTAGTTCAGTAGGACCCTACACTGCTAGCTACACAGTCATAGGAACTACCTCTCTAATATGGGTTATAAGCAATAACTTGGTCTTTCACAACATAGCAAGATATAGACAATTACTGTTTACCAACCGTTTCATATTTCTTCCTCTATTGTTTTATTTTCTGATTTTTCTGATCTAATGCTTTAGAGTTTAATGCTATCAGCTTAATTTTAACACATTAAATCTTCTTTGTCTTGTTTCGATTTCCCACGTCTTCCTAATCAACGGAATCTTTTAGGCTTAGGTGTAATTAAATGTATGAGTTACCCAAAATATTATTAAGCATGAAAGCTGGGATTATAACGCAACTAGAACTCATCCTTGGTGCCCTTTGGCATGCAATACGAGCCGAAGCATTCGTGACATGGTGAAGTCCAAATTAGTTTTGGATTATATGGATTAACTTTAATGATTATGATTGTTACGATACATTGAATTCAAGTCAAATAATTAAAGTCCGATTTATGTTTAATCACACTTTGGGTGACAATGCATCACTAGTTTATGTTGTTGGGGAATTCCAACCGCGTCTATGTATCCAAATATTTCCTAAAATAAAAGGTATTTTGAAATAGACATAGCAACGACAAACATGAAATGACAAAAACACCATGATTGATGCAGTGTTAGAAGACATTTTTGTCATTTATAAATATGACTGAATATCATTGAATTCCCTCATATGGTGTGAGTGGCAATTACAAATATACATAGACCCGAAATTGTGATTACAAATTTGATATATATATTTAACTTTGAGAATATAATTAGGAAATAGAGCATCGATCTTCTTCGCGTTGTGTGGCAAATACGGGGAATATTAACTCATCCAGAAGAGGAATCAAAGAGACCAAGTCGATGAATGGAACATTGAAGCAAGGCCTGCATACCCTTCTTTCCTCAGTCTCTCCATTTCTGTAGCCTCTTGTGCCTTTGCCCTCTGCAGCATTAAACAACCAGCCCTTATTAGCCCATAATAATTAATATCATTAATTAACCAATGTATTAAGCTGCTAATAAAGCGGAAAATCTAGTGAATTTATGTTTAAGTAATATGTCATTAAAGCAAGCACCTGTAGTGTTTCAACAGCGTCAGACTCTGAATTGAAATCGTAAAAAGTGCTTGCTGCTGTGAGCTTCATAGAAAGAAACTGAACCAATTACCAGAAAAAAAAGTTAACATTTTGAAAATTTGAAAGCAATATTAGTATTTTTTTTCTTTAATAATTCTTCTAAATTTATGCTCACCTCGACTTGATTTTGCAAGGATTGGACATAATTAATTATCTCATCCAACATCATCGCCATTCCCATTGTCTGTATGTTAATAACACGTAAATGCATAAACATGGTGGAAAAACACAGAGTGAATTGATTGAACATCTAAGTCTGAAGGAAATTTGTACATACCTTGTAGCATCCAGGGACAATATCTTGCAAGCATCGGAGTCTCTCATTGATTTTTTCTCTTCGAACCTGATTGACAGATTAATGTTCATGGTTAATCACTTAAAATTATAAAGTAGAAAAGGATTCTCATTTCATTAATTATCATTTGGGTTATGAAACAGCAAAATTGAAGAAATCTTACCCTTTCAGCTAAACTGTGGCTGTCAGTAGCTTGGCCTCTTCTGGCTCTAACATGAACCACTTCTTTTGGTTTCTCTTCTTCCTTGTGATTGCTTTTTACTCTCTTTCCTTTCCCTGAACTCTACAAATCAAAAACGGAAAATAACAAATAACTCATTAAACTCTATAAACGAAAACACCCAGAAGAAGTGAATAAAATCATAGATAATTCAACAGAAGAGAATAGGTAATACAGAGTCGATGGATGATTACATTTTTTCTCTTACTCCCTCTTTCAGAAACTGGAGGACAAGAGTAGTTGCCTGAACTACTTTCTGATACATCCACTGCTTTCCTCTTCTTGCTTTCATGGTGTTGAATTTTAGCTGTGACAGGAGGCTGAGAAGCTGGCACTGCATTCTGGTTGGCTTGATGGAAAACACCCAGAAGATTTTCTGGAAAGTTTTCTGGGAATTCAGGTGTTTGATGAGCAAAGAAGTTGTCACTGGAGAAAGGCAAAAAGCTCTGGAAATTGAACTCTGCAAACTGGTTCATGGATTCCATGCTTGGATCAGTGTCGACCAAAGGAAATGAGGATCTAAAGCTCTGCAAATCTGCTGGAAAACCAGCCATAAGGGTATTCAGTCAGAGACAGAAAGCTCTTTTTTCCACTTCCTTATTTTCTGTTTGGCTGATAAGTGAGAGAAGCTTTGGAAAAAAATGGCTCAGTGGGTGTTTTGGATAATGAAGGTTCAGAGAACTTCCATTTATAGTGTGCAGGTTGTTACCTTTAATGTTAGAGTTGGTGTTTAGGTTTTTTAATTTACTCAAATATTCAAACCATACAGGAAAATTAAAAAGAAAAATGAAAGGAGAGCCACGTGGCAATAGCAGCTTCTAGGGTTGTGTTCCCTCGATGGGGCCCATACCAGGAGATATATCCCAATAATGAAACGGGCCCCATGATATGCTTTAGGGCTCCATTTCAAGTATGTGAAAATGGTTATGATAGTGTGGAAATTTTTGAACCTTAAAGCTGATGAGAACAACAGCAGCAAATGACATGAAATGATTTTGGAACAACCATATTATAAAATTAAATAAAGAAAACAAAAATTGTGAAGCCCTTGATATTGGGTTATTTACTATGGGATTTGATCTTGGCCATTCTTAATGTTTTAATTCTTTTTTGTTTTTTAAAAAAGAAAATATTTACACTTATTTTTTTTTTTTAGGGGGGAGGTGGGGGGATTGCTATCATTATGACCACAAAATCTTGTCTAAAGAAACTACTATTGTCATTGCTAGAAAGTGCATTTAGACATATAATGGACATGTCACATTAACCATTGTGTGAAAAAGCATTTGCATTTATCAATGTATAAAGTACTTATATTAAGTGATAATAGTTTTACGGTTGATTATTTTTTTAAAAAATGGAAAATATAATATATGGTATATGTTCATGAAAGATAAGTTGTGTAAGATAAGCAATTTTTTGCTCCATCAAATTAATTATTTGAATTAAATATTTTAAATTATGTGATAAGTGACGTGATAGGTAAACCCAAAGTGAGTTTGATATAATCCTATTTTATTTTTTTGAAAAATTAGAAATAAAATTTTTTGTATGCAAGTTTTGATAATTTTTTTTAATTTATAAGATAACTAATTCATTTAAGTTTTTGTGATATATTTAAAAGAAACTAAAATTTTATTAATTTGTTCATGCCGTATTTGAAAATCTTATTCGATAAAAATATCAGAAATGTATTTAAAAAAATTTATTATTTAAAATAGTATTTTTATTATTATTTGTAATAAAAGAGTCAGGTACCTTAATTAGTTAAAATTACAATAATATTATTTTGCTGTTACTGGACAACACAAAATAATCATGTTTTATATGAAAACCAATGCATTTTATAAAAAAGATCATTTTTTATAAATTCATTATTTAAAATAACATTTTTATTACCATTTTGTAAATTTTTAAAAACTTTAAAATTAAATATTTTAAAAAAGAAATTAAAAGAAAAAATAAAAAAAAAGATAGAATAAATGTTGTATTAGTAATACAATTACCTTAGTGACAATCACAGTAAAACTATTATATTATCGCCGAATTGCAAGAAATAAGAATATCTCTGTTATAAAAAAATTAAAAGAATAAAAAATTAAAATTTATAAGTAAAATATTAAATTAAATAATAACACTATTCTTTAAGGAAAAAGAAGATGAAATCTTATCTATTTAATTAAAAAAATTGATTAATAAAATTATTAAAACTTAAGATCAAGTTGTCATGTGCCCTAGGTAACCATTTTTAGTGATTTTACATTGGAATTTTTTTAGATTAAGCTCGATATATTATATTTTATTAAGCATCTGTTCCTCAATTATGATAAATTAAAAAATTCAAAACAAAACAAACATATTATAAATTGAGTAACAGAAAATCTTACAAAATTAACTTCTCAAGAAAAATCATACATTAAATACATTTTAGTGAGGCATGAATTGTATAAAATATAGATGTCTCTTTATCTCAAAAAGTAATCTTTTGAATTAGATATACCAGCCATGGTAACCCTTATCATATTAGAAATCTCTTTAAGGTTGTACTAGCTACTAGAGAAAAGCCCCGTAAATTTAATTAAAGTAAATTTAATTAACCAAAATTAAATCATATGTACGTGTTACATACTAAATTGAAAGGAATAGAAAAGAGAAGGGAACTTGTTATACTTTAGCATGTGGGATGTATTTAATCCCACAAGGGAAGGTTTTTGGGTTTCTACAATCCACAATAATAGATATTAAATAGAGACATGATTTTGCTTTTTCCTCATTAGGGTTCTTATGGTACATGGGTTTGATTTGATTTGATTTGATTTTCTTAGTGTAGAATTTGGGTACTTCACCACCGCAACATTGATTATCACTTGCACTTAATGCAAATTGCAACCCTCAATGCTTCATTTCAATCCTAACCAGGCTTCCTTTTTGGGCAATTGATTTTATGGCCCAAACTCATTCTAAAAGTACACCCTACTTTAATTATAAAAGAAAGTTGCAATTTTTTTAAGTGGCGTTAGGGGCAATGCAAGGGCCATATTAGCTCAAACAAGCAAAAAGGTTGATTTTTTGCTTGTTTCCAAGATGGGCTTAAAGCATAGCTTATCCTTATTCAAGACGACCCAATAGGGTAGTTTAGTGATTGAAATTTATGATGATGATTTGATGCAGAAGGATATTGGCAGGATTGCATTTTACTCCTTTGACTTTAGTGGTTGCATCACCTTTATATCTAATCCCAATTCTAGGAAGATAGATAAAAGGGTTCCGCTATCTATGCATGTCCTATTTGTGCATATGGTATGGACAGTCTTCTTTCCTTATCGGTATGTTCTTTTGTTTCCATATGAGGTTCTTAATTGAGTATGGAGGAAATGATGTTAGATAATTTTCAATATTTTAATTTCACTTTGAAGGATTTGTTATTAAGTTATATAATGTTAGATATATATATATTTATATATCGTGTAAGATGTTTTCACTTTATATCATATTATATTAAAAAAATTATTTGGATTAAAGTGACTTTAAAATTATATAATCCAAAAAAAGAAACGGTATTTAGTTTTTTATAACTTAATCCACGTGTTAATCTTACCAACCAATTGGAATTTAACTAATCCCAGAATAAACCATACCTCTACCTAAATCAGAGATCATGTTAGGTTGCCTAATTCCACTTCAATAAAAATACATATCATGGTCTTCACGAAGCGAGCAAACCCTAATACTCCAAAGAAGGGAAACAGTTATAATTAAGAAAACTAAATAACAATATCATGAAATGGCTTGTGGGTGGTGGTCTGTTTTTACCAAATAAACAGTGATGAAGATATGGCTTGAATTGAATTGCCACAGAAAGTGGTAAGCAATAACGGAAGGTAGAGAGGCAGAGTAGGCTGTGGCTACAGCAGTGATTCCCATTCCCTGACTACAATTTGTAGCTCTCATTTTTGGCAAAATTTTAACTTGTGAGAAATCTTCACATGCTATTTATGGCCCTTTGTTTAATTCACAAAAGAGTACTTCTAAGTTATCTTTAGTTAAAAAGACGCCTAAAATATGAGAGACAAGAAGTAAGATTAAAAGCTTGAGCACCGTGCATTTTTGTTATGAGCTAGCATGATGATAAACAGTAAAATTGGTGCTTTAGTTCACAATTTCACATCATCATTGGGATATCATATTGATGTAACCTGAAAATATTGAGTAAAAAAGATTCACCACTTATCGATGAGGCTCCAAGTGAAAATGATGAGCGGATCATTTAGTAAGGAGGCTGCAAGAGGAAATGCTGTCAAGGTCTTGCTGAGCGACCGGTATACTTTTCAACACTTAAATTAAGAATGGGTTGACAAAATATTAATTAAGAATAAAATAGCTTGATTAGACGGTATACGAGACTTTAGCTCTATGACTGAGTCATAGGATATGTTTTTTTATTTAATCGTAAGTATGATTTGTTTTTATCTTAACATGAGATATCGATTTATTTTTCACTTAAAATTTTTAGGTATTTATCAATCTTAAAATATGTAAATCTCATATTAACTTGCTGACCATCCTTTTACCATCCTAATGTATTTTTACTGACATTAGATTAATTTTTTGACTTTATTATCTAGCACAACATTTTAAAAAACATGCTTTCAACGAGTTGGTTCAAGTTCAAGTCTTTTATTGCGGGCTTGTGGAAAGAAATCTATATTTATGTGCTCCTTTTGACCCTTTTCTTTCTTTTTTCTTTCATATTGCTTTAAAATTGTTCACTTTAACATACAAATTTAGTTTTATCATTAAAGCCAAAATAATCTACGTAAGATTTTAACAATCCTCAAAATAAAATAGAAAATGATAGACAACAAACCTTGAACTATTTTATTTTTAAGTGTTCTTCAGTGCAGATTTTCTTCAATCCTTTCAGTTTGGTAGTGCCCTGGAAAATAGAATATCATTAGGTATTTTACTTTTTTTGTAGCTCTAATTTCAACAACCTAGTAGATTATTTTACATTTTTCAAAAACTTTCTGCTAATTGCACTTTCTTCTTCCTAATATAACCAAAATACAATTACTTTTTCTTCATGTAACATGCAAAATACTTGCTTGACTCAGACCACCCTGCTAAGTTTTGGTTAGACCTAAAATCAATATATTTATGTAATTAATCAAGAAACATTTGATTAAAAAATGAAAATAAGATAAACAATGAAGAATCTACTAATAGTTTTGGAATCAAGTTTCTCAAATTAAAGAGTGTAAAGTTTTACCTGTGCTTTATAGTCTCAGATATGAAAATGACATAAACTTGATTCCCTTGCTTAACTACAACTCATATGGCAGCTTAATAACAATTTTAATACACCTAATTTAAAATATATGCCATAGTTCTTAAACCTTCGCCCAACAAAAATCTTAGTAAAGTAGAGTTAGTTAAAAAAACTTATGATATCTATAAGTTTATGATTTCTTCTTTAAAAAATCTCATGACATTCAAGTGTTCTAACTAATGTATTTTGCATTAGTATCACAATCTGGTAAATACCTAGAAAAATGCTCAAGTTTTCCACTAGTCTTATATCTCCAATAATATTCACCACTTTCATCAAATCTTATTGGTTTAATTTCTTTTCTTTTTGTAGTTTTAACTAAGTTCTTGAAAATTTTAGTGGCTTCCAATGAATTTGACTTTTCATGAATAAGTTCATTAGTGCTTATGACAAGAAAAATCATCAATAAACGTGTTAGACCCTTTATTCATATGACTTACACTGAAGAAAGAAAACAAACTAAGAGTGAAGTGTCTTTAGTGAGGAGTAAAAAAGATAATCCTTAAAAGGAGTTTGTTATGTAGATATAATAGGAAAAGGTAAATATATGTTTTGGGTGCCTGTCTTTATAATGTTGTAGGATATTTTTGTTGTACGAGCTCTAAAACTTTAGGAGATTATAAGTATCTGTTTGCTTGTTTTTTTTCTTCTTATTTTCTGTAATAACAAGCTGATAAATTATTTTCATGGAAATTTTGGTTATTGATTACTGTTTTACTACCTATTTAAGTCTTCTCTTATTTAAGGACTTTTCATTTTGGTATCGAAACCAAAATTTTGAATACTAAGGACTCATAGTTATATGGAATCTTATTTGGATGCTGTTGAAGGGACAATTTCTGTGCTTAAATTAGAGATGAGCTATCTTTAAGAGAAAGTTCAATGATTATCTATCGTGGAGATAGGTATTGCTAATCTTATGGAACGTTTTGCAAAAATAATGAAAGTGCAGGAAGATATATGGCATGAATTAGCAGCTTTAGGTTGTTAGCAAGACACTTATTACTATGCCATGCAAAGTTTTACAACTATGCAATCAATATGTCATGCAAAGCCATGCAACTCACAGCAATACGTGTCGTTATGCTTGTAGGAGTATTGGCATGAAAGACTCCGTGGAAGACTTAGTCGATTGTTATTATTGTTTTTTTTTTTTTTGCTTCATAATCTCATGATAAGGCTACGGATTTTCTTCTTTTTAGCATTGTTGGTTTTTTTCTTTTTAGCATTGTTGGTTTCTTTCTCAGTATTGTAAGATTTATTAGTAGTGGGAAGTGTATGGATGGGACATGCAGATAAAAAAAGCGAAACTCATCCTTTGCTTTCTTTTTTTTTTTTTGCCTTCATAAGCTAAATTCTTCCTTATTATTTGGTATCAAAGCTTTGTTCTAATCATGGACACCCATGATAAAACTAATAAGGAATTCTACGATGAGCTTAATGAAATTTTAACTTGACATGAGTCATTCTTGGATCGAGTTAATACTGCCATGCAAACTATGTTAACAAAACTTCAAGCTCTATGAGTCTTTCAAATTTCATTAAGTCACCATACCGAAATGAATCTATTTGCCCTAAGAGAATCTTCGTAATCACCAAATGCCAACCATTTTAACATCTACCATGACCACTCTCATAAAAATATCAAGTTGTCCTTTTTGAAGCTCAACGATAAAGACCTAATTGGTTGGGTATATAAAACAAACGTTACTATAAATATGAGCTTTAATGATAGTTAAACATAACTTTTAATGATGGTTTTATAATTAGCATTTTTGATCATATCATTAAAAAAAAGAGCTTTTAACTATGATTCATTAAAAACTATCACTAAAAGAGGGTTAAACTGTCATTAAAAAGAAATCTTTAACGACAATTCATTAAAAATTTTTCTTAAAAAGGGTTGGTCTTTAATGATAATTTTTAATAAACTGTCGTTAAAGGAGGACCTTTAATAATAGTTCTAAAAAATTATTTTTAAAATTGTTTTTACTTTTTAAAAATAATTTTGAATTGAATATAAATTTCTTAAAACTTGCACACATACACACACACACACATATATATATATATATATATATATATTTATATCTTTTCTACGCATTGACCACATTTTTTTGTCTTACATACATCAATACAAATTTTTTTAATATCCGCACAAAGTCTTTTTTCACCAAAATTACAATGCCATATATTAATATTATACACTTCAATGTGACTTATTTAACACATATAATTATACAATTTTTAAATATATAAATACTTATTTTTTTATATTTCAATAAAATAATCATATTTTTTTCTTTCTTTAACATAATTACACTAATACATCTCCAAAAAAAGATATAATTTCTATTCAAACTATCGTTACTTCTTTCATGTATAAAAAACATTTCGACATAATATCTAATCCAAAAGGATAATTAAACATGATATCTAAACATAAAAAAAAAAAACTTAATTTCATTACTTAATTCTATATATACAATATATAAGTTTAAATTCACAGTAATATACTCGATCCTAGAAGTTGAACTATATAAGTACAAACTATAATCATGTCTACAAAATTTTATTTACCTTGAAAGTTCGACTATCTAAGGTGGTGCTCCATAGATATTGTCCAATCTTTTTTCTAACATTATCAAAATCTGACTGGGTGTAAGTATCTATATCCCTTAATTATATTTATTAAAAAGAAAAAAATCAGTATAATTAAAATTTTTAATAAACACATCAATTACATAAATAATTACATAAACAATTAATTACTTAAAAACTTATCATTTTCGTGTATAAGACATTATCATTACACCTGTCAATGATTTTTTTTTTATAAATTTTATGACATAATATCCATACTTAACGTTTGAAGGTTAATGTGGACAATGCATTAAAAATATCTAATTGTTATATTTTATAAAATAAATAAAATAAATATTATATATAGATTTAAATATACATATCTTAGTAGGAACACTCTTAATAATGCACTTACCACTTGATTCATTCATGACTGGGAATAATTTAAAAGGTTTGACAATAGAAAATAACCAGAAACTCAAAAAAAAAAAAATGCTAACATAGATAAAAATATTTTCACTCACATGAACATGAGCTAATCTAGTTCTTATCAAGAATCATGGTTAAGAGGACCGAAAATATTGTACACGCAGACATAAGACTCGACAACGTCCAACATCCAATGATACCTACATTATCAAAAATAAATGTTAATAATATTGTGAATAAATCTATTACTAATTTCAAATAATACCTCAGGTTATAAAAAAATATCACTACTTTTCTGTCACCAATTTCTATCATTTTATTGGTAAGGTGACGAGCTTAGATGTCTATACTTACAGATATTCCATTTGACAATATCGATGGATTAGAAAACGCAAAATACTTACCCAAGCTAAGTGCAATTAATTTTATATCAAGTTTTATTAAAAAAAAGAAAGTAAAAAAACATAAATATAATGTAATTATATAATAAGAAACCAATAAAATATAAAAAAATATACATATATAATGTAAGCTTGAATGATGGCAACACTTAGCTCTTTCATTTGACAAAATTGCATGATATTATCTATAGAAGTAGTATTGCTTCATCAAGTGGCATCACTTTACTGACATAGTTATACATCTTCTGCAATGATGATGATAGCCTAACAGAAGACACTTGGTATGATGATTTTGATTTTGTCAATGTTGGTTCCTTTTTAATTAGTAACTTACCTTATTGCTTTTTAGTCGATGACTAAAAATGACAAATAACCATATACTAGATTTTTATCCTTAACACTAGAGATTTGCATGGTGTTGATAACTAAAGTTACATTATTGTTTTGATGGATTCTTGAGTTATCTTATTACTTTGTGTAAATGTGATAACCATTAATGATATATTCAGAATACTTGACTACTGTGAAATGAGGACCATAGGCAATCCATCATAGCATTGACAAGATATTGTGATTGGACAATGAAAGTTTGTTTTTAACTTATATAACAAAATATATTAGATGAACCATATGAGGAATATATTTAATGTTTGGTCAAGTATAAGCATTCTTACTTATGTGCAAAGCCAATTACTTAAGGTTTAACTCTGTCTATCATGCAACCATTCAAGTTATTTAGACTGATTGTTAACTCTTAATTGATTTAAATGCTCACAGCATAATGAGAGTAAATCATCAAATAATAATTCCAATTTTATTGATATTTTAATGATTAATGAGTTGTAAAATTTATCTTATCTATGGTTGAAGTTCGCTTATATTCATCAAAACATATAAATAAGATTGATGAAAATGACCATTGCCAACTTTCTCAACACTGCCATTGGTGAGAGCTTCCCCATTTTGAGTTGAGTGATCAAATACATTTTTTTATGGAGGAATCTCAATGACATCCATAACAAATAAATAATCCGTATAGAATTTTAATGTCTCCGACCACGCAATACTACTCTTAGGATTATTTCGATTTCAAACATAACCTTTCAATACTTTCATATATCTTTCAAATAGGGATATCTATCATAAATACATGAAACAACATAATTTTATTTCTATGATAAGATGACCAGTGAGATGAACGATAATATTAAAGATGTTGGGAGAAAAATAGTTATCTATCAAACAAAGTGTTGTCACAATTCGCTTTGGATTTTATCCAACTTCAAAACAGTTACTACCTTTTAGTATAATGAAGTGAATAATATATAAAATCTAATGAGAACATATATGACATATTTAGGTAACTCATCTTGTAAAGTAATGGATAAGAATTGTTGCATTAGGATGTGAGAGTCATATGACTTTAACCCATATAGTTTCAAGTCTTTCATGGATACCATATTTTTAATACTTGAAGAATTCCCATCTCGCACCTTAATCTCACTCAAAAATTTATAACATTTTTGTTTTTCATCTTCTTAGACAAAGTATAGCATGCAAGCGATAAAAATATATGATTACTACACGTTTATGGTTTCAATTCAAACCTTAGTCCCATCTTTTTAAGATTCATTCTAATAGCTAACCTATCTTTAGATTTTTCAAAAATCTCAAGCAATAAACGTTCTTTTCGATATGCATGACATCAAGCACATGTTTGATATGCATGAATTGATCCCATAGACTGATATAGCAAGGCTCAAGTTTCTTGGCTCTAAAGCAAATCTGGTCACATGTAGTCAACCAATTTTCATGATGGTATATATGATAGGTGCCTCAATTAACCAACAATTTTCCTTTGATTTGAATGTCAAGTAAAGTGTTTTGATGTTTCAAAATTTCAAACATTTTTCTAAATCTTGATATTAGCAAAAAATACCACAATAACTTGGCAGGTACACCAATCTTTATTTTATTACTGTTCTTCATTACTTTCTATATTGAAAATCCACAAGATGGACACTAGATGTCATCTTGAAACTATTTCCAATATAATATGCAATCATTTGGACATGCATGGATCTTTTGATACTTCATACCTAATACATTCAATGTTTTGTTGGCATCATACATAGATGTAGGCATTTTATTATTATTAAGCAATATTTAGGAAATCTAATTTAAAAGATCATTGAAACTTTGATCGTACCAACCATATATAAGCTTTAAATTGGAAAATTTAAATAGAACAGATAGTTAATGAACTTCACTGACCAAGGATACAGAGGTTTCTTAATATTATTAAGTAATCTGTCAAAGTGGTTAGGGTTACTATCATACTTTACAAATGCCTTTTGCACTATCTTTACAGTGTTATTAACTTTTTCAATGTACACGACTTCCCTAACAACTTTTATATTATTGCTAGTAGAAGACCCAATAACACATGTTTTCCCGTGCCATATCCAATTTTGATAGTTTTCATGAACTTTATATACATATATATGATTTCATATCTCACGTGGAGCGAGTATGACACTTCATATTATGACATTTAACACACAAGCACCAAACTAATTCAAGATTATCACTATTATAAATAGTATAATCCAAAAAGTTAATTCATTTTTGCATCATATGTCTTTGACCTTCTATTAATAAACATTCAAGTCTTATCTGTTATAAAGTTTAAAACTTTTTATATTAGAAACATGAAGTAATTATGTACATATATCTGACTATAAAAACATCATAATTATAATGATTATAAATTAAATAATATCTAATTAGCTTTTTATTAAACAATTATATACATATATGTAACTAAAATCAAATGAATTAGTTAACATGTGTAATTAATTAATTAATTAACAAAGTGACATATAATTAATTAATTATCTAATAAGCATCAAAGTAAACACAAATTAATTAATTTAAATTTCATGAATTAATTAACATGTTAATAACTTTAATTAATATGTAATTAGTTAGTATCTGATTAATTAGTTATCTATTAATGACTTATCTAATTAAATAAATTAATTTATAACTAACATTTAATTAATAAATTAATTATCTAATTAAATAAGTGACACATAACTAATATGTAATTAATTAATTAAAATCTAATTAATTAATTTATAACTACTAAATTAATTAATATTTAATTAATTGATAAATATCTACTTACTTTACATAATTAATTTAGTTAATATACTTAATTAATTACATAATTAAAATCTAATTAATGAATTATCTAGTTAAATAAACAACATATATATAACTAACATCTAATTAGTTAATTAAAATCTAATTAGTTAATTCATAACTACTTAGCTAACATCTAGTTAATCTAGTGACATCTACTAAATTAATATCTAAACATCTAATTACTTAATAAACATCGAATTAATTAATTATCTACTTAGGATCTAACTAAGGCATCTAATTAAGTAAATAATAAATATTTTATTAATTAATGAAAACATAACTAATTTATCATCAAAATATAAATTCATCAAATTAAATATAAATTCATCAAAATATAATTACATAATTAAATGAAAACCTAAATAACATCAATTTAGTTAATATACTTAATTAATTACATAATTAAAATCTAATTAATGAATTATCTAGTTAAATAAACAACATATATATAACTAACATCTAATTAGTTAATTAAAACCTAAATAACATCTAATTCATCAAATGAAAACCTAAATAACATCAATTTAGTTAATATACTTAATTAATTACATAATTAAAATCTAATTAATGAATTATCTAGTTAAATAAACAACATATATATAACTAACATCTAATTAGTTAATTAAAATCTAATTAGTTGATTCATAACTACTTAGCTAACATCTAGTTAATCTAGTGACATCTACTAAATTAATATCTAAACATCTAATTACTTAATAAACATCGAATTAATTAATTATCTACTTAGGATCTAACTAAGGCATCTAATTAAGTAAATAATAAATATTTTATTAATTAATGAAAACATAACTAATTTATCATCAAAATATAAATTCATCAAATTAAATATAAATTCATCAAAATATAATTTCATCTAACTAACATCTACTAAATTCATCAATTAATTTATCATATATAAAATTATCAAAATATAAATTCAACAATATTTATCCATCCTTACCTAATATACACATTCAAACATACTTAAAAGAAAAAACCCAAATTTGACAATAAAAATTTATCAAACATATCCAAATGGTTTTTAGGTATCCAAATACTTGTAAAACGTCCACCAAACATACCCAAACAAGCAAGTTTAGAGATAATTTTAATTTCCTAAAAACATTCTTTAAATTCAAACCAAATTGAATAAAACTAATAAAAAAACTTTACATATTGGCGATCAACAAGATGAATATCCAACTTTCTTGGACAATCCCGAATTTAATCGACTACTTGAATTCTTGATTTGATTGAAAGAGCATAAGAGAAGATGAGAGCATGAGAGAATAAAAGGGGGGAGGTGCGGCTACAGGTTTTTGTTCTTGTAGTTATTGCAGCTTTGCGTTAGGGTTTTCGATGGTTGGCCTTTAACATTAGTTCTTTAAAAATTGGCATTAAATGTAACTTTCAATGTTAGTTCTTTAGAAACTGGCGTTGAAGCCTTTAGACCTTCAATGTTATTTCGCTAGTGTCGTATGTCTTTCGCCCCTTTTACAATATTAGTTCCCAAGAGATTGACATTAAAGTGATACCTTTAATGACAGTTTTTCTAGAACTAACATTGAAGAAGTTAACAATGCTTTAAATAATAATTAAAACTATCATTAAATTAGAGCTAACTCTTCTTCTCAAGCAACCAGTGGTCTTCATGATATTAATAATCGTTTTTATATTAGACCATATAAACTAGATCTACTAACCTTTGATGAAGACAATCTCAATGGCTAGATTTTGAAGGTTGAGCATTACTTCACTCTTAATCAGCTCACATCAGTTGAGAAGGCTGAGGTCGTCATCATATGCATTGAGAGTAATGGACTATTGTGGTACTGATATGAGATTCGATTGCGCTCGATTCTTGCACGGGATAAGATGTAAAATATATTGAGATATAAGTTCCATCTATCTCGTGAAGGTTTTACATGCCAAAAATTCCTTGGCCTTAAAGAAAACTGAAAGTATGACCGATTACAATTGATAATTTGAAATGTTGGTTAGATGCTTGAATAATACATTATCATCAGAGGTTATGGAGTCGACATTTTTGAATGGCTTGAAGGAGGAAATTCAAATAAAACTTTCCCTTTTGAGCCCACTAAGCTTAATAAAATTATGGACATGACAAAAAAATTAACTAATATAATAGGGAAGAAATAGGGTGGGCTTAGGAAAATTAAAGCATACTTAAGTGGGTTTTCTGCTGCCCCTAAAACATCATCTGTTGAGAAAGAAAATTAACTTTCAACAAGGAAATGGTAAGCTATTTAAAATCTTTCTGATGTTAAATTACAACATCGACAGGAGTGAGAATTTCACTTAATTGATCTTTGTAAGAATCATAATTTCTAAGTTCAAGTGGTATAAGATTCAGATGGGAGGATGATCCTGCACAAGTTGTAGATGAGGTTGACGAAACATAACAAAAGGAGGTTAATAGGACGAAAAAAGGTAGAAGTCACCCTGTACTTTGTGGTAGGTTTTACTGAACCCCAAACTTTGAGGTGTTAAGTATTATTAATGGTAAGTAAGTCATGGTCCTTATAGATAAAGGTGCCACTCATAATTTCTAATGCCGTTATTGTTAGGCTTAAACCACTTATTCTCATACTTTTGCATTTGGAGTTCATTTAGGGAATGAAAATTGTTTTCTAACTAAAATAGTGTGTCAATGGATATTATTGTCTCTTTAATGCATAAATATTTTGAAAGATTTTGTTTTCACAGATTTAGGTAGTACTGATGTAATATTAGGCATTAAATGGCTCAGTACTCTTAGCGAGACATACACCAATTATCAAACATATAATGAAATTTAGGGTTAGTGACAGACATGTTATTCTAAGGAGAAATATTTCTTTGGAGCATTTTATTATTTCTTTTAAGTCTATGGTTTGAGCTTAAAAAAAAGAAAGCAAGATATTTAATACAAGTAAGCTCCACCGAATTACAAGTGGATATGCTTATTTCTAATATCCCACTAGTGATACAAAGGTTTTACATGAGTTCCAACACGTATTTTAGTTACCTCAGGGGTGACCCTCTTACATAGACAGAGAACATGCAGTTGCTTTGAAAGAAGGCACCAACCTAATCAATGTTAGACCTTTACATTACTTTTAAGCTTAAAAAAGCAAAACTGAAAAGCTAATGGCAAAAATGTTGGCAACAGGGATTATTCGACCTAGTATTAACCCCTTTTTCAATACAATGTTATTGGTTTATAAAAAAGATGGTAGTTGGTAAATTTGTGTAGATTATAGAGCACTTAATCATGCTACAACTCTTGAAAAGTTACCCAATCCTATCATTGAAGAACTCTTAGAGGAATTAAGTAGTGCTTAAGTTTTTTCCAAAATAAACTTAAAGTTGGAATACCTTCTGGTAGGGTGTGTGCTGAGGATGTGCCAAAAACAACTTTCTAAACACATGAGAGGCATTATGAATTTTTAATTATGTCATTTTGTTTAAATAATGCCCCGACAACTTTGAATCTCTCATGAATGAGGTCTTCAAACTATATTTTTGTCATTTTATATTGGTGTTTTCTTATGATATAATCATTCACTAGAAATCTTTAGTGGAGCATAAAAAGCATATGTCTGCAACCTTACATTTGTTGCTTTAACATTGGATTTATGTCAACCAAGAGAAGTGTGCTTTTGGGCCATAAAAACTTTAGTATCTTGGCCACATGATTTCAGAAAAAGGAGTATAATTGATCATTTCAAAATTTAAGTTTTGCTTGATTAGCTACAACTTACTAACTTATGAGCTTTGTGTGAATTTTTAAGCCTTACAAGATATTATTGTAAATTTATTGCAAGCAACCTCTTACTGACTAGCTTCACATAACTAATTTTTGCTGGAATGAGGCAACAACTCATGCATTTGAGCAACTTAGGTCCGCCATGTCCTCTACCAGTTTTAGCCTTACATGATCTTCCTTAAACATTCTTGATAGAGGCTAATGCTTCTGATTATGGAATAAGGGCTATCTTGATGTAAAATGAACGATCAATAGCTTATTTCAGTTAAGTCCTTAATAAATGCACTCAACTGAAATCTATTTTTAGGAGTTAATGATAATTGTTCTTGTAGTGCAAAAGTGTAGGTCTTATTTACTAGAAGGAAATTTATTGTTCGCACAAACCAATATAGTTTCAAATACTTGGTAGAGTGGCGATTGGTTAGTCAAGAATACCAAAAATGGATGATTGAATTATTAGGGTATGATTTTGAAATACACTACAAATTAGTGCTAGTGACATAATTACTGATGCTTTGTCCTTTATGTCCTATCAAGCCTTTCTTACTATTATGATTTCATTTGAGTGGCTGGATTGAGATGTTTTGTAGAAAAAATTGGTTGCTAACCTTTTTACCTCTAAGATTTTGGATAATTATAGTTTGGGATCACGAACAGTACCAAGATTTTTTATAGTTAATGAAAATTATTCTACAAAAATCGGTTAGTCCTCCTTAAGCATTTCTTATACTTATTTTCCTATGCAAATATTATGTTTCTCCAATTGGAGGTCACTTCGAGAAGAGAAGAAGTATAAAAGGTTAGTTGCAGATGTCTACTGGGTTGGAATGAAGAAAACACTATCGGATTTCATTGCTGCTTACTACATTTGTCCAAAAAAATAAAACTTTGGTATGTTAGCTACAAGATTGCTTCATTTTTTACAATTGCCAGATTAGGATTAGGAAGATCTTTCCAAGGAATTCATTGGTGGCTTACCAAAATCTAAGGGTTTTAATACTATTTTAGTGGTGGTAGGTTTTAGCAAATATGCTCACTTTATTCCACTTTGATATCCTTATAATACTCAAATAGTAGTTAAGAAATTTATTTTTTATGTGGTCAAGCTTCAAAGTATTCACCTTTTTGTTGTTTTAGACAAGGATAAGGTCTTTTTAAACAAATTTTGGAAGGAATTATTTTGATTACAAGGCATTGAATTGTGCCATAACATTGCCTAGATAGAGATAGTGAATAGATGTTTAGAAACTTATCTATGTTGTTTTGCCTTGGAACAACCACATCACTGGTCTAAATGGTTAGCAAGGGCTAGATATTGATATAACTCAAGTTTTCACATAATCATTGGTTTTACACCTATCAAAATATTATATGATCGTGATCCTCCTCCCTTAATCAATTATAAAGTTAGTTTTTCTATTATTTCTGCTATGGATGTTATTTTAGAAGAGTGGGATGCCTTTCTTGATGAACTTAAGATGCATTTATTATGTGCTCAGTAGTTGATAAAATTTTAGTTTTTCTATTATTTCTGCTATGGATGTTATTTTAGAAGAGTGGGATGCCTTTCTTGATGAACTTAATATGCATTTATTATGTGCTCAGTAGTGGATAAAATTTCAAGCAGATTAACATCATCAGGAAGTCACCTTTAAGGAAGGTGAATAAGTGTTTGTCAAATTAAGGCCTTATAAAAACAAAAACGTTATTGCTCGAAAGAATGAAAAGTTATGTGCTTGCTATTATAAACCATTTGAGGTTGTGGCTACAGTTGGGAAGGTTGCTTATAAGCTTGCTTTACTTGATTCTTCTTTGGTATATCCAATAATTCATGTCTCTTAGTTGAGAAAAGTTGTTGATATTGCTCATTCATCACCATTTCTTTTGTTGTAACTTAATGCAGATATGGAGCTTATCATTCAACTTGAAGCCATGCTAGGAGTAATATTAAATGTTAATTAAGGAAGTTATGATATTGATGTTCTCATTAACTGGAAAGATCTACTAAAATTTAAGGCTACTTAGGAGTGTTTTAATACAATCTATAACCAATTTCCTGATTTTTACCTTAAGGACAAAGTGAATATTTGGGCGGTAAATAAATAGACCCTCTTTCATATCCCTTGTACTAGGAAGAAGAAAATAATTAAGAGTGATGATCCTTAAAAAGGGGTAAAAAAGATAATCTTTAAAGAAGTTTGTTATATAGGTACAAATAGGAGAAGGAAAAACATGTGTTTTAGGTGCCTGCCTTTAGAAGGTTGTTGGACATTTTTGTTATACGAGCTTTGACTCTTGAAAGAGTATAGGTCTCTTAAAAACTTATTTTCTTGTTCTCTTTTTCTTTTTTTTTTTTTGGCAATAACAAGTTGATACATTATTTCTCTAGAAAATTTTATTATTAATTATTGTCTCATTGTCTATTTTACTCTTCTCTTATACAGGGGCCTATTAAAATGTAATGAATACATATAACTTCCTAAAGCATAAGAGTCAAGGATCCACTAATATCAATATGAATCAATTCCTAGGCATCTTAGTATTTTAGTTTCACTAATAAATTAATAACATGAATTGTTAACCTCAAATGATTAAAAGGTGTATTAATCACATTAGTTTTGAAACAAACTGACACCTAATCATTATCTTTCTTTTCTTGTCAAATCTCCAATTTTTACAGTATATCATTTTCTTGAACCCAAACCTATTACAGAAGTTACATTAGCGAAGTGACATTTTGTGGAGTCGATGTAGCACCAAAGTCCTTTTTCTGGAATTGTTTACTACTACTACTACTAATTCGTTGAAAGAATTTCCTTTCTAGCTATGGTTTTTAAGACTAATCATTATCAACATAAATTTGTGATTTTTCACTTTTAATAACTTGTTTCTTCTTTAGAGAGAATACTAGTCATCTGTTTTAAATTTCACATTTATCTTATAGTTGTAATTTCATCTCCATTTTGAAGATTTGATAATTTACCACACAAGTTAATCCACATATAGATTCATTTCCATGTTTTAAAGCTTTTGGTAGTAGGCAGTAAGTTTCATCACTTGATTTCTAACTTACTGTTATCATTATAATGAGTGGAATACAATAGATTTAGATTGATGCATCTTAGCCCCTGATTAACTTAGTGTATATCTTTTTGATAGTTTCCAAAAACTTTTGACTTGTTTAAACTTCTAAAATGCTATTATGAATTGATTCCTTTATCTACCAATTTATCATCGTTATACAATATCTCTCAGAATATTTTTTTTCATTCATAAAAAGACTTAATATTAGTAGAACTTTTAATAGTCTATATAGGGACATCAATAGTCTTAAGCCAAAACAATTTTCATTAATGTCAAATTCAAAATAAAACATTCATACTATTTTTATGAATAGTCTCATTTAGTGTGTTAATGCTAGATATTTGCAAAGATATTAGAAGATTGCTTAATGCTAAAAAAATTTATAATAATAATCATATGCATATTACAACCAATCATCTTGTTTGCTTATTTTCTTATTTTCCATTAATCTAAAATATGAAACATGTGTGATAAAGTCCCTAAGCACATTAAGTAATCTTTATGGCATACAAAACGAAATAATCAAAACCATGACAAATGCATTGATCTATCATCAACAAGGTTGATATGACCACGTAATCCATCACACTCAATCATTCCTTTCGTTAGTTTATCCTTCTTACAGAATAATAAATTATCCATAGGATAATTTCACGGCTGACAAGGATCTTCATTTTATTTGCAATTAACTAAAGCGCAAATAAAACATTTAAAACTAGTCATAATAATTTGACATGCTTAAAATCACATGCAAGCAACTAGAATTTATTATTGTTCATAATTATCCTATTATAAAATGTATTGAAGTGATCAATACATAATTTAAGGTATTCCATATCATAAGCCAATATTTTTTTCAGTTTTATCAAAAAACTTTTTCAAAGAGAATGTATAACATAGAAACAAAGTGATTTATTCAAACATTCCTAAAACTTTTAGTTAAAAATTGTGAGACTATAGTGCCAAAATAATTAATTTAAAATCCTATAAATGTAATATACCACAGTATAAATAACACCATATGATAACTTATACACCACCACCTACAACCATGATTGGTTTAATAGAAAAAAATATTACACTGACTAAAAACCATGCACAGGTGCATGCAATGGACATGCCTTATCTCTTACCTTCAACTAGGCCTTGAATTCAAGTTTTGGCTTGAAATTAGGTCTCTCCACTTGACTAGATGAAAGATGGCCTTCCAATTACACATTTGTAGGTATTGCTTTCTTAAAGGATCCACAATAAATATATTTGTAACACTTATTTTTGATTTGAGGCCAAATTTTTTAAAAACAAATCAAAATTGAAAAACCTTTTCGTTTGTAACATTTTGGGGGGTTTTTTTGATTGAATGAAAAAAAAAAGCTCAAATTGATGCCTTAAAGTGCCTAAAAGAAAATGCATTTTATATTCTAAACAAATTAAAAATAATTGATTCCTCAAATAGTAACATGTAAGATTAAAATTTTTTCCTATTTGTAGTGCAAACATTATTTTCTATTAATTGCAATGTAATTTCAAGCATGTTACTCACTTGTCTTAATTTACAAACAAATGCAGAAATTGTTGCAGACAGGTGATGAACTCTTTTGTGTCTTGTTATCTCTTTTTTTGGTTTTCATACCTAATAGCTTTTTTTTTTTTTTTTTTTGCAGTTACACAACTTTTAATCTTCTCATATGATAATAGTACTACAAAACAATTTGAATCCAATAACTAACTTACTAACAACTTTCATTTTCATAGACCCGCTGAAAACTGATGAAGCAATAAGCCTATGGGCCACTAAAACAAATGACATTCATTTCATTGTAAACTAAATAATACCATACACCATCGGTAGTCCATCACATGCATCATATAAAATTTTGACATTATAATGAATTTTTAACAATTATGTTAGTCCATGCAAAATAATTTTGATATTCTCCCACTTAGACAATATAATTATACAATAAATATTCATACAATCATTTGACAAAGGCAAGAATCCCCTTAAACATGACTAAACTAGTCATACATAATAATGTAGTAATAAGATTTAAAACGTAGACAATTATGTGTTAAAGATTTTTTTTTTTATAGTAGAACTAATTTGTGATTATTACATAAATGTACCAAAGAGGTGCAACCCAGTTACAAGTTGGTTAGTAGTATTTAATTATAAAGAGCTCTATAAAATCTAAAAGCTCTATCTCATCTACATAATATCTACCCATATGCCACAGATGGAGAAGTTTCAACCATTGGTTTATAATAATTCCTAGTGGCCCTTCCTTCCCATTAAAACCTCTGTCGTTCCTCTCCCTTTAAATCCACATCATTACAAAAGGAATCTTTTTTACCAGCTTCTTCCCATCCTTCTTCCTATGTAACCTAGATTAAGATAGAATTTATTTCCCTATTGACTATATCACTACCCGAGAGATACCTAGTAATTTCTAGACCTTTTCCTAAAGTTTCTTAGCTTAGCTACATTCCAGAAGTAAGTGGTAAATTTATTCCTTCACTTACTTATGCAAATAGCATCTATTACCATTATAACACCCATTTTCCTCAGATTATCAATGGTTAAAATCTTCCTTTGTGCTGCTTCTAAACAAAGAATGCTATTTTGGTTGGCACACCACCTTTCTAGTTGATTCTCTAATGATACTACACATCAAGTGCTGGTTTACATAACTCCCTGTGATGCTTCCTCGTAACTCTGATTCTTTATCTACTAGTATCAGAATTGCCCTATCTTGCATGTTTAAATTAATTTTAACACCATATATTTTTTCATAGAAGCTCACTAGTATCTCTTGCTCCCAAGCTTGCACATTCCTTCTCAATACCACTGACCAACACATTGTACTTCCTACCTCAGCAACACATTGTAAGCTATGGTTAAACCCTTGGCTATTAAATGATTCTAATTTAAAGATTACGTTTGAAATGGTGCAAGGGATAAAAGATACTTTGGTAAGCAGTACTATGAAAAAAGGAAGTTGCTTGAGACTCTGATATTGTGGAAGATTTATTTAATGGTAGAGATAAAGCTTTGATTTATAAGGTTCCTTTTAGTTTTTGAAATAGGTAGATAAATTTTATTGGAGTTTGGACATAAAAAGAATTTATAATTAAAAGTGCATATAGAATGCTTATTACAGAAGAAGGCCATATGAATTCTTGGGGTTTATCATCTATTTGGCAAGTTTTGCAGAGGTTAGAACTTCCTCTAAAAGTTAAAAACTTGGTTTGGATAGCTTTTAGTAACTGTATCCCAACTAAACATATGTTAATTAAGAGACATGTGGAAGTTGATCCTACTTGCACGATTTGTCTTTTGGTCATGAAGTCATCTTTGCATATCTTTGTTCAATGCCCTTTTACTAACGAATGTTGGTTGTCATATGCTATTGGAACATACAGAGGTAATGTGACCTATTTTATGGATTCATTACTTGAGATCTTTTATTATTTTATCGAGAGGTTGCCCACAATGTGTGCATGATTATTTAGTGTTTGTGTAGAAATTGAAGTGAGAAAGTTTGGAACCATAAATGGTAATCAATGATCCAAGTGCTCAATCCAGTTAGCTTTTTCTATTTCAATGGCAATCTGCTCAAGTTGCCCATAATGATGATCAGTTACCTTCTACTCATTAGGGGATGTTCTATTAGCAATATCAAAATAATGGCTAGCTCAAGTGTAATGGTGTTGGTGGTGTGTTCATTGTAGAGGACAAGCTAGGCTGTGGCTGGGTAATTAGAGATGGGACTAGTTTTGATGAAGGTGGCATATAGTGGTACCTTTGAAGGGCCTATGGATGCTGGTATGGTTGAAGCTCTTAGCTTCAAGAGGCCTTAAGCTAGATGCAAGGTAATTCAATTTCGAAAGTGATGATTGAATCAGATACTTTAGATGTTGTGCAGGCGCTGAAGCATGGCATACTTGATACTATTTAGCTTGGCTCTATTTTTAATGATTGTAAATCTTTGCTAGCAGAGATGAGTGAATGCATTATGTAATTTGTTAAAAGGTGAACAAATTTCGTTGCTCACTTGTTAGTTTGAATAGCAAATTCTATGTTCATGTCCAATTTTAAAACAGTAAACCGCCCCCTTTATTTGTAATGCCTTATATTGGATTTAGGTCAACAATAAAATTATTTAGATTAAAAAAAAAGTGGGAATGAGCTAGTTTGAGGTAATTTTTTAAATTTTGGAAACATGATAATATGGGGCTTATTGTTCTTGTGACATGTGTATGTATTCTTAAACTTAATGAAATATAAACAAAAATACCATATTGAAAGTAAAATGATATAAATATTAAATAAATATAATTAAAAAATGTAATTATCAAAATATGCCCATATTATATTTCTAAAAAGATCAATTTTTTTTTTTCATTATGTTTAGAATTCATGGTTTAACTTTTTCATTTTTAAGAAAAGTATACCTAAGTTTTGAAAGTAACTTCTTCGAATTTTTAGAGAATTTCACATTGTTTGCTGCGTTTATTAAAATTCATGGAGTTGGGTAAATTATAAATGTCAAACTCTACGACCAATGTTACTCATGCTTTCCTTATTGAATCTACTCTTTGTATCACTTTTATATCATTTTTAAAATATTTTAAATATTTTTATTATGGAATAAAAGTTACATAAAATTTTAATATTTTATTTTGTTAATCAAATTTTTATATTAAAAAATAATAAATTAAACTCTAATTTATCAATTTGAGTTAAATTAAATTTTGCTTCAAATAGTTATAAAAAATTAAAAATATTTTATTGTTAAAATACCTCAAAATTGTTCAAATAAATTCTTCACTTCATTTTGAATTTATTTGTTAAATTTGAATAATTTTTTATGTAAAATATATTTTTAAATTCTTAAAATTTTCAACAATGTAAATTTCAAAAGATATATTTTTAGTATTCAAAAAATTCTTAAAAACTTTTTGTGATGATATTTTGAATATTTTTTTATATTTATAAAAATTATCAAGTCACAATTTATTGTATAAAATCTTTATTTTTAAATATATTAAATTTTTAAATTTTTTAAAAAATTTAATTAATTTCAAAGTGATAAATTAAAATTTTGTTAATAATTTTTAAAATATTCAAAATTTATTTGATAATATAGATAATTATTAAATTTTTTAATATTTATTTTTATATTATTAATCATAAAAATTATTATAATAATTTATCTAAGGAGATAATTTGTCAGCTTAAGGTATATGAGACCGACAAAAATTGTGCTAGTCAAGTCGGACTTACTTACTATATCTTTTGAATTAATGGCTGCTAACATTCAACATATATATATACATATATATATATATATAATACAAAAGTATAGATATGTGGACATTAATACACGCGTATATTAGTAATGATAATAAAAAAAGTATAAGCTTTCATTAATGCGCGGTGACCATTTTTCAATGAAACCATATGCGATTTCTCATGAGAACACCCTTAAAAAATTTGAAAAAGCCATGATTTGAAATAGAAAAATAAGAAAATTCCATAATCAACTCTTGTGTGATGAATATATGCAGCATGTGCTTTCCTCTTAATTTTGTGCACTAAATTCTATATCGATGGATGGCCCAAAACTCCACTTATTTTTTTTTTATAATGTTTGGGTCATAGTTGTTGCCGTTAATCACGCTTTATCATTTCTTCATCCTCATCTAAATCTGCTATCAAAATTTAAGTGGTTGATTCACTGTAGCACTTTGTCATAGTCTCCTTGACTGCCATTAAATTCTTCCCCTTGTATGCCCCCATGGTTTACCTGCTTCTTTGTCTCTCACTCTTTACTGTTAATTTAACCCGTTAGTTATAGTATACTATTTTTTAATTAATATTTCTTTGAAAAATTAATAATAGTAATTTAACAAAAAAATTATTAGTATTTATTGATATAACTAATTATAAAAATAATCTTTTTTTTAAATCAACGCATATCAAATCATTAACATGTTTGTTTAAAAAAAAACATACATGAATACCTTGATCGGTCAATTTAAAAAATTTTATGAGCAGTTAAGTTTTATATAATAGGAATTAAACATAGTTTAGGTGGCCCATCAAAACTATTGTTTGAGATAGGATAATCAAAATAAAATATTAACTTATTTTTATATAATATAAACTTTTCGTACATATATTAATTTAAAATTATTTAAATAATATAATATATTTCATTTAAGTCAGATGTCAGTTTTTCTTGTCAAAATTTATAAATCATCTTGAATCCATATATGATTTGATTTAAACATTTGCTAAAAAAATCAATTAATTGAGTTTAAATTAGATGTAATTTATTTTTGATTAATAATGTGATAAAAAATAATTTATTGAATAAAATATGGGTTTTATAAAACTTTAATTTTTTAAAAATATAATGAATAAATAAATAATTATTTCAAAAGTTACAAATATAACATATTTACAAACAAAGGCTAATTAAAAATCAGAGTTGCCACAGTGTAGTGATATGAAGTCTATTTAATTACATGTAAAGGGTAGATTTTTGCGTGTACCGACTGCTTTTGTTTTGGACATTTGCCCTGGGAATCAAACTTGCCAAGATGACCTAGGAAGAATTTCTTTGACGTACTGCCCTACAGCTACGATAATCACATCAAACCAAAGATTGGAGAAAGATTATTTGATCCTTGTAAGCTTAAGCTAGCTCCTTCCGTCATGACTAGATTTTTTTTTCGTGATTATATTTTTAATTGAGACGAGACCCATTATGGTCATTTGTTCATTTATTATATATTATTTAATTTTTATATAGTATTTATGATTTGAGACAAAAATATTTAAAAATATTTTGTTGATTTAAATTTTTTAACAAATAGTTATAAAAATATTTTAACAATTTATAATTCATTAATTTTGTTAAATTACTATTAATTATTATTTATTTAAAAACTCAGTACAAGTCGAATAAGTAAAAAATTCTGACCTATTCAATAAAGTATGATGTTGGGTAATATTGGGTGACGTCATTTTTTTCACCCATTTTTGCATGTGATGATGTGAGAATTTATAATAATGAAAATGATGTTATTCATATATAAATATTTTTCATTTTAAAAACAATTTATGACCGATTTATATATATATATTTATGCATTCAAATTTTTTGCTAATTTAATTAATATTAATTTTTTTAAATTTAAAATTTAAAATATATTTTATGTCGATACTTATTTTTACGATACAATATGAATTCAATTAATTTTTATGAGATATTTTTAAAAAACAAATTTACAATTTCAATGTTCAATATTGTAATTTTAAAAAGATCAAATCGACCGACTTATAAGTCAACTAAACAAACAGTACTTAAAAATTCTAAAGATTTCTCAGGAGTTAATTAAAAAAATTACATATGCAATTTTTTATAATTATAAAAATTAAAATAAATCATTACCATTTTATTATATTTAATTATCTCATATTAATATCTTTTTAAAATATCATCACAAGTTAAAATCAGCATAAATATTTCTTTTTTTTTTAAACATATACAAGATTGGTGAATTAATTTCAAAATGATTGAGACTTTACAAATGGAATCATATATAAGGAATCTGTTTCTTTTTTACAATTTTTGTGTCGGAAAGATCGATGAATGCATAGACAAGGTAACATGGATAATCCATCTTACAAATAGTCAAAATAAGGTAGCTCCACTGGGGAATTTAATCAGTAAGACTTTTCCAAAGACCAACTAAAAAGCAGAGCTAGCTAGCTGGTTGTGTCTTGTCCGGCAACATTAATAGAAGGGCTCTGGAGAAACAAGAACCACATAGCAAAATGACACAGTTGTTGTCCAAAGCCAGACACCACATCACACACCAAGAAGAAGAAAAACATGTCACGTTTTCGGCCAATGCCGCCTCGTTAAGTAAGCCCACGTTTTGATGTGCACTTCTGTCACAATAAAATTAATATTTTGTTCAGTCAAGCACGTTTCATGAAAGCATACAAAGAGCATCTACGAAGAATACAATGTAGAAAATTTGAATCCACAACTACTCTTGTTAAGCTTCTCGTGCAAAGACAAACAGTAATACAGAAAAGTAAAAGGGAAGAAAAGATTCCAGTTTTCTTCTTCATGCCTCTGCATAGTAAATATGATCTAACTTTCCTGTTTCTTTTTCAATATGTCAGTTTCTTCTTCCTGCTTAATCCTTCATTTGGGTTTTCTTCTGAGCAACTTAGAAATGAAGCATGACCCATTTATCATTTATGGTTAAAATGTAACTTTTTATTTCTTTTTTATTTTTTAACAATGGCAGAGGATAGGGTAACTGGGTTTAGAAGAAGTGATCCATTTAGGTCTTTCTTTGACCAAGAAATTCCATGTGAGCCTATCTTAATTACAGCTAGAAGGGTCCCATATTTTCATTCTGAAGCTGATGGTTGCTTGCAGACAAATGATGGTTAAAATGGTCCCTGAAAGAAGTTAAATAGTAGAAAATTTTCAATTGATATTCTCTAATCTTGGGGAATAGACTTGCAGGAACTTCCATGGAAACTGGCTCCTTTGACAATTTGGTAAAGTACTGTGTATCAGGTGAATCTTTCAACTTTGAGTGATATAACTCCAGGCTTCACGGTAACTGCGCTTGGCATTATTACTCCAAGATTCCAATGCACCTTTCTATATATATATGCTGTTTTGTGAGTCCGTTTTCTTGAATTTGCTTGACCATGTCGTCTTTTAGTAAAAACACGAGCAGTTGCAGTGAAGATGACGTTGAGCTTAGGAGAGGGCCGTGGACTCTTGAGGAGGACACTCTGCTCGTCCATTTCGTTGCTCGTCACGGCGAGGGCCGATGGAATTTGCTTGCGAAACGTGCAGGTAGATTTGGTTATGATCTCTGTTTATGTAATCAATCCTTTTTTATGTCTGCATGCACATAAGGTGTTTGTGTTTTGGTCTTTAAGGCTTGAGGAGGACCGGCAAGAGTTGCAGACTGAGATGGCTGAATTATCTAAAACCAGACGTTAAACGCGGCAATCTTACTCCACAAGAACAGCTTTTGATTCTCGAACTCCATTCGAAGTGGGGTAACAGGTAGCAAACCGTGTTCTTGATCTTTCAACTTCTGCCCACAAAACATGATCAGATACCCATCACAGAACAGAAAAGCTAGAGCTTACTGGTTCTTTATGGTTAAAACTGAGGTTGATTTTATGATTCTTAGGTGGTCGAAGATTGCTCAACATTTACCAGGAAGAACAGATAACGAGATCAAGAACTACTGGCGAACTCGGGTACAAAAGCAAGCAAGGCATCTCAAGATTGATGCTAATAGCAAAGCATTTCAAGAGGTTATACGGTGTTTCTGGATGCCGAGATTGATTCAGAAGATAGAAGGGTCATCTTCTTGTCCAGATGGGTTGACCCAAAACCCTGCGAATCTTCCTCAGCCTGTAAACCACGTTTTAGCACCCTCAGCTGTCAGCCAATCACATCTTGACCAGACGAGTGAAAAACTGCAGAGTCTCGACCTCCATGAGCAGAACTCAGACTCAGAACACTGCACAAGTTCTTGCATTTCTTCTGCAGAATCAATGAACATATCACAGATCTCGCAATTCTCAGAGTACCCAACAAGTCCTTTTCATGCCCTAAGTGGTGATCACTACAACACGTTTGCCAAGAATTGTTACTATGTTGACAACACTGGCTATGACATCGAAGCCATCGTCAACTTGGCATCATCCACGTCAGGGCTCATGGATTCTGGAAACCCAAACCCAGTTGCAGGTTACCACGTGGCGAACGGCAATTGGGTTGATGATGGTTTGACAGATGGGGTCTGGAACATTGATGATCAGCTATGGCCACTTAGGAACTTACAAGAAAGAAGGATTTAGTCTTGCTTTTTTGGGATGGTTCATATAAATGGGTTTTACTATGTGATAGAGTTTAACCTTTTACAACTGATTGGGTCAGAAAGTGATAATTAAGTATTGTTGATTTTCGACCCTGAATTGTAAAGCAATTGGGGATATCATCTCGGAGTAAGACTTTTTTTTTTTTAAATCTAGAAATGTTTTATAAATATCTTGTTTATGGAAATAGAAATGGAATTAGCACGGTTCGGCAATCCATCTCAAACAATTTTGTTTTAGGTTATCATGTTTAATTTTATCAATTTTTTTATGAGTCAAAATATTTTTATTTGAAAAATTAATAGTATTTAATAAAGCAAATTTTTTATTTATAAAAAAATTATATTATTTAACATGTATTTAATATGAAAGTTTTGAGTAATCAACTCTTAAATCTTGTGCTTATTCAAGGCATATACTTTTTAATACGTGAGTGTTGATACTGATGGATTAATTTTGATATCATTTAGTGCATATTGAAGCATTCAATCTACATATAAATAAAAAAAACCCATCTTACTTAACATAGAGAAATTTTTTATAAAATTTATATATATTATGTATATAATATAAAGTACTAAAAGAATCGTGTTGTAACAATTATTAAAAAAACCTTAATATAAGCAAAGATATAAATAGGAGCTATTATCTTTATTATTAAAGTATACCATATATCATGGTGAATTGAGCATTTGTTAATAAATTGTTAATCAAAAGTAGTACATTAATTCTTGATATAATCATTAGGAATGTTAAACAAATCATCAAACAAGAGAAAATCAATCAAAGCAAATTCAATTAAATGAAATTGAATGGGATTAAATAGTTTGAAATGAATTAAAAAATTATAAACCAATTTAATTTTTTAAAAGAGAAAACAATTAATTTGAAAATAAACAACACTACGTTTGTAAAGAAGTATGAAAATTCTTTATTATCCCAAAGTTTCTTCTCTTATAAAGAATTAATTTTATATTATATATAAATATATCATTTTATTTATTATATTTTATTTAAGTTTTCATAAATGTGAAAATATTAAACTAATATTATGATTAGATCATAATTTATTTTACTTTAAACTTCAAAACTTTAATCGATTATATTTGAAATTTTAAAAATAACAATTCTTAAATAAATTGTATTATTTAATATTTATTTTAAAAATATATTAATAAATCAAATCACATTAAATTGTATCATAGTTTATTATATAGTTTGATTTAATTTATATTTATTAAACTTAAATCATATAATCAAAAATAATTACTAAATTATATCAATAACTTAATATGTTAAAAAAATATAGACTGATCAAACTTCATTACAAATAAATAGTTATTATAATATTTTTTCAAAAAATTATAAAATTTTTTAAATTAACCTAAAAAATTATAGATATTTACTTGGTATAAAGATAGACGTAATAATCTAATTTTATATACAAAACCGTGTCACGTAATTCATCCTTTCCTAAGGAAAAACCCTAACCGGGCAAGAGAAGTATCTAGTTCATCATGGAATAGGACTTCCACTTAGCCGGAAGTTTCTCAAATTCTTTCTCTTTTGATTAGTGGATTGTGAAGAATATTTGAGAATTGAATCATTTGTTCATTGAACATTAGTATCATACAACTAAGAGAATCATTTCTAGATTTTGAAATTGCTTTTCTTGAAAGCCAGTTAGATAGATTCTTACTGATCAAATTAATGAACCATTTCTAGGAAACAATGGGTTTCCTACCAAAAGGTATTGCCCCTTTGGAAATTGGTACCCCACCAAAGTATGAAAGCATAGAAATGTTGAAGAAGATCATTAGAAGCTTTTGTTTCCAAGCGAAATGGCAAACTGCCCTTTATGTTTGAAAAGACTTCAACTTTGAACCAAGTACCCTACTTTTCTCACTCCCATCGGTTTGAGATTCACAAAGTAAACCAGCGCCTGCTTGTTAACCTTTTTATCTTTTTATGCATCACCAATATCATATATTTTTTTAATATGAACGTGTGAAGATTAATTAAATTAATTTTTACTTATTATTTAAAAAATATTTAGATATAAATATTTTATATTTCAAAATATTTATTAGATTAATTATATATAATTTTTTATAAAAAATTAAAAACGTAAAATATTGAATGATAAATTTTGATTTGACATTTTGGCCACAATAATACTATAAAGCTGTAGATTGCACATGCCCATCAGTCTCAACCATTAAAGAAGAATCAGCTGGACTGTGTTGGTGCTAGATTTAAGTTTTGAAGCCACCAGTCAAAAGGGTTCAATAAAGATGATAGCAACTGTACTCATCACATGTTTACACATATTTGTTTCTCAATGGACAAGGAATTTTATTTGGGCGGTTAACTAAAATATTTGACTGGAAGATCGAAACGCATTGGTGTTGGATACCTACAACCACAGGAACCAATTAGCAAATTCATCATCTTATTAATGAATATAATGTAAGGCAAGAAGAGCGCAGACGTGTAGCGGAAAGTTCTGCAGAAATTAGAAATCACATCTTTCACCATTAATTACCACAATCAAAGAGCAAAGAATTTAATCGTTAGTTGACCAGTCTTGCCACACTATGCAACAGATGACAATTCAACAGCAAAGTTTGATGATCAGTCTTTGTCATTACAAGTAATTAAATTCAAGTTTGTCTGCAATTACTCTATTCTCTTATCTTCTTTCCATGAATGAGACAAAGATGGCATGCGTGTAACACAATGATCAGATTGTGAGAGGGACAGTCAGGGTTTTCATGTTTTCCATTCTCTTGGCCATGCCATGCCATGCATGTGTATATATCTTTGGCTAGATACAAGGGGTGTTTCATCATCAGATCAGTTCAAGTCATTTTCATGTTAAAGTCAAAGGAAAAGTCGATGATCGAGAGAATTCAGATGACAACATTTCAATCCTCTTCGTGTGTGTCTGTATATATATATATATATATATATATATATATATATATATATATATATATATTAGGTTCAATGAAGTAATAATGAACATTGAAAATTCTAAAGGAAGAAATTTTCCATCATTCTCACGAAAAATTTTAAGGAAAATGTTGAGGAAGATTTTTTTTTTTTTTAAGGTATTAACAGTGCAAGAGGAAGCACTCAATTGTCGGCTAATTTTGTTGGGGCATGATCATAGGAACTCTTACAAATTGACTGAAACAAAATCAAAAGAATGTCATAGGCAGCAAAACATTCCAAAGGAGTTAGCGGAGCTAATTACGGCTTGTCATCAATCTTGTGCAATACCTAGAACACCCAAAATCTATAAACCAAGGTGATACAGTACTCCTATTATACTACATGACATTCATTTTTTTTTAGCAATTCTAGTTATCAAGTGTATATTCTATTAATTAGAAGTAAAAGGAACATTAATATAAGATTAAAATCATGAAGCTTAGAAGATCAGCCGAGGAAAGGAAATGGCAAGTACTCATGAAAGTTACATAGAAGATATATAAGCTGAGAAAAGAAAACAAGTGTGTGTATATATGCCCATTGAAGTTGGAGATGGAGGGTTCTAAAGGATTATACACCAAGCCTAGATGAACTCAATGCTGCATTACAAAGTTAGCACTTCATTCGCAAATCTGAGTAGCATGTATATGCAACCCCCTCTCTGAGTGTTACATCACCTTTGACAGGTTGGAACCTTCCACGTTAGATAAGAGCCCTTCAAACTTTCAATTGCAGTCAAATATGAATTTACTATATCTCCTCTCTGGTCTGTCGTTGTCACGTAGATGCGTGAAGAGGCTGAACTCTCTCTCCAAGCCGACATCTGCACGTTACTTGAGATCTTTTTCCATTTGCTGGCCATGTTCATGGAAGTAACCCTAAATAAAAACATTAATGGGCTTGGCCTTAAAGGTCATACGCATGTATACCCCAACGAACCTTCATATTATGTGCCACTTGAATGTTATTTTAATCTTTTGTTACAATTAAAGTTCCTTCTTGTTAAGCATATTTACACACACACACATATATATATATATATATATATATATATATATATATATATGCATACATACTCGTTATCTCATTCATCATGCATCCAGCTCACCTGATGCAATTACCTTCAAATCAATTATGAGTCATAATCATATTACTAACACAAATAAAAACAATCTAAGCAACCTAATTTATCCCAAGCAAAAATTTTAGTCCTAGGAACACAAAAGTACAAAAGAACATGTTTTCTCTCCCAAACTTAAATCAAATATTGCTTTCAATACTTTACCAAATAAAGTTCAAAGAGAATGGAGAACATACCTAAGAAGGCAATGATTACTATCCTGCCTCATCCTAGGGTGAGTTGGTTGGGAGGACTACCCAAACTGATCTGCGAATGTTGGCATCTGGGGGAAGCCTTTCGTGTCATAGCTCGATAGGATGTTCAAGTGAGTGAACGTCTATCTCAAGGTATTGAAACAGCTGGTCCAACATCCTCTAACAAGAGTTTGCATGGACTAATCTATCCCATTAATGTACACTTGTTGCTGCTGCGTCATCATGTATAGATCACAAATAGAATATCGTGATGCATGGGTGCTATCCTATGTGCTAGCTCAGAAGTTCTTACTTCAACCTCTTCTGGTTCAGGCTCACACCTTATAATGCCCAAATTGCATTTTCACTCAGAGGTTTTTTAGGTTGCATCACTGCAGAGCCCTTAATCCTAGCCCATGCTACGGCTGTTATTAATTCGATGACCAAGAGGAGATTGGAAGTCTCACTCCAAGGTTCTCTACAATATTCTTAACGGTGATGGAGATCCAATTCACTACATCAAATGTCAATTCATTCTTAATGCAATGGAGCATAAGTCCTCTCTCCTTAGTCACCTTAGTGAGATGGATAGTAAGGCTTAACCTAGAACAAAGAAAGTGATGCCACACTTTCATTTCATTCTTGAGCTCCCTAGTTAAAAAGGCGGCTCTCATTCCCCTAACTTCATACTATAATGGGCCGCTTTGTTGGCCCTGTGAGGTCCAAGTAGGGACTGTAATGGGTCGGGTGCCTGTCAATTTAAAAATTCTAAACCCGAATTGGATTAAAATATACACATCTGAACTTATGTAAAAAATTAACTTTAATACTTAAATTCATCTCAAATTTATTTACAATTACTTGTATATTACTCAAATTCGTTTAAACTTATTTATTATATTTATATATTTTATATATTTCTCAAGTTTTAATACGATGATAAGTACCCTACCTATTGAATATTTGTTTAATTATTCGTTTAGTGTAATTAAATTTTAAAATAAATTAATAAATATTAATAAAAATAAAAAATCATATAATCTTCTAGTAATTAAATAAAAAATTAGAACTTAATAATAAATTTTTAAAATTTAAATTTAAAAATTTAATATAATCAAATTTAAAGTGAAGGTTTAACATAATTAAATTTCAAATATAAAACTCAACATATTAATACAATTATATAAACGGGTTCGAGTAGCATGTACCAAAAAGTCAAAACTTGAACTTGACCTAAATTCGCTTTGAATACTAAATTTTAAATTTGAGCTCATCCAAATCTAATTAAATATTACCCGAATTCATCATATTAGAATTTGGTCAGATCGAGTACTAACATAAATCTGATTCTTTGCCATCCTTAGGTCTAAGAGCGTTTAGAAAATCAATATTCTTATAATGCAATAACATAATGAGATATTTTGATAATGAGTTTGGTGTACTTGTGTAGCTTAGTTAAATTAAGATCACACCTTTAATCACATTATACCTAGCATCAAGTGAGATTTAAGACTGCAACAAATATGACATGAAGAAGCAAAGTTCAAGAAATAATATGCAAAAAAAGCTTACGTCAGGCCTTAAGATGAACAATCCAAGAGGCAATGAATTAGATATTTAATTTTTTTTCTTATTTACTTAGCAAAAGATGCAAGTCTAAGTAAATTCCTCTAACAATCACAAGTACATAAACAAATAATAAAGTGTAATAAGTAAAAAAATATAGTAAGAAAGAACAAACAGAAGATCTTTTACAGGGTTTGGCCAACCATGCTTACATCTACGTTTCCAAGCAACCACTCGAGGGTTTTCCTACTTTTTCCCAAAAGAGCACTTGGTTATATTCCTAATCAAGATTTATACACCAAGGTGATTTTATACCTTATATCCCAACTATCACCAATAGATACAAGTAAGGAACACAAGAAAGACAATAACTTTATCTCGACAATAGATGATTTACAATGAAGAACAGGAATTCTCAAGGATTAATTAAACATAGATATAAATTGTGCAAAGAAAGATTAGTAAGTAAGATATGAATGTAAATACTAATCTTGGAGCTCAATGAATGATGATTTTATGTTTCAAAAGACTATTTATACTAAGACTAAAAAAATGATGGTCATTGTTCTTTCGTTTAAGCCTTTTGAACCTGCAAAGCGGTAACATGAGTAGTAGTCCCATTCAACGAGCCATTACACATAAAGATATTTTGAATTAAGATGTAAATGAGCAGTGGTATTGCTTGTCAAATGGCAATGCCACTCGATAGTGTCATTCCAGTGACAATGCTAGTTGAGGTTATAGTACCCCTCCTATTTCAACTCACCATACACTTTCATTTCTTTTCCACTTCCATGCTATCTCGTTTTCTTAAACTATAAGTTTAGTTCATGTTTAGGACATTCTTGCAAAGTTAGGGTCAACTGTAAAAGCCATTTAAAAGTTTATTTTTGACCATCTCTTTATTAAAAATATGAATTGCTAGTTTAAGACTTAATTAAGGAATGAATGCACAAAGTGTATGTTAGTAGATGCACGAGGTATGTGTACATTCATCCATCTTATTTCAAGCATACCAAGGTATTTCACATAATAATGGATTCTTACGTTTAACAATCCCAAAAGTTGATGCATAATTTAGTCTTTTATCATCAAAATCATACCATTCACTACTTGATAACATAATGAAGTTAATGATCTCTTGCTTTTTGATGAAAATAAACACATTATGCTAAAAATAAAAATAAGAGCAAGATAGTACATTTTCCTTTCATGCATAATGATTGTCCAAGAACTACAAAGAAATACTTAAATCGATTAGTCTCATCTTCTATGTATATGTGAGCCTTAGTTCTTGGATTAGCTATTTGTAAAATGTGACAATATGATGGTAATCGTTGGTATGACTCAACTGAGTCACCATAAGTAAGAGACAATGCGTATTCTTTCGTCTTCCAAGCTTTGTTATATAAAATTTGTATGCCATATAATTCTTTCATGTCACTTATGATATCTTTTGGATTAATAGTTCTAGTATTAGTGGATAACCGATGGGCAATAATTTCTCCAATAATGGTAGAACTTGCTTATCAATGTCGTCGATGCAATTTCTCAATTGTGCAAGTGTGGGTCAAATCACAACGTCTAATTTGAAAGAATTGTCATTGTGCAACTTTCACAGCACAGACCTTCCATGCATAATTTTTTTCTCTACAAGCAATCTCAAATATTTATTTGTTAGATCTAGTGATTCTAAATTTAAAATTCTTAATCAATGCATATATACCCAAAAATCGCTGCAACTCTTTCTTATTTGAGAAAAATTGACCTCTACTAAGGGTATCAGTCGGAGTCACTAATTCCATGGTAAAAGCTGAAATAATACAGTGTAATTCAACACCCAACACACTATACCTCTTATTAACACCATCACTTATATTATTGTGTACTTCAAGGTATAGAGGTGGCACATAAGATGGGATTGAACGTGGTACAGAAGGCAAGTTCTCATCATTAAGCTCAACTTCCATAATAGGTTCACGTTGCTCTTCTTCGATAAGTTGAGTGGGCTCAATATCTAGGACTAGATACTCATACATAACGTCATAGTCCATCGACTCATCTAAGTTGATTTCATCAGTATTCTGAGTGTTAGGAGGAGTCTCATTATGAAATAATGGTTCCATGCCCAAATTTTAACCTTGAATAATCGGATGGGTCTGTACAATAGGGATTGCATTTGTAACCTCATTGCTCTTAATACAAGAGTTCAACTGATTGATTTGTTTTGAATTTTCACCTTCACATATACCATATGTATTCTCAACATTATGTCGCTCCACCAAATCCACAATTACACGGGGTACTATGTTATCATCATACAACATGAACTCAGTATTATCATCATTCACTAACTCAATTTTCACTGCAGTTTCCTCGAACCTCACTATGGTGTGCAGTATAACATTATAATTAGAGAAATTAGTATCAATGCAAGATTTAACTAAACCCAATAACTATGCATGTGTCAAATCTTTTTGAACAACATAACCTCAAGTTTTGATAGTCCTACTAGTATACTCAAAATTTCCTCTTGACTCAGACCACTCACCATTTCAAGTTACAATAACACGCATTCTGTAATGACCATGAAAACATTTTTAAAAAGAAGCAATAGTTTCTAAAAGAAGAACAAAAACTGAAGTTCAGTAAATAAATAACGATTTAGATAAATAAGCAACGATATAATCTCATGTATCAATTTCATTAAAGAATATCAATTGTGAATGAAGTTACGATGGTTCACAAGATGGCACAAATTTAGTGACTAAGTCACGATTTAATCAAACATAGCACGAGTCTTTGTCTATGTCACGAAATAAGCAACGATATTATCTTATGTATCGATTTCATTAAAGAATATCAATTATGAATGAAGTCATGATGGTTCACAAGTTGACACGAATTTGCTGACTAAGTCACAATTTAATCAAACATAGCACGAGTCTTTGTCTATGTCACGAAATAAGCAACAATAGTATCTTATGTATCGATTTCATTAAAGAATATCAATTGTGAATGAAGTTATGATAATTCACAAGATGACACGAATTTGGTGACTAAGTCACGATTTAATCAAACATAGCACGAGTCTTTGTCTATGTCACGAAATAAGCAACGATATTATCTTATGTATCGATTTCATTAAAGAATATCAATTATGAATGAAGTCATGATGGTTCACAAGTTGACACGAATTTGCTGACTAAGTCACGATTTAATCAAACATAGCACGAGTCTTTGTCTATGTCACGAAATAAGCAACAATAGTATCTTATGTATCGATTTCATTAAAGAATATCAATTGTGAATGAAGTTATGATAATTCACAAGATGACACGAATTTGGTGACTAAGTCACGATTTAATCAAACATAGCACGAGTCTTTGTCTATGTCACGAAATAAGCAACAATAGTATCTTATGTATCGATTTCATTAAAGAATATCAATTGTGAATGAAGTCATGATAATTCACAAGATGACACGAATTTGGTGACTAAGTCACGATTTAATCAAACATAGCATGATCCTCTGTGCATGTGACGATATGCATGATACATCACGATTATTTTTTTCAAACACATAAAATGTTGGCAGTGTTAAGATACATTATCTTTCAAATACATACTTGTTAGTTTATAAACCCACTCGAACACTTTTAGCTTTTGAAAAATAATGTGTTACTAAAAACATGAGCTTGGTTGTGTAAATCTTAAATATAATATGAAGAGAAATTTCAAACACGTAAAATCTTAACAGTGTTAAGATACATTACCTTTCAAATACATACTTATTAGTCTATTGACCCACCCGAATGCTTTTTACTTTTGAAGAACAATGTGTTACCAAAAATATGAGCTTGGTTATGTAAATCTTAGATACAATGTGAAGAGAACTTTAAAACATATAAAATCTTGGTAGTGTTAAGATACATTATCTTTCAAATACATACTTGTTAGTCTATTGACCCACCCGAATACTTTTAGCTTTTGAAGAACAATGTGTTACCAAAAACATGAGCTTGGTTGTGTAAATCTTAGATAAAACTTGAAGAAAACTTTCAAACACATAAAATCTTCGTAATATTAAGATTCATTATCTTTTAAATACATACCTGTTAGTCTCTTGACCCACCCGAACACTTTTCGCTTTTGAAGAATAATGTGTTACCAAAAACACGAGCTTGATTGTGTAAATTTTAGATATAACGTGAAGAGAACTAGCCAAAATTAATTGATTTTGCTTTTGATTCATTTTCTAGCTTCTGTGTAGGTAGATCTTAGATACAAACATGAAGAAAAAATTTGGAGAAAGAGCCTGAAGACAAAGAAAGAGAAAGCTCGATGAGAGAGAAAGTTCAATGAGAGAGAATAATAATACTGTGTGCTGTTTTTTTTATAATTTATTTACTTTTTAAGGGTATTATTGTCTTTAGAATAGGTATTTTAGTCTTCATAGTATATTTAAGTCCTAAAAACATAAAAGTTATCAAAAAATGGTTTGTTTTATAAAATAAGGAACAAGATGTGTCATTTTTGTCAATTTTCTCAAAAATCAAACCAATATTTTATAGTTAAGCTAGTTTACTATTGCAAAGATAATCAAAGAAAATCAGTTTTCGAACTCAACTACTCAAACCTAGTAATAAAATACACACACATTCAAATGCTTCAAATAGTTAAACCAAAAACATCATAACATTATTTCATTCTGCCTATAATCGCAAAACCTTTTGCTTAGGTTCTTTGATGTTCAAGAAGCGCATATTTTAACTTTTGAACCACATGAACAAGATGACATCGTCGTGTAAAGATTTGCTCTCCATCGATGCCAATGCTATAAAAGAAATCGTAAGTCTTTTAAACTCAAGCTTCAATTTAAGATGAAATCGAATCTTAATGCTTAAATAAATAATTGATTTCAATAATCTTCTTTTTTGTCAAAGTCAATTTAAGGGAGGTTTACATTCTAAGATAAATACGGCTTTTGTTGGAGTTTGAAGAAAAATAATGATAAAAAAAGACAATAATACTTCCAAACATTAACGCCTATTTTTAACAATATTATGCTTCGAAATTTTATGTGTTAATTTTTGTTATATTAGAGATTATATATCTTTTTTTAAATATAAAAAATTAATTTATACTTAACTTAAATATAAAATTTTTACTTTAAAAATAATTAAATACTCATAAATTTGTTTGTCTAACCTCGATAGACTTAGAGCCCTCATTGATCATATGTGTCAAGTGAAAGTTAAAAAATTCTAGTTTGTCATTTTTACGACACAGATTACGTGGCAAGGCATGATTGCTCAATGGACATTAACGCATATTTTTCCATGATCATTTTATTCCCTCTGTACATGAATGGCCCAGATTCGATTTAGTTGGTATGATCCCCGATTGAGTACTTGTCATACTCTTGTACAAAAGAACCATCAGAGCCGTTCATTTTACGTTTTATAACTCCTCTTATTTCTCAAACCCTAGGGTTTCTCTGATCTGCTACGGCTTTGGGCTCCTCTCTAACGTCAATCTTCGCTTCTCCTTCAGGTACAGTTGTGATTCCCATTCGTTATTTTAGCTTAGAAAATACAATGAAAGATGTAAAAATTAGGATTTTCAGGGTCACAGTGATAGGTACCTTTGTTTGTATAGTCGCTCATTCTGTAACTCCAAAGTCGAAATTAGGTTCTAAAGCTACAAATATTCTGGCTTCTTTCCGAGAGAATGCGTGGGAAAAGAAATATATTTCTGCGAATTCTGGAATCTCAGCTTTATGGCATGTGTTTCAGTGTCCATGTTCCTCACCATCCAAAATTAACCTGTTTTTATGTTATCAATTGGTTGTGCTTCTTAATTTCTAGTTTAATTTGTTCTCTTTATTCTTGCATATGTTCTATGAACGTGAATTAGATGTATGAGAGATTTCATTGTTTCTTTTTTTCCCGCTTTTGATGATGGTTTGGTTGTTCTTCCAATTGTTGCTGATGTATTACTGTCTAGTGATTTTGGTTGTGGAGAAGGCAGTATCTCACTCTTAGTATTGTGTTTTATACTTTTACATAATTGAATATCAACATGTTCAGTTTCAAGTTTTATAAAATATATCTTCAAGTATCATGTCTCATCTATTTTCCAGTTCCTTGTACACTCTAATCTTATGCATTCTATACCTCTAATACTACTTTTCCGTCTATAATTAGGTTAGTGAGCCAACTTTGTGAAGATGTTTACTTCAAGGAAGAAGATCCATAAGGATAAGGATGCTGAACCCTCTGAATTTGAGGAGTCTGTTGCTCAGGTTTTTAGATGTTCAATTTAATTAGACTGTTAACTTATGCAAATTTTTGATTTGGCATTTTAATAAAAATTCTTAATGTGATAGGCACTCTTTGATCTTGAAAACACCAACCAGGAGCTGAAAAGTGATCTGAAGGACTTATACATTAATTCAGCAGTGTAAGAATGGTTAAACAGTGGAATGTATGGTTAAATGCTTTTTCTGTTTTGCATCATATAGATGGTGTTTCTTATCTGACTTGCAGTCAAATTGATGTTTCTGGGAGCCGGAAAGCTGTTGTTATCCATGTCCCCTACAGATTGAGGAAAGCTTATTGCAAGATTCATGTTAGGCTTGTGAGGGAGCTCGAGAAGAAGTTCAGTGGAAAGGTGAATTAAGAATTGATTACACAAGTTCTCTTATACTGATTATTGCACCCTGGGATCATGTAGATGTCAGATTGTATAAGATGCAGTGCTTTGTTTTGCAACACATGTACTTTTAAGAAGTGTGATGCTGTTATCTTATATAGTTCTTCAATGGTATGAAGTTAGATGATTTGAAGGAATATGCTTAAGCTATAAAGTATTGCTGCATATCTTTTTGCTCTCCCATTTATGTTATGCTTTGATCTTTCTCAATTTAAAGTACGCATAGAAGCCCTCTTTTTATTAAATTTTGTTCTTATGTTATGATTGAGAAATTGTTCTTCAAAACAGAGCGACATGAGAATTGCTTTATTTTTATTGAGATCTTTTCTTTTTTAGTCTGATTTGTCACAGATTAAATATTCTGTTGTTTATGTTCTGATCACATGGATTGTATCGTTTATGTTTTCATTTTTTTTTGTATTGTGGCTCTATGGACTTTCTGGAGCTTTTAGAGGCTTCCTTCTCCTGTTGTAGAGCTGCATGTTTTTTTTGTTTTTCTGCTCTTCGCTAGGTAAATTCATAAATGCACCAAAGATTTTTAATCTTTAACCTTACTTACCAGCCTATTTGTGGGGTTATAGGAGGTGCCCGTACTTGTTAAAAGGCCAAGGCATTCTATTCTGGGTTAATTTGTCTAATATGTTACGTGGTCTAAATTCTGTGCATGCAATGACATGCAACTAATTGCCTATTCAAATGCATGTACTCCTTGTATATCTTACTTTTAATCATCTTGTAGGATGTAATTCTGATTGCCACCAGGAGGATATTGAGGCCCCCAAAGAAGGGTTCTGCTGTTCAACGTCCCCGCAGCCGAACACTAACTTCTGTGCATGAGGCAATGTTGGAGGATATTGTAATGCCTGCTGAGATTGTTGGAAAGCGTATCAGATACCGAATTGATGGATCTAAGATTATGAAGGTAATTGGTTCATTGATTTTAGTTGTTATTATTATCATCAAGGTTCTACTTGTAATCTAATTCTATTCCAATCGCATCAGGTTTTCTTGGACCCTAAGGAACGAAATAACACCGAATACAAATTGGAAACATTTGCTGCCGTGTACAGGAAGCTTTCAGGCAAAGATGTTGTCTTTGAGTTCCCAGTTACTGAGGCATAAAAAGGCCTTGCTCTGTTGCACCTTTGTAGTTCCGTTACCCCCCCAGGAATTGAGTTAGGCACCTTAAAAGTTTTGGCAGTAATGAGTAGCTTAGAAATGAGGGAACTCTTGTGATGGATTTCTTTTTCTTAGTATTACCTGTTTGACATTTGATTTTTCTTTTTAACTGATTTCTTGTGTCCAATTCTATATTATTAGTGTGAGGCAGGATTGTATTCATTGCCTTATGGAAGAGAAACAGGTTCCCCTCCCTAAATTTATTGGTGGTGGTGGTGGTGGCGGCTGTATCTCCTGTTTAGTAGGTTAAATAAATGGATACTCTTTAGGAGAGGAAATGTCAAATAAGGCAGGCTAAATGACAAATGGCAAATGGCATGATTAAACAAAACTCATCTTCTTTTAGGAGAGGAAATGATGATAGATTTATTTTAACTGTGCTTTTCTATTGTTAAGGCTTTTAATTGAAATTTAGGAGGTACTTTTGGTGTTCTTGCCAAAAGGAATCAAAGGAGCACAACTGAGATATACCTGTACTTTTCAAATGGATTGTTTTGACGTTGTTCTTTTCTTGTCCTTTTTATGGTAAGATTAAGAAGTTTTGTACCCTGTTAATGAAATTAGAATAATATAATTAGCAAACAGCATTGAATATCCTAAGCAAACTTTCTTTTATTGAAAAAGCTCTAGTAAGAGTTTTCACAAAAAAATGTAATGGGTAGGTACCAAAGTGATCTTTGGACCACCAAGCGATTAATGTTTCACATCATTTGTAAAGACAAATAGCCAATTCCTCCCGTCAAAAAAGAAAAAGATTGTTCCCTTTGCATTCCCGATCAAAGGGTTGCAACAAATGAGTTGTTTCCAAGGAAAAGAATGAAGCAGCAGTAGCAGAGATAGCCTGGTCTCAGCACTTGAAGAAAAGTGACAGGGCCCTCAGTGAACAGTGGTAGGGTTTCACACAATGTGGAATCAAGAATGTTTTTATCCTGCACAGATGATGAAAACTGATTGCGCTTGATTGAATCACCAGATGGAGTCGAATACAGTGACATGCACAACACAAAATTCATTGCTCTGTTTACAATAACTGGATCATGGAAAGCTATGCTGCTTAAACAAGACATCACAAACAATATCACAGTTGATAAGCAGGCCTTCGATGATCTTTATAATCAACAAAATACTGTTATCCAGACATTTTCACTAATGAGTTAGCTGTTTCTATCTTTTTTGTTTTTCTTAATTACTTGCTACAAATAAGAAACGTCAACTTTGTGCCCACTTCTCTCGAAGCAGAGACTCTACTAAGGAAACTAGTCCTGCATCCTCCAACATTCAAGAGAGATGAATCACCAATGAAATTTAACAGATGTAGTAAATTATGGAAGAAGATTGTACCTCACGACAAAATCACAAGAGCAAGATACATGGCTCCACAAAGAAACAAGAATGATATGAAACCCCTGCAAGTAGATCTTATACTTTAAAAAACAAAAACTACTTAAAATAAGATCAAAAGCTATGCTTTGTAGACTCAATCAAATCAATTTTAGTCTGAACAACTTAGTAGTTGAAATGATTTGGTCACAGTTGTTGCATTGTAAGTTGAATCTAGCTTCAACATTTATCATCCAAACTTAATATAATTAGGTTACATGTAAGCACATTAGCATTCTCGGTTGCCCAATATCAACATCAATCAAATATTAGCTTCCTATATAGTTAAAATGTTAATCTTGTAACTAATTCACCTAAGTTGGATTGACAGATTTTGGCAGTTTAATGCCTTAATCCTCAAAAACAAGTGGAGACCAGTTTTATGGACTCAACTCTCCAACATAACAATTTCTCAAAGGAGAACTGTCATAATAATTGGTTCTTATGGGAATATCTCATAATTAGCTCAAAAAAAATAAAAGAAATTAAAAAATCTATCCTAAAAAAGAGAGAGGATCCTCAGCGGATGTCAACAATATCTACTGTTCTGAATGGTAGACGAATGGGAAGGTGTTTACCAGATGATACCCCATCCAACACCACTACATGGGCAAGGACAAACTTCAGCAAATTTCTCAGCATCACTGGAGTGAACTCTACGTGATATCAGATCATCATATATGTCTGCATCATTACATTCATGTTACAAGGGCATTAATAAGTGAATATGAAAATAGATTATAAACAAAATTAGTTCATTCTTTCCCAGGCCATACCATAGACAGAAAACAAGCTGTTCATTACCCCTGTAACATGTCAAAAACAATTCCCTCATCTTTGCATTAGCAAAAAAAAAGCAAGAAAATGAAGCATCACGAAAAGCAATGCGAAATGAAATGATGGCAGAATTGTGTTTACCAATGAACAGAATAATGTATCGAAGAATACGAATTTGGGTTGTTTCTTGTAGAACCCAAATTATACCGAGGAATATAATAAAACCTGATGAAACATTTCACATCAACAGCAACTGGGCGTTACTTTAGCCTGCGAACATGAGAAGAAGCTTTACTTGTTTAGGTTGTTTAAAGCGTACCAATACAAAGTCCTCGAAGGGTCCACTGTGTAAAAGCAGAAAAAGATAATTAAGCAGCCATAAATAATACTACGATAATTAATTACATTATAGATTAAAGTGATTAAACATAAAAGACCATGTTTTTTATGAACAATTTCTCTCATTTCCTTTTCATCAAAATGAGTCCTTCTGGGTTTCCTGGCATACACTGAAGTCACTGCATGATTTTCTATTTATATCTCCATATTTCATACTCAACTCGGTTTCGGTTTCATTTTATATGATGAACCTATGCATTCAATACCAAAGAGAACCCAAATGCAAGCCACATGAATTCCAGATATCCTCACAAGTACCGTGTGGCATCCAGAAATAAGGATAAGTTGAGAGATTCTTACTTACATTTTTAGCTACAAAGAGGACAACAAGCAGAGCAACAACAAGACATCCTGCAGCAATTTTTGCAGTAAGAAGATTTGTGGAGGCAAGTGTCAAAACCATCCCCCAGAATGATGAACCAAGATCTGAGCACAATAGAAAGCGAAATCACGTGAATTCCAATAATATTGGCAACCCCAAAAAGAAAGAAGTCATGGTAGATCAAGAGGTTTAGAACTTAGTTATTGGAGGCATGCATAATGGCAGCCCAAGGATATTAAAGAAGACACCAACAAGAATGCATTTGGACACATTTTATTGCCCTTGTTAAATGGTGCAAAAAATGCAATTAAAAATGAGACACCACCCGCCCACCAGAAGAGAAAAGGGTCAAGGGTTAAAGACACTACATCCAGCAGGCAAGATCAACCAGTATATGCCACCACGTGTCTGCGTGGTTCCACCTTCATCAGCATGAACCTGGATCCCTTCAACCTGCAGATCAGAGCAAATCAAGAACATAATATAGATAGATGATAATTTAGATTCAGTAGGGCAATATATAGCTTAGCAATTGAGCTTGCCTAGATGCACCCAGGGGCTTAAACTTGGTGCATTGAGCAGAGTTAAATGAAGACGTTGGAGAGGGGAACTTTTTTTGCAAAGATGATGATCTGACTTACCCTTCATTTATTATTCCTCAACCTTGGCAAATTGGCACTTGATTAGGCAAGCTATAGGGTTTGAAAAGTGTAATTAGATGATGCAAACTATGCTCACTCAAAAATCATTGGAAAAATATTTGTTCTGCCTCCTAGCATAAAGTGGATCATCTAATTCACTCAGAAATGTTTACATTCAGAATTTTTAAGTATGCAGTCACCAACATGGACATGAAAATACACTTCAACCAACCCTCCCTGGCCCAGGCACCAAAGAATGAAGAAAGGAAAAATATAAAGACTCTATCTACAATGTTGGATGTATATATCTGTGCGGAAACAATTGAAATAACAACCACAGAGACACAGAATCATACATTCATCAGCTTCAAGCATATGAGCCCATCATAAACTTAACTTCCTCTTCACTTCTAGCTGAATACAAAGGTTCTAAGAAACATTTGTATCTACTGGCATAAATAAGAATGAAGAACCATCTTTACAGTTTTTCTCTCATATTGAACTTACATTTTGATAAGTGAACTACCAGACTTAAAGATCACAACCCTATAAAGTACATGAAATGTCATGCCTGCAATTGTTCCTAACATTTGGAAACACCAGAATTGCATCAAATTTTTGGAGGTACAACCAGACTGAAGACTTGCAATAAATATCATGGGGCAACTTTAACCCCGGCTGTTTTTCCCATCTGCACACGATGTTCTCAAAAATGAAAGTCAACGTGACAGTTTATTCAAACCCAAAGCCAACCTTCACAACTATGACTCCCAGGAAAATGTTCTCTTCATTTCAAAAGTGATGCCTGTGTCCCAGATTCAAGTCTTGAAAGTAAAGCATTGACAAAATTGTGCATCTACATGTCTCTCTGCTTAACTAATCTAATAAAGATAAGAAGGAACTGCACTGCATTGTTTCATAGCAGTTGCAATAAACCATAGGATGTGTATTGTTCTTGACTTATGGAAAGAGGCTAATTTCCATTAGTGAGAACCATTTTCACCAAGATTTATTGTCATAATAAGACTGGAACTGTTGTACACCAAGATCAAACAATAAGATCACAGAGCATTGTATCTGTTATGAATCTTCCAAAGATGCATTATGCACTCCTTGAGATGAAAGCGTTAGGAAATAGCAAGAGTTCTTACGTGGCCACATGTAAGTTTGCAGACAATGGCATGGCTAGCTTCATGAAGGAAAACTGTCACAAGCTTGAACGGTGTCAGCAATACAGTCCTCCAAAGCTACAAAGGACAGAGAGATATTAAAACCACATCAATACCTTGCAGAATACATATAAAAGAGTATTGAATTTATTCACAAACAAAGAATCTAATTAGCAATTACTAATTGGCATGACATCAGAAAACAAACTTGGATAAACTTTTGAAACATCCACGAACTTCAAGGACGCATCCATTTCGATACAGTTCAACCCAAAGTGTTTACTTCACATGATATAAAAGATTGGCAGAGTTAAAGAAGAAAAGCTTGTCAACATGCTCAGAATTGATTGAATTAGTATATAGGACTGCACATCACCATCAGCAAATATTAGGCAATTGGCACATAAATGAGTGCCAAACTTAAGCGAACAGAGGGGTTTGGGAAGAAAGAAAACCATGTTGTCCACTGATACTGTTAATCCTTTCATTTGAAATGCAGTTGAAGCTGAAAGTAATCCCCCTAAAGCCTAAACTACAAAGGTCAAATTGACTTCGAATTGTAAAGAAACACGATGGCATTAGATTAAGTGCCCGTTTCCATTCTGACAGACCACCTTGCCCCTTTTCAAGGTAAATGCGTTGACTCAACGCATTCCAGAAGGATAAAGATATGCCTTTTGCATCTAAACATTTTATTGAGGATCACTTCATCTTTCGAAAAGAGAAATCAAACCAAGTCAAGCCAGTGCTCCACTTCTCTTCTTCTAGAACGAATGTAATTAAATGAATGATAACATAAGCAGTTTCACTTTTCTTCTCCTTGCCATTAATATAATGAAAATGCGGGCTAGATTGGTCAATAAGACGAACTAGGAGCCATCCTAGAATAGAGAGAGAGAGAGAGAGAGAGAGAGAGGGAAACGTACTGCAAGTATAACAACGGTGCAGATGGAGACAGTTATGAGAAACACCACTTGTTCATGGTTGCAGCAGTCCTTGAGCTCCCAGTTGGGCCTCATTTCTCCCTACGATTTCAAAGCTGCAAGAATCTGCTTGATCTCTTGATGGGTACTACTGGTTCTGGTGCTTGGGTTCAATAAACACATAGTTCAACTGTTCAATACATACATGATCTGATATTACCCTTATCAATATAAACATGTATAATATAGCCACAGAGAGAGAGAAGAGAGAGAGTTAATTTCTCTATTGCTTTGTATTTGCGTCTGAGTTTGGTGACCAGCAGCACCAAATTGCTTTGCAGAGTCAAAGTCTCAAAGAGTCGAGTTGACTTGAAATTCAGGAACAAGTTTTTGCTTGCGCTCTGTACATGACTGTCAGAGACCTACAGTTATCCTTCAATAGCAAACATGAAAATTATTTATAGAGGAAATTGACAAAAATGATGCTTCTTGTTATTTATTTTGTAAAATAAATTATTTTTTTAATTTTTATTTTTTTAGCACTTAAATGTATTGTGAGGACTAAAATATTCATGCTAAAAACAATAATATTTTTAATAAATAAATAAATTTTAAAAAAAACAGTACATAGTATTAGTATTCTCTTTCATTGAATTTTTTCTCTCATCGAGCTTTCTCCCTCTTTATCCAATCTCTTTCCTCAAATTTTTTCTTAATGTTTGTATCCAAGATCTACCTACACAGAAGCTAAAAAAAGAATCAAAAGCAAAATCAATTGATTTTGGCTAATTCTCTTCACGTTATAACTAAGATTTACACAACCAAGCTCGTGTTTTTGATAACACATTATTCTCCAAAAGCGAAAAGTGTTCGGATAGATCAAGAAACTAACAGGTATGTATTTAAAAAATAATATATCTTAATACTGCGAAAATTTTATGCGTTTAAAACATAAATTCAAAATATTGATTATTTTTATAAAATCGTATATGCGGAGTGCTAAATATAAAAATTCTCCTTATTTATATTCTTTTAAATTATTTTAGAAATAACATGAGATCCAATTCATTTGCTTGATGAGGAAAAAAACAAATATGGGAAACAGAGTTTCTTTTATGTGAAAGAAACTATTGTTTAAATCTGTTATGCTTATTTAGGTCGGTTAGGCACATGATAAAAAATAATTAATAATTAAAGATTAAATTAAATTCAAATTATATTAATGTTGTTGTGAGTTTTTTATCATACGAAATGAGATTAAAAAATAATAATATTGATATATATTCAAAATTAATTATGAAATAAAAATAATAAAAAATTATATTTATTACCTGTTTTCATTGTATTATATAGTTGATGTTGATAGAAATTGGCGTCTATGAGGATCAAAACCTAGGCTGAGAGTGATCTGAAAGTGAGGAAGGAGATGAGCTTCGGTCTGACTAAGTCTAGATTTGTGATCGGTCCTAGTTGTGGGGTCGTAGTTGATCATGTGCCAGATGTTTCTAGTTTGAATAATTAATTTATGAATATTTATTTTTGTTAATTTTTTTATTTTAAAATTTAGTTATATTAATTTAAAAAATAAAATATCATAAAATTTTATTTAATAATTTAATTTAAGTTAAATTTTATTTAAAAACTAAAAAATTAAAAATATTTAAATTAAAAATTTTATAAAATAAAAATTTCAGTTTAAAATTTTTTATAGATTATAAATTTAAAAAAATATATATTTAATACTCAAAAAACTATGAAATATTTTTTAAAGAAAGTTTGAATATCTTTTTATATTTATAAAAAATTTCAAATCAAAATTTATTATATAATATTTTTAATTTAAATACAAGATTTAATTTAAATTAAATTAATAAATTTAAATTTGATTTATCACTTTTTAAATATAAAAATTTAATTAGTAATATAAAATAAATATAAAGATTTTATAAAATTTTTATTTTAATTTAAAATAAAATTTTATATTTTATAATAATAAAAATATTATAATTAATTAAAAATTTTAACTAATTTTTAATTTATTTATATAATTTTAAATAATTTTAAAATAATAATAAAAATAATATAATATAATCTACTACAAGTTTTAAATTCAAGATCAACAAGTGAACCGTGGTTGTGGCTCGATTCCTTTGTAATTGATTCTGTGGATTTTAAACTAATTCGTCTCATAATTAAGTTGAATTAAGTTTATTTTTTAATAAATGAGTCTTTTAAATCTGAATTGAGTGACCTTATGGGTTAATCTATTAGACGTTATTAAATAAAGCTAAATGAGCTATACTGTGGATCAAGTTCATGTAGATATAAAATCGGATTTTATGTAATAAATTTTATTAATATAAAAAGTTATTAGTCAAAAAATAATAATATGACATATTAATAAAAAAAACTTCATCCATAAATACTATATTAATACAATATATGCATCTCATATTATAAACTTAATTTTTTTGAAAAATTATCAAATTTTAGTCAACAACCATATCAAGATAACAAGACACGGTCCAAAATTCTAAACTATAATCCTTAATTTTGTTTTTATTTACACATATATGATATTTTTTTTAGGTAGTTTATCTTATAAAAATGAATTTAACTTCAAGTAATTCATCAATTCTCTTTTAAAAAAATATTTATATAATTCTAAAAATTTATTAATATTATTTACTTTATATGTTAAATTGTATCTTACAATTGAATACAAATATGTATTCCTTTTTATTGATTTCATGTAAACATATTAAATTTATTAGTTATCATATATTCTAAAAGTTTAAAGTTCATAATTTATCAATTTTTTTTTTATTTTACTATCATTTATTTTATGAATATTAAGACTTACTTTTTGTTTATATTATTTTATTTAAAAATAAAACATAAGATTATTTGTTAAATAAAGTCGCATAAAATTTTTTGGATTAATTCACATATATTTTATTTTTTGTTGATCCACATGTGATTTATTGTCGTTTCTGATTTAAAATTGCATTATAATTAATTGGATGATGATAATAATTCAAAAAAATAAATATGGAACAAGTTAAAATTATTCCAATTTCATCTCTTGGTCAAATATGAAATCATGGTAAACATTATTTAATCTCAATTTTACACTGATAACAAAAAATATTAATGTAAAATTGGTAATTCTATATATTCCTAAGTAAGAGTAACGATGAGTTAAAGCTGGTTTCTTGGTTTTATGTAGGTCCTAGTTTAGCTTCTAAACAAGATAGATGCATTTTATGATTTCATCAATTAATTGCGTGCTTTATAGCAACAACAGATCAATGCAAAAAGGGGGAAAAAAAAAAGGGAAAGTTGCTTATTAGATCGTCTTGAAAAATTCTCACTCAAAATATTTATTGGGTCCAAACAATTTATTTTATAGGATATTAGTATTAAATCATTCATACAGTAAGATCAATTGGAACCCCAGCCACTGGGTCAAGCTAGCAAAGGCCATGGACTATTGTTTCCACCATGCCCACAACTCGGGCACAAAAATTTCCATTTAACAGATCAAATGAATATGGTATAATCATACCAACACAGAGTTGACGCTTCAGACTAACAGAACAAACCATCCTTTACAAGTTACAGGCCTCCTTCATCTGCCTTCATCCATAGACGAAATAGATATGGAATTTCTAGAATAATCTTCTGCGAAACTACTGCCGCTTGATGCCTTGGTAACACTGGTGTTTGTGCTAGTAGCATTAGTATTAGTATTAGTATTTGTATTTGTTGTATTAGTCAATGCAGTAGTAGAGGTAGTAGTCCAGCGTCCTAGTCGGCCTTGAATTCCAGGTTTACCTGGTCTGGGCAGAGTGAACGAGTCACTTGACAGCATGAGATTAACAGAGTTCATGTCAGGCCTATCTGCCAGGCTTTGTTGACAACATAACAAGCCCAGCTGAATGCACATGGCTGCCTCGTCCTGAATGTACTTGTCGAGGCTTGAATCAACTAACTCCAGGGCTTTCCCTCCTTCAAAGAGCATCCATGCCTGCACAAAAAGATTGGAAACACATCACCAATCAAAGTTCAATTCAGAACTCTTCAAGGTATTAGAATGTCAATTGTGCAGGATCTATGTAAAGAAAATCGACTTACATAGTTCAAGAGGTCTGCCATTTCACTGCCAAGACGCCCATCATGGTTTTTTCTGCCACTTATAATCTCTAACACCAAAACTCCATAGCTGAAAACATCAGTCTTCACAGACAAATATCCATGCATTGCATACTCAGGGGCCATGTAACCACTGCAATCAGCAAAAGATTCACTTGATCCCACTTTTCCAAGCTCCCCATATAAATTTAACCTTTGAATGATATGATTAATATTGCTGAAGATGGTGAGAAAAATCACATGAGAACAAGAGATGAAAGGTGAAGAGCTACTCACTGAGTACCAGAAATCCTGAAGGTATTGATGTGGGTGTCTTCTCCAGGAAAGAGTCTTGCCAACCCAAAATCTGAAATTTTAGGATTCAACTGCTCGTCTAGCAAAATATTACTAGCTTTGATATCCCTGTGAATGATCCTTTCAGGGGCCTCTTCATGCAGGTACAGAAGACCTCTTGCAAGGCCAGTGACAATTCGAAAACGCGTTGACCAATCCAAAGACGACCGCTTCCTTTTATCTGCAAATTTCCAAAGTTTCAGCTATCAGTCTTAAAATTTTGCTGAGTACTAAAACATCTTGATTGGTAACATTCACAGCTAATGGAGAAAATAATCTTTTACCAAAAATAAAGTAGTCAAGGCTTTTGTTGTGCAGATACTCGTAAACCAGCATCTTCTCAGGACCTTCTACACAACAACCCAGCAAGGTAACCAAGTTCTTATGCTGGATCCTCAATAATAGCTTCACCTCATTAGTGAATTCTCTCAATCCTTGCCTTGACTCCAGAGAAAGCTTCTTCACAGCTATTTCTTGACCATTTGGCATTAAACCCTGCAAGTTTATAATGCAAACCTGAATAACAATTTCACACAAATTCCAAACAGCTCCCTGCATTCTTCCACACAACAAACAGAAGAAAAAGAGATAATCTAAGCAACGATTGCAGCAAATGACACTATCCAATCATGCAATGCGCTTGTATGCTGCGGAAATTTGTCATTCCCCTAATTCAAGCAAACTGCAGGGCTAACTTTGAAAGTTATTCCTCTTCAATCATTTACACCTAATCAAGCATAAACTAAACACTAAATGCCTCACTGACCGGGAACCGCGAAAATCGAAATTGCCAGGCAAAAAGAGATGAAATCTCGTGTTTTCATAGTTGCCAAGCAATTTGCATAATTAGGAGACAGCACCTTGTAGACGGGACCGAAGCCGCCATGGCCGAGCTGGTTGAGCTCGGAGAAGAAATTGGTGGCAATCTGCAGAGTGTGAAGCCCGAAGAAGAGATCACAACTGTCGACGCCACGGTCTGCTTCTTTCGCGGCAGCGGAGCCAGCGGCTCGGGTGCCCTTGAGCCTCTTCTTTAAGCAGGCACAGAGGTTCGCGAGGCAACCCATTAAGTACGGACAACTGCCAGGCGCCAATCACAAAAGTCTAGGCCCAGCTGCCTCCTCTTTCACTTGACCGCGCGGCGGAGACTGCAAACCAGAAAGTATGTGAGATAAAACAGTAGGTGGGGCTTAAATTTTCAATTGGCGTCCATTAAAGGGGTTTTTTTCATTGACTTTGCTTTAATAATCACTGTGGACATTAATGGCTTTTAGTAGCAGGTGACTCGCATAAGAGGTTCATCAATGTATTCACATTTACTCGTTCCAAAAGTCAAGATGTCAATTGTCAAACTATTTATTATTATTATTATTATATTACTATTTAATCATTAAAAAATGAAACAAATCAAACAGTCCAGTCAACTCCGTGTGTTAGTTTGTGTCAACTATGTCAACGCTCTTCAAAAAAGGCAGTAACCAACATATTTACTACACAAAGGCAACACTTGTCAGAAAGCAGGACCGGCCGCCAAGAAAACTGTCATAAAATCATCTAGATTGTTCTTATCTCTTTTCCATTTAAAAATAAATAAAAACTTTTAACTTCATTTGAATTTTAATCTATGCATGAACGGTTCAATGGATTCAATTTTACATTCAAAAGTTTTAATTTTGGCTTATTTTTAACTTCAATTCAATTGATTATTAAAATTTAATAGTATTTTGTTATTATAATTTTTGAAAATGAATCAAATAAATTTTATATTTTATTTTAAATTTAAATAATTTTTATAGTTATTTTTATGAAAATTTCAATTTTTAATAGTATTAAATTAAAAAATATATATTTTGACACCTAAAAAGTTTTAATTTTTTATAATAATAGCTTCAGTATTTTTTGTACACCAAAAATTTTAAATTGAGTATCTCAATTTTTAAATCTTCAGTAAGGTTTAAATTAAATTAAATTGAATCAAACTAAAGCTTTATATGTAAAATTAAATCAATTAAAACTTTAACATTTAAAATGAAATCTAGGCAAAGTTCGTGATTTCTTTTATATTTAAAATGATAATAATATAAAAAAATAATACTCATTATCCATATTATTAATAAAAACAACTATTTCACTTTTAATGAATTTTACAGATACTTAATTAAAATTAAAATTTATAATTTTGATCATACTTTTTCAATGTATGATGTGATTAATTTTTTTTTTTAGAATATGATTTTCAAGTTATTTAAAGGATAAGTTCATAAATGTTACATTTTAAACAATGATAATAATATAGGTTGTTTGAATTTGGATTCAAGTAGTTAATCTTAATTTAAAACGATATGCATTTGCTCACGATTTTAGATTAAGATATAAAAAAATTACATTTATTTGAGATTTATGTTTTTATTTATTGGATTCTCACTATGAGATTTTTATTTGTAATTTTCGTTATAATTTATGATTTTATATATATACATATTGTACATATGATTTTTACAAATAATTTTTCCTTTAATTTATATTTTATATATTTTTAAATCTAAATTCTGTTATATGAAAAGAGGACTAGTTTATAGTAATGAAAATCATATTGAAATGTTACCAACCTTACAGATAATATGGGCCCTATTGACACAACTATCTTTTACCCATTTAACCATTTCAGCAAATTATTAACCCAGTTGATTTCAATAAGAGAGAAAAGGCTTAGAAGACATAAAAGGCTTGAACATATATATAAAAGGCTTAGAAATGCACAAAAAAGGCTTTAAACCAAGTTTCAATAACCACGTCAATCGGACAACAAACACCATTTCGCATATTCTAGACTTCATTGATACAAAGATAAATATGTGCAGATTTACTGAGAAAATAATGAGAAAAAATGACAAAAGTAGATAAGGAAAAGCTTTTTGCCTGCACTGGATAAAGAAGAAAAGAACAGGCGTTGGTTAAGTGGCTTTTTGTTCAGTTTTACGTCGTGTAATAGTGGATTGATAGTGGGCAGCTTCATTGCTCATGCTCGTCTGGCACCCTCAACCAATAGCCGCCACATGGAGCACCTAGAACAACAAGCACAAAAAGAGTAAATCAAAAAGCAAAACGCCATCATATAACTTTAAATCCCTTATTGATTGAAACGATTTTGCTTTTGTTTGCACTCCAAAATCACAGCTCAAAAAAATGCAGTTTTGATTAATCAACCTCGTAGCCTCGTCGTTATAAACAAACCTAAAAAATAACCACCTAAAAAAGGGGTGTGTGTTATACCTATAACGAGTACAACAAGGCCACCAGTAATATGCAATCCGAGAAATTGACAAGTTTGTAGCTAAAACGAGATCTGAGCCAAAGGCCTCCATGGGGCAGATCTAAAAGGACACGACAAAAGACAAATCAAAGTCCAGGTTGTGGAACATGACTCCACTTGACCGTTGTGGATCTTAATGGCCCTCAACTCCATAGGACAGTTATGACTGTTGTGAAGATATTGTAGGTTAATGGCTTTCATAAATTGGGGATTAAGTTTATCTTAGGTACTATTCAGTCTTATCAGGCATTGTCCATTGAAAAATAATTCAAAGCACTTTTCAAGGTTCCTAAGGCAGTGACCATTATCTTAAGTGTTTCTAAGACCTGAATTTCTAGAAAATGTAAACTTTATTGATTGAAAATAAGTTTATGCATCATAAGAAAAAAAAAACAAAGAGAAGTTACAAAGTTAAAGGCCTAGGTCGGGCTATTATCTTAGTCACATCGAGAATAAATGATGCAGTTGGAGGCTAGCTTTTAGGAGCTACACGCGATGTCCCCTTAGTGAGCCTCTCAGGTACTTCCTCAAAATCATCCCACAAGACTTTCAAATCTTTAGAAAACACCAGTGAAGTTGTAGTTGGAGGAGCCAACTGCACCTGAGATAGATCCAAGTGGGGGTACTGGTCTTAGATCTCTTGAACTGTTTTTCTCCTAATAGGCTAGTAGAGCCTTGAGGCTTGCTCCCCAACCTTGTTTTTGTATGCAGTAGTTAATCGAAATTCATTTACCACATGAGATTGGATTCAAAATTTCAAAGTTGATTTTGAAAATTGAATTTTTAAAGTTTGACTCTTCAATTAGAAAGAGTTGCCTTTGATTAAGATTACTATCAAGATCAGGTCGAGTTGAAAATTATATGTTAATTCTACTTATACGTTTTCTGACATATGTTGTAATTATTGTTGTATCATCCAACGAAAAGGGACCTTTAATTTAATAACATCCCACCCAAGTGAAATCACAAAACTTAACTTTTCGTTCTTAGATACAACATGATATTTTTCTGAGTCGAAGAGCTCACCATATAGAACTAACAAGATAATATAGCACTAGTACTATGTCTAAAAGTTGCATGCAGAGCACTTAGCATCAGTACTAAGTTGTAATTATGTACTGTATCATAGTCAAGGCAACTTTATTCTAGAAAGGAAAAACATAATGCATAAGACTACTATTGGGGACTTTAGTATGAAGTTAACGAGTTAGGGCTGAGGCATTTTCCTCAAACTACCCAAGGAAAATAGACTCACTTTTGACTCTTGCTTTTCATGTATGAAGGTAAAAATTCATATTAGATGTTATTACCTTCTCTATCTCTTTCTCTGTTTACTGTCTTGCATTCATATGAAATAACATAGATATAAAACCATTTAGAAGCACGTGTCATTTTTTATAGATATTTAATGAGAAATAGTTCAGTAGATGTCCTAATAGTCTAAAATCTAGCATCATGCACATTTTTATCTAAAATTAAAGTCAAATTACAATCAAATAATAATAGAAGCTAATGTAAAAGTACAAAGAACAAAATTGAACTTCAATTAACTCTTCGTAACTTTAGCAAAATCAACATGAAAAAAAAAAAGCGTTAGTTAAAATAAAAGTTAGATTATCATAGTCTGTTTTAGGATGGTGGGGGCAGCAAACGTAGGGAGAGGGCTAGCAAGTGCAGGGGGTTCAATAGGTGGCTCAGTAGTCTAAAATCCAATCTCATGCACATTTTAGCTAAAATTAAAATCAAATTGTAGTCAAATAATAATCAAAGCTAATGTAAAAGTATAAAGAACAAAATTGAACTCCAATAAACTCTTCATATTTTACAAGGAAGGGCTGGTAGGTGTAAGAAGGAGGCTGGTAAGCATAGGAAGAAGGTTGGTAAGTGAAGGAAAAGGGTCAGCATGCATAAAAAAAGGGGTTAACTAGTTGGGAAAGGGGGCTAACAGGCAGGGTAAGGAGCAAAACACCTCAAATAGTACTACAATCAATTATGTAAGCTATATAATATGCAGCCCACTCTTTTTGTTCTCCTTTACTTATCTTGGTTTTCAATTTGATTGGCCTTTCTTTTATAGTATTCTCAAGAAAATAACTCAATTGATATACACACAAGTGATAGTCGTAGTGCCATACTTGGTTTCGGCAAATTAAATATACTTGAGCGAGCGCAATCTTAATTGGCCAACCATTTCATCAGGTATATCCTCAACATAGGCATATGGGTGCTATGAAATTTCCACTGAGATAATTAATAAAAGAAGTTTTTCAAATAGCATTCTCAACTGATTGATGGTTTAAAATGGTCTTCTGGCCCTTAATACATATTCAAACACATATAAAGATTGTAATATATGAAAGAAAATTCAAACTTGTTCATCCTCTAGTTATTTGGCTGCCAGTACATTTATTTTGCTCATAGTGTCCCACTATCTTTTTGCAATTATTTAGGACCTTTTACGAGAAGGAAAGATCGTGGAAATTCCTTATCCTTATGCAAGGAGAAATGATTAATAAACTTGAGAAGACATGCCAAAGTAAAAATGTGTATCAAAAAAGATATTATGATTCTTTAAAAAAGTCAATATATAAAAAGTCATAAATAAAAAAAAAGTGAAATATTGATATAATACCTGAAGTATTAAGTTGGTGCAGAGAATGTTTTTGACACCATCCTTTACTTTCCTAAAGCTACATGGAGATTAGCCAACATAGCTGATCCTCATGCAAATCTATCAATTCTTCATATAATTTTAAACAGTCTAATATACATAGCGGGTACCTCAAGTTTTGCAATTTGGATACTATAACACAACCTAACATAAATAAAAAATAATCCTTGACATATCTATCAATGTTAAGGCAATCATCCAGTACTGTCGCAAATGCTTTTAGTTTAGTCAACTTAAAATCTCCATTGGTACCGAATGGAGTAATACCTAGTAAATTATTACATACGTCTGTTAATCCTTTATTATATGAAATTATTGCTTCCTCATTAATGGGAAGTCCAGTCAAATAAAAAAATATTCTGTAATCTTAAGTATAATCTAGATTCTCCTACATGAAAAGAAGAATTATCTTTATCATACAAGTCACAAAGAAAAGTTAATAGTTCTAAATCTAATTGTAAAGAAGATATGTTAGAAACAAACTGGTATAGACTTGTGTTCTGCATTATTTTCTTGACTCTATTATCCAACTGGCAATTGTTGAGCAATTAAATGTGATCCAGTGGTTGCATAACACCCATATGCAAAAAGCACATAATAGAAAAAGTCAAAAAGTATGGCTCAAAAGAACACAAAAGAGGCTTTAAAACACACAGAAAAAACTTAAAAGACATAAAAGACTTGAACATACATATAAATTAATGATATCTGCTCACGGTCCACATGGATTTCTTTAATCTCATTCAAAATTTACCATACCCCCAAAATATCCACTTTATAGCCCTTGCCTAACTTTCTTGTAAATATTGTTTGTATATGCTACTATGAAATTATGAATTTTCCCTAAAATTCTCACTTAAGGAAGACCAGTTTACAGTAATGAAAACTATATTGAAATGTTACCAACCTTACAAATAATATGGGCCCTATTTCATGACTATCTTTTACCCATTTGTCCATTTCAACAAATTATTAACTCAATTGATTTCAACAAGAGAGAAAAGGCTTACAAGACATAAAATGCTTGAACGTACATATAAAAGGCTTAGAAGTGCACATAAAAGGCTTCAAACTAAGTTACAATCATCATGTCAAACAAACAACAAACACCATTCAACATAAAGTCATGCATAATTATAGCAAATGATTCAAAGAGAAAGTCCCAAAACATGAAAAAAAAAACAGACGATAACCATTTGCATATTGTGAAGATAAACGGCTAAAAAGAAATTTTTTATGCCAAAATGGAATAATATGCATGAATTTACTAAGAAAATAATGACAAAATTGACAAAAAAGAGAGAGAAAAAAGCTTTTTTTGTGCGCCAGATAAAGAGGAAAAGAACAGGTGTTGATTTAGTGGCTTTCAGATGGTATATCATGTAATAGCAGATTATGACGAGCAACTTCATTTCCTGTGCCCTTATGATAACCCTAACCAGTAGTTGCCATGTGGAACACCTAGGCGAACAAGCACCAAAAGAGTAAATCAAAAAGCAAAATACCACCATAGACTTAATATCATTTATTGACAGAAACAATATTGCTTTTGTTTGCACTTCATAGTCGTAGCTCAGAAAAGCGCAGTTTTGATTAATCGACTCGCAGCCCAGCAACTACAAACAAACTTTAAGGGTGGCCACCCGAAAGAGGGAACACGTTATACCTGCAATAAGTACAACAAGGCTGCCAGTAATGTGTAAGTCTATAACTAGAGTGAGATCCAATCTAGAAGCCTCCATGGGATAGATCTAAAAGGCCACGATAGAGGACAAATCGGAGTCTAGGTAGTGAGACATAACTCCACTAGACCATTATGGTTCTTAACGGCTCTTAACTCCGTAGGATAATTCTAACTGTTATCTTAAATGTTTCTGAAGACTTGAATTTTTAAAAAATGTAAACTTCATTGATTAGAAATAAGTTTGTGCATTATAAGAAAAAATAATAATGAGAAATTACAAAGTTAAAAGCCCAAGTCAGCCTATTGTCTCAGTCACATTAGAAATAGATGATGTATTTAGAGGCTAGCCTTTAGGAGCTACGCTTAATGTCCCCTTAACAAGCCTCTCGAGTACTTCCTCAAGATCATCCTATGAGACTTTTAAATCTTCAGAAAGCATAGGTGAAGCTGTACTTGGAAGAGCCACCTGCATCCAAGATATATCTAAGTAAAGATACCAATCTTGGATCTTCTATACTATTCTTCTCCTAATAAGCCAGCAAAACCTTACGGCCTACTCCTTGATCTCATTTTCTGCATGTAGTAGCAAATTCAAATTCATCTACCACATGACTTCGGTTTGAAATTGTAAAATTGATTTTGAAAATTAGATTTTTAAATTTTGACTTTTCAATTAGAATGAGTTATTCTTCGATTAGGATTGTTGCCAAGATCAGGTTGAGTTGAAAGTTATATGTTAATTATGCTCATAAGTCTTTTGACATATGCTATAATTATTACTGTATCATCCAACAAAAAGGAACCTTTAATTTGATAACAATGCCAACCAAGCGAAATCACAAAACTTAACTTTTTGTCTCTAAAAACAACATAATATTATTCTGAATCGAAAAACTGACCATGTAGAACCCATAAGATAGTGTAGCACCAGTACTATGCCTAAAAGTTGCATGCAGAGCACCTAGCACCAGTGCTAAGTTGTAATTATGTATTGTATCACAATCAGGGCAACTTTATTCTAGAAAAGAAAATGACAATGCATAAGACTATTAGGGATTCATCTGCAAAACTTTATTGTATAATGAGAAACTTCAAGCTTGAAAGACCCAGAATTATGAATCTAAAATGAATTCATACATGCGAAAAAAGTTCAAAATTAAAAAAGTCACTTTTTAAATTGAAATCAAGAAACAAAAAACAAAAAGAATTCTTGTTTTTGAGTGAAGAAGATGATTAGTGAGGACTGAGAGACTCTCCTCAAACTATCAAAGGAAAATAAACTCTCACTTGACTCTTGCTTTTAATGTATAAAAGATAAAAATCCATATTAGATGTTATTACCTTCTTTATCTCCTTCCTTGTTTACTATCTTATAGTCAGATGGAACAATATAATTATTAAGCCATTCAGGAGCATGTGTGATTTTTTGCTAAGGTTTAACGAGGGGTGATTTAGTGGCTGGCTCAGTAGTCTAAAATCCAGTGTTATACTCATTTTCAACTGAAATTAAGGTCAAATAATAATCGAAGCTAATGTAGTAGTGCAAAGAACAAAATTAAACTTCAATCAACTCTTTGTAGCTTTTGCAAAATCAACAAGAAAAAAGAAAAAGCATGAGCTAAAATTAAAGTTATATCACCATAGTCTACAGGAGCTAGCAAGCATAGAGAGGGGGCTAGTAGGTACAAAGGGTTTAGCTGAAATTAAAGTCAAATTATAGTCAAATAATAATTGAAGTTAATATAGAAGTGCAAAGAACAAAATTGAATTTCAATCAACCCATTGTAGCTTTTGCAAAAATCAACAATAAAAAAAAAGAAGTATGAGCTAAAATTAAAGTTAGGTTATTATAGTTTGCAAGGAAAGGGCTGGCAGGTGTAAGGAAAAGGCTTCTTCCATTGCATTCCTTAATGATCCATAAAAAAATTGTTTGGGACTCCTTTATAGCTAAGAAGTGCAAGTAAATTACTTAAGAGACAAGTGTTCTGTGGTTTATTGCTAATTGATGGACAATGAGATAGAAATATCATTATAAATCAAAGAGAAACTTAGTAAACTAATGAAGCATCGAGTTTTCTTATTAAGTTGGCTTCAATAATTTGAGCCCATTGTAGGCAAAATAGCCAAAAAAAAAAAAAAATCCAACAAACAGTCATTATATTAAACATTGGTGAATATTATATACTTTTTGGCAAAAAATTTAATGATTTAGCCTTAAATGTTTTTCAAAAATAAGCTTTTTAAACTATAACACATTAGGACTAATAGTAGAGGTCAACAATATTCACGTACCTCTTCAGTTTTCTTTTATGATATTATATCGACCTAAGAAATTCCAAAGTTGTAGCTCAAAGTTATACATTTGCAAATTCTTTTGGTTTCAAATTTTATCTATAGATATGGTTTCTTTTAACTTCTTATTTTGTCAATCAAAAATTAACTCTTAAATAATTAAACTAAAGAACTATAATAACCAATGAATGTGTGACAAACATAATCTCCTTTATAATTTAAAATTAAGAAGTCTTTTCTAGAATTTCATTTCTCTTAGGGTAGGTAATTATGGACTATGTCTTTGCTCATTAACTCTATTAGAAACCATATGGAGTAAGCATTTAGTGCTTTTATAGTATTTTCAGAGTTTGAGCATCATTTATGTCTAAAGAAAGTGATAAATGATCATGGCATATAGCAGATTGTTAAAACATGATGCACAAAAAATGATGGATTTATCATGCATTGTAAGCAATAATGTAACATGTTATTACTGCTATATTGCCTTTATAGTAACAGTATAATGCACACTGCATTTTCATGCTTCACTTCAACATATATTGCATGGCTTGACTTATGAAGTTATGCTGTAACACATTAAGCCTTGCACCCACCTCGTGTTTGTTTTTTGTTTTAGTATCTCTAGATCAAGCCCTTGCTCATCTTTTGCATAAGTTAGGTATATTCAATATTCTCCATTATTACCAATTTTATTTGTTCTAGTAATTCACTTTGGACACCTTTTAGAGCAGCCACATAGGTTTATACCTTCATGCAGCTTAGTTCACTAGCAACTACATTCTGTTTGCCTAGTTTGTGCTCCTATGTTATGTTGATATATAGTAGATTGTATTAACATGGACTAATTCACCCTCAATAAGCCTATCGAGTCTATCATACCGTCAATGGCAGAATCCATGCAACTCTGATGTGATGGCGCTAAGTGCGTCCACTTAGCCAGCCCTCTTTCACAGTCCATAAAAAAAGAAATGTAAAAGACAAGATAATGTAAAAGCCGAGCAAAGAAAATAAGTATTACAAGAACTCTTTCTCAATCTTTACTAAAGATAAGGGAACTCTTTACAAAAAAGGTCTCTCTAAGAGTACCCAATGCCTCTGGCTATACACACACTTAAGTCTTTGCTCCTCAATGCGTTTAAAAACGAACCCAAGCCTACTTTTTATACTAGTTAAGTAGTGTCCTACTCAATGGTCAATGCAAATCATCCACCATTAGTTTGAAAAGGCATATTTTGATGACATAAAAAGCAAATGATTTAAGTCTGAAAGCTTTTTAAACTATAACACATTAGGGCTAATAATAGAGGTTAATAATAATCATGCACCTTCCTTCGGTTTTTTCTATGATATTATATCAATCTAAGGAATTCCAAAGTTGTAGTTCAAAGTTATACATTTGAAAGTTCTTTATTTTCAAAATTTTATTTGTAGATATGACCTCTTTTAACTTATTATTCTGTCAGTCAAAAATTAACTCAAATAATTAAACTGGAGAACTATAATAGCCAATGAATGTGTGGCAAACTTACTCTCCTTTATAATTTAAGATTGAAAAGTTTTTCCTAAATTCCATTTCTCTCGAGACAAGTAATTATGGACTATATCTTTACCCAGTAGCTCCATTAGAAATCATATGTAAGTAAGCATTTGGTACTTTTATAGTATGTCCAAAGTTTGAGCATCATATATGTCTAAAGAAAGTGATAAGTAATCATGACAAATAGCATATTTTTAAAGAAGAATGATGAAGTATCGATTTAAAAGATTAATGAAGTATCGATTCAAAAAATTGAAGGATATAGAGCTTCCATTAGGAAGATTGAAAGAAACAGAGCTTAGATTAAAAAGGTTAGAGGCACCAGAGCTTCAATTATCAAGAATGAAGACTAGATTGAAAGATAGAAAAGAAACAAAAGGAATAAGCAGTCGGGAATCAAATTTAGTATTTGATTCATGAGAACGCAAATCTTCCCACGAAATTTACTTCATTAGGAATTTTGTCAAAATTTTAATAGAAATTCAATGAGGATTAAGAATTATTATATTTATATTTTTCATTAAAAAAATAAATTAAAAGTAAAATTTATGAAATCCTTTCCTTGGTAAAAAAATTAATTTTTAATTAAAATTTTACCATGACAATTTTTCATAAAAATTTGTCTATGTGGTAATGGTTGATAAAATTCTCAAAAATTACCATGAAAAACTTCCATGACAGTATGTAAACATTACCACAAAAATAATTTCATGAAAAATATTTAATATTATCGTGAAATTATTTTCAAGAAATTATTTTGTTATAATATAAAAATGTTACCACTAAATTATTTTCTTGGCTAGTTAAATTATTGCCATAAAATTATTTTCGTGGCAATGTCAAAGGATTGCCATGGATAGTATTTTGACCCTATTTCGTGGCAATTTGACAATATTTATTAAAAAATTAGTGTATGACATTTTTATTTAATTAAGATATTTAATTATTATTTTATTTTGTTTAATTAATATATATTGTAATACATCTTCAATTGAATAAATTAAATATACAATAAAAATTTTAATAAAAATATTTTTTATAAATTAATTAAATTAATAAATAAATATTTTCATAAATGAATTAAATTAATAAAACAACAAAAGCATATAAAAATTTTAGTAAAATAACAAATCATCATATTTATTATCAAAATACATAATATACTAAAATAAAATATTCAATCCATAAATCAAATGAAAATTAACCTAATTTAGTTTAATCATCCATCATTTTATTATCATCAATATCATCGTCATCGTCATCGTCGTCGTCATCATCATCACCATCACCATCACCATCGCTTATATCATATATTTTACAGTAATTTTTTTAAATAAAAATTAATCAAAAATATAAAATATATTATAAAATAATAAATATTAATCATCAATTAAAGTCGCTATAAAAAATAAAGGAAGATACGTAAAGAGACATACAGAATAATGCAAATTTCATGCTCTAGGAGTCCGATGGGGCCACTGTTCCTATTATATAATAGCTCCCCTGCACATGAGCTTTTCTATTTTAACACTTTTCTTTTCTTCCTTAGGTGATATTGCAGATTTGGTTCATCAAAGAGGTTCATAACATTTGCTCAAAAGGAGTTGAAAAGATCAAAATTAGGCAAAAAAATGTAATTGTAGCCCTCTTATAAGCCTATTTGAAAAAATGAAACAAAATTATCTATAATTTGAAATGTAAATAAAGACTTAAAAAAAAGTAATTAACTAATCTAGGAATAAGAGACTCAATCATACCCATTACTAGTCTAGAATTGGCATGCAACCACCCTTTCTTGGAAACTCAATACTTGGAGTTGATCTTGTTGAAACACATGCCAATATCTTCACCAAATCTTATGGAAAAATCAAATGTTTAATTTGTAAGATGAGGCAAAACTTTAAGTTTAAATTTTTAATTTTTTTATGAGAAAAAATCTGTTTCATATATTAGAATTAATAATAAAATTTTTTATTTTATGTTACTCAAAGTCACCACCTTTTTTTTTTTTTTTTTGAAACGTCCAATTTTGACAAGATTTACTTTCAAATGAATCAACAAAATGACTTTTATCACCTGGTATTGTTGCAAGACAAACATATATAAGAAAAGAAAATCCAGGGACTCATTCTTCCCATTGACATTTCTGCAAACAGGGCTGAAGCTGAAACTTCCAAGGAAAAGGTTTTTTAGTGTTTCTTTCTTTCTTTATATTTTCCGTTCAAAATATTGGATTTTATTTTGAATTATTTTTTAAAATAATATCAATAATACTTGTGTGAAGTAATAATATAGAGTATACATGTGAGATATTCTTAATTTTTCATGTTAACATATTAAATTTATTTTTTAATGTTTTATATTTTAAAATTATAAAAATTATTCCAAATATACATTTTAAAAAAAATTAAAATTCAAAATAAATAAAATTATAAAATGAAATAATTATAATACTATTATTATCAACAAAATTAATTGAAAAATATTTTCAAAAGATAGAGATAAAACCATCAGCATATGCAATTTTTGAGAAGTCTTTTTACTTCCTAAAATACGCAAAATGTTTTAAAAAATAAAAATAGAATCTTCACAATTAGGAGGGTAAGAAAAATGAAATTTGAAAATGTTTCAATTGTACCAAACTTTTTAGCATTTTATTATGATTCTCCAAAACAAAGGAAGCCCTTCCAAGGCAAAACAAGAAAAAGGAACGTATAATTATATCTTCCTGAGGCCGTACCACAAAGATAACAGCGTGCGGCCAAACGCTCCTACTTGATAGTGTATTTCCACATTTGCCCTGGTGACAAAGACAAATTACCTCCTCCTTTGCATCGTATCCTTCACCATTCCTCCCTGTACGCGAGCGGGAGCCGCCATTGAGGACCTTTCCGCAGGGTCTGTACAGCGGAGATTGGTTCCTCCGAAGCTCCCTGAACAATTGATCCGTGAAACATGCTGTTTGACTAGCGACGAAAGGAAAAGAAAGAAAGGACAGGAAAATTGTTGACAAGGAGAATGAGGTCTTCTTCGGCGGAAATTAACATCTCTGCGGTTGCCCCGAGGCTCGATGTGGATAATAGGATTTCTCTCCGTTTCTACTATAGGATCGCCAATAATATCCTCAGACAGGTTCGACCTACTAATTTTCCTCTTAAATGAATAATAATTCTAAATTGTGGTTTTTAGTTTGTGTAATTTACTTTGCAATTCTTTTTGGGAGTTCGATTTCTTTAATACTGCTGAAGTTGAACTGCCTGAGATTCGCGTACATGTGCTACAATTATAAGTTTTAGAGTAATCTTGATGTAGCTGACTGAAATATGGTGAAGTTTTAACGAGGATGGATGCGCCTACTTGTAAATTATGAGAATTATTAATGTAAGATGATGCTATTAGCTACCTTTGCTACTTTAGGTAGATTTTAATTGTTTCAGTGTACTGAGGCCAAATGCATAAAATTTTGTCTCCTCTATATCCTGCATTGAGAACCCTGAATTGTACTGAAATTACAGATTGTAGTTGAGGATCATGATGGCTTGTCTCATGTTGTTCAAAAGTTGTAGCACATAGATAATGTGATTGTTTTCCAATGGTTGATTTGGTTATTAGCTTATGTTAGTAGCTATTTTGTGGCAAGAACAATATAGGACCTTCTTACAGAAACCTTCAAATATCAAATTGAGGAGTTCTTTGAAGTAAGAAGTCGCTGTAATTAACAAGGCTGCTTTTGATGCCAGTTCTCTTAAGTTGTGTAATATTCTTTTGACACAAAGTGTTTGAGAACATGGAGGATGATTTCTGAATGTGGATTTTGTACAGCTCCATTTTGTTCTGTTGGAGCTATTGATAGATTAATGTTAGTCATGGGAAAATACTCATGGCAGTGGACTGATTAGTGTAAGCGCCCTGTGGATTCATGCAAGATATACTTCTTGACTACACTTACTCTCATTTTGCTGTTCTTATCATTAGCTCATTGAGAAATTTGGGCATGGGTGATAGTCAGATTCATATTCTTTCTTTGTTATAGAGTGACTTTGTAGATGGACTGTGCAAGAACTTCCATGTATTTTAAGCCATATCCTTGTCTCTTGTAGCATCTAATTTCATTTTCATGGTAGACTTATGAGCTTTGGACCTATATCTGTAGAAATGATCATTTGCAGTTGCCTCTTATGCATCTTAGATTTGCAGAATGCTTCTTTTTCCCTCATGTGTAGTCGATTCCTGGTGCTTCTAATTGTGTTTGCTTATGAAGTTATATTGCTCTTTCATATTTCTGGCTTTCAATATGTCGTTTAACTGCATGAAATTACCAAAAAATCATATCCTCTTTCTGGAGTAATTTTTGGTTGTAAATGATATCTCCCGCTTCTGAACATATTATAGGCTGATATATTTCGAAGAGAGAAGAATATAGTGGATCTCTATATCATGCTTCTGAGGTTTTCAAGGTGAGCAAAAGAGCATATAATTTAGCTAGACTGAATAATTTCTATGTGGAGGGTAGATATTATGTTTCAATATATTATGTTGTTTTTTCCTGGAATGGTTTCTGAAACCATCTGCTTTTCTTGTACTTCAGTTTGGTCCTTGAGACAATACCACATCATCGAGATTATAAGGCATCTTTGCAAAGCCAAAAAGATTTGAAAAAGGTAAGATCTTTTATTTTATAGTCTTTTCTATCTAATTCGTTCCCAGCTTCAGTGTTTGTGGTTCAACTTTATCTCAAACGTTTAAGCAGAAACTATTGGATGTCTTGAGTGAGCTGGAGAAATTGAAACCTGTGGTTCGACAGAGGAACATTCAATTAGAAATGAAGCAGACTTATCAAGCAAATATGCAGGGCCATCTTCATGAAAATGATTCTTTGGAATGGCACGCTGTGAAAAATGGAACTTTGGGTAACTATAATGGGACCAAGGTACAGTTGATGTTCATCCTGTTAGACAAATCTTTTTCAATTTTCCTCGATTGTGGTTGTTTAACTGTGCAATAGTGGTTGCAACCCTTTTTTTTTGTGTGTGTGTCATTTTGTTATGGATTTTGTAAGCGAGGAAGCAATAGGATGCTTATATAACTATCTTTGTCATTCTTGTTTGAAGCTTGTATGGTAATTTAAGCTCAAAAAAATAAAGTTTTTTTCCTTCCATTTGCTACTCTGTTTTAGCAGGCAATGACACCAGCTTCACATGAATTGAGTTACCAATTTCCGAGGAGTCAGAAACAAGGCTGGCCAGTTGAAGAGCAATTTCGCAGGATGTAAGTGTTGTTATCCTGAGGGTTCTTTATTCAGTAGTCCTTTGAGTTCAAAATGTAAAGTAGCATTATGGGGTGCAGACCTCCAAACAAAAGCAGGATAGAGTGGTTAATTCTAGCTTTTACTTTTGCCTCTATTTTAGAATCGTGTGCTATAAACATATTTACTTGTGTTTGAGCAGTACAACTTCTTTATGTGTTTGAATTTGAGTTGTGCTTATAGTATTGTACAAATTCTTTTCCCTTTATTCTGGACTTTTCTTTTCACAATTTCTTTTAACTTTATTCTGTCTTTTAAACTGAGCTACTTTTGCATCATATTAGTTTGAAGAATTTTCTGCTCAATATGAGGTAAACCTATTTAACCTTCTGCTGCTCTTATTGCATTAGTTTTTATGCAACGCTTCTGTTTCCTAAGATGCATCAGATCTGAGGGATACAATATTTAACTGATACTTCCAAATGGTGTGGATAATTGGAGAGTTGTTCATATAGGCCTTTGTCTCCCTTTGTGTGTGCAGAATGTGATTGTAATGATTCGTATGATGTGTTAGAAGACTTGACATTATAATATGGAACAATAATTTGTGGGTGCTTTTTTCACATATGGCATTCATGTTGCCATTTATACCTTTGATTGTTTTGTCTGTCTCTTGTAGGTCAGTAAATTTCTTGTTTCCAAAAGAGGAAACTCTTTCCAAACATTCTATTTTCGGTCCAAATGGGCTTTGTGGTCCACGGAAACCCCCCAAGAGTGACACAAGGGTATGATTGTATTGATCTCTTTCTTTTGGTTTTTGACACATAAAAGATGCTGATAATTTTTATCTAACGTAGGTCCAGTATCCAACCAATATAGATTTCACCACAGTGGAAATCCCAAGGTTAGCCTTCTAATCAGTTTTAGAAGTATATTTTCTGCCCTACCTGTCCATCTCGAAGTAATGTGGACAGCATATTAAGAAACTGTGTTGGTCAGCTCTGTATGATGGTTGAACAGAAAGTTAATCTGAGAGGAATTTCTTTCTCCATGATGTTTTTTTTTTTCACGTTTATTTTGTGTCTTTGAAAAGCTTCTTTGTGGATTCATTTCATTGGTGGTTTGCTTTGGGAAACAGTCTTCATCCATCCATTGATACTGGACCCGCAATTAAGAAAGATCAGAGCAACTCAGGATCTGAAGTATCAGGAGTGGAGGAAAGTCTAACCTTAATAGACGATAGGCAAAAGTGTCATGCTGAGGATCCTTGCTCCCTGATTTCCTTTGAAGAACCCGAAGCCCTTGTTCATACCAACATTATTAGACAACCTTCCCCTCCAGCTGTGCTTGCAGAAGTGCAAGATTTGATTCCAGCTATGTCTTCCCAAGTTGCCGAGGCTGAGTGTAGAATGGAGAATTCATCAACAGATGGTTTTGTTCATTCAGAATCTCCCCTGCAACTGCACATTGTAAGTATCTAACAACTTCATCTATGGTCATTGTAGTTTGTTTCTTTTGCAATTCACATTTTATCTCAGAAATGGCATTACTGTTACGCTCTTTTCAATCAATTGTCAAGTTTTGATTCACTATCCTGTCTGTAAGTTAGTCACAACTTTGATATAATTTGGGTTCTTTTGTCTCAACAATTTATTTACCTTGCAGTCAACCACAATGATGGAGAACTTCATGAAGCTTGCCAAGTCAAATACGGATAAAAATTTAGAAACTTGTGGTGTGCTTGCTGGTTCACTTGTAAGTGTTGATAAGACTGCTCTAATCGGGTAAGATAAAAAATCATCATGCCCCACTAACGATTCATATCTTAACTTCCTACAGGAGAACAGAAAATTTTTTGTTACGGCTCTCATTATTCCAAAACAGGAATCAACATCTGACACGGTATGGTGGTTTCTTCATCATGCATTGAGTAGATCTAATTAATGTCTCCATGGTACTTCGACTTCATCAACTGTTTCCTTAAACATTTGCTTTCTGATCAGTGTCAGACAACAAACGAAGAGGAAATATTCGAAGTGCAGGATAAACGATCTCTGTTTCCACTTGGATGGATTCATGTGAGTATCTAGAGCGGTAGAGGATATCTATTATCTCTTGACCTTTTGCTGAAGTAGCTTGGTGAAATGGCCTTCCCTCTTTACGTTTTGGTTTTATATTCTGGAAACCCTGAATTGCTTGTATGGTCCTCTTTGAATTCTACTCAACATTGATCAGTTCCATTTTCCCTTTTTCACTGTTAACCCTTGTTGTTGTTGCTAGTATGATCATCATACTTCAGGCTGCTCATTTTTTCTTTTGTTGCTACTCTAAATTTCTATAACTTTAAAGGCTTGTTTTTGGATTATAAATATACAGTTAGCGTACAAAAGAGATGGTCATTTCCTGGTCAGATGTCCCATCTTTATTTGTAGATGCAAGTAATGAATTATTATACCAGAGAAGTGGAAATATGCAATTTCAAAAAGCAAAATCTCATGGAATTATTATGCCTGTGGTCTCCATTAAACATGTCAAGATCTTCAGTTGCTTACTTGCCTTACTATTGTTGATATAAAGGAAACTGATGCAGCTTGTAGTTGAATGAGATGACATAGTTGTCACTTCTTCAGCCTTTCTTGTGATTGATGGCCATTCTGAATGACAAACCATTTAATGCACATTCTTCTGAAAAGTTCAGAACACAGATTTCTTATTGCGTGTATTGGTTTTTGCAAGTATAATCTTTATTTCATTATTCTCCATGGTTCAATTTCCAGACGCATCCTTCACAGTCTTGTTTCATGTCATCAGTTGATCTTCACACCCACTACTCATATCAGGTATTTGCCTGTATTTATTATTGTAAATGTTATTTGTTATTATGAAGATGCCTCCATAAATGAATCTTTAAATTCTTGTTGGTAATTTGATTCTAGTTGTTGATTCAGGCATAAGTGATGGCGGATAAATTTGTCACATCAGATATTACTTTCATTTAATGTTGCATTGGAAATTAATGAGTAAACAATATGTTGTGTGTTGTATTTAGTATCATACACCATGGAAGAAAATTGGAAGAAAAACGATTAAGGCGTGTATGCCTTTAATTATCCATCCAATATAATTTCCCCACTTCCTTTGGTGGAATTGAAGCAAGGTAGATGTCATCCTGGTCAACTTTTGGTCACTGTTAATATTCTGCCTATGACATGTGAAGAGAAACTGATTGGCTTGTTCTCATTGCCTAAACGGCTCTCTGGCGGGGGTGGGAATTCTTATTGGGTGGGTTTCCTGTCCATAGAAGAAGCTGACATGTATGTTTTATAATTTCTTTATGATTCTCACAAAATAAAATAAAATTTCTTCAGATTATGTTGCCGGAAGCTGTGGCAGTTGTCATGGCACCAAGAGATACTTCAAGGTAAGAAATTAAGCATCAATTTGATTATGTCTCGAAAATTTTGTGTCATATATGTTGAACCAAGTCTTAACCTTTCCGAATATTCACAGGTCCCATGGCATTTTCCGGTTGACAACCCCAGGTGGCATGTCGGTTATAAGACAATGCCAGCAACGGGGCTTTCATTCGCATAACCAACCTACAGATGGTGGACCGATTTACGCATCCTGTACAGATGTATATATGAATCCCAATCTGAAATTTGATGTCATTGATCTTCGATAATTGTGATCATTCTATTTGCAAGGGTACTGTTTTGCCATTGAAGTTGTTCATTTACCATGAATGTACAATTATTGTCTCTGACACTGTAGTTGCTCTTCAAAGTGTAAGCATGTCTGTGTAAGAAAAAGGGAAATTTTGCCAGCTGTCTGTACCTCATCTGTCTTCACTGAAATCAGTTGACCTCCATGTGGATTGGTTTCCCTGCATTTGAAATGAGTAGGGACTTTTTGTTTTGTCATACAGATGTCATACATAAAAGATGATTTTGAAGCTTGACTCCAAGTCAACATTATAGAAGAATTTGCAGCTCAAAGTATGCCTTTTTTTACATTGTCATTAGCAACTTGTTAATACTTGTAGTGCATTATTTTGCATGATAAAGTAATTACCAACCATCTCTCTGTTGTGGATGTACTCCCGATGAATGGGTTTCAGTTTATGCGTCTATCGGATTGATCGTTGATGCTGTGTTATGTTTGTTACGTGTTATCTTTGCAAGTTTGAGCAGGAGCTGATGGACAGGAATGCTTGTTTTTCAAGTGAGGCCACTCTTTTTCTGTGGCACATGTTTAAGCAATTCAGATAACTGTTTCAGGTTTCAGGCAGGTGAAAAGCAGGAGGTTCTAATGATGATGAGAGCAGCTGCCCAACTTAAAGAAGTAATGGAAGAGTTATCTAATTCTTTGAGGGCAAAAGAGAAAGCAAACCAGCATTTTCTCTTTCAATGTGTGCATGTATATCTCGAACTTTGCTACTTTTTTTTTCTTCACCTTTCATTTTTGGATACAACTTTAGTTGGTGGATGCTTTTGAAATGGGTTGGTTTCTTCAAATTCTCGCGGAGTTATCTTCTGGATCAGCATCTATCCTTGAAAGCAATGTTGGTCCCTCATCTGTTTTAGGAAGGAGACTTGGGAAATACTTCATGCGTCTCTCTTGCAAAAAGAGTGATGCTTTCCACTCTCTCACTCAAACAGAAGTCATCAATTAAATCGTGAGTTCACTTTCTTTCTTTCTGTTGCGCATTGCATCTCACCTCTTCCTTCACTAGTGGAACAAAACATCTTTAGATGTGCCACCCCCACATGAACAGCTCACAATCTCTGATGATGACGATGATGATGATATAGAATCAGAGATGGTATTTTTTAGCGTGTGGGTCCTACAAGAAGAATACACCAAATCCGCACCACTGGTCACACCAGGATCATCAGTGATAAGTCCTGCTCTGATTCTGACCCAAAAAAATAAATAAATAAATCCTTACCCGTTTTGCTTGCATCCTCTGTTATGTCCTTCCCTTACAATTTCTTACTGTAAGATACCACCAACTGGGTCCTCTCACAGTGAGTTTGGGTTGGGTCTCATATTGTGTCAAGGTTTCTGTTTTATTACCATTACTTTTGAATTCTTGATAAGAGGCAAACGATAGGACTAGTTTGTCAGAACGCTGAACATCAGGGGACGGCGTCCTGCTAGTAGATGGTAGGGTGGAGAGAGAGTTCACATGGGAAGTTCACAAATGCAGCAATATAACCAGGACGTAGTGATAGACTATAGAGCAATAAAAGTTGTCCATACATATGACTATGAGGTCCTTCTATCAAATCTGCTACTCCCAGGGGGCAACACCTATTCCTAGTTCTGTCTGGATTCCAAATTCATCAACCAGCCTGATTTCTTCCCTTCAACTTCACCAGATTTTATCCTGCCTGTGATTTTCACCCAGCTTGGAGATTACTTGTATTCCTTTTTTTTCCCCTTGAAAATTTCATCAGAGATCTCATTTTTAACAGCATGTTTGGTTGGTAGGAATACCAATTCTTTTCTTACTTTATTTCGTATGGAATTGTTTTTCTAATGTTTGGTTCATTTTTATCACAGAATTATAATTCCTTAAGGAATTTCTATTCCTTGAAAACTCGGAATAGCTATTCCGAATTGAACCATCGGAATTGTTATTCCATGAAAACAAGGAATTGCTATATTTTTCTATTCCCAACATACCCTTGATAAAATTTTTAAATTACTATATATATAAAATAACTTTATTTTTAAAAAATAATTTACTAAAAAATAAAAAATATTATTATTATCAAAATATTAATTACTATTAATATTAATTTTATAATATTAATATTTAAAAATAAAAAATAATTATTAACATATCATTTAGTTAATATTGTTTTTATAATAATAACATCTTTTTTATTTTTTAAATAATTTATCAAAAAGAAAAAAATATTACTTTTATTAAAATATTAATTAATTTTAATTTTATAATATTAATATTTAAAAATAAAAATAATTATTAATATACTATTTAGTTAATATTATTTTAATATAAATTAATTAAATTATAATTAATTTAGTTGAAGGGTATACTAATCTTTTAAACTTGTTTTAATTACTTTTCTAACTTATTTTTTGATGAACCAAACATATGAAAACGAATTCATACTCTATTCAATTCCAATAAACCAAACATAATAATGCTTATTCTTTTCTATTCTTTCTCTTTTCTATTCCCAAAGAATACATTTTCTATTCTTTCTCTATTCTATTCCATGAACCAAACATGTCATAAGAGAATTTTCATATTTAAATCAGTCCAATTATATTGTTTCTGTATAGCAATATTTACTTATAATTAAATGTTAAAATAATATTATTATCAATCAAAATCTAAACTTTAACTCAACAAAGATGAGTCCCTTAAACAAATTAAAGTTTCAAAATCATATATTCTATTCTCCACCATGTATTATCATATCAAACAACTAAAAAAAACAAAAAACAAAAAATGATTGACGTTGCCAGCTGAATGTCTCTAGAGTAGAGGAAATGGGCAGAGCGGACGGTCTCCATTTGTATAATCTATGGCCTTGAAGAGAAGATATGGATTGCATGTTGAAGAAAATAACTTTAAAATTAAGTTACCCAAGTTGCCAAATCTTTTATTTAAACAAATTAATAATTATGGTGTACCCAGTCCCAGTCAGGCAGCATATGTGTCAACCAAATTGAATTATAGTTATAAAAGGGTGCATCTGAGAATTTGCTCCTGTTAGGTTGTGGGTTACTTCAATTGATGCAACACGGTAGAGCTGAGTGTACTTGGGTGATGGAGGATGTCAAGTGTAGTAGACAATTATAGGGTAGGGTTTCTCCTATATTCATCACTTTGAACGCCTGATGTACTTTCAGTACAACATTATTGAGGGCACCCTCATTATTGTTCCCTTTTCAGCATTGGCATTATTAGTACATTATAACAAATTAGACTTGGTCAAAAGAGTGATGTGAGTTGATGCAAGTGTGTTTCATGTTGCTTAATTGGGTTATTCTTTTAGTCATCAAAATGGACATAAAATCTTAAGAGGGTGAGGAAGGAAGCTTATGAAGCTTTTTAAATGGAAGCCTCAATTTGATCCTTTAAAAAAAAAGGAGAGAGAGACAGAGAGCTTAAATTGCTAAATTAATTAATCTATTTTCGATATTGTTTGTAATACTCATTTTTCCATAATGTTGATTTAAATATTTGAAGGAAAAAGACATGTAAAGAAGAAAGAATCATTTGGGTGTGAAAATCAATTATGCAATCCGTATAATATTTAACAAGAGATAATTATTTTAAAAAATAATAAATTTATTTTAAATTTTATTCTTTAAACTTTTAATGATATATTTTATCTTTGAAAAATTATAATAAAAAATAAAATTTTAAATTAGTCATAGTGGATTTTTGATGATATTTTAAAGTTTTAATCGATATAAAATCTTGGATTGAGTGGAATCTTTTGACTCACTGTTTTTTTAAGTCCGATTTGATTTGATTTAAGTTGAATTGATCCTATTGTAAAGTTGATTTTCATAACATTGCTACTTGAACAGTGATAAAAACTAAGGTTGACTGATCTATACATTTTGAGGATAATCCTACCTTTGTCTTATATGAACCCTACGCCACATATCACCGTCACATTAAATTGGGCATTCTTATTATTTCTATTATTGTCTATAACACTGTGGTGTTTTTGTTGTTTATGATGCATGATAGCAGCCCTACACCATGCAAAATAATGCCTTCATCCATAGGACACTTCCTCTTTAAATCCCATTTTTAATAATGCAAATGACCAATAGTAAAATATTTTTCTTTCTTTTAAAAAGAAAAAAGAACAACAAGACATATAGATACCATAGCTTAAAGCTTAAGGGAAAGACAAAAATGCATGTCAAAAGTTGCTATGTCATGGATGCACGATAGTGCTATGCGCCCACATAGGTCAAAAATTAAGATAAAAGATCTTAATTTTTTAAAAAAATATTTTAAAATTTTTTAAAGTGATCAATAATATTTACAATCTAATGGAGATGAAAATAATAATACCATCATCATTCCTGATATGATAAATGGATAAAATTTTAATATTTAAATAAAAGAGGTTGAATGAATTGTTGAAATTAGACATGGGTTACGTGCCAAAATTTAAGTTTTTTAATATTAATTAATGTATTTATCAAAGTAGGACAATAAGATTATGTTAGTGGTTGGGATGGTTGGTCCAAAAGTCAATTATATGGTGAGAGGGTTAAAGCCTTATTTTCTATGGTATAGGAGAAGAGTGCTTTGCCTTCATGATAATGTACTCCCAAGTCTCTAAATCAATGTTGCATTTACAGTGACACATCACCTCTTCTGTCATTTCTTGTCTTCACTCATCAGTCCATTATTAAACACCCACCAATGTTTCTTTCTTTTTTTTTTCTTTGTCTCACATTGCAAGTTTTTTTTTTTCTTTTTAAGAAGGAAAATTAGAATCTTCTTAAAGAAAATTAATTAATTTCTCCTTTCTTTCAGTGTTTGCTCTGTTTTTCTTTGCCTCTGAATCAAGGTAAGTATTGAAGGTTTCTCAAGTTAACCTCTCTCTCTCTCTCGCTGTGTCTCAATGATTTTAGTACTTCCATGTTCTCTGATTCCTTGCAGGATCTCTGGTTTCCAGAAGACCTGTAATATTTTTCTCCAAAAGCCTTTGGCTTGATTAGCTTATATGTATTATAGATTTCTGCCCACGTTTTGTTTCTTAGCTCTCTTGCCTACTTTAACTTACTGTTAGAACCTTTTCTGTCTTGTTTCTTACTAAACCCATACAACTTTCCTCTGCTTAGTCTGCAGAAAAACGAGAACATTCTCTCCTCTGATCACAGAGCTGTCTTAGAATCAGTCACCTGCACATCTTCAGAAAATCTGCTCTACCCTTTTGTCCTCTCTACTCTTCGAAGTCTATGTATTTTTCTCTGTAGTCTGTACCCATCATCTTTGACTTGATTTTCCAAACCATTAATCATCTTAATGATCGTATTAATAAGCCCTTTGTAATTGAAGCTCTGTATCATGTTATGCTCACATTCTTGAACTGCTTTCCTTCTTCTGTCTTTGCTGGTTGAGTAAGTGACGAACATTGGTGAGCACTATGTGCTCGGAGACAAGTCCCCGGAATTCATTTTCCAGTGATCTTGGCCCGGAAGATGGGACACCGGCAGGCCACGATGAGTCCCGGAGGGACATATCGCTCTTGGACTCAAGTTCTGATTTTGAGTTCATCGTTTGCAGCGGCTTACAGCAGGAGTCTTGTTCAGCAGATGAGCTTTTTGCCAATGGCATGATCCGTCCAGTTCAAGTACTTCAAAAGAGATCACTTGTTTCTCCCAAACAGGCTCCGAAATCTGGGCTGCCATCTCTTGTTTCCGTTCCTCCTCTCCCTAGTCCATATTCAACAGAGAATTCAGCCAAAGAAAGAGAGAAAGCCATGGCGATCATCCCGTCTGATACGGAGGAGAAGCCTCAGGCCAAGTCATTTTGGAGTTTCAAGAGAAGTTCGAGTCTCAACTGTGATATCAAGAAGAGTCTGACTTGCTCCTTTCCTCTATTGTCCCGTAGCAATTCTACAGGTTCAGTCCCAATCCCGAAAAGGGCAATGCTGAAGGATGCTCACAAGCAAAAACAGGCAACGATTTCAATGGCAAAGTCATCATCATCATCATCTTCTTCTCGTTACAATATGTACCAGTTACCACAAAAGCCTCCTCTGAAAAAAAACATTCATGGAGGTAGCTACAACAATGGCGTTCGAATTAGTCCTGTCTTGAATGTACCCCCTCCTTACATCTCCAAAGGAACAGCAAAGCTCTTCGGTTTTGGTTCCTTTTTACGCAACGGGAAAGACAAGAAGAAGCTGAAGAAATCACTGTAATTCACTCTCTTTCATCAACCCAGAAACTATCTGATTTATCCATGACTTAGATACCCATGTTCTTCAATTACATGATCATGTTGAACATATTGAAAGCTAGCAATGGAGGAAATGTTATTAAGCTTAGCGAATCTTGATGTCCTAATTGCTTATCGAATCTAAAAATATTAGGGCAAGAAGAAGAGGAAATAGAGGAATCCAGGATAGGACCTTAGAATGTTCATGCATCTAAAAGATGTGACAAGCTTAGGGAACATGAAAACAGGTAGCCCTTCTTTCATGGCTTGTCTGAATTCAATTTCTCTTTGATTGGATGGATTCTTTTTTTTTCATTGTTTATCCAAAAGCAGCTTTTGGAATTTGTTTAGGGCAATGTACATAAAAAGTTTTAGATTTGTTGTTTCTTTATGAAAGATGCCTGTGGTTTAGGTAACCCTTTGTTCCTTATTGCAAGATTAAGACAAAACAACCATTCCAGCAGGCTGGATTTGCCAAAAACAAATCTATTATGAATTGCCTTATCTTGCTGACTACTCTGTTGTTTGTATTATCACCCCATGCTTATCTAGCAAAAATAAAAAGTACATTTTCATAATTTATTATATTTAATAAAAAATTATTTATTTATTTTATTAAATTATCATTACGTTTTTTTTTTTAAATACTCGGCATAGATAAAATCAGTAAAGAATTTTCATATTCGTTGTTGATATTTCTTTGATAGGGTTATTCCCTTTAGGGTTTAGACTGGCTGCTAAAAGACACTTTCTTAGTTTGGTTTTTATCAATTTCGTCCGACAGTGATTTCTCAACTAAATCTGGGTTTCATCTGTCACAATCAGTTTCCCTGAATCACCCAGAAGAAATAAGAGAAGCAAAACCATATTTCCATCAAGCAACTGCAAGATTTAGTAGAATTAAATTGGCTACATGTAGCGCAAGTTAGCCTTCACCAACCACATTGTAAATTAGATATGCCGGTATGAGAATATATTCTGCTTAATTATTTGTTTCTGCTGAATTACATTCTTCCAATCTGGAATTATGGTTATCTGCCTGGTTGCCTCCAGTTTCCTCGGCATTGCAGTATCCAATCCATCACTGTAGTAATTAACATTCATTGGAGATGTGCAGGACTGATGTAAAGGCACATGGAGACATTAGGCCTGGAATTCAACCCCATGAAAATTATGTTCCAGTGAGACAAAAATCAGTGGGTGTACTAATCTGTCATCATATATATATGTACGATTTTTGATTAAATCGATAATATTTCATAAAACCCTAATAATTTTATCCATGGTTGATTTTAAGCATTGACCATAACATAAAGATATAACCTAATCGTTTTACAAAGTAGTTGATGTATTAAATGAAGCCATAAGTGTTTATAAGACAATTTGCAAACAAAAGTCAACAGATTGGATTGTTTCCTGAAATTCTCATCTATTGAATATTGAACTAATGGTTTTGATTACTATGACAGGCCAACAAACCATGAGGACCAAGTCCGGAAATCTCACCAGGGATTTAACATGAGCAGAAGTTAAACATTTTGATGAATGAAGAAGGCAGTTCTGGTAACAAAATGCAATCTGTTGCTCTGTTAAATTATAATTATAAGTGTTTAGTTCATGGTTTTCTCAGAAATCTTCTGGGTTTGGAGGAAACTGTAAGTCTTCCTGGCAATGATGGCGCATAACACAATTAATTACAGAAGTAGAAGACTTTATGGGTCTATTGTAGCTCTTCCAGAAGAATTTTGGGAGGTCTAACAGTTTCGTACTTTAAAAATGATACTGAAATAAACAATAACCCGGCATTTATGGCTTTGTTTCATAATTTTCTGTCCAGTTCTTGGCTTCAGGCAATGATCAAAGGTCACATAATAATTCATTTCAGCAGCTCTTGACCCAAGCGTCCTTCTCTAAACAAATATGAGCACAGAGGAGGAACCTGGTCTTTCATTTTGGGAAGAGACTCTTCGACCTAGTTGGCAAACTTAGATGTGGTTTAAGGCACGTAGTGATGAGTTTAAGCCAACTTCTAGCTAATTTACATATGGGGCATAATTCAAATTACAATGCAACTTATTTCATCTATTCAATTAAGCAACAGGCACCAATTCTTGCCAAGTCCTAAGCTGCATTTGCTTAAAGTATACGAGCTTTGATTGCCCGTATCAGAGCATCTCTTCTTTACTGATTGATGCTAAGTTGCTCCTGGCTGAGAAGTATGGAGTAGTGTTTCTGTGTTGGTTGACTATGAGAGAATGAGATGGCAAAACCTCAAAGAATTTGAATTGCAGATCAAATGTCCACCGTGGACAGCCGTATCTCACAGCTGCAGAGTACAGAAATTTCTGATGCCCAAAATGGTTTTGCTTTCAAATGCTTACGATGCGACCCGAACGTTTACGAAAATTCTGGCAAGAATTGAACTTCAGCAATCAAATGAACATATCCTGATAATCATTGTAAAGTTTGAAATTTAAGGATCCAGATTTGCAGCTTATGACAGGAGCATGAGGATGACAGAGGCATCTTTACCTGCAGCCAATTGAGGATAAGACACATAGCATCACCACCAGAGTAGTACATCCACCAAGTTAGCTGCCAAACTATGGAGTGCATGACTCCAATTAGCCTGTACAAAGAATTTCCAGGACTAATTACAGAATCAGATAACTAGGATACTGACATCGGTATAGATCAGTAGTAGCACATGTTGTCATGGACCACCAGATGTTTCTTATGCAGCGCAAGAGGAAACTCGTGTGTCTATCTCCTCTCTAGCCTTGGCCCGAGCACACAGAATAGCAACACATACTCAACAAAACTTCCAGGCAGATCACCAGAAACTGAAGATCAATACATGATTACTGCTTTTAAGAGTTTTCATTGAGCTCATCTCTTTTTCTTCCTCCTTTGGCTACAATACAGAACAGCTAAACATGCCTGACAAATGAAATCAAACAACAAAGAAATAGATGGGTACCAACTCTTCTCCTTTCTTCACTTGAGCAATGGCATTAATGCCTTTTTTAGGTTCCAATGCATCCTGTTGGGCTCTGAATTCTTAAACCATACTCTAGACAGTATGCCATCAAGCTAAGAAAGCATGGATGAAAATGTGTTCATGTGCAGTAGACATCTCCTACATATTTCTCCTAGATTTGTCCAAATGTGCGTCTGATCATTATCCCACAGTCTCAACCAAACATGAAAGCATTTCACTCAATAAGATCGAGTTAGAGCTAGATGTTTTTTGCCCTCTCTTTCAGGCCTGCTCTTGAAAGAACCCAGCAAAAGTATCTAGAGCAGAGAAGCTAAAGCAATCTGGTGACTGCAGGCTGGTAGCTGGGTTCTTGTCCCAACTGCTGACGTGGAAAACAAAAGACATGTATCCATATATGCATTTTCTTCTTAGATTTTAGAATCAGGCAGCTCTTAAGAGAAAAGAAAAATTACACTCGTCCATGTTTCACAAAGTAACAAAATAGTGCCACAAGCTGCAATTGCAAAACCTCGAGTAACAAAGAGAACTTCTGAGATTAAGGTTCCAGATCTACCATCAGTACACTTTGAGAAAGAGATCCAACTAACTTGTATACTTGAACTCATGTTATTTACAGTCATACCGTTGCCCATGCCCACCCTATCCAGCATAGAAGAAGAAAAAAGTAAAAGTAAAAGAAAAGAGAAAAGACATCATTATAAATCAAGAAGTTCATGCTTATAAACATGGAAAAACATCTCCCAGAAAAGTTTCCCTGATATATAATCAAAGAATTAGGATTTGCACATGACCCGTGTTCCAAGGATTTATACATATAGACAGTCAAAATACAAGAGCATTCTCATCCACCAAAATCCTAATTATCTTGGGTGAATTTGAGAGCATAGATAAATGTTGTTTTTGAAAAAAAGGGTATGATGACTTTGAGAACATCAATAAAACGAAGGATGAAACAAGCATATCAAAGTCACCAGACTCACTCCATTAGGAGAAGCAGGAATTCTGGAATCCATTTCGCTGGCTTCCAACTAATATGAAGGTATGTCAATACCCCATATATTTCAGACAATATTCTGTTTCCCATTGACAAGCAGTCAGCGAGGAGAATATCTGAAACACTGAGGAAACTCGCTCTGGCTTCATCTCAAACCCTGCAGAACCATCATAATTAGCATTCATAATCTATATAATGACCTAAAGATCCAAGGAAAAAAAACTAGTACAAAGACTAATGAATAACCTGAACTGAAGCCAATTTAGAGAATTACATAGGCAATTGACAGCCCATTCATGATTCAGGGATATCAGGAACTTTATATGAATCTGGTGTAACTTCTGTCAACCATAATCCCGGCAAAAGTGACTGCAAATTTTCAAAAGAAGAGAAAAATCAAATATCCTCAAAGCACATTCCAAGTATAAGAGAAGTCAGAAAAAAGAAACCGAATTATACACCTCTATGGGGAAAACACAGAAAGAAACTCCAACCCCTCCCTCTTCACCCCCAACCCCCCCCCCCCTTCAACCTAGCAAAGAGGATTGAAGAGAAAGCAGTGGGGAAGAAATATTCTACTTCTTATTCAAGAGAGAGATGAACTTCAACTAGCCTAAGTTTGTTTATCAAGACTCCAGGATGCTAAAATTTTTTCCCTTTCCCGCCTTTACTTACACCAAACAAAACATGAATAACTAAAAAGAAAATGCAAAGAACAGGTGTCCTTACATTCAATTGTTTCTGCATGATCTTAGGCCTCTTCTTAGGCCTTTTGGGGGGCCTTTTTCCGGTCATCGCCACAAAATCTTCCTCAATTTCCTCTTTCCGTAGAGGAAGCGAAAACTTCACTTTCTCATTCTTCTCACTATTTCCTTTCACCATCACAGTTACACTCTCATTTCGCCCTGGAGAATCAAGGTTCTTTCCTTCTCTCGGGTCATTACATGCTGCTCTTCTCGTCCTCAAATTCCACGGTCTAACTGGAACATTTTCGTCTCTTCCTTCTTCTCCTCCAAGATACGAAATTTTCACTTTCTTCGCCGCCAATCTTAGATCAAAAGCGACCTTCCGCTCATCTGCTTGAATGTTGGCATCACTTTCTTTGTGGATATTGAATCTGGAACTCGCTTGCGAGTTCTGGGAGGTGCCAAGATTAATGGGTCTGGATTGGAATCCATCCGCAACGGAACGATCAGGAGACAAAGAAGAAGATTGTTGAAGCTTGACGCACCTGAGGAATCTCTGATGACCCCATTTCAAGCATGGCAAAGTGAAGTTGTGGAGTCGTTTTGATCTATCAGGTGATGACATTGGCATCGGTAAGCTCCTCCACTTCCTCTCTTCACGATTCCTTGATACAGCTATCCCCGTTTCTATAGATTTTCCATCTCAATGCACTTCATCTATAAAGTCTCTGCTTCTCTTTGCATATCATGTGAAAACTCTTCGTTGTGAGAATTTTACTCCGTTCTTCCTCGTTTGGTGGAAGGATATATAACAAAAAAGAAAATTTGAATTTTTGAGATGAGAAACATATACACGGAAGAGAAGTCAGTTGATGGGTATGAAACTCATCGGCAAATTGTCGAAATGATTGAGAGAGAGAGGTTTTTAACGTTCATGTTTGGACTTTAGTAGGTCTCTTTCCAAATATGGATTGGTTTGGACCCGGTTTGTTATCGGGTTCAATTTTCGGGCCAACTTTTATATTTATCATGTCTCATCAAAAACGGGTTGGTCCATCAACTCGATTTAGCTTTGCTTCTAAAATACAATTCATTTCTAAATATTTATAAAATTTAAATTATTAAATCAGTTAATACAATAAGTCACAAAATTTTCAAATGATTCACAAACTTAAATTTTCCATAATAAATCTTCAAACACTTTTAGTACATATTTTTAAATATATTTTTTTAGTTAAATATAAATCTTTTTTTAAAAAAAAAGTCAAAAGATTGTTACTTGCTTTTAGCATATATTTTTAAATAAATAACCATTATTTTCAACGTAATGTATAAATATTTTCCCTAATTATTTAAAGTGAGAATCATATTTTACAAATACAAGAACTCGTTAATACCATGTTTCATAAGAAAAATATTGAACTCTTTTTAAGGAGAAGGAAAAAGATATGGATAACAATTTTTTTTGTTTTATTTTTTATACAAATGCATTTTTAACATAAAAAAGAAAAAAAAAACTAATGGGTTCAAGAAAAAAGTGAGGATATAGGAATTATCTTGATTTGAATTGTATCTAAATATTATCAATTTTAGAGATGTTATTATAATAAAATTTGGATAAATATAGAAATGAATATAAATTAAACTATCTTTTGAATTTAAATCTGGATGTATCAATTAGATCAATTGTATATTTGATTTTTTAATTTAATTTAAGTTTTATAATTTTAAAAAATTAAAATAATTTTTATTAAAATATTTCAAAAATAAGTGAAATAAACCCAATATTTCATTTTGAATCCATTCTTTTAATTTATGAGCTATTTTTTTTGAAATTTTTTAACTTTTTATAATTAAAAATTTTAAAATAGTATATTCAATATCTAAAATATTTTATAATTACAACTTGAATTTTTTTTACATGGATGACAATTTTCAAGTCAAAATTTGTTGTATAACATCTCTACAATCTAGATTTTACCAAAATGAAAAAAAAAAGTTTAATCAAAATTTATTTGTACAATATCCCACATGGACAACAAATACACAATTAATTCAATGGATATTTTAAAATAAAAGGCAATTAATTATAGTTTAGAGGTTTTTTTATATATATTTATCTTAAACATTTTATAATTTTAAAACAAGTTTACAATTTTACAAAGAATCAATTTTTTATATATTTTTTGTTAGAAATATTTTTCAGAAATTTAAAAATTAAAACTATTTATCGTTAATAATAAATTTTCAGTTGCTAATATATCCACTCAATTTAGGGAACAACATAGTTCTATCTTGATTAAAAAGACAAAAATACAATTTTAAGCAATAAAAATTTTGATTTATATTCAAGCAATAATTAAATTGATATATCATATTTCTTTAGTTTGTGGTACATAATTATTATGAAAAGCTTTAAACTTACCATCAAGCAGAATTAATAGTAAAAGCAAAACTTCAGCTTCACCCATGGCATCGATGAATAATTAAATGTTTCACATCCAACGTAATACAGTGTCAATAGACATACATGTTTTTATTTTTCCCTTTTTTAGTCACGCCGCTTTTCTGTCTGTCTGCCTGGTGTACAGAAATGTGATATCAATAATCTCAATCCTTCAGCCCACCCAACTAAAGCTTTGTCTGGTAGCAAAGGGAAAGATGATCAAAACGTTTTGGAAATAATATATAAATGAGGTAGAAAACAAAATGCTTAATTCTTTCCATATGTATTATTGATCCAAAAAACAAAGAAAAAAAGGAAAAAGAAAAAGACACACACACACACATATATATTACATTTCTGTAAATCTTTCTTTCAAAACCAAGCAACCCAGAAAAACAAAAGTTCTTCAATCTTTGCCTTCTCTCCCCTCTGATTTTTCTAAATTTACTCACCTACCCAGACCTATGACTACATGGTCAGCCAAACTTGAAATTTTGGTGCGGAAAATGATACTGGTAAGGCCATCAGGCCAGTGATACTGTCACCAAGTTAAAAAGGACAATTCTGTATTCGGTCATATCATTCTCACTAAGTTTAAGGACAATTCTATATTCAGCCATAGTATAGACAGGCATTTCTTTCCAGTGTAAAGAAGTGAAAAATGGCAAAACTTTTGTACAGTCAAAAAAATCTATAAATCCTATGTTTATCTCTCTGCTCATAGATGAATCTCACCATAACATTCTGATCTTCAAAGGACTTCTCTCAGATCAACATGCTTGAGTAGGTAAACACATGCAATGATAACCAATCACCGAGTCCAGGGGAGTAACAAATTGGCTGTACAAATTATTTACCAACCAGTGTACATTAAGTGGAAATCGAAGCCTCCATCATTCTGATGTGGAACCACCGGGAACTGTTTTCTCACTCCGGATCACCCGGGTGTTATAAGATCCACAGAATCCACACTTATGATATAACCAGTGGAATCCTGAAGTTCCCTTCTGATCACAGTCATTGCAGAGTATGTCCTGAAAAGGTACAGAAAAGTTAGACCACTTTTGGAAAATAACAGGGACGAGATCCTGGTCATTATGGAAACAATAGCAGCATTCAAGGATTTGCTATTCACTAAGCCTGACTAGTGTTTACTCATATGTGCATGGTTTGTACACTCACCTAAAAGATACATAGTACTGTCATCTACCCAGGAAAAGATATTATTAAGAGCAAAGATTTTTGAACCTGTCTAACTCAAGCGAGTTTGTTCAAACAACAACAAATACAGCATAATAGATTCAAAATGCTAGGTGAACCTTTTTCCCCACACTGATCAAATCATTAGAAAGCCATTTACCTGTAGTGCCCTTGGCATGGACAAATGGACTCATATGAACTCATTTAACAGCACCAACAAATAAAAATATAGATACATGCAAGGTCATAATGTAATTCTAAAAGTATAAATCTCAAATTTTTCACACAATTACTTATTATCCCTGCGTATGAAAATCTAGAGGTTTATCTTTTTCTTGAAATTTTTTCTCAAGAAGGAAAAAAAAACACCTTATGTATCAATTTATGAATATTGAAGTACCAGACAAAGGTAAGTGAAAGAGTTGGGGAGGATAGAGGCAAAAGTACCTGAGAACCACCCCTATAATCCTCTGGAAGCTCCTCAGCAGCCAACAAAGCATCAAGCATACCAAAATAGACCTGAAGAGGAAAGGAAGAATTGTAGACTGTCAGATCAAAGTTCATCTATACTTTCAAATTACACTGCAAAGCAGTGCAGAAGAATTCAAAATTAACTCGGTAATAGAACCATCTCTACCTTACATTAATCATCTTGGAAACTTACAGACATTCCACTGGCTTGTTTGATCCAAATGACTTTTTATCTTTTCTTACACCTATTGTCTTTTATGCACTAAGGATATAATTAGCTCTCCAAAAATTTTGGAAGGATTATTCAGATATAGTCATAACTCTATTACACGTCCAAGGGAAAACACTATAAGTAGCACAGAAGCACATCAAAGGAGTCCAATCCATGGTAAATTCATAAATAGTAAAATATTCAAAAGAAATGAAACATATATACATAAAAATACTTAATAGGTAATAGTCATACACATAACTAAAATGAAGAAAATTGGCCTTACCGCCATATCTCCTAAGGATTTGGAACAAATTGGACAGGTATAGTGACTGCAAGTGTAGGCCTAACAGACCATAAAAAGATTAGGTTAGAGAAAACCACTCTACTAACATCCCAACCTAGAAGAAAGGGTGCGAGAAATTTTTTTTTTTAAAAAATACTGGCAACAGAAGTTTCAGCAAATTAGAGACCTGAAAACAAGCTGAATGCATATAATGACCACAAGGTAGAGCTCTGACTGCAGCGCTTGATGTGAACAAAAAATCACAGCAGATCGGACAGTTTGTCTCTAAGCTTTTCTCTAGGCACTTGTGGTTCACTAACTTCATTCCCAGGCAACAATTGCATGTCATGCAATGAAAATAGTCAATGCCAAGACCACTCCCAACACGGCACAAATTGCAAAATGGACAATGATATACATCCCTGCAGTGGTAAAAAGTTACATTTCAAAAGGAGTCAGTCAAGTCTCAACAAACAAACATATGTACAAAAAGAAAATGAAAGTGAAAAATTCCAGAACATATTTAAGCACCATAATGTTTTTTCTTTTCAAACCATAATTATGCAAGTTGCTTTTGGGTTGAACCCCCACTCTGATTACTAGCTTTCTAGGAAAAAAATTTGTCCATTACTTCACATGCTATTAGGGTACTGACATATTTGTGAACAGAATCTCCTTTAGTTTTGTTTATCACCCAGAAAGATGAAAGAGTGTAAAAGATGTCGTGTAACGCAATGAGGGAAAGAGAAGAACCATCATGAGTCATCAGTTACATCTTAAATTTACTACTTTGTCTTTTCACATGCTAACACACAGAATCGCTTTTAAATCTAAAATTGGATCTCGTCAGTGAAAGAGTAACATAATTTTTCTTTTTTGTCAGACAAGAAATACGAAATCAAAGAGACCACACACAAGTTCAATTTGGAGAAGCTGTCCTCAATGGAAGTTAAATCTCTTTTCTGTTTTCTTTTAAAGAACAAACAGGTAGTAGCATTTCTCATGCTTTGAACTTGGAAGGTTTAATACTTACTATCCTTATGTATAAAACTTACATACCTTTCATCATCAAAAAATTTGCATATGTTGCAATAATACTTTGCCATTGAAAATCCATTGCACGAAGGTGTTGTGCAGCTCTGCCCAATGGGCTGAATTTTGAGGCAGCGCATGCACATCATTTCTAACGTTGCTTTTCTGCAATGATTTAATCACAACATCAGATGCATGGAAGCCAAACATTATGTATAAGAAATAAGCTACAAAATTACCTATCCATCGAATGATCGCTCACTTTGTCATGGCAAAATCTACAGGTGAACAACTTGCCACAGCAAGCAGCAAGAAGTTTGCAGTTTCGTTTATAATGTTCACACCCAAACACTTGCTTTTCCACATCTCGAAAGGAGGGAGAGCAACCCATTGCATCTTCACCATTTGAAGTATCGCCTGCTGTAGCTTGGGGTAACTTTTGCTGAGCAGCAATCCAGCGACTAAAACAAACCATTACTAATCAATTGTTTAATACTCATGGGCAGGAAAGTAAGAGTATTTTCACTGTTGCCTGCACCCCACCTGTCTGCTCCTCCCCTCTCCCCCCCTCCCCCCCGCCAAAACAAAAAAAAAAAAAAAAAAGGGAAAGAAAAGCATGTATATGTATATCGCACACGATTAGACATAACTGACACAGATAATAGCAGACAAAACCAACCTAGTCATTAGATTTTGAACAAGATATGCTTTCCTCCTTGGATCAAGAGTTGGGTCCCGATAAACCTTTCGGATCTCAGACTCAAGCTCATTTTGATTCATACGAAAAATATCTTTCCATCCAGGCTTAAACATCTGATCACTTTGGTCCATGCTTTGTTGAAAATCATTATCTAAAACAGAATCATGTTGAAATAAGTTACAAGACACCCCTAGCAAGATAAGATATGCAGTCAACATCAAATGAAATAGACGTTACGAATAAAAATAATGACAATTTATTCATACATATGATTTTATATAAAGCATAACTTATCCAAGTAAACATAGAATTGCAAAGTAATCCATTGCAGCACACAAAAGGAAAGCAAACACATACCCCTCTGGGAACTGCTAGGTTCTGATGTTTCAGTCTGCAAAGATGATTCTTGAGGTCCTTTCAAACATTCATTGAGCCACTCATTGAACATTGTGTTTTTGGTTGCCTGCTTCCATGCATCCATCATCTTATTTTGCTCATCTAGAGGGAGGGCAGAAGTCACCCATGGTAACATAGATTGGAGCACTTCAGCACCCATGGTCCCTATTATTCGACCCACTAATTTGTCTTGCTCCTCAATGGAAAAATGTTTTCCAAACAATGGCCACAACTCAAGTTCTTCTCTAAAAATATGGTGATCTAGAGTGACTTTTACAGATTTACACATCCCTTGAAGCTTTGTAGCTAGCTCATTGTACTTCTTTATACAGTCATCATGGAGAACGGAAGAGGATTCACAGCTGTTTTCAGTTAGATCCCCAATTGTATAGCCCTTTGGTAAGCTTTCGTGAAGGAGTGACAATTCAGAAAGAACACTAGAAATGTCTTCGAATAACTTTTCCTCCTGCTTATGGTCCAGTGTGTATGAGTGACTCACATTATGAAGTGCCTCTTTTGATTCCAATGCTGGAAAAACAATATCATCCTCAGAATTACTATGAGCTCTGTAGAAGCCCCAGAGCAAACGAAATCGTCCAATAAATTGTCTAAGGAATGTCTCATCACAGTTATTGAGCTTTCCAGATTCAACATCAAGATACTCTAAATCTTTGCTTATAGCCTTATGGACTTTAAAGATAGTATCAATTGGTCGTCCGGCATACCCAATATCAGAAGAGTTATCTGTTTCCCAGCTGAAAAGACTGGAGTTGAGAGAGGGGGCAGAGGAGCCGAAAGATGGGGACCGTAGAGATTTAGCCACTGAGAGAGAACTAAATCCCAAATTATTACTGCTTACTCCCAAACCTGGAACACAGCAAGACCTATCATTTCGAAATGATTTATGAGCATTTAAGGTTTCTGAGGAATTGGGTGCATTGCTGTTTTTGCATGACTCAGAGATACTTCGTTTAACTGGCCTCTCAACTTCAGTTCCACAAATTGATGTGGAGTTGTCTTTTGAATATGATGCAGAAGAGCATGTACCACACGATTGGACATGGTTTTCTTCAATATCAGTGAACCTTTGAACAGTGCAGCAACCATTTGCATTAGAAGACAAGCATATATCCTGATTACGACCTTTGCATGCCCAACCAGAAAAAAGTGTTACTAGAGCAGTGTCCTTTGCTGGAGCTGAAGCAAAGAAAACAAACTTATGACATTAGCAGGCATAACAGAAAATTAGTTGAAAATAATTTCCTGCTCAACAAGTAACTATAGAGGGAAAGAACCTGCTAATTGCATGTTTCTAAGGAAACACCTGGCTTCATCTTCCGTCAATGATCCCACCAACCAAGGCAAGACACGCTCAATCAATCTCAAGGGCATTACGCACAAGCTTTGATATAAAATTTTGCGCTGTCGTTTGAAGCTAAAGTGCTTTCGGGCAAGTGGAAGGACCTAGAAATGCAAGGAGTTTAGCAGATAACTTTCAAAGTCGAAGAAGATGCAGCAGACCACAAAATTCTAGTTGTGCAGTGTCGATAAAAGCATAGATATGCGAAAAGCATTTATAAACCCAATAAGTGAATGGGGGCTAGATCATATCAGGTTCATCATCTTAAAAGTTCCCCTGCATTATCAGACCACCTAACTTCCCTGAGGGTTTGTCTGAATCCGGCTTGACTAGCAATGTTTACAAGAAATATGCTGCATAACTTCACACTAGCAACTAGACATCCCACAGACAAGGAGATTACTGAATTTACAAGGAAAACTCACCTGAATTTCCTCATTGTGGAAGTGTCTTTGTATAGTTTCCATTATTTGATCCGCATGTGAGCATAACTTTGAATAAAATTCAGCAGCTGAATTAGAACTAGCTCCTGCATTCTGTATACTTTCAATCAAACATCTGAACTCATTAAATTGATTTTCTTCTTCAGCATGCTCCTGGGAAAAAGAGAATTCTCCACCTACTGCAGGGAAAAGGACCTTATCCTCAGCAATACTGCAGAGAAAAGGAGATAAGCTACAGATAAGAAGAGAGGGTAAAATTCTATCCATCATTGATTGTTAGTCTTCCAAAACAAACTACTTCTACAATTGGAACAAAAGAATGTGGGGAACCAATGCAGCACCTGATATTACATCTTGAAAATGGTGATAGAAGTATTATTGACAATGAATAACAGAGAGAGCCTTCCTTCTAAATTAATAGCCATAGCATTAGAATAAAGGTTGATTCTGCCAAAAATTCTCGAACTCAGCAAAAGTACTTCGTTTCTTCCTTTTATTATCAAGGTTCAAAATCTTTTTGTAATTTGTTTCTTTTCTACCCCTTCCATTTTCTATGCTTGGGGGGCCGTGACAGATTCCGAGCACAGAGACTCCTTAATTTGTTCCTCCTGCAGTCTGATTTTCTATGATGCACTATAATCTTCGAAACACAAACAACAGCTCTACAGCCACACTAAATCAAAGTTTTGAGGGTAAAGAGTATGTAGATTGAATTAAAAGGGGAAAAAAAACAGTAGTCAAAAGAAAATAAAGAAGAAGCTTGATTTTCAAATACTTCATAGGAAAAGAGCAAGATAGAGATACCTGTGAAAGATGCAAATTTCAGCAAGGAATTGCAATCGCTCATCAAAGGCAGCTAAATTAGAAAAATCTCCAGCAAGTTGAATCCTCCTGGCTTCTTCAGCTATCTCATGCAATTCCTTTTTAATAGCATTATGCCAAAGCAATATTTCATCAATTGGATGCATCCTACAAGTATCATAGACATCACTAGCTGGCTCCAAATGCTTCCTTTTTCCAATCTTGGATGGCTCACAAACACACTGCACTTCATCTGTTTGCTGAGTTAAGATGCTAGAAGTGGAACATAGAAAACATAACTGTTGAGGATCATCTAAATGATTGGTAACCATATCAGGCCCATTTCTCCTTTCCATCCAGGTGAAAATAACCTTCAGTAACCAAGAGCTGTAATCAGCTACATGCATTTGGATAAACTTCAAATGAATTTAAAGGCCTGAATGATAATTAAAAACCTTGCCTGCTGGAGAAGCTTTTCATCTGGGACTACCTTGCTTAAGCACTTCCACATCTCCTCATATTCATTGGGTGAAATAGAGGATGAAAGCCATGGAAAGAACTCTGCCATCATATTCACAGGAATGCTGCACAAAAATTGCCAGACTAGATATGCCTGCTCTTCAAGTGAGAAATTCTCAACAAGCAAGGGATACACCTGACATGATTAATGAGAAAAGAATTTAACTTTTGATATATTCCTATTTTAACTAAAAACAAAATGATTCCAGCTCCAACATTTAATGTTTATGGCAAAATACCACACATGTATCTCAAATTGATTATTCACCCATTAACTACTAACAAATAATGTTTGATTTTGTGTAAACACACATAGTGTTACCTTGACCTACATCACCTCGCAAATATTGTCTACCAGGTGTGAGAAGTCCAGATCTTATATACTGCTTGGTGGAGTGGTTTCTAGGTGATGTGAGATTTGGAAAATTGAACCACATGTTGTCATGATTTCTCCCAAATTTGACGCACCACATCTTGACCCACATCACGTTGCATATATTTTTTTCATTTTAGAATTGTCCCTATGATACAAACCCTTTATGGCTTTAAAATGCCTCTGCATAGTTCGGGGTCAAAGTCTATATATTGACTGAGAGTGCTTTCTAGGTAAAATGGGATTTGGGAGCTCAAACCTTCTGGTTAATTGTATAGTTTGAAGTGCAAGAGTTAAATGTTTGTGGGTTAAAATGAAGAAAGGCTGGGCCCAAGAACCTGATCCCAGCATCCAGATTGATGAATTAAAGAATTAAAGAGAGAAAAGGACCTCTCATTTACATTGATCCATCACCAGTAGCTCAGGTGATGAAAGGGATAAGGAGGGCTGGAAGTCCAAATTTCACTTAGCATAAAGGACTACGCATGTGTGTTTGCTTGGGTTATGAATTGAGTCACCATCTATGTTGATCAGGCATATAGATTAGTAGCATGCAACACTTGGCATGCAAGGAGATCCAAATAAATTCGAAATGAATGCAGAAGTAAACAAGACAAATAACAATTAATTGATAAAATAAAGAAACTTGCCTTCTCTTCTTTTATATTGTTTGTTTTTTTTTTTTCCTTTCTCTTTGTTGTTTAGAGATCAACCCACTGTAGCAATGACTATTATTAACCCTAACAACCAGATAAGGATGCAAAAGACCATGCCATACAAAATATACCTGCACCTCTTCTTTTGCCATGTGCTGGGTAAGCGATGTCTGAAGGGCTCCTGTACAGGATGCTAACTCCCTAGGGAAACTTTCATCATTTTTCTTGCAAGAATTTAGCAAGTCAAATAGGTGATCAAAAAGATTATTTTCACCCTCATGTTCTAGAGAGTATGTCCGTGCTACATTCTTCACACGTATATCAAGAGCTGGAAAGATAACCTGCATTTCAAGGTGTAATGCTGTTACAACTTCGGGATACAGTTGAAATGATGAAGATGGAAAATTTTTTTGTAAAATTAAAGCAATGCTTCTACACATCAGGGTAGAAATGACAAATATTATAGGCGCATTACGACTTTGATATTGGTTTACATGGACCATCTCAAGAGTTGACAAGAGTTTCCCAAAGTCACATCTCTCAAAAATACCAAGTAGCAGATACTAGAATATAACTATATTTATATAAACCAAGCAAACAAGGATAAACTGGTATGCATTCCGTCAATTATATGTTTATGTATGTATATGTTGACAACCTAAGCCACATTCCATTATTTCTCAACAAAAAGTCCTCGTTATGCACAATTATATTTACACTAACATTACTCAGTAAATATTTAAACACAACTAGATTGGTGAAGGTTGACAGAAAATCACAAGGCTACTTTGAAAATATGAAAACAAGTTAAACCTACTCAAGAAAACATGAAAACAAGTTAAACCTAGGAGCCTGTGCCAATAATCTCCGGAGGTGACTTCACCACCCAATAAGAAGATGACAGTGTCCCGAACCTGGACCTCCTAAATCAAACACTAGAGGGCCCTTGCCCATGATTTCATCAAAGAACAAAAAAAGAAAAACCAGATAGGAAAAAGTCACATACAGTAGCCTCTCCCTGATTTTGAGATGTCTAATCAAATATGTTCATTCTACTGCCCCAAAAAGTAACTATAGTTTTGAGGAATAATGTTAGTGAATATTCAAGTAATAAGTGTTTAAATTCACAATCCCAAAACATTAACTTGCATGTTTCCTTGATAAACATGAAAAAAAAAAAAATCTTTTCTTCCCCATCTTTCTTTGCTTTTATCCCCTTTCTGGCAGGAACGGATGCCAAGACAAACATATCAGCAGAGAAAGAAATAAAGTTAAACAAATAATGATACAACATACGGAAAATAGATAGGAAAAAAATAGAACCACATACTTTGTGGATGGATTAAAGCTTAACAGCCAAATTCTTTTTCTCCTAGTAGAACTTTGATCTTCTAAATAGCCTAGCTTGTGTTCAGAAAAACCACAGATCAGCATTCCAGTTACCAGTAGGAAAAAATCAAAATCAAGTGGTTCATATTAATCACTACACATATTACTGCAAACTGTGGAATACACTGCAATGTTCACTAACAATTCGCACCATCACAGGCAACAAGCAAGCCCAAAATTCCAGCATGCAATAAAGGTATTCTATTTCATGCTCAAAAATTGAAGGATGAGAAGGACAAATGAAACCGAGATTCCATAACAGCAGCTAGAACATCAAACAATTTTCCAGTTCCAAAAACTCAAACCTTCCTCACTTGTCTCTGAGCAACCAAATAAAGCATTGTTTGATCACCACAAAATCATAAACGCACCACAATTTAAGGCACAAAAAGCAAATCAATCCAAAAACGTCAGATGTAAATAAATACTCATGAGTCATGACCATCTACAGAGACACATATATGTACAAAATGCATATACTTAGGTACCTCGTCTTCGGCATTTGAGTGTTGTTTATAAACCGATCTCAAGAAACGGTAGCGCTCAAGCAGGGAACGGATATCAACCGGGTGGCCAGTAGCGAAAGCCATAGCCAAGCGCTGAAGCACGTCGAGCTCATTGCGCACAGCTTTGTGGAAGAACAAAAAAATTACAATCGGAGACTTGTCCTCGGAGCTCTCCAAGGAGCCTCCAAACAACGAGGTAGAGGAATTAACCGAATTCGGCAAAACCACCAATCGTCCTCCCGCGCTCCCATCTCCAGCCTGCAGCTCCGGCAGCGACGTCGCCATTTCCACAACCTCCTGGCTCAACAACTCGCCTGAACTTCCTGGAACTCTCTATGTCCTTGTAGTTTCTTCTTGCTCAAGTTTCTTCTTCTGTAGCTCTCTGGTCTTCGCCGTTTGGTTCTTCAGTCTGTAGGACTCTTTTATCTCGTTCCCACGTACGGCCTTTTGGATGTCGTTGAACAGAGAAGTAAAAGAAAGGAGCCACTAGTCTCAGTTTAATAGGCCGATGACTGGGTCCTGGGACAGAACGTGAGGAACTTGGGTGGGGCTTACAGGCCAGTTGGTTGCCACGTTGGAGGGGCATGTAAGCAGCAGGTGATAGCAAAGCGGCACGTGACATGGTGTAGCGTGGCACGCGAGGACAGGCGTACTTGGTGGCAGTGCCTAAGAGAGAGAGAAAGACCAGGTGGGATGAAGACAAACGAGCCATTTGACAAAGACGCAAAGGTGGATAAGGTTTAAACAGAGACGCCGTTTTTACTTTTATGACCCACAGGAAAAAAAAAAGTGAGGAAAAAAGAAAATGACGAAAAGATTTGGGGTAAATACGTAAATAAAAGTAAGATAGTTGATTAGTATTACTTTTGTTTCTGGTCCTTGTTGCTGACGGATTTTATAATAAAAATGAATTCTTCTACCGTTTTGACACAATCTTTTCTTTAAAGTTAATTAATATGTTAATTCACATTATTTAAAAGTCAATGCAGTAGTCAGCATACAAATTAATTTTTGTGTATTTAAAAATAAATCTAGAATTATAAATATTTTATTATAAAAATATCTCAAACACAAATAATAATATAAAATGTAACCCTAGATGAAAAAACGAAAACAGATTTGCCTATCAAACGATTGGGGAAAATATAAACCCACGCTATACAAGACATGAAATAATTTAAATGCCATACAACATATTAATGGTCCGATTACAGTATTGAAATATTTTTTTATTGCATTTTCTTGTGAATATTTTAAAAAATTACTTCTCATGTTATAAATTAATATCATTTTCGTGAACAACTTCGATTTGTTATACATTTGTTTATAAATTGTATTTTGACTTATAATTTATAGCAACATATTATATATATATTTATTTTATGGTAATATTTATGCTTATTATATATAAATGAAAACATACAAATTAATCTATAATATTAATTTTTATATAATAAATATAAACTTTGAAAATCAACATTCTTGGTCTCACTTTTCGGATCCGTATATCAAGGCCCGCGGACATGGTTTTTGACAAAAATTTATTCTAATATTAAAACACCTAGTTGCATAATGTAATTTGTTAATTATTAATCTCCCTTGTGAATTGTTTATATACTTAGTACTGTGACTTAATAAAATCTATTTTTTACAGAAAATCATAATCGTATGATATGATCAAGAAAACAGTAAATTTCTTTTAAATAATAATTTAATATCGGACCGACGAAAAAGATCCATCGAACCTAAATGTCATATTCAAGGGTTAATTAAGAAAATTGACTAAGAATGAGAGGCATTAAGGTTTTATAGGTAGTGGTTGGTGGTCTTAATGAGACACATGAAATATGTGCACGGAGTGTGCCGTGGACTTGCGAGCAGCAGACCAGCCCATGCCTTCACGAGCCTAGCACCACGCCCTGGACTGGACAACACATTCCCTCTGTGTCACCTTAATTAATTGCTTTAAGTCATAATCAATTCTAGAATCCGCTAGAAATATTACTTTGGGTAGTGAAATCTGGAATAGGGAGTTTGAAATTTTCTTTTTAAGGGGGAGATTAGTTGGAGTAAGATTTAGTAATATCCAATCTTTAATAATATTTAAAATAATATAAAATAAGGGCACTTAGAGATGTGATCTGTGTAAAGTGAAAGATCTATTACTTTTAAAAAGTTCAATTATTTATTTAGGTTAAATATATAAAATTATAAAAAAAATACGAAAAAATTGAATGATAACTAACCATAATGTATCTGAGATTAATAATAAAAAAATAATTAATGCTAAAGAAATTTGTTGAAGATAAAAACAAACATGTATGTCGCATCCACGTGCCAATGATGGAAGTAGGCGCTCTTAAGAATCCTTAAGTAGATTTGTTGTCCATTTAGTAAGCAATAATAAACAAAATATGTTTTTAACTTATAGTTTATAGTCAAAATTATTATAAGTATTAGTTTGATGTAGGACTTTCATTTTTTGTTCAATGCAATTTCAATAAGCATGTAAAACTTTAGACGAGTTTGCAACTCTTAAGGCTTAATTTTAATTACTCCATAATTTGAAATAAATTAATACATCAAAAGCAAATTAGATATCAATTTATCAAAGATCTAAAGAGATTTTATCATTGAGGTTAAGTTAATCACATTTAAAAATCATATTAATCACACTTAAAAATAAAAATAATACTTCTAATCGATCTATAATTCTAAAATCTATAAAGACATATCATATGATCCTCTCGAGTTAAGTTATTCTCTCTTAAAACATTATATTGATTTAATTTTCGGAAGTTTCATTTACATTACACGTCTTTTATAATTCAAGTTTAAAAACTCAAGCGATAACTCAACATTTGGCATAGTTTGTGAGAAACACGATAATAAATCATGGCTCCCAAAAAAATAATACATCTTAATGAGGTCGCACAAGAAGGAATCCTTAATTTGTAAACCCCTACCCAAGAGTTAACCAAGATATGCTCCAAGGCGATAAAAGTAAGACTAAAACAAAAACAAAGTCCATTATAGGATCACCTGACCTTAGAACAATAACTTAAACAATAATGGCAGCTTTTCATGTAGTCATTAAACAACAACAAGTCATTAAGTAGCTCAAGGTTCACTTATGCCATCCTTATAACAATGAAGAATAGAACAAATCCTTTACACACTAGTCATTTTATGGATTGAACACTCAATGAAGACAAACTTCACTTGCTTAATGAACAACAACCCTCACCACTGCCTCAAACCCAAGGCTATGCTGACATTCTACCCTTACCTTAAAAAACTTGAGGAATCCTTGCTCAAAACTCATTTAAGGGAGAACTCCCTAAATTCATTAAATTCCTTAGTCCTTATGTTAGTCAAATACATTCGTCTACACCAACAAAACTAAGTAATTGAAATACAAGACCAAAGAGCTCCTTCGCATCCATGTTATTCCTTAATCCTCACATTGGTCAAACACATTCATTCGGACTAACAGAACTAAATGATGGTAATATAAAATTAACGAGTGCTCTTTACCATCTGCATAATTCCTTCATCCTCATGTTGGTTAAACACATTTGATTGGACCAACAAAACTAAGTGATCATAATACAAGATCAAGGAGAGTTCTTGGCCACTCATATAATTTCTTAGTCCTCACGTTGGTCAAACAAAATCGTCTACACCAACATAACTAAGTTATGACACCGAGGTTTAACCTAAGCATAACCACAAGCTCGATAATGCAATTTGGCCTTGGCCAATAAGCCTAGTTTGTTATCAAGGCTTAGCGTAGGCATCACCATAAGCCTGACTATGGCATGTGGTGTTGATCAACTAGCCTAGCTGATCACTAAGGTCTAATAAGGATATAACTACAAATCCTACTTATAGGGTTTGGCCTTACCTTCTTAGCATAGCTGATTATCAACTACCATGTCAAGCAAATAAAACTCAGTTGACTTACTTGGCTAGAACAAAAGGACCTTAAGAAATTGGATTGACCCTCACCTAGCTTGAAATTGGCTTGAATCCCCACCTAACCTGTTGAGTTGGTCGACTAAGGATCTAAATCATTTTAGGAGGATATATGATCTGGGCTTATCTATCTTTGGTCACTTGATCTAACCCAGATAAGTATGTAAACTTAGGACAGGAGCCCAATTCATAAGACTTAACTTAGCCACTATACAATGCAAAACAAACTAAAACACATAGACTAGGATAAACCTTGACCTACTAGAGACTTTGGGAGACTCCATCACCTAGGTTAAGTAAATCACACCTAAGAGCCACATCAATACATTTGGAAATAAAGACATTGTTTCTCACCAACTTTTAACCCTAGACCTGTAAAAGTATAAGGTATGATCCTCTTGAACAAAGCTATTATCTCTTAAGGCATCTTTAATGATATATCAAATCACTATTTTGATGTTAAATTACTTTTAATAAAACATTATATTACTTATCCTTAGAACATTATTTTAGTGTTGTAAATAGTACAACATCATATTTGATGATGCGCTACTCACAACACTAAATCTTTTTTAATTATTTTTTATTTTTATTATAACTAAATAATTAAATATATAAATTATATTATTATGAAAAATTATATTATTAAACATATTTCATTGAGAGTTTTAAAATAGCATCAATATTCAATATATTGTAAATATTATTTAATATTATTTAATTATTATTATAAAATATTTTTAAAAAAATATTAATTACATAAATTTGAAATAATACATTAGAATTGAAAAAAATTTGATATTATAATATTTCTAAATAATACTCTTTTAATACGAAATGATATTGATTTTGATATTTAAAATTGAAGATGTTCTTAAAATACTATGCTAACTCGATCATTAAAAGTTTTCTCCATCTCATAGGTCTGGAATTCAAACCCAAAAAGTTGGGCCAGGGTCGACCTAATATTTTAGTAAAAAACCTAAATTTATAATTAAAATCAAATTAGAAAAGAAATAACTTTTTTATTAAAATTCATGTATAATTAATATATATAAAAAAGTGATATTATCTTAATATATAAGATGTTAAAGATATTATTTATTTTAAAATAATTTATACAACATAAACTTTAAAACTCATATAAAAAAATCAATATTTTGGATTCATTCTTAGATGGAATAATTCTTAAATCATCTCACATTATTAATATAATCGTAACTTTGGTGATAGTGACAATACGGTACCAAAAGAATCATTTTTTTTTAAAACATGCAACTATTTTATAGGCAGAAAATGTCCTTATAGTATTGGTCGACGTCTTATCTTGTTCTAAAGTTAATGTCTTTATGTGCATTAGGATAAAATTACAAAATGTTAGACATTTATAATTTTTTTTATTAATAGCCTTTTAAACTTTGCCCAAAAGGGCACCTACTCAAAATTAATGCAACACATACTTTCATCTTCCACTTTTCTGGGAGATGCTCCATCCACAGTCATATTGTCACACCTTTATAAGTTGATGTGTTAACTTCATCTTTTCTTTATACCTTTCAATTTTCCATCTCATTTTCTTTCGGTCTTTTTTTAGTTTTAAATTTTACTTTTTAAAATAAATAAAAAAATCTAATATACACTTTTATTGTTGATATTAATTTATGTACCAAGAATTGCAGCATTATCAATTCATGAATATCCACTCAAAATTGTATAAGTTAATCGGTATTAAAGCATTATAATGTTAATTCTTGTATTAGGGATTACAATGTTATTTTCGTTTCTAATAAAGTCCGCTTACATAGATTTTGACCTTTGCTTAACGTCATCATAATATATAATATAAAAATACGAACAAAACCAAACCTTCAATAAAATGAAGGCCGACAAGAGTCATAATAAGGAATTATTGTTGGTTGATGCAAAACAAACACAAGGAGTTCACCAACTTTGTCTATATATGTATGGGCATTATTGCAGGCTTTCAAATGTATCAAAGTTGAGAAAATAAAAATGGCAGTCAGATATTATATTTATAAAATTAATTCATGCATTTAAATATAATAATTATTGCCTAAGTATACATATATAGTAGAGTGCTCAAGTTCTCCAAGGCTAAAAGTTTGCATAGTGGGATTTGTTGGCATGACACCAAATAAATTCATTCTGTCTAAAAAATTTAACAGTATTTTAACAATCACAATTGAATTCGACTTGTTTTAGTTTTTTTTAATAATAAATTGAGTTATTGTTGTATAAAACTTTAGATTTATTTTTATATATTAAATATTTACATTTTTGATTTAAATATATTTTTAATATTTATAAATTCAAAATTATTTCATATTATAATAATAGTTAAAATAAATAAAACAGATAAATTTTTACGTGATTTTATTTTGTAATTTACATCTATGAGACCACGCTCAAGTATAATAATCTATTATGTAGATAAAATCACTTATAAAAACTACTTGATTTTTATATAGTTAAAATTTTTTCTTTAATTGTTACAATCAATATTATAATACACGCTGAAACAACGATGTTAAAAGAACCTTTTAAATCGATACTTTCATTTGAACTTTTCTTTAACGTGTAATAGTTTTTTTTGAAAAAATAATTATTTCTTCTGTTCTCTTGAAGAATACCTTAAAAATTCAGTGTATATAAATCTCAAATAAGGTGCGCCTGATTTGAATGATCTCTTACAATATTGTGCATCGATTTTTCTAAGTAGATTTAATAAATATATTGTTCTATCCCTAAAGTATATTTGATTTAGGTTTTATCGCAATAATTATTTCATGATGATTATTTTTCATAAATCTTAACTAAGATATGCATCTAAAGATATGAAAATAATCATCTCCATAATATTTGCTCATAAAAATATAATATTTTAATACTACTTACATATTCTCTATATATTTATTAATTTATATTCATGAAAATTTATTTTAAAATATATTTTTTGAATAACTTACCAACATATCAACTTCTATTCCTTAATAAACATTTTGATATATCGATCAATCTCATTGTATCATAATATAAGATGTGATAAAAATTACTTATATATATTTGTAATTTTATATTAAATATATTTTAAATAAATTTTTATTGTATTTAATAAAAATAGTTTCATTTATGGCCAACTAGCTATAAAAAGATTATAAATGTCCTATAAATGGAAAGAAAAAAAAATCCAAAATTAAATTTGGCAATAGAGCTACATCTAGATTAATTCTAATGGTTGGTGGCCACATTGAAGTGGACATGATAACAAATTTGAAGATTAACCAAAGTAATTATGAATTTTCTTAAGTGGAGTGGTAATTCATGCCTTCAAATCATCTAAGCAAGACCATATTGCACCGATTTACCTTTTGCATTTTCTATTTGGAAAATTAATTAATCAATTATAAATAGGCATTTTTATTAATGTGTTTTTTTAAATATTAATATGTAATCATTAAATAAAACAAATAAATAAAATTATATCTACTTATTGATTGAATCATTTATACATATTATATTTTATTTACTTTAAATTTAAATACAGTTAAAAAATTCAAAAGTTTAAGATATTCAAATTAAAGATTTTATAAATATAAAAAATATGCAAACTGTCATAAAAAAATTTAAAATTTTTGAGTACTCAAGATATTAATTTTAATTTTTTAAAAAATATAAAAATAATTTAAATTAAAAATTGTTTAAATATAAAAAAATAAAACAAATTTAATTTTTTTGAATCATTGTTATGGTATTTAATTTTTGTCAATTATTTTAAACAAAATTTAATTTAAAACAAATAGAAAGATTAAATTTATAATTGATATAACCATAAGATTTAAATTAAAAAACATATATAATTCAAAAAAATTTAAAAAAATTTACCATTTATGTTACTTATATTTTTCTTACAAAATCAGTGACAAAAATGAAAATTACTTGTTAATTAATTTTTTTTTAAAAAAAAGATGGTAAACCTCAATATGATTGCCCAAAGGATATCTTTATCATAGAGAGATGGGAAGAAAGTTTGATAGCAGACAAACGACTTTTGGTCACATGCATGTGAGCAAGCAATAATGCCTCTCACTACTTGTCCAAAGCATACACTCAGCTTATCCATATTTGTTATGGGATAAGCCATTTTTGCTAGCAATTAAGACGCCTTTAAAGGCAACAGGAGGTGTACGTGTAAATCTGATTTGACAACACTCAATCAACTCATGAAACCAGTTAATTTGGCTTTTTTTGATTCATAAACTCATTAGGGTCTTCTCATGCTGCTAAATGCTAAATATAAGGGTCATTCCCATTTTGCCAAACCTGCTTTAGTGAGAAGGGACAAGATCTAGCATTTCATTCTGCCAAAGAAAAGGGCAGAGAGGTGGAGTTGGTTCCAGAAGCTGACAGCCATCTAGTCTGAAAGGCTGGAAATCTCTTTCTTCTATCCCAGAAATTGATCCTCTCAATTCTTCCAGAAGCACTACCCACCGTTCTCATTCTGTTTCTTTCAGCAAATTTTGATTTTTTTTTTTTTTTGGGTTAGGATGACCTAAATTTTTAAAAGTTAAAAATCAACATCAATGCGAGAGAGGACTACCTCTTCTTGCTTTTATCATGGGTTTTTTAAAAATTGATATTAAAAGTTAAATACAAAATTAAGTGTAATAAAATTTAAAATAAAAAATGGGAAAATCCAGGATAAAGAAAGACTAGGAATATGCTCGTAGAAATTATTTTTATTTACTTAAAAATATTTAAAATAAATAATTTATTTTATAAAAAGAAAAGTACATAAAATTAATTGAAATTAATTTAGATTCCCTTGTATATATGATGAAGGTTTTCCACTCTTTATCTTACGAGCAACACTAATGAGATTCAAATTACATGTGCTCATGTCTTTTATTATTTATGCTATATTGCTTAATAGGGTTATTTCCTAATCATTTCTTCATATTTATTTTAACCCGTTGATTTAAGGTTCAAATACTTCTATTAAATGATTAAAGAGCAATGATATATTAATCATAAAAATGTTTAATGATATAGTAATTATTATGATTAAAATTTTAAGGGAAAATATGGGAATAAACAAAATTGCCAATTTAAGCTTAAGTTTTGTTCATCAATGAATGATGTGATCATCAGAATGACTTGGGCCTGCGTGTCGATTTAAAGCCCATCCATTGTGATTTGGATCTTCGTTTCTTTCGGGTGTTTTCTCGTTAACCAAACAAAGCTTGGGAGTTGGACCCAAGTTCCAGGCCTAATTAAGGCCCTTCTTTATAAATTTCCCAAACAGCTGAAAGCTTCCCCCTAAAACAATAGTTTAACAGACGTAGAGATGTGAGATCAATTATCGGACTTCAAGATTTTCTGCAAATTGCAAAAACAGCATACAAATCCCTGTTTCCTTTCATAATCTAATCTGTACAGACTAGGGGTCTCAGACTTGCGTCAATCATGTCTTCATTGTTCAATTGTTAAGTCCGAATACAAACTTCGTCCTTAGCTCTATCACCCAGTTCTTTTTCTTCTGTAATGGCGTCTGCTTCGCTCATGGACACCCTCTTCCAGCGGACCCTGGAGGATTTAATCAAGGGCCTGCGCCTGCAACTCATCGGCGAATCTAACTTCATCTCCAAAGCCCTCGATGAAATCCGGCGAGAGATCAAGTCCACCGACCCTGACACCAAGGCCACCGCCCTCCAGAAGCTCTCTTACCTCAATTCTCTCCACGGTATGGACATGTCATGGGCTGCTTTTCACGCCGTGGAAGTCGTCTCGTTCCCTCGTTTTGTGCACAAGAAAATCGGATACCATGCCATCTCTCAGTCCTTCAACGAGCACACCCCTGTTCTCCTCCTCATCACTAACCAGCTCCGCAAGGACTTGACGAGTACTAATGTGCACGAGGTAAGTCTCGCCCTCGAGTGTCTGTCAATGATTGCGACTGAAGATCTTGCTAGGGATTTAACGCCTGAGATTTTTACCTTGTTGGGTAGTAGTAAAGTTTTTGTAAGGAAGAAAGCCATTGGTGTGGTTTTAAAGGTTTTTGAGAAGTGCCCCGATGCTGTTAGGGTGTGTTTCAAGCGTCTTGTAGAGAATTTAGAGAGTTCTGATCCACAGATTGTGTCTGCAGTTGTTGGGGTGTTTTGTGAACTTGCTAAGAAGGAGCCCAGATCGTATCTTCCATTGGCGCCTGAGTTTTACAAGATTTTGGTTGATTCCAGGAACAATTGGGTGTTGATTAAGGTGCTTAAGGTTTTCGCTAAGTTAGCTCAATTGGAACCGAGGTTGGCTAAGCGGATTGTGGAGCCAATTTGTGAGCATATGAGGAGGACAGGTGCAAAGTCCTTGTTATTCGAATGTATTAAGACTGTGATGAGTAGCATGAGTGAGTATGAATCTGCGGTGAAGCTTGCAGTTACAAAGATTAGGGAGTTTTTGGTGGATGATGATCCCAATCTTAAGTATCTTGGATTGCATGCATTGTCCATTGTTGCCCCAAAGCATTTGTGGGCAGTACTGGAGAATAAGGAGGTTGTGATTAAGTCTTTGAGTGATGAAGATCCTAATATCAAACTTGAGTCTTTGCGTCTTGTGATGGCAATGGTGTCGGAGAGTAATGTGGCAGAAATTACCAGGGTTTTAGTCAATTATGCTCTTAAATCTGATCCCCAGTTTTGCAATGAGATTCTTAGTTCCATTTTATCTACATGTTGTAGAAATTTATACGAGATTATTGTCGACTTTGATTGGTATGTCTCACTCCTAGGGGAAATATCAAGAATCCCACATTGCCAAAGAGGGGAAGAAATTGAGAATCAGCTAATTGATATTGGTATGAGGGTCGAGGATGTCAGAACAGAGCTTGTTCGGGTTGGTCGTGATCTGCTTATTGATCCTGCATTACTCGGAAATCCTTTCTTGCATAGGATTTTGTCTGCTGCTGCTTGGGTGTCTGGGGAGTATGTGGAATTCTCAAGGGATCCATTTGAACTCATACAAGCACTTTTGCAGCCCCGGACTATTCTCTTGCCCCCATCAATAAGAGCTGTCTATATTCATTCCGCTTTCAAAGTTCTGATATTTTGTCTGCATTCCTACTTCTTGCAAAGGGAAAGGGCTGGTTCCTCCTCATTTTGTGATGACTTTGGACCAGGAGATTCAGAAACAATCTCTGATATGGAATGCCCTGAAACCTCCAATTTAGCTGACTGTCAACAGGATGAAGGGTTTAACCCAAGAGTTTTTGACCCATCGCTGGGAGACCTTTCTGCAGAGAATTCTAAGGATATTGCCGCTGTTCATGGCCAGACATCTACATCTGCCTCTTTAAAGAAGAAAAGTTTCACGTATGAATCTATTGTTGACTTAATAAATCTAATTGAATTGGGTTTGGGCCCACTATCTGGAAGCCATGATGTGGAAATACAGGAGAGAGCAAGGAATGTGCTTGGTTTTGTTGATTTGATAAAGCCAAAAATACTTAGATTCCAAAAGGAAGGGACTTTAGTAGGGGAAGAAGTGGAAGCTTCCAAAATGATCAGACTGATACGTGATGCCTTTGCTGAGGATCTTGGTCCTGTCTCAGTAAGTGCCCAAGGAAGAGTTCCTTTACCAGATGGGTTAGTGCTTGCAGAGAATCTTGGTGACTTGGAAGCAATCGGTGGTGATATTCAATTTCCTTCATCATGTTCATTTTCTTTTGGAAGTCCTAATTATGGGGACAAAGTTGGTGTTTCTCTGTCAGACTTTCAGAGCAATGAAGAGCCAGAACAATCAAACGAGTCAACATCCCTGCTAGCAGAACACCGGAAGCGGCATGGGTTGTATTATCTACCTTCAGAAAAGGGTGAAGTTGTATCAAATGATTATCCTCCTGCAAATGAGCCTAAGTTTTGTGAAAATCTCGATAATGATGCAAACGATCTAGTTAAACTTGCACAGCAGTCATTTATGCCTAAGAAAAAACCAAATCACGTGAAACCTAGGCCTGTGGTTGTGAAACTGAATGAAGGAGATGAAATACCCATGTCTGCTAAGAAGTCAGAGCTGAAGGATGATCTGCTATCTGGTGCTGTAAGGGATTTTCTTTTAGGCAATGAAGTTGGGTCCACTTCATCACGGAGTAACCCATCTGCTAAGCCGTCCAGCAAGAAGAAAGGGAAGGAAAAACAGAATATGGAGCTTCATTTGGAATCCAAGGAAAATTTGGATGATTTAGATAAACCTGATCGTGGAAATCCTAGTTCAAGAAGAAGCAAAACTCGACAGAGAAGTCCAAGGAAGAAGAATTCAGAGGAAAGAGAAGAGAATGGTCCAAAAGGGAAGCAGAAGACTAGTCATCGCTATAGTAGGCACAAATCTCGACAAAAGGCAGATGAGCCTTTGAATATTGTTGGACAATCACCTGTAATTCCTGATTTCCTTTTGTAGCATTCATTCTTTTCAGTCCTCGGTTTGCAGCTGCTGAAGATACTAAGGTTAGTTCCATTGTAGATTTTATACATGTTTTTTTGGTTGGGATCTGTGGTTTTCTTTAACTCTGGGATTGGTTTTACGTGTTACATATTGTGAAATTCATTTTTCTTGAGGAAATTATTTGAGATAATTTGCTCGAGATGGTAACATGGACTCACTCCTTGAAAGTGTTTGAGATTTGTTTTACTATCAGATTTAAGTTAAATTGTCGGTTGATGTGGATCTTGAACTCATGGGTCTTTATTGTGATACTTGGTGAACCATGTAATCTGACAATGATGTTGCTACAGTTTCTGTGTGAGATATTGGCCTGCTTTGGCCAATCTACTTCTTTGTAATGGTAATATTAAAACAATCCACATATTAAAATAGTTGATGTAGTCATCACGGAACTTATAGTGTCCTACTGAATGAAGCCATTTGAATATATTTTTAAGTCTACTAATCTACCATACTATGTTATGTGCTTTGACTTCTTACTTATCAATAGCCTGGTAATTATTACCAAGTTACATAAGATGCCTATTAGACAACCGTCTTCTGAACTTGCTGGTGTCTTAGGATTTTGTTTGAACTAACTACTGCTGGAACTTGAGTTGCTGTGTCAACCACTTTATTTATCTAGTATTGACAGAATTGTGGTTCTGTGTTTGTGTACTCCAATCGACTTGACATGCACTTGGGAAGTGATTTGCACTATCTAATTCATTAGTTTGATCTTCAATTTTATCCAGCAGCAGGGCTTCCCATGCTGATAATCTTCCCGATCTTAACAGTTCAACTTCTAATGTGCAAAATTTTCATCGTATCTAAGGAAGCAGCTTTTTTCTAGTGTTTAATCATTCATCTTCTGTATCTTCGGTATTACTTTCTGATTCAGACATCTTAAGTTATTCTGATTCCATTTTACAGTGCCATCAACTAAGTGTATAACCTACATATCCTGAGATATCCAGTTAACCTGTACAACCGCAAACCAACATGCACTGTTGGGCCACTAATTAATATTTGATGTACACATGGCTGATGCCATAGATATGTTACAAGAACTTTTTTTTTTTTTAAATAAGAAATGTATGAGAAATTTACGATCTTTCTTTCGTCTTCCTCTCCTCCTCTTTTCTCCCCTATGCACTGTAAGGGGGGTGTTTTAGAGGTTCGAGGCATTGAGAACTGGTGGAGATCTTTGAAGAAGTGGAGGCAGGTTTGAAAACATTAGTATAAGCCTCGAGAGCCGGGAAAGAGTTTCCATTGTTAATGCATTGTTTCAAAACTATATTCACCTTAGATGTGTGGAACCTTGTTTCTTCTTCTTCGACTATTAGATATGATTTTCAAATTTTAATAAAATGTGGCCTTTAATATGGCTTCATAGTTGGACAATATTAACAATACATCTCTTGGAGTTTCTCTGTATGATTTTTCTACTTTGATTCACTATGAATCTCTATGTTTTAGTTTTATCTTCCCTATTCCTTGAATCCCATGATAAGTAATATCAGGTTGTATTATCTGGAGTTCTTTGATGTTAATGGTGAATGTCTCCCTTTTAAAAGGAACACTACACTGTTCTTTGCTTTTGACAGTTTATCAGAGAAACGAAGTTAGGTCCTTTGTTTTTCTGTGCATTCTGCAACCGTCAGAAGGAAGCATAGAAGTATAATATGTAAACACAAAAGTCTAATACATTTGATTCAGTTAAATTATATTTTTACCGTTCTTGTTGCCTTCTTCCCTTCTTTGTGAAAGACGTACAAAATGTTTTGTGCCAACAGAACAGCCATTAATGTATAGTAATTTTTGGTTTGCTTTTACTTTTGATTTTTAATGTGATTTAATGAAGGAAAAATGAGTAATGAAAAAGAATACAGTATAGGACAAAAAGTAAATGCATTTCATGAGAAGTCTAGTAAGAATTTTGGAGCATGTGAGTTTTGTAGCTACTGACAGTATTGTTCGATGCTCATTTCAAACTCCCCCCTTCTTTAGGTGACTTGTACAAATGTCATCGTAGCAAGTGGCTTACATCTAGCATGTCAATTGTGTGTCAGTTAATCCAAGGCATATTTTGTGATTTTACATTAATTCCAGATTGCTTTTCTTCTGATTGCCTACAGAATAATCATTGTGATCATCTCGATGACCATAGCACAATTTTGTAAGTTTTCAAATTTTTTCAATTTACTTGGTCTAATTGGTACACTCTTCATTATATGGAGAACGGGTGAGGGCCAAATTATAGTTGCTGCTTTATGTTTGCGAGGCCTTGTGACCTGCAGCCTCCTTCACTTGTTATTTTATTGGTGGAGAATCATCTAACAATTTCCAATGGCTTGGATGATGAAGGTTAAGCTCAGGTGAAGCTTCCCACTTTGTTGTTATTGTTCTTAGTATTTGGTGGTTTGGCTAGAGTTTGGTTCCGCTACAATTAGCCTCAAGATTGACTTTCTTTTCGTTTTATTTACCTGTGAGAAATCACGAAGTTGCTCTTTTGGCTGAACATACTTCTATGAGGTTCTGTAGTTCTTGATTCTTGATACCATGGGAACAACCTGATGGTGATATATAATACATAGCGATGTCTAGGTTAATGCAGATAGGATGAATGGGTACTTGGCTAGATTGGTCCCTTCTCTAACTCTTGGAATGTCAGAGCGGAAGTCTTTTGAGTTTGTAATCTGGCTTGTAAATTTGTCTACAGAAAAGAAATGTCAATAGGGAAACAAGCCTTAGGAAGTTGAGATCATCTCATATTATATGATGCCATTGACATTGTTACATGGAAAGTGATTGGTTGGTCAGCTTTTCTCCTCCATGATTGCCATATTTCCAGCCGAGAGATTTGTTTTAAGTGTTTTGCACCCAACCCACTAGCCCGCCTAAGGGATGAGTTGACCTTGGCTCCACTCCCTGAGCAGTGAGCATGAACCTAACCACTAGGTCACTCATGACAACTTGGTGACCTAGAGACCTGCAATTGTAACTTACAATTTTCTTATTCACATGGATGGTAACTTCCAATTTCCTCATTTGCATGGATCGTCAACTTGTGTTTAGATGTATGTTTAAATATACAAATAGCCATTCATAGGCTAATGCGAAGGAAACAATCATGTTACATATGCAAAAGGGCTAGTATCCTCACTTGAGAAGCATGATTTGATGAAGACTAAACTCCAAGAATTGTGCTTAAGATTTACTCCAGTCCTATCTCATGGCACAAAGAAAAGGGGAGTGGATCTTACTTCTACTTCTATAATCAACGAAGACCCCTAATTACCGCAGTTTTGTACTATATAAATTAATTGGTCTATGGATCTTCCTCTTGCTCGTTACCTCTCTTCCATTCTCTTTAATTGTAGAGATCTGCTTGTGGGTTTAAGCCAATGGCAAGTGAAAAGCAACCATCTTTGCCATCTCCCAAATTCTTCACTTCTAGCCATTTATTTCATTCCCTCTTCTTTGTTTGCGGCTTGTCCCTAGGAATCACATTAAGCGTATGCCTCAAGATCATCTCATCTACTTCAGAAGCCGCATTACTCTCTCTTTTACAACCGAAGCAGCCACCTGCTGTCTCCAGTAATTATGGGGATGCTTCAAGTCTGATCAGGCCACCGGTTATACACAATATGGAAGATAACGAGTTGTTTTGGCGAGCATCGATGGTTCCAAGGATTGAAGAAGTCCCATATGAGCATGTCCCCAAGGTGGCCTTCATGTTCTTGACAAAGGGACCTATACCTTTGGGACCCTTGTGGGAGAAGTTCTTCAAGGGGCATGAGGGCCTTTATTCCATATACGTTCACTCTCACCCTTCTTACAATAATCCGGTGCCTGAGGATTCTGTTTTCCATGGAAGAAGAGTTGCAAGCAAGGTCAGTTTGGATTCTTTTTTCCCGTGCTAATGTTAATATACCTGAAAATAAAGAAATATAGTAGGAATGTGAATATGGCGCCCTAGGCTGTGGGGACAGAGACCAGGAATTATTCTTGTTCAGAAAATGAGGTTCTTATTTTTCATTTCATATATTTAAGATATACAAAATAAATTGTAAAGTATTTTTTAAAGATATAAAATTTAACTAAGTCAAATAAATATAACACCAATACACAATCTTTAATTTGAATAATTTATTTTTAAAAAATTAAAGGTAAGATTTAATTTAAATCAAATTAAAAGTTCGTAATTGATTCAAAAAAATTATTTGATTTCGATTAAAAAACTTGATATTTATTTTAAAATATATTACAACACAATTTTTAATTTTAATTTAAAATTTTTACTTTTTCTTATTTTAATAATTTGACATATATTTTCTCCATATATATTATTGCATCGAAGAACAGAAATGAAAGTTCGGAAATTTAAAATTGTTATTTAACTAAATAGTGATAATTTATTATTATTATTATTTTAATATTTAATTTAAAAAATTAAGAAATAAAAATGGATCAACAGTTTAAGACAAAAAAAGAAGAAATAAAATCTGAACTCATCCTTTAAAACAAGAATGATATGTGACACCTACCGATATCTCTCTTTAATTTTTTATTAAAAAAATTAGCACATATTAAGAGGACAACTATTTCGAAGTAGCGAATCCTAATTAAACGTCAAGCAATCCAAAATGAAGATGACTGATGCCATTCCCATTGTTGATTGCAGGCTGTGGAATGGGGAAAAGCATCGATGATCGATGCAGAGAAGCGCCTCTTAGCCAACGCCCTCCTCGACTTCTCTAACCAAAGATTCGTCCTCCTCTCCGAGAGTTGCATTCCCTTGTTCAACTTCACAACCGTATACGACTATCTCATCAACGCCAAACAAACCCACGTTGCTTCCTACGACGACCCAAGAAAGGTCGGTCGCGGTCGCTATAGTCCCTTCATGTCTCCTGCAATATCGATCTCTCAGTGGCGTAAAGGGTCCCAATGGTTCGAATTGAATCGCAAGCTCGCCATTGAAATCGTGTCGGAGAACAAGTATTACCCTTTCTTCAAATTGTTTTGCAGTCCGCCGTGTTACGTGGATGAGCACTACATTCCTACGTTGGTGAACCTTCTTGGTTGGGATGAGAACTCGAACAGGAGCATCACTTGGGTTGATTGGTCTAAGGAAGGACCTCACCCTGAAAGGTTTGGGAGACGGGCTATATCAGAAGAGTTCTTGAACCAGATCAGGTTTGGTACTAATTGTACTTACAATGGGAATGTTACCAAAATGTGTTTCTTGTTTGCCAGGAAGTTTTTGCCCGACACTTTGCAGGCTTTGTTGGACATCATCCCCATGTGAATTAAACTTGGCCAGTCCCTAACATGAGTTCACAAATTGATAAATATATGAACATGATTGCATCTCTCTCTCTTTCTCTGTGTGTGCTGGTTAATCAGTCATTAAAATGGTTGACGAAGTTGCTCAACAAATGTAATAAGGACGATATGTGTACGGTGGTGGCACTTCTCACTGGGGGTTGTCCATCTCCACCTTCCCACGCCCGGACCCGCAACAATGCATGAGGAACAAGGAATTGGGACAGTCAATTCTGATAGCTAATTGACTCTGCCCATGGTCATATTTGATCTGGTGTTTATGGTTTCAGTGACATCTTTTTAGTCTTTTGACACCATGCTGCTTTGCTTCCCGGCTGGAGAAGGGCAGATAGGGCGCCGCGAGTCGGGAATGGACAGGGGAGGGGCCAGTGGTGGACGCAGTTAGTGTGAGACAAAAGAGAGAAAAAGGACGTTTTAAGTTATTGTTTTTTTTAATATAATTTTTTTGAAATATATATATTTGTTTTACATATCAAAATATTCATTAAAATCAATCACACATTTAATGATTCTATTTGATTCAGTTTAAATCATGTTATTAATTTTTTTAAAAAAATTATTTTAATTCGGATATTATACAATAATTTTAGATTATGTTGTGAATTTTTTCTCAAGGGTATAATCAAATTGGCATCATTCAATAAATTTTGAATAAAAATTTTTAGATTTTTTAGTATTAAAAGTGTATTTTTAAAAATTTTAAACAAATTTTTTAAAATTAAAAAAGTAACTTAAAATGAAGTATAAAATAATTTGAATCATTTTTGAGATATTTTACCAATAAAATGAGTAATTAAAATCAATAAATCAGAGTTTAAATAAAAAATAAGGTAAAAGTCACATAAAACTCTAATATTTAATAAAATCATCAATCAAATCGTAATGGTTAGAAAATAACAAAATGAATCATGATATATCAAATTAGACTAAATTGAAATTTATCAAAAATTTAAAAATTATTTCAAATTAAAAATTTTATACAACAAATTTTAATTTTAAAATTTTCACAAATGTAAAAAAATATTTATAATTTTTTAGTACTAAAAATAAATATTTTAAAAATTTTATAAAAAACAAATTATACAACTAAAATTACTTAAATTTGAGAGATGAATCTAAAAATAGAGTAAATAATTTATTTAATTATTTTTAAGTCATTTATTTTTAATTTTTTATAATAATTTAAGATAAAATTTAATTTAAATTAAATTGATAAATCGAGATTCAAATGATGATTTTTTAAAATATAATTAATAATATTAAATAAATATTAAATTTTTATTTAACTTTTACCCAAAAAAATATATGCAATTCAAAGATTTTTTTATCCATTTTTATGAGCTTTAGGGATTGATGTGGACATAAAGGCTATCGTGAGTAGAGATGGCAACAAATTAGGTACATGCGGGTTTACAAAATTTTGAACTTGAATCCGTCTTAAATTTATTTAAAAAATTAATTTTAATATTTCAATTCATTTCAAATTTATTTATAATTATCTATATATTATTTATAATTATCAAAAATCTTATATATATATATAATATTTCATATATTTTAATAGAGTAATGGATACCTTACTCGTTAAATATTAATTTAGTTACTTGTTTAATATAATTTTTTTAGACACTTATTAATGTAATTAAACTTTAAAATAAATCAAGAAATATTAACAAAAATAAAAATTTTATAAAATTTAAAAATTAATAATATATTTTTAAAATCTAAATTTAAAAATTTAATATAATTAAATTCAAAGTGAAAGTTCAATACAATCAAATTTCACATAAAAAACTCAATACACTAATACAATTACATAAACAGATTCGAGTAGTGAGTACTCAAAAGTCTAAACTTGAACCCGACTTGAACTATATTAAATTTTAATACTGAACCATTCAAATCCATTTACATACTATTTGAACCTGTCGTGATAGGTTTGGTCAGGTTAAATATTCGCATAAACTCGACTTGTTGTCATCTTTAAATGTGAGTGAAGATGATAATTTTCTCATTTTGGTGGATCTCATATGAAGTTCTGATCATGTTTGTTAAATGGAATATAATAGGAATAGAGTAATTTTTGTCTCAAATTCATATTTAATGTAAAGATGGAACTGAAATAAACTTATCTCATTTTCTTCTATCTCCCATTACAGAAGGATAATTTTATCTTTTTGAATTGGTAATATAACTTGAAATGGTGGATTAAAATAATGCATAAAATTAACTCTTAATTTATATTATTAATTTCATAAAATTAATAAATTTATTTAGTATGAATATATTCTAAAAAAATTAAAATAAGGGTTAATTACATTAGAAGGATCTACATTTTACTTGCAGTATCAAATTGAGACCTATATAAAAAATTGCATCAAATTAGAACTCATTTAACATGCAGTTTACAATGCGGGACCTCTGTCAACAAAACCCATTAGAATTAATGGCATGGCTTACTCACGTGATACGCGTACGCTTGTTAAATATGCAATTACATTAAAGACCCTTTCATCACTATAAAATGAAGCAGAATTGCTCCTAACGAATCTGTGAAATTTTTGTCTTCATCTAATCAAATTCAAGCATCGTTTGTTGTTGAAATCCGAGGTTCAAGTACGCATCCTTTAACTTTTTCACTTTGTTATTTCTTTTCGCATTGATTAAGTAAAATGGCTGCAAATTCGTATCAATTAAACAACGAGAAAAAAAAACTTGAAGAAATTGAAGATATTCAATGATTTTGTGGAATCAATGTGCCATTGAGGACTGCATGGACTATTCGGATTTTGAAAGGAGATTTTTTAGTTATCCAAGACCTAAGGTATTGTAGTATATTTTTAATTTGATTTTAATGATTATCAAAGAAGATTTCGACACTAGTTGGTAAAATTAGTTATGATTTTACTGTAAGATAGATTGATTCTTATGTTAATTCCTTAGTTGTTTTGTTATATTAATTACTTTTGATATTATAATGATTTGTATATGTCAATTATTTGATACTGCTAAAATGCTAACACTTCAAGATATTGCAATACATGTATTTATTATTGCGCAATTGACAAAGAATAGGAGAATAGTTCAGAGATTTGTTTCTTGTTACCCTTGTAACTCAAGTCATTTTCAAGTTGTTAGGTCTTACCTGATCCTCCACATTGTTTGTGGTCCAGTGGGTGCTCAGCTTTGTCAGTGCTGTAGGTTTCTAGGTTGTGGCTCTGCATATTATTGAGCTAGTCTTTTGAAAAAGAAAACTCATTATTTTTCCTATTTTGACAATATTCCTCATCTTGGGAATTCAAAAACAAAATCTGCAGGAGGAATCTTGAAATCTTTATGGTTGTAGCTTTTTTATGTTAGATATCTAATGTAATTTAGTTTTAACTTAGTTTAATATTTGAAATTGCATGATATTTAGTTTAGCTTAGTTTAATTTAGTTTACTTTACTGTAGATTACTATTACAAGTTAATTCACAAGTTTTTTTTTTGCATTAATGCAGTCGAAGAATTATAGATTCTTTCGTTAGCATAATCCAAATCCTTGTCTACATAAATGTCAAGTTGTTCATAATGTATTTGAATGGATAAACAAGGTTGAAGCTAAATTGGCATGGTATAAAGACTTGTTGATTTTATTTTGGAGACTCTTTGTGATCTTCATTGTTTTGTCATGGTTTCTGTTGATGAAGAACTAGAAAAAAATGGTGATGAAGCATCTCTTGAATGAGTTGAAGAATGATTTTAGAGTTAGAGGTTGTAAACTTCATTCCAACTTATAAGTGTAATGTGAGAATATTTAGTGTTGATCTTATAAGTTGTAAGCTTCATTGTGTTATGTTTTTTATTGAATGATTTTAGGAGAAAGTTAAACTTTGTAATCAAATATTTTCCTTAGTTTATGAAATCTTCATTTGAAACTCATATGTTGATCAAATTTTTTTCTTAGTTTTTTTATCTCTTGGATGATCAAATGTGGTATATCATTTGAAATTAATATGATTCAATGTAATCTTTTTTAATTTTTGGGTTCATCAATTATCAAATACAAACTATTCAAATTAATCAAAATAAAGAAAAGGATACATTAGCTAAGAAAAATTGTAAATATAATATCATCAAATTGTTTGCTTACTCATTATCCAATATTACAAAGCTTAATTAACAAAGTAAATTGTCTTCATTTGTTTTTCAATAAAGGAAATTTAAAAAAAAATAAAAATATCCACTGCTTATACAAAATTTTTAAATTATCCAACATTGACCAAAATCATCCAACAAGCACTACAAATGCATGAAGTGCACCTACTAGGTAGATCGATGACTACTGTTTACAATTCTGCTTGACCTCCTTTTAGGTTATGTAGGTGGCTAAAAAATAAAGAAATAAATAAGAAAATTATAGTTAGGTACAAAAAACATATATTCAAGTAAAATAACATTGATTAAGAATGTAAATGATTACCTGACTAGAAATAATTTCATATCCTATGGAATTATTAACCAACATAGGGTAACCAGTAGCAGGTCTCCCTTTTTTTCTGGATGGTTGTGATGGTGCTGTAGTTGTTAGTGCATAATTAGTTGAGGTTGATGATGGTCGGCCAGAAGTGTTGGAGGTCAAAGGTCCAGAAGATGCATTCATTTTCTTGGCATTAGGGTTGATAGATGCCTTACAGGTCCTAGAGTTATGCCCCCATTGACTATAATTGGAACACTTAACTGACTTATGCCTTAATTTGCTAAATATTTTAGCTCTAGGCTCATTATGGTCTCTCTTCCTACTTTTTTTGGTCTCTTTGGTGCCATTCGAGGTTTTTGGGGTTCAAGCTTAGGCAATGAGGTTTCATCCCATTGTTCTTTGCTTGAAATAGGATAGATTAAGGGCTCATAGATTTAAGGTGCATGGATGTATTAAAGCAAAGGTTTACATAATCCTCAAGTTGCCTCATGTTGTGTTGAATGCAACAAATAGCATGTTTACATGGGATACCTGATAAATCTCAATGCTTACAAGCACATGTCATGGATGCTATATTTATAGCATATTGTTTTCCTTCACAGTGCACCTCATACAACCCTTCCCCACTATAAGCTGCTTTACAATTTGTTGCATATAATTTATTTGACTCTATTTTTATTGAATTCTAGGAATGATCCTACCTTTATATCTCCTTATGTTGTTTCTCTTAACTTGAAACCTCTACATAAGTTTTCCTCTAATTATTTCTACCATTGTTACTATTTATTTGTCTCTTGCATCTAAAATATATGCATTGAAACTTTCTATCAAACTATTAATAATTAAATCACACTTATAATTTTTAAAAAAATTATGTCTAGCCCATAAGCATCTATCTACCCCCATCAAATAATTGTAAGCATCTACTGACCTCTCTTTGATGATAGCCATATTCTCCTTGAAATATGCATAAGAATAGGTAGATGAAATAGCCCATAATTTTTGCTTCCAATCCTCTCCCTTCCATCCATGATTTCTAAAGTTAGCATGTAAATGCTGAACACATATTCTGTGTTCTGCATTTGGCAAAATAGTGTTGACAATCTCCACAAAACGCTATCAATGCATAAATCAAGTGAAAAATCATATTTACTCATAGAGTATAAATCAAAAGGAAATAAAATAAGAATGTAGTAGTTATCTTTTGTTTATCACTAATGAATGTCCATCCATGCCTCTCAAATGAGCCAATATCTCTTAGTAAAGCTTTCAAAAATCAAATCTAAGATTCTCTATTCTCACTTTCAACAACAGTAAAAGATACTGGATAAAAATTATTGTTTGTATTCCAGGCCACAACACTCAACAATTGGCCAACAGAAGGTCCTTTCAAGAAACAACCATCTAATCCAATAAAAGGTCTAATTCCATCTAAAAAAACCTTTTCTCATTCCATTTAATCCAATATACATTCTTTGAAATTTAGGATTACGGGGTAACGTGGTCTTTAAAAAAAATAGAAGTCCCCTTGTTATGCTGTTTTAAAGCCTCACAATAATCCCAAATATTTATTTATTGATCCGTAGCATCACCATTTATCATCCGTAGGGTTTGTGATTTAGCTTTGTATGCAGTAGCCCTAGTGATATCCACATGATACTCTTTTCTCACTTCTCCCATTATAAGTTTCACCTTGTAGTTATTATCATCTCTAACCCTCTCCATAAACTATTTACTTAACCAACTAGAAATAACTTGTTTATTTTTATAAGCTCTACCACAACTATGATTTGCAGAATATGTCTTCACTTGAAATGTGTCTTCTCTATCCAATTTAGTAGCATGTAATCTCCATTCATATTTTTTCTTACAGTAAATAGTGACTCTATTTGTTGTGTTATGAAAAAACTTGACATTCCTTCCAGACCTTCTACTAAACTGTCTAATTGCCTCATTTAAAACCCACTTTGAGGAAAATAACATTCCTACCTTAAAGGTAGGGTGGTCCATATCCCTATTGAGGTCAAAATGATGAAACTTTAGACCCTCACTTTACCTTCATTAGCACTGTTATGAATATTAATATCATCACTGGGAAATTCAACCCTTTTCTCACTAGCAGAAACTTTGCACTCAGTATTACATTCAACATTATTCCTTATTTTATGATCTATCCCAACCTCCATGAGATTATCATCTGATGACTCATTCTCAAATTGTTGTATCACATTGCCCCCTTCAGATGCATCTTCATCATTCAAGTCATCATTATCCACATGAACCTCATCATCCACATGCATATCTATATTACTGGAGCCTATTAAACTTATATCATCAGTACTATCCACGTGAGCATTATTTACCACAACATAAAACTATATCAATTGTTTTCTTAACTTCTTAAATTTATTTAATATATTCAATAAATCATGTTATTAATTTTTTAAAAACATTATTTAAATTCAGATATTATACAATAATTTTAGATTATGTTGTGAATTTTTTCTCAAGGGTATATTCAAATTGGGATCGTTCAATGAACTTTGAACAAAATTTTTTAGTATTAAAAATGTATTTTTAAAAATTTTAAACAAATTGTTTAAAATTAAGAAATTAACTTAAAATAAAGTATAAAATTATTTGAATCATTTTTGAGATATTTTATCAATAAAAATAGTAATTAAAATCAACAAATCAAAATTTAAATTAAAAATAAGATAAAAGTCTCATAAAACTTTAATATTTAATAAAATCATCAATCAAATCTTAATATTTAGAAAATGACAAAATGAATCATGATCTATCAATTTGAACTAAATTAAATTTTATTAAAAATTTAAAAATTTAAAAATTAATTCAGATTAAAAAATTTATACAACAAATTTTGACTTAAAATTTTTTACAGATGTAAAAAAATATTTAAGCTACTGTTATAAAAAATTTTAAATTTTTTTAATACTAAAAATATATATATTAAATTTATATTATTAATATTTTAAAAATTTTATAAAAAAAAGATTATACAACGAAAATTACTTAAATTTAGGGGATAGATCTAAAAATAGAGTGAAGAATTTATTTTAATTATTGTAAGCCATTCATTCTTAATTTTTATAGTCATTTAAGATAAAATTTAATTTAAATTAAATTGATAAATCGAGATTTAATTGGTCATTTTTTTAACATGAAAATTTATTTGGTAATATAAAATAAATATTAAAAATTTTATTTAAGTTTTACCTTAAAAAATATATGCAATTCAAGATTTTTTTTGTATTTACTTTTTTGAAAAAAATTTAAAGACATTTAAATTGATTTTATCCATTTTTTGTGATCTCTTACTATTGATGTGGACATAAAGGCTACCATGAGGAGAGATGGCAACAAATTAGGTAACTGCAGGTTTATAAAATTTTGAACTTGAATCCGATTAAAATATATGTACTTGAATCCATCTTAAATTTATTTAAAAAAATTGATTTTAATATTTTAATTCATTCCAAATTTATTTACAATTATTTGTATATTATTTAAAATTATCAAAACTTGTTTATTATATATATATATATATATAATATTTCGTATATTTTAATAGAGTAATGGATACCTTACTCGTTAAATATTAATTTAGTTACTTATTTAATGTAATTTTTTAGACTGTAATTAAACTTTAAAATAAAATAAAAAATATTAATAAAAATAAAAAATTATATAATTTTTTATTAAATAAATAATTTATTTAAAACTTAATAAAAATTTTTTAAAATCTAAATTTAAAAATTTAATATAATCAAATTCAAAGTGGAAGTTCAATACAATTAAATTTCACATAAAAAAACTCAATATATTAATGCAATTACATAAACAGATTTTGGTAATGAGTACTCAAAACTCTATACTTGAACTCGAGTCGAACCAAATTAAATTTTAATATTGAATCATTCAAATCCATTTAAATACTACTTGAACCTGTCTTAATAGATTTGATCAGGTTGATACTCGCATAAACTCGATTTGTTGTCACCCCTAAATGTGAGAGAAGATGATAATTTTCTCGTTTTGATTGATCTCACATGAAATTTTGATCATGTTTGTTAAATGAAATAAAATAGAAATAGAATAATTTTTATTTCAAATTCATGTTTAATGTAAAGATGGAACTGGAATAAGCTTATCTAATTTTCTTTTGTCTCCCATTATAAAATAATAACTTTATCTTTTTGAATTGGTAACATAACTTGAAATGATCAATTAAAATAATGCATAAAATTAACTTTTAATTTATATTATTAATTTCATAAAATTAATAAATTTATTTAGTATGAATATATTTTAAAAAATTTAAAATAATACATATTTTTGATTAATTTTAATATGATCCAAACTTGCGATGAATACTTTTAGTCTAATTTCAAGCTATTCCAAATAAAAATTAAGGTAAAAGTGATACAAAATTCTAAATTTTATCACCCCCTCTCTTTAAACAAATCACAACTTTTAACAAATCTCTAAACAAATATTGATTTATCAATTTTGAATAAATTAATAATTTAAAAAATAAATATATTTAAATTAAAGATCTTTTACAATAAAATTTGAATTGAAGCAAAGCAATATTCAACATATTATAACAAAAAATTTTTAAAACTTTTGGAGTATTAAATATATATATATATATACATTTTAAAAAACTTATTCTATTAAAAATTTAAAACAATCATTAAAAATATATTTTTAAAAAAAATTATTTAAATTTAAGTGATGAATTTGAAATGAAGTATACATAGAATTTATTTGAGTTATTTTAAGTCATTTTCACAATGAAAATGCTATTAATTTTTTAAAATTAATTTTAACTAAAGTCCAATTTGGATGCAATTAATAATCAAACTTGGAGATGTTACAGTTATCTTAAAAATTATTTTAAATTAATCTAACTCCTCTTAAGGATATATTGATTAAATACTTGTAATTAATTTTTAGTTACTGTTCAATATTTGTAAACTCTATTTATTATATCTTTTTTCAGTTAAAAGATAATTAAGTATAATCTAAAAGTTAAAAAAGTTTTAAATAAAAAAATTAAGGCAATTATTATATTTATCAATAATATATCTAAATTTGTAATGTTAAATATTTATATTATTATTTATTAAAATTAATTTTAATTTTATCCCGTATTACACCAAACACAACTCAATATTATTATAATTTCTATTGAATCCAATTTAGTCTAATATAATCTTACCGTACTAAATTAGTTTAATTCTAATATGCGTACCAAGAAAAAGCCCTAATGTTATAAGTATGAGAAGTTTAAATGAAAACAGATATAGGGATTTCCTTTTTTTTTTCTTTTTTATCTTTCAATTTATATGTATATATATATATATATATATATATCACAAAATTTAATATTCAAATTGAAAACTAAAGCCAACCCAAAATCAAAATCTGAACTCAACTTAACTTAAACTCAAATTGGTTAAAACTCAAAACATAATTCAAATAAAACAAAAATGAGGATGAGTTCTTGTTCATGGATTTAACACTAGTAAATTGACACGGCAACAAAGAATATTGATTAGGGATTTGGTCCCCATTCTTAGTTTTATTTAACTGGAAATCGGACAAGAGATTGTTTCATAGACAAGTCGGGTGCGAGAAGAGGCAGAGGCACCTCGATCCCACTACCCCATCCCATTTACGTCCCTAGATTTGACATGAAATTAGGGTTCCTTGAACTCATCTTCATTGAGATAAGAATGAAGATATATATAATAAAGTTTGAAAAATTATTGTTTTTTATTAACCAAAAATATGGCATAGATGAAAATTTTATTATTCAGATCGCTTTATTCATCTTGTTTTATATATAAATCTAATCAAACTCCTACATTATTTTACCTATTAACTAATATGATTTTTTTTAAAATAATTATTATTTTGATTAAATTATTGTTGTTATTAAAAACATTTGTTGTTGATTTTTATAAAAATAGATAATTAATGTATTTAGTAAATTTAAATTTATTTTTAAAAATAAAAATATCATGAAATAATAAGCATTTATTTTACACTAAAACAAAATACTCATAGATTTTTTAAAAATATATATAAACGACTACTTTGTTTATTTTTTTTAAAAAAATCATAATAAATAATTAAAAATTTAAAAATAAAGAAAATTGTAAAGACATTAAGTGATAGTTGTAGAACGATCATGTAATGTTTAAAAGAACTATCATCTTTTCTTTTTGTTTTTCTTGTCACTAGTATAAACGACAGCAGTTCTTAAAACCATGACCTAAAATTATTTTGAATCTTCATCCAAAGTATATCTTGTAGTAGTGACTATTAAAGGTATTGTTCATTGTTGAATCCTGCAATCTATTATATTAGTTCTTTTCATATCATGATTAGCATCATGCATTACCCACTACCTCATGTTAAGGTTCATGATCACTAACAAACAAGAAATTCCTTGTACCACTACTTCACTGCCATTAGCATCACCATGATCATTACTATGACCATCACTAAGATCACCATTTAGACCATCATTAAAACCAACATTATCAACATCCTTACTAATATTATCACCACCAGCATCAGTAACATCATTATCACTAACTTCCTCATCATCCGTGAAAAAAACCTCAACAATTATCTCTGCAATGCCTTCAATCTCGTAATAACTAGTGCTAGGTCTAGCAATAAAAGATGCAACATTATTAAGCCCAGCACCAAAAAGGTGCCAAGCCCTAAATTCAGTAACATATATTCCATATGCCTAGTTCTTTCATTCATTTTACTAAGCATATGTTTCATATCATAATCCTTAACTTTTTTTTTTTAAATCATGGTCAAATCTTTCACCCAAAAATATATAATAAAACTTGGTTGAATATTCCTACACATTAGCTCCTTTAAGCACATTTATCAGTTCTATTACAATGAACTTATCACTGTTGATTTTTTTTTTAAAAAATAAGCACATTACTTAAGTTATATATTCTACTGGGCATATTAACAAATTGACCTTATGTAATGCAAATGATATATATATATATATATATATATATATATATAAAAGAATACATTAGTGTAATCTAAATAAGAAAAATAAAAAATAAGAAATAAGGTAAAAGTTATTTTAAATCATGATTTATACTCTATGTTATTAATCAAACATTGATGTACAAAATGAATAATGAACTATCAATTTGGACTAAATCAAATTATGTGTCATAATGACATTTAAAAAGGGTGTTAGTAGAGGGGTATTTTTGTTTATTATTTAATACTTCTTTCAAACTTAACCTAATATTACTTTGCATAATAAAAATTTGAAGAAATTTGAGAAATCAACCTTTAATTTGATGAAATTTTTTGTAAAAAGTGTGAAATTACTAACTTGGAAGAAATTGAGGAGATTTTAAGCTTTTGGTAAGTAAAACACAGAAAGAGAGAGTAACATAGTGGAAAAAGATAAATTCTTTCTCTATCGTGAGATCAACAATTAGTTTATGAAAATTAGTTGAACAAAAAAATGAGATTGGTGAAATTGCACTACAAAAAATATAAAAACAATAACACTTAATAGATGAGAGTTGATAACAAAATTATTATGTAAAGTCCAATTTTCCAAGTATTTATATATTGTGTTGGTTCTTTCTAAAACTGACATAAAATATAAAGAATAATGTTGGTTGTTATAAGGAACTAACATCATTTATTATATATATATTTTTGGTTTTTTCTAAGTTCAAGAAATGACATTGGTTCCTATGAAGAGTCGACATGATCTCTTTTGTTCATTTTTAAAAAAATTAAAATTAAATTAAAATTTATTTGTAAGAGATACGACATCAGTTCCTTATAAAAATCAATATTGTTTTCTTGCAAATAATTTCTTATTTATAAAATTGAAGTTTAGGTTAAAAAATGATCATTTATGGCATAAATATTGCTTTTTACCTTTATATGAAGATTCTATTGTCGCACAACTCCAACTTTTTCCCCTTTGTCCATCTCTCTTCTTACCCCCATGCCATATTTAAAATGCTTGAGTTTTGGCTCCTTCAAATCACTTTTTTTTTTTTTGACTAAATCACCTCTAAAATTTTTTTTGAAGAAATTTCACCTACATTCCATCGTTCTCTTACTTGCTTTTGTTGGCATACTTATAACTATAGTACCACCTGATCAACTACTCTTATGGGGGCGATTAGTGTTCATAGTTTGCATAGGAGAGAGTTGCTGACATGCAAGAATAAGTCATAATTCCCATGATTGTAAGATGGTGAAGTATGCAAAGGTTTCAATCTCTACGATTGTGCAAAATTCATTATTCGTATCGAGACAATGAACCTTTACTAACTTTTATTAAGATATTTAATATTTGGGATTTTATACTCATGAGTGAAACATACAATTGGTAGTCAAATCTTTACTAGATTTTACGAATGACCATATCTTATTTTTCTACAAGTTGCTTATATAAGCAAAACACAAATTTGTGTTCTATACTATCCTTATAGAGTAAAATAATTGTTTAGAAGCTTGTTGTGTAGTTATCTTGAGTTAGATTTTTATTGATAATAATGTGTTAAAGATGGGTGCTTTCCTTTTGTTATTGTAGGTACAATTTTCTTGTTAATAATGTTCTAGACTAAATTTTGTTGCTAACTCAAAGAAGTGAAAAAGACCTAGTAGTTACTACTATATGATTTATTTGTACTATTCTTTTTTGGTACGTAAGTGGATTTGTTTTCATCCATTAAATTGGATTCATATATTGTACAACTATATATATATATATAAAAGCAACTACCACATGGCTAGCACTAAGTTGCCTTAGCGAGGACCCAACGACAGTCGCTAATAATGGGAAAATGCCTATCGCTGACTAGTGATCGGCTTACTGTGGTCTCTAATCTATGTCCTTGCTAACGACTATGGGCTCCAAGTAGCTATCAGTTATTTTAGTAGCCAGATAAAAACCGATATTTCAATCATTAAAGGATCACTATTATGTCTAAAATCATAATATAAATTAATTAAACTTAAATTGACTGATGAATATTTATTCGATTGTTAATTTTTATCGTTAGTCGTCGGTCACTAATCGGTCGATAAAATATAATTTTTTCTATAGAAATTTTGCCGATAATCAGTCATTATTTAAAGATTGATTTTGTATATTGGCTAAACTCCATCGCTATTTTAGATTCTTTTGTAATATGTCTTTTTTCTCTTTTTTTCTCTCTTTCTTTCTCTTTCAACATTATATAATGTCAAGATTAGACAATTTGGATTTTTCACATAATTATTCTCTCGTTGTCCTTAACGTTAAGATTAAACAACTTTTGAAGATGTTCCAGGTTTCATCTTCATCAAATTTTAGGGGTTTTAATTCTCAACAAAACAATTAAGAGTATTTTAGAGTTTTAACACAGATTTTAAGGTGTTTTTCGGGTTTAAGCACATCAATTTAATGAATTTGTTAGGTTTCGGTAAAACAATATGCATAAAAATTTTAAAGATTTTAGGTTTTTGGGCAACAATTTTAGGGTTTCAACATAAAATTATTATGGGTTCTTTGGGTTTCATATACATGAAATTTAGGGTTTTTGGTTTGTGGTATAGCAATTATAAATGTTTTTAGGGTTTTGGCACAATTTTTTTTAAGTGTTCTTCGGGTTTAAACATAATAATTTCGGCTTGGAACACATCAACTTTGTTTTATAGTTCGATTCTTCCTTACCAGTGGAAGTAACATGGTGTTGTCTCATTTTGCTAATAACTATTTCTCTATAACTTCACATTATGATATAATTTTTATTTTTAGTAATGATTTGGTGATTACTCTTTTATGTATATTGATTGTGAATTGGCATATATGTATAAATATAAGTCTCATTATTATGATTTGAGATAAGTAAATAAGAACTTTAAGTAGCTAGCAAACAAGAATAAGAATAGGGAAGAAAAAAATTAAAGGCTTTAGGGAGTTTCTTTATATTGAACTTGATAGCTATTTCATATATTATGTTAACCCCTACCTTAATACTTAATACTAGATTCAATGGTTTGATGTTATTTTTATATTTTGGCTATTATGACTTGATATTATTGTTGATCATTATTTAAAGTATCCTCATATTGCAATACAGATTATTAACATATTTGTTATGCTTTCAACTTATAATGGTATATTGCAATTATTGTTTAATTTTTAATATACAACTTGAGTTTTGACTTTAGATTTCAGTTTGATGTAAACGTTGTAGGCAATTTCGGTAAACCAAGAGATGAATAGATAAGGATGGGAGATGGAGAGCATTACTTCATTATATTTTTAAAAAGTTTAAAATAAAAAAATTTAATAATTGTGTAATGTAATTTTACTTATACTTTATTATTTAGTATAATATGTGTACATATGTACATACAGATATATATATATATACACACACGCGTGCGCACAAATATACACACATACATATATATGTATATATGCACATATAAATTAAGTATTTTCATAATGAAAATTATAATTGTTAATTATATTATTTAATTGACATTATTATTATGTATGTAAAGTATTATATTTTTGATAATGTAACAAGTTTTTTTATTAAAAAAAACTGCACTTTTATTTATTACAAATTTTAAATATTATTATAGTAATCAAATATATTTTAAAAAAGATACGACACGATACTTGTTACAACAAAATTTCAGTAATTATTTATTGTAATTTAAATTTTATGTTATGAATCAAATTTTTATAAAAATTAAAATTTTTATAATAAAAATTAAAATAGTGAATAATTATAAAAATTATTTCACTTTATTACAATTATATTTTCTTTTTTTTTTTCAGAACGAGAATAATTGTAATGCTAGGCTATAGTAATTTTTATAATAACAGTAAGAAAAGTTAATTAATATAAAACTAGTTATCTATATTATTATATCTTTATTAATTAGATTTTTAAAATTTATTACAGTATGAGAATAATTATAATGTTAATTATTTTAATTATAAAAATTAAAATTAAAATAATTAATAATTATAAAAGTTAATTGAGTTTATTGTTATTACATTTTCTCATTCAGAGTTACCAAATTATTTTTATATTACAAGAAGTTTTTTATGAGAGAAATTATATCTTTTTGTAATTTTTTAAAAAGTAATAATAGTAAGTAATTATAAAATTAATTGACTTTATTATTACTATAAATTTAAATATTTTAAATATTATTACAGTAATCATATATTTTTAAGAAATATGATAAAACATTTTTCAAAACAAAATTTAAATAATTATTTATTGTCATTTAAATTTTATGTTATAAATTATATATTTATGACAATTTTATTTTTTATAATAATAATTAAAATAGTTAATAATTATAAAATTATTATCGTTATTATATTTCTTTTCAAATTTATTTATTTTTTGTTGAACTGGAATACTTATAATCTTATAATGTTAGGCTATAGTAATTTTATAATAACAATAAGAAAAATAACTAAAATATAAAAATTAATTATTTTTGTTATTGTGCTTTTGTTAATAGATTTCTAAAATTTATCTTAGTATGAGAATAATTATAATCTTATTTATTGTAATTATGAAAATAAAAAATAAGAATAGTTAATAATCATAAAAATTAAGTGAATTCATTGTTATCATATTTTATTATTCAGATTTTAAAAATTATTTTTATATTACAGAAGTTTTTTTATGAGGAAAATTATATCTTTTTGTAATTTTTCAAAAATAATAGTAGTTAATAATTATAAAATTAATTTATTTTATTATTACTATTTATATCCAGATTTACTAATTTTTTTAACATTGGAAAAAGTTTTTGTATGAGAAAATTATAATTATATTTTTTGTAAATTTTTTAATAAAATAATATTAGTTAATAACTATAAAAATTAATTAACTTTATTATTATTCTATTTTTAATTAAAATTTCCCATTTTCTTACACTATAAAAAGTTTTTATGAAAAAATTTATAATATCATTTTTGTAATTTTTTAATAAATTTAATAAATTTAATATTTATGAAAATAAATTAAATTTCTTATTACTTCATTTTTTATCCACATTTTATAGATTTACTACAACACAATAAGTTTGTACAAATAGAGTTTAGTTATGGCATTAAATTTTTCTTTCTTTCTTTATGTTTTATTATTTTTTAAATTTGATTATATGGAAATATTTTCATACACGAGAGAAATAACAATGGCTTGAGTAATAATGAGATTGAAATGTATAAAAAGAATAACTGTTGGTATCATTATGTTGAAGGAAGAAAGATACTATAGTTGTTTTATTGAAGTGTCTAAAAAGAATAACTATTGGTGTAATTATGTTAAAGGAAGAAAGATAGTGTTGTTGTTTTTTTTGAAGTATATATATAAAAAAAATAAGTGTTTGGGTACTTATATAAATTGATCAAGTTTTATTAAGGTGTGTAATATTTATATATTGCATTATAATTTTGTTGGAGAAAATTTTGTGTGGATATTAAAAATCATTGTGTTGATGTAGATGAAGACATGTGATTGATATGTGGAAGAGATGTAGTTGATGAGAAGAATTTTATATATGTAAGTTTTGATAATTTGTATATAAGAATTTTGTATTTACTTTAAAATTATTTAAAAAAATATTTTTAATGACAGTTTTATAAAATTGTCATTAAAAAAATGACTTTTAATAACAATTTTAAAACTATCATTAATATCTTTAACTGTCAATAAATCTCTTATTTATAATAATGAGTAAAATTAATGTATATCATGAAAAGATAAAAAAATATAAAACTAAAGCAATGTTACGAATACCAAATATTGATACACAAAAAAGGAATGTTACAAATACCAAATATTGATACACAAAAGTAGCATCTCTTGAAAAAAGAAATGCATGGACATCCATAAATTGATTATAATATTTGTAATAAAAATAAAACTTTTGGATGTAACTAATGCATATATATATATACACGTATGTAAAATTAACTTTTTTAAAATTATTCTTGCATTTATGCAACATGAATCAAGTTAAGTTTGAAAAAAAAAAAAAACTTTTAGAAAAGATGGTCTATGATTTTCTCAATCTTATATGTTATTACCGATGGATTATCTTCCCTCGGGCAAACAATTTTACATAAAATAATATTATTTTAAATATATCATAACGTCAGTAAACAAATGGAGATTGCTATATATATATTTGACATAATTGAAGAATCTTCCCATAATAGAACCTCAAGCTTCTTTCAACTCAAAAGAATCTCTCTCTCTCTCTAGCCATAAAAAGGATTTAAAGACAGACATGGCTTCATTCATGCCAGACCAGCATTCCTCTTTAGATCTGCATATAAGACCACCATTGACGGCAACTCAATTGCAATAGCTATACATAGCATGCCATCCTCTCTCTCTCTCTCACCACAATGAATAATGGTCAAGAACAATCCCCACAAACCCCACCAGCCAACTTCCTCAATCTGCACGGTCTCTTTCATAAGCTTGTAATCGATTTCCTTCTCATTTCTTTTGGTTTACTCCTTGGTGTTTCTCTCAGTTTCTACCTCAAAGACATTTCCTTCAATTTCCAACTCAACCGATCCTCTTTTGCCACATCCAAGTTCTCCCCTCCTCCTCCACCACCACCACCACAAACCTTCACGCCGTTGCCGCCACCGCCAATCCTATCCCCACATCCACCTCCACCGCCAGGGCCACCCATCTCATTCACCGTTCCACCTTCCAACCAAACAAACAAGCCCATGCATGTGGATCTAAAAGAGTTCTTGGGACCGCCAAAACCCATGCATAACATGAACGACAAAGAGCTGTTACAGAGAGCATCAATGGTTCCACGAACAAACGAGTTGCCCTTCAAGCAAACTCCAAAGGTGGCGTTCTTATTCTTGACGAGAGGGCCATTGCCGTTTGCCCCTCTCTGGGAAAGGTTCTTTCAAGGACACGAAGGACTCTATTCCATATACGTGCATTCAAATCCAAAATCCAAAGATAACACCTCCCAAGAATCTGTGTTTTATGGACGAAGAGTTCCCAGTAAGGTCAGTTTCATAGATCATATCCTTTTGATGCTTTTCTCAATTTTAGTCTCATATCTTGCAGATTGCTAGCTCATATGCAATTTAATTTTGTTCTGTTTTATCCTCTTTTTATCTCCTGAATACTGATAGTTTCTGGGTGATGAATGTTAAACCCTTAAATTGGTAATTACCGTTAATTAAAATAATGGAGAGATTATGGTGACAATTGGTTATTAGGTATATTATGTGAATTGCTAGGATGAATTAAAGGTCATTAATTTAGTAGAAAGATAACAGAAAATGGAGGATCACCAACTGCCATGTCAATAAATCACTGATTAATAGCATTAAGCAGGGTTTAATTATGGAAGGATGCTACCAATTATGTGCTGTTATGGTAATTAGTATACTCAATATGAATATTGGGTTTATCGATCAATTTTGCTAACACACTTTCCAAATACTCATGAAAATGTGTTATATCACACTGAGATTAGTCTTAATATTTTTGAAGTTCGGACCAAAAAAAAAAAAAACCTTTTTATGTAGAACTGTAATAGTATAACATTGTAAACTAACAATATATATATATATATATATATGTAATTAACTGTTTTGTTTGATTTGAATAATGTATGTATAGGCGGTGCAATGGGGAAAGAACAACATGATCGAAGCTGAAAGGCGGCTGCTGGCCAACGCTCTGCTCGACATCTCCAACCAGCGCTTTGTTCTTCTCTCGGAGTCCGGCATTCCTCTCTTCAACTTCACCACCATCTACAACTACCTCATCCAGTCCAAAAAATCCTTCATTCAGGCCTACGACTCTCCTGGCCCGACTTGCCGCGGCAGATACCGCAAGCGCATGCAGCCCCTGATAACGGTCAAGCAGTGGCGCAAAGGGTCTCAGTGGTTCGAGATGGACCGAGAGCTTGCTGCAGAGGTCGTCTCCGACCAAACGTACTTCCCTGTTTTCTCCAGATACTGCAAGGGCTCCTGTTACTCGGATGAGCATTACTTGCCCACGTTTGTGAGCATCAAGTTTTGGAGGAAGAACTCGAACAGGACGGTGATGTGGACGGACTGGTCCAAGGGCGGAGCTCACCCGACGAAGTACAGGAGATCAGACGTGACGGTGGAGTTTCTGGAGAGACTGAGGCATAGCAGCCGCAAGTGCATCTACAATGGCCGCAAGACTAACCTGTGCTTCTTGTTCGCAAGAAAGTTTGACCCTGATGCTCTGTTTAGATTGCTATTCTTAGCTTCAAAGGTCATGCAATTCTAGTGATTTGTATTGACGCAATTTTGCTTTTCTTTTTTCTGGTAATTTTTTGCTTCGTAAATTGACTGACGAACTTGGCAGACAACAAGGAGCGGTTTAACAAGTTCTAATTATGTGGGCTGCTTTCAACCAAAAACAGAGCTAATCCAAGCAGACACATGCATCTGCTCTGTTCTGGCGACTGGGCTGCCTCCCAAGAATGGGTACTATACTGAGGCCCGACGCTGCTCAAGAACCCAAATTACCCTGAGTTTTGTTTCATTAATTAAATCTGATTTAAGGAAATAGAAGGAAGGGTAATCCATGGTTTAATTCAGGAATGTTTTAAGGGGCAATTTTTTTTAGCTCCTCTTTAACTAGAATTCGCAAAAATATCTCAATAAGCTTTCGTTTTCTTTTTATTTTCTCTCATTCATTTTCAATTTTAAACCCTTAAAATCAGTAAACAAAAAAGATGCATTTTCTTCTTCGCTTCTTCTTCTCAAATGTCCTATTTTTATCCAATGAAACCCAAATTTATGCGAAACCTCTCTTCACATCAGCTTCTCCCTACTCTTGCAAGGGCATCTCTTTCTATTGTGAAGACTTTTCTTCCGTCCGAAAAGGCTTCCTTCTGTCTCGTGTTCGTATCTATTATTAGGAACGTTAACATCAAAAAGTATTATTAAAAATTATATTTTTAATCATCTATTTCATGAAGTGGGTATGGCATAAGATTTGTTTGGGCAATATGGTTAGAATTGCAAATGGTAATGAAAATTCATATTTTTTGAATACCTATTGTGATTTATTTCTTTTCTTCCATATGAGTTAGAATAGATATGAGTTCACTTTGATAGAGCTACTTGGTTTGATGTTTACATACTTTTGAGAATACTATATTAAGAAGTAACATCAACAGATTGATATGAACGTATGGATTAATTTTTTTTTATTATTTTAATTTATAATTATTTTATTTTATATTTTATATTTTTATATTTTTTTATTTTATACTCTTGTAACTTATATATATATATTATTATAGTGAATAGGAAACACAAACTAATATTTATTCTTTTTTTTTTTAAAGAACTCGATAGTGTTGACTTCTAAACTTACTTAATGTGTAAGGTATGAAAAATAAAAAATATAAATATACTAAATTACAAAATCAAGAATAAAGAAAGTTGTTTGTGAAACTCTTTAGTTTTTGTTGTTGACTTCCAAACTCTTTAATCTTAAACCTAACCTAGTGACGTATCAATTAAGTACAGTGACTTATTAAATAGGTATCTATGATTTATTAAACAGGTACAGTGAGCAAGTGAGTATTCTTAATTTTATTTTTCTCAAAATTATAAGAAAAATTATGGAGTATTTTGTGTTAAGTTCGTGAAAGATCTCTCTTTGTCTTTTAGTAGACATATCATGAAGTAAATATGATAATCAATGATATTTGAAATTTATGCAAATTTTGAAGACTCTGATTAAATATATCTTCAGTTTGTAGTTATTATGTGGTTGTTAAAGTATTTATATATTTATGTATATTTTTTAATTTGAATATATATTTCAAAATGCACCTTTGACAATGTACATATGATTTTTTAAGAATATGATGTTACAATTCAAATTTGTATAAGTAAGCAATAGAATTTGTATTTTTTAGGTTAAGTCATTATGGTACAATAAGTCATTTTAATAATATCATAATTCATTATTAAGTCTCATGCAATTAGTATAAATTCTACAAGTAAGTGGTGCATTATCTGCTTATCAATGAATTTGGTAATATATTTAATATACCAATAAGTAATAATAAATTAATATTTTTTGGATCAACAAGTCATTATGGCAATATACTAAAAATCATTATAACAATACCAATTTATGCACTAGTATTATGCAGTGCTTCCTCATCATGTTGGCTGGTATGAGTGCCTCTCTTTCATCACAAAATCTTTCAAATTCATCATTATGAATATTCATATTGTTCATTGTGAATTCATAGTGAAAAGGGTGGGCTTGCCACATCCTCGAGTGTACGATCTAAATTGATTAACCCTCATCAAAGGCATTGCATCTTTCTCATTGGTGCATCTATTTCCATCACATGCATCTTGCTCTATGTTCTTTAAGACAAATGTGCAAGCAACCCGTGAAAGACTTGTTATATGATCATGTAATAAGAATCTCACGTCATTATCGTTCAACATCTTTATTCATAACTTGTTATCATCAATTCTAATTAAGGTATATGTTGCTCAATATTGTAATTAGAACATTAATCCTACATCCAAAGTTGTTTTGATATACTCACCAAATGTGTAGCTCTTTCGAATCATCACTCCTCTGCATAATATTATCGACATATCAGCAATTCGAATAATCATTAATCAATTTTTCATTAAATGACATCGATATTTGAATCTCATCAATCATCTTGTATAATGAACAAGATGATACTTATTAACGTAATGATAGCTTCTAAAATTACCCTACATGTATGACAATGAAAAATATTTTTAAAGTAACAACTCATTATAATAAATCACTATAAAGATTTATCATAGTGTGACAGTTTCATGTCATAATAGTCCCACGTTATAATAAGTCACTATTATTCAAAATATTTATGATACACAAATATTATTGTAAAACATATCACCTATACACATATTCATGATAACTTGCTATTGTCAGCAATAATGCATTACTATTACATAATAAGTCACCGCATGTCCAAAATAGCCAAATTAATATGTACAAAACAAACATTAATTCATTTGCATAATATATTTGTAATTATCAATTCATCATCAAATAATATTCAAACACTCTCAAAAAATGCTTGTCTTGCATGGTTTAATGTGATACTCAAACATCACATAAAAACACAAAAAATAACCTTCCAAAAAAAAATTCAAGACTGTGTTTTAGCTGTTTATACAACCTTATAGTCCACCACACCCACAAAAGAAACCTTCCGCCACTCGAACCATACCCGTACCTCATGTTATGTTCAAAGCAAATCGTTGGATGAGTGAGAAAATTAGTATAGAAAAACCTATGAAACAACTATTGCAAAGGAGATAACCCAAAAAAATAAAATTTAAAGAAATTAGTTTATGGGTTTCAACCTATTTCATTATCTATTAAAATTGTTAAAAGATCAACTGAAAATATGCTCTCTCAATAATCATATCCCATAAAATGCAGAAAACCTTTCAAAATATGACTTTTTTCTTCAATCTGACCAAATTCAAAGAATTTGGAGGAGAAACGAGTTTCAAAGGTTTGGTTTGGATAGAGAAAATGTGTGGAGAGAAGTTGCATGATGTGGCGCTTTTTTGAAAGTAAAACTAGACAAAAAACAGAAAAAAGAGGTGAAAAATTGACAATACAGCACAAAGATGTGTACTGTCTTGTTTGAAAAGAGGAAGAAAAAGTGAGTGTGACTATTTGTGTAAAGAAGGGTATTTTCATCTTCACAGATCAAAATAGGTTAAAAACATAAAATTTAATAATTTTGATATTTTTAAAGTGAAAGACTTTTTTGAGACCAAAATCAATAATTAACTTTTTTAAAATAAATTTTTATATAAATTTATTTATTAAAAATAATCATAATTAAAACTTTATATTTTTAAGTTTTTTAAATTTTATGTAAAATAATTTTAGTGTTTTTTGGTGTCTTTTTAAAAAGTGAATTTATTTTTAAGAAATTAAAAAAATTAGTTAAATTACTTTGACCATAATGACTCAAAGCATGGATAACTATTTTGCTTTTTCCCTTGGTTCCTTTCATTAATGATTCAAGAGCACTTGCTCTAATATCCAAAGAACTGTTAAAAGAAGAAGAAGAAGAAGAAGATGGCAGTGTTTGATTATTTTTGCATAAATGGAAGCTTTAACTTGGTAGCAAAATTTGAGAAATTCCATATTTTATTTACCAATTTAATTCTATGATTTATAAGGTTTTCATTATTTTAAATACTTTTCATAAAATGATGAAAATAAAATTAATAATTTCAAACCAACCAAACAAATGATGTGACAATTAACTTGTTTCATATTAATTAATTCAAACCCAACTTAATTAATGGATTAACTTGATTTAAAATATTAAATAAATCTAAATCTGAATTAAATCCGACATGCTTTAAGAAGATAATTGATGAAAGCACACTTTGCATTAAATCCGACAAAACGAGGCCTAACAGGCTTTTTCCATGAAAATAAGTTTCATATTATATAACCATAATTAGTAATTAAACATTAATGCATAACTTCTTTGAGCAAACATGAGACAAAAAGGGCTGGTAAACTTGGACCCACAATTTATGGGTCCCACGTCAGACAGACACTTCGCAGAAATTAACCACATGGGACATGAACTTACCACACACGCGATGTCGCCAAACTTTTTTCCCTTTAAAGCAGCTATATTATCATTATCATAACAAAATTGTGAAAGCTAATTAGAATTTCATTGTTGCTCGGTGCTACCGTTTAATGCCCTTTATTGATGAAATCAAAGTACTCTGTACCAATAAAGGCAAAAGAAAGAAAGAAAGAGAGAGAAAGGGGTTGGGTTGACTTTTAAAGCAAAGTTGACGTCAAAGTCATTGCATCATGAATCTTGGTCACTGCGTTTCGCTCACCTTGCGAGTTGCCGAGGTGTTTCGCTCATGATTCCGAGAAGTTTCTCTTTTTACATTACTTTAAGTAGCTTAAGCCATTTGTTCTCCTTTATAACGCCATTTTTTTGGACCATAACTCGTAGCATCCCTATTCTCCTACAACTTCTCTCAATTCCCTGCCTCTTCTTCCGTACATGATTTTTGAGCTACAGTTTTTCTGCAAAAATGGCTGCTAAACGGTTTCTCGATGAATTAGGTTCAGATCCAGATCAACCTTCGGAGAAACGGATCCGAACTAGACCTTCTTTCGCTTCGTATGTGTTTAAATCTTCTGCAAACCATGCTTTCTTTTTCATCTGGGTTCATGCTTCTGTGGCCTATGCATCATATTTTTCTCCAGTTCATAAACTTCAAACTTCGTTTGTGTATCTTCTCTTGTTAGTTGCACACCGTATAATATAAATTAAGCTTTGATATCATATGCGTTTTTCGTGCTTTAAAGGAAAAACTAGTCGGCGGTGGTCAAAAATAGAAGTTCTTACTATGCAACCATTTTCACTCTCTCTATGACAGTGTGATCGCAGAAGTGGTTATGGTGAATTCCTTGCAGAACTTGTGCTCAGCCCTCGAGCCGGTACTTAGAAGAGTGGTATATATGCTAAGCCCTCCTTTTTCATGCCTCTTTATCATCATACCGCTATTATTTCATGCCGTATAAGCACGCAGGTAGATATGTATTATTGGGTTAGATCATGTCATAGTTGTCAATTTCGTATTCACTTATCAACACAAGCAAGTGGCATATGTTGATATATATATATGCAACTAGCTATATTATTAAATAGCCATGCAAGTAGCTAGATATTTCATTATTTCTGGCGGCTTTCTACCTTCTAAACTACTGTGGACTCACTTAGAGAGATCCCGATAATGCAATACCATAAACTTTACTGCAAGAAAAGAATCATGAAGAATCATTCGTTCTTATATTTTTCGTTTGTTATTAGGTGAATGAAGAAATGGAGAGGAGTCTAAGACAGAAATTCCGGACTTTAACAAGGTCTCCTTCATTGCGAATTCAAGCGCCTGAACCTTCAAGCTTACAACTGGTTTTCACCAAGAGTCCTTCGGTACCCATCTTTACTAATAGCAAAATCAAGGACACCAAGAACAACCCACTTCGAATCATTCTTGTGGACACAGGCAGTGGTTCCATGGTTCCTGTCACTTTACCTCAACCGATTAAAGTGGAAATAGTTGTTCTTGATGGGGACTTCCCTCGCAGTGATCACCACAACTGGACTAGCGAGGAATTCGAAAATAACATCTTGAAAGAGAGAACCGGGAGGCGGCCTTTGCTGACTGGGGAGCTAAACGTCACCTTGAGGGATGGAGTTGCACCAATCGGAGAAATTGAGTTCACAGACAACTCAAGCTGGATCAGATGCCGGAAATTCAAAATCGGAGCAAGAGTGGTACAACGCAGTTTCCAGGGTCTTAACATACGCGAGGGCATGACTGAAGCATTCATCGTCAAAGATCACCGTGGAGAATGTAAGTTTCAACTAATCTTCCAGTTTAATAGCTTTTTCAAATTACGACAAACTATATTTGATACTTATCTTCTCTACCTTAATTTCTTTTATTATTACCATAAAATATTGCTGATTTGATCTTTTAATTTTGGTATGCTAAATGAATTTTCAATTTAGAAACGGGAAACTATGTTCTTTCTTACACTAAGTTAGAGTTTGATATACTTTAATGATGAATGATCTATATAAGTCCATTAATGAGCAAATCTTTAGGTAAAATAACAGGCCACTTGTGCTTGAACTTGACTGTCTTTTTTCGTTTTTTTAATTACCAACTAATATTATCCTTTAATTTTATAATATCAACAAGTTATCTTTTAGTTAGTTAATTAATTAATCTGGGTTTGGTGACAAATAATAATCACACCAATTTCTTGATAATCAAGTAAACACTAAACCAAAGTGCAAATCTAAGAATTGAGTCAATTCTAATTAATTATAGTAATCAAAATGAAAAACTATTAATATAGAATAGTACCCTTTCCGAATAAAAAAACAGAAGAAAACCAAAGGGGTAACTCCAGCTTAAGCATCAGAATTAACAAAAGGGTAACTCCTTAAACATCAGGACTAATAAAGTCTGTCTAGCTTAAAATAGGATCTTGATAAGCCCTTTCAGATTAGGAATATCTACCAAGCAGCATCACCATACAGTACATGTGGTGATCTGTAATGGGAATATGGCATCATGGACCACCACGTCATAAGCTTTATGTATGACATTTTCCCTTTCACATAATTCAAGTGACCTTTATTGCACACTTCCATTAATATCTTTTTCTTCTTTAATGTGATGCAACCTTTGAGCTAAAGTTGACTGTAGACCCACGTATCTGTTTGTTATACATATATATATATATGAGGAAATCATGATTTTGATTTTTCTTTTGTTTTTTTTCTGAATCCGGCCGGCAGCGGTCTCCGGTCAATGATTTGGGTGTTATATTTTTGTGACAAGAGATAGTGCTTGATTTACATGAATAATTACAGTACTGTTATGTCTTTGTCGTTATCCATGTGGGCATAAGTTGTAATAGGTTAGAAAACAAAGGGTTTGATTCATAGGATATGAGCAGTAATTTCATATGATGTAACAAAAGCTAGCTAGTGACATTTTCTTTTTATCCTTTCATTTGTGAAGTGTACAAGAAACATCACCCACCGATGCTAGAAGATGAGGTGTGGCGTCTGGAGAAGATTGGCAAAGAAGGAGCTTTCCACAAGAAGCTCGCCTCTGAGGGAGTCAACACTGTGCAAGATTTCTTGAAGTTGTCTGTGGTTGACCCGGCCAAGCTTAGAAGGGTATGCTTACTAATTTCCAATCACAGAATGCAAAATGAACTTCTTTTGCTCTCATACATACATAGCGTGAGGAAGTAATTCTCTTTGTCTACTTTTCAACAGATTCTAGGGTCAGGAATGTCTGAGAAAATGTGGGAATCTACCATAAAGCATGCCAGGGAATGTGTTATGGGCAACAAGCTTTATATTTTCCGGGGACCCAGTTGGGTAGTCATCTTGAATCCCATATGTCAACTTGTTAAGGCTGTGATTAATGGCCATACTTTTCCCGCAGCGGAGATGACAAGCATGAGTAGGGTAAGCACAATTTCAGTCCAATATGACTCAGTATACTAACATCAATCGTCAAATTAATTAAATTCATATGTTGAGCTTTTGTTTTATGGCATTTGCAGGCCTACATTGAGAGTTTGGTTAGACAAGCATACGGTCAATGGCACTCATTAGAGGAGGTAGAAGGTGTTCCCAATGAGATCCCCCTCCTCACTCAAGGTACTTAATTGCATAACAACTTATAGTAACTTATTTAGTACCGAAAATTAATTCTTCTATTTTGCACTAACTAAGTCTGTTTGAAATGGTACTTAAAGGTGACATGATAGATCAATATCCCAATCATCCTCAGACAGTGGCGAGATCATACCAGCAAAATGAGTACCCAGGGGAGAGACCTGTTGAGGTGAACTACATGCAGAGTAATGCACATCCCTGCTGCGAAGGTTGGCAAGTGAACACCACGTATCTGAATACTCCAGCTGAGATGGGCATCTGCTTTACCATGACGGGATCATCACCTGATGGCGATTTGACTCCTCCGAGGTCCTTCATCAATGGAAGTTAGCTACACATACAGATAATGCATCAGTCTTCTCTTTCGTGTTTCTGTGTAAATATAGCCACTTCGATGTCACATAGATAAATGTTCTGACTTAAAAGGATGTCAGAGAAAGTAGTACCTGAGGTGTATGAAATCCTTTAATTTTGTGAAGTCATAGATTCTTCACTTCATTTAAGATTTTTTTTTTAACCATTTATAAAAGTAGTAATTTGAGGGCACATAGAACCTGCAAAAAGAGCCTGACCATTTTGGTTGTCTCAGGCTCGGCCTGGGGCTTGTGCTCAGGAGCGATAGTCCAGAGCTCCCAAATTTTGGAATCCCAAATTCTAAATATCAAATAAGATGAATATTTTAATATATATATATATATATAATTTTTTAAAAAATCAAACCCATCTTTTTTTTTTCTACTGCTTTACTCCACTTAAGGTCGGTCCATGGTCCCAAAATTTTGGAGCCCTGGCTACACCTATATAACATAGACAATTGTAGAAAAAAATATAAAATTTTATAAAATCAAACCCTCTTTTCACTGTTTTACTCCAACCAAATTTCAAAATTTTTAAAAACACAAAATAAACCTAACATTCTCTCTCCATCTCCATCTCAAGTCTCAATATTTCTTCGGTCTTTAACAATTTTAGTGGCAGTGGTGCCTTTTACTCTGATTCCGTTGAGAACCAGGGTCCCAAATTTTTTCTTCATAAAAAATCCGAATCATTTATGCTTTCTCTTTAAGTTTTTCATCTGGTAACAAAATTAATCTGTTTGATTTCATTTTATCAATTTAGTTTTAGACTCAATTATATATTAATGTAAATTATTTGTTATTTTAAATTATATATTAAGTCTAATTTTTTATTAAATTCAATCAAATCTTAAGTACAATCAATTATTAAGCTCAATTAATTATTAGATCCAATTAATCTTTAATTTCAATTATACATCAAATTTAATTAAATAATTAGATTTAATTAATTTTAGAGTCAATTAATAAATGTTAAGCTCAATTCGTTATTAAATTTATTTAATTATTATTCTAAATTATATTTTAAAGAATTCAATTATATTTTAGGCTCAATTCATTTTTAAGCTTGACTATTTATTGAGCTCATGCATATTACACCTAATTATATCTTAAGTCTAATTAAATATTAAAACTAATTATATTTTCTATACAATTATTATTAATCTCATTTCGTATTTAAACCTAATTATATAGATGAAGCCTAATTATATATTAGGCTGAATTATATATGAAGTCAAATTTTTTATATGCCATCATGTTAGTTATTTGCTTGATACATATCTAATTAATTTTTTCTGTCAGGTTTACTTAAAATTTTGTCTTGCAAATGTTACATGATCATGGTTAATACAAAAAGTATTCTAACAAAGTTTACACTATTTTTCCTTCTTCAAGACTATTCAAAGGTGGAATGAAAAGATCGTTTACAAGTTCTTTATAATTTAGTTTTTTCTTGGCATCTTTAGATGTCTCCCATATCTCCTAATTTGGTTTTTATGTAAGATTTTCAAATTTCAATGTTTATGTTAAGAAGTTGCTCCATATAGTCACCAGTACTCTTAATTTATTCAATTGTTTGTTTTGTAATTGATTTCTTCATTATACTTTGGGCAAATACCCTTATACTTGCTTTATTTAATTTGTGTGTATGATTTGCAGTTTCATGGTAACTCCAATGTTGGACTAACGTCTTTTTTCTTCTTTTAGGGTTTATCTCTTCTTTGAACAAGCACAAACCAAGTTTTCTCTTTGTCTATATCTTTTATATTGACATTGTTTATTTCATTGTTACCTTTATCAATTGATTGTGCATTTTTAATTTTTAAATTTCATATTTGTGAAATAAATATGTTTCCTAAAAGTATCAATTAGGAAGTCAAAAAAAAAAAAGAAAAAAAAGTAAAAAAGATGATTAAAACTCAAAAAGATACTCTTTCTTCAATTGAAGATTAATTTAGTTGATGAATTACAACAATATAGTAATCAAGATGAATTAAGTAAACATGTAATAGATGAGCAGGAAAAGTTTAGCGAAAATGTCATCAATGAAGATAAAACAAAAATTGAAAGAAAATGATGATATTAACTTTAAAAAAATTGAGAATGAAAACGAATTAGAGTAAATAGGTCTATTTCTTTTAAAGTCTTCTCCAAGCCTTTTTATCTACTTTCAATCGGTTTAGATATGCTTGAGGAGGTGGTTTCTGTTCAGGAGTCTTCTCGAGTCTTATCTCCCTTGGCCTTCGAGATAAATATCTCTTTCTTATCCTTCTATCGCCTTGATCTTTTTCTAGCCAAATCCTTTCTTTGTGGAATATGTTCGCTTATTGGACTTCCCATCCATACCAAGCTGGGTTCCCAGATTTTGCCTTGTGTTCCTGTCTCTGGTTGAGGCGTCCCTGTAGCTTTCCCTTTAAGCAGGCTTGTGGGTCTGTTTGTGTGCTTCATCCTTCATTCCATGATGTTCCCAACTCTTCAGCGTATCTTGTCACTGTAAGTATGAAACTCGATTTCTCACCAAGTCTCCCACTTTCGTTTCCATATCTAACTCTAAGTCGATGAGGGCGTCGAGCTTTTCTAGTGCTGGTTTGTCAGACCCTTGAATCTGAGTGCCAAGGCATAGGCATGGTGATTTTTGCTCCATGCCTGAATCTGATCCTCGAATTACCATAATGTGGTATCTTTTTCCCAACTCGCATCCACCTCATTGGTGCTTTTCTACTAGACTAAGTAATATATGCTCCGATTCATCTTATTGTAGCCCTTCGCTCAGTGATCAAGGATCTTTTCTATCTCCTTGTCAAATTGAACTCGAGTTATCGATGGTGCACGCTTGGGTTACTTGCGTCTGCGATCAACATCTTCTTAAAACTCTTTGATGAAGCTCATGTGGAATGTTAGGTGCATCTTTAGATGTTGTGGTAGCTTCAACCTACAAGCTGCTGCTCTAATTTTCTTTTTGATCTTATGATCAACATTCTTCCTCGAAGGCAATGTCTTGGGGAGTGGTTTGTCAGACCCTTGAATCTGAGTGCCAAGGCGTAGGCGTGGTGAGTCTTACTCCAGCCAGGACCTACAAGTGTGGAGGGCCATACTAGCAAGCAAAAACACATGAGTTAGATATGGAAATGAATGTGGGAGACTTGATGAGAAATCGAGTTTCATACTTACAGTGATGAGATACGTTGATGAGTTAGGAATGTCGTGGAATAAGGGATGAAGCACACGAATAAACCCACAAGCTCGCTTAAAGGGAAAGCGACAGAGATGCCTCAAGCAAGCACTAGCACATGGTGGTGCGATTATGTCCAGTAATGGGAACGTAGGGCAGAATTCGGGAACCCAACTTAGTGTATGTGGGAAGCCCAGCAAGCGAACATATTCCACAAAGAAAGGATATGGCTATTAGCTAGAGGAGGATCAAGGCGATAGAAGGATAAGAAAGAGATGTCTATCCCGAAAGCCAAAGGAGATAAGACTCAAGAATAGTCCTAAACGGAAACCACCTTCTCAAGTATATCTAAACCCATTGAAAGCGGATAAGAAGGCTTGAAGAAGACTTCAAAGGAGATAAGATCCTTGACTCAGGGAAAGTCCTTACAAGAGAAAGATGCTATCCAAATATCCTTGACTCATGGAGAGTCCTTGCAGGAGAAGGATGCTATCCAAATATCCTTGACTCATGGAGAGTCCTTGTGGGAGAAGGATACCATCCGAAGATCCTTGACTCATGGAGAGTCCTTGCGGGAGAAGGATGCTATCCAAACTTTAAAGATAAGGCTCAATGAGATAAAGATTCGTGATCAAGATTGGGTGGCCCATCCGAAAATCGTGGAATAACTAAGAGAGAGTATTTGAGTAGGACACTCCTCAACTAGTATAAAAAGGGGGCTTGGGTTCAGTTGTAAACACATCAAGTAATATAAACTCAAATATATGGGTAGTTAGAGGCTTTGGGTGCTCTTAGAGAGAGAATCTTCTTTTGTAAAAGAGTTCCTTTATTTCTAATAAAGGTTGAGAAAGAGTTCTCGTGATAATGGTCTCCTTACTCCGCTTTTGCATTCTTGTCTCTTTTTCTTCTTCTAGGGTGGGCTTAGAAAGTTAGCTGGCTAGGTGGAGGCACTTAGCACCATCACACTTGAGTTACACTGATCCTGCAACTAACAGTGTGACAGTTTAGTATCAAGATTGGGATGTGTATGATTTAAGAATTTGGGATAACATTGGTAATAAAACAAAAGATCTTTTCATAGAAATAAATCCTATAAAAGAAAGTAATCTTAAGTTTCCTATGGTTGAGCTTTCTATACATTTTTCATATTCTTATTACACAAGAAAATTACCCAATAGAGAGATTCAAAATAAAAAGCAGCTAGTTTGCTCGAAGGATGCAAAAAAAGTGAATTGTTTTTTGTTGTAAGTTATTTAAATCAGTGCATAACAAATTTTTGTTGGCAAATGAAAGTTTTAATGAATGAAGGCATTTAAGTGAGACGCTTAGACAAAATGAGAATAGTGTTGAGCATATAACTAACATCAATACTTGGATTGACTTACGAATTAGATTAACAAAAAATGAAACAATTGATAAAGATTTAGAAGAACAAATTTTCAAAGAGAAAACTCATTGAAAATATGTATTTATTAGAATAATTACTATAATGAAGTACCTTGTAAAGAATAATATGTCTTTTGTGAAACAAATGAAAAAATTTAATAAAAAAATATTATAATTTTTTAAGTTCAATTGCAGAATTTGATTTATTGATGCAAGAGTATATTCGACGCATTAAGAATAATGAGATACATTAGCACTATCTTATTTCTAAAATTTAAAATCAATTGATTTCTAGATTAGCCTCTAAAATTAAAAAGGCAATTATTTCAAAAATCAAAGAAGGTAAATATTTTTCTATGATACTTGATTGATTATACTCCTGATATAAGCCACCAAGAATAAATGATTTTGATTACATGATATGTATATATGTTAGTTAATTTAATAAAAATAAAAGAATACGTTTTAAAATTTTTAAATACGCATAATACATCTAGATGTAGACTTTTTACAAGCTATATTAATATCTCTTAATCTTAATATTCAAACAATAAAGAGATAAGATTATGGTAATGGATTAACATGAAAAGTAAATACCAAGATGTACAAAAAAATATTACTTGAAATAAATCCTAGAGCATTGTATGTTTCATATGCTTCTCATTCTCTTAATTTTACTATTTGATATGGTACATTCTTGTGTTAAAGCCATATCTTTTTTTAGAGTTATGCAATGCATATATTCACTGTTTAGTAGTTATACAAAACAAAGAAAATTTTTACAAGATTTTGTACATGACTTAACTTTCAAATCATTGTCTAACACACATGGTGAAAGAATCGTGTTAGAAGTGTGAAAGTCATTACATATCAAACTCCACAAATAAAAGAACTTTTGTTAGAACTAGTTGAAACTAGTGTTAAAGCTAAGATAAAAAGTGAACTAAGAGTTTATTAAATGAATTAGAGAATTTTGAATTCTTGTTATGTGATTATTAAGCACAAAATTTTGTTTTTTGTTAATACGGTTAACAAAATTATGCAATCCACAAATATGCATATTGATGATGCCATAAAACAATTAAAGGGATTAATTTCTTTTTCTGAAAATTATAAAAATGGATTGCTTTTGCTATAATTAGTGCTACAAGTTTTGCATTAGAAATAAATGTTAAACCTATTTTTCTTCAAAAATGATAAATTTGAAGAAAAAAATAATTTGATGGGAATGCATATAAAGATAATATATAATCTACTGAAAATTCTTTTAGAGTTAATTATTTTATTGTTATAGTGGATGTTACTATAAAGTAGACTTGAACAATTGGTTGCTTGTTTGATTCGAATAAGTTAAATTTTTTAGATGATAATAAATTAAAAGAATGTTGTATTAATCTTGAACATGCTCTAAAATGATAGCTCTTTAGATATTAATTCAAATAATTTATTTTATAAACTAAAAGTATTACGAGTAACTTTACTAGTAGGAAAAAAAAAGATACTATTTACAATCTTAGAGTTTGTAAAAGCTTTGACTTGATATCCTAATGTCTTAATTGTTTATAGAATATTGTTGACTAGTCAGGTGACTGTAACTTGTGTTAAAAGAAGTTTTTCTAAATTAAAATTGTTAAAATCTTATTTATGGTCAACTATGTCACAGGAAAGATTAGTAACTTTATCTATAATCTATTGAAAATGAGATCTTAGAACGAATTGATTATGAAAATATTATTGCTTTTTAAACAGCTTGAAGAAGTCATTTTAAATGATTTTATTTTTGTCAATGCATAATTTGCTCTTTATATATTATTGTAGGTTTGGATAATGGAGTCCCATTTTTTATTTCACCTCAAGCCCTCAAAATTGCAAGATTAGCCCTAACTTGTTTCGGCTCATAACACAAAAATTATGGTTAATCTAAATTTAGTCTAGCTTGGATTATTTGAACTGTTGGTTATCAGCTTATAGAGTTTCCACTGTAAAGATTAAAGAACAAAATATGAAAATAAGAAGAAGATTAGGTTTTTTTAAATTATTTTTATAACTTAATAACAAGACAGCATTAACTAGGGACTATATAGGCTTATAAAGAATTGTATTTGAATAACAGTAAACTACTCTAATAAAATAAACACTAATCTATTTTGATGTTTAAACATAAAAATATAGTAAATATGATCTAATCTAATATTTCTCTCAAATTCACAATGTAACTATAAGAAGCATTAATAGTTTGCAAAATAAAAAATGAAGAAAACACAAAATCAAGTACGATTCGGTAAATAAATCAGTAATCTACATAGAGGAAAACATGCAATGCCGTAGTGGCAATCTGATAATGAGTTTGCACATGGAATATTGAATTGGTGTAATTTGAATAGTACATCATCACAATACATATAGTGGGTTAAGAATGAAAAAGTTTCATTTTTTTAAAAGTAATCAACAAAACCAAACTATCTCATAAGTGGTAGAAGTTATAGCAAAATATTTTGCCTTTGTGAAAGACATAGAAACAACATCTTGTTCTCGCTTTTGCAAGAAATGAAAGAATTCTAAAAAAGAAAATTAAGAAAATCTAGCAGATTATTTACAATCCATAGAATATTAGCCAAAGTGGCATCAAGATACGCACACAACTCCAATGATGAATTATATAAAAATAAAAGGCTCTAAAGTGAATACCCCAAGCTACCTCAAAATATAAAAAATAACAAGCAAATGAACTATAGCAGGTAAAGCAATAAATTGACTAACTATGTGGACAACATATTCAGTGTCTAGTGGACAACATATTCAGTGTCTAGACAAGTGATACTGAGATAAACCAAGCTACCAACAACAACACAATACAAAGTGGGATCCAAATGAAAAGGAAGACCATCGGAAGGAATGACAATGAGCATTAAGTTAAAAAAGAGTATGCAAAAAGACAAACATGCTTAAAAAAATCAACTTTGCATTTAATTCAACAGAGAAGATAATTATTACAACAGGATCTTCATGACGAGGAAACTTTTAAAGTGAAATGAAAAAGGAAAATTCTTTCCTTTAAAATATTGAGAAAATAATAACAATAATAATAACAAAGGATTGTCACCCATCTTTTATACAATGTGATTGGCCACGAGTTTCATTTATTATCAAAAACAAAAAATGGATAGTAAAAATAAATAGAGAGAAAGATATTGATCTAACTTTTAAAGAAAAAAGCTCGGGAGTTGATTACATGTGGTAAGGATTAGCACCTCTACGACTCTTAGAATTGGTACCTATTAAACAAAAGTATTTTTTAGGTTCTAAAACAAATTATGATTTTGAAAAGGAATTCTTTGTTTACAATTTGATATTTACAAATGCATGTGAGTGGTGTTTTTGAAAAATATTGGAGCTTCACCATCGTTTTCATTCCACACATTTTGAAAACAATTTTTGGGAAAATGGAGTAATTTCGTCATTGCTTGGCTTTTTATTCTCAAATCAGGAATATGCAAATTGATGATGCAAAGGAAAACAAACTTTATTGAAATTATTTTGAAAAATATCATAAAACTCATTATGGTCATAAAAATAATATCAGATGTCAAGTTATTATCATAAAGCAAAAACTAAACACAAAGATTCAAAGTATTGCTAAAGCTTATAATAATAAAAGTTTATTCATTTTTATTTTTTATTTCTAAAAATACCTAAAATGCAAAAGCAATATCACCTATTTCTTCTTCTTCTTTCCCTTTTTTTTTTCTTTGTTCTTATTCTCTAAACCCTAATTTAACTGAAACATGAAATCATCATTGTTTTACTCCAAGTATGCTTATTGTCTATTAAATTCTTCATATTTTTCTTTGATTTGATGTAGATTAGAACACATGGGAATAATCAATCCAAGAACCGATCCTTTTAGTTTGAAATGAAAGTCAATTTTCCTGCGTTTGTTATACCTCTAATGCTTGATTAACTATTCTAATGTCATTTTCAGCTCCAAAATACATAGAGCTGATTATCTAGTAGCTACCTATGTTAAAGTTTGCAACTAGTCCAAAATCCTTTATTAAACAACGCAGTGGTTCTATAAAGGAACAGCCCTGCTAAGCCATAGATTTATGCATTTTTATTTTTCTCTCTTCTTTTTTCTCTACAGCTGATCTCCCTTTGTACTTCTTTTTCTTAATGAAACATAGTATTTTTTTTAATGAAAACTCTGGTGTTTCAGTCCTTGTTGAATATCTTATCAATTAAGCCAAACCAGAATAAATATTATTTAGCTAGGATGATGAATGTACTAGGCTGAATTGTTTTCTAATCACCTATGACTAATGAAATACTTGGGCTAATCCCTTGTTGATTAGTTATACCAACCATACTAAACACTAGTTTAAATTTTTTTGAATATTAAGTTGCACTGTTCTACCCCAGGCTGATCATTTGCTGATCACTACTATTCACTACTAAACCTTATTCAACCATAATTGGACTAGCTAAACTACATGCTAGACTATATTTTGATCACTAAAAAGCATTACTGATCACTTTGCTAACTTATTCAATATCAAGTTGAACCCGTGTGATCAATAGAATTGATCATACCAAACCTGCCCATCATGTTGACCATTTCATTTTTTACCTTTAAGGAAATTTCTCTTTACCCTCTTCATACCAACTAGGAACTATCCTTAGGTAAAATTAGGTGTTTACAATAACCTTTTAGAAAAAAGGTAACTTCAATTCCATAAAGCAACATGGTGATCCCAAATCTTTCAATTGCAAAATGACATGCTATCTCTTACTTTAGCTTTACAGTCAATCAAGTCATCACAAGTGATAATTATATTATCAATGCATAAAGAAAGCAGAAACATAACTATACTTGAAAAACAAAACCAAACTATGATAGTTTGAATAAAAACTAAGTGAGATAATTAAAGAAGAAAATTTTTCAAACTATGCTCGAGGTGTTTATTTAAGACCACAAAAAGGTTTTTGAAGCTTGAAACCTTCACTAAGATTATGAGGAACACTAAGAGAGAATAACATATAAATTTTTTCTTGAAAATCACATTCAAAAATGCATTTTTAATATCCATCTTAAAAATGTACCATCCACGAACAGAGACAACAGTAGTGAGAGTATGAACTATAATCACCTCTGCAATAAGGGTAAAAGTCTCCTCAAAATCCAAACCACACTCTTGAGAATAACTTTTAGCAACTAGTCAACTTTTAAACTTCTCAATAGGCCCATTAGACTTGGTTTTGAATTTATTAACCCAATATGTTCCTATTGCATGCTTAATTACCTAGTAAAAAGAGGCACTAAGTCTCGATTTGAAGTTTGATGCAAAGTATTAAATTTTTTAACCATAAGTTATTGCCAAAAAAGATTAGGAGCTACTTCATTATAGTGTAGAGGATTAGAAGGACAATGAATAAAGGCTAAAAAAAGAAACAAAAGAATTGGAATAACAAGAGTAAATAAGGTTTAAGAGTTTAGATGACTTACGAAGATATTGTGGTAGCAACAATTAATGATCCATAATGTTAGAAGTTGCTATGTTAGTCGTAGAAATGGTAATAATAGTAGTATTAATAAGGACTATAGTACTAGTTTGAATTATCAATATTAAACCTACAACAATCATGATTTAAAGAGGAAGTAAGTACATCTAAAATAATATGTAAGACATCTATATTAAAAACGAAAGGATTGATATAAATTAGATCATACTTAGTCATAATGTGAGAACTAATAGGAATAAAAACAAAAAGAATATGCTCAATAAACACCACATAATGAGATACATATAAGTTTTGAGCAACTCAATCATAATACTGATATCCTTTCTGACTTGCACTATGACCCAAACACATATTACAGATTTTAAAGATAATTTATAGGCACAAGGTCAAAGCACAAGACATATGGAGCTAAGACCCAAAAAAAAAAAAAAGTAATTAGGAGCTAGCACAATCATGTAACTTCTTAGAAGGTGATAAACTTGAGTTTATAGTTTGGTTGGAATCCTGTTAATCAAATAAGTAGCGATAAGAATCTCTCCTCCTAAAATTCAGCAGGAACACGAGTAGATACAAATGAGAACCAGTAGTCTCAATATGATGCTTATATTTACTTTCAGCAACTCCATTTTGTTTAAGAGTATTTGTGCAGGAAGTTTGATGAATTGTTCCATTAAAAGCAAGTTAATCAAAAAAATTCTTATCTAAATCACATAAAAAATACTTGATAATAACACAATATTAGGTTTTAATATGAGTTCAAATTTTTTTGAAAACACTAAAGTAGTTAGAGTAACATTTCTTAATATAAACCTAAAAATGATGAGTACAATCATCAATAAGAAAACATAATATGGTGATTGTTTTATAGTTATAAGGGAAGGTCTCTGCATATAAAAATGAACGAGATCAATGGGGAGTTCCCTCAAAAAGTAAGGTCCACACATTCTTTATTTATTCCATTTGAATAATAAGAAAAGTTACTTTAAGAGCATGAATTCACACATGATCACAGTACAATCTCACTTTACATTTTATTGCTTAAAACCAAAACATAAAAAGAATCATTGGACCTTATTCAGTATCCATAAAGTGCTTTTATTGAAATTCAACATTTTGTTATTGTCAAATGTTTTCAATGTGATTAGTTTAAGTATATATTATAATGACGTCTCTAACTTACTTAAAATTATACGTCATTTTTTTTTGGTATAAATACTCTAACAAATAGTCGTTGCTAAGAGAAAACATAGATACCTTTTAAGCTACTTATTCTCTTTTATTGTTTCACAATCATAGTAAATTTTGAGGAGAAACAATTATTATTGTTGCTCATTTAATTAATAAGATTCTAACCAAACCAAACTTAAGTGATATTACCTTTTAAAAGTTGTATGGTTATGCTCCTAACTATTCATCTTTATGTGTCTTTATTTCTCTATGTTTTCATTTTTGAACCTCATGTTAACATACTAAATTGTCTTTATGGCTTATCATTTGTATATTTCTAGGTTATCATGAAGGTTAAAAGGGACACCATTATAATAGTTTAGTTGCTCACTTGTTATATGTAATTCTTTACATGGTGTTTCTTGATCAAATCTTTTTTTTTTTCCTACTCATATTAATTTTCATATTATGACTATGTTTGATCTTATGCATATTAACCTTTCCATTTTTTATATAGATGTCCTAGTTTTTATTTCTCAGGCCTTTTCCCTTTCAGATCATGATTTGTAAGTTAAACATTAATAGATCAATAAATTCTATTGGGTTCCTATACATTATGTTATTTATTTTTCTGATTCATTGTCCAACCACCTTTGAAAATAGTGGATCCTCCTTATTATTCTCAACTTCTTTATAAGTTAACTAAACTATTAAATATTGTTTACTCTTATTATTCTAATTTTTTTTTGTTGGTTTTCTTTTTAACCCCTGGTGATCATTTCCCTAAGCTTTGTCATATAAAGCGACAATGCTTGATGCTTTTTGGTGGCCATTAGGGATAGGATTCATAGACCACATCATAAGGCCAAGGCCCAAAAAGTCTTGACCTAATAAGAGGAAAACTAGACCTTGAACTTTAAGTGCATTAGGAAAAATGAAGCACATTCACTTCTAAAAAAAAACCTTTTATAATAGGTAAAAACTATTGTAAAAGGCATTTCTATGATAGTCTAGATTGTGCCAGTGAAACCACCATCATAAGTACTTAATGACAATTTTAAAACTTCCTTAAAATTATGATGATTTTTTTACCTATTAAAAATTTATGATTGACAATAAAAACAGTCATAAGAATTGTTTCATGATTTTAAAGACCATCATAGAATCATTATGATGGTTTTTAAAGATCATCATATAATAAAATTATAAAAAATGATCATCTTTTAAATCGTTATAAAATATTAAAATAATTTTTAAATAAATTAATTAAAATTTTTATTTTATTTAAAGTAAAAGTTATACAAAACACTAATATTTAAGAAGTGATAAATCGAATTTTGATCTACCAATTTAATCAAAATTAAACTTTAGCTCGAATGAATATGAAAAATTAAAAATATGTTCATTGTTGAAATCCCTAAAAACTGACTCATAATTCACTTAATTCCAGGTTTATTCCTCACATTTGAACAATTTGTAATTCAATATCTATTTGAAAATTTTTAATTTTAAATTTTTTAAAAATATATTTTTTTAGTAATCATAAAATTTTGAAATTCCTTTTATGATGGTAATTTGAATATTTTTTTATACTTGTAAAAAATTTCAAGTTAAAATTCGTTGTATAAGATCTTTAATTTGGATATTCTCAATTGCTGAATTTTATTTATAAGATTCTATTTAATTCAAATTAATAGATCAAGTCCGATTTATTTCTTTTTAAATATAAAGATTTGATCAGTAATATAAAGTAAATATAATGATTTTATATAACCTTTCCTTTTTATTTAATTGTCATTTTACAGTGATAATAATCAAACAAAAGACAAATAACATCAAATAACAAAAATTATATTTATAATTGATAATAATCAAACTATCACATAAGTAACGTCAAAGAAACTAAATCATATTTATAATTAAAACAATCACCATCTTACATATAGATCAACCTCAATTATACAAAAGATCATAAATTTCAAGAAAGTAAAAATAGTAGCATCTAATGTTGAAAAATATGTAACACTTTTACTCAAATTAAGTCAATACTAATTCTGATAATAAAGCTAACTACTTTCCTATTATATCATCTTAAATAATCTCTATGAATACATTTTTTTAAATGATATAATTGGTATTAATATTATATCATCTTAAATCAATTCATAAAAAAACATATATATATATATACACTTTGAAATTTTTAAATAAAAATTTCATGTCAATTTTTTTGTAAAAAAATCTTGAATTAACAATTACTTTGTATTTCCCTATATTAATTGATTCAAATATATATATATATATATATATATATATATATATATCTCTTATAGAGAGTTAGTAACTTATACATTTGATTTGTAATTAACATTACTACAGTAACCATAAATTGTGGTGATCTTAGTATGAAATATGATTTAGTTTTTAATAGTCTAATAATTATATATATTAAATTATATTTTAGTAATTAAACCCTTTTTTTGGAATTTCAAAATTAACATGCTTATTATAGTATGAGAAGTCATGATAATGAATCATGTAATATGAAAATTAACCTTGTGATAATCAAAAATATTAATACTTTATTTCCTTTTTAGAGTTTAAAAAAATTATTTTCTAACATAAATCTTCTTTTTTTATTTTGTCTTGCTTTCAATCGAGATCTTTAAAAGAAAAAAAAAAAAAAACCTTACGATACTTAAAATTAATAAAATATTTTTTTAAAAATAATATAAATTAATATATATATATATATTATTTTTTACAAACCATCAAATCATAAATAGTCTAAAAAGTATTGTCCCATTCTCATGAGTAGCCTAGTGATCTGCTCAGCATGTTAGGATTTATCATCTCAACTTATTCCTAGGAGATGGACTTGATCAGAGACTCACTTTTTCTTATTGTGCCGATTCTCAACTTATAAGCATGATGATCCGTCAGAATTCGACCTATTAACTTAATAAGCATTTATAATAAATTGATTTGATTTACTGTCTTTTGAACATCAATTTGATCATATATATATAATAGAACTTATTTTCAAGGATATCCCTTCTCCCAAAGGAAATTGAAAAATGATAAGTAACATAAGAATGAAGCAACAGTTCTAAAGTTCATAGGAGAACTATATATTTATGAAAGAGCAACACAACTTACCATCAGTTATCCAATGATCAGCAGTAATGGTAGACCATATAGATATTGAGAGATTCAAGTAGGAGAACTTGAACAGGTTTCTTGGTGCAGGAGCCCAGTTGGGCCATTTGCCTCGATTTGGTTGGCAGGTGTCGGCAACCCTCTCTGAAATTTTTTCAGATTCCCAATTCACTGGCAAAGACTCAGATTATCAAAGTCAATAAAGACATCCCGCAGCCACCCACTTTTTCATTCTCCCTCTCTCTCACTCGCTCTGCTTGTGCGTGGTTATGTTATTTATTGTGTAAGTTTATCATCATCTTCACTGATCTTTCTCCTCTTTCTGAAGATCCCCAAATGAATCAACGGATGTCATTGACTCTCACACCGTTTCTGTCTCCACTGATAAATCTGTCTATCTTCACCTTCTTTCTGCTAGCAAGAAAAGCCGTTTGTGTGGACCCACAATTCCAGGCCTGTAAGGTGCCTAAAACCTGCGGTGATGGCCAGGAGATACGATTCCCGTTCTATTTCCAACACGAGCAAGAACCCTATTGTGGGTACCCCGGATTCATGCTCTCCTGCAATAACAGAGGAAACCCAGTTCTTAAATTATCAGATAACGAGTACATCGTTCGTCAAATATTCTACAACAACCAATCTCTTCGTGTGTCAAACGCTGCAGTTCTCGACTCAAACAGTTCATGTATGCCTTCAATCCAAAACCTGTCCCTGCCAAGGGACCGGTTTCAGCTCCTGTCAAACCAGATGCTCTTCCTTTTCCGCAACTGTAACTTATCCGGGGCCATCAGTCTTTCACGATACAGAATTGGTTGTGCTGATGACAACGAAACCGATTCGACTTTGGTCCTGCACGAGAATGATCCAATCCTGGGTAATGCGTCAAAAGAGTGTAAAAATGGGGTGGTGGCGCCAGTGGATTCGCCTGGAGGAGGGATTCATGGGGAGGCTCTGCAGGTGCTGAAGAATGGGTTCTTTTTGAAATGGGTAGCGAGTCCGTGCAATATCTGCGAGGATACAGGCGGCAAGTGTGGATTCAACATGACTACTTACGTTTTTAGGTGCTTTTGCCCAGACAGGCCTCATGCTTCACACTGTACTAGTCCTGGTATGTATGCCTTCTTCCTTCCGTTATCATGGCCGGTGGATATTGCACAAAGTTTAATCAAATGGAGAAACAGTCCTGTTATGGTGATATCTCTGTCTCTATCAGCCAAGCCGGCCTCATTCAAAGCTCTCCACCTATAGCCCTGCATTCAGAAACCACAGCAGCCTCTCTGCCAGTTCAGTCAATCACCGTTTATTTGGTGGGTCCCATTTAAATTAAACGGTGGGAGATCAAACTGGCTCTGCTCAAGCAGGTCATATTTGATGATTGAGAGGAAATACTTGGTCGTTGCTCGATAGGAATAGGGATAGCGAAGAGCTCCCCCCCTGAAACTTTAGACTCAGCAACAATAAACAGAGCCATCATATAGGACCAAAATTTGGTCTTCATCTGAAACATCCCACACCGTGTTGTCGAATTGGGTGGTATGCTGGTCCTTTATCCAGACGCATTACCGCATTCTCACTTTAATGTTAGCGTTAAAGCTGCAAATCGTGGAAAAGCTTTGGGTATAACACGGAGGAAGTTACGGTCTCCACCAGGAATTCGACATATTCTCCCATTTTTGCCAAAGTTTTATTGCTTGAAAAACTTATTTAATGTCACAACAATTTGTGCGCAGATTCATCAATTTTTTTTGAAGTGATAGAAGGAAGACCATAGAACAATGAGAATTAGACAACGTACCCTGTTTTTCTGAATGGTCCTATCTTTGAAAGGTAACCCTGTGGTGCTCATATACTCCTGTATATTTTGTCCATTTTGTTTCCTTTTACGTCATTTGTCTCATCACTATTCTAATCGATCTTCACTGCCCTCATGCGAGTCAAGGTCAATGCTCAACACTGAATACTGCTAGACTTTGAAATCTATGGATGCAGTTTAGGCGTGATGACATTTTCCCTATGTCCAGACCATAAAACAGTAGTGTAAGCGGAGCACGTTGACAAGAGAGATGCATATGGTGACTTTGGAGGTAAATGCGGAAGACAGTGGTTGGAAACCCATCTCGCTACTTATGGTTATGAGAAATGTCAGTGTGTTGGGGTTATCGTGATGCTAAGGAGGTGGCTCACAAATAACCTCATCAATCCATTAAGGGCAGAGGACCCCTCAAGCAAGCACCAGTCCATAGTAGTGGAAACAAGCTAGACAGAGTCTTAGCTGGAGAGGATGCCGACCAGTTTTTGTAATTTCCTTTATAAATACATAGCTAGGTGGCTAAGATTCTTAGTTTGCATATTTTCCGTTACCATTCCATTGGGTTCAGGTGCAATGAGTGCCAATGACCATAAATCTTTTTCTCATAAGAGCTTCACTAGGTAAAAATAGATCATCCTTTAGCAAGACGACCATTAGGCTAATGAATTTCTTGGATCTTTCAATCCATCAATATAGTCTGCCATTTGGTTAACCAAAGTCTTTTCTTTTTTCGTGTGGTTTTTGCAGATGTAATCAACTGGAGACTGAAGATCACAATAGGTATGAAAAGGAATACTTACAATGTGCATAACTTGCATTCCCAATCATGACTTTATGCTGCCGATTGCCATTTAGTTCTTCAAAAGAGGATAGCAGCTGATTTCTCTGCAATATGATTCATCTACAATTTGGTCTAGCAGGTGCTGCTACCACAGGAATTGGAATACTAATTACCTCTGTCATTATATACGGTTTCAGAAAGAAGATTGCATCTACATGTTTCATGCAGATAACCAAAACTGATCAAGACATCGAGGCTTTCATTAGAAATAACGGAATCCTGCTTCTAAAAAGATACAGCTTTTTGGAGGTCAAGAAAATGACCTCTTCTTTCAAGCACAAACTAGGCCAAGGAGGTTATGGAAGTGTGTACAAAGGGACACTTAAAGATGGTCGAGTTGTGGCAGTGAAGGTCCTCAACACGTCCAAAGGGAATGGACAAGAATTTATCAATGAGGTGGCAAGCATTAGTAGGACTTCCCACGTTAATGTTGTCACCCTTTTGGGATTCTGCTTGGAGGGTGTGAAGAGAGCTTTGATCTATGAGTTCATGCCCAATGGTTCTCTCGAAAAGTTTATACAGAAAGAGGATCACTCGGAGCTTGCTCAGCATTTGGGAATGGAAAGTTTGTTGCAAATTTCAATTGGAATAGCCAAAGGGCTCGAATATCTGCATCGTGGATGCAACACAAGGATTGTGCACTTTGACATAAAGCCTCACAACATTCTCCTTGATGAAGAGTTTTGCCCTAAGATCTCTGACTTTGGACTTGCAAAACTATGCACTAAAAAAGAGAGCGTTGTGTCAATGCTGGAAGCCAGAGGGACAATTGGATATATTGCTCCAGAGGTATTCAGCAGAAGCTTTGGAGCAGTGTCACACAAGTCTGATGTCTACAGCTACGGGATGATGATTCTTGAGATGGCCGGAGGAAGCAAGAGAGTTGATGTTGGGGAAGGCAATTCTAGCGATATATATTTCCCACGTTGGATTTATAGACAGCTTGAGCTAGGCAGTGGATTTCAGCTACATAGCAGCATGAGCAGAGATGAAAGTGAAACAGCTAGGAAGATGATAATTGTGGGCTTGTGGTGCATACAGACAAATCCATCAGATAGGCCAGCCATGAGTGAGGTAAGTGAGATGCTGCAAGGAAGCATAGAAGCCTTACAGATTCCACCAAAACCTTTCTTATCTTCTCCTCCAAGAGCTCCAGCAAGTGCAGGATCATTATCAGGTTCTATGACCACCACATTGTCATTGTCCTATAATTGAAGCCTATTTGATCTAAATTTCAATGGTTGGTTCTATAAATGAATCATATGTAAGCAAACTGCACGATGAAATCGTTCTTGGGAAGCCAGCTACGTAGCATGCTGTTGAGTAACATGTCTGGAACTAAGTGTAACATTTTCCTTGTTAGCTGAAAAATATACAGGAAAATGAAAGAAAATGGAATTTACTGGTTACATACCTACTTCCATTTAATGAAATTTATGTAATTTATTTATTTAATCTAGTCCAGCTAGGAAAGAAAAAGAAGAAATGAATCTCCTCATTTCTTTCTTTCTTTCCTTTCTTTGCTGTCAATGAATCTCCCCAGGATCCAGCACATGAGAGCAGTAATATCCTCAAGACTTCCATGGAAAAAAATGTTGAGCTTTTGCAGTAATATCCAATATTAATGGTTGATCTTTAAGATTTGGCATTAAATATCAATCTTATCAAGATTTTAGCTTCCATAAACTGTGCTATAGGCTAAACTAATATTTCTCCTTAGTCATTTTAAATTAAAATTATATAATGTAATTGCAGGTGGATTGAATTCTAGTATTTGCACTATAGAAAGATTAGCTTTAGAAGAAAAAAACAAGCATTGAGAAGTGTTTTCCAATGCAAACAATGAATAGCCCATCTGAAATTTTAACATGAGTCACAGTCACTCAAAAACTTGATAGCAATCACCTCTCACTACAAGTAGGCCCCCAAGTTCATCACAAAATCAGGCAATCATCTTAAGAATCAATTTCCATCTGTATCTTCTAAGGACAGAGAAGCAGGCTGAAGAGATTTCATCTGTACTAAATGAAAACAATAAGGCAATTAGTATTTATTTAGAATATTAACCAAATGAAAGGAAAAACAAAATCATTGAGAAGATATTAAAGGCTAAAAAGGCAGGCTTGCTAAACCCATTAGAACTGCTACCCAATATGTACATCCCATTAGGTAAACAGAAAAAAGAGGAGAGTCAACCGCTTCTTTGCATATGATGAATGGAGTCTCTTTGCCATATGCTCAAAAACTCAGTGATATAAGATGCGAAATTCAATTGCTTGCATCGGATATGGTAGATCTGCTAACCCACTTTACAGTCACAGTATCAGGCGACACTGGCAGAGGACCACTCTTCAACAACACAACATCATCTGATGGCACATCCATTTCCTCTGCATTTTCTGTATTGTAGCCCTCACTCTGTATACAGGTTAGGCATTGTAACACCTCTATCATGTTAGGTCTCATGTCCTTTTCATTCTGCAGGCACTGAAACGCCAACTCTGCCCCTGCAGTCATCATTTCCCTTACCTAGCTGTCTGACTCAAAGCCAAGCGATGGGTCTACAAGCTCATGCAGTGCATGATTCTGGATCTTATTGATTGCCATATTAGACAAATTGATCTCATGTCGGTGCCTAGTGATGTCAACAGCTGGCTTGGATGATATTAACTCAATCAACACCACGCCAAAGCTGAACACATCACTCTTGTCAGTGAGCTGGTAGCATTGGTGATACTCGGGATCAACGTAACCAGGAGTCCCTTGTGGTGCTGTTGAAACATGGGTGACATCTGTGGGAAAGAGACGGGAGAGTCCAAAATCTGCAACCTTAACACTGAAATTGTTATCAAGGAGAATGTTGTTGGTCTTCACATCACGGTGGATGATGTCAGTAGCATGGAGATATGTCAATGCACTTGCAGTCTCTGTGGCAATCTTCAACCGGATAGGCCATGGAAGTGCACCAGGCTTAGCATGCTCACCATGAAGATGATCGGCAACTGTGCCCTTGGGAACATACTCGTACACTAGTAAGAGTTCACGGCTGTGTCTTGAGGTGGACCCATAAAGTGAGACAAGATGTTGGTGGCGTAAGCGAGTTAGGATCTCAACTTCGTTCATGAACTGCTCAACCCTCTTGCAGCTGTTTTCAAACAATCGCTTCACTGCAACAGCACGCCCATCTCGGAGTTTGCCTAGTTAAGAAATAAGAGGTCAGCTAATTGTTCATCCGATCTTGGCTACAAAAGTACTTGCTTTTACCATAATATACAGTGCCAAAGCCCCCATCGCCAAGTTCCCTAGCAGAATCGAAATTGCTAGTGGCCTCTACAAGCTCAGCATAGGTAAAGAGGTGGACACCATAACAGTTTGTTCCTTTCCCAAAATCTGCCACTGAAGGGAGGTCAGAGGAGATGTTTCGAGAGAGTGGGAAAGGAGGAACATTTTCTTTTTTCTTGCCACTTCGGTATAAGTAAAAGGCAATGGACGTTGCTAATGTGCCTACCAAACCGGTACCAACACCTGTGTAGAGAAATAAGGAGTCATTAGCAATTCTAATTCATTATTTAATGAGGAAGATATAGTATCATTACATCAAAAAGCGCATTGATCTTCACATGAAAAGAAGAAATGAAGAGAAGAGATCAGGTTGTTATATTACCTGTAAGGATCTTCACCCTCCGGTTAATTCCACCTGTAACAGGGACCATTGAGAATCAAGAGAAGTTACACTCCAACATCCATTGAAGTTGTAAAGTAGCCTGATACAGATTTTTTGCAGAAGGACACTAATGCAACAAAAACTAGGTAACTTAAAAGTCAAGAGCCTATTAGGATGATGGGTAGCCGACTACAGCAGAGGCTTTAATTGTTTGTTTGGTTGAATGGACAAGAGGGATCCCTGTGAGAATCCATTTCTAATGGAAAAAACGAGGAAGAAAGAGGTGGTCCAAGAGGACTACAGATTCACACTGATTTTTTTTAAATGACCAATATATCACCCGGATATGATATTATTTGATTACCATAGATTGTAATGGCGCTATTGACGTATGTAGCTTAGGTATGAATAATTAGGTTAAGTGAAGGGTGGTTGGATTCCTTTAACTTTTGTTGATTTTTGTTCTAGAACAATAATGTGCAATTTAAACAAATACCAAAACGCAAACCCACCTTTCTCCCAACTGTTTTTCAGTGAGACGAGACCGAAGAATCCAAAATTGACTAAGATTATATATCCACTGTCATTAATTAGACAAGTGAATGACAATGGCTTTCCCAACGTTTCCAGCCAAGGAGAAGAAGAAGAAAGAGTTTAGCACATACCCGTGAAGGGGAACTATGAGCAATAACAAGTAAGCTGCTAATGATTTCAAGGGCGCAACGTGACGAAGAATTAAGACTTGAGATTAAGTGTACAGTACCAGCTCGTTTTGGGCACGTCAAAGGATGGGGTTGATCGGGGCACAAGCAGACGAATTCCTGCGACGAAGTCGAGTTCGATCCACATTTCCCACCGGAATCCTTACACTGTGTGCAATAACTATCCCAGGCAAAGTACTGTACCTCGAAACCTTTGTTTATGGTTTCATTTAAGAGTATGTTTGGGTCCCTGAGGCATTCATCCAGGGCCTCTCGTTGAACTGGAACTTTCGTATCTTCGCATTCCTCATATAATATTTGGTTTCTCCTCAAGAAGTCACCATCTTCATAGAAAACATTGGTTTTTCTACCCTCTCTGATGCACTGAACTTTATGCAAATGATCTATCAAGCGTCGGGTGCGACAGTCGTGGAAGAAAGTGAAGTTTATGACGCTGTTTGTATACCTGAAATGATCGGGATCCAAATTTGACCCCTCAGGACAGTTATCTTGCCCAGTATCCATACGGGTAATTGTCATCCGTGGGGGCGATTGCTTTACCTGGAGTATCTGGAATTTCTGTGCATATATTTGTAGAACAGGGTATTGATGTTCTTCACAAGTGAGGTTGTACTCTTGCTGGCCGCCGTAAAAGGGTCGATTGGTTCCCCAGAAAGGATAGGAAAGATTGGGAAAGATTCCACATTGGTAAGGCCGATTGCACTCTGTAAACTGTTCGTGGTCTTTACAGTAAGAAGTAGAAACCAGGAGTAAGACGATTAAGGCTGGGATGATGAAGTGAAGAAAAGGTGAAAAGAAGAGATGGGCATTCATTTGTGGAAGCATCAAGACAGGTTGTGGGAATTGTTACTAACACCATGGGACTTCTGCCTTTTCTTCTTTTACTCTGAGAAAACAAACAGAAAATAGAGGACAGTTTTGATGAAGAGAAGTAAGCTGCTTGGATTTTTCTACACAGAGAGAAAGATGGGTATTGAGTATTGAGGATTGACCTTGACTTGCATGTGGGCAATGAAGTTTAGGGTGTGAGTTGAGAAAGAAATGGGGAAATTGCATATGCTAATCCTCTGATTTCCCAGAGAATATCACTGCAAAAACGACCGACAGAGAGCCATCTCAGTCAATAAGTGTTGCCCCATGTTGTATGCTTCCAGGCCTAGCCCATTAAATGTATTGAGAACTACCAGGTCAATTGTCTCTTCATGGTCTAGACTAAGACCGAGATGTGATGGTGTTCTTAAACGTATTGAGTACGTCAAACCATATTCTAAGAAAAGAGAATTTTCCAGGAAACTACCAAGTATAACAAGTAATACAAACTACTGAATCAAATAGTAGTTCTGAATCATCTACTGCTTGCCTGTGTAGTGCACTACGGGGAATAATGATCCTAAGCTGAGTTGGAAAGGGCTGCAAGCTAGGGAAGAAATAAGATAATTGTTAATATATGAACAACAGCCAGGTTTGATGAATCCAACCAGGCAGCAAGCCAGCCACAGCATGAGAGATTCAATAGGGGAAGTGAAAGAGAAGATAAACACTCACTAAATTATAGGAAAGAAGAATTAGTCCTAATAGAAATGGTGTTTAACTAGTGTTATATAAAGATTAAGGCATATAATTTAGAGCATAAACACAGAAAATTAGTAAGCTTAATAGCATCACTGGAAAATAAACCTCCTGAAATTGTGACACTGGTACCATATTCGCAATTAGGCCTTACGATTTAGGTATCTTAGCATGTTTGTCTTTCCCTTACGTCCCGCCATGAGTAAGCTCATTGGATTGGTGTGTGAAATGTGAATTTTATTTGATATTTATTATTAAATTGTCATTTAATTAGTGAATTAATATTATTGATTCTGCTTGTGATTTATTTTATGTGATGTTTTATGGAACTATTTAGTCAATGTAGTGTGAATTATTGCTATATACATGTGCTTTATTAGTGCATGCCCTCGTCATTAATTTATTTGAAAGTTTTGTGACTTATTTTTAATGAAATATCATGACTTATTTCTTATATATTATGATGACTTATTTACTTGAGTTGGGATTTATTTTTTTATTTTTAATTATTAAAATTATATATGTCACCTAGATATAGAAGGTCCCTTGCAATGATCTCGGTATGGTTCTCCCTATGTTTTGTTGTATTTTTACCATTAGCTTCATATTAATCTGGTAAATTTTATTGTCCATTAAAGTTTTTCACCACATAATTAAATTAGTAGATTGGTTTTTAAGCAACGGATAACATTTTTTATTACAAATAATTTATATGCCTTTTTTTATTTCTGAAGTCTTAGAAAATTATGGATAAACAAGAACATAAAGGAAAATATATATTTTTAATTATTTACATACATAACTATAATGAAAAAAAAAAATAATTATCCGAAAAGAAAATAACTCAGATGAAGGAGATAACGGTCCCTTTTATATCTTCTGTTGAGAAAAAAAATTTCCTGGCATTTTGTTACTCTAATAACTATAAGTTTTTTCTTCAAAAGCTTAATATAAAGCAATAAAGGTAGAGATGCAATAAGGCATACCAGGTACCCTAAGTGAACCCATCGTCAGGTAGAACCCAGTTTGAAGCTTAGGGTCATGGTTACTCCAAGTCTTTTAAGCAAAGACTTGAGCCTCAGATTTATAGTACAAAAACTTCATACCCAGATCAATTATGCGGTCAAAGAGAAGCCTCTCTCCTCATCAGTTGGATTTTCGTATGCTCACAAAAACCAGAAACAAATTAAGTTACAATGATGCAAGGGGTTCTGCGCCCATTTAAGATACTGAGAATATTCAAGGAAGCAAGCGTTAATAGGATAGGCTGCTTCGATGTAGCTTCTCTGGGTCCTTTAATCGTTTGATTGAAATGAAGGTTAAGAGTTTCCTATTGCACATGGAACTTATTGGTGCATTTGTTCCTTGCTTATGTATGGTGGCTCATTAATGGTCACCAGAAACGTGTTAAAGAGAGGGTTGAAGTCAATGGACATCTATCAACTATTCTTGGTCAATGCAAAGGGATAGCACGTACCTTTTCTTTCTTTTATAATTTGGTAAAATCATTATGCAATTCTATTAATTCGATCCCTCAAAACATCAGTATCATAAACCACTTGTTAATCACCGTTTCTCTTCGGACTAATTCTTCCGCTCCACCGTATTTGATCACCAATGGATGGGCATCTCCTCCATTCTGTCATCACCATCTTCCTCATGTTGATCACCGTCCCGACATCCCACGGTGATGACGACGAGCAGTACTCGACATGCGGTCGCCCTTACGAGTGTGGGGGCGTAAAAGACATTGGTTATCCTTTCTGGGGAGACAGCAGACCTGAATACTGCGGTCTTCAAGGATTCAAGCTCAGTTGCCAATCCAACGAATACCCTTTCTTCGAATTCGAAACTCAAAGGTTTCGATTATTAAACGTGACTCCTCCTCGTCAACTAGTGACCCTTGCAAGAATGGATCTTATGGATGATCTTTGTGCTCGACTTTCAAATAACACCAATTTGAATACCACCCTTTTTCGATATGGTCCAAACGTTCACAGTCTCATCTTACACTACGGCTGCAATTCTGAGAGTATGTCACCACATTCATACAATTTTTGCATGGATGGTATAGAGAGCCATGGGTTTTTCACAAGCGAATCATTCGGCGATGTTTCAAGTCCAGATGTCAGCTCATGTGAGCTGCATATTCAAGTTCGAGTCCCAATGATGCATCTTGAGGACCTCTTTTGGGGAAGAGAGAGTCTGCAGGAAGTTTTGAAGAAAGGGTTTGATGTAGATTACATTATTCCCAAGGAGAGCTGCTCTATATGCCAGGAATCCTAAGGGATATTATGCGGCACTACTTCCACTTCGGAGGACTTTGCATGCTTCTGTCGCGACGGGCCCAGAAAATGGACTCGTGGAAACATCCATGAAGGTACGTCCATGTTAGTAAGACACTATATTTGTTGCTTTATCTTCTGGAGGGAAGGTCTCTGCTTTTACTTTATCAAATAGCTGGAGATGTTCATCAATATAACAAAGTAAATTTTTACAAGCTATTTAAAATAATTTCAAGTTTTAAGAGTTATATCTCTTATTCTTCATCTCCTCTCAAAAATTCAATAAATTCACAACGAAAAGAACTATAAAGTGGTATTATAGTTATTATCTTGGAGATCAAACTTATGAAATTAAAAAAGCCCAAACACAAACCTGAAATACTTCCTATCTATATCCCAAAAATAAAAACCCATACACAATGAATTTAGAAAATTCATTCACAATAATTGCACCTATGGTGTTTGATGGAATAAACTACCAAACTGTTAGAATGGAAGCCTACATTGATACAAACGATTTGTGGGAAGCTATTGAATAAGTATTTAAAGTACCATAATTGCCAAACAATCTAACTGTTACACAAATCAATATCCAAAAAAAAAAGGAAGTAAAGAAAATCAAAAGCAAAAGCAACATTATTTTCAACTGTCTCATCCACTATATTTATCAAAATAATGACACTGAAAATAGCCAAAAAAATTTGAGATTTTTTGAAGTAAGAATAGAAGGGAATGAAAGAATCAAAAAAATGCAAGTGCCGGATTTGATCCGAGAATTTGACAATCAAGGACTATTCTGACAAGCGTCTCGGTATAGTTAACAAAGTAAGACTTCTTGATATTGATTTTTTTGATTTTAAAATTGTTCAAAAGATCCTAATGATAATTCTTGAAAATTTTGAAGCTACAAATCTCATCTTTAGATAACACTAAAAATCTATTAAGTATTACCTTAGTAGAACTATTGAATGCACTACACGCACAAGAACAAAGGAGGCTTATAAGGAAAGAAGGATCTGTGGAAGGTGCTTTTCAAGCCAAATCACATAACAACAATGGTGACAAAAATAACAAAAATGGTCGAGTCTTTCCACCTTGTCCCTATTGCAAAAAAATCAATCATCTACATAATAAATATTGGTGGAGGCCAAATGCAAGATGTCACAAGTGCGATTAGTTAGGGCATGTGGAGAAAATTTGCAAATCTCAACAACAATAAAGAAACACCAAGAATGCTATTGAACAACCTTAAGAAGAGGAACTGTTTATGGCATTATTCTTTACTACCAACAACTCCCCAGAAAACTGGCTTATAAACAGTGGTCGCATAAACCACATGACTTATGATCAATAATTTTTCAAAGATCTCGACAAAACTGCAATTTCTAAAGTCAAAATTGGGAATAGAGCATATCTTACAGTGAAAAGTAAAGGAACAGTGGCAATCAAAGATTGCACAGGTTTGAAATTAATTTTAAATATTTTATATGTTCCTGAAATTAATCAAAATCTTTTGAGTGTTAGTCAACTTTTGGAAAAAGGATATAAGATGCTATTGGAAGATAATCATTATCTCATTATTGATGTACAAGGCAAAGAAATATTTAAAGTCTCAATGAAAGATAAAAGATTTACCTTAAATGTGATAGAAGAGAAGCAAGCTACCATACACAAAGAAGACTTGCTTAAATTCAAGGAGAAGCATTCTAAAACTGCTAGTTTTCAATATGAGAAGAAAATCATGCTTCTTTCTCAACAAAACAAAGCGTGGAGGGTTAAATAAAAACTATAGCAAGTTCACATAGATATCAAAGGATTAATGAGAACACAAATAAAGACTTTGTAACAAAAGGCTCTATTTGAATATGACCACAAATCAAGGAGGCAAAATATCAAAGTATTAATCCAATTTCACACTTGAAAGAGAAGTACAAAAAACAGGAAAAATACAATCAAATCTATAGTAAAATAAAAAATTTGGGATAATCAGAGACGTTCAAGGTTAAAAATATATATAATCAGAGCATAAACACAAAACTCAGCTATTATGAAGGTCTAATATGATGATTTAGTGAATTGGGTTAGAGATTATAAGACGAAAAATTCTCTTTTTAAGATAAAAGTAAAAATCTTTCCAGTTGATACATGTTTCAGATGAAATCCTCTTCGATTAACCAGTACTATTAGATGCAGTTTACAGAAATTGCATTTGTGTAAACAAATCGTAGTGCTTGTTTCACAGTAGATTAGTTGCAATCTTTGTTTCCTTCAGTAATTAGGAATCTCAAAGCAGTGATCTTCAATTTCTCTTTTATGGAATCTCCAGTAGTCTCTTCGTAACTTTTATCATATCTCAAAGTATTAGAACCCAGAAGACCTTACTACCAAACTAAGATTAGCAGGAACTCGATCTATTTAGGGGACTTTGATTATTTGGCATAAAAGATGCTCTAGTTTGTAATACTCTGTTTGAATGGAAGCATAATTAGGATAATTTTGTTTGGACTCTTTTTAATAATTAATATTATATATTGAAAAAAAAAAGTTTTATGATTTGTGGAATCTCCTGGCAAGAGGATGTGCTTATGCTTGCCGTGTAATTTATTTTCCTTGTCAATTTTTGAATACGTCAATGGTCCACTATGAGAAGGAGCTTAGAACATACCACTTAATTAATCAGGACCCAACAGACCACCCAACTTCATTTTCTCATTTTTTATTTTGATTGGAGAATTTTTTTTTAATTCACTTTTCGTTACAATTATTCAAATTACTAAAATTTTCTAAATAGTTTTGAAAAACAAATGCAAAGCTTTCTAGCAACAGTCCTCTGACGAGCAGAAGCCAGCAATATATTGTTCTTGCCTCAAGAGAAGTCAGATTGGAGGTGTGTGTTGCTAGCCCTTGGTGAAGAGCTTTCTCTTCTTTCACCTCTTCTACATAGACATTGACAACCCAAACAATCCTCCCATAGTCTCCCATCTTTCATCTTCAACACGTCGTCTTCTTCTTTACCATATCGAGTCGTCCATCAAGAGTGTTTGAGCTCATCGGCCACGGTAATGTATCCAGGAAGAACAATCACATGGAAGAAGCTTTAGATATTTTCTTTAATCTAATGATTGAGACATTAAGGGAGTTCCGTCAAAATCCTTTGCTTCCTTTCTTTTTTTTTTTTTTGATTCAGTTTTTAGATTTCACTCAATTTAACAGTTATTTATCCATTAGCACATGCAATTTAAGAGTCATTTTATTGATGAAATAGTTACCAGTTTGCCAGTAACGGACTTTTAAATTAGCTTTCTGGGCCTGAGCTCCAATACGACCCAAGTTCATCATTGGACATACCAGACAATCTAACGAGGAAGATTTTATTTTAATCACCCGTATAAGGATATTTACGTAAATAACTAATATTACTAATGTATTTGTTTTTAACACTTTTTAGACACTTTGAGACAAAATTACCCTTCACAGCAGATGTACAATTACTTACTTTTCCAACTACAGAATATGAAAAGTCAAACATCTCAAACGTCTCTATTTCCCTCTCTCCTAATTCTGGCGCTAAGCTTTACCACTTAGCTCGTTCAGCTTCAGCTCTCTTCATTCAGTGTCTGTTGATTTCTTTGCTTTCGTTGTAAACCAACCTTTCCTCAATACTATCCGCAAGCTACTGAATCACTAAAAAAACAATAGAGGTATGATTTCAAGCATCTATTCTACTCAAATTTCTGTGGGTTTTTTGCTTATTGAATACCCACGGATGAAATCCTTCCCTCATATTTGATTCAACAATTTCTTAATTTTTTTAAGTTTACTCTATGGGTTTGAAAGCTTCTCCAATAGTTTTTGAATCATTTTCTTTTGATTTTGTATTGGTTCTGGAATCTGCGATGTTTGGGTATATCGCGGTGTATTATTTTTCATTTTTCTTTTGATACATTGAAACCCAAAAATTTCTCTGGGTATATGTATATAGGTATCGCATGCTTAAGTCTTCATTTACTGGTTTGTTGGCTCCAATTTCTTGGCTTAGGTGCATCTATATGCAACGGTTCATCGCATTCGTGACCTCATAATAATAATCGTATCTATTTAACGAAATCGTAACCTATTTTGTTAATGGAACTGTTTTTTTATGCAATCGTACTGTGATTGCATAAATCGTACCTTGTTTGTTGAAATCGTATCGTATTTGTTTTCAATCGTAACTTGTTTGCTTCAATCGTACCTTTTTTGTTTTCAATCGTGACTTGTTTTCTGGAATCGTACCTTATATGTTTGAAATCGTAACTTATTTGATTAAATCGTACCTTGTTTAAAACAATCGTACCATAATTACTAAATGAAAAATCGATTTTTTGACCCTTTTTTTTTTTATCAAATGCAGATGGCAAGTAGCTCTGTTTCTCAGAAGCCATATGTGACCCCCAAAGAGTCGTGGAAGACTGGAAAGATACTGAAGCACTGTGACAATGATGTCATCCCCACTCTAAGGACAATTTTGGATGACTCTGAGAAGGAGAAATTCAGAGAGACCTGCTTAGGGCATTTCCTACATTTGCACGCCGATTTTAACTTCTCAGGGATTAATGTCCATAATCTGCTACTTCGGGAGATTCAGCAGAACCGCGAGGACGAAATGTGGTTCAAGACTTGGGCAGAATGAAGTTTGTTTCAGCAAAGTGGAATTCTGCCTAATCACTGAATTGAAGTTTGGCGAGCTACCGGATACAGAGAATATTGAAGCTACTCCATCTGGTATCCTAGCCAAATACTTCGGGGGGAGGGATAAGGTTACTGGTAGTAGCATCAAGACGAGGTTACTACAAGGAGAGTTTGAGGACGAAGACGATAAACTAAAGCTGGGGTTGTTGTATCTGCTGAACGGGTTCATCAAAGGCCACGACGAGCGGCAGCAGGTCCCTACATGGCAGTTTCATTTAGTAGACAATTTAGAGGCGTTCAATCGCTTTCCATGGGGCACCTGGGTCTACTGCAACTCCATATTGCATTTCAAAAAGGCAGTTGCAAATCGAATCAGTGATGCTGATGGGATGAGCTATAATGCTTACGGCTTCGTGTGGGCATTACACGTAAGGATTTTGTTTGAAATTTTTTATTTTATTTTTTTAAAGTTTCATTGAATTTTATATTAATCAATTATAACTTCATTTTCATTTTTTTCACAGGTTTTTGCATTTGAAGTGATTCCTGCTACCAACATGCATGGCATGAGGTTGTTAGGATCTGACTTGCCATTGCCAAGAATTTGCCGATGGAGGTTCCATCGCAGGCCCCATAATGGAGATTGCAAGAAAATCTTCACAAACAATGTAAGTAATTTCGGACCTTCTTTCTCTACTTCGTGCCTTACTTATAAATTTCGTACCTTCATTCTAAATTTCGTACCTTCTTTCTATACTTCGTACCTTCATTCTAAATTTCGTACCTTTTTTCTATACTTCGTTCCTTCCTTCTAAATTTCGTACCTTCTTTATCTACATCGTGCCTTCCTTCTAAATTTCGTACCTTTTTTTTATACTTCGTGCCTTCCTTCTAAATTTCGTACCTTCTTTCTCTACTTTGTGCCTTCATTCAGCCATTTCGTGCCTTACTTTTTCAATTTCGTGCCCTCTTTCTCTAATTTTTATGTTGTGCCTTAACGTTTCATTTTCGTATATTCATTCTTAATTTCGTAACATTATTTGTATTTTCAGATGGGGGCTAAGCTTAATTTGAAGCCAACTACTGCCGAGCGTCAAGCCCCATACTATGTTGGGGTTGAAGACAGTGTTGTGCCCGGCCAACCATCGATTCGGGATGACAAAATGGTAGAGTCTCCCATTCGGATCAGGGCTACAAATTCGTCTTCTTCTTTGCGCAAAACTTTGAAGGTAAGGGAGAGGATCCCTACTGAAGAAGAATGAATTGTCGACGAGTCAGAGCCGGACCTGAGGGAAAGGGATGTTGAGCGGGAGGCACCTGGCGCTGAAAGGGTTGAACGGGATCCAGATGTTTATCGTCGTCTCGTAGCTATGGAGTCGAAATTGGAACTTCTCGAGGCGAAGGTAAATCGTATGGACTCAGACAACGAAAGATGCCATCAGGAGCAAATGGCGATCCTGAAATCCATCCAATTATCTCTACAAGGATATGGATTTGGTGACCGAGACCCGTCTCCACCCATGTCAAATCCAATTCCCAATGAGGTAGTTCTCTAATATATTTCAACTGTATTTTTTGTTTCATATATTACTAATGATATTTTTCTTTCTTTAGAACATTATTAAATGTATGTATTTAATATGACTTTCTAATTCAGTACATTGTTTGTTTTTTTTAGGGTGGTATGGCAGACTCAGCCCAAGAGGGCTTGGCTCCTGCAGGGCAATGCGACGAAACAGAAGCCACTGCAGGGCCAATGGAAGAAGTTGTCATTGCATTCCCATGCAGTGACAACTTCGGGGCTCCTGCTGTGGTAGATAAAGAATTGCCATCTGCAGAGTCACCCAAGAGGACGGTAGCGAGGGACTTGGCCCTTGTCCCAGTTGAGGCCACCGACAATGTGATGCCGGTTGTCAGGACTCGTAAACGATCAAGACAACTGTGCAGTCCATATGTTGAGCTTCATACTGGGCATAAGAAAGCCAAGTCCACTCACATGGTCAGCGCGAAGTTGCAAATATCAGATAAGATCATCGCTGCATTCAACGACTTCATGAAGGGCCAATCATAGTAAGTATTGCATAGCATATGTGTTGCATACTAATTTTTTTAATTTAATTTTTTTGAATTCTTTTCTCACAGTTTCTTTTTATTTCCTTCAGCCGCAATGTAGGCATTGGCCATTCTGTGAGCGTGGACTGGTTCAAAGCCCTAATTGACAATGATGAGTGGATCGATGACTCTGTAAGTTTTCAATTTTTTGCACTACATTATTATTCCTTGCTTAAATGTCGTGCTTTTGTTTCGTAACATGATTCACAGTATCGTAACATATTTCATATTATCGTAACTAAAATTATAATTCGTAACTTTATTTCGTAACATGTTTCACATTATCGTAACATATTTCATAGTATCGTAACATGTTTCATATTATCGTAACTAAAATTATAATTCATAACTTTATTTCGTAACATGTTTCACATTATCGTAACATGATTCACAGTATCGTAACATGTTTCATATTATCGTAACTAAATTTAGAATTCGTACCTTGATTTCGTATATTCATAGTACTGATAATATCACTTTTCTAATGTCTCCACCAGCACATTGATGCATATTTGCACATATTGCGGAGAAGGCAGAAGGAGCTACCTGAGCAATATGCACAAGATATCTGCATCTGTGATCCTTGGCTATATGTAAGTCCCTTGATCATTAAGACTATTTATCTGATTTTCTATTCAATTTATTTGTTGACTTTGTTTTATTGTTCAAATTTACAGACAACATTTTATTACATTTACAACGATTATCAGAAGGATCCAGATGCTGATTGTCCTCCGGCACACTCGAACTTTGAAGCGCATAAATGGGAAGAAGATTTCCTAGACCGTGTGCGAGGCAAATTTTCAAGGGATTGTGCTGCTTGGGACACTGTAAATAAGGTTAGTTATCTTCATTAGTAATGATTTATATACTTATACTTTTTTTCCATATTATGAGTACTCAATGATATTTAAACATTATTTAATGTAGCTGATGGTTCCTTGCCACGTTGGGGGATCTCACTGGCTCTTAGTCGTCATTGATCTGAGGAAATTCTCGTTGCGTGTCTATGACTCATTCCGTCAAGAGATACCAACTGAAGCGAGGATTCGGCAGCAAAATCCATTCAGATGGATGCTAACTAGCTATATGGCGAGTGGCGGATATTTCATTCGGAAATCAGATGCCAAAATGCCGGATCTTCCACTTTCATGCACTTTGGAGCCAAAGAACAAGGTCCCTCAGCAACGAAGAAGGTAAGTCTTTTTTCCAGTATGTGTTATTATAAATTTTCTGGTGAATGTCTTTCCTTATTCTTAATTTTTTTTTTTTTGCAGTGGCAATTGTGGTCCTCACATGCTGTATATTATAGAACATTTACTACTTAGGAAACATTTAAAATACACTGACAAGGATATGTCAGTTATTAGAAATCACATGGCAATGTATATATTTGCCAACTCCACTGTAAATGATAGTCATCGATATCATTTTTTTATTCTTATTCAATGTATTTATTTTGTATATACATTTGAGAATTGTATATAACATTTTTACAATTGTATATGACATTATTTTGTATATATAATCCAAAATTTTACAATTGAAACAGTTTTTTTTTGTCAATAGATGTATGATGTACTAATAATGTTATGAATTTTGGTAACGTCTCCATATGATTCTAACTCATCAATCAAGCTACGAACGTTCCTCATAATTTACTAATCAATGTACAAATTCATAATGAAGTTACGAATACATAATCAAGTTACGAATTTTACTAACGAATACATAATCAAGTTACGAACGTTACTCATAATTCATAATCAAGTTACGAATTCCTAATAAAGTTACGAATTCATAATGAAGTTACGAATTCATAATCAAGTTACGAATTTTACTAACGAATACATAATCAAGGTACGAATTCATAATCAAGTTACGAATTTTACTAACGAATACATAATCAAGTAACGAATGTTACTCATAATTAACTAATCAAGGTAAAAATTCATAATGAAGTTACGAATTTTAATATCGATTACATATACAAGTATCTAAGATACATAATCAAGTTACGAACATTACTCACAATTTACTAATCAAGTTACGAATTCAATGGACAAAAATAAGATACACTCATCTGCATGTAACAATTGAAACTATATAAAAACCTAACCTAAAATCCGAATATGTGATGACGTAGAAGTTAATAATCGTCAATATCATAAAAAATTACTATGATTTATCATAAGTCAATGGTGCAATCATCTTGTGAATTTGATTTGTGAGGCATTTGACAAGTTTGTGCGTTATGACCAACTCCACCACAGTTACGGCATTTACGACGAAATTGATCAGGGACATTTGACCACTGACAGTGGCTTACTCCATCAAAATATTATGGATTCGAGCATGTTAATCGATTGTGCCCATATTGAAAGCATTTAGAGCATTTTTTTTTACGCGCCCTCTCCCCACCAGAGGGTATTCTCTACTTCTTTGGACGCCCTACTGAATTACCATTATTCGGTGGTAATATCACAACTCTTTTGATTTCCTCGGGTACATTCCAATCAGACTTGTCACCAACTGGATATACCGGCTCAGCATATGCAGCTACTAGTTGATCCTGTTTGTAGTAGTTAGAGCAAAGAGTTATGAAATCAATATTACGTTCCCTGCAAAAAGTACACAACATATGAAGTTAATGAAAAAAATAACATGAATAATGAAATTAACAAAACCATCAGTATCACCTGGAAGCTGTTAGTGCATGTGCACATGGCAAAAGATCAGCTTGAAACTCTCTACAAGTACAAGTACGGTCGATAAGGTTCACAACTACCTCTTTACCCTTATGCTTAACTAAAAATACGTTCCAATCAACATTGGAAGTCGTCATTTATAATGAAACTTTTTGTCTCTCATTCATCAATGAGTGAACCCACTCTGTGAGTTGTGACCTCCAAGCCTTAGCTTTTTTCAATCGATCATAGAACCAACGTTGCATCATATCTCGAATGAATTCCAATAAAGCCATAACGGGCAACTCACGAGCAAATCGAAGACATGAATTCAAACTTTCGGCAATGTTAGTGGTCATGAGTTGATAACGTCTCGGGGGCAATACACACGTGACCATTTTTTTGGATCTTCCTTCATGATATATTCAAAAGCTTTAGGGTGATTAGCCTGTAACTCAGTCATTAATTTATTAAATTCAGATTCTCGATATGCCCTAGCCGCACTATAAAATATCTTAGATACATCTTCTCTCTTAAACTTATTCTTTATGCTTTGAGCCATATGCCAGGAACATAAACAATGACAAGAATTAGGAAAGACCTTTGCGGTGGCCTTTGCAATACTGGCATGACGATCTGATATAATAACCAAGTCTTCAACCGAACCAATTGCTTCTTTTAGCTGCCCTAAGAACCATTCCCATGCTTCATAGTTCTCCGAGTCACCATAACCGAATGCTATTGGATATATCTGTTCATTCCCATCTTTACATGCCGCTACAAACATTACACCGTGGAACCTCCCTTTTAGGTGAGCAGCATCAATAGTAATGACCGGTCTAATTACCGAATGAAATCCCCTCAATGATTGTCCAAGAGCCACAAATAAATACTTAAATCGATTAGTTCCATCCTCGATGCATATGTGAGCCCTAGTTCCCGGATTAACAGTTTGCAACATGTGGCAGTATGAAGGCAATTATTGATATGACTCAATTGGATCACCATAAGTAAGAGACAATGCATGCTCTTTAGCCTTCCAAGCTTTACTATATAAAATCTGTATGCCATATAGTTCTTTCATATCTCCCATGATGTCTTTCGGCTTAATGATTCTAGCATTGGTAGACAACCTCTGAGCTACAATTTCTCCAATAACAGCAGAACTTGCTTGTCGATGTCGTCGATGCAGCTCTTCAACCGTGCAAGTATGCGTCAAATCACACCTTCTAATTTGGAAGAATTACCCTTGCGCAACTCTCACAGCACGAACCTTCCATGCACAATTTCTTTCTCTACAAGCAATCTCAAATACTGATTTGTTAGACCTAGTGACTCTAAATTCAAAGTTCTCAGTTAATGCATGCATACCCAAAAATCGCTTCAACTCTTTCTTGTTTGGGAAAAACTGACCTCTAGCAAGGGTATGAATCGGAGTCACTGATTCCATAGTAGGAGTCGGAGCAAGACTATATAATTCAGCACCCAACACATTATATCGTCTGACAACACCATTATTTGAATTATTATGTACTTCTGGGCATGCAACTGGGATATAAGGTGGGACAGTACGTAAGTTCTCATTCACCGCTTCATTGTCGAGTTTTACCTCTACAGTGAGTTCACATTGATCTTCACTGGTAGGCTGAGTAGGTTGAGTTCCCATGATTGGGTATTCACACCCAATATCATAGTCCACCTGTTCATCCAAATTTATCTCATCGGTGTGCTGAGTGTCAACAGGAGTATCACTATGGATGAATGGTTCGGGGCCATAAACGTCCAATTGCACAATAGGATTACTTCCCGTACAAGAGTTAAAAGGATTAACTCCTCCTGAAATTTTACCTTCACATAAACCATGCCTATTTTCAACAAAATTTCTCTGCACCAAATCAACAATTATACGTGGAACTATACTGTCATCGTACAACATAAACTCAACATCTTCATCATTCCTTAACTCAATTTTGACAGCAGTTTTTTCAGATCTTACTATGGTATGCAGTACAATATCAATATTAGAGAAATCAGCCTCCACGCAACATTTAACCAAATCCAACAACTGTACATATTTCAAATCCCTCCGAATAACATACCCCTTAGTTTTGATGGCTCTGCCAATATACTCAAAACTTCCTCTAGACTCGGACCACTCACCATTCTAAGTTATAATGATCCGGATTCTGTAATGAAAAAAAAACATTTTAAATAACAAAGACGAATATATGATTTCGCATGTTACGATTTCATCAATTAAGTTACGATTTCAACAAATAAGTCACGATTAAATCAAATAAGTCACGATTGAAAAACATATTACGAAAACTTGTTACGATTTTATGAATGTTACGAATCTCATAATGATGTTATCAAATAAGTCACGATTGAAAAACTTGTTATAATAAACAAAGTAAGATACGATTTTCAAACATGTATGAAACTAAGATCATGACACGATTCTCAACCAATGTTATGAAATACAAATGAGGAGATCACGATATAAATAGTTACAACTGAAATCTTCACGGTTTTAAGCTACATTACAGTTTTAAACGGTATACCTGTCACCTTCTTTACCCATTCGAGCACGGTCTGATTATGAAGAAGAATATATTGTCAAAAACACGAGCTTCTTTCTCTGCGCAAGATAACTAGCCTTCGATTTCTTCTTGGGATCTTGATTTGATAGATCTTGGATACAAAGATTGGAAGAAATAAAACTCAAAGGAAGGGCGAAGAAAGACAGAGCTCGAAGAGAGAGAGTGACCGAAAGAGGGAAAGATTTTTCCGCCAAAAAAGAAATGTGTTCAGACAAATCTCATAAATTTTCGAGTTCATTTAATTTTTAAAGATATTATAGTCTTTTGTAAGGGTATTTTTGACTTTTCAAGACATTTAAATGCTAAAAAAACCAAACTTAATAAAACATATTTTTTTCCCAAATGACCGGTATCTAACTGCCAATTTTGGCAATTTCGTCCAATCTAATCCTGTCAAACAAAATTTTGATGATACGAATTTGTAGGCGGCTACCTCCTCAATTACTCTCTGAAAATAGTAAAACGTTACTTGGTTTAATAGTTGTAGCAGTGTCAAAGTGCAGGTTGATAAGATGGCTTCTGAACTTAAAAGTAAAGGAAATATGAGCTCGAATGAAGCTCAAAATGAGAGCCTTGTCTCAGGGAAATTGAGCTCCATTGATGAGAAGGAAAACCCATTCACCTGCTACTGTGGTGACCGATCCACCTTATCATTTAGTGCGTGCTTTCTTCCCTTTCACTTCCCCCCATCGAATCTCTCATACTGTAGCTCGCTTGCTGCCCGGTTTGGATTCATCAAACCTGACTGTTGTTCCTGTATCAACTATTATTCTTTCCAGCTCAGCTTAGGATCATTATTCTCTATTGCGCACTGCCCAGGTAAGCAGTAGGTGATTCAGAGGAACTATGTTATTTGGAAGAATTTACTTCTGATACTTGTTAGTTTCCTGGGAAATTCTTGTTTCTGAAAATGGCTTGAGGTACTCGATACGTTTAAGAACACCATCAATTAGGACAACTGAGCTTAGTCATGGTCAAGACAAAGAAGAGACGGTTGACCTGGTCGTTCTTAACAAATTTAATGGGCTACCAGTAAGATCCTTGTAAGGCCTGAAAGCCTACAACACACGGCAACCCTTATTTGACTGACTTGGCGCTCTCTCTTCATAGTTGCTGTGATATTCTCTTGGAAATCGGAGGATTTGCATATGCAATTTCCCTATTTCTTTTTCAACTCACAGCTTATTAATCTTATCACTGTCACATTCTGAATGGTCCTGCCTTTGTAAGGTTACCTTTTTGGTGCTCCTATAAATGACTGTTTTGGCCATTTTCTTTCGTTTTACGTCATTTCTGTCATCACTATCCTATTCTTCACCGCCCACATGCAAGTCAAGGTCAATCCTCGATCCTCAGTACTCAATACCCGTCTTTCTCTCTCTGTATAAAATTCTGATTAGCTTACTGTTCTTGAGCAAAACTGTCGTCTACTTCTGCTTGTTTCGTCAGAAAAACAAGAAGAAAAGAAAAAGGCAGAAGCCCCTTGGTATTACTAACGTTGCCTGGAACCTATCTTGATGCTTCCACAAATGGATGCCCATATCTTCCTTTCACCTTTTCTTCACTTCATCATCCCACCCTTTATCGTCTTAGTCTTGGTTTCTACATCTTACTGTAAAGACCACGAACAGTTTACACAGTGCAATCGGCCTTACCAATGTGGAATCATTCCCAATCTTTCCTATCCTTTCTGGGGAACCAACCTACCCCTTTACTGCGGCGAGCAAGGGTACAACCTCACTTGTGAAGAAGATAAGTACCCTGTTCTACAAATTGATGAACAGAAATTCCAGATACTCCAGGTAAAGCAATCGCCCCGTAGGATGACAATTACCCGTGTGGTTACTGGGCAAGATAACTGTCCTGAGGGGCTTAGTTTGGATCCCGATCGCTTCAGGTACACAAACAGCGTCAAAAACATCACTCTCTTCTACGACTGTCGCACCCAACACTCTGGAGGTCATTTGCGTAAAGTTCAGTGCATCAGAGAGGGTAGAGAGACCAATGTTTTCTATGCTGACGGTGACTTCTTGAGGAGGAACCAAAGATTATATGAGGAATGCAAAAATACGAAAGTTCCAGTTCAAATAGAGGCCCTGGATGAGTTGCTTAGGGATCCAAACATGCTCTTAAATGAAACCATAACCAAAGGCTTCGAGGTACAGTACTTTGCCTGGAATCGTTATTGCTCAGAGTGTGAAGACTCAGGTGGGAAATGCGGATCCTATGAGAGTTCACCGGAATTCATCTGCTTGTGCCCCGACCAACCCCATACTTCGACATGCCCAAAACGAGCTGGTACTGTACCCTTAATCTCAAGTGTTAATTCTTCATCACGTTACACCCTTGAAATCATTAGCAGCTTGCTTCTTGTTTCTTGCTCTCGTGATTTAGGTGCTTTGTGGGTTTTGATGTTCTTAATACAAACATGGTTAAGATTTCAAATAAATATACTGTTTGAACAAGCCGAAGCTCGATTGAAAGTATTTGCTTATTGATCTTCTTCTTCCCAGAAAACAAAGGGAAAAGCCATATTCACTGACCTGCCTAATTAATCACATGTAAATATATAATCTTTGTCAACATTGGAAGTTCTGTTTTTCCATTGAAACACAGTACCAAAAAGCTTAAGGAATCTACCAGTCCATTTTGCTTTCAAGAAAAATCATAGTACAGGTTTATTGAATGCAAAAAAAAAAAAAAAAATTGTTTAACAGTGTCATTTTTCATCTGCATATCAACAAAGTAGTGTGATGCTAATATTTACTAAATATTGATTATATAAGAATAATATTTAATTTTTTTTGTTACAATAAATGTTAAAGAATTGTGTTTAAAACGTGCATGGATTTAACTTGAAATAAACAATTCCTTAAGAACTCCATCTAAAAACTAAATAATTATTAAAATTTACATGATTTTTAGTTAAATATTTTCTCACACTAATTATTTAATATATAATTCAAATTATTCAAAATTAAGTATTTTAAAATTAAATTTCACAAAAATAAAAAGAGAAGTTGGCTATTTAATCTTGTGGCATGTAAAATAATAATAATAACAATAATTAGAGAAAAAATCAAAGAGCAGTTGGAAGGAAAGATGATAATGTATATGCAACCTCTTCAGTCATATGACTACTTGAAGTCCATATCTCGTACGACTAAACCTTGAGACTCTAACAGTATTTGATCTCCAGTGGATGCTCATCTGTCCCAATCACCCATTCTCCATCATCTCATAGCCGTCTTCCTCATGTCCAGTAGTATCTGTTATCCCTCCCGGGGAAACAGCAGGCCTAGATACTGTTGTGGTGCTGAAGGATTCGGCCTCAGCTGCCCATCCAATGAATACCCTTCTATTGACTTCGAAATTCAAAAGTTTCCGTTACTACATATGAGTCATCCTGTCAAGTGGTTACCATTACGATAGAGGATTTTCTGGATGACCATTGTTTTCCATTACCATGGAAATCCACTTTGAATTGCACTCTTTTTCGATGCCATGCAAATGGTCGGAATCTCAGCATATACTATAAGTCCTCTTCTATGGTTTCCTTCATTAAAATTTGGGCCTTCATCTAGATGTCCCAAGGATGGTGAAGAGCTGCATATCCAAGTTCGAATCTCTTTGTTGCCTCTGAGGGACTCTTTAATTACAGGAAGAACTGATCTGCAACAAGCTTTGAAACAAGGGTTTAATGCAGAGTATATTATTTCCAAATACCTGCTGTAAATGTATGGAATCCAATGGGACACGGGGCACTACTTTCACTCGAGAAGCAGAACTTGTGTGCTTCTGTCACGATGAACCCAGAGCTTTTTCATGTTCAAGTTTGATCCATATGTACACTATCTTGTTTTGATGATTATAGGCGTCTGTCATTTCAAGAAGCCTTTCTAATCTGTTAATGTGAACCAGCATGGAAGGAGTTGGAGGACTTGTTCTTAGTTTTTGGTAGTTAACGATTAAACAGTAGAGTTTTCTCATTTACCGAGGGGAAGTCCAAATCTTGTCTAGTCAATCCTTCAATATGGACTGCAATTTGTCTAACCAAAGTTTTTTTCTTTTTTCTGGGTGTGTATTTTGCAGGCAGAATCCCCTGGAGAGTGAAGATCATGATAGGTATGAAAAGAAATACTTGCAATGTGCATAACTTGCGTTCCCAATGATTAACTTTTGCACATTAATTAAAAGAAAAGAAATAATAATTAAGTGACAACCAAAATGTAAAAGATAACCAACAAAGTCATATACTGCAATGACCTCATGCAGAACAGATCCTTCATGTAGTTTTCTTGCTTTCCTATATTTGACTTACATATATTCATTTTTTTTCTTCTTTTCTATGCTGCTGGTTGCCATTTAGTTCTTCAAAAGAGGATACCAGCTGATTTCTCTGCAGTATGATTCATCTACAATTTGGTCTATCAGGTGCTGCTTCTGCAGGAATTGGAATACTAATTACCTGTGTCAGTGCATACGGTTTCAGAAAGAAGACTGCATCTACATGTTTCATGCAGATGACAAAAATTGATCAAGATATCGAGGCTTTCATTAGAAATAACAGAATCCTACTTCTAAAAAGATACAGCTTTTTGGAGGTCAAGAAAATCACCTCTTCTTTCAAGCACAAACTAGGCCAAGGAGGTTATGGAAGTGTGTATAAAGGGACATTGAAAGATGGTCAAGTTGTGGCAGTGAAGGTCCTCAACACATCCAAAGGGAATGGACAAGAATTTATCAATGAGGTTGCAAGTATTAGTAGGACTTCCCATGTTAATGTTGTCACCCTTTTGGGATTCTGCTTGGAGGGTGAGAAGAGAGCTCTCATCTATGAGTTCATGCCCAATGGTTCTCTCGAAAAGTTTATAAACAAAGAAGATCACTCGGAGCAAACTCAGCATTTGGGAATGGAAAGTTTGTTGCGAATTTCAATTGGAATAGCCAAAGGGCTCGAGTATCTGCATCGTGGATGCAGCACAAGGATTGTGCACTTTGACATAAAGCCTCACAACATTCTCCTTGATGAAGAGTTTTTCCCTAAGATCTCTGACTTTGGACTTGCAAAACTATGCACTAAAAAAGAGAGTGTTGTGTCAATGCTGGAAGCCAGAGGGACAATTGGATATATTGCTCCAGAGGTATTCAGCAGAAGCTTTGGAGCAGTGTCACACAAGTCTGATGTCTACAGCTATGGGATGATGATTATTGAGATGGCCGGAGGAAGCAAGAGGGTTGATGTTGGGGAAGGCAATTCTAGCGATATATATTTCCCACATTGGATTTATAGACGGCTTGAGCTAGGCAGTGGATTTCAGCTACATAGCAGCATGAGCAGAGATGAAAGTGAAATAGCTAGGAAGATGATAATTGTGGGCTTGTGGTGCATACAGACAAATCCATCAGATAGGCCAGCCATAAGTGAGGTAGGTGAGATGCTGCAAGGAAGCATAGAATCCTTACAGATTCCACCAAAGCCTTTCTTATCTTCTCCTCCAAGAATTCCAGCAACTGCAGGATCATTATCAGGTTCTATGACCACCTCATTGTCATTGTCTTATAATTGAAGCCTATTTGATCTAAATTTCGAGAGTTGGTTCTATAAATGAATCATATGTAAGCAAACTGTACGATGACAATCAATTCTTGGAAAGTCAGCTACCTAGCATGCTATTGAGTAACATGTCTGGAACTAAGTGTAACATTTTCCTTGCCAGCTGAAAAATATCCAGGAAAATGAAAGAAAATGGAAACTCTGTTTACTGGTTACATATCTACTTCCATTTAATGAAATTTATGCAATTAATTTATTTAATCTAGTCCACTTAGAAAAGAAAAAGAAGAAATGTATCTCCTCATTTCTTTCTTTCTTTCCTTTCTTTGCTGTCAGTCAATCTCCTAAGAATCCAGCACATGAGCATCCAGTAATATCCTCAAGACTTCCATGGAAAAAAATGGTGAGCTTTTGCAGTAATATCCACAATTAATGGTTGATCTTAAGATTTCGCATTAAATATCAATCTTATCAAGATTTTAGCTTCAATAAACTGTGTTATAGGCTAAGCTAATATTTCTGCCTAGTCTTTTTAAATTAAAATCATATAATGTAATTTGCAGGTGGATTGAATTCTAGTATTTGCCCTATAGAAAGATTAGCTTTAGAAGAAAAAAACAAGCATTGAGAAATTTCAGCATGAGAGTCCAATCACTCAAAACTTGATAGCAATCACCTCTCACTACAAATAGATCACCAAGTTCATCACAAAATCAGGCAATCATCTTCAGAATCAATTTCCATCTATATCTTCAAAGGACAGAGAAGCTGGCAGAAGAGATTTCATCTGTACTAAATGAAAACAATAAAGTAATTACTATTTATTGAGAATATTAATCAAATGAAAGGAAAAACAAAATCATTGAGAAGATATTAAAGGCCGCAAAGGCAGGCTTTCTAAACCCATTAGAACTGCTACACAATATGTACATCCCATTAGGTAAACAGAAAAAAGATGAGTCAACCGCTTCTTTGCATATGATGGAGTCTCTTTGCCATGTGCTCAAAAACTCAGTGATATAAGATGCGAAATTCAATTGCTTGCATCGGATGTGGTAGATCTGCTAACCCACTTTACAGTCACAGAGTCAGGCGACACTGGCAGAGGACCACTCTTCAACAACACAACATCATCTGATGGAACATCCATTTCCTCTGCATTTTCTGTATTGTAGCCCTCACTCTGTATACGGGTTAGGCATTGTAACACCTCTATCATGTTAGGTCTCATGTCCTTTTCATTCTGCAGGCACTGAAACGCCAGCTCTGCCACTGCAGTTATCATTTCCCTTACCTTGCTGTCTGACTCAAAGCCAAGCGATGGATCTACAAGCTCATGCAGTGCATGATTCTGGATCTTATTGATTGCCATATTAGACAAATTGATCTCATGTCGGTGCCTAGTGATGTCAACGGCTGGCTTGGATGATATTAACTCAATCAACACCACGCCAAAGCTGAACACATCACTCTTGTCAGTGAGCTGGTAGCATTGGTGATACTCGGGATCAACATAACCAGGAGTCCCTTGTGGTGCTGTTGAAACATGGGTGACATCTGTGGGAAAGAGTCGGGAGAGTCCAAAATCTGCAACCTTAACACTGAAATTGTTGTCAAGGAGAATGTTGTTGGTCTTCACGTCACGGTGGATGATGTCAGTAGCATGGAGATATGTCAAGGCACTTGCAGTCTCTGTCGCAATCTTCAACCGGATAGGCCATGGAAGTGCACCAGGCTTAGCATGCTCACCATGAAGATGATCGGCAACTGTGCCCTTGGGAACATACTCGTACACTAGTAAGAGTTCACGGCTGTGGCGTGAGGTGGACCCATAAAGTGAGACAAGATGTTGGTGGCGTAAGCGAGTTAAGATCTCAACTTCATTCATGAACTGCTCAACCCTCTTGCAGTTGTTTTCAAACAAGCGCTTCACCGCAACAGCACGCCCATCTCGGAGTTTACCTAGTTAAGAAATAAGAGGTCAGCTATTTGTTCATCCAATTAAGAGATCTTGACTATAAAAGTACTTGCTTTTACCATAATATACAGTGCCAAATCCCCCATCACCAAGTTCCCTAGCAGAATCAAAATTGTTAGTGGCCTCTTCAAGCTCAGCATAGGTAAAGAGGCTGACACCATAACAGCTTGTTTGCTTCTCAACATCTGCCACTGAAGGGAGATCAGAGGAGATGTTTCGAGAGAGCAGGAAAGGAGGAGCATTTTGTTTTTTTCTGTGACGTTGGCATAAGTAAAAGGCAATGCATGTTGCTAGTATGCCTACTAAACCAGCAACAACACCTGTGTAGAGAAAGAAGGAGTCATTAGCAGTTCTAATACACTGTTTAATGAGGAAGACATAGTATCATTACCTCAAAAAGTGCACTGATACTACACATGAAAAGAAGATACGAAGAGAAGAGATCAGATTATCATATTACCTATAAGGATTTTCACCCTCCAGTTAATTCCACCTGTAACAAGGACAATTGAGAATCAAGAAAAGTTAAACTCTAACATCAATACTAGTTGTAAAGTAGCCATATACAGATTTTGTGCAGAAGGACACTGCTACAACAAAAACTACGTAACTTAAAAACCTGTAGCAGTATGTCTTAGATGCATCATCTAGGCTCTACAGTTGATATTTCTTTCAGTTACATATTTATGAAATGAAGTAGATAACATCTGGAAGGAAATTGAATAGTATAATCTTTCAGAATTTGAACCACAACAGAAAAAGAAAATGAACCACAGCAAACAGCCGTATTACTTAAAATCGACAATTCCACCATATACTTCACACCCAAAATGTCAATTACATAGTCAGTATAACTATGCATTATTTAGATTTTCTGTCGTATTATTTCCTATAAAGTACCTGAAGTGATCCAGATAAGGTGAGACCCAAGAATTCTATTGTTAGTCTAAGGTATAATACTGTGCAGCACAAGAAGATGTAAGACCATGTACAGGTAGGGCCAAACGGAAAGATGGATTATAGGGAACAGAGGGACAGAGTAACAGTTCATATCAATGGAAGAAGGAAATAATTTACTTCAATTATGACCAATTTGTCAAGCATCATCTAGAGGAAGACAACATTTAGTAGATTGGAATTTTAATTGACACTTGAAGGACAAACACCATAAAACTACAGAAGTTTCAGTCTGAAATTACCTAGAAAACACAGGAAGCAGAAGGTGAACCATCTTGCAATCCAATCAAACAAGCCATATAAGAAGAATTTGGTTTCAAAATCAGAGTAGAAACTTAAGTGTGTGGCTGAGTAACTTCATCTAAGGTTTCGTTTCTTCAAGTAGCTTTCATAGCACAGATTTACTCCACCGCATGTGAATTAGATCATAACAGGAAGGTAGAATCCAAGAACCTATGGTTACCAAAAGGATCCATGTAAAAACTGAATCTGAATAAGAATGCTAGCGGATCCATATTATAAGCTAATAGAACCAGAAACAACTAAACACCAGTAACAACATTTCATAAGATATAGGACATTCTTCAGAAATCTACTGAAAGAAAAAGAAGACGTGATTCCATGTGGGATTACCATGAGTGGAGCACATTTTGGGGTGAGATCCCCTGGGGCAAAAACAAACAAATTCTTTGTTATCAAATCCACATCGACCACCACTTCCCTCACAACTGATGCAACTATGTGCAGTCCAACTCAACACAAATCCCATCTTCAAAACATCAGTATAATTCATTTGGAGCAAACTAGCCGTATCACTACGACTGGCTATAGGGGCATTAACCCATTTATCGCATGACTTCGACGAGAAATTCATTCCCTCCAAAGCTTCCTTATGGAAACTAGCAAACGAATTAGCACAACCCAGTGGGTACGTGAACGGTGGAGGTTTCTCCGAACAGTTGTAGAAGAAAGAAAAGTTTACATATCCGGGACTTAAAGCAAACGGAGTTCGAGCGAGGTTAAGATTGTGCAGAGGAGTTGGACATCCCTCATCATAGGCAGCAGAGTTGGCCACAAGAAATGAATGGTTCGCATAAAAGATGTCTTGGATGATATAATCATCGGAGGAAATAGTGAGCACTGGATTTTCGTCATTACAGCTGACCTCGAAGTTGGGATACCCACAAAAGGATTCTTGTTCATCAGCTATCCAAAAAGGGTAGCTTATTTCGGGGCCATTTCCGCATGACTTAGGCTGACAGGCCTCATAATTTGGGTCCAGAGACACAGCCGGGTAGGCAAGGATGGTGAAGAAGACGATACACTTGCAGAGATATTTCTTGAATGTGAAAAAGCTTTGGAAATCCATGTGAAGGGAAGAGACTGAGAATGCAGAAGGGGAAAGGAAGAGAAGGTAGTAGTAGGAATGAAAGAAGACATCGGCAAGAAAATTCTAAGCAGTTGGTGCGAATTAGTTCCAAGTCCTTTGAGCAATTTGATATTGCCTACCGATTTTGATAACGAAAGTTGGAGTTTGAAAAAGGAAGAGGGAGACAAAACAATGGCTCGAGCCACAATTCAAAGATACGAACATCCTGGACAGTGAGCGATCAACAAATCTATGTAAATGCTAATGCAAGTTGCTGCCATGTTTCCATTGTCATCAAAGTCAAACACTTTCTACTTTCCACCCACCACCCTATGATTATTTGGTAATATTTATTCACATACGCTTAAACTAAATTAATAAAAATAAAAATAATTCATAATTAAGTTAACAATAGGAAAACATTTTTTGACTTTGAAATTGCACACTTAAATCTCCATCATTAGGAAATTAATCAGTAACTTGGTTGGTCAAGATGAAATAGAATCTTAAAAAGCACGTCCTTTTTATCAGTGGGGAATATTTATTCACAAAACGTTTTGTTGCAGATAAATAAGATATTTAAAGAATTATTTGTACAATAATACTTTTGAACATTTCATCAGATAATGTCATATCTTTAAGGCGAAAGAATCATATATTATAAAAATGATTATTCATGATAGAAAGAGTCTATACTATGTTAATTTTAAATTGGTCAAAATTAACAAATAAATTCAAACTTATACTGTATAAAATACGACAATATAATCAGATAGAAAGTTACAGAGTGCCAATGATACCTTCACTACATAAATTTGCTTCTTTTTTTTGGTCACCAATGTGATGTTTCAACCAATATAATAAGGTAGAAATATAACATTCAAGAATTAATTGCAAATATATATAAAATATATCACAATGGAGAAGGGAAAAGAAAAAGAAGATTAGGTAAGGGTAAGTGTTTCATGTGTAATAGTCTTAATGTGGAGCCGATTAGGAAGATGAGTGGGCGACTATGGCAGAGGCTTTAATTGTTTGTTGGGCTGAAAGGAAAGTGTGGACAAGAGGGATTCCTCTAAGAATCCATTTGTAATCTGAAAAAACGAGGACGAAAGAGATGGTCCAAGATGACTACATATTCACACTTATTTTTTAATAAAATGACCAATATACCCCCAGGATACGAAATTATAATTATTTAATTGCAAACCATAATGGCGCGATTTTGCTATGAAGAAAGACTTAACATTGAGGCTAATGAGGTTAGGTATGAACAATCAGGTCAAACGAAGGGTTGGATTCCTTCAGCTTGTGTTGACTGTTGACCTGTTCAAAGCAGACATGCAACTTAAACAAAGGCCAGAACGCAAACCCAGCTTTCTGCTTATTGTCTTCCACTGACGAAATGGAAGAATCCAAAGTTGACGAAGATTATATATCCACTGTCATTAACTAGACAAATGAATGACTATGGCTGTCCCCTTTGTTTTCAGCTAAGGAGAAGAAGAAGTAGAGGAAGAAGAGCATCGAATCGGAAATCACACCTAGATTTAGCACATCCCCATGTAGGGGAACTATGAGCAATAACAAGAAGTAAGTTGCTAATGATTTCAAGAGTGTAACGAGATGAAGAATTGTGAGATTAAGGGTATAGTACCAGCTCGTTTTGGGCACGTCAAAGTATGGGGTTGGTCCGGGCACAAGCAGACGAATTCCGGCGAATTCTCCTTCGATCCGCATTTCCCACAGGAATCTTTACACTGTGTGCAATAACTATCCCAGGCAAAGTACTGTACCTCGAAACCTTTGGTTATGGTTTCATTTAAGAGCATGTTTGGATCCCTGAGCAACTCATCCAGGGCCTCTATTTGAACTGGAACTTTCGTATTTTTGCATTCCTCATATAATCTTTGGTTCCTCCTCAAGAAGTCACCGTCTGCATAGAAAACATTGGTCTCTCTACCCTCTCTGATGCACTGAACTTTACGCAAATGACCTCCCGAGTGTTGGGTGCGACAGTCGTAGAAGAGAGTGATGTTTTTGACGTTGTTTGTGTACCCGAAGCGATCGGGATCCAAACTGAGCGCCTCAGGACAGTTATCTTGCCCAGTAACCACACGGGTAATTGTCATCCTACGGGGCGATTGCTTTACCTGGAGTATCTGGAATTTCTGTTCATCAATTTGTAGAACAGGGTACTTATCTTCTTCACAAGTGAGGTTGTACCCTTGCTCGCCGCAGTAAAGGGGTCGGTTGGTTCCCCAGAAAGGATAGGAAAGATTGGGAAAGATTCCACATTGGTAAGGCCGATTGCACTCTGTAAACTGTTCGTGGTCTTTACAGTACGATGTAGAAACCAAGACTAAGACGATGAAGGGTGGGATGATGAAGTGAAGAAAAGGTGAAAGGAAGAGATGGGCATCCATTTGTGGAAGCATCAAGATAGGTTCCCGAAAAAGTTAGTACTACCATGGGGCTTCTGCCTTTTTCTTTTCTTCTTGTTTTTTCCGACGAAACAAGCAGAAGTAGACTGACAGTTTTGATCAAGAAAAGTAAGCTGATCAGAATTTTCTACAGAGAGAGAAAGACGGGTATTGAGTGCTGAGGATCGAGGATTGACCTTGACTTGCATGTGGGCGGTGAAGAATAGGATAGTGATGACAGAAATGACATAAAACGAAAGAAAATGGCCACAACAGTCATTTATAGGAGCACCAAAAGGTCACCTTTCAAAGGCAGGACCATTCAGAATGTGACAGTGATAAGATTAATAAGCTGTGAGTTGAAAAAGAAATAGGGAAATTGCATATGCAAATCCTCCGATTTCCAAGAGAATATCACAGCAACTATGACAGAGAGGGCGCCAAGTCAGTCAAATAAGGGTTGCCGTGTGTTGTAGGCTTTCAGGCCTTACAAGGATCTTACTGGCAGCCCATTAAATTTGTTAAGAACGACCAGGTCAACCTTCTGTTCTTTGTCTTGACCATGACCAAGCTCAGTTGTCCTAATTGATGATGTTCTTAAACATATCGAGTACCTCAAGCCATTCTCAGAAACAAGAATTTCCCAGGAAACTAACGAATATCAGAAGTAAATTCTTCTTCCTCTGAATCACCTACTACTTACCTGGGCAGTACGCAATAGAGAATAATGATCCTAAGCTGAGCTGAAAAGAATAATAGTTGATATAGCAACAACAGTCAGGTTTGATGAATTCAAACCGGGCAGCAAGCGAGCTACGGTATGAGAGATTCAATGGGGAAAAGGAAAGGGAAGATAAGCACGCACTAAATGATAAGGTGGATCGGTCACCACAGTAGCAGGTGAATGGGTTTTCTTTCTCATCAATGGAGCTAAATTTCCCTGAGACAAGGCTCTCATTTTGAGCTTCATTCGAGCTCATATTTCCTTACTTTTTAAGTTCAAAAGCATTCTTATCAACCTGCACTTTGACACTGCTACAACAATTAAACCAAGTGACGTTTTACTATTCTCAGAGAGTAATGTTGGAGATAGCCACCTACAAATTGGTATCATCAAAATTTTGTTTGATAGGATTAGATTGTCCGGTATGTCCAATGATGAACTTGGGTCGTATGGGAGCTCAGGCCCAGAGAGCTAATTTAAAAGTCCGTTTCTGGCAAGCTGGGTAGCTATTTAATCAATGAAATGAGTCTTAAATCGCATGTGGTAATGGATAAAATGACTGTTAAATTGAGTGAAATCTAAAAACTGAATAAAAAAAAATAGGAAGGAAAGGATTTTGAGAGAACTCCTTTGATGTCTTAGTCATTAGATTATTGAAAATATCTAAAGCTTATTCCATGTGGTTGTTCTTCCTCGATACATCACCATGGCTGATGAGCTCAAACACTCTTGGAGCACAGAAATGGACGACTCGACATGATAAAGAAGAAGACGAGGTGTTGAAGATGAAAGATGGGAGACTATGAGAGGATTGTTTAGGTTGTCAATGTCTATGTAGAAGAGGTGAAAGAAGAGAAAGCTCTTCACCAAGGGCTAGCAACATACACCTCTAAATCTGACTTGCCTTGAGGCAAGAACAATATATTCCTAGCTTCTGCTTGTCAGACGAGAACTGTTGTTGGAAAGCTATGCATTTGTTTTTCAAAATTAATTAGAAAATTCTAAGTAATTTGAATAATTATAATGAAAAGTGAATTAAAAAAGATTCTCCAATCAAAAAATAAAAAATAAAAATGAGAAAGTGAAGTTGGGTGGTCTGTTGGGTCCTGATTAATTAAGTGGAATGTTCTAAGCTCCTTCTCATAGTGGACCATTGACGTATTAAAAAATTGACAAGGAACATGCATTACACGGCAAGCACAAGCACATCCTCTTGCCACGAGATTCCACAAATCATAGAACTTTTTGATTTTTTTAATATATAATATTAATTATAAAAAAGAGTCCAAACAAAATTATCCTAATCATGCTTCCATTCAAACAGAGCATTACAAATTAGAGCATCTTTTTGGCCAAATAATCAAACTCCCCTAGATCGATCGAGTTCCTGCTAATCTTATTTTGGTAGTAAGGTCTTCTGGGTTCTAATACTTGGGGATATGGTAAAAGTTAGGGAGAGACTACTGGAGATTCCATGAAAGAGAAATTGAAGATTACTGCTTGGAAATTCCTAATTACTAGAAGAAACTAAGATTGCAACTAATCCACTGTGAAACAGGCACTACTATTTGCTTATACAAATGCAATCTCTGAAAACTGTATCTAATAGTACTGGTTAATCGAGGAGGATTTCGCATGAAACGTGTATCAGCTGGAAAGATTTTTACTTTTATCTTAAAAAGAGAATTTTTCGTCCTATAATCCCCAACCCAATTCACCAAATCATCATATCTGACTTTCACAGTAGCTGAGTTCTGTGTTTATGCTCTGATTATATACTTTTTAACCTTGAACGTCTCTAACGAAAAACAAGAACAGAAAAACTAATGCAATATTCCAGAGGAAGAGGATAGTGGACGTACCTTTATCGATGTTTCCACATGTCGAATTTCTGGGCTCATCGCGACAGAAGCACGCAAAGTCCTCCGAAGTGGAGCTAGTTCCGCATATCCCTTTGGATTCCTGGCATACAGAGCAGTTCTCCGTGGGAATAATGTACTCTACATCAAACCCTTTCTTCAACACTTCCTGCAGAATCACTCTTCCCCAGAAGAGGTCCTCAAGATACATCATGGGGACTGGAACTTGAATATGCAGGTCACATGAGCTGACATCTGGACTTGAGACATCGCCGAATGATTCGCTTGTGAAAAACCCATGGCTCTCTATACCATCCATGCGACAATTGAATGAATGTGGTGACGTACTATCAGAATTGCAGCCGTAGTGTAAGATGAGACTGTGAACGTTTGGACCATATCGGAAAAGGGTGGTATTCAAATTGGTGTTCTTTGAAAGTCGAGCACAAAGATCATCCATAAGATCCACTCTTGCGATGGTCACTACTTGACGAGAAGGAGTCACGCTTAATAATCGAAACTTTTGAGTTTCGAATTCGAAGAAAGGGTATTCATTGGATTGGCAACTAAGCTTGAATCCCTGAAGACCGCAGTATTCAGGTCTGCTGTCTCCCCAGAAAGGATAACCAATGTCTTTTACGCCCCCACACTCGTAAGGGCGACTGCATGTCGAGTACTGCTCGTCGTCATCACCGTGGGATGCCGGGACGGTGATCAAGATGAGGAAGATGGTGATGACAGAATGGAGGAGATGCCCTTCCATTGGTGATCAAATACGGTGGAGCGGAAGAATTAGTCCTAATAGAAACGGTGTTTAACAAGTGGTTTATGACACTGATGTTTTGAGGGATCAAATTCATAGAATTGCATAATGATTTTACCAAATTATAAAAGAAAGAAAAGGTACGTGCCATCTCTTTGCATTGACCAAGAATAGTTGATAGATGTCCATTGACTTCAACGCTCTCTTTAACACGTTCCGGTGACCATTAGCCACCGTAACCAAAATGAATCCACTAACTTCCATTTGCAATACGAAACTCCCAACTTCTCTTTCAAGCAAAAGACTAAAGGACCTAGCGAAGCTCCATCGAAGCAGCCTATTTCGTTTCCTTCAATATCTTAAATGAAAAAGAACCTGTTTCATCGTACGTGTACTAATCCAATATGTGCGCTTTTGTAGCTTTGTTTCTGGTTTTGTTCTCTGTGGTTCAGCATTAATTTGAAATCCAAAGTGATACGGAGAGAGGCATTCTCTTTGACTGCATAATGGATCTGGGCATGAAATAGGAAAATTGTACTATAATTTTGAGGCTCAAGTCTTCACTTCAAGATTCGAAGAAACCATGCTCCTAACCTTTGAACTGGGTGCTACCTGATGATGGGTTCACTAGGATTCGCTTGGTCTACATATGGAGATTCAGAAGTGGCTTGAGGATTCTGGTTTCCTGGTGTTGCTATGCTTCTATATATCACCAGTCGAGCAGTTCTAGGCTAATCAATTATGCGATGAACCACTAGGAAACTGATTCTGTAGGCTCATCTTCCTAAGCTACACCACACAACTATAAGCTTTTCCAAGTACCCTATAAAGAGGGTCCTTGGAGAAAGCTGAACCAGCATACCCAATACCAAAAGCTAGTAATAACAATGGTCTGTGAGTTGTAAGACGTGGCCGGGCAGGTTTCATGATGTGCAACAATGATAAAAAAATTCAAGCTATGGAGTGAACACTAGAAGGGAAACGGTAAAGTAACCAAATATCTACGTGGGTTAAGGCACGTAAGACTAGGCATAAAGTGTCCCACACAGGAAGCTAGCCATTAAAGAACCAAGCATATAAATTGAGAAAATCGAGACTGTGTATACACACCTGTCTGTGTTACGGAATCAAGCTGGCTTCTAGGCTCAAAATAGCTTGCCGGTGCTGGAGACACAGGACATGTCTTTGCATAAGCTCCGTCAGGGCAAAAGCATCTGAATTCATTCCGGGTCTTGTTGAATCCACAATGCCCGCCATAACTGATACAGTCTCTGCACCATGCTGGGTCTAAAATCCATCGAAGCTCAAAACCTTCATTTATGACGTCCAAGATGTTCAAGCTTCCATTCATGAGTCCTTGAACAGCCATTATCACGACTGGGATCATAAGGCTAATACCGCAATCCTTTGCTTCTCTGTTTTGAGAAATTTCAGGTACCTCAAAGTAAGCATCACGGAGCATATTATTCACCGCACAAGGGAACTTATTCGCTGCCGGATACTCTGAAACTGCACAATCATACAGGAAGGTGATATTTTCATCATGGCCTGTATAGGCAAAGTGATTCAGGTCCAAAGTGACATTGACGAATGTATTAGGGCAGATGTTCCCCTGGAAATCTGATCTCACAATCTTGAGAATCCTAGTTTCCTGGTTGATATCAATGACTTGATACTTCCTGGAAGAGAAATCCATCGTTACCTTATCGCCCTCGCAATCAAGCATGAACCCTGGATGCCCACAATAATCAGGCTGGTCCTTTCTCCAAAAAGGGTAACCAATTCCACTGATATTTCCACAGGAAAACGAAGTTTTGCAATTCGAATACCGTTCATCTTCACCACATACATGTCCTGGGAAGAGGAAGTGATTGGTCACTAAGAAAAGAAGGAAAAAAAGAACGAAATTGGGATTCATTCACGGAAACAGAGAGAAGTGCAATAGTAGGAAACTTGTATTATTGGACAGATCATTTCAAGACAGAGGCAGCTAGCAGTATTTAAGTAATTAATTAATCAATTAATCTTAAGTTTTGTAAGACAACTAGCATATGTTGACTCTGCAAGTGCGTCCGAAACAAGATGATCAAGAAATGAAGAAATGAGGAGTTATTTCTACTTTTAACAATCGATTTTCACTAGCTGTCTTCATCAATACTTTTATTTTATATTTTTTTAAGCACTTAATCAGTTTGATTATAAGAATACTTACTTTGAATAAGCGCCACATTGTATATTGAATAATCAGAACATAGAGGGTGGGGAGTTTGGAATGGAGAGATCACAGGGATCTGCATACTTTCAGGCAGCATCTTTCATGATATTGAGCCGATAGTATAATTAACACTTACGGTCTAAGTCATTGGTCAATTTGCATTCTTTATTAGGAAGCATTTGCACCCTGAGTTGTTACGAGTTTAAAATAATATGAACTTATTTTTTTTCCCATTAATTTCCCCGGTTTGCATCTAACCATGTATATCAACTTTGGTAGTTGACCTAGAACTCAGAAGTCAAGAAAAACAGTCTGAGTCTTACTAAGTGTTATCATGTATGAAGTTGGATGGATTTACATGTCTAGCAAGCATAAGTTTTTTGTGATGGATATATATAGATAGAATCATATAATCAATTAGAATAACTTACATGATTTTCTGTTTATCTAATGGGATGTACATATTGTGCAGCAGTTTTAATGGGTTTAGAAAGCCTCATCTTTTCAGCCTTCAATATCTTCTCCATGATTTTGTTTTTCCGTTCATTTGAATAATATTCTAAATAAATAGTAACTGCTTTATTGTTTTCATTAGTACAGATGAAATCTCTCCTGCCGGCTTCTCCATCCTTTGAAGATACAGATGGAAATTGATTCTTAAGATGATTGCTTGGTTTTGTGATGAACTTGGGGGCCTATTGGTAGTGGGAGGTGGTGTCTGGTTTTTTCGTAGAAGAAGATTGCTATCAAGTATCGGAAATTGATTCATTGTTTGCATTGGAAAACAGTTCTCAATGCTTGTTTTTTTCTTCTAAAGCTAATCTTTCTATAGCGCAATTACTAGAATTCAATCTACCTGCAAATTACATTATATGATTTTAATTTAAAAAGACTAGGCAGAAGTATTAGTTTAGCCTATACAACAGTTTTATTGAAGCTAAAATCTTGATGAGATTGATATTTAATGCAAAATCTTAAAGATCAATGATTAATTTTCGATATTACTGCAAAAGCTCACCATTTTTTTCCATGGAAGTCTTGAGGATATTACTGCATGCTCATGTGCTGGATTCTGAGGAGATTGATTGACAGCAAAGAAAGGAAAGAAAGAAAGAAATGAGGAGATTCATTTCTTCTTTTTCTTTTCTAGTTGGACTAGATTAAATAAATTAATTGCATAAATTTCATTAAATGGAAGGAGATACATAACCAGCAAACAGAGTTCCATTTTCTTTCATTTTCCTGTCTATTTTTCAGCTAACAAGGAAAATGTTACACTTAGTTACAGACGTGTTACTCAATAGCATGCTATGTAGCTGGCTTTCCAAGAATTGATTGCCATCGTACAGTTTGCTTACATATGGTTCATTTATAGAACCAGCTCTCGAGATTTAGATCAAATAGGCTTCAATTATAAGACAATGACAATGGGGTGGTCATAGAACCTGATAATGATCCTGCAGTTGCTGGAATTCCTGGAGGAGAAGATAAGAAAGGCTTTGGTGGAATCTGTAAGGCTTCTATGCTTCCTTGCAGCATCTCACCTACCTCACTCATGGCTGGCCTATCTGATGGATTTGTCTGTATGCACCACAAGCCCACAATTATCATCTTCCTAGCTATTTCACTTTCATCTCTGCTCATGCTGCTATGTAGCTGAAATCCACTGCCTAGCTCAAGCCGTCTATAAATCCAATGTGGGAAATATATATCGCTAGAATTGCCTTCCCCAACATCAACCCTCTTGCTTCCTCCGGCCATCTCAATAATCATCATCCCGTAGCTGTAGACATCAGACTTGTGTGACACTGCTCCAAAGCTTCTGCTGAATACCTCTGGAGCAATATATCCAATTGTCCCTCTGGCTTCCAGCATTGACACAACACTCTCTTTTTTAGTGCATAGTTTTGCAAGTCCAAAGTCAGAGATCTTAGGGCAAAACTCTTCATCAAGGAGAATGTTGTGAGGCTTTATGTCAAAGTGCACAATCCTTGTGTTGCATCCACGATGCAGATACTCAAGCCCTTTGGCTATTCCAATTGAAATTCGCAACAAACTTTCCATTCCCAAATGCTGAGTTTGCTCCGAGTGATCTTCTTTGTTTATAAACTTTTCGAGAGAACCATTGGGCATGAACTCATAGATGAGAGCTCTCTTCTCACCCTCCAAGCAGAATCCCAAAAGGGTGACAACATTAACATGGGAAGTCCGACTAATGCTTGCAACCTCATTGATAAATTCTTGTCCATTCCCTTTGGATGTGTTGAGGATCTTCACTGCCACAACTTGACCATCTTTCAATGTCCCTTTATACACACTTCCATAACCTCCTTGGCCTAGTTTGTGCTTGAAAGAAGAGGTCATTTTCTTGACCTGCAAAAAGCTGTATCTTTTTAGAAGTAGGATTCTGTTATTTCTAATGAAAGCCTCGATATCTTGATCAGTTTTTGTCATCTGCATGAAACATGTAGATGCAGTCTTCTTTCTGAAACCGTATGCACTGAGACAGGTAATTAGTATTCCAATTCCTGTAGAAGCAGCACCTGGTAGACCAAATTGTAGATGAATCATATTGCACAGAAATCAGCTGGTGTCCTCTTTTGAAGAACTAAATGGCAACTAGCAGCATAGAAAAGAAGAAAAAAACTGAATATAAGTCAAATATAGGAATGCAAGAAAACTACATGAAGGATCTGTTCTGCATGAGGTCACTGGAGTATATGACTTGGTTGGTTTCTTTTACATTTTGGTTATTACTTAATTATAATTTCTTTTCTTTTAACTAATGTGCAAAAGTTAATCATTAGGAACGCAAGTTATGCACATTGCAAGTATTTCTTTTCATACCTATGATGATCTTCAGTCTCCAGTGGATTCCGTCTGCAAAATACACACCCAGAAAAAAAAAAAAAAAAAAAAAAACACTTTGGTTAGACAAATTGCAGTCCATATTGAAGGATTGACTAGAAAAGATTTGGACTTCCCCTCGGTAATTGAGAAAAGTCTAATGTTTAATCCTTAACTACCAAAAACTAAGAACGAGTCCTCCAACTCCTTCCATGCTTGTTGAAATGACAAACGCCTATAGTGGCAAACATCAAAACAAGATAAGTGTACATATGGAGCAAACTTGGACATGAAAAAGCTCTGGGTTCATCGTGACAGAAGCACACAAGTTCTGCTTCTCAAGTGAAACTAATGTCCCGTGTCCCATAGGATTCCATACATTTAGAGCAGGTATTTGGAGATAATATACTCTGCATTAAACCCTTGTTTCAAAGCTTGTTGCAGATAGTTCTTCCTCTAATTAAAGAGTCCCTCAGATGCAACAAAGAGGTCGGAACTTGGATGTGCAGCTCTTCACCATTCTTGGGACATCTAAATGAAGGCCCAAAATTTAATAAAGGAAACCACAGAAGAGGACTTATCGTATAAGGTGAGATTGTGAGCATTTGCATGGTAACGAAAAAGACTGCAATTCAAAGTGGATTTCTACAGTAATGGAGAAAATGCCCTATTGTAATGGTGACTACTTGACAGGATGAGACATATAGTAACGGAAACTTCTGAATTTCGAAGTCAATAGAAGGGTATAGTTATTTGAATCTTACCCATATATGTATTAAGAGTATCAAATCCCTCAAAGCACCTAAATTACGAGAGCGAGAAACAAGAAGCAAGCTGCTAATGATTTCAAGGGTGTAACATGATGAAGAATTAAGACTTGAGATTAAGGGTGCAGTGCTAGCTCGTTTTGGGCACGTCAAAGAATGAGGTTGGTCAGGGCACAAGGAGACGGATTGTGATGAAGTCACCTTGGATCCGCATTTCCCACCGGAATCTTCACACTCAGAGCAATAACTACCCGAGGCAAAGTACAGTACCTCAAAACCTTTGTTCATGGTTTCATATACAACAGAAAAAGAAAATGAACCACAGCAAATAGCCGTGTTACTTAAAATCGACGATGCCATCATATACTTCACACACAAAATGTCAATTACACGGTCAGTATAACTGTGTAATTTAGATTTTCTGTGTAGTGTTTCCTATAAAGTACCTTAAGTGATCCAGACAAGGTGAGACCGAAGGATTCTATTGTTGGTCTATGGTATCACAAGAAGATATAATATCAGGTATGGGTAGGGCCAAACAGAAAGATGGATTGGAGGTAGAGAGGGACAGAGCAACAGTCACATCAATGGAAGAAAATAATAATTTACTTCAATTATGACCAATTTGTCATGCATAATCCATAAGAAGACAACATTTACAACATATTTGGTTCGCAAGAATACTATTTTTTTTTAATTTATTTTACATAAAATTATTTTTTTAAAATTTAATTCATTTTCATCAAAAAAATTGCAATTCTTTAAGGATTTCAATTTTTTGAAAACTCAAAATAACTCTTTTGGAATGAACCCTCGAAATAGTTATTATATGAAAATAAAAAATAGTTACGCTTCTTTTATTTTTAACTGATAAAATTTTTAAATTATTATTATTATATATATATATATATAACAACTTCATTTTTTATTTTTTAAATAATTTATAAAAAATTATTATTAAAATATTAATTAATATTAACTTTATTTTTATAATATTAATATTTAAAAATAAAAAATAATTATTGACATATTATTTAGTTAATATTATTTTTATAATAATTTATTAATTAATATTATTTTAACAAAAAAATTAATTTAATTATGATTAATTTAATTGAAAGATATATTAGTTTTTTAAACTTGTTTCAATTACTTTCCTAATGTTATTCTTTGATGGACCTAACACATAAAAATAAATTACTCTTTTCTATTTTTACTCTTGTCTATTCTCAAAAGATACTTATTCTATTCATTATTTATTCTATCCCATGATCCAAACATACTTAGTAGATTAAAATTTTAATTGACGTTTGAAGGACAAACACCATAAAACTAGAGAAGTTTCAGTCCCATATTACCTAGAAAACACAGGAAGTAGAAGGTGAACCATCTGGCAATCCAATCAAACAAGCCACATAAGAAGAATTTTGGTTCAAAATCAGAGTAGAAGCTTAAGTGTGTGGCTGAGTAACTTCATCTAAGGTTTCGTTTCTTCAAGTAGCTTTCATAGCACAGATTAACTCCACTGCATGTGAATTAGATCATAATAGGAAGGTCGAATCCAAGAACCTATGGTTACCAAACGGATCCATGTAAAAACTGAATCTGAATAAAAATGCAAGCAGATCCATGTTTTAAGCTAATAGAACCAGAAACAACTAAATACCAATAGCAACATTTCATAAGATATACATTCTTCAGTAAGCTATTGAAACAAAAAGAAGAGGTGATTCCAGATGGGATTACCATGACTGGGGCAGATTTTGGAGTGAGATCCCCTGGGGCAAAAACAAACAAATTCTTTGTTATCAAATCCACATCGACCACCACTTCCCTCACAACTGCTGCAACTATCTGCAGTCCAATTCAACACAAATCCCATCTTCAAAACATCAGTATAATTCATTTGGAGCAAACTAGCCATATCACCACGACTGACTATAGGGGCATTGACCCATTTATCGCATGACTTCGACGAGAAATTCATTCCCTCCAAAGCTTCCTTGTTGGAAATAGCAAACGAATTAGCACAACCCGGTAGGTACGTGAACGGTGGAGGTTTCTCTGAACAGTTGTGGAAGAAAGAAAAGTTTACATATCCGGGACTTATAGCAAACGGAGTTCGAGCGAGGCTAAGATTGTGCAGAGGAGTTGGACATCCCTCATCATAGGCAGCAGAGTTGGCCACATGAAATGACTGGTTCGCATAAAAGATGTCTTGGATTATATAATCATCGGAGGAGATAGTAAGCACTGGGTTTCCCTCATTACAGCTGATCTCGAAGTTGGGATACCCACAAAAGGATTCTTGTTCGTGAGCAATCCAAAAAGGGTACCTTATTTCGGGGCCATTTCCGCATGACTTAGGCACACAGGCCTCATATTTTGGGACCAGAGACAGAACTGGGTAGACAAGGATAGTGAAGAAGACGATACACTTGCAGAGAGATTTCTTGAGTGTGAAAAAGCTTTGGAAATCCATGTGAAGGGAAGAGACTGAGAATGCAGAAGCAGAAAGGAAGAGAAGGTAGTAGTAGAAACGGAAGAAGACATTGGCAAGAAAATTCTAAGTAGTTGGTGCGAATTAGATCCAAGTCCTCTGAGCAATTTGATATTGCCTACGGATTTTGTTTATGAAAGTTGGAGTTTGAAAAAGGAAGAGGGAGACAAAACAATGGCTCTAGCCAGGATGCAAAGATACTGACATCCTGGACAGAGGCTTTTTGTAAATGCTAATGCAAGTTGCTGCCATGTTTCCATTGTCATCAAAGTCAAAACACTTTCTACTTTCTACCCACCACCATATAATTATTTAGTAATATTTATTCACATATGTTAAACTAAATTATTAAAAAAATAATAATAATTCATAAATAAGTTAACAATAGGAAAACATTTTTTGACTTCGAAATTGCACACTTAAATCTCTATCATTAGGAAATTAATCAATAACTTGGTCGGCAAAGATGAAATAAAATATTAAAAGGCATGTCCTTTTTATCAGTGGGAAATGTTTATTTACAAATCGTTTTATTGCAGATAAATAAAATATTTAAAGAATTATTTATATAATAATACTTTTGAACATTTCATCTGATAGTGTCATATCTTTAAGGCAAAAGAATCATATATTATAAAAATAAAAATAGATTATTCATTATAGAAAGAGTCTATAATATTTTAATTTTAAATTTGTCAAAAAGTAAACAACATTGATTCAAACTTAATTGTACAAAACACACTGTCAATGATACCATCACTACATAAAGTTGCGGTATACCAATGTGATGTTTCAACCAATATAATAAGGTAGCAATGTACCATTCAAGAATTAATTGCAAATATATAGACATACATGACAATGAAAAAGGAAAAAGAAACAGAAGATTAGGTAAGTGTTTCGTGTGCAAGAGTCTTAATGTGGAGCCTATTAGGATGATGGAGAATCTGAGAATCCATTTTTAATGGGAAAACGAGGAAGAAAGAGGTGGTCCAAGGAGACTACAGATTCACACTGATTTTTTTTTAAATGACCAAAATATCCCCAGGATGTGATGTTGTTTAATTGCCATAGATTGTAATGGTGCCATTGACGCTAATGAGCTTAGGTATGAACAATCAGGTCAAGTGAAGGCTTGCATTTCTTCAATTTTTGTTTGACGATTGTTCTTACAACAATTACGTGCAATTTAAACAAGAAAAAATTATCAAAATGTCTCTTGTTTTTTAAAATAAATTATTTTTACTAATTTTTATGTTTTTAATACTTAAATGTATTGTGAATATCAAAATATCCATCTTAAAAACAATAATACCCTTAAAAAGTAAATAAATTCAAAAAACAAAAAAAAACAGCACACAGTATTAGTATTCTCTCTCATTGAGTTTTCTCTTTCTTTATCTTCAGGCTCTTTTTTCAAATTTTTTCTTCATATTTGTATCCAAGATCTACCTACACAAAAGCTAGAAAAGGAATCAAAAGCAGTCATCAATTAATTTTAGCTAATTCTCTTCATGTTGTATATAAGATTTACACAATCAAGCTCGTGTTTTTGGTAATACATTATTCTTCAAAAGCAAAAAGTGTTCAGGTGTGTCAAGAGACTAACAGATATGTATTTAAAAGATAATGTATCTTAACACTGCAAAGATTTTGTGTGTTTGAAAATTCTCTTCATGTTATATGTAAGATTTACACAACCAAGCTCGTATTTTTGGTAATACATTGTTTTTCAAAAGCAAAAAGTGTTCGGGTGGGTTAATAGACTAACAAGTATATATTTGAATGATAATATATCTTAGCATTGCAAAGATTTTATGTATTTGAAAGTTTTCTTTACGTTGTATCTAAGATTTACACAACCAAACTCGTGTTTTTGGTAACACATTGTTCTTCAAAAGTAAAAAATGTTCGGGTAGGTCAATAGACTAACAAGTATGTATTTGAACGATAATGTATCTTAACACTGCGAAGATTTTATGTGTTTAAAAAAAATAATCGTGGTGTGTCATACATATCGTAACATGTACAAAGGATCGTGCCATGTTTGATTAACATAGCCAATGCATTGACAACTATTTTCCCTGATGCTACCTGCAGCTTATGCACATGTTACATGGCATAAAATGTGAAAAATAAATATAAAAGGGATGATGTGTTAAAGTTGTTCTACAAAGCAATAAGATTTTATCGATTGAGTAAGTTCAATAGTTGATGTCCAAATTATCAACTCTACACCCCTCCACCTATCTTTATCATAAAGGAATATCCTAATAAGTGGTTTCATGTGCATTATCATAGGAGAAGATATCAGATAATGACACAATCATAATGGAAAGTCTCAATTCATGCCTTAGATTCACTCATGAATTGTTAATAATCATTCTAGCTAATTTCATAAGGGACTCAATGTCGTTAGTTCCATGATTGTCGAGAAAAGGTGAAATCTAGCAAATTGCAACTTACTAAATCAACACATGCAATTTTGCAAGAAAGGCAAGCAACATCGATTTACATGACTGTCACACCAATTGATTGCAATATATTTTTTGTCGTGGTAGGGAGGCCACAGTTAATTTCTAGGATTGTGCATGCACATTTCTTAAGTTTGATTGATTATTTGTTTTCATTGCACCATGGAGGTAAAGAAACATAGACTTTATGTCTTTATGCACAGACTACTACAAGCAGTCTTATCTCCCCATAACATACTCTGAACCAATCATGCCAGTTGGTAAAAGATATGACTGGAGTATTTTCGATGATGTTAAAAATAGGATTATAATGCCACCTATTAATACGAAACTCCTAGACCATAGAAACAAATGATAGATTCTATCAAATGGGAAGAGAATCTGACAGAGAAACTATTCTTGATGCGGCCAATATAACCACAATAGATTAACATGTCTTAATCCTCAACTGATAGACATTAGAACATCATTAATTGCACTGATCCCATCTTATGCAGAAATGAATCAACGAAAGTGTCATAACTATAAGGTGCTTAAACATAATCAGTAGATATGCCCAAACCTGCCAAGACCAATGCAATTGATGGATGAAGTAATCATATGTTAAATGTTATGTTTCATGTGTCTTTTTTTGGTTGGTCATGCTTTGGCAATAGTTTCACAGTTATGGATAAAATATTTTGTTGTTCACTTTACCACTGTAACTAGTTTGGGTCATTGCACCTTACAATTATGTATGCTTTATTTGGTTCAACAATGTGAAAATGTAAAAGATGATTGGCTAATCGTTGTTTATTCTACTGTTATAGTGGTAATAAATATTATCATAATTTTAATGCATAAGGAATAGTTAATTTCATTCAAGATAGTTATTTGCTTATACCTGAAGTGTTATTTTTCATGCTTAACTAAACTAGATAAGTTAATAGTTTTTTTTTTTCAAATGTGAGAAGATGTAGTGACACTTCAGTAAATGCATACAGGTGGCTAAACGAGTCACTGTACTTGTTGAATTTGGTCTAAAATGCACTACACAAAATGAAAATTGAAATAAACAAAAAAATGTGCACAATAAGTTATCAAACCTTCTTAATTTGTTAATCTCTTATTGCAAAATTAGAATGTAGTTCAAATATTCAACATTAAAATGTAGCTCAATTATATAACTCATCCACAACATTCAACATGTAATTCAAGCAAATGGTATACATATTTTGAAAAAATCACTAAAATTGAGTGACATCAATAGCTTTTGTATGTATAATAATTGCAATACATTTTTGAATCCATGCAACATCCGATTTAGTGAAATTTAATGACAAACCTTCTATGAGTAATTAAATGAAATATAGCCAATAGACTCCACTATTGATCCCAGAAACATGCAGCCATGAAAAGGTCGTAGTGCCACTTTGCAATGACGATAGACATTTTAAATTAAATTAAAAAAATAACCATGTTATTTACTACTTCTTTTACTTAAAAAGGTTTTTCTTAAAGGCAAACTCATACTAAATTACTTCTATAGGAGGACCAAGATAGGAACGTCGTTCGAAGTACGCAACACTTACCATTAAATGATAGAGCATCCGATGAAAGCAAGCCAACTAAGCTTTGCGGAGGTTACAACCAACACACTTTTTTGTATCATATATTGTCATGAACATGCCATTTAAGTCAAGCACATACAACAACCAGTTGCCTTCCCTAATATTGTAGGGTATTAATATCCGCTAACACGAAGCAATGGAATTAGTAAAATAGTACGAGTGACATCAAATTGTTAAAAACACATGAAAATAAAAAATAAAAAAACCTTATCAGCCTCATGCTAAGGTAGTTGATCCATTGAGATCTTCTTATTGACATAGCCTACATGCTCAGCCCAATTGTGTGTTCCTAAATGAGTACCCTCTGGAAGACCTAGCACTGCATCATCCTCTTGGAATGTTTGATATGTAGTTCTCATGTGCCTACATCTAACGACAATGTGAAATGTAACCTAACTGCAAAATCATTTCTAAACCTACAATTTGCTAACACAAATCGCTATGATTGTTTTATTTTTCACTGTTGACAAATTTAAAGCACTATCACTATCAAATAATCATTATTGTCAAAATATCCACTGTTTGCATATTTTTCAATTATTGTCACAAAACAAAACACTATCAGCATAACAATAATCAATACTGACAAATTTAAAGTACCACTACTATCAAATAATCATCACTATCAAAATATTCACTGTCCAAACTTTTCTATAACTATTGTCACAAATAAAAAACTATCAGCATAATAGTAATCACTACTGATAAATTTAAAGCATTACCACTATCAAATAATCATTACTTTCAAAATATCCATTGTTTGCGTATTTTCTAACTATTGCCACAAACAAAAAACTCTCACCATTGCAATAATCACTAATGACAAATTTAAAGCACTATCATTGTCAAATAATCACTATATGCGTTTTTTCAACTATTATCATAAATAAAAAACTATGAGTAAAATAGTAATCACTACAGATAAATTTAAAGTATTATCAGTGTCAAATAATCAATATTATCAAAATATCCATAATCTATATTGTTTTTCTAACTATTACAATAAACAAAAAATAATCAGCATAGTAATAATCACTACTAACAATTTTAAAGCAATACCATTGTTAAATATTCACTGCTATCAAAACATTTACTATCAATATTTTTTTTTTACTATTACCTAAATAAAAAGCTATTAATATAGCAATAATCAACTGACAACATAAAGTAATATCCTTTAAGTTGAATATAATAGTAAAACATACATAGAAATTTATGCCCATCAAGACCATTCCATACCCAATATGGCCAAGAGGAAATGTAGTCTGTCTCCATCGCAAAACTAGTAGATACACTTGTATGTGTAGCACATTGTAAAGTTGTTGATATCAATAGCATGTCAATACTCTTTTAAAACTTAACAATATTAACAAAAATAAACCCATCGAGTCATCTAAATAGGATTTCACATCCTCAGTGGTCTCAAAAAATTATGATCTAATACTTTCATCTAGCCCAACATTAAAACTGTAAAAGAAGTCAACTCATCATAAATATGCGCAAGATAGTTTTTCTTTTTTATATATATTTATAAAAAAATATATTAAATTTTAAAAGCACCTATATAGTTTCAATCATTAACAAGAATGCAACATACACTATGTAGATCCCACTATATGGTTCATAGTCATGTACAACTTGTCTACTCTTCTAAGTGAGATCCATATATAGGGTGCATTGTTGCCAACCTCTTTTTTGAGTCTTGCTTAGAAACAATCTTTTCTCGAATGGCCTTGATTCGTTAAGTGGTTGGGGGTACTCATAGCAAGTAGAATGCTAGCATATTCACTTAATGGTACTAACTGAAGCATGGTAGCCACAACATCATCTATGGGGCTTCAACAATACCATCTTTGTGGGCAAACTTCTCTATATTTTCTACATGTGTAACATTCTCAACATGTTTTACATTTTCTACATTCTTAACATTATCTATGTGATTGACATTTTCTAAATTTTTTGCTTATTAGGGCATTGTCCCACATCTTTTTACATTTTCATCATCTTGGGGTACTGCCCCAAAAGTGTTCAAACTACCTATAGTTTAAGATACTACCCCAAGATTGTCAAAACTATCTTTATTCTAGGGCACTGCCCTATTTATGTTAAAAATACCAAAATTTTGATCCTTATAGTCATCATTAAATGCGAAAATATCAATTCACTGCTAAAAAAAATTAAGGTTGACATTTAAAATAATAATAATAATAATCAACATTTATGAATAACATGCCTAATTATGTAATTAAATGAGCAAGATACCTTGTTACTACTATTGCTAATGGAACTAGATAAGAATGTCATTAGATTGACAAGGGGAGGAAAGTTGGATAAGGATAGGTGATCATCATTACTCTCAATTAAAGAAGAGGTTGATTGAACTCGCACTCATGACTAAAATATTGCCATTAATTCCTGAAACTCTTCGATGCGATGGTGATCATTTTGAATAATTAGATTTTCAAGTTGATCTAAATGGCAGCCAAAGCATGGAAAATTAATCCCTCTCTAGCTTGACCACCCTACTACTATAGCAATGAAGTTTGTAATAAATGATGAGGAATTAAATTTAATTAATATATATAAACAAAAAGTTATATACCTTAACGTTAGTAAGTTATGACGTCTGGTCAATATTTTGTAATGCCGACTAGTACCACATCCCTTTTTCTGTTTGAGATGGAGTCAAACAAGTAAGTATAATTATCTGTGAAAGACAATATGTTATTAACATCAGTTACATAGAGCAACATATAAGTGCAACAAATTGAAATGAAAACACTTCTCTAACCTGCTCAGTAAAAACTGTAATTATCTTCAAGGTGATGAGTCTACTATTAAATCTCAGTATTATCAACGGCAAGAATAACCTTAAAAGCGAATATCTTAAAAATCATAAAAATAAACATTAGTCGTTCCTCAAAAATGAATAAATTTTCAACAAAAAATTTTAAAAAAATTAAGCACCACATCAAGCAAATAGGATAGTTTACTATTAATGTAGGATAAATAACTATATCATAAAGTAAGCAATTAAGCAGCAATCACATTTCACTATTTACAACATTTATTTTCACTATTTAAAGTAGTTCATCAATTATGGCATTGAGCCATTAAGACAACCAATGTTGCATCATGCTCTATTCAAACTCCAATTGCAAATAATTCATAATGATAACTTGCCAAGAACATAATATAAATCACTATTACAAACATATAACTAACATTCACTGTCAAGAAAATAACTATGCATTAGAATTTAACATAATAATTTCAAAACTCCATAACTTACCAATAGTGTCCAGTTAAATCTCTACAAATGGTCATCCCTAGCACCTTCTTGTGTGCGTTTATGGAATGATTGAAGATAAATGTCCCCTAAGAAAATAATTCAAAAAAATTTTAATTATCTAATAGGTGATAATGCCATGAAGAAACCTCCACTGTGTCTTGTTCTCTTAACAGAAAATTATGAAGCAAATATAATAAACATAATTTAAGAGCATCATTAATAAAGTCAAAACCAATAGCTATAAATACATCACTAAATAATTTTTAATTAAAGCCTAACACCACCAAAATATCCACTATAAATACCACTTTATACCTCAATATCATCAAGAGTACTAAGCTCTAAACTAAAACATAAACTAGTAACTAATGTGAACTCAACATTAAAGAACCTGTCAGCCAAACTTGCACCTAAGCCTATAGACCAGCCCGTCATACTCTACTATCATTAATAGTAAATTATATATTACTAGACCTTATATAAGAAGATTTCAGTTTGCCCTCAAAAAGTGGCTGAAGCATGTGTTCTTAAACTCTCTTTTCAATTCATCTTCATCGTGCCAATTTGCAAACACTTGATCTAACGAGATAAAGGCAGCAAAGTCACAATGGTTCATGATAGAACCATTAAACCATTGTGCTATAGGAATCTTGTATAGGATACTAGCTATCATCTTGAAAAAAAATAAAGGTTTCCAATACTACCATACATGAAAAAATTATTCTTAGCTATTACATTTCACTAACATAAATCTACACATTACAATTACACATACATAAATAATTATTCTATATAAGTCAACTTTAAAAGTAAAAATCCACCAACAATATATACATGGCACACAACTTAATTTTTTTTATCATCCTAATAATATTCCTTTATCATTTTTTTAAACCATTTTAAACAATTTTAAACAATTTTTCATGCACAAATAACTAAACAAAATTATAAATCACTATCAAACTACTTCAAATCACTATCAAACTTCCAAAAATCACTACTACACAGAGCTTTTTCACCATCTCAATATCAAATTTCTCCTAGAGTTCATACATAACCTTAAATTTTCAACACATTTTTCATACAATTCATACAGCCTAAACTCTTAACCAAACTATCACTTTGAATGGCCAAAAATAATGAAATGTAATACATGATTTTTATTGCCCATTCCCATTTGATTCATATGATATAAAAAAAAACTAAATTTTGTATAATACTTTCACCAATAGCTTTAGCAATGGATGCTTGGTATGGTTTTCGATGAATCTTTGACAAGGCAATGTGAGGCCAGATGATAATAGCAATAAGACAAAGGAATAAGGAGAATCGAAAAAAAGGAATGGTTTAGGTTGAAAATGGGCTCCGATCGAAAATGAGTTACAGTTAAAAATGGTTCAAAAATGGGTTTCGGTATTCACCAATGTTGGGTTTTGGGATTGACTGTGCAACAGTATGATGTATAAATATTGGTTTCACTAATGATCTAACTTAGGCGATGTAAAATGGTGAATGAAAGAGACAGAGGAAATGAAGAGAAGATGGAACTTTAGGCAACAAATAATGAAAAATTTTTGGGGGGAACACCAAAAGTTTTAAAATTTTCAAGAAACCAAACTTTATAACCCTTTGGGTAAAATGTTATAATCAGTTAATACCCATTGACCGAGTATTGCATGATCACAAGCATGGTTAGGATATGAAAAAAATTAAATCTTTTATTTATGAATTATTTGGTATTATTTTAAGCGTTTAGGTTAAAAACATATACGTTGGTAAGTGTAACCAATTTTACAAAAGAAATTTTATAAAAAAGGTTTAAAAAGATTTTAACCCATATGAAATTATAAACTACCATTCATTTCAAATATACAAGAACTTGTTTTTTTTTTCGCTATTCTTTCTCTTTCTTTATTTCATGTCACTTAATTTTCTCTCAGTTTTTCTCTTTCTTGGTGAGCTTATAACTTAATAAAGCTTATCAAACTCAACAAAACCTTTATTCATCAAGAGCATCATTTATGGTAAGGATTCGACTTCTTCATTAATAAGACTCACAGTTGTTTAGTTTAAAAGTCATGTGAACTACATGTGTTGGGCCACTTAAACCAGGAACTCTAAACAACCTGAGTTAAAGTCTACTGATATAGGCTTAAGCAAAACATTACCTCAAAGATATTAGAAAATTCTTACTAGGTAAACATCATTTTTCAAATCAAAAGAATTATGCAACTATTAATAAGTAAAGCAAAACACTAAACCAACACGTATATGTTTCGAACAAATAATACAAAAACCAAAAAAAAAAAACTTATTTCATCCATAGGCAGATTTCTTTCAAACAAGAGATCAAATTATGCACTATGATGAGGCTTTACAAGTCAAAACTTATAAAGAATTAAGAGGATCTTTGAACCAATAGCTATAGATCAAAAATTTTCCTTTAATTACAAGTTGATCATAAGCTAAGGATCAATTCAACTTTTAAATGCTTACAAAACCCAACCATTGCTACAAGAAGATCACTATTTCACACTTTCTAACTCCCACTTGAAAAGCACTATCACATGCAAGAAGCATGAACTGTTTTATATGTTGTTAAAGTGATTGTCCTACATGGCAAAGTCTTGACCAAGATATGTACAGTTGGACTACAAGGCATCCAGCTCAGTAGCCTCATTTAAACCAAATAATAATAATAAAGAAAAAAGAATATGTCATTTTATATCTACTGGCGGTAACAATCTCCACCTTATTACTAGAAGCAGAATAATTGCAACATTTAATCTCTCGCCCAGAATTGATCTTTTCTTTCTTTCTTCTTCATTCAATCTCAATGCTTAATGATATTAGGAACTTAAAGAGCTTACTAAGGGGCACGGTTTTGGTGACCATATTAGTTAGATTATTGGTAAACTTCAACTTTTCTAACTTCACACTTTTAAACTAATTTCTAGCAAAATGATATTTTTCGTGTAAGGTTTTGATCTTTAATGATACATAGGGTTTTTAAAGAAATAAATGGCAAATTGATTATCACTATAAATGATTATCCTTTCATCAATCAAACCAAGTAGCCAAATTACCTCTTTAAAACTTTTTGTCAAAGCTAAATGTTTAGCTTTACTAATAGACAAACTTATGACTAACTGAAGTCAAGATTTTTAGGTAATATGGAAGTGCTGATAATAAGGACCTGCATTTATCCTTATCTTTTGCATATTTGAGTCCACAAAATGAAGCAAACCTTAATGCATTAAATGCCTATTTTTGCCATAAACTAGTCCATATCTGAGTGTGGTTTTAACATACCTCAATGTTCATTTAATTGCAGGGGTCAACCATACTAGGGGCAGCCATGTAGCTGCTTAATACACTAATTTAAATGAGGTAAATCTAGCTTATTACATATCATTGCACACATCAATGATCCAATAGCACTTACATAAGGTATTCTTGACATTTCCTATTTTTCGCCTTCAGTTTATGGATAGCATCTTGATGATGACTTGAAATGGCTACCCAATAAAACATTGACCCATTTGGACTTATCCATATGGAACTTTTGCAACACCTTAAGCTAATAAGATTGCTACGACAACTTCAACCTTTGTCCAAATCTCTTTAAATTGAGATACTTAGGATCTTCCTTGTAAGACGATTATCCTTCATGCCAAACTCATCTCATAGTATTTTCTTCACTTGTTTAACTTAAGTCATGTTATTGCTTATAATCAATATGTCATCAACATACAAAAGAGTAAAATAGGTATCATAATACTTGTTTCAAACCCAACCTACAACTTATAAGAATCAAAACATTTATACCACTACCTATAGGATTATTGTTGCCCTAAGTGAGCAACTGAAGATGGGGTAAATTGGATATTTTAAAATATCTTGCTTATATATCAAGATTTCAACTTTGTTTACAAAGGTCTAATTATCATAATAATATATTCACAAATATAAATACAAAATTCAAAAGAGAATGGTTAAAGAATATAGACAACATTTTATGAGGTTTGACTCTTTCAGCCTATGTCTACACCTCAAAAATGAGTAAGAATAAAAGCTCTCTAAAAAGTGTATACCTAAGCTTTTTAAATGGATAAAAGTTACAAAGAACATTTTTTGAAATTTTTTTATAGTTTTTTTTTTAAAATAGATCCGTTAGATTAAAAAAAAAGGATTTTAAGTCACATATATTGTGAGTGCAGTGACACTGTACTTTTCCAAGTAGTACCACAACATAAAATTGTTAGACCCATGAATTCTAAATTTTAACATGTTTTCGTGGTGGTAACGCGACTCGATGAGATGCTATCGCGCTAGCTTCTACCTAGCAAGGTGCTATCACACTTCTCGAGATACTACTGCATAAAGGATCCATTAGATATAAAATTTAAATTTTTCTCCTGATATCTCGATGGCACCTTGGCACCACGTTAGGCATTGCTTAGCAAGGTGCCATCGCGCTTCTCATAGGAGCAACCTTACTATGTTATGATTGCAACGATATCGTGCCAGTCAATGTTTGCCGAAGTCTCATTATACTTCTTGTAAGAGTACTCTATTTGCCTAACATTGTGATGGTATCGTGCCCTCTCCGTGGTGATACCATGCTAGCTACTATTTAATGAAGTAGTACCACCTTCTGGCAAGGTGGTACCATAGTATCTATTAAATTTAGTCTTTCATGTGCTAAGTGTGTCCCAACTTTTCAAGGTTTAAAAAATGTGTTCTCTTGAGTCTAAAAAATGACTAAATATTAGAAAAGCTCTTTGAAATGCATTTTTTTTTTATAGAAGCATTTTATCCTTATGCATTTGTTAAAATGTCTATTGAACATAAAATCAAAGATATCTACCAATAAGCCTAAAATTCTGAGTTCTTACACTTTTTAAAGCTCTTAAATTAGTTACTTGGTCTTTAACTTTTTTGTTATTGTAAGGACTTCAATCTATGCATTATACACTGTTTGGGTCCTTTCATCTGTCAGTATTGCAATACGCTTTTAAACGATTAGTTTATCAAAAGTATTTTCATGTCCAACCATGTGAGACCATGTGACTAACAATTTCTCCCTTTTTGATGATGACAACTAATCTATTCAAAGAGATAAAATATGCAGCATGCTTAAGTTTAATGCAATTTGAAAACAAGTAATGAAACCATAACTTGACAAATAAGGTTGTGTTTTGCATGATACCAATCAATATTCAAAAATAATTTTTGTTATTCATCAAGCATTTTACCATCTCTGCATTTTTTTCCCTTTTGACATCTATAAAAAGGAGTTTATGAAAGCATAAGGCAAAGTAATGAAGGTTAAATAGGTCAAAATAGATCATAAGGAGACCATGGGCACCAAAAAATGAACAAGTTTAAAATTGATACTTTCAAAAGATATGTAAACAATCAATTAACTATTTTGAAAGAAAGGAAAAAATTTTGGAAGCTACCAAACTTTACTAAGAATCTCTTGCATACGTGAATTTTTATACCTAACTGCAGACCAATGTGCTCACCATTCAAATTGGCCATTAAAATATATGTATAGGTTTTTCACCAATATACTTGAGAGATTTTTAGTAATTCTAGAGCAAAAATAGAAAATTCAGATAAATTTTCAAGGTAAGCTTCCTTTAAGTCATACTTCTTTAAAGACATAAATTTAAGAAAAAAATCAACAATTTTTAGTTAAAAATTGATAGAATCTCTCTCTTATTTTTGTAATAGCATGCTTATTCATTTAATCAATTTTTTAAAAAAAATATAACACTCACAATATTCAAATATCAAACCACAGCTCTATATACACACCTAAGACAATCATTAAGATATAACTTAAGCATGCAATACATCCCATTCATTTACCAAGAGTTCACTTATTTATAAACTTATGCATCATTTCTATTCATTTTAACTCCTCATATTTCTTTCAGTTTGATCATTGACTCTCTTATACTTAGAGATAAATTAAAAATAAAATTGTACATTACATTTATCTAATAAGTTAAGACACATGAATGAGTGAAAAATACAAGAGTCAAGAGAGAAAAAGGAAAACATTTCATTAATTTTTCAATATATACATCTAAAGTGCCAAGGTTTGCACATTAACAACCAAAATATTTATATTTATATATATATATATATATATATATATAATGGCAACCTTGTTGTGTTGAAAAGGAAATACATAAAAGAAAAAGAAAATAAGCAAATCTGACTGTTTAAACTTCACTAGGGTGGAAAATGGCTCGAATGGGCTCCTAAATTTGTATTTCTTTTGCTTGTCTTCCACTATCCTCTTCACTCACACTCATATCATCTCCTTCTTCATTTTTCTCGTCTTTGTTCATTTGACTATGACTTGGATTTTTGTTCTGAGATTATGCTTTTAAGGTATTAACCTAAACACCTTTAACTTATTCAACAAAATGCATATGTTTGAGGGTTTTTCTATCTATGTTATCTTTTGCTTTTATTTCTTCTTTTTCTAACATAGAGAAAAATTATAGTCTGAAGTGCCTAAAAAATCTTGTGAAGACATTCCCATAAGGAAGGAAAAGATTCACATTTTTGTTAATGAGTGTAGTATGAACATGCTCAATGTGATTAAATATAATGTAAGCTAGATTACGAAGAATGCTAGTAAATACTTTATGCATAATGTATGCATTCATAGTGGTGATAGAATCCCTATGACCACTCCCACGTAGAATAATAAAAGTAATAGCATAACGAAAAATTCTAGCCAATGCTTTAAGAGATGTTCCTATACCTTAAGTTTTGTTTGATTGTGGATATTTGCTAAGTGACTCAACCACTTCCTATAGTTGAAGTGTTAGGCAACTAAATATGTGATGCCACTAACAGATTTACATTCACTTTTATCAAGGATACCTAAAATATGAGCTAAATCGTGGTAGTCAAATCTAATATCCACCTTATTAACTCTACATCTTATTATGTCATCATTTGGGCTCATATTAGCAAAGAATTACTTCATAAACTGAAGGAATGTGGGTTTCTTAATTTGAAAGATTGGTTCCTACCCTAGAGCACTAACCATCATTCTTAAATCTAAGGATTCTAGGTCATCAAAATCAAGAGTTCTCTCTGTTTTTATTTTTTTCTTATTAAAAATTTTTATTGTATCTATTCCTCCAAGCATTATCCCTAAACACACCTTCCAAATCTTGTTTATTTGATCTAAATGAAGGATTAGATGAAGAGGTACCTTCTCTAGAGCATTGTCCTCCTTTGCTTTTGACTAGACGTGGAGCAAAATCTTCAATCTTACCATTGTGAAGCGATTTTAAGCAAACTTGCATTGGTTTAGTTTAAGGATTTGGTTAATGAAGCTTGAATTGAAGTAAGATCCAAGGAAACTAGGTAAAATTTTGTATAGATATAAGAAATAAAGGTGAGAGTCGAGAGAGAACTTGAAGCAAATGTTCGAGATTTGGGAGAAAATGGGCAAAATGTACATATATACCCGACGACGTAGTGGTACCGCACTCAAAGCTCGATGCTACTCTGCTCAAAGTGTGGTTTTACAGCTTCACTATCCAACACGATGTTACCATGCTAGACTATCACTTGCAGTGGTACCGTGCGATAAATAAATTACACATTAACCAACTATAACTATGAGATGCATACTAGTCCCTAAGACCCTTTTAATGATTTTTCATGTTTCTTTGAGTAGAATGGAAATGTGTTGGCTTTATTTTTTTTAATGATGATGAATTTCTATTTATTTTTGTTTTGTAAGAATAATTTTTTTATAAATATAAAAAAATGAGTTAAAAATGATTTCAAAGTAAAAGTCATGTAAAATTTTGATATTTATTTCATATTATTAAATATATTATGATGTTTAAATATTATCAATCAAATTATAATATATTAATTTGGATTAATTAAATTTTAATAAAAAACTTAAAAATTAAAAATATTTAAATTAAAAATTTTATATCACGAATTTTGCCTTAAAATTTCTAATGAATGTAAAAACTACCTTTAAAAAATTCAAAATTTATGAATAAAAATTATTTAAATTTATGACTTAATTTATATTGTGATAAATTTTTTAAAAAATTGAAAATAATTTGTAAATAAAAAAATTATTAAAATTTGATAAATAAATTCAAAATGAGATAAAAATTATTTGAATTATTTTTAAAGTCTTTTAATAAAAAAATTATGTTAATTTTTCATAAGCATTTAAAAATCTAATTTAAATCAAAATAATAAATCAGATACATTTTTTAACATAAGATTTTGTTCAATAATACGAGATAAATATTAAAAAATTTTACCACATTTTTATCTTATCGAACTCCATTCTTATTTTCAGTCTATTTTTCTATTCTTTTTAAATTTAAAAATTAACCATTGAATCATAAATTTTTTTTTTAAAAAATAGATTCATATGCTCGATATGTTATATTATAATAAAATTCATTCTTGATGGAAATATTAGATTGCATAGATTCAACAAATGAGGTAAGTTCTTCAAATATGAAAAATGGCCCCAAAAAAAAAAAGCATTCATTCCTCTTTTATATCTTACATCTATATCTATAGTATTTGTGCCCTAGTAGATCTCTACCTTATGTAATAAAAGTCTGAAAATTTAGACTACTAATTAGTAGAATATTGGGTAATAAGAATTTTTTTTTTGAATGATATTCAAGAAAAGAGTTTTTTAGAAAAATTCATACAATTAGAGAAACTATTTCTGTTGGATGACATGATAAACAAATAACCGAAAATCCGATTACAAAAGCTTCATACGAAAATTCAAAAAGAAATGATCTGGTTTATCAAGATACATGATGAGGATCCTATCCACACAATCTTGTGCTCTTAAGAAATATATATATTTTTTATTATTCTAAGTGATTATTCTATTTTGGGCAATGAAAAACTTTTTATTTTTAACTTTAGGATTCAACAATTCTTATACAATTTAAGCAACACAATCAAAACTTTTCTATTCTTATTAATTGATTTATATATCGGATTTCATTCGTTTCATGATTGAAAAATAATGATTGGTACATTTAAGGATTCGCTCATGTAAAAAATCTCAAATTTGAGCCTGATTAAACTTAAATTCGTTTCAAATTTTTATAAAAAATTAATTTTAATATTCAAATCCATCCTAAATCCATTTAAAATTATTCTAATATTATCTGAATTCATCCAAACTCATTTATTATATTTATATATATTTATACGTATTATGAATTTTAATAAAAATAAATTAATAAACATCAATAAAAATAAAAAATCATATAATCTTTTATATATTAAATAAAAAATTAAAACTCAATGATAAATTCTTAAAATCTAAATTTAAAATTTTAATGTAACTAAATCAAAATTAAAATTTTAATATAATTAAATTTTAAATAAAAAATTTAATATATTAGTATAATTATATAAATGGGAGCACCTAAAAATCAAAATCTAAATGAAACCCGAATCCAATTCGAATATTAAATTTGAATCTAAAACTATCTCAATCCAATTAAATATTATCTAAACTCGTCCTATTAAAGTTTAATCGGATCAAACACTCGCATAAACCCATTATCATCTTTAGTTATATTTACAAAGATTTTAGATTTGCTCATAATGATACAACTATATCTAATTTTGTTTTTACTTTTCCAATTATTTTAGATATAATTTTCAAATATTGGATTTTTCGTTATTTAAATCATGTATCACTATCACTTGTAATGATTTATCATTACATAAATGACTGAAAAATTATTCACTTATCCAATCCTAATCTTCCTTATTTTACACATAAACGAAGCATTCAAAATGATATTTACTTCACTCTTTTTACCAATGGAAGATTCCTCCTATATATTTCAGTAAAAAAATTTCAGTAAATGTAAATGACATAATTGTAGATAGGGAACTATACTATACTAGCAACCAACTTAATTAATTTATCGTAGAAATTTTGGGATCAATGATTAGACTATGTAAGCTTTTAACAAATAAAACATAACTGAAGAAATATCATATATTTTCAACAACAAAAAAAAAAAAAAATTAGCGGAAAACTACTTGAAGGAATTTCTCTTTACTTTCTCATCTTTTACAACTTTGAAATCAGATATCTGTGACCAGGGAATCCAGTTGGTCCATAAGCAGCTGGGTGCCTAAGCCATCATCGGCCCATTTTAACATTAAGGCTAACCCACCTACCTCCAAATAGGAGACTGAACTGAACTGCACTTTATGGTCAATTTTGTACGACCCTTGCTTGTGCCCACAATCACCTGATAGAAAAGTAGGAACGATTTGTGATGGACAAGTGGGCGACTTGAATTCTACCTTGTTAAGCAGTAGCAGTTTGGAACATGCTGTTCTTGTGCTTCTCAATCCACCCATAATGTCGGTAAGTAATTGTAAGGTGGACCCCTCTTTTAATTAGGATTAGATTGTAAGTTGGTGGTTGTGATTTTGGATCAATGGTAAGTTATTTGGTCTACAAATGAAACACAATTGTTATTCACTCTTTTTGGTCAATGAGATTTTAATTCTTTAAAATTACACACTACCTACAAGATCAATTTTACATTCAAAAATTTTTAATATGTCTAATTAAATAAATTAATTTAATTAAATATGATAAGCTAGACAAGACATTTCACAAATTAAAAGGGTACACTTGGAAGAAAAGTACAAATTAATTCAGATAAGGTGGGTGCCATCTATAGCGATCACGAACTAGAAAAATGATAATACATTTGTCAGTATGTTTCAAAATCAGTGGATCAAGTCACATTGGAGGGGTCCAATTTGGTTAGCTGTTGTGGTCAATATATAGTCGGTCCAATTCTACTTATTAACACCGAATTTATAAATTTTGCAACGGTTAGTGGTTAAACCAAAGCAAATGCATAAACACTTAGAAGAAAAATCTTAATTATTTAAATCAACTAATCCAATTTAATTTGGTAAGTACTAAATTGGTTAACCATGTGGGGTTCTATCCTTCGTTAACAAATCCCAATTAGCCTAAAAGATTTGACCATTAACATTTTTGGATAATTTGCCTAATTGGCTTTGCCATGGACATGTGTGTCACTAAACAATTTTTAATATAAAGGTATCTTTGTGACATTTCACCCCGGGTAATATTATCATGGCAGGTTCGTAATATAATAATATTATTGGTAGGGATTATTATTATTATTATTTTAATTAATAAACCACATAAATAATTTACTGAAAGAAATGTGAGTGCAATTAATGCTGTCATTATCTTTAAATTTGGCCTGTATGATCGAATTAATAAACAAAAGCAGGTGACTATTAATTAGAAACCTTTGGTGCAGCTGTTAGTAACAGTATCAATGCCTTCATTGAGTGCAACAGGAATAAAGGAAAAATGGAATAATTATCATTTAGGATACCTAATATGAGAAGAAAAAACAAAATTCATGTATTAAAAAATAAAAAATAATACAAAAAATTAGAATATGTCTTATGTGGTGAGGCAGCTATCAAACCACCTGTTTTTGTCTGCTTAATTTGGGCCACAACTTTAGTTGCAACTTATTAAATATAATTTTTTAATATAAATTTTTTTATGTTTTATTCTTTTTTTAAAACAATTTTTTATTTTAAAGATTTTATTAAATATTTTTTATTTATTAATTTGAATCAAATTAAAATTTATAAAAAAATTTAAAAATTTTAAAAATGAATATTAGAAAAATAAAAGTTTCATAAAACTTTAATATTTATCTTATGCTATTAATCGTATCTTTATATTTAAAAATAACAAATTAAATCTTAATCGATCAATTAAATTTAAATGAAATTTTATAAAAAAATTTAAAAATTAAAAATATTCAAATTAAAAATCTTACACAGTCACAAAAAAATATTTTTTTATATCAATGAAAAATTTTAAATCAAAATTTATTGTATGAAATCTTCAATTTGAAAATTTCTAATTTTAAATTTTTTTAACAGAGTTTAATTTAGATCAAAATGATAGATCAAGATTTGATTTATCATTATTAAAAACAAGAGTTTGACTGAGAGCATAAGGTAAATATTAGAGTTTTATTAGACTTTTATTCATATTAAAAATATTTTTTAAAAAATTATAAAATATAATTCATTAATAAAAAATTATTTTAATTTAAAAAATAAAATTAAAATAAAGTTTGAATAATTTTTTAAAATATTTCAATAATAAAAATATTATTAATTTTTTAAAAATTATTTTGATAGAAATTTAATTTAAATTAAGTTAATAGATTAAAATTTGTTTAAAAATATTAAAAAATTCACATTTAATTCAACATATAATAAAATTTCAGAATTCAGATTTTTTTAAAAAAATTAATTTAAGATATTTATTAAATGATAATTATCAACTTTTTTTAATATTATAATCATCATTAAAGATTTTATTGTTCAAGAGCAGACATATCCAGTATGGGTTATCTTATGTAAACTTAACTGAATTTAATATTATACTGTTGATGTTTGATTTTTATCTCAATATTTGATAAACAATTTTATGTCCAAAATGTAATCGTTTTACTATACTAATTCGTATTAAATTATTGATATTATTTGTTTTAAAATTTTAATTATTATATATTTTATTTTTTAAGATTACTTTTTATATTTTTAAAGTATATTTACGAAATATGAGTAATTAAATCATTATATAAAATAAATATAGAAAACAAACACTGAACTATACATTTTTTTTAAATTATATTTTGATATACTGATTGAATCAATTATATACTTAATATTTTAATTTGATCTAAATTGAACATCAACTCAAACAATCATAAAAAATTAATAATTTTTTTATCACTGAAATATTTTAAAATAACTTAAATAAATTTTAATTAATTTTTTCCAAATTTAAATAATTTTAACTCATCAATTATTGTTATGAATTTTTTAATAATTTTAATAATATAAATTTTTTAAAAAATATAATTTTAAAATAAAAATTATTTAAAATTTAAAATTTTACTTAATTTTATTAAAAATTAAAAATTAATATATTTAAATTAAAAATCTTATATAATAAGATTTGACTTGAAATTTTTATCGATATAAAAGCATTTAAGTCATCATTGTAAAAAAATTAATTAAAAATATTTTGAGTGCTGAAAATATTTTTAAAAATTTATACTATTAAAAATTTAAAAAATTTGTAAAAAGAACCTGTCAACAAAAGATTATTTAAATTTTAAAAAATAAAATGAATATTAAAACCTATTAAATAATTTTTAAAGTATTTTAATAATAATAATAATATTAATTGTTTATATTCATATTCACAAAAATTTAATTTGAATAAATTCTTGATTAGAGTTTGTTTGAAAATATTTTAAAAGTTAAGGTTTAATTAGAGAAAAAAATAGTAAAACTAAAATTTAAAAATCACTTTTTACTCATAATTTTATTATTTAATTTTTTTATTTTTATAATAATAGTTTGAATATGTATGTATACATAAAAATATTTTAATTTAAAATTTATCATATAAAATTATTAACTTGAATAGTTTTAAAATTTAAATTTTTTGACTTAATTTAAATTGAATTAAATCAAAATATCAAATATATAACTAATTTAATTAATATTTAAGTATAAACTAAAAAATAAATATAATTTATTTTTTTATATTTATCATTTTATATATTAATAAAATGACTTTTAAATAATATAAAATTTAAGAGATTGATTTATGTATTATTATATGTCAATCTAAATTTTCATCTATAATTATTTTAAATTTATAATTATGTGCTATGTTTTGGAATAAATTTCAACACAAAAAAAGAAATGAAAAGAAAAATGCGTTACTCTATCCCAAAAGTATTAATTAAATTATCGATTTAATTGGATTACAATAAAAATCAGATCTTCTTAAGTAATTCACTTATTTGCATCCTTAAACAAAATTTGGGGGAGATTTAGATAATAACAAGAATAATTATTAATTCTAACAATTTATCGTAATGCATCTATTAATACTAATTACTATCTTAATTTTGGTTTAACAGTTCATTATACATAATATTTTAATTTAATATTTAAAAAATTTAAAATTTATTTTTATAAAAAAAAGTAAATTTATGAAGGGAAAAAGTGGGGATTTTGATTTAGGTAGCGGGCGAACTGCCGGTGCACGTGCCCTACCTACTCTTTGAATTCATCGCACGTGTGGTCCAATCTATCAATGAAACCCACCAATCAGGGAGCAGCGCCCCATCAATTTTGTTATAAGAAAATTATGTATTTACAACGCGAGAAATCTGTCACCCTAAAGAACAAATAAATGAAAAAGCAAAATGGAATGCTCATAAGTTAATGTTTTATGTATAATTACAAAGTAATTATAAGAGTAAATAATTAAAATACATATCTTCTTCTTCACCTTACCATAGACAGTCTGGTTCACTCTTCCTCTTCCACGCCTTCTTTCTTCTTTCACGCAAAGGCCATTTCCTCTTCTCTCTCTCTCTCTACCAGATCGTTTCTTCTTCGTCTTTACTGTTTACTTTAGATTTTCTTTATTCTATTTGATCCAATCAGGTCAAATCGTATCTTTCACACAGTTTGATTCTCTGGCAGAGCAAAATTGGGGTCCCTCTCGCGGTTTGGTTGCCGATAACCTGCGAAAGAACGCCAGGGATTCACAAATTTCATTTGTGCTAAAATCTTCTGGTTTGATTGATTTCTTTTTCATTTCCAAATTTTCTACTGGTTGGACTGTCCAAGGGATTTTGAAGCGCCATACCACTACCGGACTTTTCTTGCTTTTGTTTTTTTTTTTTCTTTTTTGGGTTTGTTGGAATTGAGAGAGCTACCAAAAAGTGTTTCTTTAGGGGGGATTTTCTGGTATTTTCTTTAACTTTCTTCCTTGTTCTCTGCAACCAAACTGCGTGAAAGAGAATGTTGGGGACAGGGTTGCAGTTTGGCCGAGTTCGTAGCGAGGATCGGTTTTATATTCCTGTGAAAGCAAGAAAAAACCAAAACCAGAAACAACAGCAACAACAACCGCAACAAAAACAAGAACAGCAAGTGAAAAGAACAAATAAGAGTCAAGGGAATGACAGCTTGTCTCCATCACCGAAGAGTAAGGTTTTCACTACTGATAATCGGAGCGTTAATCGGAAGCAATCAAGCCCAAATTTTGTCTCATCTTCAGAGCCGTCTGTGGTTTCCCATAGTAACCTTGATAGGTTCTTGGAATCCACCGCTCCTTCAGTTCCTGCCCAGTACTTCTCTAAGGTTCATTGTCTGTTGTCTTTCCTGATTGTTATTTCGTATTTGTTTTCTTGGAACGTCTCAGAATATATACAATGAGTCTATGCTTTCTTTTTCTTTATTTTTTAATGAGGGTCCTATGTGTATTTTATGTGCGGTTGTTGAGAAAGTGGCCGGAAACTGAAGAATTTTCTGAGGTATCCTCAGGAAAGCATGATAACCTTTTGGCTTGGTGGAAGCTTGGTTTCATTATTTGGAGATCTTTAAACATGAAAAGAATGAGACTCAAAAACTACAAAATGCAGGAAGCAATATGATTTAACATATGTGATATGGGTTGGGTGTATTTTGATTTTCAGGACTCTGTGCCTGTTAAACTTACCTCATGTAAGCATAATACAACAATTAACTTTTAATTTAAATCAAGCTTTTCATTGTGTGTTGACATAAATAGTGAAAGAGGTAAGATTGGAGTTCTAATCTTTAAATGTAGGGTTACTGATTTCTATTGCGATTTTATGTAATCTAAAACAACTTTAACGTTTGTATTGGTGTAGACAACGATGAGGGGTTGGAGGACTTGTGATGTTGAATTTCAACCTTACTTCACCCTGGGTGATCTGTGGGAGTCTTTCGTGGAATGGAGTGCATATGGTGCAGGAGTGCCTTTGATACTTGATGGGAGTGATGGTGTTGTTCAGTACTATGTTCCGTACTTGTCGGGGATCCAATTATATGGTGAATCTACACAAGCAACTGTAAAGTCAAGGTAATTCTATCGTCTATGTTTCACAAATTCTTTGTTGGAAGGCAATGGAGTTCGTATCTTCAAACTTTATTTGAACTGAAAATGCATTGTGCTGGTTAGTCTGTTGAGTTTTATTACCTTTTAACATATTTGGTTTAAATGTTGACTGTCTGTTGATGTCTTGATACTGCAAGTGCTTTTAGTTGAGTTGCTGCTGGATTGTTGAATAATTTACATGTCATGTGTAATGCTTTTGAAATAGTTTATCATTGAAAATGCATGGTTCTATGGCCCATAAACTTTTCTTTGCTCTCCTAATATTTGGGCATTTAATTCGATTTCACTGTGAGGAATCATGTAAATTGTTTATGATTGTTGAAAAAATATTAACTAATTGCAGCTTGAATAACGTAGCATGTACTTTTTATGTTTCAAAAGTTACTTCATCCTTCAAATTTCTGCTCTCTTTCCTTTACTTTCTCTGATTCTTAGAAAGTACAAGATTTCAAAAAGAAGTGCTTATTGATCTTTAAGAAATCAAAGGACTGACAAACCAAGGTTAAGTTGAAGTAAGACATGGGTGTGGTAGATTTTATAATTCTCTTTCCTGGTTATACAATAGTCAAAAGGTTTGGTGGTCATCTTATGGTTGATGAGATTTGGAACCTGATTCAATGTAATTTGTGTAAATGGACTGTGAAGACATTCAGTTTGTCTTTCATAAGGATGTAGATTCTATAAAGGAAATGTTGAATGGATAGTGAAGTTGCTTAATGTTGATTTTTTCCCCATTTCTGGACATATGAATTGAAGTTGCTGGTGCGTTAGCTTTGATTTCTAATGTTTCTCTACAATCTATAAAAAGAGGATATATATTGCGTTAGACATAACAAATGTGGTTCAATTTTATTGGCCTAGAAAATTCTCTTAATTCTAAAGCCAATGTTTCTCTCTCCAACTGCAAAAATGTTCCATCTGGTTGTATCACTTATGTAATTATTTTACGAATGCATATCTGGGCAGTCAAGTATCTTTGTTGTGCACTTGATCAAAATGAAGTAAAAGTTATATTGCTTTGACATTCAGTTACTGCTCTATGATTTGTTTTCTTTACATGCCCTGGTTCTTCTCTTTCTTTGTTTTCTTTTCACACCCTGGTTTTTCTCGTTCTTTGTTTTCTTCTCCCACATTTATCAGTCTAATGATTTTTCTGCTATGATTCCTCCTTATCTTTCATTTGTGTTAGTTGTAAGCATGAAATTTCCCGGGCTTTCTGTTAATGAGATTTCATCAGATCTACTTCTGTGTTTATAGGTGTTTAAAATATGGTTTGTTAGCTTGCAATTCAATTGTCTTTCTGATATGTTTAGGCGAGCTGGGGAGGACAGTGATGTTGACTCTTATAGAGACTCAAGTAGTGATGGAAGCAGTGATTATGAAACTGATAAGGACATAAAATTTGCTACGAAGCAGCATGGTCAGCACCATCAGTCGGTCTCATATGGAGTGGGTTGCTTGTCATTAAGTGATGAAAACAGTACAGGACAAGAAAGCTTTTCTAGTGATGATAATGAAGTCGGAAGTTTCCAAGGTCAACTATTGTTTGAGTTCCTTGAGCAGGACATGCCCTATAGCCGTGAACCTTTAGCTGACAAGGCTAGTTTTTTTACTAACTTATACTTATTTTACTTTTGTAAGTTTTTGGTTTGACCTCTTCATAGTGGCCTTATCTTGTTTGTGTATTTTGGCAGATTTTTGATCTTGCATCTCGGTATCCTGGATTGAAGACATTAAGAAGTTGTGATTTGCTGCCTCTCAGTTGGATATCAATTGCATGGTAAAAATAATGTGATCTTCATGATCCTTTTATTTTTTTTTAATTTCAGACATGTATTTATTGGCATTCATGGAACATTTTTAGGTATCCTATATACAGAATACCAACCGGTCCAACATTGAAAGATTTGGATGCGTCCTTCCTGACGTATCATTGCCTTTCCACTCCAATGAAAGGTAATCATGACCTTTTTGATAATGGTTCTGGTGGATGCTGACTTTTGTTTGCACGTGAGGGCACACACATTCACTCTAATACATTTTCTCCCAATTCCTATTCTTCACCATAAGCTCAACATTGACCTCTGAGTTAGACGATGAACCTGAACTGGTGTCCTCATCTAACTTGATTGAAAAATTTGTGACTAAGTGCTAGTTATTCATTTCAGAATTCTGTATTGATTGTTGTAATTCATGGATTTATTGGCCATAATTTTGTTGTCTTCATTTTTAATTTATTTTTCAATATAAAATCGTGCTTTGTGATTCGATATTGTATATGTTCATGTCTTGTTGATGTATGGACTTTTGATTTAAATTATGTGAGGAGATGATGTATAGATCTTGCTGTTGTGTTCATTTGCAGGCTATTGGTTAGCCTTACAATTGGAGTCTTTTCTCCGTGTGAGGAATATTTGTGCCTTGCCCACCACCCAGTCTTAACATTCTTTGTACTGGGGGAAGTAATAAGACGTTGGCTTACATAAAATGAGTTTGTTACTTAATATGGTCCTATCTTGTAGCTAACTTAGTTATCTGCCTTGACCTCTGGTTGTTTGATATCTTTTTCTTTTTCGTTTTCTTTTTAGAGGATAGGGTTCCTTATCCTTTCTTAATTACTTATATAATTATTAGACTTAAAAAGGAAAATATCCATGACATACATGACAGATAAGATGCAACTTTGGAACTGTCTTAGTGATATCTTGGCTGCATCAATGCTGTTAGTTTAAAAATTGCACTACAAAATTTAAATGAATGCTGCTAAGTTTAACGTCACATTTTAGGATGATCTGTTTTGTGTTATTTTGGGAAGTAGTTTTAAGCATGCTTCATGATTTAGGAAATACTTTGCTGTCCTGCTCAGATTTCTGTTCAGTATTGCAAATTGACTTCTCATTAAATTTATGCAGGCAGGGGAACTGGCCAAGGTCCAATAGTAATCTATCCAAGTGAGATGGATGGTCTTCCAAGGATTTCATTACCTGCTTTTGGAATGGCTTCTTATAAATTCAAAGGATCAATGTGGACACAAAATGGGGTAAGTGAGCATAGATTGGCAAATTCCCTCATGCAGGCGGCAGACAACTGGCTAAGACTGCTTAGAGTCAATCACCCAGATTTCCAGTTCTTTGCTTCACATGGGATGTACCAGAGGTGAAATCAGGAGATGTCTTACTGTGAATAATGCATCCTTTTTTCTCGTGCCATGGAGTAATACCAGAAATCGGGAGATGTCTTACTGTCAATATCTTTATTACATAACTTCTGGGGACTGTGTTGGCTTGCTATTGCGGGAGTTTGTATGTAATTTTCTGCTACTTGTTAAAAAGACTAAAAGGGGAAAATTAAAAATGAATAGTTCAAACACTTAAAGGCATTGAAGAGATTAGACAGAAAATACTATAAAAAGAGATAAAAATAGGAAATGCTGTAGGCTCAAGAACAGTTGGAAGAGGCAGCTAATAAATTGATAGATGATGCCACAGCTGCTGGAAATATAAGATCCTTCTCCTGTGAACTTTGTATTTACTTCTATTTTTCATAAAGAAATGATAGGATAGGTGTGCATAGTCACTATATTTATGTAGTGAGATTGGCATCCTTTATTCACGATTGCATGTGTGAAATTTGGTAGTGACCTATAATGTAAATGTGAAAATTTTTAGTTAATGATTGTGGTGTGGCTACTGTAGCTGGGGGAGGGGCTGTAAGGCTGCATTAAGGATGATGAATATGGTGGTGTTGATGCTGTATTTTGCAGCTTTTCAACTGCTAGTTGATATGCTTCTTTTTCCATTCCCATAAAATAGTTTGATTGCTTGTGGATGCAGCTGATTAGCTTTGTTTGAGTTTTACCAAAACTAATTGAATTGCAATTAGACCTGTTGCGGGTGGAACTTTCTGTTAATACTTGGTACATTGAACAGCTGAAAGCTGCATATGCTATGTCTTTTGGTATGACGTGGCTTAAAAAAGTTGGACTGATGAAGCCCTAGATGTTTGAAATAATGTCAGTCTTAGGGCGCTATGCTGGTCAAACCTTTTTCATGTCTCTGATTAAAAGAAAAGGACCAATTTTTGTGGCAAGGAGAGAGAAAAGAAAAGAAAAAAGAACGAAGAAGAAAGTCAGGTTAAGACTGATACTTAATATCTTTTATTCAAAGTTCTCGATGGAGATCTTTTCATTCATTTTGTAGTTATGAATATATATATATATATATATGTATATATAAAAGAAATTGAAAGTCATTGAAAATCTTTATATAATTTTGCATAAAAATTAATAGCTTTTTGTTGACAGTTAAACCAAAAAAAAATATAAGTTTTAGATTTAAATATAAATTTAAATAATATGCCAAAACGAAAAAACATAACTTAAGGTCATGAGGAGAAAACTAAGAAATGGAAATCTCATCTTTTGTTTCATAGAATTTTTGGTGATGAGTAAAAATAATTGTGAGCAAGAAAGAGCGGATTCAAGCCTCAGAGAGCTCATTAAATAATCCAAACCTCAAGGGTCTATTTTATTTACAATTCACAAAAAAGACTATGAACTGTTGCGTGACTGCCTGAGGCAAATGATTGAGGGACCCCTGAGCAAATTCACTCTTTTGCTTTTGGTCCTCTCTGTGTAACGAATTAATTAACTTAATTAAATCAAAACCGTTAAAAACTTGAAACCCGGTCCCGCTTTCCTCGGCGATTAAAACACAGGATAGATAAATCGGCCAGTGTTCAATTAAAAAAAAAAAAGGCCTGAGAAAAAAAGAGGAACTAGCCGTTGTGCTCCTCAATTTCAAATCTACTGGTCTGCCCTTTCTCTTTCTCACAGACGGACGCAGAGGCCACAGCTTTTCATTCTCATAAAGACAAAGACCAGCAACGCACACAATCTCTCTCTCTCTCTCTTCTCTCAAACCCTAGTGAAATCAATCCAAACACCTCGCTTTCAGTCACGCTCTTCTCTTTCTCTCTCTCTCTCTCTCTCGCCTTCTCTGTCGCTAGAGCTCTGTTTTGTTTGGTTGTTAAACGAGAGTGCTGTTTGGATCTGGGAAATCTCTGCTTGGCTAGACATTTCTTTGAGTATGATTTTATTTCCTTCTTTGCAGTTCCGGGTTCAATTTTGATGCTTACTATGGATAGTTAATCAAAGAAGCGAACTTTCCTTTTCTGTGATTTTTCATTTTATTTGAACTTGTTGAAAAATGGAAGTTCCTTTAATTTTTCTGATTGATCGTACATGAGTGCAAATAATAATGCATCAATCAGGAGTTTGATTTGGTTTGCTTCTCTTCTTTGTGTATTAAGATTTTATTTTATTTTTATTTTACCATGAATTTTGATGGCTAATAGAAGAGTTATCAATCAGCGACCATATTTAATGATTGTATGCTTCTTCTTTGGGTTTGGTAAGTTATCTGCAGAAAATGATCCTCAAAATTGGAAACAAATAAAAGGAACTTAGAAATATCTGAAATTAGTCTGATTTATTTTATCTACTATATGGAAGTTTCTTGTTCCATTACACATTTCCAATATTTGGATTCAGCTTCAGCTCCAGGTTACTGAAGTTTCTTGTAGGTTAGGGTTCATGTGATAGAATCTAATGGGTCTATCCATCTTCAATTTTAGCTATATTCTTCTGTGATGGACTAGCGTTATTAAAATCCATCATTTTTTCACTGCAAGGTAAACAGCATGGTTAGTTGCTTGGCTTTTGGTATTTGAAATCCTTAGACGATCAGTTTGGTAGATTGGCCATACTTTTACTAGGTCACTCATCTTACCCTGTATTTGGTGTTAAAACCTTACCGATTCTCTTTGAATGATTATTTGCTATTTCAACTAAAGCAGACTCTTGTCTTAATTAGAGCGCCGATTTGTCTTGTTCCAGCAGTTTCTGTGGCATTTTATTTTTTAAATTTCAGATTGTTTTTCCTTATGATAGGTTGACCTGCGTTTGACTCTTCTAACAGATGCCATACTGTATCTGAAGGCTACTAACTGTTTCAGTACTGCTGTAGAGGGAAATACTTCTTTACTAGCCTCTCTAGGAGAGGCCACAGCCCCACTACTTGGTCCTTTAAGTTCAACTGCAGAAGGAAGCAGCAGATTTTAACAGGAACAATGACAGTTAGAACTCCTGGAACACCTGGAACACCTGCATCAAAGATCGATCGGATGCCAGTGTCAACTCCTGGAGGGATAAAAGCTAAGGAAGAGAAGATTGTGGTTACTGTAAGGTTGAGACCTTTAAACAAGAAGGAACAATTAGCTAAAGACCAAGTGGCATGGGAATGCATAGATGATCATACAATTGTGCATAAACCACCACCACAAGAGCGTTCAGCTCAACTGGCCTCTTTCACCTTTGGTAATTGAATGGAATTTTATTTTCTCTTAATTTCTCTTTTGAGTTTCTAATTTGTAATACTTATTATATCTTTTTCCCTTTTCTTTTTAATGTCGCAAAAATTAAGATGCCAAGATTTTTTATTACAGATAAAGTTTTCGGTCCTGGATGTATAACTGAAACTGTATATGAGGAAGGAGTAAAGAATGTTGCTCTATCTGCTTTGATGGGCATAAATGGTAGTGGAATCATGACCTTTTGATACCTCATTATTATTGGACCACTATATTGATTTGTGTCTACACAGGAAATAATCCAAATATCTTCTGTTGCAGCTACAATATTTGCATATGGGCAAACTAGCAGTGGGAAGACATACACAATGAGAGGAATAACAGAGAAAGCTGTTCATGACATCTATAACCACATAATAAATGTAAATTTCATGTTTACTTTGGTTGCTGCCTTATAATTTGCTAATGAATATTTTGTGCACAGAATCTGGGTCCCGTTTGTTTGATGACAGGATATCAACTATGTCTTTGAAGAGGAATGAGGTCTTTAGACTGATCCTTTGTCTTTTCTGCATTGTTCAGACTCCAGAAAGAGATTTTACAATCAGGATATCTGGATTAGAAATTTATAATGAGAATGTAAGGGACTTGTTAAATTCAGAGTCTGGCCGTAACCTCAAGCTTCTAGATGATCCTGAGGTATTGTTTCTTTTTCCTTTGATTCTTTCCGTTTTTTCAGATATATATTCATCTACTGGATTAATATCTTCCCTCATGTATTGGGTGTCTCATAATCCATGCTTTCAGAAAGGTACAGTAGTTGAGAAGTTGGTAGAGGAGACAGCAAGTAATGATCAGCACTTGAGACATCTGATTAGTATTTGTGAAGGTAATGTTGGTGCAGCCCTTGATTTGAATTTGGCTTTGCTTCCTTGCCCTCCAGCATGTGCTGATTATTTGTTGATTAACTGATCTTTTGTTCTATTGCAGCTCAAAGACAAGTTGGTGAAACTGCCCTGAATGATACTAGCTCACGGTCACACCAAATTATAAGGCTGGTAAGTTTCATATCTCATAATTTCTTTCGATAAAGATATGAACTTTCTCCGAAATCCTAACACTCAACTGTTTTTGGATGAAAATGTAGACAATAGAAAGTACTCTCCGGGAAAATTCAGATTGTGTGAGATCGTTTGTTGCAAGCCTGGTAATTGTTGAGAAGTTTTGTCTTCTTTCCTTCAGACAAACTCTATGAATCATTATGTTCCTTAATTTGTGGAATCAATGAATTGCAGAACTTTGTAGATCTAGCAGGAAGTGAAAGAGCCTCACAGACACATGCAGATGGTGCTAGGCTTAGGGAAGGATGCCATATTAACCTTAGTTTGATGACTCTCACAACTGTTATCAGAAAACTTAGGTAGCAATTTTGCGACAGTACATTCTCTCTACATTCAAATGAAATTGCTTTTATCACCATCCTTTGTGATAATTTTATGTTTTTGTTTGATGTTTGTTTGAGTGTATATATAAATATCCTTATTATGGAGAGCTCAGGCAGTATTGCATGCTTCAGTGTTATCTATACTGGAATCTTACTGTTTGACCAAATAAAATGCCTCTCTTAACTATGTTTATGTTGTGTCTGTAGTCTGGAAATGTCAACTGAAAAGGCTGAATTGCATTTCTGGACTAAAGCTACTGAGAACCCTTCAATATGGGGCTTTGTCATAATTTGAGTAAAACTGCCTGCAAAATCCCATTTTATATAGTAAGACCTATGTGTCACAATATCCTGAATATATTAACAGGCTAAGAGTATTGTTATGGTAATTAGCTTGTTAGCCCAATTTTGAAGTTCTCAGGTGTCGTCTCCCCTTGCAGAGCAAATCTCTAGCTGGTTCCTGTTAGGATTGGTGAACCGACTAAAGATTAGTGATGGATAGGAGATTTCTTATGATAAAAAGTTAGTAGTCTTTTATCTAGAACTCAAACATTGACAATTTTTTTTGCATTGTTGATTATTTTTCAGTATTGGAAAAAGAAGTGGTCATATACCTTATCGAGACTCAAAGCTTACTCGGATATTACAACATTCACTTGGTGGGAATGCACGTACTGCCATAATATGTACCTTAAGTCCAGCGTTAAGCCATGTTGAACAATCACGAAATACTCTTTTCTTTGCCACTCGGGCGAAGGAAGTGACGAATAATGCTCAAGTGAACATGGTACTGATGCTTCCTTCGTCAGCTCTCACTGTTTGTATATTCTACTGATAAAAGAAAAGTTTGAACATTGATGTTTTACTTTTAAATATTCAATAGGTTGTTTCAGATAAGCAGCTAGTAAAACACCTGCAGAAAGAAGTAGCCAGGCTGGAAGCAGAGCTGCGCACCCCTGATCCATCAAGGGAAAAAGATTTGAAAATTCAGCAGGTGATAAACTATAGCAACTTTTCCTGATTGCAAACTTATATGAGGAAGGAATGAATTAATACTTAAGTCTCATTGTCTTATTACTTCATAGATGGAGATGGAAATTGAAGAACTGAAACGCCAAAGAGACCTTGCACAATCTCAGGTGGATGAATTACGTAGGAAACTTCAGGAGGACCTTTGCATCGGTTCAAATCCACCTGAGTCTCCTCGCCCCCTAGTGAAGAAGTGTCTCTCGTATTCAGAAGCTTTGTCACCTAAACTTGATGGGAAGGAGCTAGGTCGCAGTGAGAAAACAAGAAAAACAATGTCCAGGCAGTCTATGAGGCAATCATCAATGGCTCCTTTCACACTTATGCATGAAATTCGCAAGCTTGAACATCTTCAGGAGCAACTTGGAGAAGAAGCAAATAGAGCTCTGGAAGTGCTACAGAAAGAGGTAGCCTGCCATAGACTAGGAAACCAAGATGCAGCTGAGACAATAGCGAAGCTGCAGGCAGAAATAAGGGAAATGCGTGCTGTCCGATCACTACCAGAAGATCTTGAAGTTGGAAGTGTTATAGCTCCTAACAAGAGTGTCAGTGCCAATCTCAAGGAAGAGATAACAAGACTTCATTCTCAGGGCAGCACCATTGCAGATCTTGAGGAGCAACTGGAAAATGTTCAGAAGTCTATAGATATGTTAGTAATGAGTCTTCCAAGCAGTAATCCAGAATCCAGCAATGAAGCAACCCTCAAGTCTAAGAATCGACCCAAGAAGAAAAAGTCACTTCCTTTGACTTCAAGTAATGTTGCAAACAGACAAAATTTGATAAAATCTCCTTGCTCGCCTCTATCAACTTCTCGGCAAATTTTTGATTGTGAAATCGAAAATAGAGTTCCAGAGAATGACGACATTGTTTCTGTAGAGACATTACCAGAGTCTGAGAAAGATACTCCTACAAAGAGTGAAGAAGGTGGAGATGTCTCATCTAAGGAAGGAACTCCAGGTTACCGGCGTTCAAGTTCAGTGAACATGAAGAAAATGCAGAAGATGTTTCAGAATGCGGCTGAGGAGAACGTTAGAAGCATCAGGGCATATGTAACAGAATTGAAAGAACGTGTTGCCAAGCTACAGTACCAGAAGCAACTGCTTGTTTGCCAGGTATAGACTCCTTCAGCTAGAAAAATGTCATACTGTCTTTACCCAACGACTCTTAATTCTGTTTTTTATTTTTGTTCCACTCAATGTGAGAATTATTTTGTTTCATATGCTGTCCGTCTAGGTGCTTGAGCTGGAAGCAAACGAAGCAGCCGGATACAATTTAGAGAATGATGAGAACACAATTGGGCCCCAGCAGCCCCAGGTTGCATGGCACATAACTTTTAAGGAGCAAAGGCAGCAGATTATTGAGTTGTGGCATCTCTGTCATGTCTCAATCATTCACAGGACACAGTTTTATTTGTTATTCAAAGGGGATCCAGCTGATCAAATATACATGGAAGTGGAGCTCAGGCGTTTAACTTGGTTGGAGCAGCATTTGACTGAACTTGGTAATGCAAGCCCAGCTCGAGTGGGGGATGAGCCCACTATCTCTTTGTCATCAAGGTTCTCTCTCTTTCTCTCTCCCTCTCTCTCTCTCTCTATATGTACACATATATACTGAAATTGGTGCCTTTCATTCCTTTAAGATAGTTAAATCAAAAATCTGAATTTATGCTCACTTTGAGTTGCAGTATCAGAGCATTGAGGCGTGAAAGGGAGTTCCTCGCAAAAAGGGTGAGCTCGCGTTTGAGTGTAGAGGAAAGAGATGCATTGTACATCAAATGGGATGTACCACTTGATGGGAAGCAGAGGAAACTACAGTTGGTAAGCAAGCTTTGGACTGATCCTCATGACACCAAGCATATACAAGAGAGTGCTGCACTAGTGGCAAAGCTAGTAGGCTTCTGTGGAGGCGGCAACGTGTCGAAGGAGATGTTTGAGCTCAACTTTGTGCTACCAGCTGACAAGCGGCCATGGATTATGGGCTGGAATCCCATCTCAAATCTTTTACATTTATGAGAATATACATCTTGATTGTAAGTACTTTTCCCATTCTGTACATGTACATGAATTTTGGAGTTCCTTCTCCAATATTCTAGTATCTTCACTGCAGTGTGAGTGATTGAGCGCACTAAGGAGGATGGTTTGGGATATCTTTTATTTATATACATTTGTAATCTTCAGACTTAATAAAAGAATTGAATTCATTTGTTTTTTATGTTGTTCAATCTTTTCTGAAGGCAGTGCAGGCTAGTGTTTCTGAGCAAACCTCGAAAATTTTCAACGGGTAAAAGCATGGGTATACTCCTTCCTTCCAAATTACAGAAAGCATGGGGCTTTTAGAAAAAGAAATAGCATATGTAAGAAACCAGTTTTATGCACACTTTTCTCTCCTTTGGTTGTCAGCAAACCATGCTGCGCTGCTGTTACTCTATACCTTCATTTGTATTTTTCAGTTTTATCTTTTTTTATACATTTTTGCACATATTGAAAGAGTTTGTTAAATATGTCCATTGTTAACAGGAAGTTCGGGTACTTCCAATTCTGCATTATGACGGACTATGGTGATTATATCTTAAAGTTTTGTCGTTGTTTAACATCTAGAGAGCATACTCCTTGGCTTGGATTAGTCAAAGGAAGCAAATCTGAGAGCTGGGTAAATAACCTGAAGGCAATTGTAGTTGATGAGGATGCTTTTATGCGGATAAACAGAAATCAAATGTTATAAGAAGTTCTGACAGACACATTTAGACAAAATAGTATTAGGTACGAGATGGAAAAGATAAAATCTTCTTTAGTTGGGTTCAAATGATTAGGTAAGATTTCAGGCCAGAAGGAAAAGGCGAAAACTCAAAACTTTAGAAGCATGTACACTCTGTGTTCCATGGTAATTCCCTCCGAAAATTGATTGGTTATCTATGGTTCTAGCAGGGTAATTCATTGAGCTCATTTCTGTCTTTCTGTCTTTTTGGTCTTTTTCTTCTTTTGGAATGATGGTGGAAGAAAACCCTTGCACATTTTGTTCGAGGAATTAGGCCTCTGTTGGTATGAGTATATCTCTTAAAAATTTCTGCGTTTGATGAAAAGTTTACATCAATCAAATAAACAATACTGTCTCTATCATTACGTCACTCAGATTTAGAGGTCTGAAAAACTTGTTCTTACAAATCACATGTGCATTGTGGGTTTCCATTTCTTTCTATTCAACTAGTGGATAAACCCCATTGACAGACTGTTTCTTCCATCTGATTTCTTAGTTTTAAGCATGTTAAAGAAATTAGCACTCTAATCAGAGAATTCATTCTGAGAAGCTTTACACTATTTTGGTATCTCACTCAAGCAATGATCAGTACTCTTAAGTTGCATAGATACAGAGGTTGCATTAAAGAGAGAGAGAGAGAGGAGGGGGCATTGGCTAAAGATCCAACATTGATTTTCATTATGATAGTGCACTTAAACAACTAGAACATGTTATACCACACCAGAAACTGAAATTGGAAACAAGTGATCATGACACAACATTATTTCCACCACAACTAGTACCTCCACTACTAGAGAAGCATAATAAGATGTACCACACCACAACTAAAATAAATTAACTCATCTCTGCAATCTCCACCCACAAGACCATATAGCATGAAGCATATAGTTCAAGAGAAACAGAGAGAAACTGAAAGAACCTTATGGAGTCAAGTAATCTAGCACTTGGGGAAGGGTGTGCCACAAGTGTTGGCTACCTTCCTGGCATTGGGTGTGTTAATGAACTTCTTGAGGTTTGGGTTCTTGAGGTACTGGCAAAGGCAGGGCTTCTGCTCCTTGATCTTGGTGCAGCATTGGTTAGACGGTGGAGATGAAGATGTGATTGCACTCACACAAGAGCTCAGCTCTGTTGGGCTGCATGTCACTGCCATTGACACCTCTGCTTCAGCCAGAAGAAGCAAAACAAGAGCGCAAACTGCCACATATGGGGCCTTCATTTTCAATTTTCTAAGGATGCCAAGAACTCTGTGTGTGTGTGTGTGTGTGAGAGAGAGAGAGAGAGAGAATGTTGGTGAGATGTGGAGTGCATTGGGGCTTGGGATCCCACCCAATTTATAGAGTTGGGTAAGGAGAAAAAGTGCAGGCAAAGCAGTAAACCAGAGGGACTTCCCTGTAGTTTGGATTAGTTACCAATGGAAAAAGCAAACTGTGAAAAACTTTTGTTGGGTTTGGTCCCACTTTCTCTAATGATTTTGGGTATTTGTTAGTGAAGAAAATCTTTTGACTGCAAAGTCTAAGCATGCAAGGCAACTACTTGATTCAATGATTTCAATCAATCAAATTTTAATTCATTCTTTTAGAGGACAGCTTTAATTTAGTGCTCATCCCAAGCCCTGTGCAGCCTCTGGCCTTTCCTGGTTGAAAATGCTTCATCTTTCAAGTGGTGGATGAATAGTATCGTCAGTAGATTTCTCAGAATACACACACATGTCATCATTGCATATCCCATACACTTAGGGGTCCAATGATTTTCCACTCTTTAATTTTCTAAAGAACTCATGAAGCTTCACTTTTCTTCTCCGCCCATTAAATGCAATGCACAGCAATCATAATAATCAGAATGTACTATAATTTTACATTCATGCATTTCTACTTGCAATATATTATCACATATATTGCAATGATGATAATCAGAATGTATTCTAATCACATACATGCTCTTGTGTTAATGTTAATTAAAGTTTATTGTTTATATGCTGACATGCTTCTTGCTTTCTTGCACGCCATGAATCGAATGATTAAAAACTGATGTATGAACTATGATTCTTAAAAAAATAACATACTTGTGAACTTATAAAAACAGTAAGAATTGCGGATCGAATTACTATTAAGAGAATTTCAGGGAAGCTACGTTGACAGATGATTAGCATAATGCTGTTGAATCCACTGTTTGGGTTCACATTTTCTAGTACATAGTGTAACGTGCAAGAATCTAAAATGAGGAAAGTTAGTCCCCTGTTGGCGGTAGAAACGTCTTCAAAGTAAGAATTGATAGGAACCAGACACCACATTTCTATCAGAAGGGATGGAGGAATAGACCTATGGATCCCAACTCATCAAGAATTAATTAATTTCAAGTCATCTAGATGGCTAAGTATTCATCAAACACTGTGGTGCCCACTTTGACCCATCTGTTCTTCCTTTCGGTGGTGCTGCGTTTCTTGATAGCTCCTTGTGCAGCCACACATGCTTCTCCTTATCAACTTGACCTGCACTTAAATTTTCTTTATTAATCATGATTTCAATCAACCATCATCATCATTAACATAGTCATCAGTAATGTAATTACAATTGTTCATCTAGCTTTTCACTAATTCTTGTATATGCATGCAGTTTCAACTTTTGTCAAAGGATAAAAAGAGACAAACCCATGTAGAACTACAGGCTCAAAATTTGAGTTAGGCATATGGTTAGTGCTGCTTGACCACTTCTTCAGGAATTCTTGTTGTTTTCTGGTAAAATTTTTTACAGGACTATGAGTCCCTGAGAAAAGGGTTCATTTCAAAACACGAGTTCCCATTTTGGAATTGACATTTGATGCAAGTAGAATCACTTGTAAGCAGGCAATATTAAACAAGCCAAGCATGTGAAAGAGCCTGATAGAAGTCAGGATCCAGGAGCTCTTTTGCCTGGTAGTGGAGCCTTCCTTCAAACTGAGATCTATACAATGTTCTCAATTAGGACAAAAGTTATACTACCATTTTTCTTATTTCTTACAAGACACAATAGATTTGCTGTGCATGAGTGGAAGACAAAGCAAATCTTTCAAATTTGTAAAAGAGAAGATTTAAGCTTCCTTTTTATCATAAAACTTGTCCTGTCTGATTGATTTTAGCCTCATACAGACTTGGAGTTTTGTCCATAACCCAGAAATGGCAGCTCCTTGTGATGTTCATAATTTACTGATTTTAAGTTAATGAGGAGGGTGAGTTGGTGCAATGTCGAAAGTCAAGAAGAGAGTGGTTGATATGATTATGGGGCCCTCAAAATCATGGTAATTTCAACTTTTGATATTCACGCCTATCTTGCTTGTTCAATATTTATCATTAATAACTTTAGTCTAAGATTTCCTACTACTTTCTTAGTGCTACCACAATGATTAGCAGCTCACCACCCACCATTACCATTTCTCAATATTAGCCCCTTTAAATCTTCTCAGACAAAACTCAGTGAATTTTAATAAAATTATACCCTTTCACTTCAATTAAATGGTCAACCTTTATGTGTTACACTTCAATATAGTAAAAGATGATACCAAATTTATTATTATTTTGGTTACAATTGGATGCAGTGACTATTTGAAAAGAATACAAAAGTTTCCTAGGTTCCCTTTGATTTATAAAAATTGGATGAACTAAAGCAGATAAGAGGAGTTGGGTTTCAATTAGACATGATGGTTGCAGTGCAAGATGTGTTTATACATCATAGTGATCATATTGTCCTGCATAATTAAGCATGCAAATGCAGCTAACTTTTGCATAAAGTGGGTACCCAAAGAGAAGTAAATCATCACTCTTAATCATTTAGGAACTCTCTTTTATTAATTAAGATCAAGAAAACCCTAATTAAGGTTATTCATTGTCCACACCAAAGGTCTCTGATCCTGGATACTCTTATTTCATATTGCATCAATCACACTTTTTGTTTTTCCTTTTTCTTTAGGATTTGAAGGAGGTTACAGGAAAGAAGAGGAAAAATTAAAGAAGACGAGGAGTATAGCTTGTCAGCCAAGGACAGAACCTGAGGTTACCATTTAGTTTACTTTCTTTGCTATGATTGTGCTTTCATATAAGAATAAAAGGGAATGGCATAGTTTACCAGCTACTGTCACTGATACACACACTTTCAAGCATTAACAATGTTATGGAACAAGATAAGTTTCATTCAAGGTTCCGTTTCAGATACAACTATTACAGTCAGTAAGCTGAAAAACAAATGTACAAAATCAGATTTGATCACCATCATGACGTTCAAGATCAGTGTATTGGAGATCCCTTCCCAAGTAGCCAAATTTAAGTTTGTCCCAGGGCAAGAGCTATGATCATTGCAAATAAATCTTCTAAAGTGATGATCATTGCAATCACTGGCTCAGCAAATCTCAACCCCACAGACAATGTGCTAGCTGAGACCCTTTAAGCCCCCATTATTCACTTGTCAGCAAGTCCTGAAAAAGTCAGACGTGCCAATCTTATTTAATAATTTTTATGAGCTCCCTGACTGCTCAGAGTTCCAGAGCTGTAGAAACTAGTCATTAAGGTCTTCTCTGCAAACACTTAAGGCAAGCATAATCAAGAATTAATAACTTTAAAGTTGCTGGCTGACTTAACTTCGCAAGAAAATGATAATACCAAAGTGTCTTCAGGCACTACTACCAAGTTCAAGAGTTACAGGTGAACATTGTTCAGAACAAACACACAAGTGTCTTAGTAAACCTCCATAGAACTGCATTAATGATGATTTCGATATATATTTGGAAAAACCAGTGTCTTGAAACTATCACAAAAAAGTCAACTTTTCAAAAGCAACTATCTTATAATCATTGCAGATATTTTCCCCATTACATAGGAGAAGCTTGCTTTGAATTGCATAATTGAACCCTTAAGTTTCTTATGCTTGTGGTTCTTTTCATAGCATTGTAATCTAATTTTGAGGCTTTCAATCTAGGGGAAACTATGCAGCAACCTCTATAACTATGGCAGGCATGCAGAAGCAGTAGATACTACTATGTATTTGAAAAGAATAACTATGCAGTAAATGAGGAATTTACCAGGCAATCCACATCCTAGTGAAGGAAACCACCATGACCTCTGGCATTTGTGAACTTGTAAACAGCGCCAAACACTGACCACAAATAATTAAGAATTATCAAACTGCAAAAAATTTTGAAAGTATAAAATGTAAAGATTCCAGCTTATTGTGTAACACTGAATGTCAAATTCTTAACATTCTGAAGCCCATGAGTTAGGCTTGGAATACCTTCATAGCCATGGAGTACTGGATCTTCAGCTAGAAGAAGTGGTGTATCTAGGTCAATGAATCTGCAAAATTTATTTCCAAATCAAAACTCAAACAGTAACATACACAAAAGAATATGACCAATATTTAGGAACTAATGGATAAATAAACAAGCATATTGGGCTTTCCTTTTAACAAGAATGGGTTATAAACATACCTGAAACAGCCAAGGCCAGCTGCAAGATGGCCAGCAAAGCCCATGGCCAATCTAGTCTCAACCATACCACCAATCATTAAATCCAATCCTGATGCCCTAGCCACTTCAATAATTTCAAGGGCCCCTATAACCCCATTTTTTGCAAGCTTAATATTAACAACATCTGCAAGATTTTCTTTTACTATTTTCTTAATGTCAGCCAAACTCCGACAACTTTCATCTGCAGCAACCGAGACACCATATGTGTCTTTCGCAACATGAGTAACATGACCAAGACCTTCCCAATCATCTCTATGAACTGGCTGTTCAAAGAGAACAGGAGTCACCCCCATTTCTGCATGAAAAGTATTAATTCAAAGTTCTAATAATTAGAGGAATGCAGATACTAAAAAAGATCTTGGGAGTTGAGTGATTGTGCACAAGGCAGTAAATTCCGTTTTGTTCTCATTTTAGCTTGCAATTATGCAGAATAGCAATTTACATTGCTCCACATATTACCATGTAGCTTTTCAAGAACTTTAATGGCTTCTCTTGGTTTGTAACCCTCGTTAGCATCCAAGATGAATGAACAATCAGGGTGGGCCATACGTATGGCCTGCAAAACTTCTATATCTGCCTCCAAGTTTTTTCCGACCTTAAGCTTCAAAGTTGTAAATCCAAGTTTGCGGTACTTTGAAGCCAACTCAGCAGCTTCAGCAGGGGAAACAATTGGAATCTGCAAGTAGCAAATAGCTCAAGATATGTTGTAAATTGCTATAGTTTCCCCATATTAAACAATCAAATATATTTCTTGACTATACATGAGGTAGAAAACCATCGGGTGAGAAAAAACAAAGAAGCAATCAGTGATTGATAAACATAGAATAGATTCTTCCAACCAATGATTGAAATAGGAACTGAACTGTTATATCCGTGGTTATCGTATTTGAAACTCCGCCAAATAGTCTCCACAGAGGTATGCCAATGCTTTTAGCAGCTGCATCAATCAATGCCATCTCAATGCCTGCCCTAACCTTCAAATGCAAGAACAATATAATGAGAACTACAAACCCCTCTCACTTTCATGAGTATTAATTCCTAACTGAACACATAAGAGAATTTAGATTTCGTTGGAATATGAATGCATACGCATAAGCTTCAAATATACATCAGATGTGTTTTTGAATTCAACACAAGTAGTCCCAGAATCATGATTTAGTAACTGCATGACTCCACAAGCATGAGAGGAAGTCCCGATGATGTTGCTAGAGACATTCGATTTCCTATTTTTGTACTCCAGCAGAATACTACTAAGCATCCATAAAAATATTTCATTATGTTACTACCACGCTCTCTGGATCATCACTATCAAAGCTTAAACCTGACTTGAGCCACTCAATATAACAAAACATGTGTTCTATGAATGCTCATAATAGAAATGAAGTTGAAACAGTTTGATTGACTCATTCGCCAAAGCAAACCAAATAAACTTAATGTAACCCTCCATTTGGTTACCAGAAAACAAAAGGAAAAATGGTTTAATGCAAGCAAGCCAAGCACTTGTGCAACGTCAGAAAGTTCAAACTCTTTCATATGCCTATTATCCTTGCTCTTTCTAAATTCTCCCACCAGCAGTAACCCTCTCAAACAATTAAGACTTACACAGTCAAAATGCCTAATGATCATCAAAATTTTAGAATTCACAAATCAATCTCCAAAAAGCTTGCATGAGATCTAACATTGAGAAATACTACCGTTATAACCAAAGAAATCAAGCAGAATGCAAAGAAGGCTCGAAATCTCAATCTCACTATAACAGAAGCTAAATCCAGCCAGCGAAGTCTTACACCAAAACAACAAACAGCCGAAAAAAAAAAAGGAAAAAGAAAAGTTAAAGTCCCAGCAAAGTATCCCATGCATAAAACCTTACCGATCCATAATTAAACAGTATGTAACTAAGTCTCACTCACAGAAGCAAACTCATGACCAGGCAGAAGTGCACCAATCTTTCCCAAAGCCGCGGCTAGGGTCACTGCTGGACTCTGCTTTAGCGATTCACACACCTCCCTGGATTTTGCCATGGCTGTAGGCTGATCCTCCGCCGTCACAAAAGGTAGAATGGGAGCCTCACCCCAGCCAACACACCCATTACTCAACTCAATCCTAATTGCAACATTCTCAACTCTGTCAAGCCTAGAAGATGCAATAGTGAAAGGAGCAATGAGGGGCACATTCAGCGGCCGGTTCTCTGCTCTCTGAACATCCACAGTGACAGTTTCTATCAGATTTTTGAACCCAAAGCTGGTTTCTGTTGCCGCCATTGCCTTTGTGGCATAAACCCTGCATAGAGGTTTGTGGGGTTCAGACTGGTTCACGGATCCTAGGTGTTTCGGGATGGTCCTGGGGAGGGTAGAGAAAGACCCGATTGAGAAGCACAACATTTGCACTTGGGCTTGCTGTAGATTCGGGGTTTACGGATCTGGGCGATAGGATGCTTTGAATTAGGGGGTTTTGATTGGGTTATGAGCACAGATGTTAGAAGCTGCCATTGTCAAGTGTTTTGATCCAAGGCAGAGAACAGTATTTGCAATTTTTTAATTGAGTTATGCGTAAATGATTCTGAATTACTGCAGTTTTGCTTCTTACAATGTTGTTTGCATGCGTTTTTGTATTTGCCGCCTTAAAAAAAAAAAACCCATTGATGGATGTAGCTGCAAATTGAGTTTAAATACAAAGTTGGAGCCGCATACTCGGACCTTTTGATGATAAACTCCATTGGTAAAGTATCCATTAGCATCATGTTTCAATATAGAATTATTAATTCATTACAAAATTATTTTCAGTAAACTCTATTATTGTTTAAAGCTCATTATTTATTTAAGAGCATAAACCTTTTGGTAAAATACTTTATAATAAATAGAATTTAATTCTGATAACAGTAATTAAAGAATCAAGTATTCAATAAAACAAATGCTAACTAATTGACCATGAAAAGACTTTGGGTTAATTAAATTTTACATCAAGCCAATGTACACTCCAACGTAACATTTTTTTAAAATTAATTTCATATATAAGACTAATTTAAATGCTCAATTCTGAATTAGCATAGGATTCATAATTATAAAAATTTAAGAGAATAATAATAATTGCATTTGTTATTGTTATTGTGGAAAATATGTGCCTTTAATTTTGCATAGTGAGCATATAGGATCTTCTAACCATCAATATCATTAACCAAAATTTCTACAATATATTATAATAATAATAATAAAATCTTAGTTTACAATGTTGTAAGACAAATCCACATTGGCATTCACACTAACAAGTTTTTTATGGGACATAATAACTACTATTCTCCACAACTAATTAATTAATACAAAGATTAATATGTTAATTTCCATAACTTGTCTCTTAGATATGCCCAAAGGTTACTTGTTCCGAATTTTAAATTCTATGATCCCAAGCGGCATATTAGTGGCCGATGTCACCAAAAAGGGCTAAGAAAGAACCCGAAAGGTTCTTTAGTGTTTTTGCTGCTTAATTTGTCATAGTATGCTTTCTCATCAAAGTGGAATCAACATAAGATTATTTGAAAAAGTAGAAAGGATTTATCTCTTTTTTGTTGTCTTCTGTCCTCTCTGGATAAAGACCCCATGAAGCCTCTTTATAGGTGAATACATTAACCAAGGATTGGATGGGAAAGCAAAATTTAGAACCATTCATTTTTTACACTATAAATATGATCGATAAGACAAAAGTGGTGTTTTAAAATTGTGCCAAGTGATCTTCTCAAATAATCAATACTTGCATGATTAATTCAGATGGGCATTTCGATTTTAGTAATGAGACAGTTCCACGAATTAACCAAATAATTGTGCATGCATGGAGACTCTTCAGAGGAGATTGGCCAATGTAAACAATTTGAAGAATAGTTGTCTGTTTTATGCTTTTGCCTCATGAATTACATGGCTGTATGCAGCTCCCTTCTACCACTATTTATCCAGGGTAAAAAGCCTTCAATGTGAGAGCGATTGATGAGTAGCATTGGGTTTTGTAATAAATAGGGATTATTCCAATTGTTTGGAAGAAGGATAAAGAAGAAGAAAGAAGAGTCGTGTGTTCATGACCCGATCACCTCTTCATGCCCCTGATAGAATCTGGCAATGACAGTACGTGTGGAAAAGCCTATATGACTTAGCATGTACACTGCTTCATTTGTAGTAGCCGGCATGCAAAGCAACCTTGAATTCTGAGGGCTAAGCCATTCCTTGCTTGTTTACTGCAGCTTACTTTACTGCCAAGATTAGAACCCCTTGTCTCATATCATATATAAATTAATCTTGGTTCTAATCAGAGTCAGCATATGCCATTATCTCTTCCAAAAAATAACCATGCCCAGGTACATTTCATCTGATTCCGACGAAGACGAGAGGAGGAACACTCGGCCGGCAAGGCTGTTAGGTCGTCAAAGGCCGATGCATTCTGTTCTTGGAGGAGGACGAGGTAATCTCCATATCCATTTTTGCACCCACGAGAACACTTTTACACAGTTATATAGTCGCATTTCGTTCATTTGGTCTATTGTGTTTCTCAAGAGACATATATATAAGGAGATTTAAAACTGCTTTGCCACTTCAAATCATACATTGCTGCATGTATTATTTTTTATACTGGTTCACCTGCCGGACAGCTAGAATATCCAATCCGAAAAAGTACTGGTCTGTTGGAGAGATCTTTCATCTTAATTATCACTGCGTCTTCCTTCCTGGGAACTTCCTTGGAACTGGATACAAGACTCGATTTAGTTGAGCATTCATGACATGACATCTTGATTAATTGGAAACTTGCATGATTTGCAGTTGCGGATGTGTTGCTGTGGAAGGACAAAAAGGTATCAGCTGCGTTGTTGATCGGGGTGACTACCATATGGTTTCTTTTCGAGGTTGTCGAGTACAATTTGGTGACCTTACTTTGTCATCTTTCCATCACTATGATGCTGGTAGTCTTTATTTGGTGCACTGGGGCAGAATTTTTCAAGTGGTATCCAGCTAAAATCCGTCCAGCAGGCTTTCGTTTCATTTGTCTCAATAACAAATATCAGATAACTGCATACCTTTTTTTTTTTTTTTTTTTGGGTCTTATCTGTAACTGAACTATAAATCGTCTTCAGGAAACGGCCCAAGATCCCTGAAATGTTGCTACATGAAACGGCCTTCAACGATATTGCTTCAACCTTCCATGTTAGGTTTAATCAGGGCTTGTCGAAGCTCCTTGACATAGCATGCGGAAAAGATCCAGCACTCTTCCTTGCGGTAACATTCTTACCGATTACTCGAGTTTTGATATCTTAATCATGTATGCATTATCTCATATCTCCATTTGTTTTCAGGTTATTGCTTCCCTCTATGTGTTATCGGTGATTGGAACCTGTTTCAGCTTCGTAAATCTCCTTTTCTTGGGTAAGAATTTGTTATCTCGTATTCCTTTTTACGAACTTGCACATCGGCTGAGTTGGTTCTTTTGTGATTGTGAATCCAGTTTTCCTCTGCATGGAAACCTTGCCATTTCTGTATAATATTTACGAGGATGAGGTTGACCATCTTGCCCAGAAGTTGATGAGGAAGATGAAGAAAATGTACAGAAGATTTGATTCACATGTTCTTAACAAGATACCAAGAGGGCCAGTGAAAGAGAAGAAGCATGCATAACTCTGCAAATGATCATGAAACCACTGTCCCTTTTTACACAAAGTTTCGTTCATAAGGTTGCTAAGTTCTTATAGTAACAATCAAAATATTTTATATTGATGTATAACTTGCAGAAGTACATAGCTTTTTCTTTCAAGACTGATTGATATTGAAATAAAGCATGGCCTTGCATGACTTTGTATGTGAGTATTTGGATATTGGAAGGACCATTAATTGAAATATTTGAAAATGGTGGAGGAGTACTTAAAATGCTTACCTATGATCATCTGAAAATGAGGCTGGAGAGCAGTGAAGAATGGGAGATGTGCTGCAAAGAGGAACCCTAAATGGAGATTCCTTTCACCAGAGCTTCCTGTTTGATTAATATAATTAGTGGGCTGCCAGTGTAAGATTCAGAACACTTCATACCTAGGCCTGAGGAAGTGGTGCATGCCCTAGCTTGGTGCTCAATGGAATCACACACATGAGTCACAAAACCTATGCAGGAAAACTATCGGAAAAGGAAAACCCACTGTACCCAGTAAAGTCCAACTCTCATTTGGAGTTTTGCAATGATATATAAAAACCTTAATTGGCCTCCACAAACTGCTCCCTACTTGGAATCCTCAAAAATGAAAAAAAAAAAAATGCTGACTAAGAGAGGAATCCACTTAGCCAAAATAATTGCATAATTAACCATTTCCTGCATACCCAGTTAACATTAACATCGATCATTCAAAAGTTAAGTCTTAAATTATTGAAAAGTGGTAGCTCAAGTTGAAGTTGTAAGTGCTGAGCACTCACGGTGCATCAGAACACATGCCTGCTTGTGATTCGGCTGCCCTTCATTGAAATGGCTGTTTGTTTGTAATGTTAGCTTTCTTCTTAATTTGCAATCTTTTGACAAGAAAGAGTGGAAGTATATGCAATACCAACCATTATGAATTGTAGTGGGTGTATTGACCCACTATCTTCTATGTCAAAATTCTAATGGTTTTGCCTGCCAATTCTTCTGCAAACAAAAAGAATCACACAAAATTTAAAACCCTAAAGTAGATAGAGAAAGATCACCCTAGTGTTTTTTTATCCTTAGAGCAAATATTATCTAATTTCTGTGGATGTGTTGACTTATAACAAGTATAAGAACCCTCTGCTGGGTATGTCTCCTTCCCAGCCAAAGCCTACACACACAAAAACACACCCAAGAGAGAGAGAAAGACAGAGAGAGTAGATGGTGAGGGAATGGAAAGAAATTATCAGTGTGAGTGGAGATGGTGTTGGGAGTATCAGTGGTGCTTGCCTACTCTTCTGGTTAGTTTTGCTCAGCCTTTCTTTAATCTCAGCTATAGTGTTCTTCTGTGCAGATGGAGTTTCCAAAGAGAAAACATCTTCAGCCGATACAGGCGTCTACGGGGGAGGGTGTGCTGCTGGTTGCGGTGCAGGCTGTGGTGGAGGCTGCGGTGCATGAGTCACCTATCCTCACCATTTCTTCATACAAAAGACAATCGAAGCTGATCAGATGAATTGACTTCCACATCTTCTTTCTTACTTCTAAAGATAGAATCAACCATTTTCTTTGCTCTTTTTCTTTTTGCTATAAAGAGATGTTCGGTTACTTTATGCCATTGTCAGCCACTTCAAGCAATAATTGTTCTGTTGAATATTAGATTGATCCTAGAGAGAACTTGTACGCTACAGTGATGCCTTAGTGTGCCTTTCTATCATTAAAACATAGATTCCATTTAATCATGGAAGTGAAGCCTCATATCCTTTCCCTGGTACCCTCATTAATCACTCAGTGTAACTAATTTATGCTTTAATCAAGAAAGTGTATCACATCAAGGCGAGGAAGCTTCAACATTATCTGTACATTCGGCTAATATATGATCAATAATTCACACTAGTGGCTCTCTCTACTGGCTGCAAATCATAATATTCCGGCCCAACTATTACAAATAATTCAATATTCCACTTTTATTATTGTAGGCAGCGATCTACTGAGTCTTCTCTGAACTTGTTTTGTGGAAATTACCAATTTTATTCTATAGTTTTTCTCGGAAATCTATCATGGAGATTTCCTTGAGTGTTCAAGTGTTAGCTGTTTTTATGTGTTATTTTCAAGTTAACTATGGCTAAAGAAGTAGAAGGCGTGAATTTTCTTTTCAAGTGAATTTTTTTTTTGTTAAAGTTTATAACCATTCAAATGCTATCAATTTTGAGGGAGAAGAGAATTTTTGACAAAATTAATTGCAAATAAATCTTTCAATAAGGATGCCTTAATTCATGAAGAAACTTTTCCTTAGTTTGCAATAGAGAGAGAAATGACATGTTCTTGAAGGCTCTCTCTCATTTTTTAATAAGCATTTTATTGTTTTTTGATATTATTATGAATGTCATGAATTTTTAATCCATCACTATAATAAAATCGACTTTCAATAATAACTAATAGATGATTTTATAAAAACTTGAAAAAATCAAAAACCAAAAACAATAGATGACAATTTTTGCTAACTGTTATGAAAAATCTATTATCTCGTCAATTGATGAAGAATCGACGAGAAATTGATCCAATATCTCATCAATTCTTCATCAACCAATCTGATATTGCGTATATCTCATCAGTTCTTCACCAACTAATGAGATATCACAATATATATGATATTATCTCGTTGATGACGAGAAATGAAGAAAATTTTCATTAATATCTTGTCAGTTTCTCGCCAATCAATGAGATGATGCATCATTTTAAAACCATTTGGTTACTCAAAACCAATAAGAAATTGGTTCCCACTAAAGCATTTAACATCTGTTTCAATAGAAATTGACATTGAAATTCATCTTTATTGTTGGTTTTTAAAAGAACCAACAACGTAAATCACCCATATATACCAAAATCACCATTTGGTTTAGGTTAATGACTCAATTTAGAGAAAAATTTCAATCGTTTGTGAATTTGCTCCTCTTGTTAGTGTTTTTGACTGCAATCCAATTCCCATTAGGGTTTTTTTTTTATCAATTTTCCTTCACATCGATCATCCATCAACATTGTCTATGCGATTAATTTTATGCAGCAATGCCTATCCCGCATGGATCTATTAGCTCGCTCCTTGTCAACCCTACAACTGGCCACCATGTCTAGTATGTTCTCTCCCGAGTAGTCACCATTATTTTTTTTTCTTTCTCTTTTATAAAGTCAATGCTTTTAGATATATATTGATCTAGTTTTTGTATAATGTAAACATTATTTATATTTTATGGGTATATTAATTTAGTTTTTAGATATGAGTATATTAATCTAGCTGTTAGATATGGGTATATTAATCTAGCTTTAATGGCTATGGGTATATTACTTAGATGCTTAAGGCAGATCTATTGACTTTTTATTGTTATGGGTATATTAGTTAGTTAAAACCTAAAAAATTCTAAAAGAGATTGAAAAGAAAGAGAAAAAAAAATGCAAATTTTTGTTACTTGGATGTGTGTGATGTGATTAAAGCAATCTTTTGATATTACTTAGTCAAGTTTTGTAAGAAGATGTTTTGTATACTTCTTTCAATTCGATTAACCCAAATTCCTTTGTTATACCTTGTTTAAGCTCCATTACAATCCATTTTAAAACCCTTAAATTTTTGCATCTTAATTCATTCACTGATAAAAGAAACATGATATATAAGAAATGCTATGGTAATGTATTAACTTCAGAACTTGTTAAAATATTTACCCTAAACACTTTAAATGAATTAAGTGAATCTAAAAAATTGGTGTCGGATCTTACGTACTTTAAGTTCACAGAATCATGAAGGTGATTATTCATGTGTGTTAGTTTATGAGAATTTCTTTCATGAACTTGTGTTTTGATGTATGAAAAAAAAAATGTTTTGGATGCGTAAAGGTAAAAGAAGGTCAACGAGACGAGATGATGAATTTGAATTATTGTATACTTGAGGATAACATTATCTAAGTGTGGGAGAATTTGATAAAATGCATAATGTTATATTTACATTGTCATATTTTTGTTGAGTGTAAATGATTAGATCTTAGATTTTGATTATGTTTTATACTTAGTAGGGTTGATTAAGGAACTCATTTAAGATGAATTCAAATTCACTTGATTTGGAAAGGAAAAGACAAACTTTAAAATATGTGAACGAACTAGAAGATATCTTTAGATAAAACATGGGCACGCCTAATTGTAGAACAAGAATTTTGCTTAAAGCACGACTTTCTCATTTTTTATTTTTTTTAAAAAAAGTTATCCCAAAGATTTTATTTCATCCAAACTTTGTTTTTAAAAGTTTAAGTTAAAGTAAGATATTATATTTAAGAATTATTATATAAAGAGGAGGTACTTTCCATAAAAGGAACATCCATACTCTATTTTTTATTCTCTTCCTATCTTAGGGTTTTTCTTTTTTCCCCATGAATTGGTAAATATCTTTTTTACTTAAACGTTAGTCAAAGATTTTAGTTTTTCAAGAATTATGAGATTTAACTAATTTTATTTGTTTTTTTACTTCACTATTTATATATCTTTCATACTTGTTAAAAATTATTGCTTTAATTGGTTGATTCCAACAAGAAGTGTCTTTTGTTGAATCATCAAGATAATAAATTGTTAATTAGATCTTTAAATATATAATTGTTTAAATAGTTTAATATAAGTGACAAATAATATAATTTATTATAAAAATAAATTTTAATTTATATTATAAAGATATATAATCTAGTTTATAAAATAAGCCTACATGTGTATTTGTTAGCTAGAATTGATGGTCTCTCTAATTTTTATTGTTATTGATAAATTAAGTTCTAATATCATATTTAGGGTTATTTATTGGCAAGTAAAATAATCAAAGATCATATCTGATTATGAAAGTAATAAAGAGAAATAGGTTGTTAGGTTGTACCAATAATAATAACCAATTTAATGAGGATTAAAAGATTCTCATCTTTGCATTAATAATCAATTCCTAAATCAATTTTGAAATTATTCTTTTAATTGAATGCTTTGTTATATTGATTTTCTTCCAACTATATCTTGTTATTATCTCTTTTTAATTAATTTTTTTATGTAATTTTAAGTCCCAAAATCTCATCTTTTTATTTTTTTGTTATAATTTGTAAAAAAATAAATTTAATAAATTTTTGTGAAAACGATTTTGCTTATATATACTACAATTTTATTTTATTTTTGGGCAAAAACTTAATCTATTAGTCTCGACAACCATCAATTTTGGCATCATTGTTGGAGATGGGTTTTAATTAGATTTATATTAATATTTCATTCTTCTCATATAAATGATCTAATTTTATATGATTCTAAGATTAAGAATACAAAAAAAATTTTAAGAAATGAAACTAAATTATGATAAGAGTCTTCATCTTCATCTCCTAGATTGAATTTAGCACTTGATTTGGTTAACTCTTCTAGCAATTTTGAAACAGAACAAGCATGGCTAATAAAGAAAGAACTTTGATGTAGTTGGCTGCACCAAAAGTAAATCAACAGCCACTCTACATTTAATATCTAACTTTGCAAAGAGTCTTCATTTTCATCTAGTGGATTGAATTTGTGTTTTTTTTTTACCAAAATAAATGTGTGATGATATAAACAAATTCTGAGTAGTTTATGGTTGGCACTTAAATCTTACAAGTAAAGGAATAAATTGGATGAAATGAAGGACAATGTGTACTAGAAAAAATTAAGAAGCACTAGGCTTTAGAGATATGGATCTATTTAACCTTGCTTTACGAGGAAAACAAGGCTAGAGATTAACGCATAACATTGAAAATTGGATGCATGCTATAATGAAAGTCAAATATCTCCCTAAAGATTATTTCCTTGATACTGGTATAGGACAAAAACCTTCACTTATTTGGGATAGCATATAAGAGGTCAAAAATGCTCTTACTGAGGGCTTAGATGGAAGATTGGTAATGGATAATCAGTAAGTATATGGAAGGATAAATAGCTATCATTTGCTTCACATTACAAGCGTTAGATAGTTAGAAGAAATGCACATGAAGATAACAAAGTGTCCACATTGGTTGGTCAGCACCCAAGGCAATGGATGTGGGATTCATTAATGCATCACTTTCCTTATGATGAAGCAATAACTATATGCCATATGCCTTTTAGCAAAATTGGATATGAAGATGTTACAGTATGACATTTGGTTTTCTAATGGTATTTATTCAATAAAGAACATATACAGATGGCTTACTAACAGAGAGAGTAATTTTTCAAAACAAAACTTATTGATTGGTCATCCCACTTAGAAGAAGATTTGGTCCTTAATGATTCATAAAAATATTCAATTCTTCTTATGGACACTAAGGTGGTATATTCTTCCAATTACAAACAACCTTACTAATAAAGGAATTAATGTTACCAAAAAAAAAAAACATCCTAGATGCCACCAACATTATAAATCCATATATCACAGTGTGAAAGGATTTAACTTTGCAAATAAAGTGTGGACATCATGATTTAACTTAGGTTGGCATGTAATACAACTTTGGCATTCCAAAATCTATTAAATGGATATATATATATATATATATATATATATATATATATATGCATTGACACACTGGGATAAAATGATTTAGAAGAGTTTGCTATGGTATGCTAGACAATCTAGGAAGAGAGGAATAAAGTTGTTCATAATAGTGAAGCTAGACTAATTACAGTCATAAAGTGGAGTTAATTATACAAACCATATACTTATCTGAAAGGATATATATGCTTATCTGAAAGGGAATATACTCATCCAAAAGAGTATATACTTATCAAAAAGGATATCTTGAGATTCTCACTCATCTATCTTTTGGGCCTTGGGCTCTACTATATAAAGGGGGGACTTCTACCTATGTAATCATCACAATAGAGAGAGTGAGTAAAGTCCTAGGGTTTTATTCTAGTAGAGTGAGGGCTAGGGAAACAGTTATCTCTCTTGTAACTTATTTTCATAGTGAAAGGGTTTCCTGCAGTGGCTGCAAAGTGGATGTAACTCTCAATTGAGGGTGAACCACTATAAATCTTGTGTTCCTGTGATTGTCTACTTTTCTTCTTGCTTTTTATTATTGTTGCTTTCAGGTTATAGGGATTTGATATTTGATCCATCAACTAAGGATCTGGTTGTCAAATTCCCAACAACTGGTATCAGAGCTTCGGGTTTTGAGATTGAAAGCAATGGGTAGCGAAGAAAACTCATCACATGGGATCATCAAGTTCGATGGTACAGATTATGCCTTCTGGAGAATGCAAATCGAGGATTATCTGTATGGGAAAAAGCTGCATGAACCACTTTTGGGTCAAAAGCCTGAAAAGATTTCAGAAAGCGATTGGAACCTCCTTGATCGACAGGTGCTGGGAGTTATTCGGCTGACACTGTCAAAGAACGTTGCTCACAACGTGGCGAAGGAGAAAACAACTGCAAGTCTGATGAAGGTGCTATCTGACATGTATGAAAAACCTTCAGCAAACAACAAGGTTTTTCTCATGAAGAAGCTATTTCACTTGAAAATGGGTGAAGGTAATTCTGTGGCAACTCATCTTAATGAGTTTAATACAATAGTTAATCAGTTATCTTCTGTTGAGATTGACTTTGATGATGAGGTACGTGCCTTGATACTATTGGCATCACTGCCAAATAGTTGGGAGCCCATGAGAGCAGCGATGAGCAATTCTGTTGGGAGTTCAAAATTGAACTTCAATGATGTTCGTGATCGAGTTCTTGCAGAAGAGATTCGGAGGATCGATTCAGGTGAAACATCAGTTGCAAATTCTGCCCTAAATGTTGAAAACAGGGGAAGAGAAAGTGACAGAAACTCTGATCGCAATAAGGGCAAATCTAAGTCAAGGAATGGAAGAAGCAAATCTAGATCTGGAAGAAATCTGGAATGCTGGAACTGTAAGAAAAAGGGCCACATGAAGAAAGACTGTCGCTTACTGAAGAAAAAAGGTGAGCATAAAGATGACACTGCAAATGCTGTAACAGATGAGGTAGATGATGCTTTACTCTTGGCTATTGATAATCCTCTTGAGTCTTGGGTTTTAGATTCTGGGGCGTCTTTTCATACCACTGCATATGGCAAAATAATAGAAAATTATGTTGCTGGAAATTTTGGGAAGGTTTATCTTGCAGATGGAGAACCTTTGAATATTGTTGGTATGGGTGATGTTAAATTGAAGATGCCAAATGGGAATATCTGGAAGATTCAAAAGGTGAGACATGTGCCAAAGTTGATGAGAAATCTAATTTCTGTTGGACAGCTTGATAGTGAAGGGCATAGGGTGACTTTCAATGATAATGCTTGGAAAGTTACCAAAGGTGCCATGGTTGTTGCTCAAGGAAGCAAAACTGGAACTCTCTATATGACTTCAAGTTGCAAGGATACAGTGGCTGCTGTTGACACTGGTATGAACTCTGACTTATGGCATTGCAGACTTGGGCATATGAGTGAAAAGGGAATGAAGGTCATGGTGGCAAATGGTAATTTGCCAGATTTAAAATCTGTAGAGCACAAGTTGTGTGAAAGCTGCATCCTTGGCAAACAGAAAAGGGTCAGCTTCTCCAAAGCAGGAAAGCAGTTGAAGCAGCAAAAACTAGAGTTAGTTCATACAGATGTATGGGGGCCTTCGACTGTGACGTCTCTTGGGGGATCCAGCTACTATGTGACTTTCATTGATGACTCAACCAGAAAGGTATGGATTTATTTTCTAAAGAATAAATCTGATGTATTTGATGCTTTCAGGAAATGGAAAGCCATGGTTGAGAATGAAACTAATCTTAAAGTTAAGTGTTTGAGATCTGATAATGGTGGAGAATACATTGATGGGGATTTCAAACAGTTTTGTGCTGACAATGGGATCAAGATGGAGAAGACTACTCCAGGTACACCTCAGCAGAATGGTGTTGCAGAAAGGATGAACAGAACACTGAATGAGCGTGCAAGGAGCATGAGAATGCATGCAGGGTTGCCCAAGGTGTTTTGGGCAGATGCAGTTAACACTGCAGCCTATTTAATCAATAGGGGCCCTTCAGTTCCTTTGGATTGCAGAATACCCGAGGAGGCTTGGAGTGGCAAAAAGGTAAATCTGTCTTTTCTAAGAATATTTGGCTGCCTGTCGTACATCCATATTGATGCTGTTGCTAGAGGCAAACTTGATCCTAAATCAAAAAAAATGTTTTTTCATTGGATATGGTGACAATGAGTTTGGTTATCGTTTCTGGGATAACCAAAACAGGAAGATCATTAGGAGCAGGGATGTAATCTTCAATGAGCAAGTTCTGTACAAGGATAGTTTGGGCAAGAGTTCAGAAGTAACAGATTCTGAGGTAAAAAGGCCTGAAGTGATCCACTTGAGAGACATTCCAGTGAATCAGTTGCAACAGAATACTGAGGAAGTTGAAGATGACATTGCTGAGCAAAATCAGGAAAGTATGGCTCCAGAGGTAAATCCAACCACTCCTGTGACAGAAGTGAGAAGATCTTCCAGGACTGTGAGACCACCACAGAGATTTTCACCATCTCTGAACTACATCTTGTTGACTGATAGAGGTGAACCAGAGAGTTTTGATGAAGCTTTGCAGGGTGATGAATCAATCAAGTGGGAGTTAGCCATGAAAGATGAGATGAACTCTCTCATGAGTAATCAAACATGGGAGTTGGCAGAACTACCACAAGGAAAAAGGGCCTTGCAGAACAAATGGGTTTACCGGATAAAAGAAGAACATGATGGCAACAAGCGGTATAAAGCAAGGTTAGTAGTTAAAGGCTTTCAACAAAAGGAAGGGATTGACTACACAGAGATTTTCTCCCCAGTGGTTAAGTTGACTACAATCAGAATAGTGCTTGGGTTAGTGGCTCAGGAAGATTTGCATCTGCAACAAATGGATGTAAAAACAGCTTTTCTTCATGGTGACTTGGAGGAAGAAATTTACATGAAACAGCCACAAGGATTTGAAGTCAAAGGTAAGGAGAAAATGGTATGCAAACTTATGAAAAGTTTGTATGGGTTAAAACAAGCTCCAAGACAGTGGTATAAGAAGTTTGACAACTTCATGGGTGACAATGGTTTCTTAAGGTGCCAGGCAGACCATTGTTGTTATGTTAAGAGGTATGATAACTCTTACATTATATTACTGCTGTATGTTGATGATATGTTAATTGCTGGAGCTAATCTGCATGAGATAGAGAAATTAAAGAGTAAGCTTTCAAAGAAGTTTGCTATGAAGGATTTGGGTTCCGCCAAACAAATCCTTGGGATGAGAATCACCAGGGAAAAGGGAATTCTCAAGCTATCTCAGGAGAAATACATCAACAAAGTGCTTGCTAGATTCAGAATGGATGGTGCCAAACCAGTGAGTACACCTTTGGCTGGTCATTTCAGACTATCCAAGAGTCAGTCTCCGTCAACTGATGATGAAATTACATATATGGGTAAGGTTCCTTATGCTTCTGCTATTGGGAGTCTAATGTATGCCACAGTATGTACAAGACCGGACATAGCACATGCAGTGGGAGTTGTTAGCAGGTATATGAGCAATCCAGGAAAGCAACACTGGGAAGCAGTTAAGTGGATCTTCAGGTATTTGAAGAGCACTGCAGACTTCGCTTTATACTTCAGAAAAACAGATATGGGCTTGCATGGTTATGTTGATGCTGATATGGCTGGTGACATCGACAGCAGAAAAAGTACTACAGGGTATGTTTATACATTGGGTGGTACTGCAATCAGTTGGATGTCTAAACTACAAAAGATAGTTGTGTTGAGTATGTGTGGAGACTTATCTACAAATGGGTAGCGAAGAAAAGTAGACAATCACAGGAACACAAGATTTATAGTGGTTCACCCTCAATTGAGAGTTACATCCACTTTGCAGCCACTGCAGGAAACCCTTTCACTATGAAAATAAGTTACAAGAGAGATAACTGTTTCCCTAGCCCTCACTCTACTAGAATAAAACCCTAGGACTTTACTCACTCTCTCTATTGTGATGATTACATAGGTAGAAGTCCCCCCTTTATATAGTAGAGCCAAAAATTGTTGGTTGTCGAGACCAACAAGTTAAATTCCTAAATTCTTACTCAAAATATTAAACTTGTAGCATAGATGAGCAAGGTCGTTTCCACAAAGATTGGTTAGATTTATTATTTTTTTTTTGCAAAAAAAAGGGGGTTTGAGGAGTTAAAAAAAATAGATCAAATAAGAATAACAGGAAAGGAAAAATTAATGTAATAAAGTATCCAGTCAAAGGTATAATTTCAGGTTTGATTTAGGAATTGATCATTGATGCAAAGATAAAAATCTTTTAATCTTCACTGAATTAGTTATGGTTGTTGGTACCACCTAACAACCTGTTTTTCCTTACTTCTTTGATAATCAGGATACAATCTCTAATTATTTCTCTTATCAATAAATAACCCTAGATACAATCTTAGGATTTAATTTACCAATAGCATTAAGAATTAGAAAAACTACCAATTCTAGCCAATAAACACATATGTAGGTTTATTTAAACTAGATTATTTATCTTCATAACATAAATTGAAAACCTCTTTTGTAATCAACTATGTTATTTACTACTTATATTAGAACACTTAAACAATTACGGATTTAAAGTTCTAAATAGTAACCTATTATTTTGATGATTAAACAAAGGGCCCTTTTTGTTGCAATCAACCAAAATAATATTTTCAATAAGCACAGAAGATAAATAAACAATGAAGAAATAAAGAACAAATAAATCAGTTAGATCTCACAATTCTGAAGAATCAAACCCTTGATTATCCTTTGACTGGAAGAGATGTTTAGCAATCCATGAAAAGAAAAAAACCTACGAAAAGAAGAAAGTAAAAAATAAACTCTGGTTGTTCCTTTGAAGGAACTACCTCCCCTTTATATAATAATCCTTAAACATGATAACCTATTTTAACTAGGACTCTTAAAGATAAAGATAAAGATAAAATTCTACAATTGCTTTTTAAATAAAAGATAAAGTCTTCGTTCGGTGAAATTCCAATGTTATTGGGAGTCTCAGCGCCTTATCCAAAGACATCTTCTAGTTCATCCACATCTCTTAGGAATCCAACTTTATATCTTCAAATAATGAATTTGAGTCCATCTTAGTTGATTTCCTCAATCCACCCTATTAAATATAAAACATAGTCAAAATCCAAGATTTAATCATTTATAACCAATAAAATACGAGAAAATATAATAATATATATGATTATTATGCCTTCTATCACCATGTAAGTCCACAATAACAATTGAATCCACCAATGATCACTAACATGGTGAAAATCAATTTTGATTATGCACTTTGGTCTGCAAATTTATCAGGTGGTATTCGAATGGTGATTACAACTAATTCTGGTCAGTTTCTGGATGCCAAAATTCATCACTAGTATTTATGATTCTAAGGAAACTTAATGGTTGTTGTAATGGATTTTACTACTCATATGGCATTTCAAAATGTGGTTGTTGAAGAGACTCATTAATTGTCAAAAAGAAAATGCAAAGAAAAAGGTTGACTTCTCTCTGATTAGTAACATCATTGAAAAGCAATGTATTTAATATTTATGTTTTATCAATGTCAGTTTATTCATGTTAGAAGAACTAATAAAGGAATCACTAATAGCTTAGCTAAATATTAAATGGGATTAGCAAAAGATGTAATTTGGATAAAGGCTCGTCCAATATTTATTAAAACTCTACTACAAAATGATTATTGTAAAAAACAAATTCAATATCTTATATTATTCTCACAAAAATATTTTACTTTTCGTTGGTGGTGATAGTTTTGTAACAAAAAATGATAAATAGAAAAATGTGCAAACTCTTCAAGGCATGTAGGATTGCATTAAGCTTCAGGTTTGATTTGCTCCCACTAGTTTCAATTTCATTGGATGCAAAATGATAGCAACAAATTCTCTACAAAATACAATGAAAACTCTTGATTCAGTTTTCACACCTACAATTAAGTCTAAGACCAATTGTATTTTACAGAATGATATATAGTTTCTTCGATTCCTTTTCTAAAAAAAAAAAAAAAAGAAAGGAAGTGATTTGAAAATAGAAAACTTGGTAATTTTGTAATCTGAAAAAGTGTATCAATTTGCATAGAGAATGATTCTATTTATAAACTCTTTCATGTACTTTAGTAAAGAGGAATAATTCTATTTATAAACTCTTTCATATACTTTGGTAAAAAGGAACATCTTTTCATAGAGAGATGTAATTTCTCATGAATGCATTCTTTGATAAAAGGACATATTTATGAAAGAATATATATTCCCACATGAAAAGGTATTTTTGTTCAAAAAGACACAATTTTTGAAACAAATTCTCTAACTTTTTTATTTTCAAAATCCCTCATATTTTTAATATATTTTCGCATGTTATTCTATGGATACATTAGATCCTCTAACATTTTATCTCTATTATTTAAAGGTATTTAAACGTTCCTCTAAATACCATTTACGAGAATTATTTATCACGTAAGATCTTGAAAAACATAAAAATATTTATAGTCAGCCTTCTTGCTGATTTCCAAAACTTCCAAAATCGACATATCTATAATGAAACTAAAGTACCTATAATGCTATAGATAATTAACAATTTTTTTACCAAGAAGTAACAAAAGGTTGAAATCGTTTGTAATTCATTAGAAATACATCTATATTGCATAAATACATTGAGAAAAGGATGCCATATATATAATCACTTGGGTATAACATAAATTTGGATTTTTTATTTGCTAAAAAGCTTTTCGACAAATATTGAAATGGTATCACAATTACGCAAGTAAGCCTATGTGACAAAAAGATAAGATAACAACTAATCTTGGGTGAGCTTCGACAAATATGTTCTTCACTGTTGAAGTTGGTAGTTATGGTTGGTAGTTATAGGTGCTGTCTAAAGAAGAAGTAAAATTTTGAAAAAACTGAAGAACACCCCTCTGCAATTGTCAAGATGGCCGAGTTGGTCTAAGGCGCCAGTTTCAGGTACTGGTCCGAAAGGGCATGGGTTCGAATCCCATTCTTGACAAGCATTTTGTTCCCTTTAAGAGACTACAGTGGCTGTGTTGATGACCCGTGTAAATATTCTAACATTTTTGCCTGCTAATTCTCTGCAAACCTGAAGAATCACACATATTTAAAAAGCCTAAAGTAGGCAGAAAGATTAGCCAAGTGTTGTTGGTACTTATGGCAAATAAAAATATAATTTTAAAGTGGACGTGTTGATCTCATAACAAGTACAGGAACCCTCTGCAATTTATGCCCATACGCATACTTCTCTAGGAAGCAATAATTGGGTTACAAGTAACTTTGCAATTTGCAAAAGCCCTTTTCGTTGTTTTTTTTTTCAATTGGGTTTTCTTTTCTCGACGGTGAAGTAGTTCCCAGAAGAGCTTGCTGATCCCGGTGTCCATTGTTAGCTCTTGCATGAGAAGCCCTCTTGGAAAATTCAAGCATGGGCCTGTAGATAACTCCCACAGGCTGAGGATGAAGACTGTTGTGGTTTGGCTATGAATTAATTCTTAACATTTTTCTGAAACCATTTCATCAAATGGTGTAATATCTTCATTTCTTAGACTAAAAACTGGGTAGATGTTTCTGCAGATATCAATTGTAAATCCTCATTTGGAACAAATAATAGCCTGGGTAGCAGTGAATGTTTGGGTATTACTTCACAAAATTAAGAAAAAGACTAACGAAGATACATGAGTCAGGAGGGTAGAGCTACATGGAATTGAAGAAACAGAGATATGAACTTCAAAGTCATGCTTGCACTATGCTCGCCATGTCAATTAGCATACAGTGTCAACCTTAATTCTTTGAAGTACCTGAAGGCTTGGAGAATGAATGTTGTTTATAAGGTAGGCTGTCAAAATCAATATCAGAAAATGATGAATATGCAGCAGAAACCTTCTTCTCTGATCCACAACAATCCCATCTCCTCTTAGCATGTTGTGCTGCCCGCCATCCAATCTTGCAAGGCAGCTTGATGCAGCACCACACAATAGAAGCTGGGCAGCAAATGCACAGTAAGCAAGCACTGCAAACGAACTCCAGGACAGTATTGCAGCATTTAGAGTTGTCTTTCTTTTTTGAGGAAGAGCAAGAAGTAACAAATGGCTTTGTCTCCATATGATAGAGGTCTCAAATTAAGGTATCTTGACTCCGCAAGTGTTGCCCTTTAATTAAAGGTATCCTCCTTTGCTTCATGTTGAAGGAGAGAGCGACTCTTCATTTAGTTTATTTACTCTTTCTGCTTTTTTTGAGGCCCAACTTCCACATGTTTAGATTCGACATCAGCAATTCACTCCACTTGCATATTGGAATCTTTGCTTGCCGGTCGTCCTTTAGCGCACCAACGGCTCACACCATAACCAAATCATTGTGCTATGTTTACTCAAAGAATGATTCACATCCACAGAGAACTGATGGTATAATTAGTATCAACAAGGGGAATGTCGAGCCTATTGGAAGAGAAATACATGGGCTTTCCCTTTTGATTAAATGATAATGAGCAGTTTGCAAGTCTTCATTCAAAAATAAGATGGAGAGGATGGAAAAATAAATGTAAATTCACCAAAATATTACTTGCAGAGCAACACATTACATGGCCCCAACATATCCTGAGCAAAGAGCATGCAGTAACATTCTCTTCAATAAAAGCAGAAATTGACATTTATCAGATTTCCTTTGAGGATTGATCAGCAGACTCAATTGGATGCAAGGCATACAAAGAGAGAGTTTCATGGACTTCCAAGGAATTAGAATTGACAGTAGATGGACTTCCAAGGAATTAGAATTGACAGCAGAGACTATCTAACTTCTGCCAGATAAGCCAATTTTGATTCCTACTGCTGTCCAGGGAAAGAGGTCTTGTAAGATATCAGCAGAGAAAGCCAATTCAATCACAACTCTATCATGCATCAGGCTCATCCCAAGCTAGATCAAGTTTAGTTAGGTAATGTTTCTTAACCCTCACACAACCAGTTCAGTTAGGTAAGGTTTCTTGATCCCCCATGCAAGCAGGGACAAACACAGGCAGCAAACAACTTAAGAAGCCTCTGCAAACCAAGGCAGAATGTAAACTAGCTGAGCTCATGTTCACACGATCACTATGCACAATGGGCCTAACTCAGAACAAATAAATTGTATGCCAAACGACCACCAAACATGGAAACAATCACTTATTTGAAGGTCTATAACTTCAACAAAGCCACATGATTTTACCAAAAGAAAAGCATTCGATTTATTCTTTTTTGCATTTTCCAAGTCAATATGCCCACAGAATCAGCACGTAAAAATAAATTGTGACTGATATATAACATCAAAATTTGCTCAAACCCTAAAATTGTGAGAACTAAGATACCACAAAATATCTATCTTCAAGAAGCTATTGAGCATTTTGGTGGCAGTATCTTCAAAACAGCCAGCAGTTGTCAATCAACATCTCACATACTGAGAGTGTTACTTCCCTTCAACCTCATGGTCTTGGCCCGTAACCTCTCCATGAAGGCTGGATTGGCTCTGAGTCTATCCTTGACATATGAAGCTCGAGCCTCTTCTGCCAGCTTGTTAGCTTTTCCAGCTTCCTCAATGAGGGAAAAGAGAGTTCGGAGGCAGTCTTTTCTGTTTTCCTCTCGATGTTCGAACCTAAAAATGGGACAAAAGGTTTGTTATCATTATCTAGCTGCATAGATGCCTATGATGCTTACTAAATAGAGTCGGGGGGAAAAGGGGATGTAAGCTGAATCATGAGGATAAGATCATCCAAACAACCCCCAGTCACTTCCGTAGCCCACATCTACTACAATCTCTAAAAAAGAAAAGGAAAAAAATTTAGTGCACATCTATTCCAATCTCCCAAAAAGAAAAGGAAAAAACTAACCAAACAAAACAAAACAAAAATAAAATTTAACAATATATGATTTCTCTTGCAAGAGGGGTTCCGATGATGTGCCCGTAATGCAGTTATTCCAAAACGAACAATGTGCAGCTAGAGACATCGTCAACTGCTATATCATATAAAGAAGAAAGTTTCGCATTGGGTATATCGCATTATGGTCACAAAATGCACATGAGGCAGTAAATTAAACTGCAAATACAAACTTTTGAAGTTAAAAGTCATCATGGAAAGAAAAAATTATGTACTTCGCATAAGAAGCAAGGCAATGCTCCTCTTAATCCCAGTTGGTAATTCATATGAGGCTTACCACCACTAAATTTCATACTCAAGACAATCCCGCCACCATTTCACCATAAAGATGTCTCAGGGTGATGTATTTCATTGCATTAATGAAGTATTTCATCATATGATGATGTATTTCAATCATCATGGATGCTGAGTTTCAGATTGAGACAACAGAAAAGACCTATATAGTTCAAATGTTACCAGTCAATTAAAATTAAACACTGCAGCAGTATATAAGTCTTGACTTTACCTCTCACTTGTGATTGTGAGCTCATCTTTCCCTGGATGGTATCTCTTTCCAACCAGTTCTCGCAGGCGACGAAATTGATGCTTTGAAAGCCCAAGCTCTTTCACAGTAACAGACATTTTAACTTTTCTGTTTTTGGGATGCCATGCATCACCACCAGGTGCAAAGACTACCCGTGTTTGCCACCTAAGTATTGGCCCCTCACCGGGTGGGTCATCTGATTTATTGTCTGGCATAGCAGTCTCATCAAACTGCGGGGGGCCCTGGGCTTCAATCATCTTTCCATATTCCATGACCATCTCATCCTCAAATTCCTTGAACCGTTCATAAGCTTCTTCAGGTTCAAGCTCTCCGCTTTCACACATATCCCCTAGCTCATTAAACTTCTGTTCCACTTTTTTCTTCATCTCATCTGATGAAAGCTTTGGATAAGAGAAAAATACAATGCCAGCATAAATTGAATTACTCAACAAGCAGGTTATCAATATTTGAACTAGTTGATATATATAGGCACTTGCCAACAACCAAGATAGGGTTTAGCAATGATCCACTGAACCTCAGATGATTAGGATTCACAAATCTCTACCATGTAGCATCCATGCAACATTATAACAAATGGGAAGTAGGAAATTTAAAATCGAAAAAAATGTCAATACAACTTCTTATCTCACAAATAAATGCAAATACAGAATAACTATATCTTGCATTAATCAGCCTACATTTCCAGAGGCTGATTTATCAAGGGCACAACAAATTGGGTGATAATACAAAACAGGGTTCTAAGCAATAGCATGGAAGTGAACCTGAGCATCTCAAAGTCATTATGTTCCAAAAGTCAAATCCATAAAACGCTAGGAAACTGTAATTACTAAACACAAAATTAAGAAAATCTTCACAATAATGACCAGTAATGACAAGTTTGCTACCATACCAATAGTTGACAGAACTGAGAACATCCAATAATATGTCATGGAAACACCAAAGGATGCCAAATGAAGCAAAAGTAAGGGTATATACCTGGAAGGAGCTTGTCCCAGCTAAGCATGTCCTCCAGAATCTCCTCACATTCCTTAGTGTCCTTCAGATGCCCATGCTCAATGGCCTCCTTAATCATCTCATCCCACTTCTTGTCATCCATGTTGAAGTACTCATCCTGTAACATTTTCTTCATGACATATTCCTTTGCATTATACAAATCATCAAGCTCCTCATCAGTAGAATACAGCTCTTCAAAATCCGATTCAAAGTCTTTGTCCTTCACATTGTCCAACGGCTGCATTCTTAATTCCTCCATCAACTCATCATCAGTCTCCTCATGCTTCTTTGTCAACCTTCTCCGCAATATTGCTTCAAAAATTGAGGGGAGTGCCTCTTCATCACCTTTGAAATATTTCTCTATCCGCATTTTCAGCTCTGTTAAACAACTAACAAAGTCAGCCACATATATTTCAGACCTAAAAGCTCAGGATGAAAAGTAATTGACATTTAAAGTATAAAAGAAATAATGATAAACAAAATATAAAAGATTTAGGTTTCTAGTAAAGCAAGAGACAAATTTGACAGAATTTATAGTTTGAAACTGTAGCACTAACTTAAGCAAATCCTCTGAAAACACAGACCCACTAATCAAACAAATCTTTATATCTTACAAAGACTTTGCATATCAAAATGCATTTAATTAAGATCCGCAAAAAAGTCAAACAATCAAGTTCAACCCCAATAGTCGAACTCTTCAACATAATCATTGGACAATCAAGTAGCACATTGTTTAAACACCTGTTGGAGCAGAGAAAATTCCATAAAAGAAAACGAACTAAACTTTGAATTGCAAAAAAAAAAAAAAATGAAATTTTTACCAAACTGAGGATATGAACATAAGAGAACAATATGGAATCTTAAAATTGTACAATATAATTCATAGACAATGAAAAGGGTCAAAGAGAAAAAAAAAAAACACCCACCTTTGTTGCTCACGTCCTCAACATCGGTGGAAACGTCCTTGGTTTGAGCTTCCTTTGTTAATGAGGTCTCAGTATCTGGGTTTGGATTTTCATTGGACGAATCGGACTCAGAGGAGAAGAACCTTAATCGGCACGGAGTAGAGACGGTAATTGGAGCGAGTGAGGGACTAGGATTTGAGGTGGATTTGGGAGCAGAAAGAATGAGATTGCGAGTGTAGAGAGAGACATTTCGAAGCAGAGCTCTTTTCATGGCTGCCTTAGGGTTTTAGAAATCAAGGCAAGGGTTTCTAGTTACATCGTATGATTTTGTGAGATCAGCCGAAGCTCCCTGAAAGGCCTGTTTTGGTGCTGCAGTACACAAGCATAACAAATTACATAGCATGTTCATATATCGCAAATTTTACATTAATTAATGAATTAATTAAAAAATAAAATTTTAATTATATTAAATACATATTTATTATTTATTATTTTAAATTAAAATACATATAAATTTATATTTATTTAAAATTTATATTTTTTAATTTATGTAAAATTTTTATGTATAATTTTTTTAATATTAATTATTTTGTACACAAGTATGTTGTATATGATTTTTACTTATAAAATATAAATATTTAAATAAAATAAAAAATGAGATTTTATTTATCTTGATAGTATCTAAAAATGTATTAAGATAATTACATAAGTAAAAATTATATACACATCACATGTATATACAAAATTATTAATATTAATGAAAATTATAGACGAAATCTCATATTGAGAATTCGATAAAATATATTTCGAATACATGTATTTTACCCATAATCTTAAATTGAAACTTGTAAAAAAAAATAAGTTAAGTTTTTTTTAATTCATATGGCATTTTCGTTTATAATTTTTTTTAATATTAATGATTTTATACATATATATGATATACGTGATTTTATTTGTAAAATGTACATAATGAAAACAAATTAAAAGAAAGAATATTTTACTTGTTTTGATAATGTTTAAAAAGATATTAAGATTATTGAACAAGCAAAAGTCACATGCATATTATGTATAAGTTTAAAATCGTTAATATTAATAAAAATTATAAATAAAAGTTATATTGAAAATTTAATAAAAATATAACTTTTAAATAAATATAATTTTTTAAGTCTCAATTTGAGATCATAAGTAAAATGTATGTTTTTCTTATATAATTAACTTAAAAGAAAAGCAAAAATTATTTAAAACTTATCATTATATTGTCTTATTAATTGAATTTTAACATGCAAAAATTAATATATAAAATTTTAATCTATATATTGAAATTGATCAAATTATTTATGCACTTCATTTAAATATCATTAAAACCAAGTTGTGTTTTGATTGTGATGCCATAGAAATTTTAAAATCAATTGTCCTCTCTAAAATCAAATTTTAATTCTCTTTTTATTTTTTATTATGCAATGTTTTGTAAAAAAATTACCTACTAAAAACTTAAAATCTTCTTAAATTTTCACTTAAATCTTTCAAATTCATCAATGTGTCATTCCAATCATTTTTTACAAAGATGTAAATCTTTTAAAGATTTAAGTTCGTGCTGATCTTTACAGTTTAAATGTTGAAAGATATTTTTATAATTTATAATAGTAATCTGAAAAATTTTTTAAAAAAATCACTTGCTAATTTTATTAAGTTGACATTGAAAAAAATCTTAATGTTTACTTTAACATGAATACGTTGAGCTTTGCTATAAGAAAATTATAAATAGATTTTCAAATATCATGTTCGTATATTTGGATTATACAGATCATGGATGATAAAAATAAAGATTATAAAAAGTCACTTAAATCAATACTGATAGCCATTATCAGTGTGATTGATTGATCTTTCAAAAATACAGGAAGGGGATACAACTTATTGTATTTTTTTGATGGGATGAGGAGAAACATCTAGTTACTTATTATATTATAACTTCTTGATAACTTTTATAACTTCCCTTTCCTTTAAGGACCATAATCTTTTTCTTGTGTTTTATACATATATATACCTAATTATATTATTAGCCCATTATTAATAACATAAATGAATTATGACTTTCTACACACTTAATCCATATGAGATATTTCTATAACCATTAAAATATATATTAGATCATGTTATTGGGCCTAAAATTTATTGTCAAAGCATGTGTTATGCATATTATATGTAAGCCCAATTTTTCTACTACTTTATCCTTGCCTTTGCGTTAATATGCAAAAAAATCATGCAATTTCATGTTCATATGAAATAAAAGCATATTTCAAATTATACTTTACCTGGCTAACTAGATCCTTACAAGACCTTCTATTATGGCCAGTTTATTTGCATTTGTTGTAAGTCAATATGTTCTTCTTCTTTGACATCTTATGTGGGTTTACATATTCATTTGCATCATTTTTTTCTAACATTTCTTGGCTGCCAGGGAGATTCTTAATTAAAGATGGGTGTATTGGCTCTAACCCATTGTTTAGCCACAAATTGAAACTATTATATGTTTATAAGGTAAAAGTACACGTGCATATATGCATCTTTATGGTAACACTGATTTACATACATCTCAGGATCTTATTTTGGGTAATAAATAGTTGACACTGAATGTACACAAGCTATCCTAATTAAATTCCACTAGTAGCATAAGTAGTTCTTTTTCTCAAGATTTACAATATATTAGTCATCAACAAATCTTACTTGATACTTAATCCCCCTAGACTAAATTGCCCACCAAGATCTAGCTCTAACTTTCATTTTTTCTAACATATCTTGAATTTTAGGACAAAGAAGACCTCCATGCTTTGATATCCTATCTTTGTTGACATGGATATTTTCTATTAAGTATTTTCTAATCTCTTTTAGTAATTTATTATTGGTTTGTTTTGGCACCTAACTATGGATGCATTAAATGAAATTCTTAAAAAGATTATTAAGTAATATGTCGCATTTAGCCCTACAACACATAAGTAAATAGTAAGATATTTAAGATGTAACATAATGTTCATAATGAATGTAAATTGAAATTCAAAAATATAACCACCTTGTCGAAAAAGCATGCCTACTCCAATGCTTTGGCAGAAAGTGATTCAACCAATCATAAGCAGCACTGTCAATGGCCTTAAGCCTAGCCATGATGTTCATGAACTTCACCTACGTGGTTGCCTTTGCAGCACAGTACGTTATGTCTTTCAGTAGCTTACCTTCATACAGTTTTTAGTAATTAGTATAAAGATGCCGGACACAAAATCTTATGTCAGCATTTGGGACAACCTCTTCAAATATTAGCACTAGTCCCTACAATCATTGTAAAAGAAAAATGGTAATGCTTACATTGATTACATAAACTATAGAAACTTATAGAAAATAACAAAGTAATGAATATCTTTTACTAGTCAGATGTAAATGTCCATCGATTGTCTCTAATATACCTAGTATTTGCAACAACAATTATAGAAATCAAGTCCAGCTATCCTTCATTTTCGCATCAACAACATAAGCGATGGAGTACGTATTATTATAAAGATCTATGCCAACAACGAACATTAATTGTCCTTGTGCAAAACCTTTCAAGTAGCATACGTCAATGCTGATGATGGGCCTACAACCTGTTAGAAAATCGCGTTTACGTACATTTAAACACATATATTCCCTTCTAAAAACTAGTGAGAATCAGGCTTAACCCTATCAACATTCACTGCAAGCATATTGCTTGGATTCTTATTTCTAACTTCTTCACAATAGTCTCTCATCCTATTATATTATCTAGCCTCAGCTCTATTTATTTCCTCTAGTGCAATTGCCCTAGCCTTAATGCACATGATTTTGGAAATATTACATACCTGTTACTACCTCACTAAGTCCAGTATTATTTAAACTTTAATGTTAGGTTCTCTCCTAAAAAGCTTCACAAACTTTTCAATAATGAACTTTAAATTCACATGCCTATTTCTAAATTATCTATTGCAAGAATGGATTGTGTGTAAGTCTTAACTATAAAAAACTATTGTTAACCCATATGTGATATATGTGTTGACCAATTATATCTTTATTTATATTTAACCCAGACCTGACCCTATTAGTTTCACTTTGAGCAAATATTAAATTATACTTGCCCTGAACAACATACTCTCTTACAACCTGCTTTACAACATACTCTCTCACAATCGGCTTTGTAACATCAAAGGATGAGAAAATCATGCCAACATTGAAATCTGGGCTGGCCATGTTAGCAAACTCATTAAACCCAATACTAATCTTTCGTACATCCTAATCAAAGTCATGTGCACTGTGCAAATTATCTAAAAAATCTTATTGAATTAATCAAACTGAGGTACACTATCAAAGGCAATATTTGATGTAAAAATATTACCAAACACTAAAGTTGTTTTAACATCATCAGAGTTAGCATCATCCATTACCTTACCCTCTTCATCTAGTTCATAATCACTATTAAAAAGAAAATCACCTGATTCACTCCCATCACAATTTTTATCCTCACTAGTTCTCTCATCATCACTAGAAGTCACCTCAACAATTATCTTCTCAATTGTTTTCTGCCTTGTGCTAGGTCCTGCATTATTGGTTCTAGCACTACTTAGTAATACTATTAGGTGCAGTGTTACTGGTTTCATCAGTAAAAAAAAATAAGGGTGACATTAATATTATGACCGGGCAAAACCATAAGTTGATCATCACTATCTAATAGTACAAGCTTTGTGTCATGTGTTTCATCATGTTGACATTCACAACCAATAAAACGAAGTCGACTAGTATGACGAGAAGGCCTAGTAACCTTAATTTTTGCCTTTTTTTTCTACGACAACCAGAATTTATGGTTGCAACATTACCCACTAATCTAGTTAATAAGTTTTAAGTTGCCATAGCATCAACAACACAAATAACCAAAACACTAGTTCTTTCATGCATACTATTAAGCATGCCTATGATATCATAATTAGAAACTAGTTCTTTTAAATCATACAAATTATCACCTGAAAACTTATAATAGAACTTAGTCGAATCCCCTAATTATCAGCCCTTTAGGTATATTTACAATTTCAATAGTACTTAACTTACTATTGTCAACTTTTTTTTAAAATTAAGTACACTATCAGAGCTATACTTTCTACAAAGTTTGTCAATAAACCGATCACCATAATACAAATGATATATAAAAAGAAAGCATGTTGTTGATGTAACTTATATATAGTGAAATTAGAAAATAAAAAACCAAAAAAAAAATCGAGTTACTAAATAATATATGCTAATTCCTTCAAAGTGTTTACAATATTAAAAAAAAAAAATGTTCAAAGTGACATATACAAGTTGGAAGAAAAGGTTAGCTCCATATACACTGAAAAAGATATTTTTTTTCTACCCACATCACAACACTTACTCCCTATCAAGCAAAGCTTTTCAAAAATATATAATCCAATGCATACCTAAACCTAATGGAGAAAATAAAATCCTAATCTCAATAAACAAATCATAATCACACAACACAATAAACACATTCAGATAATAAATTATGAAAACCAATGTCCTAAATTTGAAATTTTAAATCAAACTTAGGGTAACTAACCTATTAATACAAATTATATAAGACATCGCCGGACAAACTCATCCAATGTAGAGCCCACAGTGTCAACATTCATACAAAACACAAAATAAAAACAAATAGCTCAATACAAATGAGACCACCATCCTAGCGAATCTTCACCCACATGCATACTTAAAACTTGAAAGAACACTTCTCCTTAACATTACTTCACATGGGTTTCGTGAAATGAAGATGAAAGATACAAGTCAAACAGTAAATAAGACTCGTTTACATACCTCATGAAAAATTTATTGAAGAACTCTTGAATATATTTTTAAAAAAATTGTATCAAATTAAAAGGTTATAGGTATAATTGACCCAATTGAAGTATTAGGATCTAATTTAAAAAACATAATTAATTTAAATTTTTTTTGTAATATTTATCCTTAAAAAATTCGTTTAATTGAATATTTTTTTTATTAAAATGTACCTCATTATTATGAACTTATATCCTCTTCTTTAAACCCTAAAATGATCAGACTAAAACCCTGAACGGATCTGCTATGAAGCAAACTCTGCTGAGAAATGCCTCCCTGTTCTCTCGCAATCTCCTCCTCTCTCCTCTCAATTTCAAATTAAACCCGAGTCCCTCACTCGTCCCAGCCGTCGCTTGGAGCCGGTCCCAACTGAATTTCTTCTCGTCCGATGGATCCAAGTTAACGCAAACCCAGAGTTCAAGTGGCTCTGAAGATGTTGACGATGTTAGTACCACAGGTAATAAGCAAATATGTCATAGTTTCTTCCTGTTTTGTATTTGGCTGGCCATAGTTTCTTAATGTTTGGTTGCTTGGTAAACCGTTACAAGAAGATAGAAGAACATTATGATTTCTTACATTTAGAATTTAGGAAAAAAGAAAATAGAGACACGACTAAGTGAGGAAATAATTTCTTGAGGTGAGCCGAATCCCTTTATTAGACTAATTTCACTGTTTCCATTTTGCTTTGTGGGTATCTTGCCAAATGATTCATCTATTATTCAAACTTTGTGTTTTATTTAATCATCTTTTCTCGCCATGGATGAACAGAGCTCTGGTACTCAATTCATTGTGGAATTATTTTCTATTCATAGGACAATCTGTTTGATCTGAAACTAAATTTGACTGCAATGCATGGTTGTCTGTAATTTGGTCTGAGAACTCAAAATTTTAAATCCTTGAACCATTGGTGAAAAGGAAAACACAAACCGAAGTTTACTTGTGTGTTAAAATCTTTCTCCCAACAAAAATCATGGATAGGACAACTCTTTTGTTTTTGAATGTGTATTAGTCAGTGTGTGATGTCAAGTTCATGCCCTCTGATTGTTTGCACCATGCTCGGTTTGTAACCCATGTGTAGGCAATGTGAGTTATTGACACAAGAAGGTTAAACTGGTTTGGTTGCAGAGCTGAAGAAGCTAATAGACAAGTATTTGTTGGAGGGAGATATGGAGGCAATACCATCTATCTTTGAGGCAATTTTGAAGAGGAAGTTGTCCGGGAAGCATGAGGAGAGTGACGATGAGCTAATGAAAGAAATCCGGAAGATGCCTATTCGTGATGATATGGAGGATGACCCAGAAGATTCGGATGAGATTGATGAATCCAGTGATGAAGAAGATGATCTTAAAACCAGCTAGTGATTGACCTGCATGATTCAGGCTTGTTAACGTTTCAAACAATGCCTGCGTTCATGTTGATTCTAAACCCCAAGTACGTGATAATGTATGGTATTGGAATTTGGGCTTGGTTATAGATTTTGAGGTGCAAAGCTAGTTTGGCTCTCCTTTTTCTTTTCTCTTGTTGAACTTTCTGGACATAATTTTCATAGTTGATAGGCATACACATTCCTCATCTTTTTCGTTATATATATATAGTATTTTTTATATTGTTTTTAATATTTATTCTTACACAATTTACTGTGTTCAAATAAAAGCAAAATGATTCAAGTATGTGTATATCATGCAATTATATATGACATTAACATATATTTAGATATATTATGTATATCATATTTCTTATGACACCCATATTAAATTATTAATGCGGCTAGAGAAAATACCATAGACTTGTATACATGCAAGGTTATATTTACTTTAGAGTAAATATTATTTAAAATCTTGATTTATATTTTATGTGTTGTAAATCAAATTTAATGTTATTGAAAATAACAAAATTGAACCAATTTAAATCAAATCAAAACTTGTAGTGTGATAACATTTAAATTGGATGTAAACAACTGTCAGATCATTAATGGGCTGAATCCAATCCGTAATTTTATGGCCCAATTTCAATTGGCCTTATTGTTAATTGCAAACTCTTGATGGGTACAAGTTTAAGCAATTAGTTTAATAATAATATTGGTACTGTTACCATATGCTTAAGTGTTTATGAGACGTGTTTATGAGACTAAAGCAACTAAGCAAGGTATAAGTATAATTAAATTTTTTATTAATTTATCAAAGCAATTTTTTTTAAAATTATTAATTACTTTGATAATAAGCATCTTTTATTTATATTTAAATAAAAAAAATATTTATTAACATCCTAAATTTTAATATTTAGATGTTGATGGGAATTGATTCTGTTGCGAAGGTGACTTGAGAAGGTTGCAAACATTGATTGTATTGTCGTGTTATTACATTAATTATAAAGGCGACCTATCCGTTTCGGGTAATAATAACTATTCTCTATTTGGATCCCAACATTTAAACCAATTTCCATTCTTAAGAATAAACTCATTTAATGTCATGCATTTTCCTGTGATTTTGGAATCTGTTAATTTGCTCATTGATTAGGGTATGTTGTTTCCCCTTACTTGCAAAAAAGAACAAAATAAAATTTGATCAGGGGATTGTTTGCCTTCCTTAATTTCTATTGGAGGAGACCAAATCTTACTCTGCCTCATGGTAATGGATCAAATCTTCTATGATTTTAGCTGGTATTGAGTTTTTATTAAAATATTAAAAGAGAATTTTAATATTTTAATATATCAATATTAAATAATAAATTTTAATTATTAATTTTATTAAATTATTATGCATTATCATTTTATCAAAAGATCAATACAGTTAAATCTTATAATAATATATGTTTAATTAGCCAAACAATACTTATAAAATAATTTATGTCAAAATTACAATTTTATCAGCTTCGTCTCTCAAATTAGCAAGATGGATTAAGAGATTTATTAGCATACAACAATAAATTTAAAATTATATAAAATAATAATTTAAGAAAATTCAGATTCTAAAGGGATTAAGAGCTTAAAAGACTCTTAATTTTTGGGAAAGGAAAATATGTTTAAGATCTTATCAAGTGATTTTTTCACGTATTAAAACTTTATTTATATTCAACATACATTATTATTAAATATTAGAAACACAAGCTTCAACCAACTCATTATTTAATTTAAATTTTGATATATCAATGTGATGAATTATATATTTAATTTTTAAATTAAATTTAAATTAAATTCTTACTCAAACCGTTATGAAACATTATAATATTTTTATTATTAAAATATTTAAAAAATTATTCAAATAAATTTTTTATTTTATTTTAAATTTATTAATTATTTTAAACAAATTTTAAAAATATAAAATTAAAAAAATTTAATATTTAATTTATTTTAATTTTTTATGATGATAATTTAAAATTTTTTTCATTTGTATAAAATTTTAAATCAAAATTAATCAAATAATTTTTAAGTTAAAATTTATAATGCAAGATCACACAATACATTTAAAAAATTAATAATAAAATTTAAATTAAATAAAACTAAAATATTATATACACAATCAATTTAATCTATATATTTTTATATTTATTTAAATAATATTTATAATATAATACTTGTTAATATAACATCATGCTTTTTTATACAAAATCAAAACAAAAATTTATAAAAAATAAATCAATAACAGTAAAATATCATTTAAAATTAACATTACATATATATATATATATATATATATACATTTTTTCTTTTCACTACAGTCTCCATTCTTTTGCCTTCAATTTTGAGAAGATTACAGCATTGATATTGTGTTTTGTCGGTGTGCTTTGGAAATGATGAATCCACCACTGTCTTGTTTTGGCAATGGCACTCAATTTCCCCACCTGGTTGGGTAGATGTTATGGGTCCATTCATTCACCTTTTCATTTTTCTTGTGATGCAATCATGCTTCCACTCCAATCAATTTATTAAAAATAATTTCTATAAATTAGGAATAATTAGATTTTATTACCCACTAAATAATATTGTCCATGCAACTACAAATGCCCCCACTACACTTATCATTTTGCTTGCTTCTTCATCCCTAAATCAATTACGACTAATTAATCCATTGGCTACAATCTAACAACATTAAAATATAAACATCAACATGCATAGTGGGTAACATGTGAAATGGAAAAGAGAAAAAAGAAACTTACCCGTGAACACATTTCCTTTTTCTTTTTTCAAAAATAAATTATAATTTTTCTACTTATCTAAATTTAAAAATTTTAAAAATATAAGTTTGACGTACCAAAAAATCAAAGAGTAAATCTTGATGGTGTTATATAAGTTTAATATATTTTTATAAAATTTGTTTTCATATTATGATTTAAAAAATATATGTAAGGTAATTAAAAAATGCTAACAATATGTTATACCAAAAGACATATGATGATGATAACAAGGCAATTAAATAAAATAAGGAATAGTTTGCCTAAATTGAGGCATGTTTTAGCGGTTAATAACATTAGTGAAAAGTCGTTGGGCACAGCGCATGTTTTGCCATAAAGTCCAATTGACTATGAATTTCGTTATTGACTTTTACATAAAATTAATCTTTATATAGTCATTCTAATAATTGTTTAATTAAATTCAAATATATTAATCTTTTTCATAGTTATATAAATTAAAAACCTAGTTTTTATATGAAATAAATGTAAATATAAAGAAAAATAATGTATTAAATATATTAAGATAGTTCTTCATACTGCCTAATTTTTTTTACCCAGATTATTATATTGGTAAAAAGAGAATGAATGAAAGGGTTCCAACTTTGTTAGCTTTTAATTTAATTTAGTTCAATAATTAAATGACCGAATAATGTGAAAAATAAAATAAATAAAAAATGGAAAGGGAAAAAGTAAAGTAGAAGCAAAGAAAGAAAAGTCAAAAGTGGAAAGCAGACACTCAGGGGTCTCTTTTTATTTTTTTTGTTAATTACACGCAAATCTATAAAAACTCTGATTATTTAATCTAATTAATTATTTGCTTTTAGTTTTTCAAAAAAGTTAAAAAAGGCATTTTGACCCAATAAAAGCGACAAACACTGTCTTCCATTTTCATAACCTGTCACGCCCTAAACCCAATTTAATTTACCTTTTTCACCTTCTTAATGCAACTTACCATTTTGTTTTTAGGTTATGAGAATTCATTGAAAATATTATGAATCAGTGTGGCTTTATGAAAGATATTACTAAAAAGTGGTGAAATGTTTTTGAAATGATAAAGTGGTGTCCTTAAATTAACAATTCTTTTAAAAATAAAAAAATGGATATGATTGTGTTGTTAAATATGAAAATATATAAAGATTATACATTTTACCTAAATGTTTGATAAATTTGAGAACTCTCAAAGTTTTTTTTTTTTTTTTTTTTACATTTTGCAGAATTTTCAATTAAGAATCAATAATTTCAAGTGACAGAAATCTAATCAAACATAAAACTAAAATGAAATTCTAAGCCAAATTAAATTAAGAAGAAATAGGATTATTATCAGCAGCCAAACTGTCTAAGTGAAATAAAGTATAGTGTTTATCCCCTTCAAGCATGGCTAAGGTTTTAAGGTGTACACAGATTCTCTCAGCGTGACCTAATTTTAAATGAAAAAGATCCGTCACCCACTAACATATTATATGAATCATAATTAAAATTCATGACACGATAAACCCGAATCAATTCCAACTTAAATAATACTTTGCGGCCGACATGGAAGTCCTAATACAAAAGGAGAAAAATTAAACCATAAATTTTATGGTTTAAAGCGGCATGCTAAGCTACATTTTCATTAAGCCGGTAAAGGAACATTGTTCTTTTACTAAACCAAGCATAAGAACAATTAGGAGATAATTTAATTAATTCTTCACTTATATTTAATTATAATATCCAATTGCATGATTAGGGCTAAACATGAAGTCACTTTCTTTTTCACCCAACTTTATGACTAAACATGTGAACAAATTAGTTATACCTTCTTCATGATTTAATTGAAACCCTATGTCCTTAAAAAATTAGGGTAGTTGGTAATAGCAATACCTAAGCAGCCTTGAAATCAATTTCATGACCCAATATATAAAATTGGCCTTAGCTGACTAAGGAAGCTAGTTCATCCCACATAGCCACTAAGAAGGACAATTTGGTTGCTCTTGCATCCGTCATTCATGGATTAATTTCCCTCATTTTTATCCCTTTAAATGGTTTAATTTCGCAATCTTATGTCACACCAGAATCATTCAATCAAATAATAAAATGTTAGATTTTTAACTTATTACACATTTATGATATTTTAAAATTGTGAGAGATTTTGTTAAAATGAAAGCATTACTGTGGAATAAGATCTGATATTATTGATGCTGATATTACATTTGACTTTCAATCCTTAGGATAGATAGGTTTGGTACATTTGTATATGAATTTCAGAGTCGTTAATACACCTTGACTATGTTAGAATTAAAAGGGGTTAGGCAATGATGCCAAGAAAATAAAATAAGAATACAAAAAGAAAGAGAGAGAAAGAAAATCCTCAGATGCAATTTTGTCCTTACATATTTGTTCTGTCTGAACATAGCTCGTCAGGCTTGCACAGGCTAAGACAGTCATCACAGATTCATAGGTTTTGACAGGGAGAAATGTCCATTAGGATCTTCTGTAGTAAATGCAAAATTTGCCTGGAAAATCCCATCTGTGAAACATCTGTTTGGATTCTTTTCTTTCCAAAATGGTCATTTGGGTTTGGTTTTCTTTCTGATAGGGGAACACCTGATTTGTAAAAAATGGCATTTGCTTTTCCATTTTTGCTGCTTCATTGAGATTGCCCTGCCCAGGCCATCTCCATTGCAATAATAAAGCAAAGCCTTGTCTGATAATGAATCATCATCATCATCCAAATAGGTTTCCGGTTTTTTGGGTCTGTGTTTTCTTTCTTTCTGTTTCCCATATTAGCAGAAAAAATGATTCTTTTAGGGTTTCACAGATAGAAACAAGATGAGCCATCAAAGGAGCCCCCACCACCATGGATGCTTTGCAATGAGGACAGCCATTGAGTCAAAATTCAGACCACCTCCTCTCACATGATTGTTTTGTAGTCCCAATACTGTGTTGATTTTTGACCTTGTGATTTCTCTATGGGACCCTTTGAGATGCCACCCACTCTAACCCACAAATCTTACCCTCTTTTTTCTTTTTTCTCGTAAAAGGTCCACTGCTACAGAGCTACTGTTTGTGCTGTCCGCGATACCTCTCCTGTCTCTCTCTCTCTCTCTCTCTCTCTACCTCAGCCTCAAATTAATACCCTGTAACCTAACTCAGAAGACACCAAGAAAAAGAGATGAAAAGCTTTTTCTTGGTGTAAGCAAGCTTTGGTTAAGCTTAAGATAGGGTAATAAAGAAATAAAGAAAAAGCAAAAGCTGGGGTTTCCAGATTCCAGAGTTTCTTATCTTACTCTTCTCTTCTCAGACTGTCATTTGATTAGCCAATACCCAATGCCCACAAATTCCAACAACAAGACAAACCATAGCGCACCTAACAATCTCAAATTAAAAGAAACTTCGCATGTAAAACAAGGAATATCGAAGTTAAATTGAACCCAAAGGACAAAAGTGCTCTGTTGAGCTAATCAAATTTTTTTCTCTGATTAGCAAAAAGAAAAGCTAAACGTTAAATTCTTTGCCTCCCTTCTCCTGTCTCAAAACTTAAATCACTTTCTATTTAATCCACATTTCCACTATCCTTTGTCTAAAATCTCTCCTCTCTTTTTCTCCCTCTCTCTCTCTATCTCTCCCTGTCTACAAGCATGCCAATAGTTGCAGAGAGCTCATCATCTTCAACAATTGCAGAACAAACCAAGCTGAGAAGACCCAGAAACAACGTCAGCCATCAGCAGCAGCCCATCGCACCAGAAGGAGATCCAACACCACAAATCCCTTCAATCCTCCAATCTACGCGCTGCAAATCCACCATTTCCTCTCTCTTTCTCTCCAGTTTCTCCTCCAATGAGACCACATCCACAAGCTCGAACACCACCGCCAAGAAGAAAACCAACAATTTCAGTCAGACCACGTTCAGGGGACTTGGATGCACCGCAGCAGCATCGCAGCAGGTATCTGTGCCTGCTGTGATACGCACATCTGCTGATTGGGAGGCCAAGAAGGTGAAGAAGAAGAAGCACCAACATCAGAAGAAGAAGAATAGTGGTGGTAACAGCCACAACAGCAGTGGCAACAGTACAATGAAGATTGGCAGCGAAAATAAGGGAATTGATGGGAGCTGTGTGGTTATTCAGGATGTTTGGTGTGGCCCTGGAATCGGCTTCTCCTCGGATTCTCTTGTTGTGTCTACTTCAAGAAGGAATGTGTCTGGTAGAGGCAAAATTGATGGAGAAAAGATTAGTAATAATCACAGAGAGGTATAGTTTGTCTTGTCTAGTTATGTGCATTTGCTTCTCTAACTTAAAATTTTTAAATGTTTTTGTGGACCCTATGGATTGAAGGTTAGGGGTATATGCATGACGGGATCTTAGATGATTCAATGAACATGGGATCGGGTATTTTCATTGATTTATTAATAACGTACAAAAAATGGGTTCTTGGGATTTTGTTTGGCTTCTCTGCTTTGACATGATTTCGGTGACTGAACTTTTGGCCCTTTTATGGAAACGGGCAAGTTCAACTTTTAATGCCTGTTTTTAGGGTTTGATCTGCAGTTGTGAAGCAAGCCAGGTGTTTCCTTCATTGTTTGTTTCTTTTGTTTTATTTTTTTGATTGTTGATGAATTCAGATGCTTTAGTTCTGCTGATTTCCCTCAGCTCTAGATTCATAATATTCTTTTATTTCTTAGTTATTTTTCCTTTTGTTTTTGACACATCTCATTCTTTCTGGTTGTCTGATAAAAGTATTCATTTTTATGTTTTCCAACAGTTAAATTTGCTTTAGGAATAAGGAGGTCTCAATTACAAAATATATTATCTATGTAGTATATTTTTCAAAATTAGGGAGAGGTGGTTTGCTGCAAATATGTTTCTCTTTCTTGTTCATCTTCTTGAGCAGTGATTTGCTGACAAAATATGTTTCCTTTATTATCAGTCTGCTAGTTTAGAAAGGAGGAGGTATTACCTTAATTTTGTAAAAATGATTCCTAAATTCTATAAATTTTTAATGCTTACTGGTTTTCCAAAGTAAGTAGTATTTGGATTTGTCCATTCTAATTATTTTAGAAGAGGATAGTTATATCCATCCGAGTTGATCAGTAGCCTCTAGCCACCTCTGCCATGATCATATCTCTATTCTCTCTGTTGTTTTCTTCAATTTAATCTGTTATATACTCTGGGTTTTAGATATATTCTTGTTTCCCTCATGTTGTTAATAAGGTCTTTTCTTTTGGTGGGATTTTATCTTAGCAGGCTATCGCTTCTCTTTCTTAAGTGGCAGCTATTTATTTGGATAGTTGGTGCTTCTTCTTGGATGTTTTTTTTTTTCTTTTTTTAATCTTTCTGCAGATGTGTATTCATATTGCTTTAACTAATACATAGGTTTTTCTGATGATGTTTATTGAAACTTAAGTCTGCATTTATTTTGTATTTCATTTTATGAAATGCGTGTACGTATGGTTTTACTTGAATGCCAATACAAATGAATATCTTTGGATATGTTGACTAAATGTGGACCCCATAAGAAATAGGGGTTAGCAGTACGGAGAGTTTGATAACTGCATTTGAATTAGATAAGGATTTTCTCTTTTGTTTTTTTCTGAATTTGTTTAAGTATGAACCTTGTTTGAGAGTCTATTGGACTCACATGTTAAAAGGTGAATCGGTTCATTTTCCATGCCTACTAACTCATTTTTTTCTTTCATAATTTGTTTGTGGACTACATTGGCTCACTGTACTTAATCAATCTTGGCAGCGCTCTTTCCTTCCAAGGCGGACTGTTACCCCTGAAACTCTCTCGTTCCTGGATTCTGATTCTGTCTTTGTGTCAACACGCCCTGAACCAGAGCTATTTGGCAATAGGTACTATCGTCATGTTCGACATCCTTCTCCTGATGGCCTTGCTGAGGTGCGTGTTTGGCTAAAGTCTTACCTGCTCCCTCTCTCTATATGTGTGTGTGTGTGTGTGTACATATATATATATATATATATATCTGTCTTACATAGGATTTGACAAAAGTAATTATGATGGTTTACAGAATTTGTGTTACTGCTCAGTTCAGGAACTTGTCCTCTGGTTTGTTTTGCTGGATAGCTATAGAGCTAGCAGATTATTTGTGATCATAACTATACCAGGGTGATTAACTGGGATAACCAATTTACTATGTCAGTGGAAGAAACTGTGAACCATGCTTTTTGTGGTGGAAATTTTATTCTTAAAACCATGTCCTAAATGCTGTCCTTGAAAAATGCTCGCAGCTCACCGGATATCTCTGAAGATAAATTGTATACCTTAAGGTATACTGAAACTCAAGTTGCCTTGTTAGTAGGTCAATAGTGCAGAAACGCGTCACATAACTTGGTCATCTTCTTGCGTGCTACTGCCTGGTTTGAGAAACAGTTGAGAGCAAGACTTTATTGGTTTGGAAAGATTTAACTTTCAAAGTGTTATGTTATTTTTCTTTTTCAGATTTTAGATTCTTCTTAAACCGGATGAAAGCGGGGGGAAGTTTAGTTGTGTAGTTAAGAGAACATTGTTTTGCTGGAAACGAAGTTTAGTAGTTTGACTGTTCAGCTGTATAATATCTTGGGAGATTATTTAGTCGATCTGTTCAGTTTCATAATAGTGATAATCCAAAATCTAGTTGTAAATGCACGAAATGAAGTAGGAGAGTGATGAGAAGCTTTCAGATAATATATGACTACGTGCTAAGTTAAGGAGCATTAATCAATGGTACTTGGTGACTGCAGATAATGTTGCTCCAAAACAGTTTGCTGATGGGAGGAAGATTAGATTCACATGATCGATTCAGTGATTGGAGGCTTGATGTCGATAACATGACATATGAAGTGTGTTTCCTTACCCAACTTTTTATTTACTTACCATTTCTGCTGTTTGTAATGCACCATATCTATATTAGTCCTAATTTTTCTTTCGGCTTCCTTTTTTCGGTGTTATAAATAGCAACTGCTTGAGCTGGGTGATAGAATTGGTTATGTCAGCACTGGATTGAAAGAAGATGAGATAAGCCGCTGCCTCGGGAAAATTAAGCCATCAGTTTTCAGTAATCTGCCATCACAGTTCCAAGCACACATGGATAAAAAGTGCATTATCTGTCAAGTAAGTTTATAATTGCAGTTGTTTTCTTCATTCCTTTACTATTCTTTAAACGTGCTTTCATCAAGTTCTTATTCTGATTCGATCATAATTTTTGAATTCCCTTTATGCAAATCTGATTCTGTATTATGTAGGAGGAATATGAAGTGGATGATGAGATGGGGAAGCTAAATTGCGGACACAACTTCCACATTGAATGTATAAAACAGTGGCTTTTACACAAGAACACTTGCCCTGTATGTAAGACTGCAGCAGTTGCTCGACCGTAGAACTGGTGGATTCTCTTTGAGATCTCATCCAGCGCAAATGGTTCTTCACGGACTGCTCTTTACTCCTCTACTTGGTGTATAGATTTGATTTCCAATACATAATCAAGAATTCATTCATTTGTGTGAAGCTGCAAGCGTTATTTGCTTTCACATGATGGGCTGCCTTTTTCTAATTCCAGATAATCATGTTGACTGAACTGCTGGTTCTGGAAATTGGATGGAAATCATCATGTCATTAGCCCATTTTGTTTAATGATTATCATCATATTTGTTGTTCCTTTAAGGTTTGAGAAATGCTTGACTTGCAATATATTCTCCTTGCCCCGTTTTGGCTTTTGAAAAACAGATCCATGGAGGAATATCATGAACTACTGTAGCCTAGCAATCCATAACGGGTTGCTTTATGATCCTAATTTTGCAGTCATAGAAGTGGCATTCTTTTTTCACTTGTGCTTATGTTGTTTTGGTATTATGGGATTAAGTAATACCGGATGGCTTGCATAGTGGCGAAGCATATGACTCGTGAAATACTCTTGAAATTAATTCATTCTTCCATTAAAAATCTATGCATTTTTGCTTGTAGACTATGCTTGAATGCCTCCAGTGAAGTGTTCCTTTATTCTCAAAGGGACCCTGTCTCCCTGTCAATTGTGGGTACTAATATTTTGGTGCTCTCTGTTTTCCAGAGTATGACATAAAGGGAAGGAATGAAAGAAGAAACTTTGCAAAATTGAAAATCTAAGTACAAACAACTCCATGTTCTTGCAATACAAAAAGCATAAGAAAACCATAAAAAGTGTTGTAATATAAGCAAAACTATAATTGGAGTGTAATATGTAGTATATACTGTATGTTACAGTGTCAATATGCTGATTCCTTTACAACATTGTATACATAGAGACTACGTTTTGCAACACAGCACAGCAGAAATGCAGGCTGAGAAATTGAAGACAACTTGCACGTGCACGTGCATGAGCTTGATCTTTATCCTACTTTAAGTAATTTTGAAGGGATCTTTCTCTGAAATTGCTTCATTCAAGCAGCTTCTTTCTTGGTGGAAAAGAAAGTGAAGCGGCGGTTCAAGCACATGAAAAAAGGAGAGAAGAAAATCAAGCTTTATCATGGCGACTGAGAAATTCAATTATATAAGGATATACTTGACTGGCAGCCTGTAACCAGAGGAGAAAAGTGGGGGAAACTGTTATTTTACGATCCTTGATTTATCAGCTTAACAGGAAAAAGGAATACCAATTTACTGTAACTTTTGGACAAATGAAACATTAAGATTAGCTCGTACCAGTTTGCCCGTTACTAAATCATAGTGAGCATAATGTGGACCGCCAGGCTCTCCAAGGACTTTGTATGTAACCAAATGCTCTGGAATAAGCTTCACTGTTTCTGCTCCACTCATATCATCACAAGCATTCCGAAAGCCAATCAACAATTTAGACCCAAAATAATGGTAGTAATCAACAGATTGTATGAAATTATTGTATACCATATACAGCTTCCGGTGGGCAGATTAGGTCTTGGTCGCCTGCGAGTGCTAAGATAGGAACAGTGCTTTTGCTAATATGATCCTTGTAAAAGAAAGTTCTGCTCCTGTCACGCAATCCACCATCTTGGAAGACTGTCCTTAGCTGCAAGAGAAGCTTAGCAGGTACTGTGCCTGCTTATCATGGTTATGTTCTAATTCTTGCTTCATGAGAATACAAAGAAAATAATTGCAGTAAAAACTCTGATGAAATACTACTGAAGAAAATCGCCCACAGGAAATATAGAAACAAAAATCCCAACAATGGCACTTTGCAGCTAGCCATGTGAACATCAATAAAAAAAATAAAATAAACTTTGAGAGCCAAGCTCAAGTAGATAAGAGACTGGGAAAGAGACTAGTGCGTTACATGTGGCCCATACAACATATGCTGAACTTAATAAACCATTAAATTGCATGTTTACTAGACTATGTGATGAATGAAGCATCACAGAAGCCATTCATATCAATGTCCTAGTACAGCTGATAATGCGGGATAGTGCTGAGAGGGAGTATATGACAGAGACATATTCGCCCACCTGAATCAAACTTTGAACCTCTAATACCATGTGTAACTTATAGAAATAGACAGGCTAAAAGAACCAAAGAACTCGAGTGACCAATGGTACTAGGTTCCAGGTTTTAAGTACAATAATCAGCAGGCAAAGAACTCATGCGACTCGAGGTGCAGTAAAAAGGCATGGCTGAAGTATCACTCTGGTTACTTCTAAACATGATCTAGTGACACCGTGAGTTCTGATTTCACAGAGAATAACAGGACAACATAAACTACAACAACAGCAGTGAATCATCTGTTAACGATGGTATAATAGCGGTAATCTTTTGGACCGTACTGAATTAATGGCTCATAGAGCAACCAATTAACAAACTCTGTTTTCCAGGTTGTTCCTTCCACAAGGATAATTCACCCACTTTACTAGTCCTAGAGGTATCCCTACAACAATAATATGCTTGGCTTCTACAATTTATGACACTATTATCATTGCTACGATGCATTTTGCCAAGGTCCAGATAGCATACTTGAACACCTTTGGTGTTTCAGAAGATGGCATCAATGCAGTAAAGCATTAAATTCTGTCTTTCTGTTCCCCCATGACCCCTTAGTAGCTCCTTTTTCTCTGTTCTATTAGGATAACCACTGGTAGCACTTTAATACTAAAAGCACTTTATCTTAACTTTTAGGGGGGAGAAAAGACAGTTCTGTACTTACAAAAGTTCTTCAAAACAAGCTTCTCATACAACTCTGGATACATCATGTCTGGAGCAGAAATTTGAGGAGTTAACCAAGACAATACATACGGAGGATAAGATGCAAAAGGATGAGCTGCGGCAATAATTCCTCCAATTGGAATGACCGGAACATTCAGGGCCTCTGCAGGTTCTGCCTGTGCAGCTTGAGGAATTGAATTAGCTTCTAGTTTTACAGGGAATGTAAGCTTAAGACACTAAAAACTTTTCGAATGAAAAATTTCATCTAGCACTTGCCAGAGGTAACAGAAACTTGAGCGATGATGTTGAAGTTGTGTAGTCAAGTGATGACGCCAATGTAGTGACTGATGCCAATCCAGGATCTCTTCCTTCAAAACCTTATAAAATAATACAATCAGTGCACAGAACAGTCATTTATGAAGGAGCAATGCATCACCCATCATCCCAGAATCTAATAATCTTTAAAACTCAGTGTATTTAGAACCTTATAATAATTTAATTAGCAATAAGATTTTGAAACTTCAGAAGCAACATACATTTGTATCATAAATTTCAAAACTGTGTTACTTTATAAATAATTAAAAAATGTTGCTGACATGATTTATACCAGAAGTATACAACGAAAAAGAATCCATAAAGCAAAACTGGAGTAAAAAGAAGATAACTTTAACATTTTACACTTGAGAAGCCACATTTATCTACCATACAATTAGTTTCTCCTCCCATATTTCACTGATAGTCCATCCTTAATGGAAAAATTATCTACTTCAGCTCAATCACATACTTTTGATATCTCGTCCAATATCCTATCAAATAATTCATTCATTTTACTACTTTCTTCAGATTAAGATTTAGTCTTATAAAACTACAGCCTTCTTTCTCTTGGTTGATAGTTTCAGTAAGGGAAAAACAAGCCACAGGTGATGAGTCATTTACTGTCTAAATATGATCAGACTGATTCTGGACTAGCTAGAGTTTAACTAACCTTCTCAGCATCATATAACATGCTAATTAGTAAATCCCTTCACAAATTCATTACAAAAACATCAAGACATCAGTTAAACTGCTTCAAAAAGTTAGTAAAATGTCCATTACCTCTAATTAAAGGGGTCTGTAATTTTTCAAACGTTAAGTAGTCAAGCTTGAAACTTGCACAATTCCTGGAATTATTAGATAAAAGTTTCTTAAGCCAAGCCAAGATATTCAGCAACTTGGTTCATTTTTAGGCCCTTCGAAACATACAACGGTGGCAGAGGATTCAGCTCTGGCAAACTTTTAAGCATTTTACTTGTTAGTCTAATCTTCTGACCCCTTCTGTTTATATTTTCCACTAAAATGGGGAAAATCTCAGTTATAGTGCTGATTTCAGGTGAAACTAAATCCACAAGAATGGTGGTTTTTAGGCATCAGAAAATCCATCATATAACTTGGATTTTTAACTTATTGTACAAATTCTAATCATAACAAAGCAGGAACTATAACCACGAAGAAGAAAACAATAAAATATAAATGAGAGTTAAATGATATAGTTAAAGCCACAATTGACAAAGTACAAGAATACATAAAGTATCATACCATATATGCTTAAAAATTTAAATCACATGGTTCAGAAGATAAATGCAAGGATGAGACAGGCATGGCAACTTACAACATCGTGATAGCATAGCATATAGCAAGATACCCCCCATGGAGTGACCAATTGCAAGCAACTTGCCATCCTTCGGTTTGCTTTGAGTTCTTATGTACTCCATCTATGAGGATATTATTTGAAAAAACATTACATATGCACCACTAGTAAAAACTATACACATGAGATAGTGATGAAATCCTGAAGATAATGATACAATGTCATATTTACTGAAGAAATATCACCTCACCGCAGCAGGGATATCCTCTTCCAGGTAGTGATCAAAGTCCCAATCACACTTCAGAATCATTTTAAGTTGCTTCTGAAAATCTCCTAGTGTTGTAGAGAGATAATCTTGCCAGTCAGAAAACTGTGATGTAGCTGGTCGTTGACCTCCAATAATATCTATAAGTCTTTGACTTAAACTCCGTATTTCGCTAGCTATGGCAGGTTTTTGACCTGCTTCTAATAGATCTGAAAGTTTTCATCAGTATCAGAGTATCAGTAGACTGCCAACAAATACCATAACTTCGGTTTCTCTCACTAATCTAACAAACTCAAAAGAAGTTCCTTGAGTGAAGTTCATTCAGAAAACCTGACAATCTTTCAGAAAAATGCATGAAAGTCTTCAACAGGTTTGGCACTGACTGCAATTCGTCAGGTTTGGGAGACATCCCTATATTCTTCTCTTTTGAAGTGGTAGGATCACTTGTACGGTGGTTTGTGGCTGACTCTTGTCTGGAAGGTAAAACACCATTAGTTGCTGCCGTAACTGTAGAATCTGTTTGCGTAGAAATAGCCTGAAGGGCCTCTCCATTTTCCCCAAGTTCCACCTCTTGTGTACTCAACCCAGCTCCTCGAAGTTCAAGAATCCATGCATCAAATCCTTGGCTAGACATGAACCGTGCAAATGAAGACTGGAAATAGTTATATGCATCATCAGTAGCCTTAAAAGTAGAAAATGGAATTCTAGCAGTTACAATTTGAAAAAGTTTAAGGAGGGAAATTGGGAAGAACAACTGGGAACTCTCTATCTAATAGAGAAATGCAACTTAAAGACTCATCTAAGTGTTAATCTTTCCACAGTTTGGTCAGCCACAAAAGTCCTTTCGTTTCTGATACACAACAATCCATCTGAGTCATGGGCTTCGGAAAATTTTCAAAAGCTAAATATTTCCCATCTCATAGGTAGGTAGACATATTTTTGTAAGAAGAAAACATGGCTGCAAAAAACAAAAAAAAAAAAAAAAAAACCATCTTCCTTTGCACAAGTATTGATTGCACACACCACTGATCAGCTTAGTCCAATGTTTTTAAAGCAAACAGAGACGTAAATAGCATCGATTCAATGCAATTACTTGCACCGAAGGAAGAGGAAAGAAAAGGAATTAACATAGAAGAGATGAAGCAAAAACACAAAGAATCTCACTCATGAATCACACCTCAGGAGAGAGGTCATATCCAGTAGCATTCGTGCCAACCCCTGACAATAACAACAGTGGGTGATTCCTTGGCGGCACCTGTCAGTTCGTTACAAAATTTAACAGAACCAAAAGCGTTAGCCTTATGTTTACCTTTGCATGCAGAAATACGCCCATGTAAATGTATCTGTATGCGTATGGGCGTAATTATATGTATATGCATGTATGTATACCCTAGAAGAAGGCAGGTAGCGCCAGAGAGCAAGGCGCCAGTCAGAGTTGTGAACAGAGACGTAGTGAAGCTCATCGGCCGTACAGGTCTTCCCTGCATTCCTATTCGCTGCAACTCCATTCACCACCTTCATATACCTTGCCGCGGGAGACGTGACCCGCGCCCAGACCTGACCAGAGGAGATGAGGCTGGCGTCGGACTTGGCCCGATTGAGGAAACCGGGCACGGCATTGGTTCGTGTCCCCAAGCAAAGCTCCCATCGGAGGACAACCATCTTATTTTCTTTGCGTGACAAAATTCGCCTTGGGTCAGTGAGATATATTCATATGGGTGGGACCGCGTGACCTTTCACGGAGATGGAGCTGGGAAATGATCAAACAGCCATTGTCGAGATCGTAGAAGCTGTCCATGGAGGCCACAAAAATGTTGAAACGTGGCACGTCTTCGTTGTTAGGGCCCACCCTACATGAATTTGGCCAAATATAGGTGCAGCGGATCGGAGTAATAAATTTGGATCTCTCTCTCTCTCTCTCTCATCCGACATATATTGATGGAGACGGTTAGAGTAGAGACCAAAATCAGATTAGTGCAAAACGTGTGGGGATCATTTTCTCCTTGCAGAATTCTTAATCATCATCTTACTTCAAAATATCTAGTTTTCTTGAAACATTAATCTCACTTAAAACAAGGGCAAAAGCTCTTTCGAACAGTTTTGCAGAGCTCAATCATCTCAAATGAGATATTTTTCATCCATGCGGATCCTCTGATTCACTCGTTTTTCCTTTGCTTCTTTTAAATATCCTCTTTCGACAATTGTCTTTAAACTGGTCAAGGAAATTCCAATAACATAGTCTTCGTCTGTCATGATCCTGTTCCATGGGTACCAATTCCGGGGTGCTTCCCAGAGTGGCTGCTGGTTTGACGGCTGAGGAAAGATTCATATTACCAACAAGGAATCTTAAAGAAGCAGTCTCAGGTAAAAAGATTAGAAGATTGCAGACACAGAATGGATCTCACTTTGATTGCATACAGGGAAGGAACTACAATGTTTACAACTTCCATTTGGGTATCTCATATATAACTAGATCTTACCAATTCATCTATCAATGGTGAATGTCCTGTACGAGCCAATATTGGTGCCAAAACTACTAGAGATAAGAGAACCTCATGACTAATATCTTATGAACCACATAAAAAGATAATCTGCAGCCCCAAGCGAACATACTTACAACCTCTTCTGAAACACGTGAAGCTGGCATGCAAGATTTTGTATACAAGAAGAAACTTTTGCAGCAAGTCATTTCAAGCAGAAATTCAGTTCATCTATCAATTAATTTCATTGCTGCTTCTCCTTGGCTGCTGATACTTTAATAAGGGAAAGAATGTGCTGTGCAATCTCTGAAGAGGCATCAGTTTTTGCGGCTTTAAGGGCCCTCTCACTCATTTGTGCCATGAGATTCTCATCCCCTGAGGTGATAACAATATGAATAATGTAATCAATGCAATGAAACTCTTCAAAGCAAGTTGCATTTGTTTTCCTCATACAATGAGTTCGAAAAAGAATTCTGAAATTTGAGAGTACATATGCCAGTGATCAGCTGGCTCCCATAAATGGAACTATGTTGGGAGTTCATACCTTAGTATCGTCAGCATTCCATTATTCCTTGATCTAAAAAATTAATGAAATTTTATTTTAATTTTAACTTTATCTCTTTTCACTGACATAACTTCATTTCATCTTAAAATCATAGAAAATGAACATGCAGATACCCCAGCAACCACACAGATGCCAATTGATAGCGTTGAATCCCCGGAAACCTACAACTCAATTAATGCTGAACAAGTATCCATAATTTCTATTCAACTAACTGATTAGACATTCTGTCTGTTTCTCCAACGAATGACAGGCACACCTCATTTATAACTAAAATGAATACGCATAGCTATATATACATAGATGAGTGTTAGCTAGAAGCTTGCCCATAACTCAATTTGGTTCAATGCTGGTTAGGAGGTTGCAAATAAGTTAGTGAAATAGGTGCAGCACAATTTGCCAACATTGTAAAATGGAACATGATTTTCAAAAATTTACTTACCTACCCAGATGCATATTAGATTGGCTCTATGAGAAGTTCTGGCAGTACCATGTATGGTTTGTTTATTTATTTTTTTGGATAAGATACAAAATATTTATATATGATATACATAACCAAAGGGGTGCAACCCCCTACAAGTCTAGTTAGCGCTTGGAGGTTAGGATTTCCATGGCAGTACCATGTAAGATATGCATCCAAGTTCAACAAAAGGCATTCGACAAAATGATTGGAGAAATCTATTAAAGTCAGTTAACATGCAACAAGAGGTGGATGTCACAGCATTCCTGCAGGGAGTGTTTCCTAAAAAAGCAGCTAGTGTCTACAATATCAGGCTGTGGCTGTTGGGGCTCTTGAACTAATCTATCCAGTTGCAAGGGGAAGCATTTGGTTGATTTCCATTTACCGATTTTCAATTCAGATCAGACCAAGATTGTAACTTCCAAATCTGATTTGCCACTCATTTCTCCTTGTCTAAAACAACATGCCAAATGCAGAACTCTATGATTTGGATTCTGGGAAAGTATATTTTAGCAGCTGAGTTTAGAGCAATAATATAACACCATCATCAATATTATGATATTCCTGCTCTGCACCTTTAAAAAGTAGTAAAAGTAGCATAATTTCAGGTAGACATATGAAACTTGTGTGCAAATACCTAAAATTACATCTTACTTAACTAGATGAATGGTAGACAAGTTGGATATGCACACAGACATGTCAAGTAATATAGTAAGCGAATTTCTCCATTTCAGCTATCAATTTTGTTCTTTGAATCGTTCATTTCAATTCTCATATCAAACATTCATGTCCAGTTAAAGAAGAGGATCTATAGCCATAAAAACTGTCAGCAGATTACAACCCCTTTTTCTTATTTCTTTTTTTCCCTATTTAAGCCAAGCATGATACATATACCAAATATTTTCTTGTTGATCTTCCTCGCTACGAAATCATAATCCCTAGAAGTAAAAGAATGAACAGCTTTACTAGATTGATGCTGTTAGGGTGATGTGTACAGCTGCTATATTTTCTATATCAATGTCTTCTGTAAGATATTCAGCTTTACCTAAATGTCCTAGACTGGAATGAGGCATAAAAGTGAAGAAACGGATAGACAAATGTTTGCGCAATATCTTATCTGTTGGTTATTCTATTGTCAACAATTGTTTTTTTCATAGTAATTATATCAAAACACCACCATAAATGTCAATGACTTAGGTAGCACTACAGTGTTTTTTGTTTTTGCTTTTTTGTTTTTTCATTTTAAGAGTCCTCATGCACCAGCACATCAAATTGCTTCTAGAATTTCTTGCAATCAAGTTTTGAATTTTTATCTAGCTATGTTTATACGATAAATTTTCGCAAGTTTGCATGCCATCTGAGAATACATTCTAGAATCTCAGGATGCATTAATATCAGTTCACTATGGCATGACTACTAGCAGATATACCAACAATCAGGAAAGTAAGCAACAGATGTAATATACCTAAAATCTCTTCAATAACAGTTCTCAGTGTAGTTGAATCAAGCTCATCTTCGGTTATAACCCTTGAACCTGCTGCAGCCGCCATTAGAGAAGCATTTCTGACTTGATGTCCTTCCGCAACATTTGGTGATGGTATCTACAAAGTGAAACACATCATTTTTTCTTTCTTCAAGGAATGCAAGCACCTCAGTGATTGAAAATAATGTCAGTATCACATGCAGGGCAGTCTGCGACAGACAATAATACAAGCCTCTAGCAAGAACATAATGGAAGGAAAATTTAAAATACTAATGAAAATTAAGGTTTCCCTCACACTTTAAAAGCATAATAGGACTAATTTTTATGTTATAATTAATATAAATGAAGAAAGAAAAAAGAAGAAAGAAAGTTATTTGGAAATTTCAATTAAGGCCTCACCATAAGCATTGCCAACATTGTTATGAATCTCATCATGCTTCAACATGTTTTACTTTATTTTGTTTTATTTTTTGATCAGATAAATTAAAACGTCTTGTTTTCAAAAAAGGGAAAAAAAAAATGATGCTTTGTGAACGCACAGCATCAGCCTCCATACAACACTGGTTACATTTAGCTTCTTATCCTCCACTGAATCAGTTCAGAATTTATTTTCCACTTTCTTGTGGCCTACGCAACAGAGGAACTATCCACTATCCCCTTCCCTTGCCACGAGCCTATGTAAAAGTTTATGTCAGCATTAGAGCCAAAATAACTTACAGATGTTTAATAGTGCTATTTTGAATATATTCAATCCTCTACCACTAAATTACTTGTAAAGAAAAGTTCTAGCACTAAAATAGGTTCCATTCCAATAATTTATTAAGGAATTTTTGGAAGATAGTAAAAGGTTGAAACAGTTCCCTTTCCATGTAACTAAGTATGAAGGTACCAAAACTTAGATTGTTTCCTGAGTCTCTTGGTGAGACATCCTACTTAATGTATCAAACCGGTGCAGCAAATTATATCATCTTAGACATATTTCAACCTGTTCCATCATAACCAACAGCAGTTAACTCATCCTCCAAAAAAGGAAAAAAATCAAATAAACACTAGGGATGGGGTGGTCATGATTTCAAACTACCAGAATAGAAGGTTTCCCAGCAGCCAAGATCTCGTAGCAAGTCATTGCACCAGCTCTGGAAACAACAAGGTCAGCGGCCGCATATGCTAAATCCATAGAGTGCAAGAACCTTCATAGTTTGAGAACTGCATTAGATTCAGAAGTTTACACTAAACTTCAAAATGATCATATGATACACTTGTGGCAGGAGCCTGGAACACTGTGGATTAAACACAATGCTCGTGCTAGAACCAGAATAAAATATAGCATGTACCCAGGTGACTAAGTAATCCCAATTAACACTGTCCAAGGGCAAAAACTGAGCAATTTTACCATCCCACTATGTTCATAGCATACAGTATGGAAAGCCAATGCATTACTTGAGCTCAAGTCATAAAGCAACTGTAGGAATCACCAGACACCCTTAGCTAGTTCGAAAATGACATTCGTGATTCCAGTACGGTAACATATGAACCTCTTTTACAGGGAACATCAAAATGTCATATGTTCATTCTCCAACTAGAATTTTTACTGTGAAGATGCATTAACATAACTGTGCCTTCATATATGAATACAACAACATGTAATTACTGCTTGCCATTTAAGTGGACAAAGCTGTGGGAAGAGGTTGGTCTTGGACAAACACAAACAGTTTGAGTAATTACCATAACAAATTGGAAGAGTAACAAATTAATTCATCGAGAACATAGTAAAACTTACTCCGTCAAAAGCAGACGTGGATGATTCTTAACAAGGCTATCCATCTCATCAAATGCCTGAACCCCTGTTTGCCAAATGATAAACCAATTTTTGTGGTCCATGAGCAGCTGAGAGTATAAATTAAGCAAAGCAATGTTAACAGCATTGGCACCCAATGACCCTCCCAGGACCAAAATCACTTTCCCCTCCGAATGGCCCGGTATCTTCCCTGACCTTGGAAAGAAATGGGTCCTCGCCACCGCCTTCGAGACATACCCTCTTAAGGACAATCTCACTGGGTTTCCGCAAACCACACACCTATGCTTTCTTGGGAAACACTCAATCGTCGAATTGAAAGCAACAACAACTACATCAGCGAACAAGGAGAGCACCCAATTCGCGATACCTGGGACAGAGTTCTGTTCTTGGATCACCAGCTTTATACCAGCTAGCACAGCAGCTAAGCAGACAGGAAAAGAAACGTAGCCCCCGGTTCCCACCACGATCTGGGGCTTGAAATCGCGTAAAGTTCTGTAGCATTGCTTTATGGACTTGATCAAGTGGAAGGGGAGGAGGAGGTTGGCCGGGAAAACTAAGGGGCGTGATAATGGTGGGGTGGGGACGGAAGTGAAATCATATCCGGCGGATGGAACCGCGGTGCTCTCCATGCTGTTGGGACACCCAACGAAGAGGATTTTGGCAGTGGGTTCGGTGGACTTGAGCTCGTCTGCTATAGCCACAGCTGGGTAGATGTGGCCACCAGTGCCGCCTGCCGCGAAGACAACGCGGATGTGGTCGACGGCATCGCTTTGTGTTGTGATGGTCTTGTCATTTGAGTGTTCTACGGACAGGCAGCATGTGATCCTTAGAGCCCTGAAATGCGAAACAGAAACAGTCAATCAGTTCATAACTATACAGATAGGCATCTTTACGAAGTCGAGAGCAGAGCAGAGGAGTTGCCTTCGTTTTGGCAAAAATGGAAGGACCGAGGAGGAGGAGCAGGAGGAGTAGAGGAAGGGGTAGAATTGTACATTCGGGGGTTTTGGAAGAAGAAACAGGACAGAGATGGCGGCCATTAGAGATGATTGCGCAAGGAAAGGCTAGGAAAATGCATTTGGTGAGGGAATTTGCTGGTTTTTTCACAGCTTTAACCTGGAAGTGTAAATTGGAGAAGAGAAAAACCACTTTTGAAGGCCATGGCTGGAAGCTTACAGCCTCGGTGGGTTTAAGAAAATTAGGAGTGTCAGTCGAGAGCACGATGGTGGAGACTGGGGGTTCTGTGGCAAAGTTGTACCATAATTTCACAATAAGCTGACCTGGACATCTCTCTCGGACGCTCATATTTCTCTGTTGGGAAAGTTTATGGTATGTTATTTATTTGTAATATTTAAATAGATAAACATAAAAATTTAATTATATGATTCATTAATTTAATTATATGATTTATTAAGTATTTAAATTATTTAAAAACTAGAATCATTAGAATTTTTTTCTTTCTTAAAACATAGAGTCACATTTTTTGAAGTATTAACCACTTAATTTAGAAGAAGACATAAAAAAGTACATCATTAATATTTTTAAGGAATAAGGCATAACTCTTGGAGAAACTAACCACTTAGTTCTTAATTTTCCTAGGTTCTTTTTGCATTCGAAGTTTGTAAATCTAATTATCATGCCTTGAGGTAGCTTTTAATTTCATCTTTGTTTTTTAAATATAATTGAATTAATTTATGTATTATTAAATTATTTTATTCCAAAAAATAATTCTTATTATTTATGATACATATGAATTGTTATTATGTTATACGTATTTAATATAGTTAATTTATATATACGGTTAAATTATCTTGCTTTAAAAAAATAATTCTTATTATTTGTAATATATATGACTTTTTTAAAGCCAAAGTTGCCATGTAAGTAGTTATCTATGGCATACTTTACTGTAGGGCTCTAATCATTTCTTATCTCAAGTGTGACATAGTAGGAGAACATACTATATTTTGATAAGGTACATGAAAGAATTTGTGAAAATTATGAGGGCATTGACATCATCGTAAAAAAGATACTGAGAGTCGACTACTATTGATCAAGCATAAAATATGATGCCAAGGATTTTGTCAAGAAATGATGCTTAATACTATGTCCAAAAGAAGATAATCAGATAAAAGCTTGGGTTGCTGAGTAGTTAGCTAATGATGACATATTTTGTAATGAAGCTCTTATAATTCCTTATCTTAATGTGCCATATTAGAAGAATAGATCTATATTTTAACAGAGGTATACGGAGGAACTTATGAAAGCCATAAGGTCATTAGCACCCTCATCAAAAAGATAACGAGAAGCAGCTACTATTGATCAAATGAAAAACATAACACCGAGAACTATATCCTAAAAATGACAAAGATGCCGAACCAACATTAATGTCCCACTTAAGCTTAAGTTGCATAGCTATATTCCTTATCTCCATAATGTACTTGCGCATTCTTATATTGTCATTGAACCTCGTAGAACACATTTTGGTTATCATAGTACTAACTAATGCTTTGTAAAAGTGTCAAATTATCTTTCTTTTGCTTCGAGATACTTTTTTTACTTTAGCATAGATAGGAATAAAATGAAAAGTACTTTTTTTTCTAATATGGAACTTAATAAACATCAAACTTAAGAAATTAACCACTCGCAGTGTGTATATGATTTTTTTTTCTCAATTTAGGTTCTTAATTCTATAAGAACCATTAGCTTATCCATAGGAAATATTAAATCAAGGTCTACACATCCCAATATAAGAAAAATTTTTCTCCTTAGTATAGTTATCACCATTCAAGTAAGTATATAAATGAATCAAAATAGAAAACATATAACAATTGAAGAGGAAAATATACCCATGTAACTTAATCCAAACAACTGAAAAATCAACACATCATAAAATTTCTTATAGGAATAGAATATGAAACATAAAAGGCTTTTTTTTTAACAATTACTTTACAATTGGAGTAGTATTTTAGTTTTCTAAATAAAAAATTTTTAGGTCGATGGACAGCTAAAATTTCCTTTTAAAGAAAAATAATTCACTATCCTAATATAACTAAACACAAAAATATAATAATTACTTTATGGGTTATATTACTATATTTTTATGTTTAATTTCAATTATTGATGTTTTTACTTTATATGACTACAATTAAATTGTCTTCCCTCACTTAACATAAATCAACTAAAGTTAAGTTAATATGACATCAAAATTAATTAAACTTATCCGACAATTATAAGTAAAGATTCCAAAAATACTATCTTTATATAAATAAATAGTAAGTTAATTATCTAAAATTATTGTGTATGTAAAAAAGAAGTGGACAACGAATTCTACTATAATGCAATGTAATTAATTAATCGTATAATGCATATATGTATGTATGTATGTATGTATGCATGCATGTATGTATGTATGTATGTATATGTATATTTAGATTTATACACACACAAAATACTTGTAAGCTATAGGAGCTCTGTAATATTAAAACTATTTGTAGCCAAAATTAAATATTTCAAAACGTTTAAATATGCATAATAATTAAATAAATATACAAATAATATATGAAATTCTAAGAAAATATGTACATAGATTCATAAATGAATTCCATCAACACATAATTTAACCAAAAAAAAAAAAAAGCTGCAGCTAAAGAAGACAAGATCAAAAGAAACAATGACCAACATGTAAAAACAAAACATATAATTATGCATCACATATGAAATTACTTTAAAAAAAATACTTTGGTTCAACTAAGAGCGATGAGTTTAAAAGAACTTACAAGACAAAAAGAAAACTCTTACTCTTAAGTCACTATATATTTTAAATGAGTCAATAAGGAGAATAAGGGATATCTTAGACATTTTAGAGGTAACTTTTTTATGGCTGAGCAAAAAGGTGGTTCTTTCTTTGTAGCTGGTAATGGCTTTGTGTAAACTCCCATTGGGGATGGATTTTTAAAAGTGAGTCGAGGAGGATAAATGGTTGTAGAGTGGCAGAGTGAGTGCCTTACTCTTAGTTGAGCTAACTAAGTGCGTGGTACATTTATTGATGTCAAGTCAACTTAGTATTCTTGATCTGACATGGTGAGGTTTAGTGATGTGTCTTTTTATATGGGTATCATATAGATAGATACTAAAAATAAGAACATCTCTTACCTTTTCCCCATGAAAATAAGCCCAAAAGCTAAGTTAGCTATTAATAAGATCAACTAATGACTTGTTTGTTATAGTTTTTGCTTGACTGATAGTTTTCAAAATTTTTGTCCAATTTGAGAGTTAGGAGCATGAGTACCAAGCTAAAATATTTTGATTAGGAAACTTAAGTGAATTTCTTGATTGTGATAACATTTGAGCCACATGGCATCGTAAAGGGACATAGTGATAAGGGGCTTGTGTGCATTGCGTTTTCTTGGCTTATGTGCGTTATGCTACCACATGTTGGGTCTTGCACCCATGCTGTACTCACTAGGGGTAGCCTTGGCTTTCTTTTCATGTTTGAGAATGACGCAACGCTATGCTTGTAGCGTGTTCATTGGGCACATGATCGAGGGATATAGTAATGAGGAACTCGTTTGCACTGCATAATGTTGGCTTGACTTGGGCCCATTATGCCACAGTAAGCTAGACCGTGGACCCATGCTGTGCTCTTTAAGAGCACCTGAGTTTACCTTTTATACAGGGAATAAGGTAACCCGACACTCTTGGTAAACTCACTAGGCACACGATCGAGGGATTTAGAGATGAGATACTCGACTTACGCTACGTGTTCGTGGCTTGCTTGCACAAGTTATGCTACTACACACTCGACCTTATGCCCATGTAGTGCTCGTTAGGGTAGCCTTGGCTTATCTCTCGTGTCTCTCTTGACATACTTGATGGGCACACGATCAAGGGACATAACAACGAGGGGCTTGCTTGTGTTATACTTTCCTGGTTTCTCTTGCGCGCTGTAGCACATCGAACCATGTGCCCATGTCATGCTCATAAGGACCAATCTTGGCTTGCCTCCCATGCTTAGGGATAAGGCAATATGGTGCTCGTGGCATGCTCACTGGATACACGATGGAGAGACATAGTGACGAAGGCTGGCTTATGCTATTTTTTCTTAGCGTAGCTTGCTCGTGCTGTGCTACTACATGTTGGGCCTTGCAACCATGCCATGCTTGTTGGGGGTAACTTTAACTTACCTTCTATACCCTAGATTAAGGTAATATGGTCCTTGTAGCATATTCTTTGGGCACATGATAAAGGAACATAAAGACAAGGGGCTCACTTGCGCTGCACTTTTTTAACTTGCGGGTATTGTTGCTGCATGTTAGGACTTGCATGCTATCCATTAAGGGTAGCCTTACCTTGTCTACCATGTACTTGGATGAGGCAATGTGACACTTATCACACGCTTGCTTGGCACACGATTGAGGGACATAGTAACGAAGGGCTCACTCGCCCTAAATGTTCTTTGCTTGGCTTACATGTGTTGTGCTATTGCACACTGGGTCATGCATTTATGTCATACTTATTTAGGGCAACCTTGATTTATCCTTCATGCTTAAGGATGAGAAACCATGATGTTCGTGACATGCTCTTTAGGACATAATTGAGGGACACAGTGATGAAGGCCTTACTTACATGCATTGTGTTATCGCATGTTGGATCTATACTTATGCCACACTCGCTCAGAGTAGCCTTGGTTTGTCTCCCATATCCTAGGATGAGGTAACATGATAATAATGGCATGCTCACTAAGCACGCAATTAAAGGACATGGTGATGAGGGACTCGCTTGCGCTGCATATTCTTGGTTTGATTTATGCATACTATGTTGTTGTATGTTAGGCCATGTGTAGATGTCATGCTCCCTGTGGACAGCCTTGACTTATTTTTTGCATCTGAGGATAAGGCAACATAGTGCTTGTGGATACTTGTTCGTTAAATCAAGGGAAACAACGATGGGAAGCTCACTTGCACTGCATATTCCTAGCTTAGCTTGTAAACGCTATGCTACTACAAGTTGAGCCTTATGCCTACATCATGTTTGATATGGGCAAATTTAGCTTACCTTTCATGAAATGAGGCAACATGATGCTTATGATATATGTTAGGCACATGATCAAGAGAAATAGTGGTGAGGAGCTCACTTACGCTGGAATTTCTTAACTTGACTTGCGTGCACTGTCCTCAGATATGCTAGGCTTTACATTTATGTCATGCTCGTTAGGGGTAACCTTAGCTTACCTACCATACTCATGGATGAGGCAACGCAATATGCTTGCTGGACACATGATCGAGGGACATAATGACAAGGCTCTTACTTGCATTATGCATTTTAAGTTTAGCTTACGAATGCAATGCTATACACGCTAGGCATTGTGCCTATGTCGTACTCGTTAGGGATAGTCTTACCTTGCTTCTCATGCTTAAAGATCAGGCAACGTAGTACCCATGGCATGCTTGCTGGGCACATGATAGAAGGTCATAACGACGAGAGGTTCGCTTACGTTGCACATTCTTGACTTGGCTTGTGCGCATTGTGCTACTGCACTTAGGCCTTGCACTCATGTTGTACTCATTTCGAATAGCTTGACTTACCTTTTATGCTTGAGAAAGAGGCAACATGATGCTTGTGGCGTGTTTGTTGGGTGCATGATCAAGGGATATAGCAATGAGGGACTCGCTTGCATCATATGTTTTTATTTTAACTTGCAAGCACTATGGTGTAGTATGCTTGACCTTGCATTTATATCATGCTCGATGAGGGCAGTCTTAGCTTGCATCTCGAGCTTAGAGATGAGGTAACTTGACATTCATGGCATGCTTGCTAGGCACACAATTAAGGGATGTAGTGACGAGGGGCTTCATTTGAATGGCGCATTATTGGCTTGGCTTACACACACTGTGTTGTTATACACTGGGCTTTGCGCCCATGGAGTGTTCCTTAGGGGTAACCTTAGCTTGCCTTTTATGCCTGAAGATGAGGTAACATGGCATTCATGGCACACTTACTAGGCACATGATCAAGGGATATAATGATGAGGAGTCGCTTATGTTGCATGTTTTTGACTTAGCTTGTGTGTTGTGCTGCTGCACATTGGTTTTTATGCCCATGTTATGCTCATTGAGGATAACTTTGGCATGTTTCTCATGCCTAAGGATGAGGCAACCCAATACTTATGAGCATGCTCGTTGAGCACATGATGGAGGGATATAATGATGAAGGGCTCATTTACCTCGCACATTTTTTGTTTAGCTTATACGAGTTATACTGTAACATGCTGGGACATGTGACATGCTTATTAGGCACATGATTAAAGGACATTACGATAAGGAGTTCACTTGCATAACACATTCTTGTCTTGGCTTGCCTATCCCTTGTTGCAGCACGCTTGGCCTTGCACCCATACGTTACTTGATAAGGACATCCTTAGCTTTCCTCCCATAACTAACCTTATGGCATCCTCGTTAGGCACACCATCAAGGGACATAATGATGAAGGGCTTCACTTATGCGCTCTGTGTTGCTTCTTGTGTGTATCTTGTGGCCTTTCAGGGTAGCCTTTACTTGCCTTCTATCCCCAAAAAATAGACAAGGCAATGCTTTTGGTATGCTTGCTAGGCATGTGATCAAGGGACATAGCCTAATCCATGCATCGTGCTCATTTATCTTGGAGAACCAGCCGTGTCACAGCCACACCCATGCCACGCATACACATTTGGTAATCAGTATTCCCTTAGGTCTCATCTTCTTTCTTTCCAATTTTAATCCTCCCAGTAGTAGCACCGCAGCCACACCCACGCGGCCACGCCATGCATACACATTCGATATTCCCTTATGCCTTATCATTTTTTTTTTCAATTTTAATCCTCCCAATAGTAGCATACACTATCTCATCTATTTAATCTTTCAATTTTTTAAATCCTAATTTGTAACAACCACATTTAAAATTAAAAATTAGATCATCTTGGTAGATTCTCTTTTTGTATTTAGGTAATTATCATAAATTTATTCTCTGTATTATCAATTCTTCTTTATGTATGTGGTATGTATGTAACTATAACATGCAAGACAAAACAATCCCAGTGTTGGAAACTATAGAATTGATTTTTTTAATTCGTTTTATTTTTGCTTCATATATTTTCTTTGACCCTTTTCCTGATGCAATGTAAAGTTGTAAATTATGTCTTTTTTCTAATAATTCATAATTATATTTTGAAAGGTAGTGGTATTAACTGTTACCACTGAAATGAATTTTTATGTGATGTGGTATTACTACTGAAATGTTTTAGAATCTTATCTAACTATTGGAAAGTATTATTACTAACTATTTTTAATTATTATTCATTTTGGGAGTTAAAAGATGTCAACTAAGAGTAATAATATAGATCCATAACCAGATTTAGTTCATTAATTATCTGCAAGTTCTAAATTGAAAAGGAAAGCTTTTAAGCCCACATCAGAAGTCTAGAAATATTTCACCAAATTTTTTGATGAAAAAGGTGAGCATAAAGTTAGATGTAATTATTGTGATAAGGAGTTTTATGCTGATCCTAAAAGAAATGAAACAATTGCATTGAAAGCTCATGTGGATACTTGTAAGAAGAGAATAAATGTTAATGTTGATTTTAGTCAAACTGAATTGGTTTTTGAATATGGGAGAGATGGATCTTTAGGTAGTTGGAAGTTTAATCAAGATATCATTAGAAATGGTATAGTTGAGATAATCATTATGGATAAATTGCCTTTCAAATTTGTGGATGGTAAAAGTTTTAGTGTTGCATGTCATTTGCGTATCCTAAGTTTTGTATGCCTTCACGATGGATTATAGCTAGAGATTATTATTAGCTTTATAATGATGAAAAAGTTAAACTGAAACAGTTATTGAGATCATCTAGTATAAGAGTATCTCTCGTCATAGACACATGACCTTCAATACAAAGAATTAATTATTTGTATCTTACGACTCATTTTCTTAATAAAGACTAAAAATCAAACAAAAAAATATTAAACTTTTATCATATTTCTAGTCATAGAGGTGAGGCCATCAAAAAAATCATTAAAATATGTTTGCTTGATTAGGGGATTGATTATTTTCACTATTACAGTTGATAATGTTAGTTCTAATGATGTTGCAATCTTATATTTAAAGAAAAGATTGAATAATTTAGGAACTTACATTCAAGAAGGAAAATATCTTCATTTAAGATGCATTGTGCACATTCTTAATCTTATTGTTATAGATGGATTGAAAGAAATGAATGAGTCAATTGTACGTATTAGAGAGATTGTTAAATATACGAAACAATCGTTCGTAAGGTTGGCCAAATTTAAAGAATGTGTTTTAGTTGAAAAAATTGAAAGTAAAAGTATGTTATGAGTGCCATCAACTTCTCCTTGTAGGGGCAGTCACGTGCTTTATTTGTTCTATTGTATAAGAAGCAACCCTTTATTCCTTATTCTTTCCTTTATTTTTCGAAAGGGATGAGCTGCGAGGCTTGCTAGATTCAGCATACTTTTTTTTTTCTTGCCTTCACCATTAGATTTTTTTGTATCTTTTCCAATGTTCCCTCGTTTTTCAGTTTTCTTATCTGAAGTGCCACCTGCATACTTGAAATCTATCAAGTTATTCATTTTTTAATTTTTGTAGTTAGTTTTTTAGTTTTTCGTATCTTCCTCTAACATGTTTTTGATGTCCAATATTAGAAACTAAATTCCTTTCCGAACTCAAACACTGAGCCCATCTATTTCAAGGGTTTCAATTGTTTTCTATCCATGAACGATTTATTGCATGGCAATAATTGCTCCTTTAATTCTTTTTTGAGTGCTCCCACCAATTGATGCTAAACCTCTCCACGAATATTACAATGGATCCTAACTAAGCATTTAGAAGCTTTTTAATTTAAAAAGAAAGTTACCTTGTCATACATGAAAGGAAATACTCAGCTTTTTAGAAGATTTACCATTAATATTCATGCAATTTAAGCTCTTTATAGTATAAAGATTTATTTGTTCATGTATTAATTTTAATTACTACAGAGAGTAATCTATGAGTCAAAGTGGGAGAATATTGGAAACAATTTTTTTTTTAAATTACTAATTAAATAAATAAATGTTTTTCATGACATGGCTCATGAAATATTTAAATTATTTAAAATTAAACTCTCTATATTTTCCACTCATGTATAATTATTTAATAATTTTATCTGTTTTCTAAGCCAATGAATTTATTTGTCTGGTTATGATGGTGAATTTCACTTTTATTTTATTATTTATAAAAATTACTTGCATGTGATTAATTTTTTTCTTCTAACAGAAAATATAACGGTGAAAAATTTTAATTATATATATATTTTTGTAAAAATCTGAGTATGGTAGGAAAACTTTGGCACGGTATATTCAGTTCAACACAAGGGGATTCCTCGGACCAATTTGTATGCTTATGTCAGGTTTCATTTCCATTCATTTAAGACTTTGAAGCTTTTATTTCTTTTAAAATATTATTTTAAATTTTAATTATTATTTTATTTTAGAATAAATAATTCAACTCTAAAAATCTTTAATCAAGAAGCATGAAATGGTGAGGAACATTGAATTAAAATTACTATAGTACAAGAATATAACACTAATTAAAATATTAAAAGAATCCCAGATGTACTAGATCTGAACACAGCCAGCTTACTTCTTTGTTCTTAGTGGTCATGTTGTTAGATTCCTAGTGATACAAATAGAATAAAGGGCCAATTGTTGCCATTGAGACTGAAATTTTCTAGTATGCATGATTTTCTCACATTCAGACACAGGGTTTCCTAACCAACCCCTTGTAACCACAAGAAATTTGGTTGACATTGATGCATTAATGCTCTTATTTCAAATGAGGAAGCAAATGACGTTGAAAGACTGAAGAACAAGAAATCAATACCTTATTATCTATTACATGTGGCAACCATAAAGTATACCTCCCGTGGCAAAAGGGAGAGAAGCGAAGCACAACCACCATATTCACCCCCAAACAATTGTTCTACTCTTTGGCCAGTAACGCTTACAGTGGTTGTGATGTTATGATCTGCTGCTTGGCAGCCTCCACTGGCATCTGCTTTGCAGCATCGGCCAGGGCGCCTACTGCTGCAGCTGGGCTCATCGTTTGGTACTGGGAAGGCAGTGGAGGATCTTGGTGTTGGGTGAAGTATACTGGGTCATGCGTAGCGTTGGTATATTCGTAGCCGTAATTGGCAGTAGCAGCAGGAGGAGCTGCTGCGATGGACTGAGATTGGTGATGCATTTGAGAGAAGCCCATGTACTGCGGTTGAAATTGATTGGAAGGGACTTGAACCATTTGAGGAGCTGAGGCCAGAGTTGTCCTGTAAACGCTTGCAGCCATTTCCGGTTTAGCAGTGGCGATGGTCTTAGTAGGGTAAATGGGTGGAGTGCCATCTTTGTGAGTCGCAGAAGCAGCGATTATGGTGGGATTTGGAGTTGTTGTCGGCTGGCTTGAGGGCACAACAGCGGCGTCATTGTTGGACTGCATTGACATGTACGTTTGAGGCTGCGTGACAGGCATTACGTATACTGGGTAATGCTGGTTGGTCGGCTGATGAAGTTGCTGCTGCGATGGAGGTGCATATACTGGGTAGTAAGATGTCATTGGCACCGGAGCTGAGGCCGGGTGAGGGATGTAGTGCATGCTGGCATGTACAAATTGCTGCTGGGGCTGTTGTTGTTGCTGCTGCTGCACTGTTGCCTGCTGTTGATCATACTGTGGAGGCAACATGTACCCAGAATCTTGAATTTGCTGAACTTGGATCTGAGAGTTTGTGTTGGGGCTGTTACTAGCCCTGTTTTCTCTGGATGCAACATGAACATGGTCTTGATAGTAAGTCGGCTTCGAGAAAGAATTTGCAGATGCAATACTACTGTCACTGCAGAATGACATCAACCCACCCAGAAAACCATTATTCAAAAAGCATATCATAACAATAAAATCTGTAATGCTGAACCAATTGAATGATTCATGTTCATCTCTTAGTTTCATTCGATCTTGTGGATCTTTCACACAGATCATAACAATAATATGGGTCAGATTTTGAGATATCAAAATATTGAGATCTGGGAAAGCTATACTGGAAAGTACCTTGCAACTGAATCAGGGGAAGGCAAATTATAAGAGGCACAAGCAGCTTTGGGCTGCACTGGCTGCAATGGCAGTGGAGGTCTCCGGAAGCCAACAGGCACTCCCTGATCTGATCTCTCATCATCCGACAACACCCGATTCACATTTTCTCTACCACCAGCGCCGGTTTGATTGATCATTGCCACAGGCACTGCATCAGCAATAGCTATAGGCATTGGAGGCGGCACAGCGTGCATAAGGCCGACACCATCATCTTGCTTCTGTGCATTGGCACCGAAAGTGACCAGTGCGAACTGCTCCTCTATCCCCATCTTCTGCTCCTCAACGCTTACGCGAATAGGCGGCAAGTTGGACATGGAAGGCGATGAAGAAGACGACCCATACGAGGAAGAGTTCTCCAACATAGGCGAGTCAGGCGTTGAGTACTGCACCTCATGAGCTACATTCCTGAACATCTGCTTTTTCTCTTCTTCCGCTCCTTCTACTTGTGCCTCCAAGTCAGAATCATCAAGGTTCACTAAGCAATTGGTTGCAGCAGTATCAGAGAGTCCTCTAGGAAGCAAACCAGAACCGTTGAGCGCATCAACGAACCACGTCTCGGACTTGGCATCGTCGAGAAGCGATCCCATGGTGGCAGCGGTTTCCAGCTTGTTAGCAAAGAGAAACACGCGAATGCGAGAGGAGCTCAAAGAGGAAGCTGAAGTTGCTGTTATGCGGTCATATTCTTCGACCATGTTATCAAGATCCTCATCGGTCGTGATGGATACAAGCGAGTCCAGATCCTCGTTTGGGAGCTGGTACTTCAAGGTGAATGGACGCCCATTGAGGAGCGTGCGGGAGAGCCGGGAGCAAAGGGACGAAAGAGAAGAGTTCCGATCAACGACAACGAGCCGCGTCTCGCCCCCAATATAGGTCAGAGCCTTGTCATGCGGGCGAGGCATAATGTGGCCTCCGTAGCTGCACATGAGGCGGAGCTTGGCACCGGGGACAGGTGGGAGCGGATCATCGTAAGTCTCTACAGGACGGGTGCGGGGGGAGGACTCCATGGAATCAGGGTAGCTTACTGGATAGTGGTGGCCATGGTAGGGGCAGCAGCAGTGGTGGTGGTTGCCGTAGTGGGGTTAACATTAGCAATTAGTGGTGGTGGATCCATTGGAAGCCGCCGTGGGATTTGTTCTCGTGAGGTGGTTTCTTTTATAACATCTCAGTTGTTTTGTCCTCCCTCTACTGCACTTCAAGTGGCTTAATAGCAGCAGCTCGTGGGTGGGCGTGGTAGCTCCTCTAATCAATGTGCATGAATCTGCTTTAATCACAGCCCATATTACTTCATCCCGCAAAAAAAAAAAGGTTTATTTATAAAGTTTGGATCTTTTCTTCACTTATCTGATCGAAGATAATTTTATTTCGCATGAAATAAAAAAGAAAATAAAAAAGAAAGTTAGAATGGCGGTGGTAAAGTATTTGTAGTACACAAGAGATTAAAAATAATAATAAATAAGGTTAAATGACAGCTAATGCGTGTAGGGGAAAGAAAGAGTAAAATGACAGACAGGAGAGGCTAAAAGAGTGTGCATGATGTAGCCTTATGGGGACGCAAGGTGAACTGGACTTTTGTTGGAGCTGGAATCCTAACTGTAGCATGCACACCCATGGGTACTCCTGCGTCATCGCCACGCTAACTTTTCTGCTTTAATTAAATTATTAACGTACACTAACTCAAATCTTAATTTAACCCGAACATCAAATCCCCCCTTTTGTCCTACGAGGTGCTTCACAAACTCCGAACCCTAGAGATCAACTACAGCTCGTTCCGCACACCTCGGGCCTAATTTTTCTTTAGTAAATTAACGAACCCATAAAATTCTAAGTCATGTCACCCCATTTTTCTTTTACACTTTTAGCACATAAGAAGTATGTGTGAAAGCCATAAACCATAGGGTTTATACGTAAAATGTAAGTCATTTAATTAACAATTATATTTATTAATAATTAATTATTTTTATAGTAAGATACAAATGTATGGTGATTTGGGTGTTTGTATTCTCCTATGGTTTTGTGCTTAATTGCTTGGTTTTGGTTAAACTATTGAGGTTTTTCTCTTGCTCCGAGTAATTGTAGCTCGGAGTCACATGGTTGGTTCATTATATATTAATGAACCGTCATGTTCAGTAACTATATTATAAGATGAGCAAATCTACAGGAGAGAATGTTATTATCTATTCCCAAGTTTATTAAGGAGAACTTGTAAAAGTTAAAATCAGATACCTAAGCTGAGATATTTTTAATTCACTTAAAAAGGGTGCAGCTCAACTTAGCAATCTTATAAATAATCTATTTCTTTTTATTTGTTGTCCAGGGAAGATGATTACTCTGTTGAGCTAATTATAGCTGAGGTTTAAAATTTACCTTAACACATTTATAATTAGTTAATATAAAAATTAATTTATTTTTACATGGAATTTATATTTTTTAACAATGGGTAAAATAAAATTTAAAATTTGAGATATCCATTTAATTTCCATAATTTTATCCTTTATTTTTGTTGAATACTGTCCCCTGCAAACCCTAATTTTCCTTTTTACGGCAATAGGGTTCTTCTCTCTCAGGCTTAATAATCCCCATTGCTGTTACTCGACCAGCTTTTTCTCCTGAAAGGTATGATTGTCTAATTAGCAAAATTCAATTACAGGTTTGGTAATTAGGGATGATTTCCTTGATGATTTGATATTTCCCGTGACAATCCTTCTCGCATATGGTAAAACTAATTTGTTAATTTCAGATTGATCTCAATTAATTTTCTTGGTACTTGTTAATGATTGGAATAATTAATTCTTCCCCATTGTAAGTGAAGTTGGAGGGTATGCCAGAAATCATGCTGGGATCCCACACAATAAAATCACATGGAGTCAATCTGGCAAAAGGGCACTTGCATGACTGGGTGATTCTTCTACTTCTTGTTGGGATAGACATCGGTCTGAACCTTATAGAACCATTTCATCGGTTTCTTGCAGAAGACATGATGACAGATTTTACATACCCATTTCACAAAGATACCATCCCTTTCTGGGCCGTTCCTGTATGCACCAAATTACCATCCCATTCTGACTTATATATCTTCAATGAATTATCCTTACAAGTTTTTCTTAACAGATTTTTGCGGTACTGTTTCCCATCCTCATCTTCTGCATTTACTATTACTACAGGCAGGATGTTTTCGATTTGCACCACGCCATACTTGGTATTTCTGCTGTTAATTTCTTTAATAATTTTGATAAAGTTATCAAGTTCTTCCGCGTTTAAGCTCTTTTACTTGATCAAATGATTCCATGAAATGCAAGCCTAGGCCTTTTGTTTTCGGTGCTTATAACTGGAGTTATCACGGACTCAATCAAAGACGCAGTTGGGCGACCACGACCAAACTTCTTCTGGAGATGCTTCCCTGACGGAAAACCGGTGCGTCCTCCTCTCATATCCTTGCGCTTCTATATGTCTTACTGCGTAAACATCGAGATAGTTTTATCTCTTCCTGTTATTATTTCAGCTACTGAAGCTCATTGAAACATCTAAATGCAGGTGTTCAATCCTATTTCCAAGGATGTTATTTGTCATGGAAATCCGAAGATTATAAAGGAAGGATACAAAAGTTTTCCAAGTGGCCATACCTCATGTAAGTGTCACAGGTTAAAAACGAGGAGTAACCAGGTTGCTTATGCATCGTAGCATCTAACAAGAACTGTACAAAAGCCAGATCGGAAATGTTATATAATTTTCATAAAATTAATTGCATTCATATGACTTTGGTCTTGATTCCAGTTTTATTGGTTGTCTAGACTTATTATAATTAACATTTATGGTTACCCATATGCAGGGTCCTTTGCAGGGCTCACTTACCTTGCATGGTACTTATCAGGGAAAGTAAGAGTATTTGATCGTAAAGGCCATATTGCTAAAATCTGTATTGTGTTTCTTCTAATACTTGCTGCTGCTATGGTCGGTGTTTCTCGTGTTGATGACTACTGGCACCACTGGACCGATGTATTTTCTGGAGCTCTTATAGGTTAATTTGTACACCTATTTCCTATTCTATTATAATGATCTGAAGTAACATGAAATATAAACATTGATGCTAATCAATCTGATCACTGCATTCTTTTGGCTGCAGGTTCCACAGTAGCAGCGTTTTGTTATTTGCACTTTTTCCCTTACCCATATGCCACTGATGGTATATTATTTTCCCCTTATTTTATCACGGCCTAGGCCAACTTAATTAGAGCAGATACATGTACACATGTTCCTTGCCAGCCGTGTTTTCTATAAGAACACGAAAATTGATCAGCCAGGTCTGACTAGATAGGCTGCAATTATCTTCAATATTCTCCTTCTGTATTTATATGTATGCCTCATTTTGCCATGTAGGTTGGGCACCGTATGCGTATTTTCAGATGTTAGCAGAGAAGACCACCCGTTCGGCCTCAGTATCAAGAAGTCATCCTGTTAGCGAGCATCAATCAGACATTGAAGTAGGATATCGTAGTAATAGCATACGCAGTACAGGTTCAGATCACTAGGCTAGTCACTCCATTTTGGGGCTGATGGATGTAGGGTTAAGGAGATGGAACATTAGAAAGGATCAATAAATGTATGTTGAACATGCATATAATTCTCTTGTAAATACCCAATACGAAAGATTTTTAATTTCGGGGTCTGAAACTTATACTTGTTGATTTCACAGTCAACCTTGGAGGAAAATTGTGAATTCTGCAGGTTCTAGTAATTAAATATAAACGTTGCAGGTGTGATTGTTGAGAACTTGGCAAACTTAATTCAGGAGGATCTAGATACAGCTGTTTATCAATCAACATTGGCTGGGTGCTTTCCCAGGTTGCCAACTATTCACATTACAGCTACAATTGTATTGAAAATTTTTTATAATTACATAATGTATTCTTCAGTGCATTGCATGCACGTTAATTTAGCTCAAATTCTGATGGACCTCACTGAATATTAGCTAGCTATTTATGGAGGCAGCCTAAGTTATTCCTGCTAACCTTAGTTAATGAAGAAAGCTCACACATTAAAAAATAAATAAAAATAAAAAATTAATTACAAATATGTATTTTACTTATTATTTTAAATTGAGATATAAAAAATTTATATTATTTATAATTTTTATTTTATTTATTTTGAAAATATTTTAAAAAGATATTAAATTAATTGCACAAGCAAAAGTCATAAGTTTCAAATAAATTTTAAAAAATTTGATATTCATAAGAAAAATATAAGAATTCTTTATGTAATTAATTCAAAATAAAAATAAAAATATATTTTTTGATTATTTAATTTTGAAAGTGTAAAATTTTAATCCATAATGATTGTTTTCCAAAGAAAAAATTTATGTAATTAAAAAAAATAAAAATAGTATTCATTTTTAAATAATGTTGATAGTAGTTAAAAAAAAACAGAAAATGAAGTTAAAAATTTGACGTCAATACTATTTCTAATTGTTCTAATATATTTTCAAAATATATACATACATTTTCATCATTAACGTTGAACCCTAAAAAATTTTATCTTTTTTTTTATTGTGTATTCGTTATGATGTTAAATTTTCATTGATGATAATTGTTTTTAAAAGAAACAATTTTTATATTATCAAAATTAGATAAAAATTAGTGTATATAATGTTGAGAGTCATCAAAATAAATGTGAAAATAATGTTAAAACTAGACACAAAAATTGTTTAAATATTTTTTAATACTGAACTTTAAAAAAAATATATTTTTTAATTATTCATTTTTGATGATGTTAATTTTATTGAGTGAAAATCTTTTAATTTTTTAAAAAAGATTATGCCATTTAAAATAAATAAATAAAGTAGTTTAAATTTTTTATGAAAAAAATAAAATTAATTAGAGATAACGAATTACAAATCAATTATAATGAAATGTTTAGACAAGACTTTGTAAAGCTTAGGAGTACATTCTTTTTCTAAGTTAATTAAGGGAAAGACTTTTACTTCCTTTTTCTGTTCTCTCATAATTATATTGGCAATGACTTACATGTCGGCCATGCACTCCACTCAGGTGACTGCAGGTACATTTCATTACTAGAATTGCATACTTATTTCCTCATGAGTATTAGGGACATTATGTTCTGAGCTCTGAAAGGTGTGAACCAAAATATGTCCTCTTCAAACAAGAACATGTTATGCTGTGTAAATTGTCTTAAATCTTACTGTTGTCAAAGCAGTGGTTATTTTTGCTTGTAATTTTGTGGAATCCAATTCTGACCTGTACCCTTTGTTTATGTCATCTTTTCACTAATTCTGGTTTTATTCTAAACTAATTATAACAATCTCTTATTCAACTCATTGGGTGTGTGTGTGTGTGTGTTGTTAATTGATTTAAATCTGGGTTTTGCTGATCCAAAGCTGAGAACCACACTCCCTAAAGCAAGGGAATCAATGCTCTTTTCTCTCAGCATCATCAGTTGCTATGTATCCTATAGTGGTTTGTGTTTATGATTTTGTATGTGTAATTTTGTTAAAAGATTGATCAGCAAGACACTTATGGCATGTTTGGTTTATGGAATAGAATCGAGAAGGAATAGAAAAGGTATTCTTTGAGAATAGAAAAGATAAAGAATAAAAAAAAATAAGCATTATTATGTTTGGTTTATTGGAATTGAATAGAGTATGAATTCGTTTTCATAGGTTTGGTTTATCAAAGAATAAGCTAGGAAAGTAATTGAAGCAAGTTTAAAAAACTAGTATACCCTTCAACTAAATTAATTATAAATTAATTAATTTTTATTAAAATAATATTAACTAAATAATATATTAATAATTATTTTTATTTTTAAATATTAATATTATAAAATTAAAATTAAAAATAAAATTAAAAATAAAAACAAAATTAAAATTAAAATTAATTAATATTTTAATAAAAGCAATATTTTTTTCTTTTTTGAAAAATATTTTAAAATAGAAAAGATGTTATTATTATAAAAATAATATTAACTAAATGGTATGTTAATAATTATTTTTTATTTTTAAATATTAATATTATAAAATTAATATTAATAGTAATTAATATTTTGATAATAATAATATTTTTTATTTTTTAGTAAATTATTTTAAAAAAATAAAGTTATTATATATATATATATATATATAGTAATTTAAAAATTTTATCAAGGATATGTTGGGAATAAAAAAATATAACAATTCTTTATTTTTATGGAATAGCAATTCCGAGGGTTCACTTCGGAATAGCTATTCCGGGTTTTCAAGGAATAGAAATTCTTTAAGGAATTACAATTCTGTGATAAAAATGAACCAAACATTGAAAAAGCAATTTCATACGGAATAAAATAGGAAAAGAATTAGTATTCCTACCAACCAAACATGCTCTTAGAGTTAGTGATAGAGTATCCATTTATTTAAAAAATTTCGAGCTCAAAGTAGATTAAAAACTATATATTTGAATGTATTTTGAATTTGTTTTAAAAATTAATTTTTATATTTAAATTCATCTCACATTAATTTAGATTATTTATATGATATTACTCTAATGCATTCTAATTCATTTTTTTATATTTATATATAATATTAATGTGCTATTTCATTAATCAAATTTAATAATAAAACAACAAAATTAAATAATTTTTTACTAATAAAATAACATAACAAAACTTTAAAATCATATAATTTTTTATTAATAAAAAAATAACTTACTAGTAATTTAACTAATCAAATCTAAATTAAATGTTCAACATACTAACACAACTTAGCAATAGGTTTTTGAAAAAGACATTTAAATCAATATACTTTTTATTGCACATAAATAACTAAAACATATCTGCAATAGAATAAAAACATGGAAAAAGAAAAAAATGACTATAATATAAATATTTGATAAAATTTAGTTTAAAATAATTAAAACATTAAATCAAAATTATTAATACTTTCAACACTTCCATAACAAATTTTATGGACACATTAATTCTCATAAAATATACTCTTTCACAAGTAATAAATATAGATTAAGATGCTGCAGTAGAGACTAGCATCATTAAAAAATCTCTAATCACCAGTTGCAGTGCTGAGTATTTTATCCTACTTGCTTTCTAAGAGTTAATAATGTCAAATTCTTACTCTAAGGTAAAAATAGCTCATTAAGATAATAATTTAACTTGCTCGTCACATAAATATTATTAGAAAAAAAACTAAGAAATGTAACTAAGTTATGCAAATCATTATTTTAAGAGACTTGTCCTCGTAACAATAAAATTAAAGGAAATAGATACTCATTAACTAACTAACACAAACTTAGTTTGAATAGATCTAACTTTCTTAGATGCATCATCACCATATATCACAAGAAAATAATATTTTATCACTCTTAATTTGTATCTAAGATTCAAAATAACAGTTATAGCCAAAACCATATGCACAATACTTCAATATTTCTCGAACTTAACAAATATTTTTTAAGACATGCCTATGATAATCTCATCATCATAACTTATGCAATATATAAAAGATTTTCCTCGTTCATAAATGAAAATGAAAAAATAATTTGTAATCTGATACTTTTTTCTTGAAAATAATTCAATAGCAATAAAAAGAAGGTTTTAACTTTTCAAGGACTTTTAAATTAAGCCATGTCCCAATCATCTTAGAAAAGTACATTAGAGTAATGTTTTTCTCTAAGTTTCAACCTAAGAAAAAACATCCTTATACACAATTGATAACTGAAGCACGTGGAGCCCAATAAATTTACAATCCAAAGATAACTTTTTAACACATAAAACTTTTAATTGTTTAGTCATTTTTTCAAACTTTTTCATTCTTTAATGAGTTAAATGGATCAAAATACTACACTATCTTTAATTTCAAAAGTGCATCATCAATAATAGTTAACCGATCTTTTACAACAAAATTTAAAAGATGCACACAACATCGCATATACAAAATCTTTCCATCACATAAAAGATCACTAAATAATCTTTTCTTGAGTGTTGAACTCATACTATCATTTGAAAAACATTGATGTATCATAATATTAGAAATCTCATCCTCATGTTTCACTTTGCTAAGTTATCAATCAAATGCTCTTTCGTATGAGGAGCTGGTGCGTAGATGAACCTGTATATCGTCAAATATGATACAATAATTTAATGAAAATTTAGGAGTAAAAAAATGTGCAATCATATCACATATGAAACAATAAAAATTTAATATACCTCAAAATATGATTTTATAATACCTAAAACTCATCGATGTAGTGCAATGTGATGGATAAGTAGCTTTTCTTTTGATTTAATATCCACATACCAGCAGTTGTAACTACCAAATCTTATGGTTCTCTAATTCGTTGTATAACTTCACAAATTCTATATCATAATTATTCTTAATGCCCTTCTTGATAGTGTTGTGATAAATCATCTTAAAGAGAAGTTGAGACTAACAATGAACCTCATAAATTATAAATAATATATTATTGAGAGAGGATATTCATGCAAGATGCACATGCTTTTCTTGATTGTTCTTGCTGAAAAGTGAAGTTCTCAAAGTGAACATTCTCATCATTCTTTCTATCAATTAAGATTTTCTTTTGCTTATAGCATTTTGATTATGTGTTGCTTTTTTTTTCCCCTTCTATATTTGTCCAAATGGTTGTGCAAGGATTTGATTCCACTTTTGTTGGCTTTAAGTTTCGATTCATAGAAACAATAAATAGCCCAATCAATTCTATTCGTACTAGTTTTATAAAAAAAAAATGTTCTCAAATAGAATATGTTAACTTTCTTTTTCTCATACTTTGATTATTTTTTTTTTATTTTTTCAAAAGTGTGGTAATAGGTTCAAAAATATGGAGAGGTTGGTTAGGTTAAATACTAGGTTTAATTGGTCCGTCAAGTTTACTTTTGGATGGTTGACTACTATCTACAACCATTAATACATTCATTGGTATCCAGAGTTGACATTTTTGAATCAAAACATAATTAAAACTCAACAAATTAATAAATCAACCACTTAATCGGTTAACTAAACTAATCATGTTAAACTAATCATGCTTTAAACAAACATAATGAAAAATCTAAATAGTATTTAAACTCCTAAGTTCATGTATAAAACCCATATTTATACAATTCAAGATGAGAGATGAATTACATGAAAAAAAAAAAATATAACTACTTAAGTGGTAATAACATAATTTCTCTAATATCATTACTAAGGATGCATAAATTTTTCCCACCTCACATGACTATACTATGGCTATCCACATTAAAAAAATCAAAACACGCTTAGAAAAGAATGAAACACAATAGTATACATTGAGTAATAAAACAAATCAAAAGAAACTTAAAATGTTCTTCGTGAAATTATCCAGGATTGTTTCCATAAAGTGCACAAAAAATATCTAGATTGTAGGTTGAACGCAATGTTAAAACAACATTTAAACTCAGACATCACATACACATTCAGTGTAACACACAGATACATTATCCAGGGTAACAAGATAATCTGATACCATCAATATGCTACATACTTTGCAATGACACAAATAATGAGAGCAAAATATTAAACTCAATGCATTCTATCAAAACATAGCATCGCCTCCCGTACTTAGACTAAATTTTAATAGAGTTCTTTTTTATATTGTTGGTTGTCGAGACCAACAAATTAAATTTCTAAGTTCTTACTCAAAAGGTTAAACTTATAGTATAAATGAGCAAAGTTGTTTCCACGGAGATTGATTAGATTTATTTTTTGTAAAATAAAATAAAAAAAAAGAGTTTAGAAAATTAAAAGTAGATAAAATAAAAATAATAAAAAAATCAATGTAATATAATATCCAATCAAATGAATACTTTTAGGTTTGATTTAGGAATTGATCATTGATATAAAGATAAAAATCTTTCAATCTTTACTAAATTGGTTATGGTTATTGGTACCATCTAACAACCTGTTTCTCTTTACTTTTTTGATAACCAAGATAGGATCTCTGATTATTTCCTTTCTCAAAAAATAACTCTAGATACAATTTTATGATTTAATTTACTAACAGCATTAAGAATTAGAGAAACTACCATTTCTAGCCAATAAACACACTTGTAGATTTATTTAAACGAGGCTATATATCTTCATAACATAAATTGAAAACCTCTTTTGCAATCAACTATGTTATTTACTACTTATATTAAAACACTTAAACAATTACGGATTTAAAGTTTTAATTAGTAATTTATTATTTTGATGATTAAACAAAGGGTCCTTTTTGTTACAATCAACTAAAATAATATTTTCAACAAGCATAGAAGATAAATAAACAATGAAAAAATAAAAAAATAATTAAAATAAGTTAGATCTAACAATTCTTGAAGAACCAAACCCTTGATTATCCTTTGACTGAAAGAGATGTTTAGCAATCCATGAAAAGAAAAAGACTTAAGAAAAGAGGAAGGTAAAAAATAAACTCTCGATGTTCCATTGAAGGAATTACCTCCCATTTATATAATAATCCCTAAACATAATAACCTATTTTAACTAGAACTCTTAAAGATAAATTAAGATAAAGATAAAATTTTACAAATACTTTTTAAATAAAAGATAAAGTCTTGGTTCGATGAAATTTCAATGCAATTAGGTGTGCTAACACGTTATCCAAAGACATCTTCTAGTTCATTCACATATCTTGGAATCCAACTTTTCATCTTCAAATAATGAATTTGAGTCCATCTTAGTTGAGTTCTTTAATCCACCCTATTAAAAATAAAACATAGTCAAAATCCATGATTTAATCATTTATGACCAACAAAAACATGAGAAAATATAATAATATATATGATTATTATGCATCTTATCATATATGTACATTTTTCCACAAAATAAAATTTTCTTTCTAATTAAGGCATTTGTTAGTCTAACAAGTTAACACAAACTCTTTAAAATTTCAAACAAATCCTACTAGTTTCTTTTCAAACTATATCAAATAAGTATTTGCACAGCATTTGTAATATGATGAATGCTCATGTGAAACCAAGTTTCTTTTTTGTTTGAAAGAGTTACACTAAATTTTTTCAACCTATAATATATTATAACATACAATTAAACAATACAATTTGTATAATTTAGTTTATGAAGAAAACATGATATTTTTAGTTTTATATTAAAATAAAGAAGAAAAGGACGAAGACAATATTCATCTAATTTAAGAAATCACTAATAATGTATGCTAACTTACTCAAGAAACAAAAAACACAATCATTTAAAAACTATAATGCTTATAATCTTAACATAATAAGAATATTACCATCCAAGTAAACAATAGGTCAGCAACCATGATTCAACAATAAGAGTAATCACATAGTTTCTTTAAAAATAGCTTAAAATAACAAGAACTTTAGGTACATTTTAGGCTCTCAGATATCTTTTTTAATGGCTTTAGCTACATCCACAAGATAAGTAAAGTACACACTAAGGGGAAACTTATAATTGCTACTCATAAAATGTCTTTTAAAAAAGATAAAACTTATAATTACGATAATAAATATGATAATAACAGGTTGAAGAAGAAATGAAAAAAATTACACTTAAGCAAACGCCAAGCTAATGATGGGCATAAATCTCTCTTTTAAGAAGAGAATCTTAAAAATGATATTTATAATCATGTAATAAACTTAGCGAAAATTAAGATCTATTGTAAATTGACAAGTACATTAACCGTAAAGTAGTGGAGCCACCAAATCTTTTGTTAATATTGTTTAATAATTTAAAACCAATTTTAATTGCTTTTATCTGAAACCCTTACTTGCATTATTTTTATGGATATGACTTTAAATAACATTTAATGACATAAATGTACATATGTCAAGACAAGAAAAGAGGCTTACAAAAAAGATGTAACTGACATCATGGTCAAGAGAAAAAAAGACTCAGAAAGAAAAGAAGAAAGAGTAAGCTTGGTTGTTTGAGTTTGACAAATATGTAAGAGATGTTTAAGTGAAATCTTAGTACCAAAACGATGTTGGTTTTGTTTAATTAGATAGGTATTACATATCAAGTTCGAGTACCTTGTACATATGTTTTGTTAAATAAACAGGTTCAGGTAGCAAGTACGTTAAGACTTTGGGTATTAAACCTAATGATGGAATGCACAATAATCATATATATTGTTATATTCTCTCATATTTTTAATGGTTATAAATGATTAAATCTTGTATTTTGACTATGTTTTATATTTGGTAGGGTTGACTAAGGAACTCAACCAAGGTGGACTCAATTCATTATTTGAAGATGAAAAGTTAGATTCTAAGAGACATGGATGAACTAAAAGATGTCATTGGATAAGGTGTTGGTACACTTAATTGCTTTGAAATTTCACCGAACTAAGACTTTATCTTGTACTTAAAATTTTATCTTTATCTTAATTTATCTTTAAGAGTTTTAATTAAAATAGTTTATTATGGTTAGGGATTATTATATAAAGGGGAGGTAGTTTCTTTAAAAGAATATCCAGAGTTTATTTTTCACTTTCCTCTTTTCTTAGGTTTTTTTCTGTTCATAGATTGCTAAACATCTCTTTCACTCAAAGGATAATTTCAAGTTTGATTTAGGAATTAATCATTGAGGCAAAGATAAAAATCTTTTAATCTTTACTGAATTAGTTATGATTATTGGTACGACCTAACAACCTGTTTCTCTTTATTTCTTTGATAATCAGGATATAATTTCTAATTATTTTTCTTGTTAATAAATAATGCTAGATACGATCTTAGGATTTAATTTACCAACAACATTAAGAATCAGAGAAACTACTAATTCTAGTCAATAAACACATGTATAGGTTTATTTAAACTAGACTATACATCTTGATAACATAAAGTGAAAATCTTTTTTGCAATCAACTATATTATTTACTACTTATATTAAAATACTTAAACAATTGGAAATTTAAAGTTCTAATTAGTAATCTATTATTTTGATGATTAAGCAAAGGGTATTTTTTGTTATAATCAACCAAAATAATATTTTCAACAAGCACATAAGATAAATAAATAATGAAGAAATAAAAGAACAAATAAAATCACTAAGATCTCATAATTCTTGAAGAACCAAACCCTTGATTATCCTTTCTCATCTCCCTAGCAATGAATGAAGTTTCTATGATGCTTAATATATTCAAGGAGTTTTCTACTTCTCTTATTCTTTTATCATTTTTGAGTATCTATTTTTAATATATTGGGGACGATATATGATTTAGGTATGGGGGAGAGTCTTAATATGCTATTTGTTTTTATGTTTTTATTTTTGCCATTTTTTAAAATATAAAAAAATTAGGAAAATATTACTCCAAAAGATATTTAATTTGTGTTTGTGATTTCTCCGTTTTAAGTTTTAGATCATCCCAATGGTTATCCTAAAAAAAAAAAAAAGTTTTGCGTGTGCGAAATTGATTTTGAATTCTCATAAATAACATACATGATTAGTAATCACCTTAATGATTTTATTGAACTTAAAAAGCATAAGATCTAACACCCTCTCCTTCGATTTACTCATTCACTCAAAGTGTTTTGGAGGGAATATTTCAATAAGCTTTCAAGTCAACACATGGAAAACTTTTACCATAAACTTGCTTATATATCGTGTCTCTTTTACTAATCAATGAACTAAAATGCAAAAATTTAAAGGTTTTAGAATGGCTTATAACGGGCCTTAGGTAAGATATGATAAAAAGGTTTTGAGTTAACGGAATTGAAGGAATCATACAAAATTTTTTTGCACAAAACTTTATTAAGTAATATTAAAAGATTGCTTCAATCACATCGCACACATCCAAGTAATGAGAATTTATACCATTTTTTCTCAATTCTTTTCAGATTCTTTTTTTTGTTATTTTTTCTAGATTTATTTTTTCTTTTTTTTTTCTTTCTCTCATTCCTTCTCATATTTTTTTTCTTTTTTTTTTAAATGTAACTTGGGTCATTGATTCATAATATTTCGCAGTATTTCCTAAGATAAGTGAAAGCTTCATGGGAAGCTCATATAATCCTTTAATTTAGGGTTTAAAAGAAAAAAAAAATCAACAAAATGATTTGTTATGGCTTGTATCATCATTAAGTTCCAAAGAAAAGGCTAAGGCTCAAAGTTGGCTACATGAACATTGTAGGCTTTTTTAAAAAACGCTAAAGATGTCAAAAAAAATGGTTTAACCTAAATACTCTTATTGATTCAATACATATAATCTTTCAAAAGAATGATTTGGCATATATAACAAAGTAAGTTTTAGAAAAATCAACTATATATGACACACACAAAGAAGAAAATTGAGCATAATGTAATATATGCTCATTAGCCCAAAACCCACCAAAATGGGTTGTAGATTTCATACAATTTTCAATTCAATATATCATCTAAATCAACCAATTATAGCACAGAAAATAGGATTCAAAAAGTACAATGACTAGAAGAGATGTTTAGCAATCCATGAAAAGAAAAAGAACTAAGAAAAGATGAACATGAAAAATAAACTCTGGATGTTCTTTTGAAAGAACTACCTCCCATTTATATAATAATTCTTAAACATAATAAACTACTTAATTAAGACTCTTAAAGATAAATTAAGATAAAAATAAAATTTTAAATAAAAGATAAAGTCTTGGTTCGGTGAAATTCCAATGCAATTAGGTGTGCCAACACCTTATCCAAAGACATGTTCTAGTTCATCCATATCTCTTAGAATCCAACTTTTCATCTTCAAATAATAAATTTGAGTCCATCTTAGTTGAGTTTCTTAATCCACCCTACTAAATATAAAATATAGTCAAAATACAAGAATTAATCATTTACAACCAACAAAAAATATGAGAAAATATAACAATATATATGACTATTATTCATTCCATCACCTAAACTTTGCAATTTCATTTTAAGAATTACTTGAACTCATCTTATTAGGCTTTAATAAGATCGGGTATGCACATGAACTCAACATATTACCATCCTTACTTAGAGCTTTTGAACGTTGTACTAGTTAAGAAAATTTAGGTACAAAATGATATCATCAAAAATCAAATTTGATATAAGATTCAAACCTTTTTTGGTTAATAAAAAAAAGTGACATAAGCCCATTCGGACTAAATGAACTAATCAACTCATATTAGTATGATAAGTTTAGATTGGTACACATGTTAGATAACTCAGACTAAAAATCATAAAATCACAAAATCAACCCAAAAATCACAAGGTAGATCCAAAATTAATGAGATAAGTTCTAATTCAGTTGAATTTTTGAAATACACTACTTAAACAACACCTTACGTGGCCATAGAAGATTTATGCAAACCAAAATGGTGATAATATTATTATTAAGGAATCAACCAACAATTCTTTTCTCTCTTGATTCTCTTACCTATACATTGATCCACGTTAGAAGAATGCTTCCTAAAAAAACTTGCATTAGTGAAGTTTTTATTTTTTGAATATATTTAAGTTTATTTTTTTGGTCGTCTTTAAGATGACCTGGTATGGTTGATGTACCCTTTCTTAAGACACATATGAAGCATATTTGCTTAAAAGCAACAAGCATATTCTAGTTGTGTATAGTGGGTCAAATCAGCAATAAAAAAAGCTACAAATTCCAAAAAGTTACAAAACTATACTGTGATGTTTTTAATCGAATTTCAAAGAGCAATATGTAGGTTGCTTACTAAGGCTAGTAAGGATGTATAATCTAGACCCTAGGCACTTTATGAAGGTTTCTTCTACTAGAAAGAGGGTGAGAATAAATATCAATGAGCGGGTTGAAAATTAGGTTAGAAAGAGGGGTGTAAGAGCTACTATGGATTTTCTTTGTAACCTAAAAAAACTTCATATTCTTTTTCTTGAAGAATTGGTGAAAGCTCTTGGTCTCTTTGCTTTTAGAGCCAATTCATGAATGTAAGCTTATGCTAAAACCACGTAAATTCCTCTTTACTTGCTCCATACATTTATTCTTAATGCTTTCTGAGTATTTTTAGTTGGTAAATGTGTCATGTTATAAAAAACAAAGTTATAAAGTTATTTCTTATTTTTTAATCTAGCTGGTGTTCTATTTTTCCTTACTTTATTGGTTTGTTCATTAAGATATATGTATTTTTTATCAAGTTTTATTACTAAGTTTTATTGATATATAAGACATTTGAGTATACCAATAGTGGTATCACAGTTGCATTAGTGCAGCTTAGTAAGTTTTCTGGTTAGCCCAAAATGACATCATCAACTGTAAAATATGATGTTGAGAAGTTTAATGGCATAAATGATTTTGATCTTTGAAAGATCAAGATGTTGGTTAGCTTAGGAGCCTTGCTCTTGATACTGCATTAGGAGGAGAACATAGACTGCCCATCACCTTTACATAAGAGGAGAAGGCAAATGTAATGAAAAAGGCATATAACACCTTGATACTCAAGTTAAATGATAAGTTCTTCATGAGGTTGTAAAGTAAAAAATTGCAATTACGGTGTGGTTAAAGTTAGAGAGTTTGTATATGAAAAAGACCTTATCTAATGTACTTTATTTGAAGGAGAAATATTTCACATTTAAGACACAAGAGCGTAAATCATTACAAGATCATCTTGATGAGTTTATAAAACTTTGTTTAGACTTGAAAAATATCAAAGTTGGGTATGAGGATGAGGACAAGGCATTGGTCTTATTATACTCATTAAGTAGGTCCTTTCAGACCTTTGGTGATATCCTTAAACATAAAAGAGACATAACTCACCTTAAAAGATGTAATTGGAGCTCTAAATGCCAAAAAGTTAAAAAAGAAAGTTAATTCAAAGGAAGTAGAAATAAAATGGTTGTATGTAAGTTGCAGATAAAAAAAAAGGTTGATCTTGTACTCCCAAAGATAGTAGTAAAGGAAAACAAAGAAATGACCATAGATTAAAAATCCATACACCCATCACACAAAAGCTATCATTATGGCAACATAGGTCACATTAGAAGATTTTGTAAAGAATAACAAGAAAAAAGAAGCAAAATAATCAGTAGCAAAACAAAGAAGCTGATACAGTTGTGGTATCAAATTCATTTGAGGAAGGAGAAGTGTTGAATGATTCAGAAATCAAAGTTCAAGAAGAATAGATATCAGATTATGGGTGCATATATCATATATGTCTTAGTAGACATTTATTTTGGAATATCAATCTATTAATTGTTAGAAGCAAAGTAATCATGGACAACAACCATGCTTGCTCACTATAGGAATTGGTTTAGTGGCATTCAAGCTTCATGGTGAAACCCGTAAGGTTTTAAAAAAAGTTAGACATGTACCAAACTTAAGGAGGAATTTGATTTCTTTTAAATCTTTGGACAACAATGGCTATATATTTAAGGTTAAGAAGGAACAACTAAAGATATTTAAAGAATCTCTGTTTTTATTAAAATTCATTAAGTAAAATGGCTTGTATGTATTGATGGGCTCTATAATCATAAGTGTTACAACAGCAATTGCTGAAACAAATCAAAATACTGCTCAATTGTGGCACAAGTGTTTGGGACATATGAGTGAAGCTGGTCTATAAGAACTTCATACATAAGAACTATTGGGAGAAGGTAAATTAAGTGGTTTTAGTTTTTTTGGACATTGTATAATGGGAAATCAACATTGAATTAAGTTCTCAAATAACGCATTGCACAAATCTAAAGAAGTATCAGAATATATGCATACTGATCTATGGGAGGTTAAAAAGTCCTTACACATGAAGGCTACCATTATTTGTTATCCATTATAAATGATTTCAGCAAAAAAGTGTGGGTGTACATGCTCAGGAATAAAGATGATTACTACCGGAGATTTACGGAATAGAAGGCTTTGGTTGAAACAATAATAAGGAAGAAGCTAAAAGCCTTAAGGATTGATAATAAACTGGAATTTTGCAATGTCTTACTAGATTAGTTATGTAAACAAGCTGGGGTTTTGAGGCACAAATTAGTTAAAGCAGCTCCACAACAAGGCTACTCATCAAGGCTCATAATAAGGTGATGTTGTTGGGTGGATTTTAGAGAGCAACATGTAACTACTCGCCACGGCTAATGGGGATCTATAATCTATACCTAAGGCACTTTATGAGGGTCTCTTAATGCTAAAAAGAGAATGAGAACAATAAATCAGTGAAGGAGTTGAAAATTGGATTAGAGAAGGGTGTGAAAGTTGTTCTACTTTTTCTCTATTGCCTACAAAAACTTTGTATTCCTTTTTTTTCTTGAAAAATTAGTGAAACTTCTTGGTCTCTTTGCTTGTTGGAGATCCATAATAAATATAGGCTTATGTTAAATCACGTAAATTTTTTTTGGCTTATTTCTTACATTTATTCTTAACACTTTTTTTTCGTACGATTTTACTTGGTGGATGTGTTCTATTATGAAGAATAAAGTTATAGAGTTATTTCTTGTTGTTTAATCTAGTTGCTGTTCCATTCTTTCTTGCTTCACTAGTTTAATGGTTAAGATATATTTGTTTTGTCACTTTTTATTTTTTGAGTCCTATTAATATATGAGACATTTGAGTATTCAACAATCACCTTTTCTCTTTTTATATCGAGTGTGTTTACTTGTGCCTTTTTGCTCTTGTCAATTGATCAAAAAGCCATGCTTCCCTTTATTTATGACATGCTAAGCCATTAAAGTTGCATGCTTAATCCATTGTGACCAATAATGGCTGTCCTTAGGCTTATGGGATGACTCTTTCTTCATCACATCCTTCACACTATAGAGCTGGGGTTTCTCTTTGGATAGTTGGGCTTTTTAGGCTTCGTTCAAATTAAGTTAATCATTGCATTGTATAACATCATCTTCCTGCCTGAAGGGATCTAAAGGGCTTATAGGTGCACTGCATGCCTTCATTGTTAGGTTTGAATGTTGAAAGAGTGAGCTTGGCCACCTTAGAGATGTCAAACTAGTCAAGGGAAGGGGGTTAAGGGTCATAAAAAGGTGAACCTGATCGCTAGTATGAGTAATGACTATGTGCTAGAATGCATTATCATGCCGTAAGGCGTTTTTTAAATCATGTCTTGCTTGCATAAGTCCCATTGCGTCACCTCTAACTACTTCTTCATTTTTCCTCCACCAATTTCAATAGGTATCCCTAGGTCGTCAATATGTCTTCTAAGGTGATCAAGTTGTTACTTTTGCGTTTTTGCTTTTAATTAGTACCTTTGTCTTTTATGACTTGACTCTTAATTGTCAAGTTTGTCATACTCAATACGTTCTTTCATCATCTTTTTATGTTTTTTTTTCTTACTTCCCTTTCTCTTCCATGATGGAAAAAATTATTGAGTCAAAAAGTTTTATCAATCTAACATATTCCCTATCATGATGTTTTTGTCTATAGTGAATAACACTAAAATAGATTTCTATAAGAAACTATTTGATCTTCTTTGATTGGTAGATACTTTTTCTAGCATAGGTAAAAGAAAAAAGCGTGCTATCTTCGTGATGGCATCCTCTACCTTTATGAGGATTATTTAGAGTTGGCTTTAAGTTTCCAACATATCTTTTTATTTGGCATGTGTGCAGGGCTTTTGACGTTAATTGATTCCTAATTGTGGCGGATTATTTAGGGTTTATGTTACTCTTGATTTCATGAGGGTGTTCCTATTTCTCCTTCTCTTTTTTCCTTAATTTTTACATCATGAGAAAACATCAGTACGATATAGCTGGGTATTATTTTTGCTCCCACATAAGGCGTATTCTTTTTAAAGTATCCACGTCATTCAAAGGTTGGAAACATAAGCTTTTTCTATGGGCAATGGGAGAAGTTGGATGCTTTACTAATTCCTTAAAAAGTTCCAACCTTAGGGAAGAAAAAAACTCCATTATTGTTTGGGGAGATGACTAAGGTATATGTGGCCTTCATTGTCCTAAATTGGGAATTATCGACCTAGTTAGCTATATCACTACTAAAAATGAATGAGATATTGTTCGGTTCACTCAGTCAATGCCTTAAAGTCTAAGAAGATTATCCCTTCTTGTTGAAAAAGTGAATTTACAAAAGGGTTTTCTAAAAGATATTATGGAGTTACCATCCCTTGAAAAATCTGACATATAAAAGGAATGACTTTCTTAAATTGTATATAAGATGTGAAATTCTAAATGGGTTTGAGCCTAGGAGGCACCCCACTTTTGTGGAAGAAGGAAAAGCTAGGCTCATCAAGGTCCACCTACATATGCACATACTCGTCGCAACTGCCATTCATCTAACTGGTCGATCGTGCCTAGCTGAGGTCAAGTTCAAGTTTAGGTAACATCTATATATACTTTTTAGAAAAAAAATAAATAAACTTGTTTATTTATTTATAGACCTAACCAATGTAGCCACATCAGCATTAGCTCATTGTTTCAACCCATTAGATCGAGTTTTCAACTGCCAGTGCATAAGCCCATTAGAATAAGTGATCTGCCGACCAAAACATCTTGATTGGTCATTGTACCTAATGCAGCCACGTCATTTGGTCATATGATGACATAGCAATCTAGAAGGAGTCTCTGCCAGGTGGTGTGCATGCAGGTACACATATGGTATAGCTGGAGCTCCCCTTTCCATATAAGTGTTATCCATATACATTATAAATATCCTCTTTCACTCCTTTAATCACTTCTCTTATCTCCTATCCTCTTAGCATCTCCTATACTTCCCTAGTTTTTTTTTTCCACAAATAAAAATTTATTTTTTATTTATTATTTTGATTCCAAGCAATTTGAAAGAAGGTGTAGCAATTTTAGTTTTCTACTGTGCAAAGGAGATCTGAGATAGAATTTTTAGATTGATTTATTATAAGAATGATGAGGCTATATATTGCTGTACATTAAGAAAAAAATCATGAAATATCTTAAAAAGAACGACCTAGTGCATAATTCAACTTACTAAAATTTTGATAATACTTTTCTTATTTATTATTTATTTTAAGAATTATATTTTACAACAGTACTTCTCATTGTCCATTGTTCGAAGGTAATGGTTGAATATGGATATGACCATTTGAAGGTCTTCCACTAGCTGTAGAATCGTACACTCTAAGAGTCTAGGAGCTCTTAGAGTGCCCTGACAACGCAGGGGTCATCCAACTTTGCTGAATTCAGGGGTATATTGGTGGTCGCCTTCTACCATGCATACTTTATTTTGCTTGCCAATTCTTATTGTGTTATGCAGTTGATCCTTTTCTCGATCTAGACGACAACATGGCGCTTATGCTTCCTCGCTTAATAATGGTGCGATTGTGCCCACAATGACGTGGACCCGCCTACTAATACGAAGGCATCGACCACCATGTTAACAACTAAGAGACAAAAGTTGGACAAAGGTGGGAGTTTAATGACAACTCAGTCACCCCAAGCACTAAAGTTCCTGCTCGGCCGACCTTGGCAACAAATGGTCTCCACAATCAAGGTCCCAACCCTGACTGCTTCCCCCATTAGCCATCAATCTCTCCAATCGCTGCACAACCTCATGGGACTCGGTGTGAGAATCAGTATCAAGCTGAGTGGGATGCCTACTAACCAGGCTACATATCTACTTGCCGAAGATCATATGGGTGTCCACGAGGAGATTGCTCAACTTCGAAGGAGTAACTCCAAGCCATCTAGTTAGCGGGAAGATTCCACCACCAAGACCTTAATTTCGGAGGGTTAATTGAAGATACTCCAAACCCAAGGTCTTTACCTTGGAAGGGATTGTGAACTTTCTAACATAAGAGAGTCAGATAGCTCATAAAGCTTTGGATAGCTTCAGGTCACAATAAGCTCAAGGAGTGGAGTCCGTAAAGGAATAGGGAAAAGAGCTTGGAGTGAAAGAATACCAAGCCTCTGCTAAATGGGCAGAGGGTGCTAACTGTTACTCCGCTAGTATGTTCAGATTTGGAATTGAAAGGTGAGATTCAACAGCGTTCCCCTCATTTAGAACTTACTTGGATCGAGGTGGGAGAGGAACCCAAACTTTCTGAAGAGGGGAGGATGATGAAACCCAATTCGACACTCTCAAGAAACTTTCCTCATGGATGCAGCAGAGGCTAGTGTGACCATTGATGTGAACTTTGAGCCTGCTTCCGTTAAGCTTCTCTTGTTGAGGCCTCAAACAACACAATGGTTGCTACTTCAAGTGTCCTGCCCTGTTTGATGGACGAGGATGAAGAAGAATAGCTTAGTTATTTTGAAACTATTTAATGTACTTCGGGTTTTTCTTTTTTGCCTCTGGTTTGTAGTTTTGTTTACCAATGAAGGAACAATGTTACCCGTTCAATCTATTCTTTTAGCTATTTATCTTTGTGAACATACTAATTGTTACTGTTCAGTAAGTCAAACTTATTGCTTGATTTCCAAAGGATCTCCTTGAGCCTACCTTGGTTAATTTTCCTGACTTTATGACATGCACAGGTGGAGTCATCGGTCCTTGTTCATGCCAAGGTCCGCTTATTTGAAGTCGATCTTGCCGAGTTCCATCAATTGATAATGTGTCGGAGTTTTTGGTCATGCCCGGGGCCTTCCATTATTTAAATTTATTGGTCTGGCTAAAATTGTGAGGTTGGAATCCTCGATCATGTCGAGGTCCATCAATTGTTAAAATCATTAATTCTACCAAAGTTGTGATGCCGGGATCCTCAATTGTTCCAAGGATCATCTGACTGTGTCATTAGCTTATGTCAAGACTGTCTATTTTGATTCATTGGCTTATGTCAAGGCTGTCTATTTTGATTATGTCGCGGATTGTTTTAAAAACAATTCCTTGAAAATACTCGAAAATTCCTAGTTCATAAATCAAGGTTTCTTACAAAGCTAATTGGACATATATTCCTTCCCATTCTAAGATAATAAAAAAACAAACCTATACAAACACAAAATAAATCTGTACAGTAACCGTTATTATACATAGGAGATCCTCAAGTTCCTGATGTTCCACGACCGCGGCAGCCTTTTTCCTTCCATTGTCGTACGCGACACTTTGATAACTTTTGTATGGTCCCTCTTTACTTAGGGGCCATTTTCCCTTTCAACGGTGGGTCCAATACCTCAAGCTTCTGCAGCAACAATTGACCCTCCTTAAAGGCACTTGGTTTGACCTCTTATCATTGTACTGGGTGACTGCTTATTGAGCTGCAACCCTGACCTATGCCTTTTGCCTTGTTTCTTCTAAGGTATCGAGATTCACCCTTAGCGCCTGGTCATTTCTGCTCAGATCGAAGTGTTCCACCTTCAAAGATGGTAAGTCTCTCTCCACGAATATCTCTACCTTAGTGTCAAAAGTTATAGAAAAAGGAGGTCTCGCTTGTTGCGTTCTTCCTCCATTTGTTTTTGTTTTTTGTTTTTGGTTTTTTTGTTTTGCAGCCTCCATTTCCTTGTTTGTCTGCTACTATTCCCTTAAATAGAGATGCCAAGTGCTTTGAGAACCATTATCGGACACAATGGAATTTCATACTTGCAGACGATATTCTTCCACATGAAATCCCAAATTTTTAGCTCTATAATCTACGCCAGTGCCTCCACCATGATGCACTTAGTAAAATAATCAAATCTTTTGTCTCGCCCCTACAATTTTGTCCAACCCTATACGTTGATCCGTCCATTTATACCCAGTGCTCTTACTCACACCTTCTTCTACTATCACCTCATCAAAAAGCTCTGATTGTCCTTAATGACGACATGCTAAGCCATTAAAGTTGCGTGCCTAATCCCTACAGCCAGTGATGGTTTTCCCTGGGCGTACGCCATACAGATGACTCTTTTGGTCGCGTCCTTCACCTACAATAGTTGCCTGCTGGAGAGCTAGGCTTTCGCCTTGGATGGGCTAGACTTCATTGACTTCGTCTGGATCGAGGTTGATAACGTTGGACCATATGCCAACGCAAACCGAGAAAATCTCTGAATCAACAACAAAAAAATCCAGAAAACACTCCAAGCCTCCAAACCCTATAAAACCGTATAGTTTCATTCACTCTACTCTCTTAACGTCTCTTTAAAAATGACATGAGTATAGAAGTTTTCTCAACTACAAATCAACGAGTAAAAACCCTCTTTACTAGAGTCAGATTAATCTTTGAGCGGCATCAAATTATTATAATTATATATAATAACGAACGAAAATATTTTATCTTCCAAAGAAATCTCTCATCTTGCTTTAGTCGAAAATGAAGAATTTAAGGGGCTGAGAAATGCTCTTATAAGGACAATAGTCCTAAAATTAAAAAGTGCAGGCCTTGTACTCCTCTCGGGCAAACTCAGAAAATTAGACTTCATATATATCACTATAAAAGTGGCTCCACTTCAGTGAGATGATTAGTTTTGGGTTTGTATAAATACCCACGGCTCCCCACCTAGAGCTTTCAAACAACAATGAGTCATAAAAATATGAGCCTAAATACAAAGATATGCAACTAGAAAAGTTGTATAATTAAACTTAAAAATCTGTAAATAATTATAAGCCCAATGAGTGCTTGGAATTATTCTCCATAAATGGTTAGAAATTATTTTTAATTATTTCCTTATAAAATTCACCAGTGGTATTTCTTTTCTTATTAATATTACATAGAAATTATTGATACTAAGATGCCATGAAGTAACAATGATAAATATTTTGGGGACTTGCAAGGGGACAAAGATCAGTTTGATTACTTTTCTTGTTCTCTTTCAATTTTATTGATATTCAATCAAGCAAGTTTGAAAAACCTGAATTTGATTAGAAACATTCTCTTTATACATTATTCAACAGTTGATTTTTCAAAATACTTACCATTTCCACGCGTTATACAGTCAACTAAAATTGTGGAATAATTAATGGCATAAACCGAGCTCTTCTTTCTTGGTAGACTTTATAATGTTTTAAAGATGTTAAGAGAAGACTTTGTAGAGCTTTATGACTATATATATACATATGCTTTTAGCAATAGGCTTTATTAGATGGAGGAAAACAAGATGGGCACTTTTGCTTCCTATTTCCATTCTCTCCTCGTAGTTATATTGATGATCATTTGCATCTTTGCCGTGCACTCCACTCAGGTGACTGCAGGTACATTTCATTAGCAAAATTACATACAATACTTTTGGGACCCTTTATTGACATGCAGTCTATACACCATGCTAGGTTTAGGGTTTTCCTTTCAAACTGAAGATAAGTTTTATAAAAATTATTCAAAATTCGAAATCATACCTTGTGCCACTTGTTCTGGGTTGCTTTGTGGTGGAATCACTGGTTTTTAACAGAGTCAACAAACTTTTTCATCAGCAGAGCCCTTTTATCTTTAGATTCATAAAACAAGATGACTCCCTTTCTTCTCTTGTTTCTTTTGTTTTCAGAAGAAATAAAGTTTTCTTAATCTTTTGCAATTTGTTTCAATGACCCTTCTACTAGTTTTCAGTCCTCACAAATAAGATGTCATTCCAGGTTTTAAAAAAGAGAGAAATTCTGTCAACTAGCTACCAAGTTTTTGTAGGATTTGGGAGGCACACTATGTGATTGTAGTTTGCATAGTGTAAAAGAAATCACTTTTGTTGGACTCATACCATGTGTTGTTTGATTAAATGCCGTTGCAGATCTAAAGCTGCGAACTTTACTGCAACAAAGGATGCGAAGCCCGCCTCCTCCCCCGATTGAAAATATCTCACCAATTCAAGCCATATCACCCTTGGCACAAGGTTCTTAGTCTGCACCATTTCTCATCGTTCAAGGGAATGCTCTTTTGTCCCAACAGCAACCATGAAAATATCTTGCTGCGCATGGTAGTTCACTGATTATTTCCAAATTCCAAGCTCTCCATTTTCCTGGTTTTATATCTATAAATCTCCATTAAAGATAGTTCAACAGATAACTAGATCGTAAGGCAATCTATTTCTCTTGAAAGTTAGATACATATCGAAAGTATACATAAACACATTGATGTAAAACAGTATAAATGTATGTGAATGTATGTTCTTGCAGTCATAGTATACGCAGAAAACCAGATCATGATTGCTAAAGCAAACAAAAAAGAACTACGTAGACACCTTTGAAGTTAATCAGCATGCAAACTGTGCTGATATAATCGTGTCCTGATAGAACCTTTTTCATCATGATTGTTCTCCTAATCAAAAAGGGTATCCTAGTATAATAATCAATACATATCTCCAGAAGGTATGTTTTTGTCTTTAAATTTTCTTTCCATTTAAAACGTCACGTAAAATCAACATAACAGAATAAAACAAGAACTAAAAACTGCTGTCAAAAGCTTATTAGCAGAGAAAGTATTAAGTAAAAACCAAAAAGCAAGTGGTATAAACCTGTGTCATTGGCATTGCTCATGAATATTTTATCATGAAGAACAAAATTCGATAACCTGGAAGCAACTAACTCGTATAACTTAGAATCTAAGTTATATAACATGGATCCAACAGGATTTTTTGGCCTTGTGGTTAACAATTTTCACAGAAGCTGATTGTTTTGTGGCTCATCAGGTAACTATTTTGGTGTGCCTTAAAACATGAATGTCATGAAGTTAACATGCATTTGAGCAATGCTGTTGTCCTCTTGGAAATATTACATGATACAGACTCCAATATTGATTGGCTAGGCCCAGGTAGTCTAAATCTGCTCAGTGAAACTTTCAAATGGAATTAATCATTTATGTCATTTAGTTCAGTGGAAAAAAGCCAGTTCAACACGCGTTTGTTTGTCTCCATCTGACATTTCATTCGACCATGAGAAATTTCCAGGTCAATTACCAAGAAACAAGTTTACCGAGATTTCTTCCTTGTCCTTCCGTCAGAGGATTGCCTGATCTAATTTGGACAAAAACAACATTCTTCTCATTGCGTAACTGAACATTTGATCCTCCAATTCAATTCTATTAAATCAAGTCAACTGTGGACCAACTTGAAGCCTCAACTGATGAAAGGGTCTGAGCTGGCTTTTCCAGGCATGAGGTTACTTGGTCATGCAAGCAATTCTTTCTTGAGATAAGTCATAATCCCCATTTTCTAATAAGATCATAGTTGAAGCTCATCAACAACATAATATGGAAGGGATTTCTAAGTGAAAATTTTGGTAATAGAAGCCTTGTGTAAATGAATGTTAAAATCAGATCCAAAGACATGGAGGCTCAAAAGTCCCAAGTAATTGCTAGGTGTCACAGTTGTCTGGTAATAATTTGTTACTTTTACATTCAATCTGCGGCATTATATGCTAATGATGAATCTAAAGGAGACTAGATAAGTCATAAATTCCAATTTCTAGTAATCGCGTGGTTGACGTTCATTAACATAAGAATATGAACAGACATTAAGCGGACATTTTGGTAATGCTAGTCTTTTTCTATGAGAATATTCAAACAATTTAGAAGAAAGAAGGTTGAAAGAGTCCAAAGCCATCGTGACTGTCATTACTTTTAGGTTACCCATTAATCTTCTCTGCTGAAATCATAATGGATATGTGCTTCCTTGATTAAGAACTTCCAGAATTTTTATGTTATTGATAGATGTAGAGGAGACTAAAAGGTTGATTAGTTGGTAAGCAAGCAATTAATTTAATAGAATCATTCAGCTTCTCTTAAATCAATAAAGCTTCGTGCTTGCCTATTATAACATTGGAGAAAGTCCCCAGAGATCAGCATAAGATTAGGAGGCAAAATGGGTCATCCTTCTATCCGATGTAACCTGATTCTCTTAGTCGTCATTGCTGCTGCTTTAACCCTGCAGCTTGGTTTGGTCAGTGCAGGTTTGATGCAATTACTAAGCCCCTAGTAAATATACACATTGAACGACAGTACCAGTATCTGGTGCTGCATAAAGACATTCTGTACTCAGTTTTGTTGCTTGATTTGTGTGAAGAACAGAGTGTCTTGTTATGTACAGTTAACAACCCTGTGGCTGAATCTCTCTGCAGATCCAAAGATAAGAGCATTGGGGGATGTACGTCCTGTTGATCCTAGACCGCCAAATCCAAATGGAGGTCAGCAAATGGTTGGACCACCGCCGCGCTGAAACAAATCAGAGCATCAGATCCATCCTGGTCAGGCGCATGTTTCCTGTGTTAACTTCTGGGCTTTCTGTAAGATAATCTTTGAGCAACCCTCAAGTCAACAGAAATCTGAAGTATCATACAACGTTGCAGTAATAAGCTGAAAGGATCTCATTGCTTTTCTGTGAGATAATAAGGGTATGTTTCTTTTAGCATATCATATTCAGCAGATACATGTTTGCTCTGCTTGAAATGCTGACCTTTCTTCTTTCTGTGAGAGTGGCAACCCAAAGTTCCAAACACTTGAATTGAAGCCCACATAGAGTGCTAGAAATTTAGCCATAAAACTTCATTGTTTCACAGTCTATTTAAGTATGAAGAAAAGAGAAAGAATTAAGATAAAAAAATGTTGAGAAACTTGGTGAGATCATGGCTTTACTACAAGAAAAAAGAGTTTCAATCTTTGCAAATTTAAAACACTGAAATCCTACGACAATTTTTTTATAATCATCATTTTTTTTATTGTTTAATGGTGATTTTCAAAACCCTCATTGTTTTGATTGTTTAATAATGATTTTTAAAAGTCATTGTTGTTTAATTTAATATTATTTTTAATTATAAATTTTATTATCTTTATTTTTGTGAGTTTATATAAGTTTAAGTTTAAGTTTAATAAATAAAAAGTAATTCCATATGTTATTATGATTATCAAAAGAATTCAATTAAACTTAAGTTTTAATTTGTGTTTTATCCCTATGTTGAAGATTGACTATTAGATAACATTATAAGCACATCACAACTAACAATTTTTGAAAATATTGATGATAACTTTGTCAATTAATTAAATAATATTTATTATCCATTTTGATTGAAAATATTATATTAACTTATATATTTTTTAAAACTTTTAGTGGACCAAACATGTTTACCATTCAACATTGTTGTTCACTCCAACTAAACAAATTATATTATATTTGTTTATTCTTAAATTAAGTTTTACTTAAAAATCTTTTGAATAATTGTTATTATGTCAATTATGTTATATTATTTATATATCAACATTGTTGATATCTATTTAGAGAAAAATATATAATTTTTATTTTATGTTGTTATTGTTTTTAGCAGAAAACATGTTACACCCAAATATATTTAACGTCATTTTTCTAATTACTCAATTTTTAACTTTCAATGTCATGTAATCAAATTTGGGCTTGATCTCATTTCAAAATTGTATTCAATTGAAAATCATTAATTTCAGTACTCTAAACCTTGATTGAATTGGATGTGGGAATTGATTTTAAAACTTATTTGTCATGAAGTTAGGTTGATTTGAGTTTGATAAATTATTTTATGGTAAATATTAAAAAAAATTGAATTTTTTAATTACAAAAACATTTTAAAATTTATTCACTTTTTAATTTAAACTTCATTGTTTCAAGTTTTTTAATTATATTCAAACTTTCAATTTGAGTCAATTTGAACTTTATCAAAAAAAATTTAAAAATTTAACGTATTTAAATTAAAGATCGTATATAACAAATTTTGATTTGAAATTTTATATGAACACAAACAGATGATCAAGTTATCATCATAAAAAAAAAATTAAAATTTTTTTGAATATTGAGTAATATTTTTTTATTTTACATAATTAAAATTTTTAAAGAAAATATAAAAATAACTCACAAATTAAAATTTATTTAAAATTAAAGATTGACTTAAAATAAAATGAAAATTTTATATGAATTATTTTTAAAATACTTCAAAAATAAAAATAATTTTACATAGTTGCTTGAGTCAAAGTTCAAATTAAAACTTTAAATATGCAATTAAAAAATAAATGATGATATTTAAATTGAAATTCGAACAAAGTATAATATTTATTTATTATTTTGATATAAAATATGAAATATATAAATTTAATGTTCTTTTGATTTTGACTAATTAAAAAGTGTAATTAAAATAATGGAATGTTTTGCTTTATCATCAATGAACCAAATTTAAGTATTTAAGGTCATTAATTTAATTTTTCTTAATGTGAATATTTTGTATACAATACATTTACCCGAGTTAAGCATTAGATTTTGTTTAATTCATGTTGTTGAAGTTTAACTAGTATTAATAATTGAAGTCTAATTCATATTGTTGAAGTACATAATACACATCTTAACAAAAAAAAAATATTGTTTAATAATTTTATTTTATTACATTAGAATTAATTACTTTACTAATATTTTGAAAAATTAAATTTTATTTACACCATCAAAATATTGATTTTTCAATAAGAAAAATAAAATATTCTTAAATCAATATATATATATATATTATTTTAAAAAAGTAAATTATACTTCATGAATTTGTTATTATTTAATTATTATAGGATATATTTAAGAAATTTATATTATAAATTATTAAATAAAATGCATTATTAACCACGAATATAGTTGATATTACACTGAAAATTGATTCAATCAAAGCATTATATTCTCCTTAAAACCATACCAATAACATCATATATCACTCTCTACTCTCTTCATCTACCAAATAGATTACTCTGAAGAATCTAACTTTTTTCCTCCTTACATAAAACAATGGTTCTAATGTGGTCTTATTTATGTTAGAATATCCCAACAAGATCATTTTATAATGTGCAGGTAGGGAGTAATTAGGCTCAGAATTATAATAAGGAAGAATACAGATTTATTTTCCCTCATTTAGGTGTTTTATTACATTTTAATGGTCATTAAGGAGGCGTGCAAGACATATTGCATAGTTTTGTCATATTGCAAGGATAGTTGGTCTAGTGATAAGTTATTTTAATGTTCAAGGTGCACATTTGAGATTTTAAGGTGCTAATTCGAGGTGTCTTGGTGATTTTATATTATGAATCTCACCTTCTAATTTCTAGGCAATTCATCCTAAACTAGTGTGCCTCAAACTATTGGTCTATAAGCTACGTGACCCATATCCCCATTAGAGGCCTCCTTGGTCTTTGCAAGGTATGACTAGGTGGCACTCGTTGCAAAAAGCAAACCAAGTAATAAGGAACATGGTATGTTGAAGGCTTTAGTCAGCTCAAAGACATTAGTTTTTCCTTTTTGACTTTCAAGGCCTAGTATTCGAACTTTTTTAGACTTCATGGCCTTGTCTTTATGGATACTAAGTCTTTGAGACCATTTCTTTTCTTCTACCCTTGTGGCCTTATTTTATTTTATTTTTTTAATATTAGTCTTTCAAGACCTTGTATGATGAAGTATGACTTTAGCTTCATTTGAACTTTATTTAAGCTTTTCCCTTCAGAGTATTTTTATGTCGGCTTTTGACATATGCTCTATTTGAATTTCATCTTTTGAAGCATTTTTTTGTCGGCTTACAATGTAAGCTCTGTTTAAGCTTTGCTCTTGGAGACATTTTTATGTCAGCTTGTGACATGAACTTTGTTTCTAGCTTTCCCTTTGGGGTTTTTATAAGCTTTATTCGAGCTTCAACCTTCAAGGCTTTTCTATGGCTCTATTTCGAGCTTTTCCCTTCAGAACTTTAAGCGTACATAGTTTGTGTTGCTTCTATTCGAAAATTAAACTAGTTCATGCTTTATCCTTTTGAGGCATAGACTTAATTCATTGTATGTATTCTCAAGGATTAAACTTTTGTTTGTAGTATATCCTTATGAGGACTAAAATTCATTCATATGCTTAAGAAACACTCTATTATTATATCAAATATATGTGTGTGATTAAGAAAAACAATGTGTTTTGGTGATACCTTTAATAAATGAGGTTACTAGTCATGTGGGTGGCCAGTCAACCTTTACTCCTGTAAGATCATCGATTTGCCATTGGGGATGCATAATTTGAGCACTGGTTTTAAGTAGCATGGCTTATACCAAAAAAGGTGTTTGTTTGGTAAGATCATGGAGAGCGAAGGATCCTTCTTCTTGCACCATTTGTTAATGCTAAATTATTCTAACAAGATCATTGCACAATATGTAAGTAAAGAGTAATTGGACTTGGAATTATAACAAGGAACAATACATTTATCTCCTTTACTTAGGTTTTTTTGCTATATTTTTATAGTTTTTAAAGAAATGTGCAAGATTAGGTATATTAGTTGATAATATCCTTTGAGACGTTGCAAAAATAATTAGTTTTTTGAATAGCTTGTTTCAATGTTCAAGGTGCATGTTTTCATCCTGAATTAGTGTCACTCGAGCTAGTGGTACAAGCCATGTAGCCATGTCCCTATCAGGCATATTGACAACCCCTCTTCTTTCTCATCCTCTAAAAAAGAGGCAAAGGAACTCTATGAAGGAAACAACACCTTTGTTAAAGATGACCATAACAAAGATGACTCGATCTAGATGAAGGAGAAGAGAAAGAGGAAGAGATTGCCCTCAAAAAGTCTACTACACGAACCAACTTGCCCTCTGACCTAATATTTGATTCTAACTGGGAGGAGAACCTCTTATCTCCAGTGCTTTTAACTTCACTAGTAAGCCTAACCACTTTAAGCTCATTACTGATGAACTTCTAAAACCTTCTAAATTAGCATCCAAATCTAGCTTTAAATATGCCATAAAGAATGAGTTGACTGGGGTTTTGCAACGATGATGAGAAAAATATGTATAAGCTATGGAGCAAGGATGATGAGATCATGACCTTGAAGGGCATGAACAAGTACAAATCTAAAGTTAGAATAATAATGAAGTCAATGGTGAATAAGGAGAGCGCGATCAATAGGACTTGTGGTCTCATCATCACTGAAAAAAACCAGATTTAGCAACCAATGAATCCGTCACTAAATTGAAACAGTTTGTCGCTAAAAAATTTAACGATAGATTAACGACAAATAAAATTAGTGGTTAAAATCATTATCGTGAGAAAAACTAATGACTACATTTTGTATCTGTCGTTAATTAATGACAAATTAGAGACCAATAAGGATCTGTCACTAAACTAGTGACAGAAAAGAATTTTAATGGTAAAGTATAACAACAGATTCATTTAGCGACACATAAGAATCTGTCACTATATTAGTGACTGATTTACGTTTGTCACTAAGGATAGCGACAAGATGATATTCGTCGTTACTTTAACGATAGATTGTTGTATGTCGCTAAAATAGTGATTGATTCTTGTTTGTTACTATTTTAGCGACAAATTCTATTCTGTCGCTAGTTTAACGATAGACTGACATCTGTTCTATTTTAGCGACTGACTGATATCTGTCGCTATTTTAGTGACTAAATAAAATGTATCACTAAACTCAGAGACTTCACTACAAACTGATTAGTTACTGATAAATCTGTCATTAATATAACTAATTTTTTATAAAAATAAATTTAAATAATTTAAAAAATAAAATAAACTAAAATTGATAAAATATAATAAATATAAGATTATATATTATATTCTCGTGAAATACAATATTCATATAAGAAATTACATTTAATTATTAGGCAGTGCTGGGGGCCTATTTCCCAAAAAGAAAGCATCCATTTTGCGAATGCGCTAATTCATATCAACCTCTCTCTATAAGCACTCTTGCAATTCAATCTCGTAGCGTATGCAATCATGCTCCTTAGCCTTACACTCCTCCTCTAATCTCTTTTTTAAAGGCCTACGCTCCTCCTTCATACGCTCCTCCATAAAATTATGCTTTAGCTCTATACACTCTTTCATAGCCTTCATTTGAGAGCACATATCTTGTATAGCTATGTCATCAACAGGGCGTCCACTACAAGAGTTGTCGCCTGAATACCAAGATAAAGCTTGGCTTCCAAGCCTGTACACTCGAAGCTTTTTCTCTTCACCTACTACCTCATAGTAAAGCTTACTATAGTCTATCTCAGACATATCTGAAGATCCCTCATGTGGTTGAGAAGTTGTGGTAATCAACTCTTCAAATCATTCCTACAATAAATAGAACACTTTGTTAACTTATTAATTGAACTGAATAGTAAAATAAAAAAAGATATAATTAAATTTACTTATTAAATATTAAAAACAATAAACTTACATTTACTTTTTTTGAACACTCATCTACGAACTCATCAGGATTAGATTTTTTAGTATGAGTTCGTTTAAAAAGCTTTATTGTAATAGGATTATCATCCCGAAAAAAATACACAATAAATAATCATAACATTTTCACTTATATTTCTCTAAAAAATTTAAATATCATACATACTAAGAGTAAAAAATGGTTCTGCAGTGAACATAAGCTGGCACTATGTCGAGAGGGACCTGACCTTGGTCCACCTGTTTCGCTCCATCGATTGCGGGATATAGTCTAATACTTTTGTTTGTACTCTGATCGGTTCCATTATATTTTTCATTGCTCTTATACAGTATTAGAGACAAATTGAGGCTTATTCCTTACCTTATGACGATATGCATACATCAAATCAGCATATCGATCCGCAGCTCGAACCTTCCATGGGGCCTTCACCATGCTAACCATAGCCTCGTCCCATGTAAAATATTTCTGCAGCAAAAATAAGTGTTAGTAAGTATGATAAAATGGATTACAATTTTTTTTGGTAAATAATTATACATACTTTGAATCCTTATAATAGAACTTTTTGGTTCCCAAGAAACAATTTTCCATGTGTACCCACATGGATCGACTCAACTTAAAAAATTTTATAAATCTTCACAGAGCATTAATGTGAAGGCTCGATCTTATCAAATGAGATAATGGATAAATATTAACAAAATTTATATATAAAGATAATAATACAAAGTAATAAAAATAATAATTATAAATACTTATGTGTTATTGTCTACATAAATCTGCTATCTACCTGAACTTTACATACTTTCTGAGCTAGACATCCTAGTAGCAATAAAACCAGAAGAGGCTGAAACATGTGAAGATAGTGCAACTGTGTCCTCCTCTTCATCCTAGATATGTGGAAATGAAGATACAGATCGTGGCTCTTTCCTTTCGAGATACTTACCTCTCCCTCCAGAGTCACCTCATTTCCCTGGGCCTCTCATTTAATCATATTAATGAACTTGATAAAATTTAGTTTCATAAATTAATAAAACATTTTGAGAAAATCTCCCATGAAAATCGAACTCAAACCCTCTAAAATACATGGTGAAAAGATAATATAAAGAATAACTAGTTCAACACACATTTCTTGTAATAGATTATGTAGTTAAAATAGTATATTAAATAATTAAAAAAATAAAAAAAAACAAACTAATCATTATGTTCAAGATCTTCGTCTTCTTCCTCCGTAGAATAGTTTTTAAAATCTGGCTTATCTGACATATTTTCTTTTTTTTTCTTTATCAATATATATTAATGTCCCACTTGAGTCATTCAAAGATATAAGATGATCATCCGTATCATTCTCAATTTGATATACATCTCTCTCATCATCTTGAAAATGAACATCTTAGCTTGATCTATATGTCAAATTAGAGTTTGAAAGTTCAATGACTGATCTGACCTTTATCTACAAACAACCTACTAATTATACTTATCATGCTTTAAACTTGGATAAGGAATATAATAAACTTAAGTTGCTTGTAAAGCCAACACAAATGATTCACACTTATTTAATCTCCTTATATAATTCACATCTACTAGATTGTATGATTTATATACTTTTCTGCTCATATTCGATGTGGGATTAAACCATTCATACTATAATAAAACAGTTTCTCTTGATTGGTAATGCAGGATATTTTAACTATAACACTTCCATCAATATACCGAAATAGTCAATTTTATCTGCATTATAATTCGACCCTTTAATACAGACTCTACTATTGATTGTAGTTTTATCTGAACCGTGCCTTTCAGTGTGAAATTTGTACCCATTGACATTGTAACCTGGGTATGATTTCACCAACTTTAATGAACCTTTTGCATCATCCTTGACAAAATTGCAATAAAAAAAGTTTAGTGGATCATGAACCTGTAAGTATTAGAAAATTAATCATTTGACTACATTAACCAAAAATGATTTAACTAAACAAGAAATTAGATTAGAAGGACGCACGTATAGATTAAATCAACTAGAAAAATGAAGCTCCAGATGAGTGTCGACCTCATAATTAGTTACGCATGGATAATGTTTACATAATTGAGAAATAGAAATCCTACAAAATATTAGTATGAAAAATGACGATCATTATCAAAGAACGACAATTCATCATTCAGGTTCAGATGATTACTAAGAAAAGAATAGGAAGGAATAAACGAATTGAGTTCATGGATTTACCTAAGGACCAATAAAATAAAAGATTTTTAGATTCAAAACCAATTAAATTATAAGGGTTAAATGTGCGAATGGCTATGTTAATTGCTATGATTAAATTATCAAATACGTACTTTGTGAATGGTTCGACCTCCGGGCAATTCAACAAAACATTTGTATGTGCAGCTTGATATTCTTCCTCTATCATGTATCTAGATTTTTTCTTTTTAAATGATCGACTAGGATGTTTAAAGATCGAGATATTTTTTCCATATTCTTTTGGCTCATAATCACCAACATCATTCCGTGACAATTTTTGATATCATGTGTTAACATGTGGCTTGAAGTAGTGTGAGTAAAACAATGATGGCTCTTCAATCAAATATGCATTGCATATCGAGCTTTCCACTTTTGCTTTATTCTAAATACTATTTTTCGACTTTCATAAGTACTTATGATGATAATTAAGAATGATCAAATAATTAACATCTACAATAACATATATTAATAATATAAAATAAAGATTAGTACCTTTTGAATGGATGCATCCATCGATGCTGCACTAGACTAGCTATCTTTGCTTCATAAGCCTAATGCACTGAAAGATGTTCCATCGAGTCAAAAAAACTTGGAGAAAATACATGCTCGAGTTTACATAATATTGTAGGAATTTCATTCTCAAGTCATTTCACATCTTCACCCCGAATGGTAGTTGATGTAAGTTCTTTAAAAAAAAGACTCAACTCTGTTAATGCGTGCCACACATTAGTAGGCAATAACTCACGAAATGCGATGGGTAGTAATCATTGCATGAAAACATGACAGTCATGACTTTTCATCCCAAACAACTTCTGTTTCATCATATCTACACACCTTGCCATGTTTGATACATATCCATCAGGAAATCACAAATTCTTCATCCATTCATATAATGCTTCTTTACTAGCTTTGTCAAAGCTGTAACAAACTTTAGGGTATTTTTCAGTAATCGTATTTCTCACTAATTCAGGGCGTTTACAAAATACCTTTAAGTCTTCCCTTGACTTTGCATTATCCTTGTTCTTTCCTTCTACATTTATGATGCGTTGAACATATTATCGAATAGAGTTTTTTTTATATGCATGACATTAAGATTATGTCGTTGCTACGCTAATATGGTAAATCCCAAAATATACTTCATTTTCTCCAACTGCATGTGTTACAAATAGGACCATTTATCTGATCATATCTCACTTCTGTAACTTTTTTCAACCCTAATTGATCTATATCATGCAATAATTCATACCTTGATTTAATAGAAAGAGCTACTCTTCTCACCATTTTATTCTTAATGAATGCAGTTTTATTCCTTTGAAATGGATGATCTTTTTGTAAAAACTTATGATGGTTATCAAACCAAGATTGCGTCCGTCAGTTAGGAAGGGTAAATGCATTTGAATCTTCTCTATAGCAAAGACAAGTCAGTCTTCCTGCTATACTTCATCTAGATAACATCATGTAGGTAGGAAAGTCACTAATGGTCTACATCAGAGCAACTTTCATCACAAAATTTTGTTTACAAGAGATATCATATGTGAGCACCCTATAACATTTGCAACTCTGCTATCAAAGACTGCGAATAAACATCTAATTTATCTTTTGGATTTTTTGGTTCAGGAATGATTATAGTTAGGAACATGTACTCCTCATTCATGCGCATTCACGGAGGTAAGTTATATGGTGTGACTATCATCGACCATGAAGAATACTGTCGACCTAACTGACTAAACGATTGAAATCTATTAGTACTCAAACCTATTCTAACGTTCCTATATTCAGCAGCAAAAGATGGATACGATTGATTAAAATGCATATAAGTAGGAGAGTCAGAGTAATGACACATTACACCATCTTTAATCTCGTGTTCGATATGTCATCTCATGTTCTTAGCTGTGGCTTTTGATGCATATAGTCTCCATAACCATGAACTGAGAGAAAAATAATACATATTCTTGTATGGAACAAGTTGTTTTTTGTTTAGCAGATTCTCATATAATTTTTATACTACGGATGATTGCAAAACTTACAAGAACTTAGTTCATTGTTTTCATCTCAGTATATCATGCACCTGTTGTTACAAGAGTGAATCTTTTTAACCAATAACCCTATATCTTGCATGCATTTCTTTGTACTGTAAATACTCTAATCATGAGATTACCGACAAGCATCATCTCTTTCATTAATTGGCAAATATCATCATAGCATCTTTTTGAAATATGATGTTCTAACTTTATGTTTATCATTCTAACAACAACAAATAATTATGAATGATTTTGACACCTATCCTATAATTGTTGATTAGCAGCGTTCAACATATCATAAAAATGTTGAGTATCTGGATTAAGGGATTTCTCCATATGTTCTAGATTAAATTTCAGACCAGCGGCTTCCATTACCATTGTTTGATATGTATTAACTTTATGTACAATGGTAGATCCTTCCTCGACATAATATTCAATTTGCTCCATTATTATAACTATCATCATTTTTTTCCATGACAATTCTAAATATAATATCTCAATACAAAATTGTATTTAGCCAAATGATATCTCACCACATCAACAGTTCCATAACGACGGTTTTAACACTTTTTATGATTATATGGACACCTTATCTTATCTCCATCCATGAATGCTGGTTAACTACAAGCAAACTGAATGAAATTTTTCATACCATCTAAAAATTTTTTATTTAAGAATCCATCTATAAGCCTGAAGTACATCTATTGGCAATCTAATGTACTCATTTTTTTATTTCTTAAGTCGTTCTAATTAAACTAGTTCCCAACAATTTACCTCTTAAAAATTTTAATAATTTAAAAACTTATTATAATATAAAATAATTATCAAATAATTTCGAGGATACATAAAACGCACATGACTTATGATACGACTTATTTAACATTTTATGCATGCCACTTAAACTCCAAAGGTAAGTGGTTCTATACCATTCATAAATGTACACTTATGGGAAGCACAATATAGTAACTGATTGTTCATTTCATTTCGTAAAAATTTCGACAGCATTTTCACATTGTTCTCCAAGTACATCACATGTATAGATATGAGTTAGTGTTTTTCATTGAAATACACGCTCATATCTATTAGTATGTACCCGAAGAACAAAGGAGATACTACACCAAATTTTTACAAAATAAGTGAACAACAATTTACACGTGTACCGCACATAAATGCCACATTTTTAAACTGTCCGATCTGGATAATTCAAGAATTATTATTGAATAATTTATTTTGATGCACGAACGTATAAACACGTGACCAACAATAAATGTTCATTAATAATTCTCAAATGATATATCTAAAGAATATGTGTGAAGTTAAACTTTGCTAACAATAACATTTTATGATTATCATATAATAGATTAATTTAATTAATTAACATATAAATAAATTTTTTCAACATTAGTAATAATCATCCAAATGTAAATATGTAATTAATATAAATTAAATTTATTTAAAAAATAAAATTAACAACTTCAAAATTTAATCAACATCTAAATAAATTAATTTTCATAAAAATTTAATTAATTAAATTATTTATATCATGAAATTATAATATAATTAAACTATTATCTATGTAATCAATAACAAATTAACTAATTTTATTAATAAATAAAATTAATAATTTTAAAATTTAATTAACATCTAACCAGTTTAAATTTCATAAAAATCTAATTAAATTATTTATCTCAAATTATATTCTAATTAAATTATTATCTATTTAATTTAATATAAATAAAATTTTTATTAACCTATAAAATTAACAATTATAGAATTTAATTAATACCTAACTAATTTAAATTCCATAAAACTCTAATTAAATTATTTATCTTATATTACAAACTAATTAAATTATTTTTTAAATAATCTAACATAAACTAAATTTATTAACAAACAAAATTAACAATTATAAAATTTAATAAATATCTAACTAATTTAAATTTCATAAAATATAATTAAAATATTTATCTTAAATTACAAACAAATTCAAAAATTACCTAATAATATACCATAAATTAAATTTATTAAAATATAAAATAAATAACTAAAAAAATTATTTAAAATCTACAATATTTTTATAATTACCAAATGTAATCATAATATTCCTATACAAGATTTTTTAATCATCAATATCATCGTCAATATTTTGATAATTAACTGCACAAATTATCAACTAAAGAGAAAAGATGAAAATGGTTACTAATAGTGGAGAAAATAGAGAGAAAATGGCATACACCAAGATGTCGACAGGGAAAGAGCAGTAAAGACTCGGCTCTGAGACAACAAGATAAATGGGGCAAAGACAGTGCTGCTTGCTGGTGAAAAGAGCAATTTGACAATCTTGATAAATGCCGAGACAACAATAAAATTAGAAGAAAAAGAAACGAAGCAAAAAGGAAAAATTTTAAGAAGACAGAAGCAGAGACAACAATAGAAATGAGGGGACAGGAAATTGCGCTCGTGCAAAAGGAAAAAAATTAGGGTTTCAATTTATAAGCACTTTAACGATAGAAGTAAGTGACGGTTGCTAGAAGTGAAATCCACCGATGGAAGTGCAATTCGTCATTGCATCCACAGTGAAAATAAAATCAACGAGGCCATGCATGGGCACTTTTGCGGCAGCCATGGCTACCACCTTAGAAGGCCATGGCTGCTAGCATCGAAGGCTACGGTTGCCTTCGCGGCTGTGCATGGTCGCCTTCGCGATAGCCATCATTACCACCTTCGAAGGCTATGGCTGCCATTGCGGCCATGCATGGACGCTTTGGTGGTAGGCATGGTTGCCTTTGCGGCCATGCATGGATGCTTTAGTGGCGGCCATGGCTGCCTTCATAGCCATGCATGGAGGCTTTTGGGGCAACCATGGTTGCCTTCGAAGGCCATGGCTGTCGCCTTCAAGGCCATGGCTGCCACCTTCGAAGGCCATGGCTGCCTTCATGGGCTCCCATGGCTACCTTCATGGGCGACCGTGGCTGCCTTCTTGGGTGCCATGGCTGCTTTCGTGGGTAGTCGTGGCTGCCTTGGTGGATGCCATGGCTACCTTCGTGGGCGACCGTGGTTGCCTTCTTCGCGGCCATGGCAGTTGTCTTCGAAGGCCATGTCTACCTTCACGGCCATGGCTGCCTCCGAAAGGCGGCCAGCTTGCTGGTTTTGAAGGTAACAATTAAGTTTGTAGCCATGGCTTCCGAAGGCAGCAAGCTTGTAGCCTTCGTGACTGGCCATGGGATGATCACTAGGTTGCATTGCCTAAATAGTGACCAAAACCTTATAGTCGCCAGATATTTGATTAGCTCCCGATTAAAATTTGATTGCTAATCTGTTGTTAAGTTGATTAAAAATTAAAATAAATAAATTGAAAATAAATTTAGTGATAAAAATAGCGTGTCGCTAATGTGTGTCGCTAATTTGTCATTATTTCATCGTTATGATAATTTTTCATTCTATAATAAATTTGTCGTCATTATATCATTATTTAGCGACTAACAAAATCAGTCGTTATATTATATTGTTATTTTTTAATTTTTTTGGTAATGCATCCCCATTAAAGAAGTGGCCTGTAATAGATTTCTCCAAGAGTTCGCTAGGGGAAAGAATTAAAAGATATGAGGCCTACGAGATGAAGAAAAAGCGGAAGAATTTATCGCATGCAAAGAAGGAGTTGCGTATCAAAAGGCTTAAGTTGGTTAAAAAGTATGCCAAACTTGTATTAGATGCATTAAAATCAAGCTCTGTCTCCTCCGTTTTTGCTAACTTGATGCATATTATTAAGGAAACTCAAGCTCATGCATATCACCCATTTTTTTAATATATGTGTAGTTAAGCATATATGTTATATGCATATAATTATACTTGAGATTCAGTAGAAAATGAGGACATTGAAAATCAAGCTGCAGAAGGAAAGATATTGAGATTATTGAAATCTTGCTACTTAGATATTGATTTCTTAATACTTTGTTTCTTTGGTGTGAGAGAATTACCTAACAACTTTCAATTTGTGTTTTGCATTATTGAATACACACATATTGATCCTTTCTAATGGAGCATTATTGGTCCATAGATGCATGAATTAGTTATGAAACTTGCTTTCTAAAAATCTCAGAATGCATGACTTAAAAGCCAATTTTGAAAGTTAGTAATATACATTTAAAAAAAAAAAAATCTTCTGTGGCAGTATCTATTTTTCAAATTTCAATTTGTCCTAAATTTCTATTCTGTCAAGAAATAAAGATGCATTTTCCATTTTTCTTTAATCAAATCTTCTAAATTATTTTTGCTTCTTGGTTATGATCTTGAATATCTTCACAAAGGGACTAGATTCTATATCTACCTTTATTATTTTAGAGGAAATGATACCCACATGATAAAAATTTGGTTTCTTAGTTTTGGTCGAAAATACTTTTGTATCATGAAAGTCGAAGTGCTATAACTAGTAGACAAGTAACATAATCTTTAGATTTGCTATTTCTGATTGAATCACTTGTGATTTGTAAGGACCTTAGATTGAATTTTCCTCACGCTAGGTTTTGGCAAGTTTAAACAAAAGGGTAGCACCATTCTTTTGTTGTGAAGCCCATAGGCCCAATAGCCCTTATTTCAAACCAAATAAGATAAAAAAAGCTGGACGGTTGATACTGGATGTCTCTTTTTTGTTCTAATACCATAATGTTCCATTGGTCCTAACTGTCATGGTAATGGCTTTGTTTGTGGTATCTTGAAAGCCACGAAACTAGCTATTGGAGCATTAGTTGTTGTGTAGTTTCAATTCAGTGGTTATACCATCTAGGCTATTGTTCTTATAAAATTTCAAAGAGATAGATTTTTCTTCTTCTTCAAATGTTACAATCTTTCAAAGTTTTTTTTTATTGATTAATTATTATCTTTCCTTCATTTATTATTATTGTTATTATTTATTATATTAAAAATAAAAATTATTTAACATTTATTTTTTTGTTATTTAAAAAATTAAATAATTTTTTTATAATTATTATTAAAATAGTTTTTTCATAATTTTTATAAGAATCGTTAAAGTTGTTATGTGACTGTTGTCATGTGTCACACATATATGCGTGAAACGTGGCATAGTGATCATATTTCTCTACGAGTAATGTGTCGCCTGTTAGAGAAAGAATGTCTTTCTTCACTGGTGACACAAGATTCGTGAAGAAAGACCACCATGTCCTTCTCTATTTTTCTTCGAGGGTGGCATAGGACCTATAAAAAAAAAAGATTACTGAGCATTGTGACTTTTTTCACAGGTGTCGTATGACCCGTGAAAAAAGGTTCTTTTTCTGTGGTTCATGACCCTAAAGACTAGCACCCATTTTCTCTTTTTTTATCTCTTCACTTTCCCTCTCTTCTTCCATCTTCAGTGCCGATAATATCTCTCCATGTACCTCCAATAGCTCTTTCTTAAAAGTCATCAATTTTATCCTCTATTGTTGTCATTTCAAGTTAAGAAACATTTTGGTCATCTTCTATTTACTTTGGATAAGGTTTTTATTTTTAAAAAATATTTATATTGTGTGCGTATTGTCTTCATGTTTATAATTTTTAATTTTTTATAATATTTATAACATATTTATTTAGACAAGATTAATTTTATGTATGATTTGGTTGGTTATTATTTGATTAATTATTATTTAAATATATTTTAATAAAAAAATCAAATGGTATAATTTATTGACTTTTTTTTTTTGGTATTCTAAGAGAAGATATAAGTTACTAATTACCCAATTTAGAGAATCAACATTAAAGTATGTTTGACATTTAGACAAATTTATTTTTTGAAATTTTTAGTTTTAATGTAACTTATTATTGTATTTATGTAACTTTAAAGTAGACATTTAGATTTTTAGATAAATATTAGATTTAGATTTAAATTATAGATAAATGCACTTGTTTTTAATTTATATTATATTCAAATTAATATATAAGTGAATAATTAGATAATTAAATATTTTTAAATAAATTTTAGATTTACATGTAATTTAAATAAGTGCACCTGTTTTTAATTGACATTGTATTTAAATTAGTATTATATTTGTATAATTTTAGATTTAAATTAGATAAGTGGATAATTTGATAATTTGATAATTAGATATATAGACAGATTTTAAATTTAGATTTAAATTAGATAAGTGTACTTATTTTTTATTTATATTAAATTTGAATTGATATTATAATTTTGTAATTTTAAATTTAAATTAAATAAGTAGATAATTTGATGAGTGAATAATTAAATAATTAGATAGATTTTGGATTTAGATTTAAATTAGATAGATGTACTTATTTTTATTTTATATTAAATTAAATTTAATATTACAGTTATGTATTTTGGATTTAAATTAAATAAGTAAATAATTTGATACTTTGATAATTAGATATATTTTAAAGTTAGATTTTAAATTAGATAAATGTACTTATTTTTAGTTTATATTAAATTTAAATTAATTTTATAATTATGTAATTTTATATTTAAATCTAACAAGTGAACAATTTGATAATTAGATAGATTTTAGATTTAGATTTAAGTTAGATAAATGTATTTGTTTTTAATTTATATTTAATTTAATTTAGTGTTATATTTTTGTAATTTTTAATTCAAATTGAATAAGTGGATAATTAAATAAATTTTAATTAAATAAGTTTTAGATAGGATGAATTGTGAAAAGAAAAAAAAAAGATTTTAATAAACCATGAAGGAAAAATTTACACCCTCATCCTCCATATTTTTAAAACCGTAAAAAAAAAAATAACTGTGAAAAAATTCATTTTTTTTTTGTAGTAACAAATGATGAGTTGTATAATTAGTGATGATTATCTATAAAATTAACTGCTTCTTATATTTACTTTAAATGTCCCTGGGATTCATTATTGGGTAAATTAAATAGTATTATGTATAAATAATTATTATAAAATATGATAAGCATTTTTACTCAATAATTAATCCAATCATATTGCGTTCACATCATAATATGAAACTAAACAGGAAGAAAATTTCTGTACATATTAAATTAATACAAAAGACAAAAACTTTGCCTAAATCATTGATTATCTTATGTTGGCAGTTGCCAATTTCTTTAGTGTGAAAGAGGGAACTTAAATTCTAACTCATCCTTTGAAAAATGTAAGAAAGGGAACTAAACTGTGTATAATTAGTTTCATCTTTGGTATACTTCCTATATGGAGATAACAATTTTTAATTAAACTATGGCGCTCCCATATTTTCAAATCTTTGACAGTATTTAATGCTCAATAGAATGGATCCGTCATCCATGAAGTCAAGACAAGAACATAAACTATGGAAATAAAAAAATAAGAACAACTTATATTATAAAATTTGGGGGTTGCCGGATTAGGTGTGACATCCCAATTTCTTTTTCTTTTTTTTAAGGAACATTATTGACAAATACCAAAATGGGTGAGACTTAAAGGTCCACAAATGCATTAAAATAACAGTAAATTCGGCATGGCTTCACCTTTAAGGACTTGATATCAAGTATTTATTCCAAAGAAGGCGAGAAACAAAACAAATAAACAGCAGATCCCAGCTTGAGTTTTAGATGGGTAAAGCCAGCTTCTTCCGTTCTCTATTTAGCATCCTCATCATCACCATAGCTTCCATCTTGATGGTGCACACCTCCGAGGTTAATGCAGGTATGTATTCTCTAACTCAAAACTCTGATTCTGAACGTGTAACACATCAATCTCTGCGAAATATCCATGTAAGAGGAAAATTGTAGGTACCCACTCACAAAATTCTTATTTGGATAATTTGCATATATTCTATGGCTGCCTCAAATGCGTTTTGCAGAACAAAGGGTTCATGGATATAGTTATAGAAGCTGAATCTAAAGCCTAGGTTTCATGGTCTCATTCTTCTAGGGTTCATGAAGCTTAATTTCAGAAGACAACAATCGGAAGATGTTCTTGCTTAATCTAGACTTGTTCTAATCTAGGTATCATTTATTTTATTCGAAATCCGCATCTATTGTTTCCATGAGATTGGTTCTTTTGAATTTTTTTGAGTTCATCGCCATGTACACATGAGCTCAGAATCCTTCCGTTGACTAGAAGTCATTCACGCATTCGCAAGACTATCCGCTTTGTAAGGAAAAACTAAAGCGTTAATATTAATTAATGACTTATTTGCTAACGAGTTATATATGCATTGCAGATCCGAAGCAAATAAAGATCACCGGCCGGAAACCATTGCCAAGCCCCCCACCTCCCCCGTTGCCCAACCTGAAGAAAAGTTATATCCCACCCAATGGTCCACCAAAGTAACTCCAGGACTTCTCCCAAGAGAATGTGTGTTTTGCACGAAGACAGTGAAAGAGCTTTGAATAATGTATTGATAGTAATAAACCAGCTCTTCATCTTCTGCAGCAATATTGTTAATTGTTATTCACCATGCCGAATTCAAAGTGTCCGGCGGCCCGTTAAATTTTCTTGCCATGTAGAACAGTTTTTGCAATATATTGACTGATTGTGCCCATTTGCCCATATCATTCTTAAAGAGGTTCTGCTATGATGCTCATGTAATGACAGAAAATCAAAGGAGATGAACTTTTCAGGATGGGTCTTCAAGGATGACTGGCAAGCTCAAGTTGCTTTAACTAGTCATTGAAAACATTGCATTTTGTCACGTTGGAAGCTCATTACCGATTCCATGGTGTTCAAAGAATGACAATCTGGAGTGAACTATAATATGTGAAATGGTAAATGATGCGGTTAGAGGTGATCACCGTGTGATTTAAATAGACTACTCTAATTAAAATCTCATGATTGCAATTTGTTGAATTGAATCGGACTCTTTATTATGGTTTTGTTTTTTAATCAAATTTTAAAAGGAATTTACAGTTCATGTATTTTATGAACTATTTTTGAATCGATCATCAATTTTAATTCTTTTTTTAAAAAATAAATTTATAAAATTTAAGATTAAAATATTTAATTATTTTATTAAAATATTTTTAAAGTAATATTATTTGATGAAATTTTTTTATTATTTTAAAAATTAAAATTTAAAAATAAAATTTCAATTGATTTCAATTTATTTTTTGAATGAACTATGAATCCATTTTGATCCAAATTTTAATGAAAATCGAAATCTAAAGATTCAAGTTTTGATTTTTTTCCCTTCAAATTTAGACTAAGATTCAAAATTGAAACCCACTTAAATCCAAACCATATTCAAGTCTAGATGCAGCACCACGATAAGAGATGTTTATATTTGAAAATGTTTGAGCCAAAGAAGCCGTTTAACTCCGTTTAGTCATTTGTCCCATGTAGGATTCTTTTAATTTAATTCAATAGTTTTTAAAATTATGTTTCTATTTTATTTCTTTATTGGATATTTGATAATTTTAATTATGATTTTCTTTTTTGTTGCATTTTTTTGTATATTTTTTGCTTTAAGTTCTTTCTCCTTTATTATTGTTAAATTAATAAATTGGAAGAGAGTGTTTTCTTGTTTTCTTTATAGTACTCAAGACATTTTTAAAGATCAATTAATTAAATTTTGATGTCTATTGTGTGATGTATGTGAGCCAATTACATTTTATAAAAGGTTATCTCATTTTTTTATGTTGATTATGCTCTCTCTCTTTCTCTCTCTCTCTCTATATGTATATTGATGTAAAAATTAGTTTTTTCTTCACAATACATTGTTAGCTATTCAAACTCTAACCAGAATTGTAATCATCACAATATACGAATTGATTTGGGTTAGAATTAACATTATTAGAGCATTGTCAACCTTAATTTGCACTAAATTTAACATTATTTTGGAGTAGAAAGAGAATTTTTTAAATATTATATATCAAAATGTTATATTTCTAACTTATTTATGCTAAATTAATATCGTTAATATTTTTTTATTTTTTAACAATTATTAATATATAATATCAATAATACTGATTAGTTTATTTGAAATAACAAAATGATTAATTTAACTTAATTAATCAATTGATTTATTAAAAAATTAGTTAACTATGTTTTTGAAGTAAATTTTTTAAAATTGAATATTTATCAATCTCATTTTTATTAACTCAATCTTAAAATTAATTTTGTCAACAAGTAATTTTATCAATCTAATTTTTTAATTGATGTCTTTTGTACATAATTTTTATTCAATTATTTCTATGAGTTTATTTCTAGGTTATTATGTTACAATATTTGAATGGAGCCATTTAGAATGAACGATTTAAATTGACATTAATATTTTATTAAATGATTGATACAATAAAAAATAAAATTTTACATAAAAATTTATTTAAAGTTTATATCATTTATATCAAAAAATTTTATCTAACGAATAATATTATATATTTTTTTTACATACGAATTTTAATATCATATATACTTTTTTATATTAATCAAATATCTAATTAATAATAATTTAAAATATATTAAATATTGGTGTTATTTTGAAACTGAGATATTTTTAATAATACAAAATTTTTATAATATATATCATTATTTATTAAAAAATTAAATAATTAAAAATTCAAAAATAATTAATATAATAAAACTTTTTAAATAAACTCAAAAAATGAATAGTTTATTTGATATGATGAATATTTATCACACCAAAATAATGTTGCTAGAAAGGGTGGAATGATGTTCATTGAAATCATTCTAATATTATTTCTTTCACTATTTTGATGCTTTCGTGCATTGTTAGAGATGCCTTTGCGAAGAAGTCCCATGATGCTCGCAAAGGTCTCCCAAGTACGAAAAAGGCAAACTGAGTTAAAAAATAGAGATATATACAAAGATGACTGAATTTTAGGGGAACTTGCACAAAAAGAAATATCTATATTGATTGTGTGTTGTATAAATTTTAGAGTTCAAATGAAATGTTAATAGTAAAAGGCTTTCATTGGTCATGACAAGGCTATGAAGTAGAACAATAACAGGACAAAATCAATTGACACTGACCAAGAATACGTTGGGTAAGTCGAAGGTTATGGAGCAGGAGAACTATAGAACTTATAACAGTGGATCGCACTGTAGATGACTGCGAGACTAAGTTTTTATTAGTTGCTAGTGAGGAGTGAGATCCAAGAGACTAAGGACCGTTTGGTAGCATGACGTACTAGTGGCTTGTGAGTTTAGATTTGCAAGGATGTAAATTTTTTGATCTTATTAATGAATCTATAACACACTAGTGGGTGCCTTAGGTTAACAAACAGTCGTCTTGGAGATTAAATAATGCATCTTTTAGTACACCTAGTGGTAGATTAATGAAGATGAACCATTTTTTTTATGGATATATATTTTTTAGATTATGAATTTTTTTTAATGTTATTTTTTTGGGCCCTTGGTTATCTTTATCATGTAGTAGATTTTTCTACAATTTAGTTTTTATCATGTTATATAAATGGATACTTTGTTCCTCATTAAAATTAGTCTTCATCTTTACTCTTTTGTTTCCTTAATAAATAACATGTTAATGTTAGAGCTTTAGGCATCTACGAGATTGGGAGGGCTTAAACATAATTTTTAAATACTTATCACTTATCTTTCCAAAAACACCAAAACTAATTCAAACTAAATTCGAAAAACTTATTCATTTGCAATTGCATTTTTGTTGTTTGATAAAATAAATTATCAAGTGTTGTAGGTCTTAGAGTGCAAATCTAAGGAAAATGTGAATTGAGTTTTTAAAATTTCTTACTTAGCAAGAATTTCAAATTAAATGCTATCTTAACTAATCACAATTACACAAACAATAAATATAAAGCTGAAGTTAAAGAGAGTAAAAATTGAGAGTTTAATCAAACATGATGATTTTTATGTGATTTAATAATTCCTGTCTACGTCCATTTCTCCAAGCAACTCGTTTAAAGGTTTTCTTTACTTTTCTTTTAATCAAATATGCACTTGGTTCAACCTAACTAAGACCTTTACAATTGCAATTCTTTTCACTTAATACGCAATTAGACAAGGTAAATGATGATTGTTTTATAGAAGGATAAGCTATTAACAGAATAAATTGCTACAATGAAGGCTTAAACCAAAGATTTGCTCAAACAAGATGAATAAGTGCAGGATGAGCTTAAAGAGAAAGAGAGAATTATAAGATAGGTTTTGGGCATATTTGTTGGCCTTAAGTAGGCAACCTAAATGGGGGTTAATTAGATATTTTAATTTTTTTTTACTTATATAGCGAGATTTCAACATTGTTTGCTTACATGTAATTAACTCAAAAATATATTCACAAATACAAGTGCAAAATTTAGAGAAGGGTTACAAAAAGCAAACACAAGATTTACTGGTTCAGCTCTCTAAGCCTATCTCCATGCCTCCAAGCAACTTGCTTAAGGATTCTCCATTAGATTTTATGATGCAAACCATTGATTTCCCCAACCAAGCTTCTTTACCAATGGTGAATCCCCTTACTGCAAAACTCAAACTCAAGTATTTCAATTAAAAAATTAAAACTTAAGAAAACTCTCTCAAGGAATAGATATGAATACAATGAAAGCTCTAATTTTCACAAACTTTTGTGCTTAATAGATAAGGTGAAGACTTAGGTGAGTAAAAATCAAAGCTTTTCAAAAAGTGAATACCTAAGTTTTTTTCAAATGCATAAAAGTTATAGAAACTGATTTTTGAAACCTTTTCATACTCCTTTTTAAAAAAGAGATTCGTTAGATACAAAAAGAGAAGGTTTTAAGTAGTACATGTTAGACGCACAATGGCATCGCGTTAGTTACTGCCTGGCAACGTGCCACCGTATTTTTTAGGAGAGTAACTCTACATATCACATGGCGAGTGGTACCGCGTCTTATCCATGGTGGTACTGCATTAGCTACTATTTAGCGAGTTACCACCACTCTCTAGTAAGGTGGTATGATGATAACTATTTTGGTCCTCTATATGTGCTATGTGTGTCCTAACTTTTCAAATTTTAAAAACATGCATTCTTTTATATTTAAAGAATCATAAAGTTTATAATAAAAAGCTCTTTAAAGTTCATCATTCCTTTTGTTGAAAAAATTTTAATATCATGTATGCTCTAAGATTTCTATTGAGTATTCAAGCTAAAAAATTTACAAGTAAGCTTACCCGAGAACTTCTGAAACTTCTAGTCTACTGACTTGGTCTTCATTATCCTTTTTGTTCCAAGGACTTCAATGTTTAACTAATAAGTTCTCCGAGTCCTTTCCACTTTAAGCACTACACCACTTACTCAAACCATTAATTCTTAAGATCGTTCGCTATCTTCAAAACTAGTCTTCATGTTTAACTATGAAACACAATATGGTTAATATTATTTAAGAGTTGCTATTTAAGTTTCTAAAAATCTTTTTATACCCACACTTAAAAATATGATCGTTATTGAGCATAACATTATTTTTGAAACTCAAACTGGTGTTGTCATTCATTGAGCTAGTAGTATTGTTTCAAGTTGTCGATACTCATAAAAAATTCAAAATTCAAACTTATGACTAATGGTACTGCTACATGAGTCTGTAGCATAGACTCAGACCAAGGTCTGACCAACAATATTGCCGCAAGAGCTAATAGTGTCAACTAGCAATATTGTTGCTTTATGGCTAACAATATTGCTCTATTTTTCTCTTGTATTTTCTTTTTTTTTTTCTTTTTTCAAAGACTTCAAAACCTCATTTCAATCGTAGATGTTTTTCCAAGTTGAGATCATTTAGAAAACTCATTGCAAATTCCACATTTTAAAACATGGGCTTTAAATCCAAGATTAATTGAAATGACTACAAGAATTGTGTATGTGATCATTGATTTCATATAAACAAATAACCCAATACATTACAATGGAAAAATTGGTCTTACCATGGACCAAATTCTTCTTTTCTTTCTTTAATTCCAACATGTCAAAAGTTAAGAAAAGTATATACACATAAAATAAAAATTCAAATTTAATTATAACAATAAAAAATAGTTGAGAAAAAAAAAATAAAGAAAGAACAAACAAAATTATGTGGTTTGGTAATATGCTTACATGCATGAGGCATAAGAAAAATATTTTTCACTAAAACAAAATTTCAAATACAATAGAAAGATTACCATCTCTTACTCCCAAATCCTCTCTTAAACCTTCACCAAGGAATAAGGAGAACCATCTCTTTAAGAATAGAGAACCCTACAACTCTCAACTTATAGAATATACAGTACATTAATAAGATACGTAAAACTTAGTATCTCTTGAGTATTTATAGTGAAAAAATAAAAATCAAATAACTATCAAATATAATAAGCATTATCTCTAATGAAAATGTTTTTTTATCTTCAAGGTAGTTGTTAATAGTTTAAATCACCAGATAAACACCAAAGCTAATGAGAATAGGTTCCACAAGGGTTTGAAATAAGAGATAAGGATAAAAATAAGTTTTTTATCAAAATTTATTTCAATAATCTCTCACATGAAGACTTATTTCTCATCCTTTCAAAAAAATTCTCTAAAGTTGCTACCCAAACATTACCATAGGTCAAGTAACAACCCTAAAATAAGTTTGAATGAATTCTTCTCTTTTAACAGCTTTATTAGCGACTAGCTACATTATCACCATTGTGAATCTTCAGCCATAAAATTCAACTCAATCTTTTACATAATTAACATCCGCAAAATCGACCAACCAAAAAATCTCGATCATTATTAAACAAAGTAGCCTCGTAAAGTACCTTCGAAAATAGAAATTATTTCATAATTGTCTAATGATACCTATCCAGTTAATCATGAATTTCCCAACAACTCTCATTACTTGTGCAATATCGAATATGTACACATCATGGTGACATAAACCTTCTTACTATAACAGATGCAATCGTTAAGATACATTTATCTTTTTCACTTCTATGTTAGGGAACTATTCTGAAGATAACTATTAAGTAACAAGAAATAAGGTAGTGATTGGTGGACATCTTGCAGAGTGAAGCGACATAAAAACCCTTTCAACACCATTCTTTAAGTTTTATAGCCTTTCTTGTTCTCCTAATTTCTAAGTTTTCTCAAGAATCTCACATGCAACTATGTGCTTCATTAAAATCTCTAAGCAACTGAGCTTTCAAGTTTGCAACACGCTTACAACTAATAATTCATCCACAGATAATAAAATCATTAAATGACCATCACCATAACTAGGCATCATGATTAGCATCACCTTTGCATAAATCTTAAACTCACAATGAATAAATTAAATTGCTTGTATGAATACTTTCGGACCAATTTCATCATACAATGATCTATTCATCACATTATATTCTTCACTATAGTAAAATCTCTTACATGAGTCATATACATAAGCAAACGCATCAAATAAGATAATTATATACTCTACTTTATAAAAACACTAATGTTCCCCCAACAATCTTTAGTTTTTTCTTCGTTTACATTCCTCATTCCAAATCTCCTTTAGGTATAGGTTTCACAATCTTTCTCATAATCCTTTTTGCAATAGTATCCTCAGAAACATTAAACAAAACCATTGCTAATTCGATCTTTCTTAAGAAATCAACTTCAAATATCACCTTTGGCTTTTCTTTTTCATTCCAACAACGACTATAACGTATCCATTCTTCACAAGACCCATATGCATCTTCAACTTTTAAACTGGATAATTAGACTCATTGAAATTCAGATCTCCAACCTATTGAAATTTGTATCATCTTTGAATTATAATGAAAATCTTATGCATAATCAAAGGTCACAACCCAAGATTTAATACTAATTATCGGGAAGTAGGAGAAGCAGATATGCACAAGATAACACTTCAAAGATAATAATGACAAATAAAAAATAAATTGAGAAAAAAATAGAGAAAGAACAAATAGATTTATGTGATTCAATAGTATACCTACATCCATGAAGCATACTACAAGATATTCTTCACGAAAAGAAAACTTTAAATACAATAAGAAGAATATCATTTCTTACTCTTAAAATTCTATCCTTAAGAGAACTTTCCGAAGAATAAAGGAGAATCATCTTCTTAAGATCAAAAAAATCTGTAACTCTCATCTTGTAGAATATACAATACAGAATATGAGATACTTAGAACCCCTCAGCCCTTGGGTATTTATAATGAAATAATAAGGATTAAATAACTATCAAATAAGATGAGCATTATCTATGATGAAGATGATGTTTATCTTCAAAGTAGTTAAAAAGTTAAATCCCTAGATTAACACTAAAAACTAGATAAGAATAGCTTGCACAAGGGTTTAAATTAAGATATAGGGATAAAAACAAGTTTTGATTAAATCCTATCTCAACACAACACTTGTAAGCCTATTCTTATTGCCTATCTCTTTGCTACTAAACAAATACATACTTAATGAACATGATAATTTTACATAATGTGTTTGTTATCATTAAAATCAAGTCATCAACCTCTTAATGGCACTCTGAGGCTTATAAGTATATGCTATTAGAATGGAAGCCTATATTGATGCTAATGATGTATGAGAAGCTATCCAATAAGTACATGAAGTTTTAGGCTGATTGAACAATCCAATTGTTATACAAATTCAAAATCAAAAGGAAAGAAAGTAAAAATATCAAAAATAAGAGCAACATTGTCTATAGCAATCTCGTCTGGCATTGTTACCAGAATAATGAAAAAAATTAACTAAAAAAATTTTGGAATCTTTGGGACCAAGAACATAAAAGCAAATGGAATTATCAAAAAGATGCAAATGTTGAATTTGATTCAAGAAATTAAGATGCAAAAGATGACTAATCAAAAATAATCAAAAAATATTCTAACAAACTTCCTAGCATTGTTAACAAAGTAAGACTTCTTTGTATTAATTTTTTGTGATTCTATAATCATTCAAAAGATCCTAATCATAATTCTTTAAAAATTTTGAGACTATAATCTCATCTTTGAAAAGCTCAAAAAATATGTCAAGTATTACTTGGGTAGAATTATTAAATGCATTATAGGGATAATAACAAAAAGATGCTTGGGAGACAAGAAGGACCAGCACAGGTGCTTTTCAATTCAAATCACAAAACAAAAATGATGGCAAAAAAATTAAAATTAAAATCAAAACCAATAAGCCTGAATGTTTTGTAAGTAACCAAAAGATAGTCAAAACAACAACACTCAAGTCTTTGCATCTTGCCTCTATTGCAAAAAAAAAAAAAAAAAAAAAATCCAGAGGACAAATGTAAATGGAGACAAGATGCAACATGTAAAAAGGTGATTCGTTAGTGCACATGAAAAGGATATGTAAGACTAAACAACAATGAGGAGAAACCAAGGATGTAAGGGAATGCAACAAAAGTAAGGATAGAAATAGGCAATCCCCATTAAGAGAATGGGTGAATAAGGGATCCTTATTCCTCTTTATACCATCTCATTTTTTTAATTTATATTTTTAAAAATATTTATTTCAATTTTTTGATAAAATTTGTATTAGATTTGAATAAGTGTGATTAAAATTTAATTTAATTTTAGATAAATTTAAGTTTGAATTGAGCTTAATTTAGATCTAGGCTAAATATAAATTAAATTTAGATTTTAAATTATATACATATACATATATATAATAAAAAAGTAACATGTGACGCATTCCAAGATAAGGATAGGGCAAGGAACATACTTTTCATCCCGCTCAATCCCCATCTCTATTTATACTCCTCCACATCTACCTCGATGGTGAAAATTGACATATCTAACGATTATTAAAGATCGATTTCAAAAGAAGCAGCTGTTTGTGGCAGCATGTTTTATCATCACTAGTAGCTTTACAAAAAGCTGACTTATAAATATTGGTTATACAAATCATATGACTTATGATCAAAAAGCTCTTTAAAGAGTTTGACAAGATTAATATTTCTAAAGTTACAAGTGAAAATAAAGCACATATTATAGTAAAAGGCAAATGAATTTTAATAATTAAAGGTCATGCATATTTGTATTCATTTTTTATATTTTTATATATTCTTGAAATTGATCAAAATCTTTTTAGTATTAATTATATAAAAAAAAAAGCTATAAGGTTTTTTTTTTTTTAAGACAAAAACTGTATGATTAAAGATGTGAAAGTCATTTAGGAGTTAAAAGTTCAAATGAAAGGCAAAATATTTGCCTTGGATTTGATGGAAAAGGAGAAATTTATTGTACTCAAAGACGATAGCAATATAGTGCTTTGGCACAAGAAATTAAGGTAATTTCATCACGTCGCTATCTTTTTTTATGAAGAAGAATAATCTAGTGGAAGGTTTATCTAAATTAAAGGAAAAGCCTCTTATATATGCTAGTTGTCAATATGAGAAATAAACCAAAAATTTTTTTTAACAAAGCAAGACTTAAAGAGCTAGATAGAGGGTATAATTAATATGCATAACTGTTGGAGAACAAATGGGAACACTACCACTGAATGGTATTAAGTATTGATGATTATTTAATAATGTACTAGGTTTATTTTATGAAGCTTAAATCTAAGGTTGTTAACATCTTCAAGAGGTTTAGGTCTAATAATGGAACTAAATATATCTTTGCAAAATTTAATAAGCATTGTGAAGATACAGGTATTGAACATTAATTAGTTGATAGTATCATATACTCCCCAACAAAATGGTGTTGTGGAAAGGGAAAATAGGAAAATTATGGAGACGATAAGGTGCTTGTTTTATGATAAAGAATCGCTAAAAAAATTTTAGGTTGAGGTTGTAAACACAATAATCTTTTTGTTAAACCATTCATCAATAATAGCTTTACAAAAATGAATATTTTTGAATCATGGTGTAGCAACCAAATAAAGTTGCTTAATCTAAAACTATTTGATTACTTATGTTTCTCTTACAGCCTTTAAGTTAAAAGAAAGAAATTAGACAAAGAAAGCAAAATCTAGGAATTTTATAGGCTATATCATAATTCCAATGGCCTACCGGATCTACCTACTACAAAGTAACAAAAAAATTATTAGCACTAATGTTTAACTATTTAAGTTATGTAACTAGAGTTAGGGCAATAACAAGAAACTTAAAAATCAGGAGGATAATGATAAGATGGATTATGAATCTATTAGAGAATCAAATTACACTCTAATGGTTATCATAAATGTAATGTTGAAGCTTGTTGAATATTAAGAAGTTGTAACTAATGAGAAGTAGATAATCGCAATGAAGGAGGATTTAAAGTTGATTGAAAGAAGCCAGACATGGGAATTGTTAGATAAACTTAAACATAAGGAAGCTATAAAGGTCAAATGGGTTTGCAAGACTAATCTTAATCCTTATGGTTCTATAAACAAATACAAGGCAAGATTTGTTTTCAAGGGATATACTAGATGTTTGGGGTAGATTTTTCTAAAACTTTTAGCCTAGCTGCTAGGTTAGATACTGTAAAGATGTTGTTGGCTATACAACTAATGGATTTTAGATCAAATTTTTTAAATAGATACTTTGAGGAAGCAATTTTTTGTTGAGTAACTTAAAGGGTTTATTTTCCAAGTACAAGATAAGGTATATTAATTTAAAAAGGCCCTAGATGATTTCAAACAAGTACCAAGGTCTTCTTATAATGAAATTGATACACACTTAATAACTTTAAAAAAAAGTTTGGATGAATCTACTTTATGTATCAAGAAGGTTGATGATGATATACTTGTTGTATTTTTGTATGTTAATGATCGAATCATTACAAAAAGTAGCAAAGAGTTGATTAACAAGATTAAAGAAGAAATAAAAGATGTCTTTAAAATGATAGACCTTGGGATGATGACATTCTTCCTTCACATGCAGGTAAATCAATAGCAAATTGATTTTTTTTTTATTTTTTACCAACATAAATATGCGAAGGTGTCCTTAAAAGTTCAGCATGGAAGAGTGCAAGCCAATTGCAACTCCAATATATCAAAAAGGGAAGTTTTGTAGAGAAGATGAAGTTGAAAAGTGGATAAAAAGTTGCACATTAGCCTAATAGATTGCATAATATATATAATTGCAGCAAGTTAGACATGATAAATGTAGTGAGTTTGCTATCAAGGTATATGCATTATGCTAGTGAAATTCATTTTTAAAGTAGTAATTTTTTTTTTAGATATGTTAAGGGCACAATTGATTATAGAATAAGGTCCAATCAAATTAAAAAAATTAGTCTCTATGGCTATTCTAATAGTATTTGAGCTAGATATGTTGATGATATAAGAAACATCTCAATTTTTTAGCTTTAATTTTGGAATTTTTTTTTTTTGAAGTTTTGAAAAGAAAGAACCTATAGTTCAATCAACAACATAAGTAGAATATGTAATAGCTACTAATGAGTAAATCAAGCCTTTTAGATTAATAAACTCATTAGTTTGCACATGGAACAATGAAAAGGCACACAAATTTTTATGGACAACTAAGCAATAATGTCAATTATTAATAATCCAGTGTTCCATGGTGAAAAAAAAAACCCCATTTCAATGTGAAGTTTTATATTCTATGAGAAGCATAAAAGGAATGAGAAGTTCAACCAATTTACTGCCAATCAAAAAACCAAACTACTAACATTCTAACAAAAGCACTTGCAAAGATTAGATATGAATTGTTGAGCAAAAGCTTGGCGTATGTAGCTTTATAGCCAAGGAAGAATGTCAATTACCATTACTTATAAAGCTAAATCAGTTTGATTTATCATTATTGTTTAGGATTACTATTTTTTGGCACTTAATTGCTACGCTTATCATGTAGTAATTTTTTCAATGATTTAGTTTTTGTTATTGTGTATAAATGAATGATTTATTACTCAATGAAATTAGTCTTCTGCATAGCTTTCTATCATATTTAATCTTTGATTTCCTAAATAACCAATAAATAATAATAAAAGCACACATGGAGCAAGTAATACGACTACTATCACATAAACAATTCCTCTTAATATGATTCAACCATTTAGAGCCATCAATAGTGAAATACGATGCTTTAGGTGTGGTAAAATTGGTTACAAGAAGCTGACTGCAAAAAAAGCCAAAAAGAAGGCATTATTGACAAGGCAGAAAGCCAATAAGAAGATGTAAGATTAGGGAAGAGTCGATTTTTTATGAATATGATGATGTAATATAAGAAAAATTGGTTAAAAGAGATATTAAATCTTTTCTCGTGGTGAGGCATTCTTGTTTGACACCTCTAGTGACAAGAAAAATTGATTGCATAATAATATATTTAATTGCATTGACAGTGGTAGGTAAAGTGGGCAGGTTTGTTATTAACACTCATAGCTGCAACAATATTGTGTTTGAAGAAGCAATGCAAAAACATGTGATGAAGATTGAAAAACTCTCCAAGTTATACAAGTTAACACGGCATAAAAAAAAAAGTAAAAAAGTTAGAGTCTTACAAAGAGCTATAATTCCTTGTTTTATTAGGAAGAATTTAAAAATCAAATATGACATGATGTGATAAAAATGCATGTCATTCATTAGTAGGAAGGTCTTGACAATATGGCATGCGAATGATTAATGATGGCAAAACAACATGTACAATTTCTACTTTAATAAGACAAAGATTTTACCATTACTATGTAAGAGTATTGACATAATAACACTTATTTATAAAAATACAACATTTTAATCATTGGTAATGTTTATGAAGAGATGAAAGATTAAAAGCATCTGTATATGTTACTAGGAAATAACATAAGTGTTGTAGTGGTTATTTCAATAAAGCAAAGGTGTTAATTGAGGAATTTCATGATGTGCTTCTATTACATAGATTTTCACCTTTATGTTATATTGCATTGCCAAACAGACCACATTACTAGATGAGTCTTAACGAGCATAAGGAATTAAAAAGGTAGGCATAGGATTTACTTTCCAAGGGACATATCAGGGAGAGTCCATGTGTAGTGCTAACTTTTTCGATGCCTAAAAGGATTAGGTTTGGCTATATTTTTATGGCTAGTCAAGCAATCAATAAGATTACAATATTTTTTAATCCTTGACAAAATGATTTGCTAGAGTAACTTAGTAGATCTACAATTTTCACTAAGCAAGACTTGAAAAATTGATACTATAATAGAAAATATGACTTAGAAATGAATGGAAGACAACTTCAAAAACTTAGGAAGGCTAATATGATCAACTAATTATGCCATTTGCACCCTTAAATGTGCCAAGCACATTCATGAGATAGATGAACCTAGCCCTGCAATCTTTTGTTGGTAAATATTTAGTGATTTATTTTGACCACATATTAATCTATAATGTTACTTAAAAGTGCGATCTCCAACATATTTTGGAAGTTTTATGTGTGTTTTATTATTGAAAAAATAAAAAATTATTTACAACAGTTAAAGAGTACATTTGTATAGCCTCTAAAGTGTTATTTTTTGCTACATGAAATATGATAATGGGCTACAAGTAGATGAGTTAAAGGTGAAGGCAGTGGGATAGTGGCATCATTCAAAGACTATCACATATGTATGAAGTCTTCATGAATTTAAAGCTTTCCACTAGCATTTTATTCCTCACTTCAATATTATAGCCTTAATGAACAACGACTTGATTTGAGATTTTAATAAAGGAAGAGGTTAGGAAGGCATTTTAAATCAATTAAGAAGAACTTAGTAATTGCCTTTATCTTAATTTGTTAGAATTTTTATAATAATTTAAGTTACACAATGATGTTTTAAAGGTGGGTAATAGAGAGGTGTGAAGTTAGGGTAAGAAGCAAGAAGCATCTGTAGCAAGAAGTTATCTCATCCAAAACACATTACAAAAAATAAGATATGGAGTTTTATCATGGCTCTCATGGTGACTCATTGGTGACATTACTTGTTTTAGTGAGAGTTCATCTTGCACATTGATCATGATGCACTCAAAGATCTTCATAGCTAAGATAAGGTTTTAGTTTGACAAGCATCTTTATCTATGTATCTATATTAATTTACTTTCATACTTAAGCAAGAAGCAAGGGACATAAATCAAGTTACAAATGCATTAAGTTGATGCAATAGCTCACCGACCATCATAAGAATTGATATATTTGGCTTTGACTTATTTTGAGACTTATTGGATATGGGCCTATATCTTTCTATCATTATGCTTATAGTGAGAGTTAGAAAGAGCTTATATTACTATTGTGTGATGATTATTTCTTTTAGAATAATCAATTTTCTATTCCAAGTTACAATCTATAACTTTAAATTACTGAGGAACTTCATAAAGAGGGTCATGTGGGATAACACAAGACATTACAATTAGTGTAAGGTTCTTACTAATGGTTAATTGTTTGTAAGGAGGTAAAGCAATTTGTAACATTATCATAGATAGGACGCATTAAAAGGAAATGCATTTAACATTAGACTATGCATACCATTGCCATTCCATCATAGCCATGAGCGAAGATGAGTATGATTTTTTTTTTTTTAAGGACTATTAAGGGCATAACAGGGGTAATGATTCAATTTTTATGTTAGTTGACTATCTTTCAGTGAATTAGTTACATTTCTTGTTTTAAAGGGATACTAGGTTCATCAATTGCTTTTGGCATAGCTTATGGAAGATAATGAAGACCTATTTTAAGTTTCAAAATGCCTATCACTCCTAAACTGACTGAAAAAAAAAGGTGGTGGTCATTCTTTTGAAGATATAATGAGTTGTTTAGCTAGATGAAAAATCTTAGGATAAAAATATCTGTAAAGTAGAATTTACTCACAAGCACGCGATGAATTGAAGTACAAGATTCAACCCATCTTAATGGTGTATTAATTGATTTCAGGAGGCCTTTTTGAGCTTATTCTATTATTCATAAAGATCAAAGTTCATGGGAAGAAAAAGGATTCTGTTTAAGGGTTATAAGAGATTCATAGTCAAGTTCATGATAATTTAGAACAAGTTACAATGAAGTACAAGGCTAACCTAGATAAAAAGCTACGACATACAAAATTTAAAAGAGAAAATTTTGTTAGGGTTACAAAGGATTTTTGTCTTGTTGATTATAGCAAGCATTCAAAAAGGAAGGTGAGGTTGTTTGAATAATGAAAAATAAATCCCAATTCCTATGGCTTAAAGTTGTCATTTATTCAAACTATACATGCATTCAGTATAAAACACTTAATTCCACTTTGAGGAGATTCATCGAATAAGAATCATGACCAAAATTTGATATTTTCTCTACTCTATGGAGGATGGTGTAGCATGCCAAGGGATTCTATTAATGACAAAGTTTGACCAAAAGAAGTGATTGTATGTCATTTAGTCACATGCTCGACAGATGATTATTTTGATCAAATTTTAGATTTTTTTTTGTTGTGTTTCCTTTTTATTGTACTTTTATTTTTGAATATATTATGATTTTAACCTAGTTTTCCCTTCAATTTTATTTCTTGCATATTTTATGCTTTAGGGGCTTATCCTAAAAATTGTCATCAAATTAATAAAATTTATTAAAAAAAGCTTTTTTTTCACTTTTTTTCCTAGTTTTTAGAATTCGTTAGCGATCAATAGACTTTGATGCACATTGTTTGATATTTGTGAGCACACCATAGATTTTAAAAGATTATCTCTTTCTTCTATGTTGGTCATTCTCATTAAACACTTTCACTACATTAGTAAATTTGTAAAGAACTGTTTCTTTATTGCATTTACTATGAATAAAGATTCAAGAGCTCAATAATGTTTAACTAAAATTTAAGCTAATTGCTCCTACTAGGCCATTTGATGCTTTTTTATTCAAGTTAGTTTTATTTTTTATATATGTTATTATTTTATGGATTAATTACATCAAGAAGATCTGCATTTTGCTTACGATTTCAAATTGAAACTTATGAAAAAATTGTATTTGTTTGGTACTTGCATTTTTGTTGGATTTCAACTTTAAGCTTTCACCTATAACTTTAGTTAACATTAATGATTTTTTATATATACATGACGTGCATATGCCTTTTACGTATGAAATTATTCAAACACTTTTTTATGTATTAATAAAATAAACAAAAATTTTAAATCAAATTTAGTAAAACGTGTAAAATATGAATATTTAAAGAAGAGAAATTTTTTTAATAGTATTTAATAGGGTGTTGGGTTAATTATACGAGTTAAAATCATGCGTAAATGATGTATAGGTGCAAAATCATTAATGTAGTACATACTATAGATGGAAATCGCAAATTAAGAATTCAATAAAAGCAAAATAAATCTTAAATAGATGAATTTTTTTAAGATTTTATTTTGAGATGTGAGTAAAATGCATGCTCACTTGATGTAATTAACTCTTATTTTATTTACTATTTAGTTTTTGTGGTTTTAGCTAGGAGTTATGAGCTTTTATCTTTTTCTCGTTGATGAATTAGGCATGCAATATTACCAATTATACATTATATGATGTGTAATATATGATAGTTTTATAAAAAAAATCAGTACAGGACATTTAAGATTAAATGACACATAGTACATGATAGTTCTTAAAAAATCAATATCTAAACATTCTAGCAACTAACTTGCTTTTTTAGTCAAAATGGATGATTCACACCAACAAAGCCAATGTTTTGATATTAGTCACCAGGCTGGCAATGATGAAAAAAGGCCTATGATTTTGTCATCAGTCTTTTAGGGATAGATGACAAAAGTTTGCTACTTGCCTTTCAAGCTTTCTTTTCTCCTGACCACTTGACCACTTTTTCCCTCTCTTGACATCCCATTTTTCCTATTCACAAATAAAAAATCCCTTCAAATCTTCAATTTTAATTTTTTAAAATTACTTTGTTGCCAAAATATGTCCCTTTCATGTTGATATAGCTTTGGATAGTTTTTTCTTTTGTCAAGAGTATCAGAGATCATACTATAATTTCATAACTTTTTTCTTATCCTCCCTTTAAAAAATCGATTCTTTTTATTTTATTTGTTGGATTCAAGCATATAATTTGTTTTGATAAATTCATTTCATGTTGTTGAGTATAATATATTGATTTATTTATATTTATATAGTATTTTATCATATTAATAATTCAGTTTAGTTTGTTTATCTATTTGTAGAAGAAAAAAGTTAAAAAATATATTTTTGGGAATCTCCAAGTGAGACGAGTAATTTATTTTTGGAGTTCATTTTTTTATTTTTTAATTTTATTATAGTACATGTGTAACTTTATAATGTAAATTAGCTCTTAATATTGAAAATTTAGACTATAAATTAGTGAATATTTTAGATATCATAGAGTTAATATTTTAAATTTAAAAATTAGACTTAAGTGGCAACATGACAAACATAATTGCACTTTTAGCAATTGGTTGTGCAATTGTGTAAGAATATTTATATTTTATCCAAGATAAACTTTATTACATTATAAATGCAAACAAACTATATTTTTTATGTACAAGTTGAGTATTGACTATCATTATCTCATTATAAAATATTATCAATTTTACGATCGATTGTTCATGAACTTTTATTCACTCTAATTAAGTATTCTGGATACATCATAAAAAATTATCAAGTTTATACGAAATATTAAGACAACTCAAGGAATATTCATCAAAATAGTGATGTTAATCTAATTACTGACACCATGCGAATATTCTTAATCAAAGATAAGAATCCAGTAGATTACTATTGACACTTAATTTTACTCTTAGAGACTTAAACTCTTCAAAACTTTATTTTATCGATGGTTTAAGATCAAGATTTCAAGAAAAGAGTTCACCTTATCAGTTTCTCCAATTATATCTTTAAATTTATGTTAGATCGAGATTTTGTAATAACAAGAACTAAGTTTAACTTGGCTTAGTTTAGGAATCCCTTACATCAAAGTTTGTAATTTAGCTAGATACATTGGGATTTACTTCATCAAGGTTGGAGTTCATCTTAATTCATCAGGACATATATTCATTAGGATTTACTTTCATCGAGAGTTTATCCATCAAGTTTTGATTCGCTGATTTTTAGTTTACCTGGACTAAGTCTTAACATCATTTAACAATTTATTAGTTTTAGTTAATTCAATGATATCAAGATTTTACTCTTTTAAACCAATGCATTTGATTCATTAGGATTTCTTTCGTCGGGATCCTCTAGTCATCAGGAGCGAAGCTTTAACACAACTCAATAGGATTCTCTTATCGTCGAGATTAAGCTTAGATAAGGTGTTTCTTTCATATGCACATATCAGGATACATGTTTATCAGGATTTGATCTTATCAAGGGTTAACTTATCAAGTCTTGAAACATTGGGCTTGAATTTATCAAGGCTAAGTTTCAGTGCTATCTGATATAGTTTTACTTTATTCAACAAGCTCAACAAGCGAAAGTTATAGTTTTGTTGGATTAAAACTTCATCTGGATTTGATGAATGTTCGAAGTCACTAGATACTTCAAAAATGGCGTGAAATACTAGGTGCGTTATCTTGAGTATCACATTTGCTTGGCCAATTTCTTCATTTGATATCCTGAAGTTAGGATCGAGAAGTAAGAATAACAACAATAACAAGAACGAGAATAAGAATAACAACAATCATAAGAATGAGAATTTTCATTTCACAATGATGGTAGGATAAGTCAAGCTTGTTCGACACTAGGATCTCGAGCTGTTGCAACTTGAAACATTTTGAATGGCACTTAGAATTTTAGGCTAAGAGTTAGAACAGGGGGCATCTACAAGAACTAGCTAGTGAAATGTTTCTTCTATAGCTTTAAGAGTTGAACCGAGAGTGTTATCTGCTAATGACACCCAAACTTAAGAGTGTATCGATGAAGTCTTAGTTGAATGTGTCACCTACACCCAATCTAGATTGACTTTGAGAAATTTTCTTTTCAGTCTCTCCTGCAAGTCTCTTTCAAATGGGCTAACACATGCGAGCTACCTAATCTTTGATCTTGACCTTATATGCATTTGGCATTAGAAACTCATTTACCGTATGAGATTAGGTCTTTCTCCTTGAACTTTCCTCACCTCTTCCAAATGGTTTAGAGTTAGTTCATGTTAACTTGAGCAACTCTAGTGTCAATGTCGGTGTAGACTTATGCTAGCTCGATATCAATGTTATTTAGAGCTTATTTAATCTTGTTCAAAATATTCTTCTCAACTTCAATAACGTAGTTATGGGTTTCCGTCACATTTTTTTTAGCTAATTTATTCGCAAACCTGACATCCTTCATGACGTAATGAAGATCTTATTAATGAGGATGGACATACATAGGACAAAATATAATACAAGATGATCAAAAAATTTAGATGGATCCAAAAAATTAACACGCGATGTAACATTTCAAAGATTAATAAATTAAAATAAATCGAGAAGAAAGACCCATAATGTTGAAGATCATCATGTGTTACCTAAAAATAATTCATTCCTTGTAGACTCAAGTGGTTTATTAGATTTCTATTGGTAGGGAGGTTCCAATTGTTAGGAACTAATATTTTGCCTTCAATGATGGAGGATCGAAAATTCATACAAGTAATGCATCCATAGCAACCCGATCCTTATAATCATCAATGGGCTTGTTTTTCTTCAATGCAGTTGCGATATATTGATCATAATTGTTTCATTTAGGATCCAATTAAAGCAATTCAAGATGCTATAAAAAGCTACAGGATAGTTTTACAACTTCTAGGTTTTATGCATATGAAGATCCAGCTTGCGTTAAACCAAAAATCAAGGTCAACTTTGCACAATATTGAAACAAAGTGACCTATTATGAAGTAGCAATACTGGGAACATAACTCCTTCATCTGAATGCCAAATGGAGCATTCCAAGAGCCTTTTAATAGATGGAAGAAAGATCTATAACTTTGATGTTGTAAATCTTTAAAGGTTAGCACTATATTAAATCACAAAGTGACATAAAATTTAAATGATGACATAAATGTTAAATGATGAAATAGAGGCAGCAACTATGTTGCTGCAATACTTCAAGCATAACTACCTCGTTTGTGATCCAAATAAGATAGTGGCATTAGAATTCTAGCAAACAAGGAGCTTGGATTTTCTTAACCTTTCTAAAACCTTGACCTATACAATCCCGATGAATTTAAGGCTCGATCAGTTTTAGCAAACAACTTTAACAAGTACTACAAGTGTTTGCATTAAGGTGAAATCGACTTTGGTGAACCTCCAATCAATCATGTCAAGTTGCATTGTTGATGATGTCATAAGTATAAAGGTATTTGAACTAAGGTGAACCCAACCTCAACAAATCCCAACCTTGAATTCCCATTCTAAAGGAAATTACCTTGATGGACAGTGAGACCAAGGAAGTGTTTATCCTTGGAAAGACTTTACAAAATTTCCAAAGTTGGTTGAAAGATTAAAGTTTCAAGAACAAGTGTGTAAGATATAAGAATCACACATCAATGCAACCTAGATTTATGGCAGGTGCACACCATTTTGGTTATGTGTGCCATACCTTTAGTAAACTGATGGACTTCTAAAGGAGATCACACCTATAAATAACCTTTCGATCGAAACGAGATGGGCTAAACTTGGGATTTTTTTTTTTAGATTGGCTTTTTGACACTAGCCTTTTAAAACTGGCCTTTTTTAGGCAAAACACTTTTATTTCCTTCGTATCTAAAGATTTTTGAGAATATTTAATGGTATACTCGAGAGTTTTTTAGAGCTTTTCCTTTCCTCTTGTATTTGCTGCAATACTATAATACTACAAATTCTACAATGCTACCAATGCTGTAATGCTGCCAATTCTGCAATGCTGCAATGCTACCTATTACTGCATTAAATAGAGGCTTGACCAAGGTTTATAAATATCCATCTTGGTCAAGAGCTTAGGGGGGATTTAGAGAATAAGTGTTAAGGAGAGAATATTGAGAATTTTAAGAGTTTGGATAATGTCTAAAAAAAAGTTATAAAAGGGGGAGATAGTAGTGTAAAAAAAGTAGGAGAAATTTTCCTTGATAAGGAAAGATTTGGAGGAGAAATTTTTAAATATTACTTCCACTTAAAGAACAAGGTAATCTTTTTTTATGATTTTATCATTATTTTTTTCTTTATTTTTATTTTTTTATGAATATTTTCTTTCATTTATTTACTTCATTATTATTATATGTATATATATATATATATATACCTCTTGCACACATATATCTTTTTACTTCTCTTCGTGTTATTCTTACTTGCATTTTTATTTATTTTGTATATTAATATATTTATATTTCTCTATTTACAAATACACATAATTTTTTCTATACTTTCATGTTGAACACATGAAAAGTTAAGTAAAAAATGGATAATACATGAAAGTAATGATTAAAAAAAAGTAATTTAATAGAAAATGGATGGGATGTAATATATAAATTTAAAAAAAAATAGAGAAAGAGTGATTAGGAGTGTAATATATGCTTTCATATTGAATACACGAAATTTGCTTAAAAGAACAAAAAAGGATAACAAAAAAAAAAAAGAGAGAGAGAAAAAGATAAGTAACTTTAAGATATTAATATTGTTTTAAAATAATAAATTTAGATTGTTCACCATATAAAATTATTAGGCAAATTAAGTTTTATTTTTATTTTTATTTTTTTACTCAATTTTAACTTTCAAAAAAGATGAAATTACTTTGATGTTACTTTAATTTTTTCAAAAAACATTAAAATAAAAATATTTTAAATTATTGAGAGCATAAAATCATTCAAAAGTGTTATTTTTAAAAAAAATATTTTTTAAAAAATAATATATGTTTTAACCTTTTGAGAACCATGAAAAAAATCTCAAGAGAGAGATTTTTATATTTTTTAATAATAAAAAAATTATTCTAAAATATAAGTGTTTCAAGTTTGAATGAGTATGAAAAATCTTAAAAGAGTAGTTTTTATATTTCTTACTATCAAATTAATTTTTACAATATATATTTGATATTTTTGAGAAAATATAAAAAAATCTCAAAAGAGATTTTCATACTCTCTAATATAAAATTTATTTAATATTTTTTAAAAAATATGAAAAATTTTAAGAGAGGATTTTTATATTTAAAAATATATTTATAAAAAAATCTAAGAGAAAAATCTTAGTATTCTCTAAAATGCCTTTAATTCATTTTTATTTTTAATTAATGAAATTACAAAAGTTGAATCTAAAGCCTATATTTAAATATCAAATATTAATTATTTGCTTGCGTTAGGGTCATGAGACTTCAAAATTATTTATATGTTCTACATAATGTAGCTATGCATGTGCATCAAAATATCATTGATTCACTTAAATCACAACAAAAAATATTTTGAGGATTAGGGAGTTGAATAAGAGTGAAACCTCCATATTCTCCATCATAAAAAGTGTTTTAAGATTAGAGGTTAAGTAAGAGTAAAATCTTTACATCTTCTCTCATAAAATGATTTCAAGAATTAAAGGTAAAAGAAGAGTTGAACTTTTATATTCCCTAAAATATTAAAATTTCACTTGTTTTCATATCATGTGCATTTCTTTTTAGACATATTTTTGAGAATCAATGTTAAAAATCAAATAAATTTTAAAACTGAAAAATAATCACGATTAATTGGTACCAATTTTTGGGCGCCATAAGGGTGTTGATGCTTCCCCACGTGTGATCAACTCCCGAACCTACATTTTTAATTTCGAAAGACCAATGTTGCCTTATTTATTTTTTTGAAAATAAATGAATTTCGGTGTCTAATCACATCATAAAAAGGATTGGTGGCGACTCCTTTTATTTTTATATTTTAAAATCTTTTCAAAAGAAAATCACCCAAAATATTACATTTTTTTAAGCCGCCTCAAGAATTCGATCCCAATCAAAGATAAGTTCTACACCTCTTATTAAAGAACTATGAGAGGTTTTTGGAGCATGCCCGATAAGTAAACTCAATTACCCCGCAAGACCTTCATTGTGTAATAGATTCAACCAACTTGATATATAGAATCTTGATGACTTCTTGATACTCTCTCAATGCCTTCTTTGACATTTTCTTACTTTCTTGGTATTTTCTTGGTTATTTTAATGAATTCTTTTTTCCTTTATCACTTCTACATTATATGCCCATCCTTTCTACATAAATGAATTTCAAAATGATATGTGTATTAGAATCTTTCCTTGCACATAGTTTTAAATAAAATCGTGTTATTTTGAGGAAATAGGAGTCGATTTTAGCACTTCTCCTCTACCCTTACCCAAAATGCACCATTTTTAATGCTCTCTACTAATTCCAAGAAAACAAGACTCATTCTTTGCTTTTTTTTTTTAAGATTCAAAGGTAAAAATCAACTTTTTTGGGTCTTAAACAAAATCATTTTAAAGAACAAAATATGACAATAGCCATACTCGAAAGTTTTCATCATTCATACATTCTCCAAAAGGCCTTTCATAATTATTAAGTATTGTTTGGAATGGGAATCAATTTTGAGTCTTTTTCACCATACTTACAGACTATATTTTAATTTAATTGGTACTAATTTTAGGTGTTTATAAGGGTTTAATCCGTCCTCACATGTAACCGACATGCGAACTCAGATTTCTTGGTAAAGTTTGAATAGTGCCATAAACCTTTTTATTTTTTTGTCTTTTCAATGGGTTCTTTTTTACAATATATACATATATATATATATATTTGGAGAAAAAAACAAAAGTAATTTTAGTGACCAATTACATCATAAAAAAGATTAGTGGACATTCTTATTTTTTTGATTTTCATTAAAAGGCTGGCCAAAATGAATTTCAAGATTCATCATTTTCAAGCCATAAAAATAAAAAATTTCTTCCCTCACTTCAAAAAGGAAAACTCGATCTGTTATTGGGCCTTGTTGTGTCAACTATTATTTGTCATTTTCTAGAGTAATACAAAAGATATGTGAACTTGATTACCTAATATTTAGAGTTTCAACTTTTAAATGCAATTGAATTAAGAACAATCATGGTGTTCAAATTGATGATTTACGATGTTTTCCATTTGATTTTCGTTGGACTATAAAATAATCAATTTATGCTACGTCACAAGCTAGACAAGTAATTTATATTCAAAACTCGCATATTACAAATTAGTCAATTATAACGACAACATTCTAGAAAACCTATGGTGAAGATGATGATTTAGTTGATAATAGTGTGCATTATACATCTTGTAATAATTTGTCACTTATTGAATTATTTGATGTGATGGATGATGATGATTTAGTATATAAGGGAAGATGATGAAGGATTATGGATTTAATTAATGAATAGATAAATTTTAGTATTGGATTTATTTTTTTAATAATGAAACTCAAAACCCTTAGACTTATTTGTTGATTCTTTAAATAAAATATTAAACGACGTGTTTGATTATATTAATGTGAATATTTGAAATTTTTACTTATAGAAATTAAGGACCTCTCGCAAGATTCACATGAAGATTCCAAACAACATAGAATATAAGATAATTAGTATGCCTTAAGAGTTGAGAAGCCAAATTACATGCCAAAGGATACAAGATGAAGTCAATAGTTTAAAACAACTTGTCGGAAGAATGTAAATAGATTATCAATTACATTGTGGTTGTGCATCATACAATACCAAATAAATAATAAAAGATCATATCAAGTACCTGATAGGGTGAAAGACAAGATTTGTTCCAGTATGTATTGTGTAAAATAAATTAAGATTGCTATAATTTGTTATTTTTCACACAAAATTTGTAGGTTTTATTATGTGATTTTTTGTTTTATAAGTCAATTTTGAAATTAATGATCGTTTAAGATATTTATCCTCTAAACACTTCTATGAGATGGAGGAACTTAAAAACTAATTTGACGAGAAAGCATATCATACCATATGTGGATGATTTAAACTTCGTTAAGCTCCCTTCTATAATGTATAACAGCTACATAGATGATAATATTTGGTAAGACTTTGTGAAATCTCACTATTAAAAATGTTTTAAGTATAATGCATAACTTTAAATGAAAATATATTAAAAAATTTAAAAAAATTAGTTAAAACTGTAGGTTTGTTCGTTGTTGATTTTTTGAACTGAAAAAGTATTCTCTTAAAACTGACATCTTTACTTTCTTACATCATCAATTTCTAAACTAATAACGTTTTTGACCTATTTCAATGTCGTCTAAATAGATGATGGTTTTACAACTGTCATCTAAATTCTATTTCAACCATCATTTATTTTATGCTTTGTTTTAGTGATGTTTTTTATTCATGAATGCAGGAGCATTAGATTCACCTATTTAGTAACTCTTGAAAGTCTACATTCTTAAATTCTTGGGTGCATGAACAAAAGAATGTTGTGGGGTAAGAGCTCCTTAAAATAGTTGGTCTTGATGATAGTTCAAAGATGTTTATCTATTGGTCCATGCGTTGGTTTAAAGCTACCAAGTCAACTGTGGGAAGATGAAAGGTAGCTAGACTATGATAGGGTAGGTAAGAACTAATAGCACAAAATTTAAGATAGCTACGGGATAAGTCTAAACTGTATGTAAGCTATCAATAATTGTATAAGAACATGAGATAGCTATGTTTCAAGTGATGGAACATTAGCTAGCTTGATGAATGAAAACCATGCTTAATTATAGTTGGGGCAATAAATTGACTAACTTAGAGAATTTTCATTGCATTTCTCAATACAGTGGCGAATTTTACTGTCAAAAAATGAAACTAACAATTGCTAAGGTGAAAACGATTAGTTCTAAAGTCATGGAAACAAATGATATGCCAAAATGTTTTTGTCAAAAGACTCCTTCATGCTTAAGTGAATAAGAATTTTGATAACATTAACAACAATGAATCAATTTGAATGTGTATATTGATGTTTGATGGCATAAACAAGGAAACCTATCAAGGTATTGTCCATTTCGATCATGTCCACAATTTATCTAGTGAAGGATTTAATCTCATAAGGTGCCTTTTAAGTTTAAACCACCAATTAATCAAAAACGTGTGGTAACAACCAAAGCTGACAATAATTTGTAAGATGAGATCAACAACTTCAAATATCAATATTGGTGGTCGATGCAAGTCCATGTTGTTAAAATTAAAAAGGTCATGCTAGATCTCATTTATCTCTCATCCATATATGCTTTATATTAAATATAATATAATATTGATACATCTTTAAACTTATAAGACGTCTCCCACAAGGGAAGTTATTTTTAGAGGAAGCCTAAACTTTATTATTGAGCTAATAGGTTATGTCTCCTACAAATGGGGAACAATATCTTGGTATGAGGTTTCATTCACATAAAACATTTTTTGAAGTCAAACTTTTTCAACAAAACAAAATTAAAGTTAAAATTTTTATTGACTATTTTTATTATACTTGCGAAACTTTTTTATTTATTTGGAGAGTCCACTTAGATTTAAAGACAAATATCATTTAAAACTTTAGATTTTGCTTTCTCTTTCCAATTAAACTTTAACTTTTAATTTCAAACAAAATTTATATCAAATTAAACTTTATTGAATAATTTAAAAATTAAAGATACTCAAATTGAAGATTTCTTACAATAAATTTTGATTTAAAATTTTTAATAGATGTAAAGGAATATTTCAAATACCATCATAAAAAAAATTTAAAACTAAAAATAATTTTTTATAAAAATTTATACTATCAAAAAATTTATAAAAAAATAACTCGTTACTTAAAAATTATTCAAATACGAGAGATGAAATCAAAATAAAGTTTAGAATTTATTTGAGTAATTTTTAAAGAATTTTAACAATAAAAAATACTACTAATTTTTTACAATTATTTTATTAAAATCTAATGTAAATAAAATTTATTTTGAAATGTTTTTAAATTAAAATTTAATTAAAAAATCTAAAATCTAAAATTTAAATAACATTTACCATAAATTTAATTACAGTAACAAATAAATTATTAAGTTTCCTTTATCCTCAATTCTCAGAATTAAAACCTTTCTAAAAGTTAAAGAGTGTTCTAAACAATAACATAGAATATAGAGACTGATTCCTCGAAGGCTCCCCAAATGTCCATAGCTTAGATACAACTTTTTGTGCATTGCTTGTGGCTGTGGGCTTATAAGTGATGTCCGTAACCCATTGGTGCATGCTTATGTATTTTTCACCCTAGTTGTAATTCTATTAAGATAACAAGTATATGTCATAGTTATTATCCAAACCTGCGCATACCTTGTTGTAGGCAAAAATATTAAACAATTCTCAGTCAACAGCCAAGACAAGAAAATAGACAGCAGATAATAAACAATAACAGCTAATTATGTTTTAATACTCGGTTGGTTCACAGATTAGGTATAGGTTTAATCACAAGCTTATTATTAAAACTACAAGTACACAGGCATTAAGAATAGCATTAAACCCTGTATCACTTCATCTCTAGAGCTCCTAAGACCAACTATTTGATCCCATAGAAGGTGAGAGACAAAACATCACAGCAGAAGAGATCATAATTCAAGGCTGGAGTTTAGATGGGTAAAGCAAGTTGTTTCCGTTGTCTACTAATCATCCTCATGATACTCACCATAGCTTCCATGTCGATGATGCACACCTCTGGGATTAACGAAGACAAAATATGCTCTATTTCTGGGGTCTTAGGGTAGCAGCAAGAATTAACCAGTAAGGCTATGCAAGCAAAAACTTCTTAATATTGTTATGTTATAGTCACCATCATGTATAAAATGAACAAACATCATAGTATTGGCAGCATCGTTTCTGCAAAATATGTAAGAGAAAATTTTTATATAGATGGACGACACCCAATTCTTGCATAAATTGCAGTAATTCTATCGCTGTTTCAGATGCTCTTGAGGGTTCATAAATAGATATATAGAAGCTGAAGTTAAAGTAAAAGGTTTCAGGGTCTTATCTCTAGTGTTCATGAAGCTTAATTTGAGAAGAAAAACAGTCAGACCATGAAATTGCTTCGATCAACCATTTATTTTGTTCAAAATTCATCACCTTGTTTGGATGAAATGGTGTGGTTATAATAATAACATAATTCTTTATAGTTAGTCATGTACTCATGAAACTTACTGTCTTTCCATTGACCAAATGTGATAATATGGATTCAACCATTTCAGTTGATTAAACTGCTATTACGGCATTCATACATAAGCATGACTTTCATTTTTGCTATTAAAAATAAGCATCTAATTACATATATGTTTGTAACGAGCTATGTGGCATACAGATGTAAGGAAGAGAAAACTGGGCGGACGCAAGCCCTTGCCAAGCCCACCACCTCCCCTAGAGGAGAATCCCAAGAGAAGTCCTAACCCACCCATTAATGGACTACCGTCCTAAGTAGCCCCAGGACTTGCTCATGGAGAGCTTCAGGGCACCATGCACTTTAGTGCCAATAAACAAGCCCTTTACCTTCCGCATCCATATTATGATGGATTCTTGGGTTGATTGTGTAAGGATTACTCTTCTTAATATCAAAAATATTTAAAATATCTGGGATAAATTTTTTTAATCATACAGAAGCGTTTTCCAATTTACCCACTACATGTTTTCGTTCTTATTCTCATGTTGTATATTATAGAAAACAGCCAGATCACTCCTACTTATGAGGTCTAGACAGAAGTAATATTCAGTTGAATATTTCACTATGGGCATTACCATCCACTTGACATTCCAATTTGGAAAATTATATGGTGAGCCTTAAAGCAATCAAGAATTCTAATTAGATAAGAGCGATCGAGCTAATCAACATTGTCAATGGGTTTCGAATAACAAGAATATAGAACACTAATAATTAATTGGATTCCCTTTACAAGATCAACCATAATGTCATAGTCTTAGGGAGGACAAACAACAAGCATCTCTGGCAATTATGTCAACATCTACCACAAATTGAGTTGTGATGAGCCACTGCTGTTGGTGGGTCTGGGTTCATAGAGAACTTTCACAAAAATGGGTGAATCCTGGTCTTAAATCAGACATATCCCCGCTGAGTTCTCAATCATGTAATAACAAGTACAATAATTTAGTCTTCTTTTTAATTCAACCAAAACTTTAGTTGTGTAATCCAGACTACATTTTAGCAAAACGGGCCACGTTTCGGATAGATGGATAAGGCCATGAAGATTGACGGACCAAAAACTTAATAATAAAGAGCTATGGATCCGATTACTTTCAGAAACAACATGAAGAATGTTCTTGCTAATGATGCAGTACTTTAGCAAATGATTAATTGCAGCGTGACTCTAACGCCAATAAACTCGCCTGAAGATTCATTCAACAGATATATTCCCCACAATATAACCAATCAAAGAGATAGATGCATGCATGCTCAGGGCTGCGGTGCAGTGCCTTGATGCTTCTGAATTGTTCCAAAGCTATCACTTATCATATCCTCAACCCAAAATGGGAAAGCACAAATTTCAAAAGTATCCATTCCCTTAAAACGGCATGAATGATACAATGGGCCCGCCAAAATACACAGTAGCTGTCACTAGTGGTATTAAAAAACGAGTGAAGCATTGCCACTTGTGCAAGATTTTTTTGCAAACTGGTCCACGAAGAGACCAAACAGGGAAAGATGACATGGGGTGCTGCCACGTGCTGAAGGGTCACAAAGACTTGGAAACAAAGTAGTGATATTCAATTGGGTGATAGCAACCCACCGCCCCGCCCCATTCGGTTCCATCACTTGATTAAGCTGTGCAACAGTGTAAAAGCAGACAGGAGAGACAGCAAAAATGAGATAAGAAATGTGCGTTGAGGGATGCTTTGGACCTTTGCTTTCTTCTCCATGCTTCTTGGCAAGTTGCAACTTGGGATGCTAATCCCTGATGCAAAGGCAACTCTGTTTGCTCCCTACAAATTCATGTTTAAGCGAAGAAACTAAATCAGAGAACATGTTAGTTTCATCATGCCTTATGGTGGTCGATACCAGACAAAGACATTGGCACATGTATCATTCTACCCCTAGAGTCATGATTTTCATATACTATAAGTTGTAGGGTAAGGGAAAGGAAGTAAATAATACCTATTCTCTGTAATTATGTGTTGGTCCAAATAACATGGTAAGGTTGAAAGTAAAAGGATGGCAAGCAGCATTTGGCAAATGGAAGCTAAAATATATGGAAATTATGTCAAAACAATGTCATATATGCATTTTTCCTTAATTGTTGTTTTGAAAAATATATAAGAGAGATATGTCCTGCAAAGTATGATTGCATCAAGGAACAAAGAATTTTGGGTGATAGCACTTAGATATCTAAATATCTAATTAATTTGATGTCATCGTGTTCATAAACAATTTTGATTTCGAATTCATTTGTTAGTCAAAAATAAAGTATATACTTGTAGAATATGTAAAGAAATTACTAAATATCAATAGTTCATAACATAAAGGTCGTCGAAATTGAGATATTAATATAAATGCCAATTAACTAAAAGCTTATAGTTCAATTCTAATATATCTATTCGGAAAAAATAACAGTTGATTATGATATCATTCGGCTTACTTTGTTATATTGATGAAGATCTTATTTATAAGAGAAAATAAGAAATAAAAATCTACCATTGTACTTATCTAGATATTCTAAAATCCAAATTCAAAATTCTAATTAAAGATTATTCCTATCTAAATTCAAAGTAAAACATTATTCTTCTCTAAAAATTCAAACTAGATAAAGTAAAAGAATAGGTTTTCTTATGTTCATTAAGAGACACATCTACATGATTTTGGGTGCTTCCAATTATTCTCTTTTAAGTTAACAGCATGAATGTCACTTTAGCTTTTGTAACACAGGAGATTCCTTCACAGGAAATTAAAAACCAATCCAAGATTGCATAAGTCACAACAATATTATATACTTCTAAATGGTCTGAGAATACAAGATATACACATTCAAAGCAAAAGAGAAATAGATCATATTCTTGGTCAAGCCATCACCTTGATAATGCGAACTCTTCAATCAAATGCTACATGTATCCTCCATCAAACCACCAAAAAAAAAAACTCCTGCTATATTAACTCTCTGTTATGTTTAATTTTATTCCTCTGATCCATTCAAATGGATAATTCCACCATTTTTCTAGGCCAAAAGTACCAAACTTATCAACCATACCACTATTGGCAAGGGCCAAGTCCTACTTATCCTTTATTTTTCCTGTTTAATAAGGATTTGTGTATTGTATAAGGATCATAAAATTGGCTGTATAAAAAGAGCATTAGATTTTTGTCTTGAAAATTAAGACAAACTATATATGATAACCTTTTTATCATTAATGGTCTCTATTTCTTATTATTTGGGTATAATGTATAGTAGGTTCTTAGTAGGGGGTACAGGGCGAAAAAAAAAAAAAAGAAAATTGAAGGACCAATGATTGATGAGTGAACTCCATCTCTTTTGCATGTACGTGCCACTTCTACCAGTGATTGTGACTGCCCACCAGAGCATATTATGTCCACCAATCTGGTCTCATGTGTTAGGTTTTGATATCAATGGAAATGTTGTGGAGGTGCCTGTTTTGGCAAATCAATTCAAGCATGGATGTTACACTATCTCTTTTTCTTGACTATGCAAACACCAGATTGTCCCCTTGTATGTATTTTCACATCTCGAGCCTTTCAACAGCTTGAAATCTTCAATATCTTGGCCTATTAACACAAGTTGCTTGAACTGAGCATTGTGGATCTGACAAAGGACTCTCACAAGTCAAAACACCATATGAATCATAACAACTTACCTGCGTGATCAATACGTAGATTTTACATGCGGGCCTTCACTTGCAAAAATGATCTCATAATAAGATTGCAGGGATCCTTATGCACATGGCATATCAGATAAAGCTGCTAGCAAGTTGAAGCTGAAACCCGCTTTGAGTTATAGCAGTACACTGTCACTTCTGAATCATTCAACCCTCCATATATAGTCCTTCAAAACTATAATTATATTTCTTCTCATCTATCTTGTTCTGAAAGATAATGCAAAATTCATATGTAGCCCACACTTTTAATCAACATATATAGGTAACTTATGTCCGTAACATAATCTACTTGATAATCAAACATATATTATCTGATGGGACAATGATAAGTGTCACGAATGGCATCTTTAGAATTCCTTCAAGCAATGGCCAATAAAGGGGAGAGAGAGAGAGAGAGAGAGAGAGGACAAGATAAGAGTTCTTTATCTGGTGCTGTTAGGGTATGCATGCTTAGCGCCGAGTACTTGAAGGGTTGTTAAGAAGTAACAAAGGGTATCGTGGCAAACTTTACCTCGTGAAAGACGGTTACAAGTGAAAAGTACATGAGACTGGTAGTGTAGTACCCTTGAAACCAGTGCCTACCCTACCATTATCGCTCTCTCTAGTGGGCGCTCTTTTGTTTCCCTATAAATACAGGCTACTGGGAGTCTCCTACAGGTCATTCCTCAGCTTCTCTCTCTTTTCATCTCTCTCTGTCCCTCTTTCTCTCTGTCTCTGAAAACCCATCGTTCCTTTTAAAGTAACTTTTTCGGTCTAATGATACTCTAATCAAGAAAATATAGGAAAGAGGAGGCACTGGTGATGTTGTTGACAGAAGATAGAGAGCACAGATGATGATATGCAATATGGAGAGCTGCATCTCACTCCTTTGTGCTCTCTATGCTTCTGTCATCACCTTTAGCCCCTCATACTCTATCTGTCTGTCATAGATGCTATTACCCATATCCAAGATCAAGTTTTATTTTGCTTCATCAATATTTTTATCTTTTCTTTTCTTTTCTTCTCTTTGAAAGAAAATGCTTTCATGAATTGGAGTTTTCAATTTTCTTCTTCATCATTAGATTTCTGAAAACAGATATATGATGTATTCGTGTATGTGTTTATGGTAATTACGATACAGTCTTCAAAGGTTTCTTAATAATGGCTGATATTATACTTTGCAGTTCAAGTTGGAGGAGAACAAGCATTTGGTGATTATGGGTTTGCTTCATTATGGTCCAAAAGATAGCAATACTTGTTCAAGATCAAATTTTTTTCCTCTAAAGAGATGCCATTTTGCCAGATAGACGAGCCATGTATGTTTTGTTCTGTAACCTTGCAAATCAAAGGTGCGCCATGTAATACATCCACTTCCAAAAGCTTCGTTCACCCATTTTGTTTGTCAATTATATGCTAATCTCGAAAGATGGTTCTGTATTGTTATCATTATGATATGCAGCACGTTCGTTCTAGTTGATGAGAAATTAATAACGAGTACTAATCTGCATCCTGTTTGGTTAAAATGCCGTCATGTTCAGGTAGCATTTTAGGCTCAAGCAAGAAGGCCAATAACATTCTGATGCTGTGCTCAGATATTACCATAAAAATGATTCCAAAAAGGAATAGGTACCACTTGCTTTATGGGTGCAAGAAAGGCCATTTTGGGTCATGGTTATACTGATCATGGTTAAAGTAGGCCATACACAGTTCTCAAAGATTCCTAGGAGACCGGATTACTCCATGAGAAGCTAGTGTGAGAGTAACATAATTGAGGATTAAGAAGGCTAATCTCTCGTGCTTAATTGACATTAACTGCATATATATATACATATACATATATATATGTTATAATCCCGAGAAAAGTATCGGTGGAAAAAGCATGACAGTATGTAGATATCTTGGAATACTTAAAGGGGCAGCGGTCTTATTAGGCAACCATATGGGCATGCTTTGGGCAAACATAATATCAGCTACAGTCAACTGACAAAAGTAGTCAAATTTGACAGCAACTTGATGGATATGGTTTGAATAGATATTCCCAAAGAACTTGGTCAAAAATAGTGTTATCATTATTTTCATGCTAATTTGAAGAAATACTAGGTCAATGCTTATAATTTCATGCTTAAATAATAAAGAGGTACAGTGCATGCTTTTTTTTATCTTTCACATAAAAATTGTAGGACCATATTATGTCATGAACCAAAGTTAGAGCCGATGAATTTCCCAGCATAACTTAAATGGGATCCTATGAAGAACCCTGAGACCTATGTAGAGTTTCCTTAATTAGCAGTGTCAACTGGTGGAGCATGAAGCAAGCATTTGATTACTTCTTATGCTTCTTTGCACTGTCCACCTTTATAAAAGATTCATCTAATTTACCAAAATGACAAGGTTTCTCTTGTTATATCAAATTAAAACAATAAAAAAGGATAGAGATTGAGAGAGAGAGAGAGAGAATAATCTTATCTTTGTAACCACGTTGAGATTGTGAATGTCAAGGGAATTTTGAGGTGTGAAGTTCAAAGTTAGCATCCCTGTCAAGAGATTGACAAGAAACTTATCCCCTCAGGAAACAGAATTTCCTTCTGTATGTAGTCAGTAGCAGCACTTTTAGACTGGCCTATATATTTACCATATCTCCATCTTTGGGATTTCAAAGTAGATAGAATTAGCTAGAGGATCTAGAGGAATTACTTCTCATGGTGTTAATTCAGTAAAGAATATAGAACAAAGTATATATGTAAGGAAAAGAGGACAAAGGTTCGTGTACTTCAGAGGATCTTGGATGAGGAATTATAGGTTGGTGTCTTAGTGTAAGGTATGAATGAGAGCATGATGTTTACTGGGGAAAAGAGTGGTCAGTGAAAAAAGTGGTTTCAAGCTGGTACGTGAACTCCTCTTGGGTCATCATCCCAAAAGATACTAATACTTTCATTTTCAGAGTTCTCTAAGATTGATCTTCAGTGTGTGCTTAGTGGGCATAAACTTTGCTTACTAATGAGTTTTATCCTCCAGCCGCTAGTTCTTCCAAAATCAATAGAAATCACCTAGGGATAGTATGTCCTCTTTTGATGAGTTATTCCATCCATTTGTTAAGGTACCTTTTTTTTACCTTTGTGCTAAGTTTTGCTGACTGATATCTCTAATTTCCATTGATATCTGATACTGGAATCCACAGGCATGTATGTTTATTCTCCCCCTTTGTATGTTCTTTTGCTTTTACAACATAGCATCTTTTCTTCATGAGCCTCTTTAATCTATATGCTCTTTAATCTTGGTCTGTCTTCTTCAAGGTATAGTAGGGAAACTTTTGCATAGTAATGGTAAGACTTGTAAATTTGACATTATAATCTTTATATATCAACCCACATCTAGTCTTGGATCATTAATATATCCTTTGCCTTAGGCCTCTTGACTTTGCCACGATCATAATTTTATCTCTTACATTATCTTGCAAATTCAGATACATACTACTTGATTGACATATTTCATTGGATATACTAACTCCACCTTCTCTTGATCAGAAATAGGAGAATGTCAACCAGCTAAATTTACTTCTTTTCAAGTACCGTTCTATCCCTCATAATTTACCTAAGTAAATCTGATTTGTTCATCCCTCTATTCCTTCAGAAAGTTGTTGCTATTCAGACAATAATCATGAATTGGACAAGTTTCATTAGATTGTTCACCTGGAACTGTCAAATTGTCTGATGGTGATCAGTCTTGTTTGACCTTCTGTATAGTATCATGCCTAGCAATCATACTTCTAATGACTTCATCTCATAGCAGCACTATTCCAATTTTGTTCGAAATCAGTAAGTACTTCTATAATAGTAGTAAAGGTCTTAAATATCAGAATTTTTCTCTGAAACTCCCTAATGCTTATAATTTAAGATTTTTTCTCATAAACAACAATGAGAATTATGCATTTTCCTTTTTCTATTTTGGCTCAAAATGGTGAGCTTGATTAGCTTCTAAGTTGGTATATCTGGCACTACACAAAAAAAAAAAAAAAGCTTCAATTGTAGTTGTATAAGGAATTTCTCCCAATACATTTAAATTATTCATCATGTTGAAGGGGGCTTCTAACTTACACACCTTCTCTGATCACTTGACCTGAATAACATGTTGTGCCTAAATTGAAAAACATTTTTCAGTACTCATCACATTTCATAATGGTTTACTTAAAAAAAAAAAAGGGGGGGGGGGAATTCTTATTGAGGCACAGAAAAGATAGCAAAAACAAAGGGGATTTAGGCAACTGTAATGAATAAAGAAATGTCATTTCATTATGCATAAGAGATATATGACCTTGAAGTCTAATCAAAAGTCATCTCAATGATACATAGAGAGTAAGAAGAAAGAATGAGGAAGCAAGGATCAGGAAGGACAAGGGTTCATAATTTCTTGTTTGGTAGAAAGTGAGTAGTGTGGCTGAAAAGATTTCATGGAATTAACCCCTTTTGTCTAGTGGCTGCCATGTCTTGTGGCCCTCCCGTACCTTCCCAAATGTGAAGTGATATAGCACTACTTTATTTGTTTATGTGATGGTCCTGCCATGCTGAAGGAATCCTATTTCTTTTTTGCATAGATGCATTATTATCATGACAACAAATATGCACTCCACACTTTTTCTTTTCAGACTAATGGGCCATTTGGATTCCATTTCCAGACAACCTATTCTTTTGCCTATCTAAAGTTTCTCAGTTTAATCTTTCAAGCTACAAAATTTCCTCCATATCTCTTTATATACCACTTTTACTGCTAAAATTTAATTACAGAATTTATGTAAGCTTCATAAGCAATTGCATTTAAATAAAATTGGATCATCCGTAAATATCACAACACCGTTAGCTCTCATGCAGAGCTTCAGAGAGTATAACATTGACAAAAGCCTGAAACTTTTGAAGGCTGCTACTTGGTGAAAGGTATTGTTAACCTGGCCGGTTAGACTACTGAGCACATTTTTTAGTACTAGTTGGAAGAAAGAGTAAAGCTGTGATTGTCCCTCGATCCAGCATTGACTTTACCACATATCTGTCTCCACTCACAATGATGGAAAGAAACTTCAACTCTCTTGCCGGTCATTTGTCAAATCAATTTGTTTGGTTTTATGAAAATCAAGCCAAACGCATAAATGGATGTACATGCAGATCCATGACCTTGTGGACCAAGAACCTTCAAATCAAAAGTCTTTTGACCGAATTCTAATCCCTGCAGCCACTATAAAGAAACTATATTGTTGATGGTACTGTGTATATGCAGTAGATTTTTGGGATGCAATATCTAGTATTTGAAGTTCTCAAAGGGCACACATAACTTGTATAATCACTTAGAGCTTAGAGCCTGGAATACGGATATATACACACACATATATATGTATATATGTTACGTGCCACTTCTATATTTTTTCATTAATACTTACATTAAATGTGATAAAATAAAGATGGATGCATCTTTGTACATTAAATCCATCAATTAAGTTTGAAATTGGTATACATTTAGAGGCGGATTTTGGTATAAGCAATGTAATATGGATTCAAGAAAATATTGCACTGAGCTAAGCCAGATATTTTTGGATACCGTTTTGTGGCTCTACATTATTGGTGCATTTGATGAGCTTGCAATTATATCAATTGAGTGTTTATCAAGTGGGTCAGAGGTGGTGAACGCAGCAAGGATTAAAGTGAGCTAGCCACTGTACAAAGTTGGTTTAGCCACAAATGGTGTGTATCCACAAAGCCACGTTGCATGCAAGGTTCTAGAATTAGAATTGTACTGCATACTCCAATGAACCAAAATGGGCAAATTGAAGTTGAATTTGTGCACCACTGTGAGCCATCCTGATTGGGCATATAAAGAAGGGGAGGCCAGGTTTGGCTCTATTGTTGTCATGGCAACAACTTTACGTACTTAGGTAATTGTCAGGTTCCACTAACATTAACGGGGAACCTCCAGGCCCCAGATGTGCAACTGATGGAGAGTGGTCACAGCTCTTTAGGCTATAGGCCAAGCATTAACATAATTGAAAATGCTAATCTTTTAATCATCTCTTTCGATGCCGTTTGAGTTTTTCCGGATATTCTTGAGAGTCTGAACGTATGGTTCTACGCATTTGTCCTTATCTTATCTGCAAGAGAGTTGTTATGATTTGAATGAGAATCCTATTTATTTTTCATTCTTATCTTTATTAAAGATTTTGAGTCAGTGGGAAGAGGCCCCAAAGTCCAATGAGAAAGTCATTTTTCTTCGAGCACTTGTATGATCACAAAATAACTATTCATAAAAATGTTAAAAACATATCAATATGATAAGAGGTTAAGTGTCGGTCTTCTTAGTTTGTATCACAAAAATGGGTATCTGTGTTTCTCATTCTCGACAACCAACAAAGATAACGAAATCAAGAGATCTAATATAATTTATTTTGCCTACAGCAGAAACAAATATGCACCTCACATGGAAGAGTCAAAGTTAGTCAATGAAGTCAAATGATAATGGTGCTGTCAATAGAAGGTATAAAGGAAACACTCAAGGTGATCCATAAATGGACCATATTTTTCTTTTCTTAACCTAAAATTTGTCCATTTAATCTTTGACTTGAGCATCAGAGGGTATCTAGTTGCATCGTCATGCCCCTTGATTATACTCTCTCTTGCAAATTCCTTAATTTATCCCCTCCACATGGAGATTCCCATCCACATGTCAAAATCGTAACGTTCACTTTTTTTGGTAACACTATTGACCACATTTATGGAAAATCAATAATAAAAAGCCATGGCACTGAAAACATGTTCGAATAGCCAAATCCTAAAAAACTTTGAAAGCTAGTTAGCTGTAAGTGTTCCCTAACCGCTCAAGTGACTAAGCCACAATGCAAACCAGCCTCCCATAACCCTCAATGATGTCATCTTCACCACCATTAGTCACAACCTCACTACAACCCCCTCCATCAATCGTCTTCGTGAGCACATCCTCCCACTAATTCACCATGCCCCATATGATCCTACCCACATCATCAGGTACCATGTCGACCAGCCTACCTTTCTCGCCAACAGACCTTTCGATGGATTACCCCATTTATCCCAACTATAAGTCGATGTATTGGCCGCCTTCAGCTAAAGGATGGATTAACTCACTAACATCATACAAGCCTTTGTCCAACAACAACAACAATCTGAAGGAGCTTAACACCACCTATAACCCTCTATACACTGCTAGAGTGACTATGATCACGAAGAAGATAAGGAAGGCACAGTCTTGGTTAGGTAAACTAAAGGAAAAAAAAAAGTGATGGACAAATTTTCATACACATCATACTAGCCTAACAAGGAGATGGGTGAGACAAGGACACAGTTAAAATTCCTCATGAATGCCTAGCTCAATAAAGATGACCTTAAGCACTTGGAATACTGATAAGCTATCAGTTATCCTTTGATAGAAGATGATAGAATGCATAATAATCATATATATTATTATATTTTCCCGTATTTTATTGGTTATAAATGATTAAATCTTGGATTTTGACTATATTTTATATTTAATAGGGTGGATTGAGGAAATCAACTAAGATGGACTCAAATTCATTATTTGAAGATATAAAGTTGGATTCCTAAGAGATGTGGATGAACTAGAAGATGTCTTTGGATAAGGCGCTGAGACTCCCAATAACATTGGAATTTCACCGAACGAAGACTTTATCTTTTATTTAAAAAGCAATTGTAGAATTTTATCTTTATCTTTATCTTTAAGAGTCCTAGTTAAAATAGGTTATTATGTTTAAGGATTATTATATAAAGGGGAGGTAGTTCCTTCAAAGGAACATCCAGAGTTTATTTTTTACTTTCTTCTTTTCGCAGGTCTTTTTCTTTTCATGGATTGCTAAACATCTCTTCCAGTCAAAGGATAATCAAGGGTTTGATTCTTCAGAATTGTGAGATCTAACTGATTTTATTTGTTTTTTATTTCTTCATTGTTTATTTATCTTCTGTGCTTATTGAAAATATTATCTTGGTTGATTGCAACAAAAAGGGCCCTTTGTTTAATCATCAAAATAATAGGTTACTATTTAGAACTTTAAATCCGTAATTGTTTAAGTGTTCTAATATAAGTAGTAAATAACATAGTTGATTACAAAAGAGGTTTTCAATTTATGTTATGAAGATAAATAATCTAGTTTAAATAAACCTACATATGTGTTTATTGGCTAGAATTGGTAGTTTTTCTAATTCTTAATGCTATTGGTAAATTAAATCCTAAGATCGTATCTAGGGTTATTTATTGATAAGAGAAATAATTAGAGATCGTATCCTGGTTATCAAAGAAGTAAGGAAAAACAGGTTGTTAGGTGGTACCAACAACCATAACTAATTCAGTGAAGATTAAAAGATTTTTATCTTTGCATCAATGATCAATTCCTAAATCAAACCTGAAATTATACCTTTGACTGGATACTTTATTACATTAATTTTTCCTTTCCTATTTGATCTATTTTTAACTCCTCAAACCCTCTTTTCTTTTATTTTATTTTGCAAAAAAATAAATCTAACCAATCTTTGTGGAAACGACCTTGCTCATCTATACTACAAGTTTAATATTTTGAGCAAGAATTTAGGAATTTAATTTGTTGGTCTCGACAACCACCAATTTTTGGCGCCGTTGCCGGGGATTGGTTTTAATTAGATTTATTTTAATGCTCCGTTCTTCTGGTGCAGGTGATCTAGTTCCATACGATCCTGAAATTGAGAAGACAGCAAAAAGATTCAGGAAGGAAGCTAAATTACGAAGCCAACAAGAATCTTCACTTTCATCTTCTGAATCGAATTTAGTATTTAATTTAGTTGATTCATCTAGTGATTCTAGAATAGAACAAGACATGGCTAATGAAGAGAGAACTTTGAGGCAATTGGCTGCACCAGAAGTAAATCAGCAGCCACTCTGCATTCAATATCCAATTTTACAAGCAGATTTTGAGTTAAAGTCTGGTTTGATCCATTTGCTCCCGAAGTTTCACGGCTTTGAGAATGAAGATCCTCACAAGCATCTAAAGGAATTCCATGTGGTGTGCTCAAGCCTAAAACCACAAGGAGTAACTGAAGATGAGATCAAATTACGTACTTTTCCATTCTCACTGACTGAAAAAGCAAAAGATTGGTTGTTTTATTTACCTTCTGGTTCTGTGACCACATGGATACAGATGGTAACGTTATTTCTTGATAAATTTTTCCCTGCTTCACGAGCTGCTAGTATTAGAAGGGAAATATGTGGGATAAAGCAGAGAGATATTGAAACCCTTCATGAGTATTGGGAAAGATTTAAACAACTGTGTGCAAGTTGTCCTCAACATGGAATTTCTGAACAACTTCTCATTCAGTATTTTTATGAAGGATTACTACCCATGGAAAGAAGGATGATGGATGCAGCTAGTGGAGGTGCTATAGTAAATAAAACTCTTCGTGAAGCTAGAGATTTGATTTTCACCATGGCTGCTAACTCACAACAGTTTGGATTTAGACAAGATACATCTTTAAAAAGGATTAATGAGGTAAATATATCTTCTCTTGAAAATCAAATAGCCAATCTAACTTCTCTTGTTCAACAATTGGCTGTAGGAAACGTGCAACAAGTTAAAGCTTGTGGGATTTGTGCTGCTACTGGTCATCCAACTGACATGTGTCCTACACTTCAAGATGATCCTTATAAGGATGCTAATGTAGTTGGAGGATTCTCAGGTCCACCACAAAGGAAGTATGACCCTTATTCAAATACATATAACCTAGGATGGAGGGATCATCCCAATCTTAGTTATGGAGCAAGACCTCAATTTCAATCTAGACAACCAGCTCCACCAACACAACCTCATCCAAATTCAGGTATGTCTCTTGAAGATATTGTTAAATCACTTGCATCTAACACACAACAATTTCAGCAGGAGACAAGAACAAGTATTAGAAAGTTAGAGGATCAAGTAGGTCAACTAGCATCTTCAATGGACAGATTGGAATCTCAAGGAAAATTGCCTTCACAAACTATTGTCAACTCAAAACAGAATGCTAGTGCAATTATCTTAAGAAGTGGAACTGAGTTAAAAGAACCTGGCAAGATTACCAAAGGATGCATCTCAAGAGAAGAGACTGAAAAAGAAGTAGTTCCTCAACCAGAGCTTGACCAGCCTAAGGGATCCAACAGAGAGCAATCAAAGACTTCCATGTTAATTCCTCCCTTTCCTTCTAGATTATCTAAACCTAAGAAGAATGAGGAGGAAGAAAAGGAGATTTTTGATACCTTTCGCAAGGTCGAGGTAAATATTCCTTTACTTGATGCAATTAAACAAGTACCTCGATATGCCAAATTTTTGAAAGAGTTATGCACCAATAAGAGAAAATTAAAAGGTAATGAATTTGTAAGTATGGGGGAAAATGTTTCAGCTGTTCTTCAGAAAAAATTACCTCCTAAATGTAAGGACCCAGGTATGTTTACTATTCTTTGCAAAGTTGGTAATGCTAAGATTGAGAAAGCGATGTTAGATCTAGGTGCTTCAATAAATGTCATGCCATTATCCATTTACTCATCTTTGAATGCTGGACCATTAAAAGAAACTGGTGTGATTATTCAACTTGCTGATAGATCTAATGTATATCCTGAGGGAGTTTTGGAGGATGTTTTGGTACAAGTTAATGGATTGATTTTTCCTGCTGATTTTTATGTGCTTAATATGGAGGAAGATGATTCATCTAACTCATTAATTTTGTTAGGAAGACCATTCCTAAAAACATCCAAGATGAAAATTGATGTGCATGATGGTACACTTACAATGGAATTTGATGGTGAAATTATTAAATTTAATATTTATGATGCCATGAGATATCCTAGTGATTTACCTTCTGTTTTTGCTATGGATGTTATTGAACCTTTAGCACAGAAAATTTTTGATTTAAGTGATGAAGATAAGTTAAAAGTTGTACTTAATAAGAGTTTGAGTTTTGGAAGATCACAAAAAATCTTGCAAAAGTTTACATTGGATTCAGACTTGCAGGATACAATTCATGAATTGGAATCACTACAACCTATGAGGTATGACATTTCTTATATTGATTTGCCTCTTTCTCACACAAAACTCCTTCCTTCTATTATACAGGCACAAAAATTAGAGCTAAAACCCTTACCAGATCATTTAAAGTATGTCTTTTTAGGAGAAAAAGAGACTCTTCCAATCATAATCTCTAATAAACTTTCTATCTTAGAGGAAGAAAAATTGACTCGAGTACTTAAAGAGTATAAAAAGGCCATTGGTTGGACCATAGCCGATATTAAGGGATTAAATCCTTCCACATGCATGCATAGGATACTATTAGAGGAAGATTGTAAACCCTCCAGGCAACCCCAACGTAGATTGAATCCGCCTATGATGGAAGTGGTAAAGAAAGAAATCTTGAAGCTTCTTGATGCAGGTATGATTTATCCAATTTCAGATAGTGAATGGGTAAGCCCAATTCAAGTTGTTCCGAAGAAAACCGGTATAACAACAATAGAAAATCCTGATGGTGAGTTAATACCCACTCGTATTCAAAATGGATGGAGGGTATGTATAGATTATAGGAAGTTAAATGCATCAACTAGAAAAGATCATTTTCCTCTTCCATTTATTGATCAAATGCTAGAAAGATTAGCAGGTCATACCCATTATTGTTATCTTGATGGTTATTCAGGTTTTCATCAAATCCCTGTTGCACCTGAAGATCAAGAGAAAATAACATTCACATGCCCATTTGGTACTTTTGCATATCGGCGCATGCCATTTGGACTTTGTAATGCTCCTGCTACATTTCAGAGGTGTATGGTTAGTATATTTTCTGATTATATAGAGAACATCATAGAGGTGTTTATGGATGACTTTACAGTTTATGGTGATTCTTTTGATGCATGTTTAACTAACCTTACCAAAGTGCTTAAAAGATGCATAGAAAAGAACCTTGTTTTAAATTATGAAAAGTGTCACTTTATGGTTAATCAAGGTATTATTCTACGACATGTTGTATCCTCTAAGGGAATTGAAGTTGATAAAGCTAAGGTAGAAATTATAAAATCTTCATCTTACCCCACAAGTGTGCGGGAAGTTCGCTCTTTTCTTGGACATGCAGGATTCTATCGACGTTTTATCAAGGATTTTTCCAAGATCACTAAACCCTTATGCAGGTTACTACAAAAAGATATGGTGTTTGAATTGGATGAGGCATGCAAAGATGCATTTGACAAGTTGAAGGATATGTTAACAACCGCACCAATTATCCAATCACCAAATTGGAATCTTCCATTTGAGATCATGTGTGATGCGAGCAATCATGCAATTGGTGCTGTTCTTGGACAGAGAATTGGAAGAACTCCTCATGTCATTTATTATGCTTCAAGAATACTTGATAGTGCACAAAGCAATTATTCCACAACAGAAAAAGAACTTTTATCCATTGTGTTTGCTTTAGAAAAATTTCGCTCATATCTACTTGGTACTAAAGTGATTGTTTATTCTGATCATGCAGCTCTCAAGTACTTACTATCGAAGAAGGAGGCAAAACCTAGACTTATTCGATGGATACTTTTGCTACAAGAGTTTGATTTGGAGATACGTGATAAAAAGGGTGCAGAAAATTTGGTTGCAGATCATCTTAGCAGGTTAACTACGAGTGAAGAATCATCACCATTAAAAGACGACTTTCCAGATGAGTGTCTTTTTTTTATTCATAAGATAAGGCCTTGGTATGCTGACATTGCTAATTACTTAGTTACTGGAATATTACCAAGTGATTTATCTAGGGCTCAGAAAGACAAAATTAAAAAAGATGCTAAATATTATGTTTGGGATGACCCCTACTTATGGAAATATTGTTCTGATCAAATTATTCGAAGGTGTGTGGCGGAACGCGAAATTGATTCTATTTTAAAGTTTTGTCATTCGTATGCATGTGGAGGACACTTTGGTCCCAAAAGAACAGCTCGTAAAATATTAGAGTGTGGATTATTTTGGCCTACTATATTTCATGATTCATACATATTTTGTAGGACTTGTGAACAATGTCAAAAGACTGGAAATTTAGGACATAGAGATCAAATGCCAATTACTTTTATTCTTGTTTGTGAAATATTTGATGTATGGGGTATTGACTTCATGGGTCCTTTTCCTTTTTCTTGCAATAATATTTATATCCTGCTTGCTGTGGATTATGTGTCAAAATGGGTGGAAGCTAAAGCTACCCGTACTAACGATGCTAAAGTGGTTGTAAATTTTGTCAAATCTCATATTTTTGTTAGGTTTGGGACACCAAGGGCTATAATAAGTGATCGTGGAACTCACTTTTGCAATAGAGTGGTGGAAGCTTTAATGAAGAAGTATAATGTTACCCATCGAATCTCTACTGCTTATCATCCGCAGACAAATGGACAAGCTGAAGTATCTAATAGAGAAATCAAGTCTATACTTGAGAAGACTATCAACTCGAATAAGAAGGATTGGAGTATGCGACTTGATGATGCACTATGGGCTTATCGAACAGCCTATAAGACCCCTATAGGTATGTCTCCTTACCGTTTGGTATTTGGAAAACCATGTCATCTTCCAGTAGAACTAGAACACAGGGCATATTGGGCCATAAAACAGTGCAACCTAAGAATGGATGAAGCAGGTGAATTGAGGAAACTACAGTTACAAGAACTAGAAGAAATTCGTAATGATGCTTACGAGAGCTCAAAAATATATAAGGAAAAAAAAAAGGCCTACCATGATCGCATGATTTCCAGAAAAACTTTCTATGTTGGTCAAAAGGTTATTCTTCATCATTCTAAGCTGAAATTGTTTCCTGGTAAGTTGCATTCTAGATGGTTAGGATCTTTTACTGTTACTAATGTGTTCTCTTATGGTGCAGTTGAAATTCAAAGTCCAGATACCGGTAAGATTTTTAAGGTCAATGGCCACCGCTTAAAGCCTTTTCATCAAGGCTTTCAAGTACATGATGTTGATAAAATTGATTTACAATATCCGACTTATAATTAAGAATTGGCAACGTCTAGCCAAAGACGTTAAAGAAAGGCATTTTTTGGGAGGCAACCCAAAATTTTAATTTTTTTTTTAATAATTTATTTTTATTTTTTTAATATGCATATATATATATATATAAGAGATAAGGTCAATGGTTGAAGGCATATCACACCTTTCCAAGGCAATATGATGAAGTAACTTGAATGCATCTGACAACAGCTATCAAGAATGAAATTCGATGAGAGAGCACTCTATGACAAGATGGAATTCGACCCACCTTTCTCATCTCCCTAGTGGTAAACGAAGTCTCTATGATGCTCGATATATTCAGGGAGTTTTCTACTTCTCTTATTTTTTTTATTATTTTTTTGAGCATTTATTTTTAATACATTGAGGACAATGTATGATCTAGGTGTGGGGGAGAGTTTTTAACATGCTATTATTTTTAAAACATTTAAAATTCAAGAAAATCTTGCTCTAAAAGGTACTTAATTTGTGTTTGTGATCTCTCTTTTCTGAGTTCTAAATCCTTCCAATGCTTGTTCCAAAAAAAAAAAAAAGTTTTATGTGTGCAAATATGACTTTAAATTCTCATTTACTGTACTATGATTAGTTGCTTTTAATGATATATTGGATTGAAAATTGTATGAGATCTAACACATATAACCCTTTTTGGTGAGTTTTGGGCCAATGAGCATTTATTACATTATGCTCAATTTTCTTCTTTGTGTGTGTCATACATAGTTAATTTTTCTAGAACTTGCTTTGTTATACATGTCAAATCATTCCTTTGAAGAATTAGATGTACTTAATCATAAGGGTATTTAGGTGAAAACCATCTTCTTTAAAATATTTAGCCTCTTTCGAAAAGCCTACCATATTCATATACCCCTAGAGAGCCAACTTTGAGCCTTAGCCTTTTCTTTGGAATTTAACCTTGATACAAGTCATAATAACTATTCTTTTAATTTTTCTTTTTGAACCTTGAATTGAAGGATTATATGAGCTTACTCATATAAAACTTTCACTTATCTTAGAAAAGATTGCAAAATATTAAGAATCAATGGTCCAAGTTATTAGAAAAAAAAAAGAAAAAAGAAAAGATATGAGAAAGAACAAGAAACAAAAAAAAAAAAAAGAAGAGAAAGAAATTTGGAAAAAAAAAACAACAAAAAAAAAGAAAAGAGAGAAAAGGATTGAGAAAAAAAAATGGTATAAATTCTCATTACTTGGATTTGTGCAATGTGATTGAAGCAATCTTTTGATGTTACGTCATAAAGTTTTGTATGAAAAAAAAAAAAAGTTTTGTATGATTCCTTCAATTCCATTAACCCAAAACCTTTTTATCATACCTTACCTAAGCCCCATTACAACCCATTTTAAAACTCTTAGATTTTTGCATTTTAATTCATTCATTGGTAAAAGAGACATGATATACAAGCAAGCTTATGGTAAAAGTTTTCTATGTATTGACTAGAGAGCTTATTTAATCCCTCAAAACACTTCAAGTGAATGAGTGAATCTAAGGAGAGGGTGTTAGATCTTATGCATTTTAAGTTCAATAAAATCGTTAAGGCGATTACTGATCATGTATGCTCCTTATGAGAATTCTTTTGTGATCTTATGTTTTAATGCATGAAAAGAATATATTATTTTGGATAAGCAAAGGAAGAAGAATGAAGGATGATGAGATGAGATGATGAGCTTGAATTATTGTATGCTTGAGGACAAGCATTATCTAAGTGTGGGGGAATTTGATAGAATGCATAATAATCATATATATTATTATATTTTCTCGTATTTTATTGGTTATAAATGATTAAATCTTGGATTTTGACTATGTTTTATATTTAATAGGGTGGATTGAGGAAATCAACTAAGATGGACTCAAATTCATTATTTGAATATATAAAGTTGGATTCCTAAGAGATGTGGATGAACTAGAAGATGTCTTTGGATAAGGCGCTGAGACTCCCAATAACATTGGAATTTCACCGAACGAAGACTTTATCTTTTATTTAAAAAGCAATTGTAGAATTTTATCTTTATCTTTATCTTTAAGAGTCCTAGTTAAAATAGGTTATTATGTTTAAGGATTATTATATAAAAGGGAGGTAGTTCCTTCAAAGGAACATCCAGAGTTTATTTTTTACTTTCTTCTTTTCGTAAGTCTTTTTCTTTTCATGGATTGCTAAACATCTCTTCCAGTCAAAGGATAATCAAGGGTTTGATTCTTCAGAATTGTGAGATCTAACTGATTTTATTTGTTTTTTATTTCTTCATTGTTTATTTATCTTCTGTGCTTATTGAAAATATTATCTTGGTTGATTGCAACAAAAAGGCCCTTTGTTTAATCATCAAAATAATAGGTTACTATTTAGAACTTTAAATCCGTAATTGTTTAAGTGTTCTAATATAAGTAGTAAATAACATAGTTGATTACAAAAGAGGTTTTCAATTTATGTTATGAAGATAAATAATCTAGTTTAAATAAACCTACATATGTGTTTATTGGCTAGAATTGGTAGTTTTTCTAATTCTTAATGCTATTGGTAAATTAAATCCTAAGATCGTATCTATGGTTATTTATTGATAAGAGAAATAATTAGAGATCGTATCCTGGTTATCAAAAAAGTAAGGAAAAACAGGTTGTTAGGTGGTACCAACAACCATAACTAATTCAGTGAAGATTAAAAGATTTTTATCTTTGCATCAATGATCAATTCCTAAATCAAACCTGAAATTATACCTTTGACTAGATACTTTATTACATTAATTTTTCCTTTCCTATTTGATCTATTTTTAACTCCTCAAACCCTCTTTTCTTTTATTTTATTTTGCAAAAAAATAAATCTAACCAATCTTTGTGGAAACGACCTTGCTCATCTATACTACAAGTTTAATATTTTGAGCAAGAATTTAGGAATTTAATTTGTTGGTCTCGACAACCACCAGCAGATATCCTCGCCACCTTATTGCCTCTTAAATTCAAGGGACCCCAAATTAAAAGTTGTGATCGACAAGATGACTCAAGGGAGCACATCGAGCAATTCATTATAGTGGCTAGATTACAAGGACTATTAGATGCAATGAAGTGTCAGGCACTCCCCATCACCCTAGTTAAAGGGATCAGGCAATGGTATAATTCTCTTAAGATCAATTATATTAATTCATCTAGAACTTTTAAACAGATATTATTATGAACATTTGCTAGTAGCATGGTGAGAAAGTAGGACACCACCAACCTATTCTAGTTGAAGTAGCTCTCGAAGGAGTCATTCCGTGACTACATCAAGATGTCTATAATGATTACCTTAGAAGTGAAAGACATGAACCAAAAGGTGACAATGTCGACAACCAAGGAAGATTTAGTGGCTGGGGTATTTCACAACTCCTTGAGTAATAAAAATGTCAAAAAGCTTTGAGGAGCTACTTGTTAAAGGTGAGAAATACATAAACAAAGAGGAAGAGAACGAGAGGAAATTGGTTGCCTAACAAGGAGGGCTTCATTAGAACAAAAGAAACGATGAGCCAAAAATGTTAACAACATCCTTAAGGCGAATGAATAAGGAAGGAAGGAAAAAGAAAAAATTGGGACAAGGATTCTAACTAGAGCAGTCCTGACGGGAATGGAAGACATGATAACAAGCGAAGGTGTCCCCCCCTTAATGCAACTAAGAGGCACATACTTATGCAAATAGAGCGCGACCCTCAAGTAAGATGGCTACTATGCACCACAACCTATCGAAACAAAACACAACAAATATTGTGATTTCATAAGGATCACGACCATAACATAAAGAAGTGTCGACAGCTCAAGGAGCATGTAAAAGAATTAATCCATCGAGGACGTCTCTCTATATACGTAGATAAGTTTAGAAGAGACTGAGAGAGGCCCATAGGAGAAAAATCAAATAAGTAAGGCTAGAGGAAACCCAAGCTAACTAATCTATCCTATCAAACCCAATTACGGCCATGAAAAAAAGTAATGTGAAGGAGATCTTGACAATCACGATGATTTAGACACTAATTTGGTTACTAGAGGAGTGGTATCAAGTAAAGAAACCTCTTCTGGTAAGAAGACATATACTAAGAAGAAAGAGGAATGCTCGACTGCAAGGAAAGAAAAAGAAACAATGGCAATTCAAAAACACTTAAAAATTGAGGGTTGTATTACTTTTAATGATAGTGACAAGGATGGAGTCATAACTCCCCATCATGATTTGTTATTGGTTACCATGAAGGTGGCCAATAAAATGTAAGAAGAATTTTAAGCAATAGTGGAAACTCAGTGGATATTCTCTATTTCTAAGTGTTGATTGGAATGAGATTAACCATTAACAAACTAAAACCATTTAACATGTCATTGTTGGCATTTAGAGGACATGACATGTGGATAAAAGGCATCATCACTTTATTAGCAATGGAGGGAGTAAGGGTGGCATAGAAAATGGTTATGGTTAATTTTTTTGTGGTAAAAGCATCGTTTATTTACGATGTTATAATGGGTCGACCACGTCTAAATGCTTTGGAGGTTGTGATATATACTTTTCACTTGGCCATAAAGTTTTAAACTCGCGACGAAGTGGTAACTATAAAAGGTGATCAATAGATAGTGTCATAGTGTTTTGTCACCTCCCTAAAAGGTAAAACAAAGATGACTTACTATATCAATCTAGACAACATAATAAAAATAGATGTCCAAAATAAAGTTCAAATAAGAAAAAGTCGAGCTAGGTCACCAGGATCTGTACTAGTCTAGAAAAGTAAGAGCCAAACAATCTGGTAAATTTCTTACAAGCTAACATTGATGTGTTTGCTTGAACAGCAGCAAACATGCCAATGATCACCTTTGCACTAATTCTTCAAATAGGCTAGTGAGGAAATGACTTTATTATGGAAAATTCAATAAGCTATCAAGCAAGAAGTCGAGGCATTACTAAAGGCAAGTTTTATAAGAGAGGTATAGTACCTGGAATGGCTCACCAACATAGTTATGGTAAAGAAAGCTAGCGAAAAGTGGCACATGTGTGTTGGATTTCATTGGCTTGAATAAAGCTTGCTCTAAGGACAATTACTTACTATCGCAAATTGTTTAGTAAGTGGATAGTACTTTAAGCCATGAAAGGCTCAATTTCATGGATGCATACTCGAACTAAAACTAGATAACGATGCATTTGAAAGATAAAGAAAAAAAAAACATTGTTTATTATTAACATAACTACAAGGTCATGCCCTTTAAGCTAAAAATTGTAGAAGCCACATACCAAAGGATGGTCAACCAAATTTTAGCGAGCATTAGGGTGAAACATAGAAGCTTATGTGGATGACCCTATTGTAAAAGGCAAAAAAAGATAGATAACGTAAAAGAATGGGGAGAAACTTTTCATGTCCTATGAAAATACCAAATGAAGTTGAATCAAGTAAGTGCGCCTTCGAAGCAACATCAGGGAAGTATCTTGGCTTCATGGTCACTGAAAGAAAGATTGAAGCCAATCCAGAAAAGATTAAAGCAAGTATAGAAATGGAGAGCTCGAAGACTATCAAGGGAGTTCAATGACTCACAGGAAGGTTAGCAACTTTAAATCAATTTATAGCTAAATTAGCCTTATATTCTCTTCCTTTTTTCAAAGCCTTGAGGTCGGTGAAGGATTTCTAGTGGACTCTGCGATGTTAGGAGGCATTTAAACAACTTTAGAACTACATCCAAAGCCCTCCATTTTTGACAAGACCGAAGCCACATGAAGTCTTGCATCTAAACTTAGTTGTGGATGAAGAAGCAATAAGCGTTATCTTGTTGAAGGTAGAGGCCAAAGCCAAAAGTTGGTATATTATGTAAGCATGGTTCTTTAAGGTTTGGAGGTCAGAAACCCTCAGTTAGAGAAAGTTACCTTTGCGTTAACGGTGGTAGCCAAAAAGTTAAGGCCATATTTTCAAGCTCACAAAATCATTATTAATATATACCAGCCCCTATGCCTAATTCTAAATGGACCAAAAACATTTGAAAGGATGGTAAAGTGATTAGTGGAACTTAGGGAGTTTGACATCTAATATAAACCAAAGATTGCCATCAAAGCTAAAGCACTTACAAATTTCATCGTCGAGTGTACCATAATAGACTGTTAACATTCAAATCCTTTAGAGAGCCATGGGACAAAAAGTAATTAAATGAGCTAAGAAGAGACAAACCCATGAAAGGAGGATTGTTGATGCCAATTATAGGTTGAGAGAGCAGTAGGAAGGTCAGGAAACGGAGCTAAAATCCTTCTAAAAGGCCCTGAGGGCTTAAAATATCGCTACACAATCAAGTTGAAATTCTCTACCTCTAATAACGGAGCAGAATACAAGGCACTTTTAGTGGGCTTATGGTTGGCTAGAAAGTTACAAGTAAGTAAAATTAAAGTTAATAATGACTCTCAGCTAGTTGTGAAGTAAATGCTAGAGGGGTATGTGATCAAAGAAGAATGCGTGCCAAAATATTCCGAGAAGGTCAAAAATTAGCCAAGGAATTTGAAAGTTTTATATTGGCCAGATTCAAAGGGAAAAAAATGCTCAGGTAGATGTTGTGCAAAACTCGCAGCCATAAAAATCAGCTACATTGAGGATGCAATGGTAAAAACCTTAAAATTACCAAGTGTGGATAAGCCAAGTGTCATGCCAATGATATAAAATAGAATTGGATAACATTTCTCTTTTATAGAACTATTAGTAAACCAATAGCTCTACAAAAGATCTTTCTCCCTCCTATTTCTTCGTTGTTTGGCTTTAGAAGAGCAAATATATGTCTTAGCTAAGATACACAAACGAACCTGTGGCACGCATATTGACCAAACTTTTAAACGTACAAAATACTTAGACAAGGATACTACTAATCTACCTTGAAGGGAGATACAAGCAAGTACATAAAGAGATGTGAAAGGTATCAAAAATTCGTGCCACTAGTCAACGTCTCGACCACACTGACTAAACCAGCAATAGTACCATGGTTGTTTGCCTAATGGAGGGGTGAACTTACTAGGCTCATTCTCAATAACAACTGGATAAAAAAAGTTCATAGTAGTAGCCATCGATTACTTTACGAAATAAGTAAAAGCCAAAGTAATACTGGCCATCACTGCCCAAAAGGTATGGGATTTCACATAGAAATCCATCAAATGTTAGTCGGCGTATTTAGAACAATGTCCTAGTTATAGTCAAAAACTGTGATGAGTTACAGATAGAATTGAAGTTCACAATAGTAGGCCACCAACAAGCAAATTATCAAGTGGAATTGACAAACAAGACAATCCTGAAAGCCTTTCAAATGAAGCTAAATGGCATTAAAAGGGCTTGAGCAAAGGAACTTCACAATATTTTGTAGGCTTACTAAACTACAAGCAAAACTATAATAAGAAAAAGTCCATTCTCTTTCACTTCGACATCGAGGCGGTGGTACCAGTCGAGATAGGATGAATTTGCACTGCATGTAAGCCCACAATGAATACGATAAAAAAAGAAAAGCTTCAAACTAACCTAAACCTCCTCGAAGAACACAGAGAGAGAGAAAGAGTAAGGTTAGTAGCCTATAAAAAACAAGTAGCTCGATTCTATAATCGAGGGGTTAAAAAGAGAAAGTTCACAACATCTAACCTTGTAACAAGAAAGCAAATGTTTGAAAGCTAACAAAACCGATAGGAAAGCTGGCCCTAAACTAGAAAGAACCCTATCAAATAGAAAAGGAAGTAAAGGTAGGCATCTACAAGTTGGTCACCTTGAAAGGAAAGGAAATACAAAGGGCATGGAAATAAAAAAAATCTCAAAATATACTATTAATGGACTTAGAGTGCTTTTTGTAACCATTAGCAAAAATCAATAAAGTCAAGGTATTTCTCGAATTTTCATCTCTACTTCTTCTTAGTTTATATATATATATATACAATAATAACAATAAACAAACAAACAAACAAGATGCAAAGATATAGCTAAGTAAAAAACTCAGTAAAGGCCAAGGTTGAAAAAGGCCAACTTGAAAGGCAAACCATAAAGGGGCAAATCATGAAAGGCAAACCATGAAAGGCCAAAAGCCTAATCTTAAAAAAGATAAGGTGCAAAGGGCCAAAAGGCTAAAGCCAAAAAAGACAAACCATGAGAACTTAAAAGGCAAGCCGTAAAGCGTAAAAAGCGATAAAAGTTATAAAAGGCTTGTTGGAAGAGCAAAACACAAAAAAGGTAAGTTGAATGCAACCAAAGGCAAAAGAAGATGAAACAAGCCATGTTATAATACAACCAAGAAAGGAAAAACATTCAAAAGAAGAAGCAATGGCAAAAGAAAGGGAAATTTCTCATTAAAACTAGAAAACTACAAAGTAGTTGAAAAACTAGGAAAGTTACAAAAAGAAAGGAAAGAAAATACCTTTTAAGGAGCTATTCGAAGGGGCCTTCTCAGCAAATGGCTTAACCATAATCTTCGAGGGAGCGTCAACCAAAATGGCATGTTCTTCATCCATCCAATCAATAAAGGAAATGTACCATTTAAGGTTGCACTCCAATAACTTCATCTTCGTGTCTTGGAGAACCGTTACGAAGGTGTTGCCTGTAAACATCTTTTTTTCCTCTAGGAAGGCTTCAGACCCTTTGAAAATCGCAATTGTATCTTGACAAGTGACCTCGAATCAAGAATCAAAGTTTGCTTTTGTGGTGGTTAGTTCCTTCGTTATGTTGTCAAGGCGGGCTTTGAGACTGTTTTTTTAGCCTTAAATGACATTTTTTTGCTGCTAAGGCTGCACTATGGCTAAGGGCGTTATCTCGCTCAACGTTGACCTGCAAAATTTAAGTGGTTAAGATATTAAGGTCTTACTTGCAAGTTCATAACTTTACAAATAAGGCCTCACCCCTCTAAGCTTTGTAGAGAAAGAATTGCACGGTTCCATACCCTTCAATAACGGTCTGAGTTAAAAAGCCCCAAAACCAAAATTATATATATATAAGGTTTTACCAATCTAATGCTAATTAAAACATTGTTGACCACCTTGTCCAAAAGGCTGTAGGTAATTCGATGCATGTCGATTGACAGAGTAAGGTTGCTAGCCATATCGAGGAAAACGGGATTTGAGAGGCAAGTATTAATAAACCCCTAAAAAGGCACAAACTTCAATGCAAGCATTACCCAAAGGACATTGAGGTAGAAAGGATCGCCAGAGGTACAGAAGGAACAAAAGATGAGACCACCACCATTAGTGACGAGACGACGGATAAAGCCACTGAGTTAATAATAGAGGCAATTAGAGTAAAAGTCTAAAAAGCTAAAACCACCATCGTTTCCCTCAAAGTAATGCATCTTAGGGGATAATGAATAGCTTCAAAAACTTCATTTAAAAGCGTTTTTCCCTTGGATTTTCCCCAAATGTGGTCTAAGTTGACCGGTGGCAGAGTCATTTCCTTGATAGATTGACTTAAAGAAGAGAGGATCGATAAAGTGTCGAATCCAAAACTTTCAAAAGGCGAAGTTGTAAAAAACAATAAAAGATGCCAATTATAGTGGAAATGGGAAAAGCAAAATGATGGTTAACCAAAGGCGATTCGACCTTGGGCTAACTCATTGGAAGAGAGATGACTAGGGAGAAAGTAAAGGAACAAAATGACTAAAATGGAAAAGCTTAGGGGCTTTGTGATAGACTTTTTGGATCATGGGCCAGTCACAAATCTCATGAAGATCAAGTATTAGGTGATCATCAATAGCCTTATAATCCTCTTGGCTATGGAAGTCGAAAAGAAAAGGGCTGGAATTGCCCAGTAACGGGTCGATACCCATTTTGCAAAAGGATTCCAAGAGACCATCCCAGCTAACAAAGAAAAATTGGTGATTCCAATGGTTAAGGCCATACGAAGGAAGACTGAACAAACGTTGGCTGACCTTGGGAATAAAGAAATACCAACCCAACCCAATGAAAGATTTCAAATAAAAGAATTTGACAAAAATGCCAATGAGGAAATGATCAAGATTAGCTCTAACCATAGTAGCTAAATCTCTATCATAAAGTACTAACTCTTAGGTGTTAGTTGAAAAAGGATATTTTAAAAAAGATGCACAAGTCCCAAACAAATAAGAGGTAGGGTATCCAATACTTAGCGTTAAGGCTTCGTTGCAATAACAAAAGGGTAGTGAGGGCGAGGGTGACATGCTCTCTCCTTAAGGCTGTGGACGAAGATAGTAATAAAGCAATTAAACTCCCTAACGTACCAAATAGACTTAATACAGTTAACAGTAATGATAGAAGAAAGATGAAAAGTGATAAAGGCATTCACCACGACCTTAAAAAAGGTGTTAAAAAGGGAGAAAAGGAAAGGGAAAAGGAAAAGTAAAAGAGAGAGCTCTAACCAAGAAAAATGTTAATAATAGTAAGGAAAAAATGCTCGCTAAATGAGAGACTTATGGTTTATCTAGGAAGTACCACTAACTCGAAAGGAATGAGTGGCGCACTAATCAAGAATTCGAGAAGGCTAGATAATAACTCCAAGGTAATAATGATGCATGCAGTATGGTGCACGGATGATGAAGCGTTAATGGTGTATAAAAGGCGAAGCACCAAGGTAATGGCTTAACTCATCAATTGGGAAACATGCCACTACTTGAAAAACAGACCTCTACTTCTAATGTGACCAATTAAGCACGAGAACGCGTTAGAAAAAGTTGATTAGACCTAAGAATCGCCAAGGATGATCGTGGCTACACAGGTGACGAAAGACAAAGGACGATCATGGCCACAGAGAAGGGGACCAAGTCCCTAAGAACCAAGGATGCCGGCAATCGCATGAGAGGCAGTAAGTCCCAAAGAGCAAGGACATCTGTGGCCAGCAAGAGGCAACTAAGTCTCAAAGAGCCAAGGATGACTATGGTCGCATGGATATCGATCAAGTAGTAAGGAACCAAGACAATCTTGACCATGAAAATTAAGGTCCATGGCTACGCTAAGGGATGCACTAAGAAACATGCCAGCAAACAAGTTTACATTGACAAGATCATATAAGCCACATGGACACAGCCCTAAGATGCAGTTGTGACCCCTGACTGCAAAGGTATTGAGCAGTACTCCTTAAAGTGCCAAGATGCCTATAACTCTTTGAATTTAAAGAGTAAAGGGTTTCGATATGGCTGAACACACCCAATCCTAAATAAGATCAACCTAGAGGCCAAAGAGGCCCAACAAAGAGAAGTTGCTTTCCTTTAGGAAGCACGCATATAAACACAAAAGTAATCGTTTTTAAAAAGGTTGAGAAAATATCAACATGATAAAAAGCTAAATGTCAACCCTTAGGCCTATACCAAGAAAATAAGCACTCATGTTTCTCATTCTCGACAAACACGAAAGATGAAATCAGGAGATGGAATATCAACTGTCTTGTCCATAACTAAGATAAATAGACGCCTTAATTGAAGAAATTCAAATTAGTAAATGAAACTAAATAACAACGGTGCCCTTAATAGAAATTATAAAGAAAACAGATATCCATAAAGGGGCCATATTTTTCTTTTCTCAACTTGAACTTTATCCACTTAAACACTAGCTTGAACATAAGAAAGACCTTGATTGCATAACAACATTCCTTGACGGTGCTTTCTCTTGCAAATTCCCTAATTGTCGCCTCCACGTGGAAATTCTCATCCACATGTCAAAACGTAATGATTTACGACATTTTGGTGACATCACATATGTTATAAGATATGTGGGATAATTTTGCATCCTAATAAACTTATGATCAAAGCCATGTGGCAACCACTTTTAATTGGATGGAGATGAAAAAGTTCAATCAAACAAGGAAAATTTACCATTTATCTTAATTAAGGAAGGCTAAGGTGGGACGAGAACTATATTCTTCACCCTATTTCTCCCATTACTTGTCTCAGTGTTTGTTAATACAGGGTGCAATGAAAACAGAGTAATAATTTGATAACCAAAGATCAAAATGGGAATCCTCACCGATCCCCTTTTTCTTTCTGTTTCATCTCATTTGCATCTTTAGATTACAAAATAATGAATATAGAGCTAATTTTGTTGGGCTTTAGAGCTTTAATAGCCCTTCGCATTTTCTGGGTCCTGCATTGGAAATCACCGCATAGACTTCCAGAAGCGTCAGAAATTACAGGAACCATGCCCGTATACTTCAACTGTGTGCCTTGTTAACACGAGCAGTTTTCAGTAGTTTATACTACTAAACACATTATCATGTTTGCCTAGATGCATTGACAAGGCTGAATAACTTGAACAACATTATTGCCAAATATTACCAAAAACTGGAACCACGTATGAGCTACTCTACAGAAACTACCGCAATCTGTGAGACATGGTAATCATAAGAATGGCACACTCAGCACATTAAGTGCACAAAATAGTAACCCATAGCAAACAAATTTTCATTTTTCTCTTATGATACTAACCAATCTCATGCAGTGCTGCTTGAATAGAATAGCTCAAAATGTAGACATACTTATAGCCCAAAGCTCAGTGTAAATAAAGTGCAAGCAAGCAGAGGAGGACACCGACTATAGAAACCAAATAATTTCCAGGGAAAGGGAGATCAAATCCTCCTCAAATTCATTGACCCATGACATTCACTTGGCTGTTAAATGGTCTATGCTCGTGCTTCGAGCTCATCAAGCCAACAACACCAGCCTATACCATTCTCAGTGTGGGAACACAACTTGGTATTTGTTACAGTTAAAAACCAAGATCATTTGGATAATCATCCATGAAATCCTCCACTGACATGGTATACACTTGCAATACAGCCGGCCAAAGAAACCAAAAAATGCAACTAAGAACTAGTCCACTCCAACCAACCACAAAACCCCGCACACGTGCACATTCACAAAAATAATACTCAAAAGAGAAGAATACACACATTGAAAGACAATGACACATTTACTAAACGGAAACATAAACTACTTATAACTAAGCCACGTACAATAAATCTGGTTTTCTTAAGTCATTCAAACTTATTTAACCAAACGCGTAACTGTATAATTTAAATTTCAATGGCACCTACATTAATGTGCCTACAACAGCTGACTCAATATCATCTTTCATTCCCTCCTTCATCGAGTGACTGTGAAGATGCCTTGTAAAACTGGTAGTCATGTCCAAGAAATAGAGAACAGATGACATCACACAACAACAAACGAGCATTGGTATGGGGCCAAAGGTCCAGAGGAAGAGAGGAAATGACAGGTAGAAAGCTCGCAATCCAAGTGACCAAAAGAAACTTCCTCTGTTCAAGCTTCTAGCAACATACTCAATAGATTCTTTCTTGTCTTTTGATAGAGGCGCAGTAATCAAGAAGCTAACATGGGCATAGTATCTGATAGATTGCACATTGCAAAGAAAGGCAACAAGGAAGCAAAGCAAGATAGTGAAGTACTTGATTGAAGAGACAAGAGGAGTCTTATTGCCATAAACAAATTCTGATGCTGTGCTGCTAGAGTTTGACGTGCTGCTCACAAAAACACTAATAAGTGAACAGAGAGTGATCGCTGTTGTTGCTAAAAGTGTAGATGCCATTATGTTGTTGCGTATTGTTTGAACTGCCAGAACACCATTCTTCATGGGATCCTGAAATCATTAAAACTTGCTGTGAAAATTAATGTGGACATATTCTGTACTCTTATGCCTGTTCTTGGAATAGTGAATCAGACTATACATATGATTATACTCAATCTTTGGTTAGCATAAAAAGAGTCAAGTGTTTGTCCGTACATATGCATGCATATATGTGTATCCAATCCAAAATCAACCTCCGATAACGCCTAAGAAACTCCATCAACCCCTATTTCATCTCTATCACTACTATTTGATGATTTAGAGTAAAAAAGGTATGCTGTCTTTGAACATCAGTAACAGTTTACATGTGATGGCAATTTGTGTGATGACAGCAAAATGACCAACCAAAAAACAAATTAAGGCATCAAGATACTCAAAGCAACAAATCTTCACCACTAAAGTACTCCCTTTACTTTATTTTCTATTCACAAGTTATCACAGAGGAAAGAGTCCCAATTGTTCTCAAGAGGGAGGGGGGAACAATATATGTCAATGCGTGCATGGATGCATGTGTGTATATGTGCAGAGCAAGTGCAATTCGAAGCTTAAGTGTAGTTCCAAGTTCTCAAGAACCCAAAATGTTATACTGCTTGGGAACACAAGACAGAAGCAAACACCATAATTCTTGACACATCACCCTTTAGCAGTCACAATGTAAGGGTTGAAATTGAAGTAATTCAACTATCTTAAAAAAAAAAAAAAAAGTGGTTCAGATGAACCCTACACAGCCCACAATAGCAGTGCTGAAAGGGGAGAACGATTTCCCAACTATGGCTTAACTATGAAAAATTATCAGGGATAAGGATGATTCCCAAGTTTGTCCAAAAAGGAATTAATACCCAGTACCTAAGTAATACCTACAGCAAACCAAAATACCAATCAATTAACCTCTAAATCTGCCAGAAAGCCCGAAAATTCTTCAAAACTCATAGTGATCACCCACAAAATTTCTCATGTCAAGGGAACACTAAAGAGCCTGATACCCACAACTAGATATGAGCAAAGTTTCCATAACAAAAAGGAAATTAATTGGAAAGATGCCAGAGAGAAGGGACTAACAGACATCATGGAGGAAACCCACTGACGACGAGACTCCGCATTAATGCCGATGACGGTTCTCCTGGGATCACGCAGAATAGTGACAAGAAGCCAAGCGTGGTATAAACCTATAACGCACAGACCCACTGGCACCAATACGTAATCCAGTCTCTCCTCTTCCATGTCTGTCTCTCTTCGTTAGTTCTCCCCGCAGAGGAGACTGGCAGAGGCCCTTTCTGTTTCCTCTGACTGCTACCGTCACAGAACCAACCTGTTAATTAAAGAAACATGAGGTAAAAATCTCTGTAAGCTTCGACGTCAAAAAAAAAAAACAAAACCTTTCGGATCAGATCGGCCACCTTTTCGTTACGAGTTATATATATAAACAAAAACCCATAATCTCTATGCAAGAATTCATGACGCGTACAAATAGTTCAGTCAAAAGACAACTCAATCAATTTTAATAATAGAAATATTATTTTAATACATATTATGTAGCGACCACTGACAAGTTATTTTGCTATGCATTTATACTTCTCTCTCTTAATAATTAAATTCTTATCTCACTGTTGGGAAAGAAGTGGAGTGAACTTCCTCATTTTCTGCTTTCTTATCACATTTTATCTGATATTTTTTTAAAATTATAAATATATAAATTAATTATAAATAGCATCCTTATATTAACATTTATGTGAAGAATATATATTATTTCACATTTAATAAAATTATCATGATTTTATTAGGTGATATGTGATATCTCTTTCTTGCGTATATAATAAAAAAACTATAATTGCATAAAAAAAATGTACATCATATATATAATAAGCTAGTAAAATTTGCGAATTCTATAAAATTTAATTTATTTTCAAAATAATATTTCAAAACCATAAATTTGAAAATATAAATATTTTATGCTAATTAAGATTAAGGAGTGTTCACCCCTCAAAACCATTATTTTTTTTTCATCTGTATTATCCAAAATTCAATTAAAAAATGTTAATCCTTTATATATATATATATATATATTTGATATTTATATCACTTTAAGCTTTTAACTTTATAATTAGAAGAAGTGATCACGGCTCACTTTAAATCCACCAATTAAATCAAAATTTTATTTTTTTAACTCAATTAATATCACAAATTTCAATTCAAATCAAATTTTAAATTGAGTTTATTAACATTTGGTTACAGTTTTTTTTTTTAATGAACTATAACATGAACAGACAATTTTAAATGGTTGATTTCGATTCAGTTTTCTAAATAAATTTTAAAAATTATAAATTAAATTATTTAATTATTTATTCAATTAATATATTAGCTTTCTAAATGTTTATAATAAAAATTAAATATCCAATAACTGTAATTAAATTATATTTTAATTAATAATTATTTAACTAATATATTTAAATTTAAAATTAAAATTAAAAATTGAAATTGGTTTTAAAATCAAATTTGGGATTGATTCTTGAACCATATTTTTAATCGATTTTGAATTAAATTTCAATCAAAATTAAAACCAAATAAGGGCATGTATTACCAAATTTTACTCAATTAATATCCTAAATTGAAATATTTGGTAATAGGCTGTGAAAGTCAACCTTCCCCTTGTACCATTATTAGCATATTTTTTTTCTTCTTTAAACTATAATTTATACAATTAGACAAAAAGAAAAGTAGCAAAAAATTAAAAATAATAATAATAATAATATATTGTTTACCTCTTTTCAGGGGGTGTGATATTTGCAGACAAACAGTATATGCCAAAGTGGTAATTACTAAATAAAAAGCATGTTGCCAACTTGTCATAGAATACGGGATTGGATCAATTAGATAATTCTATTTTTAATTAATATCAATCATATTCATATTTTTGTTTATAAATTGGTACAAAAAGTTAAATTACAAATCTCTATCAATTTTTTTTTTTTTAAAAAAGGCTTAGTCTGTGATGTAAAAAAGAATTTCTTTTTTCTTTTTTTTTTGAGAATATGTAAAAGTGAAAATTTAACATTATATGAATGTAACATAAAAATATAAAACATGGGGAATTTAATCACTTTACTGAAAGGTAGAAGCACATGTGGGATTCTGTAGTTAATGGAGGCCACGGCATTGAAGGGAGGAATAAAACACAAAGCACAGTGACAAACTTGTAGGAATCTCTCACTTTCACAGTCACTCATTGAAGCTCTCCATGCTCTTCCTCTATAATTTAATTCGGGTCAGGCTTTGATCCATAAATTTGTGATCTAAGTGCTACTAGCAACAAAATTTAGTGGACTTGATTGGAATTGATTGCGGTGAAATTAATTTAATGAATTTTAAAGAGGATATAAAACAAATATATTAACTTTATAAAGTTTAAAAAATATATAAATTAAATAGATAAATATTAATTTTGTATTTCTTTAATATGATAGCACATTAAAACTTGATAAATTTTTAAAAATTTTAATTTTATATATATTATAGACATGTTATATTAATTTAATATCTATAAAACAAAAATTAACAAAAATATTTAAAAATAATATTATTTATTTTTATTTATTAATTTTATAAGTTTATAAAAATTATTACATAAATTTAATTAAATTTTTTTAAAGAACAAATCTGTTCATTAAATAATCCAATAACCATTAAAACCTACAATTCATTTATTCATAAAATAAATAATTTAAACTTAATTTAATTACTACAAAAACCAAACTAAAATCCATTAGACCAAATGGTAAATGAGTCAGACCCTCAGGTGATGATCCTAAAATTCAGGTCCTGTCCTCCAATCCGACACAGTGTGTGCTGTATTATCCTTAGTTCACTAACATAAAGGGTACTCACCACACGGAGGTTCCAAAATGGGAGATTTAGTGGATGCGTTAATGAAGAGCCTCAGTCTTCCCAGATCAGAATCATAAAAATTATAAACACATGATGCAAACATCGATTGTTAACTCAAATTTATTCAATTATAAGTGTTTATTGTTACAAAACGAGAAGGACAGGAAGTAAAATTAACTTCTTAATGTACAGATCAAATTGGATCAGATATGATCCTTCCATCAGCTGGTATTTCCTATATCCCTTTATGTGCTTTTTCCAGTAGCCTTCCCTAATGAGGTGAAGCTCAATCTGCAGAATGAGAAACATGATGAAAGTTTTCAAGTTGGTTTTAGGGAGACTCCTAAACCAAAGACATCAACTTAAATGCATTTCTGATTTTTTCTAATTATTGGAAAGAAAAAACTGCATTTCTTATTTTTTCTAATTATTGGAAAGAAAAAATTGCACAGCTCAAGACACGTTAATGAAACTTCGCTTTTTCCAATACCAGTTGAATAATTAATTACCTAATTATTGGCTTCCGCTGAGGCAGAGGTGCAGGTGCGACATTTGACACCGGTGCTGTAAGTTCCGGGGGCTTCACAGAAGAACAAGAGGAGCAATAACAATATCAGACTCAGCAACAAAGATGAACATGCCTACAAAGTCTTTATACACCAAATGTTCCCTAACCATCAAGGCTAAAGCAATATAAGACAAAACACAGGTCAAATCCAGAATGGGAAAAGCTTATTTGGTTGCACCATTTGAGTTTAACACGGGACAACAGATTTGAAACTAGCCAAAAGGAGTCCACAACATGAAATTATTCCACTTTCTCAAATACCAATGAAGAGGCATCGAGTTGCTTGTCATAGCATTCATGAATGTTTAACCCTGGATATTGGGAACTTTTCATCTGATGTCCAAGATGAGATTAAAATTATATGGTTCCACTTAAGGAAGCAATGGTGACTTTAGATCAGACAATAAGCAGACTCAATTCTGAGCAATAAGCAATTATCATCATTACAAGGTTTCCCAAGCCTGGAAGTAGCATAAACAAATTTTCCTTTCTATACGATTACTTTAATAGACCGTAAAACCATCAAGTCAAGCAATTCAAATACCTACCAGAAGCAACCAGACATAAGAACAGGGAAAAACTACTTTAACTAAAATAGAAAGATCCCCAGCATGGAAATTTAACAAAGCAAATAATGGGATATACAGAACTTTCTATAAAATAGTAAGCAGCTGAAGGGATAGAAAATACCTCAAGCTCCTCTAAGGCCCCATTAGAATATGAACCAGTTACAGGACCAGCACCACTGACAGGCCTTGGTTGTGCTGCTGTTGTAGCATTTTCAGTCGAGGGCTTGATGGGGCTGTTTTTTGTGCTTCCAATATCTTTGACTTGGTTACCAAAATCAAAATCATCTTCAAGCTCATCAAGTTCTTGCAAAGAAGCTTGGTGAGCAACATAGGAACCAGACATTATCTTCTCAATGGCCAGCTTCTCTGCCTCTTTAGAGCATGCTGTATCACCATTACCAGATAGAGCCCTACTGGGATGATCGCATCTTGCCAATGCATCAACCTCACTATTCCGAGAAGAAACTTCCATGTTCCTTGAGTTTCTTAAGCTGCCTGTTATATCATTCTCAGGTTTTTCTCTCCTTTGATCCCCTGACATATTTCCATTCATATGATCACCCTCTGCAGAACACGAACTGACAGTACCGATAGGTGGGCTACCCTCATGAACTTCGCCACTATGTGCAGGTGGAACAGCTAAGGATTTAGCTCTGATATGTTGAGCATCTATGTTTTCATCCACCCTCGTCCGTTTCCTTCCAACATCTGGTCCATCTGAAACTACTTTACCTTCAGGTGACTTCTCTGATCCAGGATGGCTAGAAACTTTCAGTTCAGAAACCCGCCTACTATCCCATGTTACTTTAGAGGGGCGGGAAGCTCGAACACCCCCTGGAAATACAAAGCTTGGTATGTTCCTACGTTTTACATGGATGACACTAATCTCCATTCCAGGCTTCCACATTGTGTACATGTTGACAGAGCGCTTAAAATCCTCCACAGTCAACCTGATATCAAACCGCTCGCCTTCGTTTACTGGAACTCCCTGCTTCCGTTGCAAACCCATGAAGTAACAACAATGGAAACGTCGGGACTTGTCTTGGAAATCACCAGGGTGCGGGTGGCACTGAAGCATATTGTAAGTGTGCCTCTCAATCTAGATTTACATATAGAAAGGCAAATGAAGGTCACAATAGCTTAGGAAGGGCAAAAGAAAAAAAAAAGGGAGAAAATGAAGACCACTATACATAAATAGTACGGTTTTTCACCTTCAATGTAAGCTGGCGGAGGCGAGACTCAACCCAACCTTTCCACTTCCTTAAGCCATCAGCATCTTCTGCACAGACATCTATCTGTAGATAATTCTTGTATGCTTCAAAGAAAGGAAACGACTCAAAAAGGGTATCCCATTCAGCCTTGTTTGTCTCCATAGCCTGCAGATAAACATCAAATTGAAACCAACAAATGATAAGAAAGCATCAAGATGCTTAAACAAAGAAGCACTGCTACACAACTTCACACTAAACCAGTCTACTATTATGCTAAGACAGTTTCTAACAACCCTTCAGAGACTTATAATTATAATTGGTACAAAGACTGTTAGTTCTTCCCATCTTTGTTTTTTATTATTGCTACCGTAAACATAATATTCTCAGAGACCAAGTAGATGAGATGGAAACAGTGCTATACACATTGTGATAAGATCACATCAAACATCCAGAATTAAACTAAAAAGATAAATAATAAGGTATTTTTTGTTCTTGATTACTGAAAATGTGCAAGCATTAACATGCATATATAACCAGTTCATTTCACCATGTTACAACTCTCAAAAACTGCATAAGACAAGTTTTGCCAACACTGTGGAGCAAACAACACCTTTTCGCATAAAATGGTCAAGAGAAATATCAATATGGAATCTCATCTGATTATGTTCATCGTACATGCACCCTGCCTGAAGCAGGTAAAGAGTACAACGAATATCATTATAGAATCATATAGTCACACCTCGCATATTTCATGACCTCTCTGAAACTCATCTGTCATGATCCGTAGAGTACTTGCGGACACATTGTAGCTGGAATTCATACAAGGATATGCCGGAGTAATTATAGGCATCAAATGGAATCTGTCCTTTGGATTTCTTCTAGGATCCCAAACTTGAAGTCCAAGGGACCCTTCTTCAATAGCACAAAGCATGACTGGATTTGGCCAACGCCACTGGGTATAAACCCTAAAGAACCGAGACACCAACATATTGGGCAGTGCATTAGGATACAGCTGGCATATGCGAGCAACAAGCAATGCCCAGTTTATGCCACCAAGAAACCCAGCTACCTGCCAATGAGAAAGGAAAAAGGTGTACTGATAAGAATGGAAATGGTTAAGAAAAGAAAGCACGATCTTGTCCACATGAAAACCTTTCCATACATTTGAATAAACACTGCGACGCTTAGCCCAAAACCTCATGCATCTTAATGTTGTGCGAAAATTCTGCATCCCAGAAAATAGATACATAATCAGAGGCATGAACCAAGTGGCAGAGAATTTAGACAGAAATCCATAAGAACATATTATCTATGAATCACAGGTTAAAACCTGAATATTTGGAACTAAACGCAAAATCTGGTCAGTAACTCTGCAACCATTAAGACTTCGAACTGTCTGTTCATCTGCATTTTGAAGAATTGAGTCCTGCGAAATATCTAAGTCCTGTAACAATATCAACATGTTAGACTTGGAACAGATTGAAAAGGGACTTTTAGAAAAGGCCAGGGCTGTGGGCTGGATAAAGAGACGGTCAGCATAATCACAATATGAATGCACTTCAATAACTCCCGATATGGCTTTTTCAAGGAGTTTATGCTGGAAAGGATACATACTCCTAATGAGTCAAAGGCAGGCACATTAAGGCAAATCATATTCTTCATATAGGAATAATTTCACCCTTTTCCTAGTGTTATAAATTAAGGAGATCATGCCCAATATGATTTGGACACTATTTTTAAGAATGAAGATTATGTTTTTTCTCGCTAGGGCAGTCGACTTTGTGGATACAATAAACTAGAGTCATTGGATTGTTATTTGATCCTAAAAGAAAACAACCACCATTGTATGCCTAATCTTTCATTCCCTAGAACAAACTGGGGACTCTTGGACATACCATTCCTAGTGTAATAGATTAAGGAGATCATGCCCAATATGATATGGACACTATTTTTAAGAATGAAGATTATGTTTTTTCTTGCTAGGGCAGTCGACTTTCTGGATGCAATAAACTAGAGTTATGGGATTGTTATTCGATCCTAAAAGAAAACAATTACCATTATATGCCTAATCTTCATTCCCCTAGAACAACTGGGGAGTCTAGGACATACCATTATAAAGGAATGTTCACAAAGTCATTTCTCTAGTCCAAGTATCTATCAAGTGGACCCATAGGTGAAACTGTATTAAGTGGTTCCCCAAACTACATTAGCAGCCAAGATATACAGTGATATATCTTTCCAAATAAACAATTAACTCCTTTCTTTCTTCTTAATTTTTATTTCAGTTTGTTAACTATTTCCATCATTACATCCTAAAGATAGTTGTTGCAACCAAGTGAAGATGAAAAAGGTTGGGGGGGGGGGGGGGGGGGGGGGGGGGGGTGTTGGAAGCCAACTCAACTGCTACAAAATACCCGCTTAAACTGCTACATACTATAGCAAATTAAAATGAAACAACATTCAAATGTATGCAGCTTCAATCCATGAGACATCACATGTCAGCACCACACAGTAAAATTCTTGAATCATTCAATCTAAAGAGGGAAAAGAAAGAGAAAAAAAACTCGATAACTCCAATATATTAATTCCCATCCAAAATGCACAAATTTTAAGTCATAGCAGATAGTACAAAATTACTTTTTCTCCCTACACATGATACTGCTCTGTCCCTAAGTCACAATTCATAATTGAACGGAAATAGTAATAATCATAATAAACTTGATGGTAAATGTAATTTTGAGTGGACAGCCAACTTTAGACAGACAGATTAACAGTTGGAGACCAAGAGTTTAATATTCTAAATAATAATAACAATTAATCTCACTGGCTGCACTAGCTAGCAGCAGCTTGTTATTGATTCCCAGTAATGACAGTACAACATTAGTGATGCCTAAAACAGAAGACAACAATAGGGGGAACAATGTCATTTGCATTAGAAGCACACTTTATAGCATATAGCTAAGACAAATCCAGCACTTACTTCAGGAATAACCCAAAGCGAAAGTTTTGCATAAAGAAGATCTATAGAGACCCCATTGAATTTGAATTTCATCACTGGAACATGAGCATCAGGCACAGGGTGCAACTCCGTTACTTCAGGCATCTCTGAAAGCATTTTATGAAGCTCACCAAAGAAGTCCTCCTATACCCAATGCATAGAAGCATATTAAAATTCATCCAGCATTAGTACTCAAAACGAAAGTAAAATTCATTGCACCATAAGTAGACAAGAGCTGATCGCACTTCTCGTGTTGCATGCCTAGGTCCCACACAAAGCGTGTCTATATCTGCCCCAGGGCCATGCACCTATAATCAGGGAAGGGAGAAAGAAAAATGAGACTATGATATATTATTAAGATTACATTGTATCAAACAAAACCAGTAATTAGAAGAATTCATTGATGGAAGTAATAAAGATTAAGGTTGAAATTCTACACAGTCACATAAACCCAAAGCCACCTACAAAATTTTTTTTTTTTTTTTTTTTTTTGACAAGGTAATAGAAAATGAAGGCCTATGTTTTCCACATAAATAGAGAAAGATACCAAGAAAAACCCAAAGATTGTATTCGTCTTTAATTTGCTTTTCTTGAACAAGCCAATACATAAAATACACACAACCAGAACTAATACCAGGATATGCTATGAATTTTCCAATATAAACATCCATTGATATGCCACATTAATGGTACATGTATTCATTCATTTTAATCCAAAAATATATATAAATTATTCCATATACACCATTTCTTTTCAGAACCAAATCTACTACAACAGTAAAAACCAGCCATAAATAAACAAAGTAATTTCCTGGCAAACTATGCATGAATCAAATCTAGTTCACTGAAAGAGAAACATCTAAATTTGTTGAGTTCTGCAGTTGATTAATTCAGAAGCACCAGATCTAACCCCTTGACACATCATAACATTTTCTAGGGAACTCATGACATAATTCAATGCTTCCACAAACAAGGGTGATTTTTAAAATGACTCACTACCCACGTTAATGACTATATGCTGCATGAAACATCAACTTAAGGTAAAGAAGTAAAAACAATAACAACATTACCAAAATCCATATTGTCCATATAGGGGATTGGCTCAATTCAACTGCTAGAAAAATCCTCAACTAAGTAGCTAAGTTTATGTAGATAAGCTCTAAGATTATATCATTGGCTAAAAGACAACACACCAAAATAAGCGTTCTGCAAATTTACAATTCGAAAGAAACAACAAAAAGAGGGAAAAGAAAAAAAAAAATTAAGACAATAAATGTTACACCCAGGCACCAAAAGCCTGCTAAAATGAAAAATCACAACAACAAAACCTTTTTTCCCCCTCAAAACAGAAGCAAGAAACATAATATCATCACATCATACCCCTAGCCGATAAGAACCAAAAGTGAATATCTTCGCATTCGCTTCTTGCACCAGCTGCTCATTCAACCCTTTTGCATGGCTAATAGCTTTGACCCAAGTCTTCACAATCTGGATAAACAATAACACCAAACATTACAATCAGCAAATACAAGGTCATTGTTTCACAACCAGATACTTATAATCAGCGATTTGAAACTTGCATTCCTCTCTGGTCATCAAGCTTAACAAAGAAACCAACAGGCAAGAAATGAGGGTTGCAAATGAAATTCCAACCTGATCAAGCCTCCCAAGTACTTCCTCCCTACTTACAGCCTCCTCCTGGCCCTCATATAATCCTGCATCTTGCAAATACTGAATTTGATACACAATCAAATTCAGCATAATATCAGCTACTACATTCAAAATTGAACAATGGTTTAATGTGAATAGGAAATAATAACCTTCTCAAGTTCTTGCGTCTTGATCACATCATACTCAGTTGGTCCACCCAAGGAAATTGGTTCTGTAATGCCCAGTCGCTGCCCATTGTTTTGGCTGCTTCCCATTGAGCTTATAGTTATAATTTTTCTTTACTACTTTTCTTTTTCTGTGTTTTCCTCTTCTTTTTTCTTTTTTCTTTTTTCTTTTTTCTTTTGGTTTGCAGTCAAATGAAACTGTGAAGCAGAAATTTATTAATAAATTTTTTGGCCAGATTTTTCCCCTAATAAGTATCAAACGAGAAACAAATAAGTGGAGAAACAACAATGCAAAACTTGTTAATTGTACAGGTTGGGTGGATACAGAACAACTGGATTGCCACCAAAGCCAAGAAAAGAAAAGAAATTAAAATAAAATAAAATAAAACGGTGACCCTTGATTTAATATCTTGATAATAAGACTACGGACAATAGAACAGAGTACAAAACCAACAACTTGCGGCTTTATTTAACGAAACCCTAACCCTAATCGCAGAACACAGATACAGAGATAAGGTGAAGCAACCGATCAATCAGTCTCTAGAAAAGCCTCCGCCAGTTAGCACCGCTGTTGCTGGTGACGGTGTGGGTGTCGTTGCCCCCAGCTATGACCATCAAAAGGGTCTCCACTCTCTGTATAACAAAGAACAAGAAAAAAATCCCTGGAAAAGAAATTGAAAGCAAAGGGATTAGGAGAAAAGAAACAGATATAGGGAGAGAGTAAAACGGGTGAGGAAAGAGACATTACAGGAGATACAGTGAACTATTTGGGTAATGGCGTTTCGCTTTTGGTTTTGCTTGCCTCAGAGAAATTCTTTTGTTTTGTTTTTTAATTTCTGTTCGCCCAAACAAGTTCGTACTAGGCAAGCGAAGGCTCTTGGTACATCGCATATCAACCATGTAAAAGCATTAGAAAAATATAGCAAACAAAGGAAAATAATAAAATATTTTTTAAAATTTTAAATTATAATTAACAAATTTAAAAAATATATAATGGACGTTAATATTAAAAATGACAATGGTTCCTTTTAGAGATTTTAAACATGATTAAAATGTAGGTACCAGATTCATCTTAAATTTATTTAAAAATTAATTTTAATATTTAAATTTATTTCAAATCGGTTAAAATTAACCTTATATTATTATACGAAATTCAAATTCATTTATTATATATATATATATATATTATAAATTTTAATAAAAATAAATTAATAAATATTAATGAAAATTAAAATTATATAATTTTTTATTAATTAAATAAAAAACTAAAACTTAATAATAAATTTTTAAAATTTAATTTAAACATTTAATATAATCAAATTTAAATTAAAAATTTAAATAAACAATTCAATGTATTAATACAATTATGTAAATGGATTCCTATAGCAGTTATTCAAAGATCAAAACACGAACCCAACCTAATTTAAGTATTAAATTTCAAATCTCAACCAGTCAAATTCAATTAAAGGTTATCAAAATCTATTCTATTAGGATTTGATCAAATTGAGTATCCATATAAACCCGACCTATTACCATCCCTAATTGGTATTTTAGTAACCAACAAACTTACATTAGACATGACGAAAGAGCATTTTGTCACGATCTAAGTTTCCAACGTGCATCACTCAGAGAAGAATTTCTAGAACACAAAAAAAAAAATGTTTATTTGCTTTCAAAGCTAAAATGTTTTATAATTGAGACCCCTTCCTTATTTATAGTGAAAGAAATGACTATTAACAATTTAAATCTATAGTCATCTATATCTTTAAGATAAGGTGATTTATTTAAAAAACTTAAAATTCAAGTGATTAGTGAAATCTAATCTCAATTTCAAATTAACTTATTTTAAATCTTTTTTATTATTAAAAGACTTAATTACCCTTCTATATAAGTTTCACTTTTGTATTCTATTATATCAAAATCATCTTTTTGTCTCTCAGTTTTCTTCTTTCTCTAACTTTCATTTCATTCATCAAACTTTACTTACTTTGATTTTAAAATTTATTCTTATATTTGTTTGATTATTATAGTGTTTAGTTGAAACTTAAAATAAATATTAAAATACTATTTATTTATCTCAATCATTAATTTTAATTATGAATTTTAAATGCACGTGTGTATTCATCAACCACTAATATATCGACCATTAATATATCAACAATATTTTTTTCTTAAAGTTTACATATCTAACTTTTTTATAAGATTTTGAAATTGATATGCTTAGAATAAATGATTGATATAATTAAAATAAATATTATTTATTTATTGATAGTTTATTTATTGACCGTTTAAATAGTTGATTGTTTATTTATCGATCATTTATATATAAACCGCTTATATGTCGATCATTCATTTGTTAATCGCTTATATGCCAATTGTTTATATGTCAATTATTTATCTGTTGATTGTTAATTTATCAATTATTTATATATCGATTATTATTACTTTTAAATAATTTAAATATATACTAATTTTTTATTTATTATTGACTGTTTGTTAGCTTATCAACTATATTCATTTAAGTTCAATGTAGAAGCTAATAGATTGGTATTGATAAAAGAGATAAATTTTACTCAACAATACAAAATATCAAAATGTTACATGTAATCCGAAATTGCATATATCATCATTTATTACATTATTTATATCAAAACTTGAATATTGATCATAAAATGTACATTGTAACTATCAATTTAAAGCAAAATATATTAAATACACATCATATCATCCAGCAGAAAGCATTCACATCTTGTTAAAAATATATATATAATTCAAAATAATCAATTCGGTTACATAGTTAACCAAATTAATTTTTTTTGAAAAAAGAATCCAATGACTCGTTTCACCATCTTTATCTCCTCTCACTATAATATCATAAGATATAATGAAAATATTTAAACGACAAAGCCAAATCTTTTGTCATCCACATATCCAAAACCTCTTGATTGTTTTGTTTTGTTTTTTTTTTTTCCTTAACTTCAAATCAACAATATTTATAAAAAAAATAAAGTTCTTTCATAAATTATTTAGAGAAATCAACAATATAATTGGATGCTAAATGAGATACAATATCAAAGATAAGAAAGAGAAGTCTGTAATATTTTTAAGAATAAGTAGTACGTACAAGGAAAATTAAAAAAATTATGTTAATGGCATGAAGCTAACTTAGAGATGAGTGGAGATACATAAAGATGATATGGAGATTAATCAAATTAAAGAGATAATTATTATAAACAAATTAGATGATGAATAGATTAAGTAAAAGAACAACTCAATTGCAAAGGAAAGTTGAGATGATAAGAAATTTGGAAAAGATACATATGATTTATATATAAAAACATATACGTCATTTCATGTTTCAAAAAGGATATTTTATAATATAATAAAAATGAGGTTTAGATTTTATTTTTCTCATTTTTTAAGGATTTTATTTTTTTGCATTTATTAAATAAATTTTTTTCATCTAAGTAATTTTTAAATTATGATAACATTGCCGCAGAACACTACCATGGAAGTTCTATGACAAATTTGTCATGGTATATTCTCATGACAATTGTTTAAGTAAAGTACTAATTTTACATTTTTTTTTAATTTTTTGGAATAATAATGTAATTGGCATAAAAAATATTTTGATAATTTTTATGAAATACCCATTTTTTTTGAAAATAGCAAAAGATAATTTTAATCTTTGATTTTTTTTGAAATTATAATAACATTACCATAAAAAAAAAATTGGTGGCATTTCTATGATAAATTTGTCACGTAGCAATTTTTTTAAAAAAATATGTAATTTTATTTATTTATTTAATTTTTTGAGATAATAACATAATTGTCATGAAAAATATCATAGCAAATCTTATGACATTTTTGTCATGAAAAGTTTATGTGACAATTGTGAAAGATAATTGAAATTTGAATGTTGAAATTAATTTTTTAAAAATTATAATACAATTATCACAGACAAATATCGTGGCAATTCTATGACAAATTTGCCGCAAAATATTTCCATGGCAATTATTTAAGAAAAGTTGTAATTTTATTTTTTAATTATTTTTTAAATAATAATATAATTACCACAAAAATATTAAACATTTCCCATACATATTACTGTGGCAATGTTTTAAATTGATAAATTTTTGACAAAACATCTTTGCCCCTGTTGAATTTTTTAAAAATTTATTAAAACATTTTTATTTTTTAAATGTTAAAGAATATTATTTTCTAATTATGAATTAAAAAATAATTTAAAATTTATTTAATTAATAAATTCATTTGAGATGTACATACAAATATTTGAATTTAAACTGTAATTATTATAGTTAAATCATTATTACTTTATAATATGTAATGTACATATGCCTATTATGTGTACTTGTATATTCAATTATAAGATTATAATGCTAAATTACATGTTATATGCAAGTGAAATTAAGTATCCATATTAACTATGATTGATGGTTTAATAATGGAAAGTAAGTATATGTAATATATATATATGAGCACTTTATCTATTCATAATGGACTTATGTATATGATAGATTGTAATAATGTTACATTTATCTATTTATATATGAGGTTACTTAGAATCAACGGTGAAATTAGGATTTTGTATTAGGCTTGATTATTTGTTATTTAAATATAATAATATAATAAATTATCATTAACATGAAAATAAATATCTATACCCGAAGAAAACATCACAAACTTTAATCTTCAAAATAAAATTAATCATAATTTAAATTTTTTTATGCAAGTTTTGACACTATTAAATTGATTAATAATAGAATCCATATCAAATGAATATAATTTCTCTTTTAATATAAATAACAATACAATTGGTAAAAAAGTCATCTTTCATTTTGTTGTAAAGAGGTATCTTGAGAAGTTTCATAACTGAAAATACTCGTTATGTTCATACTGTAGAAACTGGAAGAGTTAACACTAAACAAATCAACTTATGAATCAAAGTATAGTATTCTAACATTTTTGTTTCAATCAAAAGTTTGCATAACTCAGGAAAAAATTGATATTCTGAAATTTCAAATAATTGAGCACATCAAATTGATAATAGTCCAATTGCCTTCTTAAATCTTCAATTTCACCTACCTAAAAATTTAGATAATAATAATCTTTGGCTAAAGTAACAATATTATGAATATTAAATGATTTAAAACCATCTACAAGATAAAAAAGTCATACTGAGAGTGAGAAGTTCTATTGTTTTTTCTCAAAACTTACTATCCAACTCTCTCGATTAAAAATCTATCATAACATTAAAAATGTTAAAGTGATAATGATGCTTAATTGTAATATTATCTTTCTATTGACAAGTACGCTTTTTACCTTCCATATGGCGTGCATTCATATCAATTATATCTGTATGATGCTTAAAATCATACTTTCGAATAAATCATACCATCTATCTCTTAACTCTTGAAAAAAATTTTTGTAATTGAAACTAGATTCAGAGCATTTAGGATATCTTGAGATTTGAATTGTAATGCTTGACAAAGTAAACTAGAAATTTCTAACACTTTATGCATTAATAACAATAAAAATACAAATTCAAAAGATATCAAACCTTTGTATGCACCTTTAGCTTTTGCACATATGTTACTATTTAACCCATTTTCAATCAATTTCTTAAGAGAAGTAAGCATCGAATCATGCGAATCAATTAACCTTCTGATTGAAGTAAAATGAGAACTTCATCAAGTAGCTATAGTTCATTGCGATGTGCGAATTTGATTAGCATTTGTATTAGTTTCAAGATTTCCTAAAACAATCAAATCTATGACTTCATTTTGTCAAACAGATTTGAAATTTGAATGTTTTTTAGGAGAAACACTCATAAAGTTCATAATACAATTTAATTTTAAGAAAATTAACCACACATCATGCACATCTTTTGCTTGCAACTAAAGTAAGTTAAAGTTGATGCGTAAAATAATGTATATAATAAGTACATAAATAATCTTCAAGGAAGAAAGCTTGTAAATCATTCAATTCTCCTTGCATATTGTTAGCACCATCATATCATTGACTTTGCAAGTTTTCAACTAATAAGTTATATTTATTAGAGATATTACATATTTGTTTCCTAAGATTTTTCGCTCATGTGTCCTCAACACTTGCAATTTCATAAAAGCTTTCACAAATTAATCTGTTAACATCAATATACCTCAAGATAACCACCATCTATTCTTTATCAGACTCATCAACAAGAATTAAAAAATTTAGCATCACCAATGTCATCACGGATCTTTGACCCTACTTGATTAGTAAGAATTTTTAATAACTCTTTTTGAATATTAAATGAGGTATATTTGGCATTTACTAAAGAATTCTCTAGTACAATTGCAACAATTCTTTACTTATTGATGCTTGTAACTTTACCAATTCAAGAAAGTAAAATTGATGGACTTATCATGACCCTTGAAAGCACATCCTTGTAATACCAACCATTTCATAATTTCTAATAATGTTTTAAATCGTAATCTATTTTGCCAAGTTTCTTGTAAAGATAGAGTACTTATCAAGTCTTACATTTCAATGTCGTTCATGTTAGGAATGTAAATGGGATGGAATAAGCACAAGAGCCTTTTTTGTCTTCGTCCTTATTTATAAATTTATTTTTCATTTTCATCTCATTCTCATTTAACAAAGTGAAGATGAAGAAAAGAAATTCTTATTTGGAAAACAAGTATACGGAATCTCCATTTACCCTCACATCATTTTTAATTTTTTTAAAAAATTAAATTTATTTTTAAACAAATATTATTTTATACTTTGAATTTTATGCTCTCTCTCCAATCAAACATTGACTATTAAAATGTCTCCAAACAAGCCTTTATAGGCTAATTTTGTCAAAATTGAACATTGATAAAAAACGATTGTAAAAAATTAATATTTTTTTCATCATTGAAATGTCTAAAGAATTACTCAAATAGGTTCTAAAGTCCATTTCGATTTTATCTTTCAAATTTGAATGATTTTTGACTAACGAACTATTTTTCATATTTTTTTAAAATTTTCGTAATTTAAATTATTTAAAAAAATATTTTTAGTTCTAACAAAATTTAAATTTTTTAGAATACTTTCTTATCTGTAAAAAATTTTAAGTTAAAAATCATTGTCAAAGATCTCTAATACGAATATATTTAATTTTTATATTTTTTTATAAAATTTAATTTGATCCAAATTGTTAAATTAAAATTTATTAAAAAACTTTTTAAAAGTTAAGATTTGATTGAAGAGAAAAAAATTCAAGGTTTTAAATGATATTTATTTTTTAATTTTTTAAAAAGTATGTAAACTTTAAATATGTTTCAATTAAGATCAATTCTAAATCTAAATTTAGTTTTAAATAAATTTAAATTTTAATGAGTTTAATTTAAGGATAAATATATATAAAAAAACTCTGATCTTAATACTTCTTCCGATATTAATTTAGTCTAAATTGAATTTTAACTCAAACAATTATAAAAAATAAAAAGTATTATTATAGTTAAAATATTTAGAAAATAATTCAAATAAAATTTACACTCTATTTAGAACCAACAACTTAAATTTAAATAATTTTAAACTCATAAATTATTTTTTATAAATTTTTTTCAAAATTTTTATAATATAAACTTTTGCTTAAAAATATTTTCAATACTCAACAAAACTTTAAGATTTTTTGTGATAGTAATTTGAATGCTTTTTTATAAAATTTTAAATCAAAATATATTTTACATATCTAATTTGAATATTTAAATTCTTTTGTGCGATCTAAATTGAATTAAATTTCAAAATTAAATAAAAAATTAAAAAAATTAAAAAATTAGATGTGAAATTAAACCAAATTGAATTTTAAAATTCAAATAACAAAGCCAATATAATTCCATGTTTTTTTATATTTATTTTTAACTTAATTTAGTATAAATTTTAAATTTTATATATAATAAAAGATTAAATCAATAATTTCAAAAACTAGAAGGAAAACGGAAAACATAATAATAGTCCCACATCCCCCCTGCTTCGATTATAAGCATTGGAGAAAATTTTGAACCTAAACTTGCACCAATTTATATTTCATAGAGAAAATTAACACCTTCACTTTACATTGGAGGGTACCTATGTGTCGCTGCTCCCCTAATGGATTTAGCATTCTTTCTCTCTTCTCTTCTGGCATCAATACTATATGAGAGAGAAATTGTTCTTCATTATCCTTTCCATTTAGATATCAATTTTCTCAGTAATTCAAGGAATTCTGTGACACCAAAACCCAAAGGCCAAGGATATCATGTGTGTTTCACTGTAATGCCACTTATGAGATTGCCATTCAAGATTTTAGGTGGGTTGGGGTTCGGATCTTCTTTGTCCCTCTCAGTCAAGCAGAAAAAAGCTTTTCCTGAAACGAAATAATGCAAGGCAAAAGAATGATATACTAAACTGCCAATTGCCAACGATAATATTAAAGCAGGAAGCACATAATCACCTTTTGTGAACATATCAGATCTATTGACAACAGAATCACTGTTGGAACCCAACAGATGAGTTAAAGAACAAGGTGCATTTTTTTATAACGGAGGCAGCTACGAAGAAAATCATGCCATTTAATTTAACATAGATTGTACACACATCCTTCTATGTTAAGATGAAGCGCAGCGGCTGACAACTATGGAGAGTTACCAACAGCATCTTAGTGCTGTCTGAATTAGGATAACAGCTACACAACTCTACAATCACCCAGCATATATTACATCTATAACACTTCAAGTTGTGGATTCACCATCCCTCCTAAGCAACTCCTGCAAAAGATCTGACTTACATGAAAATCTTAATCAGAGTTCTAAGTCGTCTAATCAAATGCTAACTGCATATGAACAGAAATTTTATAATAGAGATCAGTTTTGTCCACATATCAAATACTGTATAGCTAAAATATGGAACTACTTTCTTCTTTTCCAGGGAGAGCAGGGGAGACATGAAACATGAGAGAAGGCATTCAACCTCGCTAACAGAGCAATACACTGCAATTAATAAGTAGAAATCCTAAAACCCTACCAGTTATACACTCGCATAGTAGCTTGATCCTCCAGGCATGCTGGTCACTACCAGAAAATATGCAAGCATCCAAATATGTGATGCAGCCACTTCTTATATCCTAACATTATCTACTATATGTCTAACTTTTAGCTTCAGACTTTAGTTTCCATGTCAGACTCTACCCTCAACTACCAGGAACTTACCCCAATTATTCTAAAAATTTTACTTTATCAATAATATACAAATTGCCGTACTATGCTAATGGCGACATTGGAATTCCAGCAGCATTTATGTTCCATGTTACCATGTGTACATAAGCATGTAATAACGAAATTGTTTTACCAACTTGGTAGCAGCAATTGACAAGCGTTGCCTTTCTTTCTTTTCACGAAAGCACTCTCCACACCAGCTGGAAAAATCTTTCTGATATTTCTTCATCTCTCGGAATACCGAACTGCATAGAAACAACATGAATGCCATTTAAGAAAATAACGTGCATAACACAATGAGAAGCTTGAGAGATAGTGTGGAACAAGTACTAAGACGCCATAAGTCACATAACCTTTCCAAGGTTAGAGGATATAATTACTTCATCTCAATACCTTCTGCACCACAAAAGCAGATTGATGCGGTGACCAGAGGTAGTGGCTCTAGCACCATGTCGATGACGACCGCGATGAAGCACAGCTCGACCAGGAACATGAGAATAATCAAAGATTTCCTGCTTTTACCCCAAAAAGAAACACATAATTTTTTTCTTAAAAAAAAAAAAACACAACTCTGCAGCCTTTTAGAGATCTCATGACACAAGAAAACTACCAACACAACAAAATCGGTCAAACAATATCTCTCAAACTGCACCCAACTTCATGATAATTTGAATTACAGCAACGTTGCACAGCATTTTACTCATACAGAATCCAAAAAGCACTGTAAAGAGAGAAAATCAATAATCACCAAAGGGTAAAAAATTTTCATCACTTCATCAATAATTCTTGTTTACCTAAAACTGTTTCCAGAAAGTATGAGACTGCTACCTACATGCTAAGTCACAGCATAAGTGCATCTGGAAAGGCATTTGTACCAATTGACCAAAAAGGCAAAACACTTCAGAAGTGCCAAAGACGTGCCACAATGACATCTTCCTGTAATAATGTCTTTGCTTAGGTAAAGCATTAAGTGGATCCTCAAATGGATCAAACATGAAAATGTGATATGTAATATGGATAAGAACTACTATTATTTTCAATTTCATGGTTTCTGTAATGTTAAAAACTTTGGTTGTTTTAAGGCCCCCGATATGTTTAGAATTTGTAACAAGAAAATGCAAAAGGTAACAAGAAAGGATCTGAATTGTCTTGTTAAGTGCATCTTTTTTTTTTTTTTTTTGGGTCTCGAGTTTGTTTTGGTAATCCATTTCCTGCACATAACTCACAGAGCCCAAGTTATACCATTACTTTGGCCTGAAAGGGCAAAGCTCCTCCATGTCTAGCATCAGGTAACAAGAAAGGTAAACTTCTGGTTCATTATAGGAGAATTCATTGCCACTGCCTAGGAAGTTTAATTTATGGTTCAACTAAGTGATAAAGATCACCATGGTAATAGCCTTATAGATCATCACATCCCTAATATTCAAGATAGATTATGAGGAAAAGATTAACAAGAGAAAATAAATCTGTGGTATATTCCCTTATCCATATCCAAGTAGCAAGAAATTCAATAACAATAAAGTCACATGTGCTTTTGCCTTTGCTGTGGTGGCCATTTGATGAAAATGTTTAATTTTATACACAGACAAATACTTTTATCTATGTACCTACCAGCCATAAATAACAAAAGTAAACTAACTCAGCAACATGCGTGGTTGTTAATTGAAACTTCATGTTACATGCAAAGGTACATTTCAAATGCTGGCTAATAGTTACCAGATATCAACCCAAATAGAGCCCTATAGCTGAATCATAAATGTACAGAGAAGAAGGCTTTGCATTAAAATCATGTCCACAGATTAATACTAATGATATGCTCCGGACCCATCTACTTCAGTGCAGTCCACCTTAAAAGACTAGCATACCTCTGACTGGCTTCCTGTATTTACATGTTTATCACACCGCGTGCCCCGGAAAAACAATTCTCCACCAGAAAATTGCTTACCCAAGCACACATTCAATGTGACTTCTGAGTCATCAACATGAAAACCTACAAATGTAAAATTTCTTAAATTCAGACTCAACTGGTTTTGACAGAAATGAAAAATAAATCAAAGTAGCATATTTATACTACTAAAAAAGTTGCTAATCTTTTGGCATCAAGGAAGAACTGAAATTCTGTGTAAGTATGATTGAACTACAGCCAACCTAGTTGCAGATTAGAAACTCAATAATATCAATGTCCTGAGCTCTGAAACAATCTTGAACCACAGACAGTGAGTAGATACAGAATGCATATATATGCATATTTCCCTGAATCTTAAATTTCCAAAACTCCATTTGCAGCTTCAGGAACCAAAAGACTAGCAAACATTTTCGTTCCCCTTAATTTTCATGCTCTGAGATAAACTTGGACTTAAACTAGATAGAAAACAAAAATTGAAGCACACTTGGGGTCTCTTTTTTTTATTTTTCTCCTAAAAGGAAGTGCATGGAGAAATGATGAAGTACATAGGTCAATGAAATAAAGAAAAATACAGCAGTTGAGAGGGGAAGACACAAAGTAAATAGAATAACAAAATAAAAGAACAAAAAAGACAAACATCTGAACTTTCATTAGAACTACATCATCACATAACAGCCACCATGGAAGTTTTGTGGGTATAACTATGAGGTACAAAGGTGCTTTATGGGGCGAAAACAGGCAAATAGACCAATTGTTTTGAAACCAGAAAACTAGTTAAATACATTCATCTGCAGATACATTATCCAACTTAAATGATTTTGGAAGCCCAAAGGCTGCCAACAAATTCCTGAAGTCCTATCATTAAATTTCTTATCAAAAAACTAAAAAAAGAAGTTCCATCATCAAAGCTTTAAAAAGGACACTCTGGCAAAAGATAAATTCTTTCCTCTTTTTTTTTTTTTTCCTCCCCTTTTTGGGTACAAGGAGCCCACCCAACACAGGGCCACTTCATGTACTCATCCCTACATCATAAACCAGAGAAGGAAGCCCCAATTTCACAAGCTTACAAATCTAGGAAACTCATGAGGCTTAACTGCTTCAGCATGAAGCAATCTCGGGACCTCTTGGCCCCAGCCATTCTGCCCCAATCACTTAGACAACCCCATTGGAGTAGCATAGATAATTTCATATTCCACTCTAGTACAATAACATGCTACACAACACAAACTTCCAATGAGAAAGAGGGAAACAGGAGTTGATCAAATCACTTCGGCTTCAAGAGAACAACTTCAACCATGAAGCTGAGATCCCACTGACAATTTACCATGGTCCATGGTGGTTTAAAGATACTGGGACAAATAAACCTATTCATCTTGTACCTACTCTATATGCCTCTTGTCTATCCCTGTCTATTTACCACAAGATCAAAGTGCTCAAACTTGCAAATGTTTGTTGGCATACATGGAAAGTTCAATTACATTATATTTTGATGAGTTCCAACAATAACTGGAAGCACATTGGTTCCCTTGGAAATTAATATGGAAAGCAGGGGTGCCACCTAAAGTGGTGTTCTTTGCTATGGAGGGGAAAACTACCAATGATTGACCATCTACATAAGAGGGGCAAGGTCATGGTAATTATTCTAAATAAGTGTTATTTATGTAAGAAACAAGAAGAGCCTATTAATTGCATCCTTCTTTGGTGCAAATCGACTAGGCAGGCATGGGAAAACATCTCAGCTATTTTGGGATGTCAGTGGGTGGTCTCTGGCTCAATGGCTGCCGAGTTGGATGCATGGGCTAGTTTTAACAGTATAAAGCATATAAGGAAACTTATTACAATGATTCTATTGTTGGTTTTTTTGGATGGTGTGGAGGGAGAAGAATTTGGGTACTTTAAAAGGGAGGGAGACCCCTTATTGGTCTGTAGAAGATAGTGGGTTAAGGTTTTGAACCTATGCGCAGCAGGAGAATATTTTGTAAATAAGGAGGAACACAGACTTTTCTTAGAAATCTGAACCTCTTAAAAGCCAACAATACATGGACATGGGAGGCAAAGGCAGGGATTGGTGCCATGTATAAATATTAAAATACATACATTTTTCTAATTAAAAAAGTTACATTTCATTTTACCTGTTTGAAATTCTAATCATATTATTTTCAGCTAATCGACATTCTGAGGAAATTGGAAGAGGCAGAAACCAATCAGACAAATTTAGAAAGAAATCCCTTGAATAAAACCACATTTCAAAAAAGAAAATGTGACTATGAGCACTACAAGTAAGGTCACTGCAATTCAAAACAGTCCTTAGAGTGCCCTTTGGCCATTTATCATATCATCAAAACAGGAGATAATTTTAGTTCACTTTATCACTACAGATGACAATAAAGCAGTGGTGAAGAGTCACAGTTCACAATGTCTTCTATAAACAAGCCAGTAAAGGATGTAAGACATAAGTCTGCAAAAGCACCAAGTCCACATAAAAGGATGAACTTAAGCACCTACCCAAATCAACATCCCTATCTTTACCATATTCAACAACAAAACCATGGTGAGAGTCCAAACTTGATCCACCAACTTCTGAAAAGAAAACTGTACAAGGAAGAATAAAGCAATCGATCAACTAGGAGTAGACAATGTAACAAATTACTAATAGCGTAAGGAGAAATAGCATATTCGATAAGAGCATTCACGAATAACCTTTTGACATAGGACGGACAAAACCCTCCATAAGCTTGTCAAGCATGGTTTCTAGGCCAAAATCATCGAGAACAGCACCATATTTATTCATTGTATTTGGTCTCATGATTCTGAATTTTGCTTCGTTAACCCACTTTTCAAAATTCTCAACCTAGGCAATAAAATAATATCATAAAAGCATATAAACAAAGGGAATGTTGCATATGCCATGGAAGATACAAAATGAGATGTCACCTCCGTTAACAACAGTTCACAAAAACGTGGCTGGAGCATTTCGAATGTAAACACCCCTGGAGAGGGTTCAGAAATTATACTTCTGAAGCTTTCTTCTGTATTATCATTTATTGCTTTGAGAAATTGTGGAACGAAAAAGGCTGCAGGATGCATAGCGTATAATTCTCTATGCAATGGCTGAAAAAAGAAAAAACACCAAACAGAAATCATCTCAATTCTTCTTAATTCTGAAAGGCCCAATAGGTGTAAGCATGTTGCCATTTACATGAGCATACAAAAAAGCAGAGAATCACAAGTTTTATTTTTTAACAAAAGCCAATGAGTACACTCTGCAGAAAACATGAGAACACAATGCTAGCAAAGATCCACTTATTGGAACTATCTTGCTCTTAGCCTTTTTTTTTTTTATAAAAAAAATCTCTTTTCTATTCTGCTTTATTATCACATGCCTAAACCCCCACCCCTTGTTCATTTTTTTTTTTTTTTGTTTTTTGGTTTATGGTAGAAAACATTTATATATTTTTGCGTGCACCATTTCCTTTCACCAATTAGATTAATATCCTATTGGAGGCAGAAGTTGGAGATGGTGGATTTTGAAATTGTGCCAAGTGAATCCTAAAATTAACATTAAGATAATGCATCATATCAATCTTTTCACATAGACACACACACATCTCTCATTTTTCATAACTGAAAGACCCAGAAAAAAGAGTTTGCTTATTCTTGTAATAAGCCAAAATACTTGTAGCTTCTTTTTCTTCTTCTTCTTCTTCTTTTTTTTTTTTTTTTGGGTGGGGGTGGGGGGGATATAAATAGCCAAATCTGTCTATAGTTAAAAGAGCAACATGAAACTTTCATTTCCATTCCTTCCGATTTTGCTGTAACATGAAACTTTTAGATTTCGTCCTTTGCTATTTGTAACTAAAAGCCAACAAGCAGATCAAATTATTATTAAAAGAAATAAGGGTACCTCTGAATTAATTCACGCACATTAGAAGTGACTGTTTTCAGCATAAATCAAAGTACGTTATAGCCATTCTTTCTGCCACCTTTCTGAGTGTGTGTGCATGCATGAAGCAACCAAGATGGGACTTACTATGTTTACCTCCATAAAGCTTTTCTCATGTTGTGACTGCATGGCTGAATCACTCAACACCAGTCACAATTATCAAAAATCTCATAATACAACCAATACCTACAATTTTGGCCCACAAACTCTAAAAAAAAAGGCCACTTTTGGCCTCGAGATCAGACTTCTTATATTTTTCACCAAGCATCTCTTTCATTCACATAAACACACTTCGAGATACAACTAAACCATAGTGCTCAATTTATGATGAACCAGAGACCTGCTTATTAAATTCATAAAGAGTGCATCCAGTAATTGTCTGGGGTTATTTCTTGTCTATGGCACTTGATGAGAATCATTCACCCAAACACCCAAAGATCTACCTATTAAACTAATAAAGTTTATACCAGGTATCTGGCTGGGGGGTTGAATCCTCTTACTGATGGTATATGAAGAGAATCATTAGCCCCCAAACCAAAGATTTTATGTATTAAGTACTAAGGCTTCAAACAAAAGAAAATCCAATTAAGTAATAAGGTTCCAAACAAAAGAAGCTATTATGACAACAACCAGCTGGAGAAGGGAAGAGAGAAACTAGGAAAGACAAACACAAACACACAAATAACATTACTTGCCCAAAAGAATGCAGTAGAAAAGGCTATAACAATTCTTAGCACAACGGTAAGCACTCATTCTCGCAAGCACTTTCTAATGTTTCAGAGAAATGGATCCAACAAAACGTGATATAGTCTACTAACTTGTCAGACAAGTTTTACAACTTCATTTTGTGTCGTTGGATTTTGGCAGCAACAACTTCTGATATTTCAGCAATCACTTTCCAAGCTAATCTCAGATAAAAAACTTCAATTGGCATTTACTGAAGTCCAGTGCAGAGTCTGCAACTCTGCTTCACATGTATGTCATCCCAAAAGACTTTGGGAGAACACAACACTGTTATCAATATGACTTCCTTAACATCTTCCACTCCCCATCACACGCAAATTTCAATTATTAACATCAGCTCTTTCAAATCTTAAAAGTGACAGCTTCAAAGGAGGCAATAGTCTTCAATTCTTATAAATATTGGACATGGAAATACTAAGAAGCATAGGCAGAAAACAAATATACTCCAATTGGAAGTCTATATATACTCCTGGTAAAGTCCCAACAGAGAACCCCATTGAAACAAAATGGATTCTTGGTCAATGAAATAACCTCTTATCAAAGAGGAGGAATTACTTTCACCACAGAGAGACAATTACTTCAACTAAAGACATTGTAAAAAGTGAACTTATTTCTTGTCTGGCAAACAAAACCTAGCTAACAAGATTTTTATTTTCATTTTTTAATGCGTGCCTATCCCTGCATGATAAACTTATGGAAGCTAGACATCACCCACACATCACACTCCAGGAACAGCATGGGGTTAAGTTTTTTTAGAGCAGAACTGACTCAAGGCCCAGGGACATAAGTCTCAGTGATCCTCGCTTTCGAACACAGCCAAACCAAGGTCCCAAAGAGATAAGCCCAGCTGTCGGGCAAACCACTTAAACAACCACTGTGATGGTCTAGCTAACAAGATATCAATCCCAGTAAGTCACCTTTCCACTTCACTCTCTCAAGATCTATTCACTATGAAAATCTTTCTGCCCATTACATTGATGTGATTCTACCATTTAGGGGCAGCATTCTCCAAAATCTTCATATCAGCTGCTCTTGAAACATTTTGTGTGTAATCTTTTTTTCTTTTGACAATTGCAGTGCAGTGCAATAGACAATAGTCTGGTACAGTTAGATCTAAATTCAAGAGATAAAATATGATTTGAGCAAGCAAACAGTTCACCTTTTATGGAAGCAGATCGATTTTTCCTTAGAAAAGGGTGTTTTCTAGAAGATTGGAAGCATAACTCCATGGAAGAAGATTAAATTTCTGATAACAATTAAGCAATTTTAAGTTCTCTTGGTTGCTGGCTACCAAACAGCATGAAATAGGATGAATGAGAAAATAAATCCTACATTTCCAAGCTTTCTAATCTGACATGATTGCCGAAATTATAATGTAAAGAAAACAATCAAAGGGGGTACCATGCTTCACACCTGGTAATTTGATATTATTTTCTGCCTGTATTCTCTGTGTCTTTGAACCTGATACCCGGAAAAAAAAAAAAAAAAGAACGTTAACATCATAAAGAATCCTGAGTATCTTTTCTTCTTTTTTTACCAAAATAAAGAATCCTGAGTATCATGCGTTCTACCTCTCCACACAGAAGAAAACATTGGCAGACATAACATGAATTATTCTAGAATGTCCAAAAAAACATGTCAAGATGGTTAAAAACTAAATCTCATGGAACTTCTTCTTTTGGTAAATGAAATTTATACCACAAGCACCAATATGGCGCCATACCACTAAGCTTCTGATATTGTATCTAAATGCAAGTGTATACCACCCCAATTTTACAAGTTAATAATGCATGTCAAAGCAACTAGCACCACTGAAAACACAGACTGAGAAAGCAGAAAATTACCTGATATAACACCAAAGGCTCAAAACTTTTTTTTTTAAAGAAAAAAAAAAGACAAAGCATAAAAAATGAAAACAAGAACCCACACCAACTGAATTCTTTAAAAGAAACATATAGCACATACACAAAAAGATGGGTTTGTCAATTCTCACAAGCAAGCTTTTCAATCCTCATGAAGAGAGTGAGGACAACTTCTAACAAGCCAAATGTCAAATATCCATCTCCTCACCCCACTCCACCCCACCTAATGGGATATGTGTATCACATAAAAACTATTTGGTAGGTCCTAACAATGAGACAAACCATTTAGAAAACAAGATGATAAACTGGCTCATACTTTTCCTTGTCCAAATAATTAATTTAATCAAAAACATCAACCCCTCCACTCCAGTCCCTCTCCTCGTCACCCTGCTTTGAACCTGGTGAAAAGAATAAAAGAAAAACAAGATAGTAAACTTGTTTCTATCTTTTTCCCAAATAATAGATTAATTAACTTTTGAAGACCAACATACAATTTAAGACTCTTTAACCTACTACCTACTCCATTCTCTCTCTCAATTACAAACTACTTGTAGCCAACTCTTCTATGATGCTTTATCAAATGATAAATCCCCCAAGTACCAGTTCCACCAAACATATATAAATAAATTTTCATGGAAATAACTTATCCTTCTAGAATAAAATCTCATTTTGATTTCCGCAAAGTCGCAACTCAGGAAGTTATTGTTTAAATTACACCTTGGCCTAGAAAAAGAAAGGAGGAGAAAAGAACTCACAAGAATTAAACAATTTTTCAAATGCAAGCAATAATAATTTGAACAGAACTATGTATTTAGAACCACATAAATAAATTAGAAAGATTAATAAATCTACTAGATATATTTGGCTTCTGGTAAACCTCTATAGATTCATATTCATCCCAAAGGTCATTCAATACATAGAAGTGCTTTCACAAAGTTCAATAGTTGAATTACATTAAAGGAAGCTCGTGCATCATTTTTGCATTTATAAGCAAAGTCCTGAGCCAGTACTGGGTTAGACTGAATGCCCTATACAGATGTCCAAAAGGGCATCATGTCTACAAGCCACAGTTTAACATTTAGTAAACATTTACCCAGTGACTCAAAAATCCTGAAGCTACACTCTTAATTTTATTTGTAAACTCATAATAGCAAAATCGCAATTTTGTTATAAGCAAAAAGGTATAACATGAGATGATAATAAACTTCCAGACAAGCCTGGCTCAAATAAGGGAACAGAAAGTTTGGAAATATAATTTTTAGAAGAAATAAAAGTCATAATTCAATGCCCTATGCAGACGTCCAAAATGGCACCTAACAGTACTATTAGCTATAGTTGTACAGCACAAGGTCATCTCCGTAATTTCAATCTCAAACCACGTGCCACCTAAGTGTTTCTATTTTTCTTTTTGTTGGCCAGGTGCCTACCACTTAGATACAGTAAAACAACCATATCCCCTCATCCATTACAAAACCCTACGCCAGAGAAACCTCAAGTAACACTCGAAACCCCGGCAAACACACACTATAATTTAAAAAGAAAAGGAACATATCATCCTATATGAATAATTCATATAACCGAAACATTCCATTTTGACTGTCCAAATTCTCAGGCCAAAGAACAAAACATTTTAAACAAAAGACCAGAATCAAAAACAGAGACGGAGTTCGATTAGAAGCATACTCTGGTCCGTTCTCCGTGTGGCAGATACTTCATCAGAATCTCCCTCATGAACTTCACCTTCTCGTCCCTGCCCGAACCGAGCATGCTAGGCGGCAAGTACCGCTCCAAAGAACTGAAAATGGACGGACTGAAATCCAGAGGCAGATCCTCGTAGCTCTCCGGCCTGTGATCCTTGTTAGGGTTCAACCTCAGTCTCTGACTCGACGCCACCGTCGCTGCCGCCAGGGAGGGAGCCGAAACTCGGTTCGAGTCTCCCGCGATGACACCATTCCCATCGCGGCCAGTCGGCGGAGTAGCATTCCGGCGATCACCGGACATGCTAATGGAGATCAAAGCGGAGAATTCGGGGAAATTTTAGGTTTATGTGTATAGCACCGGAGATCAAATGGGCATTTTGATGAGAATTAGGGTTTTTTCAGATATCAACAAAGCTTCTTGGCCAGTGAACGTTAAAAAACAATGGTTCGATTGGGCTCCTGTTGCAGTTAGGGTTTGGCAAAATTGGTAGTTTTACAGAGGTCATGGTTTATTATTATTATTATTATTATTATTATGGTGCTTCCACGATCTGTTTTACGTCGTGCTACGCACGCCCGGTTTCAGTGGTTGCATTTGGGACCCACATCAATGAACTGAGTTCTAATGGAGAGTGCAAGTTGGCGTTCATGTTAGGCGCGTGACAGACACCTTAGTTTGTTGCAGAATGTGACAAAATAGTTCATTGGCGTCTAAGGACGATGAGTCTGAGTGGATAAAGTCACAAAGGATAAAATCATCTCTGACGAGGACAAACAGAGCCTCCAAAACAAACACTAGGTTGTTGGCGCGATAATTTATTTTTCTAATGGAAGGGACGGTGGGAAACATTAGTCCCAATCATAGGCCAAAATAAATCATAGGCCGTAAAAGTAAATTATGATTGTTGGAAGAAAAATGAGCACGATGAGATCTGTTGAGGTGGAAGCCATCTGTTTAAGGTGAATCATGGTCCGCTGATGTGGCGAATGATTTAGAGTTGGACAACTCTACCTGAAAGTGTCGTGATGGCCTCCATGATGAGTTGTGCAGATATAGTGCAAGAAATCATCAAAATATAAAATAAATTGTTATAGTCTTCCCTGAACAAGAATTCAGAACCGAGCCATTTCCGCTTGGTAAAATAGATAAAATTATTATAGTTATTTTTCATCGAATGATTTGGATTTTAATATCATATTTAATGCATAACATTAATCGATTTTAATCGAATAAATCGATAAATTAAATTGATTTCAATTAATTCGATTTGATCTTTTGATTTTAATTTTATTTTAATATCAATTAAATTAATTTATTTGATTGATTTTAATAAAAAATTGATTAAAATGATCAAAAAATCAATCTCTTACTTTAATTATTAGTTGATTTTTGTCATTAATATTTAATTTTACATTCATTTGACTAAAAAGTAAACCTCCTCTTTTTTCTCTCACAAATCACTTTCTAATTTCTCTAATTTTAATTTTTTTATCGTATACAAACATCTACGCATCCTAAATCTTACTTAAGTATCTAACTCTTCGAAATCAATGATTTTATTTTAGATGTCAACAACCAACAAACAAGCAAGGTCGTTGGCACCTTTTGACCAACTTGTTCCTTCCTACATAGGAACAAATAAACTCACATAATCGAGTGCAACAATCAATGAGCTATAAGGTTGATCTATCTTTCTCTTTTTCTTCTCTTTTCATGATAATGATAATTTTTAGAATTTTCATTTTTGATTTCTTCATTGGATTAGGAAGGGAATTTGTTTGTTGCGATATAGGGATAAATCTTATGGAATTAGAAATTTAAGAATCACAAGCAAGTTCAAGGTTCTAATAGTTATCTTGATAGTCTATGGTCAATTGGATTTTTAATGTTAGCTAGCTAAAATTTGTTGCTTGTTAATAGGCATTTAGCTTTAAAAAACTTGAGTTTTTTGTTGACTGTTGTAAGATAAAGTTCAGATTTTAATATAATAAAATTAGATTGTTCTCACGAATATTTTTTATTCCATCTCTCTTACTTTATATTGACATATGACAATAGGTATTAAAGCGCTCTCTTTGGTAGAGCCTTCTCTTTACTATCTGTAAACTATAGATATTTATTTATTTTTTGGTTAAAAACAAAAAAAGCATATATTTATAACAATACTCATATTGTGCAATGACTTAATTCTACTAAGCCTTAGACAACATAGAAACTTTCTAATAACTAAATGAACAAGCAAAATTTAAACTAGTAATATGATCAAAATATTTTTTATGGAAGATCTTAAAACCTAACCCATTTCAATAGATGAGTGTCATTATAACCTTTTACCAAGCCCTCACCCAGTCATAATAATGTCTTTGTGTTAACACCTAAGCCACTATGAAAAATGATAGGAAGATTTCTACTTAGTTTAACTAGCATAGATGGTGTATAATTATAGTATGTATGCTGAATCAATCACTTAAAGATGACATGCAATATAAAACACCATTACATCAACACGTCATATAAAGTTCTGAAACTTCAACAACGATGTTATACTATATAAAAGCATGATAGTTAATCCAAAATTCGATCTTGCTACATGAGTCGATTTACTGCAGTCAATTATAATTTAAGATATTCCAATGTTTAAAAACTTTACAATTGCTCTATCATAGCAATAAAATACTATTGTGTGATTTACATAGGTCTAGAATTGATATCATAAATATTATTAAGTAAAGAATATGACAATGTTGTAATAGTGCTTTGCTATAGTTGAGCTTGCATACAAAATCAACATGCAATTTTGTTATTTGTCATATAGTTATTGAGCTCTTGACTATAGATGAGCTTAAATTTATGTGTATCGCGATTCATATAGTTGTTGTTATATTAATCAAATGAATGAACATTATAAATATATATTAATGAAATGACAACAAAATTAACATATGATGGAGTTTTATGTATAATAGCATATAAGGCATAGATCAAAGTATGGGGTATACTTTGAAATAGTTAAAACTTTAATACTTTGACTGTGATAATGGTTCATGGCAGGCTTTCATATTTGGACTTTTATAGTTTTGATAAACTTCTTATCCTTGATTGCAACTAACTAACTATATATATACGAACTGCAGAACTTGAAATATGTCAATCGAAATGAATGAGGATAATACCATATAACTAGATTCAATCAATTTGTCATTTATACATAATAGAGCATGAAGTCAAATTAACTTGTAAGTTATAAAATGAAGAGGAAAGCTCCTTGGCCAAGGTTAAAAGTGTGAAAATTATTCACGAAATTTGTTAATAAATAAGATGAACATATATCTATATGTAATTATTAAGATAAAGAGTTTTTAAAAAAAAATCTAAAAGAAATGAAACAACTACATTGAAAGCTTATATGGGTGAAATACTAGTGTTAATACTAGTCAATTGAATTAGTTTTTGAATATGGAGGAGATGGATCTTTACATAGTTAAAAGTTTAATCAAGATGTCATTAGAAAGAATTTAACCAAGATGATTATTATGGATGAGTTGTCTTTTAAATTTATGAATAATAAAGGTTTTTGATATTGCATGTTACTTCATACCCTATGTTTCCTATGTCCTCACGATGGATTGTAATTAAAGATTGTTATTAGCTTTACATTGATGAAATACCAAGATAAGACAATTATTAAAATATCTAACATAAGAATATCTCCCACAATCACTTACACTTCAATAAAAATGATTAAATGTTTGTATCTTATGACTTATTTTATAGATAAGGATTAAAAACTAAATAAAAAGATATTAACCTTTTATCTTATTTTTAGTCATAGAGGCAAAGCCATCAAGAAAGGTATTGAGAAATGTTTGCGTGATTGAAAAATTGATCAAGTTTCTACGGTTACAGTTGAAAATGCTAGTTTCAATAATATTGCAATCTCATACTTAAAAAAAAGATTAAAAATTTTAGAAACTTGCACTCAAGAAAAAAAATATGTTCATTTAAGATGCGTTGCACATATTTTTAATCTTATTATTAGTAATAGATTGAAAGAAACAAATGAATCAATTACTCATGTTAGAAGGACTCTTAGATATGTGAAAGATACAACATTAGCATCACAAATAGTAGATTAGTGATTCTACTAAGAACAATCTCTTTTATTGTGATGACTCCCATCATTCTTTTTTTTTTCCAGGTCTAATTTACTAGGATATTATTTGCAAGGAATTAATTTGCATGAAAAACGCCAAGGTAGCAGTCACAAATTCACAAAGATGTAATTTGCAAGGAAATGTCATGTCTGTAACTTCTAAATTGATAATATGTATACTACTATAACCTTTGATAATTTGTTCTCTCTTTTCTTATGTAGCCAACTAAATTTCTCACAATGAATCTTTTCTGTTGCAACATTAAATGGTTTGATTTCACATTTGGTTTCAATTAATTTCTTTTTAATTAAAAATAAAAATTTTTTCAATTGCCAATTAAATCAATTGAAAAAAATGGTTTGGTTTAATTATTTTTTTAAAATATTTGATCAATTATTTACTTTTTTTTTAACCCATTTAGTTAATTTGGTTTTCAAAATTTTCAAATTGAATCGACTAAACTAATCGAATACTCATCTCCAGTCAAGTTAAAATTATCATATATACATTTATACAATCATAATTCAATATCCATTATAGTGATTATGTTTGTTATGAACGTTTATGGTATACAATATACTTGTGCATTATAGGATGAACATTCTTAACTCATATACATGAAGTTCTTAAGTTTATTGGTCAATAACATTTTTAACTGCCTCATTTGAAGGTCCACTTAGATATAAATATTTCATTGTAAAAGCCATTATTAAAATGCTCCAGCGAAACTTAGAGTCCATTGGAATATTTCAAAGAAATTCGAACAAAATTTTTTAAAAATAATAAAATAATTTTAGTTATATTATTTTTAAAAAATTATAAAAATAAATATTTCGATAGTGCAAGTTCAACTTGAATTTTTTTTCAAATTTTCACTACAAATTTTTTGTTGAAATTGTTTTTAAATTTTAATTAAAAAATTTGTTGAAGATATTCTCAAATTCCAATGAAAATAATTTCATTGTAATTATGAAATATTTAAAAATAATTATTTAATTTTAATTAAGAAATTCCAACAAAACTTATACTTCTAAAATGTTTTCATGAAATTTCCAAGGAATTCTTCCACTAAAATATTTAATTAAAGTATACAAAATATATTTTTAAATTTAAATTAAAAAATTTCAATTAAAGTCGATTTAGTTGGAATTTAAAATAACATATATGTTTTTATTTTATTTTTAAATAATTTTTATTAGAATTTTAAAATATATTTTTATTTTATTTATTTAATAAATTTTTATTAAAATTAATTAAATTTATAAAAAAATATTTTGTTAATTTATTTTTTCAAATTATTTGAATAATATTTTTTATTACATAAACCATCCTTTTTTTTAATGGTTTTTAAAGTGCTTCATCTAAAAAAAATAAAAATAAATAAAAAGGACTAAGTTGGCAAGCATTTTTGTCCTAAACTCTTTTATTTCTTTCCAAATCATAACATTTTGTCCTTAAGATTTAATGCTGTATGGATTCGATAAGACATGAAAGCCTCCCTACTCCCACAAAATCATATCCTTAATAGTTTTTTTTTCTTTTCCCAACATATATGGAGATTTTTCTATTCCCATTCAATAAATGGATCATTCCTTTAAAAGCTAAAGGATTAAGCACATCTTCAAAGGATAAAAATAGCAAACTAAGAGAAGATCTGTTCTCAATTCTTTCACGATAAAGCATGGCATGGCTAGTATTAAAAAAAAAAATTGATTATCTTATTTGGGAAATTGAACTCACTGTTTCATTAAAAAAAATGTTAAAATAGTGATAAATTTTAGCGATCGATAATATCCATCACTAGTTTACGATCAATTAACGATAAAATTATGATGAAATTAAGTTTGTTAACTTAGCAACATAGTAGTCATAGATTGTAATGATGAATTTATATCCATCACTAAATTTTTCTGTGAAAAATTTGCACAAAAATTAACAATGGAATCTATTAGTTAGTAATAGACTTTCTATTGCTAAGTAATGATGAATCCAGATTTCATTTGTCACTTTTTTTAAAAGTATAAAAATTTTAGCAATGACATAATTGAAATTCGTTACTAAATGTTTTGCTAATTTTAATTTTTTTTTTTATTTTTTAAGAATTCTTTAGCGATAGACTTGGATTCCATCATTAGAAATGATGGAATCCAAATCCATTGCTAAATATTTTGGTAGTTTTAAAATTTTTAATTTTGAAAAGCACTTTTTACCTATAAAATTCATGTCATTTGTGAAATATTTTAGTAGTTTTAAGTTTTATAATTTTTTTCTAAGAATTTTTAAGTGACAATCCTAGATTTTGTTGGATAAATCCAAGTTTGTCACTAAATACTTTGGTAGCTCTAAATTTTGTTTACTTTTTTTTTCCTAAACATCCTTGAGTTTTAGCCTTAAATCAGGCATTGTTAAGGATGAATACATTCACGATAAGGACTTTAATGACGGTATTTTTTCATCCTTGAGCCCCTGGGAAATGGACTTTTTCTATTTTAGTTATGAAAATTTCATTGCTAAATTTTATTTTTTTATAATATTTTCTTCAACCAACAATAATCCTTCAATGTTCCTAGTAGTTGGCTTTTCACATTCTGTGACATATTCTTTTTGTATTTTTGATTCTAAGTAGTGCATTTGAAACTTAGTGGTTTATGCGCTTGTTCAAAATAATAACATGTCATTTGATTCATCCTATAATTTTTCAAAAACATTTTCCTTGAAAAATGCTTAACAAAGTTCTTCAAGTCTTTAGCTTATATTATAATAAAGACATTGAAAAAAATAAATCAATTTTAACAAAGGTTTTTAAAGGTGCAAAAAGATACCCTTACCCTCTTGAAATCTCCTATTTGAAAGAAATCAATCATTTGGGGTTGTATATAAAGTATAATATTTTAAATGGGTTTGGACCTCAACGAGCATTTCATTTGTATTGAAAAAGAAAAGAGATAGACACATGACATCATCCATCGTGTTATGCCAAGCTTGAGCCTAAGGATAGCATTGTAATTATTTTTTTTAAAAAAATAAATATATTTATTTAATTATTTTTAAAATTTTAAAATGGGACTCAATCAGCAATACACGTTAGCCAACCAACGCGTCAACCCGCTAGACTTGATCATCCATCTGCTAATACAATTGAACATGCCGCATTGTATAGTCATTTGATGTTGTGGCAGTGTAGAATATTCTTTTGCATATGTGACGTGCATACAAGCATTCAAATGGTGCACATGCATGGCTCCTCTCATTATTGTCTCATCAGAAACCATTATATGAAGAACCCTTCACTACCTCATTTAACACATCAAGTATTAGGCTCTTTCATTTTCTTTCCTCTCTTCCCTTCTCCCAAGCTCTTTCTTAAATGAGCTATCTATCTCTTCCTTAATATAAATTTTTTATTTTAAAATTATTGTTTAGATACGAAGCAACCTTGTAAAAGGTGTAATATTTTTTATTTTTTTATCGTGCATATGAGATTCAAGAAAAAGTTTTTAAGCTATTTTGTCTTAGGGATGATAGGGTTATAGATTACAGCACATAAAAGTAGAACCATGAAATATCTTAAAGAGAGCAACCTAATCCATGACTTAGCCTAGTGAAATTTTAATAACATCTTTCTTGTTTATTATTTATTTTAAAAGTAATAATTTTAAGACATACTGTTACCATGACTACTGTTATGTCTACTACTATAATAATTTTTACTAGCATTGACTTAAACAAATTGTTTTGTTTTGATGGTCCTTAATTCAAAAGATGGAGATAAAAAATGTTGTTTTTCTCAACAGTGAAAAAGGGTACTTATGTAATTGATAAAGATAAGTTTGTGGAAACTTAATCACATGAACTACGAAAAATAATGCTTAAGATCATCTTTGAAGGTATGTCTTTACTTGAATAATTTCAAGTAACAGTCATGATAAATAAGTTATAGCCTAGTTAAAAAGATTTTAAGAATGCCTTATGCATAAGAGTAAGGAACTTTCTCTATAAAGGTTAATTGCTTGCCTTTGTATTAAAAAGGAAGCCCAAATTAAGATCAAAGAGAAAAATTGCTCGTTGCCTCTAATAGCATAGCCAATAAATGGTTCTTTATGATTTTGAAACCAAAAGAAAAAAACATGAAGAATCAAAATTGAAACACCAACTAGAAGCATAAGAATTAGAACAAGAATCCTTTGCGGAATAAAATCAAATCGCCCTAAAAAAATAGCACATTCTTGTGTTATAGCTATAGCAAGCTTGATCATATGACTAAGAATAGTTTGAACCTAACTGAAAAGCAATTAATTACTATGATCTTTGAGGTTAATCTTGTTGGTGGATTTGAGGGGTGACAGGTAGACGCTGGCACCTCTCGCAACATTTACTATGATCAAAATCTATTCAAGTCCTATTCTTTAACTGAGGATTTCTATTTGCCACCTCTGCAACGTCTATTATGATCAAAAACTATTCAAGTCCTATTCTCTAATTGAGGATAAGAAAAAGTGATGTTGGTAGATTCCTACTCTACTATAGCTGCTGGTACTTGTGAAGTGGAATTAAGATTTACCTTTAAAAAGATTATCATATTGAAGGATGTACTCCAAAGATGAGAAAGAACTTAGTCTCATGATGTCCTCTCAATAAAGCTAAATTTACTTATACACAATAACAAAAAATAATGTTTTTCCTGGAAAAAGATATGCTATTAATGGTATATTTAAATTAAATATTGATATGAATAAAACATCATCTTTAACTTATATATTGTGTACATTTAATACTTGGCATGTTAGGCTTTATCATGTAAATAAACTGATAATTAAGAATATGAGTAACTTAGAACTCATCCTTAAATCTCTAATGATTTTGAGAAAATAGATGTTCCAATGTGCAATTTATGGATTGCATCCTATTTAAATTGTCTCTAGCAGCTTTTCAATATAGTCTTGAAGGAAAACAAGTGTAGAAAATTTATAACACAGATATGGTCTTCTCATGTTCATCACCACTCAAAAAAGACAACTGGAGATCTATGATCCATTAGAAAATAATTTGAAGCAACACGAGGTTTAGTGTCAATATTTAATAAAAATTATAAGCAATCTAGATAGTATTTATCATTATGATAAACATTCATTTAAGATAACTACAAGTGGATGCTTGCAAGCTGAGCGTGACTATTAATAAGCAATCTTAAATAGATATTCAGTTGATTTAGCAAGGTATCACCAAAGCCATTAAAATGTCCCAAAAACTAATAGAACCTGAATTTTATGTGTTACCTATATAGAAGATTCAAGGGCATTATAATTAAACAAGGTATAATCCTATTGGGTTATGCAAGTGATTTTTTAAATCTGATTGACATAATAGGTCATTCCAATCAAACTAGCTAAATATTTTTATGTAAACCAAATATAGAAGTACCAAACCAAGTTTTAATCAAATTTCTACCATGCTTAGGCTCTTATTTGTAAACTCAAAAGCAACACCATTTTGAAATTCCTTCATAGAAATCAATCAAGGACTACTTAATTAAAGCATAGCCCACTGATAATAGGCACTAAGAAACACCATGCATAAAAAAATTCTTCTACCTCATCATCAAAACCTAATCGAGTTTTAGAGAAAAAAACATATTCATAATCCAAAAACAAGTAAAGAATCTCAATCATCATTATCAACTTCTTATCAACATTTTGAAAAACTTACCTTTAAAAGTATTGAATTACTAATAAATAAATGAGCATCAAATAGAAATTCTAAACGGTGAGTAGCCCTTTTTAATTGAGATTAAAAATATGAAATCAAAATACATCAACATACAATTATTTGAATTCAAGGTAACATAATTAAAAAAGAATTAGACCATTACGTAAATTTACATACTATAATCTAGTGTAAGACTTTTTATAGTTGCTATGCGTTGGTATGGAATGTTGTTGTCATCTAAAACTTGTTAATGACAAACAAAATAATGTAAGAATGAACAAACTGTTAATGTTATTATTTTAAAATTTAAAACACAATAAATATCATACCTCAACATCATTTGATGACCTCTCGCATTTAAAAGTTTAGTCAAATCAATATTTAAATATTACATAAGTAAGTCAAGCATAAATCCAAACTTTCCTTGAAATTCTTTGATATCCTCCTTTAACTATTAAATGTAATTCTTTTTAATTTTTATATTTTCTTCAATCACTTATGCTTTAGAACATTTGTCTTCTTTTAATTAACTAGTAGTCTTACCAATATAATAAATGCATCCTCTCTATTTAACTCCTTGTATTTAGGAATATACATTATCTTCATGAGAACCATAATAACTCAGTGACCTTCTACATTTATTCATTTTGTTGGTCTTAAGTTCCTATATTTAATAACTTGTTCAATCATTAGCGTTCACTAACATCGAATTTGCAAATAAATAGAAAAAAATGTAAATGAATTACATACGAATATATAAGCAATCTTTTCATTCATAATAGTTTAATCCGTATGTGTATAACTCTCTATATATACTTGAGCATGTGAAGATTGTACTTTATTAAACTCCAAAGTCTATAATTGCAAATAACACAATGAAATAACCTCATGAATGAATTATTTGGTTAATGCAAATAAAAAATCTAAGTTCTTAAAAATAAAATAACATTTTCAAGTATTAACCTAGAAAATAATTTTGTCCTAATATAATGGTACTCATTTAATTAGGCATGATTTTCCTTATTTAAATTACTTATTACCTATAAAAAAATTGTAGCATGTTTCAATATCTAGCTAGTACAAAGTGAGCTTGAAAACAAATAATGCTTGAAATATTGAATTAAAATTCATACTTTCCCTTAACTAAAGCTCAAATAATGAACAATATCTTTCAAGTGAGCTTTATCAAGTTGAGAATCTGCTATATTGTCAACCATTTGCTTTTCCAACAAGGCATGAATCTAAACATACTTTTTGTCAAAAATTAATAGTAGATTTTGTAGCTTTATGAATGACAATCCAAGAAGAGATGAATTGAGTTTTTTTTTTTTTTTTTGCTTACTTAACTAAATGTGTGAATCTAAATAAATCTTTCATTTAAAATGCAAATAACAAATATAATGCTTGTAATAAATAAATAAAGAAGGGTAAGAGAGATCAAATACAAGATGTATTGATTCAAACAAACCTTGCTTACATCCATGATCTCAAGTCTCCATTGGAAGATTTCACTACTTCATTTTCATACAAAAGCTTCTTGGTTATATCCCAAATCAAAATCTTTTAGAATAATGTGAACTTACACCTTAATACCTAAATTTTTGGATAAGATAGATGATTTATATGATAAAGAACTCTCACAAAAAAATGAAATAATTACAATTAAGATCTAGTTGAATGATTGCTTAAATATGAGTGATTTAAATACTATAAGAGTTTTAAGAGTAAAAGAGATAGACACAGAGACTTAGAGAGTTATGTTTTTGGAATTTCAAAATGAAATTTACACTTAGATTTGAAATTATAGCTGTTACACTCAAAGACATAGATTTTGAAATCCTGAACCTATGGTACCACTCAACGAATTGGTAATGCCACTTGACTAGTTGATATTTTCTAAAATTTGAAATAACTAGTACTACTAGTGCTGAATCAACAGTATCGCTATGACTGTTGGCTTAATTGACAGCATTACTGTTGATTGGCAGTGCTAGTTAATGGTAGTGCCACTAATGATTGGTGTCACTACCTTTTTTTTTTTTTTATGCCTTTAACAACTGAAATGGTTGTTCAACACTGAGCTAGTAGTGCCTATTAGTGGCAATGCCGCTACTGACTAGTAATGCCATTGCCTCTCTTTTAATAACACTAACATGTTGTCTTATCTTTTTGATCTTATTTTTATTTTTTTCCAAATATATTTTGCTAAGTTGAAATCAATTTAAAAGTCTCTTTAAAATCATTTTTGAATGGGTATCATCAAACATATTTGTTCTATGTTTAAGGCTTAAAGGAAGAAATGCATGAAGTATGTGTTTGATTACTTATATACTTTAAGTAAAGTAAAACATTACAAGTTAAAGTCTAATTCTACCTTCTACCTAGAATCTAGCTTCTCTTTGCTTACTTTGATCTACATACTTACTTCCTTTTGCTTATGTTTGCCATCTTAAAGATCTAAAATTCTAGACATTTAACAACCCCATTAAAACATGCATAGTTGATTTGTTGTCATCAAAATCTAAGTCATTTACCATTTAATGGCATCATGAGAGTAACAATATTCCTTTTTTTTTAATGATAATAGATATATTATGAGAAAGGCAAATATGTTCTGTAAAAGACTTTGGTCAAGTAAATGAGGTTTAAAGATTAACATCACATAAAAAAGAAGCAAGTTTTAAAATATATAGAAATAAGAGAAGAGAAAGAGTTTCAAAAAGTTTCATTAAAACATCCATGATTTTTTTCACATAAGTAGATTGTTATACCTAGGTGCAAATTGATATAGCTTCCATTCAAAATGACCACTAAAATTTATGTTTGGATTGTATACTTGAGGAATAAAAGAGTTTAGTGTTAAAAACTAGAGGTATAGATCATTTGAAAAAGTTTCGCTAATACATTAATAATTTCTCGTATACGTGAATTGTTATAGCTAAGTGCACATTGATATTACCTCCATTCGGAATGATCAAGATCTACCATTAATATACTTAGATATTAAAGAGCTTAATGGAAAAGATCTTTAAATACTAATTGAAAACTTAAGCATAAGCTCCCCCTAAGTTTGTGCACCTTATTTTGATTAAAAAAAAAAAGGTTTAAGAATTTTTTTTTTACTTAAGCATAATCTCTTTGTAACTTTGCAATCCATGCTCATCTGTTTTATCTATTTAAAAAAGCAATGTATATGACGAAAATACTCCTAATAGTATGTCATCAACTTTCTCAACTCCACGTGTACCTAAAGCATTCATCAATATACTGAAACATTTCAATTGTATGAATTACAAGCCAAGCATTTAAAGACTCATTTATATTTGTCCAACATAAATAAGGACTCATAAATATCAAAGGAAATCTTTTTCATTGATTAGCTAATCGTGTACTTTCAAAAACAAAGAAACACATCACCACAAAAGTAAAAAAATGCAACCATTGTCTTGATCCTTGCGTAAAAATTAAATCATGTACATGAAGTCAACAAAAAGTAAAAATATTATACAATGAAATTAGGTGGCCAAGTGAATGGATAGTAAAACAAGCTCTTAAGTTAATTAAGCCCACTTGCAATTTGATTAATGCTTTGGTTAAATGTCACTTTCGTGGAGTCAATTCTTCCAAGAATTGCAGTATGCATAATTTCACATTGAGTTAACAAAGCCTGGATTTGGACGCTCAATCTATCCCCACAAGATGACCCTACAAGAGAAGTATGATAAACTTTATTATCTAAATCATTTATATCAATATATACCCGTATTTTATCATTAACATATGTCCTATTAGGGGTAATCAACTTATTTTCTATCTCCCCTAAACGCGTATGTTTCATGGTACTTCTATTAAAAGTATCTTTGGGCTTGAGAGGGATGGTCTCTAGGCTAGATGACATGGAAATATTGTAATGTCTAGATATAGAGTGAGGATCATTCCATATGGAAGGGCTAGGTTGCTATTTTTTATAGTATGTATCATGTACCTAACCATTATGCATTGTTAACGACATGGCAAGCCCCCAAATATCCTATCAAGACTGTAAGTATCCATTAAAGACACATAATCTCTATGACCACATTTAAGAAAAAAAAATGTAATCTATGATTTGGTGAAGCACCCTACATGAAACTTTTAGTTGGCTACCTACGAACTTGGTTTTTATGGATTTGTGAAGACATAAACTCTCTAATGCCTTTTTGTGTTCATACCTTGCAACCCCAAGGCTTACTTTGGTATCATGGACCAACAGTCTTTCATATGGAATGCCTAAAATGTCCTCATAAGTTTTTATAAAAGAACTTGATTTTAGTTGAACTTACATAGCTAGAGATAGTTACTTGATCAAATGACAATGTTAAATTAACATAGAAAAATCTAACCAATAATAGGTATATTTTATCATTTATAAGATTTTCATCCTAATGCTTTTATCACAGATTTAATCCTAAGGTTAATGAGTTATAAAAAATTGACATTTTTACCTATTTGAACACTTCTAAGCTTAATGTCTAACTCATATTTATTCTTACCTTTATTATCCCCCAAAAAATAAGACTCATCATACCTTTTCCTAGAGCTTTGCTCTCTTAGAGTGCTTGGTGTGGCTTTCTAGTTGTGACCCTCGCAAGTTTTGAATTTAGGCATTATGCTCGAAATAGGTATGAGTATCTAGGTGATTTTAAGGTTAATCTTAGAGAATGGGATGCGATTTTGGTGTTTTGGCTCGAATTTGGCCAAAATTTAACATGATATTGAACAAATATCGACAAGATAGGGGAAGGTAAGGGTTTTTGAAATTGAGGAGGAATTGGGGGAAAAAGTGAAGGATCACTTATATAGCCCTCCAACCCGATAATGTCGATCTATAGTTAGTAATACTGATTAGGCCACTGCATAGACTAGTATTATTAACCCAAAGCTGGTACTACCAACTGGCCTTTTATCTAGCCAAGTACTACCACTTAAACTTTGATAGCATCGCTTGATCCTGATGCTCTTTTTTTTTAAACCTATATTGTGTTTTTAACCTTTTTTATATATACAATTTCAAGCATTCTAAACCTTTTGAATATTCTCTAAGTGGATTTTATCAAAAATACCTCATTTACATTCAAGAATACTCAATGAATATATTCATATTTGATATCAAAACTACACCAAGATATGGAGTCAAACAAAACAAACACATTGTACATTAAAGAAGTTGAGTCACAAAACTGTGTTTTACTTAAGGAGATGCATTTTAGGTTTCTCCTATGCTTCTTATCTTAAGTTCTCTTTTTACTTTTGTAAATCTATCATCACTTAGTAGTGTAGTAAATATGTTTGTTAACTGGTCATTAGTAGCTATAAATTCCAAAATCACATTAATTTTTTACATATGATCATGTAGAAAATGATCTCTAACCTTTATATGCTTAGTGCATGAATGTTGGATAGGATTCTTTAAAATATTAATGGTCCTAATGTTATCATATCTAATAGGGATGTTTATGTAGAACAAATCATGGTCTCCTAAAGTTTGTTTTATCCACAATGTATAAGCATAACTAAAGCTAGAATAATCTATTCAACTTCAACCATGGATAAGGCAACTAATTTTATTTCTTATTAAATCATAAAACTAGGGAAGTTCTTAGGAAGTGACATGTCCTACTAGTACTTATATAGTTTATAACACAACCAAAATAGTCCGTTTCAAAGTAACTAATTAAATTACAGTTAGTTCCTTTAAGATACCATAATTCTAGGTCAACAGTTCCTTTAAAATATCTAAGTATTTTTTTCACTGCTTTAAGATGGGATTCTTTAGAGCTAGCTTGATACCTAGCATACCTGCACATACTAAATAGTATGTCAGGTCCACCTATCGTTAAATACAATAATGACCCTATCATACCTCTATGCAATATCGTATCTACTTCCTTATACTTTTCATTTTTGTTCAACTTTATTAAAATGCCAATGGATGTAGCATAATCTTTAACTTTATCTATACTTAAAGCTTTTAAGTAAATATTTAGTGTATTTGCTTTGGTTAATATTTATGAATCATCTAGTTGTTCAATTTGCAAGCCAAGCTATCATAATCATTTCAAATTCTTCTTGCATGCATTTTGCAAATTCATTATAAAGTTCTACGTTAGGGGCATCAAAATTGATGTCATTGATATAAATTTGCATTATCAACATATTTTTCTTCTTTTTTTAATGAAAATATTCATACTTTTTTCATCACAAAATCTTCAGTTAAACTACGTAGTCTCTCATACCAAGACATAAATACTTGCTTTAATCTGTACAAGATTTTCTTTAGTCATATGCATGATTAGGATATTCATAAGTTTAAATATAAGATCTTGTTTTTCATAGATTTCTTCCATAATATACCCATTTAAGAATGCACTTTATAACCATTTGGAAAATCATAAAGTCTATAAAAGAGGTAAAAGTTTATAACATTCTAATACTTTATAATTTAGTTACTCGTGTAAATGTCTTTTTACAATCTATTTTTTTTCTTGATTACATCCTTGTACAACTAATCTAGCCTTATTTTTAACAATATGTCCTAATTTATTTACCTTATTCCTAAAAACTCATTTGGTTCCTATGATGGATTAATCATTAGGCCTTGAAACAAGTTTTCATACTTGATTCTACTTGAATTGATTTAATTTTTCTTATATAGCCATCATTTAAAATTCATCTATTTTCGCCTCTTTCATATTCTTTGGCTTTATTTGAGACACAAAGGTTACGTTTTCACACGTTTTCCTATAGGATGATCTAGTCTTTCTCCTTTAAGATAGATACTTATGATTTGTTCTATAAGATGATCTTTAGTTAATGTTCATTTTTTAGCTAGGTATGTCATGATTGATGTCATTAGAGGTATCTTCTCTAATTACAATAGGTCTTCCTATGTCACTTTCTCTTACTTCTTTAAAGATATCAAGTCCATTTACTTTGTCAATGATAAACCAATGACAAGTTTTCAAAATTTGGCAAACACTGTCTTCATCACTTATATGTTAATCATCTTATTTTGCATTACCTTCCCAATTAACCAATTTTTGCATGTTTCAATTGATTTAATGACCCATTCATCTTTAATAAGAATAGCCTTATTTTCATTTTTTATAAGCATCAAGTAAAGCTAAGGATTTTCTAATTTGACATCCATTTTGTACACATTAGACGTAACCATATCTTTACCCTTACTATCTAAAGAACCAAAGGGAGAAACCTTAAAGAATTAAGATAGAGCTGCACTAAAAAAAATTCAAGGTGCCATTAAACTCCTACCAAAAAGAAATCTTATGAGATATTTGATGCTACCGAAAAGTAGTAGGTGTTAGGATTATGACACATGGATGAGAATCTCTGAGGGGTATGTAAAATATGAGAATTCCAAAATGAAAACAAGGTCAAAGAGGTACCACTATGCAACCAGGTTACCCTCTAATGCCTAAGTTAGTAAATAAGTGGTAGAGTTTTGGCTAGTGAATGAGTGGCCTTTATGGATTACTTAGGCTATCTTTTTTATACCTCGCATTGAGGGTACTTTTTTCATATGGTTTTGTTAACCTACTCTGACCTTATCAAGCAAGATGCCTTTCTGCCTCCATTATGGATAAAACCGTTGATATCGAACTTTTGATATCGTCCTCTTTATCAGATGTTGTAGATGTGGGACGTGGTTGTTCATTACCAAAGTGTTGGCTTGATGAGTGACACTTGGCTTCTCGCGATGTTGATAGTTCTTTCAATCTTTTACGGGTGGTCACTTTAAAGTCTTAAGCATGCTCCAATAAAAGAAAGTAACTTCTTTTTGTTGGACCTTTTGGGCCTTAACCATATTAGGCCTCTAAATTGGCCTCACTTGGGGCTGATAATATTTGGCCATATTAATACTCGTTTTCAAATCCTCTACAACAGCATAATTTAGAAGTTAGACAATTGTAATGTTAGAAGTCTTCTAGTTACGAAATCTTTTTATAATATACCTCGTTTGATCTAGTGTAACAATTTAAGTGCAGTAATGCTATTAGAAAACTTGATCCTCCAATCAAAAAAAAAAAAAAAAGCACAAAGTTTTTTTTTTTAATCATAAAGCATATGGAGTTATATCTATACTTTATGAAGGAAAATTTCATTAAAGGAAAACTTAATGTTCAATAGTTCTATCTTTGGAACAAACTGCAAATATACTTAAAAGCTTGGGTAAAGGTTATATAAATCTTACTCTTATTTTTAAAAAATGATAAATCAAATGTTGATTTATTAATTTGATCAAAAATAGACCTTAACTCACATGACTAAAAGAATTAAAGATATTTTTATCATTGAACTACTTTAAAAATGATTTAAAAAATGAATTCCGCATTCTATTTTGAGTTCATTCCTCAAATTTGAATAATTTTTTTATAAAAGATTTATTTTTTATAAAATTTTTAAAATTTTGATATAAATTTTAAAAAATATATTTTTAGTACTCAAAAAATTTTGAAATTTTTGTAACTGTAACTTGAATTTTTTTATATTTATAAAAAATTTCAGGTCAAAATTCATTGTATAAAGTCTTCAAATTGAATATCTTCAATTTTTAATTTTTTGTCAAGATTTATTTAATCTATGTTAATAAATTAAAATTTAATATTTTTTAAATATAAAAATCTAATAATAACATATGGTAAATTTTATGAAATCTTTATTTTAAAAGCTTTATAAACCAATTACTTCACACGTTTAAAAGATAAATTTATTCATTCACATTAAACATAATAAGAAATCTAAAAATTAAATTAAATTTTTTACATTTAAAAAATAAGCTACTCATGAAAAATGCAATGAACTATATCATATGTGTGTGTATATATGATAATTTTCTTATTCTTACAAGACACATATTGGATACATAAGAGATTAAAAAAAAAAAAAAGAAGTTCTTTCAACATCTTCTCTCCTTATCATTTTCTTCAAAATCTTAAAACTGTTTATAAAATTATCTTTAAAATATAAAGTTGTTTAGTAAACTTAAGTTCAAATTTGATTTTTATGAATAAATTATAGAATTTAGAGTAACATATACTTAAAAGATTCATACACTGTACGTGTAATTTTTTTTTTTAATGACTGACAGTATAAAATTATGAACTAAATACAATGTGTATATACATTCATATATCCCGGAATCTGGATAAAGTGAATCTTTTTATTATTTGGGCTTTGACTTCCTTGGCTTTTCTAGTGCTCTGAGCCTTAGAAAAGACTGTTTCCTTCTTTCTTTGTATTTGAATTTGGCAGCTACTTATATTTTCTGGGTAACAAAACAGTCTGTCTGCCGCTAGCGCCAACTCGCTGCTCCGGTTCTCACAGAGCATCATCAAAGACCGAGAAAAAATGAGTGAAATCACCATTGCTTCAATCGTTGAAAAAGAGAGCTCACACCCTGTAGAAAGCCACAAGCGCGACACCGATTTCGAGGACCCCGGTTTGGTTGCAAAGAAACCGAAGATGACCGAAGCTTCTGGTGCGGAAAAGGCAGAGAAGCAGAAAGACAAGAAGAGCGATTTGGATGTCACGAGCGGTGTGAAAGATGGGAAGCCCGAAATTTCGGCTGTAGTGGACGGTGAAAGTGGTGTTGGTGCCGGATGTACGGAAGAAGAGGGAAGTCGTGGAACTGAAGACAAGGGTTTCGATATCGAAGCCGATGTTGCTGAAGATAAAGGTTCCAGGCATACAATGGAGGATGCCTGGGTTGTTTTGCCAGATGCCAGCCTGGGTTCTCCTGGAAAACTCAGGTTCATACATATATATATGTTCTGCTATCTGTATTTGTACTTCTAGCAATATATTTTATGTGCCCAAATATGTTTTTTTATGTATAGTATCCTTAGTGCTTGTCCTGAAGTTTTGAAAATATTAAGGTTTATATTGTTTATGTGCAGGTGAAGTTACTACTCTAGTTCAGTATTCTTTCACATAGTTCTTGAAGCTGTTCATAGTAAAATGAATTTGACTACTTTTTTTTTTTTCTTTTATAAGAATTCGTGCAGGGACTCCAATGTAGCAATTGTCATTGCTTTGCCAATTGGAGACTGTTCTTTTGCATTTTTTTTTATATTTTTTTCCTAAGGTTCTAAAATTTGATGAACATCTAGATGTATCAATGAATGTCTTCTTGAACTAAAATGTATTGATGACCTTGTTTCATGCCTATAATTTATTTTATGTAATTTGGATAGAATGAAAGGTTGTCCTTATTCATGCTCTAGTTGTTGCCACTTATAAGTTACATGGTATAACTGTTTTGTATTGTTTAGTGTACTACAGCACTTGTAGCTTCATGTTACCTGGTGCAGTAATGATTGAATTCTGAAATATATTGAGTTGGCACCTGGAAAGCTTCCTCCACTTGTACAAGGTGGTCCAAATGCTTTATTCTTCATAACTTCAGAATGAAACTTCTCAGACAATTTTATGTGGCTGTTTCTATGCAGATGTGCCCATTTTGCAATTTATGATGGACATGGAGGTCGTTTAGCTGCAGGCTATGCCCAGAAGCATTTGCACTCCAACGTTCTTTCAGCTGGCTTACCACGTGAGTTGGTGTGTTTTGCTTGGTCTAATTTCATGTTTGTATCAGCATGTTGTTCCTTGATAATAAATTGACAGATTTATCCTGGTTAATTTCTCTCTTCCAATCAATGGGTGCATGCAGTTTTGGGAAGGGGAGACAAGATTGTGTCGAAACTGTGCACCTCAAGGAGTGTTGAAATATTTTACCCTAAAGTTTATTGTTACCAAAATGTATTTATCAGTCCTCCCATCCCAATTTATGGGAGCCTTGAATTATTTTCTTTTCTCCTTTTAAGCTGCACCTCTACATAAATCATTTAATTAACTTGCTCAAAAGAGGCCCTGCGGTTGGTTGGGGGGCGGCTCCATTTTGGGAATTAAATATGCATGATAGTTTGAAATCAGTTATTGATGTGTATTTTAATCAAATTTACATGTAAGAGAGTGTGAAATTTGATCCTTGTTTAGATAATTTGTTCTAACATTCAGTAGAAGTATCCCTACAATTACTTACTAAACAAGTTTCGTTGTCTAAAAGAAGCTAGCTGTCCTCCATTTTTCTTATCTGTTTATTTTGCTTATTTCATCTAGTTTTTCAGAGACAGTAGACAATACCTATTGGCATTGTTGCTCATTATACAAGATCTTTATAGATGCACTACCAATCATATACGGTAGTATGGTTGTGCTGTTCTTAACCATCATATATTTGCATGCCTTATTATTATTATTATTAGTATTACTATTATTCTGATTTCAATGTTGATTCTTTTTGACTAATTCTTTGATTGTTTCCTTTGTTTTAAAACTTTCTAATAAATTGTCTTCAATTCCATATTATGAATATGGAATTGAAGAGTTGTGTAAGAATTGTACCCGTGTTTTCACAATTTGTTCTGACATTTGGTGGAAGTATTTTTTAGCATCCGTCACGTCCCTCACAAATGGAACTTACTAAACAATCGTGGAAGATGCTCACTTTCGAAAATCTTGCACAACCATCCATGGAAAGTTCTAAATAACGTTGTTATTTTTGCTAATCTTTGGATTTAGCTTTTATATTATTTAGTATATGAATATACATCGCTTTCTGGCTCCACTGTTCTTATATTCTTTTAAAATTTAGTTATTCTTGAAGGGCTTGTTCTCAAATGAATTTTGTTTATCTGAATATTTGTTAACTTCTTTGCTGTTCAACCATGATTGACATTTGTTTGTTCCCAATTGTATTTGTGTTATTCTAGATATTTTATTATTTTTGAAGGGCTTGTAAGCTTGACGAGTGTTCATTTATGCAGACATATCGATTAGATTTTCCAATATTAATACTTGGTGAAGAAAGATGATTTTCATCCATTATTTCCCTACTTTTGGCCTCTGTCTTCTTGCCTGCCATTTTACCTGACTTACTGCAGTTAAGTTTGTCTTGCTTGAAGTTCTTATTCTTTCATTTATCCAATTGTTTTCCGTGCTTCCTGTTACAGTTGGATGTGAAAGCTGCGAAAAGGGCCATACTTGAGGGTATAAATTCACTTTGCATGTCTTTTTCTGGCGATATCTCTAAATTAATTCTGTTTCAACCTTACAACTTTTTCATCAACATTTGTATTTTGCATTTCCATTTTTTTTTATATTTGTTTAGGCTTTCGGAAAACTGATCAGTCTCTTCTTCAAGAAAGTACTTCAGGTAATGTCAGAATGAAATCTTGAGCATATGATGTTCCTGTTGTGTCTTTTAAAGCAGTATCTTTCTTTTGGACATTGTTTTCTATGGCAGTGAAGCTTGAAACTTGAAAGGCACCCATGGATCAGCTTATGCGATTATATGTTGTGACTGCTATAGTTGAAATTATGGTTTACATTTCAGATGATATTGTGAAAATTAAAAGATTTAAGGATGCTAAGGATGTTTTCAGTCTATAAATGTTGAATTATGGCTTTGTGCAGAAGATCATTGGTTTCATTTTTTTAGTGCAAATGCTAAATTCTTGGTGCTTTGACTTAAATAGTTGCTAGATTGACTTAGTAATGCTTTACTTAATCGCCTCCGATGCCATCTTGGGGTATCTGTGTCCAGTCCCCCCCCTATTAAGACAAGTTGACATTACCACTGCATCCTTTCTTTTCCCAAAGTCTCCACCTGTATGGGTTTATCTATGATTCTGTGGTTTTTCTGTTTCTTTCCTTGCTTTGTATTTTGTTACACTGAAAGGTGTTGTTTTACATATCTTTTTCAAACTTAGTTTTTGTTTCTCAAATATCCTGTCATGTTCTCTCAATCAGAATTCTTGGAAAAATGCTGTGAATTTTCTCAACCTACACTTAAGGATTTAAGCATACTTGTCATTCTATTGAAAAGGATTTTTACCTATTGGTTTTGTACATTTTTATCAGGGGGGTGGCAGGATGGTGCTACTGCAGTATGTGTCTGGATATTAGGTCAAACAGTAAGTTTGCTACTATTCTTTTAAATTTATTGTTTTGTCTAATGAAAAATCAGAGGTGGAAGCTTCATGTAGAAGGTGCTTGGGAAGTTTGTGATTCCCTAGTTGTGATGAAGTGCTTATGATATATTTATAATTACTGAACTCAAAAAGAGCTTTAGTATATAATTAGGCTTTGTCTGCTGAAACTTTGTGGAGAAAGTCTGCAGTTTATTATGATACGCTTTATTTGTAAAATTATGATGTCATCGTGCTCGCTAGAACGTAAGTTTTGATATGCCTTTCTTTTAAGCAATGTTTTCGTAGAGGCATTTGGTTTTTCTGAGCATAAGTTATTTGCAATTTTTTTTTTCTTTCATAGATATGCTTGAGAACTTGTTTTCTTGTGCTTGAAAGGGGAAAGTTGGAGCATAAGTGGGTTTAAACATAGGGTACTTGCACTGGGGAGGTTCAAAGAGTGAGCACATGAAGTGCTATGTTGCATGCATATCTATGTTGTGTTGTATGACTGAATATTCAATTGCTGCCTTATGTTTTTCTAGGTTTTTGTTGCTAACATTGGGGATGCAAAAGCAGTGGTTGCGCGATCATCAGTAGATGATGGTTCAAAGAGTCATCCCGATGGAGTTAGCCCATTAAAGGCCATTGTTCTGACAAGGGAACACAAAGCCATTTATCCACAGGAACGTGCTCGCATCCAAAAGGTAAGTTCTACTTGCTAGGAAAGTACGCAAAGTTTATGTCAAATTGAATCTCTCTTTGTTTTCTATTTTTTAAGAAAATAAAATCATAAAGAATTATTAGGTGAGGACTGATGAGATCAGGCAATTATGTAATCATGGTATATGTTTCTCTTGGGTGATTGGAGTAGATTATCTTTTCTCCGCTTTTTCCCTCAAAACAAGAACTACCACTTGTTTAGGTGGAAAACAGGTGTATCGGTGTTAAAAACTCTTATGAAGTGAGTCAAGGTGCAGGCTGAACCTTGGTGCTAAGCATCATTGCTTACTTGAGCAACAGCATGCAGACTCACTTGACAAATCTTGTGAAGTAGGTTTTTCAACTTTGGTTGTCATATCTCATATTAGTATAATTCTTTCCTTTTAAAATCTCTTTGAATACAATTCCTAACAAAAGTAAAGTGCTTTTGTCCTATTATTGTTTTCTTTTTTCGGGGGAAGGGGGGATGAGGGATGTTATAGTGTGGGGTGGTGCAGTTGTGGGGTTATATTGTTTGCATCCCAATGTGACTGATAACCAGGTATGCTGGATTTTATTAGCAGGGTCTGAATTCAGTGCTGGAGTTCAGTTCTGAGTCATATGACCTTGTTTAAGTTGATTCCTCTTCCCTTGCAGTTAACACATGTCTTAATCTTTGGAATGGTTTGATATGCTGATTTGCTAATTGTAATCCCTGAAAATTTCCTGATGATATGAAAAGTTGTGATATTCATCCCCCTCATTTTGAAACCTTAGCACTATGCTTAATACATAAGTTATGATGAAAGTTCTGTGTGATGGAAGTCCCATCAGTTAGAACTGCTCCGTGCATCCTTTTATCCATTGTCTGAGAACGAATGTTGGTAACATATGAAAGTAAAATATTTGGTTTAGACCAAATTAGAGGGGGAGGAATGGTGGCAGGCAAGGAAAAACAGGGTCAAAAATATTTGGGTAATCTCCAGTTGACAATTGAATATAATGTTTCTGATTGTAGAGTTGAGTTTTACATTAGGAATTTGAACCTATTTGCTATAGCTCAAGTAAATGTTACTTATGGCCCTTAACAATCTATAATGATTATACTTTGATCTTCCTAGGCTGGTGGTTCTGTGAGTTCAGATGGACGGTTACAAGGGCGCCTTGAGGTTTCTAGGGCCTTTGGGGATCGGCAGTTCAAGAAGGTTCGTGCTGCTATTGTGTTGTATACATGAACCTGTGGCTTTAGTTTCACTTTTATCTTTAATCCAAAGGAGAGCTTTTCAGAAGCTTTTGCTTAGAAAATGTTAAACGTATTCCATGCTTTATCTAAACTGTTAAACATTGTAACAGTTTAGCTTAATTTTCTTTGAGATGAAGCTTTTGCTTTTCGTGTTTCTTTTTTTTTTTTTCCCTTTCTTAATGCATAAACCATGCATATGATATTCAAACTTCACATTGCAGAATCAGTACATTTGTTTTGGTGAGGTTAAGTTTTCCAAAGATGACATTTCTGAGTTTTATGATTGTCTTTGATTTTAACCCTGAGGGGTTAAACAAGCATCGATTTGTAGGTCATGTTCAGGTTCAAATCTCTTTAGCCCACTGTAGAGTTTTTTTGGTTGCTAACTTTAGGATCTTGAAGAGAATGAGTCTCATCTATTGGTCAGATTCCTTAATCCAGTTATCTCGGTTATCAAATTAAAAAAATAAAATAAAGATTGTCTTTGATTTTGAAACTGCTACCTACAACTCAGGAAAACGAGGGTCTAATGATGCAACTTAGTTGAGAAGAGAGGAAAGGTAGATGACCAAGGTGTCTTTTCAATTAAGAAATGTGAAAAATTCGGCAGATGCCATGGTTATACAAAAAAACAAAAAAGGAAGAAGATACGAAATCTGACAAAGAAAGAACAAAGTGCTTGTAATTGTTCTATTCTTCAATCACTGAGATTAGCTCCCTTTTTATGTTTTTGGGAGAGTTTATTCTCAAAGGCACCTAGCATTTGGTCCTATTGTTCACTTTAGTTTTATTGAGTAAATGTTGAAGTGTGCATCAATTTACTTTCACTGCTCAAAAATGGGAGAGATGAGGGAAGTAGTATGCTAAGAAACTAGTGGATTAGTTAAATTTCTTCCCTACTTACTAAGGGTAAATTTCTTGCTGATATTTCAATGTAGGGACTGCATATAGTTCATTGTATTTAATTGCTGATGCTGGTTTTGTAGCAGAAAAACTTAAACGAAGCTTCATGGTACTCCATTCTAGGGTTCATGTTCATCCTATTTGTCATGTAGCTTGAAATCTATTTTTGTTCTTCCCTTCTTTGGCAGAATGAATTGATTATTAAGTTACTATATATGTTATATTGCCATCTCAAAGAACTTGCAAACTGCAGGTAGGTGTCATTGCAACCCCAGATGTTTGTTCTTTTGACCTAACAGAGAGAGAACGCTTCATAATTCTTGGTTGTGATGGCCTTTGGGCGGTATATCTATTGTTTCTGCTTGTCTTCATACATTTGATATAAAGTCTGTTTTGTCATAACCATGTTGGTGTCTGGAATTCATTTTAGGTATTTGGGGCAAGTGATGCTGCTGAATTTGTTCAGAAATTATTGAAGGTAGGAGCACCACAGGACTTCTTTCTTAGTTTGTTTTATGTTTCTTGGAAATTGAATCAGGGAGGGCATTGTGATTTTGTGTGGACAATTGTTTTGTTGAAGACTACTATTATGTTATCTATCTATGCATGATTTAACTGCACTGTGGCATAATGGGCTGGAATTTTATTGTCAAATCTATACGGGGATGCTTTAGTGGATAAATATCTGAATTCTGACCTTCTTTCCAACATTTTATGGTTTTAGAGAAAATGTCTATAGGTAACGACCCCACTTATACAATAACATAAAAAGAATGAGAGAAGCCTGGTGGATGGATTCATAAAGAGTTCAGGGCACTACGTTGGCAGGATTTGTTTAAATGGATATTTCATCGTATCATTAAATGTTGACTGGTAATAAGGCACTGTTAACTTCTAGCTTTAGTGATTACTTGTATGGGTTTCAAATCTATTGCAGAAAGGTTTGAGTGCTACAACCATAAGCCGCCATCTCGTAAGGGAAGCTGTCCGTGAACGGCGCTGCAAAGATAACTGCACTGCAATTGTTATTGTTTTCAGGCATAAATGATCCCAGTGGTAGCTCCTGTTTATTAAAGATGAAAACTCTTCAGCCAAATAGTCTCATTTCCTTGATAGTTTTATGGACTATGAACAATATAGTTCTTGTTCATTCATTAACATAGGTTTTAGTAGTGTTGGCTGACTTAGAACTATGATACTGCATGTCATTTTATGCACTTGATGCCCAGCTGTGGGATCTGTGTAATTTCTGTGTTTTCCCCTTTTATTTCATCTACTTTTTTGTAAGTTTAACAGATTACTGGTGCTGTGTTTGTGACTTCAGATCTAAGTATCTTATTGTGTGACTGGGACTGTAAATTAAAGAGAGGGTGAAAATGGCTTTTCCTGTTCTGAGTATTGGCTGTCCAGTTTGATGTATTCCTGGTAAAAGGACACATAATGCCTTGGAAGGGTCATTTGGGTGGTAAGATTAGTTTGTTTGGTCTTTACTTCTGATACTTCTACTATGTTTATGTCTGGTGTGCAGGACAAGATAATTCCATGAAGGGATGATAAGGTTAATCCTTCAAAATCTGTCTATATATATATATATGTGATAACTGGTCATATTAGACTATATTGTATTATGCTGTCAAATATTTTTATGCTGATTGTCATGTTGAAGGTACTCTATCATGTTACATAATGTTGTATCACATTATATTTTATTACCATGTTTTTTTCTTATAATGTATTATACTTGTGTAAAAAAGATAAGGGTAAATGTCTCTTAAAACAGTCATTGATCTTTACTTTGTATTACTAATCAAATTTTTATATACCAAAAATGATAAATTTAATTTTGATTTAAATTAAATTTTATCAAAAATTTAAAAATTTATGATATTTAAATTAAAGATTTTATATGATAATTTTGGTTTAAAATTTTTTATAGTATAAAAAATTTTGAAAATATTGAAAATATAATTTTGTACTGAAAGTTATTTAAAGTTAAGAGATTAATTTTGAAATATAATGAATAATTTATTTAAATTATTATAAAGGTATTTTAGTAATAAAAATATTTTTAATATTTTTATAATTATTTAAATTAAATTAAATTAAAAAAATAAATTTGATTTGTTATATTGTGAATGTGAGGGTTTGATTTATAGTATGGAGTAAATATCAAGATTTTAGGAGGTATTTATTCAAAAGATAATAATTGATAGGTGTATATAAATATTATTAGGAAATAAACTTAAGTATGCATAATATAAAATATCATATTTATTAAAAATTACTCTACTTAACCTTTATTTTTTTATTTTTTTGATTGAAATTTCATAAAATAATTATTTGTATGCAAAGGATAATGATTTTTTTCTTGTAGTATTCTAACCTTTGATAATTTAATCTCACTTAGAATTTAATCTGTTTCTCTTACCAACCAATTCTATTCTATTTTGAATCTTTTCCTATGAGATTAATTAATTTAATTTTGGACACTAATCAAAGGACTTTTGAGTTGGCTCTCTATCAGTCTTTGATGAGAGAATGATGGATGTATGCACATCGTCTGTCATGGGAGATTTCTGCAATGTGCTTTCTTTGATTTGAAATTAAAATGTTTGCAAAAGTGAATCCCATCAGAGCTTCTTAATGTCATGTAGTGAAACTAGGCTGTTTGACTAAAATAGTCAGAGGACATCACATGATTGGAAGATCGCACAGCTTGGAGAAAACCTCGTGTCATTGGTCAAAAGCACTTTTTGCTATGAAGTTTCAGCCTTTAGCTTAAAAAATGAGGGAGTCACGAAAAACAGTTTAGTGAATTGAATATTCCAAAACTAAGAGAAATTTTTGTCAGCCATTGTTTTTTCTTTTTCACTAATTTTTAAATAAAAACAAAATGCAAAAACACATTTATAATCATGCAGTTGATTTGAATCAAACTTGGACGTTTTCCCTTCGTTCTCGCTTTTCATTTATTCTCAAATCAAGTTATGCCCACTATTGTTTCACAAACATATAACATATTTTCAAATTTCCTTCACATCAATGAAGCTTCTCGCAAAACAAGTCTCATAAGATCGTAAAGTTAGTGTTATCAATTATTAATCGATTATTTTATATGTTAAGAATGTGAACATGAATTCATTATTGTTGGGTTCACTTTTGATTCTACGTTTATTAGATAGGAAATTTTCAGCGTTTTTCTTTAATTTAAAAGTTAAAATGCAAAGATGTTTATTCACATTTTTTGGGTATGAAAGTTTCTATAACCACCAGTTGGTTAATGGCATCAATTTTGTGTGTGTATATATATATATATATATATATATATCTTACATTATTAAATTCTTATTTTCCAATGAAGTCCCTGATGAATTCCCGGTTTGCTTTTATTATTCTGTTTAACATGTTGTTATAAGCTTAATGGAACATTCAAAGCATAGGCTTCATGCAATATTTATTACTTAGGTTTCTGTAACTTTTTATCGATGCTTTATATAACCTTACAAGTTTAGGCTCCATGTGACCTTAAACTTAGGCTTCATAGAACCTTATAAGCTTAGGTCAGCTTCGTAAATCCTTACACGCTATATTTCATGTAGCCTTCACAATATAGTTTACATGTAACCTTCATAGCATAGTTCTCCATATAACTTTCTTCATAATTTTTATATAACCTTTACCACCTATTTGTAGGTGTTAACACTTTTTTTTTACATATGTTTTAACCCTTATACTACTATAACTACATATTACAATCTTCATTGCCTATTTATGGATGTTGACAAGTTTTTGCATATGTTTAACCCTTGTTTTAATATAACTAAACATGATGATAGGAACATGTGTTTGAAGATGTACTAACCCTAAATTATTTCTTTATTTTTTAAGATGAAAACCTTTAAAAACCTAGTTTACAAGTTATCTAAACAATTATGTGCTGATAATACAATCACTGCTTATTACATGTGAAGGTGTTGCATGCAGTTTGTAAGATCTTGCAAAAGCACAATGATGGTGATCAAACATTTTGAAAGTTTAAGAAAAAAATTACTTTGGACACTTCCCCAACATGTCCTATAGATAACACTTGGTAGAGGTATTGTTTATTAATTGTTATTAAGAAATGATGCACAAAATGTCTACGACGAAATGCATTTTCTTATGTGGCTAGAGATTTCCACCCTCACTAAGGTGGACTTTTGACTTATAAATGTGTTGAAGTTTAGGAAATGAATAGATAACAGCTCATGAACACCTTTGGTTAATGTCATAAAGGCCTAGTATTTCCTTTCTAAGAGGGCAATACTTGATGCCATCAGGTTAAAGTTAGTAAAGGGTGAGTTCTAACACCCCAATGATTGTTTGAAGTTGCCATTACCATACATCCTTAACGATTTTCTTTGGGGACTTGACAAGAGATGAAATACCAAATTGAAAACTATATTTGGTGGAAGACCTTATGCATTTAACTAGTATCCTTAAGGATCATTATTGTACTATCATTCTCTAACATGGTGGAAAAGTGTGATCAAACATCACATTCCTAATGAAAACACAATTCAATATAATACATATGGCTTTAGTTAGCCATGGTTGATAAGTAAAATTTAATAACATGGTAGAAATGTGTGATCAAATGTTGCACTCCCAATAAAAACTCAATTTAATATAATACATATAGATTTAGTTAGCCATTATTGATAAGTAAAATTTAATTTAGATTGTTTTCACCAATTTGTTTCATTTCAAATAAATGTTTTCACCAAGTAGTTTTTAATATATGGGCATTTTGGATACAATGTACAAATATGGATGTTTAAGTTTATGCTAAAATTGGTAAAGGACGTGGTCAAGTGCATTAAACTAGATGTACTTCCTTGCTTAACAAATGAAAGCATAGTAAGAACCTAACAGTTGATAAAATATATTCATACTTTATTATCAAGGTATCACAATTCTAAATAATACTAAAAGACACTATATATTCAATGTTTCATATTCACTCAACTTTGTATTATTGTCACATTCTTTTGTAGTTGTATGTAAAGCTAGACATTACTCCAACTTTGAACGAGAAAAAGATAGGGTATTTTAATAGATTAAAGGTTGTTGTAATCCCTTTACCTGTAGATGCTATTGACAATAAGAAGCCCTTAGTTCATCATTAGTCTGTTAAGATTTGCATAGGCAATTGGAATGAAAATCACAAGCAAATAATCAAGTGCGTGAAACACTTGACATCGTACTACAGCATGACAAGGATGATCATGAAAAACGCTAGAAGAAGAAAGGTGCGATAAATGAAATGAAGTATACCATCCCCCTAAGTTGCAAACTTAAGTCTTGTATAAATCGAAAGGTTAATCAAATTTTTTTTTGACTTAATAGGAGGCTAAAATGCCATTTTCTAATATTGAATATACGAATGAGTTCATTCACAACTTAAATAATTTTTCAAATGTAGTTACAAGGCTGAATAATATTAAGCAACGAATTAGGATATTGTGATATGATATGCAATTTATGTTATTCACCATCTGTAAGAATGACAAGTGACTAAATGAGTAACACCATAAGATGCTAGAAATACGTAAATCACTCTATTGCATACATGCCCTTCCACTTTTTCTAGAATGTTCTAGAACACTAAAGGTTGCTATTGAGATTATTGCTTTTGATGATGTACCATGAGCTATTCATGCTTATGCTAGTATTAATGCTCCCAATGTTGGCACTATCCCCACTAACCATTTTGATTTAGATGTTGGTGCAGGGGATTATATGCTAGGATGACAACTCTACAACCCATAGATATGCCTTTTTCCAAAGTAGTGACCTAAGGTCGAGATGAAAATGTTGTTAAGTTTGATCCTCATTTGGTGGCATAATATGACATAATCATGGAGGGTAACTCACAGTGAATGATGTCCCAATTATTTAAGTGATCCCTATTTTGGAATAGTTACTTTCACTTTCTAACTGCCCATGGCATGCAACCGCACCATTGTATGGAGGTTTGCTTGACTCAAACATTCTTTAAGCAATTAAAAATTGAACACACTTGGCTTCAAGACACTATAAGCAACATAATACCCTCCCACTAGGGATTTTTGCAATGCAATTTGGTCAATAAGTTCACACTTTTTTTTAGCACATTAAACCATTAATGTAGTTTGACGATTACCTATAATTATGTGGTTTAACATAAATAATATAAATTGGACCAAACTCTACTATAAAATGCTATGTGATTTGGTTTATCACTGTACTTTTAAAAGTAATTATCAATTATCAAGTAACATCAATTTACTATAAATTTAAAAAAATTCAAATATTAATTATAATCAATTTCAAAGTTCAAAGTCTACTGAACCTTGTATAAAAAAATTAAAATACTAACTTAGAAGTTTAAAATCATAACTTATACAAACCAATTAAAATACTAACTTAAAAGTTCAAAGTTTGTTAAAGTTTAAATAATATACTACAAATAAAATCATATGTTCATAACATGAAACTAATAGAAAAGTAAACAATATAATCTATGGTGAAGCAAACTTGACCCACGTCCAACTTCACTAATCAAGGTTTACAATATCTGATGTCATGGTGAACTTATCTGCAAAGTTTAGGAAAAAAACGAAGTCATCATAATGTTATAATTAATACAAGCAAGATTATAAATATGTTTGATGAGTAAATATAAGTACAAAACTTATCAGTTTCAACTGATTCATATATAGCATGCTTTTCCAATACTTAAGGCATATCCAATGGTAAAAAGGTAACTCTTAATCAATTTTGACAACAAATCAATGCTTCTATCATAGATGGGCTCAACGAACTCTGAAAGTAATCAAGCACTTTACCTGCCATTCTAAAAGCTAATTCAGAAGTTACTGTTAAAACTTAGATAGTAAGAATATCTCTAGTAATCTCTCATAGGATATGGTACTTTGATGAAGTAACTTTCCACCATGCAAATATGTAAAAAGTTTTATTTTTTTTTTTATCTTCATTAGACTCAATTAAGTACCTATCAAGCTCATTTTTCATTTCAAAAGCCTTTTTTTAGACATATTCTTTCTTAAAATCAAATTCAAACATGTTAATAGAATCATCATCATCTGAATCCAACACTTAAAAATTTTCTTGAGAAACTATTCCACCTTATTTATCTTCTATTGATTGTCCTTTTAAGTCATTTTCTACATAAGTCTTAAAAAATTTATAGAATATTGCATAATTCTCCCAATCTTTAGAAGTCAGTGGCCTATTTGGTTTTCTATCATTTTTATCCTTTTAAAAAAATTGTAAGTAGAAACCATCCTCTTATTCTAACAAGTTGATGGTATTACCAAATCTCAATGCATGCTCTAACATCAAATAGGTGATGTTTCATCTTGTTAGCACATCTAAACACACAAGAACTTTTTCTTCCTTATAAGTATTCTTCACACAAGAATGATCATCTACCATAATCATTTATTTATTTTGTACTTCTTTAAAGTTCATAAGCCTTTCTTTCTTGGGACACATATGAAAGCTGCAAGCAAAACCAAGATCCAGTCCTTTATGCTTCTTGATTCAATTACTACTAATATATCTCCCTTTTCAAGAAACTTCACAGTAATAATAACATCTCCTTCCTTTTTCTATTGTTCTTGTTATTTCTTTTGTAATTCCCTACAAAACCTTCTCATATGAATAAATTTTTCATAATAATAACATTTCTTTCTAGCCCCTATTGATTTAGACCTTACTGGACTTTTGTGTTTAGACGAATCCTTCCTTTAGAATTCTATCTTATTTCAGGCCTTCCTCTAATTGTTAAGGCTTCATTATTACTTTTAAGACTTTCAACACCTTTATTCTATATTAATTCATGCTTTTTTGATCTAATTGCTGACCTAACTCCTCCATGGATAAGGTATCCTTACTATACCTTATAGTATCTCTCAAATGGCTATATGCTGGAGGTAGTGAGTTTAATAAGATTATAGCTTGATCTTCACCACTAATCTTTTCATAGCATTCTTTAGATCAATCATTGTATTGGAGAATTCATCAAGATTCTCGTTAAGACTTTTATCTTCATTCATCTTGAATCTAGAAAATTTTGTTTTGAGATAAATTCTGTTAGTGAGTGATTTTGTCATATATAAGCTTTCAAGCTTATTCTAGACCACAGCTGCAATTTTGTCTTTTGATACTTATATGCAAAATGATTATGCTAAAAGCTATTTCCAAAACATCTTGTTTCTTTACTCCAAACATGGTGTTTGACAATTTACTCTCACCAACAAGTGCTTAAGCAACCTCTTATTGAACAAGACTGGCGCTTATCCTTTGACGCGATATCCCAAAATCCCTTTTACCATTAAAGCACTTCATCTTAAATTTGGTTATCTTCATCTTAGAACTGAATCTTATAGTTTCCTAGAAAAGACTTGCTTGAAGTCTTTATGGATCTTTAATAGGCTTTGATGCTAGTTGTTGAATATAATGTCTATTTCAATCTTCTAAAAACTCAAATTTTGGCTTCCTTTAATTCTTGTAAAGTAAACAATTAGTGATTTCTAACAAGCAAAGAAGTGAGATCAATCATTATCTTGAATCAAATTTTACAGATATACATCAAGAATAAATCCAACACCAAACACCAGTAACTAAAGATACTTAATCTTTTTATACAATTAATAAAAATCTTTTATAAAAGTACAAATAATTTCATCAATTGTAAGGCTGTAATTCTTCAATTACAATCAAATACTAATGCTTCTTAAAAGATTTAATCAAAAAAGATATAAAATTTTAAGTAGTAGCCACAAAACTGAAAAATATAGAGAGCTCATATACTGCTTCTTCTGCTGACATAGCCAACAGATTCGGCCATCTATTATGGCAATCTTATGACTTACATGATGTTCATTCATTCAAGTCACCTTCTAAGTTTTTATTAACTCAATTGTTAGATCCAAAAATAACACAAGTAAAAATTTCTTTGCTATCATTTTTAACTAGATCATTTTCTTCTTCAACAGATTCACAATAGCACAAGAAAGTTATATGGACCACTGATCATTTTGTATTGTTCAATGAAAGGTCACATTTAACATATAAAATAACATTTTCTCGATTCTCTTCTTTCCAATGAAAACTCATCCAAAATTTTTAAGCAATATGATGTTTTGTTTTAAACAATATGATGTTTTCAAACAATGCAAAGGCTACCGTAAACCTCACTGAACAAGAACCATAACGTCACTTACAAAATTGATTAGAAAATTTCATTGTTTTATGTTCTTTTTTTTCAAAATAAAATTTAATTACTTTGCATGTAACTTGTTAACTTCGAATGATAATGCAACTGTAACAATATGTATATTTGACTATATATGTGCTGCTTATAAGTGGAAGATTGCCGAGAAAAAATCAGAGAATAAAAGGTAATATATTGGCATTCTTTCTTTTCACACCTTCTCCACGCCAAAAAAATAAATAAATAAATAAATAAAACATATAAAGGTGAGAAATTGAAAGAGATAGAAATGTTTACATGGGTTTTATAAAAAAAATTAAAAATTATTAATATTTAAATTGAACATCTTATACAATAAATTTTGAATTAAAATTTTTTATAAACGTAAAAAAAAATACTTAAGTTATCATCATAAAATAGTTTCAGAATTTTTTAATATTAAAAAATATATTTTAAATATTATATTATTAAAAATTTTATTAAATAAATAAATTATGAATTAAAAAATATTCAAATTTGATAAATAGATTTAAAATAAAATATATAATTTATTTGAATTATTTTTAAATATTTAATAATAAAATATTATTAATTTTTTATAACTATTTAAATTAATATTAAAATTAAATTAAATTAAATTAAATTAAAACTTTAAATATAAATAGAGTCAAGTGAAACTTCGACGTGTAAGTAGAAAATTGGCACTCTCCCATGTCAAATCTTAGCCAATTCACAAATGAAGGGTCTGATGTTAGGAATATACCTAGCTAAAACTAGTGTATATACATATACATATACATATATATACATATACATATACATATACATATATATATATATATATGCTCTATTGTACCCAAACAAAATAATTTCAAAATAATAATAAAATTGGAAATTTTTTCAAAGAACAAATTTTCTCTCTGGTATTTTGAAGTGAGTGCTAGAATGAAAAATTTTAAAATGTTTTGGGAGTTTTCATTTGGCCTTTGAGAAAATACCACAATTAGGCAGCAAAGAAACTTGCTATGCAGATTTCAGTGTTAGCTGTGTGGCCTTAATTAGAAGGTCTCATGGTCAGATTTTCCTGCTCCCTTGCAATCTAGAATTAAGAATACAGCCTCTCTCTTGCTCCTGGAAGACCAATTTAAGAACACTCGAACTGCAAAGCTCTTGTGCTGAGTTCTTTTAAAGTTATGAATGCTTGTTTATTCCATTGCTCTCAGGCAAAAGGGCAGCAGTCTCATATAGATTGAATTCATTTGCTGCATGAAAATAAGAAAGTGCATATAAGATGAGAGAAATCCCCTGGAATGATGCCTGAAATGGTGCAAATGGCACTATGGGAAAGATCTCATCGGGAGACATTGCTCTAAATAAAATAAAACTGTGTACAGGATTCATATAGACAGCTCCGCTTCTAAAGATTAGGGTGTTTTTCTTTTCAAAAATGTTCTTTTGGTTGACTCTGATTGGGAACAATCTCTGTGAATCAGCATTTGTCAAAAGCAAATGATGAAACTTGAGACAATAGCACGTTGCTCTAATGATTGTTTGTTACAATAAAAAAGTCTCTTTGTGTCTTACTGTTTGTGGCACATTAAACATAATTATTTTAGATAGGTTAAATCGAAGCGAATATTGTATTGATGTTATTTCTTGTGATAATACTATAAAGATACTTTTTTTACCATATAATTCATAAATAAGTTATCTTTTTCTTTAAGTATTTTTATTTTTTTTTGGGTAATAATATATACAATTGATTGAGATCAAAATCCTGAAAATACTTTTAGGCTCTCAATAATCCTTTTTAAATCTTATAAACACTACGTTTCTATTAAACTATTATGTTAACATAAAATGAAAGGTCATGGAAATGACATCTGCCAAAATGCAGCTTATTAGAACCTTCATATCTATCAAGTTGACTTAACGTTCATGATAAATCTGTCATGCAGCTTCCTGCAATGGGATCTCTTATTTGATATGGACATATCCAGGAACCCTAATTTCTTCCACTGAAGCTTGTTTCCTTCAAGAAGATTTTGGCAGTGCCAAAACTGAGTTGCCAATTTTCTCAGGTAAGATTTTTTGTCCCTGAACATGTGAACTTGCAAATCTTTCATTATTTTATCAATATATAATCAACCCTTTAAACTAGTTGGTTTGTCTGCAAAATTGCACTAAACGATTGAATGGGTCAGTGTTTTTTTTAATTAATTGCCTCAATCAATCAGAATTATTGAGAAAGGGACATAGAGAAAGAAAGATAGGGAGAGATTAGAAATGTGAAGATGGAGGCAGCCATTCTGGACTCAATTTTCTGTGTAAGCATAATGGCTTAAATTATATATACAGTTAATGGTAAGGCTCACTAATTTAATAAATGCAGTTTGTAAAGACAACAACCTGTTTTATTGCAAAGATAATATTAGAAAAATAAGAATATTATTAGTTTTAACATACGAATCTCACATTACAATATGAGATGATTGAGCATCTTGCATGTGGGCTACTTGTGCTACTTGTAGCAGGCAGTTAATCACTTCATGTGTTATTAGAAGATATGATAGTTTCTTTGGTTTGTTGAATTATAACCATTCATGAATTAAGTTATGTTCTCCATTCCATGAACTTGCAAGATTCTTACAAATTAAGGCTGCATTCATGAGTAGTACTCAATTTTGAGTACTCGAATTCTCCAAAAATCTCTTACAGGAGACCTTTGAGGGGTAAACCACCATTTTAAATCATGGCCTTAACCTCTCTCTTTCTTTCTCTCTCTTTCTTCCCGGAAGCTCAAAATGACATTGCTTAGATTATTAAGGTTTAGATCATCAATATGTCATCTTGGGTTTACTTATTTTTTATGTCATTGATTAAAGAACTTGTTCATTCTACAGACCTCAAAAGTCCCCAAGAAAAAAAAGATCTGTGATTTGAGTTTCATCTTAGGGCTTGAAATCTAAGTTATACCCCATGAATTTATGATTTGAAACAATATTACGAATAAAAAGATTTAACATGAAAGCAACTTCAAGAAATCTCATTTGATAGGTCTGAAATTTTAACATTAATCTGAGCTGAAGACTGTATATGTTAGAGATGTTGTCCACATGAAGCACAGAAGATACCCAAATCAACCACATGCCATCTTTGATTCCTCCATTAAGTAATCACAATATAAACCTCTAAATTACAATCTTCAGAAAAAACCCAAGACCCTTGTTAGAAACAATTTGTTGTCATTCACTACTTGATCTTATCTAATTACATACAAAAGACAATTCTTCCCTTTTAAAAGGAAATAATTATGGAAGAAATCATATTTTATATGTTAATTGTACTGTTTGATTGAAAAAATTATTTAAATGCAAATCATTGAAGAAATCATAGAGGCTTACATTGAAGAAACATGTAACAAATTTCTTAGGTCTTGTTGATCAAATAACTGATTTATGGTAGAGTCAATGGCTACTCTGTAGCAATAATGATCAATTATTCCAAAAGTTTCAATTTACAACCCAAGAACAAAGATCCCAGATCCAAGTAAAACTTACAGTGGAAGAGACAATTTATCCCTCCAAACATGCAAGTGAACTACAGAGTCAACTATTAGGGTTCATGATATCAATGAAAACAGAAAAATAAAGAGAGATCAAAAAAGTCAAGTTGGGTATCAAGTAACTGGCTAACATGCTCATCTTCAACATTGTCTCCCCAACAAGTTTCATATTATTAGACAATAAGAGTGAACCACTCACTAAAAAGCAAATCAACGAGCCACCAACTAGCAAGAGAGGAAAGGATCAGTGCCACTACCTAAAAAATATGAGTGTATATGTAATGTGCATGCATATATATGTATGTGCTGCAATAAAATATTCCTCTTCTGGGTATCAGGAAACAAAGAAAAACAAATTACACAATCATATTTGCATATGCTTTTGGGCGGTTTGATACCCTCCTTCAAATAATATGTGTATATGTTTATATTATTTCCCAGTGAGATTCCTCCATGCATTTGTATATAAGCACCTGTCATTGCCACTGTGCTCAATCAAAAGGTCAAAGGTGAGAGGAGACAAGAAGCATGGGAAGAGAAAGAGTTGTCTCTGAGAAAATGAAGCTTCTTCTGGCTTTAGTTGCTCTGCAATTCAGCTTTGCAGGGTTCCACATAGTCACCAGGGTTGCACTCAACATTGGGGTCAGCAAAGTAGTGTTCCCCGTATACAGGAACATCATTGCATTGATTTTGTTGGGTCCTTTTGCTTACTTCTTGGAGAAGTGAGTCAATAATTCAGCTCTTTCATTCTTTTCTGATATGTATTCGATCGGGCATTTGTTAAGAGACTGGAAGTACATTAGTTTCTTTGCATTTTTGAATAACATGGAATTATTTGAATGTGTTTTCTCAGGAAGGAGAGACCACCTCTTACTTTCTCTTTGCTGGTTCATTTCTTCCTTCTAGCATTGTTAGGGTAAGCAGAACATGAGCTATACAAGGACCCCTTCATCAATGTAAGACACTGTCTTCATTACATTGTCCTATACTAATTTTCCTTTTTTTTTTCTCTCTCTCTCTCTTGATATTAGAATCACCGCAAACCAAGGGTTTTATCTGTTGGCAATGTATTACGCATCTCCAACTTTTGTTTCTGCAATGCAAAACTCAGTTCCTGCAATCACCTTTGTCATGGCTGCTGCTCTAAGGTGCTCAGGCTTTTCAGGCATCTTGTCATTTCTTTCCATGCAGGCAATAGTTTTTCAGCACTGATCTCTCTCTCTCTCTCTCTCTCTCTCTCTCTCTCTCTCTCTCTTTCTTAAGGTATGAGCAAGTTAACTTTGCAAGAAGAGATGGCTTGGCCAAAATTCTGGGAACTATTGTAAGCATAGGAGGTGCCACTATCATTACTCTGTACCAAGGCCCTCCTCTTCTGCATCAGACGCCACAATCACAAGAACATGACTTAGGGGAAGAAATCGCTTCAAAGAAAATGCAGAACTGGACCTGGGGATGTATATACCTCGTTGGACATTGCTTATCATGGGCTAGTTGGATGGTCCTTCAGGTCAGCTTGTCACTCTCATAATAAAATCAAAAGTTTCAAAACTTATAATGAGCTCAACTCACTAGAATCTTCTGAATTCAGGCTCCTGTGCTGAAGAAATATCCCGCAAAACTCTCGCTCACTTCGTTTACATGCTTCTTCGGGTTGATCCAGTTTCTAGTCATCGCAGCATTTGTAGAAACTGACTTTAAAAACTGGAAAATTCAATCAGGAGAAGAGCTTTTCACAATCCTATATGCTGTAATGATTCCAGTGCCTCATCCCAAAATTACCTTGAATAGTTTATATGCGAATGGCTTATGCCCGGAATTCATCCTCAATTAACTTCTGCATTTTCAGGGAATTGTGGCATCTGGGATTGTCTACTCTCTTCAAACGTGGTGTATTTACAAAGGAGGTCCTGTCTTTGTTGCTCTGTTCCAGCCCATGCAGACGCTTTTAGTAGCTGCCATGGCATTTCTGATTCTCGGTGATCAGTTATATTCTGGAAGGTATTAAAAAGAAAAAGAGAGAATTTCAAAAACTTAAAGAAATCTTAAGCTTTCAACTGATAGATTTCTGTTTTCACCACTTTTTCCCATTCGGGTTGCAGGATTCTAGGTGCAGTCCTCATCATGATTGGACTCTACTTGGTTCTGTGGGGTAAAACCGAAGAGAAAAGAGTGGAAAACCAAGAGGAGCCATTGACAAAGCACCTTCTTGATTCTGAAACCAGAGATGAAGAGGCTGGTTCTGCAGTAGCCAGCACAACATGAAGATAATCCTCTGTACATAAACGAATACAGCGAAGAGCCATGGCTGGTCTTCAACGAAGAAGAATATGAAATCCTACTGGCCTAAGATTCTCAATACCATAACATGTAAAATCTGAGAGAAGATTTTTGTCTCTTTCATACTTTTGAAAAATTGCCTTTCGTTGCCAAGTTAAGCTGGTTTTTGACCAGCAACTGCATGGGGTAGCAGCCCATTTCAACTACAAGTACATATATATTAGTCTCTGACCCTGTGATTTGGTCCGATCTTGAGCTTTCACAAACTGTACACTTCTATTAATTTGATGTTTAAATTTATCACTATACAGACCAGAAAACACATCTGGGTCTTTATCGGTTGTCATTTCCTTTTAGTGTTCACAAGTGAAGGAAGCTTTGGTTTACTGATTAATTGATTTTTTCTTGTTAATCATGGGTTGCTGCCTCAACCCAATTTACCAGCAGCATTATGGTGTTAACTGGCTGATGTCTTCAGACATGGCCCTTTAGTGATCTGTCATGGATGGGTATAACTGACCTCCCCGGATGAACTGGCCCAATATGCCATGTTAGGCTAAATTTCCCAACATTTGGTCTTTGTACAGTGTGTTAATCAGGTTTGCCGGCAAATTACGTCCAACTTTTGATCAACTGAAAATGCATTATGGACCTCTTAAGCTTAAGAACAGAAAATAAAGAATAGTGTAAAACAACAGAAGATGAGGATTAGACTGACTTCTTTAGTATAAAGATCATGATCTTATGTTTCAACTGCAGCATAAAAGAAAGAAAGATAATGTGATAAAAGGACCTTTCGGAGAAATAATTAGCCAAATTTAACCTTTAATTTATCAATTTACTTAATTTTAGGTTTTTTTAACATGAAAATATCATTCTTTCCTTTTATATAAACAACTAAATGAAAACATCATCTTCCTTCTCTTCCATTTTACTATTTTTTTAAATCATTTTCTCTTTCAACAACCCAAAATTTTACAAATAATAGAACTTATATAATCTCAATAGTCTCAATTTCAAATTTGGTTTATTTGGACAATAATCATATCCTTTGGGTATTCTATAAATGATATTGCTCACTTTTTCAACTATTTCAATTTTAATGGCTCTCATTTTCACTGCGTTTTTGAGTTTGATAAATTTTTTTAACCCTTAAAAATTCATATATTTATAATTAAAATCTTTCAATTTTATGATCAATAGCGTTGTTAGATGTCATGATCTTCTTGACCTAAGATTGCATTCAGTTTAATAAAATTTAATGAGTTTTAGGTGGAATTTGACTTGTAATAATAAAAGAAAAAGGTTAGTCCTAAAAATTGCAAGTCGAATAGAAATATTATGATGAGGAATCGTTTAACTGATGGACCGATATGATCAATTAGTTTGATAGATGGTGATACAATCAATAAATTTGATCCACTAGTACAATTAATCAATATGATTAATTGGTTTAATGGACCTATCTAAACGAGAATCTTATTAACCAATCTAATCTATTGTTAATTAAGTGATTCATTGATAATCACTTTTAAAAGATATAAGTTTATGTCATGTCTTAAATGGCCTCATCATCAATTATGAATATCTCGATTATGGGAAAATAATAGCTTGATTTTTATCGAGACGAAATATCTCGATGCTACTAATATTAGCTCATCCTTATACATAAAATGACTTGCAGTTACATAAAATGGGTCATCAATTATATAATCAAAACTAAGATTCACAAAAAAAACAAGTGTAAGAGAAACAAAACTAATTTTCATGTATTAGTGTACATTTTTAACATACAAAATATATTGCAATTCTTTAATAATGAGATGCTTAGTTTGATTTTGTCATATTTATATATGTATATGACCAAATATTATGCTTGATTTACTTTAAAATGCTTCCAAATGTTTGATTTAAGGACAAAAAACAAAATTTTAACAACAAAATCAATCCATTTGAGACTCTTTTGAGAGAAAAAAGAAGAAAGAGCATGAGAAAGAAAGTAAGATGCTGCAAACATCGATATTTTTCTTTTGCATTTGTTTTCCCTGTATAAGTGCCATAAATGTGCTTTTGTCTCAATAGACAAACAAGTGGTAAAAAGTTTAAACTATTAGTTTTGGTTACTTTTGCGAAAAGTAGACGATTTAATGCTAATTTTGAGGAATTTGCTCATAATTTTATCCCTTTAAATTGGTGGGATAAAATTATCCCTTAAATCAAAGGAATAAAATAAGTGTTTTGTTATTTTACTTTTAACTCTTTAAATTAGATGGGATAACTTTTATCCTAAGCCCATTGTTGGTATTCTCATCACACCTTTACCAACAGCACAACACTTCATACATTTATTCTACTTTAAAAACTTGAGTTTCCTTTTTCAAAATCTCTATTTTCAAAAATAAGATCATTCCTCAAAAAATAATTTTAAAAAATATTAAGAAATACTTTTGCATGAATTTGTGTGACCATTAAATACATTTGAGCATACTAAAAGGTTTACAAATAAACCCTCTTCCTTAGAGGTTTATTTTTTGCTTCTTTAATCTTTGCTTAGTTGTAGCTCTACCAATGTCTTCATCTTGATGCATTTGGTATCTCAATTGACCTTTATGAGTATGTAACTAATCTTAGCTACAAATTCCAACTTAAATAATTAGTTCTCACTATTTTTATGTTATCATCAAAATATTTCATTGAATTGTAAGAATCTAGACTTTCTAAATGTTCAACGATTTTCTAAAGCTAAAATATATTTGTAAACTTGGATCAACACATTTTAACATAGATAGTTTGGGTTCATCATGTTTAAAGGAATGTTATGTAAGTAGCATGCATGAAGTCTTTGTAAAAATTACAAGAACTGCTCGTAAATTACATGAAATCTATGTAAACGTTACACAAGTCTTGCTAACTTACATGGACTTCATGTAACTTACTGGTTTCATGTAAGTTACATGAAAAAAGTCAATCCACCTATTATTACAAGAAAACATCAATTTCTCAATGAAAAAATTCAATGGAAAAAAAATTTCATTGAAATTTCATGAATTCCTTTAGAAAATTGTGATGAAAAATTAAGGAAGAAGAAAAAAAAATTCAATTGAAATTCCAACGAAATATTTCGCTTGTAAAAAGTTATTTTAAAACTTTTTAAAATTTTGTAATAATATAAATAATATTTCACTGATGATTACTATGAAAACTATTATAAATTTATTATGTAATTTTTTCTTAAAATATTAACCAACATTAATAAAAATTATCATGAAAAAATTCGATTAAAAATTATATTTTTTAATTTTTTTCTTAAAATATTAATCAAATTCCTGTGAAATTACTATGAAAAAATTATTAAAACTTTTCTATGGTAATTCTCATGAGAAAATTCAAAAAACTAAATTTGAGTTTATTCTTGAATTTGTTTTTTGAAGATAAAATTTCAATGGCAATTACTGTGAAAAAAACTTGGCAAAAAATTTGATTTTGCTTTCAATATTTTTTTTGAATTATCAATCAAATTTTAATGATAATTATTTGAATTTGTTTTATAATTTTTTGAAATATTAATTAAATTCTAATGAAATTTATCATGAAAAAATTTAATAAAAAATTAAATTCATTTTCTTTTTAAAATACTAATCAAATTCTAACAACAATTACTTTGAGAAAATTATTATAATTTTTTTATTGATAATTTAGATGCAAACATTATCAAAATATCTTGAATTTATTTTTTATTTTTTTCTCAAAATATTAATCGAATTCCGACAAAGATCATCATTAAAAAATTTGACAAAAAAATTAAATTTGTTTCCAAAATTTTTCTTGAAAAATTAATCAAAGTCTAATAAAAGATTATCATGAAAAATTTATTATAAGGGTTTTCTATGGTAAGTTTCGTGCAAATACTTAGACAAGTTATCTGATATAAGTACTTCACCTTGAATGAATTTTCACACATAGAAAGCCACTGTTGAGTGGAACTTGTACTTTCTAAACTACCTTATAATGAAATTTTTCTCTAGAACAATCTGATTCAATGTTTTACAATGTTCTTTCATTGAGAATTTATCGGTCACCTTTCACCTATCCTTACCATCATCTTATCTAGCATATTCATATTAATTTAAACCTCATGAATTCTACAATAAAAATCTAGCATTACTAGTTAATTTTCAATTTGAGAGATGTTTTCTTGTTATTACTTGCTAATTCAAAACAATCCCTTCCCCTTGTGCATAATCACTAACCATCACATTATTGTTAATAGTCAATGCAAACGTAAAAGAAAATTCAACACAAAGGGAAAAGTCACCACACCATTTATCTTTTTAGAATTAATAGCCCTATCATTCTTCACCATAGACCTTACCTTTATTTCAAAATTCTCCAAACCCTTGCATATTGCCTTCCATACATTAGTTTCGTAAGCTTCACTTTCTTAGTCATTTGCATTACTTCCTCCTTTCCATATTTTGCCACTAACACCTTTCTTCATAACCCTTTCATTATCTTCACAATTACTTACCAAGTAACACCTTGTTGAAAGTTTGAAGCTTCTTTATCCTAAGTCCCCCATACAGAAATGGTTGAGTTATCAATTCCCACCTCATAAGGTGGAATTCATTCTTTTCCTCCAAGATATCCCATAAAAGCCGCCTCTATAATTTTTAATCCAATTATTATTTCTTTGGGAAATGAGAACGAGAACATGATAAATAAACATATTAGATAAAGTGCTTTTCATCAAAGTAAGCTTACCTTTTTTAGATAAATGTTGCATCTTCCACCTAGTTAATCCCCTTTTCATCCTATTCAAGATGTTATTTCATACAATTGCCTCCCTGTAAGGCCTTAAATACTGTATGGTATGCTACATTCTTTACATCCTAGAATTTCAACCAAGGAACTTTTATTCATTTCCTCACCTGTTAGAATAAGCTCGATCTTGGGTAGATTCACCCTAAGTCTAGATATCATTTCAAAGCCCAGTAAGATACTTCTAAGATTCATCATTTGTCTTTTCTGTCTTATAAAAAATAATAGTGTCGTCAATAAATAATAGGTGAAAAATCAATACCTCTTCCTTTTACCCTCTCGCTTTAAAGCCTTCCAACAACCTACATTTCATAACCTTTTAAATTATACAATCCAAGGCTTCCCTCATCAGGATGAATAGCAAAGAAAAAGTAGGATCTCCCTACCTTAACCTTTTTAATGACTTTAAGAAATTAGAACAATTGTCATTTACCATAATAACAAATGAGGTTATGGAAGTACACTGTTTAACCTTGTTACACAACTGTTCTCTAAAACAAAATCCCATGAGACATTATCATACGACTTGTTTATATCAAGCTTACATATCACTTCTTTTCTTTTCATTTTCTTTCGAAAGTCCAATACTTCGTTGGCAATCAAACAACATCTAAAATTTGTCTCCTTTTTACAAATGTGTGCCGGTTTTCGTTAATGACTTTATTTACCATCTTCTAGAAATTTCTTGCAAGGACTTTAGCTATAAGTACATAGAGCCATTAAGCTTATAGGTCTAAAATCCTTAATATTATTTACCCTTGTTTTCTGAAAGATTAAGACCAAGAAAGCCATATCTAAAGAACTCATGAAATATCTAGTTTTGCAAAACCTATTAAAAGTATCCCTTTTACTATCTCCTAATGTTTCTTGAGAAACTCCATTGTAAATCCATTTCAACTTGATGCCTTATCCCCTTCATAATCATGTAAAGTAGCCCTTATCTCCACCTCCCTAAAAATTATTTTTTTATTCTTATCCTTGAGTCTTCCCCTATCATCTTAAAGTCCATACTATCCTTTGTCATCTTTATAAAATTTAGCACTGCCTTTTTAACTCATTATGATCTTCCATTACTTTATCTGTAAAATGCATATTACTAGTGTAATTGTACTACTAGTGTGCATTAGCAATTCGGTGAAAAAAAACCAATATTCCTATCCCTTTTTTTTAAGTCAAAGAGCTCTTAATTTTTAATGCCATGAAATCTTTTTCATTTTTGTCACACATGCTAGCTCACAATAAATCTTACCTCTTATAACTTATAGCTTCTCTTTTCTCCCACTCTTCATGATAATTTTGCTCGCATCCTACAATTACCTCAAGAGATTTTCCTTTCTGTTGTTCACATACATAACCATCTCCTTACTCCATGTTTTGATTTTCTTTTCCATTCTATTCATCTTATTCATGACCACATGACTTGTATACCTCTCCAATCCCTCTATTTTTCATCAAACCATAAAATTTTCTCTCTTTTAACCATATATTTTAAAGCTTCAATGGATAAAAATACCAATTGATACCATCCATTTCTAACACTAGGAGGTAATAATTGAAAATGGGCCTAAGATATAGTTTTTATTGCATCTTAGAAAAAAAAATTCTCCCAACTATTTGATACTAAAAACCTATAAAACATGGACAACATCAAGACTACCCTTTGATTAGACATGGTGAATTGACCACCAATTAAGGGTAAGTCTGTAAGCCCTAATTCTCTTAACTATTCCCTAATCTACTTCCTTTATTGTCTTCCTTATTCTTTTCAATGAAAACATAATTTTGTTAAAATCTCTCCCCATCACCAAGGTAATCCAGTCCTCTTTTTACACTCCTTAAAGTCATCCCATAATTATTTTTTTTTGTCTATTCGTGTGCCTAAAAACTCGCATAAATATCCAAACAAATTCCATTCTTTCCTATTTAAAAATATATATAAAAGATTCAATTCCCCCTGAATAATCCTCTAATCTTCCCAACTTATGATTCTATCCTACTAGAATGCCTTTCAAGTTGTCCTCGGTTGCTAAATTTCTCCATTTTATCTCCCATCTTCCCATAGACTTCTAATAATTCCTTTAGATATCTTCTCTATTTTAGTTTCTTGAGTACAGACAAAATCAATCTTTCATCTCCCTAATTTCTTTTTTAATTATTGCTCTCTTCCTTGAGTCATTCTCCTCTTTTATGTTTCAAGATACAATTTTAAGCACCATTATTATTACTAGTACCATCTCCCTCTTCTGCCATCAGCACCATAAGATTACTTCTCTCTCTTTTCTTATAATTTATCCTAAACTGCAATATTCTTACTTTCTCATTTATATTCCCCCTACCCTTTCTATTTTACTATATCCTCTCTAGAAGACTGATTCGTATTCCTTATTCTTTCTATTGTAGAAAACAATTTAAGGACTTAATCTTTCATCCCTTCAAAGGTAATACTCAAAAGCTTGCACACACTTCCCAGGTTCTTTTGGATCATTTTTGACAAATCCCTCTGATTATAATAAATCATCTTAGTCACTAGAGTAGAGCTTTTTCCTATCACATAACTCATCTTATAGTCAACTATCAAAGGCCTTAGTTGCAACTCATGGGTACCTTCTTCTTCTACCTTCCTTCCACCATTTTCTAAGTCATCTATTGTTCTCATTTTAGCTTTGTTGCAAAATTAACTTTCTACCTGGCAACCTTTCTGAAAATCCCCCTCCTCTATAAACTCATTGTTTGGTAGTGACCTACCACCAATATGATAGTTTACATCGACTCGAATTTTTATAATTTCACTTTCTTTCTATTGGTTATTTTCTTCAAACTCTCTAGGCTCCTCGATCTATAGCTTTTTCCATCTCCTCTTCAATGTTCTTTTTCTTCTTCTTCTTATACTTTTAACTATTTAGATCTCTTTCTACCATTTGGTTCTCTTTTCAACAACCTTTGTCACTTAATTATTTTTAGCTCTAAACACTCAATCTTTTCTAATCTCTTAAGCAAATTATGGTTTGAAAGCTTTGATTGACCCACGACCTCCCTCACTTTGTCCTTATCAATTTAATCTAAACCATTAAATTTACTTTAACTCAATCCCTCCTACCCAAAACCAAACCCAAACTCTAAAAAGAGCCCATTATTTCAATGTTATTTCCTTTCTTGTTAAACCCCACTAAATGGGGTCTTAATCCATACGTAACCCATTTTAATAACCTTTATTCCCATATGATCCCATGGGATTATAGATATTAAGTTTCTGTAGTTGATTGATCTTGTCTTTCCTAACCAATCTGGCGGTTTTGGGTCATTGACGCAATCTACCATATTACAACTTGCAATCCCTTTTTCGACCACCACATCTCTCCATAACGTCCTATGCTCATGGTGCACTCTTTATCCAAAAATTCTCTTGTTGTATGACTTCATAACCACAGCTTTAGCATCTGCTCTTGTCTCCCAAACCTTTCAATTCTCCTCCTTGCTCTTATCTTGAAGGTGTCGCAACCTTTGGTAGCCTCTTTCACCTGACAAAATCTTCCATTCTTTCACTTTACTCCATCACCCGAACCCATCTTCACCTTTCGATACTACCAAATTCCTTAACCTTTTCTTCTTAAACTCAAAGATGCTCTAGTGTTTCCCTTTAGAATTTTCACTTAATCTTTAATATCAAAGTTTTCCTCCTTTTTGTCCACATTTTCCACCAGCCTTTTTTAATATTCCCTGCCACCAGCTGGTCCATCGACGATATGAACCACTACATTTCCTCTCCGTCTAGATAAAAAGATACCTGCTTTCCTTTACTTCATTCAATAATTTTGAAGTAAAAATCTCTTACGCCCTCAACTACCAACTCCAAGACCTTCCTTTTTATGCAAAATAAAGTCACCATTACCTTATATGTCTTTAAATGAAGTTCTCTGCATATATTAATATTGTTAGTGCTATTTCATATTTGAGAAACGATAGCTGCAGCAGCTAAGTTATTTTGTCAAATTACATATAAAAAAAATGTTATGTTTTCACTTTTACTTCATAAACTACTTTTCAATTTATTTTGAACTTAGAGCATGACAATATGCATTCACAACTCCTATCATGTGCTTCTCTGCTTATAAATTATTACTTGCAAAAATTGATTAATTCCGTATCTTTTACTTCTGTTTGATGTGATAAAAAGTGGTAATTAGTACAAAATTTATCATTTTAAATTAAAAATAAAAATTAAAACAACAGATGGTTTATCTTTCTGATAATTTTCCCCTACTGAAAGTGTAACTTGGAGCTTCAGGGTATAGACAAGCTTATGCTTTCTAGTGTTTACCCTAGATCCCTCTATGTATTACCCATATTTATGCACAGTTACAACAATTGGAAAATAAATATAAGAACCACTGACAGGTCTTTTCATTCATTGTTAAGGTCCATACTTAACATATTGCTTCCTCTAACTTGAAGGATCTGCATTTTTTTCTGTTGATATTAGAATCAGGTTATGAAAGATTAGTCGCCTATTGGGAGCCAATTTAATACAGCACCAGAGAACCACACTGCATTTCCTGGCAAGCATCAATGGATGCTCCAATCTGGATGGAAACTTGAGAGATACATGTAACTGCTTGGGTATTAACGATCAATTATGAATTGACCTAGATCAGCAAAAGGTTAAGGATTTCACCTGGAACAGATGAACCAACCTGTGCAACAAAATGTAATTCATCCGAATGAAAAACAAATCTTGTATTCTCTTTACTCAAAATCAGATCTTCAGCAAGTAGAGCCAGTTAGATGGAACTTAATTATGTGTATTATAAAGTGGAGGGAGAGACAGGGGAAAGGGATTTTACAATGCTTGGTAAGCAAAAACCAGAAATATATAACAGTCCATTTTACTTGATAGGATGAAAAAGAGTAAGGGTGTAAAAAGGAAAAAATGAAAGCACATGTCTCTCCTACACAATTTTAAATCCTTTGAAATTGAGAAGAATGGAGACCCGATAAGAAATAATAAAAAATAACAATCTTTTTCTTAGGTCATCTTTCCACCTATAATAAAAAATAACAATCTTTTTCTTAGGTCATCTTTCCCCTATCCTTTTATCCTGCCACAAACCAAGGGAGTGAAAAAGACCTTCCCCTTTTGTTTTTCCTGTGATGTTTTTAAATTTTCCATGACTCAACTACTAATTATGTTGTCATCATAATTAAAACTAGACACTTTCCACTTTGCACAGTCCCAAATTCTGCTTGTCCGGGTGTTGAATAAATTTAGTAACATCTGCTTAATTCACCATGTATCAACTCCACTAAGCTTGTAGAAAGTAGGGTTGAGAATAAGAAAGAAACAGTTGGATATAAAACATAAGAACTGCTTGCCTAGCCAGGCACAAAGCTTACGTTAATTGTAAGTATAAATTTTCAGTAAATCTTATAAAAAAAATTTCAGTATAGATGCAGGGTATTTTGTCCTAGTTATATACCATCAGAACTTACTTTCAGGATTACTAATTGGTCACAAATTAATCATTTCTTATGGTCGACTCTGACCATGATTTATGAGAGTGAAATAATATGGCTGAAGTAGAACTAGGGCAAACATAATCAACACTAGATGGTAAAATTCAATCTATCAATTTAGATAGAAATTAGAAGACACTCAAGCCACTAGGTTCTAGGTGTTTGAATTATCACTAGCAACAGAACATCAACTCTGCTCAAATGAAGGCATTATAAAGCTCATAATCTGATGCTTTAAACAACTAAACATTAACTCTAACTATTTGAACACAGCAATCATTTAACGAGCTAGAAAGCATTAAAACTAAGAAACTTTGTCAGCTTTGAATCCTCCAATACAAAACCAAAACAATTCATTTCAAAAAGGTGATAAGAATGAGAACATTTTTCTTATCTGAGATAAAATTGAAAACAATAAGGAGCAGAAAAACAATGATAATCTTTCTAGTCCTACAATTCCATCATTCTTTCTGACTTCACCCCTCAATACTCTTCTCAAGCATTCTCTTGACCAAGATATGCCGGAATATGTTATAACAAATAGCGCCAACTACAAGGCACATGAAGCATACAACAAAAAGATGCCAAGCAGTCCACAATTTCTAAGGAACATGCATAACATATCATGCAGAGACCTATAAACTGTGCTAGGTCAACTGTGTGAGCATTCTTCACTATACATAGAAGGAAAAGAAGCATGATTCAAACTGCACGAAGGAAGAATGATACAAATTGCACAAAAGAAGACAAAGCTGAAAAATCTTTGACCCCTCACTTTGTCAGGCTAAAGATAAAGTAGCACATACCACTAGCACATACAGGAAAGGGTGTTTCACTTACACAGTAAGACACATCAACAGGCAACAACCAAAGTAATAATATGAGTTACCTTTCTGATGTGAAATAAATAAATAAAGGGGCTATCAGTGTCCAGAGAGGCAACAAAGTTATCAGTGCTCAGAGAAAGTTTAAATCATAAAAGGCCTGCATAATAACAACAGATTCATTATTGCAAGTTATATCTCCACAACATATTAGGACAGAAACACTAAAATGCCACATACTTGTCACATTGCAGAATGCAACACAGCATTTCTTTAAATGAGGACCACTCCAGGACAAGCACCTAACCTATGGAAGGATATGTTTGACTAGGAATCATTCATTCATTTGAGTAGCACAAAGTAACCAGAATATGATGATACATTCTTTGAACGAGATGTAATGTTTAGATCAAAACATGATTCCTAGACATAAGTGTAAGTTATATCTGCACAAAATAATAGGAGAGAAACACTAAAATGCTATATACTTTTCACATTGCAGAATGGAACACAGCATTTCTTTAAATGAGGACCACTCCAGGACAAGCACCCAAACTAGAGAAGATTATGTTTGACAAGGAATCATTCATTCATTTGGGTAGCACAAAGTAACCAGAATATGATTATATGTTCTTTGTACAAGATGCAATGTTTAGATCAAAACATGATTCCTAGACATAATTAGGTTATACCGAGTCAAACGCAATTTATATTATTATCTGCAAGGAGACACAAAAAACACCACTCGAGGAAATCAACAGCCTAGCCTAAATAGTAAAGTTTCAGTAGGTATCATCAATTTCTCTTGAACAAATCTGATTTTAGTTTCAATTCCTTTCTTAAATTGCACTAAGTAACCAAAGAACAATATGCAGTTTCTTTGCTTCTTTGAAGATGCAAGGCCTTCTGTTCAGTCACAACATAATTTATTCGAAGTCAATACATACTCATTCAATTGATTGTCAACTATTATCATTCCATATAAATTACTATGTAATCATCATATCATCATTCAGCATACAATGTCATTTTAATAATAAAGTAAAACATAAAACAGGAATGAGCACATCAAACTCTAAATGAACATGAAGAAAGGAAGACTTGAAAATTTCCCACAAAATACAAAATAAAACATCCAACTTCAAAGCAAACATTTAACAATAAGGCATCACCTTCAAAATTCTGTAGCCATAACATCCCTAGAGGAACACAAAATACTAGTTCAAACAGCACACAGGCACAATCGATAACTAGGCTGTCATCCTCTGTTTTAAAACTATCTTACAGTAACAATATCATCGATCTTCAAAATCATCCGCACACATTCGGTTGCCAGGGTAATTGCACTGGTGCTCACAAGCAGTGGCTGCACCACATTCTCCTCCAATATATTAGTAATCTGTCCCTTCCTCACATTGATACCAGCATTGATCTCCCCTTGAGCATGCCTATTCCTCAGCTCAGTCACAATAGCTATTGGATTCAACCCTGCATTCTCAGCCAGTGTGTACGGAATAACCTCAAGTGCCTCAGCAAATGACTTCACACAGTAGCCCTCCATCCCATGCAACACCTTCGCCCAAGCACCAAGCTGCCTTGACAGCTCAATCTCTGGTGCACCACCACCTGCAATCAAAAATCTTTTGCTCACCAAGCACCTAACCACACACAAAGCATCATGCAAGCTCCGCTCAGCCTCGTCTATCACCAACTGGTTTGACCCACGAACAAGCACTGTTGTAGTTCTCCCCATATCCTTAATTCCTGTAATTTTCACAATCTTGGAATCTCCAAGTGAGACCTCCTCAACAAGATCAGCATGACCAAGCTTCTCTGCTCGGAAATGCTCAATGTTAGCAATTGGCAAGCAGTTCAAAGTCTTGGTAATAAACTCAATCTCATCTCGCTCCACATCCTTAATCACTAGAATCTTGGCCTTGGCCAAATAATGTAGAGACAAGTCCGTCACAGCATCCCTCAAAATACTCTTCTGGATCAACAACACATTGCAACCCGTAGCCTTAATCTTCTTAATCATACCCAATATGTAGTTCCTCTCCTCCTTCAATATCCTATCCATTTGGGTGTAATCCGAAACCACAATGCTCTGCTCAATATCAGTCTTTGGCGGCGAAATCTGAAACTGAATCACCCCAATCTTGGCATTTTCAACTCGGGTCGGTCCACCTGCAGTGTGACTCACCTTTTTGTCAAAGACCAAGCCCTTCACTAGCTCTGTGTCATCAACAGTCCCGCCCAGCTTCTTCACGATCTTGATGTCCCGCAAGTCCACCATATCAGGCTTGGCAGGATCAACGACGGACAACACGGCATCAACAGCCAAGGGTGCGAGCAAGGTTGAGTATTGACTGACAACCTTGCTGTTGAGAGAAGTGCTGGCGGATTTGACAAGGGAATCACGGTCAGAAAGCTCAACGGGGACGGCCATGGCCGTGAGAACATCTACGGCCTTCAGAGAGGCCTTGTGGAGGGAGTCGGAAATGACTGTAGGGTGAATGCCATGGGAGAGGAGGGAGAGGCACTGCTTGAGAAGTGCGCCAGCGATGACGACAACTGTTGTGGTGCCATCGCCAGCGGCAGCATCTTGGGACTTAGAGAGCTCAACAAGCATCTTGGCAGCAGGTTGGAGGACCTCCATGCGGTTGAGGATCGTAGCGCCATCATTAGTGATAATGACCTCGCCGGTGGCTGTGGAGATCATCTTGTCCATACCTTTAGGACCTAAGCTGGTCCGCACGGCGTCGGCCACCGCGCCTGCAGCCACTATGTTGGCCTGCCGGATGTCCTCCTTGCGCTTGTTGTCCACATAGGACTCCGTCTTTGAAGAACGGGGCTGGGACGCCGCGACAGCCGCTGCCATCGGAGGATCAGAACAGGGAACTTGTGAGGGGACAACGGTGTACAGGAACCCTAGGAGAGAAAGTAGAAGAGAGTTCTGGGAGGGAGAGCGAAGGATCCAGACAGTTTGAACATACTAGCACTGCTGCTTAGCATTAAATTTAGGTTAAAGAAGGTGTTTGGTTGTGTGCACTAAGATATCTACTGTCCGTGTTAATTTCTCATTCTCTCCTGGATCCAAACGAGTCTTAATCTCTTTTTCTTTTATTACCTTTTTATTTTCTTAATTTTTGTTGATATGGAAAAAAAAATATATCGGACCTGTTTATTTTTATTTTCTAAAAAATATTTTTATTAAATCATTTAGTAAAAGTTAATTTTAAAAAATAATTTTATTTTTCAATTTTTAAATAAAAATAAGAAATCTTAAGTTTATTTTTTTAGCTTTTGATTTCTATAATTAAAAACATAAACAATAATTTTTATTAATGTTATTATTGCAATTATTAATTATTTTTAAAATATATAATAAATTATTTTTTAAAATAATTTTTACAGATAATTTTTAAAAATAAAAAAATTAAAATACCATCAAACACACCCATCTTGTTTTGTTATTTCATTCTTTTATTTGATTTACCCTTTGTATCTTTTTACTAAAGGACATAAAAAAATATATTTATAATTGAATGAGTTGTATTTATTGTTTTTATTAACTTTCGTTATAATATTAATACAATATTTCATTAAATTAAACTTTAAAAATGGAATAGAATAGATAATTTCTGATAAAATTATACAAACCTAAATATAAAACCAAAAGTAATTATTCATTTCTAGTTAATTTTTCTCATTTTCAATTTTATTATATGTTAATTTCATTTCAAAAGCCAAACAAATTGAAAAATAAATAAATAAATCAGACATGAATAGGCCTCAGGTGAGACAGAGAACGGATTCTTTAATTTTTTATTATTTTGATTAACTCTTGGGAAGCGAAGCTTGGGTCCAACCCTAACGTCACGACTTGGTACAAAGCCACAATCCATTTGGGCCGAGCTCACGTAGCCAGGCATATCATGGCTGTTCCATTTTCACCAAACTTGGGAGTCTTGGCAGCCGCAAAAACCTGGGAAGACGATCGTTAATATTAACATTTCTGATAACAGTAACCCAACTCAGGAAACACAAAGGCAAAGAGAAAGCTAAAGCCCTCTTCATTAAAACCCTCCAAAAGCACTTATGTTGCTGCAGATGTTACTTAGTTCTTGAAGAAAGCAATAAGAAGCACCAAAAATGCCCCACTATTCGGCCATTTTTCATGGATATATGAGGACAAGCACCATGTCACTGAAACGTACTTCTCTTCAATTGTCCAGAACCCCCAGAACCCTGATAAAACCCTCACTTTTAACGAGGGCCCAAGCTCTGTCTTTTGTTAAACCTCTGCATTTGGTGAGGCCAGCGCTGGTCATATGCTCGGAGAGAGGTCGTGTCACGTGCTTTCGAGGTGCTGCTGCCGCTTCCAGGACTGTTGAGTTGGATTGGAGGACCGTTGGCTCGCCTTATTCGCAGCAGCGGAGCTCAAATTATGGCCGGTTTGCATACGAGGATGTGTCCAGTGACGAGTCTGACGGCCAGTTGGGGTCGTCAAACCAGCAAATGGTCAGTTTTGAACAAACCCTTTTGTAGGAATTTAATAATTTGAACGGAGTTCTTTGTGACCTATTGGTCTGGTAATGTTAAATTAATTATTCGGAAGTGTTTTAATTGCTTGTGGAAGCAAAAATTGCATTTAGGTTAGCTGTTAGAAGGACAGAATGTACCTAGTTAATGCCATTAAGCAAATGATATGTTGACCCCTTCATTGTGATGTTTAAATCTTCAGTTCTTTTTGTGGTTGAACAGATGAAAGATCAGTGGATTCTATTCCAGTTTTTTAAAAAGCTTCTATCCCCTGCTTATTAGCTGGTAGTGTCCAAGAAAGAAGACATGAAAATGCATACCTTTTGCTGTTTAGAGCGATGGACTTTCTTATCCTTTTGTTGGTGATTTGACTAGAATCTTGGTTTAGATGTTCTTTGATAAATATCTTACTTTGAAATAATTGTACTCGCTTACTATTTTTCTGTTATGCAAGAGAAAATGTCACACAAATTTGGTGCTTATTTGCTGCTAATTCATTATGATCAGGGTGCTTCAACCCTTGATAATATTGATGAGTGGAGGTGGAAATTGACCATGCTTCTTCGCAAGAAAGATGAACAAGAAGTCATATCAAGGGAGAGAAAGGATAGGCGTGATTTTGAGCATCTCTCAACACTTGCAACCAGAATGGGTTTACACAGGTAAGTCAACTTTATTAGTGCATATAGTTCTCCTGGGTAGCAGTGTGGGTGGGTGGAGGGTGATTGTTATTATTTATCAACATTATTATTATTTTTTTGTGTTTTCTCTAATATAATTTCTTTTGGCAGCCGTCAATATGCAAAGGTAGTTGTTTTCAGTAAAGTCCCTCTGCCAAATTATAGATCTGATCTGGATAACAAGCGCCCACAGAGAGAGGTATTTTCATGCATTTTGACATATATTAGGTTCTTTACTCTCCTGCCTGTCCTTTATTCACGTATGAATAGAGGAATGACAAATTTCTCTCACTGGGGTGCAGGTGACTGTTTTTACCACTTTCTGAAGTCTGTAAAATTTTCCAAGTTTACTAATCTATTATCTTGGTGCATATGTAACTTTATCTCTAACTTTCTTGTCTACTTTGGAACCTCTAGTTGATTTTACCTTTTGGACTACAAAATGAAGTAGATGCCCATCTCAAAGCTTTCCTCTCTCAAAAGGTTGCAAGCAGTCGTAGCTTTTCAGATAATTATTTGTTGAGAACAAGCAGTAGTGAAAGCATAGCTACCGGTGATGGACTTCATGAGCAACAGGAGTCCATCATGCAGAATAGTGTTGTCATGGAGAGAATTCTCCAGCGTAGAAGTTTGCAACTGCGCAACAAGCAACAAAATTGGCAGGTTTATTTCCTTTGAAGACTTTATGGTTTCTATTTGCCATAGTCTCCTATGTGTATGCTGATTTCTTCTACATTACTATGTATAGATGTATGATACTTTTGCAGTATCATGCATGGTCTTATTTTCTGATATGTTGCTGGGTCATGTTTATTTTCTGGTCTGTGGCTAGGGCTAGTCTTCATTTTCCTATGATTTTGAGATGCAGGTCTTGCTTGGTTTCATATTCTTTTATGATAGTTCTCTTGCATTCTGGAACTGTTTGTGCTATTCTTCTTGAAAAATATTGTAGACATATAACACCTGATTACAAATCAGTTTCATTTTCCTTTGAAGCTTTAATATGCATAGGGTGTAAATCATATGCTTATGAAGATATTTGATGCTTTTTTGTAGGAGCTCAAACTATTTTATTACTAAATTCATATCTATCAATTGATGAATTGATGGTCGGTTATATATGCATGCTCAATATAATTATGGTTCACTTTTGTCTAAACATGAGAACACTTTATGGGGGTAGTAAATTCGCATATGTCCATCTGAAAGCATTGTGGCCAAATTACTTGATTTTTGTTCCCCCAAAAATAAAAAAGAAGAAAGCTTACTTTCTGCCTAATAAGAAATTTGTCTAATTTTCTCTGGTATTTGTACTTTGTTTTCAGGCATTGCCAATAGACTATTGTTTTGTTATATAGATACCTTTAGATGTTTTTACAAGTATCAGTTCTTCTATAGGAATCCCTAGAAGGTCAAAAGATGCTTGAGTTTCGTCGAAGTCTTCCTGCGTACAAAGAAAGGGATGCATTATTGAAAGCCATTTCAGAAAATCAGGTAAATTATGATTCTTACTTTTCCTAATTGTTTTAGATTGCTTGCTTCACTTGATCTCCACAATGCATGAATTTGATGTCTTGAAGAGTTTCAGCAGAAAACCTGAGTGTCAAGTGTCTTTAAAAGTTTCAACTGAAACTGTATGGTAAAGGTGTTTGAGGATGTATGTTGCAACCTGTAGAACATCCTATATATATGCTTTCATGGGTGCATAAATGTGCAAATGAGACAAAAAAAGAGTTGCACAGTCATGCTCCAGCCAAGCTGCATTTCTTCATTTCTTTGAATGAAAGGAAAAGAAGAAAAGAAACAAGATTATTTAGTTGCAGCTTATATATCATCAATGAGCTAGGATGTTGTATCTTAACTTTCAAATTGTAGGTCTGAAAAAATGCTTCTGTGATAATTAGAAGTGCAATTCACTGATATTACTAAAAGGAAACACAGGGCGCATCTTTTTTCCTTTCTCTTTTTTTTTTTTTTTTTGGGGGGGGGGGGGGGGGGTGGTTCGCCGTTGTTGGAAGGGTGATGGGTTGGTGGCAGCCTTGTTGAGAGGGACAATTGAAATGCTTATGTCATATAGCAATTATACTGCAAAGGAAGTTGGATTAGTATCCTTATGTCCACATGCATAAACACATGATTTTGACTGTGACTATTTTATGGGACTTTATTATCTGTAATGGTGCTGCAGGTTGTTGTGGTCTCTGGAGAAACTGGTTGTGGTAAAACTACACAACTTCCTCAATACATATTGGAATCTGAGATTGAGGCTGCTCGTGGAGCTACCTGTAGCATCATATGTACTCAGCCTCGAAGAATATCTGCTATGGCTGTTTCTGAAAGAGTTGCTGCAGAAAGAGGGGAGAATATAGGAGAATCTGTAAACCTCTCTGACTGATATCCTACTTTAAGCATTCGAGCTCATTAATCAATTTGATAATTCTGGCAGATGATATCTATTTCTGCCATTCTTTTTATTGTTCTTTTCCCTTCTTGGTAGGTTGGCTATAAAGTTCGGCTAGAGGGAATGAGAGGGAGAGACACCCGTCTTCTTTTTTGTACCACTGGTATTTTATTGAGGCGATTACTTGTTGACAGAACTCTGAAAGGTGTAACTCATGTTATAGTTGATGAGATCCATGAACGTGGAATGAATGAAGGTAACTTTGGAATTGGTTGATGTTTTGAAGTTGAATTGATGATTCATATGTGATACTTATATGTTGCTTGTACGATCAGATTTTCTTCTTATTGTCCTGAAAGAACTCCTTCCTCGTCGACCTGAATTAAGGTTGATTTTAATGAGTGCCACCTTGAATGCGGAGCTTTTCTCTTCTTACTTTGGTGGTGCCCCAATGCTTCATATTCCAGTAAGTTCCGGAAAGCTAGTTACTTTCCCATATTAAGGGTAATGAACATGATTCATTGATCCCATGTTAATTGATGCACTTCCTGATTATTATGAAAGACTTCACATTCCCAATTTGAATTTGCATAGTCTTAAATTTCTTATAGCTAGGGTCAAGATCTCTCTCATTTGGGAACTTCTTCATGAGCTGCATCAATAAAACTTCATCATCCTCTTTTTCCTTCTCTCCCTCTCTCATGAATGTGATAAGGTGTCCTATTGTCATGCCAAAATTGCAGTTGAACTATGAGGACTAGTTAAGACATCACAATGGCCAACACGACTGCTTCAGTTAACGGTTAAGGACCAGCATCTAGTTTGAGTAATGACCATAGGATCTAGGAATGTGGTGTATAGTGTAATATATAGAAGAGACAGGTAACGTCACCATGTTACATCAGACTGTAAAAGAGGAAGCAGAAAAACTGCATTGATAGCGGGGACAAGTGCTGCACGTTTCTCATGGATGTTGTATGGTCATGGTGAAAAAGCAATGAAAAATCAAGCTACAAGATTCTAAAAAATAACATAATATGTCAACTACTAAGGAATATAAATCCATGTCTAAGCATATTATGAAATGTCAAACCCTTTGAGTTTCCTGATTTTCTAAGGTAGCGGGTAGGTGATAATCTCAATTTTTCAGGACTATGTCAGCATCGGTGTTACATGATGTTCAGCAGTTCTGCTCCAATATTTTACTGGATTACCAAGCACTCATAAATAGCTTGTGATATATTGAAATTTGACTCTGGAATTACATTTTTGGTTCGATGTCAGATTGCCACATTAAAAAATTGTCATGATGACAAAACTGTCTTTAAGGATGAAACATTAGTTTCTTCTTTCAAGTTTGCGCGCTTAGATGCAACTTTCTCTTTCAGGGTTTTACATACCCAGTCCGAGCACATTTTATGGAGAACATTCTGGAGATGACTGGATATCGGTTGACTTCATATAATCAAATAGATGATTATGGTCAAGAAAAGTCATGGAAAATGCAGAAACAAGCTCAGGCTCTCAGAAAGAGGAAAAGCCAGCTTACTTCTTCTGTTGAGGTATAGAAAGTTAAGTGAGGTTAACATGTTTTCGTTGAATGCTTGGATTTTTCTATTAATCTCTATTTCTGTTGCACTTATGCACAGGATGCACTTGAAACTGCTGACTTTAAGGGGTATAGCCTACGGACTCAGGAATCTTTATCTTGTTGGAATCCAGATGCAATTGGTTTTAACCTCATTGAGCATGTGCTTTGTCACATTGTAAAAAAAGAAAGGCCTGGTGCTGTCTTGGTTTTCATGACTGGCTGGGATGATATAAACTCTCTGAAGGATCAGCTCCAAGCTCATCCAATCCTGGGGGATCCTAGCCGGGTGTTATTGCTTGCATGTCATGGTTCCATGGCCAGCTCCGAGCAGGTGATCTACAATTTATGTCTGGTTTTTTATGCTATGCATGTAGTTATTTCGTGCTTCCATGTATGTCTTGTGTCCATTGAGCTTGTTGTAGTATTGTGTTTTTCAAATACGTCTATTTATTCACTCTATGTTCATATAACAAGCACTCCAGTGTTTTGTATTGTGGACTTTATATTGGATCGTTGTCTAAGATGAATGCATGAAGGGATTAAGTGTTGTTACCTGTACTCACTTTTCTATGTTGCTAAAATTTATGATGAAGTTAGGCTCCTCGCTACTTCTTTTTATCTCTTTGTTTTTGTTTTGTTCTGGTTTCAATCTCTCTTTTGTATTTTCGGGCACTTTCTAATTCTTACTAGGACTATATAATCTTTTTTCAAAATTTTGTCCTTTCCAATTTCTATTTTCTTAATCACGGAGGTGGTTTGATTTAAGATCTCGCAAAGAAATAAGTTTAACCTCAATAGTTTCAATTTTTGCCTGCCTTTCAAGGAAGTTGTAAAATTTATTCTGTTTAAACTTTGCATCTTCTCATTATGACAGGACATAAGATTATCGCCTCTCTCTCTCTCCCCTGATTTGTTCACTGTTTTCTTTTTTGTACAGAGGTTAATTTTTGATAAGCCTCCAGATGGTGTTAGGAAAATAGTTCTGGCTACGAATATGGCTGAAACAAGTATCACCATCAATGATGTGGTGTTTGTGGTTGACTGTGGAAAAGCAAAAGAGACATCTTATGATGCTTTGAATAACACTCCCTGTTTGCTTCCATCCTGGATCTCAAAGGCAGCTGCTCGTCAAGTAAGTCTGATAACCATTTAATTATGCAAGTGGTTTGTAATGTCTGATTCGAATATCAGATTAAAGAATGTTCTCCAGCTTAAGAGTGCATGCACTTGCGTGCAGCTCTGTGTTTGTTCATCAAAGGTCCTTCTACTCTGCACCCTTTGCACGAAAAAAAAAAAAAAAAAAAAAGAAGAAGAAGAAGAAGAAATGGAAAACTGGAGAAAAAAAGAAAGATAAGGGATAAAATCAAAAACAAAAATGACAGTTGCAGAAATCTCATGCAAATATAGTTCGTGTAGGCTTTCTCAAACTGGTTTTGTGGGTTCAAAAATTTTAGATGTGATGTTTTGTTTCTTATGAACTGGTTTATGTTTCTTTTCCAGTAAGCTTGCTGTATGAGGTGCACACATTGTCTCCATTCATGGCTCTTTTGGGTCATTCCTGTGTTGCTAGACCTGAATTGTTTTACAGCTGAGACTCTATTGCTAACACTTATGCTACAAAAGCTTCTGACTTTACCTAATAGATGATAGGTTCATGTGCCTTTTACTGATTGTTGACAGAGGCCATAGTAGATTGCAATATGCTTTTCTTTGGGAATCAATGTGAAGTTCTATATCCAGTTGAAGGCTCACCTTTGACCATGATCTTTTCTTTTGGATTACATTAAATGTCTGGTTGCTCCCAATTAATATGACAACATTGCTTGTGATCTAAATCATAGTTTATGTCTGATCTCTACGTGGATGTGTATCTGTGCCTAGTTTGACTAAAGTGACCAACTAATCATGTCTGAACTCTTTGTACTCCAATTTTATCTCTTTGTAAAACTAGTTGTTTGTTCCTTGTTTAGCCAGAATATTTGTTGTTCTTGCTATAAAATTGTGTTTTACAGGCGGTCAAGGAAATGATCAACATTACAACTAGTCTTTGAAATTTGAATTACGATTATGGGATTCGTGAATTATTTCCACGTTCTTTTCTCCCTGTTATAAATGATAAATTGTCTCAATTTTTTCCTTTGAAGGTTTGAGAATAGTATTTGTTGATTTACATGCTCTATCGGAATGTATGACCTTTTAATTGCTTAGTATTTCAGTCCTGTTCAGATCTGTCAATGCACACAAACTACAGTTGTTAGTGCCAATGTTTGCTTCTGTTAATTAAAGTTTTGGTTGCAATTTCATTGATCTAGTGATGTTAAAATTGTCTGTTAGCTTTTCAGTTTCTTCCCATCTGTTTTGACTCTTATATATTATTGAATTCCTTTAACTGCATAGATTTGCACAGAATGTTACATAAATTGTTTGCATCTGTTTTCTAGAGAAGAGGAAGAGCTGGTCGTGTTCAGCCTGGAGAATGCTATCATCTGTATCCCAGGTGTGTGTATGATGCATTTGCTGATTATCAGTCACCAGAACTCTTGAGGACCCCATTGCAGTCTTTATGTTTGCAAATAAAAAGTCTGCAACTTGGAAGCATTTCGGAGTTCCTTTCCAGGGCCTTACAGCCACCTGAACCTCTCTCAGTAATCTTTGTTCAACTTTGCTTCTATTGTATCTGCAGCTTTATCTGTATGTATTGCTACATACTAGTTGTTTGGATCTTGTTTCATGTCATAGGTTCAAAATGCTGTTGAATATCTGAAGATCATTGGTGCTTTAGATGAGAATGAGAACTTGACCGTGCTAGGTGCAGAATTGTTTCCTTCCTAAAGAACTCTTTTGTTTTCATATTTGATTTCTAGAGTTTCTTGATGCTGCTTGGTTATCCTAATCAGAGGAACCTTAAATCATGGCTGCTTGCTCTGCAGGACACAACTTATCGATGCTTCCGGTTGAGCCTAAACTCGGGAAAATGCTCATATTAGGTGCTATTTTCAACTGTCTGGATCCGATACTGACTGTTGTTGCTGGTCTTAGTGTCAGAGATCCATTTCTGATGCCATTTGACAAGAAGGATGTAAGTTTATGGCCTGTTGTTCATTTCTTGTTTTTTAGCATCTTACATTCTTGAATGTCAGTGCGATGTGTTTCCCATCTTTGAATTTTTTTTTTTTCTTATTTTTCTTCTTTAGCCCATGTTCATTATCAGGTATTGTTGACTTTCATCCTTCTGTTTGATCCAAAAATATTTCTGACTTTGAACGAGCCAAATGCAACTAACTGTGTTGGTTACTTTTAAGTAGTTTCTTTTATTAATTTCAGTTATGCTGCTATTACTAAAGCCCATTGTTTGGAAAGAGATTTATTTCCTAGCTAAATCCTTCATTATCAAAGTTTTTTTTTTTTTTTTTTTGAGTAGAAACAAAATAGAATATATTAATCACAGCACCAAGGTGGTGCAACCCATTTCCTCCATTATCAAAGATGTAGTTGCACATTTGGAGATATGTACTCTGGATAATTGGACATTGGAACTTCCTTGCTAAAAAAATTTAATATGGATCAAGTATTCATCTGAGAAATTTTCACTTTAGGGTAATGTTTTTATTTGTTTGTCTTATTGATGTAGGACAGTAGGGAGACAGATATGAAGGAGAAGAAAGGGAGAGAATAAGGGAATTAAAGGGGGGAGAGATGGAAGAAATAGAAGGGAATATAGGAGAATTGCAAAAGAAGAGAAGAGGCAGGGGATGAGAAGCAGAAAGAGGGGTAGAGAATGAAATTCTGCAATGTATTAATCTAATCAACTCTAATTCAAAATCTGAATGTAGATGCTTTTGATAGGCACCCAACTCATTTATGAATAAGGAAACTAAATTCAAATTATAGTAACCCTAATTAAACTCAAAGAAACCTAAGAGTCTGAATATTCTATACCTTAAAAGAATCACCATGATAATAGGAAATTCTTTAGAAAATTACCCTTGATCCCAAAATATCCTTTGGACAAGAACTCCATGTACTCTTCTGTCTCTGCCTCATCACTGCTGTGCTGTCTGCCACTCTGCAGGTTGGAACATTGAACTAACTTCCCAGTTTTTATCATTTAGTTTTATTGGCACATTTCCTTTTTCTGTAGTTAGGAGTGAACTTAGTATAATTCTGGAGTTTTCATATTGTGTATTGGTGAATTCAGGTTTAGCTGATGAAATTAGAATGGAGATTCATTGCCCAGTTCAACTCTGACAGCATTTCTTCTGAATCTAACAAGTTGGTCCATGACCTTCGTTGCGAAATGCACCCTTGTTAAATTATTCTAGAAATGAGGAAACAGATTCTTTATCATAAGAATTTTTTTTTTTTTTTTGCAATATTCTTTTCCTTTGTGTAACTGCAAGAATGACTTCTGCTGCTAAAATTGAACAAACAATTTGTGCATGAAGTCGAAGAAGCCAAGATGCCTTTCATTACCTGTTGTTCAAATTTGCAGCTTGCAGAATCAGCAAAAGCCCAGTTTGCTGCCCATGATTACAGTGACCATCTTGCGCTTGTGCGAGCATTCGAGGGATGGAAAGATGCTGAAAGAGAGCAATCTGGTTATGAATATTGCTGGAAAAATTTTCTTTCTGCACAAACACTAAAAGCAATGGACTCTCTCAAAAAGCAGTTCTTCTTTTTGCTGAAGGATGCTGGTCTGGTAGATCCAAATGCAGAAAACTGCAATAAGTGGAGCCATGATGGGTATCTCACCCGATCAATTATTTGTGCCGGATTGTTTCCTGGAATATGTTCTGTTATTGTAAGTCATGTGGCATAAAGTTCTTTCTTTTTTATAGGCTTATAAGAAAAGAAAGTTCTTGAGGTTTTCCTTGTTCTGTTTTTCCGTCTGCATGTCATTTTTTATGCTAGACCCCTTCCTTGTAAGGCAATCCAGAAAATGAAATTAACATAACACTGGGAATGCACCTATCATAGATCAAATCATATGTTAAAATGAGCACAAAAGGGTGAGGAGACAAACTTTCTAAGACTTAAGATTAACATAGATGAAGAGATTGATTTGACTAGCTGGTCTCCGCCTATCTGTCTGTAAACTTAGGGTTACTGTGTCTTCTCATATTATAAAAGGCCACGCTGAGTCAATTTTGTTCTACAGAACAGAGAAAGGTCAATAGCACTGAAGACAATGGAGGACGGCCAGGTGCTGCTATACTCGGTAATTCTCGCATCTTAGCTTCTCTGGTGTTCCCTCGGGGCTTTGTTTCATCTAGTCCCATCTTGAAAGAAATGCTAAACCAAATTCTGATCTTCCTTCTCCGTTTTTACACTCTCTGCTCAAACAGAATTCTGTGAATGCTACGGTGCCTAAAATTCCATACCCATGGCTAGTCTTCAATGAAAAAGTGAAAGTGAACTCAGTTTTTCTTCGGGATTCAACTGGTGTATCTGATTCAGTGCTTCTCTTATTTGGAGGAAATGTTTCTCAGGGTGGACTGGTTAGTTCCTTAATTCTGTGCTCATTTCTCTTATGGCCATCTTTTTAATGATAACCATGCATTTCTCAATTCAGTCTTATTGTAATATTCAATTTATTTTAAAGTTACTACTGGCTTTTGATAGGATGGACACTTGAAAATGTTGGGAGGATACTTGGAGTTCTTTATGAAACCTTCACTGGCAGATATGTATTTGAGCTTGAAGAGAGAGGTTGATGAATTAATTCAGAAGAAAGTAAGCATTAATTCTTCATCACAAATGGGTTTGTATGTACAGAGGCTACTTTGTCGGCTTTGAATGTGATGTTGCAGTAAAATTCCTTGTTCTGCTGGAACTCTTTCTTTTTCACCCTGAAAAAGGCTACAAATGCTAGCACATTGCTTGTTTTTTTAATTTCTTTGTGATGTAACTAACTTTCTTTTTCTTCTTCTTCTTCTTCCTTTTTTTTTAAAAAAAAATTTTGCAGCTTCTGAATCCCAAGCTTGATATGCACTCATACAATGAACTCATATCAGCCGTAAGATTGCTGGTGTCAGAAGACCAATGTGAGGGCAAATTTGTCTTTGGTCACCAGCTACCAGCACCTACAAAAAAGACAGCAAAAGAGGTGGCCTTGGTCTCGCGAAGTGGTGCAACTGGGGGTGATAACTCCAAGAATCAGCTGCAAACATTGCTTGCAAGGGCAAGACATGGGGCACCCACCTATAAGACAAAACAACTAAAGAACAACCAGTTCCGCTCCACTGTTATCTTTAACGGGTTAAACTTTGTGGGGCAACCTTGCAGCAGTAAGAAACTTGCAGAGAAGGAAGCAGCTGCTGAAGCTCTGCTTTGGTTGAAAGGTGAGACCCATGCATCTTCAAGAGATATTGACCATGTCTCAATGCTTTTAAAGAAGAGCAAGAGTAAAAACCAAAGAACCTCAGTTAATGGTTCTAAATGGGCCTAAGTTTACAAGACTAACTAAAAGTCATACTTTATACATCATCATTGTTTCTCAACAAGGAAGGACAGACCTCCTGGTGAACAGTGAAAAGTGCAGTGAAAATTATCAGATAGTATCCCGATTCCACCTTTGCAAATGGAATCACGTGGAAAGGGAAGTTTCAATAGTCCATGATGGTTGCTGACCATCTTCTTCATCTCACCTTTTCGGGAGGGTAACAAAATCTTTGGAGAGCGGATATTGTACCTAATGCACTTGGAACTTCAAGACATAGACAATGATTCTTTCTCGTGGAAGGATACTGTCCTGCTATGCAGTTGGGCACACAGTGAGGAGTGTAATAGCCATTATTGCCAGAAAGTAGGAATTACCTGGATATATTAAGGCCTATATTAGGTTATCTGTGCTAGAGTCTCCATCATTTTTGAGACTTGGTGAAAAGAAGCCTCTCCTTGCATTTGGAATGTCTAGCACCCTATTGCTTGATGGATCCAAACATCTCATTGATGCAAGCTGACAATCCCTGACTAATTCTTCGAAGTTGTTGTAAATGTCTTTACTGGTGGTTCATTACTGTACTATTTATGCTACTACATTAGATCAAAATAGAGATTTTTTAGGCATGGATGTCATGCGAAATTCGTTTGTTTTTCTTTTCTAGTTTCTGTACTGCATTGTGATATCAGTGAGCAATTAATGGGCATAAGGATGTGTAAATCACCTTATTACAATTGCGATGAGCAAGGGATTATGTGAAGTTAGAACATATGAACACAAATACAGCAATTGGTTCGCATCATCTGCTCTGTGTAAATTGTTTACTGCAGTATGGGGACTTTCTCATATAATTCTTGTTCAGGGGCTGAGAAATTTGGTAATTGTGATGCTATGTTAGGTTGTGACAGAGGACTAATGTTACATCAAATTATCAGGCTATGAAGTAAACTTGAGTTGGCTTTTGCTTCTATTTGTGCTAAAATGGCAGAGATACTGTATTGATACATGCAGAACAGTTGGTGCCTCTCCAGGAATGCGCCTGTGCACGTCTGTGGCAGATTCAAATTGCTCCTCTAGGCCTACAAAAATAGGAAGCATGCTTGTCACTAATTCATGCTCCATAAGGTGAAATTTCAAAGTGGTATCACAGAAGGCACATTGTAGGAAGACATGGATTTGTAGCGACATCTGTATTGTCCTTTACTTCCTTTTCTTTGACCAAGTTATTGTTCTTGATATCAAGAAATTGTATGATAAAAGCTTCTCTGAGCTGGAGATTTATACTTCAGCTGTTTTAGGGCCACACAATGACATGTTGGCTCTGTGATGCGTAGTGTTTGGGACAAGGGAATATGCTTGAATCTTGTTTACAGCATTGGTTATCCCAACAGAGATAGTTGAAATACAATGCCTGATAGTTAGAACGAAACATTTGTTAAGGAATGATAAATCAGACAGAGAAGTTAGGTTGTCAAATCTTATGCTATGAAGGTCTAAATAAATGCTCTATCAAGTTACCTTCAGAATACTGTTTATGTAATTTGCCTTGTTGTCTAGCTTGTTGATCTCTTCAGGAATCACTTTTTTTATTACATCATTTTCACTAACCGAGGCGAGATTTCAGTTCTAAGGTCAGTGTTATGGATAGGAGTCTTGATTGTCACTTCGTCATCAACCAAGTTATATTAATACATGCTAGGTTTCTTCAAAGTGAGAACAATAAACAAGAGGGTGAAAAAAATTTGGGGTTAAGAGTTGCATGCTCATTTCATTAATAGAGGTCTAATTGATAGAGAAAAAAGAAATAAACAAAGCTAATATTGTGCCTATATATCTACTACAAAAAATCTAAATTTAAAATCCAAATTAAAATATTATTTCCATAATCTTGCTAATATACTTGGAATAACAAAAGAATAGGTTTTATTGGTTTTATCCTATTGATATTTTTGTTGTAAATACGTACCCTCAACAATTCAGACTTTGATCTTAATAATCTTTTTGTTAAAAATATCAGCAAGTAATTTTTACCTTGCAATATCTTTAATTTATCCCATCATTTTTATGGAGTATTTCTCTCACAAAATAATACTTGATTTTAAAACGTTTTCTTGCCATGGGACGCTAGACTATTAGAAGTTGATTATCAACAAAAATATTAAATGCATCATCTTGAACCATTTTAAATCTATCATAACTTTTCTCAGCCATAAAGCTCGATTCAATATAATGGCAAGTGTAACATGCTCAACCTCAATAATAAATTATGCTACAATATTTTTTATTTCTTTAAACTCTAATTAAAACAACCTAATTCCAGACTAATCAAACAGCATGATGCGCTTGTTAGATCTTCACATGATTCTGCCTAATCATTATCAATAAAACCATACAAAAACAACTTATCTTTCTTCTCATAATTTATTCCAAGATATATCCAAAGTCCATTTAATATACTTGAGGTATCCTCTTAGTACTATTATAATGTAACTCAATTGTACAATGCATAAACCTAGAAAATAGACTTACAAAAAATATTACATCAGGTTTTATTATTATCAAATACATTAAACAAACTATGATACTCTTATATAATCTCTTATCAATCTTTTCAACGCTACCATCTATACTAAATTTTTTATTTTTGAGTGAAAGGAGTACACACTGACTTGCAATCCTGTATGTTGAATTTTTTTTCAACTAGCACTGCTTTGGCATATTTCTATTATCCAATGAAGATTCCTTATTGTTATTGAATCTCTCTTCTTAGAAAGAACATCATCTTTCCCAAATCAATCATTTCAAATGCTTGTATCATTTGAAGTTTAAATTACTTCACCAATTTTGCAATGTTTCTTATGAGAGTAACTCATCAACATGTAATGAAATAATTGTCAACTCATCATTACTAACTTTGATATACAAAGTTACTTCACTCGTGCTTTTATTGAAGCATATCTTTTACAAATGCTCATCAATTCTATGGTATCTAGCTCTTGAAGTGTGCTTCGATCCATATAATGCATTTTTTTAATGAGTATACCTTCTTTGGATCTACAACAAAGCTTTTAGATTATTCAATAAAAAATTTCTCTCTCTAAATAGCCATATGATTGAAAATATTGACTTTACATCAAGTTAGTAGATCTTCTATTACATTGTAGTTGTAAGTGTTAGAAATAATCTAATAGTACCCAACCTTGCTATAGGTACAAAAGTATCATAAACATCTGTATTAAGTAATTAAACATACTGTTTCATAACTAACCTTGCCTTGTGTTTCTTTATAGAACTATTACCATTGAGTTTGGTTTCATAAACCCATTTTAGATCGAATAGCTTTCTTGAGTGATAGTCTATCCACTAGCTCTCAGGTCTGATTCTTATGAATGATCTTGATTTCCTCCTCCATTGTTGCAATCCACTTTAGATCCTGAATAGCTTCATCATACATTATAGGTTGAAGCACAACCACGTTATACCTTTTATAACTTCTATAAGTGATATGGTACCTTTTATGAGCTTATCATTACTCACATCTTCATCTTACAATTATAGTTCTTTTTCATCAACATAAACCCGTTCTAGTTCAACTTTATTATAGTTCCATCTTGCAACTACATCAAATTCGACATTCTTACTTATTATGATCTTTCACGTCAAAGCTGATAAATTATATAACCTTTGGTGAGATTGTTGAATAAAGATTTTATATGCTGCCTTTCATCTAGCTTCTCCTTCTTTGCATCTAGAACAAAAATAAAATACAAACAACAAAATGTTAAAAGTTGTGAATAGAAAGATTTTAAACCATCTCATGCTTCAAAAGTGTCTTTTCCTTTAAAGCCTTGATTGATAGCCTATAGGTTCCCTCACCTGAGCAAGTCTCCGACATCCTCACTTGAGCAAGTCGCTGAGATCCTTACTGAGCCACGTTTGATCATTCAATTTCATCATCTAAGGGACAAATTCGGAGTCAAACTTTACTCCCTCTAGTTTGAAAAGGGATGTTAAATAAGAAAGTCAATTCAACACCATTGTAGCAACCCAATAAGTCAAGGCCCAAAAGTACAAATCAACAAGCACAAAAGAAATGCAACAACATGAAGATGACTTAAGTGAACATAAAGATCTAGCCCATTGTTACTTCTATAAATAAGACATTAAGTTTATTTAAATCATCTGTGTAGTATATATAAATAAAGAATAGGACAATTTAACTTAAAATATAAATACAATGCACAGGATCATAATCATTATCTCAATGGCTACAGAAAACCTAAAAGCCTTTTATTGAAACCTAAATTTTTTTCTATTAAGATATAATTTTTGGACAATTTTCATTCAAGACCAATATCCTTTTAGCAGCTTGTATTACGCTTTAAGCTCGACTGAGATCTATCTACAAAAAATAAAAATAAAAATTAATGGTTGCAATGTTTTCAATTTAAAAATTAAGGCATTATCTGTTAGGTATGAAATTAATCATAAGAATTGATAAGAAAAATTTTAAATTTCTATCAAACTAGCATTTGGTAGAAAGCAACTATTAGAAATGGGTCAGTAAGGTTATGGGGTTCAATTTCAAGATTAGTAGAAAGTATTGGACATGATGCAACAAGGTCTGTCCTGATCATTTGGAGGCCCAGAATGAAAATAAAAAGTGAGGTCCCTTTACGTAAAATTGTAGTAAGATACAAATTATGTATTAGTATCAAGTAATTATTTAAAATAATTTTTTTAATAATTTGATAAGTAAATTTATCAATGATATTTTTATAATCAATTTGTTTCAACATATATCTTTTTTTTTAATACATAAAGTTGCTAATCCATTCGACATTTCTTGTGATATAATTATACTATAATAATTTTAATTTAGAAAAAGTTCTTCAGGTATAGTGAATAATATTCTATAAGCAATTGAGACATTAGAATAGCAACTTAAACTTTTATGAACTCTATAAGTTCAAGTGTTGTCTTTTATATATATATAGATAAAGTCACTAGTAACACTTTCAGTGTAGATGATAAATTATTTAAATCAATATTTAAAGAGCTGTTATATTTTATTATCATTAGAGAAATTTAACATATTTGAATTAAACAAAAATAAAAAATAATATCATATGCTTACAATCATTTAAATTCATATTTTTGTATGACAATTACAGCAACATCCTTTATAATAATAAAATAATTTTTTCTCAAAGATTCTTCAATAGCACTCATTTATACTTATCTATGACACTTCAATTAGTCAATAACACTATCAACGACAAGTAAAAAATTAAAAAAATAAATATTTATTGAATTTAGAAAAAAATAAAAAAACCCTAAAAAAGAAAAATATTAATCAATCCTAAAAATTTTTATTTTTTCTTCTTAATCTAAAATTTAATTATTTTAATCATATTTTATTTAAATTTAATTTATTTTAAATATTTAAATTAATTTAAAATTTTATATATATATATATATATATCTATGGGATCCCAAATTAAGAGGCCCAAACTTTGGGGACTGGGCGATGGCCCTTGGAGCACAGGCTCAAGGCCGGCCCTGAGACGTAACGATGATAGACCTCAGGTTATATTTTTCTTGTTGTAAACATTAAAAAAAGAAAAAAAAAAAGTTAGGTATGCAAAATTAACACACACATATATACATATATATATATATATATATAGTGCAACTTAGTTAGCAGTCATTTAAAAGAGTAAATTAGAATTTGTTAGGCATACAGAGTTCAGTAGTATGTTACATGGAAATTTCACGAGTTAAACAAAGTTGTATATTTGTGAAATTAAACCCAAAGAAAGTTATTAGGTGTCTCGCAGCACTTGGAATTACAGAAATTTTTAATAAAGTTTTAAGAAGGAATTTTCAAATCTCGGTCTTTCTAATTTCGGGTCCTACCCGACATTGAACATTAAAAATCTCTGTATTATACCGCCAATAGTGTATTCTATGTGAAATGATCATCCAACTTTGAAATTGAATCTACATAAAAACACAAAGGTACCCACCATCTCATGCATATACAGCACCCAATTCAAACTAATTAAAAAGTATATTTATTGAGAAAAAATATTATCAGATCAATTTCCAATATTTTATGCAAAATTTGCATGGAAATTTGTAGAAGAGAAAAAGTCCTCTTAATTTCAGCCTATTAACTTTTTAATTCCTCACTAATTTGACCCAAACCCTAGAAAGAAGGGGGAAATAGCTCAACAGTAATGAATGTGAAGTACTTGATTCCCTATATTTACATGATGACTAATGGGGAAATACTCCATATGAAATTAAGAAAGAATGAGAACATGGGCAAAGCTACAATTTTGGACGCTTTATATGTGATGCTGAGATGAAAATAAAGATGACAGTGTGGGAACTAAACAAAAAATGTTGAAGCACCACAATCAACATGAAAATGATTACGAGTTTGTATTATTTGCATAAATAGAAGATAACATTTTTACTTTAATTTTTCTGGGGGCTATGGCCCCGTGGCTATATCTGGCTTCTCTGTCACAGAATGAGAAGACTCTCCTTCTTTCCTTTCCTATGTAAACAGTACTATTTACTGATGCAAAAGCTCAAGGGCTTTCAGCAACGTGGGTTTAAGCCTATTGACATCAAGATTTACATTTTGTTTCACTAAATAAATTGACTTGAATGCTTCCCATCCCTGCTTTGAAATTGCGGAAGGATTGGTTATGACTTCATGATCATGCGGGTACTGTTGTATCAGGGTGCTCTCTTCTGCTTTGATCTTGTACTCCAAGTACCTTATGTTCATTAACTTTGCAGGCTCTTCAAAATCAGTTCTTGCGAGCCATTCGAATCCTCCTATGGGAAGTACCTGAATCAAGATTGCATTTTCAGGAAGGAAAACCATGTTAGTCAGGCCAGCTCCATGAACTCCCAACATAACATCACAAGTGTTCACTAGCTCAGCAAATCTAGACACCCGATCTGCCTCTGTAACTACTACTTCGAAACCCAACTGTCTTGCCATTTTAGCAATCTGTGCTGCATTGGTAAAAGCTCGAGTTCTTTTTCTTGTGATGATAAGCAGTCGAGGCCTTCTCTTTTCACCATCCCTCAGTTTAATAGCTATTGATTTCTTTAACGAGTAGGTGTTTTTCAAAAACTGTCTGAAATCTTTCATGGAAGGCGGAGATCTGGAAGGATCAATAGTCAGCTCCTTGAAACCTTGTGGACGCTTAAGGCCAACTATCACTCTCGTGAAGCAATGGATGTCTTCTTCATTGTCAATGTCTATAACTTCATATGTAGACAGCTTTCCTATCAACTCCTGGAACTTGCTGATCCACCAGGGGTTTCTGTCCGTAACAAGAAATTTCACCTCTCCCTTGAATCCATGAGATGTCAAGTAGAGTGGAATAACAATGTCGGTGAAATCATGGAAATTATTTCCTGAATATCCTCCAAGAGAAAATAGGATAGCTGGAACACTATGATTTTTTGTGCATCCAGGCATAGCCGTCTTGTTCTCTAATTTCACGAACCATTTCTTAACGCGATTCAGTGCAGCTACATCGCCTTTTCGTGCATATGGTCTGATAATCCATGAACTATTTTCTGATTCAGAAGACCGAATAAAAACAGCTGAGTCCTTGCCTTTAATCCTTGCATCACCTTCAACCTCGCAAAAGTCCGATCTGGCTTCCGTAACACACACTGGATCCCTCTTCTTTGGTATAATACTACCTGGAACTTCATTAAGATGATCACTTGAAGTCAGTAAACACTACATATTCAGAGACAGGTGATATAAGTTAGCTTCTTCAAGCTGTACGTGATGCATGCTTACCGTGGACTAATTCTTGAAAGCCGCTTGTATTGTTATGCAGAACATTCTCATGGCTGCTCAGTTTCTGAGAGCTACTTGTATCCTTGACCACCGGCATCTGAAAGTTAGTGGTATTATACACAGTTGGCCTCTGGGAGCTGCTTGTATGGTTGGCTTCTGGCATATCCGCATTGCTTGTTTGGGTGATTCTTAACATCTTAGGTCCGGTTGATTCCGTGACTCTAAGCATTTTCAGACCAGCGCCTCTTGATAGCTGCAAAGTCACTGCAACCATGAGAGATATCTAGTTAGTGAAAAATGAAACATTTTGGTCCCACTTTATCAGGAAGAATTCATAAGATTTTCCTGCCAAATACGGAGAACCAAACAAAGACAAAGAAAAAGAAGGAGGTGGCAGAACGGACTTACGAGCTGGTAGAGGACCCAGAAAAGACTTAAACATAGTGCAGAAGCTCAATCCAAGCATCACAAGACAAATAAACGCTCCGTATCTGAACTTTTTCTGCTCGTATCGACTGAAGCTTCTCGCAAGTATCGTATCGTACATCAACTTTTCACTCATTTTCTTTCGCTCAAACTAAGTGCACAAGCTCAATACGCAAAGCACTAACGTTCCATTTCCCGCATAAAACCTGCATAGGAGGATGAGAGGAATATATGCACTGATAATGCATTTAAAGAAAGAAGCCATATTGCAGTTGATTAGTAGCTCTCATGAACTAGTCTGCCATGTTTCATTGGACGGCAAATCAGGATTTATGGGCACGATTTTTTTAAAAGTATTGGAGAAGGTTGGCCTGCATTTTTCCCTTTAATGGTGCCCACGATTTAGCAAGCTGCTCTTTGTGGGTTTACCAAATGCTATGAAATGGTTTTGAAAGGGATTTTTTGGTTGACCTGTTGCCACAAATTAAACACCTCTTTCATGGTCATTTTCATTTTCTTGCATATAAAATCAGAGTGAATATAGCAGTATCTAACTGTGGATTCCAGCTTTGAAAGCTACAAGCCTAACTAAAAGTTATATCATCATACTTTCTAGGGATCCATATGAAAACTTGATTAATTCACTGTGATTTTTCTTGCTTAAGTCAGTGTAAACCTTACAAGCAAAAACCGAATATCTCTATTAATTCGCATAAAAACAAAACAAAGTTGATTAAGACTCAAATTGCCATAGTAACGGCCGAGTGAATTGAGTAGGAGAGAAGAGCGTGCTGGTTCCTGTAACAGGTTGTTTGGTAGAATGAGACACATTAATAAACAAAGCTTGCCTCCTTAGTGTTTGGTGGAAATGGGATGCATGATGAGGCAAGGAATAGCTATATATATATATATATATAATATACGTGTGTGCTTTGTTAACATCTCTTTGAATCTATTGATAGCACTAGGAAAGTCAGAGTTGTTAAGGAATTGTTATCACAAATCGCAATTGTCTTTGAATCTATTGACAGCACTAGAAAAGTAAGAGTTGTTAAGGAATTGTTATCACAGATCGCAATTCTACAAACCACCCTCCCTAGTTGAGAAATAGTAACATATTTTTCTACTTTTTCTCATGAAAATCAACATGAACCCAAAATAAAATTTTAAAAAAATATTCGGTTTGTAGTTTTATATCCTTGAAAGAATTGAAGAAAAATAAAATTTAAATCTAAAATTAAATCAATAATTTACCCTTATCCAATTGCTCAAAATCATTTATAAATATCTATTCAAAAAAAAAGTTATGTATATATTATATATTTCAATTAATAGTTTAACATAATAAATTGATAAAATTACCTTTATTTTATTTGAAATTTGATACAAGTTAACGTTTACTTCAAAGTCTTTACAAAATGAAGGTTCCAAGATTTAATATAAAATTATAGGTGCATAAAATGATAATTAATACAAAGCTTCGAGCATCTAACAAAACCTTATGACCTCACATAAGAATCTTATGAACCTTTTGAAGATCGTAGTCATGCTATCCTACTGATTTTAATTAAGTCAATGTTAGGTAGCAAATTCAGGTGCCAATTTCATTAATTTAAATAGTGCATTTTAGAAATATTTGCCTACCATATATTGCCATTTCATTCATCCCATTGGATTTTCATGTAAATTCCAATTCCTTTTCTTTTTGATACAAAATTCGTTTCCAAATTCATGCTCCATTTAAAAGATAGCTACAAATTTACCTTGTAACAAAAATATACAAAGAATTGATTCATCAATATGGTAAAAATCTCAAAAAATCTTGATATTTATTTCGGATGACAAGTTAAATCATAATATTCAGTATTGATTGAGATAAACCCTAATGTTTGTGTATCGAGCGAAATTAACCTTAATTTAACGTTTTAGTAACGTCGTTACGACTTGATGAAAAGTAACAACGAGTTTTCAAAAGTTATACTTAACTTAAAAAACGATGTCTCAAGGTCCTGTTTTGAGTGTTCAAAAAACACTCTCACTCACACTCACTTGACAGTATCAAATGAGGCATTTGACTTAAATCTTCTTATTTCTGACAAATTAAACATTAATCCCTTATGCACACTATCATATTTGAAGGTTTAAACTTTTCAAGTATGCTTTTTGCGTGGGAGGAAAAAGGGGAGAAAGTAACTTGTTTATGCTTAACGATGCACTTATTAAGGTTTTTGTTTTAAAAATCTTTATGATCCCCAAAATTTAATGTCTATGTTGGGTTGATGTTGCATTTTTATTTGTTTCAAAACTTTTACAGCAAACTGTTAAGGTTAGGCTTAATATGTTCGATATGATTCTTTAACTAATTTGGGTTTCGAGATGTTAGAGATTTTACTAATTTGTAGTAACATCGTATACGTATACAAAAACCTAAACTCTATTAGAAATTTAACCAATTTATGTCTATATTACATTTTTTATGTTGATTTTAGTTGTAATTTAGTAGTTTCAATTATATTTATGTTTGTTATGCTAGGGTTTGTGAATGTGTCATTATCTTAGGTAATAAAGAACAGTTGTCTCTTATATTCAATTATGATGAATTATTTAATGTGATATGTTTAAATATCAATGGAATTTCTTTATCTTTTATCTAGGAGTTCACATGGCATCATATCACTTTACATGCTATTTACACCATAATGGTCACTTCACTGACTTATCTGTTAAGAAATACAGCTCATAAAAAGTTACATTTGACAAATTGTTTAATGTGATATGTTTAAATATCAATGGAATTTTTTTATCTTTTATCTAGGAGTTCACATGGCTTCATATCACTTTACATGCCATTTGCACCATAATACCCACTTCACCGACTTATCTGTTAAGAAATATAGCTCATAAGAAGTTACATTTGATGATGTTGATAATAATCATTTTTTCCTAATAAAAATTCTGGTATGTTAAGGAAGATTGAATTTTAATTGGCATGGTTACGGTAAATTTTTTTATGTATATCCTAGAAAGATTGTGAAAGACGGTTTGATTGAATTAGATACTAATAGGGACTTAATTGGCATGTTGAAAGCAATATCTAATTGAAGGAAAGAGATATGCACTTATGTGAAGGAACCATTGGGTACTCAAAGTAATACTAATGATGCTAATGTTTTGGATCAGCAAGATAATATTATTAATGATATTGATAGTAGATAGAAAGGTTATTCATATTGATAGTAATGTTAATGTTGATGTAAATAAGGAGGATGTTAGCGTTAATATCAATTTAAGTAGTGATGAAGAAGACCTTAATCAAGTTAAGGGAATTGGTGATTCATAAAACAATGACTTATCGATTTAGCTATCTTGATGTGCCTATGCATGACATAGGTTATGGTGTTGGTACAGCTAGTAGGCTAAGGTTTGATGAATATGAAATATACTACTTAATTAAACTTCGCACTTCATAAGCAATGATGAAAAGTATGAGACCTATAGTATAATGAAATTTAATTCTGTTGAAATGAATAATGCTATTTTCAAAGTTGGGTTGGTGTTTCTCATAATAAATGATGTTATACATGGAATGACGAGGTATCTTGTTAATAGTGACTACATTGTAAAATTTACAAAAAGTGAGGCTAAAAGACTCAAGGTTATGTATAGGAAAGAGTGCAAGTGGACTATTTTTATCTCACAAATTGGGAAAACTCAATCTTTTATAGTTAAGATATATGTTCCTACTCGTACATGTAATAAATCATTCAAAAATAAACATGTGACTTCAAGATTCTTAGCTAAAAACTATATAGCCTTGGTTAAAAGAGATCTTAAACTAACATTTTTACATTGATGGAGATTATGAGGGCAAATTTGATATGTAAGGTATCTAAAAGGGTTTGTGATGTGGAAGATTGAAGAATTATTATAAAAGGTCAGATAGTAGAATCTTACTAGTTCTCTCACATTGGACTTGAGTAGAGTCACGCGAAATAAAGATCTTGTGTTTTCAAGAATTCGTGTGTGCTTGGATGCTTGTAAGAAAGGTTGTTTAGAAGGTTGTAGGCTAATAATCAATATATATATATATATATATATATATATATATCACTCAAAAGATAAGGCACAAAGGCAACTAATGGCAGTCATTGGTATTGATCCTAATAATAACATACCTATATGTTGTTGTAGATTTTAAGACAAAAGAGAGCTGAACTTGGTTTTTGTAACTGCTTTTAGCTGATATTGGTTCTATGAGGGACCATAATTAGGCATTCATATCTTACCAATAAAAGGTACAATTCTATCTTATTTAAACTTTATGTTTTTTCAAGTTTATTTTCTTATATATCGTTAGTTAATATTGTGATTTTTCGTTCATTTAGCAATTAGTACCAACTTTCAAGGAGCTAGTTTTAGATGCCCACATAATTAGATTCTATCTAGGCACTTATATGGTAATTTTCAAAAACAATTTCGAAGAAAGTTGTTGAAATATTTGTTGTATAGTGTCATTACGACTGTTAGTACAAAATTTAAGATTTGTATGGATAGTTTGGAGGCTATAGATATTAGGGCTCATGACTAGTTGCTTAGATTACCTTTAAAGCATTGGTTGATGCATACATTATCTAGATGTGGTGTGCTTCTAAATAATCTATCTGAAACCTTTAATACTTTAGTACTTAGAGTTAGAGATAAACCTATTTCGTACCTTTTGGAGAAAACCAAAAACTACTTAACAAAGAGAATACATGTAAATAGGGATATGATGTTAAAGTATGAGTGACTTTCCTGTTTTAAGATTTAACACTGTTTAGAGAAAACAAAATTGAAATGTAATATGTAAGTACCAATCTAGTCTAGGGGTATTAAGTATCAAGCCAGGTTAAGGGAGGAGTAATATGCAGTTGATCTAATAGGCTGTAATTATAGTTGCAACAAGTGAGAACTCATTAGAATCCTTTATGTTCGGCTATATAATACCAAAAGGAAAACCTAAAAGATTATGTCAGCTTTTTTTATCATGAGAAAAGATACATTCAATGTTATTCCAATTTGATAAATCTATACAATGATCTAAACTTATGGCCTCAAACTAGATCAAATCATATTTAAATAATTATGCTTAAAAGACCCTTGGAAAGACCAAGAAAGCAACAGAGGAAAGGATATGAATGAGTTAAATACAAATGGAATAAAAATATTTAGGAAAGACTTGGTGAACACATGTAGTCAATGCAAACAAGATGGGCACAATGTGAGATCTTACAAAGTTTCGATTAGAAAAATATGAAAAAAATGGTTAAATTTTTAATGTTGATTTTGATTTGGTTTGGTTTGTATGCATTTAACAATTTTTGTACAAATCCAAAATTAATCTCTCCGTTTGGTCTAAATTGAACCTTGTCGAAAAATTGATCTCTCAATTCGATCTAAATTGAACATTGTCAACACATTTAAAAAATACGGATATTCAAATTGAAGATCTTATGTAATGAATTTTAACTTGAATTTTTCATAGATGTAAACAAATATTCAAGTTAATGCCACAAAAAGTTTGATAAATTTTTAGTATTAAAAATACATATTTTTTTAACATTTATAATATCAAAAAATTTAAAAAAATAGTATAATTACTCAAAAAATTATGAAATTTTTTGTAACGGTAGCTTAAATATTTCTTTACATCTGAAAAAATTTTAAGTCAAAATTCATTATATAAATTTTTTCAACTTTATACTAACATTCAGAATATGAACCCAACCATCTAGATAACAGCCTAAATGCTTTCTAAGCAGATATCTAGTACCACTAATGATAAAAAGAGCATTTATACTAAATAGGTCATCTTTAAAGTAAAGCAATGCAGGTCCAATATCTAGCATAACCTTGACAATAAACACTAGAATCCTTTTTGTCAGACCTCAAAGTTTTAAGATCAAAACTATAGCAACTAAAAAGGTTAAACCTAGTAAATGAAAGCCACCAAGACTTTTAAAAATAATGAACTTTAGTTATGGTCTATTATTTGAGAGATTGTGATGCAATGAACTTGTATTATGTGTTATCAAATAATTTAGTAACTTAGTAAGTTATCTAATTTGGCAATTTGTAATGAATTGAAATGGATGAAATGAGCATTGAAGTTATTTTTGGCAATCTGTGCCATAAAAACATGTGTTATGGAACAACCTTTTTGATGTTAATGAATGAAATCCTTCTAGATTTTAATTGTCAATTTAGATATGAAGTGGATAGACGAAGGATTTCATTTAAGATGTAATATTTACTATTTATGTCAATGTATTGGCCACAACCATTTGGGATGTAACTTTTTGTACTTGTATTGAATTATTAGTCATGAACATTCAAGCTTCGTCATAAAATCATTACATTGCATAAACTTAGTATACATTATACAAAGTCAACACGAAGCAATACATATCCCAAAATAATTGTTTTTCTACTTCATAAAAGTAAAATGCTATATAAGTTGATGATGAGAAAAAATAGTACAGCTCACGTTTTACACTAATTATCTCCTTTGCTCCTCCTGATGAAATACATAATCAATAAAATACAAGTAATAATCATTTTATAAGATGTAACTTTGTCCTATAGTTTCTGCACCTAACCTAGCAATCTTGACAATATCTACCTTTTATGACTATAAATCATAGCATCATGTCATTGAAAGTATCCACAAAAATCACTCTTCTACAACACTAAAAGTATTAACAAGTTATGAAATTTAAATTTGCAACAATCTTAATATGCAACAAGTATCTAGCAAAAATTATTACAAGCAGAACATTTGGTCACTAGTTTGACAACTGATATCCATACTTATTTTCCTATTATTAGTACTTATAATATGATTTAAGTAACAAAGACATCTTGTTAGATAGCATGTAAACAATGAAGATGCTTACATTTTTCATAATTTTACTAACATCAAATCTAATGCTTGTTTTTTTTTTTTTTTTGTAAATTCATAAATATTAAATTTAAGGAAACTAATTAATTGAGCTCACAAACATCACTTCATTAATAAATGTCAACACTAACAAATAATTACAATAAAGTTAGAAACTCTACACCTAAAGAAAATAACTAATTGAAGCTCACTAATATTATTAACATTAATGAACATTAATACTAATAAATAATTTGCAGCAAAAGTTAAAAACTCTGCCCCATCTGGGTCACACCCATAAAATAGTTTCCTTATGTTCCTTGATATCCATGAAGTTCACAATTTTACCTTACAACCACATGAACAAAAGGGAACATCGTGTTTTTGAAGTGTGACTTTCTTTCATCTATCGATGAACAATACAACAAACTAGAGATATTTTTGGATACAATCAAACTTCGATTCTCTTTGAAAACCTCAATGATTCAACTAACTTAAAAATTTAATAATACAGCAAATTGGAGATATTTTTGGATAAAATTAGGTTTTATTCTCATGAAAACCTCAATTACTCAACTAACTTAAAAATCTTCCAAACCTAACCTCACATTTTGGTTATCCCTCTTTGAAACCCAAACTTACTTTGTGAAATTAAAGTTTATACTACTTAATGAAGTAAATGGGGGAAAACCAAATAACAAATCTAATTTTATTCTTGACTTTAACATTGATTTTCGATAATATTAGGGGTCTAGATTCATATTGATCATTTATGAAACGTTAGGATTTATAATATTACGTTTTGAGTAGCAAATTTTGATTTACCTCTAAAGTAAATATCAAAATTTATGAGACATATTAATTACAAAGATGGTCTCCTTAAAGTTTGACAAAAATGGAATACATTATGAGATATATAAGAATAACTCTATATATATATATATATATATATATATATGGTTGCCATGAGTGTTAGCTTATGTGTGTGCTTTGATAACGTCTCTTTGAATCTATAAATGGCACTAGAAAAGTAAGAGTTAATTAAAAAATTGTTATCACAAATCGCAATACTACTAGCCACCTTTCTTTGTTGCGAAGTAGTAACATTTATTTTTAATTTTTTTCTGGTGAAAATCAACATAAACCTAAAAATAAGATGAAAAAGAATATTGGACAAGCAATTTTATATCCTTTAATAAATTGAAGAGAAAATAAAATTTAAATCTAAGACTAAATCCATAAATTATTTTTGCCCAATTGTTCAAAATCATATGTAATATTTTATTGCAAAAAAAAAATGTTATGTACAAATTATATATTTCAAATAACAGCTTAACAGTAAATTGGTAAAAATAACCCTTACTCTATTTAAAATTTTTTGAAGGTTAAGGCATTACTTCAAGAGTCTTTACAAAATGAAGGTGACAAAATTTAATGTAAAATTATAGGTGCATAAAATAATAATTAGTATAGAAGCTTCGAGCATTTGACAAAACCATATAACCTCACATATGAATCTTATGAATTTTTTGAAGATCGCAGTCGTGCTATCCTACTAATTCTAATTAAGTCAATGTTTGGTAGCAAATTCAGGTGTCAATTTCATTAATCTAATCAATGGATTTTAGAATTATTTGCCCACCACATTTGCCATTTCATTCATCACATTGCATTATTTTATTTTTTTCATGTAGATTTCAATTCCTTTTCTTTTTAATACAAAAATACATTTCCAGATTCATGCTTCATTTAGAGATAGCTACAAGTTTCTTGTAATGAAAATATTTATAGAATCGTTTCATTAATATTATAATATGCCAGCAATACATTATATAAATGTTTAGTAAGTGGTGATCTAGTGAAGATTGCTAATGATCCTAGTAGGACAATAAAATTGTCATAATTATTAATTATCAATTTAATTTTTTGGGTATTTTTATCACAAAAAATAATAGTGATTTCACCTAACATAGAGCAGTAATTTTAAAATAAAATATTTACAAATAATTTTAACTACTTCTCAGTAATTCTCAATAAAATATTTGCAAATAAGTTTCTAACATAATTTTGAATGGAACTCGTCATTGTTTTAAAATATCTTTTTAATTTAACTTAGATTGATATGTAAATTAATATTTTCAATTATATTACCAACTATTTTTTATGATATATATTTTTTTTCTTACTATAACAAAACATGTTAATTATGAAAGTTGAGAATTTTTTATCATTAAAATATGATTTATCAAATGTAATAAATTATCATAGATCGCAGAATTACAACGATGAAATCATCATGATCTAAGATTTAGCAACATAAGAAATTCAAGTCTTGTTTCAGTAATTGCTGTGAAGCAAACCATGAAGTCAATTTATAGTTGGTAGGAATTATTTTCCAAGATAATATGAAATTCATGAGTAGTTAAGGCTCCTTTCTACCTGCCCTGCTCCCAAATCTTTAGACTTGGACTGCTCAGCTTGAAGCAACAAATTAAAATTGTTTTAGACAATTCCCAGAAACTGAATAGCAACTTTTGTGTATGTAAATGATGTATAATTAAAAATTAGTGGGTTAAACAAGTTTACATCCTTAATTAGCCAGTGTTCATTCTAGTTTTCTTCTTCAATGATATTTCCTCTTTTGCAGGTTGACTAAGCATTTTTGTTTAAGTTATAAGCATAACTTTCCATGCTTAAGTAATCACAACTGTATATTATAAAAAGAGCAAATTTCAAATCCACCCTTTTTCTATTTTCTCAAACTACTAACATTTTCCCTCCATTTCCCCTTTGGCAGAGTAACATAAGAGAATCACAGGGTTTAAACATTTAAAAAAAATCCTTATGTTATATTATTCAGTGAATATGCTGCAATAAGAAAGTGTAAAAGAAGAATTAAGATGCTAACAGTGGAGGTGTCTGCGCATTCTCTTTCCTCCAACTGCATTATTATATATTCCTAAATTATAGCAAACAAGCAATCAATATAGAAATTGGGTTATGCTGATGACAACAAAGACCTTTAATCATGCTTAATTATATATTTTCTGAAATTTTTTTCTGTATTATATTGCTGCAAGAGTGCAAAACTTCCACCACTTGCCATGCAGAATGCAGATACCAACTAACTTAATTTTTTTGACTTATCTAAGAAACCCACATGCATTGAGAGGAATAATCACAAACCTGTACTCTTACCAATTAGTATAATATTTTATAAAACACTTTGGTTTCATGCCTCTTAACTTAGTAAAACATAAATCTATGTGTGTGAACTGACAAGGAAAAAAGGATTTATTGTCTTGATGGCACTGTTTACATCTTGAGAACGAATACAGTTCTATCAAAGCAGCATTTGAAATCCAGAGAGTGATCCCTAAAAGTGTCCAAACAAATTGTTGTAACTTATGTTTCTTCCATATCACCCTCTCTAACTTAAGCATGTAAATCAACTGTCACCCTTCTTTCCTTCTTTACCAATGCCTTGAAGGCAAAGCTCAGTCATCAACCAGTACCTCACACACATACTAATGACAAGTTTAAGAGCTGGGTGCCAGAAATAATATCAAGAAAAAAGGAAGCAATCTAGAGTTGACAATTGCTAGAGTAGTTTAAGTTTAGACAAAAACACTTGACAGGATAAGTAAAAACCAGTAACATGTTTTCTATTGATAAATTCAAATAAATTTTAAAAGTTGTTGCAACCTTAGGAAATGAAAATGAATAATTGGTAAAATAATAAGTGGGACAAATAAGTGTTAAATATAATTGAAAATCCTGAATATCATAATCAGAAGATGCTCCATTTCTCTAATCTACGAAATTTTCCCGGCAAAAACCATATCATTCATCAACTCAGCCCACTGGCTCTTCCTTTACCTCATCACTTTTGTTACGCAACCAAAAAATGTTTTCTGTTGATTAAAATATTCACTATGACTAGTGAAGATGACGAGGACATACATAAAACCTCTATGGAGACTTTGATTTTCTAAATAAATGCACTGAAAAGCATCAATGCCGATGATTGTGGACACAATCACAATTTTGTTTTATTTCCTTTGCACTTTTCATTATGAGAATCAACTGCCTGCGGAAGATTTCAATGCAGAAAACAACTGGCCAACTAAAGCTTGTAACTGCAACTAGAATAAAATGACATGATCAAGTGGGTAGTTATTGTCACTGCTAATTAACAACAATGAATACAGTGCACTATGCAATTAACAGTTTGGAGAGAATAGTAGATGTGGAAGTTTATGATAGTGGGAAATGAGAGGAGGAAGGTAGTAAATACTAAGTACAGAGTGAGTAATGTGAGGTGAATATTGATTAAAATGAGGAAGCTTAAGGAACTTGAGTGTGGAAAGCAGATAGGAGGGGATGAGGCTTGCATGAGGTGCAGAGTGAAGCATGAGAATCCTATTAAGTTTTGACGTGATATTTCATGTGGAAATAAACCTCTTAAGAGGAACATATGGACTTGTATTCTCAAAAATGTCAAAAGAATGCTCTGAGTAAAGGAACGTCTGAAGATAGTTAAAAGTGGAACTTCATGGACTGTTTCGTTTGCCAGGAATGCTCAAAATTGGGAGGTGAACCAATTTAAACACTTTCGTCAGTGGGTCTATGCTGCAAGAATAGACAGGTGCAAGGAAGACAAGGCAGTCTGGAATGAGGAGTCCACTGATAACAGATTCATTGTCAAGTTGTTCTTCAAAGTGTTAACTAGTGCAAACTGGGATGACTCCAACAAAGTAATTTCCTTGAAATTTCATTTGAAAGCTCAGCATCCAAACTAAACTGGTTTTCTCCGTGTGGGAAACAGAGTGAGGGAGGATTCTCACTATTGATAATCTATAAAATAAGAGGAGACGGTTTGCCAATAACTGTCTATATGGTACAGCTCATCTAAACAGCTACTACAGAGAGCCATAACTACATTGGGGGTTACATTGGGGTTACTTTGGACTGCTAAGAGGGTGAGGGGAGAGTCACAGGCATGGATGGGTGAGTGAGCTTCTAAAGAAAAGAAAAAATTAGTTAAAATGGTTCTGCTGAAGATGTTCTAAATAATATGGAACAAAAAAATAAGGTCTTTGAAAAAATTTAGAAGCTTGCCAAAATGGTAAAGAACATACAGTTACATATTGTAAAACTCTGGGCATTAATACATCATTTGCAATAAAGAGGACTCATGCAGATTTCATACAAAGTTTGACTTTTTCTTCTTAACTATACTCATAAAAGATTACACCCTTTAATGCTATGTAAATAATATTTTTTATAACAAAAATTTAAAAAAAAATATTTAAGGGGAAATTTTGAAAAGAAAAAAAAAAGATGTTTAATGACTTATTCAGGTTAAGATTGGGTTACATAAGACTAACATTTTGCTAAATTTTGTGACAACTTTTGAGCTTACAAAATCTGCTTCCACATGCTCAGTGCATTTGGGGTAAAAAGAACAAAAAGAGGGCAAGGAGGATGCTAACGTCTCATATTGTAGGGAAGGTAATCTGTTCTTACATCTAGTCGAAAATAAGTTATAACACATCATGGCCGCCAATTTCACACAAAGCCACAGTCCATCTTTTTCTCTTGATTTTCTAAGCCATAGCTATTTTTGATTGAATCCTCCCAACTATTCAGTCAAAAAATGAACAAGAAAAGTTCAGGTAAAACCTGACTGGACTTCAACACAAGAGAGACAGAACATAAACAATTAAAAGCAAAGGTTACTACGATTTGATATACGATCATACAGATAAACTAAAAAACATCTAAGACTTTCATAGATTTAAGAAATTATAGGAATGGAAATTAAGCCAGTTTCATTTGGTTGATAATTAGTCTTGCTAACTCTACCTCCTACTCATATAAGAGCAATTTGAAAAAAAACTTATCAAAATATGAGCCTATAGACAATGTTGCACATGACCTATAACAAATTCAAGCTTGTGATGCACCTAAGAAGCACGTCAAAGCCTTCTGAAAATTGACTCTGATGATAAATAGACATGTTGGGAGTTTAAGAGAAGTTATAGTGAAAAAAACAGATTCAGAAGTTTAATGCATTACCTGTAAACTGAGTAACAAGGTGAGGGCACCCAATGACTTGCAGGTGAGCATACGTATCATTTATGTAGTTCAATGTTATATTCACTTCTTGTCATGAAAGAAACCAGGCAAAGTATAGAAGCATTACCTTCCATGAAACATAGTGAAAAATCATAGTTATATGGACCTCCTAAAATTTAATTCCTGCAACTCCGTTATGTAATAAGACGCAGAACCAATATTGAATAAAATCTCGAGAGTTCTATGAAGGATTTAAAATAAATGCATTAGCAGTGGTAACATCAGAATAGCAGCCTGCTACGTGAGCCAGATCAAGATGAATACACAAAGACAATGAAACACAAGCCATGCACAAAGAAAATTAAATGTTAACAGCTATTGTAAAAGCTCCTTCAAAAAATCTAGTAGATACCCTTGAAAGAATATAAGAATCATTGAGCAACATCTCTTAAATTGAGAAAGAAACACACTTCCAATAACTTATTGATAAGATGCTAACTAGGAACTCATACATCCCAGTAGGGGTAACTGAAAGGAAAGTTACAGAATTAAATAAGAAACATGAAATCCCAAAAGAATGTTTAACAAACCGTCCAATAAGTTTCAATAAGTCCATTATGATCAAAGTAACAAATTACATCTACTTACTACGTTTGACAGCACGCCTCCCTTGGCCCTTCTTTGGTGGTCCCTTGCCTCGTCGCTTTAACATCTCAAGCTTGGACAAGCGTTCTTGTTCTTGACGGGCCATAACTAGGGGGTCATCCTTCTTGATGTCATATGGATACCATTGTGCAACTTTCTCACCAATGAGCTTCTTCCGTAAAATCTTGTGAGGAGATCTCTGTCCTGTCGGGTTAAGCACATGTCCAAATATTCTTGCCCTGGCCTCGGTTACCCCTGTTATGACTGCTGCAGCCAACACACTTTTCAAGCTACCACCGCTCATTCTTTTCAAAATTCACCTATAGATATGCTTCAGACACTTTTACCTCAAAAGCCAGATCAACTGTTCACCAGTATACTTGGAGAAGTTAGAATACAGTCATTCAAAAACAATAACTATAGTCAGATACCTGGAATACTTCCAGAAAGGACCTTATGAACCTCCAAATTAATATAAGACTACCTGCGTAATACTTTTATAGCAGTATCTTGAGACAGACCCAGCTTTAATTATGAACTCAATATTGTGAACATGTCACCTTGTGAGCCAACATACAATCACTATATGAAGCCGATCAAAATTATGCATGATTTGACTAGAAACTGGGTAGAAGAAAAGCTACAAGTTTATAGACAATCCAACAAGATTTCAAACATAAAAACAGTTTGTTTAGAGTAAGGCAGCTTAAAGGCTGCTTATCAGTCCAAATAACTCGACTGCTCGTAATCATTATAGACATCTAGAGCAACGTTTGAGAACAGGCCCAACGTTGTTCAAAATATGACATGCTCCAGTAAAGCACCAAGTAAGTCAATGCACAATCCTAACCAAAGAAATACGACAAATCAGCATCTTTATAAGAACTAACCAAGATTCCCAGCCAAGCAACTCATGCACAGATTTCATACACAATAACATCATCATTAAACTGAAGGTTTTTCTTTTGGAGATTACTTTCTAAAAGCTAACTTTGTCTCTAGAACTCCCTGCATTATTTCTATTCTTTTCGTCGTTCTTGCTGTCCAATTAAAGCAAAGTGGAAATGCAGAAATGAGCTCTAAACTGTAGGAGAAAATTTCAAAATTCACAAGATCTGTTTTATGACTAGCAAGAATTCAGCCCAAAATCAAAGCCAGAGCTCGTCCACAGATGTTTTTTCAGGCACATCCTTAGGAATATGGCAAGCCATTTGAAGTAACTGACTCCACATTCCCACAAACATATAAAAGAAGTACCCTTTCTGTATTTACTGTATCAAAATAGATCTTTATTTCAGTAAGATGTAACAACTCATAATGGTTAAACACTTTTATGGCCATACAAAAACAAAAACGTGACAGATTCCATCTTTTGTAGTGATTCAACAAAAATTCCTTATTCCAGTAACCATTCTTACAAATAATCACCATTGAATTAACAGGACCATGACTTCAATTTTAAGTCTGAAAATTATTAGAGCAGCCTCTAGATAACCATTTTTGCACTAGTGAGGAACATAAACTCTTAACTCCGACTTTCATTTTTGAAGAAAAACAAAAAGAAGAAAAGAAAAGAATGTGACACCCAGAATTTCAATGTGTTTTCTCTTTCTACTATCAACCCAAGAATCCAAGTTATTCCACAGATATTACAAAACACAAATCTAAGATATTTTTAAGGAAAAAAACAAAAAAAGAAACGCGTTATCGTCAGCCAAACAAAAGAAGCAGAGGAAGAGCAGTGCACGCACCGTGGCTTACTGGTCGAATTCTTGGCAAACCCCATTACGGATATGATGGAGAATAGGGTTTACGTTGCACAGAGGGATTTTGCTTCCAACGTTTCCGGTATTTGTAATCAACCTCTTAAATTGGATAAATAGCAGAATAAGGCCATAATATTTCAGAAATTGTCAATAAGATCCCTTGTATTTTGTTTTTAAAAAAAAAAAACTGAACAGTCACATTTACATACTATGCTATAATAAAAATATTTTATTAAAAACAAATATTATTTCAAATCTTTAATTTTATGCTTTCTTTTTAATCAAACCTTTATTTTTAAAATGATTTCAAATAAATTTTTATTTATTAATTTTATTTAAATTAAACGTTAGTAAAAAATAATAATAAAAATAATATTATTTTTATTGTTAAAATATTTAAATAAATTTTAAATTTTATTTTTAATTTTATTGGTCAAATTTGAGTGATTTTTAATTAATGAATTATTGTTTATGTATTTTTAAAATTTTTAAAACTATAATTTAAAAAAATAATATTTAAAAATTTTTGAATTTTTTTTGTGTTAATACCTGAAATATTTTTTTACATCTACGATAAATTTTAATTTAAAATTCTTTATAAAAGATCTTTAATTTATATATTTTTAAATTTAAATTTTTAATAAAGTTTAACTTGATCTAAATTAATATATTAATATTTGTTTGAAAACGTTTTAAAAATTAAGTTTTGACCAAAGAGAAAAAGTAAAATTTAAATTTTTAAATAAAATTTATTCAAAATAAAAACAATCCAAATTATATTGATTTTTATTTTAAACTTTAATGTATTAATTATGTTTGTATACTTAATGTTTCAATTTGATTTAATTTAAAATTTGACTTCAATCACCATCATAACTGGTCATCAATAAAGGGTATTTCGGTCAGTCTACCCTTGTCTTTATTTTTAACTACTTATGATCTTCATTCTTTCAAAGCCTTCTAGTTAGATAGGGAAAGCATAAGTTGAGAGAGAAATTCTTTGATTAAGCTATAATAACATAAACATGTAATTGAGAGCGAAATGGACATAATTGAGATGAGATTATTTCAAACTTGGCTAAGATTCCATAGGAAAATGAGTGAACACTCAGCTTCATGAATTGGAATTTTGTTTTTTGTGATCCTCATTCAAATTAAGTTGTGACTTCATGGACATGAGGGAATTCAAGAAAGAGATTTTGGAGATTCTTGGGATTGTGGCAAACTTGATTTGTTATTTGATTTATGATTTTCATCTTTATTTTATAAATGTGTCTTTATTGTATGTGGTAAGAAATATTTTTGACACAAAATAGGTTTTGCATGTGATTTTTTTTTAATCGATAATAGTTCTTATCTCTATGAAAATGCAAGCTGTGATTTGCTCATTTTTAGGTATTTGTATATGTTACTCGTTGAATGTCACTTAGTGGTTATAATATATCAAAAAAATTTAATTGATTTTGACACATGTAAGCTGGATTAAATATTGTTTGTATCATATGCAATTAGATCACTTTTGTTGGTGAACATGTGTAGCATGTTTGTTGAATATGACTAAATATCAACATAGTAAAATAATATGTATATTTTCCAAAAAATTATATTTTGAAAAAATATATATATGGAGCTTTGTATTCTTAAGTTTTTAGTTTTAATATAAAGTGTTACTTTATCATCTGACTCCCAATAACATTATGGTCTTCTTTTTCTTTTTTTTAAGATAAAAATAATTTAAACCTTGGATTTTACTTTTTTCTTCAAATAAAATCTGACTTCTAAAACATCTTCAAATAAATCCTAAACCATCAATTTAGATCAAATTGATCTCTATAGAAAAATTTAAATATTTAAATATTTAAATTTAAAAAATTTTATAATGAATTTTGACTAAATTTTTTTTATAAAAGTAAAAAAATTCAAACTATTATTTTAAATTTTTTTAAGTACTAAAAATGTTTTTTTTTAAATTATACTATAAAAAATTCATGAAAAATTCGCTCGTTAGTAAAAAAAATTTAAATTTAAGAAATAAAATTAAAATGAAGTATAGAATCTTTTTAAATAACTTTTTATGCACTTCAACAATAAAAATACTATTGTTTTTTTTTATAAAATTATTTTAGACAAAATCCAATTTGAACAAAATTAATAGATTGAGACTTATCTAAATACATTTTAAAAGTTAAGATTTGATTAAAGAGAAAGAGCGTAACATAGGGTTTTAAATAACTTTTATTCTTTTTTTAATCAAATTTTTATGCTACTTTGAAGCACTAAAAAGGATAGGTGGCAAAGCAATTAGTGATGCTTTGGTTAAAGATTGATGAATAAATCATTAATGCATCATTCTACATATGTTATCTTTGTTTGAGTTACTATTAAGATAATTATTATTAAAGCAGTTTAGAAAATAAATCTTCCTTGTAAGGAACACATGTGTTATGTTGTTATTTTTGTTTTTAGTTTCTGATATTGAGAAAATATTATGTATTTGTTGTAGCAAAGAAGTAATTTGTCAATGATTGTTTGACATAGTTTGGTTATAACATAAGCACTCAATTGTACTATTTTTTCATCAACATTAACATATGATTAGCCACCTTTCATCAATATTTCATAAAAGAATCATAAAAAAGTTAGAGTGCATATCATCAATGACACAAAAGACGATATTGGTGATTCCTTCATCCATTATCATAACTAAACAAATATATCATTCAATGACTTAATGTTATTCACTCTATCTAAAAATTATAAAATATCATATATTATCATGTGTAAGACAATTTACCCTTATAACATCATTGATATGAATACACACATGATGTACAACAATAACATCATTATTTATGTAAGACATTCAATAATTTTCACCATATTCTTTTATTCCCATTTTTTCTTTTTATAATCATCACCCTCATTTCAAAGATCATTGGATGACTGAAACTTGACATCTTATAGGTGGAGAGGTAGTATTGGAATTGTTGTTGGTGGTGGCAATGATACATTATCGTTATTGTCATAGTTGTTATTTGTGTATTTGACATTCTATTACTTTAAACAGACACTGATTTGCCTCGTTTGTGAATGAATAGGCTTGAAACATCTAAAAGTTGGCATAATAACTTGCTTAGGTTGGAAAAATCTCATTAATAAGCTAGTGGTTTTGCATGATGGTTTGTTAGAACCCACAAGTAGTTGATAGGGCCTCATTAATGGTGCTTTGGTCTTAGGAAAGAGACTAGTGCCAAGTAGCAATAGGGTCAAGGGCAGTGTTAATTTCAAAGAACTATTAAAAAGTTAATGGATTGATTTTAATGATAACAAATACATTAAAAGTAACTAATGTGTTCATCAAGTATATACTGATTACTGATAAAAAATGAACAAGAAGGTAAAGCTAGTATGCACCTGATGAGGATGAAGAAAGGAAAAGCTATGTCCATGGTAGAATTTTTTTTTTTTTTACTTATATAATACCTTAAGATTACTCAATTAATATAAGAGATTACACACACATAAACACTCTCATGTATTCTATTAAAATTTTTTATTATTTAAAGATTATATTTTTATTCTTGTTTTTAAAACACCGAGAAATAAGTTTTTCAAAGACCTTAATTTGCAAAATAATAGTTTTGGAACTTGTTTGAAGCTTTTGAACAAAGAAAAGAAAAAATGAGTGCAAGAAAGGCATTAAACGGTACCACCAACGATGAGGGCATATCACTACTCGGGCCATTAGCCCATCAAATGGTAGCTCTAGCTGTTACCAAGGATGCAGTCTCATTGAGGCAATACTACTGTCCCTTTGAGTTTTGAATTAGTACTTACTATTATTCAAGCTCTCATTCTTATTAGTGAACAAGGACACAAGAGGATAAATATGCTTTTTAGTTTAAATTTTTTATGTATTTTTCTTTTCTATTACTTAGTTGCTTGTTTAATGTGGTTGTATGTCTTTATTTTGGAAAGAAATGTGTCATTATTTTTTGTTTTGCAAATTCTATGCTTCACTATTTTCATTTTTGCAAGCTTTGATGGTTAGTTGTTTAGCTGTTACTTGCACTTCTTTTTCTTGGTCTCCATCTTGTTAAGAGCCTCTAAAGTTATAATTATTAGTGTTTATTGAGAAACGGTATGGTTAGAATCCTCAGTTGTGGGTTTACTAACTTGTTGGGAGTTTTCTTAAAGATGTTGTCTGGTTAAAGTCCTCGAATAAACTGATAACGTATTTTACGTAAAGTCATTAATCGTGCTAAAACTAGAAGCCTGAGGTTTTTGGATTAATCAAAGAACCATTTTTGTTTAATGTTATTAGTCTTACTAAGATTGTAAAGTGGAGGTCCTCGGGCTAAACCCAAGATCATTTTTATTTGAAGCCATTGGTCTTACCAAGACTATGAGGTTGAGCTTCTCAAATGAATTTAGGATCATTTTTGTTAAAGTTGTTCTTCTTACTAAGACCATAAGGTCGAGATCCTTTAATTAATTATAGACAATAAAGTTGAAGTCATAGACCCCATCAAGGACTTTTTAGTAAGGCCATGGCTAGCATGACCGGTTTGTAAAGGAGTAAACAAGGAGTATAACTAACACTTGTCAACAAAACCATTAACGACATGTTCCCACCTTCTTAGATCTACACATTTATCCTTATTTATGATAAAAACTCTCAAGTTTTTTACATTCCATGATCTAATATCCTTTTTCATTAATGTTCATCAAGTGATAAGCTCCTAGACACAAACCTTAAGAACATAACATGGTTCCACAGTTAAAAGCCATTTTTCCTTTGGTGCATGAATCAGAATAGCTTGAGCTTCCTTAATACCAACTATCCCTCCTTAAACACTTATAACTTGACCTTTTTGCTAACTATAAAGCTACCATATGTTGGGTCCCTGCAATTTTGATTTATAGTTTTTCTATCATCTCTTTCACAAGGTCAAGATTTGCCCTTAATGTTAACTTATTCTCATGCGAATTGAAATGTTCCACTTTTAATGATGTGGACCAGTCTCGGTAGGTATTATCACCTTAATGCCGAAAGTTAAGGAAAAAGGAAACTCACAAATAGCATTCTTCCTTGTTGTCTAATACGCCATAATATACTTGGTAAACCTTTTGCCTAACTAGTTTGAGACTTTTCTAGTTACAGTTCAAGCCTTTAAGATGATCTTATTTGCAACCTTAATTTGCTGGTTGATTTAAGGATGCCTCATGGAACTGTCCTTCTATTGAATGTCATGCTCTTTGCACTTACTTGAAAACTTTGATCCCAAAAACTACAAGTCATTGTTAGATACAATAATTTAAGGGATGTCGTACTTGTAAATTATGTTTTTTTCATGAGAAGTCCCACACCATCAACTTTGTGATTTAGCCAATGCCTCTAACCTCCACCACTTCATATAATAGTAACTTGCTTTAATGGAGAATTTTGATTGTTTGATGGATGCTATAGGTAATGGTCTAATATAAGATTAATTTTCCATTAGATGAACAAGTACGAGCATGAATGACTCATCAAGGGGATGAATAAGACTAAAAGCATGTGGACATATAACTAATATTTTTCTCACTTATGTGTGAACTTGTTGGTATTGACCTGTAAGGTCAACCAAAAATAAACTTAATGTAGCACTTTCTAAGCCAAGTTGACTTGACAATGTGATTATCGCTTATACCTTCACTATAAAAAAAAATTGCCATTTACGAACACTACCTTGTAGTAATGGTAAAAATCTATATATAATGACAAATTTTCTAGTCTGTCAGTAAATATATAGCCATTACCGATGTATAGAAAGTTCATCAGTATATGTCATACATATAATGATTGTTTCTACTAATCGTCACTAAGATTCGTAAAAAGATTCAGATAAAGCTGATTTTATCTAGTCTTAATTATAAATATAAGATGAGTAAAAACAACTTTAATTTGAGTAATAAATTAATTTATTTAACATACCTTTATAAATATAATTTAAAACATACCTTTAATTTGAATAATTTTTGCTTCTTTCTTTAAGTCTCTATCAAAACCTTAGTATGTCTTTCTTTTCCTTTCACTTAGTCTCCCTTTTGTGTGCATTAAGTTTTAACTTCTTGCTTTAAATTCTTAAATTCCATATGTTATCTTTATCTCTCTCTCACGTAACTACTTTCCCTTTTGTCTTAAGTTTTCCTCTTTTCTCTTCTCTTGCCTTCTAACTATGTTTTTGAATTAGTGTGTTTATCATTTTCATTCTAAATTTTAATTTTTAAATTTTGATTTTGAACTACATGGTGTCAATATATTTATGCATGACTTGAACTACGTGATGTGTATCTTACTATTTTTTATCATGCCTCATATATGTTAAAGGAGCATATTCTTGCCTTATGGTTTGTCGATATGCATGTATACTTTTAGTAATGTTAAATAATAGGTCGTAACATTAGGCATGCTTACCTTTGTGATTAGGTGGATTTTAAAGAAAGACCTGATTATTTTGGAAACTAAGAAAAATTCAGGTTATTCTAAAGATTTTACTAGAGATGATGAAAACGTAAGCAACCTATAAGTTTTACAAGGCAAAGGTTATCTTTTTGTTTTGAAAATGATTTATGGCACTTCCTGAGCTGCAAGTTGCATTTTATTGAAATTATTTTAAGTTAAACCACCATAAGAGAAGTGATAAGAATATAAACCAAAAGAACAAGTTCATGGGTATAGTTAAGAATTTACTAATTGTGTTAATTTCTTGAACAATTCTATTTTCATGTAAAAGTAGCTTTAATGCCCTAGAGTTCAATCATTTCTTTATGTGGAAACAAAATGTTTTGGTTTCTTTGTTATAGATATTTTTAACAAGAAAAGAATAGGTAGACTGAGTTAGAATTATGAAGAAAATATCTAGAGAATAGCCACCCAGAAGACTTATTTTATTCTAATGCTAAATTCTAATTACATTACTTGGTTTTTCTCATTGAGAATCTTGCTGTAGTTTCTATGATGATCTATATTTCCTTTTTCAATTTTACACTTATTAGTTTGAGAAAATTCAGCTACCATTTAGAGAGAGTTTCTCAAAATTTTGTTCTAATAAACATGTTTTGAAAAAGTCATTACACTAAAACAGCTAATTTACCATAAAATTTTGCCATGGAACATTAATTTTTGAAATTTTCAACAAAATTTTGTCACCCTTTTGTCATAAAATCTAAAAAAGAATTTGAAAATATCCAAGCTGAGACAACGTCATGGTAAATTCCATGGTAATTTTTCATGCAAATTACAAGGAAGCTTGCCATAGAATTTGCCACGAATTATTTCATGACAACTTTAATTTTTTATAATTTAAAAATTAGTTTTTATCTTACTATAAATTTTTGCTACACATTCCATATTTTGTAACAAAATGCCATGGTAGAAATGCTGTTGTGGCAAAAATCTATGGAAAAATGCCATGAGATAAGGGGATATAACGAGTGGTTTGGTTTTAAGCTTTAACTCAGTCTTATGAACTACTTCTCGTATTGGTGGCAACTTCTTCGATAACTTTTTTGGCATCACATCTTAGTATTCTTTAAGCACATTTTGAATTAAAGAAAGTAAGGGCTCTTTAAGAGACATACCTATATCATTTAGCTCGAGTATAGTAGCGACAAAGTTTTGGCTTAATTTTACTCCCCTTATTAACTGTAGTGTCGATAATGCTTTTGCTTCTATATGTCGCTCTATGGACACCAAGCATGCTTGACTTTTGCCCATGATACTTAAAACATTGGCTGCAAGCAGTAGAAAGGTAGGTGCATTATTAAGGAATTCTATGTCCAAGACAACTTAGAAGTCATCCATGGGTATTGCCAAGAAATCTAGATTTTCACTCTATGTAACAAGTCTTATGGGTGCTACCTTGGCTATTCTATTTACTAACTTAATGGGTGAGTTGACCGCCTTTAAGAAGCCCTTTTTTGCTAGTAAAGTAAGGCCAAGACACTTGGCCTCGCTAGTGGATATAAAGTTATAAGTAGCTCTCATATTAAGTAAAGCACGAGCATCCTTATTATCAATGTTGATATCCATAAACATTAACCCCTTTTTACTTGGCGTGATGATGAACGAGTTTCCTTTTAGAGCACCCAAGATGCATAGTGAACCAATGTGCTCTTGAGGTTTGGCTTCCTCTTCTTGGCTCATGATTTCATTGAAAGCCTTTCAATGGGGTCCATCACAAATGAAATAAGGGTTTTTAGATTTATAAGGAATAGACTTACCTTCTTCACTTGCTCTTTGTTTTTTTGTTTCTCCTTTTTGGAATGGTGTTTTGCCCTATTTGTCACTTTTGCAACTTCGATTTTTTTTTTTTAAGTCTTCTTTCCCTTACCTTTGTCATAAATTCCTTTCCTATCCTTTGATGGTCCATAATCACTAAGTGACTGAGCTTCTACAATAGCATCATCGAGGGTTCTTACACCTTCAAGCTCGACTCGAGTCAAATCTTTCAACCCATCCATGAAGTAGAAGAAAGAATCTTTCTTCAACATGTCTTCGATCTCAAGGATGAGAGTGGTAAACTCCTTAATGCAATCTCAGGTATAACCGGTTTGTAAGGCGACCATATGCTTACTTTTTGGTGTTACATGGGGAGAATTATTTCCTTACCTCCTTGAAATCTTTTCGAGACTCATTATGCATAAGCCTTTGGCTATGTCATTATGCTTGCGTTGCCACCATAGCTTAGCAGAGTCATGAAGGCAAAAAGGTGTTGTGCTTATCTAAGAGGCATCATCTCTTACACACTTAGCCTCAAAGTATTGTTCAAGGCCAAATAGGAAGTTCTCCACTTCAGTAGTGTTTCGTACACCATTGAAGGTAGTTAGCTTGAGAACTTAGATGTTACATTCATTGCCACTGCTTATGGAGTTTGATCCTCCATAAAGTGTGGGTTTATCCATGACTTCCACATGAAAATCTCGAAGGTCTTATTCAACGTAAAAGCGTAAATCAGACAACTTCTTTATTAATTCTCGAATGATGGATTCCATTTCCTTATGAATGGTTAGGCTAAATTCAATGATAATCGCTTTGTAGCTGGTGGAAACTGAGAATATTTTGTTTATCAACTATCAAGATAGTCACCAACTTTACCCATTGTTGCGTCAACACCATCAAGTACCTCATCCATTTTGGACATGGATTGTTCTAGACCTACAACACGAGCATAAATAATATCAAGGTTAGTCTTACACTTACCTTGCTTGCTTATAGGCCTAGTCTCTTCGATAGCACGAACTTACTCTTGAGCCATCTCCACAACATTTGCCATGCTCTTTATGTGCCCTTGGTGTATGCTAAACCTTGGCTCTGATACCAACTGTCACGGGCCAATTGATTCAAAGGCTAACCCGTGCTATGCTTAAGGAACTTTTCTGCTACTTGGTTACTAATCAAGTCTAAGAAAGAACTTGAGATATTGCAAAAGAGCCAAGAGGCTTGAAGAAGGTTGAGGAGGGAGCTAGTTGCTAGATGAAGACTTTTTATTATTGAATTTTTGAAATTACTTTTTTTAAATGAACTCATGAAGTATTTATAGGAAGCCACCAGCTCAAAAATGGTTAGGATTAATTTGATCCAATGGTGATTACTTGTCTTCTAAAAGCTTTTTAATTAATGTTATAAAATACTTATATCAAGTACGATAAAAATAATTTTAAAAAAATTTTATATATCTCTTGAAATTTTTAAATGATGGATCTTGCAAGTGAACTTTGTAAGTGAGCTTTACAGGTGGATCACACTAATGGGACTTGAAAATTAGGCTTGTGACAATCTGCGGCAGATAAAATGACCGAGGAACAAACGAGACATTTGCCAAAAATCCTTAATCTCGTGAGGAAGTAGCTATTGACCAAATTCAGTCATAAAAGTAATTTATTTCACTTTCTCCATTACAAACTCTCTTCTTTATTCGTTCACCTGTCTAAACCCCTCACAATTCATCTCCTTTCCTCTTTTATATTAAAGAATACTACTAGCTCCGTCCCTTTCTTTTCTCTTTTACATGAGAGGTCATCATACTTAGTTCTTAATGACAACGCATTAAAACTATGCTTTGCCTCCTTAATGGTTACGTGTTTGACCTCCACCAGCCATATATCAACAAGCATCATATACACACGAAACTTCACTATATAAACACAAAATGATAAACGTTTTTCATTCATCCAAATTGTAAGTCCTATGCCACGTGATATGGAATATTTAGACTAAGATTTTGTGGACTGTGAATAGTTGCCGTAGTGGTCCAATTGTAAATGAAAAGAATAGAGTCGATAAATGTTAACAGATAAAACATTCACTACATGCCTGCAGTAGGTGGCTCCGGACCACGAGGGATGCCTGCCTGCAAAAATAAGCTTTGCCATAGCCATGTCCCACCCGTATTTGTCCATTTATCCCTCTTTCTTCATTTGTCTTCACTTCCTCGTACACTTCAATTGACTTAGTTTCCTTATAGGTTTGGATTAATTGAATTCTTTTTTTTTAATGAAAAATGAGTTTTGTTTGCATTTTGTTGGATATGTTACAATTTTTTTTTTGTTTTTATATATAGATATTGATATTTATATAAAATAAATTATTAAAATACTTAATTTTTTATATATTTATAAATGTGAAGAGCACCGAATATGAAAACGCCCATTCTAATTATATAATTTACTTATTATAAAGCCAAGAGAAATTACATGAAATGCACTAATTGATACTTAAATTCATGTTTTTTAAAAAATATATGTATATTTAAGAGTTTAATTTATTAATATTGAAAATTCGTAATTATAAATTAATATTTCTTAAAATAGATATGTTTGTAATATAATAATCTCAATTGTATGCAAGCAATTGTCTTTTCTAGTAGTCCACTCTGTTTTAACTTAGAACAAAAGAAAATTTATTTTATTGATTTGAATTTATATTATTTTTTAAAAAATAAAAATAATAAAACAAAATAAATAAATAAAATTATAATTATTAATTTTATTAAATTATAATAAATATTTTTTGTATAATTAAATCAATAAAAGATTTATAAATAACTTAAACTTGGTGTTAACACATCTCCGCGACACGCCACTGACCAATCAAATCAACTCCCGCTTTCTGTTCTGCACATTTTAGTTCCAATGACGCCAAGATAACGTGGATGTTTTAGTCCATAGAGACCTATAAAGCCTACATATCAATCGTAGCCCTTAATGATAAAAGATTTTTCTTTTTGAACCCTAAAATTTTCAGTTTTTATTAATTTTATCTCAACATTTCATCATTGTTTCAATTCCAACCACTCTTTCCAAGAGTTGTAAATGATTTTTGATTTTTTTATATTTCAAAAATTAAAGAATTTAACTTCCAAAATAAAAATGTTAATGCAATCAATTAAAAATATTCACATAAAATTTATTTGGACCATAATTATGTAAATAATGTGAGTTTTTAATTTTTAAATATTTGAAGGAAAGTACAGAAAAATAATTGAAAAATTAATTTTGTAAATTGAATCTTTCATTCACACTTACATGTTATTGAGTTATTGGTATCCCATTGAGGAAAGCTGAACTTGCAATTTGGAGAAATGGCTCAATGGAAATTTTAAGAATACTTGGGGGTGATATCGACAAAGTCTAATGTGGAGGAAACCAAAATGAAAACGAAGCGCCTACAATGACCAGAATTCTATATTTCACGCTTATATGAACGTCACCAGTCTCAACTTGCTATTTCTGCGTCTTCTCTCCCGTTAGCTATTCGCTGCGTAAAGAAAATGGAGAGAGAAGACTTGAAGTCGTGTCTGATTTCGCATTTGATTCAAGTTGATGAGAAAAGTTCTTCTGGAATAAACAGAGAGAGAAGCAACGAAAAGGTTGATAGGAGAAAGGCAATAATTGAGGAAGTGAATAAGCAGCTGTGGCTAGCAGGGCCTTTAATCGCTGTGGGCCTGTTCGAGTACTGCTTGCAGATGATATCTGTGATGTTCTCTGGTCATCTCGGTGAGTTGGCTCTCTCTGGTGCTTCAATGGCAACTTCGTTTGCATCTGTAACCGGCTTCAGCTTGTTGGTAAGTTCCTTCCTCTTACTTAGTTGACATATGTAGATTTTGTCACAACTTGTATAATTTCTCACATTTAATTGTATCTGTCGTGTTAAATATATGTATCTACGTATGCAAGTCCTTAGTTTATCATGTGCTTGATTGATGCTATACGTTGTGGTGGCTTCTTCCTCATAGTTAGTCAAAACAATGTTTGTTTTACCCCATTTGAGATTTATGGGTTCTCAAATCGCGATGTCTATGCTTCTCTCTAAGCTTCATTTGGTTTCTGGAGAGTATAATCACCAGCAGAAAAGTGGGAAGAAAATATGAAAGCAACAGGAAACCCGAAAGCATAATCATAAATAGTTCTCTAAACATTTGTTCAGAATTAAGAGGACTTTGTTTACAGTTTTTCATTGTTTATTAAGGTCTTAAATCAGAGTTTCTGTACGGCATGTAGATAGCAAGCATGTTGCTGTATAGAAGGACACTATAGCATTCCTTCTGTAAAGCAAAGCTGTAGAAGTAGTGATCTTTGTAAGCTCTTTTAATCATCTGCTAATCAACGAGGGGTATGAAACCCCTTCGGGAATCATCAAGTTTACGGACGGAGATGTGTCATTATCTGCTACCAGGGCAATCTCATCAAATATGTTCTGTTTTAACCAATCTCTACCTGTTTGATTAGCCAATGCTACCTTTCCTCCTTTTATGACCATGTTTCCTTTTGATGTTATCCAATATGTTCAGAATTGTTTTCTGCGTCGCTGTTATTTGGAGCTGCCGCATTTGAAAATTGCTATCGAACTCTTGGCCATTGTTTGCCTGGTAGCTACCATGACTCACATGCTCGCGTCTGCCCCATCTTTTTCTATTAAAGATTAGGTTATATTCATCTGTTATCAAGTCATTACCAACGAAGTCTTCGAGTTTGAAAACTTACATTTGCATTTGCACAACAATCGATCAATATATTTTTGTATATACGTATTTTTAAAAAAGATACATATGGTTGAAATTAATGTAATAATAATACACAATATACTTGGAGTTGGTTTTTGTAATCATATTGGAAACTTATTAAGCTATCACAGAAATTACTGGAAGTGGTCTGAATATAAATTTGCTATGCCACTATGTTAGCTTTCACGAACTTGCATAAAATTTGTGATATTGTGTTTCATATATTTTAGCTGTGCGTTGAGGCTACACTCAATCAACAAATGGTTCTATTTTACTTCCAAAATTGTGACAGTAATTAACATTGATATGTGCCTCAATATTATATGTCTTATTAATTCCTTTCTTGCCAGACATAATAGTCTCATGCATTTCAGTGTGCTTAAGTCTTTCCTTTAAACTTTAGCTTATATATATTGTATTGTGGAGAGAGAGAGAGTTGCTCGTTTGCTTTGCTAGTTGGATATATCCCACGGCAGCTAAATTGATTCTGCTTAGGCTGTGGAACATGACGGCCAAATATCCATAAGAATAGATGTTCTAGTTTGTCACACTTTTTCATGTTTTGTTTTGCAAGAAGTAAAAGAAATGATTAAAAAATTAAAAGAAAGAAAAAACTGGAATTCTGCAGTAACAAGTGCAATCCTGAGCAACTAAGAACTCACAAAACAGTTTGAATCTGTCTCATTTGTTTTCTAACTCTTGCAATTTAGAAGGAAGTACATAATATATTTTTTTGTCTCAAGTGATTGAAATAATTGCTTTTTCTTTTTGTTTGAGTAGATGGGAATGGCAAGTGCATTAGATACCTTATGCGGCCAGTCATATGGAGCAAAGCAGTACAGTATGCTTGGCATACACATGCAAAGAGCCATGTTTGCTCTTTTAGTTATAAGCATACCACTCGCAGTAGTCTGGGCAAACACAAGATCCATCCTAATAACTCTAGGCCAGGATAGAGAGATAGCAGAAGAAGCAGGATCATACGTCTGGTTTATGATTCCAAGTCTTTTTGCATATGGTCTGCTTATGTGCCTTGTCATATTCTTACAAACCCAGAACATAGTATTTCCAATGATGATAAGCTCTGGAATTACAACTCTGTTGCACATCTTCCTGTGCTGGATACTGGTATCCAAATCAGGTCTGGGAAACAAAGGAGCTGCATTGGCAAATTCAATATCCTATTGGATAAATGTGTTGTTGCTGGCATATTATGTCAAGTTCTCTTCTTCTTTTGCCGAAACTTGGACTGGATTTTCAAAGGGGGCATTGAAAGACATTTTCACGTTTCTTAAGCTTGCTATTCCATCCACTGTTATGGTTTGGTAATCTATAGATTTCTGCATGGAACTCTCTGCCTGCAAAAAGTTTGAAATTTTAATATGCTACTATGTCCATTTCCTTCCATGTACCTATTGCTCATAAAGAGCATTGACATTGACCAAGATATTCTTTGGAAAGTGCAATATTCTTCTTTTGTTTTGGTTGAAGATTTTAACGCAGTTTTGCTATGTTCAACAGCTTCGAAGCATGGTCTTTCGAAATGATGGTTCTCCTATCCGGCCTTCTTCCTAATCCTCAGTTGGAAACTTCGGTCCTTTCTATCAGGTCATAATCTCATTGAGTTACTGGATGTTTCCTCCCTGATTGTGAACACCTATTGACTTCTTATTCAGAGTTATCCAAATTCATTTGTCTCACGCATTACCTGTATATCCAGTCTCTCTACTGCTTCAGTGGTTTGGACGATTCCCTTTGGTCTCAGTTCTGTGGTGAGGTGAGTTATGCAAATTAAATCACTTACTATATGTTTCATAATCATAATACCTTGCCTTCAAATTGAGAAACAGTTTTAACTACTGGAACATCAGTTATTTCTTCATTGCTGTTTTTAGATGTTTCAACAGTTATCTTCAGTTACCAAATTAAAATTTGAACTCTTGACAACTTATAACATTAAGACTTTTGTTTCAATTTTGCTCAGAGCTGAATTTTGACTGGTCTTGAAGTTTAGAACATCTTTTATGCGAGTAATTTCATCTGAATCAGTGCTCTAATCTGTCCATTGTCTGTACTTTAAAGCACCAGGGTCTCAAATGAGTTAGGAGCGGGGCATCCAGAAGCTGCACGTTTGGCGGCATGGGTTGTCCTGGCCTTGGCCCTTATCGAGGGCATGTTAGTTGGCTCAGTGTTGATTTTGATACGCAATATCTGGGGCTATGCCTATAGCAGTGAAATGGAAGTTGTTCAATATGTAGCAGCCATGTTGCCATTACTTGCAGTGTCAAATTTTGTGGATGGACTCCAGTGTGTTCTCTCAGGTTTGCCTCTACGTTCATTTTCGCTAAAATCATTGTGTAACAATTCTCACCAAACTCTTCTGACCATACATAGAGGACCAAGAGGGAAACCAGAACCCGAAGAAAGCGCTTTCTTTGAGGAACATTTCTGAAAACAAGAACCATCAAATTGAATAGAATTAACAAGCAATTGCTTGCATGGTAACTAATCTAACTTTTATCTCTGTTTAGGCACTGCCAGAGGATGTGGGTGGCAGAAGATAGGTGCCTATGTGAATCTTGGATCATATTATCTTGTAGGAATTCCAATTGCTGTTTTGCTGGCTTTTGTCTTACACCTTGGTGGTATGGTAAAGAAAGCTGCACCATTCCAATTTATCTGCTATTCCCTTTTACATATTCACATAATAGCAGAAAAAAAAAAAGATGATTAAATTCTTTTGTTATCTCTTACACTTTAGGGGCTTTGGATGGGGATCATATGTGGACTTATTGTTCAAGTCCTATCTTTTTTGATCGTGATGGTCCGCACAAACTGGGAGCAAGAGGTAAGACATAGTTCAATCATCCATCTTTGTTTCTCTGAATGGAAAATCTGAATGGTATGTTGTCATTGCTTTCTTGCTTAGGCAAATAAAGCAAAGCAGACACTGCATCACTCTGTTACCCCTATGGATTTGGTATCATAAAGATGCAGACTGATTCTTGCCATATCATGGAAGATAAAGATACTTTTTCTTTTGCATGCTACTCGTGAAGATTGTCTTCTAAAGGTCAGGACTACCTCCTAAAATTTGCTGTATGAAGCATACAAAGTGACTTTGCTTTGGATGGATTCTCGAGATATACAAAACTCTTTCTGACATTTGTGCCATTCACTTCCTAATTACTTGAATGGAAGCTCAGATTTAAACAACTCCCCAGCCAGTTTCTCCAAGGACCAGAATTACAAAGGCTAATACTTTTGAACCCAGTTCTTGAAAACTTCACTTTGCCCCCAGAATTAATGGTGTTAAACCTAACAGGAAAACTTTGCCTACCTTTTCTACTTTGATTCTTGTTTTCCCAAGTTTCCTCCTTAATTCTGTGCAATATTAGAGTAAATAGGATTTCTAATCTCTACGTACATGAATGTTTGTTCTAATTAACTACCAGATCCTGCATTGTTCACTGAGTTACAAAATCTTTGTTGACTTCGCACACCTAAAAAAACCAATTCATGCTTGATAAGATATCATATTGTAAGTTAAATTAATTTATATATAAATCATTGTCAATTGAAAGATCTAATTCAGGAAAATATTAGTTGACTGAAATGCAAAGTTTATTTATTATTTATTTCATAATATATTAGTTTCCTTGAAACCTAACTAGCCGTTTTAAAATATTTATTTTAAAAAATTATAATTCAAACTTTATTGAAGGAAATCTGACCCGTTGATTATTTAAATAAAAAAATATTAAGCATTTAAATACCACCATGATAGAACCTTGATAATTAAGTTTACATTTTTAATTTTATCAGTAAAACCATTGTTATCAATTTTCTATGTATAGGGTTGAAAGATCACACAGTCTCTATGCAATTAATGCTCACATACAAGCTTATTTAGGAAAAATGAAAAAAGAAAAAGAAAGCATCTACATTTCGGATAGTAAATGAAAATTTAAAAGAAAACATTTAATTGGTTTCAACATAGAAAAGTTAATGGTGACCTTTGTTAGATTGGAATTGGCATGTAATCAATTTTTTCCTTGAAAATTAAAGTATTTATAGACCAATTTTGGATCAAATCTTGTAGAGGGATGAAATTTTTTAATTAATCTAATGCTGATATTTTTAAAATAATGTCAAAGGATATTTTTGTATACTATGTGATAAAAATTAAATAAATAAAATAATAATTATTAATTTTATTGAATTGGTAAATTTCTATATCTTTTCAAAAGTTTGAGACAATTCAAATCAACAAAAATATTAATGCATTATTGAGATCAAACACTATATTAGAGTCTTTATTTAAAGTAAATCTTATAATCAACACTTTATTAAGAAAATATTTTAATAAATTATGTAAAAATTTATGCCCAAATCAAGCAAACCAGCTCTATCAATTGCCTTAATTACATTAATTAAGTCTTGATTTTCTCGAAAGCCTATCTTGGAATGCACTATGGTAAAATCTGCTCAAATCTCTTGAATCATCCGGAAATCATGCAATAATTTTTTTTAACTATGCTTCTTGATTCTCATCAATATATAAATATATGTATATATAATATAAATCAATTTAAAATTAGTACACAACTTAATTTTTTTATATTTTATATTTTTATAATAGAGAAAACAAGTGCCTAAATTTCACGTCACCAAAAAATTACATAACTAAATAATATATGAGTTATTCATATTTTGTAAATGCGTTCTAAACTCACGATGGTATCTTATATTTTTTTGAGTCATTGAAAAAATAAATAGGACCATTCCTTTAAATTTATTAAAGTTATCATATTATTTTATTAATTTTTTATTTAAAAAATAAAAATAATTTAGAAAGATCTTGAAAAGTGATATAAAATTAGAATTTTGGAACCCTAGAACTATTTCTTTATTACTTTCAATGTTTTGCTTTATTATAGTTTGAACAGCCAATTGTATCATATCTTAGATTAAAACTGCAAAAGAGGGGCTTTACTACACTCTAATCTCAATTCTCTTGAAAGATTCTTCTCTTCATCGGTGCCTTTATAGCCTACTTAAGTCATTATTGTTTCAATTATTTATTTTGTAATCATCATGATTAAGCTTTTGCATGATGTGCATATTTTCATTTTGAAAGATTCTCACGTTATGTCCTTTTTTTTTTTCCAAATCATGACGAATTTATTTTACTTTTATGATGGGCTTCTCAAGTTTTATTTTGATAATAATTTTTATATTTGATAAATATTTAAAAAAATTTTAAAATTTATTTTTAGTAACAAATTAAATTTCAATATATAAAAAATAAAAAAACACACTTCGGTCTTTTATATTAAAATAAAATAAATTTTTCGTTAATCGAAAATTTCATTCGGTAATATAAGTTAATGTTTATTGAAGAGCAAACTTGAGTTTTCAAAAAAAAGTCTTCACCCATTTAACAACACGAGCGAAGTCAAAATATTTTTTTAAGTCTTTCTTCTCTCTTCGTTCTCGACAAAGACTGTGTCATCTATACTGGACCTAAATCTTAGATTTGCATAATTAATCGATGAAAACTTTTTCTCAAATAAGTGATTCTTGATTCTATGAGTCATTAAGTTGTTTTTTGTTAATGATATAAGGATTTGTTGGTTTGAAGTTATGAAATTACTTTTCTTTGAAAAAAATTAATGGCTTGATTGATGATGCTTCTTATCTAATTACATGTCAGATATCAGGCGTCTTTGTATAAAATAATAAAAATTTGGGATGTTTCGAGTTGAAAGGAACTATTTTTCGAAAGCATGAATTATGTCTTTTACTTTGTCAGTGTGAGCTCCTTTCAATTTTAAAGATTAACAGTGTGAAATAAAAAGCACATAAGAGAAAGGGGTTATTGGTTTCGTTTTAGAGGAAAAATGAATGAGAAAATACAATGTTAACCTTGCTTAAATGCTCATTTTCGACAATGTTAGGGCTCAAGATTTATTTCTTTAATTATAAAAAAATTAGGATATATTTTATCACTTTTTATACATCGAGGTTTGATTTGTTACTGCATGCAAACTTCAGAGTTTTCTTGAACATTTACTCTTTTTTTTTTATAACTATAAGTTTTAAAGCTTAAATTTTTACTTATAAATTAATCAATGATTAAAATTAATTAAATTTGATCCTAGTTAAAATTCAGTTTAGTTTTAATCTTAAGTCGTTAGTTCAATGTTAAAAGAGCAGAAAACCAAAAGCTAAATCTTAAGGTTTTGTTTTCAATTAGAGTTCGTAATGAAATCTGTTCAATTTTTTTAATTTTTAATTGTTTAATGAAATACGTTAATTTTTCTATTAAAGAAAAAATATTAATCAAATAATTATTAATTATAATATATTTTAATTAAAATAATTACATATTTAATTATTTTATAAAACAAAAATTATAAATTAATGATATACATTATATAAATAATTTAAATTAAATTTGACTTAATTTTTATTAAAATTAAATTCTTTACCTATTTTGATGTAATTTAAGATGATCAAAATCTATCGTACTTCTTTTTATCTTTTCAAAATTAAAACTAACACTAATCACTGCAATAGTTTTGTTTAAATTTTAATAAATATAAATTTAATTTTTGATCGATTTTTTATTATTGACATTACACTTTACTTTAACCGTAAAAACAATTTTGAGCTTGAATTGAATTGACATTCATACTAGTTCCTTAAAACAACCGTCGATGAAAATGTTGTAAGATTTTATTTGGTTATAATAATTAAAATTAAATTATTTTTATTTTTAATATTTAAATTTCATGATAATGAATTATATATATATATATATATATGAAATTCCTCGTTTTAAGCTCTACTAAACTCCAAGTTGTGTCTCACATGGATGACTCCTTATTTGGCTATTTTATCCTAAAATAGTTAACTCCAATTCCCTAATTCTGTGAATAAGACGAAATTAGATATCCACATATCTCAAGTATTACTTTAAATATATTTTACAATAAATTTAATTTATTTTTTAAAAATTTTAAGCCTAGATTGACAAATTTCATCTAGTTATTATCATTATTGAAAGAAGTAAATTAACTTTTACATAAATTCATTGAAATATAATTTTCTAAAAAAATTAATTACCCAAAACACTCATATAAACTAATTATTTCACCATTGTTAGGAAAGGTAATTAATTTCTATCCGTTATTTAAAATAAATAAATTATTCAAATTATTTTTTTCTCAAAACGATTGTTATATAGTTGTTGAAAGGAATATATATGTATATATATATATATATATATTTGTGTGTGTATATATCTATATGATTTTGACGTTGTTAATTGTATAAAAGAAGATTGTTTAATAATTATATTAATAAAAAATTTAATTGTTGTTTGATTAAAGAAGGAGGTGTTTGAACTTTTAGTAGATCCCTTTTATTATTAAAAAAAGGATTGAACCACAATTTTAATTAGGAGATAGTTTAAGTGGACTCCAAGAATAAGGTGCAAAGGGCATTACCAATGTTTGATTAAACAAGTGGCCTTTGAACTTTGAATAAATCCCATTAATTATGAAAGATTTCATATAATTTTAGTAAATGTTTATATCATTGCATAACTCATCATATCATAAATATGCAAAACACACTTTATCAACAAAATATTAATTCAGCACATTAAAAATATCAAATCTTATTTTTGAATGATCTTATTTATAAAAATTGACAATATCTATTTTTCGCTTTTCAACCATCAAAATATGATTATCTAATACAAATCATCTTCTGATGCAATGAGACGAGAGATTTAAATTTTTATATTATCAACAGAAGATTTAAAATTCATAATTAAACATGTGAATTTATTTTTTCCATCACATTCTCTTTTCTCATAGGGCATTTTGTTTTTGTAAAACGATATTTTCCTTCCTTATAAAAGGTTTCTTTGATCCCGAGTATGAGATGACATTGTTTTTTAAAAATATTGTTATATGATTTCATAATATTTCAAAAGTTGATTAATATTTTGCCAAAAATGAAGTCCGAGCAATTTGATCGAAGCTATAATAATTATTTTTATTGTCATATACGGATGCCAATCTAAATTTGACATCCAATCCTCCGCGACATAAAATAGCTAGACGTAATTTTTTAAAAAAAAGGTAGGGTAAGACCAATGATGAAATATGAACATTATTTGTTTGGGATTATATGGTTACGGGTCAATATTGATTGCTCTATGCAATGATTACTCGTGTCCAACTAGTATTGTTCAATTTGCCCATGATATTTTTGTCATGCAAATTTTAATTTTAAAATATAATTATATAATTCAAGAAATAAACAATATATATTATTTAATAGTATAATTTTTCAAATGTAAAACATAAAATTATAATCTATTGCCATGTATAATTTGTTTTTAATAATTTATTAAATAAAATTTTGAGATGAAAAAGATAAATATAAAATAAGATTTATTAAAAAAAGGATGCAGACTGTCAGCAAATCATTGTCCTTTTCAGTAAAAGTCATGTGGCTCTGAGCTCCAGACAAACAGCAGATGTCAGGCAGAAGGATCCCCACATCAAGCAAACTTGCGCCTTACTTGTCACTTTTGTCCTCTTCTATGTTGTTTTACATTAATTTTACCTCTCTTTTGTCTGTTTATGTTACACACTTTAATTTTTCTAATTACTTTCATACCCTCCAGTGTATCATTCTTTACCGCAGATTTTAGCTCCAAAAAAGCCAAGTTACATGGGTACTTTCGTCTTTCAAGACTTACAAAGCCTGAATACCAATTTGAGTCCCGAATTTACAAGAGTTTTCTTTTTGATCCCTAGAATTTTTTTATTTGAACATTTCATCAATCTTTCAATTGGAATGCTCTTTTGGAATGATTTTTGATTTATTTAGATTTTAAAAATTAAATAATTTAACTTCCAAAATAAAATTTTTGACCATATGCATGCAATCAATCAAAAATATTCATATAAAATTTATTTGAACCATAATTATGTAAGTGATGTGAATTTTATTTTTAAATAATTTAAGGAAAGTACAAAATGTGAATAAATAAATAAAAATAAATAATTGTAAAATTAATTTTATAAATTGAACCTTTGCTTCACACTTACCTGTTATTGATTATTGATATAATAGTGGTGAAAGTGGCAATGTGCAATTTTGTAGTTTTGATAAATGGTACAACGGAAATTTTAAGAACAATTGAGGGTGATTTTGTAAAAACTTAAAAAAGAAGCGCGGACAGGGACCAGAATTCCATTATATATAGCATTAGTCATATTCATTTCTTGCGTCCTTTGAATCTGTCTCTCCCACTCGCTGTGCAATGAAAATGGAGAGGGCAGACGAGAAGTCGTGTCTGGCTTCGCCTTTGATTCAAGTTGATGAGAAAAACGTTTATGGAATAAACAGCGAGAGAAGAAACGAAAAGGCCGATAGGAGCAAGGTAATAGTTGAGGAAGTAAAGAAACAGATATGGCTAGCAGGGCCTTTAATCGCTGTGGGTCTATTGCAGTACTGCTTGCAAATGATATCTGTGATGTTCGTTGGTCATCTTGGAGAGTTGGCTCTCTCCGGGGCTTCAATGGCCACTTCCTTTGCATCCGTAACCGGTTTCAGCTTGTTGGTAAGTTCCTTTCTCTTACTTAGGCCTCGTATGGATTTTGTCATAACTTGTATAGTTTCCTACTTTTAAGTTTTTGTCTTGTGTTTAATATATACGTATCTATGTATGAAAGTTTTCAGTTTACTCATGTGCTTGATTAAGGCCATACGTTGTGGTGGTTTCTTGCTTACAGTTAGTCAAAACAATATTTGTGTTAGCCCTTTTGAACTTCATGGATTCTCAAATCGCAATATCTAAGCTTCGTTCTTAGTTTATTTATTTAGTTGTTAGAAAGTATAATCACCAACAGGAAAGTGGGAAGAAAATATAAAAACAGCAGGAAAGCCGAAAGTATAATCATGAATGGTTTCCTAAACATTTTATCAGAATCGAAAAGATTTTATTTAGTCATTATTTGCCACGGTCTTAAATTGAGTTGCTGTAAGTAGCATGTAGAGAGCAATATGGTGCAGTATAGATGGACACTGTAGCATTCCCTCTGGAATGCAAAGCTATGGATGTGGTGACCTTATGAGTATTTTTATATAATCTGATGATCAGTGAGGGGTATGAAACCCCTTCATGAATCATCTTGTTCTTGGAGACAATGTGTTGTTATCTGCTACAGGGTCAATCTGATCAAATATGTTCTGTTTCAACCAATCTCTGCCTGTTTGATTAGTCGATGCTACCTCTCCTGACTCTTTTTATGACCTTGTTTCCTCTTGATATCATCCAATATATTCATTGTATTTTTCTGTGTGGCTGTTATTTAGAGCTGCCTCATTTGGAGACATTTTGTGGAACTTTGGACAATTGTTTGCCTGTTAGCTACCATGAGTCACATGCTTGGGTCTGCCACATCTTGTTTCTATTATGGATTTGGTTATGTAAGCTTTATCTGTCATCAAGTCATTATCAATGAAAAAAGAAAAAAAACAAAACCATTATTGTGCAAAATGACAAACTTCATTATAGGGTAGGTTACAGAAGTTCTCTTAGTGTAGATAATAAAGTTGAATTCTTCTCTTTTGAAAACTTACCTATGCATTTATCAACAATGACAATAATAAATCTGCAATTTGAAAAAAATATGGATCCATATGGTTGAAATTAATGTTATAACAATACATGATATACTTTAGAGTTGGCTTTTGTAATTATATTAGAATCTAATTAAACTATTACAAAATTTGTCTGAAAATAAATTTGTTCTGTTATCACGTTAGCCTTCACAAACTTGCAGAGAATTTGTGATACTTTATTTTTTTATGTTCGAACCGTGCACTGTGGGCAAACTCAACAAATATTGTTATTTTACTTCGAAAACTGTCATAGTAATTAATGTTAATATGCGCCACAATACTATGACTTCTATTTTTTTTAATTCCTTTCTTGCCATTCTCTCTGTCTGGTAATTTAATCTCACTGTTTCAGAGAACTTCCGCTTATATATTGTGCATTTCAGAGAGTTGCTTGTTTGCTAGTTGGATAAGTTCCAGGCAGCTAAATTGATTCGCCCTGTATGGTGGAACATGACAACCACATATCAACATGAATAATTTCTATAAGACACGTTCATGTTGGACCTATTGATGTCAAAAGATGATCTGGGTTTGTCCACTTTTTCATCTTCTGTTTTACAAGAAGTAAAAGACACAATGAAAAAAAAAAAAAAACTGGAATTCTGCAGTGACAAGTGCAACCCCAGACAACTGAGAAATCATAAAATTGTTTGACTTCATCTCATTCATTTTGTAACTCTTGCAATTTAGAAAGATTTGTAGAATATATGTATTTTTTTTTTGTCGAGTGATTGAAATAATTCCTTATTCCTTTTGTTTGAATAGATGGGAATGGCAAGTGCATTAGATACCTTATGCGGCCAGTCATATGGAGCAAAGCAGTACCGTATGCTTGGCATACACATGCAAAGAGCCATGTTTGTTCTTTTAATTGTTAGCATGCCACTGGCAATCATCTGGGCAAACACAAGATCCATCCTAATCATTCTAGGCCAAGATAGAGAGATAGCAGAAGAAGCAGGATCATACGCCCAGTTTATGATTCCAAGTCTTTTTGCCTATGGTCTGCTTATGTGCCTTGTTAGATTCTTACAAACCCAGAATGTAGTAATTCCAATGATGATAAGCTCTGGAATTACAACTCTGTTGCACATCCTTGTGTGCTGGATATTGGTATACAAAACAGGTCTGGGGAATAGAGGAGCTGCATTGGCAAATTCAATATCCTATTGGATAAATGTGTTGTTGCTGGCATGTTATGTCAAGTTTTCTTCTTCTTGTGCCAAAACTTGGACGGGATTTTCGAAGGGGGCCTTGAAAGACATTTTCACTTTTGTTAGGCTTGCTATTCCATCCACTGTTATGGTCTGGTAATCTATTTGTTTCTGTGTGGACCTCTCAATCTTCACTAAGATCACCAAAAATTGAAATTTTAGGATAAAATTAAGTCTAATTCCTTCTATTGATTAAAAAAAGCATTGATATTATCTCAAGGAACAACATATTCTTTCGAAAATACAAATTTCTTCTTTTGTTTTGTTCAAAGATTTGATGCAGCTTTGCTCTGTTCAACAGCTTAGAAGCATGGTCTTTTGAAATGATGGTTCTCCTATCTGGACTTCTTCCTAATCCGCAGTTGGAAACTTCAGTGCTTTCTATCAGGTCAGAATCTCATTGAGTTACTGGATGTTCCCCCCTTGATTGTGAATATTTATTGACAAAATTCATTTGTCCTCATCCCTTTATCTGCAGTCTCACTACTGCTGCGGTAGTTTGGATGATCCCCTTTGGTTTCAGTTCTGCGGTGAGGTGAGTTATGCAAATTAAATCACTTCCAGTATGTCCCCGAATCATAATATTATGCCTTCAAATTGTGAAACTATCGGGACATAACATATTTCTTCATTGCTGTTTTCAGATGTTTCAACAGCTTCCTCTCATTACTAACTTAAAATTGAAACTCTTGACAAAATAAGTTTCAGACTTTTGTTTCGATTTGGCTCAGAGCTGAATTTTGACTCTGCTTGAAGTTTAGAATCATCTTTTACGCGCTTCATCTAAATCACAACTCTAATCTGTCCATTGTCTGTCTTTACAGCACCAGGGTCTCAAATGAGTTAGGAGCGGGGCATCCAGAAGCTGCACGTTTGGCAGTCTGGGTTGTCCTGGCCTTGGCCATTATCGAAGGCATCTTAGTTGGCTCAGTTTTGATCTTGATACGCAATATCTGGGGCTATGCCTATAGTACTGAAATTGAAGTTGTTCAGTATGTAGCAGCCATGGTGCCATTCCTTGCAGTGTCAAACCTTTTGGATGGACTCCAGTGTGTTCTCTCAGGTTTGTCTCCACATTCATTTTTGTTAAAATCACTATAAAATTTTTTTAGCGAACTCCCTTGACCATGGAGGGAAGAGGAAACCAGAACCCAAAGAAAGCATTTCTGTGGGAAACATTTATGAAATAAGAACCATCAAATTGAACAGAATCGACAAGCAACTGCTTCCATGATGGCTAATCTAACTGTTACCTCTGTTTAGGCACTGCTAGAGGATGTGGGTGGCAGAAGATTGGTGCCTACGTGAACCTTGGATCATATTACCTTGTTGGAGTTCCAATGGCTATTTTATTGGCTTTTGTCTTACACCTTGGTGGAAGGGTAAAGAAAGCTAACTTGTTCCCATTTATCAGCTATTTCCTTCTGCGTATTCACATACTAGCAGAAGGGAAAAAAAATAATTATAATGATTAAATTCTTGTTTTATCTCTTATACTTAAGGGGCTTTGGACGGGGATCATATTTGCACTTGTTGTTCAAGTCCTTTCTCTTTTCATTGTTACCTTCCGCACCAACTGGGAGCAAGAGGTGAGATTGAGCATCTTCAATCATCTTTATCTTTGTTTCTGTGAATGGAGAATCTGAATGGTATGGTGTCGTTGCATTCTTGTTCTAGGCAAACAAAGCTGCGGAGAGAGTGTACGACTCTATCATCCCTGTGGATATGGTGTCATGAAGTTGCTGACTGGTTCTTGCCGCATTATAGAATATGAAGACACGCTTTTCTGCCAGTCACTTCCTAATTACTCAAATGGAAGTTCAGGCTGAAACGACCCATCCTGCTGGTGTCACAGTGAAAACAGTACTTTGATATCAAAATTTGTGGCGTTAAACTTTATAGTAAAATTTTGCCTTTTTTTGATGTAGGTTCTTTTCTTATCAAATTTCATCCTTTAATTTTCCAGAGCTGTAATATCAAATTAAACAGAACAGTGTATTGAATTAGAACCCAAACATCTCTACGATGTGTTGGGAGAAGAACCAATGCATGCTTGTCAAGAAATTAGATAATAAATTAAAAATTTATTACAAATTAAAGTATCTAATTTTAAAAATATTAGTTGATTTAATAAAAAATTTTATTATTATAAAATTTAAGGTCAATGTAATATAAAATTTTAATGTTTATTTAATATCAACAAGCAAATTTTTATGACAAATCAAATTTTAATGTATTAATTTGATTTAAATTAGATTTTACTCAAATGATTATAAAAAATTAAGATATTTTTATTATTGAAATATCTAAAAAATGATCAAATAAATTTTTTACTCTATTTCGAGTTTATTCTTCAATTTTGAATAATTTTTAATACAAAAATTATAATTTATGAATTTATCAAAATTTTGACAATATAATTTTTTTTTAATTTTTTTCAATATATAAAAATTTTTGAAACATTTTGTAATGGTAGTTTTGATATTTTTTCACTTGTGAAAAATTTTTAGTCAAAAATCATTGTATAAAATTTAATTTGAATATTTTTAATTTTTAAATTTTTTAATAATATCTAATTTAGTTTAAATTAATAAATTAAAGTTTGACTTATTATTTTTTAAATATAAAAGTTTAATTAATAATTTAAGATTAACATCATGGCTTTATGAAACTTTTATCCTAAAATTTATCTTATTGCACATATTCAACTTAAAGTTTCTTTAAGTTGTTATCTTAATAAATGTACATGTATATTTGCATATACAACATAATATAAGTTAATTTAAAATTAATATAGATAATTTGATTTTTTAAAAATAAAAAACCAATATATAAATTTCACATCACATATTATAAGATTGAATAATATATATAAGATATTAGTATTTATTTTTTCTTTTAATGCAAAGTGAATGAAGACAAATAGTGGTGTACTAAACAACAATAAAATATTATTGCATCCAAATCCACCTTGCTTTTAGTCTTTTTACTTGATATAATATAGCGCTATGCCACTTCTTTTAAGGGGTATTTTTTTTTGTAGTCGTCCGTATAAGGATATTTGCGTAAATAATCAAAATTAGTAATGTATTTGTTTTTAGCACATTTTAGACATTTAAGACAAAATTATCATTTCTCTAACATGTGCAATTACTTATTTTTCCAAACAGAGAATTTGAGAAGTCAAACATATCAAACGTTTCTCTTTCCCTCTCTTATTACTCTGGCGCTAAACTTCATCACTTAGTTTCGTCCCTCTACATTCGGTGTTTGTTCATTTCTTCGCTTTCGTTGTAAACCGACCTTTGAAGAATATCCGCAAGCTACTGAGTCAGAAGAAAATCAATAGCAGTATGTTTCTTAACAATATTTTCAACTCAAATTCTTCATTCCTTTCTGCTGAATATCGACTTAGTTTCATCCCTCGTTTTTCATTCATTGTTTTTTTAATATTTTTGAGTTTGGTTTATGGGTATAATAACTTGAATACACGTTTTGTTTAATATTTTTGGGCTTTGGTATCAGTTTTCCAATCTGCGATGTTTGGGTGAAAAATCGCAGTGTAGTTTTGCATGAGTTTATCAGATTCATACCATGTTAGGGCAAATCGTTCATAGTTTTAGGAATCGCACTAATTAATCGTACCTAATTTTGGTAAATCGTACCTAATTTGGGTAAATCGTACCTAGTTTTGGTAAATCGTACCTAGTTTTTGTAAATCGTACCAATTTATCGTATCAAGTTTTTTAAATCGTATCTTATTATTGTTTACTCTAATTTTGACATTTTTTCGTCCCTGTAGATGGCAACCAGCTCTACTTCTTAGAAGCCATATGTGATACCCAGAGAGTCCTGGAAGACTGGAAAGATACTAAAACATTGCGACAATGAAGTCATCCCTACCTTGAAGGAAATTATGGATGACTCTCAGAAGGAGAAGTTTGAAGGGACCTGCTTGGGGCATTTTTTACATTTGCACAAAGATTTCAACTTCTCTGGGATTATTGTCCATAATCTTCTGCTGCGAGAGATATAACAAAACCACGAGGACGAAATGTGGTTTAGGCTTGGGCAGAATGAAGTTTGTTTTAGCAAAATCGAATTCTGCCTAATCACTGGCTTGAAGTTTGGCGAGCTACCGGACACAGACAAAATTGCAGAAAATCCATCTGGTATTCTCGCTAAATACTTCGGGGGGAGGGGTAACGTCAGCGGTAGTAGCATCAAGACAAGGCTGCTTGAAGGAGAGTTTGAAGATGAAGATGACAAGCTGAAGTTGGGCTTACTGTATTTGCTGAATGGTTTCATCAAAGGCCATGACGAGCGCCAGTATGTACCCATGTGGCAGTTCCATTTAGTAGATAATATTGAAGCCTTCAACTGCTTTCCATGGGGCACATGGGTGTACTACAACTCCTTGCAACATTTTAAGAAGGCAGTTGCGAATCGAGCCATGGACGTTAAAAGGGTGAACCACAATGCCTATGGCTTCATATGGGCACTGCAAGTAAGGATCATACCTTTTTATTTTTTTTTCATTTATTTAATTGAATCTATGTTTTATCTTCATGAAGTCTAACTTGATTTTCTCTTCTTTTTCCATAGATTTTTGCCTTTGAAGTGATTCCTGCTACCAACATGCACGGTAGTAGGTTGACAGGCTCGAACCTGCCATTGCCTAGAATTTATCGATGGAGGTTCCATCGGAAGCCACATGCAACAGATTGCAAGAAGATTTTCACTAACACTGTAAGTAATATCATGTCTTCATTTTCATTTCGTACCTACCTTTCTGATTTTGTGTCTTCATTTTTCAATTTCGTGCCTTTATTTTGTAATTTCGTACCTTCATTCTCAATTTTTGTCTTATTTTTCAAATTCGTACCTTAATTCTCAATTTCATACCTACATGCATTCTCAATTTTGTGTCTTCAATTTTTTGTTTCGTGTCTATATTCTCAATTTCGTGTCTTCATTTTGCGTCGTACCTTAATTCTCAATTTCGTACCTACATGCATTCTCAATTTCGTGTCTTTAATTTTTAATTTCATGCCTATATTCTCAATTTCGTGCCTTTATTTTTCAATTTCATACCTTTTATTCTAAATTTCGTGCCTTTATTTTTTAATTTCGTACCTTTATTTTGTAATTTCATACCTTAATTCCTCATTTCGTACCTTCATTCTTCATTTTGTTTCTTTCATTTTTCAATTTAGAAGCTTCATTTCGTTTTTTCAGATGGGGGCTAAGCTAAAGTTAGAGCCAACAATTGTTGAGAGCCATGCCCCTTATTATGTTGATGTTGAAGACTCGATCATGCCGTTGCAGCCACATGCTCAATCCAATGTGCCGGCTACACGATCAAGTGGGGATGAGGACACTGTGGAGGGTCTCATCCAGGACAAGTCTACCAAATTGCCTTCTGCTTTGCCAAAGCAATATAAGGTATGTATTCTTCATAATAGATATGAGTTTTGTTGTTGTGTTTTATTATTAACAACTTATGTTACTTTTAGCGTCGAGTTGGCTTTCTTCCTGTCGAGCGATCGAGGGATCATGCATCTGATGAAGTCGTCAGTGACAGAAGAGAGCCGAGGCCACAGATGATGGCCCCTGAGGTGCGGGAGTACAACATTGAGGATGAAGCACCTGGCGCAGAAAGAACTGTAGAGAATTTAGAAGTTTACCATCGCCTCACTGCTATGGAGGTGAAATTAGATCTCCTTGAGGCGAGGCTAAACCAAATGGAATCACAAAATGAAAGATGCCATGAGGAGCAAATGGCATTCTTAAAATCCATCCAGCTCTCCCTGGATGGATACAGATTTGGTGCTCGAGACCCTCCCTGCCCTATGTCAGAACCAGTTCCTAATGATGTAAGTAATGTCGTATGTAACAATTACTTTAGTTTTTTGTTTTTAATATTGTACAACTTATTACATAAAGATGAAATCTTTAATTGTGTTCTCTTTTTTTTAGGGTGTCAATGCAGGCTCCACATCACATCATCCCATCATTGAGGAAGCTGGGGCCTATGCAGAGGAAGTGGCCACTGCAGGGCCAATGGATGAGGAAGTGGCCCCTGCAGTAGGTCCACACAATGAAGATGTGGGAGGCTTGGCTATTACCCCAGTTGAGGCAACTGACAGTGTGCTGCCAGTTGTATGACCCGTAAAAGGTCAAGACAACTGTGCAGCCCATATGTCAACCTTAACACTGGCGAAAAAAGAGCCAAGTACTCTCACATGGTGAGTACAAAGGCCAAATTCACAGACAATATCCTCACTGCAATTAACGAGTTCATGAGTGACCAATCATAGTAAGTCATTTATAGTTATATTTTATGTTTCATTAGCTAGATTGAATTTTTATTTTTTAACTTTTACTTACACTCTATTTTTATTTTCTTTAGCCGCAATGTAGGTATCGGTCATTCAGTTAGTACAGAGTGGTTTAAAGCCTTCAAAGACAATGATGAATGGGTTGATGACTCTGTAAGTTAGTCATTTTACAAACTATTGTTCTTTACATTCTTACCATACTCAAATTAGCATTCGTGCCTTCACTTCGTACACTGATTTAATTTTACATTATTATTTTTGTTGTGTCAACCAGCATATTGAAGCATATTTGAGTTTCCTTCGAAGAAGGCAGAGGGAGTTCCCTCAACAATATGCACAAGATGTTTGCATCTGCGATCCTTGACTCTATGTAAGTTTTTTGGACTTTAATTGTTTAGATGCTTTATATTCAATTTGTTTATTGACTTTGTTTTACTCAAATTTGTAGACAGCAATGTTTTACATTTACAATGAATATCAAGCGGATTCAGATGCTGATTGTCCTCCTCCACACTCCAATTTTGAAGCACACAAATAGGAACCAGACTTCCTGGATCGTGTGAGAGGCAAATTTTGTCATAATTGTCCAGCTTGGCACACTGTGAATAAGGTATGTATATCTTCATTGGTTGGTTATAACTATTTTCTTGCAATATTATGAGAACTCTTAACTGACATTTAAATAATATTTTTCAATGTAGTTGATGGTTTCATGCCACGTAGGGGGATCTCACTGGCTGCTAGTGGTTATGGATTTGAAGACATTTTCCTTAAGAATTTTTGACTCTTCCCGACAAGAGATCCCCAATGAGGTGCGTATTCGGCAACAAAATCCCCTCAGATACATGGTTAGCGGGGGATATTTCATGCAGAAATCAGACGTTAATAAGCCGAATATTCCACTCTCCTGCACACTAGAGCCAAAGAACAAGGTCCCCCAGCAGAGAAAAAGGTAAGAGTCTTTTTTGCTAATTATTATCCTTATTTAGAAGTTTTATGTTCAATGTTAATTTCTTTTAACTGTGTTGTTATTTTTTTCAGTGGCAATTGCGGGCCTCACATGCTGTACATAATAGAGCATTTACTAACTGGGAAGACACTCAAATACACTGACAAAGACATGCCAAAGATACGGAAGCATATGACCTTACATGTATTTGCTAACTCAATTGTAGATGATAAGGGTTAAAACAATTTTATTCTTTTTACATTACATTGTATTCATTTGTATATACATTCAAAAATTATGTATAATATTTTTTTGCAAATAAAAGAATCATTTACAGTACATTGTGCAATCATCTTGCTTCTTCCCACATCTACAAAAAAAATTTTAGTATATTGTTAGTGTTCATTGAAGACTATTGAATGTGCGATTTATTTAACATTGAAGATACGATTTCACTAATAAAGGTGCGATTTATTTACCATTAAAGGTACGATTTATTTACTATTAAAGGTACGATTTCTCTAACAAGGTACGAATTAATAGTACGATATAATATATAAGGTACGATTTTTCTAACAAGGTACGAATTAATGGTACGATATAATATATAAGGTACGATTTTACGACTAAATGTACGAAATGATTGGGAGATTCAATATTTAAGGTACGATTTTTAGTGTTGCATTTGTGAAAATGATGGTACGAATTAAAGGTACGATTTATTATTTAAGATACGAATACAATGTACGATTTTACTAATAAAGGTGCGAATTAAAGGGGTGATATATTATGCAAGGTACGATTTTATGAATAAAGGTGCGAAATGATGGTGCGATTCAATATTTAAGTTACGATTTTAGTGTTACAAGTGTGAAAATGATCGTGCGAATTGAAGGTACAATTTGTTATTTAAGATACGATTACAATGTACGCTTTCACTAATAAAGGTGCGAATTAAAGGTACGAATTAAAGGTGCGAATTAAAGGTGCAAATTAAAAATCTTAAAATAATATACCAATCAGTAATGAAAAATAAGTTTGCAAATAATAATAATATAATCAAAATATTAGAATTATCATAAACCATTTATGTCATCATCTAGTAAAGTTGAATTGAGAGGCATTTTACAAGTTTATGAATTATGCCCAACTATATCACAACTACGACATTTACGACGCAATTGATCAGGCACCTTAGACGATCGAAAGTGACTCACTCCATCATAATATTGTGGATTCGAGCACGTCAATCGATTGTGTCCATATTGCATGCATCTAGAGCACTTCTTTTGGATCGTCCTCTCCCCACCAGAGGGTATTCTCCGTTTTTTAGGACGCCCTGCTGACTTACCATTATTTGGTGGTAATACCATAACTCTTTTAACTTCCTCAGGTACATCCCAATCAGACTTATCACCAATTGGATATACCGACTCAGAGTATGCTGGTACTAGTTGATCCTGTTTATAGTAGTTAGAGCAAAGAGTTATGAAGTTAATATTACATTCCCTGTAAAAAAAAAGGTCAAATTTGTGAAGTTAATACAAGCAATAACAATGAATAATTAAAAAATATTACCAACAGAACCATCAATGTCACCTGGAAGCTGCTAGTGCATGTGCACATGGCAAGAGATCAGCCTGAAACTCTCTACAAGTGCAAGTACGTTCAATAAGATTCACAATTGCCTCCTTACCCTTCTGCCTAATTAAAAATGCATTCCAATCAACATTGGAAGCTGTCATTTGTAATGAAACTTTTTGTCTCTCAGTCATCAATGAGTGAGCCCATTCTGTTAGTTGTGACCTCCAAACTTTAGCTCTCTCAAGTCGATTATAAAACCAACGTTGCATCATATCTCGAATGAATTCCAATAGAGCTGTCACAGGTAACTCTCGAGCAAATCGCAGACACGAATTCAAGCTCTCAGCTATGTTAGTGGTCATGAGTTGATATCGTCTCCGGGGGCAATACACACGTGACCATTTTCTCGGATCTTCCTTCATGATATATTCGAATGCTTTAGGGTGATTAGCCTGCAACTCAGTCATCAATTTATTAAATTCAGATTCTCGATATACCCTTGCTGCATTATAAAATATCTTAGATATATCTTCCCTCTTGAATTTATTCTTTATATTTTGAGCCATATGCCACGAACATAAACCATGATAAGAATTGGGGAAGACCTTTACGATGGCATTTGCAATACTGACATGACGATCTGATATAATAACCAAGTCCTCAACTGAGCCTATAGCTTCTTTCAGTTGCCGCAAGAACCACTCCCATGCATCATAGTTCTCGGAGTCACCATAACCGAATGCTAGTGGTTATATCTGTTCATTCCCATCTTTGCACGCCGCTACAAACATTACACCGTGAAACCTTCCTTTTAAGTGAGTGGCATCGATAGCAATGACCGGTCTGATTACTAAATGGAACCCCCTCAACGATTGCCCAAGAGCCACAAATAAATACTTAAATCGATTAGTTCCATCTTCAATACATATGTGAGCCTTAGTTCCTAGATTAATTGTTTGCAACATGTGGCAGTATGACGGCAATTGTTGATATGACTCAATTGGGTCACCATATGTAAGAGACAACGCATACTTTTTAGCCTTCCAAGCTTTACTGTATAAAATTTGTATGCCATAGAGTTCTTTCATATCACCCATGATATCTTTCGGCTTAATGATTCTAGCATTAGTAGACAACCTTTGAGCCACAATTTCTCCAATAATGGCAGAACTTGCTTGTTGATGCCGTCAATGCAACTCTTTAACTGTGCAAGTGTGTGTCAAATCACACATTCTAATTTGAAAGAATTGCCCTTGTGCAACTCTCACAGCACGAATCTTCCATGCACAATTTTTTTCTCTACAAGCAATCTCAAATAATGATTTGTTAGACCTAGTGACTCTAAACTCAAAGTTCTCAGTTAAAGCATGCACACCCAAAAATCGCTTCAACTCTTTTTTGTTCGGAAAAAACTGACCTCTAGCAAGGGTGTCAATTGGAGTCACTGATTCCATAGTAGAAGTCGACGCAAGACCGTGTAATTCAGCACCCAACACACTATACCGTCTGACAACACCATCACTTGAATTATTATGTACTTCCGGGCATGTAACTGGGATATAAGGTGGGATAGGACGTAGATTCTCATTTAATTCTTCATTGTCGGGTTCTGCTTCTGGAATGGGTTCACATTGATCTTCACTGGTGGGTTGAGTAGGATGAGTTTCCATGATTGGGTATTTACACCTAATATCATAGTCCATCCGCTCATCCAAGTTGATCACATCGGTATGGATCTCATTAGTATGCTGAGTGTCAACGGGAGTCTCACTATGGATGAATGGTTCAATGCCATATACATCTAATTCAATAGTTGGATTACTCCCAGAACAACTTATGTTAATAGGATTGACTCGTCTTGAAATTTCACCTTCACATAAACTTTGTCTATTCTCAACAAAATTTCTCTCCACTAGATCAACAATCACACGAGGAACTATGCTGTCATCGTACAACATAAACTCAACATCGTCATCATTCACTAACTCAATTTTGCTAGCAGTTTTTTCAGATCTTACTATAGTATGCAGTACAACATCAGTCATAGTGAAATTAGCCTCCACACAAGATTTAACCAAATCCAGCAACTGTATATATGTCAAACCCCTCCGAATAATATATCCCTTAGTTTTGATATATTTGCCAACATACTCAAAACTACCACTGGACTCAGACCACTCACCATTCCAAGTTACAATTATCCGCATTCTGTAAAGAAAATATTTCAAATTACAACTGAAAATAATTACTTATAACATAAAATAAGGCACGATTTCATAAACTTGTTACGATTTCATGAGAGAAGTTACGAATTATCATAATCATGTTACGATTTACTAAGATATGATTTTCAAACATATATATTTTTTCATATTCTATATATAACGGAATATTTAAGCTACGTTGTTGCGCAAATGCATAATTATGTTACGATTTATCAATTAAGATACGATTTTTAAATATATATATGTATATATATATACATATATATACATTCATATATATATGGAAGAACATAAATTATATTCAAGCTACATTATTGTTCAAAGGTATACCCGTCACCCTTTTCACCTTCGAGCACGTTCTGATTTTGAAGACAAATATGTTGTGAAAAAACACGAGATTGAGAAATATGCACTCAAAAATATGAGCTTTCTTCTTTGCAGGACAAATAGTTAAAAATGTTAGTGACTACCTTCGATTCCTTCTTTGGATCTTGGATACAAAGGAGGGAAGAAAAAACCAAAAGAGAGAGCAAAGAAAAACCCAGATACAAGAAAAAGAGGTCGGAGAGAGAGAGAGAGCTCAAATGAAGAAAATATTCAGACAAATCTCCTCAATTTTTGAATTATTTTAATTTCAAGGGTATCATTATCTTTTTTAAGGGTATTTTCATCTTTCTGATACATGTAAGTGCTCAAAAAAAAAATAACTTAATAAAAGAAGTTTCTTTTGCAAAAAAATATTGGCGGGATGCTAATTTTGACAATTTCCTCTTCTTTTAATTGGGTCTTCTTTGAAGTCTCACGTCGCTAAACAACTCATCATTTTAATTCTTTACATTGTTTTATATTTAAGGAGTGTTTTAAGTATTTTCACGAATAGTTACAATTTATGGATCTTGCGCATCTTATTTCATCATGTCCTCAAGTCTTTATGAGGTGTAGTCATATTTCATATATCATAAAAAATATTTATAGATAATGATATTGTATTATATTGTAGCATGTGAGATATTATTTAACATAATTTGTTAGTTTGGTTTTGGAAGGATCATTATTGTGTTTTCACGTTTTGGAAGTGTCACTATTGTGTTTTCACACTAAATCAGTGTACGCTTTTACACATCTAAACAAATTCTTACATATTTTTGTACCAAATTTATGACCTTTTTTGCCTACTATGTTTTGAAAATATTTGTTATGTGAAAATGACATTAATACTCAAAATTGCTAAGACAAAATCGATGCTATGGAAGATTACAAGGCATTCCGACACTAATGTGCACTTAACCATCAAAACAGTTTTTGTTAACTAGGCTTGTTGTTACTTGTAGATGAAGTCTTTCTTCAAAAACACTACTTTTAGGCATTTTTTAGTTGTGGCTCCAAAGAAGTTCAATGGGTAGATAGTGCATAACTTGTTATTGTTTGAGATAAAGCAACCACAAAATGACATGATGGTGTTCTTACTAGGATCTCATAAGGTTAGAATCATAGCCATTGAGTTTTGCATTATAACTAAGTTGACATTTGATGACTTAACAAAGACAACAACCATTGAAGCCAATGCTAGTGGATCTACATATTTCGATAGATAAGAGAAGTTGATCAAGGATGGTATGAAAAGCTATATTGTTGAAAGGTGAGTTTGGACTGTTGAAATATGTAGTTAAGATATGCTTTATATATATATATATATATATATATATAGCATGAATGGTTCTTGCGCTGTGATAAGCACCAATTCATCCTTACATGGTATATGTAGTTGGTGGATGATTTTGAGCAATTTAATGACTTCCTTTGGGATACCTTTTTGTACACCACCTCATTAGTACAATCTAGGAGGGCTATAGTGCAAGTGAGGGTAATACTATGTGTTACAATGTATGTGGCTTTGCATGGACACTATAAGTAAATGTATCAGATTTGGTGGTATTATTATTATTTTAGTTTTTTTGTTTGTTAGTTGCCTTAATACTTTAAAATTATTCTTTATCAATTGACTTAAAAAATGGACTCTTCATGATAGACTTTCGCTTTTGAAGTGATCCTTATGTTGGTCAGTAGTGTGTCAGTTGATATCGTTCCATAAATATTGCATTGGACATTCTTAAAGATGTCAAAAGCTGATTCATTGAAGCAAATTTTTACAAATTCGATAAGTAATAAAAACTTTCTTAACTTTTAGTTGTGATTTAATAAATAATTAAATGACAAAATGTGCATGCAAATGTTTGTTAAGGGCTTTATCCTATCAAAGGCCAAGCTCAAAAGATAAAAATCATACATAATAGCTTGAGATTTTGAGCATTTAATTAAATAAATCTTAAAATTTTATAATTTTTCATTTTTTAAAATTGGATTAACTCTACATCTTACAAAATTTTATTGATTTTTATTCTAATATAATAATAATAAATATAAAAATATTTTTAAATTTTTATACAATAGTAAATAAATGTAAAAATATTTTTAAAATTAAAAATTTAAGCAAAAATTTTAATATTTTAAAAGTATTATGTATATTAAGAAAATTTTTATTTGAATTTTATAAATCAAGTGGTGTAAACTTGTGAAATGCACTGATGCATTGTTCCTTCTCAACCTATTGAGCCAACATAGTTGAAAATTGAATTTGATATGAATCCCTTTGAACTAAACTTATTAGATTCAATTCATAGCAAAAACAAGTGAGATTAAAATTAGACTTTATTAGTTATATGTTAGAATTGGTAATACAACTAGTTTTCAAAACTATAATGAGACTAAAAATTGAAAGGAATTAGAAAATAGTTGGACAATTTTTTCAAATTTAATTTTAATATATCATTTTCTCAAGATTTTTATAAATCATTCTTTTTTTTTAAATGATAAAAAAATGAAATCAATTAAAATCTTGATAATTTTAGTTGATTTAAGTCAGTAATTAAGAAAAAGTGATAAGAACACCATGATAATTTTAAAATCACATTACAATAAAATAAAATTTTCATAACATTTAAAAATAATGATAAAAATCGTCATAAAAAATTTTCAAATATTAAACTACACAATGTATTTTTTTCAAAACCGTCATATAATGACATCATATATTTTTTAAAGATTAGCAAAAAAAAGTTTCTTCATATAGTCTTATCTTTAAAAGATCAACGAAAAATGATTTCATTTAAAGCATTCTCTTGTCACTTAAATCATAACGTGCATTAACCTTTTTCTTTTTCTTTTGTCTTCTTTTTAGACCATTTACTGTTTGCTTGATTCCTCCTTTCAATTATGCTTCATCTCAGCCTATGTTTAGTAAGTAACTTTTTCTTCCTCTCAATTGCGCTTCATTTCATTATCTCTTGTTATGTTTATGTAAAAAAAAAAAAAAACTTATCAATATTAATAAAATAAAATTGGTAAGGGTAGGTATGATGGTTGTCATGGTGTGTGTCATACGGTTAAGGTTTATAACCTAATTCTCATTGAATGACGACATAAGTGACACCCAACTTGTTAGCCAAATCTTTATGCGCACACAATTTCAACAAATATGCATGCAAGAAAAACAAACACATACGCGAGAGAGAGTAAAGAGTAAATACAAGAAATTATGGGAGCCAATCCCAAGGTTTTCATTCATTAAAAGTGAAATACACCCTAAACACGATAAGACATTACATACCCATTGATGACTCTACCCAAAAAATAAATGAGTTACAAAACTTGTAGTTGATACCCTAACTGCCCTAGGGTAATATGACTTCACCACCGTAAAGCTAGTTGTGCATATAGCCTAAGCTTAAGCCTTAAGCAACAAGTATCACACTCTTACAACTATTTTCAACTAGTGGCAACCGCTGTTAACTATTTGAGTCAAGCCAACCAAGCGCACACCATGTGCTTCATGCCCCTGCGCAAATAGCTTGGTGCCAATGCGTGCCAATATTCGATGCTTATATATGTTTCGCTTGCCCATTTGGTAAGTTTTTCGTACACATATCTAACGCTTTAAGACTTCTCCATGACCCACGCATCAAGGACTAGCCAGACACCCCTTACTAAGTCAATTACTGCATCAAGTAGCTCTACTCATGTGCTAATATCCACTTGTGATCCTACCCGTGGCATTATTCAGGCAAAGGCCCCGATGAGCATTCATGCCATGCCTTCACCTTGCCACCACGCCATTTTAGCTTAATGACATCAGTAGTTATCGTGCATCCAGCTCCTCGCTTCTTCAACTTGGTAGAGGGCAAGGCCTTCCCATGCCAAGACTTTGCCAACCCATTAGTCACGAGGCTAACAAACCACCCCCATCAAGAGAACTCGATATCTTCATCGAAGCTTTCTCGAGGTAACTCTTTGATGTTATTTACCTTTTGCTCAAACCCACCTTAAGTTGCTTTAACCTTTGCAACTTTATTCCTTTTTTCTTAGCCATCAAACCTAAACAGCTAATTGTCTTCTCGAGACAAGGTGATACCTCCATCATCATCATCAAGCCATCTATATGAGGAATTAATAAAGCCTTTGATGCCTTAAAGAAATCTAACCCTAGCATCACCTCGAAGTTGTCGAGTGGTATTATAACAGGAAAAGACTTCAAACTAAGCCTTTTCACCATTTGTTCTACCATGAAATTACTTGTAGCACCCATATCCAATAACACTAATACTTTAACCCCATTAATCCTTACCAACACATACATCAACTTTGGGTGTGTGGTCTTGGTTGTGATAATATTTAGTAATTATAAAGGATTCGCCTTAACGTGTGCTTCTTCCATATTCTCCTCTTGATTGCTCTCTTTCATAATCAAAGCATTCGGCTTTTCTCTCTTTGGGCACTTTGTGTTCTATGTGGACCACTGCATAAAAAGTAACCACTAAAGTTAATAACACATTTCCCTTTGGTCCATGAAGGAGAGTTACTTCAAGACTTGTCATAAGAAGCTTTTGTTTTCTTTTTTGTGGACTTGCCATTAGTACTATCCCTTTCACTATTCTTATTGTGCTTGAAATTCACTAATCTATCCACATTTGTGAACACGAAAGGCAAGTCTTTCACACCTTGCCTTTTTAGCTCCGATTGTGCCTAGAACCGTAGCCTGGAGACAAAGTTGAAGAGTTTATCCTCCTTGAACATATTTTTAATGTCTAGTAATATCAAACTGAACTTTTTAACATACACATGCACTGAATCTCTATGCTTTAATACTTTTCAGTGACTCCCTTGCAACCCAAAGTGTGTTGCAATGTAGGAATTAACTTTTTAATTTCTTTTTCAACATATCTCATGTATAGATCAGTGGCCTCCTCAAGCTGGCATTATCCTTTATCCGAGTTCACCACCAGTGTTTTGCATTCTCTTGTAAATACATGTTGTTAATAGTTCTTCACTCCTCTTTTGGGATGCAAGTGGCTTTGAAACACTATTATATATCCCATAAAAAGTTTTCAAGCTCTTTGGAGTTTTGACTGCCATCAAATTATTTTGACTCAGGAAGACTTATTTTTAACAAGCCGCCTTTTCCTTGCCTTAAAAGATTCATCACAGCTCTTTTCAGCAACGCGAGCTCATCTCCGAAATTTTTATCCCCTTCATTTACCAAATTTGTCAAGGACACAAGGTCTTACATGACTGATGCGAAGCAGACTTCCATGTCCCTTCACATTTCAACTAAAGCATTCTGGACTACCTTTAATTACTCGATATGTTGTTCGATTTGAATAGCAACACTAGTAGCATAGTCAGTTTGTGGGGTACCTACAAAACCCTTCAAATAACTCAACCTTTATCTGATCTCATTCATGATGAGTAATCGAAATTACCAACGTAACTAAGCCAATTAGGCTTTTATACCTATTATCATATGGTGGAGGTTCATAACTTAATTCTCGCTAAGTTATGGTATGAGTGACACCCAACTCGTCATCCAAATCTCTAAGCACATACACCATCAAGAAGTATGCATACAAGAAAGCCCAATAAACAATTGCAAGAGAGAGTAAATATTAGACATAAATAATTGGAAGAAGCAATCTCATCATTTTCATTCATCAAAATGGGAATACACCTTAAGCACAATAGAATATCACACACCCATTGATAACTCTACCCATAGAACAAACTAACTACAAAATTCGCAGTTGACACCATCAATCGCTTTAGGGTAATATGGCTTAAGCACCACAAAGTTAGTCATGCATACAGCTTAAGCATAAGCTTTTAGCAACAAGTGTCTCACTCCAATAACTACAAGCAATTGGTGGCAACCACTCCCAACTGCTTGAGTCAAATAAACCATGCGCACACCATGTACTTCATGCTCGCATATGATCCTAGCTTGGTGCCAATGCGTGCTAACATCTGATTCTTGTGGGTGTTTCACTTGCTTGCTAATTGCCTCGTATACATATCTAACGACTTTGGTCATTTCCATAATCCAGCATCAAGGACTCATTAAACACTCTTTGATGAACTGGCTACTCCTTCGAGCATCTTTAATTGTGTGCCAACACCAAGTTATGATGGTACCTATGGCATTACTTAGATTGAGGCCTCGATAAGCATTCGTGCCATATTTTCATTGTGTCACTATGCCACTTTACCTTATTGATATCACCTTGCTATAGCATGCCAGCTCCGTGCTTCCTCAACTTGGCATAAGGTAAGGTCAGGCCATGCTAAGACTTTTTTAACCCATTAATCATGGGGCTAACAAACCACCTCACCAAGAGAACTCAACATCCTCATTGAAACTTTCTCAAGGTAACTTTCTGGTGTTGTTTGTCCTTTGTTCAAACTCACCTTATTTGCTTTGAGCCCTTTAACATTGTTTTCGTTTTCTTAACCAACTAACCCAAGCAACTAAGTATCTTCATAAAACAAGGTGATACCTTTTTCAATACCATCAAACCATCAAATTGATGGCTCAAAGAAATCTATCCCGAAAATCATAACAAAGTTTTCGAGTGGTATGATCATGAGATTGATGTTCACTCACCAACTCCCTGATTTTAGTGTCATTTCATCATATCATTATCAAACCATCAATGTAAAGCATCAAGAAAGCCTTTGTTGCCCCAAAGAAATCCCACCCCAGAATCATCTCAAAGTTATCAAGTGTTGTGACCATAAGATTGACATTCACTTATCAACTCCCCAATTTCAATGTCATTACACCCATCCTTTGAGCTAATTTATCACTTACATTCATAGCCTTTATCTTTACTGTGATGCGAAAAGGCTTCAAGCAAAGCCTTCCCACCATTTCTTCTACCATACAACTATTTATAGCATCTGTATCTAGCTAAGCCAACACCTTAGCACCATCAACCCCTTTTGACACATGCATCAAATTTGGGTGTGCAATCTTGGTTGTGATAGCGTTCAGCTATTAGAAGGGAATCACCCAAATGGGTATTTCCTTTGCATCTTTCTCTTTATTACTTCCTCCATAATCAAAGCATTCACCTTTTCTCTCTTTGGGTACTCCTGCGCTTTATCTAGATCATTGCATATACAACTTAGTTGTACCTTTACCTTTGGTCTGTGAAGAAGAGTTACATTAAGACTTGTCATAAAAAGTTTTTGCTTTCTTCCTCTTAGACGTGCCATTAGTATTATCCTTTTTTACGTTCTTGTTGTGTTTGAAATCCATCAAGCTATTTGCAACTGCGAGCACGAAGGGCAAGTCTTTCATATATTGCCTTTTTAACTCTGATTATGCCCAAGACTACGGCATAAAGAGTTTATCCTCGAACATGTTTTTTTGATGTTGACCAATATCAAAATTGAACTCTTTAACATAGTCTCATACCAAACCCGTATGCTTTAATGCTTTCAAAGACTCCTTTGCAATCCAAGCCATTTTGCAAGGTAGGAATTGATTTTTCAATTCTTTTTTCAACACATCCCATGTATTAAAATCGACCTCCTCGCACTTGCTTCATCGTATATTTGAGTTCACTTCCAGAGTTTTGCATTCCCTTGCAAATATATGCTAATTATAGTTACTCACTCTTCCTTTAGGATATAAGTGGCTTTGAAGTATTATTTTATGTCCCATAGAAAGTTTTTAAGTTCTTTGGAGTTTCGACCACTATGAAATGATTGTGGCTTAAGGACTTTAATTTTGGATGAGTCACCTTCCACTTGTCTCTAAAATCTTTATCCATTTCCTTTATCGAATTGTGAAGGACACAAAGTCCTACATGACATATGCGAAGTAGGCTTCCATGTCCTTTCCGATTTCAACCAAAGAATTTCGGACCATCCTTAATTTCTTGATATGCTGTTCAATTTCAACAATAACACTCTTAGCATTATCGGTATGTGAGGCACCTATAAAATCATTTTAATTAGCCTTTCTCTGATCTCATTCATGATGAGCAACCAAAATTACCCATGCAACCAAGCCAACCTGGCTTTGATTTCAGATGGTTAAGGTTCTCAGCCTAATTCCTATTGAACGATGGCATAAGTGACACCCAACTTGACAGCTAAATATCTATGTGCATACACAATCAACAAGTATGCAAAAAAAAATAAAAATCCAACACACATATGTAAGAAAAAGTAAAAAGTATATATAAGTAATTATGGGAACAAATCCTTGCCTTTTCATTCATCAAAATGGAAATACACCCTATGTAGCAAGACATCACACGCCGATTGATGACTCCGTTAATAAAATAAACTGGTTGCAAGACTTATGGTTGACACTCCCAACAACCCTAAGGTAATGTAACTTTACCACCACAAAGCTAATCATGTATCTAACCTAAGCTTAAGCCTTTAACGAAAGGTGTCTAACTCCTATAACTGGTGGCAACCGATACCAATTACTTGAGTGAAGCTAAACATGCGTACACCATGTGCTTCATGTTTAACTTGGTGCCAATGCGTGCTAGCATCCAATGCTTACACATGTTTTACTTACCCGCTTGCTAAGTGCCTCGCACACATATCTAACCCCTTGAGCCATCTTTGCGACTTAACATTAAAGGCTTATTAAACACCTCTTTGCAAATTGGCTACTTTCTCGACCAGCTCAACACCCATTTGTCATATAACCCACGGTATCACTAGGGTTGAGCCCTCGATGAGCATCCATGCCACGGTTTCACTATGCATCATGCCATTTTAGCTTATTGATAGATCTTGTTGTCGTGTACCTAACTTGGTGCTTCCTCAGCTTGGCATGGGATAAGGCCCACCCATACTAAGACTTTGCCAGCTACTTATTACACGGTTAATAAATTAGCCCCACTAAAAGAACTTGATGTCCTCGTTAAAGCTTTCTTGAGGTAACTCTTTAGTATTGTTTGCCTTTTGCCCGAGCTAACTTTAAACTGCTTTAAATCTTACAACTTTATTCCAATTGTCTTAATTGTCAAATGCAAGCAACTAATTCTCTTCATAAAATAAGGTAATGCCTCCTCTATCACCAACAAGCCATCAATATGAGGCATCAAGAAAGCCTTTGTTACCTTAAAGATATCTAATCCATAATCATCTCGAAGTCATTAAGTGGTATGACTATGAGATTGACATTTTCTTGCCAACTCCTAAATTCTATTACAACCATCCGTCGAACCAACTTAGCTCCTGCTTTCATAGCAATTATCCTTGCTATGAAAAGAAAACGCTTCACAGTAAGCATTTCCACCATTTTCTTTGCCATAAAAATATTTGTAGTAGTCGGATCCAATAACGCCAACACTTTAGCCCCATCAATCCTTACCAGCATATACATCAACTTTGGGTGTGCATTCGTAGTGTGTTATTGTACTTAGCAATTACGGGTGATTTACCTTAATGGTTACTTCCTCTGTATCCTCTTTTTGATTACTTTTTTCTGTAATCAAACAGCTTTTCTTTTTCTTGTAATCTATGTGGTCCACTACACAAAAAGCAACCATTAAAGTTAGTAGTACCTTTGCCCTTGGTCCATGAAGGAGAGTTGCTTTAAGACTTATCAAAACAAGTTTTCATTTTCCTATTCTTGGGCTTATCATTAGTATAATTTAGTATTCTTATTATGCTTGAAATCCACCAAGCTATCTATAGCTATTAATGTGGAAGGTAAGTCTTTTACACCTTTCCTCCTCAGCTCCGATTATACCCAGGATTATATCTCAAAGATAAATTTGAATAATTTGTCCTCATTGAACATATTTTTGGTGTCGAACAACATTAAACTAAATTTTTTAACATGTTTTCGCACTAAAAACATGTGCTTTAAAGCTTTTAATGACTCCTTTACAACGTAAACCATTTTGTAAGCTAGGAATTAATCCATCAATCCTTTTTTTTAACATATCCCATGTATCGATCATCGACCTCCCCTTATTGGAATCATCCTCTATTCGAGTTTGCCACCAAATTTTTGCACCAACTTGCAAATATATATAGATGATAGTTACTCACTCCTCTTGTGTAATGCAAGTGGCTTTGAAATACTATTTTATATCCCATAGAAAGTTTTCAAACTCTTTTAAGTTTCAACTACTATTAAATGACTTTGGCTTAGGGACTTTTATTTTAGATAAGCCACCTTCCCTTTACCTTAAAAGATTCATCCCAGCCATCTTTAGCGATGCAAGCTCATTTTTTAAATCTTTATCCATTCTTTTACCCAATTTTTCAAGGACATAAAGTCATGCATGACAGATGCGAAGCTAACTTTCATGTCCCTTTGCATTTCAACCAAAGTATTCACTCTCAATTACTTGGTATGCTATTTAATTTGAATAGTAAAACTCATAGCATTGTCGGTATATAAAGCAACCACAAAATACTTTAAACAAGTCAGCCTTTCTTTGATCTCATTCATGATGAGTAACCGAAAGTATCAATGCAACCAAGCCAACTAAGCTTTGATACTTTTTGTCATACAGTTGAGGTTTATAATACAATGCCCACCTAGTGATGCCACAAATGACACCTAAATCATTAGCCAAATATCTATGCATACACACAATCAACAAGTATGCACACAAGAAAACCCAACACATATATACAAGAGAGAGTCAAGAGTAGACATAAGCAATTATGAGAAGCAATCCTAACTTTTTCATTCATTAAAAGAGAAATATGCCTTAAACACAATAGGACATCACATACCCATTGATGACTCTATCTATTGAATAAATCAACTATAATACTTGCGCTTAACACCCACCTTAAGGTAATATGGCTTTACCACCACAAAGATAGTCATGCATGCACCTTAAGTTTAAGCCTTTAGTGATAAGTGTTCCACTTCTACAACTATTGCCAACTACTTAAGCCAAGCCAACTATGGGTATATCATGTGCTTCCTACCCCTACGTGTGCCCACTTTGGTGTCAATGTGTGTTAACATCTGATGCTTGCAGTTGTTCCACTTGCTTGCTTGTTGAATTCCTCGAATACATATCCAATACCTTGAGTCATCTCCATGAGCCACGCGTTAATGACTCGTTAGACACCCTTTGATGAGTCAGCTACTCCCTCAAGTAGCTACAGTTATGTGTTAACACCCACTTATGATGCTACCTGTGAAATTGCTTAGGTTAAGGCCTCAATGAGAGTACATGTCACGTTTTCACCATGGTACGCATCACTTTAACTTATTGATGTCACCTTACTACCATGCATCTTACTCCACACTTTCTCAACTTGGCATAAGACAAAGCCCACTCATGCCAAGACTTTGCTGACCCACTAGTCACAAGGCTAACAAACCACCCACACAAAGTGAATTTGATATCCTCGTTGAAGCTTTCTCGGGGTAACTCTCTCATGTTGTTTTTTTTTTTTACTTGAACCCACCTTAAGTTGCTTTAAACCTTATAACTTTGTTCTTGTTTTCATAGCCATCGAACTTAAGCAACTAATTATCTTTAAGGTGATGCCTCATTCAACACCATCAAGATGCCACTGTGAAGCATTAGAAAAGCCTTTGCTACCTTAAAGAAATCCAACCCTAGAATCATCTTAAAGTGATCGGGTGGTATGACCATAAGATTGATATTCCTTCACTAAATTCCCAAATTTAGTGTCATTGTAGCCATTCTTCAAACCAACTTAGCTTTCGTATTCATAGCTTTTATTTGTGCTGTGATGGAAGAAGGCTTCAAACCAAGCTTTTTTACCATTTTCTCTACGCAAAACTATTTGAAGCACCTATATCCAACAACACCAACACTTCAGCCACATTAATCCTTGCCGACACATACATCAACTTTGGGTGTGTAATCTTGGTTGTGATAACATTTAGCAATTGGAAAGGATTCACCCTAACAGATGCTTCCTCTACATCCTCTTTCTCTTTGCTTTCCTTTATAATTAAAGTATTCAACTTTTTCCTTTTTTGGCACTCCCAGACCCTATATAGACTATTGCACCAAAACAGCCACTAAAGGTAACGGTAACTTTCCTTTTCCTTATCAGTATTGCTGTTGTACTTGATATCCACTAAGTTATCCATAATTATGATCATGAAAGGCAAGTCTTTCACACCTTGCCTCCTTAGCTCCGATTATACCTTTTGGTCCATGAAGGAGAGTTACTTCAAGACTCGTCATAAGAAATTTTTGCTTTCTTCTTCTTGGACTTGCCATTAGTATTATCCCTATCAGTATTCTTGTTGTGCTTGAAATCCACTAAGTTATCCATAACTACGAACATAGAGGGAAAATCTTTCAACCTTGTCTCCGTAGTTTCGATTGTATCCAAAATTGTAGCCCAAAGACAAAGTTGAATAGTTTGTCTTATTCGGACATATTTTTAAAGTTCAATAGTCTTTAACTAAACTCTTTAACATACTCTTGCATCAAACCCATGTGCTTTAACGACTTTAATAACTCCCTCGTAACCAACGCCATTTCGCAAGGTAGGAATTGATCCTTCAATTTCTTTTCAACATATCACATGTATTAATTATTGACCTCCCCGTATTGGCATCATTCTCTATTCGAGTTCACTACTAGCATTTTGTATCTTCTTACAAATACATGCTGGTGATAGTTATTTGCTCCACTTTTAGGATACGAGGACCTTTGAAATTCTATTCTGTCCCATAGAAAGTTTTCAAGCTCTTTGTAGTTTCTATTGCCATCAAATGACTTCGACTTAAGGACTTTTATTTTGGTGAGCCTCATTTTCCTTGTCTCAAAAGAATCATCATAACCTTCTTCAGCAACGTAAGCTTATCTCCCAAATCTTTATCCCATTCTGTTATGTAATTTTTTATGGACACAAGGTCCTATATGATAGATGTAGAGCAAACTTCCTTGTCCTTCAACACTTTAACCAAAGCATTTTAGACCACCCCGCCATGTTGTTTGATTTGAACAATAACACTTGCGACATTGTTGGTCTATGGGGAACCTACTAAATCCTCCAAATGAGTTAACCCTTCTTTAATCTCATTTTTGTTGAGTAACCAAAATTACTAATGTAATGAAGCTAACCTGGCTTTGATACCTATTGTCAAACGGTTGAGGTTCATAAGCTAATCCCTACTTAGTGATGGCCTAAGTGACATCTAACTCATCGCCAAATTTTTATGCACACATAATCAATAAATATACACATAAGAAAATATAACACACATGTGAGCTATAGTAAAGAGTAAACACAAGAAATTATAGAAACTAGTCTCAATATTTTTGTTCATTAAAAGGATAATACAACCTAGATGTAGCAGGACATCACAAACCCATTGATGACTTTGCCCATCGAATAAATTAGCTATGAAACTTACGGTTGACACCACCAACTGTCTTAAGGTAATATGGCTTCACCATCATAAAACTAGCCATGCATGCCACCTAAGCTTAAGCCTTCAATGACAAGTGTCTCACTCTCACAACTGTTATCAATTAGTAGTAATCATTACCAACTACTTAAGCCAAGCCAACCATATGCACAATATATGCTTCATGTTTGTGCGCACGCCTAGCTTGGTTCCAACGCTGGGCAACATTCAATGCTTGTAAGTGTTTCACTTACTTGCTTGTGAAGTACCTCACACACATATCCAACCCTTTAAGTTATTTTTGTGACCCATAGGTCAAGGATTCATCAAGCACCCCTTGATGAGTCAACTACTCCCTCGATTAGCTCTAGTCATGTGCTAACACCCACTTATGATACTACCTATTACATCACTTGTGTTAGGACTTCGATTAGCATCCATGCCGTGCATTCACTATGCCACCATGTCACTTTAGCTTATTGGTATCACCTTGCTATCATGTAACTAGCTCTACCCATCCTCAACTTGGCAAGGGCAAGGCTTGCCTATACCAAAACTTTGCTGACCCACCAATCATAAGGCTAACAGTGGGTTAGTGTGGCAAGTGGTGATGCTAGAGGTTTGGATGTGTAAAGGTGGTGGGTATGCATGTGATTCTACAATTTTCATGGCTTTTGTTCCCTTTTTCACTTAGCTTCAATCCACACATGTGCTTGTATATGAAAAGATTCTTCACTTGGGTATTCTTAAAACATGATACTTACATTATTTTTTCATTTATATCTCTCTTATTCCAATTTATAGAACATCTCTTAATGTTACAATTTGTATGATTATAACATGATAATGGTGCTTTCTCTCTCTTTCTCTCTCTCTCTCTCTCTTTATATATATTTTTAGAACTTTGCATGAAGAGATTAGCCAATGAACAGTACATCAAAAAATACTTTGTTTAATGGACTAGAAAACCCATTTGAGTGAGTTATAATTGATTTAGGATGTGGCATGGCATGGTGTAATTATCTAAAATGTGGGAAGGTTTTATTGCATATATATATATATATAAAGAGAGAGTTTTTTTTAACTATCTTTGACTTAAATAATTTTTATTTTTTTCAATGGTATTACAATAATAATAAATAAAATAAAACAAAATAAAAATGAGATACTTTATATAACAGTCTATTAACCTTCATCAAATATCAAATCCAACTATCATACAACGTGATTATTTTGGATGAGGCTGCGACTATTATATTAAAGTCAAATAGGTTATTATCTAAAGCTATTTTAGATGATGGATGTGCGACCATCATCTTCAGTGACTTTAGATCATATTTTTGAATTGTTATTTATTTTTCATCTTTTTTTATCATCGTAATAAATGTCGATTTAACAACCGTCATCTAAAGTTAATTTTGTTATAGTAACATGTATCTTATATATAATTTAGTATTATGATTTTACAAAATTTGAGGTTTATAGACTTTATTTATGAATCATTAAAAAAATACAAAAAAATTTGAAAAGAATATTAAGTTATGAGTATCATTTTAAAATTAAATACATTAATACATATTAATTCGTATTAACTTATTCTAATTTATCATGTGATTTCTTGATATTTCACATAAGTGAAATAAAAAACAGTTTTTTCATCATACATAATTTCATTAAAATTCAATGGATAAAACACCATCTTGTTTAACTATAACATTATAACAAAGAATTAAGGAATCGAGAAAGATTTTTATTTAAGCAAAAGGAAGAAACTTAGGAAAATATGAAGTTACATATATATATATATATATATATATATATATATACATATACATATATATTATCGATAAAGTTTTAAAGAAATAGGTTCAAAGCTATTAGCTTCAGAGCTATTTTCCATGGAGAAACTAGTAAGGTAAGGCTGTCTCAATCCAAATTTTCATTGCAAGTAATTAGGAAATGGATGCAAGAACAAGGTATCTTTATTATCTTTTATATTTTCGCAACTTCATGACATCACATCCATGTTGGAGCACATTGTAATACTAAGATGATTTTATACTATGGAAAGGAAAGAGAATCAAGAAAGTTGAAGTAGTGCAAATGAAGAGGTGCAAATCAAACAATTAGTTGTAATTAAGTTCCAATTTTTGTAAAACGACAACCATGTTAAACAAATGAAACTTTTTCTCTTAATTATAAATGAAAAGTTAAAACTGTATAGAGGTATCCAATTGACTATTATAAATAAAGGATTGTAAGATAAGATCTGCTTTAAAGTTTTTTTCTCTTCAAATCCTTAAAACTTGTTTTGAAAAATAGTTCATTGTTTTATTTTATTGTGAAAGTGAATTATTCTATTAGATACAAATATCAATATCACCTTTAAGATAACATTTTAAATGCATCATTCTTCATTGATTTATAGGATAATCAATCCTAATATTATTACCTATTTGTAGTTTTATTTACCTAAAATAAAAACGCAATGACATCATAACTATTCGAATTTTCCATTTATGAAAACAAAGATAAAAACCATTAAAGATAATCAATCTTACCTATTTATAGTTACACCGAGAGTTGTCACAAAAAGTTTTCGCTTTCTTCTTCTTGGACGTGCCATTAATACTATCCTTTTTAATGTTCTTGTTGTGTTTGAAATCCACCAAGTTATTCACAACTATGAACGCAAAGGGCAAGTCTTTCATATTTTGCCTCCTCAATTCTAATTGTGCCCAAGAATATAGCATTAAAAGTTTGTCCTCAAACATGTTTTTGATGTTTACCAATATTGAATTGAACTCTTTAACATACTCCCACATAAAACCTATATGCTATAACGCTTTCAGAGACTCCTTTGCCATCTAAGCCGTTTTGCAAGGTAGGGATTAATCTTTCAATTTTTTTTTCAACACATCCCATGTATCAATCATCGGCCTCCTTACATTGGCATCGTTCTATATCTAAGTTTACCACTAGAGTTTTGCATGCCCTTGTAAATACATGCTAATGATAGTTACTCACTCTTCCTTTGAGATAAAAGTGGCTTTGAGATAATGTTCTATGACCCATATAAAGTTTTCAAGTTCTTTGGAGTTTCAATTGCCATAAAAATGACGTTTCAAGGACTCCTACGCAACCTAGCCAACTAGGCTCTAATACCTATTTTCACATAGTTGAAGTTCGCAACCCAATTCCCATCGAATGATGGCACAAGTGATACCCAACTCGACAACCAAATATTTATGCGTACACACAATCAACAGGTATGGAAACATAAAAATCCAACACAAGTATGCAAGAAAAAGTAAAAAGTAGACATAAGTAATTATGAGAACAAATCATTGCCTTTTCATTCATCAAAATGGAAATACACCTTAAACGCTATAGGATATCACACACTAATTGATGACTCTCTATATAAAATAAATCAGTTACAAGACTTATGCTTAACACCCCCAACAACGCTAAGGTAATGTGGCTTCGCCACCATAAAACTAATCATGTATGCAACCTAAGCTTAAGCCTTTAACGAAAAGTGTCCAACTCCCATTAGTGCTCTTAATTGGTGGTAACCCTTACCGACTGCTTACCAACCATGCAAACACCATGTGCTTCATGCTCAACTTAGTGCCAATGCGTGCCAATGTCCGACGCTTATAGGTGTTTCATTTGCCTGTATATCCAATCCTTTAAGCCATCTCCACGATTTAACATAAAAGGCTCACTAAACACCTTTTTACGAGTTGGCTACTCCATTAACCAGCTCTAATCCTATGCCAACACCCACTTGTCATACTACCCATAGCATCACTAGGGTTGAGGCCTCAATGAGCATCCATGACACGGCTTCACCATGCATCATGCCACTTTAGCTTATTGATATCATCTTGCTATCGTGCGCCTAGCTTAGTGCTTCCTCAGCTTGGCAAAGGATAAGGCCCACGCATGTTAGGACTTTGCCAAGCAACCTGTCACAGGGTTAATAAACCAACCCCACCAAGAAAACTTGACGAACTCTTCAAACCTTTCTTGAGGTAACTCTTTGGTGTTATCTGCCCTTTGCTCGAGCTAACCTTAAGTTGCTTCAAATCTTACAACTTTATTTCCATCTTTTTAGTTATTAAACATAAGCAGCTAATTCTTTTCATAAAATAAGGTGATGCCTCCTCCATCACCATCAAGCCATCAATATGAGGCACCAAGAAAGCCTTTGTTGCCTAAAAGAAATCTAATCCCAGAATCATCTTGAAGTCATCAAGTGGTATGACCATGAGATTGACTTTTTCTTGCCAACTCCCTAACTTCATTGCAGCCATCCTCGTTCCAAGTTAGCTTCCACATTTATAGCCATTATCCTTACTTTGACAAGAAAAGGCTTCACACTAAGCATTTCCACCATTTTCTTTGCCATAAAATTATTTATAGTAATCGAATCCAGGAACGCCAACACTTCAGCTCCATCAATCCTTATTGACATATACATCAACATTGGGTATGCATCCTTAGTGTGTTCTAGTGTTTATCAATTAGTAGTGATTCATCTTAATGGTTACTTCCTTTGTATCCTTCTTTTGATTACTCTTTTCTACAATCAAAGCATTCAGCATTTCTCTTTTTGGCACTCCCGCAATTTATATGGTCCATTACATAAAAAGGAACCACAAAAGTTAGTAGCACCTTTCTTCTTCATCCATGAAGGATAGTTACTCTAGGACTTATCACAAGAAGTTTTCACTTTCTTTTGATTAGATTTATCAATGGTACAATCTTTTTTAGTATTCTTATTATGCTTGAAAGCCATCAAGCTATCCATAGCTACTAATAAGAAAGGCAAGTCTTTTACACCTTACCTCCTTAGCTCCGATTGCACCCAAGACTATATCTCAAAAACAAATTTGAATAATTTGTCCTTCTAGAACATGTTTTCAATGTCCAATAATATTGAACTAAAATTTTTAACATATTTTCGCGTACTGAAGTTGTGTTCTTTAATGCTTTCAATGACTCTCTTACAATCTAAGCCATTTTTCAAGGTAGAAATTAATCCATAAATTCTTTTCTTTAACACATCCCACATATCAATCATCAACCTCCCTGCACTAGCACTATCCTTTATTTGAGTTTACCATTGATGTTTTGTATCCCTTTGCAAATATATATTAGTGATAGTTATTTACTCCTCTTATGTAATGCAAGTGGCTTTGAAATACTATTTTATGTCGCATAAAAAGTTTTTAAACTCTTTTAAGTTTTGACTACTATCAAATGACTTTAGCTTAGGGACTTTTATTTTAAATGAGCCATCGTCCCCTTGCCTCAAAAGATTCATCACAGCCCTCTTTAGCAAGGCAAACTCATCTTCTAAATCTTTATCCACTTCTTTTACCCAATTTTTCAAGGACACAAAGTCATGCATGACAGATACGAAGCTAACTTCCATGTCTTTTTGCATTTCAAAAAAAGTATTCACTCTTAATTGCTTGGTATACTATTTAATTTGAATAACAAAACTCATAGCATGGTCGATCTATGGGGCAACCATAAAATCCTTTAAATAAGTCAACCTTTTTTTCATCTCATTCATGACGAGCAACTGAAAGCACTAATGCAACCAAGGCAATTAAGCTTTGATACTCATTGCCACACGGTTAAGGTTCGTCATCCAATTCCTATTGAGTGATGCCATAAATGACACCTAACTCATTAGACAAATATCTATGTGCACACATAATCAATAAGTATACACACATGAAAACTAAACACACATATATAAGAGAGAGTAAAGAATAGACATAAGCAATTATGAGAAGCAATCCTACACTTTTCATTCATCAAAAAAGAAATACACCTTAAACAATGCAGGACATCACACACCCATCAATGACTCTACCTATATAATACATCAGCTATAAAACTTGCGATTGACATCCCTAACCACCCTAGGGTAATATGCCTTTACCATCACAAAGCTAGCCATGCAAACACCTATGTTTTAGCTTTTAGTGACAAGTGTTTCACTCTTACAACTGCTATCAACTAGTGATAATTGCTGCCAACTACTTGAGCAAAGTCAACCATTTGCACATCATGTGCTTTATGCCCCCATGCATGCCCACTTTTGTGTCAATGTGTGCTAACATCTGATGCTTATAGGTGTTTGACTTGCTTGCTTGCTAAGTTCCTTGCACATATGTCCAACACCTTGAGTCATCTCCATAATCCATGCGTCAATGACTTGTCAGACACCCTTTGGTGAGTCAACAACTCCCTCGATATAGTTGTGTGTTATCACCTACTTATGATGCTATTCATGACATTACTTGGGCTAAGGCCTCGATGAGTGTCCATGCCACGTATTCACCATGCCACTACGTCACTTTAACTTATTAATATCACTTTGCTACCACGCATCCAACTTCACGCTTTCTTAACTTGGCATGGAGCGAAGCCAAGTCCATGCTAAGACTTTACTGCACTAGTCATAGGGCTAACAAACCACCCCAATAAAGTGAATTTGACATCCTCGTCAAAGCTTTCTTGAGGTAACTCTTTGGTGTTATTTTTCTTTTACTTGAACCTATCTTAAGTTGCTTCAAACCTTATAACTTTGTTTTCGTTTTCTTAGCCATCAAAATTAAGGAGCTAATTATCTTTACAAAAAAAAGAGATGCCTCATTCATCACCATTAAGACATCAATGTAAAGCATCAAGAAAACCTTTGCTGTCTTAAAGAAGTCCAACCTTAGAATCATCTCAAAGTGGCTAAGTGGTATGACCATAAGATTGACATTCCCTCACTAACTTCCTAATTTCAGTGTCATTGTAGCCATTCTTTAAACCAATTTAGCTTCTGCATTCATAACTTTAATCCTTGCTATAATCGAGGATGGCTTCAAACAAGCCTTTCTATCATTTTCTCTACCATAAAACTATTTGAAGCACCTGTATCTAACAACACCAACACTTTAGCCCTATTAATTATTGTTGACGCATACATCAACTTTGGATGTGTAGTCTTGGCTATGATAAATTTTAGTAATTTGAGGGGATTCACCTTAATAGATGCTTCCTCCACATCTTCCTCATTGTTCTCCTTCATAATTAAAGCATTCAATTTTTTTTTTCTTTTTTGGCACTCTCACACTTTATATGGACTACTGCACTAAAACAACCATTAAAGGTAATAGTACCTTTCCCTTGGTCTATGGAAGAGAGTTACTTCTAGACTTGTCACAAGAAATTTTTGCTTTTTTCTTCTTGGACTTGTCATTAGTACTATCCTTGTCTGTATTCTTGTTGTACTTAAAATCCACTTAAGTTATCCATAACTGCGAAAACAGAGGGCAAATCTTTAAAACCTTGCCTTCTTAGCTCCAATTGTATGCAAGACTATAGCCTAAAGACAATGTTGCACAGTTTGTCTTATTCATACATATTTTTTATGTTTAGCAGTCTTTAACAAAACTCTTTAACATACTCTTGCATCGACCCCATGTGCTTTAATACTTTTAATAACTCCCTTATAACCCAAGCCATTTCACAAGGTAAGAATTAATCCTTCAATTCCTTTTTCAACATATCACATGTATTGATTATTGACCTTCCCGTACTGGCATCATTCTCTATTTGAGTTCACCACTAGAGTTTTGTATTTCCTTATAAATACATGCTAATGATAGTTCCTTGCTCTACCTTTAGAATATAAGAAGCTTTCAAATTCTATTCTATTGTCCTATAGAAAGTTTTCAAGCCTTTTATAGTTTCTACTGTTATCAAATGGCTTTGACTTAGGGGCTTTCATCTTGGATGAGCCACATTCTCTTTATCTCAGAAGAATAATCACAACCTTTTTCAACAACGTAAGCTTATATCCAAAATCTATATCCCATTCCTTTACCCAATTTATCAAAGACACAAGGTCTCGCATGACAAATGCGAAGCAGACTTCGATGTCCTTTAACATTTCAACCAAAGCATTTTAGACCACCCTCAATTGCCCGTTATGTTATTTCATTTTAACTGTAACACTTATAATGTTATTAATCTGTGAGGTATTCACTAAATTCTGCAAACAAGTTATCCTTTCTCTGATCTCATTTATGTTGAGAAACTGAAATTATTAATGTAACGAAACTAACTTGGCTCTAATTCTTATTATCAAATAGTTGAGGTTCATAACCTAATTCCTACCTAGTGAGGGCCCGAGTGACACTTAACTCATTAACAAAATTTTTATGCACACGCATAATCAATAAGTATGCACATAAGGAAATATAACACAAATGTAAGCTATAGTAAAGAGTAGACATAAGAAATTACAAAAACTAATCCCAACATTTCATCAAAAGGAAAATACACTTGAAACATAATAAGACATCACAAACCCATTAATGGCTCTTCATATAGAGTAAACCAGCTATGAAACTTGTGGTTGACACCTCTAACTACCTTACAGTAATGTGGCTTCACCACCATAAAGCTAGCCATGCATGCAGCCTAAGCTTAAGCCTTCAACGATAAATGTTTCACTCTCACAACTATTATTAATTGATAGTAATGGTCGCCAAGTACTTGAGCTAAGCCAACCATGTGCATAACATATGCTTCATGTCTGTGTGCACACCCAGCTTGGTGCCAACACTGGGCAATATTCAATGCTTTCGAGTATTTCACTTGCCTACTTGTGAAGTACCTCGCTCACATATCTAACATTTTAAGCTATTTTCATGACCTACATGTCAAAGACTCGTCAAGCACTCCTTGACGAGCTGATTATTCCCTCGACCAGCTCTAGTCATATGCCAACACCCACTTGTGTACTACCCGTGACATCACTTGGGTTAGGACTTCAATGAAAATCTGTACCATGCCTTCACTTTGCCACCACGTCATTTTAGCTTATTGATATCACCTTGCTATCGTGTAACCAGCTTCACACTTCTTTAACTTAGCAAGAGCAAGGCTTGCCCATGCCAAAACTTCAATAATGGGTTAATGTGGCAAGTGGTGATGCTAGAGATTTGGATGTGTAAAAATGGTGGGTATGCATGTGATCTTGCCATTTTCGTGGCTCTTGTTCTCTCTTTCATTTTGCTTTAATCCACACATTTGCTTGTATAAAAAAATTCTTCACTTGGGTATTCTTAAAACATGATACTTATATTATTTTTTTAATATATATATGTATATATCTTCATTCGTCTTATTTAGTAGAACATCTCTTGATATTACAGTCTATGGTAATGGTACTTTCTATATATATATATATATATATATATATAGGATGTTTTCATAAAGAGATTAGCTAATGAATAATACATCAAAAAGACTTTCTTCAATGGACTAGAAACAACGAGGCTTCGGGGGGAGGAAGTGTGCAGTTTGCAATTTATAATCCTATTATAGTTTACATGCATGTAAGCCTTGAACTTCTTCCTTCCTTGCCTGTAAATGCTCTAAAGAGAGTGAGGTAATCTTGAATGGGAAGGCCAAACAATCTTATTTTAAAGTTTCAAGTTTTGGCATTTAGTTAACACGTTCAGTTATGAGTAAAACTAACCATAAGCCAATTTTTATTTAACAAAAATGTGAGTTTTAAAGCCCTTAAATTATGTTATGGCTTTGAAGCTCCTTTATTATTCTTAGTAAGATAGGTGCTCTAGAGTTTGTACCATTTGCTGCTTTTAAGCCACTTTATTAGTAGGGTTGTTACCAATTATGTAAATCAATAGTTCAAACTGCACCCAAAGGTAGGACATTTCGTATTTTTATAGCAACTTCTGTACCAAAAATAATGGGATCTCCAATTATATCCCCTCTGGGATGTAAAATATATCTCTTCTTACCATCCTCATTGTGTATGAGACAAATGTATGCATTTCGATTATATCTATGGTTATTATTTTACCATATAAGTCTTTTTCATTTCTTTAGAAATCAATTTTATGGTGTCAGCACTTATGTCCTCCCCCTCTATGCCATGCATTAATGATTCCTCTGACATTACGGCCTTTTCCATAATGATGCTATCCATGAATCAAATTATTTTGTGGATTAGATTTCACTTGACTGTCTATGGCTTTATTGCGTGTGCTCAGGGTAGAAGTTTTGCATAAACGTATAACCATGTTATTAAGTATTTTGATTTAAGTTCTTTTTTTCAAATTAAAAGCTAGTTTTTTATTCTTTTACAGCATAGAATACTAGAGTTCAAGCACCTCGACTTGGCATACAAAGGTCTTTCTTTTGAAGAATTCAAAACATTACAAATTGGAAATGTTAAAAAGAATTCTTGAGAAGCTTTCATCAAATGGAAAGAGCAGCAAGTGCACTACTTAACTAGTGAAAGAGTGGGAATGGCAAAGCAGGCCTCAGTCTCAGACAGAAGCATGCCACCTTGCGACCAAAGACTAATTTGACCTCAGAGTCATCCCAATACATGATAGAAGCGCTAGGTGAATGCAAAAATCCCTTGTATAGATTAGGCATTCCTATGCACTCAGCATCATTTTCTTTGCTTCTTAAGTGCTACGCCCCTTTTAATCCTAATAATCCATTTTCATGCGAGGCTCAATATCGATCGACAAATGAGCAAAGGCAACACCCTCACTCCTATCACTTAAGGGGTTTGGATTGGGGGGATAAACTTCCTAACAGCAGGAAGCAAATGTCTTTGCAAGTAAATGATGGTTGGCCCATTTAAGCAAGTTATATTTGATTTAGGACGTGGTATGGCATAATGTAACTAAATAAAAAGTATGAGGGTTTTATTACATATATATATAGTTTTTTTTTCATTATCTTTAACTTAAATAATTTTTATTTTTTAATGGTATTACAATAATAATAAATAAAATAAAATAAAATAAAAATGAGATACTTTATATAATAATATGTTGATTGTCATCTAATATCAAATCCAACTGTTATATAACATGGTGATTTCAGATGTCGGTTCTACGACTATTTTATTAAAGTCAAAGATGTTATGATCTAAAGCTATTTTAGATGACGGATGTGCGACCGTCATCTCAAGTGACTTTAGATCATATTTTTGAACTGTCATTTATTTTTCATCATTTTTTTTATCATTGTAATAAACTTTAGTTTAGCAACCATTATCTAAAGTCAATTTTATTGTAGTAAGATGTTTATAAAATATAAATAATTAATATTTTTATATAATTTAATATTATGATTTTACAAAATTTAAGGTTTATAGACTTTATTTATGAGTCATAAAAAAATACAAAAAAGAATTTGAAAATAATATTAAGTTGAGTATCAATCTAAAATTAAATACATTAATACATATTAATTTGTATTAACTTATGTAATTTATTATGTGATTTCTTGATATTTCACATAAGTGAAATGAAAAACAATTTTTTCATCGCAAATAATTTCATTAAAATTCGATGGATGAAATGACATCTTGTTTAACTATAGTATTACAGCAGAGAATTAAGGAACTAAGAAAGATTTTTATTAAGCAAAAGGAAGAAACTTGGGAAAATATGAACTTATACTATATATATATATATATATATATATATATATATTCTTGGTAAATGGTTTTAAAGAAATAGGCTCCAAGGTATTAACTGCAGGCCTACCTGCCATGGAAAAAACTAGTAAGGTAAGGTTGCCTCAATCTGAACTTTCATTGCAAGCAAATAGGAAATGGATGCAAGAACAAGGTATCTTTATTATCTTTTATATTTTAGCAACTTCGTGACATCATATACATGTTGGAATAAATCGTAATAATAGAATGATTTTATACTATGGAAAGGAAAGAGAATAAAGTTGAAGTAGTGAAAATTAAAAGGTGCAAATCAAACAATTAGTTGTAATCAAGTTCCAATTTTTGTAAAACTACAACCCTATTAAACAAATGTAACTTTTGCTCTTAATTATAAATGAAAAGTTAAAACCATATAGAGGTATCCATTTGACTATTATAAAGAAAGGATTGTAAGATAGGATCTGCTTTGAATTTTTTTCTCTTCAAATCCTTGAAACTTATTTTGGAAAATAGTTCTTGGTTTTGTTTTATCGTGAAGGTGATTTATTCTATTAGATTACATTTTAAATGCATCATTCTATGATTTTTTTATTGATTTATAGGATAATCAATCTTAATATTATTACCTCTCTGTAGTTTTATTTACCTAAAATAAAAATGCAATGACATCATAACTATTCAAATTTTTCATTCATAAAAAGAAAGATAAAAACCATTAAAGATAATCAATCTTACCTCTTGCTCCCTATTGGCATGAAAGGTAATGAGAAAAAGAGTTATGACTTGAACAACAAGGCACAAATGATATAATAACACTAAAAATTAAAAGTAAAATTTTTTTCCAAATTTTAATTTGTTATCACATTTTTATGATTATTTTAACCACTTAGGTTTTGACACATTAAAAATTAATTAAATTAAATCAAGATAATCTTGATGAATTTAATGGGATAATTTTGTTTACAACTCAATGACTAAAAAGGAATGATGAAAACATTATCATAACTTTAAAACATGTCTATATGTAGATATTGATAATAATTTTTTATATATTTTTTAGTCCTATGATTTTTGTGCAATATGAATTTAGAAACTTAGATTTATGTACTTTCATGAAAGAAAAATTAAGTTGTTCCTGTTAATTTTAAAATTATCTTATTTCTGAGAATTGGTTCACATTTACAAGTCTATTAAAACCTTTAGTTAGGAAGTTAGTTAAAAATTGGTGAATTCTTGTTTTTTTATTTCTTCATTTGTTGTAATCGGAATCCTTGTGCTATAAAAGGCTCCACTTAGGTTAATCAATGTTCTTTTGAGGTTTGTAAAAGTTGTAATACTCATTATTAACTAAAGCTCAAAAATTTTCTTAAGAGAAAAAGTTTGTAAGGGGTTTGGGAAGTGAGAAAAGCTAATCTTAAACTCTAGTATAAGGGGTATAATATGTTCACTACATAATAGATTAGCTGTGTGTATGCAATTTGGTCATATTTCTGATTTCGTGTTCAAGATTCATACTAATTTGATTCATAACAAATTAGCATCAGAGCAAAGTTTAAATTACTGTGTTTGTGGATCAAGAAGGTAGTTTGGTTGAGGTTCTTCATTGTTCTTAGAATAAAGATGGTGAACTTGAAGTTCTAATTGACTTTATTCAATGGAAGTAGTGATTTCAGCTCATGGATGAAGAAAATGTGTGATCTGCTTGTTTAACACAAGTTACAAAAAACCTCAGAAGATCCAATTACCTTATCATCTACATATCTAATGATGGAAAGTTAGAGTTGCAAAAAAATGCTTACTCAATCATCATTTTGTACCTTACAAATAATATTTTAAGGCAAATTGATGGGCTAAACATTACTGCAGATAATGTTTTAAGGTAAATTGATAGGTTAAACATTGCTTACAAGGTCTAGTATAAGCTTAACGAGTTATACTTAACAAACTTTTTATTCAATCATATCTTACTAAAAAGAAAGGTTCTTTGGTTTCAAAATAGATCCATCAATGAACCTAGAACATAACTTGGATGAATTCAAGAAAATAACTATTAACTTAGCTTCCATTAATGATGAGAAAATTAAAGGTGAAAACTAAGCAATAATCTTATTAAATTCTCTACTTGATTCTTATGAGGAAGTAAAGGGTCTTATTAAGTTTGATAGAAAGACAATTATCCTTGATGAAGTTATTGTTGCCTTTAGATCATGAAAAATTAAATATAAACAGAATGATAGAATTTTTAGAAGTGGAAAGAGCTTAAATGTAAAGAGGAGGTCTAATAATAAATTTAGTACAGGTCAAGGAACAAATCAAGATCCAAATGAAAAAGTGACTACACCAGTGACAAAGGCACCAGTCATTTAGTAGTTCTGATCCTAAAAATATTAGATGATAATGGTGCAAGGATCTGAGACAGACAAGGAGATTTGTCTTGAAAGAAGCATGGACCAAAAAGATCATAAGAAAGATCATCATCAAACTGCAAATAGGAATGCTATAATAGCTATGGTTTCAAGATGGGAATGTTTCTAAAAGTTTTATTAGCAAAGATGTGATGCTTAAGGAGAGTGAAATGTATTTGAAGAGGATTGATGACAAGTTGGCAAGTGATGTTAATCCTAGCACTCAAATTCAGGTGGAGTTTCAAATCCCAACACCAATAACCATGATGATATTATTGATGAAACACATTAAGAAGTCCATGAACCTACTCAACAAGAACAACTGCAAGGATGCTAGTTGACAAATGATAGGTTTAAAAAACATATTAAAACCCCAAACGGGCATGGTTATGCTGATTTGATTGAATTTACTTTAATTGTTGCTCATGAAATAGAGAATGTAGAACCTAATACTTATAAGAAAGTTATGGCTTATAAAGAGAAAATGATGTGGTTAGCAATTATGAAGGATGAGATTAAGAGACTTGAAAGGAACAAAACTTGGTTGTTGGTTGAAAAAATAGAAGGATAGAAGTTAGTAATTATAGGTGGATTTTCAACTCCATGTCAAAGTTGGTTGAATACCTACGGTTGAAAAGCCTAAATATAAAGGTAGGTTGGTTGTTAAGGGATTCACTCAAAGATAGGCATTGATTTCAACGAAATATATTAATTAGTGGTAAGGCATATCTTAATTTAAGTTCTTTTGGCATTAATTGTTAACTTTGACATGGAGTTGGAACAATTGGATGCCAAAACAACCTTTCTATATAGAAACCATGAAGAAGAGATCTACATGTCTCAAACTAAGGTATGTTAGCTCAAAAAGTCCTTGTATGGCATGAAACAATCCCCTAGGCAATGGTACTTGAAAATTGATGAATTCATGCTACATACTAGTTTTGTAATAAGCAAATATGATAGTTGTGTTTATTAAAAATAGATCTCAGATAATATCGATTTATTTCTTTTGCTTTGTGCTTATGATATACTAATAGCATTAACTAACAAGAATGCCATTAAAAACTTAAAGGAACAACTCAGTGGTGAGATTGAAATGAAAAACCTTAAGAATGCTAGTAAGATCTTTGGCGTAGAAAATTTTCATGATGGAATGACAAAGAAAATTTTTGTTTCTCAAATAAGATATGTCAAGAAGGTCCCAACTAAGTTTGCTATGAGCAAAACTAAGGTTGTTCTTACTCTATCAGCCCAATATTTCAAGTTATCAATCAAATCATGCCCTGATAATGAGTAGAATCAGAATTAAATAGCTAAAATTTCATATGCCAATGCAGTTGGTAACATCATATACTCAGTGATCTGTACTAGGCCAAACTTGGCTCATGCTAGTAGCATGATCAATAGGAATATGTCTAATCCAAGAAAGGCACTATGAAGTGGGTTAAGGGTATCTTAGAAGTACTAACATTTATGGTTTGGTGTATCGAAAGGCTGTAAGTGATGGAACACTTCTTGTAGGGTTTTGTGAATTAGACTTTGGTGGTGATCTTGACAAACGAAAATCACCAAACAAATTATGTGTATTTACTTCATGGTTGTAAAATAAGTTGAAAGGCAAGACTCTAGAAGACTTAGAAGTGTATGCAAAAGATCACAGAAGAAACGGACAGTGAAGACACAATAGAATCTGATGAGGCTCTCCTAGTGAGAGATAAAAGAGAGAATACTCAAGATGATTCTAGACTCCCGACAGAGATAAATGGAGAGGTTGCCCCTGGGAACAATGTATTTGGCTTGTTCTTATCCAATCCCTCTTTAGATTTTAAACATGAATAAGGTTTGATCTTATTCATGGGGATTCCATAAATATTCCATTCCAAAAATAAAAAGTTTGAAACAATTAGGATTATTTGGATTTGAAAAAAAAAAAAGAAATAACTTTACTAACAATTATATGTTTTTGGTTGGTCAGAAGAATCCTCCGAATATTCCGGTCTTGGATTAGTGATCATCCTCGATATTTTTTTTTTTTAATATGAATAGAGAAGAGAAGGAGAGGATAGGCTCATTACATTAAAAAAAAAGATATATGAATTAACCCCCCATAAGTATAAGTGATTGAAGTAATTAAGCGTCAAAAGACAAACAAAAAAAGGGGTTAGAGACTACTTAATAAATTAAATGCCTAAGGGTTTTCTATTGACCTATTTGAGACTAGAGTATATGACTATAGTTGATGCACCTAAAAAGACTTTATGGCTTAAAGGTTTGTTGAAAGAGTATAGTGTAAAGCAAAGTATTGTACCAATGTATAGTGATAAAAGTGTCAGAAGGTGTTAAAAGTGTACGCTGATGGCAATCCCACAAATATGATCACCAAGGTAAGAACTTGAATGCAATTTAAGAAGTTTTTGAGTTTGATTAAAGTTATCGAGTTCAACAAAGAAGAGTAAATGAAGGCTTCTAGTGCAGAGCCTAGGTATGCCATTAATCCTTGTCAACCAACATAAAGAATTAGTCCACTTGTATAAGTCTATTAAACCTTTGATTAGGAAGGTTGTTGAAAGATTGTTAAATTCATGTTTTCTTGTTTCTTGATTTATTGGGATCCGAGTCTTTGAGCTATAAAAGACTCAGCTTTGGGTCAACCAAATCTAGTTTTTTTTTTTTTTTTTAGGGTTGTAAAAGCTGTAATACTTAACCAAAGTTCAAAAATTGCTTCAAAAGAAAAAGTTGGTAAGGGATTTGAGAAATGAGAAAGTGAATTCTAAACTTTGGTACACGGCTGTAGCATGTTCTATGCATAATAAATTAGTAATGTATATGTCATTTGATCATATTTTTGATTTTGTGTTCAAGATTCAATTCACAATACTTACATTATTCCATGTATGTGTGTATATATATATATATATATGCACAAATTAAGTTCACAAAATATTTCTTTATTTTGTAGCTAATGAAAGAATGGTTATTAAGCTAACATCTTAAGAAATTTTAAATTACACACACATATATATAAGTAAATTTTGTAGTCAATAAACTAATATTTATCAAATTAAATGCTTCAATTTGTAATAAGCAACTTATCCTATGATATCTTGTCAAACATGGATTGGTTTTTTGGGGATGTCAAGAAGACATAATTTGTGTTCAAATTCAGTAAACAAAATAAGATCCTATTTACTCTGATATTAAAACACTGGAGAACTGAGAGGAAACTTGAGAAAACAGCAACCTATATTTAAAAAGGAGGCAAATTTTCTTTCATTGCCATGAAGAACTAGCAGGGCAAGTTGTTTCAGCCTGAACTTCCATTGCAGGTAATCAGGAAGTGAATGTGGCCAGTACCAGATAGCAACTTCACGACACCGTATCGACAGGATTGGTAGAGTTGGACACTCTCTGTGCAGCTTTATTTACCTAAACCAAGAATGCAATGGCACCAGAACCATTCAGATTTTCCATTCACAGAAACAAAGACAAAGATCATTGAAGAATAATCAGTCTTACCTCTTGCTCCCATCTGGTGCGGAAGGTAATGATGGAAAGAGCTATGACTTGAACAACAAGTGCACATATGATTCCTGTCCAAAGCCCCTTAAGTGTAACAGATAACACAAAAATTTAGTCATCTTTTTTTCTGTTTCCTTTTTTCTGCTAGCATGTGAATATAGAGAAGGGAATAGCTGATATAAATAGGAACAAGTTAGCTTTCTTTACCCTTCCACCAAGGTGTAAGACAAAAGCCAATACGATAGACATTGGAATTCCTACAAGATAATATGATCCAAGATTCACATAGGCACCAATCTTCTGCCATCCACATCCTCTAGCAATGCCTAAGCAGAGATAAAGAGTTAGATTACTATATCATGCGAGCAGTTGCTTGTCGATTCTATTCAATTTGATGGTTCTTGTTTTCAGAAATGTTCCTCTGACAAAGTGATCTCTTTGGGTTCTGGTTTCCCTCTTGGTCCTCTATGCATGGTTAAGAGAGTTTAGTAAGCACTGTTGAAAGTGATTTTAGCCAAAATGAACGTGAAGACAAACCTGAGAGAACAGACTGGAGTCCGTCCACAAAGTTTGACAATGCAAGTAAGGGCACCATGGCTGCTACGTATTGAACAACTTCTATGTCATTGCTAAAGGCATAGCCCCAGATATTTCGTATCAAAATCAAAATTAAGGCAAGTAAGATGCCCTCAACAATGGCAAAGGCCAGGACAACCCGTACTGCCAAACGCGCAGCTTCAGGATGCCCTGCTCCTAACTCGTTTGAGACCCTAGTGCTGTAAAGTGCAGACAATGGACAAATTAGAGTAGTGATTTAGATGAAAGCACATGAAAAAGATGACGTTTTGAAACATATAGTAAGCGATTTAATCTGCATTACTCACCTCACAGCAGAACCGAGACCAAAGGGGATCATCCAAGTTACTGCAGCAGTGTTGAGACTGGAAAAGCAGGCATCGGGTGAGAAAAATGAGATCGGATAACTCTCAATAAGAAGACAATAAATATTCACAACCAGGGAGGAAACATCCAGTAACTCGGTGAGCTTCTGACCTGATAGAAAGCACTGAAGTTTCCAACTTTGGATTAGGAAGACGACCAGATAAGAGAACCATCATTTCAAAAGACCAACATTCCAAGCTGTTCAATATAGCAAAACTGCATTAAAATATTTGACCAAAACGAAAGAAGAAATCGCATTTTAATGCTCTTTATAAGCAATAGATAAATAGAAGGAATTAGAGACTTTGTAATATCTCAAAATTTCAATTTCTCCAAGATTGAGAGGTCCATGTAGAAATACATAGGTTACCAGACCATAACAGCAGATGGAATAGCAAGCCTGAGAAAAGTGAAAATGTCTTTCAACGCCTCCTTTGAAAATCCTGTCCATGTTTGGGTACAAGAAGAAGAGAACTTGACATAACATGCCAATAACAACACATTTATCCAATAGGATATTGAATTTGCCAATGCAGCTCCTTTGTTTCCCAGACCTGATTTGGATACCAATGTCCAGCACAGGAGGATGTGCAACAGAGTAGTAATTCCAGAGCTTATCATCATTGGAAATACTATGTTCTGGGTTTGTAAGAATCTGACAAGGCACATAAGCAGACCATAAGCAAAAAGACTTGGAATCATAAACCGGGCATATGATCCTGCTTCTTCTGCTATCTCTCTGTCTTGGCCTAGAGTTATTAGGATGGATCTTGTGTTTGCCCAGACTATTGCAAGCGGTATGCTTATTAGTAAAAGAACAAACATGGCTCTTTGCATGTATATGCCAAGCATAGGGTACTGCTTTGCTCCATATGATTGGCCGCATAAGGTATCTAATGCACTTGCCATTCCCATCTATGCAAAAAAACCAAAAAAAAAAAAAAAGAAAGTATTTCAATGACTCAAGAAAAAGAATATTTACATACTATATACTGTAATTCTTTCTAAACTGCAAGAGTTAAAATCAAATTAGACAAAGTCGGAACAGTTTTATGGGTTCTCAATTGTGTTGGGGTTGCACTTGTTACCCAGAGTTCCAATTCCTTTTTTCCCTTTTTGTTTCTTTTACTTCTTGCAAAACACTGATGATATACCGAGGAATACAGAAATCCCCTTTGGTAATCAGTGGACTAGTAAGACAAAATTGAGGGACTACTGACCCCAAAGGGACACAACAGATGACACTGAAAATTTCTTGTCCATCAACCAAGCCAATACCATCCAAATCAAGTATAAAAAGTCATTTGATGTGAGCTCATGCACCACCAACCAACCAAACAAGAAGGTCTAATTCATGCATTGCTATGAAAATCAACTGTAATTTACAAGAGGACAGGAAACCCATGTTGCCCTGCAACTTCCAGAAATTGAAAATTCTATGATTGATTGGGTTCCTATTGACAGGACATGTGAACTTGAATCTAGATTATTGTTGCACTGAGGAGAGGGTTCCCAGGCTCGAAAGTTTGTTCTTCACTGTGCAAGTGACTGGCATAGAAGTCATTACAATCTCCAACTGCTATGAAACATCAATTATACACAAGTGTGGTTCAAGATCATTATCAAACAGCGGAATCAAAAAAGAGAGTGATGGGCAAAGATTGCAAATGGAAAGTTAGAGCAAAAACATTAAATGCATGCAATGATGAGTCTGTATCTTATCTTGAATAAAGAATGGTGTAAATCAAACTCACCAACAGGTTGAAACCAGTAACCGATGCAAAGGAAGTGGCCATTGAAGCACCAGAGAGGGCGACCCGGCCAAGATGACCCACAAACATTAAAGCTATCATCTGTAAACTGTAGAGCAATAGGCATATAGTGAAGAGAGGCCCTGCAAGAGCTAACTGTTTCTTCACTTCTTTGACAATGGCTACTCTCGAAATGCCCTCCATTACCGCCAGACCCTTCTGTTACTTCGCTGTGTCTCTTGGCTTCATCTCATAAATATCAGCTATATAAAGGGACCCACTCGCCACCTTTTCGTGCAGAAATCCATTAACCTTTCATTTAATTGGGATTAACCCTTTTACTTTCTTCCTAAAGTTCACAAAAGAACGAAATAATATAGTCAAACAAGTTGCTTACTGGTCCAAAAGAAATTCCATTTCAAGAACTTGAAGAGTGCAGGAATCAAGCTATATGAGGTCGGAATAAGTGACTTGTATCTCTTTTGTATTTTCTGGGTCTAAATCCTTAACCCTAGATGCTTTTTGCTTTTTTATATGTCATGGTATCTTGCCGTTTTCAAGTACCGAGGTTACTTCTTGACCACCTTAAGACACCAGGCTCTCTATCAAACTTCATCAACTAGTAAACCAAATGTTGGAAATCTACGCAGAAATTGGTGTGTGTGATCTGGCCTTTCCTCAATTAAGAGAAGCATAGCGAATCCGTAGAATCCAGGTACATTACCCAGTTTGATTTGATTTTTGTAAATTTTTTATGAAATTTAATACAATAATTAGTAAAAATGTATTGTTTTCTTAAAAAGAATTCTAACTTGAGTACCAGCTGAGTTTCTCAACCAGAAACAAAGCTACTCTATCCTCCTTATTCAGATTATCCCGATAGATCTCACAGTTCAAGAATTGTAAGTATTGCAGATAAATGAATAAGAAAGTTAATCCACGAAATTTAAGGAGATGATGAAATGGTGAAACAAAAACTTGGTGGAGGTAGATATAACTTACAACAGTGGTATACACGTCGGCTTTTTGCCGTAACGAGAAAGTTCCGTTGCATGGACGCCACGTTTATGAAGATCCTTGCCTTACGTGCATTATATCTGTCATGCAGAGCATGTCCTTCAGCCCATTTCAAACATCTCAAACCAGAATCAGGCTTCACTATGGGCCTGCTCGATCCGGCTTGAGTACTTTCCGAAGTTTCAGCCTGGTGTAGCTAGAAGATAGAAATCATAGAAGCTTTAGATTTTGATCATTTAGTTAAATAAATCTTACATCTAAATGTTTTTTATTAATTTTTTTATTTTTTACTATAACTGTTATTTTTATTTTAATATATTAGAATAAAAGTTAGATAAAATCTTAATGAAACTTTATATAATCAATCAAATTCTTATTTTCAAAAAAAATAACAAATTAAATCTTAATTTATCAGTTTGATTCAAATTGAACAATAAGTCAAATATTTACAAAAAATTAACAATATTTTTATTATTAAAATACTTTTAAAATAATTGGTTATTTAATTAAATAAATTTTATATTTAACTATTTTTATTAATTTTTAATTCTTTTATTAGAACTATTATTTTTATTTTAATATAAATTAATTTTGAATTGAGAGTAACACAAATTTATTTTATTATTTCAAATACTGATGGATAAATTTAATACCAACAGTAACGAATAACAATAATAATAATAATAATAATTTAATATTATAATTTAAAAATTAAAATAAAAATCAAACATTTAAATTTAATCATAAAGTTGCTACTTAAATAATTTAAAATTTAATAAGACATATCATAATTAAATACAATATAAAAATAATATGAATCCATAGATAAATTTATAAAAAAAATTTAAAAAATATATGTTTGTCATTTGTTAAAAATATCTTTCATTTCCTGTCGAATTGAAATATCAAGATATATTAACATTTTGTTTATAATAATAGAAATATCTTTTAAAAATATAATTTTAAAATTAATTAAAATATAAAAACAAAAAATTTACTTTCTTATGTATGATTTTTGTTCAAGAGTAGTTGTATTAAGATTGCACATAAAAATGTTTTATCAAACAAATTTGAGTGTTCTTATTTGATCTTTACAGGATAATTCAATAGTTGAAAATACTAAACTATATTATTTAAAGTTCATTCATAAATAAAATATTAATAAACATTATAGATAATATAAATAACAAATGAATGTCATACATTTTTAGTGAGCATTAACGGATACGATTCATATGCAAGAGCAAAATCATAGACATTAGACGATGAATTTTAATTTTTCTAATTAAGTTTCTATTCCAACTATTGTGCCTGTACATATGAATTGACATCACATAAAGTGAATAGTTATTTGGCCTTACTATTTATCTTTAAAACTTTGGTTGGCACCTAACAAATATAAGTAAAGTTTTTTTTTTTTTTTTGGCATAACATGTGATTATTTATAGCTTAGTAAAAGTGAATTGGCTTAACCTAAATATGAATTGACGACACAGTAGGTGATGAGTGATTTTGATACAATTTTACTTGGATTAGAGAAGACACTCAATCGGAATTAAATTTAAAAAAGTAAAAGCAAGCCCACAACAATGAAAGAGCCAAACGTGCCAAAAAACAGTCAAAATGATTGTTAAAGATTATTAAAAAAGACATAATAATTTTTTTATTTGTAACAAATTTTTATTAGTTGATTCTTTCCAAATTGTGTATGATAGAAAGGGTACAATTAGTTTGTAAGTTGCATTTGGGCGTTATCGAATGAATTAAAAAGTGCGTAAAAAATGGCAGGGATGTTAGTCTCCTATATCATATTTACAAAAAATATACTATTTTGTTCTATAGGATAAATGAAGAACAATTGATCAACTTACAGGGGGGTATTCTTACGCTTTATAGTAGTGTGAGTTTAAAAATTAACTTAAAAAAATAAAAAGCATATCCCGTCAAGTGATGATGTGGATGCTAAGCACATGGCAAGATTGATAGGGTGTAAACTATAAACTCTTCAAATACATAATTTTTGATTAGTTCTTGAGGCTAGATTAGGGAGATTACAATGTCACAGAGAATCTTAGAAACGCTTGAAAGGAAACTTGCTAGTTGGAAGAGAAAATTTGTCTAAAAGAGGGAGCTTACTTTGATTAAAAGTATCCTTTTGAATTTGTTGGTGTACTTTATGTTGTTGTTCCATGTTCCAACAAGGATTATTTGTAAATGTTTCTATGGGGCCACCTTAGGGAAGATTATAAATAGTACTTATTAAAGTAGGGTGGTATCTCAAATGATACAGAAAAAAGGTTAGGAATAAAGTTCTAATAATCTCTAGTAGAGCACTTTTAGGAAAGTGAATAAGGAGGTTTATGGTGGAAAGAAGGGTTTTTGGAGAAGCTTATGAAAGCTAAATTTGGGGTGGTGGATGGAATGTGGATGTTAATGATGGGTAGGAAGGTATATGGGACTAATGTGTGGAAAGCTATAAGAAGAAGGTGAGAGGAGTTGAAGCCTTAGGTAAGGTTTAGGGTAGAGACAATCACTTTTATCAGGTTTTGACATGATACGCGATGTAAGAATAAGTAACTTGGAAGAAAATTCCAGAATTATATTCTTTAATAACAAGAAAAAAATGTTGGGTTGACGATTATGTGAGGATTAAAAATGAGGATCGATCTCATGGATGCAGTTCAATTCTTGTGGGATGCCCAAGATTAAGAGATGGGTCAACTTGAACAATTTTGTGTGAAGATTTATGAGGTAAGGATGGATGTGAGTAAGGAGAATCATGTGGTTAGGAAATCCAGTTTGTTAATAGTGGCAAGTTCACAATCATTTTTTCAAATGCTTAATCAAAATTGAGGTGATGAGCATTTCCCTTGGAAGATTATTTGGAAAAAGTAAGTGTTTCTTCCAAAGTGGTTTATTGTATTTTTTTCTATCTTATTTTCACTTGAGGTAGTGTGAGGCAAGATTCTGACCTTTAACAACTTAAAAAGAGAAAAAAAAATTATGCTAAATAGATTTTTTTTTATATATATAAGGATCATAAAAAGATGATAAACCATATTACCTTATCATGCAATTGGTTTAGACACCTTTAAAAGAGAGATTTCCTCTATGACAAGGCTGCCTTAGGTTGTTATGGGATCTCTTATAAGAAAGAGTTGAAAGATTAGGCAAGGTTAATAAGAAATCAATAATATTTGAGAAATAAAGCAATTTTTGTGAGGATTATGCTCTAATAAACTTGGAAGGTACCTCTTTTGTAATTGATAGGTTTTATAAAAATCGTATCCTTTAAAGATTAACTATACATGCAAAGGGCTGCAACCTTTCACAGCTATGTACATATACTTACTGTTTCTTATCTATATATAAGAAATTAACTATTCGTACAATTTGCATTTATGTTTAAAGTCTTGATGGTGTTCTTACATTTTGTTTAAGTCATTGAGTTGTAAACAAGCAAGGTGATCCCTTTAAAATCTTTAAGATTATTGTCATCTTATTTACTTGATTTTTATTTTTAAAAATAAAAATAATTAAAATTTTTTGAAAGATGATATGTTTTAATTTTAGAAATAACGTTCACCACAAGAAACATCAACTTTCAGCGAAAAATTTCAACAAAAATTAATTATATTGAATTTTTCATTAATTCTTGTAGAAAATTGTAAGTGAAAAAAAAATTGTAACAAAGAAATTTTTCAGAGGAGATTTTCACAAAAATATCTGATAAAAAATTCTTTAAGAAATTCTTTCTAGAAAAACCATGGAAAAAGTTAATTTATTGTTACTTTAATTTTTATAATAATGTAAATGATATCCAATAGTAATCAAGATAGATGTTGTTATAAATTTATTTTATAATTTTTTCTTCAAGCTTAAATGAAATTTTTTTAAAAAAATTACCAAGAAAAATTATTAATAAATTTTTCATTGTAATTTTGTGAGGAAACTCAATTAAAATTTTGAATATGTTTTCTAATTTTTTTCCTTTTAAATACAAATGAAATTTCCCTCGAAATCATCTTGAGAAAAAAAGAATTTATTTTATAATTTTTCTTAAAATATTAATAAAATTCTCACAAAGAAAATTATTATAAATTTTTTTTACGATAATTTTTACGAAAAATTTCTACAAAAATTTTAAATATGTCTTTTAATTTTTTTTTTCAAATGCTATTAAGATTGTCACAAAAATTATCATGAAAAAATCGACACATAATTATATGTAAACATTAAAATGTGCAAAAAGATTACTTAAAATAAATCCTAGAGCATTTTATACTTATATGCTTCTCTCATTCTCTTAATCTTACTATGTTAAAGTAATAACGTTTTTTGAAATTATTCAACGTATATATTTACTGTCAAGTAGTTTCATTAAATGATGAAAATTTTATTAAATTACGTTAGTGACTTAACTCTCAAAGTACACGATAAAAGAGTCGTGTTGAAAATATGAAAACCATTAGATATCAAACTCATAAATGAAAGAAACTTTATTTTTGAAGTAGTTGAAATTAGTATTGAAGTTAAATAAAAAAAAGAAGCCGAGAGTTTAGTAAATAAGTTAAAGAATTTTGAATTTTTATAAATATATTATTTGGCATAAAATTTTATTTTCTATTAATATGATTAGCAAAATATTATAATCTCAAAATATACACGTCGATGATACCATAAAATAATCGAAGGGATTAATTTCTCCTTTTAAAAATTATAGGGAAAATGGATTTGCTTAGCCTATATGATTAGTGCTAAAAATCTGCATTAGAAATGAACAATGAACCTATTTTTCTTAAAAAGTGGTTTTGTTTGAGTTTTATCTTTTATATTAATGGTTTACAAACAACAATTTTTATAAGGTCAAGATCAATTCCTAATAAAACCAAAGGAAATGAAATTTAGTCAAACCAGGGTGAAGGACGAGGCGGACCAATAGTAAGACCTGATCCTGGTCCGGGATGGTTGAAAATGACTCAGGCACATGAACATCCTCTTGTAGCTGCACACTGCATGACAGATATCATGCACGTATGGTAACTATCTTGGTAAGCTTGGCGTCCACGTATGGAGCCTTGATTTTCATAGTTGAACAAGCTGTCCAGCCTGTAACTTGGCACAAACCCACGCCTATACCGCTTTTTTAAGTTACATCTATCTGCCTCCACCTCTTTTTCTCACTGTTTCATCACCTTAAAATTCATGGTTTTAGTTTCTTATTCATATCTCCATGTTTATGTAATGCTTACAGTTCTTGAGCTGCGGTATCAAGATAATCTGCATATCGAGGATAGAACCCAGTGTTCTGGCAGAGCAACTCAGTTGGTAATTAAGTAGAATTCCTTTAAGAAAAATTACAAGTTAATCAACACTAATTATAATGTCCATTAAAAAGAATCCTAAAAACCAAATTATACACAGTAATTTATTAGGATGCCACAGATTTGCTTTATTTCACTTACTGAAGGCAGAAGGCCTCGTCAAACACACCAATCTACACTGTAGAATTCCCACATTTTATTTTTCCATTTTATGAAGTTTGAAATCGGAAACTTGGTGCATTAACGTCGGTGAAGAAGCAAATTTGGCATCTGAAACTGACCAAATTTCATGACATATATGTATAATACATATATATCCATCATAACTTTACTGCCAATTACTGGGAATGACAAAGCAAAAAAGCATTTTTGGATTAACACAAGAGACAAAGGGTCACCTGCGACCCTGTAAACCTTGATTCTTGCACTCGTCAAGCTCTTGAACTGAAATTTTGTTCGGATCAGTAGCAACTTGTTTGACCTTTGAATTTGTTGTTTTCCGTAAGATTACGAAAGACGGTACAACGGTCAATTCCAATTAAATGAAAGGTTGGTCGGTTTCTGCACAAAAGCTGCCAGTTATTTTCTAAAAGGGCTAGTGGGTTCCATTATGTGTGTGTGTGTATATATATATATATATAGCTTCTATTTGATCGACGAAGCTAGTGAGATTGCGAAGTGACAGGAGGCTCTGGCAGTGATGGAGGGCATTTCGCGAGTGGCGATCGTCAAAGAAGTGAAGAAACAGTTGGCTCTTGCAGGGCCTCTGTTCACTATAGGCCTATTGCTCTATAGTTTACAGATGATAGCTTTAATGTTTGTGGGTCATCTTGGCGAGGCAGCCCTCTCTGGTGCGTCATTGGCCACTTCATTTGCAGCAGTTACTGGTTTCAACCTGTTGGTGAGTTTGATTTACACCATTCTTTAGTCAAGATAAGATACAGACTCAGCATTCTATGTATTAAGTTTCATGTGTTTGCTGTAACTGTCTACTTGCAATCTTTGCCCATCAATCTCATCTTCTGTTTCCACCGTCTCATGACGAGGAACTTGAACCACACTTGTTTACACGTTTTTGGACTATATGTCTGATGTTTCATAGCAGTTGGTGATTGTAGATGATATCAATGCCGGTCACTTGCTCAGTGAAGAATAAACTTTATGCCTGAGAATCCTCTTCTCAATGCAGCAATAATGCTACATTGAAGTTCTCATATCCTGTTAAGGGAAACCCTATCGATTACAGAATTTTCAATTTCTGGAAGTTAAACGGCAACATAGGTTTCCTGTTCTAATGTAAATTATAGTTTATTTTCATAGCAATGCATGAATTAGACCATTCTTGTTTGGTTGGCGGTACATGATTTCATATCAAATGATTCTTTCTAGTTAATTTGTATGGTCTTGGGTCGGTTTATAGGCAAGAAGTCTTTGTCATCTGTTGTGTTGTTTTGGGGTTATTAATCCCTCAATTAAGTCTTACTAGTCCTCTTTTGTTTCCTTAATAAAAACAGCTTGGAATTAAACATACACAATGGCTTCTGCTTAAAAGGAAATAAATTAAGAAATTTGGGCAAACCGAATTTTAGGACTGTAACGTTTCCTTCTTCATAGCGTGCAACTAGGCACCTTTGCATGAATTTGATTGTGTAGCACAGGATTATTTGCTTGCCACTTATTGGAACCAATTCAGTATGCATTCTTAGCTCTACTTTGGTCAATGAATTACTTTATCTCTGGTTTGATCTGCATGATTTTGGTATACCCCTTTTCCTTTCTCCTCTTCTTTGGTATATATTTGTCCAAGAGAGCTACCTGTGCATGCTACTTGTTAACAAAAAATCTTGACAGTAAAGTTCTTGTGCATTTATTCAGGTGGGACTGTCTAGTGCATTGGAAACGTTATGTGGCCAGTCATTTGGAGGGGAGAAGCATCATATGCTGAGTGTATACACACAAAGAGCTATGATTGTTCTGTCACTCGTCAGCGTAATCCTTGCAGTCATATGGGCAAACACAAAACCGATACTTATTGCCATGCACCAAGACATTAACATATCAGAAGAAGCTGGACAATATGCCTCTTACATGATCCCTTCCCTTTTTGCCTATGGTCTCCTCCAATGCCTACTCAGATTCCTGCAAGCACAAAACAATGTCCTCCCTATGGTGCTAACTGCTGGAATTACATGTTCACTACATATTCTTTTATGTTGGACTTTGGTATTCAAAATCAGGCTTGGAATTAAAGGAGCAGCTGTGGCAACTTCGATCTCTTCCTGGATAAATGTATTGCTCATAGGACTTTACATCAAGTTCTCTCCTTCATGTGCTAAAACTTGGACAGGCTTTTCAAAGGAGGCATTCCACAATATCTTTCCTTTCGTTAGAGTAGCTATTCCTTCAGCTCTCATGCTGTGGTGAGTTCCTTATCTGAGGCAGTTCCCAAGATTTATATTGAAATGGAAAGGAATTTTGGATTTCTAGCTCAGATGCTGTTATCCCAATTTCCATTTCATCTTGTTTCCTCCTTTTGGTAACTTGGGTTGCATAAACAGAACAGTTACCACTTTTTTCTAATCTTCAAAATTCTTTTTTTTAAAAGAAAATTTGAATTACTTTCTTTTAATGTTCTAACACTTTCTTTGTAACAATTTCTAACAGTGCAATGACTTGGACATTCGAATTGATGGTCATCCTCTCAGGGCTTCTTCCAAATCCAAAATTAGAGACTTCTGTGCTTTCTATTTGGTTAGTATGAAATCAAAACTCTACCCATTTTTGTTTGCTTTCGGTTGAAGTTGCATCAGTTCTTAATGCTTAAAAACTCAGACAATTAGAGCGCCTTTATTGACAGCCTTAACACATTTGGACTGGTGTGGATGATCCCTTATGGACTTAGTGCCTCAGTAAGGTCTGCATTCAACTACTTACCTCTGCCTCTCATCTACCGATGCTAATTTCAGCACAATATGCATACATTAGCATAGTATTAATCGTATTGATGTTCTGCTTTACGTGTATCCATCTTCCTCAGCACAAGGGTGTCAAATGAACTGGGAGCAGGGAATCCGCGAGCTGCATATTTAGCAGCAATGGTTGTCCTATGCATGGTCCTTCTTGAAGGTACTTTGCTAGTATCAGCCATGGTACTGTTGCGCAGAGTCTGGGGTCATGTTTATACCAATGACAAAGAAGTGATCGACTACGTGGCCACCATGATGCCAATCCTTGCTACTTCCAGCTTCTTTGATGGAATTCAAAGTGTGATTTCAGGTTCTGCACATACTGAAAAAACTTGGTAACATCTTTGTTTGGCTTCACATACAGACTCCCATTTGTCTGTCTATTGATTTTCAGGGGTTGCAAGAGGATGCGGTTGGCAGAAGATTGGCGCATGTGTCAATATTGGATCTTATTATCTTGTGGGTGTTCCTGTGTCTGTTATATTAGCTTTTGTCCTCCATATTCGAGCCAAGGTAACTAGTTATCATCTTCTTTTCTTATGATTTTGCCATCTGCAAATCACTGAGAGCTTACTTGTATGTTCATATAACCACGACCGTTGATAGGGGCTTTGGCTGGGGATAGTATCTGCACTTATTGTGCAAGTCTTGCTATTACTTACCATTACAATGCGCACTGACTGGGAGAAACAGGTAAAGCTTTCTTTCTCTTTGGGCAGTGTCAGTGTCAGTGTCAGTCAAGTCTTCTCTTCTATATTTAATGACAATCTTCACTCCTTTTTTCAGGCAAGCAAGGCTGTAATCAGACTCAATGACTCCACAATCATTGAAGATGAAGTAAAAGAAGAAGGACAACGCATCAATGTGTGACCAAAGAACTTGATCACACTGATGTGGGTGAACCAGCCAAACAGGGCATTGAGAAATTTTGGCAGTGACAGAAATAAGTTTGATTCTCCAGAATATGATTTTATCATTTGGAAGCATAATAGGCTGTAGATTATAGCTGAGGATATGAGGAAGATATACTTAGTGGTGATGGCACAGAGTCATAGTGCAAACCTAGTTAGAAACAGTAGAACATTATATACTAAAATATTTGTAATGAGTCGGGACTCACAGCTTACATGTTCTCTCCTTTTATAGGACATCTAAATTGATAGTCTCTCCTTTCTCTGCACGTTCTACCTTCTTCTGTCCCTGTAACCCAAAGGTAGATTTTTCAACATAGTTTCTTCTGAAGAAACTATTGCTGGTATTGTCTATCATAAAATAACTCTGTTTTCTATCAGGTGGAATGATACCATACTACGATAATTATCAATGGAGAATACCTCATGAAACTCTTTAACAAAAGTCACTGCATAGATCAAGCTCAATGAGAAATTAAATCATCACTAATCTGAAAAAGTTTTTGGGGAAAATTACAAGGCTAAATCATCACTAATCTGAAAAAGTTTTTGGGGAAAATTACAAGGCTTTGAGACTCTTCCTTCGTGGACTAGTGTACATATTCTTTAAAATGCAATAAGTAGTAGCTTCTCCCTGTTCTTATCCTCTTTCTCTGCAACAATTTCCAGGTCCAACTTCAATCCTCCAAATGGTGATGTAAACTTTACCAATTACAGCTTGCTCACAATCTTGAGGCAAGAAACAGATCATAAAGACCCTGCAAAATTAGGGAATGTGATACAGAATAACAAACACAAGCTTCAATGGTTATTGTATATCTCAAAAATGTACCACTCAGCCAATATACATCCAACGGACAAATAGCCAAATCTGTTTTGGACACAATGCATCTGCTTATCCCACTGTTAGAATTCAAGATCTAGTTTCCTTTTTAGCCGAGATCTGTCAGCACTGCAGAATTCAATAATAAAACAAAATTAGCTTAATATGTGGAGCACTCAAATTCAAATAGAGCCCAAGGAGAGCATCTGCTTGCAAGGGTAACTTAATAAAGCTTATACAGAAAAGTTCAATAAAAATCCTTGCAGTGAAGAACTTGTTTTCTGTACTAAATTTCTTGACATACAAAACAAGATGGCTATTCTACACCAACATCAGGAATTAACAAAATTTCATTAAAACAATGAAGCACATAAGTTCAGATATTATTTTTCTTTTTTGGAAAAAGAATAATAATCTTGATGAAAATTATATTACATTTAGAGAAAGTTGACTAACAGACCTAACATATTTAGGCCATCTATATACAACAATAAAACAACTAGCAAAATAGCGGGACACAGGTAAATGTAATTTATCCATTAATCAGTTATCTTGTCCTTTTTGTTAACATCCACTAATCTGTCCATTATAACCAAAATATATAGAATGATTAATAATTTCTAAATAATCTCACATTCATGGGGGGTCTGCTAAATAGTAGTCACATGTAATCCACATCAATATGAAAGCAGGAATATAAGTTTGGAGTATTGAATAACTCCACCAAACATGACTGGGCTGTCTAACAGCATAACATTGCCTTGCAATATAAAGGACAAAAATTCAACCTTTTCTTTTTATCAGGAACAATAAAGGAAGAAAAATCATCCTTCAAAAAAGGGTTAGCTCCTGTTCCTCGATAGATAGACAAACAATCATCAAAAGCCCAGAATCATTTTCCAATTGATTTTCACCACATCATTTAAATAAAACTGTTTGGGCTCTCTATGCAATCTAAGAACTTCTATAAACTGCAAAACTACCTCTCCTTCTTGCTATTAGAAAAAACACCTCTCAAAGGAAAAGCATTGACCCCGCCAGAAAAGGGTTTGAACCATTACCATCAGCTTATTCATAACTCTGGACCATGTAGACCAAATTGTTTCTACACTAAAAAAGTTATCATAATTACACTAAGAAATCAGCCACAGTAGATAACCAACATTATATTTGGGCTCCCTTTCCTGTCCAAAAGAAATTGGAAAAGAAAAGAGGGAAAAGAAAAGAATTAGAGACAATAAAATGACATCAAACAGGCATGACACTGTATTCAGTAGAAGCACCTCTCCTACTGGTGAACTTTGTTATTATCCACCAATTGTTGAAACTTCAATCTGACATATTTATAACTGCCAATAATTTACCCAGGTAATGACTTACTGCATACTCAAGGAATGACTTGTTTAAAGTCACTTTAAAAAAAAAAAAAACAGAAATAGAATATTATTTATATATTAATTGCAAAAGGCCAAAGGGGTGCCACCCATGGATACAAAGGTTAGATATCTAGAGGTTAGAACATCTATAAACTCTACAAATTCCTCTTTATTTACAAAAGAATTCTTTGTTACCCACAGTTTTAAAGTGTTAATATGTCCATCTCTAACCATAATAAGAGGTGTTTCCATTCTATAAAAACCCTCTAATTCTCTTGGCCTGCACCAATCAAAAAATGAAAAGAGGAATCAATGTCGTTCTCTTTCTTCTATTTAGGAAGATTGAGGCATGCCCAAGCTTTAATCTAAGCGGCCATTGAACCGAACCACCCAATCCTGTCCCAACGAAGTCAAAACACTCTGAAAATATGTCAAACCATTCACACCAAATCAAGATGTGATTGACTGCCTCCATATGCTCTTTATTACGAAAAGCACCTATTAGCTAGAATGTCTCCCCTTTTCTATAAATTGTCAAGTGTTGGGGGCTTCCTCAAATAAGGTCACCGTCAGCAAGGGATAATATTTATTATCATTTTATAAGGAAAAAATGCTATCCATTACATCCTATTTGTATTAGCTTCCTCCTCGAAAAAGAAATCAGGTGAAAATAAATTTAGCATGAGTACTTCCCATCGTTTTTTTATGTAAAAGAGTATGAGTATATTAACTGCTAATATCAGTTCACTATACACATGGTGCAGAGAGCTCTGGTGTAGAGAGCTCTAGGACTTGAACAAATTTGATCGTTGTACCTAGGTTGAAAATCTTTTAATTAAGGGAAGTCCCAAGATCACCTCTCCACTCCCCAGCCTTAACTCATTGTTCTTTGCCTGGAAAGATGAACCAATAATGAAAAGGGTTGGGGCAAGGCAGGATATGCATGCTACTTAAAACAAAGACGAAAGTTCACAATAATTTAAATGAGACAAACACACATCCTCTGCATGAGGATGGTACATCCTTTTGGCATTAATGCCTAAAGAAGACACTGACACTGATGGAGCACTTTTCATTTTATTATGCGATAATAAATATTTCGGCAGCTTAAAGAGGGATCACTAAGTTATAGTAAGAAAAAAAGGTAGAAAAAGAAACTCATGAAAAGATGTGCTTTGCCATATAAAAAAGATTGAGGCCATCCATCTAACGGTTGAGATTTAATGTACGTTTTATATCATAACTGAAGGCGGTGAATCTGGCTAGGATATACTCTTTATGGACCGTTACCCACACAAAATATCATGATCAGGCTTGAACTTGAACTAATATAGTTATATCAGTACAGTAAAATGTGGTTTAAAAACCACATTAAAGTTGATCTATATGACTCACTCAAATTTGGACAGTGACAAACAATTAAGACGATTATGAAAGGATTGCATAGTTCATGTGAGATTACCTGTTAATCATAGGTCTGTTCGGAGGTCCTGATGCAAAGACTGAGAAATCTATTGACATAGGTGCCTGTTCATTTCTACCTGCCATTTCACCAGTTGCCTGTCGCTTTCCATCACCATGCTGTTGAGCCTTATCAATTTGTGATAAATTAGCATCAGACCCATCACGTTCTGCCATCACTCTTCTTGACTTCCTTGGTGGTGATAACACGGTAGGACCCTCGTCAGGATTGCAGTCTGAAGCTCTAGATTCTTTCTTTGGGGCAGGTCTAGGGAGCTTAGCTGGATCTGTAGGTGGAGGTGCAGATGAAAAGTACCTACAAAAACAAACAAGCATAAGGGCAGGGAACTGAAAATAGCTTCACATTTTCCAATCAAATACCTGTGCTCAAGAGCCTGCTGCGCGGAAATTCTGGCTTTTGGATCATAAGTAAACATCTTTGATAGCAGATCTAGAGCATCATCACTGGCCATAGGGAACAATGAACGCAAAGGTGGTGTAGGAACATATTGATATTCCACATAGTCAGGAAGGTACACCATATCTGGCCACTGGGAAGGTCTTGGGGTGCCAAAAGCTGCGAAGATCTTTCCTAATTGATCAATGTCACTACTTCCCTATCAATCACAGGAAGGACCCCATGAGCATACACTAGCACAACATCAATGAGCATCTAAAAAAGCTAACACCTAAAAAGCAAAGGATTAGAACTATAGTCCAAAATTAATCGGCCAACTTACCCAAAATTACTAGACAACATAGTTCTATCTAAAGACCACATGATTAACAAGATATAATTTCCACCAATTTGACCACCAAAGACTACAAAATAAAGACAAGCATACCAATTTGCAAGAAGTAGATGTAGATCCTCATAATCCAAATTTAAACAAAAAGAAGCACGTTATGGAAAACTCAAGAATGGTCTAAAAGCAACATGCATAGGCTTACTTAAGAGACATCTAATGCAATGAGCACGGAAAAATCTACATTACAACAGCTACAAATTGCAATTATGAATTTTTTATTTATGATAGATCAGTATGCAGCTCACATGACAGAACAAAAGATGTCAGCATTAGAAAGACTTTCTAGTTAACCAGAAGTCCTATCACCTATTTTCCACTAACAACAACTGCCACACTTCATAGAGATCAAATTTAGAAAAGAAAAGAAAAGTTCATTTATGTTTATGACATAATCAACTTTTCTTTTAATCTCTTTGGCTTGCAAATTTATTCACGTGTACAACTTGAGACATATTTCCATTAACCATGGCTTTTTGAAGTGAGGCACAAAACCCACAATGACCCCTAATTCAAGAACAAATCTCATTTCCTATCCTAGCCACTTAACATGAGCAAAATCAAAGAAACCCCATCAATTTCAAATACTATACTAAAATATCTTATTCTTAAACCATCCCTTACCCTTTCAACCAGAAGAAAGAGAACATGGACTAACACTTGAATATACTGAAACAACAATGCGAATATTGCTGTCTACAAAACAACTCAACCATATTAAACTCAGCAGAAAAATAAACAATAAAAGCCATAAAGTCAATATGACACAATTGATCAATTAGTCTCTCTATATCAAGAACATGCATTCATCAGCCATCAAAGTCAATAACCATGGCAATGTAGATATCACCTGTAGAAATGGTCTACGGAGCAGAAGTTCAGCAAATATACAGGCTGCGGCCCAAACATCCACCCCAGGACCGTATTGCTTGGTGCCAAATAAGAGCTCTGGTGCTCTATACCATCTGGCAAAGACCTATGTGCACGGTTTTAGAAGTACAATTAACAAAAGTATAAGAGAATCAGAGAAAAGAATGAGCAAAACACAAAACACTTGGAGGGAATATTATCAAATAGTCCAAAGAAGTGCCCATTCTATCATCAAATATATTTCAAACAGGTTTATTTGGAAAAATTAATTATTACAATTAACTAGACAATACAGTACATATAAAAATGCTCAGAGATCACTTTAGCATTCTTAACATTTTTTAAAATACATTAATCTTATCACATTTGAACTTGCTACACACCATTTAAACCCCATAAATAACACGAACAATGTCAACATTAAGAACAAAATGTAACGCAAAAGAGAATCAAAACACTAATAATAACACAGTTCCTAATATTCAACATTGAAGAAACCAAAACGTATTCAATTCAATAATTATCAAGTAACAGCACTATTTATCAGACCAGAATACCAACTGTACTCCAACACTCAAATGACACCCAAAAAAAAAAGAGAATTTCTAGACTTTTCCCTTCTGCAAAACAGACTACAGTGGTTTTAAAGAACCAGCAGAAACAAGTAAATTCTTAGTTGTGATAATCGGTTCAAAACCCAATCCAAATTTCATCATTCCTATATCAATTGAAAATAGCAGTGACCAAAGGTTATAATCAATCTCATGATTCAGAGACGAGAAAGAAAGTAGTTGGCTCCATATTCCTAAACTCAATGGAACACAATAACTACTAAAGAGGCTCCAGGCAGTGGTGAAGAGGCATACCTGATGTGTGAACTTACGATCTGGGCTCCCAAATATGCGTGCTAATCCAAAATCTGCTAGTTTAAGTTGTCCATTAGATCCTATTAGCAAATTATTTGGTTTCATATCCCTGTGATGGACAAGTAGCACACATCTGAGATAGATTCTACCAACACTGCCAATACAGACAAGCTTCAAATAAGAAATACAATACCTATGTAGAACCCATTTCTTGTGGCAATAAGCAAGTCCCTTTAATGTCATCTGGAGGTACGATTTTATATCAGCTGGTGAAAGAAAGATATTTGCATCACGAATGACAGCTTCGAGGTCAGTCTCCATGAACTCAAACACTAGGTGCAGGTTCCCCTTGTGAGGAAATGCATCAATCAACTCAATGATATGTGTATGCTTAAGCTCTTTAAGCAGTTTAATCTCTCTGAGTGCAGTAAAATTCACCCCTTCCTTTTGCTTCCCAAGCCGTATCTTCTTAATTGCCACCGTTTGCCCTGTCTAAGCAAACCAAACAGAAAGCCAATTATTCCTTCACAACATACAATAAAAACTTCCAATAACCGATGATCAGTGAACGCATGAAGCATTTAAAAAGCATCAACCTGTTTCCAGATTGAGAACCATATAAATTGTTCATCAACTTTAAAATAAAGGATTCATTAATAGTTTCTTCCAACAAATGATGATGTATTCTGCAGCCAGAGTTCCATTGGGAAAAGGGAAGAAGAGAAAACTTCCAAGTTGCACCTCCTACTTGAAGATTCCTACCATTGAAAGTATAAAGAAATTGTTCCTCAATATTTTGTTTGGGAGAAGATTGTACCCTTTTTCTTTGTACATTTTTCATTTAATTTAGGTCAATCAAAAAGTAACAAACAAACATACACACCTGCCCAGTGAATTTAGCTTTAGCTTGCTCAAAGAGAAAAGAATACAAAAATATGTTCCCTTTTCTCAGAGGAAAAAAAAAACCAAATTCTTCTTCCTTTCCTTCAACTTTCTCCCCTTCCAAAAGGTCCAAAATAATCCATAATTTTCCTCTCATCAACTCTCTCGCCAACCGAAAAGAGGACAGAAAACAATGCAAACCTAAGTACAAATTCCTCCAACCATAGTCCATAAAGACAAAAAAGAAACTCTAGGATCACCTTAGTATCAATGGCTTTGTAGACGACTCCATAGGTACCTTCACCAAGGACTTCTCGCTTCAGATACCTATCAGCGACTTTCTTCTCATGGTCCATTTCGGACATTGTTGATTGCTCTACGCACTATTGCTTTACAGCTGTGTCCGAGTGATGTACAATTAAGTGCGGGGTTGAGGCCTCTGATGATTTTCTCGGGAAACTCCGAGAGAAAGTTAGGGCTAAGACATAGGGGTTGGCGTTTTGGAGTGGTCTAACATACAATGGCAGTTGAAAGCTCGAAAAGGCAAGGGCAGCGAGCGACAAAGTAAATGATTCGTGATGGCTGAGGAGATGAAGGAGAGTGGAGTGAGTGAAGAGAAGAAAGTAAAGGCAATGCCTACTATCCATTTAACGTTCCATGGAGGGCATTTCCGTCATTAATTGTACCAGTGTGTAGTGTTCGGTTTCATTTAAACAATGGCCCCCAGGGAGCAAGGCGGAAGGCGGAAGGCGCAAGCCCAATCCCATTTTTTTTTTTTTTTTCATAAATGTTTTCTCCCTTTAAATCAACTAATTAAGCCTAGATGTCCCAGTATCTTTAAAAAAAAAAAAAAATTGTAACCTTATAAATATATTATTTATATTTATAAAATATTAAATAAATGTAAAATAATTTAAATAATATTTTTAATTTTAACTTCGAAGCATCAATTATAAATACAATACTTTCATTAAATTAAATTTACACATTATCATTAATTTATTTTAGGGACGATATTCAGATTCGAGATTTTAATTGAGTAATTTTAAGATTTTAAAAAATCAAATAACATAATGAGTGTAAAATATATTGTATAATAAATTTTAATTTAAATTATTTTAAAATTTTTAAAAATATTCAATCTATTATCATAAAAAATTAAAAATATATATATATAATATGTTTATTTTAAAATATTAAAAATAGTTCATGAATTAAAAATTATATAAAATTTAAAAATAAATATAAAATAAAGTATAAAATGTATTCAAGTCATTTTTAAATATCTAAAAACAAAAAAAAATTAATTTTTTAAGCAAGATAGTGTTGTTAGAATTAAAAATTTAAACAAATGGACCATTATTCATAACAATCAAAAAATAGTATCTAATTTAAATTAAATTAAAAAATATAATATAAAAATTGATTCAATTGTACACATCAAACTTTAATTGAAATGTGAATTTAGTTTAAATTTTTTTTACACTTACTCAAATATAACATAATATTAAATTTTTAATAACTTCAATCAAAATTATTATTTACATTTTTTAATTAATTATTTAAAATTTAAATTTAAATTTAAATGATGAGATTTAAATTAAAATTAGTGTAAAATTTATTTATTTTTAGATATTTATCTGTAACTCTAATATTTTTAGTAAATAATTGAAATGGTAAAAATATAATAAATTTAGGAAAAGGAGTGGATAGAGTTGATTAAAAGTTCCAAATCAAGTTAGAAAACTGATGATGGAGATAGCAATTTTTTTCTTCCAAATTTTTTGAATGAACTTATTATTTATTTTAAGTGCCACAAGCAACCCACTTCTATTTTTCAACCATTAAACTTTAGAAAAAATATATATATATAACACTTTACCTAATTTTATGAAAAAATATCTTTAATTAAGTCTTTTGAATATTAAATCCAAAAATACTTCACATGTCATATATATATCTTATTTCATGAGATGTTTATATATTTTAGCACATTAATTGGCTTGCATTTAATTATGGGTTTATGGTCATTTACAAAAGTAAAGTCCAAAATTTTGTTAGGTAGACACCACTTTTATGCTAAAGTTTTGTGTATATTTTTGCTACTTTAGATATTCTTTGTTTTTATATGAACTTTAATAAAGCACAAAACTCGTCAACAAAAAAAAGTAGCGTGACCGAGCATTAAACATTTTAGAATGGATATGATATGATACTTGACACAATCACATATCAATGACTTGTTATAATCAATTCAACTTTGTGGTAGTGATGTTCTAGAATAAAGTTGAATTTCCTTCAGAGATTTCAACCTTATTATAGTAGTTACGACTTTAATTTTATTAAAATATCTCTTGAAATTCTTTTTGTTAATAAATGATTTATCAATTCATTAATTACTTAACATATATGTATATATTATGTTGATAACATTATTTTGTGGCATATTTATATGTCTTAGGCTAATAAACTTGGATAATTTGTTGTATATGCATGTTTCCATTCCGTATAAATAGAGTAGTTTGACCGTAACAGATATTTCTTTTTTTTTTTCACTTTGTAAATATTTAAATTTAAGAAATATTTTTTAGTATAAGGGGATTAACGTTTTTTTCACTTTAAAATTGGAAGTAAGACAGATTCTTATTTCACACATATCCTCACTTTGTATAAAAATTAGTAAGTCGTTAATGTAAGTCTTGTGATATTTAAATCAATTTGATATAATTGCTTAATGAGTTGCATATTCACTTTATAATACGGTTTTAAAAAAAAAAACTTTGTCCCCTTATATCAATTAATTTAATTAATATTTTCTTTAAAATTAATTTATTATTTTTTAAAAATACAAAAAATCAAAACATAAAAATTTTATAAAATCTTAACATTTACTTTATGTTATAAATCAAACTTTCATTTAAAAAACATCAAATCAAACTTTAATTTATTAATTTAATTTAAATTAAATTTTAATTTAAATAATTATAAAAAATTAAATTATTTTTGTTATTAAAATATTTAAAAAATAATTTAAATTACTCATTATATGTCAGATTTATCTATTTTTAAATAATTTTTAATAAAATATTTATTTTTTAATATTTTCAAAATTTTAATAATATAAAATTATAAAAATATCAAAACTTTAATTTGTTCGGGTTATCAGTTTATTATTTTTATTCTCGACTCATGTTGACCATAAAAAGAAGACTAATTAGTAATTGTTGCCGGTCAACATTGTCCGGCAATTGTGATAACATAATGTTGACAGTTCTACCAACTATTAACTGTTTGAGTGACGTGTTAAACTCGCACTCCGTGTTTTTGTCAAGTTAAAAAAGCTCACGGGTTGATATTTACAACATGATATTAACCCCTACAATACAATATTTATCGATACCAAATAAATATTATTAATTTTATAATAAAAATTAAATAAATAATAAAATATTTTTTTACTGTATATGTATTTTTTAATAATTTTTATAATTTTTTAAAATCAATTTTATGCATAAAATATAGATTAATTTAGTTTAAATTGATTTTTTATTTTTTAAAAAATAATTTTAGTTGAAAATTTTGTATAACACATTTGATTTAAAATTTTTGATAAATATAAAAATACTCCATCTAAAATCACAAAAAAATTGTTAGAATTTTTTGAGTTATGAAAATGGAATTTTATAATTTTATATTGTTAAAAATTTATGATAAATATTTTTATTAATAAATAAATTTAATTTTTTAATAACAATTTGAGTATTTCTTTTTATTTGTAATAAATTTTAAGTTAAAATTTATTGTGTGAGATTTTTAATTTTAATTTTTTTTAAAAAATATTAAATACAGTGCTTAATTTAAATCAATTAAAAAACTATAAAGAAATGAATTAAAAAACGTGGATAGTATATAACTTATTTTGATTTTACCTTAAAATTTAAATAAAATTATATTTAATTACTTTTTACAGTATTATTGTAAAAAGGAAAAACATTTATCAAATTAAATTTTATATTTTTTATTAAATAATAAATTTTTTATAACACCATTTTCAAATCATGTTCAGGGGAATAAAAGTCCAAAAAATACTATTCTTGATTAAATAGAAAACGTGTATTACCATTAACCCTCGTCTTGACCACCATCAACACTACAAATAGGCTAAAAAGCTCTCCACAAAGTTATCCAATTAACCCAAACTGATAAGCAGAGATATTTTGCAGCGATGAGTGAAGTGAAGGTGATCGGCATTCCTATAGGCCTTTTCTGCATCAGAATCGAGTGGGCTTTAAAGTTTAAAGGAGTGGAATATGAGTATTTGGAAGAGGATCTGAGAAACAAGAGTGCACTCCTTCTTCAGCACAATCCTGTCCACAAGAAGATGCCTGTGCTGCTGCACCATGGCAAGCCCATAGCTGAGTCACTTGTCATCCTTGAATACCTTGACGAAGCCTGGAAACACAACCCTTTGCTGCCTGAAGATCCACACCAGAGAGCCATGGCTCGCTTTTGGGCTAAATTTGCTGATGAGAAGGTAACCGAGTTTTATCTCTTCTTGGGTTCTTTTCTTTTTGGTTTTCTTTTAAACCATTTGAGGGCTTTGATGCTGTATGTAAGACTTCAGATCTTTGTGTTAAAAGTTGAAGCAAAAGGTTCCATTTTCTAGGCATGAATAATTAGTCCAATTTCTCCATGGAAGTGCCTGCATAGGCCAGATTTTAACCTTGTGTTATAATTTTCTTGAATACAGTGTCTGACGGGTGCATGGGAAGCCTGCCATACTCAGGGAGAAGAGAAGGAGAAAGCTATAGCATCTGCAATAGAATCATTTGCAGTTCTTGAGAAGGAGATTGAAGGGAAGAGGTTCTTCGGTGGAGAAAAGATAGGGTACCTGGATCTGGCACTGGGTTGGATCCCTTACTTGCTGAATGTGCTGGAAGAAGTTGGAGAGATGAAGCTGGTTGATCCCAAGAGGTTTCCATCACTGCATCAATGGGGTCTCAACTTCACTGAAACTCCACTCATTAAGGAACACTTGCCACCCAGAGACAAGATCCTCAGCTCCTTCAGTGCTAATGTAAGAGACGTGCGTGCCTCAGCAGCCAGCAAGAAGTAACGTTTCTGTTATATTTCAAGATTTATGCCTCTGCCTGAGTTGTTTTCCCAGTAATGTAGCAGAGTCCTCTCTGGTTGCTTTATTTCCATTTCTTAGGGACCACATGATAGACTGTACCATCTGAGTGCCTTATTTCCATTTCATAGGCCTATTTTTCATAGTTTTAATTTTTATTTTCAGACTTAATTACTTGTTAATTATTTGTTAATATTTAATATTTCATATTATAGATAATATAATATAAATTTGGTCTAACTCAATTAGAAAGTGCAATCCGATTCTTTAAAATCTGTCTGTCTTCCAATATCTATTTGAACTAATTAAGATCAACTTAAGATGATTAAATTTTACTAGAAAAACAAAATGCCATTGTTAAATAATCAAGTACTAGTCATTCATTGCATCAAGCCTACGATACATCAATTTAATTAAATATATTTAATTATTTTCATAAGCTTCTAAAAAAAGTTCAAAATAACAAAATAATTAGTAATCCTAAGTTATTTTATCTTATTGTAATATTCTTTAATTTTTTTCTTCTAGTTCTTGCATTTTTCTTTTCAAAAAGAAAAATGCAAATTGAAGACTTTGTTTGTATTTTTCATGTGATTATTGAAACTTCATTGCTTATTAATTATGACTAAAATAAAAATAAAATTCATAGTGTAATTTGATAAATTTTAAATGATAATTTCAGATCAAATTAACAAATCAAACGAAAATGTAATTTTTAAACGAAATCAGCATCATTTATTATAATTTCGTATTTTGATTAAATTCTAAATTGATGTTATTAAAATTCGATTACAATTCTTTCCTTTTTATGAATTATAATTTAAATTCTATGGTGTTTTTTTAAGTTTAGTTTTTAAGAAATAAATAAATGTAAAAGAATTAAAATTAAAAAATTAAAAAATATAATTGCTTAATTAATATTATCAATATGTGTTCTCTTTTTTACAATAATAATTAAATGTTTAATTAATTTAATTAAATTATGTTATTAATAATTATTTAATTAATATATTTTTATTTTTTAAAAATTAAAAAATTTTAACTAAAACCTAAACCGATTTTGAATCCATACTTCAATAAATTTTGAATTGACATTTGAACTTAAGGCTAACAATTTGGAAAAGAACTAAAAATGCACCCTTCAATTGCCACATCAACAACCAGTGGAAAAGTAGAAGGCTTCAGATTAGTCATGTGAATAGAAGCTTGTTCTTTGAACTCTTTAACATCTGTACTATCTTGTTCACTTTGGCAACACCAAGAGTTTAAGCTTAGGCGGTAATGCAAACAAACGCTAGTGTTTTTGCTTGCCCCTACAAACATGGACAACCCAAAATCATAAGAAATTTACTTTGTTAAAGAAGAACAAGAAATCAGTACTTCTTGTCTGATATTTGAACTTGTGTTACTTTTAACCTTAACAAGCCAGTCTTAAAATTTTAGTTAGTTTGTTGTCTCCACAAGGGGCATGTGGCGCTTTCAAGTTAGTCCACATGTTGAAGGAGGACAAAGAAATACCGATACGACACATGGCGCTTTTAGTTCTTCCTTTTGATGGATGAAATTACTTTTACACTAATGATAGATTTAAAAGTTATTGGACATTAAGTTCGATTTGAATAAAATTAAAGTATTAAAGTTTTTTAAAATGTTTTAAAAAAATTTAATAAAATTTAAAATTTTCTATGATCTTCATCTTAAAAAAATATTTTATTTTAAATATCTATTAACTAATTAAAATCTCATTCTAATTTAAGCCTTCAAGCCTAAAAAACCAAAGGTCATCTTTACGTTTATGGGACTTTAGCTTCTAACAAATACTAAGGATGTTTTTTAATTTAATTTTATTTAAGTTCAATAGAAACAAATGTTTTGATAGTTAATGAATCATGAATTTACTCATCCTAGAAATTACACTAACATGATGTTTTTGTCTACTCTAGAATCTTAATTTTGATCAAATTTGACTTATATTTTTTTACTAATCCTCTAAAATACTTATGTTTATTTATTATAACAATAAATATTATAGATACTTGTAACTTACTTTGTTAGTTGGTTATATTTTCCTTGAATGAGGGTTCCTTCTTTTTTTCTTAATTTTATATTCACATGACTATTATTAAGTATTAACTTTACTTATTAACAATAGAAGCAAATGATAGGTAAAAGATGTTATAGAAAATGTTATGAAAATTTACAAAAGCAATGTGAAAATGCTTCAAGACATGTTACAAAATTATTTTTCTTAAGGCATTATTTTTACTCAACCAATTATGTGATGCATGAGGGTTATAATTATGCTTTCAAGATATAATAAAGTTTGAGTTATGATGCTTCTAAAAAAATAGTGGGTACATATATGAGGAAAACATATATCAGAACTTCCCGTAGGTGTATGAACGATCACATAGTTTCTAATGCTCAAGTTAGTAAAAACTTGGGTAAAGCATCAATAACTAGAATAATGTTTATCTAAATTTTATCAATGTTCTCCTTTTATAGCATGATTAAAGTCTATTTTATTAAATGTTTGGTGACACAACTACTTATAAAGCCTACTTATCTCTTGCCATTAGGGCAACATGATGTGTCGGTGATTTCTTGCCTAATTGGTCAACTCTTTTGGGAGTAATAGCCTTCACAGATTCGTACTCTTTCTCATTCTAAGTTAACTCTTTTTTAATTGACTCTTAGAGGATTTAAGTTGTTGTAAAACCCAAGTTTATATTTAAACATATCAAACACCTCTTAGTACTCTTAAAATTGAAGAATCTTTTATGTGTACTTTAGTTAGAAGATTACATAAAGTCTTCCTTTTTTTAAATTTATTTTTGCTAAATAGGCTAAGGCTGACATATTTTAGGTTTTTTTTTAAGTTGTTGAGGCATTTTTTTCTTTTTATTTTCTTTCAACTATTGAGCCATGCTCACTGCTATACTTTTGCTTTTTTTATTTATTTATTTTTTAGCTAGTTTTTTTTGCCTTTTATCATTTTTTTTTGCTTGCTTTCGTTGTTTGATGCTCTAACTTTTGGCTTTTTTTATCTTTTTTTTTCCTTCTGCTAACAGATACTTAGTTGTTAGTTTTTTTTTCTTTTTTCACTCTGTTTACAGTTGCTAGAATTTTTTTTCCTTGTTTTTTTGTTTTTCTTTTGTGTTACGTTACTAAAGTTGAGCACTTTTTTTTTTTGTTTCGACTGTTACAAAAGCTTTTTTTTTTCTTTCAAGGTTAATCTAGAAACTCATTTTGCCAAAATAATACCTTTTTTTTTCTCATTACCTCATGCTTTATTTATGTTTTCTATCCATAATGCATAGTAACACTAACTTCCAACATGTTAGCTTTGCTTTTTTAGCATTTGAACCAGTTATAGTGATGACTGTTTGGGTTTAGTTGTCTAAGGTCATTTGTTGCAACTGGTTATATGAGCCAGTGGTGGTTGGTTATCCTTGTTGAGTTGATAATGACAAATCGCTAAGCTGACGATGATAATTCATTGAGCTAATGATTATAAGTTGTTAATCTATCGATGTCGAATCGCTAAGGTTGATGAGATTGAATTGTTGAGCCACAAAGGCCATTACACTTTACTTTTCCTTTTCTTTTTCAAGTGTGAATTTCTCATTATTTTTCTATTGTTAATGAAATTTAAAGTCCATAAACACTTGTGGTCTTGGTCTATTAATAGGCAAAAAATTCTCACCATTTTTTTTTATTGTTGATGGGCTTTAAAGTTCGTAGACACCTAAGGACCAAATCTTCACTTAGTAGAAAATTCTCACCACTTTTTTATTGTCAATTTGCTTTTGGGTTCATAGCCACTTGAGGTCTTGATTCTTTCTTTGGTAGTCTCATTTTTTCACTGCAAATTTTTTTTCAATTGTTCAAAATTTGCAATAGTTGTTCGGTATCGCCCCCTGACTTCCTCTTAGATTTCCTAGAGGTTTGCAATTGTTAAACTTCCATCTTTCTCTTATTTTTCTCTCCCTTGTTCATATACTTCTCCACTTTTTCTCGTAGACCATCTACACCTTTAGCCTTCTTTATGCTTAACGCATTGTAGTTAGGCTTGCCAATAGGCTTTCTTTAACTATTTAGATGGTCACAGATTATTCCAAATCTCTTAACTCTTAAATTATTACAATAAGCTACTCAATAAAATTTTGACAACTCATCTAGTTTTGGCTTAATAAGTAACAAACTTGATGTCTTTCATTTTTGACCATATTATTTTACAAAATGACTTAAGAATAGCCTCCCAAATGTTTCAAATCTTTTTGTAGTATCTAATTTCAAAGATGATTACCATGTTTTTGCTAAGATTCTATAATACATTGCATTGGACATTCCTTATAAATTCACCACTATGTTGAGCCCCTCTAAATGGCCTTCAAGGTCCTCTTGTGCATCAATATTCTCTATTTACAGTATGACAAATTTGTATAAGAGCGAAGCGTCCACAATTTTCTAAGTTAGAGGATATCTTACGACTTGTTCATAATCACCCACCCATTGGGTTGCGCACTCTGTAAATATTTTATTAACCACAAACATAAACCAACTTACAAATTGATGGGCTGGTAACACTCAGCTAGTGAATGAAACATATAGTTGATATTTTTAAAGCATTCTTGAACCACAAAGTCTATCAATAGTCCTCAACAAACAATAACCTTCTATCTATCAACCTCGAGGACTTCAAGTTCTTAACACACAGGAATAATAAATAAAGTTGAGCCAAATAACTACATTCCTCATGATATAAGGTGAAGAAAAGAGGTTGAGTTATTGACGTAATCAACAAAAGGTAATAACATGGTAGAAAAAGGCTCAACCACATCTTAGCATTAGCAAATGAAGATAAAGAAAGTGAAGAAACAAAGTATATTTCTTGATGGGGACCTAATGTAGTAACAATAAAAACTATTAGTCATGGTATCCTCAACAAGGTGGTGAAGAGAAAAGTGGAAAAAGAAATAACTTAAGGCCTTGTCCTATTAATTTAGGTTGCATTACTTGAGAAGTGAGGAGAAAAATGTTCATGTCTATGATGATCTCACCATAGTTTGGTGTGACTTGACGAGAAGAATGTGTTTTCCTAGATGCCATAGCTTTTTATTTCAAATTTTCATAGGCAATGTCAATGATACTTAAAAAAAATAGCGTGTATAAGAGGGAAGCACATGTTAGAAGTGTTTTTAGTTGAATGATGAATGATAAGAGAATCTATAAGGAAAACAAGGTAAGCAGGCATTGTTGAGTGACAAGCATAGTCTCTGACTCTCAAGTCAATAAGAGTTAGAGTCGAGTATTGATAGTAAAATAGTGTTTATCTAGGTCTTACTAGTGCTTTTCCTTTATAGCATGATAATGTCCTTTTTGTAATTTCATTCATTAGGATGTCTACTTGATGTAATTCCTTGTAAAGCTTGTTTATCTCTTGCCACCAGGGTGGTATGATGTACTAGTGATTCCTTGACTAGTTGATCAATTCTTGTATGGAGTGATAGCTCTTTGCGGGTATATATATATTGTTTCTTATGTCAAACTAGCTCTTCTTAGATTCACTTTTAATAGCCTGGGCAGTTACGAGGGCCAAGTTTGTGTTTAGACATATCTAGTTGTTATGCTATGTATGGATAAAAACATATAAGAATGCTTTTAAAATGCAACAAGTTTTTCAAGAATTAATATTCTAATTTTTACATAATAATAAATTGTTAGTTTTAAAAATAAATACAAATAAAAAAAGTTTAAGAAAAAATTTATTTAAAACCTTAAAGATATACTCTCTCTTTTCAAATATATTCTCAATTTTTTTTTAAAAAATGTTCAAATATATATTTATTGATTAATTTGGCTCAAAAAATGGTAGTTTGCTAAAAGAGATAAACATGAAAATTTAAGGGAGAGAGACTCATAAATTTAAGAAGTTAAGGTTGTTAAAATTAAAATTTAGATAACAAAAAAAATTAAGTAAGTAAATATTAGATTCATAAAACCCTAAGATTTATTTTATATTATCAAACAAATTTTAATATTTAAAAAATAATAAATTGAATCTCAATATATTAGTTTGTTCCAAATTAGATCTAGACTCAAATAACTATAAAAATTAAAAGTATTTTTATTATTAAAATACTTTCAAAATTTATTTAAATAATTACACACTATATTTTGAGTTTATCTTTTAAATTTAGATAATTTTTTCGATTCATAAACTATTTCTTATAAAAATTTTAGATTTTTGACAATATAAATTTTTAAAAAATTAGTATCAGTTAATTTTAGATTTTTTTTATAATGGTAACTTAAATATTTATTTACATCTATAAAAAATTTACTTAAAAATTAATGATAAATTTAGATCTTTAATTTAAATATTTTTAATTTTTTAATTTAATTTAAAATTATTTAATTAAAGTTTTGTTAATTACTTTTTAAACATTAAAATTTGTTTGACATTTTCAAACAAATACTAAAATTTTATTTATTACCCTCAAAAATTTAAGTCATATAATTTTTTCCCTCTAAATTGTGATAAAAAAATTGCTTTTAACAAGAAGAAATTGATTTTAAAGAGAGATATCCATAAGAAGTTGATTGTCAACCATGTCAAGACCCGAAAAACAAGATTCGATGAATAAACGACAAAACGATAAGCTTTAGTCTTATAAGATATATATAATTAATTAATTGAATAAAACAAAAATCAATTTTAGATTAGGGAATTTTTATATTTAGCACTCCGCACATACAATTTTACAAAAATAACCAATATTTTAAATTCATGTTTTTTTAGCACTTTCTGAACAGTTTCGGACCAAGTTACCCTTAATGAAAAGTAACAATTACATTCTTACTCACTAAAAAGAATACCAAAAGTCAAACCAACATTTTCTCCCATTTTCTAACAGTGTCTTCATCTCTTCGCATCTCTTGCAATCTCTCTCACTAGATTAAGTGATTTTGTATTTATTTTTACAAATTAATCACCCAGAAATATCGAGGAACTATCGAAAGTATTGAAAATCTACAAAGGTATGTTTTAAAACGATTATTTCGACATAAAGTTTAGAGTTTTTGCATTTTAGATACCCAAGAACCAAATCTTCTTATGACGTCTGATTCTCCATTCTCGTTTACATGTTTACTTTTACTTTTGTATATGGAAACTTGATTAAATGCTTCTGTCATGTTTTAAATGATTTAAGTTACTAGTTCATGAATCTCTAATGATTGGGTATACCAGTGTGTATTATTTTCATTTTTCTTTTAATACTTTGAAGTTGATTAATTTTTTTTGAGAACATTGGGTATATTGGTGTGTATTATGTGCGTGAACTGCGTTTTACTCTTTCATTTGTGATACTTGACCTTAAATTTCACAAACAAATGTTGCTAACTTGGGTTTAAGTCATATGAATCTTAACGTATTATTAAAAATCATAACAACTTTTAGGAAATTATTTTTTTTTCCATAAATTCGTATCAACATCTTAAGTTTTTGTATCAATTTTTTTAATTTCGTATCAACATTTTATAAGTCCTTAATATGTTCATCCATTATTTATTTTTTTTCCTATACAAATGGATGTTACTAAGAAATATTTGATTCCTAAAGAGAGTTGGAAGCTTTCAGCCAGAGCATTAAAGCACTGTGATATTGATGTTGTATCAAATATAAAACGTGTTTTGAATGACTCTTAAAGGTAGAAGTTCAATACCACCTGCCTTGGTCACTTCTTGGAAGTGAATGAGGATTTCGTATTTTCTAGCTTAATCGTCCACAATTTACTACTTCGACAGATTGGGCAACCTAATGATGAAGAAATGTGGTTTTGACTTGGGAAGCACGAAGTACGTTTTAGTAAGGAAGAATTTTGTTTAATCACCGGGTTGAGATTTGGAGAGCTACCAGACACAAATTTGATTGCACCAAATCAGTTTGACATCCATGCTAAGTATTTTGATAGGAAGAACAAGGTTACCACTAGTTCTGTTAAGTCAAAACTACTTGAAGGAGAATTTGATGAAGATTTCGATGATGCAGTAAAGCTTACATTGGTTTACTTACTCAATGCCTTCATCAAAGGCAGTGATGAGCGATAACATATCCCCCAGTGGCATTTTCATCTTGTTGATAACTTAGAAGTATTCAATAGCTTTCCCTGGGGTACCTTAGTCTACTGTAACTCATTGAGGTATTTCAAAAACGCTCTAACCATTCGAAATATTCAACGTGGAGAATTATTATACAACATATTTGGTTTTGTATGGGCACTACAGGTATTAAACTCGTTGGTATCTATATTTATTTATTTTTATGTTTTTATTTACTTTTTCAAAGACTTTGCAATACCTAACTTATCTTTTTATTCTAAGATTTTTGTATTTGAGGTGATACTTAGCACGAAGCAGCATGCCACACGAATAGTAAGATCACCATTGCCTAGAATTTGTTGGTGAAAATTTGATCATAAGCCACATAATGGTCACTGTAAGAGAATTTTTACAAATAAGGTACGTTTAAATTCATATCATTATTGATTGAATTCATATGCAATATATTATTTCATTGCATCATTCACACTATCGTGACAACACTTAGAAATCGTTATAACAATAGTGAAGTCTTTGTTTTTTTTTTTTCACATAAACGTGTTAAGATTTATCATATTCGTACCAAGATTAACTATTTCATGTCAAGATTCACCATTTCGTGCCAAGATTCACCATTTTCGTGCTAAGATTCACCATTTCGTGCCAAGTTTTACTATTTACGTGACATCTTTTAAAGTTTAAATTCATTTCAATTTAGCCTTTCGTGACACCATTTGCACATTTTTAGTTATATTTTTCATAATTTTAAAATTATTAATTTGTAAGTAATTTTATTTATAAAAATTGTTATTTGAATTAACATTTGATTATTGTTTTAGATGGTAGTGAAGTCAAACTTGAGCCGACTCCTACTGAATGTGAAGCCTCATATTACCTAGGAATTGATGAGAGCGTGTTGCCTCTGCATCTTGGTGCAACAAGACAGCATTGGCTCAATAAGCATAGCAATGCTTTGACCAGTGAAGATGATGAGGATGATGAGCATTTCGTAGCTACAAGAAGAAAAAATCCTACAAAATTGCCTGCCTTATCAAAGGTAGACAATGTATACAAAATCCAAAATCTTATAATATTTAATTAATATTAGTTATATGTTAATATATATATGTATATTATGTTTTCATTATTTAATTTTTTAATTGATGACTAATTAATTTGTTTGATCGATGATTAAATGTAGCGACGATCTAGACACAATGCTACTTCACGGCTAAGAGATGAGGATGGAGATGAGGATGAAGATGAGGATGAGGTTGAGGTTGAAGATATAGAGTGAGATGGAAGGGAGGATGTTGGAGGAGAACAAAAGGAGAGGACACATATAGATTTCAGGGATGAGGTTAGGGCAGAGGATACGAGAACGAGAACTGCAGCTATAGGTGAAGAATCCCAAGCTGAGAGATCACAGACTAAGAGTGTAGAGAAAAATACTGGGATTTATCGTCGTCTCGATGACTTAGAGGCGAAGGTAAATCTCACGAATGCAAGAATATTGAGTAATCACACCGAGCTTATGATTGCCGTATACTTTATCAAACAAGCACTGCAACAAGTTGTCTCCTCTGATCGAGATCGTACATGCACTGAGACTGGCACACGCCAAAATGAGGTAGTTTTATCCTTATTTATGTACAAGATCATAAGTTTTGTTACAATATAATTCATTGCAAAATTAACTTTTCATCTCTTGTAGGGTGGTAATGATGCAACTTCCAGTGCACACCCTTCAGCTGCTCATGGCCAATATTCTCAAGAACCTATTAATGTAAGGGAGGTTATGAGTGAGGATGTAGGGGATGGAGATGAAGCCGTTGAGGCTGAAAGAGAGGCTGTGGTGTGTTTAGCGGACTTAGCGACCGTTTCACTGAGGGAAGATAATGTGATACCAGTTTATAGGCCGCGTAAGCGGTCTAGACAGCTATGTAGTCCATACGTCAACCCCATTGAACATAAACGGGCTAGGTCCGAGCAAATGATTGATTCAAAGTTGCAGCTGGATGAAGACATATGTAATGAATATGAAGCGTTTATGAAGGGATCGTCAATGTCATAGTGAGTTAACTTATATATAATTTTTTTAATAGATATCATATATTTTCCTTATAAATATCATATAAATAACAAACTGACTTCTTTAATGCAGTCACAATGTACATATTGGTTATTCTGTCAGTATCGAGTGGTTTTGCACATTTGAGGTCAATGATCAATGGATCGATGATTCGGTATGTCACCATCATACTAAATCATATCTAATTTATATGATTTGCACCTAGGTGTAATATTTTGTATCAAATATTGGGATTGATGCTTATGTTATATGCTTTTGTATCAAGTATTATGATTCGTGTCTAGTTTATATGTTATTATGTTACGTATTATGATTCGTGTCCATTTATATGATTTCGTCTCAATATTATGATTCATGCTTCATTTTATATAATATAATTTTATGTGTAGTTATTCATCTCTATATTTATATTTTCGTGTCAAGTATTATGATTCCTGCTTAGATTGCATCATTTCGTTTCAAGATTTCGTGTCAAGTATTATGATTCGTACTTAGATTGTATCATTTCATGTTAAGATTTCGTGTCAAGTATTATGATTCGTGCCTAGATTTTATCATTTCGTGCAAAGATTTCATGTCAAGTATTATGATTCGTGCCCAGATTTCATCATTTTGTGCCAAGTATTATGATTCGTGCCTAGATTACATCATTTCGTGCCAAAGTTATATGATTTCATATCAAGTGTTATGATTTTTGTTTATATTTAATATTTTGTGACATTTTCACTTGGTTTTTGCAGCACATTGATACTTATTTATACCTATTAAAAAAATGACAGAAGGAGTTTTTAAATATATATAAGCAGGATATATGCATTTGTGACCCTTTACTTTATGTAAGTTTTGATAATTTCCATTAATCTTTTCTGATTACACTGCATTTTGTTTATTGTTTGACAATCTCTTTCATTTTTTTTCCAAATGGTTTTGTAGAAATGCTTTTTTCATATATATAATAAGTACCAAGTAGATCTAGATACTGATGGTCCTCCATCAAACTCACAATGGGACACCCACCAATGGGACGATGGTCTTCTAGAGTGTGTGCGCGGAACATTTTGTGATGGCTGCCCACCATGGCACACTGTCAATAAGGTAAAAAAAAATTTATCTTCATCACTTTAAGTAATTAATTTTAGCAATATTTCATTTCACTAAAATATGAGCAATTGCAGCTATTAGTGCCATGCCATATTAGTGAAGCTCATTGGCTTGTTGTTGTCATCGATCTGTAAAAATTTAGTTTGCGCATTTATGACTCGTATCGACAACATGTGCCACCAGAAGTGCGAATTCGACAGTAAAATTGTTTCAGATTCATGCTTCCTAGTTTTTTGTCAAGCGGGGGTTACTTCATTGCCAAACTTGATGTTGCAATTTCTACAGTTCCATTGTCGTGCACATTACATCCAAAATCTCAAGTCCCTCAGCAAAAAACATTGTAAGTTTCAGTCATATCGATTTATTTACATTTATAATGTTATCAGTTTTTTAACACATGCTAATTGGCATACTTTCTTCTTTTTTTATGCAGTGGTAATTGCGGCTTTCATATGCTATATGCCATAGAGCATTTATTAGCTGGCAAGCCACTGAAGTACACTGATACCCAAATGCCAAAAATTAGAAAGCACATGACTGTTTATGTATTTGCTAACTCAACTGATGAGAACGATGACTCACAATGACAACTTATGTTATTTTTCACATAATTATTTTGTATTATATTTTTGTATGTATATTTTATATATAGAAAGCAATATTGAATGACAGCAATTATCATATGATTTATATTAAAGATGTTATGAAATTAGGCCAATCTTACATTTAAAATAAGAAAGAATGAGATGGGAGTAATTATGATAAGATTTTAACTAAAACATATTACAAAACTTAGACAACATGATGATAAAAAAATAATAATAAGCAAGATGTCACGAAATCAGACAATATGATACGATTTCTATCAAAATGATGGTCCGAACTACTAACAATCATCATACAATTTCATCAAAAAGATGTCACGATATATGAGACTTCTCACGTTAATAAGATAAGTTATTATCATATGATTCTGGTATACTCCTACGTGCATTACCTGTGATAATCTCAAATATATGATAAGTCGACGGTATCAAAAGATAACAAATCAACAGTTTGGTTCTCAATTGTACAATAAATTAACAATAATAAAAAAATATTATATATCATAAATTAATGATATTATTATCAATTATAAATAAACAAGGGGTAGCAGTGCAAATTTGTGAGTTATGTCCAGCCACACAACAATCGTAATATCTATGTTGCAACTATTCAGACATATTCGCTGATTGAGATTGATTTCCTTGATCATGATATTATGGATTTGAACATGTCAACTGATTGTGTCTATATTGGCTGCACCTAGAACATTTCTTTTGTCGTGTTCTTTCCCCACTAGAGGGTATTCTTTGCCTTTTTGGATGACTTGCATGCTTACCATTATTCAGCAGTAATACAACAACATCTTTGATGTCTTCAGGCACATTCCAATCACACTTGTCACCCACTGGATAGATTGGCTCATTGTATGCTGCTACTAAGTACTCTTACTTGTAATAGTCAGAGCAAAGTGTTATAAAATCAATGTTACGCTCCCTGAAAAAAAATGAAAAATAACGAAGTTATTAAAACAATAATGAAAAATAAAAAAAATGTTATCAACAAACAATAAATGTTACCTGGATGTAACTAGTGCATGTGCACATGGCAATAGATCAGTCTGAAACTCTCTACAAGTGCAAGTACATTCCATGAGGTTAAGTACCACCTCTTTACCCTTGTGCTTGACTACAAATGCGTATTCTTTCGCCTTCCAAACTTGCTATATAAAATTTGTATCCCATATAATTCTTTCATGTCACTTATAATATATTTCGGCTTAATAATTCTAGCATTTGTGGATAACCGCTGGACAATAATTTCTCCAATAATAGTAGAAGTTGCTTATCAATTTCGTCGATGCAACTCCTTAATTATGCAAGTGTGGGTCAAATCACAACGTCTAATTTAAAAGAATTGTCTTTGTACAACTTTTACAACACGGACCTTCCATGCATAATTTTCTTCTCTATAAGCAATCTCAAATATTGATTTGTTAGATCTAGTGACTCTAAATTCAAAGTTCTCAGTCAATGCATATATACCCAAAAATCGCTTCAACTCTTTCTTATTTGAGAAAAATTGACCTCTAATGAGGGTGTCAGTCGGAGTCACTAATTCCATGGAAGAAGCCGGAATAATGCAGTGTAATTCAGCACCCAACACACTATACCTCTTCTTAACACCATCACTTATATTATTATATGCTTAAGGGCATGCAGATGGCACATAAAGTGGGATCGAACATGGTACAAAAGGCAAGTTGTCATCATTAAGCTTAACTTCCATAATGGGTTTACTTTGCTCTTCTACGATAGGTTGAGTGGGCTCAATATCTGGGACTGGATACTCACACCCAATATCATAGTCCATTGACTCAATTAAGTTGATTTCATCAGTATTTTGAGTGTTTTGGGGAGTCTCATGATGGAATAATGGTTCCATGCTCAAATTATTACCCTGAACAATTGGATGGGTCTGTACATTGGGAATTGCATCTGTAACCTCATTGTTCCCAATACAAGAGTTTAATTTATTGATTCGTTTTGAATTTTCACCTTCACATATGCCATGTGTATTCTCAACATTATGTCGCTCTACCAAATCCACAATTACACGGGGTACTATGTTATCATCATACAACATGAACTCAACATCATCATCATTCATTAACTCAATTTTCACGGCAGTTTTCTCGGATCTCACTATGGTGTGCAGTGTAATATCATAATTAGAGAAATCCGTATCAATGTAAGATTTAACTAAACCCAATAACTGTGCATGTGTCAAATCTTTTTGGACAACATAACCTCGAGTTTTGATAGTCTTACCAATATACTCAAAACTTCCTCTTGACTCGGACCACTCACCATTCCAAGTTATAATAACACGCATTCTGCAATGACTATGAAAATATTTCAAAAAAAAGCAACATGTTTAAAGAAGAACAAGACTAAAGTTTAGTAAATAAATAACGATTTAGATAAATAAGTAACGATATTATCTTATGTATCGATTTCATTACAGAATATCAATTATGAATGAAGTCACGATGGTTCACAAGATGGCACGAATTTGGTGATTAAGTCACGATTTAATCAAACATAGTACGATTCTTTGTCTATGTCACGAAATAAGTAACAATATTATCTCATTTATCGATTTTATTAAAGAATATCAATTGTGAATGAAGTCACGATAGTTCACAAGATGGCACGAATTTGGTGACTAAGTCACGATTTAATCAAACATAGCACGATTCTCTGTATATGTTACGATATGCATGATACATTATGATTATTATTTTCAAACACATAAAATCTTGACAGTGTTAAGATATATTACCTTTCAAATACATATTTGTTAGTCTATTGACCCATCCGAACACTTTTTGCTTTTGAAGAAGAATAATGTGTTACCAAAAACGTGAGCTTGGTTGTGTAAATCTTAGATACAATGTGAAGAGAGCTTTCAAACACATAAAATCTTCGCAATATTAAGATACGTTACCTTTCAAATGCATATTTGTTGGTCTATTGACCCACCCGAACACTTTTTGCTTTTGAAGAAGAATAATGTGTTAACAAAAACGTGAGCTTGGTTGTGTAAATCTTAGATACAATGTGAAGAGAACTTTTAAACACATAAAACCTTCACAGTATTAAGATACATTACCTTTCAAATACATATTTGTTGGTCTATTGACCCACCTGAAGACTTTTTGCTTTTGAAGAAGAATAATGTGTTACCAAAAACGTGAGCTTGGTTGTATAAATCTTAGATACAATGTGAAGAGAGCTTTCAAACACATAAAATCTTCACAGTATTAAGATACGTTACCTTTCAAATGCATATTTGTTGGTCTATTGACCCACCCGAACACTTTTTGCGTTTGAAGAAGAATAATGTGTTAACAAAAACGTGAGCTTGGTTGTGTAAATCTTAGATACAATGTGAAGAGAACTTTCAAACACATAAAACCTTCACAGTATTAAGATACATTACCTTTCAAATACATATTTGTTGGTCTATTGACCCACCTGAAGACTTTTTGCTTTTGAAGAAGAATAATGTGTTACCAAAAACGTGAGCTTGGTTGTGTAAATCTTAGATACAATGTGAAGAGAACTTTCAAACACATAAAATCTTCACAGTATTAAGATACATTACCTTTCAAATATATATTTGTTGGTCTATTGACCTACCCGAACACTTTTTGCTTTTGAAGAAGAATAATGTGTTACAAAAAACGTGAGCTTGGTTATGTAAATCTTAGATACAATGTGAAGAAAACTTTCAAACACATAAAATCTTAACATTGTTAAGATACGTTACCTTTCAAATATATATTTGTTAGTCTATATTGACCCACCCGAACACGTTTTGCATTTGAAAAACAATGCGTTACCAAAAACATGAGCATGATTGTGTAAATCTTAGATACAATGTGAAGAGAACTTTCAAACACATAAAATCTTCGCAGTATTAAGATACATTACCTTTTAAATACATATTTGTTGGTCTATTGACCCACCCGAACACTTTTTGCTTTTGAAGAACAATGTGTTACCAAAAACATGAGCTTGGTTGTGTAAATCTTAAATTAAACGTGAAGAAAACTTTCAAATACATAAAATCTTCGCAGTATTAAGATACATTATCTTTTAAATACATACTTGTTAGTTTCTTGACGCACCCGAACACTTTTCACTTTTGGAGAATAATGTGTTACCAAAAACACGAACTTGGTTGTGTAAATCTTAGTTATAATGTGAAGAGAACTAGCCAAAATCAATTGATTTTGCTTTTGATTCCTTTTCTAGCTTCTGTGTAGGTAGATCTTAGGTACAAACATGATAAAAATAATTTGGGGAAAGAGGCTGGACAAAGAGAGAGAAAGCTCGATGAGAGAGAAAATTCAATGAGAGAGAATACTAATACTATGTACTGTTTTTTTTTAAATTTATTTACTTTTTAAGGGTATTATTATCTTTAATATGGGTATTTTAGTCTTCACAATACATTTAAGTGCTAAAAACATAAAAGTTAAAAAAAATAATTTGTTTTACAAAATAAGAAACAAGAAGTGCTATTTTTGTCAATTTCCTCTTTTTAGATTTGACTTTAAAAATCAAAGGATTAAGATTTTCCAAGAAAAAGAAAAAATAATTTGTGAGAAGGCATATTTTTTAAAATTTAAATTTTATATGGTAAAGTTGTTTAAATTAAATAAATGAAAAATTCAATTTGATATATCAAAATTTTAATAATATTTTAAAAAAATTGATACCAAAATAGGTGCATTTCCATAATATACTTTACACGTTTTCAATTTAAGTTTCATCTATTAACTTATAACTATTCATTTTACATACTTTTTAGTTCATACATTTTCATTTTTCACTATAAAATCAAAATTTAAATTCAACCGAGGGTTTCAAAAATAAAACCTAGTAAACTATTATAAATGTTAAATTTTTGAACTTTATTTTTGCCACACCATCCTATATTCCAAAGTTTCAACAAGTTGAATTCAAACTTTCTAGTTGTTAGAAATGGCATCCACTGAATTAGTTGGAAGGATTAATTAGCATAAAAACTTTTGGAAATTATCATAAATGTTGATTTTCAAGTTTGTTTCTGTTACGCCGTCGTATCTTCCATAAATTAACTAAGTTGAATTCAGACTTTCTAGCGGCCAGAAATGGCGTCCCTTGAATTGGTCACAAGGAGTCATTTTCATAGTCTCCGCAGACACAAGTTACGTTTTGGGGTCATCTTCTTCCTCTAATTCTGATAATAAACAAATCTTGTTGACTTGGTCATTTCCTGCTGTTTTGTCGATGTGCGTGTGTTCTATGTTTAGCATTGTTGAAGACGAAGACTTAAAACAGATTATATAGTGCGAACACTCTGCACATAAAAGCTGTCTACAAAGTGCGTAATCGAAGGGGCTGCTGATATTTTGCAGCCATGAGTGAAGTGAAGGTGATCGGCGCTCCTCTAAGCGTTTTCTGCGCAAGAATCGAGTGGGCTCTAAAGCTTAAAGGAGTGGAGTATGAGTATTTGGAAGAGGACTTGAGAAACAAGAGTGCCCTCCTACTTCAGCATAATCCTGTCCACAAGAAGGTGCCTGTGCTGCTGCACCATGGCGAGCCCATAGCTGAGTCACTTGTCATCCTTGAATACATCGATGAAGCTTGGGAACATAACCCTCTGCTGCCTGAAGATCCATACCAGAGAGCCATGGCTCGCTTTTGGGCTAAATTTGCTGATGAGAAGGTAGCATCATCAGAGTAACCAAGTTTTGACCTCTTACTGTGTTCCTTTTTCCTTTCTTTTTTAGACCCATTTAAGGGCTTGGATGCTGGATAATAAACTGCAGATCTTTGTTTTAAAAATTGAAGCAACAAGATTCGTTTCATAGGCATAAGTCAAATTTCTCCATGGACGTGCCTACATAAAACAGAATTTAACCTCGTCTCTTTTCTTGAATACAGTGTCTGATGGGTGCATTTGAAGCCTGCTGTAGTCAAGGAGAAGAGAAGGGGAAAGCTATAGCATCTGCAATAGAATCATTTGCGTTTCTGGAGAAGGAGATTGAAGGGAAGACGTTTTTCAGTGGAGAAACATTAGGGTACCTAGATCTGGCACTGGGTTGGATCCCTCACTGGCTCAATGTTATGGAAGAAGCAGGAGAGATGAAGATAATTGATGAGAAGAGATTTCCATCCCTGCATCAATGGGGTCTTAACTTCATCGAATCTCCACTCATTAAGGAAAGCTTGCCACCCAGAGACAAGCTTGTGAGCTATTTCACTGCTACTGTTGCCTACATGCGCTCCTTAGCAGCCAACAAGCAGTAATGCTTTCATTATTCAGTTTCAAGGTTTCATGTCACTTCCTTGAATAAGGAGAACCCCTTTTGTTCTTCATCATGATCTGTTGCCCTCTGGCTTGTTTATATCACTTTCTTCCAGTACCTCTGGTTTGTTTATGTTAATTTCTTCAAGTACCTCTGGCTTGTTTATGTCAATTTCTTCAATGATCTGTTCTGGATACAGTTCATTAAGTACCATCTGCAGCTGCATTTATGAAATTTTGGGTCATAGGACAAACTCTGGTTTGAAGATGATACAATGATACACTTGCCACCCAGAGACAAGATCCTCAGGTCCTTCAGTGCTAATGTAAGAGACGTGCGTGCCTCAGCAGCCAGCAAGAAGTAACGTTTCTGTTATATTTCAAGATTTATGTCTCTGCCTGAGTTGTTTTCCCAGTAATGTAGCAGAGTCCTCTCTGGTTGCTTTATTTCCGTTTCTTAGGGATCACATGACAGACTGTACCATCAGATTGCCTTATTTCCATTTAATAGACCTATTTTTCATAGTTTTAATTTTTTTATTTTTAGACTTAATTACTTGTTAATTATTTTTTAATATTTAATATTTCATATTATAGATCATATAATATAAATTTGGTCTAACTCAATTAAAAAGTGCAATCCCATTCTCTAAAATCTATCTGTCTTCCAATATCTATTTGAACTAATTAAGATCAACCTAAGATGATTAAATTTTACTAGAAAAACAAAATGACATTGTAAAATAATCAAGTCATTCATTGCATTAAGCCTACTATAAATCAATTTAATTAAACAAAATATATTTATTTCTTTTCATACGCTTCTGAAAAAAGTACAAAATAATTAGTAATCGTATGTTATTTTATCTTATTGTAATATTCTATAATTTTTTCTTTTAGTTCTTGCATTTTGCTTTTCAAAAAGAAAAATGCAAATTGAAAACTTTCTTTGTGATTTTTATGTGATTATTGAAACTTTATTGCTTATTAATTATGATTAAAATAAAAATAAAATTCATACTATAATTTAATTAATTTTAAATGATAATTTTTTCAAGATGTTAGTGCTTTAATATGTGGTCGTATAAATAACGGTTCAGTTCAAATTAACAAATAGAGCTAAAATGCACGTGTTTGAGCCAAATCAACATCATTTTATTATAATTTCATATTTTGATAAAATTTTAAATCAATATCATTAAAATTTGATTACAAAATTTTCCTTTTGTGAATTATAATTTAAATTCAATGGTGTTTTATTTAAATTTGATTTTTTAAAAATAAATAAATATAAAAGAATTAAAATAAAAGGTAAGAAAATGTAATTATTTAATCAATATTATTAATATGTGATCTCTATTTTATATTAATAATTAAATATTTAATAAATTTAATTAAAATGTGTTTTATCAATAGTTATTTAATTAATATATTTTTATTTTTTAAAATAAAAAAATTTAAACTTAAAACTAAATCGATTTAGAACTAGAATCTGAACCGATTTTAAATCGATGCTTCAAAAAGTTTAGAATTGAAATTTGAACTTATTTTGAACAAAATTTTAATTGGAATCGAGATTTAATGCTCTAGATTTTGATTTTTTTTCGACTAACCCGAAGCCATCTATTTGAATATAAAAAGCAAGTTGAACTTGGATAACGATTAAATCTACTATCATCAAGTTAGCGACGCTTTAGAAACATCACTAACTTAATGTCATAATTGGAAGAAAAGCCTAATCTTTTTCCTTGATGACCTTTCCCATAAGATTTTTCACATTCTTTTCAAACTCTTTCCTATTTTCTCTTTAATTTATAAAACACTTTTTGCTTTAATTATTTCATATCTGAACTAAATTTGTTTAACGTCCTTCTCAAGCTCTTAATTTTCTTCTCCCTTTGATACATATATCAAGACATTAAAGTTTTTAAAAATATTTTTTAAAACCAAATAAAATTTAAAGTTTTCTATGATCTTCAGGTTAAAAAAAAATTTTATTTTAAATATCTATTAACTAAAGTCTCATTTTAATCTTGGCCTTTAAGCCTAAAAAACCCAAGGTCGGCTTTACTCATATGGGACTTCCGCTTCTAACAAATACTAACAATGCTTTTTAACTTAATTTTATTTAAGTAAGTTTATTAGAAAAAATGTTTTAATACTTAATGAATCATGAGTTACTAATCCTAGAAATTACACTAACAGTTCTTAATAACATGTTATTTTTGTCTACTCTAGAATTTTAATTTTGATCAAATTTGACTTATATTTTTTTACTGATCCTCTAAAATACTTATGTTTATTTATTATAACAGTAAATATTATAAATACTTGCAACTTACTTTGTTAGTTAGTTATATTTTCCTTGAATGAGGGTTCCTTCTTTTTTTCTTAATTTTATATTCACATGACTATTATTAGGTATTAACTTTACTTATTAACAATAGAAGCAAATAATAGGTAAAAGAAGTTATAGAAAATGTTATGAAAATTTACAAAAGCAATGTGAAAATTCTTCAAGACATGTTACAAAATTACTTTTCTTAAGGCATTATTTTTACTCAACCAATTATGTGATGCATGAGGGGGTTATAATTATATCTTCAAGATATAATAAAGTTTGAGTTATGATGCTTCGAAAAGATAGTGGGTACATGTGTGAGGAAAACATATATCAAAACTTCCCTTAGATGCATGAAGGATGGTAAGGAAATATGCAAGGAAAACAAAATAACTGAGCATTGTTGAGCAATCAAATGGTTTATAATGCTTAAGTTAGTAAGAACTTGGGAAAAGCATTAGTAACTAGAACAGTATTTGTTTAAATTTTATCAATGTTCTCTTTTCATATCACAATTAAAGTTTGTTTTATAAAATGTTTATTAAGGTAGAGCCCTATAAATCCTATTTATCTTCTGTCCTCAAGGTAACATGATATGTTGGTGATTTCTTACCCAAGTGGTCAACTCTTTTGGAGTGATAACCTTCATAAATCTTTACTCTTTCTCACTCTAAGTTAGCTTTTTTTAAGAGAAAATTACCAAAATTGGCACTCTGACACCAGGTTTTTGTCAAAGAAACATGTTTTACTAAGTTTAGTTTTTTTAGCACTTAAATATCTTGAAAAAACAAAAATACCCTTACAAAAGACAATGATAACCTTAAAAATTAAATAAATTCAAAAATTCATGAGATTTGTCTGAACACATTTCCTTTTTGGAGGAAAATTCTCTCTCTCTTTTGGCCTCTGTCTCTCCTCGAGCTCTGTCTTTCTTCGCTCTTCCTTTGAGTTTTTTTTCTTCTAATCTTTGTATCTAAGATCTATCAAATCAAGATCCCAAGAAGGAATCGAAGGATAATTATCCTGCATTGAGAAAGAAGCTTGTGTTTTTGACAATATATTCTTCTTAAAAATCAAACCATGCTCGAATGGGTAAAGAAGGTGATAGGTATATCGTTTAAACTGTAATATAGCTTAAAACTGTGAAGATTTCAATTGTATCTATTTATATCGTGTCCTTCTTTATATTTTGTAACTTTGATTGAGAATCGTGTCATAATCTTAGTTTCATACATGTTTGAAAATCATATCTTACTTGGTTTATCGTAACATCATTATGTGATTCATAATATTCATAAAATCGTAATAAGTTTTCGTAATAAGTTTTTCAATTGTGACTTATTTGATGAAATCGTAACATGCGAAATCTTATATTCATATCTATAATAGGTAATTCTTTTTAGTTGTTATTTCAAATGTTTTTTTGGTCATTACAGAATATGGATCATTGTAACTTGGAATGGTGAGTGGTCCGAATCTAGAGGAAGTTTTGAGTATATTGGCAAAGCCATCAAAACTAAGGGATATGTTATTCGAAGGGATTTGAAATATGTACAATTGTTGGATTTGGTTAAATCTTGTGCGGAGGTTGATTTCTCTAATATTGATATTGTACTGCATACCATAGTAAGATTTGAAAAAATTGTTGTCAAAATTGAGTTAAGAAATGATGAAGATGTTGAGTTTATGTTGTACGATAACAGTATAATTTCACGTATAATTGTTGATTTAGTGGAGAGAAATTTTGTTGAAAATAGGCATGGTTTATGTGAATGTGAAATTTCAAGAAGAGTCAATCCTTTTAATTATTGTACGGGAAGCAATCCTACTATGCAATTAGACATCTATGGCACCGAATCATTCATCCATAGTGAGACTCATCTTGACACTCAATATACCAATAAGATAAATTTAGATGAGCAGATGGACTATGATATTGGGTGTGAATACCCAAGCATGGGAACTGAACCTACTCAACCTACCAGTGAAGATCAATGTGAACTCACTGTAGAGGTAGAACTCGACAATGAAGAATTGAATGAGAACTTATGTACTGTCCCACCTCATGTCCCAGTTGCATGCCCAGAGGTACATAATAATTCAAATAATAGTGTTGTCAGACGATACAATGCGTCGAGTGCTGAATTATATAGTCTTGCTCTGACTCTTTCTATGGAATCAGTAACACCGATTCTTACCCTTGCTAGAGGTCAGTTTTTTTCAAACAAGAAAAAGTTGAAGCGATTTTTGGTTATGCATGCATTAACTGAGAACTTTGAATTTAGAGTCACTAGGTCTAACAAATCAGCATTTGAGATTGCTTGTAGAGAAGAAAATTATGCATGAAAGATTCATGTTGTAAGAGTTTCACAAGGGTAATTCTTCGAAATTAGAAGGTGTGATTTGACACATACTTGCACGGTTGAAGAGTTGGATCGACAACATCGACAAGCAAGTTCTACTGTTATTGGAGAAATTGTAGCTCCGAGGTTGTCTACCAATGCTAGAATCATTAAGCCGAAAAACATCGTGAGTGACATAAAAGAATTATATAGTATAAAGATTTTATATAGTAAAGTTTGGAAGGCTAAAAAGTATGCATTGTTTCTTACATATGGTGATCTAATTGAGTCATATCAACAACTGCCTTCATATTATCACCTGTTGTAAACTATTAATCCAGGAACTAAAGCTCACATATGCATCGAAGATGGAACTAATCGATTTAAGTATTTATTTGTGACTTTTGGACAATCATTGAGGAGGTTTCATTCAGTAATTAGATCGGTCATTGCTATCGATGCTGCTCACCTAAAAGGGAGGTACCACAGAATAATGTTTTCTGCTACGTGCAAAGATGGGAATGAACAGATATATCCAGTAGCATTTGGTTATGGTGACTTGGAGAACTATAAAGCATGAGAATGGTTCTTAAGGCAGTTAAAAGAAGCAATTGATTCGGTTGAACACTTGGTTATTATATCAAATCGTCATGCCAATATTGCAAAGACCACCGTAAAGGTCTTTCCCAATTCTTGTCATTGTTTATGTTCCTAGCATATGACTCAAAATATAAAGAATAAGTTTAAGAGAGAAGATGTATCTAAAATATTTTTATAATGCGGTTAGGACATATCGAGAATCTGAATTTAATAAATTAATGACTGAGTTACAAGCTAATTACCGTAAAGCTTTTGAATATATCATAAAGGAAGATCTAAAAAAATGCTCACGTGTGTATTGCCCCCGGAGACGATATCAACTCATGACCACTAACATTGCCGAGAGCTTGAATTAATGTCTTCAATTTGCTCGTGAGTTGCCCGTTATGGCTTTATTGAAATTCATTAGAGATATGATACAACATTGATTCTATGATCGAATAAAAAAAGCTAAGGTTTAGAGGTCACAACTCACATAATGGGTTCACTCATTGATGAATGAGAGATAAAAAGTTTCATTACAAATGATGACTTCCAATGTTGATTGGAACGTATTTTTGGTTAGGCACAAGGGTAAAGAGGCAGTTGTGAACCTTATCAACATACTTGCACTTATAGAGAGTTTCAGACTGATCTTTTGCCATGTGCACATGCACTAGTAGCTTCCAGGTGATACTGATGGTTTTGTTAATTTCATTATTCATTTACTTTTTTTCATTAACTTCATAAATTGTATACTTCTTACAGGGAACGTAATATTGATTTCATAACTCTTTACTTTAACTACTACAAATAGGATCAACTAGTAGCAGCATATGCTGAGCCGGTATATCTAGTTGGTGACAAGTATGATTAAAATGTACCTGAGGAAGTTAAAAGAGTTGTGATATTACCACCAAATAATGGTAAGTCAGTAGTGCGTCTAAAGAAGCAGAGAATATCCTTTGGTAAGGAGAGGATGCGTAGAAAAAAAATGCTCTAGATGCGGTCAATATGGGCACAATTGATTAACATGCTCGAATCCACAATATGTTGATGGAGGAAGCCACTCTTAATCGTCAAATGTCCCTAATCAATTTCATCGTAAATGCCATAATTGTGGTGGAGTTGCTCATAATTCACAAACTTGTCAAATGCCTCCCAATTCAACTTCACTAGATGATTGTACCATTGACTTATGATAAATCATAATATTTTGATGATATTGATAATTTTTAACTTCTATGTCACTACAGATTCAGATTTTAGGTTTTTATATGGTTTCAATTATTACATGCAAATTAATTGATGTAATATTAATAATGTAACTAACACTTTGAAAATATTCTCACCACAAATCGTAACTTAATTAGCAAATCGTATAATAAATTACCTCATATTTTATAAATCATATGATCATCATAATGTTAATGTACCTTATTTTCGTCTATTAAATTTGTAACTTGATTAGTAAATCATGAGTAATATTCGTAACTTGATTATAAAATAGTGAAAACTTATATAATGAAATCGTTAGTAAAATTCGTAACTTGATTAGAAAATTGTATCTTGATTAATAAATCGTGAGTAATATTCATAACTTGAATAGAAAATAGTAACTTGATTAGTAAATCATGAGTAATGTTCGTAACTTGATTAGAAAATCGTGCAAACTTATATAATTACGTCGTGACTAAAATTTGCAAATTGAATAGAAAATCATAGCTTGATTAGTAAATTGTGAGTAATGTTCATAACTTGATTAGGAAATCGTACAAACTTATATAATGAAATCGTGACTAAAATTCGTAACTTGATTAGAAAATCCTACATAATTATGATGAAATCGTGACTAAAATTTGTAACTTGATTGATAAGTTAGAAACTTATGAAGGAGTCGTTACTAAAATTCGTAACATGATTAGTACATCTTACATCTATTGACAAAAAAAATGTTTCATTAAATTTTCAACTGTATATACAAAATAAATACATTGTATAATTTCTAATAAATTAAAAAAATGTTATATACAATTTCCAAATGTATATACAAAATAAATACATTGAATAAAAAGAAAAAAAATGAATTAATGACTATCATCTACTGTAGAGTTGGCAAATACATATATTACCATGTGATTTCTAATGACTGACATATCCTTGTCAGTGTATTTTAAATGATTTCTAAGTAGTAAATGTTCTATAATATATAGCATGTGAGGACCATAATTGCCACTGTAAAAAGAAAAAGATTAAGGAAAGACATTCAGCAGGAATTTTTTGATAATAACACATACTAGAAAAAAGACTTACCTTCTTTTTTGCTAGGGGACCTTGTTCTTCGGCACTAAGGTGCATGAAAGTGAAAGATCTGGCATTTTGGCATCTGATTTTTGAATGAAATATCTGTCACTTGCCATATAGCTGGTTAGCATAAATCTGAATGGGTTTTGCTGTCGAATCCGCACCTTAGTTGGTATCTCTTGACTAAATGAGTCAAAAATATACAATGAGAATTTCCTTAAGTCTATAATGACTAGGAGCTAGTGAAATCCCCTAACGTGGCAAGGAACCATTGGCTATATTAAATATTGTTTAAATATCCTCACTGAGTACTCATAATATTGAAAAAAAAAAGTTAATAAAGCATAACTAATGAAGATAAGTCACCTTATTTATAGTGTCCTAAACAGGACAATCACTTGAAAATTTACCTCGTACATGTTCCAGAAAATCTTCTTCCCATTTATGTGCTTCAAAGTTTGAGTGTGACGGAGGACAATTAGCATCTGGATCCTTTTGATATTCGTTGTAAATGTAATAAAATGCTGTCTATAAATTTGAACAATAAAACAAATTTAACAAATAAATTGAATAGGAAATCAGATAAATCACCTTAATGATCAATGAACTTACATAGAACCAAGGATCACAGATGCAAATATCTTGTGCATATTGCTCAGAAAGCTCATTTTGCCTTCTTCGAAGGATATGCAAATATGCATCAATATGCTGGTGGAAACATCAGAAAAGTGATAATATTAGTAAGTTACAAAATGAATGAATAAGTGTACGAAATAAAGGCACGAATTCTAATTTGGTTACAAAACTATGAATCATGTTACGAAAAGAATGTACAAATTCTAATTTGGTAAAAAAATTAGGAATCAAGGTATGACATCTAAGCAATATAGTGTAAAAAATTACAAACTTACAGAGTCATCGATCCACTTATCATTATCAATTAAGACTTTGAACCAGTCTACGCTGACTGAATGGCCAATACCTACATTGCGGGTAAAGAAAATGAAAAAAAAGTGTGAGAAAAAATTGAAAAAAATGAAATTCAAACCAATAGTACGTAACATATATGTCATACTTACTATGATTGGTCTTTCATGAACTCATTGAATGCAGTGATGATCTTATCTGAGATTTTTAGCTTCGCACTCACCATGTGAGTGGACTTGGCTTTCTTATGCTCAATGTTAAGGTCAACATATGGACTGCACAGTTGTCTTGATTGTTTACCAGTCTTGATAATTGGCATCACATTGTCTGTGGCCTCAACCAGGACAAGAGTCAAGTCTCTTACTGAAGTCCTTTTGGGTGACTCTGTAGATGGCAATTCTTCATGTAGCCCAGTAGGAACCCCGAAGTTGTCACTACATGACACTATAGTGACAACTTCTTCCATTGGCCCTGCAGTGGCTTCTATTTCGTGGCATTGCCTTGCAGGAGCCAAACCCTCTTGGGCTGAGTCTACAATAACACCCTAAAAAAATAAAACAATGTATTGAATTAGAATGTCACGTTTAATAATGTATGAACGAAAGAAAAATATAATTACTAATAATAGATAAAATAAAAAATATAGTTGAAATAGATTAGACAACTTATTGGGAACTGGATTTGACATAGTTGGAGACAGGTCTTGGCCACCAAATTCATATCCTTGTAGAGAGATTTGGATGGATTTCAAGATTGCCATTTGCTCTTGATGGCATCTTTCGTTGTCTCAATATATACGATTTACCTTCGCCTCGAGAATATCTAATTTTGCCTTCACAACAGCGAGGCAATGGTAAACATCTGGATCCCGTACAACCCTTTTAGTGTTAGGTGCCTCCCTCTCAACATCCCTTTCCCTTAGGTCCGGCTCTGACTCATCAACAATTTGTTCTTTTTCACTAGGAATCCTTTCCTTTACCTTAAAGGTTTTGAGCAAAGAAGATGAAGAATTTGTAGCCTAGTTCTAATTGGGAGCCTCCACGATGTCGTTATCCCGAATCGATCATAAGGTAGGCACATTGGCCGTAGTAGCTTGCAACTGCATAACAGTGTCTTCAACCCCAACATAGTATGGGCCTTGACGCTTAGCAGTAGTTGACTCTAAATTTAGCTTAGCCCTCATCTGAAAATGCAAATAAAGGTACAAAATTAATAATGAATATACGAAAATGAAAAATTAAGACACAACATGAAAATAAAGATGTGAAAATGTAGATAGAAAATTAGAGAAAGAGACCACGAAATTGGAAAACTAAGGCATGAAATGGCGAAAAAAGGCACGAAATGGAAAACGAAGGCACGAAATTACTTACACTGTTTGTGAAGATCTTCTTGCAATCTCCATTATGGGACCTACGATGGAACCTCCATCGGCAAATTCTTGGTAATGGCAAGTTGGATCTTGACAACATCATCCCATGCATGTTGGTAGTAGGAATCACTTCAAAGGCAAAAACCTGTGGAAAAGAAAATGAAGTTATAATTGATTAATATAAAATTCAATGAAACTTTTTAAAAAATAATATACAAAATAAAATTCTTACATGTAATGCCCATACGAAGTCTTAAGCATTGTAGCTCAGCCCATTAGCATCTCATATTCAATTTACAACTACCTTCTTGAAATGCAATAAGGAGTTGCAGTAGACCCATGTGCCCCATGGAAAGTTATTGAAAGTTTCTAAATTGTCTACCAAATGAAGCTACCATGTAAGGACTTGCTACCATTTGTCGTGGCTTTTAATGAACCTGTTCAACAAATACAACAACCCCAACTTCAATTTGTTATCTTCTTCCTCAAACCGTCCTTATAGCAACCTCGTCTTAATACTACTGGCACTAACCTTATCCCTCCCCCCGAAGTATTTGGCTAGGATACCAGGTGGAGTAGCTTCAATATTCTCTGTATTCAGTAGCTCGCCAAACTTTAATCTAGTGATTAGGCAGAATTTCACTTTGCTGAAACGAACCTCATTTTACCCAAGTCTGAACCACATTTCATCCTCACGGTTCTATTGAATCTCCTGAAGTAGAATATTATAGACAATAATCCCTGAGATGTTAAAATCAGCGTGAAAATGTAGGAAATGCCCTAAGCAGGTCCCTCTAAATTTCTTCTTCTCAAAGTCACCCAAAATTGTCCTTAGAGTGGGGATGACATCATTTTTACAGTGCTTGAGTATCTTCCCAGTCTTGCACGACTCTTTAAGGGTCACATATGGCTTGTGAGAACCAAGGTTGCTTGCCATCTGCATTTGATAAAAAAAAGTAAAAAAAAAAACAGTTTATGATTTTAATATTATGATACGATTGTTTTAAACAAGGTACGATTTAAGCAAACAAGTTACGATTTCAAACAAATAAGGTATGATTTCAGCAAACAAGTTACGATTTCAAACAAATAAGGTACGATTTAAGCAAACGACTTAAGCAATCACGGTACGATTGCATAAAAAAAATAGTTCGATTACCAAAATAGGTTATGATTTCATTAACTAGATACGACTATTATTATGAGGTCACGAATGTGATGAACCATTGCATATAGATGCACCTAAGCTAAGAAATTGAAGCCAACAAACTAAAAAATGAAGATCTAAGCATGCGATACCTATACATATGCCTAGAGAAATTTTTTGGTTTCAATGTATCAAAGAAAAATGAAAAATAATACACAACGATATACCCAAACATCGCAGATTTCAAAACCAATACAAAATCCAAAGAAAATGATTCAAAAACTATTGGAGAAGGAAAGAGGGGAGGATTTCATCCGTGGGTATTTAATAAGCAAAAATCTCAGAGAAATCTAAGCAGAATATATGCTTGAAATCATACCCCTATTGATTTCTTAGTGATTCAGTAGTTTATGGATATTCTTTAAAGGTTGGTTTACAACAAAAGCAAAGAAATCAACGAACACCAAATGAAGAGAGCTGAAGCTGAATGAGCTAAGTGGTAAAGCTTAGCGTCAGAATTAGGAGAGAGGGAAATAGAAACGTTTGAGATGTTTGACTTTTCATATTCTATAATTGGACAAGTAAGTAATTGCACATGTTTTGTAAAGGGTAATTTTGTCTCAAAGTGTCTAAAAACTGTTAAAAACAAATACATTACTAATATTGGTTATTTACACAAATATCCTTATACAGACAACTAAAAAAGAATTTTCCTTTTTTTTTATTGACTCTTAAAGGACTTAAATTATTGTGAGACCCAAGTTTATATATATAAACATACTAAACACCTCTCGGTACTCCTAAAATTGAAGAATTCTTTTTGTATACTTTAGTTAGAACATTTTTTTAATTTATTTTAGTGAAGCATGCTAAGGTTGACCTTTCTTAGGCTTTTTTTTTTTAGTTGTTGACGCCTTTCTTTCTTTTTGTTTTCTACCAACTATTGAGCCATGCTTTCTGCTAACGTGTTTGCTCTTTTGTTTTAGTTTTTTTGTTTTAGCTATGTTTAGTTTTTTTGCCTTCTATCACTTTTTTTCTTACTTTCATTGATTGATGCTCAACTTTTGGTTTTTTTTTCCTTTTTTTTTTCTTTTGCTAAGAAACACTTAATTGTTAGGTTTTTTCTCTTTTGAACTCTGTTGACAGTTGCTAGAATTTTTTTTCCTTTTCTTAATTTTTTTATACTATGCTATTAAAGTTAAGCACATTTCCTCTTTTTTTTTTTGTTTCTATTGTTACAAAAACTATTTCTTTTTTTTTTTTCTTTTAAGGTGCATCTAGAAACTTATTTTGTTAAAAGAATACCATTTTTTCTCTCTCACTACCTTATGCTTTATTTATGTTTCTATCCATATTGCTATGTGACACTAATTTCCAACATGTTAGCTTTGCCTTTTTTAGCATTTGAACTAGTTGTATTAATGATGTTTAGGTTTAGTTACCCAAGGTCATTTGTTGCGTCGATAGTGATTGGTTATATGAGCTAATGGTGGCTGGCTATCCTTGCTGAGATAATAATGACAAACCGCTAAGTTAATGATGAAAATTTGTTAGGCTAATGATGACAAGTTGTTAATTTATTGATGTAGAATTACTAAATTGATGATGTTGAATTGTTAAACCCACGAAAGCCGTTACATTTCACTCTTCCTTTTCTTTTTCAAGTATGAATTTCGAATTGTTTTTCTATTGTCAATGAACTTTAAAGTCCATAGACACTTGTGGTCTTATCTATTAATAAGCTAAAAATTCTCATAATCTTTTTACTGTTGATGGGCTTTAAGATTCGTAGATACCTAAGGACCTAATCTTCACTTAATAGAAAATTCTCACCACTTTTTTATTGTTAATTTGCTTTTAAGTTCATAGCCACATGAGGTCCTGATTCTTTCTTTGGTAGTCTTCTTTTTTCACTACAACCTTTTCTTTGTAACAGTTGCTAGGTATTGCTCCCCAACTTCTTCTTAGATTTCCTAGAGGTTTGCAATTGCTAAACTTTCATCTTTCACTTATTTTCTCTTTCTTATTCATATACTTCTCTAGTTAGCCTTTTTTATGCTTAATGCATTGTGGGTCAGGGCTACCGATGGGCCTTCTTTAACTATTTAGATGGTTACAGATTATTCCAAATCTTTTAACTTTTAAATTATTACAATAAGCTACTTAATAAAATTTTAACAACTTATTTGGTTTTTGTTTAATAAATAACAAACTTGATGTCTCTTGTTTTTGACCATGTTGCTTGTAAAATGACTTAAGAATAGCCTTTCAAATGTTTTAAATCTCTTTATAACATCTGATTTCTTATATAATTACCATGTTTTTGCTATTTATATTGCGGTGATGGGAAAGATTCTACAATACATTGCATTTGACATTTCTTGTAAGTTTACCACCATGTTGAACCTCTCTAAATGGCCTCCGTAGTCATTTTGTGTATCAATATTCTCTATTTGCAATATGAAAAATTTATGTGAAAGCAAAGCATCCACAATTTTCTAAGTTAAAGGATACCTTACGACTTGCTCATATTCATTCATCCATTAGGTTACACACTCCGTAAATATTTTACAAACCACAAACATAAACCAACTTACAAATCGATGGGCTACAACTTTTAGGTAGTGCATCGAATAAATAGCTGATATTTTTCAAGCATTCATGAACCAGGAAGTGTATTACAAGCCCCCAACAAAAAACAACCTTCTATCCAACAACCTTGGGGACTTTAAGTTCCCAACACACAAGAATGGCAAATGAAGTTAAGCCAAATAATTGCTTTCCTCATGATATAAGGAGAAGAAATGAGGTTGAGCTATTGGCCTAATCAACAATAGGTAATAAAGTGGTAGAAAAAGGCTTAGCCATATCTTGACATTAACGAATGAAGATAAAGAAGTTGAAGAAACAAATATACATTTCTTGATGGTGACCTAGTGTAGTAACAATAAAAACTATTGGTTGTGGTGTCCTTGTCAAGACGGTAAAGAAGAAAAGGGAAAAAGAAATAACTTGAGGCCTTGACCCATTAGTTTAGATTGCATTAGTTGAGACTGAGAAGAATGTTCATGTCTATGATGATCTCACCATAGTTTGGTGTGAATTGGCGAAAAGAATGAGTTTTCCTAGATGCCATAGCTTTTTATTTCAAATTTTCATAGATGGTGTCAATGACACCTACAAAAAATGGTGTGTATAAGAGGGAAGCACATGTTAGAAGTGTTTTTAGTTGAATGATAAATGATAAAAAAATCTGAGAAAACAAGGTAAGTAGGCATTGTTGAGTGATGAGTATAGTCTCTGACTCTCAAGTCAATATAAGAGTTAGAGTCGAGTATTGGTAGTAAAATAATGTCTATCTAAGTCTTACTAGTGCTCTTTCTTTATAGCATGATAGGTGTCCTTTTCGTAATTTCATCCATTAGAATCTACTTGAGGTAATTCTTTGTAAAGCTTGTTTATCTCTTGCCATCAAGGTGGCATGATGTACTAGTGATTCCTTGACTAGTTGATCAACTCTCGTATAGAGTGATATCTCTTCACGGATCCATATTGCTTCTTATGGCAAACTAACTCTTCTTAGATTCACACCTAGTAACCTAGGTTGTCATAAGGGCCAAGTTTGTATTTAGACATATCAAGTTGTGATGTTATGTATGTATAAAAACAAATAAGAATGCTTTTAAATGTAGCTAAGTTTTCCAAGAATTAATATTCTAATTTTTACATAAAAATAAATTATTAGTTTTAAAAATAAATACAAATAAAAAAATTTTAGAAAAAATTTATTTAAAACCTACAGTATACTCTCTCTTTTCAAACATACCCTAAATTTAAAAAAAAATAAATATACATTTATTGATCAATTTGAATTAAATTAAACTTTAAGCTCAAAAAATGATGGTTGGCTAAAAGAGAGAAAGATGAAAATTTAAGAGAGAGAAACTCATAAATATAAGCCGTTAAGGTTGTTAAAATTAAAATTTGAATAATAGGAAAAAGATTAAAGAAGTAAATATTAGATTGTCTAAAGAATAAAAGTTATATAAAATCTTAATACTTATTTTATATTATCAAACAGACTTTAATATTTAAAAACTGATAAATTGAATCTCAATATATTAATTTATTTTAAATTAGATTTAAGGTCAAATTACTATAAAAATTAAGGGTTTCCATCATTGAAATACTTAGAAAATTACTCAAATAAATTGCACACTACACTTCGAGTCTATCTTTAGATAATTTTTTGATTCATAAACTATTTCTTATAAAATTTTTAGATTTTTGATAATATAAAACTTTTTAAATATTAGTTTCAGTTAATTATTATTTTTTTATGATAGTTTAAACATTTATTTACATCTATAAAAAATTTTACATAAAAATTAATGGTAGAATTTAAATCTTCAATTTAAATATCCTCAATTTTTTAATTCAATTTAAAATTGATGGATTAAGATTTTATTTATTATACTTTACAAATTTTTACATTATATTTGTACATACTTTACACATTTTCAATTTAAATTTCATCTATTAACTTATAACTATTTATTTTACATTATATTTGTACATACGTTTTAGTTCATACATTTTCATTTTTTACTATAAAATCAAAATTTAAATTCGACCAAGGGTTTCAAAAATAAAACCTAGTAAACTATTGTAAATGTTAAATTTTTCAACTTTATTTTTGTCACACCACCGTACATTCCAAAGTTTCACCAAGTTGAATTCAAACTTTCTAGTTGTTAGAAATGGCTTCCACTGAATTAGTTGGAAGGATTAATTAACATAAAAACTTTTGGAAATTATTATAAATGTTGATTCTCACGTGTGTTTTTGTTGCGCCATTGCATCTTCCATAAATTAACTAAGTTGAATTCAGACTTTCTAGTAGCCAGAAATGGCGTCCGTTGAATTGGTCACAAGGATTCATTTTTATAGTCTCTGGGACACAAGTTACGTTTTGGGGTCATCTTCTTCCTGAATTCTGATAATAAACAAATCTTGTTGACGGTGCCATGTCCTGCTGTTTTGTCGATATGCGTGTATTCTATGTTTACCATTGTTGAAGACGAAGACTTAAAACAGATTTATATAGTGCGAACACTCTGCACATAAAAGCTGTCTACAAAGTGCGTAATCGAAGGGGCTGCTGATATTTTGCGACCATGAGTGAAGTGAAGGTGATCGGCGCTCCTCGAAGCGTTTTCTGCGCAAGAGTCGAGTGGGCTCTAAAGCTTAAAGGAGTGGAATATGAGTATTTGGAAGAGGACTTGAGAAACAAGAGTGCCCTCCTTCTTCAGCATAATCCTGTCCACAAGAAGGTGCCTGTGCTGCTGCACGATGGCAAGCCCATAGCTGAGTCACTTGTCATCCTTGAATACATCGATGAAGCTTGGGAACACTATCCTCTGCTGCCTGAAGATCCATACCAGAGAGCCATGGCTCGCTTTTGGGCTAAATTTGCTGATGAGAAGGTAGCGTCATCAGAGTAACCAAGTTTTGACCTCTTACTGTGTTCCTTTTTCCTTTCTTTTTTAGACACATTTAAGGGCTAGGATGCTGGATAATAAACTGCAGATCTTTGTCTTAAAAATTGAGGCAACAAGATTCATTTAATGGGCATAAGTCAAATTTCTCCATGGAGGTGCCTACATAGAACAGAATTTAACCTTGTCTGTTTTCTTGAATACAGTGTCTGAAGGGTGCATTTGAAGCCTGCTGTAGTCAAGGAGAAGAGAAGGGGAAAGCTATTGCATCTGCAACCGAATCATTTGCGTTTCTGGAGAAGGAGATTGAAGGGAAGAGGTTTTTCAGTGGAGAAACAATAGGGTACCTGGATCTGGCACTGGGTTGGATCCCTCACTGGCTCAATGTTATGGAAGAAGTGGGAGAGTCGAAGATAATTGATGAGAAGAGATTTCCGTCCCTGCATCAATGGGGTCTTAACTTCATCGAATCTCCACTCATTAAGGAAAGTTTGCCACCCAGAGACAAGCTTGTGAGCCATTGCACTGCTACTGTTGCCTACGTGCGCTCCTTAGCAGCCAACAAGCAGTAATGCTTTCATCATTCAGTTTCAAGGTTTCATGTCACTTCCTTGAACAAGGAGAACCCCTTTTGATGCAGTGCCACTGGCTTGTTTATGTCACTTTCCTCCAGTGCCACTGGTTTGTTTATGTTAACATCTTCGAGTACTTCTGGCTTGTTTGTGTTAATTTGTTCTAGTTCCTCTGGCTTGTTTATGTCAATTTCTTCCATGATCAGGTCACTTGGTAATGCCATCTGTTCTGGATACAGTTCATTAAGTACCATCTGCAGCTGCATTTATGAATTTTTGGGTCATAGAACCAACTCTGGTTTGAAGATGATACAATGATACACTTTCTGTGGCAAAATATTCCATAAATTTTGAAGCTTTCCAGATCTAAATAGCGAAATTTATACAACTTGATGTCAAGGAAACTAGTATCAGCCCAAATTTATTCGTACTTCCAATCATAGAATCAGCAACTACGGTTCTTTAAACCTAAGTTGCTGATTCTGCATCCAAAAGCTAATATCTGGATGTTTACATTACTGCAATTAATATAGTTTTAGAATTCTGGGCGTTCTAACAGAAATGTAAAACGAATCAAGAAACGCGGCGACATCTGCACCAAAATGCTGTTCCCCCACTTCTTCCTCGAGCAACTGCTATCTCTTCATCAACATAAAACCAGATAAAGAAAGGATCTTTCCTGCTTGGCTCTGTGTCTTGTTGCTGGCCAAGACCGATCTCTAAAGGGTTCAAAGGCCCAATTTTAACGCGAATGCGTTCAAAGATGAAAGCCAGTACTCTCTTGTTCCATGACAATCTGCCTTCAAATGTCAAAGATCCAAGCGGCCCAAGATATACTCCATTTTCTATCCTCTTCCCCTGAGATTCAAGCAGTAAGTGATTGATAAAGCAACCCAATTATTTCAGCAAGTTTTGCATCATGTGTTCACAGACAAATTCATCTTCAAAAAGAAATGATGGAAGATATCTAAATCTGCGTGACTGGAAGAGCCTATGTGAAAGAAGAGATTAACATAACAATGGTTGCTCCAATTCTACACAATCACGAATGAGAGTTGAGATGAATAAGCAAAGGCAGTGGATCGTGAAGGATGGTACAGAAACTAAAATTTAGGTTTTTGCAGTAAACAGCTGCATGGAAGAAATTATTTGATAATTCTACACTAAACCATGCAAAAATTCTTCTTAAATTATCAATTCACAGTAATAAGGACATCCTATTGCCGATTTTGCAACCATAAGCCTCAAACTACTCTTTAGCTACAATCAACTCCTTGACTCTTAATTTTTGTTAATCCTTTTAAACATCATTAAGTCTGACAACGTCTGAAAAGAACTCGAAAGGAATATTAGATGGTAAATGTAATATGTAAATTTTTTTTAAAAAAATAATGACAATGACAATTGATTAAGTAAAACCTTAAACACAATCGAAAATTAACCAAAGATCATATCAGTTTAATGGCATTTGATCTCAAATTCGCACATGGTCAGATGATTTTTTACTGAACTCAAAAACATGGAAATATATGTGGGGAAGTTGATTTGCAATGAAGAAATAGTGGAGGACATTCAATGTGAAATTGATGGTTGAATGCCTTAATTGCTATATATGCGAATAATTCAGAAATTTCAGCTCCATAATCCCTGAAACAAACCCATCAAACTTCTGCAGGAGTTTCAAGAAAACATGCTGGAACAATATCTAGAAGAGGCTGGTAAAGTTAGGAATGGTCATCTAGAGGTTGAGTTCTTCAATTTATTCTAAATCACACTCTAAGATGGCTGTACTTAAAAATTAAAAAGGAAAAAGAAAACAACATTGACATTTCTTGATCATGTTGCTGTCTTCTTCCCTTCTAGACAGCATAAATTGGCTCAAATAGATTCATAAATTGAGAAAGGGCTTACAGCAGCATCAAACCTCTGAACAGCCGTGAGAGGGAAATAGCGACCACGCCTCAATTTCTCCTGCAATATCAGGCGAAAATCAAGAAGCAGTAAACCTGATGAAAAGATTAAAGTACACAGTGAATATAAACATAGAGCAAGCAGTTTTTTTTTTTTTTTTTGGGGGGGGGGGGGGGGGGGGGGGGGGGGGGGGGGGGGGGGGGGGGGGGGGAGAGGGGGATGGAAGGGGATTAGAGAGAGAGAGAGTGGACAAACTTGGAAGGATAGTAACCTTGGCAGTGAAAATGAGCATCCAGGTTCTCCCAGGGGACTCTGTTCCACCAAGCGTATTGAGGAACTTGGAAGGATCAAGTTTAGCCTTCTCAATCACAGAAAACGCAGATAAAACCTCCTCAGCGGCAACCTTTCTAGTCCTTGCGGCGCTTTTCAGGACTTTCACGCTCTCCTTAACTTCCTATATGGCACAAGATGAACATGCAATGTAGTTCACTAGTTACTCTTTGTATGGCTGTCAAGAATAATTGAGGATCAAAGAAAATGAACAATTCTAACCACACATTCAATTTCTTTTTCTTGGTTACATTTTCTCAGCACCCAAACAGGAAAGCAAGCGAATTTAGATGCAGAAGAACCAAGTAACCAATCTCACATGCAAACTTGAAGCAAGGAGGCAAGCAAAGTAATAAAATCAGGAGGAGGAGAAGATTTAGGAGAGCTTACTTTATTGGGTTCTTGCTCTTTGACGACAACAGGAGGGGAATTCTGGTCTTTTTCGTCAAGAGTAGCTCTAGTCCTTGCTTTTTGAAATTTGAGAAGATAGAGATCAGCTGTTCTGGCAGAAGAGTTGTGTTTGATGCTGCAGACACGTCCATGAGGATGGCGAGGGGCTCTGACAGGGAATTTTGAGAGCCTGACGGATGAAGATAGTGAGGAAAATTTAGAATGAGAGGAACTTGCAGACAACCAAGAGGTGCTCCAGGAAGATGGTGAAATCCAGTTTGCTTGTGAGCCCATTTTGGGTTTGCTGCTTTTTGTTGGGTTTCCTATGACGAGCTGCCCATTTTCTCCTCGACTGATGCAATCTTTGACTGGTTGTCGTCAGGAGGGAAGATTTGGTTGATTGGTTAGGGACGTTTTGGTCTCTTTATCTTCCTATTTTTTTATTTTGAGTAAATCTTGTATTATTTATGCTTTTTATTAAGTTTTTTAAAAATATTTTTGAATTAATTTTATGTATGAATTTTCAATTTATATGAATAATTTTTATAAATTTTCAATTTATATGAATAATTTTTATAAATTTTAATTTTTTTCAAAATATATTTTAATATTCAAAAAATTATAAGTTTTTTTAATGATAATTTAAACATTTTATTCATTTGTAAATAATTTTAATTTAAAATTTATTACATAAAATTTTTAATTTAAATTATCTTTTTGAAAATAATTGATTTGAGTTCGAATACATATTTTATATGTAAAATTTGATCTTTAAAAAATTTATTTTACTATTTACCTCTTAATTTTCTGTCTTATAAGTTTGCCCCACTACAGTTTAAGGAAATTAAATAAAAAAATTTCCTAGAGAGGAAATTACTCTGAAGTTAAACCAATTTCAAAAGCTTACTATGATCATTGTTCTCCATTGATTTTGCATTACTTTCATTCATTAAATGAACCTTGGGCTCATTATGACTTCCACCAAAAAGGAATAAGAACACTAAAGAGTCGCATCTTGAAAGAACTTGCTACAAAACTACAGGCAGGCTGAGGCAACCTTGTGTTACAGGCAGGTGATATGAGACACTACAGCACTCAGGATGGTGACGTTACTCTATCATGGGAAATCAAAACAGTCAATTGACTCATCAACCTGCAAAATTATTCAACAAGGCTCCTCTTTTTAGGCATAACGATTTATATGTCACAATTTTAGCATTAAAAGAAGTCACTCCACAACAGATCTTTTTAGGTGACTCGGCCAACAGAAAAATGCTGCTCCGCAGGCTCAGACTCATTGAGCGCTAAGCAAACAAAATAAAAAGCTGGTTGTAGGTTCATGATGGAGAGGCTTCAGCTCCATCGTGAAGTGCACAACAGACAGTTGCCTTGTGGTGCCCTTGATAAGCCTTCATTTCTTTACCAGATGACGTGGACCAAAGTCTTGCCGTTGCATCAGAAGAAGCTGCATGGGTAAAAGGATGTCAACTTATGAGAATGGGAACTTAGATGATGTTGTTGGAAGATAGAAAGAGTTCACAGCTAATTCAAATGGCTTGAATAAAGATTTTGGGCCTCAGTTTTGGCCAAGACCTTGGTAATAAGTAGCAATCTTTTACTTGGTATGGCAGTTGCTTTAAGATTACTGAATTTAAGATTCTTTGATATTTAAATAGTACCTGTTATAAGATAAGCTCCGTCAACTGAGAAAACACAGTCCCATACCCAACGCTGATGTCCTGGACAATAAAACAAATAGTTTATCAAGTACGCTATTGCCTTACTAGAACTACGGTCTTTTGGGAAAGCTAACAACAAAACTAAGCACTTAAAAGGAAAATAACAGAAGGATACCAATTAAAGTTTTCTCCAATTTGAAACCATCAACATTCCATATCTTCACAGTGTGATCGGAAGATGCAGTTGCCAGATATCTAGAAGATATTAACACACAACATATTAGAATGGTATCTTTGCAGCACCAGACAAAGGAGCAGTGTGTAACATCAGAATAAATGTGTTACATCAACAAGAGAAGAATAAGAAGACCAGAAAAATTATGAGCCCTAGGAAATAGTATTTCTTTGAATGACATGCAAGGAGATTGGAATGTTATCCTTTGTGATCTCTTATTGTCTTCTAGGAGGATTTCTTGTCCTCTAGCCCTTTTCCTGGTTCATAATATTTTTTTTATCCATAAAAAGAAAGGGAAAAAAAAAAAAAAAAAAACCTGTGTGGTTCACAAAACTCTGGTGACAGAAGACACTTGAGGATGTATCCATTATGTGCCGGCAGCTTATGAAGTGGCTCAAAGTTGGTCATAGTCTGAAAGAGAATATATCCTATGTTTGAATTAGCATGAGTCAAATCTAACATCAAGTTAATAGCAGATAACTGAATGCATGTAAAACTACCTGAGTGCCCCGCAACAATCGCCAAACATAACATGTGCCATGATTATTTGCAGCAACTACCAAGCTCCCATCCCACATTACAGTTAGAGACCTAACTGCTGTATCCACTTCAGGCACCTATAGTGACACAACAGGAAAGTAAGATAACTGTTTCAGATTTGTCAGCATAGCATCCAAGAAGTGACTTCAAATTTATTAGAGGCAAGCTAACTAACTATGCATTACGTAAAGGCTTTTTCAACCTTTTAACATAACAATTCAATCACCATATGCTTAGGTGCTCGTTTTAATTTATTTTGTATTTAATTTTATTTATTTGTGATAAAGCTTCTCTTTGCAAGAGGCCAAGTAAATTTATTGTGAGATAAAAAAAATCTAAAAATCTAAATAACCTAGAAAAGAAATTGAAAAGAAAATTACAGGACTGTCCATCTGATGTTACCTAATACTAGTAACCATGTACCAATAGTGCTCTCCCTTTCTTAATCTCTACATATAAATATAGGCGTGTGATGCCCTACAAACTAAACAAGACAAAACTCTCTGATAGATACATGTATATCCCAAGTTTATGTTCCATAGTTGATCACCGTGTCATATAACAGGTGACCCAACAATTCAAGAATTAACTGCTTTTTGATCATTTGAGTTATACTGACTAAAACACCATCACTAAGGCCAAGATGACCAAGACATGCCGGCATGACTGGAGATAACTGATACTGACTACTACAAATTTTAAAATGGTATAAGAAGTGCTGTATCATACTGGTTTTGTTGTTTCAGAAATATACCAGTTTGTACATAAGAAAACCTCTATTTAATGCAGTACCAAAGCTCTAGCCTTAATGTTTCAAACTCAGAGCAAGCACAGTAAAATACTATGTAATGCAACATATCATAAATTACTATGAAATCTGTCCTGGAACAAACATATCTGTAGCAAGACAAAACCAAAAATTACCAATTCACAGCTGCATGAATTTGCTGTCAGATCCCACACACGAATATTACCATTTTGATCGCCAGATATCAGTTCAGTCTGCAAAACAACAGATAAAAGGCCAAATAGCTTATGAGACTAACAACTGAAATCATTGCAGACAAGCAAACTGATTTTCTCAAATAAAATTAAGTTTTTATCAGGAGCCTGTTGGAAAGAGAGGAGGGGGGGGGGGGGGGGGGGGGGGGGGGGGGGCGGGGAAGTGAAAAAGAAACACAGACCCAAAAGGATATTTCACAAATGGATATCAATCATTACCACCTCAAGGTCAAAGACCTATTAATCCACTCAGCACGTAAATTCCTGATTCAAACATCAAGTCATAGGAATCAGAGGGCAATAACAGGCAAATTGAATTTGCCAGTGTAGTTCCCTAGGAGGTGCTACTGGATTCTCCAAAATCAGCAAGGATGCACCAGATGGTCCAAAGTCATCTCTATACAGTCTATCCTAGTAGCCATGAATTTTTATTGCAACAACCCACAGATATTTAATCTTTGCACCTCCTGTTTTTCTCTATATATAACAAGCACAAATTAGAAGGCGACGAGAACTGATTTCCAAGTTTCTATGTAAAACTGAATCTAATGGTTAGGTCTGAAGGAGCTTGAGATATTGCTCATAGGAACTCTTTTTTTTTTTTTTTGGGACAACCGAGGTATCCTAGTTGAGGAATCCAACTAATGGATGGGGGATCTATCTTCTTTAGAGGCCTAAATTTAACGACCATGAACAAACTCAGTTGCTAAAACTTTCTGAGATAGATGTGACAGAATCGACCCTCTCGTGATCCTATCTTGCAAAGACTTCCACCATGAGACTCTTATGGCCACATTGAACCTCTATGCATGTGTAAGACCACCATACAATAATTCAACAGAACCACCAAAAGTAAGTCAAACTTGCTATCTTCCCACATCCCGATTGATCTACTTCATCCAGCTAATTTTCAGTTACATTAAGCAGAAGATATAAATTTAATTCCACCTTTCAACCCAAGAATTAGGAGATACAGTAATCAACTAAAATACCAAAGAGGATAGAGAGTCTAAGCCCCATTTGACCATTGAAAAGAAAGAAAGAACAGAAAAGATAACTGAGATCCTTTATTCTAACATCATCTCAGCAGGTGCTTAGGACACAATGGCATATTATGGATCAAAGGTATATCATTCACCTGATTTGGATGTAAAACAACAGTGTTGACAGCAGCACGACTTTCATACTCTCTTTGACAACCTGGTGCCCTGCACTTGACTTAAGAAAAGAATAAGTCTAAATAGTTTGAAAGTAAGAAACAGAAATTTATCTCTATGAAGAAGTCCAGTCCACCCATCTTATATATTTCAGGCAGCAGGGTTTACCTCAAGTCCCAAATTTTGACAGTGCCATCCTCAGATCCTGAATACATCCAGTTTCCATCACATTGAAAGCCAACTGCCATAACATTGTTTGTATGTGAATCATAGCTCATCACCTGTCACATAATAAAAAATGCAGGGAATATAATTCCATCGTCAGGCAACAGGTGAAAGACCAAACTATGATTAAAACAGAAGTAAATGAGAAAAGATGGCAGACATACTGGCTGAGGGCTGTTGGAGTTAACATCAAACAAACGAATATGAGGATTCCCAGCTGCTGCCAGGTAGCGTTTATCTGGTGTTATCTCAAGCCGATTAACTTGCTGACAAGATCATACAACAAACTTGGTTTAGAGTGGTTCATCTCCTATTCTTCTTGGGAAATGAAAGAATAGATTAGCTTCAAGTCTAAATCTCCAATTCGTTTTCCCTTCCCATTTCTCAGTAGCCAAAAAGACAGTAGGCAGATATAACCATAATCTTATACATAACTTGACTTGGAAAACTTGAACCTCAATTCTTGGACTAATGCTGTTACATGTAAAACAGAAGAGGGTATGCTTACACAGACTGCACACAAGCACGTATAAATGGAAGCAAATGTGCAACATATGCCCAGACAATGCTGAAGCACATGTTAGTATCTTCAAGAACCAAATTCTTTTCCCAGACTTCGGAAAAGATATAACGTGAAAGTCATATAAATCGTCTCCATAAGATTCTCAGAGATGGTTACAAATTCGGCCTATTTCTGAACAAAGATTATCAAATCTGATTTAGCATGAACTGTAATTTTTAACTATATTAAAATGGTTAAACAATTATAAAAAATAAGCTTAAATTAAGAAGGAAAAAATACTGCAAATTAGATACTGACTGAATCCGGGTACTGTATTGTTCGGTAGCAACGCCCACTTTTTGCCTCCCAAAAGCGAATGGTGTGATCATAGCTGGCTGTTGCAAGTATAACTGATGGTTGGGTCATTTGATCTCCTCCTAATCAGCATTGAGCATAACATCAACAAAAATGCTAATGAGATTTACACATATCACGCGGTCAAATATTTTTCTAAAGTGCAAAAGATCATATAAAATATGCAGACCATTCAACAGTTTGAAATAAAACCTGGAAGAGAAGATAATCAGATATTGACTAAAAGAAATTATGAAATACTATAAGAAGCAATTATGTCAAAAACCCACAAAAAAAAAAAAAGAAGCCAAAACTACCTAGCTGGAATTAGGGTTTTGAAAGGGGGCATTGGATGGCAGCTTGCACCAGAGTCTAAAACCATCTAACTTTCTTACAGAAATATCTTAAACCATATAACCTTCCCTCTAGCACAGATTTCCTCGTGGTTCTGAGAGACCAAAACATAATCATAACCAAACATATAAAACTTAGAAACAAGAAATACGAAAATTAACAAACTAGAGCTAACCTTTCTTGGAAAACCCAAAAATCCCAGCAGGGTCAGCGTGCTCAAACAAATAACACAGCAGTTCTTTCTTCCGCGTGACTATGTTTGGAACACATAATCAATCTCCTATTGCTAAAAACTAAACCAGATAAAAAGAAATGAATCAGAAACTGCCATCCAATTCTAGCAAGGAAAAAAAAACTCTAATATATAGTAGAGCTAGGTCCACAATAAGAGATCGGAAATGATAGTGAATAGTACATACCGCACCTGCCCTAGAAGTCCGAGAGGCAAAATGTGGAGTGGAGATGAGCGATGACAGACACCGAGTTCGGGGGTTCTTGCAGTCCCATGCGTGAGAGAGATAGATGACGTCTGAGTGTAGCGAGAGAAAGAGGGTCGACGTCAGGGGCAGACAGGAAATAGAAGCGAACTACTAGGAACATTTCCACCCGAATTAAAAATAAATAAATAAAATTTATTACATAATTAACTTTTTAAAACATTTTAAATTTAACACTTTTAAATTTTTTTAAAAAATAATCATTAATATTAACAAAATATTTTGACTTAAGGAAAAATAAACGAGTTTCCTTGTTGTATAAAAAAAATCAATTAAAATATTTTGTAATTCATTTCATTGTATTTAATCATTGCTCAGTTGATGTGAATATCATCAAAGCCTATCCGTGTTATCATTTTTTGAACATTAAACTTTCGATTGAATAATATAAATTATTAAATTTTTTATATTATTATATCAAAAAAGGATTTGCATCTTTAAATTATTAACTAAATTAAGAAGAATTTTGAGACTTTAAAAATGCACTTCAATGGGGTATTTTCACCAAATTGAAAGATGGCATTAGTCCTCCTTAGTGGAAGGCCAAGCCATTGTTGGCCTTTTTTGTCGAGCTCTATATATATATATATATATATAATAAATTTCATTAAATTTTTTCAAAAATATTATTTAAATTAAATTTTTTATTTTTTAAAAAATTATAATTTCGTGTTATTTTATATATTTTTTAAAGTTGTTGATTATTTTATTTTTATTAAAAAATTTTATTTTTATGTTTATAATCTAATATTTTAAAACAAAACTTTAATAAGTTTGATTGATGATGAAAATGCTTTCGTGATTAACACAAAAATAAAACTTATGATGAACCAAAAACAAAGGAAAGCTTTACGTGATTAACGTGAAAATCAAACTCATGATGAACGAAACAAAGGAAAAATAAAATAAAAAGATTATAATAAATTTGTATTTTGACAAAAAAAAATATAATTTATCAAGTGATTCAAATTTTTTATCTTTGAGTCATATTACTATTTCAAATTTCTTATATTTTAATGAGAAGAGTAGATTTGAAAATATTGAAGCATCACATGATATTAATATCGAATATATTATGAATGTGATATTGAATTACGTTTTTCAATAAAAATAAATCTTTTGGACAGATATGATACTATTCAGAAGGTATATATTAAAATAAGGCCATGTCAACCTATACTAGCTAACTACATATTGATTATAAATGAAAAATAAACTTTGCGATTTCACACTTCTTGATTTAAAAGGTTTAACTGGTTTGAATATTCAATAGAAAATATTAAAATATATTATTTTCATTATCTCTTTAAGAATCATCCACATAAATGTTGCATATTTACAACTGATAGCTTTTAAAGTTAAAAAAAAAAATATGATAAAAACTGTTTTTTTGTGAGAAAACGTTGATTCACATCATAAATTTGTTATAGAGAATTGGAAGAACTTGAAAAATTCATCTTAATATATTGATAGAGTTATAAATACACTTTTTTTAAAAGAAACTTTATAAAATCGATTACAACTCAAGACTTAATTAGAGATTGTGAAACAGTTAGTACTAAAAGGGAGTGCTTTCAAAGACCAGGATGAGTCTATTAATTCTACTAACCATAAAAAATTTTTAAATTGGTAAAATTACAAGTATTAGTGAACAAAAAAATTGCTAGAGTTATACCAATTTTTGTTTTCATTGAATACCAAGTATACATTGTCATTGATTTAAAAAGAGTTATCAAAAACTCTTACTAATTGAGTGAGGTTAAGGATTCGTGATGATATTGGGAATGCCAAATTTTGTATTTTGGTTAATGAAGCTATGATGAACCTAGTAAAGAACATATGACACTCATTTTGAAGTATGTTTATAGTGATGGTTTAATATGTAATGTTTTTTTGAAGTTATAAGTGTTGAGGATATGAGCCAAAAATCTTAAGAAATACATATATATATATATAATATTTTTAATAGATTCAATTAATTAGTTAAAGACTTATGAAGTCAAAGATATGATAGTGCTAGTATTATGTGAGTTGAATAAAATGATTTGCAAGCTTTATTTCTTAAAAATTATTTATGTACCTATTATATACATTACTTTGTGCATCAATTTCAGTTTTCTTTAATTATAGTGACAAAAGAGTTACATGAAGTGTGATTTTTTTTTAAAAAAAATTGAGTTATATTATGAAATTTGTCAGTACTTCTTTCAACAGACATTCATAGTTAAAATCTATTCAAGAAAATAAAATTATAGATTTAATTGCTTTAGAAGAGCTAAAAACAAACTGCAACTACTCGTTGGAGTTTTTATTTTACTTTTATTAAAAGGTTAATTGATTTGTACGGTTAGTATATACTTTTCTTTAAAATTTGATTAACAATGGATATGAATAGTAACATACGTGATGAAACTAAATATACAAAAACCCAAGATCCTTTGAATCCATATTTTTATTATTATTGATGAACAAAGTATTAAGAATCTTTGATTTATTTTATCAAGTTTTGTAATTATGAATCTCAAGGTGTACAAGAAAACTTGCTCGAAAGTAAAGAGATAAATGAGGTGTTTTTTTGGAAAGTGTATCATTTTATATTAGTTATGATGTTGATATGCTCAACATGAATATATGTAGAGTAAAAAGTGTTTTTGTCAACACAAAGATAATGTCACGATTAAGCATTACTATAACTTTAAAATTTTTAATGCTGTGATAGATTTTAGTTGAAAGAGTTACATAATAAATTTTTAAACAAAACAATTGAGCTTCTTACTCTTAATATGACTTTGAGTCTGATTGATAACTTCAAATGAGTTGGTGTTAATGATATTGCTACTCTTAATAAGAATTATTATTATTTAAATTTTAATAAAAATAATATTAAAAATTTAAGAAGACAATTGAACCATTGCACTTAGAATTTTAAAATATTAATTTTTTTTGAATTATGTATACTTTTGATTACAAAACAAAAAAAGTGACAACATTATATTTTGATTGATAAGTTAATTCGTCTATAGTTAATTTTTTTTAATTTTTATAGTAATAATGAAACTAGTATTTTCAATTATAAAATTTCTCAAAAAACCACTTTACAATAAAATAAAAAATAATTTTTTATAAATTATATAATTATTTATATTAAAAAATATATTATTTATTCAATAAACATGAATTTTGTAATTAATAAATTTAATAATATGAGATCTTATGAAAAAGTTAAAATTTTAATTAATTATATTTAAAAAATATAATTTATTTAAGTGTATTTAATGATATTTTTATATTATAATAATAATTTTTTTTTTAATCTACCCTAACAAAAAGTTTTGATTCCGCAGCTACCTCCAACAAGAAGGATGTGGCGGACATTGCAGAAATGTAAGAATTGGCCATCAGGAAGCTCAGTAGCATGTCATAATCCAAAAGTTGCCAAATTATTCATGTAACAGGTGAACCTTCTTCCAATATTTGGTCACTACTCACTGCACAGACGGCACTTACTTCCTTTGTGCTTGTTAGCAGTTCCTGGCAGATATGGCTTTTGCACCGAGCTTGTTCCCTTGCTTTGCAGGATCAAATTGTCAAGAGACTAAAAAAAGAAAAAAAAAATTATCATATGCAACTTTAGTTTCTCCATTGAAGCTCCTGTACAAGTATCTGATATGGGAGAATCTAGCCTCTTAATCAGAATCGTAAGCATGGCATGAAGAATCCGACCAGGATAAGGAGATGAAATCCTAAAAAAGACAATAACTCGTGCTCTTAGTAGGACCCAACCCGTTTAAATCCAACTTAGATCATAAGAAATTCTAGTATTTTCTGACTAAATGCATGAATCCTGACAGGCACCATGACTTCAGACAGTAAACGCACCATATGCAACTGTAATGAGATTGCGACGGCGGTGCTCTCAGCGCCTGCGGGGCGGTGCAGAGCAGCAGACAATGGGTTTGAACTCACTGATGATTGCCAATCGTTGTCGGCAGAGAAATTTCTCTCAGTTGAAGACAACAGAGCGAGAGAGCCTTTCTTTCAAATTTTCTTCTTTTTCTCTTCCGAAGCGCCAGGAATCGTGCAAGAAAGAAGCGCGTGTGAGTCAATTGCCGGTTACTTCCTGGGTGGACCTTTTTTCGTGGGCATAGTTGTAACTGAAGTGACAGTGACAGTTGATATATATGTGCTGAATATAAAAACTCGTCTTCTTTCAAAGGCTGCACTCTTCCATCTTCCTTTGCGTTTTTTTCCAAGGTCCTTCATCTGAATTCTCCACTTGGCTTATTCACCCTTGAAAACCATGCCAGATCTCGCCGAAACCTATGCCTGTGTCCCATCAACAGAACGGGGCCGCGGGATTTTGATATCAGGTGACCCAAAATCCGATACTATGCTCTACACTAACGGTCGATCCGTTCTCATCGTTGACCTCAACAATCCCCTTAAGGTCTCTGTCTATGCCGAGCACGCCTACCCTGCTACCGTGGCGCGATACTCGCCAAATGGTGAGTGGATCGCGTCTGCCGATGCGTCGGGCACTGTTCGGATCTGGGGCGCCCGCAACGACCACGTCTTGAAGAAAGAGTTTAGGGTTCTGTCGGGTCGGATCGATGACCTCCAGTGGTCGCCTGACGGTCTGCGCATCGTGGCGTCTGGTGACGGCAAAGGGAAATCCTTTGTCCGGGCTTTCATGTGAGCTCTATGTCCTTTTTCTTTTTTGTTAATTTGAATTCCTTTTAGTTTGTACTACTGGAGAGGGAGAAAATGCTGGAATAACTAAGGAAATGAAACTTCAATTCATTTAGATTTTTGTTTGCTCTCTGCTTTAACTAAATCATGAAGGAGCACCGGAGGACTATCTTGCTGGTATTAGCTGAGCTTCTCTTGACTTCTGAAAACTGAGGAAACCTGATAATTAACTTTTTGATTTATCTAATTTGAGCTTGTTTTAATTGGATTAGCAAAGAATTACAAGACTTTTTAGTAATCGTTCAGGCATGGCGATCAAGTTGGTGGTTTATGTGGATGGAAATGAGATGGGGTTTAACATGCCCAATCAGAGAATCTATAGAAGGTTGAGCGATTCATAACAGAACAAGATCTTAAGTGGACACTCTGTTAAATTATAAAATCATATCCTTATACCTGAACTCATAGTTTTGCGTGCTATATGTGTTGGTTTAATGTCTTTTTAAGGTACTTGGAACCATATTTCTTAGTTTCATACCTTTTGTTTTTTGCTGCTCTATGTACCCGTGAATTATTAGGATATGAAATTTGTCTTTAATGGCATAAATTCTTTGAGTTCTATTTGCCTTTGTTGCCATATCAGCGCTAAATCTTTATTTGTCAAGATATGTGTTGGATTCTTCTCAAGACAATTATGAGTAATTGAAGAATTCGTTTTCAATTTAGTTAGAGCTTTATATTGATGTTTCCATATGATCAAATAAGTTTTGGCCACTTTTCATAGTTATCCATCATTCAGGTAAGGAAGACATGATTAGGTTTGCCCATTTTTCTGTATGATCCTTCTCTGAAGTCTCCTAGTGCAGTTCTTTCACCTTTTCTTGTCTAAACTTTGTTGCGGCTTCACGGTTGTTTGAAGCTGGTCTTATTCTCCTTATAGTCTTAGGCATCATTCTGTTTGTCGATAATATCCGTAAGTGATTGATATTTGATGAAACTATCATCTTGAACAGGTGGGATTCAGGAACTAACGTAGGGGAGTTCGATGGTCACTCAAGACGAGTTCTAAGCTGTGCTTTTAAGCCAACTAGACCGTTCCGTATTGTGACATGTGGAGAGGATTTTTTGGTGAACTTCTATGAAGGACCACCATTTAAGTTCAAGCTGTCTCATAGGTTGGTTATAACAAGTTGTCAATGTTGCAGTTTTTTACTATAAAATGTGCTTCACATTTTTTGACTTCTACTAATGTATAGAAATGGAGTTCGGGTTTACTGGCCATTTTTCACCCATGTCGTGTTCTGGCCACTATGATAGCATAATCCAATGCACACTCATCTCCTAGGCCACCTAAGCCAAGTGCAGACAAATTTACGCATGTCTATCAGTTTGTTAGATGAAGTGAAATACGCTAAACTATTCGTCTTAGATAAAACTCCCTTTTAAATGTTTTTATGTTATGATCATGACTTCTGTAAATAATTCTCCTTTTGGTTCTCAATTCATTTCTGAACTAATGTGAGCATGATGTATGCTGACCCAAACTCAGCAATTTTAAAATGAGTTACTTTAGATTGTTTTCTTCTTTTATCCACTATCTGTGTTTTCTTCAACTTTTATTCGTATTGGACATGTTATATGAATTTTTATTGGGAGGAAAATGGGCATTGAAAGGAGAAACTGGACACCTACTCAAGGAACATGGAACATCTTTTGATGATGGACATATCTTTGATCAGAACTTTTTACGAAATGCATCTTAGTTATATTCCTTACAAGTTTTGATTTGTTGATTTATAGGGATCATTCAAATTTTGTCAATTGCATAAGATTTTCTCCAGATGGCAACAAATTCATTAGTGTAAGTTCTGATAAGAAGGGTATAGTTTATGATGGAAAGAGTGGAGAGAAGATTGGAGAATTATCCTCTGAAGATGGCCACAAAGGCACCATTTATGCTGTCAGCTGGAGTCCTGATGGTAAACAGGTAAGGTGGGGTGTCTTTTAATAAATCTCTTGAAGTTAGTTTAATATTCTGGTTTTAGCCCTTCTCAATCTACCTATATTGGCAACGATTTTTAGTGACAATTTCTAAAATAGTGGTAAAAACATAGATGGTTTATCAAGTATTGTTCATCTTAGAAAGTCTATGATTCTCTAGAAATGACATCGTAATGTATGAGCAAAACAGTCAACTATAATATAAAATATGTATTGGGTTGAAGACTTTGTGATTCTAGTTTGACCAATTAAGGTTAAGCCTTTAACTCTTAATTGTTTGGATCCTATATTCTATTATTTTCTGCTTGCGTTTGCTTTTGGAATCAATGTTGGATTATCTTAAATTTAAGAATTTATGGTCCACATTTAATAGTGGAGTCTACACCGTAGTTTTTTGTACTTTTATTGGACATTATCACATACGTCAAGGTTATGAAAAGGTTTGCATTCAATGGCTTGACTTGTTTTGTAATTGGATCTACCCATTTAGAAATGAGCAGATCCTAGGCCTTAAATCTAAATCAGGTTGCTTGATGGACCAGCCTACTAGGCTAATTAAATGGGTCACATTATGTCCCGAACACGTTTGGTTCGTTTAAATTTGAAATTGAACGTTATATAATAAATCTCATTGGTATGAAAGGTTTATCTATCATAAGAATTAATAATATGATCCATCGATATTTTAATTTGGTCAATTTTTTATACATTCAAAATTGCAATACAATATGTGTGAAGTAAATTTCTTAAAAAGTCATTTTAGTTTGATATCGTATTGGGAAAATGTGTTACTATCTAAACTATGTCTTTCTTTTTTTCAAAATTTGCACACCTGATATTTTTTTTTAGAAGCTAATCATTAATTAGCTTTTAAAAGTGAATCTAACTTCATTTAATCTATCTATTTTCTATTAAACAGATATTTATACCTTCTCAAATGCTTATTAATATTATTTACTTGGCATGTTAAATTTAAATTATAGTTGGATAAAACATATTCACTTTTCAGTGATTTTAATATTGGATGTAGAACATGTATTAAGTTTATTATATATTCAATATTTTAAGAGTTTGAAAGTTTTTAGTTAAATCTCTTTTTTTAAATTACTATTTATTTTGTATGTCAACGTTTATTTTTTTATTTTTATTAATTTCTTCAAAGTAGCAAATAAAATACTTACTAAGTTGACCGGAATAAGGCTTATTGGGCTGACTCACAAAAGGCCTATACATGACCTGTTTAAGAGCTATTAAATTGACACACATAAGGCACTATAGAGTACCCCATAAAGTGGTTTGTGTATGACCTACCTGGCCAAGCCTGTGAATAGGGCCACAAGGCATATTGGTTGGGCGTAGCTAGGTTAGTTAACCTGAAAAGTTCAGTGGCCCGAGCTTGGGCCTTGTATTTTTGGGTCGTGAGTGACTGTTGCTGACCTGACCACTTACATGCTGTCTGCGAAAAGAATTGTTGTAGTATCATACCAATGGTAATGCAAATACGAAAGCTCTCTCTCTGGCAAACATGCTTAGTTTCTCTTGCTCCCTATGGGGATTTCTTCTCTACAACATTAGAATTCAACTTTAAAAATGTTCTACATTTAACAAACATTCAAGACATGCTGTATGTCATGGTCACCAAGTATGGTAAATGTTATATGAAGCCACTATTGTACTATGTGAGACACCATATGTTTAGTAATTTAGGAGGACATTGTTATGTCCCACTCTTATTTTGCATATAACATCAATCTTTTACTGAGAGTGGGGGCAACATCTCAGTTTTTCTTGCTTTAAACGGCCATAGTGTGGTTTGTGACAATACAACAACCTAATACTTTGAAATTCCTGATAGTTGACAAATATGACCACCCTTATGCTGTGCATGTCAAGGTCAAGGTTGGTGGCTCTAAACCTTTTCACCTAATGTTAGTTTAAGGTACATGGCTTTGTCATTTTAGGGTTATATTGAAGTTGGATAGATGCTCTTTCCATTTTAAGGCATTTTTCTGCTTATTGGCCTTTGCTAACTAGAAGAACATTTTTGTTTGTTAGAAAATATCATCCTATGCATGATCTCTACTAAGGATCTTTTCCTCTTTCCCTGAGTTAGTATGTATCAAGTGTTCCAATTGATTGCCATCCATTCCTATTATGGTTGTGAAATTTGGATAAATGACCTAAAATGAGTAGGGCTGGTGAATAAATTTTTGGATGCAAAATGATATAAATGTTATTATTCATAGTACCCAAGAATTTGTAAAGATAGTGATGTCTCTCTTTCTCTTTGTCAACGTTTTTTTGTCTTGCTTTCTCCTTCTCCATTCATCAAATAAGAAACCCTCCATAGATTTACTCACTCTAAACCATTCACCAAAAATATTTACAATTGATCCATTTTACATCAAATTTTACCAACTTTTTAGCACACTTATTGTTAGATTTGGAGCTTCTGATGATACTTCATCAAGGCCAAGGGAAAGATGATTCCTCATTTAGTTTTTTGGAGTGTTTGGAGAAAAAGAAATAGGCAAGCTTTTGATAATAGTGAAGCTCCATTCATTGTTATTAGGGATTCTTGGGTTAGATTACTAAAATTCTGGGAGTCAGGAGGGGATTTTGTAAATGAGCAAGACTTAGTTAAGTTTATAGAGTTACTAACTACTAAAAAGTAACTTAACATGTAAAGGCTTGCACCCCTTTGGTGCCCAGTATATTCTACTAAAAAAAAAAAAAAAAGGTTTGGAGCTTTTATCATCCTCATGTCAAGATCCAAATTTTTTTATTTTGATGCAGTAGTTGCCTAGTTGGTGCTTTTCCTCCAATAAAATGGACAAATTTTCATAGTTCAGCAAGCAAATTCAATTGTTATACGCATTTCAATTTTTATCACTTTTGTATTCTTGTGGTTTTTTTTTTTTCGTTGAAAGGATGAAAGATGAAACCATCTCATCCAACAACTTTTTGATGACCAGTAGTTGTAACTATTTATGGTTACAATCGGGTCATATTGACTATCAAGAAATTGTTGCCATATTCAGCACCACTAGTTGTAAATGGGAATTATAATGCATCATTAGTGATTATATATTATTCATTGTTACAAATCCGTGAATAGTATGCATGTTTAGTCAATATGGTGAAATTGAATTGGCAATGACAAAGAAGGTAAGGTCCGTTGCTTCAGAATTTTGAATGTGCTATGAGATTGCACATATCATTGGGTTGTTTAAATTTTTGAAAAGTGATCTTGCTTTGTACAAGGTTAGTGTGACAAACTAATACAATTCATTAGTTTGGATGCTAGTATTTGAGGTGGAAGAAGATTTAAGGGGTTTCCATCCTGTGTGAGGAGCTTGAATTTGTGGCCCCCTTTATGTTGCAGGCTGACCTTTTGCCACCTACCCATCATCCCATGTGCGGATGCGAGAGCAATTTGGTTGCCATTAAAGGACTTATGAAGTTGGTGATACAGTCATATCGTATGCTAAAGATAGGGTCAGTAATATAATTTCATCTAGGGGTAATACACATGCTTTAATGTGTCAGAATACTAGAAATGGCTTTTATGATGCATAATGAAGAACATTTTATGCATTTCTTGGGACTTTGGGAGATCAACTTACGGGTATTTGCATGGTTCTAGGGTACAATGATCATGTGTATTGTGGTGAGGAATCTTTAAAAAGGGAAGATGATGATAAACATAAACTAAAGAATAAAAATGAGCGTACAAATAATGTCTTCTCCAATGGAGGTCACTTGTATAGGTTATTCCAAGTAGTGGTCATTAATGAAGTCTTTTTGTTGCAAACATTTATAAGAGTGTAAGACCGATTCTTTGATATGATTGAAAAGAGCTAATTGTTTTCCAATAAAGTAGATTTGTGTAAGCAACTTTGGGTATATTTGCGATGAAAGAATTTTAAGTTCAAGGAAAAATCCATGAAGGAATTGTTTATAGTTAAGTGCATTAATGATTCATAGAAATGAAGAATCATGGCTATTGGATGACTAACACTCTTCTATTTTTCGATTAGAGAAGTCATTTGTATTTATAGTTGCCTACAACAAATTCTTCATAATAGTCATTGCCAAACAAGTAGTTGACTAATTGAGTAGTAATTTAATCAAAGTTCAATGGAGGTAAGCTATAGGTCGACAGATGTCATTGAAGATGGGACGATTTACTGTAAACAATAACTGCAAAATAACATGGAGATTGGAGTAGACATGAAAGTTTATAGGAAAATATGTTGTTCTCCTTTCATATTTTACAATCTTAAAAACTAAAAACCTAGGACTATAACCCTAATAGAGATTGATTATGGTAATCACTTCATATAATTATTTACGTCGATTGGGACATGCATACAAGAGTTTTCTATATCTATAAGACCATCATAGTCATTAATATAACTTTTTTTTTTTATTTGAAAGGGAAGTACCTTGACACCTTGTTTGTTATAATGGTAAAGGATGGCAAGAACCTTCTCCATTGGAAAACTTTTGGTTTTGGTGATCTAGAAAAACAATGCTTCTTAGGACTAGTTTATCACTAAGCCCAGTAGAATGATTGGTGAATCTGAATTACTTGTATTTGTTTTGGATCCTAATACAAGTATAGACTATGAGGAAACTTTTTCCTATCGTGGTACATGACATATGTATCTATCATTTGAGTTAGAATTTGGAAGTGAGATTTAAACGTTAGACTCAGTGACTATTATTTTAAATTGTAGTAAAAACTTGCCACAAATAAGAGTTACTGAAAGAACATCTCAATGATATTCATTCTAATTGCTGCACGTTATTTTAAAGATGATGTTGACGAATAGTTTCTTGTGTATTTTGATGGTAGGAGATATAACATCATGACTATCACCATTTTCAACAATCATGATGTATCTACTACCATCAAAGTATGCATGAGTTCATTTATTGATTCCTTCATTTCTAAGATAATGTGCGCAATTGGGATCAATATTGTTGATTTGTCTCATAAAAAAGTTGAAACTCTAATATGTGATAGGCATTTGCTATAGTTTATAATAATTGTAACGAAGCCTGATGCTCACATCTTGTCTTAAGATTCAACATCAACGATACATACATATTGTGTATGACAATGAGAAAAGATTCTTGATGGCATTCCCAGTACTTGCATTATGATCCAAACAAACACAAGTGATTCATGTTCCCCAATAACTCTCATAAGCTTAATGAACTGTCCATGCTCAAATAATCTTCAATTCATCTCTTTAAACCACCAGAAAATTGGTGAAAAGAACTAGCAAATAGCTTCCCTACCTCCTTGAAAACCTGACCAAGGAAACACCTCCTCAACTGACTACCACCCTAGCTTAATGATAAAAAGAGCCATCAGACAGAGTTGCCTGGGCAGCAGACACCATATAAGCTGGTGGTTAACAAATTCAGGTTTTTTAAGGGAACCCACCTCCACTGTGTTTTAAGTTTCCAATAATTGTCCTCATAAATTTGTGAGAGGTGCATGTGAATTTGCATGTCTACTTAAACACATTACAGGCCTGTTTCATGCCTGTAGTTTATAACATTTGTTGCATCTAATCAAAGATACCTATGTGGCATTGTCATATTCTTATAAATAATGGCAAAAAATTTTGCAGGTCCTGACTGTCTCTGCAGATAAGTTAGCCAAAGTGTGGCAGATCTCTGAGAATGGTAGTGGAAAGGTGATAAGAACATTAGGCTGCCCTGGCTCAGGTGGAGTGGAGGACATGCTTGTGGGATGTCTTTGGCAGAATGATCATCTTGTCACTGTTTCTCTCGGTGGTACAATCAGTATATTCTCAGCAAGCGATCTTGATAAAAGCCCATTGCAGTTGTCTGGACATATGAAGAATGTTACCTCATTAGCTGTGCTTAAAAGTAACCCAAAATATATACTGTCCAGCAGCTATGATGGCCTAGTAATTAAATGGATACAAGGCATTGGGTATAGTGGTAAGTTACGAAGGAAAGTGACTTCTCAAATCAAATGCTTCGCTGCCATCGAAGAAGAGATTGTTACATCAGGATTTGACAATAAGGTGAATAATATTTTCATATCTTTCCTACCTTATGTGAAAGGATGTGTTTTGTTTCATGTTATTGATCTTTTTTCCATTTGCTAATATTAGAGTAAGAGGACTTCTTCGACATCCTTCCCCATTGTGTATTTACTCAGGGGAGGAGTCTTCATAATATTCAATAAAAAATCATTTTCAAAATAAACGTAGCCAAAAATATTTAAAAATCATGAAAACATCCTTTTTGAGATTATAATGTTGAATAAGGGTGAGACCTTTATATTCTCTAGCAAAATTCTTTGATTTTGAGGATTAAAGATGGAACAATGATGAAGCTTTTATACACTCTGAAAATTGTTTTATGTCCATGCATTTTTCTTTTTTGTAGAGAAATCAATTTTAAATACCAAATGAATTTCAAAATCAAAAATTAGTTGTGTTATCCATACATTTTTCTTTTTTGTAGAGAAATCAATTTTAAATATCAAATGAATTTCAAAATAAAAAAATTGTTGTGTTTAATTGGTATTGATTGGGTTGCTAATCCTTCTCCATGCGTTACCGATTCTCGAATCCATGCTTCTAATTTCGTAAGATTGGTTTAATCTTTTCTTATTAATTTCATGTGTTTTTGTTAAACCGAAAGATGATTTTTAAAAATGAACAAGTCTTCGGTGATCAATCACACCATTAAAAAAAAAAAAAAAGGTTGACGGTGCCTCCTTGATTTTGTTCCAACCCAAATCCGTTGACTTTAATTTCAGTCACATGGATGTTCCCCTGGTCGTGCCCCTTCTAGTAGTATATTCACTTCTCTAATCTCTTTGATAACATCCAATAGCATATATTTATAGTCTTATATGTGTGGCCTTCAATTAAGAAAACATGGCCAAAAGATTGCCATGTAGTTAATTTCTCATCCAAGTAAAACACTAGACCAAAGTGAGAAACAAAACCCATTCTGGAGCAGCGATTACATTCTGGGATGACCATATTTTGAAAGCAAACTCTGTATTTGAGCTTCTTAAATATCTGCGAGGATATTTTGGTGAAGCTTTAACATTTTCTTTTCCTCACGTCAAATGAAGTGAACTTGTCTGTCAAAAACATCCTTGTTATTTTTAGTCATCCAAGAGGTTAGCTGTTCTAGACAACAAATCAGATCCTGGTAGCAGTTGAAATTATCTAGCAACAGGAAATTATTTGAGACATGTTACTGTATTACCTTACTCTCATAAAAACGATATCCTTCTAAGGATGACGCATATGAAGTTATAATTTTGAATTCATGAGTATGGTGACATGATTTATTATACTGAACTTGTAGTTTTTAGGATTTCTGTTTTCTTGGTAAACCAGATTTTTTTTTGGTGATATCATGCAAGAGATTAATTGGTTAATGGAAGTACTGAAGGGACTAATATCTCATAGAGTTATGTCCTATAGTCTGAAACAAATCCAACTAACTCAGTGCCATAACATAAATTTCATCCATTAGATTTTGGAGCATTGTGAATCATTATCACTGTCCAGAGAGCTTAAAAACTTTTTCTGTAACTTGCATTATTTAGATGCCTGGAGAATTTGGGTTGCAAGTTAGATATCCCCCATTGAGGTTTGGCTTTTCCATTCATTACATCTTGCTGTGAACAGAGCTGCATAAGCATGTCTTTTTCTTTTGATTCTTTTAAACCATATCTCAGACTCAAATCTGTCAAAGCATGGTTGAGCCGCTGCCTGTAGCTTTTTACCCACAATTTCTATGAAATAATAGTTTGCGACTTGTTCACTCCAAAATTGTAATAAGAACATTGTTGATGTTAAGGAGAATTTATGTGATGTTCCCCATCTCTAATGCTCTCCTTTTTACTTATTTCCATTTTTTACCAGATATGGAGGGTTGCTTTGCATGGGGATCAATGTGGAGATGCAAATGCCATTGATATTGGCAGTCAACCAAAGGACTTAAGCCTTGCCCTCTACACTCCTGAACTTGCTTTGGTCGCCACTGATTCAGAAATTGTTATGCTTCATGGTACAAAAGTGGTCTCAACTACCAAACTTGGTTTTGTTGTAACAGCTTGTGCAATAGCACCTGATGGATGTGAAGCCATCATCGGTGGCCAGGATGGTAAATTGCATGTCTATTCTATCAGGGGTGATACCCTTACGGAGGAGGCTGTCCTTGAGAAACACCGGGGTGCTGTTACTGCTATACGTTATTCTCCGGATTTTTCAATGTTTGCATCAGGTGATGTGAATCGAGAAGCAGTAGTCTGGGATCGTGTTTCTAGAGAGGTATTTGCTCGTCTCTTTAGATGTTTCTGGATAAATCGTCACAATGTTGATTCACCATCGCATTTGTTTACGATTATCTCACTAAATGTGTTTGCTTTGTAGCCCTTAATCATTCAAGAACTTGTGCGTATCTATATGGTTACACTTTTTGTATGCATGCTCATATAGATGGGGGGATGAATGTGGCCTGCCATGTTCTTGATTTGTTTCAATGCCTGAAACACTTGCAACAAGTTGTGTTCGACTCTCTCTTCCTCTGTTTTTCTTTGTATGTTAGTGCGTAAAGATAGTACCATGTTGCTTATGGAAAGGAACACATCTTCAATTAAGCAAGAAAAAACCCGCGCAGATATTTTAGGCAGGCCTCTATTGGTCCATGGTTTGAGATGCATCAGGAATTGCATCATCTTGCTTCTTCCGTCAATGGAGGAGCTTCAATGTCATCTTGTCTGTAGGCCTGGCTTTGAATGTTTTCTTTTATTCTTTTCTTGTTGAAGATCTCAACAATTCATGTCTTTTTCGTTTTTTCTGCAAAGCAGCAATTAAAAGTGATATGTATGCGAACTTATGTGTTACTGTTTTATGGAGACTTCCGCAACTTGCTCCGCCAAACCCTTGGTTTCATAGGGTCTTGGCCATCTACTTCTTCTTAACCTCTGTTATTACTTTTCAGAGTAATGCATACAAAGCTGTTCCTACCCTTATATTAGTTTTGGCATGGCTCCTCTGCAGGTTAAGCTGAAGAACATGTTGTACCATACTGCCCGTATAAACTGCCTTGCTTGGTCTCCAAATAGCACTATGGTTGCTACTGGATCTCTTGACACTTGTGTCATTATATATGAAATTGATAAGCCAGCATCTAGCCGTATGACCATAAAGGGAGCTCATTTGGGTGGAGTTTATGGCTTGGCATTCACTGATGAGTCCAGTATAGTGAGCTCTGGTGAGGATGCTTGTGTGCGTGTTTGGAAGTTAACAGCATAATGAAAAGGTGCATGGGTACTTTTTGGATACGTTGAGGCCGTTTTGAAGTTTGCAGAACTTGATTGATTATTGTTGGCGTTTGATTTTGTGTATGGCTTGAGGTGAAAGGTTGTGGAACTTGTATGACTTGACTATCATGGACTTCATTCTAGCCCTTTAGGGTTATGTGGTATTTTGTTTCAAAGTAAATGCAAGCGACAGTTTGATTCAGAGTCCAGACTCCTGGCCTTGTTTTTTGCCACTTGGAGTTGGTTTTGCTTTTGGGTAGTCTTGTTGCTAAGGTGATCTCAGGAGGTGTGGATTTTGTGACAGTGATGTTGCATTGGGCTTTTATGCTTCCATCTACTACTGTGATCATGTTAAAACTTGTTTTGGAGATTTGAAGCCACAAATGTCAGCTATTTTGAGACCTACATTGTGAGCTTTAGAAGATGTTGATTTGCAGGGAATGAAGCTTTAGGCCAGAACTGAGCATGATAGATCAAAATCTTGAGTTTCTGTTGCTTCTCCACGCGACCACCCCTGTAGAATTTCTAGTGGTACTATTTTGTCACTGTACAATGCTTGATGTTTTCACTTGCTGGGTTTCCACACTTTTCCTCCAACGAGATTTTGTATCATTTCTCTCCCTTTTGTTCTGATTTGAGCTTATGGCAGTGCTTGATGTACAAGTTCTTCTCAGGGCTTGTGCAACTGCTGTACATTTTGTATTAATAATATACTTATTTACGGTTTATCGGTATCAGAGAGCTCATAATAAACCTGTGCAAACTGCTTATACAACTTCCTCTCTATAAATTTCTGGAAAATGCAGCCCAAGACCCACTTTGAATTTGAGCATTGGGTGTTTTAGTCCTGTGTGTTTTAATAATCATTCAACATTGTACAGCTTAAATCTGAGATTTAACTTTTCAAAGCAGCTTACACAGTCATCCAGGACAAACAAGTGCATTGTCTGTATGCCATTCTTTAGAATCTCGAGGGCTAAGTCTGGACCTTGGCCCTCTGTTTGCAGGCTGTTTTGTCTTCAATAGATTGCAGTCAATAAAGGATGGCTTGACTACACCCACATGATCATAGCACCAAAATCCAGTAGACAAGTGGGGAAGAAGGCAATGAAGCAAACCTATCAGGCATCAAATCAGTCTCTAGAGATACCAACTTTTGATAAAGTCTTCTCTCCCACATTATGACTGTCAACGGGTCATCACTATCTTCAATTTTTAGCTTGGCGTTGCTATGGTCTTTCTTTTCCCTAAATTAAGCCAATGAAATTCATAAATATTGGCAGAGTTTTACAAGCTCTAACCAAAAGAAAAAGGGCACTGATCATTTGTTTTTCCTCCATTTTCTTAGAAGATATATTGTCAAATTTAACCATTTTTTAAAGTCGTACATATTTCTTTTTTTCACAAAAGTGATTTTTCAAAATAAATCTTGAAAAAAAATACATTTAAAGTAACGTGGGTTTAATGGAACAAATTAGTCTATTAAACGGTTTATTTTTTCACATTTAATACTTTGATTTTTTATATAAAAAATATTATCACTGTCAATATAATTTGTTCTTGATCTCTCATCAAACCAACAAGTGTGTGCCCTCATTGTCAAGTAAGTGTCCATTACTCAAAATATCATTGATTTGAATTGAAAAGTAATATCATAAAATTAATCCTTAAAACAATTTTTGTGTTAAAAATTTATTACAAAATATAAATTAAAAAACAATATACTTTATCATAAAGTTATAAAAATTTATTATTAAATACTTTACACTTTTGCAACATGTTTCCCAGACAAAAAATCAAGAAAAGAAATATTCAAAAGGGATGCCTAAAATTTTTGGATACTCAATCAAGTCATATGGTGTCACATCACACCAACAGTACAATTGGTCACCATGTGAGAGTGAGACCCATTCCATCATATGCCATAGTGTCATCAATTTTATTGCTTTTTTCCCCCCTATTTGGGCTCAATTATTGTTTACCCTATTACGGCTTGATCGTTTTAAAATATTTTATTTGGATGATTTAAATATAAAATAAAAAATAATAATATAAAAAATCAATAAATCAATCTATAAGGTTGAACATACTATTAAAACGTAAGCAAATCATGATCCAACAAGATATTATTCTTTAACTGTAAAAGAAGATCAACTTATTATTTATCATTTTCTTGACTAATCATACTCCTAATTCCTTTTCTCCTAGATTTGATAATTGACCATATAAAAAGCTTTTTTTTTTTTTTTTAAATATTGGAACCACTAGAAGTAAGGAGAATTTTCTTCAGAGTTATTGATAATTGAGATTTTCAAAATTTATGTTACAATTTACATGATTTGTAAGAATTTGATTTAAGGTATTATCAATTAAATTTAGAAATCATGATAACATATAATCAAAATTTTAAAATTTATATAATTTAAAGAATATAACATTAAATAATAAATAAAATGTTAATTATTATGTCTAGTAAATACGTTTTAAAACTATAAAGAGATTCCATCCTCAAAATAATTTCAAAATAAATAATATCTAATTATAATGTAAATCATATTCGTTCACAAATTATATTTGTTAATACAAAATCAAATATCATCAATATTTTAAAATAAAATTTATTAAAATTGGGAGTCGAAGAAAATAAATTGAAATTAGGGTTTTGACTCAAAATTTTTAAATACTTTCCTAAACAAAAGATTATCAAAAAAGTTTTATGTAATCAATATTTCCTACCTCAAATTAAATATAATTAATTTGTAAGTAGGGCGATGTTTAAGGCTTTTTGTGTTTTTTTAATAAGATAATAAAGACAAAATATAGATATGAATTAAGCAAAAGCATCTTTTCCTTATAAAGACAACTGAGCGCAAACAATGCAAGCATGTTCCTCCTAAAGCAAATTAAACTCAGGCCCATCACTTCTTTTGTCATACTACTAAGTTCTTTAACATTATTACAAATGATGCTAGACAAGAATCCAATTATAAGATAAGATCATTGGTGATGATTAATGACAAATATAAAATAATTAGAAATTAATAAGAGGGTATAGAATGAAATGAATCTTTTAATATAAAATAAGATTTTTTTATGTGTCAATTAATTTTTCACATTTTGCATGACATTGATGCACATGGGAGATATAATTTTTTTTAAAGATCCAACAAGATTTTGCAAATTAAAAAATATTTTTGCTAATTTTTTTAAGATTCTTTAATTAAATACCGGATATAATTTAAATAGTGAGTTTTCCATTTCATTTTAAAAATGTAATAAGACAACTAGAGATAAGTTTTTTTCAACAAAAAATATTAAATATATAGCACAAAGCAATTGTTGTTATTGTTAAGAACAAAATAGTGTCTTTTGATAAGATTAAAATGGCTAATGTGGCTATCAAATAATTATTTGTGAAACCCGATGAGGTATGGTTGATTTATAGGATTTAGAATCTTTATTCTTCACTTATTTAATCTCTAGTTTTTTTTTTTAAATGACAAATTTAATCCAATTTGTTTATGAATTTAGATTTTATCTTCCTTTATAATATATATATATATATATAAAGATAAGATATGTGAGGCTCAGATTTTGTCTTGAACTCAAAGCCAAAAATCCTTACAATAAGTCAAAATAACTTCGTAATTTTAGGGTATTTTTTTAAATTTCTTTCTTTATGGTTTATTCTCATTCTAAAATAGTACAAAAGACTTATTTTTATTCTTGTTTTTTTTCCTATTTTTCACTTCTGTTACATTAGATTAGATTAGGAATTTCTTGTCTTCTTGTTCTCATTTTTAATTTATAGAGAAAAATTAACAAAAAAGAAAAAGGATAAAAAGTAGCCTCTTTCTTGGTTATTTCTAATTTTGAGAGTAAAACAAAAATAAGAAAAAACCTTTGTATGCCAACAACCAAATTCATCAAATTGCCAAATGGAAAAGTTTTCTCCAATAAAAAATGTTCTCAAATTTTAATTTTTTATTTTTTCAATTTTCTTGCAATATTTCTAGTTCATTCTCTTTGGCTTTCCTTTTCATCAGTCCAAAATCTTCTTTCTCAAATTTTAATTTGAACTATTTTGAAAGAATATAATCAAATTGCTTTTATGGAATTTAGCATGGCTTTATGTTTTGAATTTCAACAAATGTTTTTCTAAAACAAGATTTAATAGTAACTGTTAATTCCCAATTTGTTAGTTTAATTTCATGAAAAAAATAAAATATTTTAAATATTAAAAATAATTTTAAAAAACTATATTATTAATTTTAAAAAAATCTTAAAATATAGCTATGAGTCAAGAATTATTCAAATTTATGGGATGAACTCAAAATAAAGTGTAAAATTCATTTGATTCATTTTTTTTTTGATATTTTTACTGTAAATATACTAATAATTTTTCACAATTTTTTTTTGAATCAAGATTTAATTTGAACGCAATCAGCCAATCTGAGTTTATTTGGAAATACTTTAAAAGTGAAAATTTATTTAGAGAGAAATGATAAACTTCAAGGATTTATGTGATATTTAACTTAAAAAGTTATTTATTTTGATATTTTCTCTTAAGCTCGTTTTGCGAGGTAAAAATGTTTTGCTTCATAGATTCAAATAATATTGTGAATAAAATTATCAAAGAGTTAGAGAATCCCTTAAAGAAATGCAATCAATTTTCACATATCTTTTGCACCCTTCAAGATTAAGTTGACTTATTGTTTTTATAATTAATATTGGTAATTGATGAGATATAGTAGGGCTTTGATAAAAGCGGAGATAAACTCATGTATCTCAATGTAAAAGTCGAGTCTTATAAAAGTGGAAGTGTTTTCAACTAAGATAGTTTCTCTGTAGTTGGTGAATGGAAGTGAGGTATAACAAATTTGAAAGTTAGGGATAAAAGTTATGCACCATTAATTACTGAAAGACCAGAGAAAGACAAGATATGTAGTATACAAGATAAGCTTTTTTAAGATTACTTAAGGGTTAACTTAGAAAATTACCTAGAAAATTCAGCTTTTAGGAGATCGTAAGTAAAAACATCTTGAAGCTTGATATTATTCTTATAGCTTTAATTTGGCAAAGTGAGTTCATGAAGCTTCAACAAGAAGAGAAACTTCAAAGCAAGTACTTGATGCAAGGCTTAGTACAATTTTGCGCTTTATGTAGGAAACCTCTTCCAATGATTTCATATTACTAAGAATAACTTGTCTAGTACATGAAGTAGATTGTAATCTAGTTTCCTGAGATATTTAACTATGATAACTTAAAGATAATTTGAGTGCAGTAAATAATAGAATGAAACAACATGCTGATTCCAAGCAATAAGGTATTGAGTATCCAGTATGGGATTGGGTCTACCTCAAGTTTCATCCTTAATGGCGATAATCTTTTCTAAAAAGAGTTTATCAAAAGTTCGTGAGTCGATTCTGTAGCCCATATCAAATGAAAGATAGAATTGGAAAGGTGGCATGCATACAAACTTAAACTTCCACTTGGATCTCACATCCATCTAGTTTTGCATGTTACTTCTCAAACAAAAAATCGGTGATAACCTCTCAGCTAACACTGAATTACCACTTGTTGGAGATGATAGTGATATTTTCATAGAATGAGAGATCACCTTGGATACATACTAGATTATAAAAAGGCCCAAGTTTGTTAAGGAAAGTTTGATCAAGGTTAAAAAAAAAAAAAAAAAAGGAAACTTCTTAGCGAGGATACATGGGAAACTCTCAAGAAGTGTGAGATAAATTCATGAACCTTGAAGACAAGGTCCAATAAAGGAAGAGGTATTGATAAATCTAGGAAGTTAAAGAGAGTTTAAAAATCCAAAGTACCTTGATTGACTTGTGCATGGGACATGGAAGTCTTAGTCTAGGTAAATCTTAGCTAGCTTAAGAATAGGTCAAATAGTTGTTATCTTAACTATTGTTTCTATTAGAATAAATTTGGACACTATTTTGTTATTAGTTGATAATATCGTACTTCTTAGAGATATCATCTGAGGATTGGAAAAAGTTGTTCATTTATTTTTGTATTTAAATTCTATTTCTTTTGATTGTGAACTATCGATATCAAAGTAGTGATAATTTTTATGTTACGAATAATACCACAAAAATGCAAATTGAATCTATTGATCATTGTAGTGGATCAAAGGAAAACAAAAACATTCAAAGACCTTTAGAAAATTTTTCAAAAGTATTTTTTCATATAATGATTCATATGAAAATTTGTTTCAAAGAATTGTTGTTGGTAGCATATTGATTAAATAAGCTATTCTTTGAAAAGCATAAAGCTAATAACTAAAGAGAACATAGAACTAAAAAAGTAATATTAACAGAATTCAACAAGTCTAATTTTGCATTTAACCTTGTTATTGTGAGGTATAAGTGTCAAATGTTTTGTATTCAATATGTTGATATGTGATTAAGGTGGAAAGAGGTTTATATTCAGTTTTCTAGTTAAAATGAAAATATTTAATATGAGTATTGTGTTTCAATCAGTCATTTAAATTTGAAAAACCTTGATAAATTTATTGATTGTTTTAAAAAAATACAATTGTGTGAAACAAGTGTAATCATCTATGAAAAGTATAAATAATATCATAAACCAATAATGCGTTGAATCATGAAAATTTCTTTTATATGTATATGAATAACTTCAAAGATTTTGTTGCTTTAGAGCTAGATGCAGAAAAAGCTAATAAACAATTTTATCTCTTCCAATCTAGAGTACAAAGAAAGAGAAGTTGTTCAGCTGAGACAAGCTTAAAAAAGTGGAACAATAAGAGTTATTTGAAAAAAATAAAATTGAAGAGAAAATGAGAATGTACTTAATGTTTCTTAGGTCAACAAAAAGAGAAATTATGGTTTGTGTGTATGCTGATGGAAATTTTTAGGAAAACCTCTAGAAAATTAACCTTATTGCTTTTGTTTCTAGAATGAAAGCATGATTGGCTTATGAAAAAAATATAATTTTTAGAGAAATTTAACTTTAAAGTCTAAAGTCATATCTTGAAAGATAATTATAAACCTGTCTATAATAAGTTCATTAAGCATGATATTGAAAAATGTGATTAAAGAAATCGTAGTCACTCCCCAAGGCCTTGGAATACTCTCTATTACTTATTGGATAATCAATCATAAAAAATTATCAAAAATATTCTTAAATCAAAAGATACAATATTAACGTATTACTCATCTTTCTTAATCTTATGAAATTAAGTCTATAGGTCAAGATATAAAGACTAAATATTAACATTAACATACTTTATCAAATGTAATCTATATTTGAAAAAAAATAATTAATGCAATCTATATTTCGAAACAAAAATCAACATTAATAATCTTAACCATTCTCACTTTTTGACAAAGAAGTATGGATCCAACTTGTAACAAATCTATTGAGCCTTACCTAGTCGGTATATGGAAGATTTGGTTAATTTGTTGGTTTAAGAATTTGGTTGGAGTTAGTGTTGTTCCATTAATTAATATCTCAAGGTGATATCATTGACCAATTGATTCTCCTAAATTAGATAGTTATTCTTCCAACTAAATTGGTAATAGTTGGTTAACAGAAAGAATTGAATTGAGATAGGAGGTTTAAATTTAGATGGTGAAAAAATTAATAAAGTTTATTGTTATGGTTTTGGTTGAGATTTTGGGTTTAGAGTCTATATACATCCTTATACGAAAAAATAGGCAATCAATAAATTGATAGTTAATATACTGTACTGGCTATCTATAGATGGGTAATCGAAAAAAGGCTTGAAATAGTCTATCATGAGAAGTTGAAGTACATCATCATTATAGATGATTGAGATAGACAATCTTCACGGCCATCTTGATATGCTAATTTCAAATTTTCATTTATTTATACTAAAAAAATAAGAAAAATAGGCAAAAATATGGATGTTACCGATCTTGAACTTTAAATTATTTTTAAAATAAGTGTGTTTAAAAAATTTTAAAAAATAATAAAAAATAATAAATTAATGAATGTAATTGATAAATGGACCAATATGAGTGAACCAATAGAGATTTTTTTATTTAAAAAATAATTAAAAAAGAGTAATGTAAAAGTCTCATAAAAACTATATGTTTACCTTAGGTGACAAATTAAATTCTCGTATTCAATATCGACCTATACAAACCTTCAAATTTGTGTATCGAATGAAATAAATCCTGAATTACAGTTTCAATCACAACATCAAAGCTTCAAGAAGAATAAAAATAGATTTTTAAAGTTGTTCGTTCTTCCTAGACAAAGCCTCTTCTTATTTCATTCATTCTTTTTCTCTTTTTTAAAGAGAGATCAAAGAACGCTATTGTATATATATATATATATATTGTGGATTTTGATGTGCATTGCTAAAGTTCAAAAGACCCTAAAATTGGGCTCTGTTCCATGGAGATTCAAGAAATAGAAAACAAAAGATGATTTTTTTCTCCTTCCCTCTTTTACATGTTTGTTTTGGAGAGAGAAAGTCAAAGATATAGAAAGAGCGATCCAAATTTTCAAACCTAAATCTTATCTCATTCGGTTGATCTTTGTACTAAAGATATGTAAGGTGAAGATAGCCTCTTCTTATGCAGATCACCTTTTTGTTTTTCTTTTCCTCCTTATCTTGTTCCTTCTCTCTTAGGTATTCAGAATTTAGAAAGTTTGAAAGAAAGAAAAAATGTAATATTTTAAATCAAAATATAAAGTTATCAAATCAAAAAAAATTTAATTCGATTATCAAATATAAGACATATATTGATGTATTAATATGAAGAATAAATTAACAAGTAACCAAAAGCTTGATTTGTTTTAATTTTTATTAAAATTTCTTAGTAACCAAATACAGGTAAATTACTCAAATTGAATCATCAAGTAGAGATGAGTTTTGAGTGATTTACTCAAATCGAATCATCGAACAAGGTAATTCTTTTAAAATTATCCAATTTGCTCTTGAAATAAAAATGAGTTTTGGACTAAGAAAGAGAAAGGAAAAGTTAGTTGAAGATAGTGGTTTTGTCATGATATAATGATTAAATTGTTTTTAATGGTGGTGGTGGCGGCAAAGATAGTTGCATTAGATTTGATGCCTCGATGATTTGGATGAACGAGTTAGGATAAGCTTTCTTAGCCTCCTCAAGCTTTTTCAACACTTATGAGGAGTCAGTGCACCAGAACATAATAAGCTTTCATCGATGGCTCTGCTGGATGGCTTGGTACTTAAAGCTTGAAACACAAGGTAATTTTCGTGGATGACAAGAAGATATTCCAAGGTTGATGACTTATTCATGCATGGAGGCGTGTTCTTATGGAATAATAAGATTCATAATCCTGTCTTTTGCTTTTTTTTTTTTTTTAATTTTACTCTCTTATTTGGTTCATTATATGACAATTTATTTTAAGAGAAGAATTGACAATACCATTATAACTCTTATTTTTCTTAATTAATTACAAGTCTTGATTGTGTGAAATGAAAAAAAAAAACTTTAATAGTGGATCATCATAAATAAAAATATCATCAATGTTACAATAAAAATATCATAAAAATACTAATTTATTTTTCAAAAAATATTTTTGTTTCTCTTGTTTTTCAGTACACTTTCCTCTTTCGCTTTTAGGGGCATAGACCACTCATCATTTTCCTCAACTTTAAGGCACAAAGAAAATCAGTCTTATTATCTTCACTTTTATTGGTACAGTAACATCATGTTTGGTTCACAGAAAAGAATACAGAGGGAATAGAATCAATATTCCGTGGAATAGAAAATAGAAGGAATAGAACAGAATAATTATTACTACGTTTGGTACAATGGAATAGAATAAAAGAAGAATTAATTTTCAAGCGTTTGGTTCATTAAAGAATGAGAAAGGAAAACACTTGGAATAAGTGTAAAATACTAATATACCCTTTAATTAAATTAATATTAATTAATACTAATACCATAAAAGCAACATTATCACTAACACAAGTATATCTCTAGACAGAGATTTTCAAGTGAACTTATTAGGATGAATGAGTAACAACCTTTATGAAATTAACAATTGACTTTTAAATTATAAAATGAAAGAACATAAAGATCAATTATAGCTAATTAGTAATATATATGTTACTGTAATTTGCATAAATTGGCTTTTGTATCACCAGAGGAAAGATCAATTATAGCTCCTTAGATATCCAAAACCTTCATCCCTTATTCTACTAGATAATCATTTGATATAGAAAGAAATTAGGGGCAATAATATGGATTTAATTCAAAAATCCTATGCCAGCAGCACAATAACGAGCAACTCCAAATATTGCAGATCTTTTCTTGCTTATAAGGTATCCTGTTAGTTACAGACTTTACTACAAGGTGTCTAGGTTCCTTGCCAAAATAATTACTCGAAATCATACATGTAAATCCTCTTCAGTATATCTCCAGCATGATCTCTAGTAGCTACATGGTGATTATATCTCGGGAAAAACTTCACTTCTTCAACAACCTTACTAGCTCTTTCTGTCAAGGCATAAGCCTGCTGTTATTCAGGACCTTGCAGAAGTTGTTGAATGATATCATAGTGAATAGTTTCATATGCAATTCCATGCCAAGAAACAGCGAGATTGGTCAGTTTCCTTGCTCGTGTATGCAAGAGTCCAACACTTTCAATCTGTACCACATCAAAAGGTTTCCCAGTTGAGTTTTGGGCCTCAAATTGCTTCCAAACTACAGCTTGGTCTAGATAACCAGCGGCCGTTGGCTGTGAGAGGTGAAAATACAAGTTGCTTATTGGGTATCTGAGGAATGAGGAGTTGGAAGAAGTGGCTATGAAAATATGAAGCTCATGACCTCTTCTGGAAAGGGCAAGGTGCAGGGTCAAGGCATGCCATTCCAGCCCTCCTGCATGAGATTTATGAGGCCATTTCTTTACAAAAACAGCAATCTTGAGGATTTTTGCAGGTGGGTTTGAAGAAAATGAAAGCCGGTTCCAAGCAGACGGTAAGAGAAGAAGGTTAATGCTATGATTCTGGTCAGGCACCAAGAACTCACTCTGAGAATAGCATGGACCAGAACATTGGCACCAGTAGAGAAATGAAAAAGAAATCGAAGAAAAAATCACAGTGATGCAGCAGAAATCACAGTGATGCTACTGCTGCATGGTTGTGTTTATGAAGTTTCTTCTTCTTGTACTTTTGAAACAAAAGGTGATTGATCATAAGAATAGGAGGAAACCCAGATGGATTAGAACGAAGGTAACTGTGGAAGACCATGTTGTTGTTCCAGATTTAGACCCAGAAATGGAATCTGTTGATGAGTTTGTGGATGATTACATATCCAACCTTACAACAATTCCGTTGGACCTCTCCAAGCCATTATGGGAACTCCACTTACTTAACGTGAGAACATCAGATGCAGAGGCTCTTGCGGTTTTCAGGATCCATCACTCAATCGGTGATGGCATGTCCCTCATGTCTCTTCTCCATGCTTGCACCCGAAAAACATCAGACCCGAATGTTCTGCCTAGTCTTCCTGTGCAGAAACGGGCAGATTCAAGTCGTTCAGGTGGGTTTTGGTGGCTAGTTTTGGCCTTCTGTATGGTGCTGAGGCTGATTGTCAACACGGTTGTGGATGTTTTGGTGTTCTTGGCCACAATATTTTTCTTGAAAGATACAGATAACCCTCTCAAAGCTGCTCCAGAAACTAAGTTTAATCCCAGGCTGTTTGTCCACCGGATTGTAAGCTTGGATGACGTCAAGCTAGTGAAAAAGGCAATGAACATGGTATATCAGATAAATTCCTCCCACTTTGTTACTTACTTTCTAGGAAATCATCACATTTCTTGAATTTACTGAGGAAATTATCAATGTATACCCACCGTGTGCTTAAATTCCTAATCGATGCTATATATGCCAGGCATGAACTAGTATTCTTCTTGAAATTGTAACATATAATCATCTCTAAGTTTTCTGCTTCTGGGTTTCTGTTCTATTGCTGGTTTCACCAGACTATCAATGACGTTCTCCTGGGAGTAACACAGGCTGGTCTCTCACTATATCTAAATCGAAGATATGGTGAGTTTTCTCTGTGACTTCTTCAAGATTTCCAATCACCAAATACGGTAATTAATAAACTGGTGTAGATGTTCAGTGACTTATCTGTCGAAGTTGTTTATCTACAGGTGAGGCTGACAAAAAATTACGAATGCAAATATACAATTCAGATTCAACAGAGTTAGTATTATGTGCTGCGTTCACTAATGAATATAAAAATTATAACTTGTAGTGGAGAGAAAGGAGAGAAAGATGAGAAGAGAAGGAGGGATTGACAAAGGGGAAAGGGAAAGTCATAATTGAAGATATATATATCATTGTAATTTGATAACTTTTTTAAGGGTACTCTAGGAATATAAAAATTATAATTATTCCTTGTTCCACGGAATACCTATTCCGAGGATTCACTTCAGAATAGCTATTCCGGATTTTCAAAGAATTGCAATTCCTCAAAGAATTGTAATTCTTTGACAAAAATAAACCAAACGTTGGAAAAGCAATTCCATACGGAATAAAGTAGGAAAAGAATAGGTATTCCTGCCAACCAAACATGCCATAAGATTGCAATTACTTCATTCTTTTTTAATTTTTATATTATAAAGCTGTGTCAGCATTTTTTATTTAATTTTTCATATTAGATAATAATTAAAGAAAAATGCTTTTTTATTTTATTAATTTCAAATTTCTCTTTTTCCTGTTTGAAGGTCAAACATATACAATAAGATATAGCATAATTTTCTTTTTTTTTTTTTGTGTCTGCAAGGAACAGAACTGACTGACGTGGCACTGGCTCCAATTGTCTAATATGTGAAGAATGTTTCCTTATGACGAAAGTAGCCCTAACCTTTTCGCCTTTTTCCCGGCATAACCCGATGCCTAAACTTGTCCTTTCACACGGAAGTATGAGAAAAGTTGCAAGTTGGTCCAAAGTAGAGCACTGGCCGACTGAGGAAGAGGACAATTCAGATTGATCGATTTACCCTTACTTCTGTAGCAACAACTTGGATGGATATTGGACGCCCTTTTCACGTGACGTTGAGATAAGAGTTCAGTCCAATTTCTCGCTTTCTCTATAAAGACACACACTCTGCTTCCTTCACTCACCGCTCATACTCCAGCCATCTCTCGCTCTCTCTCTCTCCCTCCCTCCCTCTCCGTTTTTCCAAAAATGGGAGCTACGGTGCTGGTCTGCTTTTTGTTCGGCGTACTTGTTATCCAGTGCGTCGCGCATGCATCGGTGCTCAATGGAGCTCCTCAGCCTGAGACCGTCGTGTTGGACACCGGCGGTCTCGGCAGAGCGAGCTTCCCGAAGAGCTTCGTGTTCGGAACGGCGACGTCTGCTTACCAAGTGGAAGGCATGGCCGATAAGGACGGTCGTGGACCCAGCATTTGGGACGTCTTTGTTAAACTCCCTGGTAACGTTAACCTTTTAAAACAATACGCTCACTAATAATTTAATTATATTTCAAATTTTATAAATTAGTCACTGATTTTTTTTTTTATTTTTAATTTAAACAGGGATAGTTGCTAATAATGGTACTGGTGATGTTGCGGTGGACCAATATCATCGCTACAAGGTAAGTCACGTATACACTAAGGTGAAGAAGTAAAAGAATAAATAAAATAAAATAAGATAAAGTTGAGCATTGATGTCACACTTTTAATTATAATGAATGTTTGGTGTGTAAATTTTAGAAATTTTATACATTTATCTAAAATTTTAACTTAAAATTTATTACCAATTGATGGTGTAACATTTGGAATACTAATAATAATTGCCAAAAAAAAGTAAAATTATTGAATGTTTTTGAGGAGAACATTATGGATTTCTTTGCTATGAAATAGTAGATGATGATTTGAGATTAATGTCTTTAGATCTTTTTGAGAGAATAGATTTTTTGTTTATTTTAATATTTATTTTTTAAAAATTTAAAAAAATTATTTTTGTAATTTGGTGTACTTGTAATAAAGAAAACAACATAAGTTTTATCTTTTTATTTTGTTCAATTTTCCTGTATTAACATATATTCTAAGTATCAGTAAGATCAAACAAAATTTTCATTTATTGTAATCACAAAAATTAAGACTCTGAATATAAGTTGTTTCCAACTGGGGAGATGAGATTATTAGATCTATTTATTATTTTGTTCTTTTTCGTCTGATAATTTAATTTATGTAAATTTTTAAAAAATAATTATTTTTATAATTTTACAATATTAATTAAAAACAAGGTTTTATGTTATAATAAAATAAGATTCCAAAAAAATGTAAATTTAAGATACTAGCAACCATAAATAACATTAAAAATTTGATGTTTAAATTTTATTAAATAGCACATATTTCTTTCTGCATGTGCTTTTTGTGTAAAACTAAAAATATTCTGAGTTGTTCATTACATTTGAATAATGTATATGGATTCTACCATATTACTAAGAAAACATATGAGCTAGTCGCTAGTAGTTGCATCCTTACTTCCCTCATTAAGCTTGCCCAAGAAGTCCATATGAACTGAGCTTTCAACCATCATTTATGTTGAGAAGAGAATAATGGGCTTCTATCATGTTCAATGCCAAATTTTGCCACCTTCGGCAAGAAAAAGAGGTTAAAGATGTTAATCAGGGTCTCTTTCGCAGGAAGATGTGGATATTATGGCAAAGCTGAACTTTGATGCCTACAGATTCTCAATTTCCTGGTCCAGAATTTTCCCATGTAATACCTTCATTTGCTTTCTTTCTCTGTTCAGTTTGAGAGAAACCCAAATAAGTTTTAGCTAGTGTTCTTTAATGAGACCTTACACACTCACCTGACTGTTAATGCAGATGGAACTGGGAAAGTGAATCGCAAAGGAGTTGCATATTACAATAGGTTGATTAACTACTTGCTGAAAAGAGGTAAACTCATGTGAAGAGACACAATATTTGTTGCTGTTGCATTTTGGTCTTCGAAGTGAAAATATGTGATCATTGGATACTTTCTTTGCAGGCATTACTCCGTATGTCAATTTGTATCACTATGATCTTCCTGAAGCACTTGAGAAAAAGTATACTGGACTGTTGAGTGACCAAGTAGTGTAAGTACCAGAACATGTCGTTGGCTAAAACTTTCTCATATGTGTGATTTTCTGGTTTTTTATTATTTTCCGTTTATTGCTTGACTGATGTTTGATTAAATGTTTCAAATGTTACAGGAAAGATTTTGCTGACTATGCTGAGTTTTGCTTCAAGACATTTGGGGACAGAGTGAAGAACTGGATGACCTTTAATGAACCCCGAGTGGTGGCTGCTCTTGGCTATGATGATGGGTTCTTTGCCCCTGGAAGGTGCTCCAAAGCATATGGGAATTGCACTGCTGGTAATTCAGCAACTGAGCCTTACATTGTTGCCCATCATTTGATTTTAGCTCATGCAGCTGCAGTTCAGAGATATCGGGAAAAGTACCAAGTAAGATCAGCTTTGGTGGTTTTGATTTCCATTTAATGTGATTCGTTTATTGTATCATTGGAATACCCATTATTTGATTCAATCTACAAATGAATCCATTTTCAGGAAAGACAAAAGGGAAGGATCGGAATTCTCTTGGATTTCGTCTGGTATGAGCCTCTTACCAGATCAAAGGCAGATAACTATGCAGCTCAAAGAGCAAGAGACTTTCATGTTGGATGGTAAAAGATTTAACTCATTAATGTAGCAAGAACCACATGCATTCCATAAAGGTTTCATGTATTTCATCGATATATTTAACCAAACAATGCTGTAACAGTGGTTCTCATCTCATGTAGGTTTATTCATCCCATTGTGTACGGTGAATATCCAAGGACAATGCAAGAAATTGTTGGGAATCGGCTACCGAAGTTCACAAAAGAAGAGGTTAAGATGGTGAAGGGCTCAATAGATTTTGTTGGTATCAACCAATATACCACCTATTATGCACATGATCCACATAAATCAAAACCCAAAGTGTGGGGCTACCAGCAAGACTGGGGGGCTGATTTTGCTTGTAAGATTTTTCTCTTCTAAAATACTCTACTTCATCCTTCATTTACTCATTTTCTATTTTAACATCTGGTGACCTTTGCAGATCAGAAGCATGGAGTCCCAATTGGTCCAAGAGTGAGCCTATTCCACTGATTTCCATTTCTTCCATTTCGTTTGCACAAATCTCTGCATGAAGCATAAGCTTAACTATATTGCTACATTGATTGAACATTTTTAGGCACATTCTTATTGGCTCTACAATGTACCTTGGGGAATGTACAAGGCTTTAATGTACATAAAGGAGCATTACGGGAACCCCACTGTGATTCTGTCAGAAAACGGTATGACTCAACGAACATCTATTTTCCTGAATTTAATTGAATCATATTGGACCTTGTGGAGTTCATTTATCAGTCAAGAAGAAAAGGAAGAACAATTAAACTGTTTTAGGTCTCATATTCTGGATGCTCTTCTGCAGGAATGGACGATCCAGGTAATCTTACACTTCCCAAGGGATTACATGACACCACTAGAATCAATTTCTACAAGAGCTATATAACTCAACTTAAGAAGGCAGCAGATGATGGAGCAAATGTAGCTGGGTACTTCGCGTGGTCGCTGCTCGACAATTTTGAATGGAGATTAGGTTACACTTCAAGGTTCGGCATTGTATATGTTGACTACTCTAACCTAAAGAGGTACCCAAAGATGTCTGCCTATTGGTTCAGGCAATTACTTACAAGAGACAAGCATTAAGCATCCAAGTCACTATGTTTCAGCTTTTCCAGAAGTCAATGTGCAATAAAACTATCAATGCTTATCAAGTTAATGATGATTTTGATAGTGCTTAAGTTGTTTCCTTCTACTGTAACAGATAAGAATTCTTGCTCTGCAACTGCCCCATTATGGCTTAATCATTTCAATAAGAACTGGACAAAAATGGCTTCTATGGTTAACAGAATCTACTGTGCCTCCTATGTCTCGACACCTTACATGTTACTTTTGTTGTAATAATAATCAGTTATGAGCAAGCATCATTTTTCTCCCCTTCATACCAGGTGGAAAGACAATAATTGCTCCCGTTTGTGAAAAAAAAAATTGTGTTAAGTTTCTTATAATATTCTTCCCCCTTTTTTCCCATGGTAATTATACATACTTCCAGTTTTCAATGAACATTCACTTTAGAACTGCATGGTCCTGCCACTTCAGAAAGAACCAGTTCATGAATGTTTCTGTCATGCAATTATTGATGTGAAACAGAGTAGCCATGTATAGGTACTTAAATTTAAAACTGGACAGTGCACTTGTGAAAATTGTTCAGTCCATTCCATTTCTAGATATGCAAATCCTCTTCTGTGTTGAGACTTACCACAATAACTTGAGCTCAGATGCATTCAACATAATCTGACTTACGTACATGACTTTTGAAGAATGTAATTTCCTCGAGGCAAATAACTCCTATGAGGCTATAACATTATGATAGGACTCATGACTGCTTTAGAAAAATCCCCATACCAGGGGTTGAAGTAAGCTGCCGTCTACCAAATATTTAACCATGGCGCTCAGGATTCAGATAAACTGGTATTTTTGCCTTCTAGTTGATAAAAGATCCAGAAGGAGCAATGATACCGAACAAGAGATTGAAAAGGTTAAACACGGGAAAAGAAATTCAAGATAGTGTTTTTCTTAAGCTCTGAGCCTTTGCAACTACTAGAATTCTCACTTTTACCTCTTCCTTTTCCCTTGGACACCTTTCTAGGTTTAGAATTGACACTTTCTTGGGACTCAATGTTAGCACACAAGATGTCTGAACTTTCTGTCTGAGTCACCACAGAAACTTGGTTGAAGATGCTATCGGTCTGACTTGCATGAATTTTACTTTCTTCTGTGTTTTCAAAAAAATTATCAACAGGAAACTTCGATGTAGTGTCTTGAGGCGTAGCACAAATAAGATCCGACTTTATATCCTCAGTAACAGCTGAAGCATGTTCGATACTGCTCCTTGCATCCTGCATGGGAATTTCATCAAGTTTTCTTTTCTTAAATGGGTTGTTTTCGGGAACCTTCAATTGGATGTCATTTGGACTCTCTAGATTTTCTGTTGTTATATGAATTTCTTCTGCTGAAATTAGTTTGTCTAGCCATGCATCTTCCTTGAAATGTTCCCTTTTTGTTGAAACTAGGTCCTCTGTAGGTGGGCCTGCTATTAGACAAGGTCTCCATTGTAAAATAGTGTGGAATTTATTTTTGCTTATGTTTATATGTCTATATATAGATGTGTATGTACATGCATAACAATATTTCATGATAAATTACTGTGGACGACTCATTTATCACTAAATGGCATGAGAGCAAAGGACTTGCCTGTAATATTTCTTTGTCTGGTTTTGTGAGATGAAAAGACTGGAAAGGATCTGCCTTGACTGCAGAACATGGAAGTTTCCAGCTTCTGGAACCTACTGGAAGTTTGGATGACAACTGGGGTTGGATGGCATCCAGAACTTGGAGAAGAATTAAAGGCCTCCCTGTTTGTGGGGTCCATGTTTCCTTGAGCAATTGCAGTAGCTATTGATGGTGGGAGTTCTCTGATGTCATTTGTAATTGGTCAAGGTAAAAGCATGGTGACAAAAGATTCATCTATATGCACAACCAACTTGCAAAATGTTTGGATGCAAAGCTATCAAGCCAGCAGAGAAACAACCAACTTGCCCACACTGATAGATATAGATGCTTTTACATGACAGTTATATGATATAATAACCTGTAATATCTATCACTGGCTTAGGGACAATACCAAATGAAGTTATTCATCACACAAGACAAGTCTCATGATGCATGACATGCCAAGAAATTGTAACACGCATGAGATGCTTTGATAGACAACTTGCAGAAAACACTACCAATTTAGGAAAACGGTATTTATTTGAAAGGATACGGTCCCAGGAAATCAAGCTCTCCATCAAGTGACTGCAGAAGTTTTGGTGGAAGAGGTTTCAAGTGTTTTAGTTTCTTAGCATCAACATCGTATCTGCCAAAACAAACAATACACATAAGCAGCGAGATAATAAAAAGCATGTGATGGGTTTTCGGGATATTCTGTTATGATAGTTTACACACATTTGGGCATGCTGGAAAACCGCAACTGCTTCTATGAAAGACTTGGAGTAATCTTCAGGCATATGATTGCCCTTTTCATACTTCAAAACCGACAAAACCTGTCAAAATGTCACATACCTCGAATATTAGTCATCTCAAGAAAATTCAACTTGAATGAACCATATACATAATCCAAATTTCTGAAACTTCAAAATGACTAGCAGTTGAAACAACTTTAAGCAAAGCAGGCTAACTGGATTCATCAAACAAACCTCAAGGTATATATATCATTTTTTTTTATTTGCATGAACATATATCATTTGCCAGAAATGAAATGATTCCTTGCAATTTCAATATCTCAATACTCTGTGCTCATGTAGATAATAAGATGGCTTAATTCCATTGTGAAGATCTACAACTAGAATTTCAAGTTAGGCCCTCAACACATTGCATATCCACTGCATTACAGAATGCATTTTCTTTCTATTTTCATTTGGAGGAAATACTCTAAACGTGATTATAATAACTCTAGTTGCAAACTAGAATCTGTTAAGTTAATAAGTTACAATTTAACACCAGCAAAGGTAACCTTGAAGGATTTATTACATGCAAACAATGACTAGATAAGCATCTTCAGGAATTTAGATCATATTACTATTCTGTCTATTATGGAGCTGAAGACAAAAACTACAGCTGAAATTATAGTCTACATTTTTTCTGTGAAGCTTTTGTAAATAGCACAAAAGTGATTTAAAGCAAAATCTGCTTTAATGATAAAGGGGCTTTCTGAGCTCAAGAAACAAGGTTTGCATTAACATATAAGAAGTTGAGGTTCATCCTTATTTTTATTGTAGATCAATAGAAAATGGAAATGATAACGATTTTAGGACAATCACCTCATCAAACAAGCTGATTATATGTGGATCAACAATGAAATTTTGGAAGAAATTTTCTAAATTGGACATTTAATTGTTAGTGCTGTCTGCCATGGACCAAGACTGTATTGCACTGTTTGTATAGTACAAGAGTCCATAAGAACTGACTTTTCCTAGAATTTCAACATTTTGTAAAATGTCAGAAGAAGAAATATTGAACTGTTCTCGTCCTTCCCTACAGAAACTCTGATTGTGAGGCAACAAAACACGAATGTCATCCCTCCCTTCAGAAACTCTGGTTTTGAGGCATAAAACAAAAATCCTTCTTCACTTTGCCAAAAGACTAAAAACTATGAAATTTTCCACCTATTATGTGCCACACACTCTAGCGGTCAGGGTTGCATAAAAGATTTTATGGTTCTTTCTAAAAGAAGTATTTCTTTTGGGTAAGCCTATCTTTATTCTATTTTCTTATAAGAGGCTTTCAATGAAGGAAAAACTGTCACTTTTATGGACTATCTCAAAAGAGTATAGAGGAAATACTTACACGGTCTAGGTTCCGATACTTGGACACCAAGTTATGAGCCTTTACAATCCCAATACCAGGAACAGATGGAAGGAAATCACAACCAGCTAAGACACACATACCTGTGAAAATTGTTAAGAGCATTCAATTTCAGTGCATTCTAATAAGTTATCAAAGAAAAGTTCACAATGAACTTTTTTGAAAGTGACATTTCCATTCAAATGCATGAGAAGCATCTAGCTTGTCTGCACAACAGAATGCAGAAGACCTCTCACTTTCCTAGAATCAGTTTTTTATGAGGCATCTGCATCGAAAATAAAGCTATATTATAAAGTACTAGAAGGAACTCACCTGCAAACAGTTCCTTGTCAAAATTTTGAAAGGAAGGTTTACCAGCCACTGAGTTAAAGACATTTTCTGGACTTATCTCCTCACCATTACCATACCGGTCCATCTTAAAAACAATCTGCATGCAAACCAGCACAAAACAAAACAAACAATAACTTTCAATGATGAATAAAAGAAAATGAAACTCAAATGGAGAGTGTTAGACCTCCATAGGCAAAATATCAGAACCACAAAACAAACAAAACCAGTTCTTACAGCTTGGCAGCCATATGCCAGTAGATCGCTATCTTCTGTAATCACCGCCACAATTCCACCTTTTTCTGCTTCAAGGCTGGCCAGATATGCCAACTGAGCATCAGCCTCATATGGAGCTACCACAAATTCAATATTCTCTGATTTCAAAGTCTGAAAAATATTCAGAAAAGATATAGCTGACTGATAATGTTAAATTTATGAACATTATTTAGTGCTAAAGGAGCACACAAGATAGAGATCTGAAAGCTGAAGGTCCATATAACTAGAAAAGTGATGCAAAACCATGTACCTGAATCAGTTGATGAGCCATGGCTGGAGTGATGCTAACTGCTCTCTATGTGGAAAAAAAAAGTGAAAATTGTGAATTGTGGGTGCAAATATTTGAATATGATAAACTTTTTGAAAAAAAAAAAAGAAACGAATACAATGTAACCTCCACATGATTAGAACTACAAAGAAGAAAAGTAAGGTTTTGCTAACCAGAGCTGTAATTTCAAACTCAGATATAGACCACTAGACTAAATTCTGACCCTAATAGAGATACGCTTCGACAAGGCATCCTAAAAAGATCATTTCGTTGTCCCCATAAAACATGTAAATATTCAAATCCAGCTATCTATGTATAACAAAAATCAGACACATAGACTCGATCAATAGCAACTAACATGAAAGACGAGCAATATGTCAATGAGATTTTTCAAGTTTTATGAAAATATAATCACTGATACCTGAAATAGCTCGGAAGCAGCAGTAACATTTCCCTCTTTTAGCCTCACCATCGCCAATTCATGATTTACTTTTCTTCTCCTGAAATTAACAGGCTAACTCAGAACACATTTATTTTTTTTATAAAAAAAAAGCTAAAAGAAAAAACCCAACCAGTATATTGTACACTAAGCTTTAACATTGGGAAAGCAGGAAAAAAAATATTTTTTTTTTTTAAAAAGAGAGGATAATAAACAAAAAGAGAAAGCAGTGACATGCCTGTGCCTTTCACTTTCAGTTGCAGCCTTGCAGGGAATGCTTCCACCATCGAAAACAACCACTGGGGTTATCTTGCAGTGACGAAGAAGATTAATTCTGTGCATAAAATAGTCTACGTATCTCATTTTCTTTTCACTATTCGTATCCAGACACAGCTCCATGCTACATGAATATGCTGAAAATTTCAGGAAAATTTATTTTAAAAAATAATTTATTATTCCTTTTCCGTGTATTGAAAAATAAATTAACAACAAGAATCTAGTTTGTCACATAAATAATTAAAAGTAAATAGTATTTGGTACCTCCTTTGTGTAGCCATGAATACGCATCTATACCCACCTGCCAACAAATTTATTAAAAAAAAAATCAGGTTGGTAAAATAATCTAGCTAATAATAGAAAATCAAAAAGAGGCAGAAGGTCATTTACACGTTTCCCAGCATATTTCTTGATGTGAATGGGCTCAATGTAGGGTTTCATAAATCTGAGAAGGTCTTTGATACCCATCTTCTACTTCTCTTTAACTATTCCTGGATTTTGGACTCCCCCACCCCCCCACCCCCCCACTCTCCCTGGCGCGGTTTATTTGGCTTCTTTTTTTCTCTTTTATATCTTGGTTAGAGAAAAGCAGGGATCGCACAGACACAGAACTAAGATGAGAAAATGACGGGAGGAAGAGGAAATGTCAATATTTGAAAAAAAAAAAAAAGAAAAAACAGAGGCGATAATACAATATATAGCAGGGAGATTAGCTAACAGGAGAGTGCAGACCAAACATCCATAACCTCTTAAAAAATTGAGAAAACAGAAAAATATAAGCAGAAATCTTTAGCGACAACTCGTTTCGATATCGAATGATCTAAGCTCTGAGATCAGAGGAGAAAATTTGGGGTTTTCTCTAGAAAGGAAGAGGTAAGTACGGTCATTAGAGGTACGTTTGGCGCCATATGCGATTCAAAATTTTCAGGTGAAGTGAAAAGCAAAAGTTTCCCGCGCTTTTTTCAAACAACTTTGCCTTGTTATTGTATCATGGGCCGGACTGTAATGTCATCCCTCAGATGCATGAGGCCCATCACCGATGCTGAGCTGTCAGATAAATTCAACCCTAAGTCCGAATATATAACCTTTACATATTTTTTGTATGTCCAAATATTCTTCAATAAAGTTCTAAAATAATTTTAAATTACATTTATATAAATGATAATTTTGTAATCATATACTCTTGGATAAAATATAAATATTTTAAATTTCTTCATCAATTTTTTTTTTTTAAAAGCTCATGTTAAGTACACTTAAGCAAGAAATGTATATTAGTGATATTATAAATTTCAATTTTATCATAATGTCTCACGATTAAGTAGGTACAACCATGCTATTAGAGAATCAATTCAAGCTCACTTTTAATTTGAGTTATATTGATTTTTGGAAGATTTGGGTTCATTGCAACATGATATTGAATTTACTATCAAGATATATTTTTGGATAAAGATATCGTAAAACCTTGATATTTACCTCATATTATCAGTCAAAATTTTGTGTTTAAAAAAATAATAAATCAAACTTAATCTATCAATTTGATTTAAATTGAAATTCATCAAAGAATTTAAAATTTTGGAAAATTCAATATACAATGAATTTTAACTTAAAATTTTTCATAGAGGTAGAGATACATTCAAAAGGAATTAAAAAATAATCATCAAAAATTCAAAAGGTAAATATCTTAAATTTAAATAGGGATAAGAGATAACATAAAATTAGAAAATAATTATCCTAAATTCAAAAGGTAAACATCCTAAGTTCAAAAAGAAAATATCTTAATTCTTTTTTAAAAAATTGAAATTTCAAAAAAATATTCTAAATTTAAAAGGAAAATATGCTAAATTCAAAAAGTAAATATTTCAAAATTTAAAAAAATGTTCTATATTGGAAAGTAAATAATAACAAATATTATTGACCATATTGAAATGAATCTTAACCCATCAAGCTCTACAACAAATCTTTTTACATCTTGTAATTGACTCATATAGTAGATATTTTAATAATGCTCTTTTGTTCACATCATTTCTTTCTTTTGAAAAAAAAAAATTATCCTCAAATCTTCAAGTAATGAGATGAATTAAATAACATTACCCATATTGCTTTAGTATCTTTTTTTCAGATCTTTATATCACACCTTTTTTTTTTCAACACAACTCAACGTTATTGCCTTTTTTTTTTTCAGTGTAACTCAAAGTTGCTACCTTTTTTGTTTTTTGCAACATAATCCAAAGCTCAATGGCTGTTTTTTTTTACTGGCCGAGAAAAAATTAATTTTAAATTAAAAATAAAATATGTAAAAAAAGATAGGCAAACTTGTGACTTAAACTAGCTCTAATACTGACTGAAGTGAACCTTACGAAGGACCAAAAATCAAGACAAGTTTTTGAAGATCTCTTAAAAACAGATTTGTATGGTGCAATTGCTTACATAAAAGCAAAAAACTTTAGTATAATAAAAACATCAAATTCAATTATAGATATGGATGGATTGATAAGTCAACTTCAATAAGTTCATATGTTCTTAAAAGAACTAAAGTGGTGGAAATAAACTTGCAAATATTTTTATTCCCTTCCAAAATTATTTCTACAAAGCTAAAACCCTCTTTAAATAGGGATAAGAGATAACATAAAACAAAATAGTAATTATCCTAAATTTAAAAGGTAAATATTATAATTTGAAAAAAAAATCCTAAATTTGAAAGAGAAATGTTCTAAATTCTAAAAGTGATGACCCTAAATTTGAAATATAAATATCCTAAAATCATATATATATATATATATATATGCTATGTTAGAAAGCAAACAATAGTAAATATTATTGGTTCATATAACAGATCTTCTAATTATGCTCTTTTGTTCATATTATTAGTTGTGGTCACCATATAAATATATTTCTAGGAGGTTTTATAGACGTATCTTCATTTGGGGTCTCACTTTCCTTTATAAAGTTTACATTGACCACTTCCCATAATAATTATGTTATCAACATACACTATTAGAATCGTGACTCCTTCTCCATTTAAGTGTTGATAAAACATGGTATGATCAACTTATCCTTGTGAAAAACTTATTTTTTGAATGATTTTAGAAAAATGATCAAACCAGGCATGTGTTGATTGTTTAGGTTCGTAAAGAGATTTCTTCAACCTACAAACCCTTTCTGTCATCGTCTATGAAACCCAGTAGGAAACTTACAAATACCTCCTTTTCTAATTTGCTATTTAAGAAAGTATTTTTCACATCCATCTTATACAAAGTCCAATTGTTTATTGATACCAAGGATAAAAGTACTCTAACTATATTCATTTTTGCAACTAATGTGAATGTTTCTTGGTAATCAATACCATACATTTATATATATCCTTTCGTAACCATCCTTGCTTTAAATCTTTTTGCAGTTCCATCAACTTTATGTTTGACTATAAATAGCCACTTTGTAACCTACCAGTATCCTACCTTCTGGTAAGGATACAATCTCCCAAGTTTCATTTTTTTTAAGCGACCTCGTGTCTTCTAGAACTGCTTCTCTTTAATTTGAATTTTTTGTGGCTTTCCAATATCTTTTGGGACAATGATAGTTTTTTAGATTCATTTAGAAATACCTTATAAGATAAAAACAATGCATGATAGGACACAAATCTTTGTATAGGATGTAAAGTACAAGATTGTACACCTTTTCTTAGAGCTATAAGTAATTGTTTTGCAGAATTCTAACTACTTGTAACTAGATTGAATCCTCGATTGTAAGAAGACTTCGACTAAATTCTGAATTTTATTTTAGATATTGACTATTATTTTTTGTTTTTTTGTTTTTTGCTTAAATGTTGTTATCTCCTTAAGTAAACATGGAGCTTAAAGCCCTTTTCAGTGTTGTCATTCCTCTTTCGTAGATCATTAATAAATTGCATAAGTTGACTTAGTGACTTAACAGATTATAAGGACTAAATTGGTTAAATTGGACTAGAAAATGTGGATTAAATTTGTTGATTTTGATCAAAAAAAAAATCAAAAATTTACTTCACCCAACACCTCCCCTTGAAGTGAATTTTCAAGGAAATAATCTTGATTTTCAAAGAAGGATACATCATAACTTATGTGCATTTTTTTGGAGATAGGGTCATAGCATTTGTAACTTTTTTTAGTAGGAGAATAACCAAGAAAGATGTTTTTTTAAGGCTTGATGATCAAGTTTATTGCAAATGTGAGAATGGACATGGACGAAGGCTATACATCCAAAGATATGAAAAGGACTAGTAGAGAAGAGGTGAGTTTCGGGAAAAGATTATTTGAAGACTTAAGTTGGTGTTTTGAACTTAAGAACCTAGGAAGGCATGCGATTAATAAAAAAAATAAGTTGTTAAGATGGCTTCACCCCAAAATTTTTTAGTATATGATTTGTGAATATAAGAACACGAGCTATATCTAAAAGGTAACGATTCTTTCTTTTAATTATACTGTTTTATGGGGGAGTATCCATGCATGATGACTGATGAATGATATACCATGGATGAATCTAAGATTTTTTTTTTTAAGTATTCAGTTTTATTATCAGAGTGAGCCATTTAAATTTGTGTTTGAAATTAATTTTAGTTCATAAGATAGAATTTTTTAAAGATATAAAACACTTTAGATTTTTTTTTTCACAAGACACACCCAATAAAGACATGAATGGTTGTCAATGAACGTAATAAACTAATGAGAATTAGAGAGATTTGGACCACCAAGATGGACTAAAATATCACTATGAATTAGAGTTAATAAAGAAGATTATTCATAAGGTTTAGAATACAAAACAACATATTTTTGCTTAGTTAACTCACAAAATTCACAGTGAAACTAAACTGAATTCTAACTCTTGAAAAAATTAGAACATAATTTTTGTAAGTATTAAAAACTAAGGTGACTCAAACGCCTATGCCATAACTTTATTTCTTCCGATATAGAGAAAAATTTATTAATCACTTGAGCTTCTTCCTTGTGGATAGCAATATTGTCAAAATTATAAAGCCCACCAATTTCTTTAGCATTGCCAATCATCCTTTTCAAATCCAGATCCTGAAATTCATAATGTAAAGGAAATAATTTAGTGATTTTTTAGTTATTGATTTTTTTTCTTACTAAAAAAAAGATTACATGAAAGGCTAAAGACATGGAGAACAAATGAGAGTAATGAAGTTAAAGAGTGAAATATACTTCCTTTGCTAGCAGTGAGAGACAAAGAACCATCAGTAATTCAAACCTTATGGTACCCTAAGGAAGGAGAGTAAGAAGAAAATAACTTTGATTGACCAATTATATGATTAAATGCACCAAAATCTATGATCCATGGCATGGGAGAAAGTAAGAGATTACCTGGTTGGACCACAATATAAGTTGGAGTCTTAGTAATACTAGAAGCAATTTATTGAGGTTGATTAATAAGCTAGTTAACTTCTCCTTAATAAATGGAGATAAAAATAAAGAAGATCCAATAGTTGCATAATTTATATGGGAGAAACGATTAGAACAGTTGGTCCTACAAGGATTTAATCCATAATTAAGAACGTTGGAGGGGTGACCATGAAGCACCTAACATGTTTCCTTATTCGTTGACGCTTATTGCAATGTCGCACCACAAATTTATCTTCTAATTTTATGTGTGGCAGGTCGATTGTAAGAGCCACCGACAAATGCATTCTTCACTAGTTTAGCAAGTATGATAAATTTCTCCATAACAGAGACAAGGTGAGGTGCATTCATGGCACTCTTTTGGCATTCTTCATGTCTAATATATGCAAAGACCTTCATCGCAATTGGTAGGGGCTTCTTTCTAAGAATCCATTCACGTATTGCATCAAACTTGAGATATAAGCCTCCAAGAAATGTGCATATGTGATATTTTTCTAAGAGTTATTGGCAAAGAACAAGTTAGTTATGCTTTCCCATTCAATCATTAAGAGATGACCAAGTTCTTGCAATAAGGTCTTTAACAAATTGAAGTATCTTATTACATCACTATCTCCTTTATGAATAGCCTTCAAATGAGTCTTTATAGCATATGTTGAGCCGAGTTACCACAGTTAAAGTACATCACAACCACAGCATCCTAGATTTTCTTTTGCAGTGGTAAGGAATAGATAAACCTAACCAATATTAGGTTCCATAGAGTTAACAACAACGACATAACCATGGCGTTCTTAGTTTTGCATGTAAAGTGGGCAAATTGGCCTTCTCTTACATCTGGTCTTTTGAAAATATTTGTCAAATATCCAAAATTTTCATGACCAGTAATAAACATCTTGATAAATTAAGACAATTGAAGGTAGTTCAATTCATTGAATTTAAAAGTGGTGATCTGTAAAGAAAGGTTATCTGATATAAAGGGAGAGCAATTGATATTTGTGGTAGGAATAATTCTTGGAAAAAAGGTTTGATTAATGTTGATATCAAACATGGTTGAGGGATTTAAGTTGTAACAAAAAAAACACAAAGGCAAAAAAAAAAAAAAAAAGGTTGAGGGATTTAGGTGTAACCAAAAAGTAAAGGTAAAAAAAATGTTTGTACTGCTCTAAAATTACATTTGTAGCTTTGATACCATAAAAGCAAATAGATTAAGAATTAGTTTTCTGATTTTTCTTTCCACACTTTAAAATGTAAAGCCGCTAGGATATATATATACACTAGAAACCAATGACCAAGCTCTAAATAATAAGACCAATTATTCAAATTCAAAATACAACATCTAATTCCCTAACTAATTAGTGAATGTCTAAGGATTATCTCTAACTCTTTAACTGATCAGGCTTTTCTAAGAATTTTGAATCTTTTAACATAACATAATAACAAAAACAATAACATAAATCATAGTTCCAGTTCAAGTAATAGAAATTCAAACCATAATGGTCAATTAACAAGAAGACAAACAACTTGTCCATAATTTAAGTTTTAGTTCAACTAACTAAAGAAAAGACTTATCGATTTCAATCTTGAAAACTCCATCATCTTCAAACTTATCTTTCTTAGGAGTTGATGGAGTATACCCTAATACCCTAAGTGATCCTCTTTCTTTCTTCTCATCCCGAGTCCTCATTTAATAAATGAAATTAACTAGAAAAAGAACAAAAATCACATAAACACCATGGATTAACCAAAGCATCATTCCATACTAACCCACTTAGAATGAACTTAAAACAAAAAAAAGGTTAAAAGCCATAGTTACGTTTCCAAATGAATAAATGCTTCTAAGTTATGATTTTTTGTCACCTCGATCATAATACATTATGAAGTTCATATTATTACAATTAACAGCAAAACAAATGAATATTATATACATACATATCGTACACACACACAGAGGTTGTTACTATCTAGAAAGGATTGAGAAAGAGCAGGTTGCAAAGAAGAAAAATGAGAACATTTAAGATTGTTCTTTACTGATAGTGAAGATTAAACTTTCTTAACTCAACACTCTATCTTATCATTTGCATAAACATGTCGAGTTTTTGTATAGTTTGATAAAGAGGTTCATAGGTAAGGATTATGATTGTGTGCGCTTAAAAGTAAAGGTGCAACTTTTAGGCAACCACAATAAGTAGGTAAACAAGTTTCTTCAATAACAATATATCGACCTTAACCTCATGTTGTACTCGACTCACATGATAAACCATTTACACTACCTTAACTTTCTTGGTGGGAACATCTATCATTGTTTTGTTGTTTTTTTTTACAAATGTAAATATAATTTTTATCCCAATTTAGGTCTAATGAGAATGATTGTCTAGTTATACATTTTTACAATTGCTCAAAATTTTATAAAAATATGTTTGTCCACTTAAACTCTTTTATTTGCATCAACACTTTGAAAAACATTTATCAACTTCCTTTGATATAAATTTGCTTAGGTCACCACTCGATCAGTCAAAGGTTAGACTTCTAAGATGATACTAGGCTCCCACATGTCTATAGTGTTAATGATGTTTGTGGATTTGCTTCAATTCCCTTATGTATGATCATAAAGCCCAAAAACTTCAAAAGTAAATCTAAAAGCACACTTGTTTGGATTGAACTTCATTTCTTCATTTGCTATTTCCTTAATAATAAGAAAATCTTGACAATATTAATCATATATTTATTAGTTTCTTACTTTTTGTGATCATGTCATTCACATAAACTTTTACATTTCTTTCCATATGTTTCTAAAATACGTTAGACATCAGGTGCTGATAAGTAGTATCTAGATTTTTCAATTCGAATGGCCTTAATATATAACAAAACATATTTAGGTATGTGATAAAAGAAGTTATTTCTTCATCTTTAATATCCATTCTAGTTGGATTAGACTTTTAAAAGGCATCTATGAAGCTTAATACCTCATAGCCTACATATTGTCTATCAACTTATCAATCCTCAAGAAGGAGAAGATATCTTCAGTACATATATTGTTGCACTCAACAAAGTCCATACATATTCTCCATTTTTCATTAAGTCTTTTAATGAGAACTATATTCGAGAGCCTTTTTGGGTACAAGTGAATTTAACATCTAATATTTTTGAAATTTCAACTTGACTTCCTCTTGCGTCTCCAAAGGAAAGTTTCTCTTCTTTTGCCTAACTATCATTGAAGCTAATTCTCAGCATGTCAACAATAGTCTAAGCAAAAACATTTAAGTTTTGCCTTAAGAAACCAATAAATTCTTTCTTTACTCCTCACTCAATCAACTTCTAACTTTGATAGTTTTTCTCATTTTTAAGGAATATATTAACCATTTTCTTGATTAACTTCACATTTTATATTTTTCTTGTCATCTAACAAATCAATATGATCAATCAGACACATCTCTTTATCTTCAACCATTGCTTCTTTAGCATTATGACAAACCATTGCTTTACCATTGCTTAGTCTCCTCTTACTTCCTAACTCTTTAAAGAGTGATGGCTTACAAGATGTTTAGGCCTAACATCTTAAGTATTATAGGCAAAATGTGCATTTGCCACCAAAAATCTATTATCTTGTTCACTTTGATCGAAGGTTCTCTAACCAATAATGGCAAAATGATGATACCATTGATCAACTTATTGTCTTACATATCCTATCAATGGGATGTAACAGATGTTGAAGGCATTCTCTGGTTGAAAGTATCGAGGTAAAGAACATTCATCAAGCTCCTGTTGTCGAATAGCATAAGTTGTACCCACTCATTTGCTATGATTAAACTGACTACTATTATATCATCAAGAAGGGTGTAAGTAATAAGATAATGACTCCTACCTGAGGTTAGGCCATCTAAGTTTTTTCCTCGGCATTGCGAGTGTAATCTTTTCAGCCCATGGTTTCAAACATGTTGGTTAGTGACTCTCTGCAATGGCTAATACAATCCCTAGTATGGTTTCAATTTTCTTTCTCGGTTCTTAAGGTAAGGGTACCTTTAATCTTGATGCTGGCATTAAGTTTAATTTGACCCATAACTATGCTCTAGCAAATATTAATCAAGATTTTCATCCCATTTTGTTCTTGACAGCGCCATTTAATATCATGTTCATGATCATTATGGTAACAACAAATGCAAATTCTAGTCTTTTTTCCTCTATAGGCATTTTCATACTACTTTAACAACCAAAAAGCTCTTCACCAATTTCTCACAGAGGGATTCATAGAACCGCTAATCTCTTAATCCCTCTATAATGGCAACCAAAGTTAACAAGCCTAGAAGTTAATAACGAACTTATCTTGCTTCTTAGTTAAACCCCAACGCATACTCCCTAAGTGATTTGGTGCCATCTATCACCATAAGTAGTAGTTGAATGTGATCATATCTTAATTCAATTAAAAATCTAAAGTTTAAATTAAATCAAATGGATCTTGATAATTTTTATAAAAAAAAATTGGAGCCGAATTAAATCAATCAAATTGAAAAGTCCAACCAAACCAAAATTTGTTGGATTCTATTTTTTTAATCAATTTTTATATAAAAACCAAATAATATTTAAACTTAATTTTAATTTTAGATCGACCAAGAACAAATGAAAAATAAAAAGTAATACTTAGTATAAAGCTAAGATTACTTAAAAATATTCCAAATAAGTTTCATTTTCAAGAGGAGTAACATTAAAATAATTAAAATTCTTGATCTTACACTTCAAATATTGCAAATTAGTGATCCTCCAAAATCTCATGAAGTAATCACATTAAAACAAAGTTGGTCTCTATAATTGATCATAAAGAAAATGTTATTAAATTTTGATTAATTAAATAAAAATCAAAACTATCTTGAATATTCGCTTGATTCACAAAGAGAAAATAAATTTAATAAAAAATATTTAAAAATTAAAACCAATAATTTACAAATATACTTGAACATTGTTAAGTGGGATTGGGAATATTATTATTTGATGAGCTTGTCAATGAAAATTTAAAATTTTTTCATATTTCGTTTTAGTACAATTTTGATCATTTTCTTACATCCAATCCAAATTGATTTGAAATGAATTCGATTTAAAATTTTTTTAATCAAAATCAAGTAAAAAATGAAAAAAGGAATAACATCAACTGAAATCATGAAGAAGGTAATGTGTTTTCACAAGCGTCTTGATGACTGATTAAGTTTATATAGACTTCAAACAAGTTCATAGTCAGGATCAGGAAAGAAACAGAACCAGAAGCTGAAAGCACAAAGCTCTTACACTAATTTGCAATGGAAGGCAATAGATAAGCTCTGTTATTCACTCTATTCACTTGAATATGTACATAAAACACTGTTATTTGGTTGCAAACCAGTCATTTCACAGGCAGGTTCATCTCAACCAAGTAAGAAACCAACTTTAATCTCAAGGGGCTGGCCTCAGATACAAGGGAATGTAGTTTGTCTTATCAGGCTCTGAATTCCAGACAGAGAATGCACTTGAACACCTCATCCATTTGCTTGTCATATTGGGAAAATGCCTATTGATGACATCTTTCAAGGTTTCAGTCTTATTAATCCATTCCAATCCTTTCTCTGTGTAGGTTTTTGAGTTGAAATTGGTTGTGAAAAAGCGATCAGCTTCCAACCTCCTGTAAACATTTATCATCAATGACTACCAGGAACCAACACCAGTGATCAATAATCTCAATTTTTTTCTTATAAACGGAGATTGAGAGCATACCTTGATGCAATGAGAACAAAGATGAAGAAAGCAGTTTCACTTATGGCAAAGCCTTTTATCTTCTTCTCTGCATGTAAGCCTACCTGCAAATCCAGCTTCTCAACATCATCTCCATACACTTCATGTAGAGCATCAGCAACCTCTTTGTCATCTGTCAGATCTTCCCACTTGCTGATAGGAATCATCAGTGAGTTTCTTCTGAATTCATTATATCGAGCAACTCCTCTCTCCCTATCTCTGTAAACTAATCATCCAGCAACTCAGAATTATAAGTGGGAATTTGAAAAATACAAACAGAAGACCAATTCAATATGTTATGATTCAGAAGTGAAGTGAATTACTTTCCATGGCAGCCAAATCAACTGGATTTGGTCTATCTTCACCATTAACATCATGAGCAACAAGGTTTCTCATCCATGATGGGTAGTTCCATAATGTGACAGCTCCACAAGCCTGATGACCCATGGACACCAACATCTGCTGCATTCCGATTTCTGACAGTCTTCTCTCCCCTTGTTTTCCTATCAATTCTGTCATAGGCACCCTGGAGAGTCATATCAAGTAGTGGCTGATTATGTAAACATCTAACACTGCTTTAACACCATTTAACAGTTGCCTGAAAACTACTTGTTCTGATCAACTTCACAAAACAAGCAAATTTCTAATGAGGCAAAGAGAAGTACTCTTCCAGTATGGGAGGATGTTGGTATGCTGGAGTTGTGGACTTGATGTCCCTGAGGAAGAGTTTGTCAGGGAGAAGTGTATGCATTCTGTAAACACCAACGAACTCTTCTGTAAGTGAATATGGAACTCCATGATCTCTTGGCTTCTTGAGGCCAACCAATCCACTTAGTATTGGACCAAACAAAGGACCAGACAAATCCTTTACTTTCTTCCCCAGAAATCCATACCTGCACCAAACATAAGTCACCAATTTGGTCTTCAATTCAGGTCAAACAGCGGCATACACATGTCGTACCAATTGATCCTCATGGCTGCCAGAAGAGTGTCAGTCTTCAGGAGTTCTACTGTCCAATCAATTGTGTGGATTTTGGCAATTACAGCTGAAGTCACCAATCTTGCATATCTGTAGAGCTTCTCATCATCCAGATCAGGATAATGTTCCTGAAAACAAATTAGAGTTTTCCCCATCATCAGCTGAATAGATTTATTGATTTTTCTTTACTATCATCTAGATAAATTCATAAATTCAAGCATCCTACTGGAGTATTTGTCACTTAACAAGAAACATTTCATAATGTCACATTAGTTATGAAAATTAGCATGAATTTTCAAAATGAAACAAGATCAGAAATTAAACTGTTGTCAATGCAGCAAATATGAATTATATCTGAGACAATTTGTGCAACACCAATATATTCCTGAGAAACCTTATGTGCCAGCAATTTTTGAGAAGATGAATACAAACATCTACGAAGACATAAAGAAGAAAGATAGAGAATTGTTCCTTGCCTTTAGCATATCGCAGACAAGATTATGCTCTCTGGCAAACAAGGCTTGTAGGAGAGAAAAGCCTGCCCAGCCATTCCTGATATCGCCAGAGATAGGAATTCCATTCTCATCATGCTCAAGAAGTCCATCTCCTGCTAATTTTAACTTTCCATCTTTGAATGTTCTAACTCTTCTCATGCCTTCCTCATTGTTCCCATAAATTACACTCCCATCCCTTGTCAATTCAGGTGAGTCAGATGGAGCATAAAAGTATCTGATGACTATTTCATGGACACCTGAAGGAAGCTAGTTATGAAATAAGGAATATGGGTAACATATATCATCAGGCAGCTAGATTTACACAGTGGTACCTTTTTTCTTCATATAACACAACCTTTATCATTTTAGTGAATGCAAATCATCCAAGAAGAAAAATTGTGACAAATGGAACCAGAACAGCAAGAAGAAACCAAGAGATATTTTGTCAACATAAGATAAGTGCTTTATCACTTACCCTCCATTTTCTCTGCATCCAAAAGGACCAAGTATCGACATGGCATTTTATTGAGAAATAAAAAGTGAGTCACACAGAGATTTTATAGGAAGGAATATGGAAATGTCATATATGAGAGCTAAGCTGATAACACCCTCAGGTTTAATAACTTGAACCAAATTGGCAAAATTCTTGTAATAAAGGCCTCATTGTCATTCACATACCACCAAGGAGTCCTTGTATTCACAGAGCCAGTCTTCATATATGGTTCACCAGTGGAGACCTTCTTGGTCTTAAAGAAACTGAATGACTTCAATGGACAACCACTTGCAACATCACTAGGAGCTCTGAGTTCCACCTGTTAGATTTTCACCAGCTTTTCTTAGTCATAAATCATAACCTACAAGTTTTCTGCAGTATACCCATAGCCATTGGTTCTTAGCTTTACTTATACTAAGCATGAGCTAGTTTAACTGTAAACTTTGATTTTTCCTCATGTAAGCATTTATACAAGTTGCATCAGTGGCTCTGCAAATAACCACGCCAAATTTATGCATGTAAGTTCTTAGGCAAAGCTTAAATAAATATGCCTATGACCTTAATTGGCATCTGCACTAAGAACTTCTGTATTATGATAAGTGATGAGTTAGTACCATTTTGCCTTAATTCACCAGAAATTAATAGCAAAAACTTCTATGTTAAAGCAAATACTGGAGGATAGTACCTGTTGGGTGTCCTCCAAATGATCTACCCAGTCATGAATCATGAATTGTATCCAAGAGCATGCTATCATGTTAAATTGATCCCCGTTGTCTATGAACCTTCTCCTTGCCAAAAGCTTCGTGGCCACAACAGATGGATGAGGATCCAGCAACTGCAGAAGAAACAAACAGTGTGTTACTACTATTTCATAAAATCATCTTCTTCAAATTTCTCGTGAATACACCCAAGTTTACCAAACTAGTATAGACTTAGCTTCCAATTCCAAATTCTTAAGATTACCAGCCTTAAGAATTACCAGTCTTTTGATTTTTTAGCAGCTAAACAGGATTAAGATTAATCAAATTAACCTGCAACACCAAACTCCAGAAAAACAAAAATGTTATGGTGAATCCAGAATTTTCAGATATTAATCTGTTACCATGTCATTATAGGAATAAGATTAGGATCATATGCATGGTATGAATAATAATTTACTATTTGATGTTTGGCAGTTGGACTTAACACAGTCATTTTTCTTTTCACGCCAAGAAAATGATAGATGTCTGCGTCAATATAAATGACTAAGAGCAGTGCTTACTGTCTTTCTGAAATCCCTTTCCTAGTTAGGACCAAAAATGAAACGTGGGGGCAGTCCAACCCCAAGTTATAAAGCATTTCTAAGTGTTCAATTCAACTACTTTATTGATGACATGCACATCTCAATTATCCTCCATTTTACGTGCAAAACACGTTGTCTAAAGTGTTATATTTAATAAATTTAGAAGATTATAATTAATTAAACTTAAACCAATTCAATCACCCTTATAATATCAAAGGTTTTTCCCTTTTTGGTTTAATTTCAACATCAAAGATCAAATCAACCAAGAAAATCTAAACAGATAATTAAGAGAAGTTACCCGAAAGACATTAGGGTGATGTATCGAGAGCGAGAGCTTAAACCCAGTTACGTGGCATCTGGGCTGAACAACTTACCCCATACTGCGAAGTTGATGGAGGCATGTTTCGACCGAAAAGGGTGCCATGGCTGCCAACCGTGTCGTCAGTAGGATGGTTGCATTTCCCGTCAGCTGTCCGATAACAGAACTCCTCTGTGTCATATTCCCGGCCGTTGATTTCTCCGACATGCAAGAGGTTGTAGCGTTGGTGCAAGTGCCTTCTGATCCCTAAGTAAGCGAGTCCCAGAAGCACTGGTAGTCTGTGCCACAATCCTACCTTGTCCACCAAATGTATGACCTAATGCCAAATACAGACATAACAAAAGCATGATTGGTGAGGAATCACCTTAAACATTCGGTAACACAAGTACGAGGAGAGGAGAATATACTAACACAGAACAAGAAAGTGTCGAAGAAAGTCATCTTGGTGATGATATACTGAAGTTGGGGATGAATAAAGGATGAAGAAGATGAAGAGAATTCCATGGCTGGAAGGGTTTCAAGTGCTGTGAACTAAGCTGGCCTCTTGCTGCTTTTATGGGCGATGCTGACGATCAACGAGGAGTCAGCAAATAGCTGCTGAGCTTTAAATTCGAAGATGGGTCATCGCCAATGAAGGCAAAAGGAAGTCACATGTGGATACAGGTTCTTCTTACACATGCAACCCCTCTGTTTGTTGCATTTGATCCTTACTGAAACAGAAACAAAGCTACTGGTTGCACGATATGAATGTGATAGGGAAACTAATCTACCCCCATTAAATGGTCAAAGGCTGTAAGGACCAAAGCGTAGATGTAGTACCAACTGCTTCATACATGACTTCCTTTTGCAGAGAGTTCATTGAGATAGAAACGAAAGAAAGCTTAATTTGTGATTGTTTGTGTGTGGTAGATGGGGTATGTACCCTTTTTTGATGACATTAACTAGAGCCGTGTTTGATTTCTCCATGAAATTTCGTGAGAAAACGATGCAAGATTTTAGCTTGTCATGCTCTACTCATTTCAGTGTGAGGTGTTTGATGAAGATTGCAGTCTGTACCTCCTCAAAAGCTTTTCTTATTTGGCTCGTAGTCTCTACATCCTCTCGTTTCATCTGATCCATACATGCTTGTATTATCCACACACACACATATTTTTTTATAAAAAAAATAATATATTTGCTTTTTATGAACATTAAAAAAATATATTTCAAACTTGATAAGGATATGTTCGTAATTTTACAGGTACATAATTTATGTTGAGTTTGCTGATTCTTAGTAATGCTTATAACTTGTGTTTACTATACTCATGATGTAACTTTTTATTATTGATCCAACCAGGCAATCACATACATATTAATACTTACATTAAAATATTTAATTAAAATAAAAAGTTTAAAAATAAAATTTATTTAAAACTTTGAATTTTATTTTTTATTTTTTAAACAAATTTTAAAAATAAATTTTGATTTATCAATTTAGATTAAATTGATGAATTTAATAAAAAAATTTCAAAAATTAAGAATATTCAAATTAAAAATATTTGAACATAAATTTCAAATTGAAGTTTTTTATGAATGTAAAAAAATATTTAAATTACCATCACAAAAAATATAAAAATTTTTGAGTACTGAAAATATTTTTGAAAAAATATATCATTGAAAAATTTATAAAAATAACTTATTATTCAAAAATTATCTAATTTTGAGAAATAAAATTAAAATAAAGTGTAAAATTATTTGAATAAATTTTTAAATATTTTTAGTTTTTATAATTAATTTAAATTAAAATATAATTTAAATAAAATCAATGAATAAAAATTTATTTAGATATGTTTTAAAAATTAGAATTCGATTAAAAAGAGACAACAAAATACATAATTTCGTAAGAGCTTTATCCCAAGTTTAATTTTGCAACCAATTACTCCCTCTATATATATATATATATATATATATATATTCTGATTTTGCTTTGAAAAAGAGGATAGATATATATGTCTTGATCAAATCATAAATTTGAAATGTACGATATGCCTAATATGTAGTAGGTAGTGTATTCAAAGTTTGATCTTCATATAGAAAAGGGAAAGAGGAGTGTCATGGCATAAATCAAGACAGCAGAGCAAGATATTTTATTCTATGAGTCCAGCTACCATGGCTTTTTCAGAATAATTCGGGAGTTGGTTATGGTGTCATTAATGTGCCATTAAATGCAATTTAATATCTATCTCAATTTTTATCTGACTTTTTAAATATTGTTTTATTTATAATTTAATTTATATATATATGGGTGTAGATGGTATTAAACTTTAAGATAAATATTATTTTAAAATTTAAAATTTATATTTTTAATTAAATATTAACTTTGAAAACGAACGAACTTTTATCTATTAATTTTGTTTAAATTAAATTTCAATAACAATAATTATAATAAATTAATAATATTTTTATTATTAAAATACCTAAAAATCACTGAAATAGATTTTAAATTTTATTTTTATTTTATTTTTTAAATTTGAATAATTCTTGACTAAAGAATATTTTTTATAAATTTTTAAAATTTTCCGTAATATTAATTTTTTAAAAATTATTTAAAAAAAATTATTTTTTTATGATGGTACTTAAAATATTTTTTTATAATTATAAAAATTTTTATTCAAAACTTATTGTAAAAAATTTTTAATTTAAATATTTTAAATTTTTAAACTTTTGAATAAAATTCAATTTGATTCAAATGGATAATACATGGTTTGTTTTTAAGATATTTTAAAAGTTACAGTTCAGTTGAAGAGGAAAAATAAAATTTAAGATTTTAAGTGATATTTATCTTAAGTTTATTCAATGATAATGTTATTGTAATCATAATAAATCACTCAACATATATATATATATGTATATATATGTTTATTTTGAAATTATATATAATCATAAAATTATTCATATTGAAAATATATCAAAAAATTTAAATATTATAACAATATTATTTATTTGATACATTAATTTTGAGATACAAATTACATAAAATTATGATATTTGCCCTATATTATCAAAAAAATTTAAATATTTAAAAATTTAATAAATCAAATTATAATTTATTAATTTGATATAAATTAGTCATTGACTCAAACGAGATCATAAAAAATTAAAATATTTTTACTATTAAAATGCTTTAAATTTTCAATCCATTTTTTAAAATTGAAACTTCTTGATTATGAGTTATTTTTTAAAATTTTAATGATACAATTTTTAAAAATATATGTATATTTTAATTTTCAAAAAATTTAAATTTTTTTATAATGGTAGTTTTGTATTTTAATATTTGTGAAAATATTTTAATTAAAAATTATTTAACAAAATTTAATTTTATCTAAATTAAAATATTAAAATTTGATGTTCTAATTTTAAATATCAAAATTTATTTAATAATATGAATAAATAAAATAAATTTATATAATTTTATCATTAATTTTAAAATTAAATATTTATAATTTCTAACAAATGATATTATATAGAACCAATTTCATCGGTTAGCTAACTAATGTCTCATCAATTTTAACGGCTAACGATCTCACCATTACTTTCACCTACTTATTAGCGTAAGCAAATTGACTTTCGAGATGTGATGGCTACTGACTTCACTTCTGAGCAAAAGATAATCCTTTCCTTGTATGTGGTTCGTTGCCGTTTGAATTATTGCTTATGAAATCTTTAAAGTCAAAAACAGATTTTTTTGGCATTTTCTGAAGAATTTTAATGTGATCTCTTTCAGTGTATTAACAAGGTAAAGATTCTGAGTTAGATCTAAGTTGGTGCTGGGTTTCTTAAATAAAAAATAAAAATGTTTTAATAATTTAATATATTAATAAAAAATAAATTATTAAATTTATTAAATTAATAATATCATAATAAAATAAAATATGAATGAATATGAGATTAATAACAATAGTGCCTTATTTTCTTTGCATCATTTAAAGAAGAGGAATTGAGTTGAATTTCATGCCATTTTGCATCATCTAGGGAAAGTATTTGTGGATGCACCCGGGTAGTAGGCATACAAATAAAAAGTTTACAATTTTGTAAAGATTCAAAATAAAAATTTTATAATTTTGATATAATTTTCTTTTAATTTTGTAAATTCTGCTTTATCTTGAATGACAATGTTCTTTAAAATGGTAAACAAGTCAAAGATATGAATCATATAGTTGATACTTTTGATTCAAACAGTTGATTTTAATTAAAATTCATATATTTGAAATGTATTATATACTTAACTATTGATATGTTCACAAGTTGACTGATATTTAAGATTATCTTTTAGATTAAAAAATAAAAAATTGATATTACAGATGGTAAAATTTTGTTCGATTCAGTTCAAAATCTCACTCAAATTCCAACTTTCTTTTTATCCGTTATGAAAAAATTAAATTCGAATTGAGTTAATCAAATTGAGAGACACAAATCAACTAAAACAAACTATAATTTAATATGATCATTTATTTTTTAAAAACAACAATAATATGAACATAAAATTTTATGATTTTATTAATAATAAAAATAATATTTTAATATAAATTTTAAATTACATAAAAATATTTAAATCAAATTAAACATTAAATCATATGTTATTGTTATCGTTAGAAAAGTTGTATACCCCAAAGTTAACTAATATAAAAAATACAAGCATTGTAAATTAACATACAATGCAAGTTTAAATGCATATTTTTATATATTTAAAAGTTTCAATTAGTAGGAATTACAATCATAATAATTAATTTATAATTAAAAACTATAATTCTATCATATTACAAAAAAAAATCTATTAGATAAAAAAACTAAAATATATATCATAAAATAAGTATAAACTTATGATAAATAAATAATTCGAAGTTAGTCATTCATATCATCACGAATAAATCATTATCAAGAAAAGATAATGTACATGAATTCAAAAAATAAAAAATAATATTATTTATTTATTATTAATATAAATAAAAGAATTATTAAAAATTTAATTAATTTATTAAAAATTAAAAATTTATTTGGAATGAGAAAAGAAAACTCAACTTTTGATTAAAAGTCAGCAACTAAAGAAAGAAATAAAAACTGTTTTTCTAAATAAGAAAGTATGAAAAATTAGGGCTAAAGTTATTTGCTTGTTCTTATGCATATGTAAGCATAATAATTTGATGAGCTTACTTAAAATTTTTTAATAAATTTACACCTATCCAATTCAATTTGATGTTAATTAATTTTGTAATGTTTAATTCAAATTAATTTGATTAATAATTAAAATTTTTAATTTAAATTAAATTAAAATATTAAAAACTCAAATTAAATCAATAAATAATCAATTATCTGAATCAATATATTTAATTTAATCGATTTTTTCAGCTCGCCCTAAATAAAGATAAAGAGATGGATCTTTTATTCTATGGGCCCACCTAGAACTGGCATTTAAGAATAATTCATAAGGTCCTTATGGTGCAATTAATATATCCTTAAATGCAATCTTATCTTTCTCAAATTATTATTTGATTTTTTCTTACTTCTTAAAATTTTTATTTTATTTTCATTTATAGCATATATATATATATATTAAGATATAATATATATATATGATGATATAATATATAAAATTTAATTTGTATAATATATACACACATAAATATTAGTGTCGAGGATATCAAATTTCCTTAAATAATGATGTTATTTTGATCACAACTTACTTGATATACATTGTTCATCTTAAAAATATAAATAAAACAAGATAATAAACATCTAAAAAAATTTAAATATTTTTCAAAAATTAATTATATACCTAATAAACTAATTCTTTAAATCAAATATTTTTTATCCATAACAAACAGTATTAAAGTCAACTTCACCTTATATAAGTCTAGTGGTTCATAAGCTCTACTCTTATCTCTTATTTCATACCTCACCAACTTTATTTTTCACCTAACTGTTAAGGTAAGTGTTGACTTTCAAGTTGTGTCAGATCAGCATGGCTTCCCGCTTGCAGCCTACTTATGACTTCACTAACCAATTCCCAACCATACAAGGTTGGGAAATTTTTATTTTTAGGCCTCTACACATAATTTTTTAAAAAATAACTAATATTATTAATTTTATATTTTTTAAGCACTTTTTGAACAATTTTGGATCAAGTTACCCTTAATAAAAAGTAACAATTACATTTTTATTCACTAAAGAGAATAGTAAAAGTCAAACCTAATATTTTTTCCCATTCTCTCACAGTGTCTTCACATTTCTTCCCGCTTGCAATCTCTCTCATAAATTTAAGTGATTTTGTATTTATTTTTATAAATTAATTATTCAAAAATATCGAAAAACTATCGAAGATATTAGAAATCTACAAAGATATGTTTTAAAATGACTATTTTGGCATGAAATTTAGATTTTTGGTATTTTAGATACCCACGGATCAAATCTTCTTATGACGTTTAATTTTTTATTTTCTTTTGCATGTTTAATTTTATTTTAGTATATGAAAACTTGATTAAATGCTTCTGTCGTATTTTAAATGATTTGAGTTGCTAGTTTATGAATCTCTAATGACTGTGTATATTGGTGTGTATTATTTTTATTTGTCTTTTAATACTTTGAAGCTGATTAATTTTTTTGAGAACATTGGGTATATTGGTGTGTATTATATGCATGAATTACGTTTTACTCTTTTATTTGTGGTGCTTGACCTTAAATTTCACAAATGTTGCTAACTTGGGTTAAAGTTGAATCTTAACGTATTATTAAAAATCCTAATAATTTTTAGGAAATTGTTTCTTTTTTCATAAATTCGTACTTATGCCTTTTTTAGCATTGAGTTGTTATTTTAAATCTAACATGTCAAGTTTCTTATTAATTTTTATACTTTCGTATCAACATTTTAAGTTTTTATATCAATTTTTTTAATTTCGTATCAACATTTTATAAATTCTTAATACATTCATCCATTATTTTTTTTTCCTGTATAGATTGTTGTTACTAAGAAATATTTGATTCTTAAAGAAAGTTGGAAGCTTTTAGACAGAGTATTGAAGCACTACGATACTGATGTTGTATTAAATATAAAACGTGTTTTGAATGACTCGTAAAGATAGAAGTTCAATGCCACCTGCCTTGGTCACTTCTTGAAAGTGAATGAGGATTTCATATTTTCTGACTTAATCGTCCATAATTTACTACTTCGATAGATTGAGCAACCTAATAATCAAAAAATGTGGTTTCGACTTGAAAAGCACGAAGTACGTTTTGGTAAGGAAGAATTTTGTTTAATCATTGGGTTGAGATTTGGAGAGCTACCAGACACAAATTTGATTGCACCAAATCCGTTTGGCATCCACACTAAGTATTTTGATGGGAAGAACAAGGTTACCACTAGTTCTGTTAAGTCAAAACTACTTGAAGGAGAATTTGATGAAGATTCCAATGATGCACTAAAGCTTGCGTTGGTTTACTTAATGCCTTTATCAAAGGCCGTGATGAGCGACAACATATCCCTTAATGGAATTTTCATCTTGTTGATAACTTAGAAGCATTCAATTGCTTTCCATAGCGTACCTTGGTGTACCGCAACTCATTGATGTATTTTAAAAAGGCTCTAACCACTCGAAATACTCAACGTGGAGAATTATCATACAACGTATATGATTTTGTATGGGCATTACAGATATTAAACTTATTGATATATATTTTTATTTACTTTTATATTTTTATTTACTTTTCAAAGACTTTGCAACACCTAACTTATCTTTTATTTCTAAGATTTTTGCATTTGAGGTGATACCTAGCACGAAGCAGCATGCCACTAGAATAGTAAGATCACCATTGCCTAGAATTTGTTAGTGAAAATTTGATCATAAGCCACACAGTGGCCACTGTAAGAAGATTTACAAACAAGGTACGTTTAAATTTGTATTATTATTGATTAAATTCATATCTAATATATTATTTCATTGCATCATTCACACTATCGTGACAACACTTAGAAATCGTTATAACAATAGTGAAGTCCTTGTTTTTTTTTTACAAAATCGTGTCAAGATTTATCATTTTCGTATCAAGATTCACCATTCCATGTCAATATTCACCATTTCGCACCAAGATTCACTATTTCGTGTCAAGATTCATCATTTTCGTGCTAAATGTTACCATTTACGTGACAACTTTTAAAGTCTAAATTCATTTCAATTTACACTTTTGTGGCACCATTTGCACATTCTTAGTTATATTTTCATAATTTTTAAATTATTAATATGTAAGTAATTTTATTTATAAAATTTTTATTTGAATTAATATTTAATTATTGTTTCAGATGGCAGTCAAGGCCAAACTTGAACCGACTCCCACTGAATGTCAAGCCTTATATTACCTGGAAATTGATGAGAGCATATTGCCTTTGCATCTTGGTGCGATAAAATAGTATTGGCTCAATAAGTATAGCAACACTTCGACTAGTGAAGATGAGGAGGATGATGAAAATGTTATGGCTAAAAGAAGGAAAAATCTTACAAATTTGCTTGCAACTTTATTTAAGGTATACAATGTATACAAAACCTTGTAATACTTAATCAATATTAGTTATATGTTAATATATATGTATATTATGTTTTTATTATTTATTTTTTTAATTGATGACTAATTAATTTGTTTGATCGATGATTAAATGTAGCGACAATCTAAATGCATTGCTATTTCATGATTAAGAGATGAGGATGAGGTTGAGGGTATGGAGGGAGAGGGAAGGGAGGATGTTGGAGGAGAAGCAGAGGAGATGATACATACAGATTTGAAGGAAGAGGTTAGGGTAGAGAATAAGAGAATAAAAACTGCATCTATGGGTGAAGAATTCCAAACTGAGAGATCATAAACTAGGAAGGTAGAGAAATATATCGAGATTTACCTTCGTCTTGATAACTTAGAGGCGAAAGTAAATCTTTTGGATGCAAGAATAGTGAGTAATCACATCGAGCTTATGGCTGCCATATCCTTTATCAAACAAGCACTCCGAGAAGTTGTCCCCTCTGATTGGGATCTTACACACATTGAGAGTGACACACGCCAAAATAAGGTAATTTTTATCCTTTTTCGGTATAAGATTATAAGTTTTGTTACAAGACAATTCATTGCAAAATTGACTTTTCGTTACAAGATTATATTAGAATCATTTCAAGAATAATTTATTATAGAATTAAGTTTTGTTACAATATATTTGTTTATTATCTCTTGTAGGGTGATGATGATGCAACTTCCACATCACCCCCTTCAGCTGCTCATGACCAATATTCTCAGGAGCATATTAATGTAAGTGAGGTCAGGGATGAGGAAGGTATTATTGAGCTTTTAGTAACCGCTAGAAACAAAGAGAAAAATTGTCACTATAATGACTTCCTTTTTAATAGTCAAGGCACTAGCTGCATACAATGTAGTAATTGGAAGACCAACTTTGAATTTACTGTACGTCATGGTGACCATATATCATTCAACAATGAAGGTTTTTACACAATGAGTAGCAGTATTAAAGAGGGATTAATGGCTCTCACATCAGTGTTATTTGACATCTCTTAAAGGATAAAATAAATTAACCTACCAAATTAATTTTGATCAATGAGATGAGGTCCAATGAAAAAAGGCAAAACCTATTGAAGAGCTTTAAGAAGTACAAATTAAAGAGGAAGTCTCACAAACTATTAGAATTAAGGGTTGTTAATATCAAAAAAAAAAAAAAAGCAGTTACTTATTTTGTTCAAGATCTCAAAGATGTACTCATCTTGTCTCCCTAAAGTATTCTAAGAATTGATCCACAAGTGATCACCTATTAAATATATGTTGATCCAACTTTCAGCCTATGAAATAAAAGAAGAGCTTTTCCATTCATAAACATTAAGTCATAAAAAAAAGTATCTATGTTAATAAAAAATAAATTGCTTTGAGAAGTATAGTATCGTGAGTGGATATCAAATTTAGTTTTTATCAAAAAGCATAATAGGAATGATTTATATGTATAAATTTCACTGATTTAAAGGAAGGTCAGTTTTCCTTTGCCTCATATTGATAAGCTTGTCGATATCACTACCAAGATACAAGTTACTTAGTTTTATGGATACGTTTCCTAGATATAACCAAAATTTAGTAAATCCTAAAGATGAAGAGAAGACTGCATTTATTACTAAATTCAAAGCATATTATTATAAAGCCATGTCATTCGGTTTTAAGAATGTAGAGTCACTTATCAAAGGTTGTTCAGCAAAATTTTTAGTCAATAAATAAGGCAAAAAATGGAAGCTTATGGCGATGATATAACTGTAAAAAGTAGAAAAAAAAGGAAGAACATATCTAAAACCTAGAAAAAAACATTTAAAGTACTTAAAAAATCGCAGATGAAACTTAGTCATGCCAAATGTATTTTTGGCATTTCATCGGGGAAATTTTAGACTTCATGATTACTCAAAAAGGTATCAAAGTTAATCTAAAGATGATCCAAGTTATAATGAAAATGAAACTATCGAAAAATGCTTTAAGAAATGCTCTAAGTATATTTGTCTCTAAATCATTAGAAAAATACCTATCTTATTCTAGACTTTAAGAAACGTGAAGCAATTCTAATGGACTTCACAATGCTCAAAGGAATTTTAAAATTTGAAGGACCACTTGTAAAAACCCTCATTTCTATCACGCTTTAAGATAAATGAAACTCTTAATATGTACCTTGCAGTTGCATGAGACGCTATTAGCGCAGTGCTTGTCAGAATGGAGGAACAGAAACAAAGACTAATATACTATGCCAATAAAATCTTGTATGATGTAGAACCTTGCTATTTAAAGATTTAAAAAATTGCTTATGCTTTAATAATTATCATAAAAAAATTCCATCACTACTTCCAAACGCATAGCATCATAGTGTTAGCCAATGAAACCTTTGAAACAAATCCTTCAAAAGCTTGAAATATTTTGAAGAATGGTAAAATGGTGAATTAAACTTAGTGAATTTGAATGTAATTTCAACCTTAGACAACTTTCAAAGGTTAGGTGATAATTGATTTTATTCTGAAATATGTAATTTTAAAAATTAAAAAAAAAATCCAAAACGAATGTTAGCAAGGAAAAGAATTGCAATAAGGTCCCAAGAACAGTAAAACTCCCATGGTAAAAGAACAAGAACAATGACCATAGCAATTATAAGTGGATGGAGTGGCTGGCCACTGAGGAAGGCGTGCTGGAATAGTCCTATGTAGTCCAAACCAAGTAAAACTCATTTATGTTGCCACTTTAAATTTCTCTTCATTAAATAATAAGGTGAAATATGAAACTTTGCTAGCTGGACTTAGAATCCCATAAGAAGTTTAAGTCTCTGAGTTGAAAACATATAAGATCTCATAACTCATAACTAATCAAGTGTGGGGAAATCTTCCAAGTCCAATAGGGAGAAAATTCTCAAGCAAATTTATTGTCCAAAATGATACGCCTAAGAAGTTATCCTAACAGCAACACCTTTTCTAAAATATTGAAAGTATCTAGTATGCGATAGGTTCTTATTTTCCCTTTTACCACACTATAAAATTGAATTGTTTCGCTCTTTGGCAAAGAAGAGCCTAAAATAAGTTTATTATTGGCCTATACTTTGCAAAGATGTGATGAATATTTTTTAAAAATGTAAAGTTTGCCAAAAGTATACTTTTGTTTCTCAAGCTCCAATAGCACCTATTTTATCTTCAAAAGTTCCTTGGTCATTCATGCAATGGAGAATGGATCTGACATGGACATTTGTAATAATAATAGGGCAAAAAAATTAGCTATTATGGCTATTGATTGTTTTGCAAAGTAAGTGAAAGCTAAAATGCTTGCCATTATAACCGATCAAAAAGCCTAAGATTTTGTATGAAGATCTATTATATGCTGATTTGGAATATCTAAGATGATAGTAACAGATATTCAATTTCAAGGAAGTAGATTCAGGAACTAATGTACCCATCCCAACATAAAACAAGAGTTCACAATAATTGGTCATCCTTAAGCAAATATGTAAGCAAAGGTTACTAATTGAACTATCTATAAGCTTTAAAAACAAGGTTGGATAAAGCTAAAAAGTACCCAAGCTGCGGAGTTGTACAACATTATGTGGGTATATAAAATCACCAATAAAACAATTACTAAAGAAACTTCATTGTCATTAATTTTTGGTATTAAAGCTATGGTACTTGTCAAAATAAGCCTTAACAGCTTTCAGCCTAGCTATTTTGATGGACAAAATAATTCAAAAATTTTAAGAGGTAATTAAACCTTTTAGAAGATGCCAGAAAGCAAGTCTGTATTTGAGCAACAACCTACCTTTAAAAAGTTGCTAATCTTTATAACAAACGAGTCTATAGGAAGTTGTTTATTGTAGGAGAATTAGTTTTTAAAAAGATTAGTGTTTCTAATACTCGAGAAGTTGCTAGAAAATTCATCCTTAATTGGGAAGGACCTTATCTAGTTACAAAAGTTATCAAACAAAAGTTATAGAAGCTCAAGACAAAGGAAAGGAATGTCATTCTAAGAACATTGAGCTTTGATAATTTAAGAAAGTTTTTTCCTTGATAAATGTTGGGATTTATGAAACGCAAATGCATATAATGATATTGAATAAAAGAAAATCTTTTAATCTCAATTTGCATTGATTATTAATTACAATATGAAGAATAATCAAATAAAGGCAAAAAAAAAAAAAGTCTAGGCACATATTATGTTCAACAAGTAAGCTCAACCAAAAGAATCTGAAAGCAAGAATCAAATTAACAACTTCACAAGACGATAAACACATATGCAAATTAAAGCAAAAACCACTTATAGGCCAAAAAAAAAAAAAGATAAGGTAAGTTAAAAGCCTCATAGGGCAATGTGCTTAGGCGAGAGTTAAGCCGAAAGCCTCACAGAATGGCAAACAAGAACCAAGTCAAATAGACAAGGTAAAAATAAAAGTACTAAGCCTCAAAAAGACATTAAAAAAAATAAAATTACTTAAGCCATGAAAGATAAGAAAATAACATATCTAGCCTTGAAAAAGCATAATTAGAAACAATAGTCCTAATAGAAGATCGTATAACCTATTGAGAAACTAACTCATTCTTTTACCGCCTTTTTCTTTTAATTTCCACGAAATGAGTACTTAGTAATGAGAGAAGTAGCATAGGGAAAGTTAAACTGAGGATGATTGAGGAAATAGTTTGGAAACAACAACATCAAAGGGCTCCATCATGGGTGAAGAACTACCTCAAAAAACATCAAACTCACCTAAAAGAGAAAAAGACAACAAGTTAACATTCAAATTAAACAAAAAAAAAAGGTGAATTAGTCAAACTAATATAAACATGTATCTATAACAAAAATCTTATGACCTAAAGAAGGTTCTGAAGTAGTAACCTTAACACTAACATTCAGATTTCCTTCTCCTATTTTGTTTTTCTTACTAGATTTATCATTATTTTCTAAGAAACAAGGTTCTAAAATTAGATATATTTTTTTTCTCTTTTAGTTATAGCTTAAACTCATTCGTGATTTAGTCATAAACAACAACTAAATATGTAACACACTGTTACTAAACTCCTTGGACCCCTTGTATAGTTTTATAGCCTTTCTTAGTCCTCAAAATTAAATTATTCTATTCCTTTTTCCTAGCATTTAAATCATCTTCTAACTTGATAGTGTAATTCTTGTTGTCTTGTCTACATTCCTATAAGTGATATTATCTAGCTCATCCTATAGTTTTTTCATCTACTCATTAGTAACTTTCTTATCTTTCCTAAAAGAAGATAACAGTTTTGGTACGATAGCCTCTTTTCAGATAACCATAAATTCTTTCATCAAGTTGTTCTTTTCTCTTTTTAAAATATCAATCTTTTTAGAACTACGAATAGTTTGATCTGATGTAACATTGAAAGTTGACAATGTCTATGATGAAATATAAACAAATGAGTAAACTAAGAATTAGTATTAATTAAAATAAAATATTAGCACACTTACACATGTGACTAAACAAGCACCATTTATACCCACTTACACATGTGAGTAAACAAGCACCATTTATACCCACTTTTATAAGATTGAGACTAGATAAACAAGCCTCATCATTAGGAAGAGGTATGCTTCAGGTTAATCTAGAGGCCATAGTATAACTTAGAACAAGGTCAAAACTCTTAACTTTTGAACCAAAAGCATGTTTGAAATTTATGGATTTAAATCTATATAGAAAAAAACCTTATCCTTTAAGACGTACAAGGCTTAGCGATATGAGCTCAGTAGAGTTAGTTCAAGAGCAAAAATGCTTTTTCTTTTTTGAAAACACTGAGATATAACTAGTAGGTGATGAAAAAGAGGTTAATTCTCAAAAAGTAGTTTTTCTCTTTGAGCCAAAATCTCGTTGAGCTTTTTCTCTTCTCATGGCTTCTAAATCAATCTTTGGAACCATTGGTCTTACTTAAGTCTTTAAAAATTATAACCAGGGAAAATATTGTCAGTTAGTCAATACTAAAAAAACAAAAGATAAATGGTTGTAAATACTTAATTTCACCCTAATTAGTTTAAAAGATATTAGAATTAATGAAAAGTATAAATATGAATATATATATATATATATATTTATTTAATTTTTAAAAAAATAATAATAAAACCTAACAAAAAATCAAAACAAAAACAAAACAACAAATAACAAAAACAAAACAAACAAAGAAAAGAAAGGAAACAAAAAAAAAAGAACAACACACGAGTACCATAAATATGTTGTCTGTGTGTATTCAAGTGTGTTGCTACTTCCATGCTTGCATGCAGCATTCTATTATTTATAGGTAGTAGCTGGTTGCCTACAAGTAGCAGCCTCATGCTTCATCATGCAAGTAGTAGCTTATTACCTAAAGGCAGCCGCCCCATGATGCATCATACAAGCAACAACTCCAAGCTGCATTCAAAGCAAGATGGGTCTATAATACTTTCTCTTTAGCCAAGTAACAGGAGGATTTTTAGAGAGTGAATAATGGAATTGAAAAAAAAAAAGGCAAAATTGAGAGATTTTATTGGTGGAAAAAAACTTGGAAGAAGGATATCTGCATCAAATATATTTCTTCTCGTAGAGTAAGGTAACTTTTATTTTTGCATTTTTTTTATTTTACCATCACTCATTTATCTACTCTTTACCTTTGTTTTTGTGAATATTTATTTTTTATTTTTTATTCATCTTACATACATGTACTCCATTTTCTAATTTTTTGCTTTTCATTTACTTTGTGCATTGATTCATATACTACGTTTATGATTTTAATACTCTCTTACTTATTGACACATGTATCTCTCTATACTTTTATCTTCGGTAGACAAAATATTATGCAAAATGAGTTAAGTAGTCTATGAAAATAATGTGCAAAAAAAATTTAAAAAGTATGTAATGTAGTATCGTATGTGTGGGGTTTGGTATATAGAAAATATTTAAAAAAAATAAAAAAGGGTAGTTATGGGTAAGGTGGGTATCTTGTGTGTGTAGAGATGAAAACAAAAATGAAAAAAAGAAAAAAGAGAAAGAAAAGACAAAAATAAACAAAGCAAAGAAAAAGAAAAAAATGAGAAAGAGAAAAAATAATGAAGAAAATAAGAGAGAAAAATAAAAAATGGAGTATAGCATAACGAGGCATTTGTTTTTTAAGGAAAAAATAGAAATAATTTCAGTGTACAAATTAAAATTAAAATTGTAATAATAACAAAGACAATCACTTTAATAAAATTGAATATTTAAATTCTCTCAAAGTATCAATGAAATTTTTTAGATAAATTGAAATTTTTTTAATTATTAATTTACTCAAGTTTATTCATATTAAAAAATATTGTAAAATTATTTTAATTTATTTAAAAAAAACATTTTAAGTTTTGAAAATATGAAAAAATTTTGAGAGAGAGACTTTCATGCTTTTTGAGATATTTTTTTGAAAAACAAAATTATATTTTAAACTTTGATGATATGACAATACTTTCAAAAATAAATTTTTACATAAGAATATTTAAAAAAAAACATATATGCTTTGAGAATATAAAAAAATCTCAAGAGAAGATTTTTTTAATTTATTTTTTATATGAAATTATTTTTGAAAATAATAAAATATGTTTAAAGTTTTGGAGAAGTATGAAAAATATCAAGAGAGAGATTTTATACTTTTTAATATAAAACTTATTTTTTAAAAATAAAAAATATGTTTTAAGTTTAGATAAAAAATCTCAAAAGAGAGATTTTTATATTTTTAATATAAAAATTATTTTAAAAAATCAAAAGATATGCATTTTTATAAGTATAAAAAATCTTAAGAGAGAAGCCTTTATATTTTTTTAATATATAATTATTTTAAAAAATAAAACATATATTTGAAATTTTTTAGAAGTATGAAAAAAATTTCAAGACACTTTTTAATTTTTCTATAAAAACTATTGAAAAAATATTTTAAAAGTATGAAAAAATTTTTAAAAAGAGATTTTTCATATTATCTAACATTTATTTTATTTTTAAAAATAAAATAAATATATATCTTGAGTTCTTGAGAGTATGAAAAAAACTCAAAAGAGAAATTTTCACACTTTTTTAATATAAATTTGTTATCATTATTTTTTTAAAAAAATATTATTTTTATAGATAATGAGAAAATCTCAAGTGAGAAATCGTCGTATTCTCTAAAATACTTTTTAAAAAAATATTTTGTTTGTATAGTCTCAAATTTGTTTTTTATTTTTAATTAATGAAATTATTAAATTTGAGTTCAATGATTAAATTTAGATATTAAATATTAAAATTTAACCTGTGTTAGAGTTATGAGATATTAAAATAATTTTTTATATTTTGATATAATATTATATTACATCTTGTTTAATATTGATATATTATTACATGTGCATGAGTCATGAAAAATGTTTTACAAGTTAAAGGTTAAAAAAAGAGTAAAAACTTTATATTCTTTATCATTAAAAAAATTGTTTTTTAAGAAATAAGGGTGAAATAAGAGTTAGACTTTTTATTTCTTCTAAAAACTAAAATTCTGCTTGTTTCTTTTTTATGCAATCTAAATTTTTTTTAGATATATTTTTCGAGAATCAATTTTAAAAATCAAGTGATTTGAAAACTAATAAATAATAATGATTAATTGGTACTAACCTTCAGATGTCGTAAGGGTGCTAACTCTTTCTTGTGCATAACTGGCTTTTGAACCCATATTTTAGATTTTGAAAGATCGTCATTATCTTATTTATATTCATTTTTATTACTCTAAAAATAGAAATTTTCAAAACTAAACAATTTTTGGTGTCTAATTACTAGGGGTGAGCAAAATTCGATTAAAATCAAAAAAACCAATAAACTGAATTGATTTTGGTTAATTTGGTTTGGTTTTTTTAGTTTTCGGTTATAAATTAATTATAAATCAATTTTTTCAATTGGTTTTAGTTAATTTTTTTAACTTGAATTAATCAAAAAAATTAATCTCTTTACTAAGTCACTTATTCATACTATTCAAGCAGTGAGGCAAAATTCTTTCTTTTCTTTTCTTTTAACTTGAAAAGCCGTAACCTAATTCGTGCACCATGCCCATCTATCTTTCTAGAATCAAAATTGCCATAGTCACACCCACACCACGCATATATATTTGGTAATTGGTATTTGATTAAGCCTTATCTTCTTTCTTTTCAATTTTAATCTCCTAATAGTAATACCGTAGCCATACTTCCTCCTTTTTTTTTTCTTTCAACTTGAGAAGCCGTAACCTAATCCATGCACCGTACTCGTCTATCTTGGAGAACCAACCTCATTGCAGCCACACCCACGCCACCCATACACATTCGGTAATTGGTATTCCCTTAGGCCTCATTTCTTTCTTTTCAATTTTAATCCTCCTAATAATAGCATTGCAGCTACACCCATGTGGCCACACCACGCATACGCATTTGGTATTCTCTTATGCCCCATCTTCTTTCTTTCCAATTTTAATCCTTCCAGTAGTGCCATACACTATCTCATCTCTTTAATCTTTCAATTTTTCAAATCTTAATTCGTAACAACTACACTTAAATTTAATTAGGTCATCTTTATGGATTCTCTTTCTATATTTGGGTAAGTATCATAAATTTATTCTTTGTATTATCACTTTTTCTTTATATATGTGGTATGTATGTAGTTATAACATGTAAGGCAAAACAATTCTAGTGTTAGAAACTAGAGAATTGATTTTTTTAATTCGTTTTATTTTTGCTTCATATTTTTTCGTTGAATTTTTTTTGATATAATGTAAAGTTGTAAATTATATTTTTTTTGTAATAATTCATAATCATATTTTGAAAGGCAGTGGTATTAACTATTACTACTGAAATGAATTTTTGTGTAATGTGGTATTACTACTAAAATGTTTTAGAATTTTATCTAACTACTGAAAAGTATTATTATTAACTATTTTAATTGTTATTTATTTCAAAAGTTAAAAGATGTTAACTAAAAGTAATAATATAGATCCTATGCCTAATGCCACACAACCAGATTCAGTCTATCCATCATCTGCAAGTTCTAAATTGAAAAGGAAAGCGTATAGGCTCAAATAAGAAGTTTAGGAATACTTCACCAAATTTTTTGATGAACAAGGTGAGCATAATGCTAGATGTAATTATTGTAATAGGGAGTTTTTTGCTGGCCCTAAAAGAAATGAAACAACTGTATTGAAAGGCTCATATGGGTACTTGTAAGAAGAGAACAAATATTAGTGTTGATTTTAGCCAAATTGAATTAGTTTTTGAATTTAAGAGAGATGGATCTTTAGGTAGTTGACAGTTCAATCAAGATGCCATTAGAAAGGGTATTGCTGAGATGATCATTATGGATGAATTGGCTTTCAAATTTGTGGACGGTAAAGGTTTTCGATGTTGCATGTCACTTGCATGTCCTAAGTTTCGTATGCCTTCACGATGGACTATAGCTAGAGATTGTTATTAGCTTTATAATGATGAAAAAGTTAAACTAAAACAGTTATTAAGATCATTTATTATAAAAGGATCTCTCACTATAAACATATGGACTTTAGTGCAAAGAATTAATTATTTGTGTTTTACGGCTCATTTTATTGATAAAGACCAAAAATTGAACAATAAAATATTAAACTTTTGTCCTATTTCTAGTCATAGAGGTAAGACCATCGAAAAAGTCATTGAGAAATGTTTGCATGATTGGGGGATTGATTAAGTTTTTACTGTTACAGTTGATAATGCTAGTTCTCATGATGTTGCAATCTCATATTTGAAGAAAAGATTGAATAATTTAAAAACTTGCATTGAAGAAGAAAAATGTCTTCATTTAAGATGTATTGTGCACATTCTTAATCTCATTGTTACAGATAGATTGAAAGAAATGAATAAGTCAATTACACGTATTAGAGGGCTATTAAATATATGAAACAATCATCTATAAGGTTGACCGAATTTCAAGAATGTGTTATAGTTGAAAAAATTAAAAGTAAAAATTTATTATATTTGGATGTTAGAACTAGGTGAAACTATATTTATTTAATGTTGGATGCAGATAAAAAATTTGAGAAGGCTTTTAAGATTTTTAATGATGCTGATCCATTTTATAAAAATGAGTCGATAATGTAAGATGGGTTGCCTGAAAAAAAGGATTGAAAAACTAATATGAGGTTTTGTCTTTTCTTGCAACAATTTTATGAACTAACAATCAAAGTTTCAGGTTCTTCATATGTTACCTCCAGTAGTTTTCTTGATGATATTTGTAATGTTTATGTTACTTTGCGCAATAAGAAAACACATTCTGATATTGAATTAAATGCAATGGCAAAAAAAATAAAAGATAAGTTTGAAAAGTATTAAAGAAATGTGGAGAAAATGAATATACTACTTTATGTTGCTTCTATTCTTGATCTAGAAAAAAGCTTGAGTTTGTCAACTTTTATTTTTTGAAAATATATGAAATGAAACAAGCTTCAGTGATGACTAGTAATGTGAAAAAAATAGTTGAAGAGTTGTTTGATGAGTATAAAAAAAGTTTGCAATCTCAACGTGAATAAGTTAGTGAAAGCAGTCAAGTAAGTTAAATTGCAGAGAAAAATGAATTACGATTGGAAAAAAAGAGACAAGTTCTTTTGTGTAAGTTCAAGAGATATAAGAAAGAGATCGAAAAAGAAGAAAATAAATCAGAATTGGATAGATTTTTAAGTGAAGAGGATGCAAAAAATAATAATTACTTTAATATTCTTAATTGGTAGAAATTTAATAGTCATAGGTTTCTTATTCGTTCATATATGGCTCGTGATGTATTGGTAGATCCTATATCTACGGTTGCTTCTGAATCTACTTTTAGCATCGATAAACGTGTACTTGATGCATATAAGAGTTCATTAATGCCTAAGTTTGTACAAGCCCTTATTTGTATTCAAGATTGGTTATGTGGATCTTCATGTTTTGATGCCATTGAAGAGGACTTAGTAGAGTTTGAGAAACTTGATATGGGTAATTATTTTATTTATTTGATTATTTTATATTTTTTTATTATTAATCTTTATTGGATAACCTTTATACCACTTTTCTTAATAACAAATTTGATTATATGTTTATAGATTTGTCAAAAATTGCATTGGATGCGACAATTGATTAGTGTGAAAGTGTATTGCTATTTCAAGGTAATTTCTTTTATTACTATTAGTTTCATATCTTATATAGTTAAGATTTTGGTGGTGAATTGATCTTTATTTCTTGATTTTTTTCTTTATTGATTGATTATCATAAAAGAAAAATATTAATTATTAAGATGTTATATGTGAAGTCTAAATATTGTTTGAATAAAATCTTATCATGTAATATTTTTGCAGTATCATATCAACTGATTTATGAGTAGCTTCGTTTGGGTAAGTTTTTGTCATATCAATGTACAAAAATGCACTTATTTTTTTTTTTTTTTTGCTTTTCAGCCATTTGATTAGTGGAAGAAACTTTTTCGAGGAACTAAAGGCAAAATAGAAAAAATAAGGATTGCAACTCCAATGAAATATTTCTTTTGATGTTGCTAATTTGCTAAATGCTAATGTATCATGTACCAACTGTATTTTGATGTAAAAGAATTTTTTTTTTTATGATTAGAAGTTTTTATATTTTGAAAGTTGTTATTGATGTATAAAAATTTTTAATTTTTATATGTTAGAGATGTTGATTTTTATGTAAGTATATATGAGGACGTTATTATAGTAAAGTTCAATTATATATTTCATCTATATAAACAGGTTGTTAATGATATATCATATATATTTGATTTGTAAATTATTATTTAAGATTTAAAATAATTTAAAAGTAAAAAATATAAAATTTGAACCTAAATAAAATTTCAGTTTATTCGGTTTATTCAATAACCGATTAAATAGATTAAAAAAACTCGGTTCGCTTAATTCAGTTATTTTTTAAATTTGGTCAATCTCAGTTAATTTATAAAAACATTTGGTTAATTCAGTTTTTAAAATTTTGAAACCGTATGAACCTAATTAACTGAATGCTCACCTCTACTAATTACATTGTAAAAAATTTGATGACTATTTTTATTTTTATGTTTTTTTAACAAATCATCCAATAGTATTTTTCAAGTTACTTTGATGATTTGACGCCATTCGAAACCCATTGTGACAATAGCCAAAATTAGAAGAACAAAGTTTAAAGATATACCCTTAAGCTTTAGACTAGTTAGCATGTTCCCTCTTGAAAAATCTGTGGAAGACCTCAAATGAAAACCCACCCTGGGTTGTAGATAACCTTTCTTGAGTCGAATAAAAAGAGTAACATGGTTTTTTGCAGAGATCAGGACTAGGCTTAAAATGCAAAAGGAACAACTCATGCAATGGATCTAAAATTTTTGCAAAGATCAATTTGAGAATATGTTTAGTCTCACCACCTTCTAAAGCCTCAAAAATCATCCTAGCTTCCTTATCCACAATCTTAATAACTTCTTTATCGTCATGGACATCCATAGTATATTTGCAAAGATTGTAATCTTAACCTCTCCAACTAATAAAAGAAGTCCTTTTTCCACATATCTACTACCTTAGAAGGTTCATAAATGATACCTTTTTGTTGTCTAGATCAAAAATTAAAAAAAAAAAAAAAACCCTAGGATAGCAGGACTCTTTTTGATAGTAAAAAATTTGGCAAAAATTTTATGTATAATTGTTTGAAACCAAAGCTTAACATTACACCAAGAACATTGTTGTGTGACAAAAACTTCTAAGCATGATTTGAGAAGGAGAAATCTCATAGTATTTACACAAATTAAACATAAAAGTATGATATGATAAGTGAATACTAGAGTGAAGAGCAATTGTATACACATTCAAGGTATTTTTCTTAGTAGCTTAAAGCCCTCTCCCTCTAGAAGAAAGATTAAAAAGGCTCATGAAGTTAGGAATATCCTTCTCTTTCCTTAGAGCATCTAGATCTTTAGTAGAAACATGGAATGACGTGTTTAAAGCAAAAAAGAAAGTCATGGAAAACTAAGAAGATAGGGATAAAGATTACCCAAACGCAATAAAAGACTTGAAAGTTAAAGTTGGACAAAAAGATTTCAACAAGTGAAATGCCCATTGAAAAATCCTTAAGATATAGAAAAAGGAAGCCCATTAAAGTCCACCAAAAGACTCTTTCAACACCTCGGATTAAAAGAAAATAAAGTTATGTTAAAAAACCAAACCTATAAACCTTTAAAAGCTCTAAGACTGTTTTTTAAAAAAAGAGTAACTAAAAAAGCCTTTTCTCGTTGATCTCATGGGTATGAAATTAGGTTAAAATATAACAGGATATTCATATATTGTATAGATAAAACAAGCTATTTGATATATTTGCATGTGCATAAAATAAGAAGGATTTACTCTTTCGTTTTAAAGGAAAAAATCAAAATTTTAAAGCTGAGTAAGGGGCTTTTGTTGTATCATATTTTACAATTATTTATTAGAATTAAGAAAGAAAACCTACACCATCATAATTCAACCTAATTTCTACCTTAAAACAATATAAGCCCAAATATACTAGTTAGAATCAGGGAGTATTACCCAATGTATCACAAGGGCCCAATTAGCTCAAAAAAAAAAAAAAAAAGGACCTAGAGACTTCTTAGGTAAGAAACTTATTCTTTTGGTAGCCCGTAAACTTCAATTTCAATCTCATATCAATAAGGTTATCTAGCTCAAAGCTCTTAAAAATCAACTATAACAGATTTTTAGCCACCTCAACAACGATTAAAATCCTTCTTCGCTTTTTAGTTGTAAATCATGAAGATAACAACTCCAAAATGGCCAGTTCAACACCTCCTCAAATATAAATATGAGGTATCATTTTGCTATTGAAATCTTTACTCACTTAAGTATCAGAGTGATCTCCCAAAACACATTAGCTTACCCTCTTGATGTTTTGCAAAATCAAGTTACTGTGGATCTAATTCACCTGTCCATGGTCCATAATGTTTAATCTGTACTTAATAAAAACCTCAAGCATCTTTTTATTTCTTTTTATGTTTTTTTCCTTGATCTTATTTTTTTTAGCAACTTGTGTCTTTTAATTTATTTGTCGGAGCATATGATTAAAGAAACTATATTTTCATATGATTTTATGTAAGCAAATTATCATGCCGATGATACATGTAAAATTATTATGTTGACATGTAAAAGTATTAAATGATGATTTATAAGTTCGCTGGCTCTCTTGGTAGTTAGGATGCTCACAATGCAATTTGGTGGGTCTATATCTTCTTTCAGCATAACAAATCATTTATGCAATTTAGTAATTACTTTTGATATGTGGTTTGACTTAAACAATGTAAATTTCATCAAATCATATTGTATAATGTAATGTGACTTGATTTATCCTTTTGTTTTTAAAATAAATATTAAGTAACATCAATTTCTCATAAATCATAAAAAATTAAATACTAATTATAATTACATTTACATAATAAAGTTCAAAATAAAAAAATTACAAATCAATGAAAATATCAATTTGAAAATTTAAAATATATAAAAATTAAACAAATTACAATCAATAAAATTAATATTTATAATATAAAATTATTTATTTATAAAAAAACTTTCCACCAATAAAAAAGTTTTTAAGGTTTTATATAAATATTTAATTTAAAGAATCATTTATACATTTTTAAAATCATATCATACTAATTTGATTTATAATTTTCAAACTATTTTAAATTATTAATATTGACAATTATTTAATTTAATTTAAATATTTAATATTTTTAATAATATTTTTAAATATCCTAATTGATAATTGGTCGAGGGAACACTTGCAACATGTACATTCTTCAAGCTCTTGTGTGGTCGTGATTAGACCTAAGAGTTCCCTATCAATTGATTACGTCTCCACTAATCAGTTCATGTGATTCCAACATTTGTTTTTTTGTCTACAAAATTTTAAAAAATAAATATTTCACATTATATGAAAAATCAATTAATTAATATATATTATATATTTTAAATAGTTATTTTAATGTGAACATATATTGGGATGTAATAATTAATACAAAGAAGATTATAAATATTTTATAAATATGCATAAAATATTTTTAAGTATCATTATTATTGATCTAGATATAAAATGGCAGCTTAAATGTTATGATTATGATTATAAACAACATATAATAATGATATAGGAAAAGTAGAATGTATTTTTATCTTTTGAAAATGATTTATTTATAACATTTTTTTATAAATAAATGATTATTTTCAACAAGTTTTGTTCTTAAAGACAAATCATCTGAAAATTGCGTCTAAGTAATACCATAATGAGTAGTGAATTGATTTAAAATCTTATAATGATTTTAATTTTTATTGGAAGATGAAGATAATAATTCAATATTCTCGACATGAACTTTAATTCAATGTTGAATTAACGCATTTGTTTCAACTTTAATTAACATTCAAATCGACTTTCAGTCCGTGTGCTTTGAGTATAGTTAAACATTAAAACAAATAGTATTATTTTTAATTAAAAAATTAAAAAGTATCAATATATATTATTTTATTTATTATTTTTAATTTTGATAAGTAGTAATTGGTGGTATTAGTTTTTTTAAGTTTGAAATAGTAAAAATAGATAATTTTATATGTTATTTTTAATGTTAATAATACAATTAGAAACTATATAAAATTAGCATACTAATTTAATCAAAATTTACTCATCTTGTAATGGTGTTAATATTTTTCAATTCTAAAATTTTAATTACTTAATTAAATATCATTTTATTTAATTTTGTATTTAAATAATTTTGTTTTCATTTATGTAATTATATTATTTATTTTAAATTAACAAATAAGATAACATAAAAATTGTTAAATATAAAATTTATAAAGGGAATTTTTTTTAGCTTCCATATAAATGAGTTTTTTAAAAATGTCAAAAAGTTAGTATTTTGATTGTTTTTAATCATTCATTTCAATTTTAAATAAAAATCTTTATCAATATCATTATCTGTCACTCGGTAAAAATCATTAAAAAATTCATCAAATAATGCATTCGACCTATAAATTATTATTTTAAAATTTTAAAATAATACAAAAAATTTATAAAATAATATATGAAATCTGATAAAAAAATATATTGTTCTTATATATTAAAAAGAGATAGAAAATGACTATTTTGATGAGTTTTTTAATATTCAGAATCATTTAAATGCTAAATTAATATACATAAACATACAACAATTAATTTTTTCCTTTAATTTTCTTGTTTTTATGTTTCCTTTTTTCAATGATGAGTCTCCATTTTTCGTTATTAAGAAAACCTTAACTTCATTGCAATTCATCGTTTTTATTTTTTAATTATTATTTAAAACTCTAAATAAATGTGAAATGAATTATATATTCATATACTTTGATTTTAATTTAAAAAATGTTTGAAAATAAAAATTTAATTTAATTTAATTTATCATAAGCCTTAGAGCGTACAAATTTTGCTAGGCCGTGTGATCCGACCGACCCGGCCCACTTAATGTTTAAAGACCGTTCTCGTTCCCCCTTCCTTTTCCTTCTCCCTAACGTGTAGGGAAACGGAGAAGCCTCTTCATAGAGCTCTTCCTCAAAATCAAACCCCACGGTCGCCGATTCCGTCTCTGATTCAAACCCTAAGTCGTGCGGTTGTCATCTGTCATACCGAGATCATAAGAAAATGTCTGTCCATAATGGATACGACGATGGAGAAGAAGAGGAGCAGCTGTCCGGCAGCGAAAACGATGATGCTTTCGACGATGACATGGAGGCCCTAAGGCGCGCCTGCATGATCACGGGGACGAACCCCGAGAGCCTCGAAAACGACAGAGGGGGCGACGACGATGCCTCTGGAGCTGGCGGGGCGGCTTCCGGCGAGGGAGTTAGAGACGAGGGAGGAAACGCCACGGAGTCGGAGAGTGAAGACGATCTCGAATTGTTCCGGAACATTAGGAATCGGTTCTCTCTGTCGGTAGACGTGTGCGAACCTCTGTTCACGAAGCCATTGTGTACTCTACCACCTGCTGATAGTGACGAAGATGACTTCGAAACTCTTCGTGCTATTCAGAGGCGGTTCTCGGCCTATGATGTTAGCGGTAAGCGCCATTTATATAGTTTCTGGATATGTATGTGTATATGAGTATGAAGAATTTGTGGAGAAGGGAGGACGGTGTTTCTATAGTCTCAATATGTTTTTTACTGGTCTGCATCTGTTTCTCTTTCTCATTTATGCTCATTGTGGAATTTTTCTGCCTTTTCTTGACTTCTAAAAATGTTAAATGCATCTGGTATAGCTTTGGAGAATGGAACTTCCAGCGATATGTTTGTGAATAGAACTAATGCTTCTGAAGGATTTCCAGATTCTGAGCGAGCATATGATGCTGTTCCACATCCTGAGCAAGCATATCATAAGATTCCAGATTCTGTAGTAGCATACAACACCATTCCAGGTTCTGAAGAAGGCTGTAACTCTGTCCAGTCAGTCAGTGAAAATTGGGCCAGTCAGCCTTCTGGTGTGAATGAGTTGCATTCGCCAGATGCAGGCAAGTCATCTACATTGCAGCTTGGGTATTCTACTTTCCCAGAACCTGCACAAATGTTTATTGATGCCATTAAGAAGAACAGGTCCTATCAGAGGTTTCTGCGGAGTAAGTTGACTCACATTGAAGCAAAACTTGAGGAGAATAAGAAACTGAAGCAGCGTGTTAAAATACTTAGAGACTTTCAAGTTTCTTGCAAAAAAATGACTGGAAGGGCATTGTCCCAGAAAAAGGATCCTTGTGTCCAATTAATTTCTGCACGAAAGTCCGGGACCTCAGATGATTCAGAGGTAACATCCCTAACGATTTGCTTACAATCTAGCTTTCTGCTGTATGTTTTGCCTGAATGAGCTGCTCACATCCAAGGGAAAAACAAATTTGGTGTTTATCTAGTCTAAGAGTCTTCATCGGGTTTAGTTCTTATAATCATCAGAATATGATGGTTTGTGGGTGCTGAACCAAACATTGTGATGTCTTAATAGATATTGACCTCGAAGAAGGTCCACTGGCCAAATCATGGCAAGTTTATTGCTGGCTATCAAGATTTTAGAAGCTTTTTACATATGTGGATGTCTATATTTTGTATTGAAAAATAAGTTTTTAAATGTTATTCTTTTTTAGAAATTAAGAATTAAAATGTTCAGATGTCATGTGCATTAATTTTTTTGATAAGACACAAATTGTATTGATAAAGCACCAACGGGTGCAACCTAATACAATAGAAAAATTACATGATAGGAGCTCTACAAAATCGACAAATTCCTGTCCATTTACAAAAAATGTTCTTCAAGAACCAAAAGTACAAATTGGGTACCATTTGTCTTTGAGTATAGAGAAGGGTGGTGTTTCCATGCATGTCATGCACGTAAACAAAAGAAGGGAAAAGGGGCTGGGGGGCGGGCTTGCATGTTAGTCTTTTCCATCTGAAGCGATCTTGGCAAACACATCTCAGCCATAATGATGATGGAAGATGGTTTTGGAATTGCAGAGAAATATTGTTTAAGGGTGATTAGAAGTTCATTAATATGATAGACTTTGTGAGCAGATGAAGACAATTGAACTCATTGCAATTAAGTTGGATGTTACTCAAACTTAATTAGATGCACTGGGCCTCTAGTGAGGGTAACAATATAGTTCTTTCTAAAAGAATTAATAATTAGATCTTTTTTTTCTTTTGATGAAAATAGATAGTTTAACTACTCCCAATTAACTTGGTCAGACCCCTAACTTGCTCGATATGATCATGCACCAATCAATAATTAGAGTAGTGAGCTCAAATAGATTGGAGAAAACCTGTTGATTTATATTTCCAGTTTGTTGACTAACAATACGCATCAGTCTTTTGTTGAAATTGATTTCAGCAGTTTGAGACACAGAGCACACATGAGCTTTAGCCTTATAGTTACTTGTTTGGACCTTCAAGGAAGAGAGAAATGTAATTGAATTATTTCTATATCTATGTAGATGTCTTTGTCCATTTTATGCCCATCTGTTGAGGTGATGTAGTTGTGTGCTTGTGGTTTACCAGAGTTCGCAAATTGGATTTTATGTTGTTAGCTCTGACATTACGTTATTACCAATGAAGGCCCTTTTTGGTCTTGCAGGTTAATGATAAAAAGGTGTCTGCCATCCATTTTGGTCCTGCTGAGAATTCTCATGTTGCAAACTATAGGATGGCATTGACAAAATTTCCTCTTTCATTGATTCGGAAAAAGTGGTCTAGAATAGAGAAGGAAAATCTTGCAAAGGGCATAAGACAACAATTTCAAGAAATGCTGCTTAATGTGTCAATAGATCGATTCAGGTATTCTCATTTCTTTGGTTTTCCGTTTAAATTCATGATTTAGAAGCTTTGGCCAGTTTTAAGTTTTTAAGGAATGCTCATCTGCAACTTATTTGTGCACCTGGTGCAGAAAAATAAGTAGCAGAATTTTCAGAGTGCTTATTATTATTTTATGTTTAATCTCTAATAGACCCTTAAATACCGTGTTTATTCGTTCTTCTTTTTTATGAGTCATTTTCTATATACATTTTGCTTATTTAGGAGTTGCCTAATTGATAATAGGTTCTACGTGATGTTTACAAGGTACTGGTCATGATTCTAATCATGGGCATCTAATGAATTGAACAAGATCAATAGTTTGACCATTAAATTCTATGCTGCAGGTTGTGCTGAAGTACTTAGTAAAATCTGTTTGATACTAAATACTTTTGACTGCCATAAGGTGTCTCAATTTTATATAGTACATATGGAGATTATTTATTCAAGTTCAAGGTTTTGTCATAAGGAGAGTTTATGCTTTTATTATTTTTCTAAACAACTGGTTGAATTATTATGTAAACAGAGTTTAACTATAGGACTTCTCAGTTGATAAGAAATAAGGATTTTTTCAGAAGATGTTTGGGCTGAAATTATCCTATAGCCCAAAGTAAAAGCTAGAGAATTGTTTAGAATCATTCATGGAGAAGATTATTGTGTTTCTATGAATATTACCATTTTTGTGCCTGGGTCATCTGAAAGTTTGGTAATTACAATTTCATTGGCTGATGGGCATGGGTTACAGAAGAAATTGATCTTGTGACTTGTTGTGTAGTCAAGCCTGGGATTTGACTAAATTTGGTGTGTATTTGTTTTAGTAATTATTGTTGTGTGCTGCTGAGTAAACGACGTACAAATTTGTGAGGTAGAAGGGAACTTATTGGATATTGAAGAACATTTCAATGAGAAAAACAAAATTTTGCACGAAAGTGTATTTAACCTTGGTCATGAGAACATCGTGGCAAAGCCATTTGGTACCACCTTCAGAGACTGCATCTCAAATTTTAGTCCGCATTAAATGTTAAGTTGTTGCTATTGGCAGAATTTCTGCTTGTCTTTTCTTTAAAATAAAAAATAGAATTTTCTAGCTTTTTAACCTAAGCCTATTTGTATTGCCAGTGGGTCAAAGGATTCTTCTGGAGATACACATAATCTGGATAACATTCTTCTATCGATCAAAGATCTTCAAATCACACCAGAAATGATTAGGCAATGTCTTCCCAAAATTAATTGGGATAATTTGGCTTCAATGTACGTAGTTGGTCGATCTGGTGCAGAATGTGAAGTGCAGTAAGTACCTTCTTAACAGTTCGTTTGCTTTATATAGTTTAAATTTGTAGAATGCTTATATTGATTAATATTTTGGAAGTTTTCCATAGATATTTCGATGAATACTCTCAATTGTGCAGTGCTTGACTAGTGTTTCATGTTTATTGATTTTCTATGAAGCATGTGTCCTTCACTGAAGCTAGCTTAGCAGACATCTATGACAAGTCCATCACAGACACCTTTACATTGTTGGATTTGAATAAAAGTGCAAGGTTAATTCAGGTTATTCAGGTGGGACCATATATGACATGTGCTTTATTCAAAACAATGGGATTAAGTGCGTCTGTGATGATTGTCATCACAGATGTCTGTGATGCTCAAATTTTCCTTGCTGTTCAAATGACAATTGCTCTGTAAACCTGAATTGCTTTTATTCCATTATCCATCCTGATAGGTGGTTAATCACTTTTGCAGGTGGTTGAACTGGGAAGATCCCTTAATCAATCGTGACCCATGGACTGCTGAAGAGGACAAAAATCTACTGTTCATTATTCAAGAAAGGGGGATTAAGAACTGGCTTGATATTGCAGTGTCACTGGGGACTAACAGGACTCCATTTCAGTGTTTGGCACGATATCAAAGAAGTTTGAATGCTTGCATATTGAAAAGGGAGTGGACTGAGGATGAGGATGATGAACTTCGTGAGGCTGTTGGAAGGTATGGTGAGCATGATTGGCAGAGTGTTGCATCTGCTTTGAGAGGGAGGACTGGACCCCAGTGCTCTAATAGGTTAGTTAGCTCCTTCAAACATCACATGAATTATGTTGTTCTTAAGTGAAGCTTTCCAGTTGCTACTGCAAAAGTTACCTGTTAATATATTTTTCTTAATGTCAAAGAAAGAGTTCTAAAACCAAAACAGAGAGAGGAAAAAAAAAAAAAGAAAATCCTTGCTGAGGGTTAGTTGCTTAGCTTCTAGGAAGTGATGATAATTATTCTGCTAGTATAGACATCATGTTCAAGTAGAATATTAAAGTTCCAATTGCATGGTTTCAAACATGTGTTCATTGAGCACTATGGTGAAGCTGGTGCCATGAATCTGCCTTTTTTTTTTTTTTTCTGGATACGCATGTCCAGCATTTGATATAGGTACTGTTCTGACAACTTACATTGCTCATTGCTTGTGATAGTAAAAGTGATAAATTAGATGTCATGTGGATGGCATTAGAGCTTGTCTTGGATGTTATCAGTGTAATGCATTGCATGGGTGATGTTCCTTGGTTATGCAGTACTTCGTTCAACTTCTGAAGAGAAATTAAGGCACATGGAGTGCGTAATTATTGCTTGGCCTTTGTATTATTTCCTGGTTTTCGCTGCATAGTCTTCGATGCCAGAATTTAGTTCACATATTACAGACTTGTTCTATGTCTATGATTGATTTACAAAAGGATGGCAAGGAGCCTGGACTGCCAAGCCTAACAATGAGCCCCTGAAATGATGTACTGGGGAGACAAGGATGATCCATTCAGTTCCAATAATAATTAAAGAAAAAAAGGGATCCATTCAGTTGACACATGAAATAGTCGAGGGAAAAATTCATACATTTGTACAACCAGGAAAGTCACATGCTAGCACCTTGATTTGGCTCTTCAAATCATTTTGAGATAAATCCTTCTTTAATTGAACTCTATCACCATCCTTTTCTTTAATAGCAAAATGTAGATATATTATTTGTCAAACTGAAGAGAGGTACATGGAACTGTAAAGTTATTTGTACTAATCATATTTAAAATTGCTTGTGGCAAAAACTAGAGTGCAAGACAATAAAGATCTAAAACCAAAAAAATTAAGAGCAAGGAACAAAAGAAAAAAGTTCTGGGTCACAATTCTTTTTCTTTAACTTTTGTTGTTCGAGAGAAAGAGCACTGGCCTATATTATGTAATTAGTTAATCTAGTAAAACTAGGTTGAAATATCTGTGTTGGGCTGTTCTTTGCCTTGTATGGAGCAATCGATTATTAGGTATATATATGCCATTGTATGTCATTAAATATTTATTTCTCATTCATTATCTTTTGTTATCGCAATGTATATCCTGTGATAAGTTCTCTAGAATGCATTTCTTTCAAGGTTCTCTTGCGTTTTTCCCCTGCTTACACACTTCATTGTGCCTGCAGCTTAGTGACTTCCATTTATTGTTAGAAATTGCAATTTTGTGAGGTTCATTAATGCTATTATGTCTACATATGAGAACATTTAACCTTTAATATGTTTGCTCATCCTGTCTAGTAGTAGATGGAAATTAAAGCTCCTAGCTTTCATTGTATGTGCATTATAAGTATACCTGTTTCTTGTTTGGCTGTTTTCCATTATTTTTCTTCTGTTAGCATAACTTCTTGTCATATGCAGATGGAAAAAATCACTTCACCCAACTAGGTTAAGGGTGGGGAGGTGGACTTTAGAGGAAAACAAACGCCTGAAAGTAGCTGTGTTGCTTTTTGGGCCAAAGAATTGGAAGAAAATAGCTCAGTTTGTCCCTGGTCGAACACAAGTGCAGTGTAGGGAGAGGTATTTGTTGAAATAAATGCCCTCTTTAGATGCTGTTGATGTTACCAAATTATTGATCTTTTGTTTTGTTTTGGTGCTAGATGGGTCAATTCTTTAGATCCTTCCTTGAATTTGGGTGAATGGACAGAAGAGGAGGATTCGAAGTTGAAAGCAGCAGTTGCAGAACATGGATATAGCTGGTCCAAAGTTGCTTCACATTTGCCTTCACGTACCGATAATCAATGCTGGAGGTATAATAATCTGGATACTGGAAATAGGTCCTCGTCACCTTTTTGTTATTTGAATTTATCTGAACTTCATGGTTTCTTGTTGTACTTTATCAATAGGAGATGGAAGGTATTGGTTCCTCATGAAGCGACATTAATCCAAGAAGCTAGAAAAATACGGAAAGCAGCTCTTATATGCAACTTTGTAGATCGTGAATCACAGCGTCCTGCTCTTGGTCCTAATGATTTTATTCCATTACCAAAGATGAGTTCTGTGTCTGAGCTTGGAAATACAGATCCATGTAAGAAACCTAAAAGAAGATTAAGGTATAATGGTGGAAAATTATCTTCGTGTCTTTTATATATTTATTTTTTGGGTGGTTGCTTATGGTGATTCTGATCATTCACTATTGATTGGCAGAAAGAAACTAGAATCTGAGAATGTAGGAGTTGCAGCACCTTCGTAAGTTGTCTTTTTTCATTCCCTAGTCAATTTTTAACTTACATCTAGAGTTTTGTTCAGATTTCCTAGACCGTGTCATTGAAGTTGTTACGTGTGTTCCTCTATCAATTAAGTCATTCTTGTTTTAATTGTGCCTGTTTTGTTTTGTGGGATGCAGCAATGTTAGGGAAAAAATTAGATCAAGGAGATCCAGTAAGGGGGCTGAAAGTTGTTCTGAGCAATTCTCAGGGACAACTAATGGAAATGAGGTTGAGATTTCTGGTGGGACTGATGCAATTTTCAGCAAGAATTCGACATCAGTGATGACAACTAATGGTGGTGCTGACACCACAAGGAAGAAAAAGTTTCCAGGAAGTCATTCATGGAAACACAAACATACTACACCTGTTGGGGACAGCCAGAATCATCTTGTGCTTCCTCCTGAGAGTTTCGAATCAGGGACATCTAATGACATTGAGGTCTTTCAAAGGAACAATGCTATATCCAGTGAGAAGAAAGAAGCTCCTAAACAGCTATCTAGGAAGCGTATGTGTGCTGAATTAGGTGAAGAACAAAATTTTGTGTGTTCTGAGAAAGCCATCTTACCAAGTGATGCTACCACAGTGCATGATCATTCATCTTCTCTGGACCCAACTCTGGTAACTTCAAATGAAGAAGCTTTTAGACCTGGTGGGGTTGATGCTTCCAAATCAAGGGCTTCAAAACGACGATCAAAGAGGAAGATGTTGATCAATCTGGATGCTGATGACTTTTCTTCGGGTGATGTTACTTCAAATAAGGAAAGTAGGGCTCAGAGGCAGCATGGTGGAAATGGGTCTAGTGACAAGGAATCTGGTAGAACAGAAAGGCAGGTTGGGACCATGTCTTTGAGGGAAGCAGTTAACATGGATCTGGAAAGTGATTTTGAGGCTGGTAATATTACTCTTGCTCACTTCATGCACAGGAGACTAAAGAAGAAGCCAACCATTGCTTCAAGTATTGTGTCGACCATCTTATCTGGTGATGAGGAACCTGGTAGAGTGGAAATAACAGGGGAATCTCTTGGCTTTCAATCTGGAAACTGCTCATGAAGTTGGGGATGCACCTGGTTAGATAGATACTTTGAGGGGGGAGCATTCTGCGAGAGAGGCAGGGAACTGGTATCTGGAAGATGCTTACGGTACCATTATGCTTGCTCTATACTTATGCACAACAGAAGGCTATCCATCTTTGCTTCAGATTGTATGCTAATCATCATAGCCAGGGCTAAAGGAGCCAAGTGGATTTTGAGCGAGCTGAAGAATCTGTAGGGATCCATGTGGAAGGGACTCTGAAGCTGGGGATAATTTACAGAATTTTGTTTCCCAGGACCTTGTAAAATAGGTAAGATACATGTTCAAAGAGGAAAAGCAAAGGGGGACTTTGATATGGGGCTAGCAAAACTGTTTTCTTTGAACTTGGAATATCTTATTCAGATTCTTAAGAGAAGAATTGGTGTTTCGATGCTCGATATTTGGGGTGGATGAGAGAAAGAGGGAGAGGGAGAGAGAGAGAGAGAGAAGACTATGCATGCTAGCTGCCATGTAACTGTTTAGTTATTTGTGTAATTATAAATATTATTTTAAAATATTATCAGAATAAATAAAATATTTTTTAGTTAAATTTAATAAAAATATGTGAATATAAATATTTAAATTAAATAAAAATATTTTATTTGTTTTGATAGTATTTAAAAAGGTTTAGAATAATCATGTATACAAAATTATTATATTAATAAAAGTTATAAGGAATAGTTTTATGTTAAGAATTTAATAAAAATATAAATTTCAAATAAATAAAATTTTTTAAAAAAATTTAATTTGAGATTATAAACAAAATGTAAATATTTTTAGTATAATTAATCAAAGATTTAATTTAAACATATTTTTTTAATTTAAATTTTAACATATTAATTATATTTTAATTTTTAAATTTTATTTAAATTAAAATTTAATTTTAAAAACTATAAAAAATTAAGATAATTTGATTGTTAAAAGTCTTAATGATAATTCATATAGATTTATATTTTTTTGAATTAAATTCTTTTATTATAAATAATTTTTATTTCATAAATAATTTTTTAATAAATTTTTATTTGAAACTATTTCTTTACATTTATGAAAAATTGTAAATTAAAAATAGTTATGCAAGATCTTTCATTTAAATATTTTAAAAAAATTATAATATAATATGAATTGAATCAAATTTAAAATTTTAAAACTAAAATTTATTATATAAAAATTGTTCATAATAAAATATATATTAAAACGTCGAATGTATAATTGATTTGATTAATATTTAAAAATATAAAATAAAAGTGGGTATAGTTTATGACTTTTATATTATCCAAATTACTTTTATGAGTTTACTTAATTTTATTTCATCTTTCACATCAAGTTTATTTTTTTTAACGTTTTCTGTTTTTTTGTAATTTTTTTTTACAAAGTTATATATTTTAACTAATATTTGGTTCTTAATATCCTGGATACCAATGTTTCTCAGGATTGTTAGGAAGCTTACCTATAATCAAATTAGAAGGTGAACAAATTGTTCTGGTTTAGTTAAATCAGGAATATTTTTTTAATTTTTATAAAACAAAAAGATATATTTATCTTACAACTACATGACTTCAATGTAATGACTCTTATATAGATGTACAGTGAACAATCAAGAGGCTAACATTTTTTAAAAAGTAATGCAATCCATCTATCTTTATAAATCATCAGTCATTTACTTCATCTATGCTCCATAGAAAATGATAGTATTACTGGCAAAGGAAAGGTGAGACACCTTCAGCTTATTGTGTGACCTTCCCACTTGAATTCCTCCAACAAGGTTAAATTGTATTGTCCTCTCCCAACATGGGTGGCTCTATAAGTCTTGAGGCCTAAACAAGATGATAAAAATGAGTCTTAATTATTTTATATAAAAATACAATATTTATTATGTGACATCAATAATTAAGTTTTTATATATAAGTTTTAGTTGTGAGGTCTTTAAACTTGACAATGTGATTAATTTATTTGATCTTTTTATGGTATCGTTCAACATGAGTAAGATTTTATTAATTTTAATTTTATAAAATTTTTAATACAAGTATTGTTAATGAGATTTTGTAAGCAATCTATGGATTTGAAAAATAATTTTGGTTCACCATTTAATTTAGATTACTTATGTATGGTGACAAATTTTGTTTTATAAAAATTTCAAAATTATAAAAATATTTTTTCAAGCCATTATCACCAAAATTTTTTATTTTCTTAAACATGTAAAGGAGAAAAAAATATATTTTATATTTTTAAAAATTTTAAATCTTTTTGGATTGTTCTTAATTGAGATTGAAACACAACATGACAATGCAAAGAAATATTAAAAAGTTTCTTTTTTTTGTAATTTTAAATATTAAAAAATTAAAACACTATTTTAAAAAACAAAAAAAAAGTTGAATAGAAAATATATTGAAAAGAAAGGGAACAAAGATTATCAAGTTTTCCTTTTTATTGTAATTAACATAAATTAAAATTAAATAATATTTATTAACTTTAAACGAATTAATAATTTTTTTAAAAAAAAAATAGGTTCACAAGTTGATTATTTGATACTACACGCATTCCCTTCCTTCCTTTCTTCAATTTACCTTATTAATCTCATTATTCACGATCCATTAAGAAGATTATTGATAATTATTGTAAGTTTTTTTTTTCTTTTTAAATCAAAAACAAAGAAAGATATTGTATTAGCTATAGGCACTAAAGGAGTGTCGGTCCATGTACATAAAATGAATTAAATTTTATCTAGACATGAGAACACTATGAATTTTACAAGATCTTCCTTGTTTACAAAAGAAGATTTTATGTTACCCACAACTTTAGAATATGAATCCATCTATTCCTTACCACATCAAGAGAGGTTTTTCTCCTTTAAAAAACTCTCATATTCTTCTTCTTTCACACTAGTTAGAAAATAACAAGGGAATCAATATAGTGGCTTTTTTTCTTAACCCTAACATTCCTCATGCCTTCTTAAGCCTCCAATTATGCTGCCACTAACCCTGCCATTACCCATACTTGCCCCATCAAAGCCAACACACTTTCTCATATCTTTCTAGTCCATTTACACCGAACTAGTATATGATTAACAGATTCTAAATGTTCTTTGCATAAGGAGCACTTGTTTGGGAGAGTAAATCCTCTTAATCGTAGATTGTCTAAGGTTAGAGGTTTACTCTAAGCCGCTTTTCATACAAAAGATGCTGCTTTTGAGGGTATGTGAGTGGATACCTGTTCGCTTTGGACAACAACCATTTTATTAAAGAAAGACTTCGTTGAAAATCTTCCTTCTTTATTTCTATTCCAAAAGACCTTATCTTCAATACCTAACATTGTTTAACCTTGTAAATGTACTCCAAAAATTGCACAATCAGTTCAACCTCTCAATCTTACATATTCCTCCTAAATGTCACCTCCCATGTTATCATTTCCCATTAAAAAAGATGTAATCACTCACGGATGCTTCTTTATTATAAAAATGTCGTAGATATCTGGGAACACCTCTTAAAATGGTCCCTTTGCACACTACAATTCGTGCCAAAATTTAATATTTTTGCCTCTTTTAACTTTGAATCTCACATATGGTTCTAACATTCCCCACCCTTTCCTTATACCTTTCCACACATTTGTTTCATAACTTTTTCTACCTATTACTGTTACCCAACTCCCTTCTTTTTCTCCATATTTTGCAGCCACCACTATCCTTCAAAGCTTTCTTTTTTCACTCGTGAATCTCCATAACTATTTCCCAAGGAGAGTCTTATTAAACAAGCCAAAAAGATTTAATCCCAATACCATCATGTTGATTGGTTGTCTCACAATCTCCCATCTAATGAGATGGTACTTAAACTCATCTCCTAAACTTCCCATAAGAAACACCTTTACAATTGCTTTAACTTCCTTATAACTAATATAGGCAGTGAAATGTAATATACTAAAAAACTTGAAAGAGTGCTTCCAATAAGTGTTAGTCTTTCCTCATTAGAAAAATATCTTCTCTTCTATCCAATAAATGTTCGTCTTTTCTCCTTAGAAAGATATTTTCTCTTCTGTCCCACTAGCCTCTTTTCAAACCTCTCTATAATCAGATTCCTCAAAGTTGATTCCTTGACTTTCATTCCTAGGGGCAACCTCAGATATTACCTTAGAATAGTCCTCAGCTTGCTTCTCATCACTTTAATAAGTTATTATTCCCTATCAACTCCATCACCAATTAGAATATGTTCATTATTTTTCAAATTAATCTTCAAATCGAATATTGCCTCGAAACATAAAAGTATACTTCTTAAGTTAATTAAAAAGTCTTCCTTCTTACCATAAAAAATTGTAGTGTCATCAGCAAATAAAAGATGAGCTATCTCTATTTTCGACCTTAATCTTCTCACTTTAAGTTCCCTCAAGAGCTTACTTTAAATCACTTTGATAAGCATCTTATCAAGAGCCTTCATCACTAATAAAAATAAATAAGGTGACAATGAATCCCCTTATTGAAGCCCTCTAATTGATTTGAAAAACTTTGACAGTCCTTTATTTATTAAAATATAAAAAGTTGGCATTGAAATACACCACTTAGTCCACTTACACCAATGCTTCCCACTTCTCACCCTTTTCAACATGTAAATTACAAAATCTCAAGCTACATAATCGTATGCCTTCTTCATATCCAATTTACAAATCACTTCTGTGTCTTTTTTTTTGTTTGATGATCCATTACTTTATTTGCAATCAAAGCCACATCAATGATTTGCCTTCCTTCCATAAAAGCAGTTTGGTTTTGTCTAATAACTCTTTCCACCACCTCCTTGAGTCTCCCTATGAGGACTTTCCCTATAAACTTGTACATTTCCCCCATAAGACTAATAGACCTATAATCTTTTATGTTGTAGACCATTGGGATTTTAGGATTATCAACATAAAATTTAAATTCAATGACCTTACGAACTTCTTACTTTCATGAAATTTTCTTAAACAACTGCATCATGTCTTCATTGATGATTTTTCAATTTAGTAAAAGAAAGGACATAATGAACCCATTCGAATCTGGTGTTGTCTCCATCACAAGAAATAAGTGCTTGATGCACCTTCTTCTCTTCAAATGGTCTCTCTAGTTGCTCTTGGATCTTATTATTGATCATGTTGAATTTTAACCTATCAAGTGTCAGTTTTCGACCCCGTTGCTCACTATATAGATGTAAATAGAAATCACTAACCTTTTCCCTCAATTACTCTTATTTGTTCACCCTTTCGCCATGAATTTCTAACATACTAATAAAATTGTTCATTCAATGCATATTTGTCATGTGATTAAAAAAGGTTGTACTTCTTCCTCTAACCAAAAAGCCCTAAACTTTGGCCTTCATGATATTTTTTTCATTTTAAATAGTATGGTCAAGTTCTTGCAAATTTTTGATCTCTTGGCCTTTACCCCCTCTATGTTTACATTAAGTCTTTCTTTCCTTCCACCTTCGCCAACTCTCCCCACAAGCTTTCCTTTCTTCTGCTAATGTCTTTGAATTGTTCTTTATTCTACTTTCTCATCCTATTTTTTAATTTTTTAAGCTTGCTTGCCACTACGTAATTCGCATGGCCACTTAATCTTTGTTTTTCCTGTTATTTCTTGACAGGGTGTTAAATCCCTCCACTTTAAACCACATGTTTTTAAATCTAAAAGGTAGAGGCTCCCAAATAATACCGTTCATCTCAAGAAAAATTGAATTATGATCCGATATTGATCTAGGAAAAAGCCTTTGACTCATAAGTGTAAATTTTTCTTCCTATTGGCTTGAAATAAGGAAACGACCAATCCTTGACAAAGATGGGTCTTCCTGTAAATTAGATCAGGTGAAGTCACCACCTAAAAGTGGTAGGTCTAAAACTTGAAGTTTTGCCACCATGTCAAGAAACTTCCTAGTGCACATCGAACCTCTGCTGCTTCTTCTTTTTTTTATATGTATAATAATGCTATATTAAAGTCTTCTCCCATCACCCAAAAGTAGGCTTTATTGTCTTTCATACTCCCGTAATTCTTCCAATAGCTTAGCTCATCTCTTCATCGAATTATAACTATATACGCTGGTAAACACCCACTCAAACCCATTCTATTCCCTTTTAAAAATGCAAGAAATAGACTCCTCTCCAACGAACACTCCAAATATCCACCCATCTTCTTATTTCACATTATTAGTACTTTGCCCAAATTTTCATGAGCCAGTAATGTTTGCTTGCTCTTCCAATCATTTCCTTTCAATCTTACTGAATAAATTAAAAGCCAAATCTTCAATTCCTTCAAAAGTAACCCCATGATTTTGCATACAATTTTCATGTCCTTTATTATCCTTTTATAGATCACTAACTGTCACTCTTCTTCTGTCACCTTAACTACCCTATCAGACATAATCATTAGCCTTGACACTACTACCTTTCTATACTCTTTACTTTAAACCACTTTCATTCTAAATTGTTCCCCAATCTGTTCTTTTACAAACTGCAGAGCTCCTTCTTTTCCTATTGTATCCACCTTTGTATCCCACATCTATGAAACTAACTCCTCATTATTAAAAAATATTATTGCCTTAACTAGTCCTAATCTATTCCAATGATTAGTTAACCTTGTACCTTTTGTGCAATCCTCTCTCTAACATTACCACTAAGTCTCTCCCTGTCTCTCATGCTTCTAACTACATCCTTTGCTCTATCATATTCCCTGTTATATTCTCTGTAGTTGTTAATTTTGTTATCCCCTTCTAATGTTTCAAGCAGTAACATCTTGTCCTTGTCCTTGCATTTTATACCCAGATTGTCCATCTTCAAGCATCTATCTCTTAACATTAGTGTTCCCTTTCCCTCTTGTATATGTAGCTTCTTTCCTCTTGATTCTTTCTTTTTACCAATCAATCTGTCTTATCTATGTTTAACATTCAATGATCAACAAATCTAATCTCACTTATCCTCGAGCACTTCCCAATAGTTAGCATTGTTTTAATTACACTCTCATCCTTATTTGTGGCCCTCGTAAACCTAAAATCTAAGTCCATGAAAAATTTTCACATCACCAAATTTGGTGCACTACCACCAATGGCTATAACACTAGTAACCCTTACCGGCTCTTGAACTTCATCTTCGACCACCTCTGTCAAGGTCGACACTATTAACCTAGCAAGATGAGGTCCCTTACATCGCATAAGTAATATTGGGTCTTTCATTCTCGCTACAAACTTTTCAGGTCAAGATTACCCGAATTGTTAAGTTTTGTGTCATCTTCTTTCTTTTGGGCGCCCACACTCTAATTAAGACCTAACCTATCACTTTTTTCTTTATAAGGCAGCCTAGACCCTGATTGTAGTTGAGGCCTATTAGGCTTTCTGACGCACACGCCTATTCACTTATCTCCTTGCTTACCCATTTTATTAATGGGCTAATTCATTCCCGCTCACCAACTTGAAACCTAACCATTTGATCCACCTATTGGAATAAACTAGTATTCGTTACTGATCATCTTCTTCACTTGTAAACCCACATTAGACTCATTTCTCATAAAATTAGGTCTACTATCTATTGCCCTTACCGTTAAAACTGATTTTCAGCTTAGTATTCAGATAGTTGAGTTGCCTTTCGTATACTCTATTCCTTCCCCTCTGAAGATTAAAAAGATACCTATTATTAGGGCACCAAGTTGCTCCCCTAGTTTCCCTATGAAACCTTTTCTTGTCCACAACCTCAAGACTTACAGCCTCTTGTGATTTTCCCTTCCTTCTTTACCCATACACCTACTCCATTGCATTCGTAATCTTGATCCAACCTATACCATTATCTCCATCTGGGAAAATCAATGCCTCATATCCATGTCCTTGAAATTCTAGTAATTTAAGGAAAGACCCTAGATGGTTCTCCTCTTTCGACAAGAAACGCAACCTCCCTTTCACATCCTATTTGCAGGTACTTACAGATCCCCTTTTTCAATCCTCAGCCGCTTCTTTTCAAATTGACCCATGAAAATGGACAGTCTATGTCCTTTACTACTACACTCCATCATTTGTAAACTTTTCTCTCCCACACTGCCCATCAAAAATTCAAACTCCTTCCTCTAATTCTCACTCGATAAACCCATGAGGGTTCATCAACTCTAAGACCCATTTCCTTGTTGTAAGGCCTTCTCACTGTTAAATTTGGTCATATACTTTGTTTCAACATTTAATTGTATGTGTATTAGATATTGATGCTAAGCTAATTACTATTAAAAGATTTTGTTTGGATGATGATGCTTTTATAGAATTTCTTACTACTCATTAGGTTTAAAAATTAAGAAATGAAGATGGAACAATTATTAGCAGTAATAATGCATATAAGAAAAATCTTATGTTAAATTTGTTTTTTAATTTAAATTTTATTGTATGATTGATTTAATTTAAATATGTGAATTATTTGAGAGTAATATAAAAATTAAAAAGCAAAATTTGAAATTTTTATTTAAAAAATTTAATTTATCAAAATTTATCTTTAACAAATTAAATTTGATTATTCTTAAATTATTTTAAATTATTTTAAACATAATCTAATTTAATTTAAATTAAAAATTAACATAAAATTAAGTAACTGACACCATAAGATTTAAATTACAAAACAAAACTTAATATAAATATTTTATATTTTATCCATTAAATAAATAAATTATCATATTTAAAAAAATATTTTTATCATTACATTTTATCTTTTTCATTAAAATGAGAGCTAAGTTTCTAATCAATATGCTCGCGTATGTGTGTGTATATATATATATATATATATATATATATATATATATATATATGCATGTATGTATATGTATATATGTATATGTATGTATATACATATTTCAAAACAAATAAATTAAAATAAATATAAAAATAAATTGTATTTGTTAATTTAATTTAAATTATATTATTAATTTTAAGAAAATTAAATTAATATTTTTTATAACAAATGTTAATTTAAAAATTAATTTGATAAAAATATCATAAAACCATGATGTTCCCTTTTTGTTATCAATTAAACTTTTATGTTTAAACAATGATAAATTAAACATTGATATATTAATTTGATATAAATTAAATTTTATTAAAAATTATAAATATTCAAATTAAAAATTTTATATAATAAATTAATTTAAAAATTTTAAAAATATAAAAAGTACTTAAATTATTATCACAAAAAATTTTGTAATTTTGTTAAATATTAAAAATATATAATTTTAATATTATAGCATCAAAAATTTTAAAAAATTATCTATTTTTTAAAAAAATTATAAATTTTTTTATTATAATAACTCAAATATTTATTACATCTAAAAAAATTTAAATTAAAATTTATTAAATAAAATCTTTAATTTAAATACTATTAATTTTTAATTTTTTGATAACATTTAATTTATCTCAAATTGATAAACTAATATTTAATTTATCATTTTTTAAATATAAAAATTTAATTAACAAAATAAAATAAATATTAAAATTTTATGAGATCTTCATTTAAAATAATTTTTACAAAATTACAAAAAATACACTTTTTAATTTCCAATATCAATAATCTAAAAATTTATAAAAATAATTTATAAATTTAAAATTAAAAAATAAATTTAAAATAAAGTATAAACTTACTGTAATCAATTTTAAACATTTGAATAATAAAAATACTCTTTATTTTTTAAAATCATTAATATTCAGTTTAAATCAAATTTAAGAATCAAACATATAAATAATTTAATTATTATATCAAATTCTAAATTAATAACAAATTTAAATCTTATTCTTTTTAATATTTACCCAAACATATAATACCAAAATTTTCAAAATATTAAAACAAAATTTCAACAACTACACTGCAAAATTTTCTATTATAAGATCTGGCTCCTCATCTCATTCTCAATATCTTAATATCAATTTAAAGTAACATTACTCACAGGCATAAATAACTCAATAAATGTTTTAATAATCAAATATAATAGTTATTTCAAATCTTCATTAAAATAAAATAAAAATTAATAGTCAATATGTTTCATAGTTTAAATATTTAATCATACATGTACATACACAAATACACATAATCAATTATCATATATCATAACCATCAATGCCAATTATAATTATCTTAAAATTGTGATCACTAAAAGACAATTTATTAACACATCAATATTAAATCATCCATAAAATAAGATCACCATGGCATCCTCATTTTGGAAATCAAGTAAAGCTACCAGATCTCACCAATAACCTCTTATTAGCAGGACAAGAGTGCCCCAATAAAATTCAGTTCATGACTTAGCATCAATTGAGAAAACAATCAGGTGAACAAAAAGGTGATGGCAAAACAAAATTAAAGGTACATAAGAACCTGTGAGGGAACCAATCAGGTGACTGCTATCATCTATCCCACAAGCAGGATGTGTTGTGAAAATTAACTTGGGGGCGCTTGTTGGCCTTCCGAGCCAAAAAAACAAGGAACAGAACAAGCATTGCAAACTCAGACAAACAATTAGAGAAGCCAATGTACTTGTTATCTAATTTAAAACCAAAATAGCAGTGGCCTCAAAGCCATATAGCATTCAAACATAAAGTAACAAACCAAATATCCTTAAAAGCATTTTGAACAAAAATCTTAGATAGGTTTGAAACTGCTACAAAGAAGAAACTAGCTATCATCAAAAAATAGAACTTTCATTTGGCAATTTCTCATGCTTCCTAGTAACGCCCAATACCCCACACTCTGATTACACCATCTGTATAACCACTGAACAAGGTACTTCCATCAGCACTCCAGCTCAAGCTTGTACAATATATGACCTGCAAAGTAATTATGCTAATCAGACAAGGAGATATATATCCTATCATAGGTTGCCCCAGAGGGTAATACCTACTTAATTCAAGAACTGATGAAACAAACTGCCATCTTAACAATAATACTTAACACACTCACACGATCGGTATGGTTGTTATTCACTTCTCATTCAAATCACTCAAACTGTTGAACAGTGAACAAAGTGATGCCCAAAACAATTTCTTAAACCAACAAACCTACTTCAAAGTACATCTCATTTCCAATCATCTGATACCAACCAAACACATAAGGAACTTTTGTTCATGGATTAGCACAAGGGAATCATATGCTCCCAAAGGAAGCTGGGAACTACAAAAGAGTTCTATCACCACAGATCAGACATGTACACACAATCACGAACCAAATTTAACGGGTTAGAGTTAAGAAATGGCAAACTTAATACATATCATTGGTTGGATACACATAAATTGTTAAAGAGTTGCCAACTTTCTCTTTAACCATCGATAGTGAAAGCAAAACATATCAACACTGAAATACAATGTTTTGAGCAAGGGGATTGGAAAACAAAATGACATTTCTCTAATAAAAGAACAACATGACCTAATTCATTCCACAGGAATAGTAACACATTTGCTAAAGACTACAAGCCACGCGGGGTTTAATCAATCAAAGCTACCAAAAACAGAAATAAAGTATGGGAATCAGAAACATATGAGATAAAATCCATATAAAGGATGAAGTACCATCCTCTTGCTACCAAATCTGCAGAATGAGCAGATAAACCAGCATACTAAGAAGCCATTTTAACAATCAGAAATCAAAATCTAATCAATTGACTGAGCCACTATATCCAAGATAAAGCCAATATACATAACAAACAACATAAGCGACAAAACACGTAAGCAACAAACAAAGGACAGCTTATAGACTCAAACAACATTATAGGCCAAGAAAGTAACCTGTAATCTAACTTATTATGCATCTTAAAATGCATTCCACAAGCAACAATATTCAACAGCAAACATAACTAAATGTGACTTTGTATGGTACAAACCAGAGTTCCCAAAATATGCACCCATGGACAACAAATATGCAAGTTAAAAAAACACAGAATAAAGCACCCAATAAACAAACTTATGCAGCCAAGCAAAACCAAAGAAAGCTTAGCAGAACAAACCTTCTTTTTGTTAGTGGTTGTAGCCGTGTTGCCCTCAGACTTCTCAGCTTCAGCCTTGAGGTCAACCTTCAAGTCCTCAACAATGCTCTTGCTCTCGAGATCCCAGATCTTGATGCTCTGTTCCGTAGCCGCGCACAGCCAGTACCTGTTGGGACTGAAGCAGAGTGCGTGAATCACAGAGCCCGCATCAAGTGAGTAAAGCCTCTTCCCTTCTGCCAAATCCCACAGCAGAATCACTCCGTCCTTGCCACCGCTCGCGCACAGAGAGCCGTCTGGGGACACGGCAACGGTGTTCACGTAGCCGCTGTGCCCCGCGAGCGTGCACCTCAGTTTGCAGTTGGTCAGATTCCATACCTTCACGGTCTTGTCCCAAGAGGCCGACACAATGGTTGGCTGCAAGGTGTTGGGACTAAACCTGACGCAGCTGACCCAGTCGGTGTGGGCCTCGCCCTCCTGGATGGTGTACTTGCACTCTCCCAGCGTGTTCCAGAGCTTGATGGTGCGGTCGCGGGAGGCTGACACGATCTGACGGTTGTCAATCGAGAAGGCCACGGAGAGCACGTCCTTGGTGTGGCCCACGAAGCGGCGAGCGGAGGTACCGTTCGAGAGGTCCCAGAGACGGAGCTCGCCGTCCCAGGAGCCGGAAAGGGCAAACTGGCCATCCGATGAAAGAACAACATCCTGTACGAAGTGGGAGTGTCCGGTTAGCCTGCGGCGAGGCACACCGTACGCTTTCTCGTCCTTTGACAGGTTCCACAATATGAGAGACTTATCGCGCGAGGCTGTCACGATCATGTCCGTGTTGTCGATGGGAGTAGCAATGGCCGTCACCATGTCGGTATGGGCGCGCATTGTTCCTTTGAGCACGAGTCCCTCAGCCATTTTCCGCTTTGATTTCTCTGTCTCTCTCTCTAGGGTTTACTTCTGGGTGGCTCAGAGGCGAGCGTAAGAGAGTGAGGAGTGAAATGCCGCAGCCTAGTGAGCTATTTATATGCAGGGGAGATTGGGGAAATTAGGGTTTTGGGAGTTGACCGGCTATAGCAGGTGAAAATAGCAAGCTTGCCGCGTGTTTTATCCACAGTTTTCGCTCAGATTACCGGCTATAGGCAGTTGACCTTTCTTCTTCCCAAAGAGAGTGGCAGGCCGGTGCTACTCATTTTCGTTGAGGGATGACATGTATTTTCTTGGCAAAGAGTTGGGCTTCAGGATGGGTTAAATTTGAAAGTCTTCCACAGGAAATTGATTTTTTTTTCCTTTTAGGAGCAAAATTTTAGATCTAATTTGTATAATTTTAATTGAAATAATCAGATTCTCATAATTTTAATTTGTTGTGAAATAGCTATGTGAAAAAAAAAGAGAAAAAAGTGACAAAAGGAAAGATAAAATAGCAAAAAAAATAAATGTAAAAAAAAAAAGACTAAACAAAAAGATATAAGGGAGGAGTCTTAAGCATTATTTGGGTTTATGCTATGATGGTGATTGGGCAAAATTCAAGAACTTAAAAAAAAAAAAAAAAGAGAGAGAGATTTTACGCTATAACAAACCAAAGGTATGTTTTTGTGAATTTTTTTTATTGTTATGTTTATATCATATTATGTATATTATGCATAAATGTCAAAAAATTTGACATAATATGATATTTTGAGATATAAAATTAAGTAGGATTAATCAATCATTTTGATATGGATTATTGTTTTTTATCTTAAAGAGATCATTTACATATATATATATATATGTATGATAAATAAATAAATTATAATTATAATTATAATTATAATTCAAAGCTTACTCATTGAGTTGAAAAAATAAAATAAAAAATAATTTTACATAAAAAAATATGAAGATTTGGAAATATGTATTTATATGATTACACATTTTATCATAAAAAATCATGAAAGACAAAAAAATAAATAAATAAATAAAACTATCACACCAAAAGTGTAAAAAGATGTAGGTCTCGTTGAAGTCTCCATGGCCTTGAACTTATATGTGAGATGAGAGTAGAATTAAAATTTAGTTCAAAATCTAGCTAATTGTTTTTTCATTTTATTAGTTTGTTTTAGTAAAATATTAAATTTATAATTAAAATAAAAATTATAAAAACTAAGTCAACAAATTGAATTTATAACAATATGCTTTAATTTTCTGATTAATGTCAATTTTAAAAAGATCTTTACGTTATTAATTTCGATATCGCTTAAGCTTTCTATACATAAATTTTTACCTTAGTTCATAGCACACTAAGAAAGAATCAAAATTCTTTTGCCTTTTCCTCATCTTCCTCTCTTTGTTCATTAGAGGTGTTGAAGTTTCAATGTTCACTTTACTCTTAAATACCGTTGTATAATAGCGGCTCCAATCAACAGCTATGAAACTGAAATCGCTTCTCTTTGTAACGAGAATTACCGAAGTTTATTTGTAAAAGTTGCCTAAAAGAAGACGAAAACTAATACTTAAATAACACCAATCTTACTAACCTATCCTAGACTTATGAGGAGTTTTAGTGGCCATGTTGACCATGTCAAATCACTACCTTCATTTATTATTTCCATGTAGTTTAATTATCCTTTCTACAAAATTTTTAATCACTATTTTGGTGGTTTATCGATGACATAAAAATAAGAAGTGGGTTATCTTATTCAATTTATTAATGATAACTAAAATAGCATTTTCACTAGAAGGTAAAGGATGCTTTATATAAAATAAAGCGTTATGTCTTTTGCATACCTGTTGAGGAATTAGAAGAAGTTACAAAAGGCTAGCTGAGGAAAAAGTTTTTGCTTTTACTTTCTAGCAAATGTCATATGCTGCCATATAGTCTTGAACTGATTGGTGCATTTTTAGCCAGTATAATTACTGCTTCAGTCTCTTAAATGTTTGCAGTACACCAAAATAACCACCAAGGTAAGAGTCATGGTATTCTTGCAAGAGATGTGTGACGAGTTATGAATTAGGAGGAATTATAACCGATTTTTATAAAAGACCAATCCATCTCATAGCAAGTACGATTTTTTAGGTTTTTCCTTAACAAGTTGACCTACTCTTTTCATGCAAGGATCTTCCTAGGTGGCTTGTTTAATTTTGCTCCATAGTTTAAAGTCTGGTCTATGAAAAGTATTAACACTTGGCTAATATACCACATGGTATAATGTATCAGTGGTCGAATTCTTCTGCCCCGATTTATAGTGTATCTCATAATCACAACCCAATAGTTTTGGCAGTCATTTCTGTTGCTTTGGCAAAGTGATTCTTTACTCTAACAAATACTTTAGACTTTTGTGGTTGGTATGGATGAAGAATTTTTTACCCAATATGTATAGCCTCCAAGCCCGAATCGCTTATACAACTATTAGCCTTTTTTGGCATAATTAGACCATTATTTCTTGATAACTTTAATGGTTTTGCTTAGGAACGCAATTGGTCTCCCTTGCTAAGATAAAACTGCCTTAATTCCTATTGGGATGCATGTTTTATAACAAAAAGTTCATCAAAATTAGGCAATGTTAGTATAGGTGTCATGGTCATCAACTATTTAAGTTCATTAAAGGCCTGGTCAGCTTCATGATTCTACCCAAATTAACCCTTCTTGAGTAGATTAGTAAAAAGTCGAGCTAGAATTCTATAATTTCTAACAATTTTTGGTCATAACTAGTTAAGTTTAAGAAACTAGGTAGCTCCGTGATATTGGTAGGCTTAGGCCATTTTAAAATTGTTACTATCTTAACTTGATCAACTCTCACTCCATCATGGGTGATTATATGGCCAAGGTATTCCAAATTTTTTTGCTCAAATGCATATTTACTAGCCTTGATGAAGAACTGGTAGCGTTACAAAACTTTCAATTTGGCCTAACATGTTTAAGATCCATGGATCAAGTGGAACTATAAACTAAGATGTCGCCGAAAAAGACTAGAATGAATTTCCTAAGATAAGATTAGAAAATAGAATTTATGATAGCTTGGAAGGTTGATAGTGTATTGCATAATTCAAAAGGCAAGATCAAATATTTGTGATGGTCATTATAGGTCCTAAAGTTTGTTTTATGAATATCTAATTTGTATGCACGAACTTCATGGTGGTTGACTCTTATATCTAATTTAATGAAGTAATTAGAATGAATTTATTAAGATAAGGTTGGAAAAAAGGATTCATGATAGATTGGAAGGTTGATGGTGCATTGCATTGTCCAATGGGCATGACTAAATATTTGCAAGCCATTATGAGTCCTAAAGTTTGTTTTATGAATATCTAATATGTGTGGACGGACTTGGTGCTAACTAGCTCTTAAATCTAATTTAATGAAGCAACTAACTCCATAAAGTTCATTTAACATGTCCTCTATAGCGGGAATAGAAAAATAAACTTTGATGGTTGTGGAATTTAAGGCCCTATAGTTTATGTAAAAGCATTATGACCCTTCTTTTTTTTTTTAGTAATAACATAGCTGAAGAAAACAAACTGGTACTAGGTCTAATAAATCCCAATTTAAGCATCTCTTGTACTTATTTTTCAATTCAAACTCTTAAAAATGAGCATTACCTGTAAGGCTTTACATTGATCGGTTCTATACCTTTCTTTAGCAATATTTAATGTTGAATCTTCCAATAGGATGGTAATTGATTTGACTCCTTAAAAATTTCTCCAAAGGACTCAATGAGTTGCTGCATATCTAGATAGGTCATAGGTTTGTCCATTTCCATGGTCTTAGGTGTGCAAACCACAAATAAGGCCCATTTTAACTTCATTTCCTTCTGAATTTGTTTAATGATGGCTATTTGGATAGTTTGCTCAGTTATTTGTTGCAATTTTGGGTTGATTTTACCATAAGAATTCCATACTCATAGCTTGCCAATCACACTTGATCGTCCCTAATTGAGCCAACTATTATACTTCAAGGATTATGTTCAAACCTATTAATGGCAGAAAATACAAAGTAATATGGAAAGGTAATTCTTGCATAAGCATGGCCACATTTTCAAACTTCTTATTACATTATGAGAGACTTCTGATTGCTATCTTGACATTAAAAGCATTAGTTGGAGTCATAGGCATTTGTAACAAATTTGCAACTCAACTACTAAACAAATTATGAGTTAACTCATTATCAATGAATACAGTTACCTCGAGCTACCAGACCTTGGCCAAAACTCTCATGGTTTTAGGAAAATTCCAACTTATGAGATCATGTATGGAAATCTCAAAGCTATTGGCAAATTTCTCAACTTCTTCACCTTACTCATTTTCTTCCTCTAACCCTATCTTTTGCATTAAAAATTAAGGACCCTTACACATGTGAACCATCATGAACTTTTTATCACAATTAAAAAATAGTCCTTGGCTTCGCTTTTTTTGCATTTTGTCCTAACTCAGCTTCTTTACCATGGGTTAATTTTTGTCTGAAAAGGATTCGTTGGCACCTAGTTACTTGGAATGGACATAAAGAACCGTTGTTGATGTTGTATTTGCTTATCATGCATCATAGCCAAATTAATAACTTCTCTTAAAGTGTTAGATTTAAACATTCTAATATCTTCATAGATTTTGGGTTTAAGACCTCTCATAAAGGTCCCTATGAGTGCTTTCTTTGTCCATCCTCTTACCTTATTACCTAACTACTTAAATCTCTGAATGATCCATTTTACCTAATCTTGGCCAAAGCTTCATTAAAATTTTCTCCATCCACTGGACAAAACCTTGTCAACAACTCCTCTTGAAATATATCCCACGTGACCTCTTGATTTTCTTTTTATATGTCTCCTTAAGATATTGCCAGTAGTTTGCTTTTGCTTCCATGTGGTAAGATACTAATGGAATCTACCTATTCTTCAGGACTTGCTAATACTTAAAAAATTGTTTGGCTTATGAGAACCATTTTGTGGGATCATCCCCTAAAAATTAGGGAAACTCGAGCTTGTTTAGCTTGAATGAAAATGAAAGCTTGTATTCCTCTTCATTAACATGATTTTTTCTTATGTTTAATGGAGCTCAATTGCTTAATGAATCCTGCTTGATTTTGATTTATAAGGGTTGCTATTAGTTAGGATGGATAACCTCAAACAATTTACTCATCATCTTTTTTAATCACTAGAACTTGTTTGTCATTTCGACCTCTATGCATTGCATCCCATCTTGGATTTATTCAAAACCCTCGTTCTAAGGCTTCAGTTCTTTCCTTATTATTTTGTTAACAAAATTATGGTGTGGTCTCTTATTAAATTTTCATTGCAATATGTAAGGCAGCTTAATGTCTTTACTATTTGTGTCGAACTGTTTACACAATGGTATCACTTCAAATGCAAGAACCCACAAAGAAAGAGCATGACTGAAATAGTTAAATCATAAACTATTATATTTAATTTATTTGATGAAGGTCCAAACGACTATTAATAGAAGTGCCTAACCAAAACCATATATGTTAAAAGAAACATTAAGGCCTTTGAAGTTGTGACAGGCCACTACCTTCTTAGATTTCTCCAATGAGGTATAATATACCAACATGCTCCATGAAAATCAATTAAAGGCATTTATATCTTCCATTAGATTGAATTGCTAATAGGGGACTATTTGACGCTCACCATGTCCCTTTAAATAACAGTGCAATAGATAAAGTAGTGATAGCTTTACTGCATCTTCGGGGTCCTCAAAGTCACCCACTAGCATCTTTGCCTTCAACACGAAAGTGCTTACTTAAAAAAATAAAACAAAAATAGAAACTAAATCAGTAACTAAAACTTTAAAAAAATTTATAAGTAAAATAATTTAAAAACCTGCACCTTGTTAATTCTATAGATTATCAATAGACCAAGTGGAGTAGCTTCAAAACTAGCTGTGTTAGCAGATCCCCTAACCTCAAATTCACTATCAAACAAAACTCCTTACTGAACCAAAGCTCCTTTTCCCCAACAAGAACTACATCTCCCGCTTATTATCTTACTTGATCTCTCAAAGTAACAAACAATGTACAATCATTCCCGAGAAAGTTTGTTCATTAATCTAAGTGACCAAAGCATGTGTTCATGAATTTCTCCTTCAAATTTCCACTTGTATCAATATTGATAAGTAGTTCATTGATTATGGAAATGATATCATTATCACAATGCTTGATGACCTTTAGATTTTCTGCTTCCCATTGGTTTTTGGGAGTGATAAACTACATGATGAATGGCATCTACATGCAAAAGAAGCTTTGTTAAAGAATGAAAAAAAAAAAGAAAAACAAACAAAAAAATAGGATACAATATTACACGAAAACTCAAAAATGATATAAAAACAAAAGCGCAATAACAAAAATTAAGCAGTAAAATTGAAGAAAACCATGATTTGATATAAAATGCCATGATATTTATCATTATTTTATGTTTATACCACATTTATTATTTTATACAATAATATATAATTTTATGACACAATTTAACATTTTCTTTTGCAAAATCATTGTGCTCCATGGCCATGCCTTTGCAATCCCTCTTTAAGTCTAGATGATGGATTCTATGGAATGAAATAGACCCACTATTACATTCGTAAACACTTAACAATTTCATAAATCAGTTATGAAACCCTAGATCTTTGATGAGTTGGATAAAAGTATGAAATCCACTGAAAGCCCATCCTCGAATATGCACAACAGGTTTTTTTGATGATATATATTGAACCTACCTCGATGAATTAGAAGCATAAATAAGTGATAAATAAGCTGAAATCATTATCAAATAAGAGAAAAAACAAAAGTTACATATTCTTATGCGTCGATAGGTGTCATGGAAAGGTGCTTAATGCAAAACAAAGCTAAAGATAGATGAGAACTGTTTACCATCGATGGTTGTTGCACCATTGATGAAGGTGTTATGAAGTAATAGAAGGATTCGAGCTTAACTCACTAGAAAATTATTGTTAGCAGTGACTAAAGGCTCAGAAAGACAAGGGAAAGTGAGTTTTCAAATGCGTTAACCTTTTCTTTTTCTATTTAATAGCATTTTTCATAATTAGAGGGAAAGAGCAAAGGGTATTTTTGTGCATTTGCAAAAATAAGTGCTATAAAAATAAACTTAGTAACTTTGTTTATTTTCTAAAATGTTTCTGTACGGATAGTAAAAAAAAAATTCCCTTAATTATGGCTAGGAAGAGAAAGCTAGCTTTCAAAAGAATTTATAACTATATCAAATAACAAGTCACTACATGAAACAACTAATTTCTTTCTCAAGCGAGATAAGGTTTACTATTGAAAATAGTAATCCAAGTTATGCCAATATACGTGATGAGTTATCTCCTCCTTTCAAAATTTATCCTTCTTAAAATTAATATGATCACTACAAGTTTCTAGTAAGGAGATATAAGGGCTCAATGAAAACGATGCATTGAAAAGCTTACGATTCCATTTGTATTTCAAAGAAAGATGGATACCTAAGCTTCTGGGATTTGGAATCATTTAATGTTGCTTTATTAGCAAAACAATGGTGGCAGATCATACATTCAAAGAACTCTCTTGATTTTCAAGTTTTATAGGGGTCAATACTTCCCTATAATAAGTCCGAACAATATGGAAAGAAGGAGCACTGCATCCTACAATGGAACAACCTTCTCATAGGACGTACCACTATTAATATTGGTTCATGTTGAAGAGTATGGGATGGCTGTTAAAGTGAAGCATGAAGGGACAATTGGATTCCTAAGCGTCTGGGTTTCAAAGCTACAAGACCACCAGGTAACCAAACTTCATGTAGGTGGCAGACATCATAATAAGAAGGAGTTCTTCTAGCATGAAGATCTTACTACAATGCACGCTATCCCATTAAGTTGTTTTTCGGTGCCTGACAAACTTATATGGGCAGCTACTAACAATGGCAAACTCATGGCTAAATCAACTTATTACATTACCCATCAGTAGCTAAGTAAAGATGTGCCTAATAATAATTCATGATCATTACTATACGATTTAGTTTGGTAGGCCAGAGTTATCCTGAAGGTCAAAAACTTGACGTAGAGAATGATTCATAACATACTCCCTACTACTAAACAATTGAATCTCAAAGGCTTATAAGTTGCCAACATGTGCGAGGTGTGTGGTTCCTTCTTTAAGATTCTTAGTCATGTTTTTTCACATGTATCTTTAGTAGGCATACATGAGAGGAACTTCAAGAAGGTCTAGGAGATTTACTAGGCACTCAGACAATTGATCAACCTCAATGGGATCAGATTTTGCAAGAAATGGTATCTTAACATCAATTGAAAATTTTTCTCTCGATTTGTAAAGAACTTGGGTTCAGCCAAAATTGAATACTGCATGACTGAATATATTCGATGCCATCACATATAGTTCAAAAAACTCGAAGTGTGTTGTTGGATACAAGATCTTAGGATAAAACCATACCTAGTTCCCATTCTGCACGACTCTACCTCTAGTTGATATTTTAAAAATTAACACGAATGTTGCTTTTCATGGTTCATTTTCACTAGCATATCTTAATGCAATGATTAGAGACAACCAGGGCCAGATTCTGGTATGTGAAGTATCATCAATGTACATATCACTACACAACTACAAGGCAAATTCTTAGCTATTCTATTTAATCTACAACTAGTTTTGGAACACCGTTTTGAAATGGTATAAGTAACGATTGACTTTTTATATATTATCAAGGAACTTCAAAAAGTTGAAGAAACCATTTAAAATGCGGGGTATACCAAGATATTTTTATCATATCCTTAGAGTTTAGTTGGTGCTTTTTTCATCATATACATAAGAGTACCAATATGTGTGCACACCTACTGACAAAGACTCTGATGTAGGAATGGCCATACTTCAGTTCAAATTGATGAATCAAACCATAGTTATTATAATTTGAACTGGATTGAAACCGTTTATAACAATTCTAATTTCGACTCATTATTGAAACCATTTTAAATATGGTTTGGTTATGGTCATAAGAAATTTCAACCGAAATTGAAGCTGATGGTTCAAAATCAAAGATTTCGGTTTAGTTTTTAATTAAATTAATTAAAAATATGTAAAATTATTTAATTTTAAAAAATATAAATTCTTAAAATAAATAAAATAATTTAATATATATATATATATATTTGTGAGGTGACCACTTAGTCACCTTATTTTTGTTAAAAAATCTCTTATTAAAATATAAGAGTAAGGTAAACCTATTTTGGATCGATTTTGAATTTAGCTTGAACTTAAATTAAATATAAACCGAACCTAAATCGAATATGAATCGAACCTAAATTTGAATCGAATATGAAACAAATCTAAACTTGAATCGAATATAAATCGAATCTAAACTTGAATTGAATATGAACCGAACCTAATTTGAACCACTTATGAACCAAAACTTAAATCACTTCTGAATCGAACCTTAACTAGAATTGAAGTTTAACGATTCAAATTCTAGTTCATTCTAATATTAAACTGTGAATTAATGATTCAGAATCAAAACCGAATTGAACTCGAATCGTGGCCACCTCTATTTTGATGGATTCAAGGACAATAAAGGTTTGGGTGAATGCTTTGCCTTCTAACTTTTGTAACCCAAATCTTACTTTCAATCAAAAAAATCTTGATGGAGATTACAATACCATTCTTGTTCTTTTATTCAATTGGTCAAATAACAGAACATTACCTAGTAACAATCAATTTTTTATACCACACTCTTGAATTCGTCATTAACTTTTAAGATAAATATCAAAATAAATCTTAAATTTTATATATTTTTAATTTAAAATTTATTTTTTTAATTTTTTTAATTATATATTTAAACTTTTAATTCAAATTCATATAAATTTTATCAAAAATATTTAAAAATTAAAGATAATTAAATTAAAAATCATAAATGATGAATTTTTATTTGAAATTTTATGTGTAAAAAAATAATCAAATGAAAATCCTAAAAAATTGTAAAATTTTTCGAATACTGAAAATATTTTTATTAATTTTATAATATCAAAAAATTTAAAAGTTTATCAAAATAACTTATGAATCAAAAATTAATCAAATTATTCAAATTTGACAGATGAACTTGAAATAAATAATAAATTTTATTTAAATTATTTTTAAGTTCTTCTAATAATGAAAATATCACTAATTTTATTCAATCGTTTGAACTAAAATCTAAATTAAATCAAATTAAGACTTTAAATGTATCATTAAAAATTTAAATAAAAGGGATTTAATGAGAAATATAAATAAAATTAAGGTTTTTTATATATTTACCTAACTTTTATAATAATAATAAATTTTTATTTTAAAAAAATTAATGTTAACGATGAACATCATGCCCGTTCTTATGCTGCCTTTCTTTCTCTCGCCGATGTGCTACCCCCTCGCCCCGCCCCTGCTACCGCGCTCTCTGATATCTTTCTAGCAGTAGGCGGCCTAGACTTGTGAAGATCATGAAGATACAGAAATTGATCGTGGCCTTTCGCTAAGGAAGCTAAATGTTGGACCGAAGAAGAAGCTACTCGTTCTTATCCTGAATGCGTTGCTTGTGTTCATAAAGTCTTTATCAGTGACAAGCACAAGCGGAGAATAAACCGCCATGCTCATGCAAAATATGGAAACTATATCTGGGTAACTTTATCAGACATTATTGGCGTTGTTTACTACATTATTTTCATAACTCTCTTGCAACATTTGCTTATTATTTTCTATTATTTTATGCAGTTTTCAAGAAGCCTTTTTTCTGCGACAAGTTCATGAGTTTCTACTTGAGAGATTTGAAGTGGGCATTTGGTTCACTGCTCTGAGAGTCAATTATGGGTAATGCATTCATATTGAAACAATATTCAAGAAAATATGAATGGGATAAATATTGGAAAGATCAAATGGGTAATGCACTGAATTTGTGCATAAGATCAAGATGAATGTATTGATTCTGGATTCAAGTCACTAGAGAAGATAAGAAGGTCTTTATATTTCAACAAATTGAAGAAAATATTGGAGAAAATCAATAAATAAATTCCATGAAGAACTAACAAGTTCTCCAAAATCAGATACATTGTTAATAGATGATAAACACTTTTCTATTTATAGTGATAAATAATAATTGAGTTTAAGCATTTGAAAAGCAAATTAATTGTAGAAATTATAGTGTACCAATCAGCTGTTCTTTTGTGGTGCATTATCTAGATATGTTATATTTCATCCATAGAGCTTTCGTAAGTATAATAATAATTCAGTACCTTTTTTCTTGCATGTCTATGTGGCTCCATACAAAACCAATTTTCTTTTTAACCATTAAAAATATTGTGTGTTTCTTTGATTTTTATTTAATTGTAATGCATATATACATAATTTGAATTATATTTGTAAATATAATATAATACCATGAATTAACTATATATGTACATATAATTTCAATTATTTTTAGTTTCGATTTTTTTATTTGCTAATTGTTATTGATTTATGAATTATGTAATAAATAGAACATTAAAATAATATAAAATAATAAACAAATCAATAAATTAAAATACAGTAAATTAATTTTTATTATTTTATTACTTTAAAATTTAACAACGGATTAGTGGTAAAATATTATGTTGCTACAACGAAAAATATTTTTAAAATTAAAAATATGATAGACAATAATAGAATATTCTACCATCAATTCGTTGTTAGGTTTGAAATTTTGTCATTAGGTTGCAATGGCTTGACGACAGAATATATATTCCATTGCTAACTTCCTTTGCGACGAGCATTTTTTTTATGACATTGTTTCGTTGGTAGTTCATCACTAGAATTTTCACTTTCAATGAAGGAATACTATGTTTCTAAATTTATTTATTTTTTTTAGTGTTTAAACTTTTATTTTTTGTAGAGAAAGAATGTCGAAGATGGAGAGAAAGAGCTAAAGTGGCCAATACATTTTACCCTTATCTTAAGGTTTATTTTTGACGATGTTATGGATTAAGATTTGTCTTGTCAATTATTGAAAGATTAAGATTCATTTTATCATTTTTTAAATAACAGATTTGATTAATAACTAAGGGTATACTTCAAGATTTTTTAGAGTATTTACTTTTTTTATTTTTCATATACAAAAAACTAATGAAAATCTTTAACAAGTTTTAAATCCATGCCATCCTAATGACTCAATATACAAGCCATTGGTGTTATTATACTTAAAAGATGAGGTTTTATGTTCTTCTTTCATACAAAATTTTGAACCAAAACTTATATTTCTTTTTATATTAGCTCTCATTTTCTCTTTAATATTTTTTTTAATTTTTTCATACAATTTTAAGATTTTAACATTATATCATCTATGACTCTAAAGAAGCTTGTCAAGGTTCAGAATTTGAGGTAATTTAGTTTATTGATTTCTTAGCAAATAGCTAACAAAGTTTTAGTTTCTTTTCTATATTTGCCTTTGGATTTTTTGAAAAATAAAGGAAATTGGTCGTAATTCTATCTACATTAAGAATTCAAGCACTACTATAAAAATTATAATAAGTGACAATAATTTAATGACAGTTATTCAAAAAACTGCCATTAAAAGATTTATTAACACTTTTAATGATAATTCTTTCAAAACTGTCATTAAAAATGAGGTTTTTAATATCAGTTAAATAAAAACTGGCATTAAAAGACCCATCACTAGAGCTTTTAACGTCAGTTCTTAAGGAACTGGCATTAAAACAGCCATCACTGAAGCTTTTAATGTCAGTTCTTGAAGAATTGATGTTAAAGGCCAAAATAAGACTGGGATTACAGCTACTATCTCTGATGAGCGACACAGGCTTATAGCTTTTCCATGAAGGTAGGCATGCCTTAATCCAGCCATATCTGTTATAACAGCAACCGTCGCAGCAATCGCAGTAGCAACAACCATTGTTGTTGTTATTATTGCTGCTTACAGCAGCAGAAACAACCGTTGTTGTTGCTACTACTGCTTAGAATAGCAACGACCATGAACCTGGAGTTCCTCGAAGCGAAGTTATTCTTGCATGGAGCGCATGGTATGGGGCTCGACACCTTCGATTCAACTTTAGCCAAAGGCAGACCTCTTTTTATCAGTGCCAGGATGGCCAACCAAGCTTGACCCTCTTATATAATAAATCAAATAAAAAGTGATGATTTCACATTCTCTGGCCTTTCAGAACTAGCATTAAAATCTGACCTTTAACGCCAGTTCTTTTAAAACTGCGTTAAAGGCTGTCCCACCTTGCTTTTAATATAAGGACCTTAGATTCCTCTCCATAGCCCTCCAAATCCCCCAAGAGCCTCGAGCACAATTTTTACTCTCTAGGTCATCCTTCTCCTCTTTGCACTCTGTCCAGAAGCAGCTAAACCAACTGCTGATAGCTGCACTGCCTTTCACTAGCCCATCTCCTCTTTGCTCTCCCTTTAGAAGCAGTTAGGGTAACTGCTAGTAACCATACTGCTTCTCTCCGGCCTTATCCTTTTTGGTCTCTGTCCAGAAGCAATTAGACCTATTGCTGGCATAGTATTGGCACTGTCTCTCTCCTTGCTTCTTTCTCTCTCATTTGTCTCAATCTTCACAAGGGCAGTCACACCATCCCCCTCCATTCGTTCATCTTTGGCATTCAAACATATGTAAGTATTTCGGTATAAATTTAAAATTTCTTTACGAAATTTAAGTTTCATAATTTTAATTCAATTTGATTAATTTTAGTTTAAAAAAATGTATTGAGGATGTATATTATTTTAAGAAGTTTTTTATTAAGTTATTATTGTTATTAATTGATGAAATTTAAGTTTTTTTTTGTTAGTATATTTGGATGAACATATTTGGTATGAACGGCTATACATTGATGCATTTATTATTCTATAAAAATTAAGATTTTTAGATTAATTGATAAATTAAGTAGATGTTAATTAGATAAATTTATATTTTTATAAATTAATTATATATTAAATGTAAATGAATTTATGTTTGAATTAATTTTTTTAGGTAAGATTAATTGGTATATTTTGTCAAATTTAATTATATTGATTTTGTTGTTGACATAAATAATATATTTAGTTAAATTTTAAATAGATAATTAATTATTAATATGCTTGTAAAATAAAATTATTAAATATTATTTAAATTTTAATCAATTAAGTTACTAGCTAGTTAGATGCTTGTGTAGTAATTAATTAGATGATAATTAATTTACTATGTCTTAATTAACTAATTAATTATTTATTATTTATTTAACTAATATTAATAAATTAGATGTTTGTGAAGCAAAAAATTATATCTTATATAAATATTAATTAGGTTACTAGCTAGTTAAGTACTTATATAATAATTAATTAAATGTTAATTAAATATTGACTATGTCTTAATTAACTGAATAGTTATTAATTAGGTATTTAAATTTTAATTAATAAATTTGATGCTTGTAAAGTAAATAATTATATGTTATTTAAATTTTAATTCATAATGTAGGCAGCACTGGCTATTGGTGGTTGTTAAGTCTCGTAATTTTGTGTACAGTATTTTTGATCCTTTAAACCATGGTTCTGGTGAAAAACTAGATCAACTTATGTCCACATAAGTGAAAATATTTTAATTTATGTTAGTCTGTATTTTTTATTACTCTTAAAAGTATTGATTATTTTCTATTGGTAGCTCTTTTAAATTGTTCCAAATTTTCAAAGAATCAAGTAATATACGCATTCTTAGAAGTATTCATGCTAAAATATGTATATTTAAACTTATATGTGATGTTAGTTTTATTTATTTTTTAAAATATAACAATTAAAAATTTTTAATGCAGTGTCCACATCAGCCTTCAAATACTGAGTGTGTATGTTATACTATAAAATTTTTAAGGGACATCATTGATAGACGTGATAGAAATATCTCATATGCGAAAATAGTAAGTTTTTAAGCATTTACTTATATAAATACTTAAGTAATTAATTGATGTGCTTATTAAAAGTTTTAATTGGACTAATTTTTTTATTAAATATAGTTAGTGGACATAGATTCTTACATCCAATCGGATATTGATGAAGTTAGAAAAGAGGTTGGATAATTTTTTTGGAGTGCCATATTAGAAAGTTGAACCTTGAAGATTTTTGTACACATGAACATCATTGAATTTATATAGTTAAATTTTTAGGATTGTATATGATAATGTATATTTAAACTCATGTATTGTATATATAGAGTTCCATTATGATATTAATTTTTTTTTGTTTTTGTTCATTTTTTATTACTTTTTTGAATTTGATTATTTTGAGTGTTTTCAAACATGAAAGAAGTAATGACGATCTCAGTGAAAATGGTATTGAAGTGTATAATACAAAAATTTTGGTTGCATATTGTGAAGAATTATATTGATATATATGGTTGATGTGGAAGAGATGAAAAATTTTATATGTGTAGGTTTTGGATAATTTTAATATATAAATTTTGTATTTATTTTGAAATAAATAAAACAATACCTTTAATAACTTTTTAATAATAGTTCTATCATAACTGTCATTAAAGACTCCGTTTGTAACGATAGTTCTATTAGAACTATCACTAAAGGTCTCCTTTTTTAATAACACTTTTATTAGAATTGTTATTAAAGGCCCCCTTTTAACGGTAGTTCTAATAAAACTGTCATTAGAATCTCTCCCTTTTAATGATATAAACAAAGATGATAGTTTTATAACTGTTATTAAAAGCTATTTTTAATTGTCATTAAAGTTTTTATTTGTTGTAGTGGAGGTTATTTTATGAGGTGTGTAAATGGTTTATGTGGGTTTTGGTTTTCACATTGCTTTTTGAAAAAAAAAAAACACTTTGTTAAGTTAGAAGTCATCTTTTAGTCCTTGCTTTCTTTAATAAAGAAAAAAAAAACTTGTAGTTATTTCTAGATCTATACTCTAACCTTGTTGTTTTGTCACCCTAACTCAAGAAATAATTAAGTTAAGCTAGATAATAGATTTTGTTCTCCTAGATCTATTTGATATTAAAGTTATCATTCTTTTCTTCTTGTATAATTTCTCATAACCAAACCAAGAACAATGTATACTCTTTTTTTTTTTCCACCTTAGTTCTACTACCAAAGGATAATATGTTAATCATAATTCTTCTTTTATTCTTCTAACATCTTCGTTAACTCATTTTCATATTGTACTTGATACGTTGACACTTGATTTCTTTATTTTCTTCCATCTTTGCCTTTAAGAGGTGAAATGGAATATAGGACTAGTTTCTTACAAAGGGAGTCATGCATAATCAAGAAGAGCAAAACTAATGTGTTATTACAAGACATGAGTGATGACCTCAATCTCTAGGAGACCTTGAGGCTACTATTCCCCCTAATGCTTTTTTTTTTAACTAATAATTTCTTCTAACTTTGATCCTTAGAGAAACTTAATAAGAATTGGGACTAGGCACATCAAGGGAGAATGAATGTCGACAACCCTCGAGTCATTGATGTGTAGAACTATATAGATATTTTAATTATCCTAGAAATATTAGTTTTTTCAATATTATATAGTGTTCTTTGGTATATTATTACTAATTACTCTTCTTTAGTTTACATTTCAAGTAATGTTTTTATAACTACTTGGAATGTTGCAGGAAAATTCCCATTAAGTAATTTGAATGTAGATGATTAACTTTTTACATCATCACTTATAGATATATATTCTAAATTCGATTGAGCCAAATTATCCAACTTTGTGTATGCAAGTGCATTTTTCAAGTCTAAGTTTTTATTAGATTTGAAATGTTACTTTTGTGAATTATTTTAGTTCAAAACCTTTGATTACAAACTTAGTATGTGTAAAAGCTTTTGGTTTAAAATACTATGTTCATCTATACTTTAAAAAATTTGACCTTAAAAAATAGCTAAAATATTACATCAACACCTACTTGGCCTAGCTCTAAATCTTCATTGATCTCCAATTGTGGATTTGCTTTTTGGTTGATGTATTTTTATCTTTAAGTCACAACTACTTGACAAAGTTACATATGTCTTTAGAAATTTTTAATTTTATAAATTGTTTGTTATAATCAAAACATCATATCATGTTATAAGAATATCAACTTTCTAAACATTTATGATGTCATGTAGTTAAAATATAACTGTGTCGCCTAATTATAATAAAAAGTTATTATAATAATAAAAACAAATAGTGTTAAAACATGATCAAGATAAATTTTAATGTGTAAATTAAATAGTGATTTTGACTGTTAACTATATAAAGGCTTAAGATAATTATATGTGAAGTTCCCATTCTCTTAATAAAGCTTCCCATCATGACCTCTATAACTTGAAGTGTCAAATCCAAGTAGGATAAGAGCCAGTGTCATCCGCCATCATCAAATGTATTTAAAGTTGTTCTAACAACTTTTCCTTTCTTCATACCTCAGTACAAGCAAATAAAGCTTACACTGTTTACGATGCTAAGATCTATAACTTTCTTCCTTCAAGAATCGATCAAGAAGTATCCTTTTGTATGGTATGGTTTTAAATGGTCAACCTTATGCCCATAATTGCTTAACGATCATATCAAAAGACTTTAATTTGTGAAATTAAAAAATAATTTCATTTTTTTCACACAATATATCAATGTTACCGATTATACTATAGTTACTAGGGGTAAAATGACATTGCATGACACCTTATGTAACTTTATATTCTTGTCCATTTTAATTTTTGTATTTGATTTGTTCCTAACATTACGTTGATGAAACTTTGTTCTATATTTTAAAATATTGAGTATTTGAATAACTTTGTCAATTATAATTATAAATTTTTATATCAATAAATATATATATATGCATCAAGTTTTAATTTATTAGAGAGTAATATTTAGAATGTAAAAGTGAAAGTAAAGCAAAAGAATTCATAACATAGATATGTATGATAGATGTAACTACATGTTATGTTTTATTTGCTATATAAAATAGTAAGATATCTAAAAACATGTGTTGAAAGTAATATTTGAAATAAATCAAATACAAAAATGTGAAATAGCTTACCATTTAAGTTATAAAAAGTGTTATACGATGTGACTTTATCTTGTACACAAAGATAGCTTGCTCATAATGAGGTAATACTGCTCTTATGTGTTGATTTTGCTCTAAAAGAATTTATCAACTTTTCGCATCAAATTTAATTTTTTTGATAGTAAAAGAGTCTTTTAAAAAATTAACGTTTTTATCTCAAACTTATTTACATTAAATTAGTGTAATTAATATTTTTAATAATATTTTATAATTATTATCAATAAATAATATTTATAATATTGATTAATTTATTTGAAATAATGAGATAATTAATTCAATTTAATTTTTTGATCAATTTATTTTTAAAAATAGACATTTTTAATCAATTATATTTTGAAATAATTTTTTAAAAATAATAATTTTTCATACTAAAAAAACTATGATTTATTTCATTACTAAATTTGAAAATTCTATCGTTAAAAATTTTAGCGACAGACTAGCGACAAAAAGTTTCGCAATTAAAATGTTGGTCGCAAAGGCATTTAGTGATGAAATTTTAAAGTCCATTGCGAAAATAGTGATGGATCAAAGTCTGCCACCAAAATGATAATGGACATTTCCATCATTGATACGTTGCCAGCTAACCACAAATTTCAGATTTTTGAAAAATGACTAGCTACATAGTGTCTGTCACTAAGCTAAGAAGTTAATAACGGACTCAAGTCCACTAATAAACTAAGGATAGATAAAGTCTATTGCTAGGTCTCCGATATCAACGATGGATACATAATTCATCATTAAACTAACTTAATTTTTAAAAAATTATTTTTAATTATTCAGTATTGTTATATTATTCAATTATAAATTATAATAAAAATAACACATATTTAAAAAACTAAAATTAAATTTAATCCATTAAAAGTTAATTATTACACAATACTACTCTGTTCCAAACAAGTACAATCAAGATAATTGAAAATGAACCTAAGCATCAATAAAATCATCAGGCAGTGCGATTGAAAGAGCCAAAAGATAGGTTCTTAAGAATAAAGCCTCGATCCCGTGGATATACTCATTCATCTTAATTTTTCTCAAGAATAAAGCCTCCATCTTGTGGATTTGCTTATTCATCTTAATCTTCCTCTATAAATGCTCCTGCAACTCAGTTTTGAATTGTGAACGATCCTGCTCCCTTGCCTTATACTCCTCCTCCAAACACTCCCTCATAATTCTACACTTCTGCTTTAAGTGCTCTTCCATTCCCTTCATCTAAGAGCGCATATCTTACATGGCTATATCGTTGACAGATCCTTCACTATTAAAGTTGCCGACTAAATAATATGATTGGTCTTAAAAGCCAACCCTGTATATTCGATACTTCTTCTTTCCACCTGTTACCTCTTAGTAGACCTTTGCGTAGTTTACCTCAAAAGTCTTAGGAGATCCCTCCCATGGTAGAGAAAAAAGGCAACCAAACTTCTTGATGTGATCCTACAATAAAAATAAATAAATTATTATTAATTAATTCATTACCTAAACTAACTAAGAAATAACGATTTATATAATTAAGGTTATTTATTAAATGTTGGAAAAAAAAAACTTACATATGTTTTTCTAGCATGCTCATTTATGAACTCATTAAGATGCATTTCTTTGTATGAATCCATTTAAAAAGCTTCTACAGGAGTTGAATCTCAACCCAACTCCTATGCCGATAAAAATAATAATAATAATAATAAAGAAACAATAGTATACCATTTTTATTTAAATTTAATTTAAATGTTATATGTGCCACGCATCAAAAATGATTTTATAAAGAACATTAACATACAACGTGTAGAGGGAGACATGACTCGGGTCCGTCTATTTTGCTTTGTTAATTTTTGGATATGATCCAGCATTTCTTTTTATACTACGGTTGATTTTATTCTCGCTGTCACTATTTCCATGTTTAATTTAAGACAAGTTGAGGTTTACTTCTTATCCTATATGGACATGCATATATCAAATCTGTATATCACTTTATAATTTTAGCCTCCTATGCAAATCTCATCATGCCATTCGTTACCTTATCCCATGTAAAATGTTTATGCAAGAATAAACTATAACTTAATATGATAAAGTATAATATTTTATTTATTTTCAAACATAATTATACGTGCCTTGAATTCTTCAAAGTAAAAATTTTTTATTTTCGACGAGTCCATTTAACCTAAAACATCTTAAAAATCTTCAGAGAACATTTATGCAAAGGCTTAATTCCATCAAATAAGACAATAAATAAGTTATCAAATACATTAGAAAAAAACTTATAAAGATAATGATATAAGTACTAAAAATAATTATGAATATTTATGTGTTATTCGTTACAAAAATCTCATTTTTACTCCTGCTTTGCAAACTCTCTATGGTAGACATCCTAGTAGTAACAAATCCTAAAGAGCCTAAAGTAAATTTGGCGAACCCATCTAGTGGTGCAGCTGTTGTATATGAAGCTAGTACAACTATGTTCTTTTCTTTATCTCGAAGGTCATATGAAAATCGAGATGTGATCATGGATTATTAATATTATAACCTCTCCCTCTGGAGTCACCTTATCTTCCTTATTCTTACATCTAACAATGTTAACAAAGTTAGTACACTTAAGTTAGTGTAGCATATAAATTTCTACAAAAGATTCGACAGTCTTCCTTAAAAATTGAACTAAAACTCCCTAAAATAAATACTAAAAATATAATTGAATGAATAATTTATCAAAATATTGTTTTCAAAATGAATCCCTCCAATCATAGAATAAATAATTCAACTATTACATATAAAATACTTGAATCAATACATATTAATTAATTGAAACATGACATAATAAATATTAACTAATTAATCATCATATTCAAAGTCTTCCTCTTTCTCTTTTATTTTCTCATCCTTTTTCTCATCTAAATAACTTTCAAAATTTGACTCATTTGGTATGTATTTTTTGTCTTCATCATCAGTGTCTATTAATGTCATTCAAAAAAAAAAGATAATCACTCGCGTCAATCTCAATTTGATGGATATTTATCTTATCATCTTGGGTTATTATCAAATGGAACTAGATTCTAAAAGTTCAATAATATACCCAACTTTTATTTTACAAACAACCCATTAGTCATGGTTGTGGCACGTTGAAGTTAAATAAGGAATATAATAAACTTCTACTATTTATAAAGTCTAAACAAATGACTCATACTTATTTAATCTTCTAGTCTAGTTAACATTCATTAGATTATACAATTTATAAACTATGATTTTCACATTCAGTATTAGATCAAACCATTAACACTTAAACAAAATGGTTTATTTAATTGATAATGTAAGATATTCCTATTCTAATACCTCCACTAATATACTACAATAATTATTTTTTATCTATATTATAGTTGAACGCTTTAAGGTATTCTCCCTTGTTCATTATAGCTTTATCCGAACTATGCCGTTTATTATGAAATTTATACCCATTGACATAGTATTTTGGGTATGGCTTTATGAACATTAATAAAACTTTTGCAACGTTCTTGATAAAATTATTGGTAATTAAGTTTAGTGTGTTATGTATCTATAAATAGAAAAAGCAAATCATTTGATTATATTTAACAAAAAAGAGTTAACCAACAAAATATTAGAATACAAGTACGTAAATATTGGTTAGATTAACTTGAAAATTGAAGCTCTAGTAAGTTTCAACATCCCGATTAGTTATCAGCGGGCAATGTTCACATAATTGAAAAATGTAAATCCTATAAACCATTAGTTTAATGAAAATAATTAATGATATGAGATATCTTTGCTTGTGAATAGATAATAAAAATGTTATGGTTAAGTCATGAAATGCACACTTTATGAGTGATTCCACTTTTGGACAATTCAATAAAATGTACGTATGAGTGGCTCGATATTTATCCTTTATCAAATATCTTGATTTTTTTATAACAAATGTTTGGCCGAGATATTTAAATATAAAGAGATTTCCTTCATGCTTTTCTAAGTCATAGTCATTAATATCGTTTGGTAGTATTTTCTATGTCATATATTAACATGTAGTTCAAAATATTGTAAGTAAAATGATGATACTTTTTCAATCAAATAGACTTTGCACATTGAATCTTTCACTTTTTTTTTTATTTTTCACATTATTTTTTAACTTCTTTATGTATCTACAATAACAATTGAAATTGATCAAATAATTAAGTGACTAAAATAACAAATCAACTAAGTGAAAGTATGATCAACATCTTTGAAATGATACATTTACCAATACTACACAAGATTGACTATCTTTACTTCATAAGCTAAGTGCACCAAAAGATGTTTCATTCAGTCAAAGAAGTTTGATGAAAATATATGCTCGAGCATACATAGAATTATAGGAAGCCATGTTTAATGCAAACCCATTAAGAAATCTTAAATTGTTCAGTCACTCACATAATACTTCTCTATTTACCTTGTTAAATGTGTAACAAGTTTTAAAGTACTTCCTAGTTGCCATATTCCTTGCCAACTCAAGCTATCAGTAAAATGCTTTTAAGTCTCCACTCAACTTAAAGTCACCCATTTCATTATTTTATTCTTAATAAATGTAGTTTTGTTTTATCTAAATAAATGTATTTAGGTAAGATCTTATGATGGTTATTAAATCAAGATTATTTATATCTGTTCAAAAGAATAAATATATGGGATAATTACACCAGAGAAACCTACATTTTAGATACAATATCAAATTAAAATCTACATAAAAAATTACATCAAATTAAGACTCATATAATGTGCAGTTTGGGATGCGAGACCTCTATCAATAAAACCCACAAGAATTAACTGCATGGCTTACTCGTGTGATACGTGTACGCTTGTTAAGCAAGCAATTACATTAGAGACCCTTTCATCACTGTAAAATAAAATAGAATTGCTCATAAACGAATTTATGAAATTTTTCTCTTCATCCATCAAATTTAAGCATCGATTGTTGCTGAAATCCAAGATTTAAGTACGCATCTTTTAACTTCTTCACTTTTTTTTGGCACATCAATTGAGTAAAATGGCTACAAATTCGTATTAATTAAACAATGAAAAAGAAAAATTTTTATTTTTAGGGTTTTAAAATTGAAAAATTTTAGTTTTTGAAATCTACCCAATGCATATTATGTTCATCAATTGGGTGACAGGATTTTCGAAAACTACCATAACATATGAAAAATAACAAAAAGTACTTAAATCAAATTAATACTTAAAAATCTAAGATTACCTCGACACTTATCTTTAATCTCGATCTGTGAATTCTTTGAGAATGACAGAAGCTTATGGATGCAAAAATCATTTTGATACTTAGCGTGAATCTTCAATTGTTTAAAGAGAAATACAAAGAAAATCAAGAAGAAATTATGAGGGCGATGGTGAGCATGAGTAAAGTCTATAAGGTGTGAGTGACCAAGGGCAATAAGGGGTTTACAAAAATAAGGTATATGTGGCTATGTTTAAACATGAATTGAGTGAGTTATGAAGTTAATTCTAAGGGGTTTTGTTGACGAAAGTCCTGTATTACAAAGTGCACATTATGTGAGTCTTAATTTGATGCAATTTTTTATGTAGATCTCAATTTGACATTGCAGCGAAAATATAGGTCCCTGGTGTAATTAACCTTAAATGTATTTGAATTTTTCTTATAGTAAGAACAAGCTAATCTTCTTGATGTACTCCATTTAGACAAAATCGAATAAGTAGAAAAGTTACTTACAATCCACATAAGGGTAACTATTATTATAAAATTTTGTTTGTAAGAGACATTATATGTTGGCACCCCAATCTCCCATAATATTTGTAACTCTACTATCAAAGATTACAAGTAGACATATAGGTTTAGAATTTGAGACCAAGAATAATCACAGTTAAAAATATATACTATTCTTTCATGCACATCTAAAAAGAAAAATTATATGGTGTGACTATGACTCATCATGAAGAATAGTGTTGTCATGACTAACCAATGGTTAAAATTCAATAGTATTCAAATTTAACCTTACATATTTACATTCAACAATAAAAGATGGATGAGATTGATAAAAATGAATCAAGCAGGAGAGTCAAAGCGATAAAGCAGGATATCATCTTTAACCTCATGTTTTGCATGCCACCAAATATTTTTAGTTGTAGTATCTTATACATATAATCCTTATAATTATAGACTAAGAAAAAATAATACATTTTTTTATATAACATAAGTGTTCTTTGTTTATCAAATCCTCGTCTTCATCTTTTATACTGCAGATGATCACAAAACTTGCAACTATTCGATTCATTATTCTTACCTAATATATCATGCACTTGTTGTCACCAAAATGAATATTTTCAACCAATAACCTCATACCTTATAGACATTTTAATGTAAAATTCTCAACCATTACATTATTAGACGATATCATCTCTTTCAATAATTTACAAATATCATGATAACACCTTTTAGAAATATGGTGTTTTGACTTTATATTCAGCATACTAGCCACAACAGACATTTATGAATGATTTTAAAATTCATCTCACTCTTATTGATTAGTATAATTTAACATGTCATAAAATCGTTAAGGATCTAAATTAGGAGATTCTTCCATGTATTTTAGATTATAGTTCAAACCAGCTACATCCATTACCATTGTTTGGTCTACACTAGCATATTCATGCACAGTTATAGATCCTTCCCTGATATAATAGTTATTTGGCCAATAATTATAACTATGATCATTTTTTAAAGGTAATTCCAAATGTAATATCCCAACATAAAACTATATTTAACCAAATGATATCTAACTATTTCAAAATTCTTATAACAGTACTATTGACTCTTTCTTTGGTTACATTGAGACCTTATTTTACCTTCGTCCATGAATGTCAGTTAACTACAAACAAAATGGATAAATTATTTCATTATATTCAAGAGATCTTCATTTAAGAATCCATATTTACCATCCTAAAGTATATCCACTGGTGATCCAATTCCGCTTATATTTCTCTCTTAATTAGTTTTAAACTAGTCCCCAATAGAAAACCTCTTGAAATGCTAAAAAAATTGACAATTTATTATAAAAATTTTAAATAAACATCCAAGAACATGACTTAAAGTGCAATTTAAAATTAGCATCATATAATTTTAAACAAATATCCAAATATATGACTTATAATAAAAATTGTTTAATGATTTATATACACCGCCTAAACTCCAAAGGGAAGTAGTCATATACCAGTTAGATATATACATTTATATAAAAAATTTAACAGCATGCCCACATAGTTCTCCAAATGCATAACTTATATAAATATCAGTGAGTTATTTTTTTTATCAAAAACACACATTCATATCCATTAGTATATATTTAAATAACAATGGAGATACTGCACAAAATTGTTACAAAACAAAATAAACAATGGTTTATGTATCATATATTAACACATAAATGTCACATGTTCAAAATTATCCAATTTAAATAATTCAAAAATTATTAATAAATAATTTACTTAAATGCACATGTGTAATAAGTGAAATACAATAAATGTTTACTATTAATTTTCAAACTTTGTATTTAAAGATCACTGCCTTAAGACTAAATTAATTTATAGTAATACTTGTGAATTATCATCTACTTGCATATTAATTTACATTTAATTAAATAACATAATTAATTAATTTACATCAATAATCTAATTATATAATCTAATTAATTTATATCTAAGTCAGTTATTTAAGTAATTAATTATATGAATTAAACTAATTAATTCACATCTAAGTAAATAATTCAATTTATTAATCGTTTGAATTAATCTAAGTAATTCACATATAATTAAATAATATAATTAATTAATCTAAAAGATACTGTGAGAAGAGGCACACGCCGCACGGCTCACTCCTTACGTGAGTGGTTGTGATACTGAGAGGGAGAAGGAGACCCAAAGGCAGATGCTGACATGAGTCACCGATTGGCTGGCGAGCGTCCTTCCCAGTGCATCGGCCAGGAGAAAGGGCGGAGAATATAAAAGATAGTCAGTACGATTTAAACCAAAATCCGTCGTTATTTGGTAAATTACCCATCCATTAACGATCGACTTTAGCGACGGTTGGTTGCTAGGTGGTTACGGCTACCATGGTCAATTGTTAGGTCAGTGGTTAACTTTCTTTTAATTTTTTATAAAAATTGATACAAATTAGTTTAACGATTAAATTTACATTGATCAGTAAATAATGTATTAATTCATTACTAAAATCAAAATTTCAATTTTACAATAATTCTATTGTTAACTGTTGTCAATTTTTGTTGTTATTTTAAGTTATTTTAAGTATTAATTTAATTTTTATTCAATCGATTTTTAGAATTAATTTTTTAATAAATAATTTTATTTATTTAATTTTTTAATTAATATTTTTTTAATATATTTAACTATTTGTGTAAATTGATGACACTTTTAAGATATTAAATGATAATTTATGGATAAAGATATTTAAAATAAACAATTCAATTGACCTCAATATTTATTAAAAAAATTAATATAATAAAAATAAAATAATTAAATATTTATTTATAATAATTTAAATAAATTAAATTATATATTGAGTATTGATTTTATTTTAAAACTTTTAATAAAATATTTTTAATAATATAATTTATATATTTAATTATTTATTAAAAATTTAAATTAATTAAAATTAAAAATATAATAATTATTTTTAAAAAAAAATCATATTTAGTGTAACTACAACAGAGTAACAAATTGGATGCTCCACTATGACTCCCACTAAAATGATGTTATGAGAACTTGTAGGATAATGTCGCATTGGAGATGATTAATCAAACATCAAATTGATTTTTCTCATTGGAGTTGTCTTTAAAGAGTCATTATACCATTAAAATCAACTATACCTAATTAAAAACTATGAGCAATAAAATTGGACTAAAACCTTTTATGTGGTTTCAACTTGAAATTCAAACCTTATTCAGAACTTTAAGGTTCTAATTTAGGTTTCATTAGTGAGTGAATCAAATTTGAAATCTAACTATTCAAATAAATAATTTTGATACAATTCACATGAAAAAATTATTTTCAAAAAGTAAATTTGACAACTCGGTCCTCAATGATCAAATAAAATGGTCACATTTCTTACCACCTTCCTCCTTTAAATCTTTTTTTGTTGACCATTTTCTCACCTAATTTTCTATAAATTATCTCTCAATTTTCTCTAAAATCGTTCTCAACTTATTATTCCAAATATCATTATTTTAATTTTTTACCCTTTTTCCATGATATATAATCCACTCCAACTTTCATTTTTTCTTAAGTTCATTTTCAATCTTGAAATAAATTATTTTTTGTAAAAATATTTTCAATTTTATAAATTTAATTTTTTTTTAAAAAGGAAGTTATCCAAACTTGTAATCAATCCAAAATGTACCTAAATCCAAATTATGCTTAAACCATAAAATCATGACAACTATTCGATTTCTATTTGAAATATCAGAGTGGCCAATATTATGCATGATAACTATGCACAACATCCCTAAGCCTTGCATGAGACACTGCTTTGCGGTAAAAGAAAAAGGTCATGTTTGTAAGGAGATAAAGATTGGGATAGGATAAATTTTACCAAGTCCTATATTTGGTGCTAAACTAAAAATGAAATAAAAATTATCCCTCGTTCTTTTTATCCCATAAAAAGAGGATAAAATAATTCTCTCTAAATAATGGAATTTAAAACATCTTCTGTGCTTTGCCCACCATCTTTTTCTTCTTTTGTGAGAAGATTTTACCTTTTTTTCGCTCATCAAGAAAGTTTGCATTTTTCTCTCCATCCAAAAACCTAGGATTGTCTCTGTCTCTCATTTCTCTCTATTTTTACTCCTTAAATTGAGGCAGTTTTAGAAATTAGAAGAAAATTTCTAGAAATTTTGACTATTTAAGAAAAACAAAAATTTGGAAGTGTTATGGTTTACAAACCAAGTAAAGATAATGAAAGCATCAGAGTGCTTAGTCATTTTTACCTTCTTTTGATGTATGCCTGCTATTGTCTTCTCTTCTCCCACTGTTTCTCTATACATAATTCAATAACAGAGGCAGTGGGTCAAGCAATAGAGAAGGCAAAAACACAAAAGAGAGAAACGAGGGAGAAATACGTGATATAAACGTGTTGGAAAAGGTGCGAGAGAGGAATAAGAGAAAGGAAAAAGGAAGACCTCGGAGATTTGGAGCGTAACCATATGATCTATTAATTATTTTTTATTATTTTTATTTTAATATATTATAAATATAAATTAAATTAATTTTAAACATCCCATATCATATCAAAGTATTAAATATAATTCCAATCCAATTATATTATATCTTATTGAATAATTTAATTTTATTCATGTACCAAACAAAGCTAAGAAACATCTTAAAAGAAAGAGCATAAAGGAAAATGAATATTTGACTATAGTATTATAAAAAGATCACATTGTTAAAAATAATTCATCAAAAACTTTAAAATAAAATTAATATTTAATATATATTTTATTAATATTAATTAAATATTTATTTAAGATAAATTAATTAAAATTTTGAATTTAGTTAATATTTATAAATCAATTTGACATAAATGATCTGAAGATGAAAATTTTTTAATATTACAAATTTTTAATTATTATTTAATATCATTAAAATAATATTTATAATATCAATTTAATATAAAAATTTAAATTATTAATATTAAAATATTTTAAAAATTATTTAATATTAAGATAACATTATATTAATATGTAAAATTAAAATAACCTTAACATAAAACATGACAACCGCACAAAATAAAGCTCGATGAGGCATGCAACCTAAGCATGGGAAGGGGATAGCCAGCCGGTAGCACGCTCGCATAGGTGACCTTGTTTTGGGGGGACGTGCTTCAGTGGCTGTACACAATCTCGCGCCACTAATCTTGTCTCAGGGACACGTGCGTTTAGTACGTTAGTGCATTGGTGGCTTCAAACATGCTCACTACACCTAACGTGGCAAAAGACAGAAAGAGAGTCATTAGAATTTTGTTATATAGAAAATAATATAAAAAATTTAAATTTTATATTATTTAATTTAAATTTAATTTACTTTAAAAAATATTAATTTAAATTGATAATAAAAATAATAATATTTTTATAATTAAAATATATCAAAAATTAATCAAGTAAACTTTACTTTTATTTTTAATTCATAGTTCAAATTTTAAATAATTTTGAACTCATAAATTATTTTATTAAATTTTAAATTTATTTAATATAAAATTTTAAATATATATTTTTAAAAATTTTAAAATTTTTTAATAAATTTATAATAATATTTTATATAAAAATTTAAGTCAAAATTTATTATATAGTATCTTGATTTGAATATTTTAAATTTTTTGATAAAATTTAAATTAAATTAAATTAAAAATAAGATATTAAATTAAATTAAAATTCATGATCCAAATTAAAAAAGGATATAGTTCAAAAAAAATTATTCTTATGCTCTGATAAAATTAATTGTTAAAATTAATTATAATATTTTTGAAGTAAAAATATAAAAGTGTGTATATATACTTTGCATATTGGAATATGTGAATAATTTTGTTAACTATAATATAAGTTTGCAAGTAAGGATATTTCTTTAAAATATGAGTTATTACAATGAAATTATGATGCAGAACCAAAGTAGAACAAAACGAAATAAACATTCTATTCGACTTATGTTAATTTTTATAGCCGATCGAGAGAATTAATGCGGTTTTATGAAAAGATTATCTATTTTCAAAGATGGAGGTAAAACAATTGGAATCGTTTTTCCTTAAAGTGGTAGATGTAAATGTCAAATTATATTTTTAATTACTAAATAAAATATAATTTAACCTTCAATATGAAGTGAATTATCACCTTTTATCCAAAAAAAAAAAAAGACTTTATGAATTGAAAGTAAAATAAAAAATAAAAAAATTATTTTGTTTCCTTAAATGGTAGATGTATTTACTAATTGTATTCTACTTACCAAATAAAATTATAAAAATCTAATGAAATTTTACTAATAAAAAAAATCAAAAAAATTGCTTAAAGCTATAAAATACACCATATGACCTTACATTTAATGAGAAAATAACTTGATTGCAGCAAGATTGTTGTGTCAAGTGGTCTTTTTTTCAAAAAAAATATATATATTCAAAAAGCATAGTGAATCAAATAAGAGACAATTGCGAAAATAAAATTTTTTAATAAATGAATTTTTGATTGGTTATGATATTTTTCACAATAGATGTGTAAAATAGAATAAATATTTACCTATTAATACTAATTATAGATTTATCTATAAAATTATATTTTTGATATAAAAATATCAATTATTAAGTATATCTTGTAACTTGTTTTATGTATTTTATCAAAAATTAAAAATTTTAGATCAGAGTTTATATTTGAAATTGCTTTATATATATGTATTATATATTTTACTTATTTTTAAAAAAACAACATCATTTATGTAAAATTAGATCAACCCAAGAATCAAAATATCAAATTCACCATGACACAAAAGTTCTAAGATAAGTAGACTTTTCTAATTAATTTTGTCATTTAACTTAGTCAAGAGTAAAAATTTGTAAGACCAACTGAATCAACAACTACTTAATTAAAAAATTTGAAATTGATCTAATTCAAAAAAATTATAGATATATTTTACTATAATTAATGCCAATTCATCATGATACAGAAAATCTAAGATAAATAGACTCTTCTAATTAATCTTGCCATTTAATTTAGTCAAAAGAAAAATTTTGTAAGACCAAGTGAATTAACGACTACTTAATTAAAAAATTTGAAATTAGTCTGATTAAAAAAAAATAATTATAGATATATCTTACTATAATCAATGCCAAAATACACCATGATACATAAAATCTAAGATAAATATATCTTTTAATTAATCTTGCCATTTAACTTAGTCAGTAGTAAAAATTTGTAAGATTAAGTGAATCAACGACTACTTAATTAAAAAAAAATTGAAATTGACTTGATCCAAAAAATCATAAATATATCTTACTATAACCAATGCCTAAATTCACCATGATTTAAAAAAATCTAAGATAAATAGACTCTTCTAATTAATCTTGCCATTTAACTTAGTCAATAGTAAAATTTGTAAGGTCAAGTGAATCAACGACTACTTAATTAACAAAATTTGAAATTGATCTGGTCTAAAAAAGTCATTGATATATCTTACGATAACCAACGCCTAAATCTTCCAATATCCTATCTACCATAATCATAACTTAAAAATTTTTCTAAAACTCTTATGAGATGCATTTAAATTAAGAGTTTTATCAAATAATGTCTAAAAATCTATGTATTATTTTACAAATTAAACTTTCAAACGGGTTCGTTCAAATCATTTTTAAGTGATAAATTGTTTTTTAAATAAAATATACAATAATATATCATTATAACCTAATTGTTAAATAAAATATTAAAATATGTCATGTAGTTTTACTAACTTAGCATATGAAACAAATAAATATTATGCAAGAATGACACTTTTAGCAATATATCTTTCATTTCATTGAAATTTTTATATCCTAGAGAAGGGCAATTAAGAAATTCATTTTATAATAAATTCAATAAACTCCGTATCCTATGGACCGTTGATTGCAGAACATATACCTAATTTGATAAAATTACTATATCGGAGTCTTGTAGTTTAAACACCTTTGTGCTTAAATAGATAAAAAAATAATTAATTAAAGGTTATAATATTTTAATATAAATAATTAAGCATAATATTCATTCTCAAACAAATTTAAGTTAATTAAACATCTAATAAGTACTTATTTTATTTTACTTAAAAAATTACTGCAGAATTTTAGTGTAAAAAACACATTTGGAAGCTTCACCTTTCCTTTACGGAGAAAAGGGTATAATGGCAAATTAGGTAGAGAACCAGGCAGCGTCGTCTTTTCCATTCCGTTTCCTTGTTTGCCTCCGTTTGAAATTCAAAACCCTAACTTTTTTGAAAACCCGCCTTTTCCTCCTTCCCCGCTCTCCCTCTTTCTCTCTCTGTATCCAGATATCAGATATACATCTCTCTCTCTTTGCAACAAAATCAGGTTTCTCCACCTTTCTTTATTGTTGTATCTGCCTCCTTATATTGCGCACCTTCATAACTCTATAGCCATGGCGCGTGATATCCAGCTTCCCTGCGATGGGGACGGGGCTTGTATGCGCTGCAAGGCAACCCCGGCTCCGGAAGAGACCCTCACTTGCAGCACTTGCGTCGCTGCCTGGCACGTGAACTGCCTGTTGTCCCGTCCCGAAAGCTTAGAGTCTACTCTTCGGTGGGAATGCCCCGACTGTTCCGGCGACTGCGATCCCCTCCCTGTTGCTGGAGCTTGCGGCACCACCGGCGACTTGGTGGCGGCCATCCGGGCGATCGAGGCGGACGAGTCGCTGACGGAAAAGGAGAAGGCAAAGAAAAGGCAGGAGCTGATGAGTGGAAGAGTCAGTGTAGATGAGGATGAAGAGGAGACGCAGAACAAAACAAAAGAAAAGGAAGATGATGTTTTGGATGTTCTTGATGGGAGCTTGAATTGTTCGTTCTGTATGCAGTTACCTGAGAGGCCCGTCACGGTTTGTTCTCATGACATACAGAGAGATCTATATATATGAGCAGGAATTTGTTCTGCATATGCCATTGCTAAATCTATTTACGTGCTATTTGCATTTCACTAGGTGGTATTTCTTTGGTTGGTCATTACTTGAAGCTGATTTTAGGGTCCTAAGCTTCTTTATGGAACTTTCCCGGTTATCCTTTTCTTACTTGATTGATGCTGAAGGTATTTTTTTTAGGTGTACGGTTCCCAACTTCGAACAGAGTATCTATAGGGAGATCTTATAATCATTGTTTTTCACTGAAATGTACTCTGATGTCCTATTTTTTCTCTAGTGCACATTAATCTATATGTGTGCTTTGTGCATTTCACATGGTGTTGCTTGTTTGGTTGGTCATCCTCTGAAGCTGATTTCACGATCCTAAGCTTCTTAATGGAATTTTTGGGGTTTCCTTTCTTTCCCTTGATCTGATAGGTCACATCCTGAAGCTGATTTCAGGATCCTAAGTTTCTTAATTGAATTTTCCTGTTTTCCTTTTTCTTTCCTTGATTTGATGCAGAAGGTACTTTTCAGTGTACGGTTCCAGTTTTGAACAGAGTATCCATAGAGAGATGGTATACTCATTCTTTTTCACTGAGATACACTCATATGTCCTACTTTTTTCCTAGTTCATATGCCAAACATCCTTGAAATTAAATATGCATAATCTGTGAAGATAAATATACATATTGTAGCTTGCTCTATATCTAGATATTAACGTTGCATCTTTATACATCAAAACTTCAGACATTACAAGTAACAATGATCAATGCCTATGATAGAGAAGTAGATGAATGTCTTTCTAGGATACTTTTATGCATCACATGTTTCATTCATTTTTCTCTAGTTCATGTTCCAGATAAGTTTTTTCATTTGAGTGTTGCTTCTTAGAAATATTCTCCCTCGTCTTTTTGCTGACTGTTTCCAAAAATCAATATTTTCATCTTGCTTCATATGCTAGAGTGATACTTGTAAAGTTGCTTTCTTTGTGACACGTATTCCCATTTCCATTCTATTTTCTCAAAATTTATGGTGTTCTGACCTGGATTTTGGTTCATGGAGTTCATTCTTATGGTTAGCTGTTACTGATTTTGTTCAAAAGTTACTCTTTTGACATTATATATTTCCATCCATATGCTGTTATATTGTTGACAGAAAGTAGAGAATCACTTTCTAATTTTTGTGTCCATCAATTTGCATTTCTTTTTCTTTCATGATATACTTCTCTTAGTTTCAAATAACTTCTTATTTAGCCACTTGTTCTAGATTTAGTTGTTTGAGGTACATGTTTCTTATCTTATCACTTTCTCTTATCAACCTCATTGCTTCCTCTTCGGTGCTAATCCCTGTCTGTTCATAGCTTTATTTTCTCCTTGTCATTTTATCATGACCTTTTATAATTATTGCTATGATTTGGGTGTCTAGTTTGCATGCTTTAGGTTGGATATTCCCTGGAATCCTAGTTAGGGAAACTAGAACTAGAGAAAGCAGATCTTCTGTTTCAAAAATACGAAAGGAAGTTTACTTGTGTTCGATGGAGGTGCCAGTTGCATTTCACAAATTCTTCCTGGTCAAATAACTAATGAAAAAATGAGATTAGAGGGGAAGGTAAAATTGATTGCAGAATATTCTTATCATAATTTGGTATGTCTTTTGTTCATGTTCTTGCAGACACCATGTGGCCACAACTTCTGCTTAAAATGCTTTGAGAAATGGATTGGACAAGGGAAACTTACATGTGCTAAATGTCGACACCCAATTCCTCCCAAGACAGCAAGCCAACCCCGCATTAATTCTACCCTTGTTACTGTCATTCGGATGGCAAAATTGTCAAAATCACAAGGCACCTCTGGTCCTGCTAAGGTTGTCCATTTTATACACAATCAGGACCGGCCAGACAAAGCCTTTACTACAGAACGAGCACAGAAATCTGGAAAGGCAAATGCTGCTAGTGGCAAGATATTTGTCACAGTCCCACCTGATCATTTTGGGCCTATAACAGCTGAAAATGATCCAGAGAGAAAGCAGGGCATTTTGGTTGGAGAATGCTGGGAGGATAGATTGGAATGCCGGCAATGGGGGGCCCACCTTCCGCATGTTGCAGGTATTGCTGGACAAGCAGAGCATGGAGCTCAGTCAGTGGCACTTTCAGGAGGTTATGAGGACGATGAGGATCATGGAGAGTGGTTCCTCTATACTGGAAGGTTAGTTTTTGGATGGCCTCACTTTCAATTTTGCTGAAATTGCTTTACTAGTACATTTACTTCATTTATTGCATGTCCTTGAAAATTAAAAGTAAATTTGGTGATAAGCTAAGCCTGGTTGGTCTTGGTGCCTTTTTACCATTTAGTTGTTGAGTCAAGAATAGTTACTTTGATATCAAAATATAATGATATCTTGGTTGCCATTTAAAGAAAAAAAATATATTTTAAGATGGCGTGTTATAATGTAAGTTCTTGACCTCTTTCTATGTATCTATTTAGGCTATGATTCCTAACATTTTCTTTTCCTTTCAAAAGACCTTCCCAAATTTAGATGGACTACATTCTACTCTGTGTTTTCTTATCTTACAGTTTATTTTATTCATTTTTCCAAGTTTCAAATCTTTTATGTTTACATGTGTACTTTGGCTTCCCGTGAATCAATACTGTCTTGTTAATGATTATGATTCATTAATTTTTGGATCATTGTAATACCTGGAATTATTTGCCAAATTCTAGAATAGTCCTTGTACTATCATTTTCTGTCAATTTGGTTTTTAGTATCTTTTAATTGTGTTGATCCAGGATAATTTATAACAATTGTTTCAAATTGAAATACAAGATGGTTATATGAGTTGCATGCACCAATTTTTAAGGGCAATTAACTAATTGTCGTCTCCTTGTGAAACTTCTTTCTCTTTGCTTCTTCTTCTTCTTCACCTTTTTTTTTTTTACTTTTATTTTTCTTTTCATTATAAGAAAATTCAAAATAGCTCCTTCTTATTTCTGGATATAAAGAAAACTCACATTTTGTTGTGTTCTTTTTTCCATTTTTGGGTTTAGAGATACTTCTTCAGCTATACTTCTTTACTTTTGGTTACAAAAATTACTTCTTCCTTTTCTTCTGCTTTTCCTTCTTTGGTACTGGATATAGAGAAAATCCATTATCCTCCTTTCTTCTTTCTCCTCTTCATTATGACGTGCAATTTCTTCTTTCTCCTCTTCATTATGAGGTGCAAAGAAAACTTATTTCTTTCTTTTCACTATTGTATATAGAGAATCCAAATGAGTCCTCATTAATTTTGAAATAGAACAAGATGGCGATTACTTAATTATCATTATTAATTGGTTATGTATAGGTCACACGGACATTTTCTGTCTAAACTTCAAATCTTTATTACTAACTGTCCTGAAATAGCATAATTAAAAAAGACCAGGGACCAAATTAATGAAATCAATAGCATAGTATTATTTTCTAATTTGATCAATCGTTCATGGAGTTGTTCAAAAATTACCCTTAATTTGTTGTCTGTCACTGATATACTTTATTGTCTGTGTTGTATCATTTGTATGTGAATCGATGATAGTGGAGGTAGAGATCTTAGTGGAAACAAAAGGACAAACAAGGAACAGTCATTTGATCAGAAATTTGAGAAAATGAATGAGGCCCTTCGAGTAAGTTGTAGAAAGGGTTATCCTGTTCGAGTTGTGAGGTAAGTTTTATTTTTTCCAAATTCATCTCTCTATCTTTCAGTGGTGGAGTTTCTTTATGTTCTTAGATATGAAAAGTTCGTACTTTTTCAGTCTAAGTAGTGAAATTACTAAGCAAAATAAGTGGGGTAGCAGCATGGTACATTGGCTGTAAATTTTTGGAAGGGTTGTTTGCTTTGATGGGATCAAGTAGGCCTCATGTATTGCTTGTGACTTTGCCACCTTATTGTAAATCTCTTCCTGATCCAATCAATTATTACGAATGATGGGAACTTGTTAGCCATGTGATGATGCCTCATCTTAGTGATTTTGATTGAAAATTCTTTATGAAGTCTTGATATTTGGCATGCTTATTTTCACCAAGTAGGCCTCATGTATTGCTTGTAACTTTGCCACCTTGTTGCAAATCTTTTCCTGATCCAATTAATTGTTATGAATGATGGGAACTTGTTAGCCTTATGATGATGTATAATCTTAGTGATTTTGACTGAAAATTCTTTATGAAGTCTTGATATTTGGCATGCTTATTTTCACCACTTTTTTTTTTTTTTGTTTCTTCCAATGAGTAGGTCCTACAAAGAGAAGCGTTCTGCATATGCTCCTGAGAAAGGGGTGAGATATGATGGAGTTTATAGAATTGAGAAATGTTGGAGAAAAGTTGGAATCCAAGTAAATACATTCTCATTTTCAAAGTTTAAAGTAATGTTTTTTTTTCACTAAATTGATATACTGACTAGACATTCTTCCTTTAGGGCTTTAAGGTCTGCCGGTACTTATTTGTTAGATGTGATAATGAGCCTGCTCCATGGACAAGGTTTGCATCTTCCATTTAGTGCTTTGCTTTTGTTACTCTTTTTACTAATATTTTTTAGAAAAACTTAAATTGCAGTGATGAACAAGGGGATCGCCCTAGACCTCTGCCACCTATACCAGAGCTTAAGAAGGCCACTGATGTGACAGAGAGGAAGGAAAGTCCATCGTGGGATTTTGATGTGAGACATAGTTTCTTCCTTCTTCTTTTTTTTTTTTAACGTTAACTAGCTTTAGCTATCTTGAACTTTGTAAAAAGCTTCATTTTTCTTCTTTGTGGAGTAATAGAAATCAGTAAGGTTCTAATGTTTTCCTCTGTACTTTTGCCTCAACTTTTACATTTTTATCAGGAAGTAGATGGTCAGTGGAAGTGGAAGAAGCCCGCACCCGTCAGTAGAAAGTCAGTCAATACAGCAAATTCTGAGGACAGGAAGAGGTCAAGGAAAGCGATAAGGCAGGCACAGAATACCAGTATAAGAGAGAAGCTCCTGAAAGGTTTGTTCCTACCTGCTTCTCTGGACTTTTCATTAGTAATTACTTTCTTTTAAAGCGTTTGAGTTAGTTGCTCAAACTACATTGTCAAAATAGCTTGGATATATCTATATGGCAATTTCCTGTGTAACTATTGAGTTCATGGCTCAGATGCACAAGTCAGTTTGATATTTTGGTCCTACACGTTGTCTTGATGTTGTTTTAAATTTTTTCAAGTATGATAACCCAAGGGGAGGCAGGATTACAAATTTATGTAACTACCTTTTTGAAAAGCTTTTGCAGCTGATAATTATAGAACTATTTCATGTATTAAGATCATCTAACATTTAAAATTAGTCATGTAGAAAATTCAATGAGCACAAATTGCAAAGTAAAAGGAGAAGGGTAAAGACAGTGCAAACTGGATTCCTGGCTAAATAATCACTTTGGCTAGTTCATACTTAATGCATGCTCATGAATTTATGCAAATCCAAGAGGGGAGCAATATATTAGAGTTATAGATCTTAAATATAAAGTTTTTCAAATCTTGAGTGTTTAACCTTTGTTTGAAGTTCTACTTCAAGGGATTTCACTTTTATTTTTCTAACAATCCAGGTTCTTGATTAATCTGTTAAGCTTATTTTCTCTTGTATGCTCCTAATATATTCAAACTTGAAGAAAATTAACAGTTCAAATTAAGTGTTTGTTATCATCAAAACACTTTTTGCTTGAACCCTTAATATTAATCTCTTTGTTGGCCTGATTTAGGCGGGGAAAAAGCTGGAAAAATGGGTTGGTACTTTGAGTTTGATGCTGGTTCCTACAAGTAACAAAATTGGTTGTATTAGATAGCTTGTGGTTGTATTTTTTCTACTGTAAAAAGATAGTTCGTCAATAATGCTTTCAATGCTTATCTAATAAGTTTTGTTATGCAGAGTTCAGTTGCCAAATCTGTCAACAAGTTATGACCCTCCCAGTAACGACACCTTGTGCTCATAATTTTTGCAAGTCATGCTTGGAAAGTGCATTCGCTGGTAAGGCTTTTGTGAGAGATAGAAACCGAGGTGGACGGACACTTCGATCACAGAAGAATATCATGAACTGCCCTTCTTGCCCTACAGACATCTCTGATTTTCTTCAAAATCCCCAGGTATGACACATGAACTCATTTTCTTGATTTTCAAAATCAATGTTTTTGTGCTGTTCTTTTACCTATGACAGTTAAGAAGAGAGAAGACTGGAATTTAATAGAAGTAAAACTAAATCCACGGGGTTGAGAACTCATCAGATAATCTATCTATAGTTTTCTTGTGCAACCAAGCTATGTATAAAGAGTATGATTGTCCTGAAAATATTTAAACGGATGCACTCTCTCTTGCCCTATGATTAACACGAGTTTCTGGAAACCACTATTACAGGTTAACAGAGACTTGATGGATGTTATCGAGTCTTTAAAATCTAAGTCTGAAGAGAATGGAGAATCTTTGGAGGAATCAATTGGAGAGATAGACGGCAAGGAGGAAAACACTGACCTTAAGTCTGAGAAAGATGAAACTTCTATGGAGAATTCTGAAAAATCTAGTGAGAGAGCGGATTTGCAGTACCCTGCAACAAAGTTCCCAAAAAGAACATGCAGGCAAAAGAATGTAGATGGTGACTGCTCAGTGGACAATGGTGTTAGTAATGAAAACAAAATATCTGCGGACAAAGCCAGTGGTTTGGATGGTGTACCTGAAGTTTCCAAGAAAATCTCGGGTACTAGAGTGAAGCATACTTGTAAAAGAAAATTTGATGATTGTGAAGATCTCTCATTGAATCCGGATGATGTTGTTAAGACCAGAAGCAAGAAAGCTCAGGTGACTGTAGAAGATCAAGGAAACAATTCACCTTCTAGTACTCTGCATATTCAATCATCTGATGAAGATGCTGAATGACAACGTTTAGCTTTTCACCATGAAACTGATTTTGACCCCCAAATTATTTCAGAACAAGAAGGGGATTTTTCTGCAGGGAAACATATTTTGAGTTAGACATTTTTTGGGTTGTCAGAGTTTGTACACAGTTTCTCCAATGCTGCTAAACAATAGATAAATGTTGTTACCTACAGAAATGCTTGTAGTAGACAATATTGGAACTTCATGATTGTAATTACCCTTTTCAATTTTTTTTTACTCTGTTGTCCCTTGTCATCTGATTTAGTGATTAAATAGATGTGGAGCAGCACTGATCGATAGCTGTGATCTTTTGGCTGCCTCTTTGTGTTGTGAAGATAATTGTATGACATGGAAGCTTGGAATTTAACTGAGATGAAGGGCTTGAGCAGTATTTTTAGAGTTTAAATAGAATATTTGATGGGATTATAGTAAAAGTCTGACAATTAATGCAGCTTTAATGGGGTTTTTAGGTTATGACTATCACTTTTGATGGCCCTTAATGTCACTGAGATTATTGAATGATGCATGTTCCATTCTATCACCTTTGCTTTTCTATTCCTTGTGGCAATGAAAAGGGTAAAACATATTTTTAGAATGAGTATTGTTGGATTTAGGTTTTCAAATGTATTGCTTTAAACCCATCAATTCAATGTAAATAGAGAACAAAAATCACAAAATCCTTTCATGTATAAAATCTTTAATTTATTTAAATTTATTAAAAACTCTAAATATTTAAATTTAAAATGTTAATTTACTGAAAATTTTATTTTCACTTTGGTTATATGATTAAATTTTATTTTATTTTTAGTGTTATGGTGTTATAATTTTCTTATTTCTGAATTACTTGAGATGAATTTAATAGCTTGCATTTTCCTTTTTAACAATTATTTTTATGAAATTAAAAATTATATTGTTATGAAGTAAAATTCAAATAAGTCTACTAATCAGGAATTTGAATATCTAAATTTAATTTGTGAAAATTAATTCAGAGCGGATTAAATTCTTATAGTAAAATTTAACATGTCCCCCACTTCTAGGGAGGGGCTTGAGATGGTTCCCAATTTTATTACAGAAAAAAGAAAAGAAAAGAAAAATGAAACTCTAAATTGCTACACTGAAAGTCTTTTGACTTCGGTTTTCGCAGTAGTACTCTCTTTTTTCATCTCCATCTCCATCTCCATCTCCATCTCCACTTGCTCTCTCTAAACCCTTGGTTTTCATAGATAAGCACCTTTCTCCCTCTGCTGGAACGAAATTTCGTATCTTGGTAATTAATTTTCTTTGACGACCAACGCTTCACAGCTCTGAGGCGTTACGCGTTTTATTTCGTTTCTCTCTGTTTTGGAAGTATCTTAGCCCATCTCTATTACAAAGAGGACTCGATTCTGTTAGTTTCCCTCGTATATAGCATAGTCTGTATAGAATTGCAGAGAACGGAGGGTTATTGATGGATAGCTGGGTCCGATAGCATTAAAAATGGATTATTTAAGGTCAGTTTCTATGCCTAGCTTGCCTCTTTTCACAGGGTACCTGCTAAAGCTTTACTTGATTGCTTTAATTGCCTGCTTCTTTTTTTTGTCTCTGCCAATTTTATATACGGGTTCTGTAAGAGGTAACTGGTTCATTGTGCGTCGATTGAGGCTTGTGTCTGCCTCTGTTGCATTTCCTAGTATTGTGAGAGGTTGTTACTAGGAATTACTGTTTTTGGAGGCTAGTTTCATGATGGAAGAAGGCAGGGAGAACCAGGATGTACTCAGTAATTTAATTGCTTCTTGTGTTGATTTGCCTTTTTGCAATATAGGGAATTTTGGAGAAGGCATAGGAGGAAGATTTTTGTTTCTGCAGGTGTACTAGGAAGTGGGTATCTTCTGTATAAACTCTATGATGCACATAAGCAGCTAGCTGATTTGGGAAGACATCTTTCAAGTGAGCAGGAAAATGATGAAATCCTCAAGGCCCAGTTAAGATTAACCAAATTGAAAATTTTTTCTTTTCCGAGTTTTGTGAATTTCAATGTGTAATTATGATTCTTACAAAATGATAAATATTGATAGGATGCAAGACCATTTTGAAAATATTCAAAGGATAGCTGATACCACCACATTGCCTCATGCAATGAATTATCTAAGTGATCGCATAGCTGAAGAGTTAAATCTTTCTCACATCACTGAGAGGCTAAAGCAAGAAAAGGGTACTTTGACTCGTTCGGAGAAACTTGAGCTATGGGACAGGCTCAAAATTTTAAGTATGTAATTTTTGCTTAATTATGGTATCTATAGTATCATGGTTGTCAGTGTTCTCTAGCTTGTAAGTGATATTGATTTATGTCGTTTCTCTAGGTTTCACGAGAATGTTGACATCAATATGGGCGGTGACAATGCTTAGTTTATATGTCCGAGTCCAAGTCAACATTTTGGGGAGGCATCTGTACATCGATACTGCACGAGGTCTGGGAAACTCTTATTCACTTGTAAGGGCTACTATCTTTCCTTCTTTTGCCCAAGATAACACAGTGATTTTTATTTTCTTTTAAGGTAGTTTTGTATTGTATGTCAACAGCGCCACTTCTTTACATCTTATACTTTCTCTCATGGCCTTGTTCTGTTTAATAGTCCTTTACTGTTGATTTTATGCTGATGAAAGTGATCCAGATCTCCTCAACATTTGTAACTCATCCTATGAGCTTATTACGGAAGAGACAAAATTTTGTCCTGATGAATAACTCAGAATCCTTTTCTATCAAAAAATAAAAAAAAATAAAAAAATAAAAATAAAAAACAGAATCCTTTGCTTATAAGAAAAATGATAATTTAGATTCCTTGAATTCCATCTCGGTTGTCTGGGAGAGTTATTTCTTACATAGGAAGAAAATTTATTATTGTTGGTTAAGATGAATAACAGAGTCAAATTAAGGATGACAAGATTCAAGATATATACTGGTATGAGAAGGAAATGTATATGCAAGATTGCGTTGATTATAACCAGGTTCAGTTACTAATTGTGAGTCCTTGCTGGCAAGCAGTTGTCAATGAATGATTATGTGTGTTAATACCTGCATATTAGTTCAAAATTATTGTTGAGTAGTTTTAAATAGTATGGTTTGAGGAGAAATGTAGTCTACCCAGAATTTTTTGAAAGGTGTGGAGTGATATGGTTAGTAGAAAATATAGATGACTTTACTGTGCTGTAGACTGGTATAGTGTACATTCAATGTAGGACTATATTTTTGCACATGATGAACTCAGTTTTATTGGAAAAGGCTCTGAAGCTTCGCTTACGATAGGTTAGTATTATGGATAGAAAGTCATAACATTGATGTATGGATCTCTAGGTCAAAGCTTTCATGGAAGAGAGGTTTCGGAATGTTCCTATTGCAAAGGAATTTTATCTGTGTCTGGGGATAGGATCTGAATGTTATTTGACATATGACATGGTGCATGAATGCTTGTTAACCAGAAATTTGTTTATATTGAATCTCATTAAGTGATTTAGTAATTGGAGGCAATAATAGATGATGAATTTTTCTTCAGAAGTTAAGGTAGGTTTGGAGAATTAATATCGCTTGTAAAAATTATCTACTCTTTTGTTGAAGGCAGTCCTTGAGTAGTGAGCTTATTCCTAACCAAATTTGTTGTTGCTAGTTCCCGTGGCCTCATGCTGAGCCTCTTTTAACAAAACCAACCAAAAAGAAGAAAAAGAAGTTAGGAAAGAAGAAATAGAAAGCAATGAGGTAGAAAGGCCAGGAGTTCTTGGGGAGGAGAAAGGCATAGCAAGTAACCATGCACCTAAAGATAGCATGCACATTTAGTGAGACATGTTTACTACTTGTCTCTTTGTGATTTGTACAGTCACATTAAAATACTTATGAGAATTAATGTTTATTTCTTAATGCATAAATTGATCGATACATGCACGTAGACACGTACGTATGCATATACAAACACGACCTAGTTTTCTATTCCAATCAAATCCCTGTCTCACTAATTTGGGAATTCTTGTAAAATAGGAAGCCGTTTTAGCATTTTATAATTAATATATGAACTAGTTTACAAATATGTGCTCTTTGTAATTAACATATAAATACTACTATGTTTCTTAATATGGCTTCCTGCCAATAGGTTATAGGAACGTATGGTTTTAAACAAGATGAGTCTAGTCACTTCAAGTAGGTGTTGGTTCTTTTGTCCAGCAATCTCATTTTGATAGGGAGTGTCTACACAAGAAAAGTAAAAGGAAAACCTTTTTTTAAGAAAAGGTGAAAAGGTTTTATTAAAATTGTTTCTCACCTAATCGGTTTTTATGTTTTTTATGCTCACCCAATCTTTTTTTTTTTTTTTGACCAGTCAAAAGAAATTAGGGAAGATTCCACTTTAGATTTGTTCTCCATGAGGAAAAGACTCACGTTGTTCTTGTGCCATCATCAATAAATACGACAAACCATTTTTCCTTTGAAACATTGGAGACTCTTGATGGTCCCACATGTTCTAGTGGATTAAAGAAAAAGGTGAAGGCAAGCTGTTATTCTTGAGAGGAAAGGAAACTCAATGGTCTTGTAGACTCTTAACATCATAATGCAAATCACTAAAGGCAGTAATTTTGAAGCCAAAGAATGTTCTTGTTATGTTTCATGTAGGTACGAAAAAGAAGGCTGGGTGCTGGCCGCTTTTAGTCTCTAAGATGTAGAGTCCATCCCTCTGTTTCGGAAGTCCAATCTTGCTCCTCGTAACTCGATACTAGAAAACACAAGTATAGAAGGTTACTCGACAGTCTAAATTTATGGTAGTTCCCTTAATGGATACGAGTTTCACAGATAAGTTAGGGAAATGTAACTGAATTCTAAAGAAGATTGTAAAATAAGGTACAATTCCCTAACCTCTGATACTTTTTTTTCTCCCCCTTAAACCTTAGACCTGGCCTACAAGTCGATGCTTGCTTATTAGTGGGTTGAACTCCTTCAGTTCTTAAGGAAAACGATGGAGTAATAAACCCATCCATCATTTTAATTTTCTTATTACTAGGAGAAGGGTTGTAAGTGATGAAAGATTGATAGAAATGCACCATATGATTAGTGGCTTCTAAATCTGTGACTCAAGAGCTATTGTAGAGTGATTGAGAGGCACTAAGGGCATAAGAATTTTTTTTTTTTAAAAAACAACCTGTCTAAGTAGCTAATTAACATGATCCTCAAGTTTTTTTAAGGGAATTAAGTGGGTTCCTTAGCCATTCAATTTCTTCTTTGTTGAAACTTTCACCTTTCAGACCATTGTGGTTTTTGGTCCTCGTGGTGATGATTCTCAGAATCTATTAGCTGGCTTCTCCACATTGCTATCCCCTCTTGTTGCACAAGAACCCTTCTTGATTCAATGCCCAGAGTTTGTTATCCTTCCATTCTCTAGATTAGAATTTCACCCATGGTTATTTGCCTTTGTTCATTCTCCGGTAAACTTAGTAGAAACCATGGTGGAACCCACTGTAGCTTGAGACTCTGCATAACTGCTCTTCAGCTCTCCTCAAGATGGACAATTGAGAAAATTTCATAGAGAGAGGTAAAGTCTCTTTTCCTAGCACTTGAATGATGATTCGATCAAACTCCACATCAAGTTCTGCAAGAAATTCAGAGTCCTTTATTTTTCCATGAACTTTTGAAGCGTCATGCTGTCCTCACTACACTTCATCTTAACATTTTTTGGGAATGGTCTAATTCAAGCCAAAGACTTTTATAAGATTATAATACTCAATGGTGGAGCATGTACCTTGCTTAGTGGATGATATTTTGGTCTTGATCTCATAAATTATAGATGTATCTTATATCTTGGAGTAGGATTGACAAATAACCTCCTAGATCTCTTGTGCGATTGGGAGAAACAGATAAGTGCTATTTATTTAAGCTCCAATAGAGCTATGACATAATTATTGAGTTTTCTTCATCCTATACACCAAACTTTGAATCGTTGGTGGCTGGAGTACTTCCAATTAGGTGACTCAACTTTTATTCTCCCTTGAGGAATGTCCTTGTAATTTGTGACCAGTGTATGTATTATTTTTGCCATTCAACTTATATGAGGAGTTCAAAATTTGAAGTTCCTCCTTTGATTAATCGAACAAAGATGAAGTGGTTCTTCTAGGGTTGGAGGAACTACCGAAAGTTATTGACATTTTCAGGGAGCAAAAAACAAAGAGTTGAAAAAATTGGAGAATTATATGGCAGCCAACAATCAACAATGAAGGCTTGTATTTCTCTAAGCTGGGGTTAGGCAATGAATGTTGTAGGTGATCAAGGAAGGTTTCCCAAGGGCGATGGGTCTGCTACCATGTGAGAAAAGATGTTTTATTTCTCAATGTATTAATTGATTGATATAGGCACAGACACAGTCACAGATACGTGTGCGTGTGTATATATTTATGTATAACCTAGTTTCCTTTTCTAAAAAATCCTTAGACATTTGGTAATCCATGCAAATTTGAGACAATTACAATTAAGTACAAAAACCAATAGGAAAATACCCCTTCATTTCAGTTGTACATTAATTTCCTAGGAAAGTCAAAGAATCTGTGAGATTCTCCAACAGTGCTCCTGTATGAATATGTTCGCACTTTGTGTGAATGTATTGATTGCATAGATTCAAAGAAGTCTTTTTCATTGTGTAACAAGTAGGAGGAGAAAGATAGAATTGAAGGAAAACATTCATTAAAAAAGATGTCAATGCTACTAGGATTTACTATTAATAGGTACTGGAGCCTTATAGTAAGAAATTTACCAGCAATTGATACTGCAGCCCTATAGTAACAAAATATAGCTGCAAAAACATTTGAAACAAAGTTTAGAGAGCGGCGACCGGAAGGGAGATGATTATCGGAAAAGAAAAAGAAAAGAGAAAGAGTAGAAAGAGAGAAGGGGCAAGGAGAAACGGAATGAAGAGGGAAAATATGGGAAAAGGAAAATGGGGAGAAAGAAGAAACAGTGTGAAGAAGAGTAAGAAGAAAACGGAGTAGAGATGGTGAAAAAGTGAAGGGCAAAAGGAGACTAAACAAGAGAAAGGGGCCCGAGAGAGAGGGAAGTAGAGGAAAGACTGGCCTGATGATGTTGTTTTAGAGAGAGACAGAGAGGGCAAGATGCAACAACAGTTGGTAAGATTTGGGGGAGAGATTTATATGTGATGTGCCTCCGTGAGCATCACACTACCAAAGCCGAAGATATATTTGATGAATACTTGACAGAAAAAGGAAAAGAAAGAAATAGACTGTCTCGGGTGCACCAGTAATGTATGCCAATGCATGTCACTTCATGGGAGCTACACCTTTAACAACTACGATATTTAGGTTTGTTGTTCTTTACAGTATGTTAGAGATAGCACTCTCATGGGCCTCTATAGGCTAGACTTTCTTGGTTCATACATTTTCCTTTCTATTTTTTTTGACTTTCAGAACTTATTTCTTTCCCAATTGGACTTGATTTGGTTTGAAGTCTTTTCATTTTAGCTGCTTTCCTGGGGTATTTAAATAAATGACTTAATGCACTTTCTAGATTGTATAGAAATGAAAGATGTATAGCCTTTCGAGATGTTGTTGGAGGCTAGACATACAATGGAAGCAGGCTGTAAAGCAAAAAGCAAACATTCAGTCTGTCATATGGTGTAGAAGACGGTTCTACAATGGTAGGCTAATTTTTAATGGCTGGTTCTTTCAACAGGTATTAACTGCAGGAACTGATCCATGCTTCTTTCTGCACTATTAACTGCAGGAGCTGATCCATGTTTCCATTAGTGGTGTTAACCATAGGAAAATTACTCTGATTTGTCTTAAATACTGACAAGCTTTTTCCACATCAGATTGAAAGCCTGGGCCTTGTTGTGAATAACTTCCCATTTGCATCTCTTCTAAACATCCTTTCTCAGCCACTTGATTTTGTCAATTCCTCAATATGTTTCCATTATAATCTGTCATGTAAGTATTGATGGTTATTTTGATGATGGTTGGTATTTCTCACGCATTTTATATAACTCTTAATAGCTGAATTAAATTCACCTATTGAATATGTGGTATAATTATTTTAAACGTCTTTCTGTAGTTTCTGGTTTATATGGGAATTTCTGTAAGCTATATTTTTCGTTCATGTTCCGTAGGAGGATGCTGATCTCATTGACATTGACGATAAACAAAGGTTTTTGGCAAGTGCTGATTTTCTTGCTCATTATGGCACGCCAGCACTAATTTCTAATATGCAGAGAGCAGTTTCAGAAGTTCTTAAGGGGTGAGATTTTCCCTTTATTGAATAGGAGAGTGCTGTATCACATCCATTTCCCTGTTAATCTGATTTTTCACTTTGTACAAGATTTTGCAGTGGAATTCCTGCATCCTTCAAATAAAGGATTGTCAATAATGCTTCCAAATAAAATAGTGTTGTTGAACAAATAAAATAGGGTAATTGTTCAGGCTCCATGTGTGTTACGTTTTACTGTGATCCCTGTGCTTAAGCCCTCTTTCATTTTCACATGATTAGTGAACTTTCATACTTTTCCTTCAACCATTTCTAGATTTTGAATTCCATCATGTTTTGCCACTGTCAAGACTGGAAAGTTTAGGTTGACTCTCACGTCCTTTAGCTCTTTATTGATGACATGGGAACCACAGTACCCTGGTAGTTATGTTAAAATCCTGGATTTGGTAAATGGCAATAAATAAAAATAAAGTCTAATTTTATTGACAGGTCTTAAAGGTGCATAGGACAAGATTAACTGAATATGTTCCATTTGAATCTTTAATGTTCTTTTTCTTATAATAAAAAAGTTCTTTAATTTGCTTTTAATCTCAGCAATTATCGATTAATGTTAACTTTTTGAAGGTTTCTTTAAATGACTTGGACAATGTATGTGCAGCAAGCAGTTGAGAGATGTCTTCAATGCTACTGTTCTTCATGAGACTTTCATGCAGATACTTGACAACTTCATGGGCACAGGAAATTCTCAACACTGGTTGGTTTATTTAATGCCTGAAGAAACTAGGTTAAGCAAACAAGTTACAGTCTCCAACATTGGCAGTACAGTGCTTTCTCACGGAACCAAATATGATCAACTTATGGCAGAGACGAGAGAAGTGCTATCAAGGTATGCCTGTTATACAGGTCAAATAGAAGATAGTTTAGTATGGTTATATATGGTAAGTCATGAGTACCGTTATAGAACTTAACAAAGGTGGTTGTGATCAATCATAGATTAATTTCACGGCCAAAGTCAAGAAGGGCCATGATTCACTGTTTGAACAACTACCTGTTTTTTTTTTTTCTTTTTTGGTTTTTGATCAGAAATAAAGTTAACATTGTATTAGCTATAGGGCACCCACCCATGTACAAAAAGTGAGTTAAATCCTATCTAGGAGTGAGGTCATCTATGAATTCTACAAGTTCTTCTTTATTTACTAAAGAGTCCACTGTTACCCATAATTTTAGTATATTCTTCAACATACTAAGGGATGTTTCCATCGCTTCAAAAGCCCTCTTGTTTTTCTCTTGGCACAATAGCTAAAAGATGAAAAGCGGGATTAATGCAGTAGCTTTCTTCTTCACCCAGCAGCCCTTATACCTTCTCACGCCCTCAACTCTGTTGCCACCGACCCCACCATCACCTAAACTCGCCCCAACAAAGCCAATGCATTCTCCCAAATTTCTCTAGACCCCTATACTAGAGCATTGCAAGATTAATATTTCTCGCGTGTTCTTTGCATAAGAAACACTTATTTGGAAGAGCGAATCCCCAGAGGTTTACCCCAAGCAGCCTCCCATGCAAAAAAAGTCACTTTTGAGGGTGCTTCAGCCCTCCAAATTAGTTTCCAAGGTATTTGATCCATCATCTCTCTTTCTTAGACAACAACAATTTTCTTAAAAAGGGACTTGACCAAAAATTTTTCTTCTTTATCCCCCCACCAAAAAGCCCTGTCTTCATTGGTCAATTTTGGTTTAATGTTGTAGATATGCTCTAAAATTACCCTCTGAGCCCCACTTTCCAATCTTGCACATTCCTTCTAAATGCAATCTCCCATGCTGCTTATCCCTCATGTGGAGATATATACTTACGCAAGCTTCTTTGTTACAAGCAAGTTGATATAGGCTTGAGAATACCTCCCTAAGCGGTTGATTGCCACACTACAAATAACGCCAAAATTTAACTACATCCCATACTTTTCTTATTGCTTTCCATACTCAGGTTCCATAACTTTCCCTCCTTATTACCGTGACTCACCCTTTTTTCCATTACTCCATATTTTGCTACCACCACCTTCTTCCATAGGGTTCTTTTTTCTGTAATGAATCTCCATAACCATTTACCAAGGAGAGCATTATTAAACAAACCAAGAGGTTTAATCCCAAGATCCCTTATTCACGACTAGTTGCCTCACAAACTTACATTTAAGAAGATGGTACTTAAACTTGTTCCCTAAGCTTTCCCACAAGAAGCGTCTTTGGACTTGCTTCAACTTCCTTGCCATCGTCATAGGTAAAGGAAACAAAGACATGTAGTAAAACGGAATGCTTGAGAGAGTACTTCTAATGAATGGTAGTCTTCCCCACCCCCCCCCCCCCTCGGGCGTAAAAAGGTGTTTACTTTTCCATGTTATTAGTCTCTTTGCAAATCTATCCCACTATTGGATTTTATAATGTCGATTCCTTAATTTTGGCTCCTAAGTATTTCATTGGAAGATGCCCCTAGTTGCATCCCAATACCTTAGCAAGTCTCTCCCTATCTACTCCATCACCAAGTGGGATAAATTTGCTCTTGGGATAAGTTTGCTCTTCCCCAAATTAACCTTAAAATTGGATGCCTTCTCAAAACATACTAGAACATTATTCAAGTTGATCAATTGATCTTCCCCTATTGCACAAAAAATTATGGTGTCATCAATGAAGAATATATGAATTATCTCGAACTTTGACCTCGATCTTCTCACTTTGAACCCGCTTAAGGGCTCCTTTTGAACCATATTTCTAAGTATCCTATCAAGAGCCTCCATTACTAACACAAACAAGAATGGTGACAATGTATCCCTTTTGGTGAAGCCCTCTAGTTGAGTTAAAAAACTTGGAAGAGGGCCCATTCACCAAAGCAAATAATGTCGAAGTTGAAATATACCATTTAATTCAACTACACTATCATTCACCGAAACCCATTCTGGTCAACAAATGTGAAAAATTCTCAAGCAACATGGTCATATGCTTTCTCTATATCCAACTTACAAATCACCTCATTTTCCTTTTTCTTTAATTGACAATCAACTAGTTCATTTGCAATTAATGCCGTATCAAAAATTTGCTTCCCTCTCACGAAAGCACTTTGGTTTGCACTTGTCACCATTTTCATCACTTCTTTGAATGTCTCCACGAGGACTTCCGCTATTAGCTTGTAGACTCCTTCCATAAGGCTATTCAGATGATAATCTCTTAAATTGGTAGTCCTCACTTTCTTAGGAGTCATTTAAAAAAAAAAAAGTTCAAAGAACATACAAATTTTCCATTTTCATGAAACTCCTTAAACAATCGCAATATGTCTTCTTTCTCAATTTTCTAATTTTCTTTGAAGAAAGCCATAGCAGAGCCATCCGGAACCTGTACTTTGTCGCCATCACAAGAATAAGTGTTCGATGCACTTCTTCCTGCTTAAAAGGTCTCTTTAATCAATCTTAAAGTTCATTGTCTATCATATTGAAATATAGCCTATCAAGTGATAGTCTTCTCTCACATTGCTCACTATAAAGTTGCAAATAAAAGTCACTTACACTCTGTTTTAACTCTTCTAGCTCTTTCACCCTTTCCTTATCAAATTTCATCATATTAATGAAGTTTTTCTTTCGATGCATAGCCATTCATTGAAAAAGCTAGTGTTATTAGCTTCTTTCTTGAGCCAAAGAGTCTTTGATTTTTTGGCTCCATGCGATTTCTTCCATTTTGAGTATAAATTTTCATTTTCTTAATTGTCAACTCATTTAAGCCCTCACCAAGCCTCTGCTTCTCATCCACATCCACAACTTCCCTCATAAATCTTCCTTTCTTCTTCCAATGTCCCAAAAATGATCTTCATTCCACTTATATGGCTTTTCAAAACTTTGAGCTTACATGTCACCCCATAACTTGTATGGCCACTTTCTTTTTTCTTACCATCACTTCTTAACAAGAGCCTTGAACCCTTCTGCCTTAAGCTACATATTCTCAAATTTACATGAAAGGGGTTCCCACATGATACCATCCATTTCAAGTAAAATCGGATTATATGATCTGATGTCGGCTTAGAGAGGAGTTTTTGATTCATTCGTGGGAACCTCTCTTTCCATTGGCTTGAAATAACAAAACGATCAATTCTCAATAAAGTTAGATCCCCCAAAAGTGGTAAATCCATCACTTGAAGTTTCGACACCATGTCTAAAAACTCGTTAGAGTTTGCCCTACCTCCATCATTTTTGATCCTTTCATGTGCATATAACACCATGTTGAAATCTCCTTTTATAACACAAGATACATTCCTTTGTTTTCTACACTCTCTCAACTTGTCCAATAACTTGTTTCATCTATCCACACGTTATTATTATATACTCCGCTGAACACCCATTCAAACCCATCCTCCACCCTTTGAAAAATGTAAGAGATAGATTCCACTATTATCCAATATTGAAACATCTACTCAATTTCCCATTCCACATTACAAGTACACCACTCGCATTCCCTTGAGCCGGTAAGGCTTTTCACTCCACTTCTTTTGCTCCCCGCATACTTCTTACTATTTGCTTATTCATATTTTCACTTTTCATCTTTTGAACGCATGCTACGTCTACCACCTACTTTTTCAATATGTGCTTGACCACCATCCTCTTCTCAAATTCGTTCAATCTAAAATAAAAATCACACACTCCCTCACCACTTTCTTCCTCACCTTACAACTTCCTCTAATTTTTCCCTGTTTCTGGTAATTAACTAACATTCTAAGCGTTTTAATTCTTTATTTGCCACCCCTTTTCCTCTTTTACAAGAAGAACTCCTGCTGGACTGACTTACATGCTTTTCCCACCTTTTTCTTTCGATCTCACTAAACAACCTAAAAGCAAGTTCCTCAAAGAGACTCTTACTATTTTGAAAACTTTTCTTGTATTCTTCAACATCCTTTTTGATACTACTAATTGCCACTCATGTTCTGTTAGCTCAATAGTCCCACCATTCTGCAATTTCATCAATCCATACTAGTTTTGTAACAATACATCGAGACTCGCAATGCTTTTGGTTTTACTATTGATCCCTCCTCAATGACCTACATCTTTGAAGTCATTTTCTCTGTATTGGTGTCCCTCTTAACAATTTGCCTTTCTATTTCCTTTTGAGTCCTTTTCCAGAAACTCATCATGTTCCCTTTTGATCATTTTGTCACAGCTCTGAGACATTCTCCTAAGATGCCTATTCCTTCTCCTTCTACTAGTGCCACCATCAAAAACCCTTTCCTTTTGTCTTTTCTTCCAGCCCCTTGACACTCGTCCTCCTTGCACCCACTTTCTATCATCTTTGTTCTCCTTTTCATTGGCAACCATTCTTCTCCCCAGTTTCACTGATTTGCACTCCAATCAATATACTTATCCATTGCGGCATTCGGAGCCTTCACCTTGATTATCGACTTATCCTTATTTTTTCTTTTCTCATTTTACCGTCTTACCTAGCCGTAGGTCGAGACCTAAAGCCGAACGACAAACCAAGCTCCCCATATTGCCTCTATAAACACCATAATCACTGTCGGCTGTCCTCATCGGATTCAAATAGCTTCTTCAGCCTGCCTCTGTTGGGGTCGATGCCGCCAATCTGGCAGGAGGACTGTCGCATCATAGCATGAGAATTGAGTCTATCAGACTTGAAAACCTCCTCATTGGGTTGAAATTACGCATATATACGACCCATTTACTATAACCTTAGGCCTAATATGTGGCTCGTCCAGCTTGGAGCCCAATATCTAGATCTGTCTATTACCAGTGACCCGAACCCATTAGACATTTTCTTCCTTACTCGTAAACTCAACCCGAATCCATTTCTCAAAAATTTAGAATTGTTACCCTTTGCCCCCCTCCTATGAGAATTGATCTCCAACTTCTGCACATCATTGAGTTGTTGAAGTGCCCTTCAATCTCTCTATGACTTCTCCTTTTAAAGTTGAACTGGTAATAACAATTAGGGCACTTGATTTGTGAGCCTCCCGTACTGCCATTTCCCTCTTCCATTCTCTTTGTCTTGCACACACACCTTCTCCATAAACTCCACTACCTTGATCCATCCTCCATCATTATTCTCATATGGGAAAACTAGTAATCTGATCCAGTACCTTTTAAACTTTGAGAGCTTCATAAAAAGGTCCAAGTGATTCTCCTCATTTGATATGAAAAGCAGCCTATCTTCTCCTCTCCACTTGCCTTTGCTTGGGTTTCCCTCTTTTCACACCAAGGAATCAAAAGACCCCCTTAGCCATTTCGTTTCGTGCTGGTTGAAGAAGATGGATGAATGATGCCCTTTACTGCACTTACGTCACTTTCAAGCTATCATCGATCTTTTTGTCTTTCACGAATTTGAACTCTTTTCTCTCTATTCTTACTCGAAAGACCCATTGGGGATCATTCACCCTCAACCCAGTTCTTTCAAACTCTCATCTTGACAAAGTTCTTGTTTCTTAATTATGGTCGAGTACAGGGTCTGAGTAATGTGAACTTAACACCAGAAATGCACACAGTGCTCTAATACATTACATGTTACAAGCTGAAGTCTTTCAAGTGTAGTTATGCACAAGTGGTAACAAGTAGAATCACTGGGTGAAAGTGCTTTCCGAGCAACTACCTGTTCAAGCTCCTAAAATATGTTCTCACTCATCGATTCTCTTACTTCATTGAAATAGCATCTCATGTTATATGTGTGAGTATCTTTAAAGACTTCACCTGCAAATATCAAATAGAGCTGTAATGAGTAACTGACACAATTACCTGCTCCATTTTAATTTCTTGTTGTGATCCGTAACCCTCATCCCTCTTATCTGAGGGATCTTGCTTCTTGTTGTTTTTACATCTACCGTTCCTGTGGAGTGAATCTGCTCGGGAACATTGTCATCTGCATATACATGAGTTGAGAGGTACATGTATGTATGCATGTTGCGAGTGGTTATATCACTCAAAGTCATTAATACATATTTACTTGAGTGCTCATATTGATCAAAGTTATTAAGACAGTGCTACTCTGAACTAAAATAGCTTGTTTCATCTTCCAGTGCTGATTTTGCTAGTGTTGCTGAGATATCGTTGAAGGCTATGGTGGCTGCAGTTATGAAGCATATGGAGGCTCAATCTGGGGGCAGTCTAATGTCAGGAATGGCACTGGCAATTGTTCTGTCACGAGTTCAGCAAATGAGTTCATTTGTGCTGGAACCAATTGAAAACCAGTTTATTCAAATGATCCGGAATATACCAGAAGTTGGACTCTTCTTCACCCTCCTTTACGCCAATATGTCAACCTCTTTAGCATAGTGAACTCAGATTTGTATTTTCATTTTGTACTTCTCTCCCATACAGGAGGCATCAAAGTAAAGCATTTGAATGATCGGGAGTGGAGTTCCTAAACTTTCAGCAATCTGAGAGCAATAAAAGAAAATTACTGCTGTATTTGTTATTCTTCCTGCTTGATATTCTGTGATCACTTATATATTTCCACCTGCTGCCAGAGAATGATGGTAATCTTGATGGTTATACTACGGTATCGGTGATTTTGGTATAATGGGCTCGCCATGCTATGAATGTTGTCTAGTGTCAGATTGGAAAAAGATAAAAAGATACCAATTAGTCCTGTAATCATCTGTTGCTGTATTGGAATAGAACCAAAAATAAATAAATAAATAAAGAAGAAGATAGTGAACAGCTTAATTGTGAAGTTTGAGGTAATAATTTATGCACGCAACTTTGAAGAAGATACTGAAGACTTTGAGGAAGATGAGAGTAAATCCCCTTCTGACCCATTGAAGTGGGTTAAAAGCCAAAAGTGGTGATACTACAGTACTGACTAACGTAGGCTTATAAGAAATTACGCTACTGCCCTTTCCCTTACCAGGTTTGAAATGAGCTGACCATTTGTATTTCACTGAAAAATTAAAACATAAAAACGTATATATTAGGAACTTGCCATTACACACTTCCAAAGGAACTTCTCTCCCTAGCTTTCTGCTCCTGCAGCTAGTGACAGCCATGGCTAATGGGGACATCCTGATGTTGGAGGCAGCGCCGGAGGCGGCGAGGCCGTGGGCTAGCGCATCCAACGCCGAGGTGGTGGACGCCTTGCCGTACATAGACGACGACTATGGGAACCCGCTGGTTAAAGCCGAGGTCGATCGCTTGGTCGAGGAAGAGATGCGCAGGAGTTCCAAGAAGCCAGCTGATTTCCTCAAGGATTTACCTCCTTTCCCCAAGTTGAACTTCGAGGTAACTCTTTTGTTTCTCTGCTTCGTGGCTTTTGTTTGCTTGTTTTCTCTTTTCTGTTTTGTTTGGTTGCGCGGAGAAAATGAGAGGTAAATATCTGTATGTTGCCTCTGGTTCTTGCTTGAGTTTCATTTCAAGGTCAAGTCTGAAGCGGGATGGTTTGGAAATTGTCTGAGGATTGCTAGGGTTTTTAGGATTCTTGGTATGGCCATTGGTCGCGCTCTGATTGTTTCGTGAGGAAAAAACTGGAAGAGAATAAAAACTGGCTGTCTTCTTATGCTTGATGTCTTCCATGATTTCTGGGGTATGGGAGTGTTACTGATCTTCTGTTTGATTGTTGACGAATGTTAAGCAAGTGGAAAGGAACAGGAACTTGTTCTCCATAAAATGGAGTAACCAAATGTTCTAAGTTCAGGCCAATTTTAAGATTAGCTTTCAGTTTCTAGGGTTTCTGTACGCATTTATGTGCACTGTAATCTGTATGACTTCTGTCTAAATTAGGTGAAGTGAAATACAAAGTTGTTGATAATTTTACCTTGTGTTATTTTTGTTTTCTGTTTCCCCTCTTTTTGCTTTTTTTTTTTTTGGGAACTTGATTTTGTAGCATTTGTGACTCTGAAATTTGAATATCAGAGTAGCCCAATGCTTGCCAGAGAATATGAGCGCATCAGGGCTGGGAAACCACCAGTTATTATTGACTTTGATTCACGATATGAATTTGAACTGCCATCCGCAAATAAGAGGAACGATGACACTGCTTGGAAGCAGGCTCTTCAGAGAAATCAACGTTCAATGTGGCAAAGAATGATAATGTAAGATGTGATTCTATTTTTTCAAGTTGTTGATAGCTTTTATGATTCTGGAGGATTGAAGCAGAAATTATCAAATATTTTTCCTATTAAGATCCTGTAAACAGAATAGACATTGCTAGTGGATTAGATAATAGATTCTACCCCGCTCTCTATTGTTGCATCTGCCGAACACAAGTTATAATATGCTGTATTGCTATTACCACATGGTCATGGTGATTGCTCATGATATTTTTCCAACTAATAAATGGTTTACGTAGCAGGCTTTGTTACTGTAGTTATCCCAGGTTTTTTTTTTAAAAACTTTTTCTCATTTTTTTCTTTAAAAAAAACTTAAAGAGCTGTTTATTGATCATTAACATTCTTGTTTTTAGCATGTTCATCCTTTTATTTATCAATTTTGCTAAATAGTTTATCTGCCAGTTCCAAAATGCCAGACGAAGTATCTGATCTCAAAGAGTTGCTTGGCATGTACTGATTTTTGATATGAAAACATGTAGAATTTACATTATTTGTTTCTTACGGATTGAGTGATTGATTTGTAGGGTTGAAAATTTGGATTTGATGACGAAACATTGCCCTGAAGTCTGGAGACGAAACAACCAACGATTGGAAGCATTTTTATCCAGGTTGGTGTGCGAGATTTTACGTGATGCAACGTTTATTTTAATCTCATCACAGAGACCTAATTGTTTTGCTTAAGTCTTGTATGTGATATTGAACTCTACCTGTAACATAAAAAACGGTAATGGCTTAAGCATTTGATATTCTCACATTGCCATATCAAAGAAATGTAATGCACATGAGGTGCATATCAAACTTCTTTCCTTTCTTCGTGGTTGGAATCTGTCTCCTTGAGCTTTGGAAGAATTATTTAGGACAGCATTCTTAAGAAAGTTTAAGGACATAAACAAATCATATGCATCATAGCCAAGGACCACAGTATATGTTGCAAAGATTTTAGCCAATTTTTTTAATTAGATTAGTTATTGGTATACTAAATTCCCTGGGCATCTTTACCAGAAAAGATATGTTTTGGACAATCTATATGTACATATATTAACATGATAATGATCAATTGATGTCAATCAGGGAACCAATTAGCATTACGCTGCATTTGTATATCTTTCTATTTGTGTTTTATGCGTATACAAGTCATTCAAAATTTTAAGAAGATTATTGAATCCGGCAATTTATTATGTTGGTATTCAGTTCACAAAATCAGATCTAGATTTGACAACTATATAGGTAGGAGACAAGGCTGAGGTGTATAAGCATATGACATTTCACATGCGTGCCCACGTGCCACGGATGCACACAAACACTCTCACAACACACACGTGCGCATGCGCAGCTCCCCAATCTCCCCCAGCACACACACACACACATGTGTGTGTGTGTGTGTGTGTGTGTGTGTGTGTTTGGTGCTAAACAATTCGCTATTATTTAGAGTAGGAAAAAGCTTTCCAATATTTATTTAAAAGAAAAATTGACTTTAGAAGGTTAATTTAACACCTAATACTATGATATCTGGCCATAAAACATGAAATTATCAGATTTTTTTTTTCTTTTCTACGGATTATGAAATCACATTGTTGTTTTAGAGGGGCCTACTTGACTCACTGGATCATAGAGACACCATTTCAACATGTGTGAGTCCAACTTAGTGTCTTGAGACGTCTATATGGATTTGATTTGCCTATCAGGGGAGAAACATTTTTTGTTATCAATAACATTCTAGGTAGAGAATTAGCGTTCTGGGAAGAATGGTCTGCCTAAAAGAGACTGTCCGAACAATGTGATAAGCTTGCTTATAACTTGTTTAGGGAGGGCCAGAGATGATAGTACTTTCTGGGAGTTATATGTAGAACTCTAGCTTGTATTCATCAAGTCACAGGTCTAAATGCCGAATGATATGTGAAAAGTGTTTTGCTAATGGTATCTGGCATCTCTTTGGAGCTACTTATGTGGTAAAATATGAAAAGTTTCTGAAATATGTGTTTGTTGCATGACCTCCAAACGTCTCCAGTTAACCATAGCTAGAAGTTGAAAGGAAACTAAAAGAATTTACCCTTACTCTCAAACAGAACATTTTTCCAAATTTTTTTCCTGAACAGTTTAGAAATGCTTAATCATTTCATGGAAGGAATTTTTCACTTCCTGCAAAATGATACATCTGTTGCTTTGCAATTTTGTATTTCTTAGAACATGGAGTGTGAATCAAACTCATGCTTAATTTAAATCGGCTCTTTGTCCTCTGTTAAAGTATTTCATGTTTTTTGTTTTCGAACCCTTTTACCTAACTGTTGCATGGTGTCTTTTGCCTTTCCAGAATGCAAAAATTAGCTCAGAAGCAAAATGAAAATATTGAAACTGTAAACCGGGAAAGGAAATACCATCAGGTTATCTATATTTTAAATTTACTTGTCCATGTTATGTTTCAGTCCTTCGATGCATTCTGCTCTAATAACTAAGTTTCTTTCTTTGGATTCTCAGCAAACTACTGCATATGAGCTGAATGCATTGTCTGCTCAATGGAAGGAGCTGTGTCAGAAAAACATTGAAATTCATTCTGCTTGTGCTAAACTTGAAAACCATATAGAGGAGTTGAGGAGAGAAGCAGCAGAGAGGTAATCTACCTTTTCATCTGGTATAGGGATGATAACTTGTTACACAACTTGACTACACGCTATGTAGTTAAGTGAGTTAGGGTTTTACTTAATTGTATGTGTCATAATTTAGTTAATTGTTGTTACATGGGTCAACACGACTAGTATAATTTGTTTTTAAGTATCGTATTAATTCAAGTTAACATCTCTTGTATAACTTGTTTGATATTTATATTTGAAATGCTTATTTTACCTAGAAATAATTAATAAATAGAATAAAATGGCAAACACAATTAAAAAAGTATGTACTTTTTTTGAAGAGATGATATTAAGTCGCATCATGTCATTGATTTATACAATTCATTAAAAAGGTTATTCATGTGTGGCTGTACTGTGTTAATAATTGACATGGTTTGTTAAACGGGTTACCTGTGTTGTGTCATGTAGCCTGCTCAATCAACTTGTCGTGTTAGTATTTAAGAGTTTGAAATGATCCAGTAATCATGTTTGTGTTCATGTTAAATATATTTATGTAATTGTGTTGTGGCTCATCGGAGCAGTTTGTGATACAGTAACCTGAATAGCAACCCTTAACTTGATGTGTGTTTCTCTTGCTGGTTGTTTTATCTTGAAACTAATTAATCTTAACTATTCAGAGGCTGGAACTTGGAAGCTAATTTGGAGAATGGTCCTTTGCCTTCAGGACAGTGAGGTACACTTTCTTTGTTGATATTTGCTGGTTCTCTTGTGCTGGTGCTATTATAGTATTTTATGTTTATAGTTGTGGTCTGAAATAGTCACTTGGGAGCATAACTTGAATCTTATATAGTATTTTGTGTTTATGGATCCATTTGCCATCAGCAACAAAATTGACTAGTTTTAGATATCAGCTTTGGTGCTTGGTATAATCCTTTTGAACCTTGCTGCTGACTTTATCAAAATTTTCTTTCAAGGCCCAGAGAAGTATCACTTTATCTTCAAATGACAAGGAAAATATGAGTGTGTAGATTACATTATCTTTTTTGTTATATGTGCTTCTGGAACTATCTTTCACGTTTGAGTATTTGGGATGGTCAGTGCTAAAGAGTATCACTTGTTTTGTTATAGAGAATATGTACATGATTCGGTGTATTTAGTTTTGGAACGATTTACGTTGAGAATTTTGAAATTTGCACACTTTAAATGTTGTTCTTTCACAACTTAAAAATCTTTGAACTGTTGACATGGAAATTTGGTTACTATTGCTGGTAGCAACAAAAAGAAATTCTGAAATATTAGGATTCAGCTATTAAAAAAAAAAAACAAAAAAGCAATTAAGGGAATTTTATGATCTCTCTTATATGGAATTCTGGAATCCTCACCTAAAAAACATAAATTAGGATTCAACTTTCAGACCTCTGGTAAGCAAGCGTCAATTGGTGGGCTAAGTTCAAGGTTCAAATCCCTAAGGGCCTATTGAGTTTGTTCTGGGTTGTAAATTTAGGACCTGTAGATTAGTTGTTGGGCTTGAGCTCTCTAATGATTTGTCGGAGAAAATTTGGCTTAGTCCAAGGTTCGAATCCGTAAGGCTTATTGAGTTTATTCTTGGTTGTATATTGACTTGTAGGCTAAGTCCAAGGTTCGAATCCAAACGCCTATCAGGGTTGTTCTTGGTTGTAAATTTAGGGCCTGTAGATTAGTTGTTAGGGCTTGAGCTCTCTATTGATTTATCGCGCTAGAATGACGGAGAAAATTCAATGGATACCATGGTTATATATATATATATATAAATTAAAAATTGAAATGTTTTGAAATCTTTAAATTTTAAACATTCCAGTATTTCGTGATTTATAAAATCTATCTGATAAAGAAAATGATTTATAGAATCTAAGGTTTCTGAATCTTCGGCGAAGAGGTAGCCTAAATAGTTTGGTGCCAATGGTCTCATCAGATTTAGCGGAAGTGTTTATAATGGTTTTGGCACATGTGGGTGGTTTCCGAGTCAGTGCTTACTAAATTAAAAGCATAGGAGGTCTTCGCATTCCAAAAGTCGAGGGGAAGTTTATGACAATGATTCTAGTGCTTATTAGGTTAAGGATAGATAGGTTGCTTAAAGTCTTGAAACTTTAGATATTGAGGAATTTTCCGTGAATAAGGAGGATTATCTAGAGTTTATGGAGATCCTAACCTCTAGATAGTTGACCACACAAGTAAGTTGGGGATCCTCACTTTTTAGGTAGTTAACTACATATTGATACTATTATCTTTTTTTTTTTTTGGGGGATGTGTTGACTGATGGATTCTGTAAAACAAGAATGAAAGTCTCAGAATTTGAGAACAGGAGACATGCTTGTAAATTCCTCTTTCTTTCATGGATCTTTTTTATAATTTACCCATGTGAATAATTATCTTTATCTGGAGTTTGTGCCACTAACAATTTATTGTTGGTTGTGTTTCAGGGTTTTCTAGAAGAACAGAGATAGTTGAAGCATGGTGCTATATGCTGAGAAATGATTTCCATCTCAGCTCTTGATTCACAGTATTTTTTTTGTTGACTGGATATTTATGTTCCTATGATGGAAGATAAATTCATAGCCTGCTCAATCCCAGTTGCTGAATGAGATCGCTTCACAGTGAAGTCATGTTTGTAGGTATTTATTTTGAGTGAATATACGTTCTACTAGTAGTGATTGTGCAAGTCTTTGAGACGAAGATGTTGGGTGTAATATTTCTTATCTATGATGAGATAGGAGTTAAAAAAGCTTTATATTGTTCTGACATTCTTGTTGTGTATGTCATGTTTTGGTCTATCAATTTTGCTACTTCCATAATCTGATCTGTTAACTGATTTATGCACTTGCATTTATTCCTTTCTGCTATATGCTATGCTAAGAATCCTGAAACTTAGAGGCGTTGTAATATCATTAACACGCAGGTGGTCCTGGAAATTAGCTTTTGGAAATCATCAATAATGTGCTTTTTACGTGTAATGAGTAGTGAGAGTGACCTAGGACCAAAACTTGAAATTATCACATTGAAAAAAGTGTTCCAATCATGATGATAAATGGTACATCCACAGCCGTTCTGATTCAAAGCTATTTGGAAAGGATATTGAAGAGGAAATTAGCTTGGATGAGTAGCAAAGAGATGACATTAATCCTGGACAGAGTGGCATGAACAGTATTGCTTGGATAACTCAAAGTGTAGGTAATTCACTCTTCTTTATTGAATGTCATTTTCACTTTTGTGCTTATTGAAGAAAGTTTGCCCATTGAAAATTAGTGGTGAAGATGTCAAGCGTGAATTTGAAATTTAAACTGGTGACCATGTAGATGACTGTTGCCATCTCCTACTGGGTTTGTGTCATGATAATTTTAATTATGTTCATGTAAATATGGTATGGATTATTGTTTGTTCTTTATGTTAATGTTTAGAATATTAGGCAACACAATGCAATTGCAAATGCAAACAAACAAATACCATAAATATTAAATTAATAATAAAAAAGTAAATATAAAAAATAGAACTAATTTGAGTTTTATCAAGGGAATTAATTATATATTTGATTTAAATCAAAAAATACATTAATTTATTTAAATCAGATCAGTGAAGTTGATATTTCAATAGGACTTTTTCAAAACAGGTAAAATTGTTATCTTTATCTTTAGGGCTTGCAATCTCAAATTGAAGTTAAGTAATTTTCATGTTATGTGGAATTTTCTTTTCTCTAATTTTGAAAATCAAGCTACATACCCAGAAGCAGAAGAAATTTTTTTCCGGTGTCAATTATTGGTCATTGCATAAGCTCATAGCAAGAAAATCATGCTTGGAGGTTCTCATTTCCCAAAAGGACAACCGAAATAATGTTTTTTACCTTGACACAATTTCTTTTCCTTGTCTATACAAACATCAATAGATAATATCAGAAGCTTGTTATCTCTTTGCTTGCACCGATCAAATTGTCTTTCTTGATTGCTCTCTCCCCTTTTCTCTCTCTAAATTTTGGATCTTACAGCGGAAAAAAGAGACCCAAATTGAATGCAAATTACTTTAAACTTCCCCCAAGTTGAATTTGTACTTTATTGCCTCCATTTATGAGTATTAAAGAGAGGAAATAGAACAAACCTACATGGGTGGTATTCTAACCAGTGTTTTTTATTACAAATAAATTATCATTTATGTAACAATCATTTTTTATTGCTATTGAAACTAAATTAAAAATCAAGTATAATTAATATACTAAAATTAAATTAAAAATAAATTTAACTCAAAAATGTTGTTAACATTGACCTTAATATGAAATATGTATTTTATTTGATAACGCATCATTTTGTAAAGAAAATGAAGAGCAAAGAGTTTTGTGTGGAAAGCACCAAAACAGGAGAATGGGTCCTTAAGTTAGGGACCTAATGATCTTGTGGATCAGAAGCCTAACAAAATTCAGCCTCAGTAATGATGCTCTGCTCCTTGGGCTGTTTTGCTTTTCCTCTAACATTTTGTGCTAATGCTTATGCTTTTCTTTGTTGCTTGTCATAATTCCTCTATGACTTATCATGCCAAATCCAAAGTCATTTACATCTTTTTTGATCATTTACATTGACATTGATGTCATTTCTCGAGTAACCTAATGGGTATTTTAAAAATTAACCATGCATGTAGATGAATTCTAAACATAAATTTTACAAAGAAAATAAGTTTTTGTTTTTTCAATAAGTTACATTCAAATGAACTTAAATTTCTTACTAAATATAATATCAAATATTTTTTATAAAAAATTAAAAAAATTATATAAAATTTTAACATTTATTTTTTTAAAATATTTCTAATATTTATTTTATGTTACAAAATAAATATAATATTTTGATAATCTGAGCCAATCTACCCCAAATTTGATTGTGATTAAAAATAGTTGTCATTCAAATATTTTTTTTAAAAAATTCATATAAACTTTTAAAACTAAATAATTTTTACTTTCAAAATATTTTTTTAATTTTATAATTGTTTAAAGAATATTCTATTCAAATGTGACTTTTACTGTAAAAACTTTAAATTAAAATTCATTACTAAAAACCTTTAATTTAGTATCTCTAATTTTTTTATATTTTGCTAAATTTTAATTTTATTTAAATTAATAAATAAAATTTAATCAATAACTTTTAATCATCAAAACTAAAGAAAAATCAAGTCTTACAAAAATTACACACCCCAAAAATCTAAATTTCCAATAAAAATATATTCTTTATAATGAACAAATGCTCACATACTATACTGTAAACACAGTTTATTCAGTAAAAGAGAAATATAATTCATCTAATAAAAAAAAATTAAAAAAGTATCTCAAAAGCACATATCATTTCAAACACATTTGAAAATAATACACTCTTTTATAATAAGTAATCTTTTACAATTAAATTACTACATAAATATTTTAATTAAATATCTCTCAATTTTTTAAAAAATATTTAATCAAATAAAATTTATTTAGCCAAATATGAATATTTATTTAAGTCATAAAGACAACTCACATTCCAATACAAATGCTTATTTACTGAAGTCACAAAGACAACTCACATTCCAAAACAATTGCTGCAGCAAATAACAAAAAAACTTATTGCCTGTACACAATTTTCATAATTCACAAATCAATCAATTCATTAGATATTGTTTCATTGTTTTTCACCTGCATTTTTAACCATACTATACAAATACAATAATAATTATCTGGGCATCCTATGACAGATTGGTGATTATTCATTTCCATTTCCCATTCATTAGGACAGTCATTCATTTCACATTTTGAGATTGTGAGTACATATTAGCAATAACAATACTTCTGAGAAAAATGGAAGTCCGTTTTCGTTAATGATCCCTTCAAAATTGAAAAATTTTCCATTCAGCCAAACAGCTAAACAAATACAAAAGAAACGTTCTAGCAGAAATAGATAATGGGTAACGACAACCTTCAAGCAACCCATTGCAGCAGGGAGGCAACCCCAAGAACTAACTGTAACTATATCCCAAAGTACAAGACAACCACACCATATGTAAGATTCTGCTGAAACTGAATCAAATCATTAGACCACAGAGATGACAGATCCAGAAGCGTACATAAGCGATCCAATCTTTTCTTTTTTCTGTAAAGCAATCCGCCCAAATTACTGAAGACAGTTTCCTCAACAGTGTAAGATATATGAACACAATCTATCGAATTCTCTTGCAGTAGATCTGCTCTGAATCCATGTACCTCAAGGTCAAAGAACAAACAATGAGAAAAATATAAAGAAATACAGAGACTAATAACATAGATTCATGCTTTTGTTTTACCTTTACAGATTTCAAAGAAAGAAAAACAAAAAGAGGTAAAGAAGAGAGAAGTGTAGAGCTCCCTTCAATCCAAACAAGGATCTAGCTTTGGGTAATGCAGCTCCTGATATATGCAAACCGCAAGCCTACCCAGATGACAAAACAATGATGGGGTAGGGCTGTGGGATGCATAGCTCAGCAGCTCAATCCACCTAGCAAGAACCTCTTTTGGACTTCAAGGAGCTCCACTCAACCCTGCTTTCAACCAGTCAAAATCATATTACATAGTTAAGCAGAAACCCTAAAAGCAGTGACAAGAAAATACCAAACTTGATAACCCAAGAACTTATTTAATAGAAAACTACTGCAAACCTCACAGCTTCTCTTTGACCTACTCACATGGTTACGAGGCGATCAACTTAAGATCTACCCAATCTCTCCCTCTAAACCTACAAGATAGAGAAAGCAAAACCCAGATAAAAGATCTAAAAAAACAAGAACAAAGGACAGATAAATTCCCCTTTAACCTATGGAAGCAAAGCTCATCAAATCCCATCTCAAGATCCAAACAAACAACTAGGAAGATCTATACACGAGAGGGAAAAAACAAAGCAAGAGCATAAACTAACTCTCAGATACCGAAACAAAATGATCAAACAAAGGTTACTTCGTTAAAACCAGAACCCTAAGAGTCTGACGGCCCAAGAGCCATCGATGCATAAAAACCCTAAAACACTTTACTCGTTATCAGAAAGACTGCGACCGGCCTTTAACACTACTGACTCATACCCAGCTATCAGGTCCAGAAATCACTTTACCCTATCGTCAACTGAACCCTTTCAAATCATGACCGTGCACCAACCATCCATTTATAGCCTCAAAACCCACCAAGCTCCCTTAACTAAAGAGGGAAGATATATAGGGATGCGTTTTATAGCGCATAAGTATATTAAATATAAATAAATAAATAAAATAAATAAATGGTGGTGGTGGGTCGGCAGAGAACTGTTCTTAGCCTACATCTCGAAAAAAAAAAAGTCTCGGGAACTGGCTTTGTTAGGGTTAAGATTCCCCCTTCTGATAATCACATGCGTCCCTGTTAAAAGCCTACCCCACGATATTACAAGCGTCGTGTTTATCGCTTCTCATTCTCGTTTTGGCGCAGACAACAGTGGCTCTCGTACTCAGAAATAATGACAACACAGCCACTATTAAAACTCAGTCTCCCATTATATAGTCAGAAGAGGGCAATGGAGAGCAAACACTGTGTTCTTGCATGTGACTTGCAGACGACCTCATCGTCCTTTCCTACAGCATTTTTGATAGATCACAACTATTATGTACTGTCGTGTTTCTTCTTTTCTGGGCATCAACACGAAATATATGAAGTTTTTTATTTAAAAGATTTTATTTTCATTAGAACATATAGAAGATTACGCTTTGTTGAAAATTTAACCCAATAAAGCGAAAAGACGGGAAGAGAAATATGATAGAAATCTCGAGATATCAACGCGATGGGGGAAGAAAGATGATTTTTGGGGTACACGTGGCAGAAACCTAGTGACTGATAAACCGGGGAAAAGTTATAAAAGAATGAGTTAATAGTAGTTGTTGAATAAAGATTGTTTTGATTAGACAAAAGGGACGTTGATGTGACAATACAGACAGGGAGGTGGGCCCCGTCTCAGTCCCGCTGCGCACGTTATTTCATACGCGTGTTCCTTCGTTACTGTGCGCCCATGCTTTGTTATCATCCCTCACCCCGCTTTTCCCGCCCTTTGGGTCTGGATCCTATGCGCTACAGCTCGTAATTAGTTGTTGACTGATGTATTTTATAGAGCAGACAGCACATGTTTGAGTTTCATTAATTTTTAAAAAAATTTAAAAATTCATAAATTAATCATTAATTATTTCAGTCAAATTTATTAAGATCATAAGTTAAAAATTAATATTATAGATATAAATAAAATCATAACAATAGAAAATCCAAAAAAAGTTAGAACAAATTGGAATAATTCTTAAAAAAGATTTAGAAAATGAGTGTTCTGAGGGGAGGGGAGAGAAATCAAAATCAGGATATTTTATTATAAATTGAAATATTATCAGATGATCATCCACGGATTCTGACGTGGACGGCCGGTATTGATTTGGATCTACCAAAAATATAGCAGAGTACAAGAGCCACAGAATCTATGGCTAGATTTTGTGTAGTTAGGGATATGATTGCCTTTACGGATAGTGCACTTAATTGCTTGCTGTGGTTCTGTTTAAGAGCCATGTGTCCAACTTAGCTGACACGAGGAGTCAGTGACACGTGATTGTTGGTTGAAATTGGGGACTTAGGCATCCACAAAATTAACACATTTATAAAATAGTTTGAATTTTTGTACATTTTTATTCGATTAACAATGAATTCATTTAACAATATAATCTTTTACTTTTTAAATTAATTCTAAGTTATCTAAATTTATTTTTCATACATGCATGTTGTGATTTAACCCCCCATGCACAATTCGGTCCAAGTAGGGAAGTGAAATCCTTGATTATTTACTTGATAATATAATTTTTTTGTTTTAAATTTAATTTTTTATTTTAATTATAAAATTAAGAATGAAAATTTAAGATTTAAATTAAAATTTTTTTTTTAAATTTTAAAATTTATATCATATTATCAAATAAGTTTTTCATTGCCAAAAATTAACATTTGTTAATGATTACTAATTTTCAATGAAAGGTAAAACCAGATTTTTATATTGTTTAACCAATCATTTTTTTAAAAAAAATAAAATTTTTTCGCTTTTTTAATCCTTTACGCTTTATACCCATCCATTCTAAAATGCCAAGTACTAGTGAAATTCGCTAATGCTATAAAAAAAATAAGGTAGTCGATGATTAGCACGTAGAGAATGTTTGCTAATTAATGGTATAAGAGACATCGATAAAAGGAATCTATAAGATAAGGAATATAATTAGGGGGTCATAGCTGTGATCCTATTTTATTAAGTTATATCGAAAGGTATTTTAGTTATTTCGTTAAGGGTGCGATCTGTCCTTATTGTGGTAGATGAAATGTTGACTCGTTTTTTCGATGATTTCATGTATGCAGGTTATTCATCTTGTTTGCCAGCCTTTAAATGATGATCAAACCATATTGACTAGGTGGCTGGTCATTTGTCACATCATTATGTTACTTGTTGGTTTTGGTTGATCTTGGTTATGATCATGTTAACTTTAATGTCTGACATGGTTATAGGAAAGTATGCCTCGACGTGGGCTAGGCTTAAGTTGGCCTTTCAATAATGGACCCAGCTTGATAGGGATTTGGGATCGTTAGAAGTCCCCCACTTCTTTAATTAAAATAGTTACTCAGTGTATTTTGACGTGAAGAAGTTTTAACTTCCTTAAAGTGATTTCAACCAATGATTGCTTCAATCCTTGAATTCAGTCTTCTGATTGAACTAGGGTGCTACCTTGACGAATGATTGAGCTCTAATTAAGTTCTTGTGGACTTGTTGGATTCGCACATGAGGAAAGGTCGATCTTGCTTTCTAGTGGTTAACATTGGCCCATTTTTTCATGACTTTGGTTGGGAGCAAAGTTAGTGAGTCTTGATGAGTCTGTTCCTTTGTGGAGTCATTGAATCATCTTAAGACATGATCGCAGAGTCAATGGTTATGGGGTCTACTATCTTATGGAATCGGTAAGTCTATTTGGACATGAAGTTATGAGGTTGTTTTATAACGAAGTTGTTAGGTCTGTGACATTGCAAAGTTATCGAGATCTTTAGCCTTTTTCACAAGATCTTGAGGCACTCATTAATTCACATTTGCTTTTTAGGTGATTCTTTGCTTATCATTACCTCGTACTTCATCTAAATTGAATGATGACACTTGACGCTTCGTACTTCACAAGATTTGATTGGCAGCAGTTGCTGTAATCCTCTATGATTCTAGATCTAGCCTTTTTACATCCTTTGGCTAAGATTAGTGACATGTGTTGGGCGCCTTGAATCTTATGCTAGGTCTTTTCAGCAAGGCATGTGTCACATTTTAATTACTTTATTTCCTGTGCTCAAGGCATTTCAAATTCTTCGATTAAATGCTTACCATGGGTCAACATCTTCTAAAAACCCTTTCAAATTCATTGAGTGGGATTTTTATTATTTGCCATTTCATTGCCTTAACACCTCGATCTTTGGACTTAGTGATTTTGACTTTTCTTGTTTCCCAGTGATGAGGTAGTGACCTTTATAAAGAGTTTTTCTTAATTTTTCCACCTTCACCTTCTACTTCTTAGGTAAGGATTTCCTCTTTTCCTTTAGTTTTTTTCCTCTTGCTTTCACCACATTTAAACTTTGCAGTCACATCGCTTTCTTCCACTATCATTCCTTCTTACATTAAGTCCATTCCTTGTTTGTATAACTAGAGCAAGTTCATCTTCATCTATCCTCCCTCTTCGTACGAGGAAATTTATGGCTTTTTTGGTGTTGTCTTTGCATTTATGAAGAAACCTTATTTGCGGGGACTAGGAATCCTTATCATCCTTTTGTTTAAGAGTTGTGCACCTACTTCCATGTTTTTCTTTCATAACTCACCTTGAAAAGCTAGTACTATATTGTAAGTCACCTAAGAGATATCGTAAGGGCAAACTTTGATTATTTTTTCATAAATGTTTTTTGCCAATTCTTTTGTTTCAAAACCTTTCTCCATGGTTAATCCTATTTCATAGTGTGTCAAGGTAGAAAAGGCTTAGGATCTCCATCCCATGATCTAGCTCATTGCCTTAGAAAATTTTTCTTTGTATCTTGTGATAAGTTATTGGATAGCTGCTCCGAGTGGGGAACCAACCCTTATCTTGGTAAATCCCCTTGTTTCCTAACCTTCATAGCCAAGAGGCTTTTAAGAGTCTCCATGATTGTCCTCTCATTAGCATGAGCGAAGTAACTGAAGGGGTTATTTTGTCTTGTGCTCATGTTTCTCACCTAGGCTCATTAGAACCAAATCCTTAGTGTCTCTCACATTTTCTTCTTTTTCATCTATTGTGGTCATAACAGAGGCTAGTGATAAATCATTTTTACTTTGTCTTTTCTTATTCTTTCTCTTATATTTAGAGTTATGCTAGTTATTTTATTTTTCATTAGGTTCACTTGCTATGATTTTCCAGATTGAAACTTCTCTAAACTTATCATCCTTTAGCCATTGCTCCTCAGACATGGCCAAGCAGATTGATCTGAACAACCTTCGAAACCAAGTGAAATGCCAGGCTTCTACAACTAACTTCTCTCATTGGAAAAGCAAATGGCTATCACTTATTGCATCATCGCCAACTCCTCCTAGCAATACGAGGCTCTTTTTGGTAGCTATTTCTTGCATACTTTTGTTTGGTTTACTAACTGTTACATCATTGCTGTTAATAGTTATGGTTCAAGCACCACATGTAGTGATGGCTCCTAGTGCTTCACCAACTTTTATTTCGTGCCTTCTTTAGCTTCAAAATTCATGCCCAATTGGAACGTCAAGAAGTCCAACTTCACTATGTAGTGATATTCTACTTCCTCTAGCCCATTTAATATATGCTAACTTTACTGTTTTATCTCCCTATAGCATCGTCAACCCATAGCTCCTATTCGAACACTTCAATGGTCTCCGACTAGCTTGTTTTCTTTTGATTATCAATGCTATTTTCTTCTTTGAGACTTGTTACCTTAAATGATGTCGGCATGAGTTAGGTGTTAGTGATAATGCATTAAAGGATGAAATTTAGCAAGGCTTGTGCCTTTATAGTCATTTGGGGCTTGAAACATATGTCGAATTCACCCAGATTTATTGGTCATTCTGTCATTTTCCATGACGTCTCTAGTTTGTTAAAAACTTGATAGAGTGGATGATCAATATTGTTCACCACCAAATGTACTTGAAAATACTAGCATAAATTTTTTACTGCAACTAGAATAGTGAACACCATTTTCTCAAGTTTTAAATATCTCACCTTTGATCCTTGGGGTACTTTGTTGATATAGTAAACCGACTTTTAGACTTCATTTTCTACTTTCAGTAAGACAACACTTCCTGCTTCTTTGGCAATTGTGACATACAAGCGAAGTTCTTCATATAGTTTAGGCTTTGGTAATAATGGTGGGTTCTAGAGATAATTCTTTAGTTATACAAAGGCTTTTGACATCGCAACATCCATTCAAAGTTCTTTATCTGCCTTAGGACTCTTAAAAAAAAAAAAAAAGACAATGCTTTGCTGATTTGAACACAAACTTGTTTAAGGTGACTGCCATGCCAATGAGTGCTGTACTTTCTGAATGTTTTTAAGGACTTCCATGTCCATAATGGTTTGAATCTTCTCCAAATTGACCTTTATTCCCTACTACATCACCATGAACCTTAGGTATTTCCTTGAAGACACCTTGAATGCACATTTACTTGGGTTTAAATTCATGTCATAATTTCTTAACACTTCAAAATTCTTTCAAATCTTAGGTGTATTTTGGCCTCTACTTAATTTTAACTATAAGATCATCCATGTATGCCTTCACATTTCTTCTAACTATTTATAAAAAATTCAATTGATAAGGCATTGATACATGGCTCTTACATTCTTCAAGTTGAAAGGCATCTGAAAAAAAGTACTCATATTAAAAATAAAAGAGTTTTTGTCTTTGTGATTGGGGTCTATCCTTATTTAATGATACCCCAGTAAGCAACCATGAAGCTTAGCATCTCGTGTTCTAAGGTATTTTTTTATTAATATATCAATTTTAGATAATGAGTAGCTGTCCTTTGAGCTTGCTGTGTTGAGATCCTTAAAATCAATGCAAATATGCTACTTCTTATTAGACTTCTTCACCATCATTATATTTGCTAGCCATGCTGGGTACTAAGCCTCTCAGATGAACCCGACCATTAACAACAGTTCCACTTCATTCTTTATTACTTGTTGTATCTCGTTCAAAACTATTCTTTTTTTTTTTGGCACACTCATTTGACTATCGGCTTGGCACTTAGCTTATGGACCATCTCTTCCAGTTTGATACCAAGTATATCCATCATTGTCCATGCAAAAACAACGTTAATTTTTTACCAGATTAGCCCATTTTTCCTCACTGTGTCCAATGCTGATCGCAGTCATGTGGCTTAGTTCTTCCCCAACCTAAATTTCTTCCAATTTCTTGTGGACCTCAGCTTGCACCAGTTACTTTTTGTCCGTTTGATCCAAGTTAATAAGGTAGGTTAGATAGGTTTGCCTTTCAACAATGTCACATAACAGTGATGCTATGTTTGTTGGTCTCCCTTTATTAGTACCACTCTACCTAGGTACGAAATTTCATCATGAGGTTGTGTAACTATGTTATCACCTACAGGGAATTCAGACAAGATCGCCGTAATAGTGCATTATAGGTTAATGTTGCTTTTACCACTAAAAAATTCACCATCATAGTTTTTGCATAGTATTATACTTCTTGTAATTGATAGTGTGATAACACCTTTAACGTGTACATTAGATTAGTTAAAAATGATGAGTGCAGTGTGAAATTGTCCCATGCTTTGCTTGCTTAGACCTATATTTTAAAATGCTTGATAGTACAAAATATTCACAGAACTTTCATTATTAACTAAAATTCATTTGACATTTTTGTTGATCACCCACATAATGGCTAATAGTGGCTTTTGGTAAGGAGTGATGACTTATTCAAGTCCTTGTCAAAAAAGCTTATAACATTACTAGTTTAGACTTTGAAATTCTTCCCCTTCTTCCTTGTATACGCCTTTCTTTTAGATGGGTTTCTTCTCTCAATGCCAATCCCCCTACTAACATAATTGGCCTCTAGTCCTCTAGTTATTATATTCATTATCCTGGATGTCTTTTCCTTCATTGATGATTTACAAGTTTTGTTAAGGTTAAAAGCTAGTTTGTTTCTCTTTCCTATCTTTTCCCTTAATCTTCTCTTTGAAGCAAGGCAAAGACCCTTTCTCCCAAGTTTGTCGAAGTATCTAGATAGATGTCCTTACCTTATAAGTTCCTACTTATTTTTTCAGTCGTCAGCATTCCTCTTTATTGTGCCTATGATCCTAGTGGAACTAATAATACTTTTTTTAGTTTCACATCTCTGGTCCCGAATACATCTGCTAGGGCTATTTCACTTGTGGATTATTCTCGATTTGCATTAATATGTGTCTTTTCAATAAGGTAAGTATACCTCTTTTCTTCCTCCTTTAGCTTGTGACCTCTTCCCTCTTCTTTCACCATCGTCATTTCTCTCTCTCTTTTTTTTTCCCTTCCTTCCTTACCTTGGCCAAGCGATGTTCTTATTCTTCCTTGGCCTTTACTAACTTTAATAACTATCGTTGAGCCTTCAACTTCTTTTTGTTGGTCTTTTTCTTAGTTAATATATTTCTCCATTTTTATCAGTAACTTTTTAAGACTCTTAGTAGTTTTTGTGCTTAATGCATTATGGAAAGCTTCTACTAAGACTCCTTCCTTCACAATTGACATTGTTGCTAATTGGTCCAAGTATTACACCTTCAAGGTGGCAATGGTGAACCTTTTCATATAGTCTTAGAAGGAATTTTTTTGTTGTTACTTTACTTAAAACAAACAAGATGTCTTTTGTTTCTTGACCATGTTGCTTACAAAGTACCTAGGAAAATCTATTCAAAAGACCTAAAATAGTTAATAGAGCCGATAAGGAGAGAGTCATACCACTGCTTGACAACTTTAATCAAGGTGATCAAGATAGCTTTGTACTTCATTACATTTTATAAACCTTGAAGGTTCGCCATGGTGACAAACCTTTCAATATGATCTCGTATGTCACCGTACCATCAAAACTATTGATTTTGAAGGGTTTGAACTTTTGTGACAGTGGCTTTGCGAGGATCTCCGCTATTAATGGTCACTCTACTGCTTATTGGTATTCCGTATTATTATGGTCATTTTTGTTTATTTTGCCCATTCATAAAAAACTATATCTACTTTTTCAACTCTCTCATTTTTTTTCTTTTTTGGGGTGTTAAGAAGTGCATTTTCCATTTTTTTACCATTGACCTACTTGGTAGATTCTTTTTCATTTTTTTCCTTGCTATGGTTTATGTTGGTTCTGGGTTACTGCTTTGATAACTTTGAGTAACTCAAGCATGAATGGTTGATTCATTGAAGATTGAGGCAATGCTGTATTTCTTAGGAAATTTGTTGATGCCCCAACATATTGAAAATGTTAGTGATTTGGTCTATACGCAGGCTTAAGGTTACTAGTGTATTGACTTAGGGGATTATTAAAAGAAAGTGGAAAGTTGAAGGCCTTACATAAGGGAAAGGCAATGTTATGGGTGGTGGTAGGACCACATTGGAAATCATGTTAACTAAGGTCATTGGAGAGGTAAAATGGTATGGGAAGAAGTGCTCACTTGTGGCATTGCCCACACCATGGTTGTTGTTATTTGTGGTGGCTGAAATGCAGTAGTGGCAATAAGCAGGGGTGGCAAAGAAATCACTGAAGAGTGTGCCATCATGGGAGGCAAAATGAGTTGTATGATTTACATTGCCAAAGGCAAGTTTGAGGAATGATTGGTTTTTGATTGTCCATCATTTGAGTAACAAAGTGTGTTTTTAATGGCATAAGTAGTTAGGACAACGGAAGTGATTAATGGAAATTAATCGCTTTTTATTATAATTTCGCACAAATGGTACCAAATGATGCTATTGAAAATATGGGATAATCGATGGTTAATGTGTGGATAACGTCCACCAACTAATAACATAAGAGAGATCAATAATAAGAATCTAAAAGATAAAAAAATGGTCAGAATGCCTTCTAATGATCAAATATGTGATGGATTCAATCGGGTATTGCTAAGGATAATAAAGCTTAATGGACATCATATGTATAGTCTTTCTTTATATAGTTATATCGAAAGGTATCCTAGTCATTCATTTCGAATGCGACTTGTCTTTACTGTGATAAGTGGGATATTAACTTATTTTTTCAAAACTTCCTGAATGTTTGTTAATTCGTCCTATTTATTGGACCTGAATGACGATAAAGCCATGTTGATTAGGCAGTTGGCCATTTGTCACCTTAATGTGTCATTTGTTGGAGTTGGGTAATCTTGATTTTAGCTATGTTAGCTTTGCTGTTTGGCATTAATTTAGAAAATTATGCCATGATGTGAGCTGGGCTTAGGTAGGCCTTCTGATAATAGGCCAAGCCCGATATGGATTCGAAATCCTCACTTATAACTTAGCTTGATCTCAATAATCAAGCAATCTAATTTCTTTCTCTCTCTTTTTACCCTTCAATTCTGAAACTTTCAACTACATTAATGCACAATCTGAATCCCTCCCATTACTTTCTTTGTCAAATACTAATACCTAAAATGTCAACTCACTTACCATATTACTACCAATCTTAATGATGACTTTGATAGTGTTTTCATTCCTTGGAAGTGTTTCCTTAGGCATTTCATTTGTGAAATTGATTTTTGTGCTTCACGGTAAAACTTAAAAGGTTTTAGCCTTTTGAAATATGTTTTTATTTTTGGTTGATTTACTTTTAATATAACTACTAAAGATATTGGGTGATTTTTTGAAAGGGTTTGATGTTGTTACAAAGAATAAAGATGCAATGAAATCCAAACGAGAGAAAGTGTTGTAGTCATTGATATTGACAATAATTTCCTTGACATTTGCTATTCTATAACGATGCAAGGTTGAAACAATAGGGAAAATTTTGCTTAAGAATGATAAAAGGCCACTATTGACTCTTTCTATTTCTTTCTCGTATTAACATTACAAAAAAATTTAAAATAGCACAAATAAAACTAGTTACTAAATAATGGTAGAATAACGATAGATTTGTTACAATCTAAAAATTTTAATATAGCAACGGAATAATGATAGATTAGCGATACACATTAGCGACAAATGCTATCTTTGTCATTAAATTTATTTTCAATTCCTTACATTAATTTTTAAACAACTTAAAAACAAATTAGTGACCAAATTTTAATCGATAACTAATTAAAGATCTAGCGATTACAAGGCTTCGATCACTATATAGACAATGCAGCCTAGTGACCATCTCATGGATAGTCGCAAAGGCTGCAAGCTTGCTGCCTTCGAAGGAAGCCATAGTTACAAACTTAATTATTACCTTCGAAGGCAAGAATGGCTGCCAGCTTGCTGCAGCCATGCATGGCCACTGCATAAGCAAGCTAGCCGTCAGCTTGCTGCCTTTGAAGGCGGAGCCATGCATGGGCGTTATAGAAGCAAGTTGGCCGCCTTGAAGGCAGCCACACATGGCTTCCATAAAAGCAAGTTGGTAGCCAACTCATTGCCTTCGAAGGCATTATGCATGGCCGCTATCGAAGCAAGCTGGCCTCCAGCTTACTGCCTTCGAAGGAAACCATGCATGGCTGCCACAAAAGCAAGTTGATGGCATAAGCAAGTTGGTCACCAACTCGCTACCTTCGAAGGCAGCCATGCACGGCTCCCATAGAAGTAAGCTAGCCGCTAGCATGCCACCTTCGAAGGTAGCCATTTATGATCGCAGCAAAAGCAAGCTGGCAGCCAACTTGTCGCCTTTGAAGGTAGCCCTGCATGGCCGTTAACTTGCTGCCAACTTGCCTCTTTCGAAGGCAACCATGCGTGGATGCCTTAGAAGCAAGTTACCCATCAACTTACCGTTTTCGAAGGTAGCCATGCATGGCCGCGAGCATGTTGCCTTCAAAGGTAACCATGCACGGGTGCTGCCATGGCAGCCATGGCCTTCGAAGGTGACTGCGATGTCCACAAAGGAGGTATCCATGGCCTTCAAAGGTGGCAGCAATGGCCGCGAAGGTAGCCATGGCCTTCGAAGGCGATAGCCATTGCTGTAGTGAAGGAGGCAACCATGGCCACGAAGGCAGCCATAGCTGCTGCGAAAGCCTCCATGCATGGTTATGAAGGCAGCCATGACTGCAGTAAAAGCCTCCATGCATGGCCGCGAAGGTAGCCATGCCTACTGCGAAAGAGTACATGCATGGCTGCAAAGGCAGCCATGGCCAAGTGCAAAGGTAACGATGGCCTTCGAAGTTGGCAGCCATGGCCTTCGAAAGTGGTAGCCATGGTCATCGCAAAAGCGTCCATGCATGGTCGCGAAGGCAACCATGGCCTTGAAGGCTACAACTGTGGTTGTGAAGGCAACAATGCCTTTACTTGATTTTACTTTCATTGTTGAGGCAATGACAGACTTGACTTCGGTTGTTGGATTTCACTTTGAGCGACCACTATCTACTTTCGTCGCTAAGTGATTATAAAAGAAACCTTAATTTTTTTTCCTTTTATGCAAGCGCGTTGCATTCCCCCCTATTTCTATTGCTGTCTCTGCTTCTGTCTTGCTAATTTCTTTCCTTTTCGCCTGCTCTTTTTCTCATCATTTATCTTGTTGTCTCTGCATTTGTCTATGCACAAGTTCCTCAAAATTTTTATTTCACCACCGAGCATCACTCTCTTTCCTCGTATTTATCTTGCTATCTCAGATCCATACGTCTATACCACTCTCTCCTTGCTTGGCGTCTTGGTCTACGCCATTTTCTCCTCCATTTTCTTTACTGTGAACAATCATATTCTCTTTTACTATGCGAGGTTACTCTATTTACTTGATAATTTGTGCAATTAATTGTCTAAATTTTTATTGACGATAATATTGATAGTTAGAAAATCTTTTATCGGAATATTATGATTAGATTTGGTAATTATGAAAATTATTTAGATTTTAAATAATTTTTTAGTTATTTATTTTATTTTTAATAAATTTAATTTATGTTACATTATTAGATAATGGTTGAATTTGGTTGTAATTTAAAATAAATATTTTAATTAAATTTTTATGAAATTTAAATTAGTTAGATATTTATTAAATTTAGTAATTGTTAAGTTCATTTGTTAATAAATTTAATTTATGTTAGATTATTTAGAAAATAGTTTAATTAGTTTATAATTTAAGATAAATAATTTAATTAGAGTTTTATGAAATTTAAATTAGTTAGATATTAATTAAATTCTGTAATTGTTAATTTGATAGGTTGATTAAAAATTTTGTTTATATTAAATTAGATAGATAATAATTTAATTAGAATATAATTTTAGATAAATAATTTAATTAGATTTTTATGAAATTTAAATTACTTTGATGTTATTAAAATTTTGTAATTGTCACTTTTATTTGTTAATAAAATTGGTTAATTTGTTATTGATTAGATGATAATAGTTTAATTATATTGTAATTTCATGACATAAATAATTTAATTAATTAAATTTTTATAAAAATTAATTTATTTAGATGTTAATTAAATTTTGGAGTTGTTAATTTTATTTTTTCAAATAAATTTAGTTTATATTAGATTTAGATAATAGTTTAATTAGATATCATAATTAGAGATAAATAATTAAGTTAGATTTTTATGAAATCTATATTAGTTAATTAGATGTTGATTAAATTTTAGAGTTTTTAATTTTATTTGTTGCAAAATTTTAGTTTATGTTATATTTAGTTAATAGTTTAATTAGATATTATAATTTAAGTACGATAAATAATTTAATTAATTTTTTTTTAAAATTAAATTGATTAGATGTTAATTATTAATGTAGATGCAATTATATGTTAATTAGTTATAATCTATTTTTAATTTAAAATTATTAGTTGTTAGTCTATTATTTGTTAATTAAAAAATTACATTTAGATGATTGTTAATGTTGAAGAAGTTTGTTTATATGTTAATCATTTAAATTAATCTATTATATGATAATCATAAAGTATTACTGTTAAAAAAGTTAGACTTTACATATATTCTTTAAATACAACGTTTAAGAATTATTAGTAAATATTTATTGTCGATTACGTGTTTGTACGTGCATCAAAATAAATTGTCCAATGATAATTCTTGAATTGCTTAGATCGGATAGTTTAAAAATGTAACATTTATGTGTGGCATATGTATATATTGTTGTTTATTTTGTTTTGTAAAAATTTGGTGCAGTCTTTTGTTCTTCGGGTATATACTAATGAATATGAGTGTGTTTTTTAATAAGAAACACTAACTCATATCTATACATGTGATATACTTATAGAACTATAGAGAAATACAGTCAAAATTTTTACAAAATGAAATAAACAATAAGTTACTATATTATGCTTCACATAATTATGTATTTTTGAATGGTATAAAATCACTTGCCTTTGAAGTTTGGGTGACATGCATAAAACGTTAAACAAATCATATCATAAGTCATGTGTACTTTATGTATCATCGAAATTGTTTGATGATTATTTTATATGATAATAAGTTTTTAAATTAATGAAATTTTCAAGAGGTAAGTTGTTGGAAACTAGTTTATTAAAATTACTTGAGAAACAAAAACATGAGTATAATAGATCGCCAGTGGATGTACTTCAAGCTTATAGATGGATTCTTAGATCAGGAATTTTTGAATGGCATGGAACATTTTATTCATTTTGCTTATATTCAACCGGTGTGCATGAATGAAGATAAGATAAGGTGTCCATGTAATCATAGAAAGTGTCAAAACCATCGTTATAAAACTATTGATGTAGTTAGATATAATGAAATTGTCATGGAAAAAATGATGAGAGTTATAATAAGGGAGCAATGGAATATTATGCCGAGGAAGGATATACCACTGTGCATGAAGTCAATACATACCAAACAATCGCCGCTGGTCAAAAATTTAATCTAAAACATATGTATGAATCCCTTACTCCCAAAATTTCATGTTTTTATAATATGTTGGATGCTGCTAATTAATAGTTATGGGATGGGTGTCAAAATCATTCACAATTACCTGTTATTACTAGAATGTTGAACAAAAATCAGAATATTATATTTCAAAAAGATGCTATGATGAATATAAAGTGATGCCTTGTTGATTGAGAATGTTTTTACAAAAAAAATGCATGCAAGGTATGGGGTTACTAGTTAAAAAGATTCATTATTGTAACAACGGGTGCATGATATACTTAGATGAGGATAATGGACTAAGTTCTTGTATGTTTTATGATCATCTGTGGCATAAAATACAAAGACGAGGATCTGATAAATAAAACACTTGTTCCATATAAGAAGATATATTATTTTCCTCTCAATATATGGTTACAAAGACTATATGCATCGAAAGTTGTAGCTAAAAATATGAGATGGTATGCAAAACACTATATTAAAGATGGTGTAATGCATCACTGCTCTAACTCTCATGCTTACATGCATTTTAATCAATCTTATCCATCTTTTACTATTGAATGTAAGAACGTTAGAATAGGTTTGAGCACTGATAGATTTCAACCATTTGGCCAGTCAGGCCAATAGTATTCTTCATGGCTGGTAATAGTCATATCATATAACTTACTCAGTGGATATGCATGAAAGAAGAGTACATGTTCCTAACTGTAATTATTTTTAAACTGAAAAATTTAAAAGATAAATTAAATATTGATTTGCAGTCTTTGGTAGCATATGATATCTCCTGTAAACAAAATTTTATCATGAAAGTTACTCTGATATGGACCATTAGTGACTTTTTTGCCTACTTGATGCTGTCTGGATGAAATACAGTAGGAATCCTAGCTTGTCTTTACTGTAGAAAAGATTCAAAAACAGAAAAAAGCAGTCTTAGTTTGATAATCATCGTAAGTTTTTACCAGAAGATCATCCATTTTAGACGAATAAAACTGCATTCATTAAGAATGGAATAGTGAAAAGAGTATCTCTACTTATTAAATCTGGGTATGAATTGCTACATGATATAAATCAATTAGGGCTGATGAAAGTTATAAAAGTGTGGGATATGATCAGATAAATGATCTTATTTGCAAAATATGAGGTTGGAGGAAACAAAGCATATTTTGGGATCTACTTCATTGGTGCAGCAACTTAATACAACATAATCTTGATATCATGCACATAGAGAAAAACATGTTCAATAATGTGCTTAACACGATTATGAATGCAGAAGGGAAGAATTTTAGGCATTTTGCAAACGACTTGAGTTAACAAGAAATGTGATAACTGAAAAATATCATAAACCTTGTTACAGTCTTGACAAAGCTAGTAGAAAAGCATTGTGTAAATGGGTGAAGGATCTAAGATTTACTGATGGATATGTATCAAACATGGCAAGGTATGTGGACATGACGAAACACAAGTTGTTTGGGAGAAAAGTTATGACTGTCATGTTTTTCATGCAACAATTATTACCCATCGCATTTTGTGAGTTGTTGCCTACTAATATGTAGCATGCACTAATTGGGTTGAATTTTTTTTTTAAAGAATTAACATCAACTATCATTCGGGTTGAATATATGAAACGACTTGAGAATGAAATTCCTATAATTTTATGTAAACTGAGGCATATATTTCCTCTAAGCTTTTTTAACTTGATGAAACATCTTTCGGTGCACTTGATTTATGAAGCTAAGATAGCTGATCTAGTGCAATATCGATGGATGTATCCATTCAAAAGGTACTAATTATAATTTGATATAATTAATATGTCATTTTAATTACTTAATTATTTGATCATTCTTAATTATCATCATAAGTACTTACGAAAGTTGAAAAACAACATTAAGAATAAAGCAAAAGTTAAAGGCTCGATACACAATGCATATTTAGTTAAAGAGGTATCATCGTTTTGCTCATACTACTTTGAGCCATATGTTAACACATGACATTAAAAATTATCACGGAATGATGCTAGTGATTATGAGGCGAAAAAGCATGAAGAAAATCTCTCAATATTTAAATATCTTGATTGATCATTTAGAAAAGAAAATATAAATACTTGATAATGGAAGAATATCAAGCCGCACACATATATATTTTGTTAAATTGCCTTGAGGTCAAAACGTTCATAGAGTACGTATTTCATCACCTAATCAAAGCAATTGACATAGCCATTCACACATAGAAAAGGTTCTTTGACAATGATTGTCTTTTTCATACTAATATTTTGTAGGATTTATATTTCTTAATTACATGAATATTGTCCATCCATAACTGATCGTGAGATTGACACTCATCTGGAGCTTCAATTTTTTTAGTTTGTTTAATCTAGATATGCGTCTTTACAATCTAACTTCTTATTTGGTTAAATCATTTTTGTTAAATATAGTTAAATGATTCATTTTTTAGTATTTACAAATTCATGATCCACTAAATTTTATTGATAACAATTGCATCAAAGATGTTACAAAAGGTCCATTAAGATCGGTGAAATCATACTGAAATTACTATGTTAATAGGTGTAAATTTTACATTAAAAAACAAGGTTCCGATAGAGCTACAATAAATAGCAAAATCTGCATTAAAAGGTCCAATTATAATATAGATAAAAGTGATTATTTCGATGTATTGATGTAAGTGTTACATTTAAAATGTCTTACATTACCAATCAAAAGAATCGCTTTATCTAAGTGTGAATGGTTTGATCCTACATTGAATATAGGCACAAAAGTATATAAATCATATAATCTGGTGGATGTGAATCACACAAGGAGATTAAATAAGTATAAATCATTTATGTTAGCTTTACAAGCAGGTCAAGTTTATTATATTATTTATTCAATTTTAACGCGTGATAAGCATGATTAGTGGGCTATTTGCAAGATAAAGACCAAGTCTGTCATTGAACTTCCAAAGTATAATTTAACATGTGAATTAAGTTAAAATTCTCATTTTTAACATAATAAGAGAGATGTTCATCAAATTGAGAGTGATACGAATAATCATCTTATATCCTTGAATGATTTAAGTGGTACATTAATAAATATTGATGAAAAAAAAAACATATTAGATGAGCTAGATTTTGAAAACTATTTTACAAAGAAAAAAGACAAGAAAGAGGAAGATCTTGAATATGATGATTAGTTTTTAAAATTTTTTAAAATTATTTAATCTACTATTTTATATAATCTATTATAAGAAATGTGTATTGAACTGGTTATTCATTATATTATTTTTTTATCATGCATTTCTTTGATTTTCAAGAAAGATTCTATCAAATTTTTATTAATTATTAAAACTAACTTAATTTTATCAAGTTCATTAACATGATTAGATGAGAGGCTAAGGAAGACGAGGTAACTCCAGAGGGAGAAGTGACTTTGGAGGGAAAGGTGAGTATTTTAGAGGGAAAGATCCACGATCTACATCTTCACTTCCATATATCTAAGATGAAGAGGAAGACAAACTTGCACCATCTCTACATATTTCAATCTTTTTTGGCTTTGCTACTACTAAGATGTTTAACTCAGGGAGTATGCAAGGTTCAAGAGACAGCAAATTTATGTAAATAATAACACGAAAGTATTTATAATTATTATTTTTAGTATTTTATATCATTATCTTTTAAATTTTATTAATATTTGTTTATTACGTTATATGACAGGATCGAGCGTTCGCATCAATGCTCTACGAAGATTTATAAAATTTTTCAAAAGAGAGTCGATTCATGTGGGTACCTGTGGAAGATGGTTTCTCGAAAAACCAAATATTTTTTTTATGAAGAATTCAAAGTATTTATAATTATTTATTGAAAAAATTCTATTCCTTTTTATCATACTTACTAACATTTATTTTTGCTGTAGAAACATTTTGCATGGGATGAGGCTATGGATGGCATGCTGAAGACCGCATGGGAGACTCGTGCTATAGATCGATGTGCTGATTTGATGTATACATATTATCATAAGGTAAGGAATAAGCCTCAATTTGTCCCTGATATTGTATGAAAGCAATGGTAGATGAATGGATTGAAGAAAGTATAAACAAAAATGTGAAAGTATGTCCTGCAATCGATAAAGCAAAATAGGCAGACCAGGGTCAGGTCCCTCTCAACATAGTGCCGATTCATTATAAAATCATTGTCGACACTTGATATGTATGATATTTAAATTAATGAAAGAAATATAAGTGAAAATGATATGATTATTTATTATATATTTTTTCAGGCACGATAGTTGGGTCGTGAGCCTATTGTAATAAAGCTTTTTAAATGGACTCACATTAAAAAACCTAATCTTGAGGAATTCATAAATGAGCATTCTAGAAAAATAAATGTAATTTTATTATTTTAAATATTTAATAAATAAATTTAATTGTATCTTTTTTTTATTTCATTATTCGGTTCAGCTAATAAATTAACAAAGTGCTTTATTTATTGTAAGAACGATTTGAGGAGTTGGTTATCGTAGCTTCTTAATCACAAAAAGAATCTTTCCATATGCTTGAGGTAGACTACAATAAGCTTTACTATGAGGTAGTAGGTGGAGAAAAAAAGTATCGAGTGTATGGGCTTGGAAGTTAAGTTCTATCATGATATTCAGGCGACAGCTCTAGTAGTGAACACTTAGTTGATGACTTAGCTATGCAGGATATGCGTTCTCAGAGGCTATAGAAGATTGCATAAAGTTGGAGCGTAAGTCTATAGAGGAGTATATGGAGGAAAAGCGTAGGACTTTAGAAGAGAGATTGGAGGAGAAGCTTAGGCGAGGGAGTATGATTGCATATGCTTTGAGATCGAGTTGGAGGATCACTTATTAAGAGATGTTGATATGAATAAGCGCATCCGCAGGATAAAGGCTCTTCTTTTGGGAAGCGAACTCCCAGCACCGCCGAATAATTAAATGTAATTTCTTGTATGAATATTGTATTTCACAAGAACATAATATATAATTTTGTATTTATTATGCTTTATGAATTTTAATTTATTTTATTATATTTAAAATTAATTTTTTTAAAAAAATTAATTATATTGATGATAGATCTATTAGTCACTAATCAATTTATAATGAGCCCTCTGAGTTTAGCGACAAATTATTATCGGTCACTAAACTAATGAGTGTTATTATTTTGTCGCTAAAATAGCGATAGACATTAATATGTCACTAAAATGACGACAGATATTAATGTGTTGCTAAAATAGTGAAGATATTAATGTGTCACTAAATTAACGACAATATTAATCTATCGTCAATTTAATGAGTCATTTTTATTGGTTGCAAATCTGTCGCTAATTAACAACAAATACCAAATTCAGTCATTAGTTTTTTTTTTGCAATAATAATTTTAACTATCAATTTTATTTGTTATTAATCTATTGCTAAAACATTTAGTGATAGATTGTTTTAATTTAGTGATGGATTTATCGATCGTTAAATTTGAATTTTTTTGTAGTGCAACTCTTAGTTTAGATTCTTAATTCAATTGATACTACATCAATTATTGATCTTTCTTTGTTATCTTGAAGTTATCTTTATTTGACTTGAAATCAAACCCATTTCAATCCTTCTAGTAACAGTTATGTGATTTTTTGGGTTGTTGGTGTAAAAGAGTTTCAAAGAGCTATATTGATTTCTTTATCCAAAAACAATGATTTTCATTCACAACAAATAGAAAACTAGCTAGTAATTAGGACTTAAATTCACCAATGAAAAATTTGTTGTGGTATGAAAAAAAAATGGATAGACAAAAATATCGTTATTTGTAACATTGATTTTAAACGGTGCTAGAAGTGTGAGTTTGTATTGTTATTTTTTGTTACTTTAAGGAATGTATTATTATTTTTTTAATATAAAAAATTATTGAAAACCGCAACTTAAATATTGAAATTATATGAATTTTTTATTCGTTTAAATTTTGATAATAAATTTTTTAATTGATAAAAATAATAATTTATTTATTTTTATCAAGTAATTAAAACTGAATAAGATTATATTAATTTAAATTCGAAAATTTCTTTAGCAACTGTTTTGAGGATTGTTTATAATATTTTGTAGTACATATATTTAAAAATAATTATTTTTATTAAATTAGAATAAATATAATAAATATTATATCATAATTATTTTTAACTTAAATTTTAAAATATTGATTAATTCCATTGTAACCTTAATGAGTCAATATAAATTTTTAAAAAATTTAAAAATTAGGAGTCATTCAAATTAAAATTTTGTACAACAAACTTTGATTTAAAATTATTTATGTACATAAATAAGTGTTGAAGGTAGCATAAAAGAAATTTAAATTTTTTTAAATATAGAAAAATTTTTTAAATATAATATTATTGAAAATTTTTAAGATTTTATAAAAAATATTAAAATTTGAGAGATAAACTTGTAGAGTGTAATATTTATTTAAGTACTTTTTGGACTAAATTAAAATATCAAGAATACAATTAAATTGAATTGAAAATTTAAATTAAAAATATGTATAATTTAAGATTTTATTTGATATTTATTTTAAAATTTAATATATTAAATACTATTTTAATTTTATTTATAATTTTTTAAAAATAATTTTTTTTCAATCTAGACTATTATATATATATATATATATATAATTTTTAAAGTATCCATGCAAACATTTCGTAGTATTAACGTGGATATTAAATTTTTTTTTGTATATATTTGTTAAAACTTTAAATATTATTATTTTAAACTTTAAAAGCATATTATTATTGAAAATATTTATTTTATAATTTTAAATTTTAATGATTATCTATAAAATTTTAATATTAAATTGATAGCATCTTAAATTTGGGTAAAATTCGTATAAAACTTTCATGTTTATTGTAAGTAACAAATTAAACCTCGATGTCTAATATTGATCGAAACAAATCTCAAAGTTTGTCTATTAAGTGAAACAAATCGTGAGTTAATATTTTGATTATAATGTTAACAGTTTAAAAGGGTAAAAAAAGATTTCAATTTTGTTTATTTGACTTATATTTTAATTCAAAATTTTTAATGATATTTATTTAAGTGAAGGTGGCATCTATGACACTAGTCATGGCTAGTAGCAACACATGAGGAACGACCAACCTCATCCTCTAAAGCTGCTCACTCCTTTCTTATGGAAAACGATCTCTTTCTTTAACCCACTCAATGGTTTTCCATGGCGTCCCTTAAATCTTCATTTCTCGTTTAACTTTTTTTCTTATGCCCTTCTTACTCCCTTCCTCATTTCCTGTAACTTCATTTTTATTCATCTCACAACTACTCATTATGATTCCAAACTTTCATTTCCTCCACCAAATTTAATCCCAAACTTTGGTGGGCATAATGATTCCATTTGTCCAAGTGCATCTTTTCATTGCTCATTTCCCTTCTAATGAAATATCTCTTTTCTTTATCTCTTTTGTCGATCTTAGCTCCATACTGACTGCCTCGCTCTTCGATCTCACCCTTGATACCTTCTACAGGTCCATTGTAAGTTGGTTCGATTTTGATTCTTCAACTGATGCTCGTCACACGTGGCTTTAAGGGTAAGTTATTAAAGATGAAGAGAAAAATTGATGATACGACTGCAACTCTTGTTTCTTAATTAAGTAGAAGATTATACAAAAATGAAAAGAAAGAGAAAGGAAAAGCATTGATAGAGAAAAAGAAAGTGAAAGCATTAACAGCAGATCTCATAAAAGATGAAATAAAAAATTTATAAGTAAAGAAAGTAATGGGATGAAAGTGAGCGAAAGTATAATGAAAATACTATTTTACCATGATGTTAACATTGATTCCGAAAGATGTAAGATGTTAAGGTTTATGTTAGCTAAAAACATTATTTTAGGATTTATAATGTCAATTTTTGAACACCAAAGTTTGATTTATCACTTGGGACAAATATAAAGGTTTTGTAAGACTTTTATTCTTAAAATTTTATTTTTATATTTAAAAATATTTGAATATATAAAAAATAATTTAAAATTTGAACATCGAGACAATTTTATTCAAAATAATATTTAAAATTTTAAAATGATGAAATTTAAATATTTTTGCCTTAATTCATAAACTTAAAATTTAATTTATATCAGGTTGGTAACTTTTATCAAAACGTCTTGAAGTTTAATTTATGAGTTAATTATGTTAAGAGAATATGTGTTTTGTTCAAAATTTTAATTTGGAACCTAAAACAAAAACTTTATTTAATACTTACATTTTTGTTGGATTTTCAATGTGAGATTTTCGTTTCTAGTTGTCATTAATATTAACAATTTTGCATACACACGTGATGTGCATATAATTTTTATTTGTATAATTATCTCAATATTTTTTTTAAATATTATCATAATAAACAAAATATTCTTTTTTCAAATTAAATTTAGGAAGAACATATAAAATATAAATATTTAAAAAATAAAAAATAAATTTTATTTAATTTGATAGTGTTTAATCAATTTTAGCAAAAACATGTAAAATATGAATATTAAAAAAATTAAAAAAGATAAATTTCATTTATTTTGATAGTATTTAAAAAGTTATTAGGATAATTGCAAAAATAAAACCACATATAGAGCAGAGGTGTGCACAAAACCATTATTATTAATAAAAATTATAAATGAAAATCTCATCTTGAAAATCCAAAAAAAATGTAAGTTTCAAATAAATGCAATTTTTTTTACAAGTCTCAATTATGAATAAAATGCAAACACTCCTAATGTTTTAACTCTTAATTTATTAATATTTGTAATTTTAATATTATAAAATTTAAACTAATAATAATTCATAATTTAAATTTTAAATTAATAAAAATCTCATAAAAATATTACCAATTAAATCTTTACGTTTAAAAAGAAACAAATCGAACTTTGAGCTATTGATTTAATTTAAGTTGAATATTGTTAAAAAATTTAAAAATTAAAAGTATTTAAATTAAAAGTCTTATACAAAAAATTTTGACTTAAAATTTTTCATAGATATAAAAGAATATTCAAGCTATCATCACAAATAATTTCATGATTTTTCTAGTACTGAAAATATATATTTTTAAATTTATAAAACTAGTATAACTACTCAAAAAATCATAAAACTTTTTGTGATAATAGCTTGAATTTTTTTTACATCTGCAAAAAATTTTAAATTAAAATTTATTATATAAGATATTCAATTTAAATATCTTTAATTTTTAAAATTTTGATAAAATTTAATTTAGACCAATTAATATATTAATGTTTAATTTATCACTTTTTAAACATAAAAGTTTAATTAATAACATAAGGTAAATATCAAAGTTTTATGAAATTTTTATTTTTTAAATTTAATAATAAATTAATTTTAAAAATTATTAAACGTTCTATTTAGATGAAATTCTTTAACTTCTCCAAATACCGAAAATTTGAATGTATTCATAAAGTGGAAGACATTTAGCTTTGTTTATTAGATTTAATTTAATTTTTATCTTTCTAATTTTAATTTTTTAGATTTAAATGGTTCTTTTATTAGAAATAAATTAATTTCTTAATGGGTATGTAAAGAAAAAATAATCATTATTTCTTGTTAATTATATCATGCTCTTATTTTTCTATAATTTTTATAATAAAAGTTGGTTTTTTGTCTAATTAATTAACATCTAATTAGTAATATATAATTAATATCTAATAAGTTAACATGTAAATCTAATTAATTTACATCTAATCAATTCATATGTAATTAATTAATAACTAATTAATTTACATCTAATTTAGTTAATCTAATTATTTCATATCTAATCAATTAACATCTAATTAATCTACAACTAATTAATTTAAATCTAACTAATTAATTTAATTAATTAACATCTGATTAATTAACATGTAATAAAAATTAATTAACTACTTTAACTAATTTACGCATATCTAATTGATTTGCCTCTAATAATTTATTTCTAATTAAACATCTAATTAATCAATGTATGCATAATTTATATCTAATTAATATCTAATCAATTAATCTAGTTAATCAATGTACATAGCCAACTTTGTCATGTTAATTTTAACTAATAATAAAATTTTCTAAAATTAATTTTAAAATTAAGATTAAAGGTTAAAAAATCAAAAAAATAAAAAGTAAAAAGTAAAAAAAAAAAAGACCAAAAGAAAACTCTAAACAAAAAAATAAAAAATCTAAAAAAACCAATCATGTTTTTTCAAAATGAAAGAAAACATGGGTGTTGCTTTTATAATAAGCTGCATGCATTTGCTCTCTGTTGTATTCTCCACCTTAAAGGCATTTTCACGACTCTCATTGAAAATTAAAAACCCAATTTTTTAAGCTTTAAAGGACAGTGATGATCGTTGGATAAGCCGCTTCTTAGTTAATTAGTTAAAAAATCAAATTTGAGAAATAAAATCATAATAAAGTGTAAAATCTATTTGAAAAGTTTTAATCATTTTTAACAATGAAAAAATTATTAATTTTTTATAATTATTTTGAGTGAAAGTTTGATTTGGACAAAATCAATAAATCAAGATTTTGATACATTTTAAAAATTAGTGTTTGATTGAAGAAAGATAGTTAAACTCATAGTTTTAAATGATATTTATCCAAAAAAATAATATAAGTAGGAATATTTAAAACATAAAATTTTAAAAATAAATATTTATAAAAATTTTAAAATTTTTTGTTAAAATATAACATTTCAATAAAAATTTCGAAGGAAACATATCCATCCAACAAGGAAATGTGTGAATACAAAATTTCTTGGAGAAAAAAAAATGATCTTTTGAAATTTTCTAAAGAATTTCAATGAACAGTCCATAGGAATACTTAAATAATATTATAGAATATTTTTAGCATAAATAATTTTTTTATTATTTAAATATTCACATGTTTATGATATTTTCATAAAAGATTTAACATAAAAATATGAAATAATTAATAAATATTAAAAATAAAAATGTTGTACATTATAAATTCCCAAGTATAATACTCCATAGTTATTTTATACTATTTTCATGAAATTGAATTTGTGAGAAATATTAGTTGGTTCTCATAAATTAACTTTTGTGAGAAAAATTAAGATATTTCTATAGAGAATATTTTGTGAAAATTATGAAATATTAGTAATTATGTTATTTTTAAAAATTTTGATATTATAAATTTAAAAAAATATATATTTTTAGTACTAAAAAATTATAAAATTTTTTATGATGGTAGCTTGTATATTGCTTTATATTTATGAGAAATTTTAAATTAATATTCATTGTATAAGATTTTCAATTTGAATACCCTTTATATTTAAATTTTTTAATAAAATTTAATTTAGATCAAATTGATAGATCAATATTCGATTGGTCACTTTTTAAATATAAGGGTTTGAATGGTAACATAAAGTAAATATCAAAATTTTATGAGACTTTTATCTTGAATTTTATTATTTTTAAAAAATATATTAATTTATTTATTAAAATTATTTAATAAATTTTAAGAATATTCACGAAATTCTTGTGAGATGTCACTATTAAAATTTTGAAACAAAAATTAAAAAAATTTCTCTTTTAGTTATTTTTAATAATTTAGATATATATTATTGATTAATTTAAAAATTATTAAATGATATATTTTTTATTTATTATTATTTAGTCAAATAATAAAAACTTTTATTGAACAAAATTAATAAAACTACTAATGAAATAAACAAAATCATATTTTAAATAAAAATTACAAATGATCATATTTAACATTAAAATGTACAAATACATGTATAAGATGTTCAATACAAAAAGCGAATTGTACTCCAATTATCACTATTATGAGCACCATTATCATGCCAGCTAGAAGAAGCACTGTGCTAAAGTGAAGAGGTAGGCTTTTTTTTTTTTTATGTCTCCATTTATTTTTTGAGTAAGTTCCTTCTTTAATCTTTTATTTTCATGTCTCTTTGCATCTTTACTCTTCTTTCACTTGTGCGTGTTCTTTGTCTATTTGTGCTTACTTCTATTGTAAATGATAAATTTTTTGTTATTGTTATAGTAAAAAGCTTGATGACACATATAAAGATTAAGAACCAAACTTAGATGAACAGTAGAAAACAACCTTAAATCCAAAAACATATTAATTCTTTACCATTTTTATTTTTTTCACTAACTGCTTGAAAAAAAAAATGAAGTCATTGACAGATGATCTCGAAGCAAGGTGTTTCTCTCTCATTATTTCATAACAAACCTGCATATAATGTGATAAAAACAAATTAAAATTGATTAAAATATGAAAAAAAAGTACCAATACATGAAAAAAAAAATCTTAGAATATACTAAGTATGTTGATTTTGAAGTGAAAAATATAAGAAATTTACCACCACATATTATAGAGCTATAATATTCTTTTTCATTCTTTATGTGAGTTATCTAAATGGACCTTATCAACACAACTATATTTGCAAATTATAAAAGAATATTTTTGAAAAACAAAAAGCAAATTTAACAAAAACTTGATTATATTTCTAAGTACATAGAATTATAGCATAACAATCACAACAAACATCTTAGTCTTGAAACTAATACAATAAATAAGGAAACAAATCCAATAAAGATTTAATTCTAGTTTCCAATTATATTCAGCCTTGACATAATGATCAGAACATATCCTCACTCTTAAAACAATGTTCCACACCCAACTAAGATAAATGACTATCATCAAAATTTGAATTCAAATCCAACAAAATGAAAAAAATGTAACAAAACACATTTAGAAATTAATAAACACATTTCTTGATGCAACTACATGGAGGTAACTGAATTTGACTGCACATGATAACTCCATCACCACAATCCTACCATGATTATTTATTCTTAACATAAAAAAAGAAGAAGAAATATAAGATCATAAACTAACTACATTTTAAATTTGTTTGCTTCTTATAAATGAAAGGCATTCGAGATACTAATATAAATCGATGCAGCTCTATTTGTAGCTTACATGTTGGTTTCTTCATTATGGTTTAGCCTTTTGAAGACTTCTGGGATGCTTAGATCCTTCATAAGTTCTCTAGCCTAATAAGTGATAAATGAAATTAAAAATTAATTTGGTGTAATTAAATATTCATAAATATGAGAAAACACAATTAAAAAATTTTAACTCACCATCCGTCTTCTATACTAGAAAACAGAAATGGATGCTCCTTGATGAATGGAGGCCTTATTGGTGGCCTAATTTTTCTTATCCAAAATGAATGACATATTCTATCGTCACATGAAATTTGACCTGCCACATGACGCAAACATAAGTCAAAACTTCATGACGTCCAATCCACAGTTGATCAACCATTGACTTGATGATTTCAGAAATAATGGCAACTTTTCGAGACGCTGTTAACAACCTATAAAAAAAATAAAAGCATATGATCAAATAAAAAAAACAACAATAACAAATATAATAATGAGATACTTTTAGTATGACAAAAAAGTTAAATTACATACTCTTTCCCTATGGGTGAATGTATAGCCTACTTTCACCTGTTGCACACCCAAACTTAGTCATTGTAAGCTAAGAAGCAAAATCTTGAGATGATGGTATATCCTTCAAAAGCGGTGATCGACACGATGGTGTATGCTTTGGAGATAGCGGTCTAAGTGATAGTCTATGCTCTAAAGATAGCAATGGAAGCGAGAGTGTGTGAATTGAAGGTGATAATATATTAACTGAAGAAGAGAGTCCATGAGATAGAGGTAATGGTGCATAAGGTGAAGGCTACAGTGTGTGGGTTTAATGTTGGGACATGCCTGTACTTATGAAAGATATGTCCATCATTTATGACCATCTGCCCCTACCTTTAAAACCATGACTAATGTAGCTCCCTCTCACTACCATCTGTGGACCCTAAACAATAATTTATGTCTACTGTGAAATCAAAACATGAAAGTTACTCTAATTCATAATCATATCCAATTACAAACCTTAACAATCAATTACTTTATCAATAATGTTTCATCTTCACTACCAGATGCCCCATAATTGAACGATATTTTATCTCCATCTTCTTCTTCTAATTGAACTGAGTTTTCCTCAGTATGATTTTCTTTACTCTGAACATTGGTATCTATCAAATTATTTATAATCTGATCATCAAAAGATATTGTAGGTAGTTGGTGAACAATATTATCTTAGAAATTATTATTCAAAAATTTAATTTTACTTCTTACTTTTATTTTAATGATGATACACCGATCTTTCTTCTATGATATGGGCTTATGATATAGTGTCAAATATACTTATTTTTCTTCTTGTGTAAAAATAAATATATTACTTCTTTTGTTTCTCTTGTTAATATTCATCTTGATGGTTCCATATTTTAGGCAAATCCTTGTGCTTTCATTTCAACCATTTGTAATTGAAGAGTGTTATTTGCTTCACAGGTACGCTTGGGTACTCGATTTTGAGTATTTTTTCTATAATTTCGTGAAATATAGTATTTGTACCTTTAAGCTACTTTAAAGTTACTTGCAGTTCGATTACTAGCTAATTGAAAGTGTGAAAAGAATAATCATTACTAAAGTAAATTTGAAAATTTTTGACCTTATTCATATGTTCTCACGCTAAATCATGTAAAAATTGATCATTTATCTTGTTTATAGGATTATGAACTTGATAACAAGTCATATGAAGAATAGTTTTGTCAATATAAATGATATTAAAAGATTCTTATTTGAAATTTTCAATAATAATTATAAGAAAGTTACTCACCTAGTCCTTGAACCAGATAATAAAATCTGAACCTATTGGTTTATTTACATCAGTTTAGTTAAGATGTAATACAATGTTGTTGATGTAATAATATAATTTTCAAGCATGTGTCGTATGTGTCAAATTGTATTAAATACAAACTTTGTGAAAATATTAAGAGTACATGAAATAGAACTTATTGCATAATAGGTTTAACTTCAAGCTAATTCATAAGTACGCAAGCCTCTTCTCTTATGAGACACAAGACTTACACATTCTTTTACCTCGACCAAAAAAATTGAAACCAGATAATGATAAATCCTTACATGACTTCCACCATCATTGTTTTGTAGTACTTTTCAACTTTTGGATTAGACATATGTTGCAGTATGAATGCCTGCTTTGCTTTCTGTCTTCCCTATTATTTATAGTGTCTTCCTTTTCTTCTTTCTTTATGTCAACCACCCTTGTCAAAGTTTCATGCCTTTTCCTTACTTCCTTGTGTGCCTTCCTTTTCCTCTTTCTCCTTATCTTATCTTATCCCTTCCATTGTTCCTTTTTATTTCCTCACCTTCATTCTTTTATCCCTGATTCTTGTTTGGTGTTAGATTGGATTGGGCTTGCTGCATGGTATTTGGGTTTTTTTGGTAGGTAGCATCGGGTCGACCATTTGTCTAGGCTTTGATTGGACCTAACTTCGAGTGTGGGGCTTATGACTTATAATTGGGTGTTCTTATCTAACATATTCCCTTTTATGAAAAGGATTGTAGGGATTCAAAAAGTGTTAAATTTCCTTGGTTGATGATGTTCTGGCACTTTTCACTCCTCACGCCCTGTGCACATCAATTCTCACCTTTTCATTTTTTGTCACCCATCAATAGGTTTGAATTATCAATTATCAACCATCCATGTGATGTTCATCTTGGACCCGCAAGTATTTAAGAAAAAAGATAGCCAAATTTCTTCTTTCCTTGTCTCTTTGCATTTTTTTAACATTTTTTTTCCTTACTTGATTCTGAAACACTGTTGAGATCAACCTTTTATAAGTAGCTCCCTTATTTTTAATCAAAATAGTATTACTTCAAAATAAAAAGTTCCTATATTGATAACAAAAGAAGTACATTCTTTATTTTTTGGGCTCATTTTGATCTAATTGTACCTTGAGAAAGCGTCTATGAAACTCAACATTTTAAAACTAATAGTGTTGTTGACTAGCTAGTCAATTCTTAGTAGTGGAAAGCAATTCTTTTAGGATCCTAATTTAAATCCATAAAATCCACACATATCCGTTGCTTGCCATTGGACTTTTTTACAAGGACCACATTAGATAGGCATTTCAAGTATTGCACTGATCGGATTAATCTTGCCTTAAGTTACTTTTGGACCTTAACGACCACATTTGATAGGCATTTCAAGTACTACATTGATCGTATTAATCTTGCCTTAAGTAACTTTTGGACTTTTATGACCACATTATATAGGCATTTCAAGTACTGCACTGATCGGATTAGTCTTGCCTTAAGTAACTTTTAGACTTTTACTCTTATAACTTCCTCCTTTTTTATCGTGAATCTCCTCTTCTTCTGTCGTATCGGCTTGTGGGCCGTTCTTACATTTAACTTATGTTCAATCGTGTTTAGACTAATTCCTGGCATATCTTTAACTATCTATGCAAAAATATCTGCATTATCTTTCAAGAAGGTAGTCAATCCTTACCATTTTCCCTGGCTCCAAAACTACAAATTTTGGGGCCTCTATAACCTCATTTAAACATAAGGTTTGATCATATTTGAGATTAACCTCTCCTATAAGGCACTTTTTTTCCCTCAAGGCTGCTGCGTGATGGCAGTTAAGTAACATTGCTTTGTCATTTGTTGGCTTCCCCTTGTTTTGCTTATGCCCTGAGGGGTGGGGAACCATCATAAGGAGATGGTAGCTCAACATTATGGTCGAAAGGGCGTTTAGGCCTAGACGTCCTAATAACAACTAGACGTCCTAATAAGTTGTTGTATACCAAGAATGTTTTACAACTAGGAATTTTGTCATCACGATGGCCTGTTTGGAAAACGTTCCCGCATCTATCAATAAAGATAGAACCTTTTTGATCGATACTCACTCTCCTCTAAATTCGATTAAATTTGTCTTATAGGGCTTCAAACGCTCCTTAAAAAGCTTTATCTTGATGAAGATGGGTTCATATGAGATGTTGATAATAAAATTTTGCACACTTCAAGGTTAGTAACCATTAAGTTATTCTTGAAACTTTTGTCATTATTGTTTCATGATACTTTTCAACTTTTGGATTAGACATATGACTCAAAATAGTATGAACAAAAGTTTGATGTCTTTTCTAAAAGGTCAGCCTCAACACGGGATTCATTCTTTATCTTCTTTTTTAGATTGTATAAAAATCTCAAAAATATAAAGTAAACACACATTAACAATCACTTGACATATAAGAAATTTAAAAGCCATTAATTCATAAGCAAACAACCTTCTAAAACGAAAGATTCATACCTCTTAAAGGATACATCCATCTATGCTGTACAGGTCAATTTACTTATACTTTATATATTATATGTATAGATAAGTGTTCCATGATATCAAAAAATTTAAGTAAAAATACCTTTTCTATTTGCATAGAATAATAAAATTATTGATCTTCATCACATTTAACTTTTTTTTCTATCTTTAAATAACATAAATCTTGAAAGAATATACTCAATTGGTGATTGCTTCTTAGATAGTAGTGTACGAACTACCAAGTGCAATTAGTAGTAATCTTTTTTTCACCATATGACAATTGTGACTTTTTATGTATTGCAAAGTACAGGTTTGCATGTCAACGTATTTATCAAAGTTAGATCCACATACATAAGAAAATTTCAATTGTCTTATCCATTAATATACTACTCTATTTTAGTTATATTTAGCATATATTGAGCTTTTGGTTTAATAAATCTTCCATTACCTTGGTCTTCAAGGTGCAAAATATTTCATCAGCAATATGATGGTAGATCCAACCTTACCTTAACATTGTCTTTAGTTTTTCTTTTGATCACGTTCTTAAACATGTTAACTTCTGTATACAATACATTTCAATTATGTAATACACGATATCTAAGTATTTGATACAAACCCCTATCTTAATTACTTGAGGGAATAACCCAACTTTCTCGTAAACTTCAACCTTAGAAAGTCTCCTTGGTGGTTCTCTTAATTCGATCTGACCTTTAATAAAACTTCTTTTATTTCATTTAATTAGGTGATCTATTGGTAGAATTTGACTTGTTTTAAGAAATTTTTTTTTTGAAAAACCTATGCAAACTGGACTACCCAATTAACTTATTGTTTACTAATTGAATAACACACTGTATTTAAGAAAGTCATTAACAGTCCTTGGCAGTACAACCTTCAGATAAAAATACTACTTCTATGAGTTGTCATAAGTTTGCACACAATATTCCCATAATAGTTTGGGATCGTCAAACAACGGTTGTAAGAACACATTTATTTGGACTTTGGATTATATGAACAATAATTATCACTGTAAGGAACATATATTCTTTCTTTAAACACATCCCTCGAGAAAGACTATATGGGGTCAAAATCATAAGCCAACATGAATACATGTTAAAACTTATATTAAAAGGACTGAATCCATTAGAACATAATTTTAATAATATATTTCTTAATTTTGATGTAAATTTAGATTGAAATATTTTCATGCTTATCCATCCAAAAGGTGTGTTGTTACTCTTTCTTGGCACTAATTTTCATGTTGTTATCTTATATGCTTTATTAATCCATCTGATGCAAATAACCTTTGTAATCGTGGAACAATTAACAAACTGTATTTATTTCTTTTGACACATCCTTAGTGTTATTATTAACTCTTTGTTGATCCTAGTAATGAGTCAAAACATAAAATCTACATGCTCAATTTAAAGTACTATCTTTATAATACAACACACATTTGACAAGGCAACAATTAATCTTTCTATAACTATATCCAATCTAGAAGACTAATTTTTTTGGTCTGATAGACGTGATGGTAAAACCTCCTTTAATAATGAGATAATTTCATCGACGTATGTCATAGATATATTATAATCACTCTTAATAGTCATTAATCTCATTGCAATGGACAAAACTGTGCGACTTAATATCCATCCCATAAAGATGATTGAGCACAATTAACCTATCATAAAATTTGACTGACTACCTACTATGCTCCTTTGGCTCAATATTCAGAACAAACAAAAAACATATAGCATCCATTATCATTCTTTCGTAAGTGTTGATATCCTTATCAACTAAACTAGGTTAATAATAACTTGCATCAATTGTAGGAGTATTCTTTTTGTGGTAAAAATAAGTGGGTTGGAAACCTTTTTTATGCAAATGTGGCCTCACTGTATGAAAGATTTGAAAGCGTAGAAACTTACATCTCACACATGGACACCTAAACGACCTATTCATTTGATACACACTCGTAACTAACATGCAGCCACAATAAATTTCTCAACCCTATCAATGAATTTTAACGACAATGCTTTCTTAAGAGTTATATGCCAATATATCCAACAACGATGTTTTGAAATTTTTATTTATATGTACAATAACAAAAAAAAATCAATGATTAAATAATTCCTACTGAGTGCATCTTTTGAAAAATAATCACTAACCTTGAAATGCACATATTTTTTTTAAAAAATGATGACAATTAGATAGGATAGACAAATATGGATTTTATCCCTTTCTTAAAAAGGCTTCTATATATAACAAATTTATACAAGCAACCAGTTCAACAAAATTTCGATGGCATCTCATCCACGGTTCTCTAGATGCATGAAATATACTAATGATATAGCATAAATATACACCTAGAGAACAAATAAGGAGAAAATTATGGAACTTAAATAAAACTAGTTACAAGATAAACTCGTCTTTTCTAGTAATAGCTTTTTTTTTTTAGAACAGTCTTAATTGAGAATATCCAAGAATTAATTATACGTAGTTTACCCTAAATGGGTTTCTATGGTTACATTTTAATCTGTTGCAGCTTATGTAAGGTTATGCAATATAAACTTGCATGCTTGCTAAAGTAAATTAATTTTTAAAAAATAATTTAAATTTAAAAAACTAATCAAAAGTTAACTGTACTTGCTGACATATGGTAAAAACATATTTTACTATAAAGCGTGAGTACACATAAACAAAAACATTACATAACATATCATAATGCACTACATCACTAAAAACATTTGACAAATATAGTTACATTTACTTCACATATATATATATATATATGTAATAATAAAATAGAATACAAATTTTCTTATCATTAGTAATTAAGAAAGAGAATAAATATAAATATATATATATGTAAAATAATAAAAAATAGTAAAGTTTCTCAAAATAAAATAGTAGTTATTTTATTTAAATAATGTCATACTAAAATTAAATAATTAAAAAATAGGAAAATTAATTAATATTTACATTAATTAATCATTATTATTTTTGTTAAAAACAAACTTATTTATAATATTTTTTTTACTCAATTGACTTTATATATATAATAGCTAAAAAAGTAAAATTATAAAAAATAAAAAATAATTCTTTAAATGTAAATAATAACTTGATAAAATTAAATATTTATATTAATTGATTATTATTTTTTATAAAAAATTGCATATTAAAGTATACTACAGTAATTTTATATAAAAAAATTGCTTTACTTTATCTTAAGAAATGTCTTCCTAAAGTTATATAATTACCGTAATAATTAAAAAAATAAGTAAGTTTTTAGTTAATATATACTATTAATTTTGTTTTAAAATTTATTTTATATGTATGTAAGACAATAAAAATAAAAAAATTATTAAAAAATTAATATTAATTATTTTATTATAAGTAATGCCTACAAAAACTAAATAATTAACAAAATAATATGTAAAATAAATAATGGAAATAAAATAATTTTCACAATTATTAACTACTTTCATTAAAAAAAAATTACATAACATGTAAACATATGTATTTACACATACATTAACTAATAAAATAAATGTAAAATTACATTAAATAATTGATTATTTTATTTCAAAAAGTGCCTAACGCAATTTACATAATTATTTCGATAACAGTGAAGTTAATTAATCTTAGCAATGTTTAATGACTATTACTTTTATTATAAGAATTGCATTATATATATGTATACATATGTATATGTATGATAATTAACAAACCATCACTAATATTGCATACTCAGTTGTATAACAGTAAAAATATTTAATATTTATAGAAATTTACTATTATTGGTTTTATTATCAAAATTACTTAATAAACATATATGTATGTATATGTAATACTTAATAAAAAATATTTAATAATTATTTTTTAATGCTAGCTTATCAAATTTATATAAATAAAAGCAAATTTAATAATAATTATAGTGTCGAATTTGAACTCACACTTTTTTAACTTCATTTCAACCAAAATCACCAAATAGATAAATAGTAACCATTGCTTGAACTCGAATTTTACAATTTTTAAAATATAAAATAACCAAAACAGTCAGAATACTTCTTTTACATCAACATTTAAATCTTCAAAAATCAAGATTTTGCATTCTAACATTTAAGAGAGAAACTAAAATAGAATTAAAAAATTTAAAGTCACTCATGATGTGAGATATGACAAAATACTTCTTAATGAAGCCACTTTATTGAAAGTTTTTTGTCAGCTACCTGTCATTCATAACTTATAATTAGTGTTCTTCAAATGAAAGCATATCAAATGCACTCTAAGACATCAAAAATAATAATAATACCTTATTATCAATCTATAAAGAAATCTTCTTCAATTAAGTAAAATCTTTCTTCAAAGACTATGCCTAGTAACCATCAAAAATGTAGATATCAGAGCTTTTGTTTCTTCTAATATATACAAGTAATTGGGGCTGTAAACTAAAAAATGGTAAAATTCAAATTATGAGGCGTGGGTTGCACGAACCAATCCTTTCATAGTTTTTGAGATAAGTAGTTAGAGCTAACTATCAGATTGTGTAATACTTTTACATAATTCTAACAATAGCTTGCTATTAATCAAATGGGGTTTTTACTAAGCATTGATAGACTTTTCAAGCGAATTGATATACCTAATAAAAATACATTATAATTGTTGAAGAAAATTAAGAAATAAAGTAATTCTCCATTTTATATGAAAAAAATTAATGTCTTAAAGGAAATTTTTACTTTTTGTGTTAAATAAAAAACATATAATTTAAATTGAAAAATGACAACCATCCATGTTTTTCTTTAAAAGAAAAAACTTCCTAACATTGTAAGAAAGCAACTTCCTTTTTGCTACTTTGGTATAAGCCAAGAATAACACTTTTCATTATATCTTTGCATTAATGATTACCAAATTAGCTAGATGTAAAATCTTTTACCTATTCTAGGTACTCATTTGAGTCTCAGATTCATCAATTTACATAAGTTCAGTTTTAATTTTGACTTTTAAGTAACCATACACTGATTAATGCAATTCCATCTGCTATGTGTATTATAATCAAACCCAATCTCATGAAGCAAATAAGACACAAGGACAAAGTAACCCCATAAATAGAAAATGCTTGAAAATATAAAATGTAACACCAACTAAACATAATTTCCTTAAGATAGGGCCTCCAGTTTATAATGGGAATACCAAATCAACCATGGTCTAAAAAGTTTCCTACATTACAATTCTTAATAAAATGCTAAATGCTGCATGAACAATAATAATTGCAGATAACTCAAATTAAATTATAAAATTATTTAATTACTTTGCTATGGAATTAACAAAATTTCATGGTACACTAACTACTACGTTATATTTATATTCTTTTTAATTTTATGATAACAAAAGGATCCATTAAATATCTCTAAACTCGAAGATAGTTTCTTTTTCCCTCCTTCTCCCTCTCTCTCAGTGGATAATACTTAAGAAGTAACTAAAGATGGTGAAATTCATGAATACATGAAATGCACAAAATTAGCATAAAAAGAAAATAAAGATAAAACAAAAAATAACCAATAACTAAATTCCTAAGCTTAAATAGTAAAGGAATTTGAAAAGCAAAGACTGATTGATTGAAAGATGCATATAAGCTCCATTAAGAGTCCTACGATTAGAATAACTTATTACTGGAGTTTAGTTTCCATTTCACTTTCTTTTGTAGCTATGGGAAATTTGATTAAAAATTTAAAATTGAGTCTAACATCTATAGCTAATAGTAATTTTTATTCATCTTTAACAAAATAGTTCATATACATTCAAAAATCATCACAAGGCTTATAAAGTAGGCACTATACATAAAGTCATCGACTTCTTTTCATACAACCTGAATATTGGATATACAGTTATATATCATGAATGTCTTTACCATATCACACAGATCTTCTAAGTAATAGAGAATAACATTCCTTTTCATAGAAATAGGAAAATTTTAGATGAAAAACCTACTATCTGCCTTTATTCTTTGCCAAAAAAGAAGTCATGCACAAAAAACTCGATTGTAAACATGCTCCTTTCCTAATTCCATTCGATCTCTAATCAATATGTTGTAGGTTATAAAAACAAGACTAAAAAGTTCATCCATTATGACTAATTGATTCCTAATTATACATAATACATATAAATCCTACAAAAAATTACTTTATCACATGGTATAGCCAACAAATTTGGCCACCTTGCTTTACTATACTGAGTTAAGCTACATCCCTTAGATTTTCATCTCAACTCAACCCATCCCCCTCGTAAAGATAAATAAACTCCTTTTTTTTTTTGTTCTCGAACTTCAAAAAACAAATGTAACAAAAAGAAATGATAACTTAAGGTTATAAGCTCAAGACAACCAAAGTTAATTATACTTTCTCACTTTTTCGCTTTCCCCTCACTTTTTAGCTATGTTTTCATTCTACTCAGTAATCTTTGTCTCTCTTTTTATCGCCCTCTGCCCAAACCACCATGACCAAAGATTAAATTGTTACAAATAAGTTAAACATGCGATAATAAGAATTTGTTACAAGTAAAAGTTAAATGGTTTAAAATTTTCCTAAAATATTGAGTATTAAATGTGAATCAACTTAAGTAAATAATGCGATTTGAACTAGAGCAAACCATGATGCAAATGTTATACCTTGTACTAAGCACTTAAATGCCAAATATTTAACTTCATGTTAAGCTAATGAATAAAGCACCACTTCCTTTAACTATCTAATTCATCCAAATACATGACACATATAATTTTAAAAGAAATCAACCAAATAAATCTATAGTGGACTTACTTTATAGTTAATTATCTTCAAGAAACAGTTATAAAAAAACTTAAGCTGATAGAATATAAGTCAAATATTACATTTAATAGATAAAGGCTATTGCATAAAAATAAACTACAAATGCAAAGTAAGCAAAAAGAGGTGAGAGAAAAAGTTACCAACTATTTATAATATCATTGTGAGAGAATGTAAGAGTTGGTGACAACGATGACGGGAGAGATTAAATATCAATGAGAGGAAGGAAGAGGTTGGTGACTAGAGAAGATACAAAAATCCTCAAGATAATTATTAAAAAAGTAAAGGACAATGGCAAGGATACAGTAAAGGAAGGACAAAGGGAGACGACAATGAAAAACAAAACAATGACATGTTATGCATATCATATTTCAATTTGATTCAATTAACCTATGTCTTTTATTAATTTTTAAAAGATTTATTCACATTAAAATTTTACATAATAAATTTAGGCTTGAAATTTTTTACATATATTTAATGGTAAATACTAATGTAAATAACCATTTGATAACAGACATAAGGATCAAAGATTCATCAATGTACGTTAAATGTTTAGTGATGATTATAAGAAAATCCATCAGTATGTATTAGCTATTTAATGGCACACACAAATAGTCATCACCGTAATACATATTCACTAATGCACGAAAATGTTTGTTAGTATAAATGAAATACTTTATCTGTTTATTGATAAACAAAGATGATTATCAGTATATACTAGAGATTAACTAATAGACGTAATAATCTATCAGTATAAATACATATTTACTGACAAAGAGTACAAAACCGTCATTATATGTAAGATATTTAGTAACATATATAAATATTTGATATTATATACTAGATATTTACTGATAGAAAAAAAAATCACTAAAAATAACATTTTTACTTACAAATGCTATCTAATAATCTTTCAGTATGTATCATAACTTTTAATGACAGACGATAAGACCAATCATTACATGTTTATTATATACTGATAGATTTTTTATGCCTAAAAATGAATATATATTTACTAATGGATCCAAAAAATTCACTAAAAATTTTTGACTATCATTAAAAGGTGACATTAGTAAATGACAATTTTTTTTAGTGATACTTTTAAATAAACACATTTATATACTAATCAAATATATTGGTGAATACATCAAAATTAATTAAAGTAAATATATTTTATAAGGTATATATTTTGTAAATTATATATATATATATGCATAGTATAATGTGTACATGTTAATTATACTAAGAGATAAAATTAATTAAAATATACACGTATAACCTCATGCACACATATATTTTACATGTAAAACTTGTTAATTCTTATTATCAACCATACTAGCAAAACGACTATTGTAGCACCAGATGGACACCTAAGCCTAAGACAATAGGTAAAATACCAAGAAAAAAAAAATCAACCTCTAACAAAAGATGATATCTTACTTAAAAAAATTAAAAAATTACTAGGCCACAAACTTGTACTAGAATTTCAAATAAATAAAGATCTTCTTCGAATGGATTTCAACTCTGAAACAAATAAACAAAAAAGAGAATGGTTTATGACTACTTTATCAGTAGAAAAAAAGCTCAAATTAGAGAAGCATATTATAAAGAATTAGGAACAGTACAAAAGAACATAGGATTTTTTTATATGGTTTGAATCCTACATATAAAAATTAGATATAGAATACCCTTTCCACCAGAAACAATTGTTAGAATAACAAAAGGCCCAATTACTCGAAGATCAATTATTAGAACAACAAGTGGCCCAATTACCCAAAGAAAAGAGAAAGATCAGAGTTAGAAAACTTAATCCCCAATCTCAGTCTATAAATCTCATACCCGAGGATCCCTTCCATGAGTCTCACAGAGAAAGGAAAGAAAATCCCCACAAAAAATACAAAATTAATGATAACGATTTAGATGGCTACCTATACCCAGCCCAAATTAGTCCACCCGGCCTAACCCAAGAACAATCAGTTAACCAAACCCAAGACACACACAACCTCATAAAAGAACCCATAAATCTAACCAATGACATTGGCAGCCAAACTAGGGAAAAATCAACAAGATCAACCCAAGCCAAAGGAAAGACTGACCCTATTAATCTGACTAGTTCACCAAGACTAAATCAAAATCCCCCTGCTAACCTTATCAGAATCCAATCTCCAAATATTAACCAATCCATAAACTCTATGATCCAAAAAAGCCAACCAATCATTCAAGATATCCAAAACCCTGATAAAAACCATAGTACTCAAACAGTTTATCCAAATCCTAAAGTTAAGATCCTTCAAAAACAATCAACAACTTGATTATAGCATGCAATCCCCCCAGGATCTAAAACAATTACCTGAACAAATAAAAAAACCAAAAAGAAGAAAACCCCTAAGAACTAACCAAACCAATATACTCTCAGGATCAACAGTACAGGATAAATATAATACAATCTGATAAATACGGCCAACTTAGAATTCAAGATTTATATTTAGAGATCAATAGGCTAAAAACCCAAGTTAGTCAATATCCTAGAGCAAATAAAATACAGGTCCAAAAATGGTATGTCCAAACCACCTTAGTAATCAACAATGATTTCCATTTAAGTACTATAGCTCTAATAGATTCAGGAGCTGACCAAAATTATATACAAAAAGGCCTAATACCAACTCAATACTATGAAAAAACTACTGAAAGATTATATGGAGCCAATGGAGTCAAACTTCAAGTCAAGTTTAAACTCACTAGAGCCAAAATATGCAATGAAGGATATTGTATCAAGATTCCTTTCATTCTAGTATAAGATATACAACAAAGATTAATTTTAGGAAGACTTTTCCTCATAAAGATATATCCTTTTTCTGTAGATCAAGACTGAATAACTACTTCCATATTAGGAGAACCAATCAAGTTCAAATTTATCAACACTCCCCAGGATAAAAAGATAGCAAATTCACAAGCAAATCCTAAAATTCAAAATAAGAAAACCCAAATTAGGTATCATTATAAGGAGGTCCAACACAGGAAAATAGAAGAACAATTAACAAACCCAATGATCCAAGATAAAATTAAGTAGATGGAAAGAAAACTTCAAGAAAAAATTTGTGCAGAAATACCTAATGCATTTTGGGATAGGAAGAAACATGAATTAACTTTACCATATGAACCAAACTTCAGTGAGAAGCAAATCCCAACCAAAGTCAAACCTATACAAATGAACCATGAATACTTAGAATATTATAAAAAAGAATTACAAGAATTATCAAATAAAAAATTAATCAGACCAAGTAAATCACCATGGAGCTGTGCTGCCTTGTAAGTTTACAAGAATGTAGAAGTAGAAAGAGGTGCTTTTAGACTAGTTATAAATTACAAACATTTAAACAAAGTACTCAAGTGGATTAGATGCCCAATTCTCAATAAGAGAGATTTGATTAATAGATTATACAAAGCCAGTATATTCTCAAATTTTGACATGAAATTAGGATACTGATAAATACAGATAGCAGAAAAAGATAAATACAAGACTGCTTTCAATGTACCTTTTAGGCAATACGAATGGAATGAAATGCCTTTTGAACTCAGAAATGCCTCTTCAAAATTCCAGAATATCATGAATGACATTTTCAATTCTTACACATCTTTTACAATAGTGTATATAGATGATGTATTAGTTTTCTCAGAATCAATAGACCAGCATTTCAAACACTTGAACATCTTCTTAGAAATCATCAAAAGAAAAGGATTAGTAGTATCCTTGAAGAAGATGAAAATATTTCAAACTAGAATAAGGTTTTTAGGATTTGATGTCTTCTAAGGAACAATCACCCCAATTGCTAGAACGATAGAATTTGCAGATAAATTTTCAGATAAAATAAAAGATAAAACCCAACTCCAAAGGTTTTTAAGATGTCTAAATTATATTTCAGAATTTATTTCAAATCTAAGACAACTCAGTAAGCCATTATTCCAAAGATTGAGAAAAGAATCTATGGAATGGACCCCATAAATGACTAATGCAGTTAAGGAATTAAAATCCAAAGCCAAAGTACTACCTTGCCTAGGTATTCCTAATCTAGAAGCATCAATAGTAGTACAAACAGATACCTCAGAACAAGGTTATGGAGGAATCCTTATTCAAAGAATTCAAGATAAAGAACAAATAGTCAGGTACCACAGGAATATGGAACCCAACCTAAGAAAATTACTCTATAATAAAAAAGAGATTTTAGCTATTATATTATGCATTTCAAAATTTCAAGATGATTTATACAACAAAAATTTTGTTTTAAAAATTGATTGTAAATCTGCTAAAGAAATTTTACAAAAAGATGTCAAAAACTGGGTTTCAAAGCAAATATTTGCAAGATGGCAAGCTTCACTTTTTGCCTTTGACTTTGATATTGAATACATCAAAAGAGATACAAATTTTATTCCTAATTTCTTAACAAGAGAGTTTTTGCAAGGCAGAATAAAAAAGAAAACATGAACAATCCTAAAAAACCCTCACCTACCACCCCAAAATCATATGCCATGAAAAACCAACCCAAGCAGACTAAATCACCAAATTTTTTTTCAATAAACCTTGTCCAAATGATCTAAACCCCATCCTTTTTTCCCCCAATAGAACCCTCTTACTCTGAATCTAGTCAACATCTAACCCAAGAAATCCGAACCTTAATTCATTACAATTCAAAGCCTCAAAAGCAAAATGCTTAATATATACCCAAAGACATCCTTATCCCTATTAACTATACTGATATCCCTACTGGGATAGAAGAAGACAGTATCTCAATCCCTCAACTTATCAAGAGAACCTTTCTTCCAAATTTCCATTATATCACTAACAATCCCTATAAAACCTAAAGGTTTTATGAATTCATTTTGGTGGACACCCAGTTTGCTGAAATAGCACATATTGGAGAACAAACAGATCCCTCCAGAATAGCCTACTCAAAATGCCGGATCAAAATGGTTCTCACAGAAAAATGATGGAACCAAAGCTTATTTACTTCAAAGCACTTTTCCCAAAAATTTATACCTCAATCCTTCAATTATCAAGATTACAAAAAAGTCTGGTATAAAGCTTTCCTAATCAGAAATACCACTAATTCTTGGTTCTTTCATTTTGAAAAAAACTGTTCAAGATCTTTCCCAAATTGATTCTCTGAATGGTGGTTTTATATGAGAAGTTTCCTTGAGATGTTACCCTCAACAGTCCTCCAAGGATTCTAAGAGTTTGCCAAACACATAAATCTTCATAACATAATTAAATTTCTAATATTCTCAAACATTTTTTCAATATCATGGATTTTCTATTGGGACTACAGAATTTTCCAACAACTTCCCGTACCACTTAACCAAACTTTGGCCAGATAAATTTGCATCAAATGGTGGAATTCATTTCATCTGGAAGAAGCTGAACCGCCTGCAGTCATTACATGGCTAGCCAATAGCCCTGACAAAACTTACCAATCTATTTCCAACTCCCCATCACCTAGCACCTCTAATCCTTTACACCTTAGCCTGCCTCTAGTCATTTCCAAAAAGGACTACTGCAAACAACTAAAAGAAGCCCTTTCACAACTTGAAAGTGACTCTGAAGAAGACAAAATCAATCAAGATAATATCACAGATTCTTAAGATCCGTTTGGAAGACAAAGACCTTTTTGGGTTGTAAAAAAAAAAATTCAGCATAGCAGCAACAACGTAGCAGAAAGACCTCAAGACAAAGGACAATTCAAGACAAAGGATAAAAACACTTCAGGAAAGTATCTCTAGATAAAGACAGACACTACAGTCATGAAGGAATCCAATAACAATCACAACCATGATGAGATAAGAAGGAGTCTGACACTATAAAGACAGGCACTACAATCGTGAGATAAGAAGGAATCCAACAATAGTCACAACCATGTTGAGATAAGAAAGATTCTGACATTATCGTCAAAAGAAAAGAAAAAATCTGAAGACCCTCCAAGTGGCCAATCTTTACTCACTAATTTTTCTTTTGAAAAAGAAAAGCTAAGTTGGCCTCCACTCAGAAAAAGATCCTCAAGACAAAACTCTCCACCATAACAAAAATGACAACATCAGCAGGACACGTCAAAAAAAGAAAAAGATTCCCACTCAAGGACACTCCATCATAATGAAGAGAAGACAGCACTCAACAAAAGGAAGGAAAAAGAATTCCCAAGAATAAGCTTCCCCTCTCTATAAAAGGAAGAATTCAAGACAGAAACCCTCAAGTTTTCTTCTCCCATGAAGTTTTCAAGAAAAACCACCTAATTAGCCCCAAACCAGACAAACCACCTAGTTAGCTCCAAACCTCACAACGTATGAGCAAATACTTTCTGTATTACAAACTAGAAGCAGAATTTTGGCAAAAATACTGTAAGTCTTCAAATCCAATAGTGGCATCTGTTAACTAGTAACGGCGCTCTCCAACTTGTAAATTTAAGATTATATTTTTAAAGTTTGCAGTATAGTGTTTGTAAATTACTTTTTTTTAATATGAATTTCAATATTTGTTTTTAATTATGCTTTATTTCATTTCTGTTTAAATTACTTATAATTACTTATCTTCCATAATTCGTTAGGTATCTTCGAATACTACCAGTTTATATCCGACCTTGCCTAGAACAACCATAGTAGTAACGAGACCTAGCGAATGGTATCAGAGCCAAAGACTGGCATAACGAATTGAATTAATAGTTTTATTCTTCTGAGATTTTAGGGAAGTAAAGCTTAATTACAAAATCTTAGAAATAGGTTTTAACCAACCCATCTTGGTAAGTGCATGGAAGATACTGCTGGTGATTGAGTACTGCTGGTGATTTAACACTGCTGGTGATTTGACCCTAAAGGCCTTTGGTAAGCCCGTTATAAGACCCAAGGAGAGGCAGTGAGGGTGTTCCAAGCTAGGAAGGTCATGCAATCTGGTGTTATGCAATCCGGTACTCTGCAATCCGGTATCTGAAATGTATAAGCCAAGGAAAGTAGGTTAGAATCATCCGATAGGACTACTAATCAAACTTGACTTCACTAAAGTTAAAGATAAAATAGGATTATTATTAAATTCAGAAATGACAAGACTGGTAAAGAAACTATTCTCTAGTTTTCGCCCTGCTAGAACTTGGTCAGGAGAGGGAGAGATCTCGACTAGTGATAGTCCAAAATACCTACAAAATATGGATGACAGTGTAGAACAAAATATGGAATATTATAGTACCAGCTATGAGTATGATGATATGGAATATTGTAGTAAATATACACATATAACCTCATGCACACATATATTTTACATGTAGAACTTGTTAATTCTTTTACTTGATTAATATTTTATATACATTACTAAATGCTATAAATATAATGGACTTATAAAATAAAAGTGTAACTTTATATATATATATATATGTATACCTTATTATATGTACTATTATATATCTTATAATCATAGTGCATTGTATAGTCAATGTTACAAATAAAAAGTCACGAATTTTCTACATGTCATTATCATAAAATTTCCATAAATATAATTTTCAAAATACATAACAAACTTAATAAATTAATAAATTATTAACTTATTAATCAGAATCTTTAATTTAATTAAATTTTATTGATAACATAAATTGAAATTTAACTTCTTAAATTGATTAAATTTGTAATTATGGCAAGATTGCATAAGATCATTTTTGTATTGTCAAAAATTAATTAAAAATATTAAAATTTATAAAAAATTTGTGATTATATATCTCCATTTAATTACAATAATTATATAATTAATTATTTTAAATTAATTATTTATAAAATTCATAATTTTAAGATAACATTTATTTTCATTAATCAACCTTTAAAATTTTTTACTTTTAAAATTCCAATGAAATTTCCATAGTAATTTTTGCAAATTCACTTCTCCATGCCAAAACAGTTTACATAATAAATCAAATAAAATAACAAAATAAATTTTATTTTCATAATTCTAACAAAATATTTCTCAAAATTTCTATTAAAAATTCTAACAATAATTTTCATGAGAAATTTGATTTTTATATTTTAAAAAATAAAAGATAACAAAGTAAATCTTAATTTTTCAAAATTCAAAATTTGATTTTTTAATTAAAAACTCCAACAATAATTTTGTCAAAATTTTTAATTATTTTCAGAAAAATATAAAAAATTTAAATTTTATCTTTTGAAAATTCAAATGACAAATCCTATAAAAACATTTTCTTAAAAATTTTGACAGGTTTTTTCATCAAAATTTATTAATATTTTTTTAAAAATAGAAAAATTAAAATTAAAATTTATCTTTTGAGAATTTCAATGTAATATATCATACAAATTATTTATTACAATTTTAAGGAGGTTTTTCATCAAAATTTATTAAAATTTCAAAAAAAGATTACGAGAAGATAAATTATTATATTTTTTCAAAATTTCAACAAAAATTATGTTAAGATTTTATATATTTATTATAAAATGAAAGAAAATAATTAAAGTGGATTTTTCATGAAATTTCAACGGAAAAGTTCCTTTGAAATATTTCTTGACAACTTTTTCCGATGGTGAAAATTACTTTTTTCTAATATCTCCTTTTTTGGTGGTAATTTAGAATAAAATTTATGAAAATTTTAATGAAAATTTTAATAAAAACTTTGAATTTTAAAATTTATGAAAACCAAGATTAAAATAAATGATAAAATGTTCGTGTTGGGAATAAGTATATTATGCAAAAACGTTGTTTAATTTTACATCAATAATGAGATTGTTGAATTTATTTGATCGTTGTCCTCAAATTGTGAAGAAAAATATTCCACAAAAATGTTATATAATATTACCATAAATGTCAATATTATTTTCTTTCTAGTTGGTTGAATATACATTATTGTTGATTTCAAATTGTGATGACAGATGATTGCAATTTGCAATCTTTTCGTTTTACAATAAAATTCATTCTGACTTTTTTTTACTAACCTAATTAACCAAATTTCATAGATCGATTTGATTCAAAATTTTTGATCCGAACCTAATTCGTTTACATGATGAATTGATAAGAGGGAAAGAGGGAAGACATATGATGTGTTCAGAATTATGCTTGATAATTTAAAATATAGTTAATACTGTAAAATGAAATGAGATATAAAGTGGGCTTACTTGCTTAGAACTTTTAATAGAGAAATAATAATGTAATATGTGACTCGAATTTCATGGTCTAACATGACTGATGCAAGAGCATGATTTGGAATTGATTTTTCTAAGGCCCAATCTTGCTCAAACCCACTGAATCCAATTGAGGATTGGGCCGCAAGCTTGGGTCCAAAACTGGTAAGGTAAAATATCATGACAAATGGTCCGGTTTTACCCAAGCCGCGAGTCCTCCTGGTTCACAACCAAATCTCGCGAGGCCAAGCAGTCCATAGAGCTCCGAGAAGAGCCACTACAACACGTATTTTAGGCCCTCGCGCCTCTTCTCCCTAAAACCCTAGCCTTCTTCACTGCGCAATCTCACGCCAACTATGGGTGCGTTTTGATTCTCTTTTTGTCACACACCAACTTATTACAATTCGATTGTTTTTATTTTTGTCTTGCTATCTGTATTTCGGGAATCTATTTAATTATGATTGTTTATGCAGCAACTTTTGTTGGATCTGATGTTTTGGAGTTCGCTGGTTTTGATCTAATCTATCATATGGTGTCTCCAGTTTTAACTGGATTTTTATGTTAAATCTAATTTTTAGGTTTTTTGTTCGAAAGATTTTGTATTTAAGTTTGCTTGTTTTTGTTATTATTAATTATTGTTTAAATTTGTTGGAAGTTTTTTTGCCTCTTTTTTTTTTGTTTATTTTTCTGGTCGGGAGAAGTGAGGAAATTTGGATTGATATGTGAATAATAGCTGTTTTTTGTCATTAAGATCATCTGGAAATGCATGCATGTAGAAGTAGAGTTACATGGTTTCTCAGCTGATGACTGAAAATTTTTTGGCTTTAAGAAATTCCTTTTGTGTCTCAATTTGAACTTATCTATGAGGAAGTGGTGTAATTTTGCTTAAAAAGAAGTGACGGTAATGACAAATTAATTATCGAGTGTGGCTATACACACACACACACACATAATATTTCCATTGAAATTTAGGTTTGTTAAGCTTAATAAATCACTATTTAAAGTAAAAGATACTTCCCTTGTGCTTGGTGTGGATAATTAGAAGTTCGAAAAAATTAATCTTGGGTAAGCTCAACTTGGGAGTTATGTTCTATGCACATTTTCTATAGTTGCCTATTCTGCATTTGTGGTTGATATTGCCGTAATATTTAGAGGTGAGATTAACCTTTTAAAACTTTCCTCTGATTGGTAGATATTGAAGAGGAGATCCGCTCATTACAGCTTGATTCGGCAGGTAGCATAATGAGGATCTATTTAGTGAAATTTTGAATAAGAGTCAAGGAGTTTAGTATATTTTCGTTTTTCTTTTCTTTTCTCTTCTATTCTTTTCTTTTGACTACTGTAATTTGATCTTGACAGAGGATAATGGCATGGTTAATCAAGAAGATGCCATGCAGACAGAAGTTGAGAAGCCAGATAAGATGGAGGAAGGTTAGTAGTAACTCTGCATTCATTTTTCGTTTTTTTTTTTTTAATTATCTTCACATGGAAGAAGTTTGTCTGTGCTTGAGAAAGTTGATCAGTTGGAATTGGTTCTTACTGCTCATTTCTCTTGCTTTTGCAGAGTATAATGCATACTTTTATTTTTTGGGGGCAGCTATGATTCACTTTACATTACCTAGGGAAGGTTTTAAAAGAATAAAAGTGGTTTGCTGTTGGACTCTAATGAATATTTTTCTCCTTCTAATGTCTCTATCCTTTGTGTTTCTATCTGTTATCTGACTATCTAATTTTGTTAGAGAAACAACCTCCCATTGTTCCTTGCAACTGATTTGAAAGGAGCATGAGCTATCTTATCAATCTCTCCAAAGTTGACATTTTACATGCTTTCTTTCTGATGCTGATAAGTGCATTATTATTACTATTATTTGTCTTTTATGTGTTAGAAACATTATTAGAATATTTTGCATTTCTGGTTTCAGATTCAAAAGAAGAAGCCCATACAAATTCTAAGCCCCTTCAGCCTGAGCCAAAAGGTTTTTACATTTTGAATTTTAGTCTTTCATTGATCTATTTGTGTATTCTGGTGTCTAGCTAAGAGCTTTTCTTCATTCATCTTTGCTTTCTCATGCTTTTTTTTTTTAAAACATTGATTTGTAGTAAATAAGGAAGTTCATCCTCCAGAAGATGTTGAAGATGAGATTGCAGCAAATAAGAAGCGACACTTGAATGTTGTGTTTATTGGACATGTTGGTATGTTTATTTGCTTTACGTTTTGCTTAATTGAAAACCCTTGAATGTTATATCTAGCAATTAATTATTTTGTGTCATGGAAACTTTCACAATGCTGTCTGTTACTAATTGGTTCTGGATGATAGGTATTGGTATCATCTCTTCCTTGACAATGTCTAACAGTCATGAACATGAAGCCAGTGCTTTCTCTTTGATTATTTGGATTTATTTTCCTTTTAGAGGAAAGTATTCGTGAAATGTTAGTTCACTCATATTATTATTATACCTCTGTTGATATTATTAACATTGTGAAGGTCTCTTAAATTGATTAAGAAATATATTTGAGTTTCAAAACTTTGTAAAAGTCAAACCATAATTTGCAAGTTTTTGGAGATAAATTTATATTTGAAGTGATCAAAATTTAACTTACTCATTTGCTGAGCTATTTTATTGGATATTTCTTAGTTGAAGTCATGCTTTTTCTGGGCTGAATCTCTCACAAATTGTTTTGATGTCTTCATAATGCGTAAAAATTTTTGTACAATGATCAACAAGAAAAAAATTTATGACCAAATGAACCTTAAAAATAATATTCTTGATGATATTCATATTTTTGGCCTTCTATAGGATGTTTGCTGACTAAAACTACATTACTGTGTGAATAAGGTGTCATTATTCCTATCTAAATGATGGATCCTCCTTATATTTATATGACTTGTTCTTATTGGCAGATGCTGGTAAGTCTACCACAGGAGGCCAAATACTTTTCCTTAGTGGTCAGGTTGATGATCGTACAATCCAAAAATATGAGAAAGAAGCAAAAGATAAAAGTAGAGAAAGCTGGTGAGACATCATTCTGCTTGTTAAAGTGGGAGTAATAGACACGAATGCTAGTTTACAGCTTTTATGTCTCTATTCAAGTATGCAGGAAATTGAATCATTTCTTTTTTCTTTCCCTCTATATTAGTTTAAATAACTTTACAAGTCTCCTGAGCCTGTATTGGCAGATTGTTTTAGCTCTATTTATGTCAAATTTTAATGGGTGATGGCGTGTTATTTTTTGTCTGTGCATTATTTACTGACTTTTGTTGGCCATAATAACTTAATGTGGCAGGTATATGGCATATATCATGGACACTAACGAAGAGGAGAGAGTTAAGGTATTATGGCAGTGCTCTAAAAAATCTTGTAACTTTGCTGACAGACGCTTAGTATCTTTCTGATGGAGTACATGCTTTATTTTTCTATTTGTTCTGCTGCATATGTTTCTACTTACTAAACTTCCTGAGCAAGACAACTTGATAAGTCTTTGTTTTTGTAGGGCAAAACTGTTGAAGTTGGAAGAGCACACTTTGAAACTGAGAGTACTCGATTTACAATATTGGATGCACCGGTAAGACTATGTTATCCATGTAATTATTTACCTTTAATTTCATTAATATCTTTGATGCGTGTACTGGTGCCTTTTCTATTAACTTTTTACTGCTAGATTCTTTAGTTGCCAAGCTTAAAGGAAGGGTTGTTTTATGTTATAGATTTGTGGAGATCAGATATGGTGTTGGAGAGGGGATGGGTAACGTTGCTAGGGAGGGCACCTTATGGGATCCGTGTTTGGAGAGCTATCCGAAAGGTGTTGGAGAAGGTCGGGCTGTGACTGGGATATAGTGTAGGTAGGGGCATCTCCTTTAGGTTTTGGCATGATTTATGGTGGGGAGAAGTCCTTTGTAGAAGATTTTCTGGCCTTGGATCAGTTGGCTTGGAATAAATAAGAAGCTTGGATATGCAATAATTTGACATTAAAAAGTGGTGCTGTGACATAAGATATGGGGTATGGGAAGGATGCACAGGATCAGAGGTGGGTGTTTCTGGGCAGTATTTTTTTTTTTTTTTGAATGGATTTATGCATCAAGCCTTGATATGGGTAGGGAGCATACAGTCTTGTGGGGAAGGGACCAAGCCAAGAATTTTTCAGTTGAGTCTTTATTCAGAACGATTGAAGACTCTGAGCAGCAAGAAAAGGTAATATCTGTGGAAATTGATGTGAAAAGTGGTCTGTCCAATGTGGAATTTTTTTTTTTTCCTTGTGAGGGAGGTGGCTTGCGGCAAGCCTCTTACTATAGATAACTCGTAGAAAAAGAGTTAAGGTCTTGATTGACAGTCAAGATGCAGGAGGAATTGTTCAATCACATTTTGATTTGGTGCAAGTGGTCGACAGAATTGAGGAAGTGATTTAAAGGTGTTGCATGTGAAAGGTGAAGAGGAATTTTGTAGCAATAATTCCGCTACTTATGTTTTCAGTGGTGTGGGGGAAGAACGAGAGGGCTTTTGAGGGGTTGGAGTCATCAATAGATTTGGTTGTGGTTGGCCTAAGGTCTTTAAAGTTTGGTTAATGGGAATATTATTTTATTTTATTTGTAAATGAGGAGGATTATGTGGAGTTTATGGAGATCCTAACCTTTGAATGGCTAACTACAAATGTACTTGAGAGGCCCTCCTTGGTGCTACTGTTTTTAATATAAATCCATAGTCTTTGTTTTTGATAAAACCCAAAAAAAAAAAAAAAAAAACAAAAGAAGAAGCTTTTATTCTCTTGTAAATCTAACTTGTGGTTAAAATTGATTCAATTGTGCTTCTTTTGATTCTCTAGGGTCACAAGAGTTATGTCCCAAATATGATTAGTGGGGCATCCCAGGCTGATATTGGTGTGCTGGTGAGTCAGTCCTCCAATGTTTATGTTTCTTGTGATTATGATGTATGCTTGCCTTTGGACTGTTAACTCTTCTCTGTACTGGTTAGGTAATTTCTGCTCGGAAAGGGGAATTTGAAACAGGCTACGAGAGAGGTGGGCAGACCCGGGAACACGTACAGCTTGCGAAAACCTTGGGGGTATCTAAGCTGCTTGTTGTGGTGAATAAAATGGATGAACCCACTGTGAACTGGTCAAAAGAAAGGTGCTTTACTTTCCTTCTTTTTGTGATGCTGCTGGTAGTTTCACGTGTTCTTTTGGTTTTCTAATGCTGTTATTTCTCTTCAGGTACGATGAAATTGAATCGAAAATGACGCCATTTTTGAGGTCTTCAGGCTACAACGTGAAGAAAGGTATTGGAAAACTGGCTTCTAAAGCTCTAATGAAAGTTATCCTCTCCCACCTGCAACCCTTTTCTCTCCCTATTATTTGGGCCTGTAGAATTCTACGTTTTGTTCAATGATGTAGACTTCTTTTGAGGGGTTGGGGGGGGGGGGGGGGAGATGAGGCTTCCGATAGAGTAGCTTTTCAGGCTTCTTTTTGCTTGGTGGGAGTTGCTTAGTGCTATGATTGAGGCCATGATCAATGAATACTTGATCCTTCTCTGCCATGATCCCACTGGAAGATTTAAGAGTCGTTGTCTGTTTGTGTTGATGGGCATTTGAGTTGCCCAGCCATTTGTGAATTTGGTCTTAGCTGTCCTTGACATTAACTCTTTGTGGGGAGGACTGTTATTGCACAATGGTCTAAATAGATATTATTTTTTGTGATTGTTTCATTGCTGACAAAGTCAATAAATACGTAGATGTCTGAGCACGTTGATCTTATTTTATACTGTGATTTATAGTCATTATCCTTATATGTGGAGCATATGATAGACTGGTTGTGTATCTGGTTATTTTTTTCACTCTTACCTAAACTTGCAGATGTTATGTTCTTACCAATATCTGGTCTGATGGGTTATAACATGAAAACAAGAATGGACAAAAGTATATGTCCATGGTGGAATGGGCCCTGTCTCTTTGAAGCACTTGATTCAGTAGAAGTTCCTCAACGAGATCCTAAAGGTCCATTTAGGTATGTTACATGCATTTTTCTATTCTTTCTCTGTGCTGCATGTAATTTCTGTTGCTGTCTCACTTTTATAGACTGCTAACAACTTTGTATCTTTGAATTGACCCCCCCCCCCCTTTTTTTTGGGTTTCTCTCCTTGTGTGGGTTGTTAATTTTATTCATGAAATGGTTTTAGAGCCTGGTTGTCCGTGTTGGTATTTAGTGGGCAATTATTAACTATTTGTGTGATGGAGAAACATAGGGAAGATATTTGTGGAGTTGACACTTTTGTTGTGGATGATACTGAGTTATTTTTAGTCTAAAATCAATTAATCTGATTTTGGATATCAAACTTGTAGGATGCCTATAATTGACAAATTCAAAGACATGGGAACTGTAGTGATGGGAAAAGTTGAATCTGGTAGCATACAAGAAGGTGATTCCATGGTGGTCATGCCAAACAAGGTGTTCTTGGAATGCATGTCTGACTAGTGCTCTCTTCCGACTTACAGTTGACTGATGGAGTCTAAGAATTTTACATATCAAAACCTGCAGGTTCAGGTGAAAGTTATTGCAATATACTGTGATGAAGATAAAGTTAGGTGTGCAGGACCTGGTGAGAACCTGCGGGTTCGAGTATCTGGGATTGAGGAAGAGGATATCATATCAGGCTTCGTCTTGTCAAGCATTGGTAAGTTTTCTTGGATGAAATTCTCATAATTTGGAGGAAGTCGTCAAAATGTAATCAGTGTGGAAGTTGGGAATGATTCTATGTTAAGTGCTCATCTTAGTTGAATCTATTTTATGTTTTAATTCGCATCGTGTAATGCTTCTGCTGTATAAAATATTTTTATAGCTTTGAACTATTAGGTTCTTCCTGATTTATAATTCTGAATTAGTTTTTAAATATAGTTGATTCATCCGTAGCATGAGAAAAGTCATCACCTAAAGTTCAATATTAATGAAAATGGTTGTTAAATATTTAATGAAAATTGCATCATTCCCAATATACTAGCTGGAGTAATGCAATATAAGATTCTTCAATTGATTGAGATCATGTTATTGAATTGATTAAAATTATATTATACGATCTGTGTGATATTGGGTGATTCTGGTCCCCCTTACAGTATGAGGGCTCAGTCATACAAATATATTATATTCTTCCTTGTGAAGAGTGGTTCCTTAGATCATGTGGTAACATCTAATAGATGTTGCATTAGTGCATGGCTCGTTAGGTCCGGAGAAGATGGACATATGGTGGATGATTAACTCATTCCTGTTCTTTTTTGATTTTTTCTTTTCTTTTTCCTTGAAACTTCTTTTCTTCTCAATGAAGCCTGTTTTTTCGATCCAAGCAGAATGATTCATAAATATTAGGGCAAACTACATTTGCTCTAATGTGGTATGACACTTTCACGCTTACCTTCCTTGTTGTTTAAAAGGTCAACAATTAACTCCTTTTGTTCTCTTAACACTAAGAGTTATATTGTTAATTGTCTTTTTGAAAAAAAAAAATCTTTCTTTTTTCTAATTTGCCCTTTATCCTACTCTATCAAAAGAGTTATGTTCAATGAATTTTCACATGAAAGTTTGCACAGATGTAAATGAAATTCCTATGTACCATGACAGAAAAAAAAACTTTACTTTAGTACTAGAACAAGAGAGAAAGAGAAGAAGAAAAATTATTATTATTTTTTTCAAAAACTTAATGGCATATTCCTTAGTGTCAAGAGAGCAAACAATAGGGGTATATTTATTTCTAAACTGTGAAGGGTAAGTGTAATGATCACTATGCTATAATGTAACTTTTCCTATATATAAATTACAACAGGCTACAAGGGGGTGCCACCTATGTACACGTATAGCTAGCTTTTTGGAGGCTAGAACATCTATAAACTCAACAAAGTTCCCATTTACCCAAAAAAAAAAAAAAAGTTCTTGTTGTCCACCTATTTAGAGAGAGTTGTTTCCACCCCTTCTAAGAACCCTCCTAGTCCTCTTCCCCATGCCCAATGAAAAATGAGAAGAAGAATCATTGTTATCTTTGTTCTATATTTAACGAGCCTGTTTAAGGTTTTATCTCTGAGCCAGAATCCTTCAAGTCATGCCTAAAAAAGATCAAAACACTCTCCCAAATATGTTGAGAATTGAACCTAATCAAGATGCTGTTGATTGTCCCCTCATTTTTTCATTTGGCACAAAAGTACCTATAACCAAGTTGCTTCTCATGTAAAGAAAGCCACCTCAGAAGTGGCTTCTGTTTTCTCACTAAAACCTGTTGGAGGTACCCTGCTTAATTTTGAAGAGTAAAGGAAGACTTATCTGGGAAGTCGCTCATTTTGATTAAGCGATATGGAGGTTTTAATTTTTTAATTTTTTAACTGATGAAATGATTATTACAGGTTGAAAATTTGTGGAAGTTGTTATTTGATTTTCAATTTGATGCAGTGAATGTTGGTATAAATAGATCTCACAGGAGAGATTGGTAGTCAACTGAAGGCTAAGGTGGAATCATATTGAACCAAATAAATTTTTAATGGATGATTAGCACCAATTTTTTTTTTTCCATGAGTTATGTATTATTTTTTCTGGCCATTTGTGGTCTTCTAAGGCCTTGATGTTTAAACATGCTGCTATTACTTCTTAAGAAATTGATCATGAGAACTGACAATACTTGTGGTCTCTACATGGCTGTAGCCTTAAATGCCTTTATCTAGATTAATGATCTAAAATGACATTGGCAAAACCAAAATGTTAGGGCATAGTTAGCAGCTTTAAAGTTCCTTGGGTCCATGAAGAAGAAATTTTTCTTTTTCTCATCTTCATTACCCTAATTTTTTTTTTTAGTCATACATGCCTGATATTTTTTTTTTTAAAAATTAGCTGTATGTGGTGCTCAATCTGTTAGCTTGTTAGCTAGTCTAATTTAGTCATGTGCCCATGTTACTGTTAAGATCCGCTTATCAAAGAATGAAAGAGGTGAAAATATAAGGGTGAAGTGAAAAAGGAAAGGTAATGGAGAAAATAATCCAGAAATCAAAGTTGATTTGAATTATTTGCTTTTTCCAGGGAAGAAATGTTGTTATGGATTGTTATAGTTTGCAATACAAGTTTAAAAGCTTCATATGTTGAAAGCATCTGTTGATAAGATACATATTCAATGTATCGGGTGGCAAGTGTGAGCTAGTTTTACTCAGTCCTGGATTTTTTCTCTGCCTTCATATGTATTTTATTTCTTTATATAGAAGAATGTAGGCATTGTTTTAACTTTGAACAGTATTGGAGATGGAGAGAGCTAGATATATTTGTTTGAGTTTGAAGATATAAATAAAAAAAATGATAGTTGGTACTAATATTCTTCCAATTAAATTATTGGCTTTGGTATTAATTCAGCATGCACAGACTTTCTTTGTAAGAGTATCAAGAATTAGTACGCATCTCTGATTTTCTCGGGATGCTTGTGTCTTGATTATGCTATTTTGATGACTTACGACGCTTGGAAACGTACCATACATGATAATATTTTGCTGACTTTCTCCCAAGTTTGACTTCTGCAAAAGAGGATTATCCAAAAGAACCTGGGAGAAATGAGGACAGTTGGGGTAAATGAAGGGGAGTAATGAGAATGAAAGAATTCGTATGGGGGGTGTTTGAGGATGTTCTTGTAGTATTTTAACTGATATACTTAGTCTGAGAACGGAGCATAACATTTTTTAAAAAAAAAATTTTAATGAAAGCTCAATACCAGGAATATAGCTTTAAATGTTTACATATGTTTACTTGCCTTCCATGTCGTGAAAAGAATGAAATATTTATAGTTGCATATGAAATTATTGTCTTCAGCAATATATGTTTGTTGAGATATTGGCTGTTCCTCAAGTCTTGCCTAGATTCAGGAGTTATAGTGTTCATGTATTCTTTGCTACTCATTTTTTGGTTTTCTTTTTGCAGTGAAACCAATTGCTGCTTCAACTGAATTTATTGCCCAGCTGCAGATCCTTGAGTTGCTTGACAATGTAAGCTTGATCCTCATTTTTATCATATGCTAAATTTTTTTGGAGAAGCTCCTTTTTGGTTTTTATTCTTTTTGACTTTAGTTGAATTGTGAGTGTAATTTATGTCTTGTATGCTTTGCTACCCATTTAGGCTATTTTTACAGCTGGTTATAAGGCTGTTCTGCATATACATTCTGTTGTCGAGGAATGTGAGATTGTTGAGCTTCTACAGCAAATTGATCCAAAGACAAAGAAACCTATGAAAAAGAAAGTTTTATTTGTGAAGAATGGTGCTGTGGTTCTGTGCCGCGTTCAGGTTTGGTTCATATTCTTATCAGTCAGCTTTATGATAACTTTTCCTTTTTTCTGATAGAAAAATGGTAACTTTTTCCTTTTTTGGAATTTTAGAGCTGGTAATTGTGTTCTTGTAATTCTTGATGCCTCGAAGCTCATGATCTTAACCAACTTGGAAAAATCAGTTCTTGTTTTTGTGATTTCAAATTATGTAACCGACCAATAAGCAATACTTGGACTAGTTCATTCTTGAAGGAAGTGTTTTGGGTAAATGGATGAAGGTTTTCAGCAAACAGGGACTTTTCAATTAATTAGAAGGGAATAAAAAGAACTTTGCAAGAGACAGTAGTACAAGTAATTTTCTGAACTTTGTTATTGGGTTTATTGTAATCCTTGGCTCATATTTCCCCAGGTGAACAACATGATTTGCATTGAGAGATTCACAGATTTTCCGCAACTTGGAAGGTTCACCTTGCGAACTGAAGGTGACCAACAAATATGCCTCTCCTTTTGATGCGTTTATGATATATTTAATGCTGTCTATTTACTTGAGCTACCATGTTCTTACAGGAAAAACAGTTGCAGTGGGGAAGGTGACTGATCTTCCTACAAGTGGTAGTGCTTAAACAATTTTGCTGGAGGTGAGAATTATTGAATCCTTTTTCAATGCTAACTGTTCTTGTAGTTGTTATACACAATGATGCCAAGAATAAACTGTATAAGTCGGCATGAAAGGGAAGTGCATTTAGCTTTTTTCTTGAAAGGCTTAGCCTTCCTGATCGAGAAGTTTCCTATTATAACCAGGATAGATGAGATTCCATATTTGGGAATTTTTCTTTTTGTTCCCGATTAACATAAAAGTTAAAGGAACTATGATTGCTTATTCTTACTTTCAAAGCATCTTGGAAATGTCAGTTTTCATCCTTTTCCTCTCCCTATATCCATTTTTTTTTTGTGACATTAATTCTGGCAGACAGCACAACTGATTAACATATTTCCAATTCTCTGACTGCAGGATGCAACATTTATGTGTACCTAAGAGCTGAGGAGTATAAGTTATAACAGCGTTGATTAAGAAATCATGAGGGAACTCTCATTGTGGTCATTATAGGAGAGTTTATTATTTCCTGTGCTCATGTATTTTTAATGCCGCTTTGATATGGGCGATAATGTTTGATGGTGTAAAGTTCGACAGGTCACACATTATCATTTTTACAAGTAATATTTTTATAAATTATTTGCAGAGTTTGCTTAATGCTGGGTTTTTTTTTTTTTTCTCTGAGGTGATGATTGCAGTTTTCTCGAGGCTACAGCTAATGAAATTCTTTTAGTCTGAACCTGTTGATAACATAACTATAACTTTTTGATAATTTCTTAGACTAATGGTTGCAGTAGGGTATAAGCTAGGTGTTATTTGTTGCAATTCTTTTGATCAAAATGTTGGACCACCACAGGAACTCAAATCAGAGCGGATGTGGTTGGGAGGTTGATAAAAGTAGTCTGCTGAACCAAGCATAAGACTTGACTGTTGCTAGTGGTCCTGTTTGCATCACTTCCCTGTTGAATGACATGGGAAGATAATTGTAAACCAATTTATTCTCAGGAAGAGACACAGAGTTGGTAAGAATATGGCTCTAGTTTATGAGGTGATCTGATAGTTATGTTAAGATTTGCTAATGATTTGTTTCATTTGATTGCAATTTCAGATGAGAGATGATATTTGATTGATGTGATGTAAAAATGGTTGAGTTCTGATATGTTTTTGCACTGCGTGTTGGTCTTTATGCTAGGAGAAAGTTCTTCCATTGCCATTTCTAGTTAATATGGGTTAACAATCAGTACTCTATGTTGTAGTTTATTCCATATCTGATAGTTCTTTGATAGTCATTGACTGGTGGATTCTCTTATGGTTAGGAACTAACCTTGCACACGTCTGTTAAAATTATCAATGGATGGATATCATAAACAGAACTAAAGAGTAACAGCAAGAAACAAACGACACTCACCTTCAAGTGGAAACAACCTCCTCTGACATTCCCCGTCCCAGAATAAAATTTTCCTGGAAAAGTAACTGAAGCAGGTAAGAAGATTGAAGCTTGACTTTTTAAGCTCTGGTCTCTAGCAGTTACAGAGCCTATAAGAAGGAAACAATAGCAGTGGTTGTATTTCTACTCACAATCTGACACTAGGTCATGCGCTAAAATGGGGGAAAAGAAAGGAGTAGAAAAACTTACGGCTGTGCTTTTGCAGTTCACATGCAGCAAAGAATTGGTTCTTTCTTGGAGAACCCGAGAAGCCAACATAAAATTAGTTTTCACCGTCCACTTTTCCAGCTGGATATTGGAGAAGCAACGTTGAAGTGGAGTCTTCCCCTTCATGGATCGTGTACTAGAGTTTGTTCCTTTCCTTTCTCGAAAAGTTCTCGACCAAAAATGTAAGCTTTTTGTGTTTTATTTGTGGGCATATGATAAATAACTATTTTAACGGATTTCTATTATATTTGATAATATTTACTATAAAATGAAATGTTATATGCAAATAATTTTTTATTTATAGAATTCATTATATATATATATATATATATAAAAATTCTTGGAGAAGCCTCTTGTAATATTTTTTTATTTAAATGTTAGTGTATCTCTTGCTATAACATTAAGAAATTTTTTTTTTTACAGCACCTACTTCAATAAGGCATGTTCTTAATGCGAGTGTTTTGGAGTGATGTAAGGATTACTTTTCCAGGGAATCAAAGCTGGTCAAACACCTAAAGTTTGAGGTCATTCCTTAAAAACTACGTGGGCGAATTGACTAGTCCCATCCTAAAGGCTCGTTCTACCCCACGTAAGGCATCTCGAATTCACTTCTGCTGTATGGTGCTTCATATAATCTTAAACGTCATTTTGTACCATATTTTTTCGGGCTACCTTAACTCCTTAGGGTTGGTATCACTCCCTCAAGTGGAGCACAGTTTCTTCATTAAAACAATTCATCTCTTTGTTTGCAAGCTGTTTCATTTGTAACATGAAGCTCAAGAAGAATATTAATAACGTATGCTTATTAAGATATTCATAAATCAACCAGAAAAGCTCGATGAGTTTTAAGAACTCCAAGCAATCTCACTCGTGGTGGAAAACCTGCAACCATCTCATGGTTTTTAGTCACTCGTTTGAGATCTCTGTGTACATTGTTAAACAGGGCAGAAAGGCTTGTACAATTAAAAGGAAGCCACCCAAAAAATAAAAACAGCCTTGATGGAGATGTCAAAGAGGTTGAGGGATCACAAGATTGACGGAGAACATGAGAACCGTCATAGAGCCAAGTCCATCATCAAGCAATTTGGTGAGGGGAGATAGCGCACACCAACTAATACCAATAGTAACGAGGTCTTCATAGAGATTGGAGATTAGACTATCTTTGGCTAAGATCCATGGAAAACCGAGAAAGAGCAAACATGAACAAGTGTTTCTAGTATCACCGCAAGTATGGCCGCAACAAGAAAGAATATGTCTTCAGTCTTCGTCATGGAATTGAGACCTATGGTTAGAGAGGGCGGCAGAGCATGCAGAAGACAAAGTCCCCGTCCACCCTGAAATAGTCATAGTGTGTCCCTCAGCTACAGGCCTAAGGACTGTAGTAGTGGCGTCCTCAACGAGAGGTAGGTCTGCCAAATTCACCTTTCATTGCTAGCGTGTCCACATGATTATTATCTAAGGTTCAAATCTAGAAGACAATAATAACAACTCATGAAAGGTGAAGCTTCCTGAGGTCAAGACCAAACAACATAACCATCACGCAGACTTCGATCCTACAATGACAGCTTTTTCTAAAAGAGATTTAGAAGTTGTTCGAATTCCGCACGATGATGTACTTGTTATCACTTTATTGGTGTCAAATTGTGAAGTCAAAAAGATACGGGTGAGCAATGGAAGGTCGAAGGATATTGCACACTTATCATGCAAAGGTAAGTTACCTCTGGGATTAGTGACACCCATTCTATTTCTCTCTGGACATAGCTTCACGAGTAACTCCCTGTTGAGGATGGAATACCCTTCCAATTGCAGGAGTTGCAAAAATGCACTCCAAATCAACTCAAATTGTCAATTTTGGTATTGTGAAAAAGCCTGTCAACATAAAATGCAATTATCCACAGACTTGCTTTTAATACAGTAAGGCCAATAATTTTTAGTTATTGTTTACTGATGTGCTTTCCCAATTCCCAAAGCTTCAGCGGGGTCCATTTGGACCGAGCAAGAAGAAACAAGGGCAAAGGAATCTGTCATCTCTAGGGCATAAATTTGCGTGCTGAGAAAACCTGTGGAGGACTCATATAGCAAACTGAGGCCGTCTCAAATGAGACGGTAAAATGACATTTTGTCATTAAAAATAAAATAAAATCATATTCAATAAAATAGTAAATTAATTTTTTTAATTTGGTGTAGTTACAGTATTATATCAAATTTAGTGCAGCATTATAGCTGCATCAAATTGATAAAATTTTAAAATAATTTTTTTTATAAATTACTTTTTTAAAAGTTTTGAATCAAATATATTTTTGATCAATAACTTAATAAATATATGATATTATTAAAAAAAATTATACCATTAAGAATATCTCATCAAAATCTTCAAAATAAAACTAATATTTAACATATAATTTTATTTTATTTAAATTAATAATAATAATAATTTATTTAATTAATAATAAAATTATATATATTATTAAAATTATTATTTAAAAAAATATATATAAATTCAAAATAATTTATAATTTATGATATAATTTAAATTTTTGTATGAACATGATAAAAATAAATTTTTTTCAATTGATAATGTAGTGCAATAAATATAACAACACATTAACGATTACAACTAAACTGAAATTACAACATTAATTAAAATATAAGTAACTCATAAAAATAATTAAGTTAAAATTACCGTAAAAATATTTTTATGAAATTTAATTGATAAATTATTAATTTCAAAATTACTAAAAATTATAATTTATTATATAATATTAATTTTCTAAAAATATATAAATATAAATTAAAATTTTAAATTATATTAAATATTTTAAAATATTTATAAAGTAATCAATATTTATAAATATTTTTATTGATAATTATTATTTATATTATTAAAATAATATTATAACATCAATTTGGTGTAAATGAATTAAAGATAAAAAAAATTTTAATGTTAAAATATTTTTAAAAAAAAATTTTTAACATTAAATTGGTGTTAAATTTAGTATGTAGGAATGGAATGGGCTGAGTTCGGAGAAGACCAAACCTCACAGATTGGAATATGTTGAGTGACGGATATATGGTCCACACGGAGAAACAGTTTGTTTGACAATATCAATATTTTGGCTTGCTTTAGAGTCAACACTCTAAGGATAAATTTTTACACCTATTTAGGTTTTTAATTAATTAAAAGTACTTTCCTTTCAGATAACTTGTGGATCTTAATGAGACAATTGTAGAGGGAATAAATTGGAAAATCAAAATTTCTTACAAATTAATTTATTTCTCTACTCAATAAAACCATACAACTATAATGAGCAATACCTAAATTAAAAAGTAAATTAAAAAGTAACGATAAAAAGGAGTTTGGGAGGAGACTCGATTTAAAGCCATAGATGAATTTAGACGAACTAAAGAATGTAAGGCCAAAATTTGGGCTCAAGCTTTGTGCCTCTTCTACGCAATTTGAAAGAGGCTTGTTGAAGAAATCTAGTGTAAAATGCTCGAATTGAACTTGGATTGGGTAGACGTGGCTTCACTTGTTGTACAAGCCTCATTTTCCATCAATTCTAATGATTTGGAGGTTTATGTAGCAGAGGTGACTCTAATGGCTGCTCTTGAGCCCACTGTGGAGATTCTAGAGCCAATGCCAAACCAAGTCAACCCCGATGTTGCAGATACTGCTGTTGCTGCTTCTGAAGCCCTAATTGTGGGTGAAAATATTGTAACTGGCCAATGACCCTGCCTAGATGAATTGCTTGGTCTCGAGAACCTTTGCTTCTCAATATTTTCTCTCAACAACAGACTTCAGTGCTGGTGAAAATGGTCGGAAAACAAGAATTCTAATAGCAAGAAAAACTTTCTTGGACACCACCTTGGAACACTAGAGATTCCATGAGTGCACAAATCTTTGCTTGAGAGAGCTTGTTTAGGATCAGGTAGTCTCTTGAACAGGAAGTTCACTCTTTTTTGCCACTGTGATCGGGTTGAGTCGGCACCACTTTGGCAAGGCGACTAAAGTAAATTGAGACACATCATCTGAACAGGAAATTTGGACTTTGGCTCTTCATTGTGATCAAAACAATATTCCTGTTTTTCATTGAAGAAAAATCCTAGAATTCCAACTTTCATCATGATCAGGATAGCACTCTGGTCACGATCAATCTAGAAGCTTTGCTCTTTGCCAAGATCAGATTAGACATTTTGATCATAGTTGGGGTGTCTCTGCCACTAAAATTGGATCGGCATCAAGATTTAATCAAGATATTCTTTATTGTTTGAGTCAAAATGAGATCACTCATTACTGCTAGCTTTTCATCAAGATCAGGCATTAATACGGGTCAAAAGTTCAAGCATCAGCTCTAATGATGCCATTTCTATGAACCGTTCTGCTTCTTACATGTTTAATGCCATTCCGCACGTGGCATTCCGTGGGTGCCTTGAATCAGAACGCGTCCCTCAATCAACATGCTGATGTCCATAGTTTCTGTCATCTTCTCTCTCATTTTCTCATCATCTTCTCCATCTCATTTTGGACCACCAAAAAAACCTTTTTCATTCTCTTAAAGTCTTCCTTGTTTACGATTCCCCCACATTTGTCTGAAATCTTTCGGTGAGTTCTCATAAGTTTCCATTTCTCTGCATTCTAGATTCATTAACGAGTGATGGGTGAGATTGGTCCTTTGATACAACCTCAGAGAGATCAGAAGAAGGCACCCAAGCTACAGAGAAGCAAGAGCAAGTTCAGAAAGGAAGACCCAAGCGTACTGTGAAAAAGCCTGCATGGATAGTTGACTATATCTGTTAAACGGTTAAATAGTTGTTAAGAAGTTAAGAAATAAGGTTTACGTGTAACAGATTACGGTTGCATGGCTCCTTCCCGAACCATGCACGTGAACAGTATAAATGGTTTGTTAGATGAACAGAAAGGCAGAGAAGAATCCAGAATTTTTTCCTCTCTCGTCATTTCCCTCTTCTTTCTTTCTTCCTTCTTCCTTCCTTCCTTCTCCCTTCCCTCCTTTTCCCATCTGTAATTTGGAGCTGACACTCGCTCGAAGAGTGCCGTTCACGCTCGTGTAGTTCTTTCAAACTTAAGAGCGTATCAACTTGTGCTTTCATTGATTTTCCTTTCCATGGCAGAATCGGATATCTTAGCTGCGGTTAAAGCTCTCCAAACTCAATTGGATAGCCAAACATTATCCGTTCATAAAACCTTGCAACAGTATATGGCTACCGTGGATTCACGTCTGGAAGATCTCCGTTCGCAGCTGCCGAGATCTATAGATCCATCATTGGGGGCTTCAAGTAGAGCACCTCAACTCCAACAAGCAAGTGATGGCCATTCCGGTACCTCTGATTACTCTTTTGTTTTCCGATATATGAAAATGGAAGTTCCGAAGTTTGACGGCACCGACCCTCATGGATGGGCATTCCGCATAGAGGAATTCTTTGATTTCCATGGGACCGACGATTCTCTTCGTCTACGGATTGTTGCCTTTCATTTGGAAGGACGTGCTTCAGCCTGGTATCAATGGATGAAGGCAAATCATCTACTCACTACTTGGAAAGAGTTTTTGCAGAATCTTAAGCTCCGATTCGGGGCCTCCATGTATGAGGATCATCAAGGTAACCTCTCTAAGCTTTCTCAACGTTCATCCGTAGCAGAGTTTCAGTCAGAATTTGAGGATTTAATGAATAAAGTTACGGGTATTTTCGAACAATTGTTGATTTCCTTCTTCATCACTGGATTGAAACCTCCGATTCGTCGTGAGCTGTTACTGTCGAAACCTTCGTCATTGATGGAAACTTTTGCCTTAGCCTGTGCATATGAAGCTCGTATGACAGAATCCTTACAAGATAACCTTCCATGGTCTCACTGGTCATCCAAAGGCAAATCGGTCATCCCTCCATCACTTAAATCTACGACTACACCGCCCTCTCATTCCATGCCTCGTATCTCATCGCCTTTACCTACCATATCTTCTTCACCAGTTAAACCATCTTCCATGCCACCATTATTACCCACACCTACTCTACCCATCCGTCGACTCTCACCGGCTGAACTTCGTGAAAAAAGGGACAAAGGTTTGTGTTATAATTGTGACCAAAAAAGGAGTGCGTTGCATCGTTGTCGCAGTAAATTTTTCTTGTTATTGGGTACAGACGATGAGAATGGTGACACGGAGAAACTCCCACAGCCTAAAAACGGGGCACCGGATGAGGCCTTGGTGGCAGGTGATATTTTCAGCCTTAATGCTTTGTCCGGACAAGCTAATCCGCGCTCGCTTCGACTGCTTGGCCAGGTTGGCTCCCACGATTTTCAGGTGTTGATTGACAGTGGCAGCACTCACAATTTTATCAAGCCTCTACTAGCGGAGCAGCTGGGTTTGTTGGTGCAAGCTACTAATCCTTTTCGGGTTTATATTGGTAATGGTAATTTTCTCATTTGCAAATTCCTTTGACCTCAAGTGACATTAACTATGCAGGGTCATGAGTTTCTGGTTGATTTATATGTCTTACCTATAGAAGGCCCGGATGTAGTTTTGGGTATTCAGTGGCTACAATTGCTGGGTAAGGTGTCTCATGACTATGCTGCTTTGACGATGGAATTTATGAGGAATGGTTCAATTGTCTCCCTTAAAGGAGATCACTCTCTATCTCCTCGACAGATCTCTTTCACTCAATTACAAGCCCTTATCAGTGGTGAGAATGTTCACAGCTTCTTTGAGCTACACACCCTTCCCGAAACCAAGAGTCATTCTCCTTCTTTAGAAACAACTACCCTAATTCTTCCACCGACATTGCCCCAAGCTATCACTTCCTTATTACATAAGCATGCCGCTTTATTTCTCCCACCACAAAGCCTCCCTTCCCATCGTGTCTTCGATCATAAGATCTATTTATTACCCAATTCCACCCCTGTCAACGTACGCCCTTATCGTTACCCTCATTACCAAAAAGCTGAAATGGAGAAATTGGTTCGGGAAATGTATGATCAAGGTATTATCAGACCAAGTCACAGCCCATTCTCTTCTCCGGTTCTCCTTGTTAAGAAGAAAGATGGCTCTTATCGATTCTGTGTTGATTATCGGGCGTTAAATGCAGTCACCATAAAAGATAAATTTCCTATTCCTACCATTGATGAACTATTGGATGAGCTTGGAGGCGCTACAATTTTCACTAAATTGGATCTTTGGGCTGGTCATCATCAAATTCGAGTCCACTATCGTGACATTTATAAAACTGCATTCCGCACACATGATGGCCATTTTGAATTCCTTGTCATGCCATTTGGTCTTTCAAATGCCCCATCTACATTTCAGGCCACTATGAACCATTTGTTTGCCCTATACTTACGTAAGTTTGTGATCGTTTTCTTTGATGATATACTGGTTTATAGTTCTACTGAATCCGCTCATTTTTCTCACCTTGCTCAAGTATTGGAATGCTTACAGTCTAACAAGTTTTTCGTTAAGCTCTCCAAGTGCCTCTTTTGTCAAACAAATGTTGAGTATTTAGGGCATATTGTAACTCCGCAAGGAGTGAAGGCTGATCCGCTTAAGCTGGATGCGATGGTGAATTGGCCGGTGCCAACGTCCCAAAGGCAATTACGTGGGTTTTTAGGGCTCACTGGTTACTACCGCCGGTTCATTCAAGGCTATGCTTCTATTGCAGCCCCTCTTACTGATTTGTTGTGCAAGGATAGCTTTATCTGGTCACCCTTAGCTTCATCTGCTTTTGACGCTCTTAAACAGGCAATGTTGGCTGCTCCGGTTCTTCGTTTGCCTAATTTTGACTTAGATTTCGTTATTGAAACTGATGCTTCTAATGTCGGCATTGGGGCTGTGCTCATGCAAGATGGTCACCCTATTTCATATTTCAGTCGTAAATTGGGTCCCAAACTCCAAGCAGCCTCTACCTACGTCAAAGAATTACATGTTATCACCGAAGCGGTTCGCAAATGGCGACAATATCTCCTGGGTAAATTCTTTATCATTCGGACGGATCACAAAAGTATTAAAGAATTACTATAGCAGGTTATACAAACCCCAGATCAACAAGTTTGTGTTCGTAAATTGTTAGGTTATTACTTTCGTATTGAGTACAAACCTGGTAAGGCTAATGGTGCTGTGGATGCTTTATCCCGTGTGCATGAAGACTCTGAGGTATCTCAACATGTTGCTACCACCTTTCTTTTAGCCAGTAGACCCGTCTCAGATTTTTTGGTTACACTTCGAGAAGAAAACGGTTAACTGGCTGACTTGGTTGCTCTTCATAAGCGGTTGCTGGCAGGGAAACTTCCCTCGGCCTACTCTTGTAGTGCTGGCCTCTTACTCTTCAAGCACCGTTATTATATTAGTCCTCATTCGGCTTTAAAGACGCCCCTTCTGCAGGAATTTCATGCTACACCTTGGGCTGGTCACTCTGGAGTAAAACGTACCTTGATTCGGCTTTCTGCCGTTTTCTTTTGGCCTCATATGCGCCGAGACGTAGAGCAATTCATTGCTGCATGTTTGGTTTGTCAACAGACCAAGTATTCCACTCAAGCTCCAGCAGGTTTCCTCCAGCCACTATCAATTCCATCAGTTGTCTGGGATGCGGTCACAATGGATTTTATCACAGGTTTACCTTCTTCCCGAGGGTTCACTGTGATTTTGGTGGTCGTCGATTGCCTCACTAAGTCGGCACACTTTGGAGCCTTACCCACTAATTTTACAGCAACCAAAGTTGCCGAACTATTTACAGACATGATTGTTAAACTCCATGGTTTTCCAAGCTCCCTTATATCTGATCGGGATCCCATATTTCTTAGTCACTTCTGGAGAAAACTATTCGAATTGAGTGGCACCACGTTGAAGCATAGCACAGCATACCACCCTCAAACAGATGGCCAGTCAGAGGTGGTCAACTGAGCTCTTGAACAGTATCTCCGAGCATTTAGTCATGATCGTCCAGCCGCATGGTCTTCTTATTTGGGTTGGGCAGAATTTTGTTACAATTCTACTTACAACAGCAGCATCAAAATGACACCCTTCGAAGCACTCTACGGTCGTTTACCGCCAACTATTCCACCATATTCCAAGAACTCTACTTCCATTCAAGCACTTGATGAACTTCTTCAGGAACGTGATGCCCTGTTACGCTCGTTAAAAGCTAATCTTCACCAAGCTCAACATCGAATGGAGCAAAAAGCCAATCTCCATCGACGAGAACTGGAATTTGATATCGGTGATAAAGTGTTGGTTCGCTTACAGCCATATCGGCAATTATCAGTGACTCACCGCTCTTCTCAGAAACTAGCCAAGCGATATTATGGTCCTTTCTCTATTTTGGAACGCATCGGACCCGTCGCATATCGATTGGATTTACCTCCTCAGTCCAAGATACACCCAGTGTTTCACATATCCTTGTTGAAACCATTTCGTGGTGTGGACAATGTTGAGACTTACCCGCTTTCACATGACTCAACACATCATAAACCCTTATCTTTTCCTACTGCGATTTGTGCTTCTCGACAAGTGTTGAAACAGGGCAACATGGAACAGCAAGTCTTAGTTTAATGGAATGACAGCTCCCCGGAGAATGCAACATGGGAGCCATTTAACGACTTTTGCCGCAACTACCCTGACTTTCACCTTGAGGACAAGGTGGTTTCTCTAGCCAGTGGGAATGATACAACCTCAGAGAGATCAGAAGAAGGCACCCAAGCTACAGAGAAGCAAGAGCAAGTTCAGAAAGGAAGACCCAAGCGTACTGTGAAAAAGCCTGCATGGATAGCTGACTATATCTGTTAAACGGTTAAATAGTTATTAAGAAGTTAAGAAATAAGGTTTACGTGTAACAGATTACGGTTGCATGGCTCCTTCTCGAACCATGCACGTAAACAGTATAAATAGTTTGTTAGATGAACAGAAAGGCAGAGAAGAATCCAAAATTTTTTCCTCTCTCGTCATTTCCCTCTTCTTTCTTTCTTCCTTCTTCCTTCCTTTTTTCTCCCTTCCCTCCTTTTTCCGTCTGTAATTTGGAGCTGACACTCGCTCGAAAAGTGCCGTTCACGCTCGTGTAGTTCTTTCAAACTTAAGAGCGTATCATCCTTACACTCTCAGTGCCCGAAAGGTAAAAAAAAGTTCAAAACTAAATACTCCACTTCAAAACCGTACGATTAGCGCTTCTCTCTGAAAGTGACCGAACAAGAACTCGCTGTCCTGGCTGGGTTGTGTGCCCGAAGATTGCTTTAAAAGGGGCTTAAGAATTAACGTATCCCTTTCTCAACTCGTACCCAATGCACGGCGGTGTCTAGTAGCCTTTGTCATTATACTGTTAGGGTATTGTCAATCACACTGTTCATGAAGTTCTTTAAACTAATTCAAAACTGAGGAAAGAGTGGTCATATCTGTAGGAGCCATTGATAGAGTTCATAGACAGTTGTAGCAGATTCCCCAGGAGTAGGACCAGGAACAACCACATTAAACATCTAACTAGCTGAGGTCAATTCCCATATTGATGAAATTAAACCTCGAACAAATGTTATCGATTCTTGACCTGATGGTGCTCATTTGGGATCAAGAGCTAAAGGCAGAGTAGGATCTCATGAAGAGTCCTATTTAGTCCAGACACCATAAATTCTTGTGATGATGAGTCCTCCCATAGAAGTTGAATCAATCATCGAATAGAAATAGCAGACCTACTGATTAGAGGATCTATGACTCTAACTTCACTAATCAGCTTGCCTAGCTAGGTTTGAGGCCTTCTTTACTTATATATTCTTTTTTAAGACTAGTTTGACATTTTTGCCTTGGTATTGATGCCCTTCATGTCAAGACTTATTCGTTTCTTCGTTGATTTCATACAGATCTCAAGCTGACAATGGCTGATATCACCTAGGAGAGACGTTCCCTGATGAAGACCTTTTTGCTTGGTGCTTCAAGATCTAGTTTTGATTCCAGAGCTCGTGCTTTAGAATCAGGTGCTCGCCCGAGAGTGCCTACTTTAGAAGGGGGAGTCAAAAGAACAATTGTCACAAATCTTGATGAACAATTGTCAATAAAGGAGCCAATAAAACTACTGTTCAGCATACTGAATAGGAAGCTGCTATTGTGGCTAATCAGGTGTCGAGCAAGATTGAGCATAGAGAATGTGTAGATGCTGTAGAGTTACCTTGGCCTTAAATGGAAGCCTACAAAGATGAGGAACATTTCATACCTCAGTGGCATAAGGTTGCCTAGGAATTTACACCTCGATCGTTTCTCCTAGCTGATCATCATCGTTACATCGAGTATGGCAACATGGGGTTGGTAGGCAATTTGACATCAAACATGATTGAGGTAAATTCGCTAACCTTTATCCCAAAAACTGATGCTTAATTACTCCTTACTATCTAATCCTTATAATGTTTTAGTTTCCTTTTATTATCCTGTGTTCCTTACAATGTTTAACTTTCATGCCCTGTTTAACCTTTTTTCTTTTCTGACTCTGCATTTTAGGATTAAGCTATGTAGAGGCTCACTTTGGTGCTGAAGAATTATAGCTCCTGCAGCTGCGGGCTAATTCACGCTGTTCAAGAAGTTGATGAGGCTAACCGATTGGCAACGCACGTTATGGATCCGGTCGACGATCTGGCAGCAGAAATTGAGAAGTGCAAAATATTGTCTCTTAGTAGGAGCTACCACTGTCAATGGCGTAGTCTGAGTTGTAACGAGTCCAGACTATTACTGATCAGAAAAAAACAGAGCAAATGCACAAGGACCCAAAATCTAAATGACATGAATTGTGCCGGGGAGGAGGTTGTCCTAGCCTTCTAGAGCAGTCGTGTATAACGAAAGGGTGCTAAGGATGTTGCTGTTCTCTTTATGGCTGATCAAAATGGAGCTTAGGACGAGATCCCAGAGCAGTATCTTGACTTGGATCTTAGCTGCATGCAAGTGACAGCCTTGCTCATGACATTACCACCACTGCTCCCAAGGTACCATATTTACCCTCTACTCTACCGCTATTAAATCTACTGCATTGGTGATTGTTTCTGAGGTACCTACCATGCCTTTTGTTGCTGTTCTTGCTTTTGCTCCTGAGGTTGCTCTTGCCTTGCTCTTTGCTGAGGTGCATCGAGGCTGATTTTGTTATTTCTCTTGAGACTGCCCTAAGTCCTGGTACTTGTCAAGCTCTAGATACTAGCTAATGTCGCTCTTGCTGTTTTTGTGAATTTCTCATCATCTTTTTAGCTTCCTTGAATTGTTATTTGATGTTTGAACACTTTTACTTTATGCTTTGTTCGTTATAATCTGTTTTTTTCTTTGGATATTTGGAGTTGTATAATTCTAGAATTTTTATGTCTATCTTGTTTCTTGTATTTTTCATCTCAATCATATTTGTTTAAAGTTAATCTTAAAACCACTTTGAAAATCCTATTAGGCAAAATTAAATGTTTACCACTGATCCTCTTTGTTCATTTATGAGGATTACAAAATAAAACAAAGACAAGGTACCTAATTTTGGCCTTATAGCCAGTAAGTTTGTTCCTTTTGATGATTCTCCCCTAAATTTTTTTATAGGTTAAATAGAGTTCTGCACTAAGTAATGATTACAAAACTCTTAAGAAATCTAAAGGTAGGAGAAAAGGTAAATGGTCCATTGAATGAGAGCCATAATATTATAAGAGAAACTAAAAAGGTCCATTGAAAAAAGACTAACTTTATGAGAAAAATTAAAAAGTTTGTCAAATAAAACTTCTAATTGTGCGAGAAAAAATTTAAGGTCCATTGAAAGAGGGCTTCTAATTATGTGATAAGAACTCAAGGGTTGATGGACAAAGGACTTCTAATCTTCTTGAGAAGAACTAAAGAGTTTGTTAAAAGAAGACTTCTAATTTTTATGGGGAGAACTAAAGAATTGATTGTAAGAGGACCACTAACCTTCTTAAGGTATTAAGGATTCCACCTCTCCATAGTTCAAACACTATGAAAAAAACTAAAGGAGACCATTAAAAGAGAGCTTTAATATTTTTGGAAAGATCGAGGATTTCGTCTCTTGCTAATTCTAATACTATGGAAAAACTAATGGAGGTCCATCTAATGAGGACTCTTAACATCTTCCTAAAAAACTAAGGTTTTCATTTTTTGATAATTCTAACGCTACTGGAAATCTAAAAGAGATCTATGTAATGAGGGCCCTCAATACTTTTTGAAACACTAATTTTTTTAAAAAAAAGTCATAGAAATTAGAAACCGATATAATTTTTTGCTAAATAATAACACTTTAGTAATAGAATTGTGTCAAAACTAAAATTTTCACTTAGTTATTGATTAGAGATAGATAAAGATAGAATTTAGTATAGATTATAATTTGATCACTAAATTTAATTTTAATTAATTTATGTTATAATAGATGAAGCGACTGACTTACGATGGTTGCTGAAAGCTTAACAATCACCATAACTGGTGGTAGCTAAAGGCCTAACAATTATCCTTCATGATGGTCATTAAATTGGTGATTGCCTTAAAAGTCAATTACCAAGCCTTGGGCTTTCACCCAAGGCATAACAACTACCACTTACAACGGTTATTATTTTTAGCGACTGCTTTATAAAATAAAAGATTATATCTAAGGGTGAGCATTCGGTTAGTATGTTCGGTTCGATTTAAAAATTTGAAAAACTGAATTAACAGAATTTTTTTTTAAAAATCGAAACCGACCGAATATGAAAAAATAATCGATTAAATCGAATCAAAATTTTTTTATCGGTTTAATCGGTAATCGAATTAACTAAAAATTTATTTAAATTTAAATTTTATATTTTTAAAAAATAAATTATTATTATTAATATTAATAATATTAATAAAATTGATTAATTATTAAATAAAAATTGATTTTTTGATCGATTTTGCTTTTAAAAAAATTAACCAAAAACCGACCGAAAAAACCAAAAAAACGATTTATAAACCGATTTAAAATTAAAAAAAATTTAAAACTGAACCGAATTAACCGAAATCAATTTGGTTTATCAGTTTTTTCGGTTTTAACCGAATTATACTCACCCCTAATTATGCCGATGAAGCATTGTGTGAGGAGATAGAGAATTTAAGATTTCTCGATGGATATGCATCAAAAAGGTCAGGTGTGTGGACATGAGGAAATATAACCTATTCGTGAAAAAGAGCCTTGATTACCATATTTTTAAACAGTGGTTACTACCTCGCATTTTATGAGTAATCTACAGATGTGTGGCAAAGACTAACAGAATTGAGCATTTTTTTTCATAAAGCATACATCCACTGCCATTTGGCCTAAGGATATAAGACAACTTAAGAATAAGATTCCTATAATTCTATGTAAGTTTGAGCATATATTTTCATCCAACTTCTTTGACTTAATGGAATATTTTTAAGTATACTTGGCTTACGAAGCAAAGATAGCTAGTTTAGTGTAGTATCAACGGATATATCCATTTGAAAGGTATTAATCCTATTTTCATATAATTACTTTATCATTTCAATCACTTGACATTTGATCATTCTCAATTGTCATTGTAGGTACTTATGCAAGTTAAAAAGTAATGTTAAGAATGAAGAAAAAGTGGAAGGTTCAATATGCAATGCATATTTAATTGAAAAAGTGTCATCATTTTTCTCGCATTACTTCGAACCAAATGTTAACACATGACATCAAAAAGTGCCATAGATTAATGCGGATGATTATAAGTTGGAAGAGCATGAAGGAAATCTTTTGACATTTAAACATCCCAATCAAGTATTTGAACAAGTAAAATCAAGATATTTGATAGAGGATGAATATTAAGCTACTCATACATACATTTTATTAAATTGGTCAAAGGTGTAGCCATTCATAGAGTATATATTCACGACTCAATCATAACAATTTACTTATCCATTCACACACAAAAATCTCTGTTAAACTAATCACCTTTTTTAAACTAATGTTTTATAGGATTTATATTTTTCAATTATGCAAATGTCATTCGTCTAAACTGATTGTGAGATTAATACTTATCTAAAGTTTCAAATTTTAAGTGAGTTCAATTAATCCATGTGTACTTATAATCTAAACCCTTGTCTAAATTTGTTGACAACTTTATCAAGGATGTTACAAAAGATCGGTTAAGATTTGTGAAGTCATATCTAGGACACTATGCTAATGGGTATAAATTTCACACTAAAAGATACGGTTTTGATAAAGCTATAATAATAAGTAAAGTTTACATTAAAAGGTCCAATTATAATACAAATGAAGTGATTATTTTGGTATATTAGTAGAGCTACTGCAATTAAAATACCCTGCATTAGCAATTAAAAGAACCATTTTATTTAAGTGTGGATGATTTAATCTAACATTGAAGTTCTTCTGGCTTTGCAGCTAGTAGGATGTTTGACTTAGAAAATTTGTAGAGTACAGGCAAACATTAGATTTATATAGCCAATGACACGAATATTCACACTTAATGTTTTTTGGTACTTATATCGTTATCTTTATAAGTTTTTTTAAAAGTTGAATATGATTTGTTTATTGTTCTATTTAATAGGATCGAGTCTTTGGATAAATGCTTCATGAAGATTTATATGATCTTTTAGTAGAAAATCGACCCATCTAGGTAGACATGGAAAGCGATTTCTTAAAAAATCAAAGATTATTACTTTAAGAATTCAATGTATGTATAATTATTTACCAAAAACAAATTTATTACGTCGTACCATATTTACTAACTATTTATTTTACTGCAAAAACATTTTACATGGGAAAAGGCAATAAATGCCATGGTGAAATGCCTTATGGGAGGTTAAAGTTACGAATCGATATGTTGATTTGATGTATATATTGCCATAAGATAAAAAGTAAGCCTCCATTTAACCCAAATAACACATGGAAGTAGCGATAAAGAAAATAGAATTGACTAAAGTACAGACAAAAATTCGAGACCATATCCCGCAATCGACAAAGCAAGATAGGTGGATAAGGGTTAGGTCCCTCTGACCTAATAGCGGTTCATGCTTACTATAGAACCATTTTTGACCTTGGTACGTATGACATTTAAATTAATTACACAAATATAAATGAAAATGATATAGTTATTTATTAGTTATATTTTTTTTTACCAGGCGTAGGAGTTGGGTTGTGAGCCAACACTTACAGCTTTTCACACAGATTCATACTAAAAAGTTTAACCCCGATTAGTTTATCAATGAATGTGCTAAACAAATAAATGTAAATTTATTTTTTTCAACATTTGATGAAGAAATATAATTATGTAATTTTTTACTTTATTGTTTGATTTAGGTGACAAATCAGTTAACAAAATATTTTATTGTGGGAATACTTTGAGGAGTTGGTTATCTTGACTTTTTACCCGTTAGAGGAATTTTCTAATACTCTTAAGGTAGACTACACTAGGATTTATTATGAGGCAGTAAGTGGAGAGAAGAAGTATCGAGTGTACGAGCTTGGCCAAGCTCGATTATGGTATTTAAACGATAACTTTAACAATAAATGCTTTATCGACAATGTAGTTCTGTAGGATATGCGCTTTCAGATCAATGCTATGGAAGAGTGCATAGAGTTGAAGAGTAGGACTATAAAGAATCATATAGATAAAGAGTGTAGGACTCTAGAGTGGCATTCGAAGGAGCATAGGGCAAGGGAGTAGGATCAATTATGATTCAAGATCGAATTATAGAAGCATTTACAATGAGAGTTTGATACAAATGAATGCATTCGTAAGATAGAGGTTCTGTTATTTAGAAGTGCACCTTTAACACCATTTAATGGTTCTCCTGATGGTTAAATTCATTTCCACTTATATATATTGTACTTGATGAGAGTAGAACAATATTAAGTATCTATTATCTTTTTTTATGAATTATATGTAATTTTTTTAAGTAGGATTATTTGAATTTTAGTTTGCTCTTGTTATTATACAATGTGAAAATAGATTTTTATTTTTTAAAAATTTGATCAATTTAATGGCAAATTAAGGAATTTGTTGTCAAATCTTATAAGTTAGTGACAGACAATAATTTGTCACTAAATCTTAAACTATAGTGACAGATTCTAGTTTGTTGCTAAATCTTAAACTTCAATGATGGACTTCAATCTGTTGCAAATGTTTAAGTTTTGTGACAAATTTTAATCTATCCCTAAAGTTAAGATTTAGTAATAGACTTTTATCTATCGCTAATTTAAGTTAATGATAGATACCTTTGTGCTATCGGTCATTAAAATTTTTAAATTAGTCGTTAGCTTACGACATTTTAGTGATAAATGTAATTGATCACTAATTTAATGATTGACTTAATCCATCACCATTTTAACGATAGATATGAAAATATATCACTAAATTCTTTTGCGACCAACATTTTAACTACAAATATTTTTTCGTTAGTAATATGTTGTTAAATTATTTAGCAATAGATTTTTTAAGTTTAACAATAGATTTTCCATTACTAAAGTTGATTATTATTTTTTTTTTATAGTGAAAGTTTCACCTTTTGACAACTTTGTCATGTTTGGAAAAACTAAAAGTCTTTATAACACTTCTGTAATCTAAAGGTTTCTTTTATTGAAAATTTTCAAAATTAATTTTTGTTTAATTTTCTTTCCTTTTGTTCAAAATTCTTTGAATGAGATCACTGATGCTTTCATTGGTGGACAAGTTGCCGCTTATTTCATGTAAACAAAATGTATGTGATTTTTATAGATAGATGCCCATGCGAATGCAAATGGTTGTATTTTTTTTTCTTTTTCTTTTTTCCTTCTTTCTTTACCTCAGCTTGGGCACGAGTGAACTTTTGTATGATCTTTTTATCTCACATAATACTTTAATCCAAGCTTCTTCTCAATTATATCTTTCAAAAATAAACTTCACTATCGAACTCCATAATGAATTTGATCATGATGACCAACCTAGCATAATTCTTGATAAATGAATGCAATTCTTGATCTTGTTTTTGTTGAGAAACCTTTTTCTAATTGAACTACTCATGCATCACTATGAATTATGTTGTATGATAATGTAATTTTTAGACATATTTCTCAATATTAACACACTTGGAATTATGAATTATGATGATCGTTCTTCTCCCTCTTTTTTTCTTTTTTTTTTCTTTCTTTTTCCCCTTTTTTTCCTTTGTTCCTCTTCCTTTTTTGTTTTTTTTTTCCTTTCTCATAACTCCTAAAGATACATCCTTTTATCCATCCTGAAATTTGCTTTGACAAATTTAAACATGCAATTGATTATAACCAATGAAAATGAGCATTGATCATGTAATATCATAACTTCATGTTGATTATACCATTTTAGGTTTGGATATCATTCTAATATTGAAAAACATATGCACAAATGAAATTGAAAAATGATGCTAAGAAGTTGTGAAACTTTATGAAAGGTCATGAATACCTTCATTGTGATAAGAAATCAAGGATATCAATATAAAGATGAGATCTTATGGGGAAATTGAGAGTATATAACTGAAAATGCGATTATCATTAGAAAGAATTAAGGATATCAACAAGGAACAAGAACTAATAGCCAAGGATTGACATGTGGATGAAGGACCTACTTAGTTTCCTGATAATGAACATCCTAATACCTCTCATTTCTTCTTTTGAATCTCATCTTAAAAAGAGTTTTGTAGCTTTGGTGGTTTTTAGCATCTAAAAGATATTAACTTATGATTTTTAACCAAACCTCTCTTGAATTTTCCCAGTAAGCATACCAGGAATGGTATTACATGTCATGGATGATAATTATTTATTAAGCCCTCTTTTCATCAAGTTGTTTCCATTGGAGAGTACAATTTTTATTTTTATTTTTTTGGATTTTTAGTATAGTTTGTCTTCATTTTTCATGGGAGCAAGCTACCATTTTTAGGGTTTTTGACTTGATCGATTCTTTTTTTTTCCCCTCTTTCTTTAGGCGTAGTATTTCTTTACAACATTTGAATTGACAAGATTAAGGAGGTCATCACTATCTATTTTTGTTAAAATCAAGGTTTCTTCAAAGAATGCCCCAAGCTTTTCGCTGTGCCTTGGCCTTTTCCAATTTGGTGCCCATTTTTCTCAAAGATCAAACATGTTTATAAGGATTTTTTTTTTCAATATTAAGCCCTTTTCTCATGTTGCTCTTAGATGTATTTTCTTAGTGTTAAGTTGCTCAAGAACACTAGAGATAATCTTAGAAAAATTGAGTATATGAGCATTATAAGTAGCTTACGTTATGTTACTAGCTGTACTAGGCTTGACATAACTTATGTTATGTGATTACTCAGTAGGTTTACTAGTAAACCTAATATCGAGCATTGGCATGCTGTTGAAAGGATTATAAGGTACCTCAAGAAGACCATGAACCTAGGATTACATTAACAGAAGTTCCTCGTTATTCTAAAAGGATACAATAATACTGATTGGAACATCCTTTCAGAAGACTCTAAGGCAACTAGTAGTTATATCTTTAGCATTGCTAGCGGAGTTGTTTCATGGAAGTCTAAGAAATAGACTATTCTGGCTTAATCTTCGATGGAGTATGAGATGATAGCACGAGTTACTACTAGTGAGAAAGTAAGCTGGTTAAGAAGTTTGCTGGTTGAGATCCCATTATGAGAAAGACTGATACCGGCTGTCCCCGGCTGTCCCTATCCATTACAATAGTACCACAGCTATTACATAAATTCAAAACTATTACTATGACAATAAGAGACAATAGATACGTTGTAAGCATAACATTGTTAGAGAGTTTCTCTTCATAAGAGCTACTAAAGTGAATCATGTATGGACTAATGATAACTTAACTGATCTTTTGATGAAAGAACTAATTAAAGAGAAGATTTTTAGAACTTCAAGAGGAATAAGACTAATGCCCTTATAGTGATGAGTCATTCATGATGGTTGGACTAGAGATCCCAAAAAATTAAAGGGTGATAATAAGTCATGAAGTATGTTATTGTGAGTTTCATTCCATTAGAAGTATAAAATCCTAACAAAGAAAAATGTTAGTATGACTGTTTCTAATAAAATTTTGAACAAATTCTCTAGAGCATTCACAATACTTAGATACAGTGCATGGCCAAAAATTACAAGTTTTTTTGAACTACACCTCAGAAAGATTATGGATGGGATGTTAAAGATAAAGTTCAAAACTACGAGTTATTTAGTATGATCTAAAATATCATCACAATGCAAAGGTTCAAGTTAAAAGAAACTTTTGCTTATGCACAATCTTATGGTTCTTGATAGTTGCTCAATGAAAAACTTGTTAAATTCAAGGTGGGATTATTGAAATAAAAATGAATGTTAAAAAGGTTTTGAAAGGTGCTTTAAAGATGCCTTTCCTTCACCTTGGGGTTGTATATAAGGTATGATGTTTTAGTTTAGTTTGAGAACTAGTGGCATCCCACTTTTATTGGAAAAAAATAAGGAGATAGATCCATGAAGGTTCATCACACGCCCTCGTCACCTTCGTCCCTCTGGTAGTGCCAAGTCAAACCAGAGTATGAGTCTGAGCACGAGTGTGGGTAGTACCTAGCGTGCCAATGCACCAGATCAAGTCTTCTGCATGCCAACACAAATAGAACGAATCACGTTGCTTGGTCACTCAGCAACGTGGCTATGCGAACTTCACCTCTGCAGATGTAGTGTGCATTAAGCAAACAAGTGGCTTGCATGCAGCTTTTCTCCTCATGAATCTCTCATCCGAACCCACTATAAAAAGGCCCCACACTTCCTCACTTGAATAATCAAGCCATTTGAGCTCTCTTCTTTACTCTTGTCTCCTCCCACGACTCTTTCCCTAGTTTAGCAACATCTCTCCTCAAACAATTTTTTAAAATTTTAATTATTATTTAGATTTTGAGTAACATTGTAAAATATGTAGTTTTTGCGATTCCTTACCATACACAAGAGATCCGATGTAAAGTTATTAACTGTTTTATCTTGAGATGACAGGATTATAAATTAATGTACATTAAGGCTGAACTATGAAATAACTTAAAAAAACAACCTACTACATATCCCGATTTATTGAAATTTTGGTATCATGCTTCTTGTCTATTATTTATTTTAAGAGCAACATGTATTGGTATAGGGTTTGATTGTTCCGAATGCTATGAAATATATGCATGTAGATGGTGTTGCAAGTATGTTGGTGAAGCTGCTATGACATGAACTGAAAACCAGGTATATGACGTTGATTGCCAAGATGGTAATGCCAAGACAAACCAGGTTGATGCTCACAAGTACAGGTGTAGGTATGGCTGCTAAGATGGCTATGGAAGATAAATATATATGGATGCTGAAGGTGTTGCCGGTATGCTGGTGAGGCTGCCATAACAGGAACTTGAGACAACTCGGTGAAGAAGGTTAAGCGCCAGGACGGTGGTCTGCGCCAGGATGGTGGTGTTAAGATGAACAAAGTACGTGATCAGAAGACTCGCGCAGGCGTTGCTACAGAAGGTGAAATGCAAATGTTTCATTTACATTGGTTAAGGTGCAACCGTGACAGTAACCGACGGAAACATGGCCGATGACGTTGAGGCCCAAGATGGTGGTCATGGAGGATTGAGGGGCAGTGGCAATATAGGACATGGAGGTGTTGGTGGCGGTCAATGAGGGAAGGGTAATGTAGGTAGCTGGGTGTAGGTGTTAACACCATAGCGGCGTATTGAGGAGCTCTAATGCCCTGATTTGGAACTATCCAAGCAATTAAAATATTCATACGATCGTATTGAAACTGACCTTAGGTTCAAGGATTTATTCATAAATCACAAAAACCCAGCTTATTTTAGTACGATCTTGGAAATTTAGAAATACTAACCCACTGCAACATACATCTGATGTGGATATTCAAACAATACTAGCATTAACCCTCAAACCCTTTAGCTTCAACAACCTAATGAGCAGGAAGAAATCTGAGGAGTCAGGGAAGCATATCAGGGCATGCGTTTTAGCATCACAAATAATCCATGAGCAAAGCTATTCCCGGGAACAAGCGGAGGCTGGCCAGCTATTTTCTCTGTGTATCGGTCAAATAGTTGTTCTATTATTTCAGTTCCAAAGTGTTTTACGATGATGTGCTCCAGGCCAGCTCTGACTTCTTCTGCCTTAAGAAATGAGGTGGGCCTCTGAGGTGTTGTTTCCATTCTCATAATGTCAAAACATCCATTCTTTTTTATTTGCGTTCGTAGCTCTTCAAGTGATGGGCTGTAGATAGGCAAGTTGAACGAGTCGAGTTTAGCTTCGCTTATTATCCCCTGCAGACGTCAATTAGTCAACCACAAATGGCGAATGTAAGTTGAACTCACAACAAAATGTTAAATCCTGGAGGTTGACTTTGATTTTGTATCATCGGATTCATGAATCATCAGTTGAGTTATTAGGAAAATACTTCTTCCTTCTGAGTTGTTTATAAACATTAACTGTAGCCCAGCATACAATAGATGAAGAAGAATGTGATTTGCTTTACATACCTCATTAGCCATATCTACGAGGCTGGTCTCCAAGGGCTGGAAGACAGGGCCAAGTGAGAACTGCCCCGGAAGCGTCCTGTCTGGACGTGCGGGTATTAGCAGGGCCATCAATCCTCCAGGTGCAAGTTCAGCTGCTCGAGCTCCCAAGAAGATCTCCATGTCCTTGGCATACTGAGCTGCATAAGCCTGTGCAACTTCGTTTGGTGCATTTACATAGTAAATTCTTCCCCTATTATAAGCCGGTGAACTCAAGTCACATAGCTCTTGGGGCACCCTGGAGAGCCACTGAAGTGCAAATGCAGAGTGAAAAAAATCAAGACTGGCCTTTGGGAACAATCTGCGGTAGAATGAGCCTGCGACTGCTGATGCAAAGTATTGCCTGTCCTGAGGAATATTGGCGAAAAGGATGTTGAAATCATTGGAAACATGGTCATTGAAGAACACCTGAATGTCAGGAAGGCTGGAGGAGCCCTTGGCTTTGTATTTCTGTGATGCAGCATCTATGATGTTCTGTACTGCGATGAAAGTGTTAGGTCCTGTTGAACAACCTAGATCAGCAATTCGAAAAGAGAGAGGGTCATTTTCTACTTCAAGGTTTTCCAAAATGGCTGCCACCAACATATCTTTCGCAAGATCGGCTGCTTCTCTCTGCATGAACACCAATGAAATAAGCTAGTTATCCATTTTGAAGTGTTAAAAAAAGTTCTTCCTGAAGTGAGCTCCCAGATTCTCATGTGGGTTACTCAGATAAACCAATCACTGGATAAAACCGAAATTCACATGTTTGGCTAACAGAAACTCTTAAGAATTTGCAGCATATCTATACTTGTGTTTAAAAGATAAGCTTTGTCTATGAGCTTTACTGCAAGAACAAAAGGGTTCTTAAAAACGTTAGAAATGGGAGTACCTGAGGATTGGAATTTTTGGCGTAGCTGTATTGCCCATCTCCACCAGTCATGGGAAATGACTCTTCCATCTCTCTCTCTCTCTCTCTCTCTCTCTCTCTCTCTCTCTCTCACAATCGCACAAGAGTTCTGTGTCTAGAGCATCTGGAGGGGTGAACATAGAAAATAACACCATTTTAATCTAATAAAATTTTTGTAAAAAAATATTTACACATCAATATTTTTCATCTCAATGCATTACATTAAATTAGTGTCATTAAATATTTTTTAATAATATTTTTAATAATTATTATTAAATAATATTTATAATATTAAATAATATTTTTATATAAAATGAATTATATATTAAATGTTAATTTTATTTTAAATTTTTTAATGAGTTATATTTAATAATATAATTTTTATAAAAATATAATTTATATATTCACATATTTAATTATAATAAAATTAAAAAATTTAGTATTCTGGATAATATGTTGCATTATTCACACAATCAAATTGGTGCTCTTGAAATTCACAACGTGATTCTTTATGAGAGCATCTCCAACCTTTTAACATCAAATTTACATAATTTTAGTGTTGAAAATATATTTTAAAAATATTTTAACATCAAATTTTTTCATCTTCATTATATTAAATTATTATAATTAATATTTTTTAATAATATCTTATAATAATTATTATTAAATAATATTTATAATATTAAATATATTGATAAATAAATAAAATTATATGTTAAATATTAATTTTATTTTAAAAATTTTAATAAGATATATTTAAAAATGTAATTTTTTATATTAATATAATTCATATATTTAATTATAATAAAAATAAACGCTAAAAAAATTTGGCATTGTAAATAATGTAACATTAAATTTGGTATTATAAAATATTATTCTTGAAAATAATTTGACACTAAAATTTAAATTAAATTAATGATTTGATGTATCATTAAAGATGTCATGAGAGATGAAAAAATATTTTTGCAACACCAAATGGGTGATGTAATATTTCATTGAAGATGATCTTAGCCGTTTATCACAAGTTTCATCACATGTATCCAAATATGTTGACAAAGTCTATGAGTCCCACGCTTTCAAGGAGGGAGTAACTAACCTTGTCTATCCGATCGCTGGAAGATATGAGAAGCTGCCGTACTCCATGCGGCTGGCACCACTCAGAACTTTGGTTGTGGACCCACCTCATCCTTACGTAAAAGAGTTGTCTTAATCCATTTGGAATCCCATACCTTTTATACGCTGTAATTTTTGTCAAGATCTTTAGATGGAATGAGTCCGGCCGCTCAGAATCCACTTTCGAAGTCTTAACAGAGAGAAAAGACAGAGAGAGAGACAGAGGGAGACAGAGCATTGATGTGATTTTGTTTTGGCCTCTTTCTAAAATGGATTTACATTAATTAATACCCAGAAAGCCACGATGAGAAAGACACTGAAATTTCGCTCATTCAGCTAAGCAGTGATTGGTCCTTTTCCTATAGTTGTGAGAGCATTAATAGCACCGATGAAGTCAAACGAAATAATTAGGGCTTCAATTTGTATACGTTTATCTGTTTCTAGGCAGCCCATTTAGACTTGCAAAGATGATGGATGATGGAGGCAATTAACCTGATCAGTTTCTTTTACTGAAAAATCAAATTTTGAAGAAATTATTATTATTATCTCAAACTAGCTAGTTTCATAGTTAGAATGTTTATGTGTGTTATGGGTGTATATATATATATATATATATATATATATATATATATATATATATATATATCTGTTGGATAGGACGAAATGGCCTTGTGAAGTTGAATGAGGACCCAAAGGCTATAAGAAAAGGACGCCTAACTGGCTAGAAGCCTTAAAAAATGACAATAGAATGACAAATAAATAGCTATATCTAAGTCAGAAGACCAGACAGGATTAAGTATTGTAAAAGGTCAGTTGAATGACAAGAAATATCGATCAAAAATAGTAGCTATTGCTGAACATAAAAGGGAAAGAATACGACGAGTGAGGGATTGAATGACTAGTTTTTGGAATGCTGGCAAATTGATCAACCATATATAAATATAGAAGAGCTTTCTCTCTCTCTCTCTCTCTCTCTCTGATTGCCTATTATCTTTCTTTTTAATTTTCTTCTGTAGCCAAAACTATAATCGCAACACTATCATTGTATTTTACATGTTATTCTGTGTTCATCAACCAAGTACAATGCCTGTATGTATAAACATCACACATTTTACATATTTTGTCTAAATGTTTGTGTGTTTACAAATATTTACTAATTAGGCACATAAGTTACTGATTGCATGCTTAGAATATAAATTACATGGAAAAAAGGAAGAAAAATCTTCATAATTTATATGTTAAACCGATGCTAGTTTAATGGTAAAAATTAACAAAAAACAAAAACATTATGTTTTCAATTGAGGGGAAAAAAAAAACTCCAATTGGTTCTCATGAAAACACATGGTTTCAAATATATAATATAGATACAAGTTTTTATTTGATTTATGAGCACTTGTTGTATTGTCGCTATAACTCTTCAACTTGAATCACCAAAGACGTGCAAAAGAAGGGACACCTGCGACACTTAAATTAGTAGAATGCTCTATGATAATAACAATCAATGTATACTGAATGGAAGAATACTTTTTGTATTTATAAACTTAAAATCGTGCTTTTGTAGTTAGTATAATGCATCCTAATAGATGTCTATCATGGGGTTTCACTTTATCTAGGTCATTACTAAGGAGACTGGTTAAAGTAGAGTCTTTCTTGGACTCTAGCAGTTGAGTCTTGCTGTCATGAGGCATGCTAAGTTGATTATAGCCAATCTGACATTGTCCTTTCCTTCACTTATTTAACAAGTGCTACTTCAACAAAATACGGTCCTTGTTGAGAATGAGAAGTTTATAACTTACCGGATCTTGAGGGTGTCTAGAAAGTACATAAAAGGAAGCCACGTCAACAACACAATACTAGACTCTTCTTCAAATGATGATACTCATGTTGCTCCACCAATTAGACCTTCTGTTGTAACTCTAAGTTCAACACACCGAGAAGTTATTTCATCCAGAATCTATAATTATCAATAAGTTGAACTATAAAAAGTACATCAGAACAAAAAGAAATTCTTGTAAAAGATGGAAACTAAGGAGTTAGAGTTGTTTTACATACTTCAAGAGTGCATAATTCTTGAGTCATTAAGAGGCCAAAATATTTGAAATCTTTAGCATTTATTGACAAATCAAAGGAGAGAAAATGGAGTAAATATGGAGCAAAATTTTAAGGGGAGCATGAGCAAATTATAAATGGCTAGAGGAGATTATTATTGATACTAAGAAAATCTTAAGGAGGAGCATGAGCAAATAATAAATGGCTAGAGGAGATTATTATTGATACTAAGCAAATCTTAAGGAGGAGAGCATAAGCAAAGTTTTGAAGGAAGCACATTATTGAATAAAGTAGATTTTTAAAGAAAAATAAGGTACTTGTCTCTTAACTTATCTTTGTTGTATGTTTTGCTAAAAATGTCAAAGGGGGAGATTGTTATGGAATATAAGTTGAAAAATTGGCACATTATTTAGTAAATATATTTTAGGATGTCTCTCCATGAATATAATATGTTTATAAGTATCTAAGGAATAAACAAGTACTATTAGAATATTGTATTGTCATGGGTAACTATCACTGGGATAATATTTTTATAACTCTAGATACATGTCATGGTTAAGATTTACGGAAAAAAATCATCATGAGATGATTATTGTTATAAAACTTAAGTCAAATGTACCTTAAGGATAGAGTACTATGTAAATGCATTAGGTTTACTTGGAGATGGTGTGCACAATATTGTGAGAGATTTTTCAAGAGCTAAGGTGCACATTGTTGACACCAATTTTGCTCCTAGAAAATTGACTTCATTAAAATCTCATTCTCTAGTTTAGATGGTTCATCAGGTCTTATACTTTATATGGCTCATCGGGGTTTATGCTGCAGATGACTTATCAAGTTCTATAATACAGATAATACGTCGGGACTTAACTTATGGAGATTTGACAATTCAACTAATACATTGGGTATTACTTCATCAGCTCTAGTGTTAGTTAATACATCGGGGTTTACCTCATCAATCTGAAATTAGACCTCACATCAAATATTTTGATGATTAACTAGAATTCTTTGACATCGGGATTTTTGATCTAAGTGATTCACCAGGATTCTCTTTAGCGGGTTCCTTTTATCATCAAGATTAAAGCTTTCAACAATTCACTTGGATCTTCCTATTATCGAGATTGATCTCAGATCGGGTGTTATATTCCTTCATCGCTTTTTCTTATTCAAAGTTAATTCAAGTTCAAAATCTGATACTCATCATTGGGGTTGTGATTAAGGAGTTAACAATTTCTAAATTAATATTTCAGTGATGATTACTCCAATTATTCTATGTGTGAGTTCAAGAAGGATTTTAAAAAGGAAATTTCATTACTTAGAAAAAAACAAAGTTTGTGCATTCAAACCAAAAAAAGAAAAGATTACAACTTAAACTTCTAGTCCAACTTCAGCTTGAACATAATTGAGTACTGAAGCATCTTCGAAAATGAGGGCTTTTAATACTAGTGTCAATGACCCCTCTTCAGCTAGTCTGTTTGCCACCTCTTCTAGATCAGTAAGGGTGACATTGAGGTCTTCAGAATGAATCAAGAAAACTTCCATAGGAGGAGCCACTTACACCCAAGAGAGGTAAAGTCGAGATACCTCCCATAGATCTCCTTGATTATATGCCTCCTGATGGGCTAATACAGGTGGAAGGCCTACTCCTTGATAGGCTTCTATTATCCAGAATTTGCTAATAATGTAAGATAAGGCTCTTTCCTAAGCTACTTTTAGCTTATCTCGATGTTAAAGGATAAGATCATTTTTAGTGTGGCTTATCCTTACTTCCACGTTATCTTGGACCTAAGCCAGTTCAAACTTGGCATCGTTTACATTATCTTAAGCTTTGATCAACAAATTTTTCAACCTATCTACCTCAGCTGCATAAACATGCACCTTATTCACTACATCCATTTCAGATTCATTAGCGGCATAACCCTCTTTCATGAAGTGATAGAGACCAATGCTGGCATGGTGATGGTTTTTGACAAGTACAACCATTCTTCAAGCAAACTAAAGTAATAAAGAATGCATTAATTATGAGTTTTTTGCAATATTTTACAAATTCATTAGTGAAATAATGAAATTAAGTGGACAATACTTACCTCCTCAAAACACATTACTATGTTATCGATGAAGGTGTTATTATTTTCTTTCTTTAACTCTTTTAGGTCTTAAGGAATAATTGACCTATACAATCACTTTTAAACCAGGCTGGAATGATTCACGTACCTATCATTAGTAGATCCCAGTCAAACATGAATTTATCTTTGAAAGGAAGGGGTTGTGGCCCAGTCGAAGGAATTAAAAGTGCATCCATAGTACCTTAATCCTTAGGGTTAATACTCTTCTCAAGTCCCTTTCCTTTTGCTAATTAAAAGGGTAACAATGATCATTTTTCCCTTCTTGGCAGCAAGGCTCTATCGTTAGGGCTAGCTTTGGCCTCCTCTCTCTTCGAGGCAACCTTGGAGGATTAACCTTGCTACTAAGGTCTTGCAGCAACACCAATGGTAGAACCTCTTAGGGCATGCCTCTTAAGGCCATGTCCATGGCTTTCGAAAGTTCTTTAGTGACAGGGGACAGACTGGATTAAGGTGTCATCTCTTCTTTAAGATTTATAAAACAAAACATGCAAGTATTAGCAGTTAATAGAAGAAAAAAAATATGGAAATATAAGTCAAAGTAATGATAAGACCTGGGGTGGTGTCAGTTTGAGAGACTATACGAAGAGATAAAGGATTAAAAGTTTGAAGTTCACATCCTTCATTGAGGTTTACATATACTTTGAGGCTAGTATTTGGTTCGAGCTTTGATGTTTGCTCATTCGAATGTGTATCCACTTCGGGTTAAGTACTTGACTTGGGATTTGGTGTTTGTTCAACATTGGGAATTGGATTTAAGAGACAAAAAAAGAGCTTTTTAGAACCCAAAAATGATGCATCTTCGAAAAATTAAGAAGTCCTATTAAATCTTAAAAACTTTGTACTAAGTCCTAATGGCTCTAACTAAAGCTATCTTATTATCAAACTTAAAAAATTTGTTCCAAGTCATGATGGCTCTAACTAAAGCTATTTTATTATCAAACTTAAAAATATGGTTATACTTATTAACGAGTATAGTCATTCTTTGGAGAAACTGTAAAAATAATGAAGGCATTAATCAAGAGTCTGTTGCTTACATTTTACATATTCATTACTGAAACAATGAAATTAAGCAGACAGTACTTACCTCCCCAAAACAAATCATTGTGTTATTGAGGAAGGTGTTGTTATTTTTTTTTCTCTAACTTCTTTAAGTCTTAAGGAAGAATGGACTTGTATAACTATTCTTGGACCAAACTAGGATGATTCAAATATTCTTTACTAGGTAGATCCAAGTCAAGCATGAATTTATTTTCGAAGGGGATGATTTGTGGCCTACGTAAAGCATCGAGAGTGAATCCATAGCACCTTAATCCTTAGGGTGGCTCCCATTCTTGGTTCCTTCCTTTTGCTAATTGGAAGGGTAACAATAATCATTTTCCCCTTCTTGGCAGCAAGGGGATCCATCACTAAGGCTAGCTCTTGCCTCTTTTCTCTTGGGGTAGCTCTTGAGGACTGACACTATTGCTGAGGTTTGGTAGTAGCAGAATCCCTGGGGGCATGCCTCCTCAGAGCCATATCCATGGCCTCTTTAAGTTGATCTTCAGTGACAAAGGCAAATTAGGTTAATGTGTCATCTCTTTTTCAAGATCTAGAAAACATAACATCTAAGGATCAAAAGTTTGTAGAAGGTGAAATATGGAAATATAAGACAAAGCAGTAATAAAACTCGGTGTAGCATCAGTTCGAGAGACCATATCAGGAGATGGAGAATTAAATGTTTATAGTTCAAGTCTTTCATCAGGGTTTACATCCACTTCGAGACCAATATTTGGTTTGGGGTTAGTGTTTCCTCATGAAGATGTGTATCCACTTCAGATTGAGTACTTGGCTCAAGGTTTAGTATTTGTTTAACATCAAGAATTGGATTTAGGAGATGGAAATAAAGCTCTTCAAAACCCAAACTTGATGCATCTTTGACAAATCGAGAAGTCTTATCAAATGTAAAACTTTGTACTAAGTCTTGATGGCTCTAACTACAGCTATCCTACTATCATTAATATAATCTTTAAAACCACTTACACCCCTTGATCATAGAGGGATAAGAAGACCCATGTCAAGTCAAGATTAGCATTTTTCTTAGACTTTTTTTAGAAGGCTTACTTCAGGTATTTAAATGGGGATACTTCTTAGGCTAAGGAGCTCAAAAATACTTTTTAGCCTAAACCTTATAATTCAAAGGAAGGTTTTTAATTTTGGGTAATACTAGTGAAATAGTGAAATTTAAACTCAAAATTTCTATAACCTCTGTTTACTTTTAACTCAAAAAAATTAACAAATAAGGAAATCAAAAGATCTATACAGTTCATAGAAAACATTTTTAACATAAAGGTAATCATATAGCGCTCTGAGTTAGGCGTTAGTTGAGAAGGAGAAATCTTAGACTGACGGTTGTTCTAGAAGAAAGGGTGAATTGATAGGTCTTAACCTCGCTTGAAACTGTCTTCAAAAACCATAACCCAACCTTCATGATGGTTCCATGGCCAATCAGATGAAAAAAGGATTTCAAGTTGGATGAATTTTGGGATGGAAAAATTGTTTTTCTCTAATTCTAGGTCCTTATGAGTATAAGTGGAAGGTCCTAGATTTCAAATGCAGGACTCTGAGTTCACTACAAAAGAATCTGAGGCTTCAAGAGTAAGGTAAAGAAAAGAATAAACTTTTCTAAAACTATTTTTAAGTGAAGTAGTCATTTGTCAAAAAAAATCAAAGGGTAATATGTGCAACCTTTCTGCATCCTTAGGTCATAGGGCAAATTATGATTAAGCATCTGAATATCAAATGTGTTAGAAAAGACTTTTTGAAATGACTTAATAAAAAGCTAACTAAGCACTGAAGGCATGTTTTTTCGATCATTAATTAGGTCATTCATGGAGTCAAAATATTAACATATGGTAAACCCCTGATCAGTTATCGGGCCATTCATGGAGTCGAAATCTCGACCTGTGATAAATTCCTAATCAATCATCCAGTCATCACTAGAGTCAAAATCTCAACCTATGGTCAACCCTCGATCAGTTATCGATTACTTATAACATCAAAATCTTGACTTGTGATTTTTCTCCCCGATTATTCATCGAAGGCATCAAAATTTTAACATGTGATTTTCCTCTTCAACCATTCATCGAGTCATCTGTGATATCAATATCCTAACTTGGGAGACCCTAAGCTACACAATATCACCCAAATGAACAATAAGACGCATAATACCTTTATTTTGGGAAAGTTTTGCAAATTTTCAAAGGGTGCCGATAAGGTTTCAAATTCAAGAAAAAGGCACACGATACAAGAATAATACTTCTATGCATCTTAGATCAATGGCGTGCGCCTGCCATTTCTACTACAGCCATACCTATAAATGCTCTTTCTATCAGAGGGAGAGGGACAAGGTGTTTTCCTAGCTGGAGACCTTTTAATGTTTTTTTAAGAGACCCTTTTTTGAGAACTTTTTACACCCTAGTCTTATAAAACCTTTTAGAGAAGAATTTTTTTTGACAAAATAGCTTTTCTTCTTCAAGATCAAAATATATATTTTTTTACTATGAGTTTGTTAATATAGTCAAGAGTGTGTATACTTTCTTTTGTGGGAGGACCATAGAAGAGTTGCTGCATTGTCCTAGTAGGTAAACTTAATCATCCTATGATTTTCTCCTTGTAACCAATTCAATCATATATGAAATTTTGATGTTCTTTACATACTTTCTTGATACTCTTTATGCTTTCTTTCATATTTTCCTACTTTCTTGATTTTTTTTTTGTTGTAATGAATTTTGTTTCTTTATTCTTTCTGTACTATGTGCTTATTCTTTATATATAAATAAATTTCAAAATGACGTGTGTGTAGAGGTCAATCCTCACACAGATCTAAAGAAAACCATTTTAGCTTGAAGAAATAAAAGTTGATCTTAGAGCTTTTCCTTGATTCTCACCTAAAATGTATCATTTTTGAGTGCTCTCTAGTGATTTTTTTTAAAAAATAAGACTCTTTCTTAGCATTTCTTTTGAGACTCGAAGGCTTGATAAAACTAATATTTGGGGTCTTAAACAAAATACTTTTGGAAACTAAATTTTCATCATTTATACATTTTTTGAAAAAGTCTTCCCTGTAACTATATGTTGCTCTAAATAAGAATCAAGTTCGAATCTTTTTCATCATCGACAGAACAGCTTTTGTTTAACTAGTATTAATTTTGAGCTTTGTGACGATACTAATCTTTACTCACATGTAATTGATCCTCAGGCTCAGTGCAATAAAACTTTTCTTCTGTCTTCCTCTAGTTTTTCTTATTAAAAAAAGATTTTAAAAATAAAAAAAATTTCAATGACCAATTACACCATATTTGAGATTTATATATGTTAAAGTTCTAACATATTCTTTGGAATAAGAATTAACTATTTTTCAAAAAGAAAATATTATTACACATGAAAACGAAGTTCATGCAAAAGTACTAATCGAAGAGGTTTTGTCAAAACTAAGTTCCAGTGAGTGTTACAACAACAGGCAAAAAAGAAATTTTAATTGTATAAAGGATCAACTAATATTTACAAGTAATTTTATACACACAATAAATTATTTAAATCTGAACGTGATGAGCACAAATTGCAAAATTAAATTATAAAAAAATTTGCTTGTCTTATTTATTTCATGTGTTCGTTATAACCGTTATTATAACATAAGATAATATACCACACCAATGAAAAATTGTACTCAAATTTGAAATGCACAAAAATATTGTCTCCACCCAATCTTAACATTCTAAAAAGCAACTGCTGCACACTGTACCATGCAGATCTCTAACATCTTTCTACCTTGTGAACTACTCTAAAGTCCGTATGTGGTACTCTTCACATGTTTTTGACCACACCCTCTTATTCAATTACTGTCTCTTGGTTCTCCACCCATAGTCTTTTCTATAGTTTTGTCAGTTTCTAATAATTCACAGATAACGCCAATCTCTCAACTACCCATAAAGATCATCAAGCCCCCTTTTCCTGGAACTACTAGCTTTAGCTACCTGCTCTACCCTCGTTGTCCTCTTTATCAGATTAAAATGCTTAGAGCTTAGTCTTCATACCCCTGAAAAGATACTCTCATGATCTTGTTCATGTTCCCTTGCCACCTTGTCAAAAACCACCAGCTTCCATTTATTGTCTTCCCTTCTAGGACAACGTACTAATTGTTCCACACATGTTACTATGTCTCCTTATTGTGAAAGCAAGTCGGACCACGGGTTGTTCTCCTCAGACCTTGGATGCGACTACAATATTTCTAAATCAGTAGTCTTTTCACTGTCTCAATCACAAATTTGCATTGTCTTCACCCTAGTAGCTAGTTCTTTGCGCCATCTAAGTTGTTCCACCTTGACATGGCTGCAATATTACTTCTAGACCTACACGTTCATTTCTATCTTTACTGTGCTTCCATTATTTCCCTTCGTCTTCCCACTCAACATCTCTGATGCTAATAGCTCAACTGACTCTCCATTAACTCTCCGAGTGTCCCCCATCCTTTTTTTAACGCAGGTGAAACCTTATTGCTGTCACATATCAATTTCTATAACATATCATAATTTGGCTTCATTACCTTAACCAGTATGCCTTTCCCTTTATCATTGCACTGTTAGGTAATCTCGGTCCCCTATGACTAGTTCTGCCAACTTGCACCGTTCTTCGTGCATCACTAACTATTAGAATTCACCTGTTTTTCATGGTTGAAGGCCTAAAAGAGTTCGGCCTTCCCACAATCAAACTGAATCAATGGTTGAGTACCTCTCGTCTGTACAATTTGCAAACAATCCTATATTCTCCATGTTGACAGTATAGCCTTTAGTGCCTGAATTGGACTTTCCCTCACTAACACTAACCCTCTTCCGGAAAACTGTCGTTGCCCTTCAACGTCATCTGTCCAAGTATCTCAAGCGTTGAAAATAGCCCGTGAACCTCCTTCGTGACACCTGAAGTTGCCCTTGGTAACGAGGTAACACTATGATTGGTAAGTTAAGCCTATTCAACTTGTCTGGACTTCCATTTTGGGTCAAAAACCCTGAGTCCAAATCCAGTACTGAACTTAGCTCTAGAAGCAGCATTTGATTTTTACAAAAATATTTTTTTTTATAATATGACTGCAATCTAAGCTTTAATAAAACAATAAATCAAATTATTTCATCACGTAGAGATACCTACAAAGCTTAGGGAAGCATGACCCTAGATCCTTCGCTGACGAATGCAGTGATAATTTTGAGTGCTCTAAGCTAATAAAAAAGATAATACTTTCTCGCGCCAGGTAGGGGTCGAACCTACGACTTTCTGCTTAGGAAACAGACGCTCTATCCACTGAGCTACAGGCGCCTTTAAGGTGTAGTGTTTGTATATAAATAATAATGTCAAATAGCTCTATTTATTTCAAGAAAACACCAATACATAAAAACAAGACCTGTTCTATCCTTTTTGAGGCCCCCTGTGAGAGGTAAATTGAGACTTTAAGTCTTTGTTTTATCAAAATATAATATTTATGTAAAATATTTATTTTACTTTTAAAATGTAAAAATATTCAAGATCTAATAATAAACCATTTCCTATTAGCAAGATGATTAATCTATTCAATTTTTATATGATATAGATGAATGTAAATAAAAGTTTATTAATTTCAATTTTCAAAATTTTTATATGACAATAATGTATTGTTAATAATAACATTATAAAAGCAATTAACGCATTTTAAAAATTCATTTTTTTATAAAATTCAATTTTATAAGTGGTATTTTTATTTAGTTTTTTGAATTATTGTTTCAATTATCAATTCATCAAACAAATTTAGATTGTTAATATCGGTCTCATTTGGGCTTCATTTTATTGGAGGGATCTGATTTTTAGGCCTTCAATCTTATCCCAACATGATACAATTTATATTATCTTAATGATCCATTTGGTTCAGGAGATTCTATGGAATTAATTAATTCTTCATCTCCCTTCTTAGAATGCGCTAACTGCCACCAGTAAGTCCTGTACGAAGAAAAGTCAGTAACAAATGAGTTGTCTTGCTTGAATTAATACCCAATGTTGAAGATAAATACCTTTGTCGCTATGGAGAAGATGACCTTTCTCAGTTCTTTTTTCTTTCTGCTGATTAACTATGATGTTGGAACCATAATGGACAATTGACCATCCAGAGAGAGGGAGGGAGAGAGAGATGGGAGAAGAGGAGAGCAAGAAATCACTTGAAGCACACCCAATGAATTGGGGAAAGGGCACATTCAGCTACGCAAAGAATTCCTCTTACCAGGTGTCACCTGCTATAACCATCTACACTCACTAATTTCTCTTATCTACTCCGAAATTTACATTCCTTTAGTCAACAATCTGTTGCCCTATATATGTAGGAGGAAAAAAGGTGAAACCTGCTCGATGAATTGTCGTTTGATAAGCTTTCTGTGTTTATGCTCAACTATGGCGTTGTGAGTAATCTGATTCTATATTCATTGAGCACCAACCCAGCTTGAACCCTGAAACCTTAACTAGACAATCCCCTGAAATGGCCTCAGTAGCTTGTTAGAAAAGCACCTAATTCAGGTTCAGCTCAGATAAGTGATCTATGATTACACACACCCAAATTGGGGTTCCGATGGTACCCTTAACCAAGTCCAGGTGACTTAAGGTTTAGTACCAAAGGATTTAATGAATTCATGTCAAAGCACTAAATGTACAAGGCAGCAGTTTATTCTCAGCATCTGAATTTCTTCTACCAAATCATTCAATGACTGGTTGTTTTCCATTCTTTTCAATTTTCTTTTGGTTTCTCATGGTTTCTTCGATTACGATTAATGACATTGGCAATGGTTATCAGAATAATGCCAAGAATACTAGTTTGTTGCTCTGCTTTTTAGAGAGGAGTTGCAGATACTGCAAAGGAAATTATTAAAGAAGCAATCACAGTAAAGCTTGACATAGTACTACATAGTTCTTCGAGAACTTTTCTGTGGCAGATTTAGGTTGCTCTGTTGGGCCTAACGGGTTCTTTGCAGTGCAAAACATAATTGAAGCTGTGGAACTAAGATATAGTAAATTTTCACTTAAAATTTTATACCGACATGAGGCACTATTTACGAGTTTTCAAAATGTATTTGCAAAAAAAAAAATTTACAGTAAGATAATAAAAAACTATGTTGTAGGCAAGTGCCAAACCAAGGCAATGACTCATACAAAAATAATAATAGCAAATATTTATAATATAAAAACACACATTTAATTATGCGTTGACAATTTCCTTGGCTTGATAAGAGAGAGAAAATCTCATGAGAAAACATAGTAAAATCTGAAAAGACATTATGAAGATGCGTGATAAAAAAAGAGAAATAAAACCTTTGATAGCCAAAATGATGGAAAAGGTCTTACTTCAAACTCTATGGTAAACTATGATGGTCAATGTTGAGTACATATACTAAAGAAAGAAAACTATACTCATTAGAAGTTCATCTAAAATATCATTTTCTATTCACAAGTTATACCAACAATTGGATCAAGCCAAATGTTTCTTGTTTCTAAATACAGCGGCAAACTCCTCTTCAGGTACTGATCATGATATGTAACATGTATATCATCTGTTAACCTGCATCCAACATCAATGAGAGTGGAGCATTGAAAATGGATTTAGACGACACAATACCACATATACCACAACTATAACCAAGATTTTCAGGAAAACCTCTGTGCCTAATTGAGGATGATAAGTACGGAGGTGGGCTATTGAAAATTAAAAGCAATTAAACATGGAAGAAGCATGAATGTCATGTACCACAGAAAATCCATAAAACTAAAAGGATTTGAAGCTAACTATATTCAATGAGGAATGCCTTAAAAGTTTGACAAATTTTCAGATAAGTATTGAAATGACTAAAACAAGAGCTTTTACATAACATTATCCCCACTTGGTATCACTTAAATTCCTTCAGAGTACCAATGTTTTACCATAAAGGGAAAGAAGGCACAAAACGGAGAATTTAACTAAGAAAATTGAATGATTTGACTTCCTATAACCTGTCTGCAGCAAACCTCAGTAACACATTCAGTCCTTCGGGAAAATGGTAGTAATTGGAAGGAGGAACCAATTGAAGATGACCCTGAAGGAATAAGGATAAGCAGTTAACTCCATGCACCCATTTCCTAGAGGCAGTTTGTATCACAAAAAAAATACTCATTTTTTCACAACATACCTACAATACCATGTAGCACAATGGTATCTGAATAATTGAATGGAAGAAAGGGATTTGCACCAAACTTGCAAAGCTTAAGTAGACAATGAAGATAAGCAGATAATACATGAATGAGAAAGTCCATCTAGGAGAAAGAATTGAAGATGCGGAGCAGAAATGCAATTATGAAAATTTAGAAGCAACAGAGAATTCCTCAAAGTCTCAGAAAAGCAATTTTTATTAAACAACCATGTCGATACAACATATGAGATATGAACAATTTTAGGCCGCTCAACACTGCTGTATTTTTGGCATGCTTGAGACAAGTGGGAGCCCACGTAAAATTTTCAAGGTCTGTAAAGAGGTAAGCTGATCCACCATAACTGGTGGCAAGATCAAATTGTAGCAACCATTGATCTGAAGATAAGAGGGGACTCCTGCAAAGACTTCAGCTTGAAGAACAACTCTGCAGGCTTTGACATTGAGTTTCATCTAAGTTTGAGAGACCAAGCTCTTTACAGCCTCTAATGTTAAAGTCTGACGGGCAATTAGGTGTGGAATTACTCAAGAGAGAGAATTTAACCTTTCACAAACAGAGATTCTATCTCTCCCACAAACAGATATTCAATTTAGAGAAAGGAAGGAATCAAGAAGAGGTTGAACATTTCTGCTGTTGTCTTCCCAGCGCAAGTGTCCTTCAATAGATGGAAAGGATGCATGAAAGTCAAGTTAGGGTAATGTCAGATTTCTAATGAGGAAAGACAGGGAAATGTAGACAACTGTGTTTTTGTATCATTGTTGTTCCTTCTTCTCCACCATCCTTGAGATCAGGGTAATTCCAAAGCACAGAGTTCTTTCAATATGGGTAGAATGAGTTGTTAAACTTCTGCGTCTCCTCCGGCATTAGTGGCCAAGTTAACATCATTATCCCGTATACCCCATATCGCTTGCTTGTTCAATCTGCAAGTGCCGTGGTCAAGCCATACTATCTAATAGAGACAGATGTTGCATTTCCTACACTTCCTTATAATCAAATAGACCAGATCTGTAAGCCAAAAAAGCCAACCTGGAAAATGCCACCATCTTGACAAAGAGACATCCTACTGCTGCACCAAATCCAGTGATCGGTAAGTCACAACAGATGGCTCGCCACAAATTGATAGTCCTCAATGCCACGCATATACGGATGTGTGTCTGTGTATATAGGGCGTTCAATTGAATGCTTTTACACTGTTCTAGATATCATCTGTCCTTTGTTCTCATACAAATAAGACTAAAAATTAAATTGATTCAGTTTGAGCCACTTCAGTCATCAACTGCGTACCTTCATAGTCCATACTAAGACCGCTGGATCGCTGATGTAGCTTATGATCCGACCGGTTGGCCCAGTGAACTGAATAGGCTCAACAACCTGAGAGGCGAGCTCATCATCAAGAATCTTGGGTGCTTGAAGGATGCTGCAGGCCAACGCAGAGCAGCAAATTTGAAGGCGAGCCAGCATCTCCGCTGTTTACAAGTAATCTGGGATCCAAGTGGCTACGAAGATAGTGAAATTGCTGGTAACGAGGAAATCTCAATGGAAGTGTTGGAGCCCCCATTTACCATCCTTTTATCGGCCGAGTTGTCACTTACACGGAGTGAAGTTGCAAGGGATATGTAGTATACAGAGGACAATAAGGTTAATTGGGCCAGTGCTGCAAGAGAGAAGGAGAAGCTAACAACTCATTCTTCCCATCCTTAAAAGAACTCGTTCTTAGAAATTTCCCAAATCTCAAAGGATGGTGGAGAAGGAGAGACAACAATGATACAGAAACACGATCGCCTTCATTTCCTCGTCTTTCCAAGTTAGAAATCCGTCATCGCCCCACCCTGAGTTCCATGCCATCCTTTCCATCTATCAAGAACACATAGGCTGAAATGAAATCAGCAGGAATCCCTACCGCACTCCAAATTGGAGTCTCTCTCGCCGCCTTCCAGAGGAAGGCGGATAGAGAAACCTCACTCCTCTTCTACTATGGGAAGATGTGTGCCCTTATATATGCGTTCGCCCTAACCCTAAAGGGAAGATTACGCCGCTCTCTTATTATTATATACAGTGAGGCTAAAGGCGGCTAGAGAAATCTCACTGCTCTTCTACTACGGGCCCTTACGTATGCGTTCGCCCTAACCCTAAAGGAAAGATTCCGCCGCTCTCTTACTATTATATACTGCGAGGCTAAATTCTGATTTCTTTAATCATTTTCTTAAATTTCTTAATTTTCCTTTGCATCTGCATTTATAAGTGGTTGATAAACATGAAATTTATATTAACTAATTGAAATATTAAACTTGAACTTAAAAGGAAAAGACTGAACCTACACTATTTCTTCCGGTAAAGAGAACAAGGCCATATTTGTTTTATGTCATTTTGGCTCCATCAGTGGAAATCTGATCATGAAAGCCCCATGGTTCCTGCAATCATCAAGTCACGGAAATCCATTTGACAATCTTCCCTCCCTACCAAATATGCCATATTTGTTTCAGGGCAAAAGATGGAGCAATTGGTCAAAGCCCTCATAATGTAGTCGCTAACGCCAGGTCCCTTAAGAAATTTTTGAACCACCATAAAGTGACCTTAAGAATCAAGATTTTCAAAAAGAGATTGGCTAAGTTAAAGCTCAAGAATCCACCTAATCAAATAAAAGCAACAACACTCAGTTCGATAAAAAAACTTTGAAAAAAAAAAGTATCAACCAACTCACACCAAGGCGACAGATTATGAAGCCTGAAGAAGCAGTTGTTGTAACCAAATTTAAGAGCCGATCAAATGACATTCCATAATCAAGGTACCTAAATATTAATTGAAGAAATTTTAGAGGCGCCAATATCTCCTAATTTTAGAGTGCAATGATCATTATAAGTCGAAGATGGCATTAAAAGCTCAAGTTCTTGATGATTTCATAGAAGAATGCAACACATATGATATTATACAACTTCCAATGGTAGAGAGACAACCATATGAATCATAAATCAGTTATCCATAAAGGATAGCACTAGAAGAAACAAGATCACTCTTAAAAGTGTCAGAATGACAGCCTCGAAAAAACAAAGAAGAAACAGAACGATAATTTTGCCTATTGTACAAAACAAAGGTACGCAATTATTTCTAATTTCGTGGCCTTAAATAACAAGGCCAAACGTGATGTCCTCTTGGTAAGACTAAAGCTAGCCAAAAAGCAGGATTACCTTCAATTATATAATGACTCCCAGCAAGGTGTCAAACAAGACTCCATAAAATATAAAGCTAGAGAATATTAAATGACGTCATATTTCTTTAGAGTGAAAAAGCTAATGAAGACCATGAAAGTTTCCGTGGAAACCAAATTCAAGCAAGCAACATAATTGAGGGACTCCTGTAGTCATGTATCTGATTAAATTGACCTTACCATTAAGTGGCCAGAATGCATAAATCAAGAATTCATTACAAGAAAAATTATTTTTAATGACAGTATTTTTTGACAGTTTTTTATGAACGTCATTAAAAAATTGAATACATAACGGTCTGAAAAGACCGTCATGAAAAAAGTAACATACATGACGGTCCTAAGAGACCGTCATAAAAAACGAAGTATACATGACGATTCTAAGGGACCGTCATAAAAAATCTATAATAAAAAAAAATTGTGATAGAGACTCGAACCTAATCTCTCTTAGAGAGATTGATAAATGTCATTGCCATCGAACCCAAGTCCTGCTAAACCGCTCCACAATTTGATTTTGGTTTGCTATGTTGTTTGTTTAGTAAAACATACGTTTAATTATTTTGAGAAAAAAAGCCTTGGGACCGACTTGAACCTAAGCTTTCTTAGTCAATTTTATAAGACTTTACCACTCGATCAACCGAAATCTTATGTAATGATTTTGACAGTAATAAAATTTAAATAGTATATAGGATGTACTGTAAATATCTGGAAAGCTCTTCACCCACGCTCTGGCAGTTGTGTTCTTCATTCTCCCCCGAAAATATCAGTCTTTGAAACACAGATTTCTCTCTTTCAACATCATATAATCGATGGAAAGCTTCGTTCTTTCAAGAAATTTTGTGAAATAGGCTTGTGCACTGTCGGATGATACCATTAAAGCAAAAAAAAAAATGATATGTAAAACTAATCAAACCTTCATCCCACATTGTTAGAGAAAGAGAGAGAGAGATTTTTTTGTTGATTCTTCCAATTTTTTACTTATTTTTGTTTTAAAATTTTCTTTTCTTAGAATTATGCATTTTCGGATGATACCCATGTTTGTTACCCTTGTGATACTGGAAATTGTAAGTAAATGAAGGAAAAAATGAAGGGAGAAATTGTAAGCCATGGCTGGGGCTACCAAGTTTCTCCTAATGGCGTAACAAAGCCACACCCAAGGGTAAACTATGCATCTATTTGTGGAAAAGTAAAACCTAACATAGACAAATTAACTCTCTTTCTTTCTCTTTATGTATATGTATTTAGTAACTTAGATAGCCTTAGGTACTGCCTTCGTAGGCTGCATTTTCTCATCCCTGTAGGCAGGAAAGCTTATTGTCAAAGCATGCTTGCTCGTTCTTGGACCAAAATTTTAGATTATAAATGTTAGTTGGCTGGCAATTCGGACACTTAATTCCTTCTCATCTGAGATGTCTTTGTGCTGTTCAAAGTTCTCGTCCATATTTATGTGTTGATAATTAAATCCTAGGTTGATAATTGAATCCTGGTGGGTTGGCCAGGTTTGCCCTTTTTGGAGAATTATCACACATGTAAGCTTGGAAAAGGAGCTGCCACTTGATTGACCCCACCACATGGAAGACAAAAGCACCAATATTCTATCATTTTGCTGCATATGGGTGCCATAATATAGGACTACCATTTAGTACATGAATTGAATCCTTGAGAGAAACCAATAATAAAGAATAATTATTGAGAGAAAAAGTTTATTGATACTTCGATACTTCAATTAAAGTGAAACTTTTTTAGTATTTTTCTGTGCTAGTAATAAAGATTTTTTTTTTCTCACAAATGATATGGTTCATCGCGCAGGATAATTGCTGCGATAGTCTATTGCTCGTTTGAAGGAAAGGAAAGCTTGTTACATATTAATAGAACTTGAAAGAAAAGTCAAAACCCTTCAGACAGAAGCCATTACCTTTTCTGCACAGATAACATCATTCCAGGTTGGTAATTTCTTAGCAATCTACTAATGTATCATGTGTTTAGAAGAAATAGTCTTCGCTTTGCCTAAGGCATTTTAGTCTAGTGGGCACCTTGTTTTTAATCTTATTTTTACAATAACATTACTTTACATGATATGTATTACATACATAATAAACATGCATAATAAGTGGGTTTTCTTTTATTTGTCATCATAGGATAAAATGTGGATAAATCTTGGATGCACTTGAATAGATTGTCCAAGAAGTTTTCTGATGGAGTGGATGAGTTTCTTGCTTTTGCCATTTCTCATTGTAAAGATCCTACACTCATTAGATGTCCTTGTCAATCATGTGCTAATTTGACATTATTAAGTGTTGAAGAAGTAAAGTATCATTTGTTTAGTAAAGGGATTGATCAGAGGTATAAGAGATAGATTTGGCATAGAGAAGAGTGTTCTTCTAGATCTTGCACAAATAAGAAATCAGTGTTTGATGAATCTTTCAAGGATGATCATATCGATAATATAATAGACATGGTTAATGATACATTTGAATATTGTCAAGATGATCCCAAATTATTTCAGAACTTACTAGAAGATGTAAAAAAGCCTTTGTATCCTGGTAATATGAAATATACTAAGTTGGCTGCGTTGATGAGATTATATAATATAAAAGAAGAATATGGGTGGCAGATAAAAGCTTTTCTGATTTGTTAAGTTATTTGTCTGATATGTTTCTTACTAGAAATGAAATCCCTACATCGATGTATGAAGTAAAAAAAACTATTAATGCATTGGGTTTACATTACGAGAAAATACATACTTGCCCAAATGATTGTATACTCTATAGAAAGGAGTATTAGGATTTATCATCTTGTCCTACTTGTGGACTATCTAGATGGAAAGAAAATGGTAAGGTAAAAAACTAAACAAAAGGGGTTCCTATTAAAGTATTGTGGTACTTTCCTCTTATTCCACGGTTCAAACGAATATTTCAGTCACCACAAATTGCACAACATTTAAGTTGGTATGCTAATAAAAGGGAAGTAGATGGGAAACTAAGACATCCTGCTAATTCACCTACTTGGAAGTTAATAGACTTTAAATGGCCAAGTTTTGCTTCTGACACAGAAATCTTCGATTGGCTATTTCTGCTGATAGAATAAATCTACATAGTTCTCTTAGCACTGCATATAGTTGTTGGCCAGTGGTAATGATAACATATAATCTACCATCATGGTTATGTATGAAACAAAAATTTATGATGTTATCCTTGCTTATCTCAAGACCTCGCCAACCAAGTAATGATATTGATGTATAACTTGCTCCGTTGATTGATGATTTAAAGCTTTTATGGGAGGTTGGTGTAGAAGTCTATGATTCTTACTAGAAAGAGTTATTTATGCTACGAGCTGTTTTATTATGGATAGTTAATGATTTTCCTACTTATGAGAATCTTTCTAGTTGTTCAGTTAAGGGATATTATGCTTGTCCAATATGCGGTGAAAGCACTTATACCTGTAGATTACAACATGGTAAGAAGAATGTGTATATGGGTCATAGACGATTCCTTCTAAAAAAGCACCCATTTAGAAAGCAAAAGAAAGCATTCAATTGAGAACATGAAACCGGTTCACCCCCTTATGCACTAAGTGGAGAAGAAATACTACATAAAGTAAGCTCTATTACTAATGTATGGGGTAAAAAAACAGTTTCTAAGAGGAAAATGACATGGGATAAAAGATTGAATGACAATATTCAAACATGCTTCAAGAAGAAATCATGCTTTTTCGACCTTGAATATTGGAAACATTTACATGTCCGGGACATTTTGGATGTAATACATATTGAAAAAAATGTTTGCGAAAGCATCTATGGAACTTTACTTAATATTCTTGGAAAATCTAAAAATGGGATCAACACTCGACTAAATCTTGCAGAAATTGGCTTAAGGAAAAAGTTAACTCTCAAAGTTGTAAATGGCCGTATGTATTTACCAGCTGCTTATTATACTCTAAGCAAATCAGAGAGAAGGATGTTTCGTGAGACATTATCAAACATAAAAGTTCTAGATAGGTGTTCTTCAAATTTCAAAAATCTTGTATCAATGACAGATATGAAAATTCAAGATCTTAAATCTCATGATTGTCATGTTCTTATGCAACAACTTTTATCATTAGATATTCGCTTAGTTTTGCCAAAACATGTTAGATATGCAATCATGAGATTTTACTTCTTCTTCAATGCTTTATATAGGTTGTGAATGTTTCAAAACTAGGCAAATTACAGCACGATTTAGAGGTAACTCTTTGCTTATTTGAAAAATACTTTTCACCTTTTTGTTTTTTACATAATGGTGCATTTGACAGTGCACCTCGTTAGAGAGTGAGATTATGTGGACCGGTATACCTTAGATGGATGTATCCATTTGAGAGGTTCATGAAAAATTTGAAAGGATATGTTCATAACCATAATCGTCCTGAATGATGTATTGCTGAATGCTACATTGCAGAAGAAGCACTTGAATTTTATGAAGGTTTATTACTCTAACATGCATCCAATTGGTATTCCATGTGAAAAAGAAGATGACATCCAAGTTGGGAAGCCCTTACCTGATGGTCACATTGTCACTGTTGATCGACAAGAATTAGAGCAAGCACATCTTTATGTATTGCTGAATTCACTTAACATCCAACCATATGTTGAGTATGTCTCTTCCTAATCTATGTGTATTTTGATTATAAAACATATACTTCATATATATATATATATATATATATATGTATTCATTAGATGAGTTTAACCTTATTTCATTAATAGTGAGCATATCAAGTATGTGAAATTACAGTATCCCCGACAATTAAAACAATCCAAATGGTTACAAGATGAGCATACTCGGACATTTATTTCTTGGTTTCGAGAAAAGGTACTTACCAATTTCTTTAACATGACTGTATGTCTTCTATTTATCCAATACTAAAATTTATTCGATCAAATTTTTATTAATAGGTTGCATCAAAAATACAAAGGCAAAATCAACATTTCTTTTTGGTGAAATGGGTAGCACATGGACCTCGTCTTGAGGTTATAAAATATCCTAGATATGATGTGAATGGTTATCTCTTCCATATATGGGAATGTGATAATAGTCGAGTCACACAAAATAGTGGAGTCACTGTAGTTGCAATAACAATTCAAATTTCAAGTGCTAAGGATAAGAATCCAGTAATTGGATAATTGTCGTTTTATGGTGTTATTAAGGAAATATGGGAGCTCGATTACCACATGTTCAAAACAACATTGTTCAAATGTGATTGGGTTGAAAATAATGATGGAATTAAATTAGATGATGTTGGTCACATATTAATTGATCTTAAACGGCAAGGCCATAAATCTAATTGTTTCATTTAACTTCTCAAGCTAAACAAGTCTTTTATGTTCTAGACCAACTAGATCTAAGATAGTTCATGATTTGCTCTACTCCACAAAAAGACTGTACATAATGAGAGAAATAATAATGTGGACAATATAGAAGAATATGATTCCATTAATGATGGCATACTTGAAGTGGGTATAAACGATGAAATCAGTGAGGATGATGTTAACTATATACGATCTGATTGTGATGGAACATGGATTGATGAAGCTTATAAGTAAACTTTTTAACTGAAGGTAAAAAGGTTTAATTGTTTTCCTTTTTCTTTTATAACAGTATTATTTATTGCAAAAACTAGTATCTTGTAATGAATTATGCTTTAATTATTTATTTGGATTACATTTTATGTTTATATGATTGCAGATATGATTAAGAAGTTGTCAGATTCGCCTACTAAATCTAGAGGATTGACAAAATTATTGAACCAAAAAAATTTGGGGACAAAGAAAGTGGTACAGTTTAATTCAAAAGGTGTACCATATGGTGCTAAAGCTAAATTCCTTATGTCTACTCTTGGAGTTCTTGCACGTACCACGGTACCTATAACTTATAGTGACCGACGAAAGGTTCCTGATCATTTGAAAGAAAAAAATATGGAAATATGTTCAAGTTTAACACTTTTACCCTAAATATTTAATTATTATATTTTTTATTAGCATAGTAACTTATCAAATTTCATTTACAAGATGCATTTGAAATTGATCATCGCATAAAAAAGTCTATCTTACAATCAATTGGCAACAAATTTAGAACATTCAAAAATATCCTGATAACAAAATATATAACGCCTTTTGTCGACAATCTTGATGCTATAGCGAGACCACCTTCGATCTACAGTTTCATTTCACAAAATGATTAAGAGTGGTTCGTTAAATCACGAATATCAGAGAATTTTAAGATACATTTATGTTATAATATATGTTTTAAACAATAAATATTTCATCGTTCTTCATTAACTATGATGACATTGCAGAAATTGAGTGAGGAATAAAAAAAAAGATAAAAACATAGTAAATATCCTCATCAATTGAGTCGAGATGGATATGCAATCCTAGAGCACAAATTGGTAACTTTCTCACTCTTACATTCTTTGTGATGATTTGAAGATACATTCTTTTTAATTTTTAATTTATTACTCCATCTTTACAGAAAGCAAAACTCAAGGTAGAAAGAGAGATTGATCGTAGTGAATTATGGAAGCTAGCATGACAAGATAAAGAAGGACATTATGCACTAGAAATGATGCCTATCATTGAAAAAATTATAAGTGTTCTTTTTTTTTTTTTGGGGAATCTTACATAAGCGTTAGAAATCTTGTTTTTATAAAATTGTTTGCTAAATTTTAAAGACAATGAGGCATTAAGGGAATATTATTCAAGCAGTAAGGTAGTATAGTCTAACCAACTGGAATACCACTTTTTCTTGACTTATGAAGACACCCAGACAGAAAGTATTCTATATTTTTCTTTCCTAATTTTTGTTAACACACTTAAAGTTAAGTTTCAATATTTTATGTTCATTGCATGCAAGTCATCAATAATAGCTTATAAAATTAGGCAAATTAATTTATATGAAATTTGTACTTAATTTGGCATGGATTATTATAGGATAAGTTAATGGAGCAGTCAAAAGCTGGCACCATTACATTCTCAGGTAGTGATGACATTTTAAGCAAAGCTTTTGGTACTAAGGAGCATAAGGGTCGAGTTAGAGGAGTTTGAAAGTTTATCACTTTTTCGGTCTTTTTTTCTACTTCTAATAATGTAGCATATCTAGAAGCTTGCTCGACTAAGGTAGAGCAGAAACTGTTGTTGTTGACTCAAGGAAGCACAGATACACATTCACGTGTTGTACAACTTGAAGGTCATAACTCCAATAAGATACAAAAACTTGATTCACCAATGCCTATGAAGGATTCTTACGATGCTTTTGATGAAGATTTAAAGATGAAGGTATTTACTTATTTATTTAATGCTATAGACATTATTTTTACTATTAATTATTATTAATAATGTTATTTTTTTAATAGGGTGTTGTATGTAAATTAGCAGTGGATACACTAGAAAATATTGTTGCAATGGGCACTATTATTGATGGTTCTTTTGTCAATTTTATGGTTTCTGTTAATCAAATATTCAGTCAAGATGATCGACTACCTATTGAAAATGAGGATGAATATCTTATATTTGTTAAAGATGCATTTGATCATCATGTAAGTTGGCCTAAAGACTTAGTTTCTACTCATATTGTTATGGAGGTATTAGAAAATTTTAGTTGTGGTATATTATCTTTGTTTCTTTTCATGTTAAAATTATTTGACTTTTAAAATTTATTATTGTCACATGTTTGAAGACAAAGGAAAAGGAAATCAGTAAAAAAAGTGGGATCTATTTCTAAGGAAGCTCTAGAGCAGTTCGCAAAAGTAGCTTATCCATTGATGATTAATATGTGAAATGAAGTTAAAGTAATATTTGATGATGATGTTTTTTACTGTTCATTTTATTGCTATATTGGCTCAGAAGATTGCTCTATCATGATTGATAAAAAAGAACTGGGAGAAACTAGCATTTGTCTGTATATCAGATGAGACAGAATTTCAATATCTATATTTATATGATTTAACTTTCAATTTATTTACTTTCAGATATCTACATGTTAATTTGAAGGATACAAAAAAGTTTAAACAATTTGGCTTCATCAATCCTGTGATTGTCTCACTATTAGGTGGACTAAACAATGAAAGTAAGTTAAAAGATAGAGCACGACATATTACTGAACGGTTAGAAAAAGCACATTCAAACCAAATTCTTTTCATGGCTTACAATCCAAAGTAAGAAATTTATATCTTAATTGCTTTACCAAGACATATCTCATTTGGCTTTTATCATTTTTTTTTTGTTTTTCTTATTACGAATAGATTTCATTGGGAATTAGTGGTTATTGATGTAGCATCATGAATAGTGTATCATTTGGATTCTTTGGGTCACGAAGTAGGACTTGATCTTAAAAACATTGTAACTATGTGAGTATAAGTTTTACTTTATGTCTTTTGTTTATTGGTTTCATTATTACTTCTAAATACTACATATTTTCAAATGTTTATTGGTTAATGATACAGGGGTTTTCAAATGTTTCGTGTGAGATCAAATATTACATGACAACGAATTTAAGTGAATTTATTTTGTTTTTTATTATTAATAATATTAAAAATAATATGTGTTAATGATAATGTTTCTATTTGTATAGGCACCGATTCAAAGAGGTGGTGTAGAATATGACTATTTTGTACTTCGATTTATGAAGAAAATAATTAAAGATCCAAAAATTCTTTGTGAGAAGGTCAAATTATTTATTTTATTTACATATTAAATATTTTATGTTTATAAATAATATCAAATTGATTATGTTATCTTCTTTTGTGTTTTAATCTTAAAGTTCAATAGTAAGGATACATATAGTAATGAAGAAATTGATGAAGTACGTGGTGAATGAGCTATGCATGTACAACAGTTACTATCATAGCCAGGTATGTAATCCTTGTTAGGTCATTAATAGTGTATTTTAATTGTGTGTTGTTTATCTTGGTTAAATTCAAGTATGATGAACTAATTCTATTCATTGAACGATCTACTCATTCTATTCATTAAATCATCTACTAATTCTGTTAAGTTCTTTATCAATTCTATTAAGAATTCTATAAATGTCATCTTTAAGCAGTTGGTAAAGCAAAAAATAAGGAAAAGTATTCAAGCATGCATGTGAAATAAGTATGTTCATAATCAGTTAATTTTCACACTACTGTTGCATTATAAGAAGTTATACTTTTCATGCCTAGATGTAGGGAACTAGAATAGAAAATTGCATATTATGATTAATATATACCTTATAGGTTACAAGAAGTTATATTTTTGATATCTAGATGCATTCTCAACCTTTTATTATATTTGATTTTCAAGCTTTATTATAATTGCTAATTTATTTTGATATGTAACTTAATTATATGGTAAATAGAGCTTATATAATAATCTATCTTTTCTATAACTATTGTAGAAGTGACACATGTAATGCACTGGGTATTGTTTGATGTAATGGTAGAACGGAGCAGTGAAAATGACAATTGTATAATTTAATTTGTAGATATTTTGTTTATTTTTGATACTTAATATTATTTTATTTTGTAAAATGATAATAGTTGTAGTTATAAATATATATTTTTTTTGTTTGACATTTTTGTATTGTTTAACTGTAATTGCAAAAAAAAATGGCAAATATTAATTAATTTATAAAAAAATTTTGTGATTAATTAATAAAAAATATATAATAAAACATAAACATTTTTTAAAAATCGTCATAAAAAGTACACATTTCTATTAGTCAAAAAAATCGTTGATAATTAAATTTTTTTAAATGACAGTCACAAAGACCATCATGATATCATCAATATATTTTATGACGGTGGACTATAATGGACAGACTGTCATTAATATTCTAATTTTTTAATGACGATTAAAAACCGTTAAGAATTTATGGCGGTCTTTTAGACCGTTTCTATGATATAACTGATAATTTTTTGATCATCATAAAAAGTTTTTTATGACGGGTATTGCCCATCATAAAAGATTTGTTTTATTGTAGTGATTAAAAGAATAAATACTCAAAAAGAACCTGACGTTATGAAAATTAGTATAACCAAAGTAAATGAAGCTTTAAAAACATTTACCCCTAATTTAAAGGGGCCATACCAGATAAGAAAACCTTTAAGCCTTAGTACCTATAAGCTTGAAAGGATGGATTGAACCTCAACATCCAAATCTAGACTTCCATAATTTGGAAATATGCTAGTAATAATAAAAAGGTGATTCAGTTTCTCCTCAAAACAAAAATTGATGAAAAGGTAAAATCTTTCTCATAACTTACTTCTTGTCTACAATTATGGCAACTAAATATTTCAGAGCTCAAGGGTTTAGAACCCCAAAAACCTGAAGGATTAAACAAAGAAAAAGCCTAAGTACCTTGAGACCTAAAGCAAAATATAAGAAAATACTTTTTGTGCAACAAATTAAGACTTTCAAAAGAAAGTAATATCTCAGCCAAAATGTGCGGGTCCAAAGAGAAATAAATGCTGGTATTTCACTAAATTTAGGCTTACATGTTATATTCATGATATATGATTTTATCATTAAATTTTGGGTTCAATAAAATGAACTGATCCATGTTTTAATGATAAGTTACAAAAATACTAATGTGTAAGTCATATGGATCAAATGTGCAGAATCTCATACTCATTTGTGTTACGTATGATAGATTGAGAACGTAATTGAATATATGAAAGGGAAGATAAAGTTATAGTCCCTAAAGTAATTAAAGGAATTACATTAAGTTACTAAAGTTATATGAAAGTTACAATGCAAAAGTAACTTGCTTTTGTTCTTTACCACATCAAGAAAAATATGATAGAATCTTTTTCTATACTTTTGGAAGACTAATCAACTAGTACTCTGATGATGGCTACCACCATAGACTCAGGTAAGGTATATGATCTTAAGTTGTATCTTTCATGATTTATATGATCCTATCAAGTATATGAACATGTTATCTTGAAATTATTTTTACTTTTTCTTTGTTACAGTAGAAATCCAACATTTTCATGTTAATTAAAAACTCTAAGATCTCTTACTATTCGTATATATCAGAGCAAAGAATACATAAATCATGATGAATGCATATTGATTATTATCTTAAGATTAAACACATGAAGTTTTGTATCTTACTCTATAATTTATTCTATGAATTTATGGCTTATTTTGTGGAATCAATGTGATTTGATGAAAAATCATCATAAAAATTAAAGATCATTTACTCTTAAAAAGGATTCAAATTCAAAATTATGATCTATTAGGTACTAATGCCTAATGCTGGGCATTTACCAATTGTAAGGTAAGACCTATGCAGGTGGGCCCAAGTAAGGCTTATTGAATCCTTTTTATTTGTAAGGAAGTTGATTGATATAAATAATAATAAAGAAGAAAGAAACAAAGTAAAAAGGCATTAAGAATTTTAGTTGATTTTTTGATTTTTGGTAATGCACTTATTTACACACATTTCACTAAAGTGCTCTAATATAATCACCAAAGTGATAATTATTAGGCAAAATTTAATGTATTTTGTGTAAATAAAAGTATCTATCTATGCTAAAAATAACCAAATTAAAAGAATATCATTTTTAGGCTGGATATATATTGTAGATTATTCACAGTAAAAAAAAATGTATATATATATATATCAATCCACAAAAAAACATATTAATTATGTGACTGATTCTGGTGATTTGAGCTATGTTTTGAAAGTACCTTTAACAAGTTGTATTTTAGTCTAAAGATCAAATGTAATGTTGTATTTGGCATCTTGCTTTGGGCCTACATATGTGTCTATATTTGAACTTATTTGAAATTACTTGCTTAAACATATGTATGTTTAGTTTGTAATGTGAGTTTTATTCTTTAATTGTATAGTAAACTCTATATTTATCAACATTAATAATATTTCAGTGCCTAACAACATTAACTTCAAGAAATGAAAGGAACATGCAATCTCGTATTAGATTGCGTGGATCAAGACAATGCATTTCGGGAGGATGGTCTCGCTGCTCTGACCAATAAAAATACTGTTTAGTAAAAACTGCATTTGAGAAATAGAAACGATTCAATCACATGTGTCTTAGAATCATAAAACTATCATTTTGGAATCAATCAAGGGCTCAAGCCTTGAGGAGAATGATGCTAAGTCTTTCCTCAAATGGATTACAAATTGATTCATTATCAATGAAAAGGTCAAGATAAATACTATTCTGACCAAGCTTATCTTTATGTAGTATTTAGGAATCTGAATAGAGACCTTTATGTTGACTTTCTCTTCTGGCTTTACCTTGAAATCAATCCATCAAATGATAAGGAGAAAAAGTAGTTAGATACCAAGAAAATAATGTCCTATAATTTATTTCTTTTTTATGTTTAAATTGATTACTAAGAAACCTAACATAATCTTACATTTTAAACTGATCTAAGTTTTTAATTTTGTAACACCTTGATCACATACTACGTTTCGATCTCCAAGAGCCAATTTTTCCACAAAACAAAACATCTTTCTTCTAGGGAACATGGCAGAGAGAGCATGAAACATCATACTCGAAAAGTTAACAATAACCATTGAGACTGTTTAAATATGTGAAAGAATCGATAATGAGAAGCACGAATAGGAGTATGAACCTATTCCGTGACATCTTAGTTAAAGAAGGCCATTTTCATTGAGAAGCACTAATAGAAGTATGAACCTATTCCTTGAAATCTTAGTTTAAGAAGGCCATTTTCATTAGATATTTTTTTTGTTGACCAAAATATATGTGATGTGAGCAATTTTAAGAAGTCACAGGTAGTGTGTATTTGGCATCTTTTTGACAAGCGAGAATAATAGTAAATTTTCAAGTTGTACAAAGATATAAGTTGATCCATGCAGATAAGTCATGATGTCAAAATGCGGTAACCATTGATTTGAAGCTGTTGAAGAAGGAAATCAATGTATCACTACTTTAGCAGCCCAACAGATCAAGATCCGTAAGCCTAAATTGAAAAACCCAAAAAAAAAAAAGAGTGCAAAGTGATGCTAGCCCAAATGAAAAATGAAGTTCTGGTCCCTTGTGGTTTTTATAAATAAGAATATAGGCTTGTATTAATCACATTTAAATAGCGCAATACATATAAAATTAGGGTAATGTTATTTGACTTAGAGTATAAATACAATGCATATGGCTCAACAATTTTATCTAAGCATTCACAAAAAATCTAATAGCTTTTTACTGAAACTTGAATTTCCTTTCTTAGTATAAAAAACCTAAGAATCTTTCCCTATGGCCTCATTTATTGTCTTTGGCTTTAGTAGCTCTGCATCTTTTCAAGCTACAAAAGATCAAAATACTATAAACTTTTTTCATTTTTTTTTCATCCCCTAACATTCAATTCAGTGTGAAGCTCGACAGAAAAAAATAACATAATATGAAAAAAAAAATTAAGTATTAGTTGCAGCAAGAGGCCACAAGATATAAAGTTTTCTACTAAGGACTAATATTTATCCACTAGCAACCATTTAATCAGCTGATATTAAAGGAAAGATTAAAAAAAAAAAGAGAGGAGTAATTCAACTTACTAAGGCTTGATTTAGCAAGACCAATTTCTTGCAATTTTTCTAATGTCCATAATATCGATGGAACCTAATGAGACCTAAATACATGAGCTCAAGTTTACCCTCTATTCAACCAAGAAAGGCTCTTCTTTGGTGTCAGACTATTTCAGTCAACCAAAGGGAATAGTTGACAGCGTTGTTGTCAGAGATAATCCCATCTCAGATCTAGAATTTATCATTGCTATGCTCACTGAAATTACGAAAGATTATGATGTTGTTTTAGTTACATCCAATTAAGGATTGGTAAACTATTAATTCAAGACATATTAGCATTATTATTAAGTCATGAGCAAAGATTGAAACAGTATAATCAAGAAACACTTAGCAGTGTTAATCCTATGGCCAATGCATTTAACAAAAAACAATAAGAATTTTAGCCTATCAAAAACCGATAACTCTACGCGTGGTTAGAATTTGAACCAAGCAGGGCCATATAGTAGATTGCTAGTATAGATTTAAAGAATATTTTTAAGACTCTAATATCAACTCAAACATTACTAGTAACAACTCTAATCAAAATGCATACTTAGTCTCACTGACTCCATTTCAGATCTAGGTTGGTATGTAAACAGTGGTGCCTCAAACCACGTTACAGTAGACATGGACAATTTATCACTAAAGTTAGATTATATCGGTAAACAAAACTGGTAGTTGAAAACGGTAAAGCATTGAACATTTTTCATATATGGCATAATATTTTACCCATATCTTTACCAAATATCAAACTGCATCTAAATGATATTTTAAGAGTTCCTATAACATCTAAAAATCTTATCAACATTTCAAAATTATTTTCGATAATAATGTATTTGTTGTTTTTAACAATGGGTATTATTTTATGAAGGATCAAGCCACCAAGATAACATTAATGAAAGAACAACTTAAAAATGGATTATTTCTATTTCACCCATCAACCAGCATTATTGCTACTGGTAAATCGTGTTAGCCCAGGGTGTAAACAACCACTATAGCATGTTCTAATTCCAATATCAATTTATGTTGAGGTAGTCCACCTTTTTGTTTTTCTAATTCTACGTCTCTAAATGTAAATCTTTGTCTTCGATGTTTATGTCACTCTTCTAATTTAGTACTTAGGACTCTGAAAAAATCCTGTATTAATTTTCAAAGATGAATAGATGTATAAGTTTCTATTTAGCCTATGCAATTAGAAAAAATCACAAATTTTCCTTTAATTCATCCACCACTAGAACCACATCACCACTAAAATTAATCCACATAGATCTTTAAGGTCCATCTCATGCAATTTTTAGAGAATGATATAAATACTATATTCACTTTCTAGATGATTTCATTAGATTTACATGGGTATATCCCTTGAAAGATAAGTCACAAGCATTGCAAGTTTTCATATATATATATTTTTTAAAAAAACAAGTTTAAATTCTACTAAACACCACCATCAAAATTGTTTAGAGTAACTAAAGCGAAGAATACAGATGCTTCATCTCATTTCCATAATAACATGGAATTGCAATAAGACACCCTTGTCCACACATCCACCAACAGAATGGCAACATAGAAAGAAAACATAGGCACGTCACTAGATTAAGCTTTACTTTACTTAATCAGGCATCATTACCACTAGATTTCTAGTGGCATGCATTTCACACAGTTTCTTATTTACTTAATAGATTTTTTATCCCAATTTTAGGCAACATCTCATCACTACAAAAACTAGGGGTAAACATTCGATTAATTCGATTGATTCAGTTTAAAAATTTTAAAAACTGAATTAATTGAATTTTTTTAAAAATAATCAAAAATCGACTGAATATGACAAATAACTAATTCGATTACACGGAACCAAAATTTTTTTATCAATTTAATTGGTAACCGAATTAACCAAAAATTTATTTAAACTAAAATTTTACATTTTGAAAAATAAATTATTATTATTAAAATTAATAAATTTAATTAATTATTAAATTATAATTGATTTTTTTCTATCAGTTTTAGTTTTAAAACAATTGACTAAAACCGATCGAAAAAATCAAAAAAATTAATTTATAAATCGATTTAAAATTAAAAAATTAAAAAATCAAATCGAATCAATTAAAATCAATTCAATTTATCAATTTTTTCGATTTTAACTTAATTATGCTGACCTCTAACAAAAACTATTTCATTACCCACCCGATTATAACTTTCTTAAAATTTTCAGCTGCACTTACCCTCACTTATGCTCTTATAATTATCATAAGATGGATTTTAGGTCCATTAAGTGCCCTTATGTTACAAGCCTTCTCACAAAGGCTATAAATACCTTTACCCATCTGGTACAATTTGCATCACAATAAATGTTATTTTTATTGAAACTGAATTTCCAAATTCTACCATCTTTCCTAGCCTAGACACAACCTCACCTACACCCTCACTTTCTCTTCTCACTTCCTTTTCTTTTCATTCCAGGTCAAACTCACTCACCGGTAGCATGAATTGTTATCAACAGCAAGTTTATCTTGGTCCTAGTTCTTTATCCGCAATAACTTCATCTTCACCTGTTCATCACTAATCACCTACTTTTCACTCCATATCTCCTTTACCTACCACATTACCTAACCTACAGACTCTTACTTCCTCACCTATCTCATCATCCTCTAGCTCTCCCTACTCTTTTATTCCACCTACCATTACATTTAAACCCATAAAACTGCCTCTTCATCCTATGGTTACTCGTGCTCAAGCTGAAGTTTTAAGCTAAGGATTTTTCTTACGTCCACAAAAGAAGTTTCACCCTTACCTACATCGGCTGAAATTCAAGCACTCTTGCAAAAGAAAACCTAAGAATTAGTGCCTTCATCTTCCAACTACAAGGTGATTAGAAATAAATGGGTTTTAAAAACCAAATACTTGGTTAGCGGTTCCATTGATCACCATAAAGGCAAGGCTGGTTGCCAAGGGTTTTCAACAAACTCTTGGCACTGATTTCTCTCAAACCTTTATTCTTGTCATTAGATCTTGTACAATCAGAATTCTATTTTCAATTATTATATCCAAAGGCTAGGATATACATTAGTTGGATGTCCACAATGCATTTCTCAATGGACAACTCCAGTATACTGTTTATATGCATCAACCCGAAGACTTCATTGATCCTTCCAAACCTCATTATGTCTGTCAGCTTCGAAAAGCCTTATATGGCCTTAAGCAGGCTCCTCGAGGCTAGTTTAATAGCCTCAGAAATCATCTAATCTACTGGGGTTTTCAACACTCCAAAGCAGATCATTCTCTATTCTACTACAATTCTCCCACACATGATCTTTGTATGACATTCTCATCACTAGTAACAATAATTCTCTCATTCAGTCTGTCATCTCTCAACTCAACTCTTGTTTTTCTCTCAAGAACATAGGCCTTCTTTATTACTTTCTGGGAATTCAGGCTTCCGGAAATCCCAATGGCCTGTTCCTCATTCAGTCCAAATACATCACCGATCTCCTCTCTAGTGCCAAACTTCATCTCTCCAAGCCTTGTCTTTCTCCTCTCTCCACCGGATAAAATCTTGCTGCAACCTCCGGCTCTACTCTTCCAAACCCCACAGCTTTTCCGTCAATTCATCGGTGCCTTAAAGTATCTTATCCTCACCAGACTTGATAATAAGCTGAGACAATTTCTTCAAAACCCAACATCCACTCACCAGCAAGCTCTCAAATGACTTCTTCAATATCTTCGAGACACACCAAATTATGGTCTTCTCTTCACTCCCACTCGAAATCTCTAAATTATTGCCTTCTCTGATGCTGACTAAGCTTGCTGCCCTGGTGATCATCTGTCGGTTAGTGGCTACTCTATCTTCCTTTGCAACAATCTCATGTCGTGGAGCTCCAGAAAGCAACATGTAATTGACCGTTTCAAAATCGAGTCGGAATATTGAGCGTTTGCCCAAACTGCCGTCAAAATCTCTTGGATTTAGTCTTTTATCAGAGAAATCAATCTCCATCCCCACAGTCGGGTTGTCCTCTGGTGCAACAACCAAGGTGCCACTGCTCTTGTCGCACCAAGCATGTTGAAATTGATCTGCACTTCATCTAAGATCTCATAGAAATGGTCACCTCAAAGTACTACATACCGTCCTCATCAAGTGCTCTTGGTCACCTCAAAGTACTACATACCCTCCTCATCAAGTGCTCTTTTACCCAGTAAAAGAGCACTTGATGGTCCCTCTAGCTTGATAACCAGTTATACTCTACAGATGGAGCAAAATGATGGCCCAAATGAAAAATGAGGTTGGCCCATTGTGGTTTTGTAAATAAGAATATAGGCTTATCTTAATCACATGTAAATAGTGTAGTACATGATCACATTAGGATAATGTAATTTGACCTGGAGCATAAATAAAATGCATATGGCTCAACAACTTTGTCTGAGCATTCACAGCAAACCTAGCAGCCTCTTGTTGAAACCAAAATTTCCTTTTTGAAACTCCTGCAAGAAGATGGCATGTTGGAGGGTCTATGGTAAAGCCTCATAGCTTTGAAAGTGATTCAATTCATTCTCAGTGAAGAAAAACTTTGGGGGCCCTGAAATTGCATGTCACTTAAGTCTGACAGATCAAGCTCCTTGCACCCTCCCTAATTGTCAATTTAAGTAGTTGCAGATTTTGCAGCGTGGAAACGGAGTCAAGAAGACCTCCAAAGTAAGTCTCCAAAATATTGGAGGCCTATATCTTCGAGACATGAGTCTGTTTTATTTGATGACTCGATAAGACTTTGTCCCATCCAAAGATAAATCAGAGTTGGTACATGAATCTTAGTCTTCAGGAAACAGCCTACTGTAAGCAAAACATTCTTCAAATGCAAGGTATGCAATCGTAACTCAATTGTAATGTTGGTAGAATACGATTATCCTGTTGAGTTATTCCTGAGAATTCATCAATTTTAAATAAGGGCCACTCAGTTTTTGGATCTTTAAGGGAAAGTCTAGCTCCAATTGTTCTTATGGCAAGAGGATCACCTGCACACTATCTATTCTCATTTCAATTTTTTGTGGTGCAATTCTGCAGTTGATCCATATGAAGATTTCCATGTTTGTTGCAGAAATTAACATTTACAAGTACTTTAACATCAAAGAGATGGGACACACACCCACATTCTAAGTTCAAACTGATTTTCATCATTGTAAACAATTAGTTGAGCAAGTGTGGTCTTCCTAGTCCTTCAATACCCACAATTGGAACGATTGAAATGTTCTGTTCAATATTAAAAAGAAGGTTATTTATTCCTGTCTATCCTCATCCGTCCCAGGAACATCCTGAGAACGTTCTTAGGAGTGAGTTGACATTCTCTCCCAAGAACATCCTCAGATTAATGTTCTCTCAGCTGCAATGTCTTCTAGTCTTTCCCTGATTGCTTTAACTTTCTAAGTCACTTTAAAACCATAGACGAGCTTGTTTGAACTTGAGAAGAAAATACGTACCTCTTTCGTTATTTTATTTTCAGTCATCACTTGCCTGTGTAGAGCTTCAATGGAGAAATCATCCACCTGCAAACCATCTGTATCACAAACAACTTCTTTCAGTTTTCTAAGCCAATCTCTGACTTGATGAATGCGTGAGTGTTGGTCCTCTGCATCAAAAAAGACTGCTTGGATTGCAGAAATGTTTGCTCCTCAGTTTGTCAAGTTCACCTTCGACACCCCACCACAATGCAACTTCATGGACAACATGGGAACCGAATATAATCCAGTTCGAGATATAAATAAAAAGAAAACAAACAAATGATCAAAACTCAGTCACTTTAAATCAAAACAAGGATCACATAGATACACAATTGTTGCGTTCTTGCTGCAAAACTGTAAGGTATACACCAGAAACTGCACTCACGTTTCCTCCTATCTTCACCTAGAACAGGGCCTAACAAAATGACATTTGAAGCTTTTAGTTGTAAACTTAAGGCTTTTTCATGCCAAATTCCCCTAAGTTTGGGGACAACAAACTAGTACAGCTGCCCGAATGTACTTGAGCCGCAGATGACTTCTCTGCCTTTGGCGATGACTTCTTCAACACCCAATATGTAAAACGACTGCTCCAAAAAGTCATCATATTTCCCATCAAGGACTCCTTGTAAATTATAAAATCTTTTAAACAAAAGAACTACTAAAGTCAAATGGATCTTCTATGTAGCCACGAGAAACGTGTTTGCAGCTTTAACAGGAGTTTAAATGTCAAACTGTAGCTTGTAGTTTTGAGTATAACCAGGTAAAACCATGCAGACAGCAGCCTACAGAAAGAATGATATATTTGTTTCTAAGATAGTGAGAAGTAAAGATGCAACCTATATATTGCAACTAATAATTGCAGATAGGATGGCTGATGTACCACATACCCAACTCGATCCACCATTAAACCTAACAAGTCCAGCTACAAAAATTATCAGCCACCCATTTATCCATAACAGGAAGACTGATACTTACGAGGTTTTTGATTCAGGAGCTGTATCCTTGACAGTTTACTCAGTCCACAATGTGCCGATATATGTACCTGACAGCACAGTAACAAATGTCACTCTACAGCCAGTTAAAATTGATCCTGATGTGTCTAAATATTAACATGATTATATGGGAGTTTAAAAGTTCAAAAAGACGACCAAAATCCACCAATAATAACCTGAAAAATTACTGCAAGTACTAAAGTTAACTCAAGATTCCAAAAGATCAGAACCCACACAGTTGGCATACCAAAAAGCTGCTCATGAGTATACATCAACAAAATTAAAATAACTAATATAGTCACAAACCACCCTATGAAAGGAAGTTTCGGGTAAGCTCTCACACACTGTTTAATATATTATTAATCTCTCAAAATTTTTACTAATGTTTATGCCACCTTGAATTTACTCTGGAAAGCACCATATTCGTTTGGAAACTGCAATAATTAATATCTTACAGATTCTTATAGTTCTGAAGGACTTTCTGAACACAAAGATCAGTGTTGCAGGGCTATTCGCCCAAAATATGAGGAGAAAGCACAGAAGATGTAGAATCCATTAAGGGGTCCAAGGCAGGGTTGATACCAAGCTCAGAATGCACAAACCACTAGTTAAATAACAGGAGCAAGAGCAAGAAGACAGACGTCAAAGCACTTCATGCTTAAGTCACCTAAATACCTGCCGAGACAGGACTGCTATGGCATCAAAATGCATGTGCGAATTAAAGTGGTCAAAGTCATCTGCCGGCTCATAAATATCCGAATAGATGTAATAGAACCCTTCTTCGTTGTTGTCATGCAGTCCTGAAGGTCTCCAAGATCTGTGAGCAAGGTAGGTTGGTAGCCAACAGCAAACGGGAGACGGCCAAGCAAAGCAGCCACCTCTGAGTTAGCCTGCATAAGAGAAACACAAGTTACTAAAAGAAATGGTACAGTTAAATCATTCAAAATATTAGTGGAGGTTGAAATGGAATGCCTACTTGGGTGAAACAGATAATATTATCAATGAAGAGAAGAACATCTTCGGCCTTCAGCATCTCAAAAATGCTCAGCAACGGTCGGTCCCATGAGCCCAACATGAGCTCGTTACCAGGCTGACTCATTCAGTTGACCATAACGAGAGCACTTGCTTTCATTCTGACATCAAAGAATTGCACGTAAGAAAAGGAGCAAAAATTAGTAAAGACAGAGAAACAGTAAAATAAATCTGTGGGTAAGAGAAGAAAATATAAATTTTTCAAGAGAAAAAAAGGCAAGAGAGATGAAACGAGAAAATCGGTAAATTGCTGTCAATTGACCTGCTTGTCCCCAAGCTTAAAGACAGCACTTCCAATCATCTCCCTGCAAAAGTCATTATCCCCCTACAGGGTACTCACCAATACCAGTAAAACAGAGAAACCAAGTGACAAAGAGGAAGGAGGGGGGGAGGGAGGGGAGGGGAGAGGGGAGAGGGAGAAGAAGAAGAAGAAAACAAGAGTTTATGTCCCCATCTATCTGAACTTTCAAATTAGAAGGGCAAGTTTCCATGAATTTGAACCTCACCAATCATGTGTTTGAGTAACGTTGTTTATAAGTTCCACAATAAGTAGCCTTTCTGACACCGGCACCACCAAACAGCCCAGTGTTTGCACCTCTTTGGTAGGTGAAAGGAGATCTCGGCAGCCTGGAAAAAATCTTGACACGGAAGCAAACAGGTCAAAAATGATCACTGCACCCCCATGGACTTTAGGGTTATGAACATAGCCATCATTCATGACTTTCAAGCTCCAGCGTTGCTGTATCAGTCACATATTGCGTAGCCTAAAACATATTCCCAAAGTTCATTAAACCAAGCGTCAAACCCAATCACAATTTCCTAAGGGGTAAAAACCTGTTTACTAATGCAATACAAGAATACACGGTACTCTATTTTCTAAAAGACGATTTTTTTAATATATCTTTCTAGGAATGAAATTGTATTGCCACCATTAAAATGGATAATATTTTTAAAGGTATTTTGTCCATGATTTTTTGAACATCGGCGTTAGTGATTCATGCAACTTAACGTGTTTAAATTTAAAGAGCCTAATTACACATCATCGATTAACTAGGTGCAATATAAAATTGATCACATTTTTCGTTAATAAATTGTCTATTAAGAAAACTGCATTATAAAACAAACTGTACAATCATAATCAAAAGCAGCAATACTTTTTGAAGCGTCCCTTCATCACTTTGAACAACTTCAAGAATCACACAGATTTCATAAGAAAATCTGAACCAACTTCTTTCTAGGATTCACTAAGAAGTAGAGTCATTAACAAAGCTTCTTAATCATAACAGTGGGGATGCTTGTTAGGGACAATAAGTACTAGATCACTAGGAGGAAAAGAAAATCAAATATTGATCACAGACAATGAAATTTGTCGAAAGGTGAGCAGCTTAATTTGTTGGGGTGTGCAGCAATCTAGAGTTGAATTGAATGCTTTCAGAGGTTATGATATCAAAAAGGCAACGTGGCAAATAGCCGTTACTGAGACTTTGGCAATTCATTGTTCTCCTTGGAAGGTCCAGAAAACCAAAATCTTTCACATTTTCGATGAAAAGCAATGCCTTGTCTCGCATTTGCTTGGTTTTTATTCCCTTTCTACTTTTCGACAAAGACGAATAGATGCAACCAGTAGCGATACCTAGATTCCAGTAACGGGAATCTGTTGTTCAGTCGACTGCTCGACAAAAGCTGGAGATTCTATGAATGGGAGGAAAAGTGTTCAGTCTCTGGTCATCAGAAACGTAGCACCAAGAAAGTCACCTCCTACATATTGGCTAAACAAACAAGAATATAGGACACTATTCTTACTAATCAATGGGCTCTCCATTAACTTTCGTGATGTAACCAGGTAGCCCCACCCACAGGCACCTGAACCGACAAAATCAGTGCCAAGTGTTGATTACCAAACTTTTAGAGAAAACTTTGGTCAGCGAGGCATCACAGAGTGTAACCCATAAAGTAAGCAAATTTGTTGAAAGAGAGCAGTGGAAAATTTAAAGAAAAAATTCACGAAAACTCACTTTGAAATACATTTAAATAAGGATATTATTTTCTTCAAAGAATTATACTTTATTAGTTATTTGGACTCATTTTAAGAACATTTAAATATAATAATATACAGTCTAGAAAGTAAATACTATGAGTAACATAGATATATGAACAAAACAAATACATGAATAAAATTTTAAAATTCATAGTGTTCTTCAAAAAGTCAAAAAAGTTTAGATTAATCTTCCAATAAAATATCTGTGAATATATTGACAAAATTTAAAGTAGCTGGCATTGATCTCTAAACCAAAACTTTACCACATTGCAAGATCTTATTGAGTTCATTTTCAACCCCGGACAGAGGAGAGTTGTCAAGGTAATTGGAATTCCAGACTGCAAGCAGCAGTTCATGATGACAAAGCAAAATCCCATGCAAACTTAAATTCCACCTAAAAAATAAGCTCACTAAATTGAAACGAGAATGCCATCATACTTGTACATTTATCAACGAATGCCTGATGTTGCATAGACTATATATATAACAATAGCAGCATAACATGTTTTTGCAGTGTGTCAAACTATCAAACATTGCAATACATAGGACAACAAATCACTATAAAAGATCCCAAACTGACTGAGTAAATCATATAGCGGATTATAATCCAGAACCCCATTGGCATTAAAAGAGTGCAAAATGAAACCAAATCTACATGACCATCAAGAACACAACCAGCAAAAGACAAAAAGAAACCAATTTCATTTTCCGAATGTAACCATAATTAAATCAAAGAGACAGAGGGAGGGTTTACGGTAATAGAAGAGCCGAAGTTTAAGACTCTGTTCGCTCTAGCAAGCCTTTCAGTGTACCATCCATTGCATGATCCTGACCGGGTTCTCCCTCAAACGCGGCACCACCTCCAACCAATCTAATGGAAGTATCCAGCACTTCAAGCGGCCTTGACATTGGAGGCACACCCTCATCAAAGCGCACGTTCACCAGGGCACTGATAACCTGGCAACGCAGCCTATCGCTCCCTTTCCCGTGAACTGATCAGTGATCTTACCCGACAGGCCTGAGGATGAGATATTGTGTGCCGACGCTTCTGGTGGTGATGGGGCCGAGTGGGCATCGCCGATCGAGCGGAAGTTAGTGGCTGCCAGTGGGAGGCGGAAGAAGCTGAGCGCTTCTACTGGGATCTAGCAGTGCGACAGAGGGAGTTACGGAGGAGTTAAGAGAGGAGCTTGTCGTTTCTTATGGTTTTTTATTGAGATTAAAGGCGTTGCGTGATTTATTATCAGACTATCCATTGGAGCGAAACCAAAATTCATCTGTGAACGATCTACTCATCAAAGCCAGAGTGGAAACTAAGAAGAGTTAGAGCGGGCGCTTATCCGATGAAGAAGTTTTTTGAATTTCGGGTCATTTACCAGACACAATTGGGTCGGGTGCTTCACGCTCTTTTACTAATTCCTAGGTTTTCTATTGTTTTCTTTTTCCACAAAAAAAAAAAAAGCAAGCTAGTTGGAAAGGAGGAATATGTAGCATTAATTCGGTAAGAAGAAAAAGAAAAAAAAATATGGTGACAGTCTCAAAATGTTAAACAATTTCAAGAATAACTGCCCATGGCAGTCACTCGTCCAATAAAAGCTTGATAGACGACACCATCCAGACCTGACAAGAACTCAGCCATGGAGTTCCGCAAAATAGCCTAGTGACCACATTAAAATTAAAAAATTATTTAAAATCTTACATTATACAATTTATCTTTAAATGCAATTTAAAATTTAAATGATTTTTAAATAATTTTTATTCGTAAATTTGAATTAAATCGAACTTTTCATCTGTTTTAATTTGGGGTGAATTGAAGATTTATTGAAGGTAAAACAGATTCTTTTTTAAAATATAGCTTTAGCCAAATCAATTTTCTTTTTTTTTAAAATCTTAATCTAATTTTAATAAAATTTAAAATTAATCATTTTCCTCTAGTATTTTATATTTTCAGATTAAATTAAGCTTACAACTCTGTTTTTTTTGTCATGAACCTTTCTTTTTTTTAAAAAAATTGTTTCTTTTTATTAGCAATTTCTCTACCAAAATTTACTTTTTTAATTTAGTCTTTTGTCCTCCAATATTAGTTTCAATAATTTTTCCTTCCTCATTTTCTTTTTTTAAAAAGCTTCTTTCTTTCTTTGTAAAATTATATGAGCAATTTTTTTATTGAAAAAGAAAATTGAAGTAATAAACTCACAATTCAATTGAATCTATATGTTCATAGTATTCAATTTAATCCATGTTGACACGTTTGAGAACTTTTGAATCGTGAAGTATATGATAAAAGAATGGGTGTGTACTTCCGAATTTTAAATAAATTTTAAATTAATTATTATATAATTTTTAATTTTAATTTAAAATAAAATATAATTAATCACTAGTGCAAGCGGCATATCATGTTAAAGAAGCTTCTTTCTCTATCATATATATATATATATATTAAAAAAATATCCTTTTTTCCTTAAGAATTAAAAAGTATGAAATATTTTATAATATATTATTTGACAATGAAAATAGTTTTGCCTTTGCTTTTTTTTTTTTTTGATATTTTGTAAAATATTATTTGATGATGAAGATTTTCTTGCATTTGTTGCTTTTGTCTTTATTATTTTCTATTTTATCTCTCATGAGCTCTAATGTTCTATAAGAAGCCTAAATCATGTTTAGCCAACGCACAAAAATCATTAATCCCAAAGATAATAGAACAAAGAGACATCCAAGAGTTTATCACAAACAAGAGTCTCTCTTAATTTAAAATGGCACGATAATTACAAAACAAGTCCAACATGCACTTCGTCCACACAGGGGCCCTCTATGGCCCGGATGAAGTAGGATTAATACAGCCATTACAAACTACAGATCACACCACATGATAACTAAGCCAACCAGCTAGGCAAGCAGCAACACTCTTAATATTACCACACAGCTACAAGGAGCACTCTTAATATTAGCATCATAGCCACCAAGTCATCACTCAGCGCCTCTTGTTCGCCGGCTCCTTCTGGGCATTGAAGTAAACAGTAGCAACAGGGAGGCCAAGGTCCATGTGGGCAGCAAACAGACGGGTGCTGAAGTTGGCCCGAGTCGGAGGTTGCTCCACCAGCCCCATCGGGCTCTTTTGCTGAAACAACACTAGTATGTATCGGTGTATACCCACCGGAGGCCGTGGACCCATGTATGGCACCACCTCTCTCCCTGCAAACAATTCAACAATTAACAAAAGCAGGGGGTAAAATGGGATGCATGCCTTTCCCTCTTGTGGGGAGAAGGATATTTCCTGACATTAGTGCCACGTAGACAGCTGTTGACACGCCAGGTATAACCGATGGGTCCTAGGAATAAACCAGGCTAAAGTGACATTGACAAGTGGCCACGGCACGTGTCACCATCAGGAAAAGTGACACGTGGGCTCCGGAATCAAAGACGTGTTGGCGAAGCAACATGCAGCAAAACAGGGGAAAGGGAGAAGAGATTGCCTAACACAAGACCGGAAATAGAGTGAACAATTGATATATTTTCTTCTTAAAAACAGTTTTTTTAATCTGTAAACTATTCACAAAAAAAATGCAGGACAGCGGGAGTAGGTTACACGTGGTAGGGAGAGGAAAGTGTGAGACACGTGTGACATTTGGAGAGCAAGGCGAGATTTAGGTCGGATATTTGTGAGAAATTGCGGCTGACTTACGGGTGTAAAAGTGCGGTTGGATATGGCATAATTCAAGAACCAGCGTTATACAGTGACGTCATGCAACTCTTTTAAGATATTTTTGGTACTACCCAGAAAAGCAGAAGACATTCCGGAAGTGATTTCTAACATGCATGTTGATTTGCGTCAAAGTGGGAAAAGGGTGACACATTTTTGTTTTGTAAGGATAAACTTTTCCAGGTTGCCGCACTGGCCAGCTCCGTCTACAGTTCATGTACAGCTATTTAACATGCATGTTTTAAATCCCATTTTTGATGCATGAATTTTGACAAAAGCAGCCCAAAAAAATATCTTACCAACTTTACCGTCATACCGGGATTTTCTTTTTTTTTTAATTTTCTTTTTTATAGTATAAAAGACAAAAATAAAAACAAAAGAAGATAGGAAAAGCTTTTTTTTTTCTTTGGGATGAAGATATAGGCATGCATGCATGCAAGAAGAGGAGAAAGATTTTCAGTTTAAGGCTTTGCTTAGATATGAAACCAAACGAAGACAGATTCTTTTTTTAGAAAAAAAAAAAAAAAAGGAAAGGAAGAATCAGGGATAAGAAAGTTTTTATTTGTATTGTTTGGAAAATATAACATTTTGAGGATCGATGGGTTTACCTCGGGCCAGGTTGGAGCCTCCAGGGATGTCCATAACGACCCTGAAATGAGAAAGTGGCGATGACATATATACAGAGACAAAAAAATTATCTGCAAAATTTGGTTGCATGACTGATGACTCACCAATGGACCCATTCACGCATGCTTGGCTCACTGGGGCTGGGTGCGTCTGGGTCAGTCATCACCTGCATGAGCCACCGACCTTAGAACCATGCACATAATCCTTAGACACCGCCATGCAATAAACGATCTGATTAACTTAATCCACCAGAGAAGCAAAGAAGGAAGAAAGATCCTGGAAGAAGAAGCAGATGTACCCGAACACCCAGAAAAAACAAAGAAACCATGCATGCAACCAACTTAACATACACACAAGAAGGCGAGAAAAACAGAGAGAGCAAACCAGAGTATAGAGCTCATCGGAACGGCCAGAGATGTTGATTTTTGGTGGGTTGATAGCCATAGAAGGTTTGATGTCACAGCCGTTGGTTACATGTTTGCTTCCGAAGTAGACTGACATGCCAACGCTTGGAACAAACATGTCAAGAACATCACCAATGACTCTGCCAACAACAAGAGGATCAACAGAGGTAGCCATGGCTGAGGCAAACAGAAGCCGAGGAGCTCGAAATCAAAGCAAAAACAAGACAATTGAAAGCGGAGGGGGAAGACCCTCCAGAGAGAGCAGAGCGGGAGGCCTTTCTAGGGAGTTGTGTGTGTCAATTGAAAAGAGGGGATAGGGTTTATATAGATGACTAAAAAGATGAAGCGAGCCTCTTGGCTTAGCGTAACCTATAGGACATGCATAGGGCATCAAAAAGTTGATTGAAGCAGGGTGTGCCACGTGGGTTGCCCTCCCCTTTCCGCAAAACCACCATTCTTTTGTTTGCATGTAACAGGTGGTTTAATCTCCGCCGTCGGTCACATCCCTGTTTCAGCCAACAGTAAAATATGAATTAGGTGGTTTCATTGCTGCTGCGTTGCTACACCCCAAGATAACCATGATGATGCACATGATCCACCCAGGTAACTACAAACTATTCTGTGGGGGCCACCGGGAAATCAGCGGTTTCTGTTGAACGCCCATGTGATACAGACCATGGACTGTGAAACAGTAAAGCATCGCCCTCTTCTAAATGCAAAGTCCGTTGCGCTTAACCGAGGGGTAATTCAAAACCAGTGGGGCCCTGATGTGTAAGAGATTCCCTCTGGCAAAGTTGGTGGGGTGTATCTTAGGTACAGACAAGTAATTTGTGGGAAGGTTATGCCAGTCGTGGATTTAAGTTTCAAGGGCATCATCGATTTGACAGTTGCCAAGTAGAAAAAGGATTTTTCATGTGATTGTGTGGACCCAATGCGCCATACCATTTCCGTTTCTCTCTGGGCCCTCTGAGTGTTCCTTTCCGATGCTTTTAATGCCCGGGCAAAAGAGGTTGGTGTCCTTTAATATGGTGACCACGGCCTTACGCGTGGGCTCGGCTTGGGCTTGGGCTTGGGCTTGAGCATAAACTCCCCTCAGGAGGTTTTGCTTGTCATTAAAAAAAAAAAAAAAGATAAAATGTGCTCCATGATAGTACTTAATAACATTTGTAATAATTCAAGGGTTACTGAAAAATATTTAATTCAAAATCTATTTTTATAGTAATGGAATTTTATTGGATGGTAAGGGATAGGGTTTTCATTCTTTTAAAGGACTTTGAATTCAAATATGATTAATATATATATATATATATTATGAATTTTAATAGAATAATAAATATCGTATCATTAAATATTTATTTATCAAACCGTTTGATGTAATTAAAATTTAAAATAAATTAATATTTTTCAACAATTATATAACTATGAAGCATGAAATGTCTTGCTATATATCATGATCATAATCAACAACTGTCAAGAAAGAAATTGAGAAGACACATTGAATTGGCCATTAAACTTATAAAGTACATGTTTTTTCCTTTTTCTTTTTTGTTTTAATTTTGCCTATGAAAACTTAATTGAAAATGAGCATCCATCACTTTTTTAGGGGCACAGGGTTTCAAATGTATTGATATTCTCATTGAATGAATTTGGAAGGAATTTAACATCTCAAAATTTTTCGAAGATGAAAATTGTCATAAACAGAAATTGAATTATTCAAAATTACTTTCTAGTCTTAAATATCAAAAAATTCTTTAGACATCTACACATATACATGAGAATGATGGAGACAAACAAAGACATGAAAGAGAAAGAGTAAAATGATCAAGCTAAACTGAAAGAAGCAACATTAAGATTTACTTACAAAGAATGAGAAAAAAATGGTGACATTATCATCGTTTCGAAGAAGGAAAATTAGAGTGAGAAAAAAAGCTAATTGCTCAATTGTAAACATTTAATTTTATGGCTAAAAAAATCTTATTTTTATTATTTTAAGTCAAATGGGGAGTAGAAACTAAGGCTTTTAGAGATAAGAAAAGTGAAACTCCTCCAGGGTAATTACAGGCAAGATCGAATTGATATTTTGTCAAGATGTGCTTTATTAAGATCATACTTTATTGGGATTATGAATTGTCGAGTTTTATTGATCGAGGTTAGAAGAATAGTATTATCTATATAAGTTGAAAAAGTACTATCGTTGTTTGAGGCTAGAAGAATGGTAACCTCGAGTTTGAAATATAAATATTTAGTCAAGTGTGCTATAGAGACCACTTGAAGTTAAAGATAGAATTAGAAATGGCTTAGATGGAAATTAAGTCAGATTCAAGACTGGGATAAAAAATAAAGACAAAAGGAAGATAAAATAATGGTCTGAGTACCTGATGCAAAAGAAAAGACATGGTTATAATATAATGTAAATGAGTTTAAGCAAACACATTGTAATTATAGACCAAGAAAGAAAAGATTTTTGTTTTTTAAATAACAAGTCAAATCTAGAAGTTATTATTCAAAGATAGAAAAAAGACATCAAAAGAAACATATCAAGCTTCAACTTTGGGATTTTTAGCACTTTTAACATCGAGGTTCTTAAAATTGAAATTGTCAAAAGAACAATCATTACAAACGCTTAATGGATTACTGAATTAGTAGTACAAACTTTAATCTTTCTAAGACTTGATAAAGTTAACACCCAACCTATTGAAAGTCCAATCAATCAAAATATCATTTTTAGCACTTTAAACGTCGAGGTTCTCAAAATCAACATTATCAAAAGCATAATCATTATATATACTTAGTGGATTGCTTAGTTAGCAGTGCAAACCCCTATCAATCTAAGCCTTGATTAAGTCAAAACACAACCTATTGAAAGCCTGATCAATCAAAATATATGATTTGAAAGGCAACACTCGACCAAAAAGAAATAAGTTCTTAGAACTAATCTTGATAATGAAAGGAAACTTTAACATATGTTAAACATTAGATTTGATCTTATGGTTAAAAGATTAACCCCAATCATTTGAAAGGAAAGATTCAGTATAAAGCTGATCTAATGGTTGATAACGTGATCTCGATCATTCAAGGTGATTTTATGGTTAAAAGATTAACCTTAATTATTTGAAGGGAAAGACTGAGTATAAAGTTGATCTAATGATTGACAAAATGATCGTAATTGTTCAAAGTAGAGATTAAACATCGAGTTTGAGAAAGATTCTATGATAAAAAAATGAAGGCTGATGCAAACCATTCATTTTGTGAGCTAAAGTCAAGTTTGAGTAAAGAAAAGATATTTAAAAAACTTGAATAAGAATTTAAAGACTTAGCCATTATTGGAAGAATATGGAGAATGCTAGAATACTGAGATACTTCTAAAGGGTGCATAGCACATGTGCATTGATCACCCAAGAGAAACATGATATGCACAGTGATCCCCTTTGCTCCCCATATTTTTTGAGGTTTTAACGGGTTTTCACCCCTAAGTTTCCTTACAGATAGCCTTCCGATTGATGAGAAAGGGATCCTTGCTCATTTTCAGAATTCCTTAGCTAATTTAGGTTTATTCTCTCTAGTTCTCTTTGAGTATAGTTCAAAAGAAATCCAAGTTCTGAAAGATAGTCTTAATCTTGTAACTACTACTTACAAGAATATAATAACTTTTTAAGATCCAAATTTTGTAGGTATAAAGCTCTTCTATCTATTTTTAAATGGTTATTTGATTATATCTTGAATGTGATTGTGATAAATGAAATAAAACGATAAAATACTTGTGATCTTGTGAGTTTTTTGAATCCATTTTTTGATTACATTTAAATTCCTTAATTTATTACTTGATTAGCATGATCTTTTATGCATCTTTGTTGTGCATTATGATTTATAAAAGAATTTTTGAAGATAAAAAATACAAAGAAGTTTGTGCGTTAACCGTTCAAACCAAATGTACTTGGTTTTGGAATGAAAGGTTAATCAAATCTAATTCTAAAAATTATTGCATAAAATAGCATAATAAAAGATTTTATAGAGATACATACCATTACTTTATTCATGGATAGCTGATTTCTAATCTCAGATCTTATAGAGATACATACCATTACTTTATTTTTTGTTTTGTTTTCTTCTTTCTTTTAACAGGAATTTCGAAAATAAATTGGTGGCTAATTATAATATAAAAAAGATAGGTGGTGGCTCCTCTTTTTTTTTTTTATTTTTAAATTTCTTAAACTAAAGTTGGCTCAAAATGAATTTCAAGATTAAAACAAAATTTTTCAGTTCAAGACGCCAATTTTAAACCTCGTTATGACATCGACCATTTAAGAAATGAAAATTTTAAGGTAAACTCTAGTATAAAATCGACGTGATTTTGTACTATCAAAATGATATCCCTTTCATTCAATTAAATAGATAATAGGATTAAATTCAGTGTCTTGCACTTGTATCTTATTACATAAATAAATTTGGATAATGGATATCCAAAGGTCTTAACTTAAACCTTACTTAAACTAGACTCTGGTATTAAAATATAAACCTGAGTATATTCTAACTCGTTTAAATATGTTTGAATCCATTTTGTTCAAATCGGATAACATTAGATACCTTCAAAACTTGAACCCATTACCATCCCTAGTCACAAAAGTAGAACTTCATCAGGTTATGCTATTGCAGGGATTTCCATGAAATTTCTCTAATAAAAATGATATCCAAAGTTTCAAGATGGTGATTAACTAGTCCACCTCAAAAGAGATAACCAAACAAAGAAGTATGAGTGACTAAAAAGGGGAAAACTTGGAGTCTTACAATAGGTTAGGCTACTTTCTTTGCATGTTGAATACTATGCCTATAACTTAAAAAATATACACTTTGTATAAATAGTAAAGAATTTGAATATACTGTTGTATATATTTCAGTCTTGGATTTCGATTCGAGGGTATCATTAATTTAACAATTTCCAATTAGAAAAAAATATTTTTCATTTGATTATATGGACCCAATACATCATACTATTTTCATTTTTAATTTTTAGGGCTTTGCGCGTGTTTCTTACTAGTAGGATTAAAATCAGCTATTAATATGATATATGTGGAGTCTTTTAATAAAGAGATAAAACGTTAATTACATGAGAAATATATGTATTTTACTTAATGTCTCAAATTGGGACCTATGAAAAGAAATTTCTCTATTTGAAGCTTATGTTTTTATTGGATTCTCAATGTGAGATTTTTGTCTAACACACAAGATATACATGTGACTTTTATTTGGGTAATTACTACAATATCTCTTTAAAACATTATCAAAATAAATAAAATATATTTTTATTCTTATTCTCTTTAAATATTGATATTTTAATTTTTTTACCAAATTTGATGAGATAAAATAATTTTTTGACAATGTTTTAAAAGGGTATTTAAGTAATTACATAAGTAAAAGTCACATGCATATCATGTATGTGCAAAAAATCGTTAATATTTATAGAGATTATAGATGAAAGTTTAATATTAAGAATCCAATAAAAATATAAGTCTCAAACAGATGCAATTTCTTTGTAGGTCTCGATTTGAGACAGTAAGCAAAATGCATGTCCCCTTGATGTAATTAACCTAAAGATAAAAAAATATTTTAATAATTTATTATGTTATTGTTAAAAATAAATAAATAAATTTAACAATTTATTTTGTTAAATTTTAATGTATTGTCATTACTTTAAAAACTCAACACAATTCAAATTAACAAAAGATCTTGATTTTGTAAAATCCTTTTCTTAGTTTACTAATTATATGTGTTTAATGTCCTTGTATAATAGTTTATACAAATAAATTTGGTATCATTCAGTATGGTGGCCATGGCTTTGGTTTTCTACTTCATGTGTGGGTTTGCACTCAAGCTCTCACTAAAAACCTTTCTTGGGACATAAATGAAATTTAAATATGCTTATTTTTCGAGCACTAGTTATGACGATCATATGATTCATAAGTTTCAATAATGCTTAAAAAATATGTTAGAGCTTACAACAATAGAGGATGATTCAACAACTTTTAATTAAAAATCCATTATTTACACTAGTAGGATGTCATTGGTGGCAAAGAACTCCATTAGGCTACTGTATTTTAAAGATCTTTATTATTATTTTTCTTTTAAAAAAGGTATTCAAAGTTTGAAGATAGTGATCAATAGACTTTAAAAGAGACACCAAAGGTTAATAAGGAAAAAACTGAAACCTTGGAATATGTTAGACTATTTTTCTCATAGATTATTGAATAAAACATCTATAAGTTAAAAATATATGTAGTTTGTATTAATAGTGACGAATTTGCATGCTTTATTTATACTCAAATAATACTTCCAATTGATCTCAATGCATATAGCCATCGTGCATACCCATGTAGAAGTTTAAGCAAGTTAAGATTATGCATGAGGAATCCAAACAACATTCAAAGTTCTTTTTCTCATCTAAGTTGCATTTATAAAGTATTTTGATGGGAAGTAAATCATGCATACTTGATTTAAATTGTTCATGTTGTATACATTTTTAACTAATGAATCAAAGAAGCAACGATTGTTTTAAACATTCACCCATAATTACATTCTTCCAAAATCCTAAAGAAGTAATTAAACATAAAAGCTTTAAGTGCATTACATATTTAGGAATGGCAATAGGTCGACTATCTCCTTGTTTAGAAAATTTCAAAATTCAATTAAAATATACATACGACTATCTTCTTGTTTAGAAAATTTCAAAATTCAATTAAAATATACATACCCGAACCCATCATAAACCCATTCAAAAAATTGATTTTAATACCTGAACCTATTTCAAATTCGTTTAGAATCACCTATGTACTACCCGTACCCACCCAAACGCATTTATTATATTTGTATATTTATATTTATTTCATAAGCCTTAATAGGATAACAGGTATCCTACTTATTAAATAATGTAATTAAAATTTAAAATAAATTAATAAACATTAACAAAAATTAAAAAATCATATAATCTTCTACTAATTAAACTAAAAAATGTAAAACTTAATAATAAATCCTTGAAATCCAAATTTGAAAATCTAATGTAGTTAAATTCAAATTAAAAGTTTAATATAATTAAATTTCAAATGAAAAACTCTAACATATTAATACAGTTACATAAATGAGTTTGATAATAGGTAACTAAAGGTTTAAACCCGAACCTGATTTGAATATTAAGTTTTAAACGTAAATATGCTTAAATCCTATAAAATGCTACTCTAACCCATCTTATTAGGGTTTAGTAGGATCAAGTATCCCAATAAACCCGATTCATTGCCATCCTTATACATATTCATAGAATTTGCTAAAGATTCTATGTTCCTATTTTACCAAGAAACAAAGTTCAAAATGATCATAAAGAAAGAGAAGAAGAAATGAAATTTGTTTCAATCAAAAACGAAATTATACATAATAATATAAAATATACTATCATGGATTGATACAAATATTAAAAACTTTATAGAAGTTAGACAATATCAATAATGAAGAGGGTTGAATGTCAAACATATTCATAAAAACATAGTTTTTTTTCCTTTTTCCATTATATAATTTACTTGTGGGTATCGTGGTAGAAACTTGAAAAAGGCATTTTCATAATTTTACTATTTTGGGTTCATTTAATTAAGAGAAATTATATAGAAGACAATCTTAGTAAAATTCGAATAAATGTGCCAAGAAAGAAATTGATAGTTTAGAGGTTTTTGAATGAAGCAACAACTTATTTTATTTTGGTTCCATCATTAGCAAGAAGAATTAAAAAAATTATTTTACAGAATTAGCTATGGTATATAACTTAATGATAATTAGAAATATATTTTAGGATAAGGTTGTAATTGATTGGTCCACGAGTTGAATCAATAAAAGCTCAAGATTAAACAATATCTTGCCTTTACAAAGAAGAAAAAAAAAAGAAGACAAGTTACAAGTTTCATATCATTTTATAATTGTAGTTACCAAAGGTAGACGAATTAAAATATATACTTGCTAAGGTTTGCATCACAAAGTGTTATTGGATATGATATGGTTGGAATATAAGAAACAAGAAGAAATGATAGAACAGGTTACATGCTAAAAGGTTAAATATGAAAATGGCACTAATAAAGATAAGTTGGACTAATAGTATTTTAAAAATCAAGGCATAATGAACTAAAGTAAAAATTTATTGGTAATACATTTATATAAGTGATTATTTTTCAACATTTTGCATCACCATCCACCAAAATTGATAGATTAAAAACATCTTGTTTTAGAAAATTATAAAATTAGCAAATGTTGTATGATCTAGTATGCAACAAAATGTAATCATATATCGGTTAATATTTTAAAAGCTCTCTATGATGGACAACAAGAAAGGAGACATGTCATTCTTATTACATCTAAAATCGATAAGATGAAGTACATTCAATTTTTTCACAAATTACAATTATAATTACAATAAAGACCTCGATACGTCCTAATGAGTTGAAAAGTCCAAACAACAAAGATGAAAACAAAAAATGTCTGCAAAAGTATGAGAATAAATGAAAATCCTTAAATATTTAGCATTTTTTTTAGAATATATAAATGAAAAAAAAGAGAAAAAGATTATATTATAGAGCTTTGTTGGATTGCTCTTATATAACAATAAAGCTTACTAAACATTTTTTTAAATTCAAATATTCAAAATTGGTGGCAAATTAAATCAATGAACATTGAAAATATGGATAAAAATTATTAGAGAAATTAAGAGCAAAACAAAAAAAAAATAATAAAGAAAGAAGAATATTGATGATAGCCTTAGGGAAAGTTATAGTAGTGCATGTAAATAAAGAATTCTTTTATGTATAACTGATTTCCATTTTAAGAACAATAAAGTTGAAATTTTAAAATTTAAAATCAGATTCATAAGAAAAAGTAAAAAATGAATTTGAAAAGGATAAGAAAAGAAATGAATTTATGCTAACTTTTTTTTTTTTAAACTTTGAAATGTTGTTAGATATTTATAGGAACAAATTATAGTATCAATTAATGAGAAAGATTTATTATCAAATATACCCTAATTTAGAAAAAATAAAGAGGAATAAGAAGAAGATAAAAGAAATATGAATAAGGAAAATATCCTCGAATAAAAACTAAAATGCAATGATGTGTATAATATAACATAAGTTTCTAAGTTCCAATATTATAGACTTATTTGTTGATTTACTTTTTAACAAATATTATGCTTTAACACCTGTGGTAAAACAATGGTTATCTAACTCCAAATCATCATGAGCAAGATAAATTGTAAATATTTTATAACTGTTACACCTGATAAAGTTTATATAGAAGTTTTCGATAATATACACGCACTAACAAATGTTAGTTTAATAATATATAAAGTCATTTCACTATATAAACATTTAAATAATTATAGTTAGCATTTAAATTTCCAACTTTGTAGTTATTATCCCAAAAAAGAAAGAAACAAATGCAAGAAGGTTAATTCCAAAATATATTTTCTGGAACAACTTACAAAAATGGAAAAAAGGTTAATTCAAGTTTTTAAAATGCAAAGAGAGTCTTTATCCTTCTCCCATCTATTTTTGCAAAATATAATTTTCTCGATTTTAATTAACCCTTTGTCTTTTATAAAACTAATTATCCATATATGTTGTTGTAAGTATACGATAATATATGACATATTATTTAGGAAAATGAGTTTTTAATGGAATAGTAAGTAAAGTTTTGGTTAAAAATTCTATTATTAACATTATAATAATTGATGACCATTTGATTTTGAAAACATGGAGGTAGCAAAGAGCATCAATATTCCAATTTGATGTTTGGAGCTCTATGTATAAAAGAATAAAACAATTGATGTTAATGAAGCTTTTCATGGCTAAAATAAACCTAATTAATTTTCTTCTTAGAGATGAGATCATTTGAGTCCACAATAAAAGTAAAAAAAAGTTATGGACTACTTATTCTCATTGAAAAATATTACACTTGCAATATGACCATTTTTCTATTTCTTATACCCAAACAAAGATTTTCTTCCTCTTTATCTATTTCAAACTTTTCAAAGTTGTACATTTCACTGAGTATTTACTATTTGTTCATTGCTACTAAACTTAAGTATGATGTGATTGTTAGTGTTATAATTTGACAAAGTAGTGTTGCTCAATGGAAGCCATAGTGACAATAACCAAACTTATCTAGTTGGATTATAACATATAATAAAAATCTTTTTAATATTAAGTTTTTTTTCTCCATTTGACAAAATCATTTCTAAATAGATTGCACATATTATAATGGTAAGGCCCTTGGTTTCATGTAACATGGAACACATATTGATTAAAATAATACAAAATATTAAGTGGTTTAATAAATAAAAAAATCTACTAGAATGAGAAATTAAAGAGAAAAAAAGTTAAGCATGGATTCTAACTACATAGACATGCACATAATAGAACCTAAGTCTTTGTAGTTAAAAAATTAACTTGATGTTGAAGAACTTTGATCAAAGAGAAATGGCTTAATTTTGATACTAGTCAAAGAGAACATGTTAAATGAATATTTATGTGGTGACAAAAGTTGTTTAATGAAAGCAAGAATTCTCGTAACTTGTAATAGGAGAGAGTATTGCAACTCAAGAAATGAGTTCAATTTATTGCTCGTTATATTTAGATATGGGATGGACTTTAATAGAAAATCATTGAACTAATCACTTTAATAGCTGAAGGAACAAAGTGGAGAAACTAAACCTAATAACTTTTTCTTTCTTTTTTTTTTTTGGAAAATACAAAGCATTGAGAGTAATACAAAGACAACGTAAAATTGAAATAGACATATTAAAAAACTAATTTTGTCATGTTTTGATTTATACATATTTCCAAATTGAGGTTTCATAACAAGGTGACATCCTTAATCTCTACTAGATTTGAATGAATTATAATAGAAACAACTCATATCTATGATGGATCTCTTGTTCAATGGCTCATAATAAAATTAATCACCTCATATGAGACAACATTATCTTAAATTATTAGAGAACTAATTATCCTAATATATTAGTAAACCCTAACCTTAGTCCCATAACTTCTCTCAATTCCTTGCTATAATTATCTCATTCATTATGTTAGGAAAAACATGCTATTTAAGTACTATTTATTTAAACTGATTCGCTTATATAGATAAAGTGCTTATATAGATAAAGTCTTGCTTGTGAAACTAACATTGTCAAATAACAATTTTAATAACATAATAGCTAACATTTTGCTAGAACAAATTTCACTAGTTTTTTTTTTTTTTTTATCTTGATGTTAAAAACAATGTAAACCTTATTTTCTCCTAAATTAAATCTCCCACAACAAATATTTACTGACCTTAATTCTTAGTAATGTGAAACATTTATATAGCTTTTAAGAGTCATGAGTTGGATTACTAAAAGTAGTTTTTTTTTTTTTAACTTTTTTCAACTTGGTGTTTCAATCCTTCACCTCTTTCTTAACAAAATTGTAATTAGCATCATCATTCATGGTTTGCCATTTTAGTAGAGGTGTATAGTTGATTGAATGTCTAAGAAAATACTTACACTTTATTTAGGGAACTCTAACTTAAACAAAACCAATGATGCAATGCGTTCTTTTAATCCCTCTATTACAACAAAATGCTTTACCTCTATACTTGACAACTTAATAATTAGTTGCAGCTTTTTTTTTTCCAGTTCATGTCACCTAGAAAGACATCAACAAGTCTCCTATAATCTTTTTAAAATCTACATTAATATAACCTTTTCAACCTATGGCAGCATGCTATTTCTTGTAAATTTAGCCATAATTGATGTAGTTACTATATTTCAATAGCTACTTCATAGTTTACCAATACTCCATCCTAGGATTTTTCATATACTTCCTAAGTAAACTTATTGAGCAAATAAGATTAGGTCTACTGAATATCATTGCATACATAATTTAAATTAATTAGTCTATAACATGGTATCCTAGCCATTTCTAGTTTTTCTTCTTAGTTTCGTGAGTTAATAATAAGTTGATAAGTTAAGTGGCTTCCTAAAGGAATGCCATCTTGGCTTAATCGACAAAGAATCTTTGATCGGAGTTAGGTAGATAAAGTTCGGTAAAATAGCTTTAACTAATGCTTTTATTTATCCCTTTATTTAGTAAGCTCCCTAAATATTTCATTTAAAACACTTTTCTTATTATTTCTTTCACTAATTTTTATGATGCTTGCTTTTATTGGTTACGAGCATATCATCAATATGTAACAACAGTAAAATTGCTTCTTTTTTTGCTAATTAACATCTTTGTAGTATAAGGATGCATCATAGTTACTTTTACTAAACTTTTGCTGAAACACATATATATCGAACTTTTAATATCACTACTTAGATGATGTTTAAGCCTAGAAAAGGACCTTTTGAGCAAGTAAAATTGATACTTTTTGTATTAAACCTAGCTATAAACCTTTATATTATTTAATATAAATTGATTATTGCAACTCCTTGAAGAAAAATTGTTTTTACATCATCTATTTGTTCAATCTCCTACGCAACTATAGTTAATATCACCTTCATAGACTTATATTGGCCATTGATGCAAAGATTTTGGTGTAGTCAAGCTCAACTTTTTGGCTGAATCATGTTCCTTATTATTTAATGAATAATGGTACAAATCACTAATTTGACAAAGATATTTATTTTTGGTAAGTGCTTACAATAATTTTATAGTTAGAGGAATAAGTGAATCTAGCCTAATCATTAGTTTAATTTCTTCCTTGATCTAGTTTATACATTTCATCACTCCAAAGATCCTCATTCCTTAATTGAAGTAAAGTTGACTTTCTTGAAAAATAATTTCTTGGGAAGCTTAAGAAACTTTTCAAATAACTATTTTCTTAGGATCTAATATCTTAAAGAGTTTGCTTGGTAACTTTCTTATTAGAAGCTAACGTCTTACTATTATAATTGATAGTTAGTTTTGGTGCTTGTTTTTACTTGTTCAATCTTACTCTTTTTTTTTATTCATACTTTATTATGATTTTGGTTTATTAAATGTGAGAATCTGTTTCGACATTAATGGTTAATTTTATTAAACATTTTTTATGAGGTACTCTAAACTAAGTTACAGTGGATGGGTTTTCAAGAATGACCTTTTACTAATCAGCTTCTAAACAACTAATTGGAAAAAAGTATTTTTTAACAATTAAGCAATTTCATTTTTCACCTAGCAAAATTGTAAACTATTTGGTAATGAGTAAATCATACATGTTTAATTTAATATTGACATATAGTGTGTAAAGTTTCATATTGATGAGTCACAATTTTAAAGTTTAGGTTTGTAATAATTAAGAGAAAATATATGGAATAAGTTTCAATTATGCCTGAAGCTTAAGAAAAAAATCAAGGGTCAATCAAAAACTCATTAATCAAAATCTATTTCTCATACTAATTGATTGTCGTTCGTGGTAGCAAGAGTCTATTATTTAGTCTCTATAAAAAAAATAATAAATCAAAAGGAAGATGATTGTTAATGAATTCATCTAAAAAGAGTTACCACACTAGAGTAAGTATGACTGATTAATAGGAAAAAAAATGAGAACTTTAGAATATATTAGGAACTTGCCTTACAGATTAAATAACATATATCAAAACATATAATTTAAATATATCATAATGTATCTAAATAATGAAGAATTTTCATAGACTATTTTTGTACAAAATAACCTTTAATTGATTCAAACCATATAACAAAGTTACCTTACACATGAAATTTTCAAATTTATTTGTTATCCAGTTGCACTGCTGTAACATATATTGCACACATTTCTAATTTGTGAATCATAAAGCTATGATTATTCCAAGCTTCTAGGCATAATTATAGTTGTCTAAGGTCTTACAAAAGTGATTAGAGCAAAAGATTTTGATACGTTACATGTCATATAATTGGATAAAGAGAACATGTTATTGTCTTTCCAAGAAATAAAAGTTGAAGATCAAGTTAAGGAAGAAAAGAAGAAAAAGAAAAAGAAAAAATGAAATTTATTTAAATGACAAATAGATATATACACAATAATACAAAGTATAAAAACATGATTCAGTGAAGATATAAAAAAAGAATATAAAATTCACACAATATCCATAATGTAGAAGGTGGAGTCTCGACATGTTCACAGAGCATATTATTTCAGTCTTTTATGATAATTTGCTCATGGTATGCATTAGTAAATATTTGAAAGAATATTTTCACAATTTTAGAGTTTTAGATTTATTATAATTAAGAAAAATTATGTAGAGGAAAATCTTAATAAATATCAAATAAATGAATAGACAAACAAAAATTAATACTTTAAAGGTTTTCGAAGTATTAACTTATTATATCTTAGATCCATCACTTGTAAGAAATGTGAAGAATTAATTTTATAAACAATCATAGTATTAACCATATTATACAACTTCATGGTCGTTATCAAATGCGTTACAATAAGGTAGCAATATTGATCTAAGTTGTATTAAGAAAAACATTAGTGGCTCGCTTTTAACAATTTTGCTTTATTATGTATTTTTTATGAGGTACTTTAAACTAAGTTCAACGGATAAGTTTTTTGGAGTGAACCTTTACTGTTTAGCTTACTAAAAAGCTAATTGAAAATGATAATTTTCAATAACCATAAACCAAGTTTGTTTCCTACCTTGCTACATTATAAAATATTTTAATGAAGATAAATCACATGTTTGATTTAACAATAACATACTCTACACTGTATTTTACATAATGAGGCAGTGATTTGCAAGCTCCCAATGATAATTATAATTATAATCCATTAAGGTCCTAGAGAAGTGGCTTAAAAATAGAAGTTTTTGGCATGTTTACACAATTTGATAAGGATTACCTTTTTCTTATCTTATCAAAAAACAAAAATTGAAAAAAAAAAACTTAAAGAAGAAGAATGAGAATAAATGAAATTAGTTTCAAATCTAAACAAGCATATACATAAAAATATAAAACTCCTAATGTGGATCAGTAGAGATTTGAAAAACTTTCTAAAATTCCCATGATATTCCATAGTGAAAAAGGTTGGCTTGAGTATCGAACTTATTCATGAACATGTTTTCTTTATTGCATAATTTACTTGTGTGTAAGAAGAGATCACATAAAACACTTAACCTAATTTTAGAGTTCTGGGTTTGGAATGAGTAAGAGAAAGCATATAGAATGAGCTTCAATAAGGCTTAAAAAAAATTTATGCCTACAAACTAATTTCAACAATCAAAACTCCCCATTTTTCATACCAATAGATTACTGTTGGTGGCAATAACAAGAGTTCGCTTGACTACATTATTGGATCTCTATTTTTGTTATATGTAAAAAAAAAAAATCCAAAGGTTTATGAGTTCATTCAAAAAGAGATATCAAATAGAGGAAAAAAGGGAGTCTTAATTAGAATGCGTTAGGCACTTGCCTTATATATAGATTGAATAATAAATTCAAAATGTATAGCTTAAATTATCAAATTACATTTGTGTAAATAATGAAGAATTCGCATATAATATTTGTACTCGATAACACTTGAACTAATTTCAAAGTATATAACTGTCGTGTTTGCTCATACAAAAGTTTAAACAAGTTACCTTTCACATCAAGATTCTAAGTTCATTCTTTGTCTAGCTATATTGTAAAATATTTGATGGTAAATCATGCATGTTTGATTTAACATGGCCACGTTTTACACATTTCTAATTGATGAACCACAAAGTAGTTATTGTTCTAAATCCTTACTCATAATTATAATCCTAAAGAAGTGACTATTATTGAAGCTTTTTTAATGAAGGTAGAGTCTCAACATATTCACAAAACATGTTTTTTGTTTTTTTGGTTACATATATTACTAATATTATGCATTAATGAGAATTGAAAGAACATTTTCTAGTTTTAGAGTTTCAGTTTTGTCGTAATTAAGAGAAATTATGTGAAAAGAATCTTAATAAAAGTTAAATAAATGAGAAAACAAACAAAATTGATAGTGTAAAAGGTTTTGAAGTACCAACTTATCATATCTTAGCTCCACCACTTACAAGAAATGTGAAGAACTAATTTTATAAATAGATGCAAAATGGCTATATTATACAACTTCATGGCCATTGTAAAAATAAGTTAAAACAAGATTATATAAGTTGATCCATAAGTTCAATTAGCAAAAGAACAAGATTAAACCATATCTTACCTTTATAATGACAAAAGGCAACCAACTAGTTTCATCGCATGAATATAGTTATACAAGGTGGATTAATGAAAATGCTTGCTAAAGTTTATACCACATAGTGTGATAGATATAGTATGCGTAATATAAGAAATGCAGAGAAAGGATAGAAGATGTTATATACTAGAAATGCAAAATAAACAATGGTATTGATTGAAGATAATTTAAAAGCAAAAATATTTTAAACAACAAGAACATGATGATAATAGGGTAAAAATTATTGGTAGGTTTATATGAGTGATTATTTTCAATATTTTAGATCAACATCCACTAAAATCGATCGAGTTTAAAAATATAAAGTGAAAGCATATTATTATAGATGAATTATTAATTGAGTTGTACACTAATATTTGAATGTTTTTTAACAACAATATCAACACTATAAAGATCAACATGGTGGATTGCACAAGTGTTACAGCCCCATGAATGGTAGAGGCTTTTTATAGAAGCTTTGTGGATTAGTTTGTACAGTGGAAACTAATATAGTTGCTTGACTGAAAACTCTTTAAGGGCGTAAAGGAACATACCCATTGGTCTAAGATATTATTGGGTCTAGCTTACATATTTTGCAATACAAAAGGCCTCTCACTCCTTTTGTTAAGAAGATTTGAGTTTTTCTTATAAAAAAATATAGTTGACTATACGAAAATCTACAGTCTTTGTGAACATAATTAAGGATCTTCCCAAATAATTGCCTTCTTGAGAATTGATATCGTAAGTAGCTTTTTAAATAATTATCTCTTAACAAGGTGATGTTTTTTAAGAGTTCAGATAATCTTTTGAGTAATTGCCTTCTTAAAAGCTAATATCTATGTACAAGAAGTCATATTTAAGTAAGAATTTTTTAGCACTTGTTTTCTAAGTTCAATTTGGTGTATCTTGTTTCTATATTCACAATTTATACTTACATTTATTCTTTTGGTGTAAGGTTCTATTAATTAATTTATTTTATGCTATTTTCTTATTAATTTAACTTTTTGTGCTCTTTACTTTAAAATTTTAATTGTAATATATTTATTTGAAACATGGTGCAACTGATACTATAATTTATCATATGCTATTTGTTTAATAAACTTGCACTACTCAATGTTAAAAGAAATTTTAATTAGTGCTTTTATAGGTTTGACTCATAAATTAAAGGTTTAAACCCACCAAATAAAGGTGGATTGCTCTTAATCAATTAATTGATTGATAATATAAAAATATATAACTGCATAACATCAATTTTAATTCTTCATTGGTTTACTATTTTAAAAATATAAAAACAATTAGAAATATAATAATTACTTTCAAAATAGGAATGACTAAACAAGGTAACCTTAAACCATTTTGTTTAATGAGTTTTATTATTTTTTAACTTTTCAACTAAAAGTAAGATTCTAATCGATTCATTTTCTAGACAAGTTAATAGGATTTGGTTTGTTCTAAATTTAAAGCCAATATGTTTTAGTCTTTGGTCAACTTGAATACAAATTGAGTTGATTTTTTTTTTTAATTTTCATAATGATAACTACTTTCTTTATTTAATTTAAAAATAAACATAAATTCTTGAAAAATATTTTTTTTCTTAGTTACGTGTTTTTTGTATTCAAGCAAAATAGCTATTGATCTATTTCTAAAATTTATAATTGGATTATTAATTAAACAATTAATCATAATTTAATCTTCTAAAAATATGTATAATTCAAGATAAACTCATTAAACATATACCTTTTAGTAAGTTATTATAAACTTAAATAATTTTTGATATGTTTTAAAGAAACCTCTAAATTACAAGAAAAAAATTGTCCAATTTTCAAAAATATATTTTTTGGCATTATGAAAATTGCATAGTTATTTATCGATGACTTAAGTCTAAAAATGGATCACTATCTTTAAAAAAATCATACAACAAATACTAAGCAATTTTAACAAAAAAATTTTGAAATTTAAAAATGAAAATGGTTAAGAGATTCAGTTTAAGAACATCATCCATATAAAGAGCATTTAAATATACTATACCTTGTTTTGCAAGAAAAACAACAGTAATTAAAAAAAAAATTAGATTATGAAGTGATTAATATTTCACTAATCTAATTTTGATTTAAAAAATAAGAAGAGAATTTGTGATTATGTCTATTAACAATAATAAATTATTAGGCTTTTCTTATAATAAAAATAAGGTCAATTTTTTATGAAATATTATTTTCTAGATCAAGTTTTTTCTTATTCATGATGTTTTTAATTAATAATTATCTTTGTTTATATTAATGAGAGGTTGTAATTCATTTTTTTCTAATTAATTCATAAAATCAAAAGACATACATAAAGAAATGGAGATCTTATTATTCTAAAACTTTCAAAGCAGAAAACTTTAGTGAAAAATTACATAATCAAGCATCGATATTAAACAACAATATAAGGAACCACTTTATGGATATGAAAGTCACTTTGAATACTCTTTGGCTAATTTCAATACCTTTTCGAAAATTTCAATCGTGCATGTGAGACTTATAGGTCCATTAATCTTCATGTCGAGATCATCACACTTCTGGTATTGCATTATCAATTCTTGAAAAGCTGGAACTGACAAATACTTCACAGGAACTTCATATCTTATAGCCTCTTCACTTATATACATCACTACAAAACCTTTTCTAACATAAGCATCTTTGTTATTCTTTGCAGGCATCAATTGTTCGTAAGAATGTTCATAAGGGCCAATACCCAACTTTTTCTTAACTGACATAAAACTTGCACGAACAAATCCTGATAAATTCATGATTGCAATAAGACAAAGAGATGAATTTAGATGATGATGACGCTAGAGAAAAACAACAAAGAGTAATTTAGAATGAAAGAACACAAACCATAATATTTTCTTCTCAACACAATTGCTTGTAGCTCTAAATCCTAAGAATGCTTAGCTTAGTTGTGTTGGTTCTTTAAATGGTTGGTGGACTCATAGTTAACTATTATGGTGGCAACATTAGTTTTTACTTCATGTTAGTTTGTAAAATGCGAAAAGGATATTTTAGTAATTCTCCTTACATGTCTTATTTTTCCTAATTCAAGTTATTGGTTGTGTCATTAATGTAGGCCCATTTGGTCAAAATGATAATTAAAGTAAACAAAATGGCAATTACTTCTTATTAAAGGTATTCAAAGCTTTGTAACTGTTATCATTTATTCAAGTCAACTTGGTCAAATGATGATTAACTTGCAACGGGTCTTAGGAGATCTATTAGTGACTTGGACTTGTCATTGTGTATGTCTTTTGGCATAGGCTTAGATTATGGATCTTGGATTAGAACCTTGAAACAATTCATAAATAATGAGAAATGCTTCTTTTGTTATAAAATAGTATGAGGTTTGAAGGTTAGTAAATTGATTTGATTGTTTGTAGCTTTATTACAAAAGAATTAAACCAATTTCTTTATAAATTGACATTAATTAAAGATTTATGTAGTATACAAGACCTTATCGACTATCTTTGGTATATCTGCCATTAGAAGTTGTGAATGATCTATTGTAAAGAAACAAAATGCACTTGATCAAAACTAAAATCATTTTAAACTATATATATAATTCAAGGAATTAAGGTCTTCACAGCCACAAAACTTAAATAAATGTAATGTGGATTGGTTTTGTAAAATATCAATCAAAAATTTTGCATATAAGAACCATAGGATTATTAATTTACACATTCGTATGTTTAGTGAGAGGAGTTTCAGTTTAGAAGAGAACAAATGGATTAGACAATATGTGTCCTCCCCTTTCTACTTAAGGTAATCAGATGTATATTACTATATTTTTGTATCTTAAAAATTATCATTTTCTCTTCTTTTTCCTAAAGGTATTCTTGTAGTTTACTCAAATAATTCATTTTTTCTTATGTTTACTACCTTAGAAGATGAATTCTCATCCTTTATCCATCAAAAGCTCTGTCATGATATTAATTGCTTTTTAACAATAAGAAATGATGCGCCTTATTCTTTTATTAGGCTTTTAAAATTGTGCACTTTTTAAGCCTAGCTTGTTCTTCTTGTTGTAGTTTGGTATTGGGGCCTAATATTTAAGTAAAATCCAAAATTTTTTCAAAAGTTGTAAATGATGACATACTTGATGAAAGCATAAAACAAAAAAAAAAATATAGATCTTATCTAAATTTCAGCTACATTTGTTATAAGGTTTCGAACATTAATAGCGGTTTCATATAAATTTATTTTTAAGAGACTTATGTTGATTTTGAATCTCACTTTTCTTTGTAAGATTCATATTAATGCTCTTATCTAACGTCACTTCCATTACCTTGTGATCTCATGACTAGTTTGTAAAAAGTTAAATTAAGAAATACATCACAAGATTTTACGTCTTTCACCCTCTTCACTTATACAATTATGCAACCTTTATGAATATTCAAAAATATTTCTTACTCCCAATAAGTTTCAACAATTTGTAAGAGTACTTGGAATGAATTAAGCATAACCTTCTCATGACTAACATAATATTGTATCCTAAAGAATCTATGACCATAGAATTTAAGTGCGAAAATACAACTACAAGGATGACAAAGAAGCTAGAACTTCTTGAACAAAAATAAACAAAGCAATTTGATCCCTATTGAATTAAAGATTGTAAATACATAATAATTTATATAAAAATTATGTTTTCTTAAAAAAAAAAAAAGATTTCTTAACTAATTTAGGATTTGGGATTGGTACTAAAATGGTTGCTTTTATTGAATAAAACAAACCAAGCAGAAGGATCCATATTGAACTAAAGTTTGTAGATGTAAAATAATTTATAAAAAAAAATATACAATTTTAGTAATTCTTTTTCTTACTCAATTTAGAATTCATGATTGGATTAACATGATCGTTGATTTGCTACATTAGTGGCTAAAGATTAGATAGTTATATCATATTATCCTATGTTTGCAATAAAATTATAACACACTTTTTATACATGGCTCTTTTTTCTATCGATTTTTCTATTTTTCCTTGCAAAATTTATCAGCAAATTATGTAACAAAGAGTATATTATAAAAGAAACTACTAAATTTTCAATAAAAAAATAGCTATATCCTTTTATTTTGAAAATATATATCATTGTGTTTCTTAAATAAAATAAGATTAAAATAAATGTAGTGATTGGATATATTTGTGTTTCTTTATATTATTATGATAATTTTTATCTATTTAGTTTTATGCTATAATTTAACTATTTTCAATAAATCACTATAACAATAATACAATTTTTTGCAAGAGTTGACTAATAGTGTATTATTTGATGCAAGAACTCCTTTGATATAATAAGAGTTTAAGTAAATAATAGTAGAATCAAAGCCATATTACAATTTGATAATGACTCTGTGATTATTGTATTTTATTTGATTTTTAACATTCTTTATATCTCTTTTTATTTCAAATTTTTCATCATTATAATATAGTTCATGGCCTGCTCGAAAGGTATATTTCTATTGTATGAAAGGTTTAATATGTTTATTGTTATCATGTAAATTGTACCAAAAAAGAAATTTTCTTAACACATGCAAAAATATAGACAAATAATTGCATATATGTTTTGAAAAATTAATTTCTCTTTCCTTATAAATAATTACAATTTATGTAATACCTAAATGAAATTGGCAGTTATATTATGAGAGTAAAACCTTTTACTTTAAGTTAATGTTCTACATAACGATTTTGTTAAGTCAATCTCTGCTTAAGATATTAAAGAGTAGACATCCAAGAATACATATCTCATAAAGCTGGATAACAAAAAGCTTCATTTATGCATACAAAAACTATTGAGCTATATCTTTTTATGGCATTATGATAGAATCATCCATTTTAGAAGATAGAACCTCCAAAAACAATTGTTTATTTACGCTTAATTTTTTATATTTTTACTCAGCTAGGATTTAAATACATTGAAACTCAACTATTGTTTCTTAAATGAAAGGAAAACAATGGCTAGTGCTACACAATAGTAATTATTGCCACTTCATGCTTGATTCTTGGTTGCATAATAAAAGAAACACTAACTAACTATTTCAAATATAAAAACATGATCTCCTCCACTTATTGACTAATTCAAACCAACTACTAAGCTTTTCAATTAAGCTACAATCCCAACTTAACTTCTCTTCCACTATCACTTCATGCCTCTTGATATCTCGAGTTCCTTTTAGTAGGCCTAGTTGACCTCCGTAATGTAACATTGCCTTCATGTTTTTAAGGAAGCCTATCATCAAGGTTCAAATGCATGAACCGAGCCCTTAAATCTATCGCATCTTGTCATGTAGCTTCTTCTTTGGTGAGGTTTTTCCATTTGATTAAATTATTTTTCACAAAAAATTAGATCCCTTGTGCACCCATCTAGTATCAGAGATGGCTTCAGGGACTATGACTATCTCCTATCCTTATTTAATGAGGATAATTCTTCACTGATAGCATTATCGACTCCCACATGTTTCTTCAGCATTAACACATGAAAAACCAAATGACTATTCAGTAACTTTAACTTATATGCAACTCTTTCCACTCTCTTTTTGATTATGTAAGGACCAAAACAATGGCTAGCCAACTTTTAGTGAGCCTTTTTATAAGTCGTTTATTGGCGGTGGAGCTGTGGCTTGAGGAAAACAAGATCACCAACTTGGTTATCAACTTGACTTCTTTTGGCATCCATTATTTACTTCACATGATTTATTGTTGCATGTAAATTAGTTTTAAGTTACTGAAGCATAACATTATTTCCAATGCTTTTTAACTTCATTGATTGTTGATGTTCCCTCCTGGTAATATGAAATAGATAGTGGAAATCTTCCATAAACTACTTTAAACCATTCCATTCTAATGGGTTGGTGATATGTAGTGTTATTGTAAAATTTGGTCCAAGGTAAAAAAGAACTCCATTTACATGGTTCTTGGGACATAAAACATCTGAGGTGTTCTTAAAGGCATCTATTCACTACCTAACAATTGAAAAACTCATGCCATAAATGACTAATAAAGATTAGATCTCTATCACCTATTATTAATTTTCGTATTCAATGGAATTTAACTACCCCCTCCATAATTTTTTTGGTTATTACCTTAATTGTGTCAGAATGAGATGTGGCTAACAAATACATATACTTACTCAAACGATCCACTAACATAAATACAAAACTCTTGTCATGGGATGGAGAAAGGGCTTCCATAAAATCCATGATGATATCGTCCCATACCTGATAAAGCATTAGCAATAGTTATAGTAATCTAACTGGTAATAGAGTTTCTACTTCTTTTTTTTTTTTTCATAAATCATGCATGTCATTACATATTTTTTGATGATTTGATGCATGGATGGCAAATAAAACTGTTATGCAAACCATTCATACTCAACAATCCACTAGTACAAATGTCACACTTTTATTATGAGATGAAGAAAAGCCTTTCATAAAACCCATGGTGATATCATCCCACACTTCATAAAGGGTTAGCAACAGTTATAGTAGTTCAACTGGTAGTAGAGTATCTACTTTATTTTTCTAACAAGTCATGCATGTTACTATATATTTTTCGATGGTTTAATGCATAGATGGATAATAAAACTACTATGCTAACACTGTTAATAGGTTCTAAAAACCTTTGAATGACCTTTAAAGTATATAGTGAAATTCTTAGAGGAATTGGTTGATAATAGGTGAGTCAAGAGGTATTACCATGTGATTTTTATGGCACCAGTCCATTGTCTCATTGATAAGATTCTCTTTTTTTTTTTAAAGCTTGTCTTCCAATAATATAATGTATGGATGTTGAGAAGCTTCTTTCTTTATCTTATCCCATGATGAGCTATGTGCGACATGTAAAGAACTCAAAATGGGACTATTGTTGATCTTTGATAATTCATCTATAATAGAGTTTCCTTCCCCTTGTCCATAATTAATATCATAGTCATATCTTAACAACTTAGTTACCCATTTTTGTTACCCAAACTTATATGCATTAGTGTAACAAATATTTGAGACTTCGTTAATCAGTCTGGATATAGAATTTTCATCCCAAAAGATATGGTCTAGGTTCTAATAGCTTGGATGGTGGTTAACATTTCTTTGGCATAGGTCAACCATGATTACTTAGAGATTTCCAAGGCATGACTTATGAATGTTATTAGCCTTATTTGTTGCATTAACATAGCCCTAATGCCCTAGCTTGGTGCATCCATTTTAATAGTGAAAGAGTTTGTTAAAATTGGGAATTGTTAGTGTTGGAATGTTAATCATCATTTGCTTTAATGCATTGAATACTTTGTTCACTTCGTTATTCCAGATGAATTAGTCTTTTTTTTTTTAAAGTAAATTAGTAAAAGTTCTAGTAATGATTCCATAGTGTCACACAAACTTTTGGTAATAACATGCGAAGCTAAGAATCCCACACAATTTAAAGACATTAGTTGCTTTAGTCTAATTAATCATTACCTTAATTTTTCCTGAATCCTTTTTTATGCCTTGCAATATCATTATGTGATGTCCAAACACATGTTTGCTCAACTTAATGAAGAATTGGTGTTGTTGAAGAATTTCTAAAATTTTTCTAACATGGTCAATATGCATTACATAATTTGAGCTATAGATGGTAATATCATCAAAGAATAATAGCAAATATTGTCTCACATATGGACAAATGGGATTGAAAGGTCAAAGGTGTATTATGCAAACCAAATGGCATGAATAGGTAATCGCAATGCCCATTATAATTGCAAAAAGTCATCTTGTGTGTGTTAGAAAGGTGACCTCAACCTAGTGATAGCTTGATTTAAAGTAAAGTTTAGTAAAATATGTTGCACCATCGAGTTCATCCTCTACCATGGGTATAAGGAACTTGTTCTTTATCATGGTAGTATTGAGAGCTTGTAATTAATGCAAAAACATCAAGTTCTATCTTTTTTTTTTTCACTAATAGAACCAGTGATGATGAAGGACTTGTATTGGTTTTAAACAATCCCAATTTAAGCATCTCATGCTTCCTAAATTTCATCTTTTGGAAATGCATATACTTATATGGTTCCACATTGATGGGCTTCATCCCCCTCTTTCAAAGTGATTTGGTGATCAATTTTTCTTTAGGGTGGAAGCTATTTTGGTTCCCAGTAAAAATCTTCAAATTCACACAAAAGGTTTTCACGTCTTAAAGAATTTTCTTTTCTAAAACTACTTGGAGGCACACTGCAAATATGGGATTTCTATCCTTGGCTTCCTTTGTCATTATTGTCAATTTTGTGGGTTTAATGGACTAATTATCAATCCCTTTTAAGCAGCAACACTGACCCTCCTAAGCAAAGTCCATGGTCATTCGTTTCTAATCACAAGCTAGTACCCAACTTTTCATGAAAATAGACTTTTAACATCATATTCAATCCCATTAGTGGTAAAGAGTAGAAAGTTAATGTGAAGGATATACCATGTTACATGACTTCAAAATTTTCAATTATCCCTTGGCATTTCAATGGTGCTCCATTAGATACCTTGATGTTAACTGGCTCAATAGGAACCACTGTTAGTTGTAATAACTCTACTACTTTCCATTAACGAAATTATGTGTAGATCAAATGTCGATGAGCACAACCAATTCAAGTCTTCTCACCATAAAAATTTTAAGTAGTTGACCACCTAGTTAATGCATGAAGGGATATTTTTAACTTATCTTATTAACCATTGTGAATTTCTCCTTCATCATCTTACTTACCATCCAATATTAATAGTCATATAACTTTAAATTTATGCCTAAAAGTGAATTTCACATTATAATTAAAGCACAAACCTTAAGTCTAGCATTTTTGTATCTCTACCTATCTAAGACACTTCACAGTTAAAGTTGGCTTGATGATGTTTCAAAGAGTGTTAAGGGTAGGAATGGATAAAACCTTTTCTTAATGACTTAGTTGATCATCCTTCATCCTAGCCAAACCAATGGCTTCTTTTAATGATTTAGGCTTGAAGATTACAATCTCATCAACTATTTTTTAGCTTTAGTCCTTCCGTTGAATGTGCCAAGGAAAGGCTTTTATGTCCATACTTGAACTTTATTACTTAATTTCTCAAACTCTCTTTGATAATCTCATAGAGAACTTGTTGCTAAATCTTGGATAAGGATTCACCGAAGTCTTTAGAATTTGTTGGTTCAAATTGTGACCATAATTCCTCAAACAAAATATCGCATGACCCATCGTTTCCTTCTCCTAATAAGCTTAATGTAACCAGTGCCATCATCAATTTTATTTTTTTTTTCAAGGTGAAATGAAGTTGAACTTTTCATACTTTTAGTGCTTTCAAAATTGAAAAATTGCTCCATTTTATTGAGCCATTCAGTGGAATCATCTCTAATAAACTTGGGAAACTTTAACTTTGCAAGTTTTGAAGAAAACATGGGATACCAGAATGCTCACAACCTTGATCATTTAAGGGATAACCACTTCATTGGAAGGCTTGGTTAGACTTTAATTCTTTTGCATTAAGATAGCTATAGGGATTTTGATGATCATAACCTCTAGCTTTTGCAACTTTTCATAAATTTTAGCTCTAAAATAATGAAATAATTTTGTAAACCTCCAACTCTTGTTTCTAGACTCTCTATTCATTCCTTATGGATCACTACCATAACTTCGACTCTGATACTAAATTGATAAAGTTTACTTTAGGTTATATAAGACCTTTTGTTTATTTGTTTTCAATTATTTGACTTCTTGCTCAACGAAGGTTTAAATACAATGGATTTCAACTATTACTTCCTAAATGAAAGGAAAAACAGTGGCTAGTGGTGTAACATAATAACAACTATTATCACTCCATGCTTAATTCTTGAACCGCAAAATAGGAGAACAACTAATAAAGGAACATAATTTCTTCATTTATTAACTAATTCAAAGCAGTTACTAAGTCTACCAACTAAATCAAAATCCAAACTTGATAGCTCTTCCACTACGACTTCATGCCTCCTAGTATTTTGGGTTCCTCTATACTTCTTGGTATCTCAGGTTCCTCTTGGTAGATTTAGCTTACCTCCTCAACATAACATATTATTGATATTGCATGACCATTTCATGAAATTTTGTAATGGAGAAATACTGGATAAGAAGTTCATATCTTTTTTCAATATTTTCACATAAATGAATTATTATATAATCTCTTAGAAAAACAAATTTTTTTTTATCATTTTCAACAAACTTTTCAACCGATTGTAGAAGTAATTAAAATTTTATAAGCACAGCTTCATTCATAAATGGTCCAATAACTTGACACTAAATCTTGAAAAGTACATGATTTTGGAAAAAGAAACATAAAAAAGATTAAATAATGGTGATAATGAATCACTAAACAAGAGCTTCTTAAATAAGAAAATGGAAAATGAGGCAAAGTTTATATGCATAGGAACCAGGATCAATAACTAGAGGCTTTGAATGTGAGTTAATGAATTTTTAAACCTAGAATTTTCTAACCAAATATACAATATACTTCTTAGAAAATCCAAAGTGGAGTAAGCATGTATGCTTTATTTAAACCAGTTTGTCGTAGCTAATGAAACATAATGACTAATGAACAAGAACATTAAAGGATTTATAATGGTTAGGCAAGAATGCCTGCATCCACTTTAAGATCTTTTCAAAGCATCTTTAATCTTCGTAAGAATCAAGATTTACATGGAATTGCTTAAAATAGAAAAAAAATGAGTTCATTAGTTAGTAAATAATTCTAACTCGATATAAGAAATAAGACCTTATAAAACTAATATGGATATCATCTTTCAATGGATTATAAACACAGTTACAATCTCTCGATGATTTCTTTTCTTGCTCTTTCAATCTTTATTCGAAGATGGTTTTGATGCTACCCTATTTACTTACTTTGGTATTGGTTTAAGAGCAACTGCATTTCAACTAACATGTCTCAAGTGTCATGCCATCTAAATGCTTGGTTAAACAAGCTAGCAAGAAATAGCTTGTCCTATATATAAGGGCTAGCCACCTTTTCAGTCTTTAACCCATTTAACTGCCTAAAAACATTCAAAGAAAAAAACACAAGTCAGAAGCTACTAGTTTTTCTATTGTGCTACAGTTGTTGTTTTCTGGATCATTTATAATAGTAAATTTAGGAAATAACTTATGTATGAATATTGAAGTTGCTTGATATATCGTATTATCCAATTAAAATTTTAGATTATGATTAACACAACCATTAATTTAAGACTCAAACTAGTAGCTACTCCTAATGATACTAGGATTCAGTTTTTAAATCGTAGTGATTTAGCTAAATTAAGTGAATGCAAAATGTAAGCCTACAAATTATTTAAGAATATGCTTTTAATTGACCCATATCCAGAGCACACAATACATTGTCTCTTTAATAATAAATATACATAACACTCTTTTTTGTGTTTAATTATATCCAAAATGAAAGCTAAATAAGAAAAACTTCATTTATTCTAATAAGTGACAAAAAGATAAAATAATTGTACAAGTTCATTTTGTATAGTTATTATAACTTTAAAAGATATATGTAATATAATGATCTAAAATGTCTTTACGACTAGTTTCATAAATTTGTACAACTTAAAAATATAAGCATTGTAGCAAGTTTTACAAGCTTGCAAAACTTAATAATATAAGCAACACCATTTAATACTTCTTGTTTATCTCAAATCTAGACAAACAAAAAATTAAGAAAGATTTTTTTTCCTCTTTTTAATGGCGACGATTTAACCTAGACATCCTAACTAGTATCTGGATGGCGGTTAGTAGCTAGCAATGTGTTCCAAAAACATGATAAGAATATGCACAATATGTAGTGACGTCAATGGGGCTTTTGTTTAATCATGTTTGTATTCTAATTATGTTAATCTTGATTATGACATGGTTAAATTTTTTATAAATGAATTAACTTATTCAATATGCTTCAGTAACTAGTAGTAGCTAGTTTTATTATTTTTTCTTTTTTATTTATTATATTGTATAATCTATTTAATTTATCATATCATTTTAAGTCAATATATTTATGTAATATATTAATTATTTAATATTTTATTTAAATTTTTTGTTTTTCTTTATAGTAAGTAATAAACATAATAAAAGCAACAGTAAAGAAAATGTTCCAAAATGAAAAGAAAACATTTTAAAGCATATATGATGTTGTATTGTATGATTTTGCATTGGGTTTCAATAGTTGAAAAACTTAATTACATAAATTTTCCTTGTCTTATTATGGCATTTTAAAATGAATGATATGTGACTTATTGTATGACATACTTAATAAACATGACATTTTATTGTTAAGAACATGGCATGATTAATCGATCCTGTTACCTATGGTTAGGATGCATATTTCCTTAATTGTAATGTATTAAAACCAGTTTAAAAATTACCTATTTTGTTTTGTTTTATATAAAATTTAACAACAACAATAATAGTAGTTAAAAAAAGAGAGAGAAAATCATTGCCCTAATCAAATTTTGATCAAAAGGAAGATTATCACTAGGTGGTCCATTTTCTTAATAAGGAATAAATTGTTAGGGTTTTATCTTGTAAGATGAATAGTAATTCAAAATACTCTTTGTATTTATAAGTAAGTTATTGTAACTTATTTTACATTTAAGATTTTGCGAACACATTTTTGTTAGAACTTGTCGTTCCAATTTATTCATAAGATCTAGACAAATTAAAGAGGTAGATTGTTACTATGATGAAATTATGATATATATGTTTATCCCTGTTATATCTTGGTTAAGAAGTTGCTTGGTGCATGGTTAAACTAAAAAGAAAAAAATGGTTGAGCTTACAATCTCGTAGTGTTGCATCTATCTTTTTTAAAATTAAAGTCCTTTTCATGATAAATATTATTAATAAACAGTACATAGCTTGTTTGTGAAGTATAAACACATAGTAATATGGTATGCCTTTTGCTTCATTTCAATTATGTACTTAGAAAGACTTTGTTGAATCAAATTTTGTGATATCAACATATTAATTTCAATTATATCTATAACAAAAATTATAATCAATTACAATAGAATAAAGGTAAAATTAAACTTAGACACTAGTAATAAGCATACCTCAAGAAATAGATCTTAAAAATTTTTATAATAAAAACTTCATTCAAAAGAAAGATGATCAAAACAAACAAAACTTGGCATCACATTTCAAGTCAAAGCATAGCAAGAATACCAAAAAAAAGAAAGTTTTAAAAATTTGAAAGCTACTATGATTATTCTAGTACTCTTTGACGCTTCAAAAAACCAAATAAAGAATTTAGTCCTACATGAAAAAACTATTGGTCTATCAATCTTGTTATGAAAATGTTGATATTACAAAAACAATATCTAAAAGGTTGTAATGGAGAAATACTTTACTAGACTTCATATTTTTTAATCTCTTTACCCACATATATCATCACAAAACCCTTCAAGAAACAAGATTTTTTGTTGTTTCTTTGGTGGACTTTAATCCTAGACCTTCTTAGATCTAACTTTTCGTTAGCAACCTAATACCTTTATGTCAAAATTGAGGACAAAAAGATGAAAAGAAGTCATAAATGAATCAAAGGTTTGAAGATATAAAAAAACCTTTATATATATTGCACTTATTTAATACATCTTCTTCAAAATCGATTAAGAAAAGAATTATTGTTGATGCACTCTTAATATTGGGCTTTGGATGATAGCTATCTTAGTAATAGGAAACAAAGTTTTGTTTGACTAGTATGGTTCGACTAAACTTAAATAGCTACATGATGAAAAATAATAATAGTAACAATGAACAATAGGAAAAGATCTGGTTTAAAATTTTTAGTTTCAACATGACAAAAATTTTTTAAATTATTCAAAATAATTTTAGTCAAATGCAAGTTATCTTTTCATGTTTACAAATAAGGTTTGAGTTTTTTTGTTCTTTTATAGTCTTCTCTCTTGAACACTCATTAGTTAATATCTCCTTATATCGTTATATCCTAAATAAAGATTATAATAAAAACTTGACTTACTTTTAATAACTGACAAAAAAAAAGGTATATAAATAATTTTAATGATAAAAACAATTATACAATATTAGATGCATGATGTGGTAGATGTTTCATATGTTTTGATTATCATGGTGATTGGTTTGTAACTTTTTAGATAAAAGATAATAAAATATATGCTAATAATGCACTAATCAATTATATATTCTCAAAAAATTATTGAAATTCTCTAACATGAAAAAAAAAATGATAAAGATCATAAAAAAAAAATTGAAGAATACTTTGAATGTCAATTTAACTCTTTTGAGTCAAATTAATAATGTGTTCTTGTTAAGAAATTATTTAGTCAACTTAGGGTTTCCATGCTTTGGGGTTACTAATATGAAAACTTAGGAATTTCTTATGATTAGTTAGATTAATGTCACAATCCAACTCAATGTGTGTGTCAATGTAATGTAAGCTACTAGATAGTGTGATAGTGGGCCATCAATCAAACTTGTGTTAAAACAACAAATCGAAGCATAATTTTTCTTAATTTTAGTATTGTAAGATAAACATTTACCCTCATTTTCAATTTCAACAAATCTAATTTTTCTAATTGATACTTCCTTCACCAATCATGTACTCCTTCTTTTCACTGGGTTAAAATAAAAGCAAAACAAGAATAATGATATTTCCATGTAAAACAACAGTGAATTGATAGAATTGCTCGTCACTTAAAGTTTAATTTAAATGTTGTCATATTACAAGGTCTATTTTAATCAAATTGAAATGTGAATGTCGCATTTGCATTTGTCACAATTTTCGATCAAATTCAAATCCTCGAAACAACTTTAAAAATACTTATAAGTAATTTTTTTAAAGAAATAAAAGATTAAAAAAAAGTTGTTAGTAGTCTTTTTTATGATATAATTGGACAACAAAATTTTTTTATTTTTAAAAATCATTTTATATTAATAAAAATAAACATAAACAAGAAAATTTAGTTTTCTGAAATTAAAAACACGAGTTTTAGAGTGAAAAGTTAGCATCCTCAAAAATATTTTTTATAATAGAGAATGTAAAGATCTGACTTTTTCTCAAACCTTAATACTCAATATATATATATATAATGAAAAACGTATTCTAACTTTTACAACTATTTTTATGATTCATGCAAATATAGTGACATATTAATATTAAACTATGATATATAGTATATTAAAATATAAATAATTTTAAGTATTTCGTAGTGTTAACATAAGTAAAAGATTAATATTTAATATCTAAATTTAGACCTTGAATCTGAATTTTAAATTTTTATTAATTGAGAATAAAAATAAATTAAATTTTCATAAAAATAAAATACTTCCATTTAATTTTCTTTAAAAAGTTTTACAAAATACAAAGATTTTTCTCTTAAAATTTTTTTATTATCTCAAAAAAATTACTTTTTAAAATTAATTTGTATATTAAAAATCTATCTTGAGATTTTTCATATATATTCTCAAAAACTTAATATATTTTTTCATTTCTAAAAATAATCTTTATATTAAAAAGTATAAAAATCTCTCTTTTAATTTTTTTACTCTATAAAAGGTTAAAATATGTTTTTAAAATAATTTTTATATTAAAAAATAAAAATCTCTTTCTTAAAATTTTTTATATTTTTAAAAATATATCATATAATTTTATAAAAAATTGAAAATAATTTAATATTAAAAAATGTGAAAACCTTTCTCGTCAAGTTCTTTGGTACTTTTAAAAAATTTACAATATCTTTTCCTATTTTTTAAAAAATATATTTTAAGTTTTTAAAAATATGATAATCTCTCTTTTGAGGTTTTATCATATTTTTAAAAACTTAAAATATATATTTTTAATTTTTTAAAAAAATATTTTTAAATTTTAAAATTTAAAGATCTCTTAAGATACTTTAAAAAAATTAAGTGTTACTTTTTATTATCAAAATTTCAAAAATTTAAATTAAAATAATATTAAAGTGATTTTACTATTTTTAAAAACTTGATTAAAATTAAACAAATCAATAATAATTAAAAAAGATCTCATTTTATCTAACAATTTCACATTATTACTTGATAAGAATTAAGTATCATATTTGATTGAAGTTACTTGTAATCACACTTTTTTATCTTTTTTTATTTTATTTTTTTCCATTTTTTTCTTTTTAGTCCTTTTTTTAAATTCTTTTCATTTTATTCACAAACAAACACCCATTTTTCTCGTAAACACCATCTTTTTCTCTCTTTTTTTAAAAAAATAAAATTCTCTCTATATCTCTTTTAAAAAATATATTTTCATTCTCTACAAAAACAAAAATCTGATTTACTTGTAACCATTTAAAAAAATAATAATAATACACCAAACCCTCACATACACACCACACTACATTACATAGTTTATTTTATTATCGTTTTTTGATATTTATTTTCACACACCACACCACACACGATACTCTTAATATAGCATACGGGTTGATATTGAAGAAAAAATGTAAAAGAAATAGAAATACCAAAATCGAGATGTGAAGTATGCGTTTGTGTACACGATGAATACCAAAGAAAAATAAAATGAATGTGCATGAGAATAAAAATGTTACTTTACTCTCCCAGAATAAAAATGGGGTTCATTCATTCAAGAAGCAATTTCTTCTTTTTCCTTTCAAGCAAGAACCACTTCTTTCTTTTCTTTCAAGAGCCACTTCCCTCTTCTCCTCTGAGAACCCTTTTCTTTTATTTTTTTTTTTCTCTGAGAAAACTTTTCTTCCTTTGCCTAGAAAAATTTTCTTCCATAATTTTCTCCTCCCGTTATTTGGTCAAAAGAGGGTATTTATAGACCCTATTTTTGGCTTGGGGTGCAACAACAAATTGCTATCTGCAGGCAGCAGGTTACTGCTTGCAAGGGTGGAGCAAGTGGCTGCATGCAAGCTGCTTGAGCAACAAGTGTTTGCATGTAATAAGTGCCTCCAATTTTTTTATTTTCTTATTATTATTCTGTTTGTTTATCTGTTCTTCTTAGGTTTTTATTTTTATATTTTTATTAACCCAATAACAATTACCAAATATCCATTAAACCAATTTAGGTAAAATTAAATATCTATAGTACTTTTTGAACATCAATATTTAAGTTGATGTTTGGTGTATTATTCAAAATTTTATCACTTTTTTCTTAAAAATAATATTTTAATTCGAGTAACTCGAGAACTGTAATCTTAAAAGTAATTTTTCAAGGCATTTAACCAAAATTTCATAGTTATTTATGATTCACTTAAGTTACTATATTTAATTACAACATATTTTAAAAAATGTCACAGAAGTAACTTTGGCTAAAAAATTTAAAACTTGATATAAAATAAAAGTAAAATACTTAGTTTAAGATAAGGAGGATGATTACTTGGTTCGAAATAATCCATATTTAAACCACAATGATATTGAAAAAATCAAACCAAACCAAACAAGTTTTGGTTCAAGTAGACTCAATTGGATTTGATCGTTTTTAAATAAATAAAAATGATATTTTAATCTAAATTTCAAAACATGTAATATTTAAACCAAATTACTTAAAAGTAAAGTCAAAATAACAAAATTGTCTATCCTAAACATTCTAAATCTTGAAAAATAATTATCTTAACATTTTGACAATCATCCTCTAAATTTCAGTGAATTGTCCTAAAACATACATTAAAAAAAATAAGTATAGGCAAATTATACATTTAAATTAATAAATAAAAATAAAAAATTTGAACATAAAAATTAATTCACACTAACAAGAAAGATATACCTTTTGCTTTGAAAGAAGAAAAAAGATCTATCATCAATAAGTTATTGTCAAGAAAAGGTGACATATGAATTCAACAAACATAAAATTAAAAAAAAAAAAGATTATATTTACTTTTTACTATTAACATAAACAAATAAATATATAAAAAATGACTAAATTCATAGAAAAATAATTTACTTAAAATGAGAGAAGAAAACTTGAATCTTGATTTGAAGAAACAAAGAAAGAAAGGAGGAAGAACTTAAGAAGAAGGAAGTATGAAAAATTAGGGTTTGAATTATTTATTTGTGTATATACTTATGTATTATCAGATAGGGTTGACAGCACAATGATTTTACGAACTCACTAATAGAATTTGATAAATTCAGATATATTCAGTTAGGTTTTGATTGATTTTTTAGTATTTCGACTTGATCGATGATTCGAGTTAATAACCCAAATCGAATCAAAATTGTTTTAAAAAAAAAAAACTCAAACCAAACCAATCCAAAATCAAGAGTTTGATTAGATTTGATCCATTTAAGGAGGTTTTTGCTTACCCCTAGTGTAAGATGTTTGATGTTCTTCTAGATATTCATATTGAGCATTTGGAAATAATTAATTTTGCTTAAGACCCAGCTTGAATTTAGCTTGACTTTAAATAAGTTGAACCTAATTTTTCCAGTTAGAAGAAATGCCAATTTTAAACTCTGGCTGTTAAATTAGATCAAATATTGCAAATAAACTATAAACTAAAAGGGCGAATCAAATTGATCAACATTGCAGGCTAAAACCACTGGCATAATATATTAATATATAAACATGAATAATATATTAATATATAAACATGAATAAATTTAATATTTTATTTGTATTATAAATTTTTAAATAATTGTGTTTTACTATTTCATTTTTATTTTAAATAATAAATGAGTTGATTCATCCATTTAATCTCCACATAATGTATAGATGATTTGCACAAGTAACAAGGGAAGCCATACTTTTTGATCCAATTCATTGGCTATACATTGTCTGAGATTTAAACCAACCTCGTTTAGGCTTTAAAATCCCAAACTAGGCTAACCCTTGACAAAGGAACGAGAAGTGGTGGGTCTTTCTCTTGACGGTGAATAAATTATTGCAATGATCCCAGTGGCATTACCACTAGCGGCCGGGCTGCCACCTAGCCACTTGTTCACTTTCTACCCACATAGCCACTGCAGTACAACATCGGTTCTTGTTGCTCTTACTATTACTTGGTCTGTAGTGGACTTTTAGTTAACATTCAAGTAAACATGTTTGATTTGCTAGTTTGATATATATTGATCATATTTCTCCATATCTTGTTCAAATTTGAAAACAGTACTGCATCGGGAAAAGTAACGTTGTCTCAGAACATGTAATTGGTTGGCGGATGGAAATGGGCAAATTGTGGTTTTCTATGAATGAAGTAGGAAGCGTGGCACTGCACTGGACAGTGAATTGTGGATGCCACAACGCAAAGCCAGTTCTGTACGTGGAGGACTGATCCCCTTTATTGGCATTGGGTGGGTCTTGGTAAAAGCAATTTTGCCTCCTCCAAGGCCTATTTCAATTTTCAAGTCACATATGGTGATAGGGTTGGTTTTTTCAGAGTCCAAACTTTGAAACTTTCGTGCGGAAAGGAAAGTTATGAATACCTAAAACCCATACTTTAATTGCATCGAATTCTTTTAATAAGAGATGGCAGGGAACACATTTTCTTTTTTCTTTTTTTTTCTGAGATTTATGGGCTCACAAATTAATAGTCTTTTTTTTTATTTCTTTTGTTTATTCTCTATTTTGGACTACCCCGTTGGTTGGTAGATGAACTCTTGCTGCCTTCCTCTGCCATAAGCCGGTCGTCTTCCATGAAAAAAATAGTGACCAAATCAGAGCCATTGGGTCTTTTTTCTTTTCTTTTTTTTTTTGGCCTGTTTCCTTTCTTTTTCATTACTTATCTTCTGCCTTTCTTTTTGCTCATCTATCTGTAATGTTGTCTAACAAATGTCTAAATTCCAATTAATAAGGATGTGGTTGAGATTTTACAAATCAGAAAATCTGCCGTGAAGTTATTTTGTTAAACATTTGTTGGGTATCATAAAAAAAATTCAGTGTTAACAACAAAGTCCAATCTCTAATGCTGTGGGCCATTCCAGGCGAAGTAAGGCTAATGGTTGATTATTTGAGCCTGCAAGAGTGGGCCTTTTCTATCCCTTAGGGTGGGCCTTTCAGTTCCGAAAGTCCATGTGGTTCACTTTCCTGCCTGCCCTAGCCACGCCAGCCACGCACCATCGGATCTATATCTGATACCCACCACCACCAGTCAAGAATCGTAACTTTAACAAGACGACCACCATGAATGGAAAATTGAAAAGAAGCACCAGAGCATTTCGAACACAATTTACTGGAGCAGAAGAAGCCAGAGACTCTGAATAGAACATAATAAAGAAGTCTGACTCCCGATGGCCTCTGCCTTTGCGGCTCTCTCCATTCTCTCAACTTCAACAAAGCAATAAACAGACTTTGGAAAGTCAATATCGCTTCTCAGAAGCTCAAAGGTGGTTCCTCCTCTTCATCGTTTTTCCTTGTTTAGTTGATAAGTGTCCTTGTAATGTAGAAATATTTGTGGAATAAAAACACGAACAAAGGTTTTAAGGCGTGGAGAACACTAAAAAGTGATATTGCTCTCTATATCAAGAACAAGTTATCTGGAAGACATAAGAAGGCCGAGAACCAGTTTGAAGAATGCGGAAGGAAATAAAGTTGATATAAATCATGTCTTACAATCATCTACTTATAGTATATAAATACGTAGATGAGTGGATGCACTTGTACATGGTTAACCTTTTCATTTGTAATCAAATTGAAGAAAATTACATTTGTTCAATAGGATTGCAACTTTACAAAAGATTGCTACTTGATTTGTGAACGTCAAATCTTTTAATTTTCTTTCCTATCCATGTTTGAGACCATCCTAATATTACAATTCCGAAATAGATTGTGATGTGAGGGTTAGTCAATTGACTACATCTTGTCCAGAAGATGTTGAAGCTGCATAAATTATTTGAATTGTACTTACTACCAACAACCAGGAAGAAAATGTAGAATGTGCATGGGTAATAATTTCATATTATTGATTGGAACCAATCCTTCTGCTTTCATTTTTAATAAGATTTGGGCGAGAAGCATACAAGACTCTTTATGACAAGCACATTTTTATTTATATTTATTAAAATAAAAAAATTAATTATCTTAATTATAATATATTATAATATAATATATTTTTTATTTTATAATAAATTTTATTATTTTCTTAAAAAAATATCTATAAACCAAAGAGACACCATTTCTATATTCATATAGGTGAAGTTTTGATAGGTTTCTTATTATACCCATAACTGACTTGACATTAGCTCTGGCCAAGCAAGATTCTTTTAGACTTTCGATAGATATGTCATCATACTTTCAATAGATCTGCTACCATCATGCAACTCGGTTTATAATTTTGACACTTACAAGAGTTAAAAAATAATTTTGACACTATGTAGTCCGACATATCGTTAAAAGTTATAAAGATACCAAGAGTTAAAAATAATTTTATTAGGCCGTTACAACCTTTAATTTTCCTTACCATTTATGACCATTATAAAGGGTTCCTTGATATCTCTCCACAAAATTTGTCTTAAATCTTGTAGGAGATACCTCCATGAAAGAAAACCTCCCGAACCTGAAGAAAAGCTCGTAACATTATAAACAACTAAGTATTTCCTACAAAAAGGATCTCTCTTTCCCTTTCTTCCTTACACACACACCCCTTCTTTATACCTTCTCCTTGTCTCTTACATATATTTATACAAAACCGACTTGAGCATCGGAGGTATCCACTTTTGTAGGTGAGATGGTCCTACTTTAATCTCTAATAAAGTGAAGCAGACTTTGAGTGTCAACAATTGGCGTCGTCATTGGGAAAGTTAAAACAAAGAGCCATGCCACTTAGAAGGAATCACTTTAACCACTTGGTAGCTACTTAGAGGAATATATGATCACAAATGACCCCCCTAAGCGTTCAACGTTGTTTTTTCTAATATGGCATCAATAGCTCAACATCATGTACTGTAGCCATAATTAGAGGAAAAACGCTGCTTGTTCAAGTCTCAACAAAAGCAAATAAAAGAGCTACAAAGGAAAATCACATACCAACAACACTAGTTACAATGTTTAGCGGCAACACTATTTACATTGAGCACCATGGTAAGTCTTTTGCGATGAGTCCTCATCCTCGATTAGTCTCCCTAAGCCCACAACTTTCTTCGATCCGTGCATCTAAGTAACAAACAGGCCCTAACCAAATAAACGGTGTAAGCACCAAAGATATCCCTAATAGGGGCAGGAAAGCTATGGCAGAAAGTCTAACAGTTGCATGAAGAATATCAAAAGATGAAACAAGCTAATATGCCAAACCCAATCTGACATTAGAGACTAATCCCTTTTTCTTCAAAACCGTCATGGACGAGCTAGTTCTAGAAATGATAAGAAAAAAAAAAAACCTAAATCTAGAGTTACGATGGGATAACGGATCCTTCGATTCATGTTAAAAGATTTAAGGATGCTTTGCTGCTATTAAGAGCCAGTGATACCAGGCATTGCAAATTGTTCCCCCTTTCTTTTGTTGGGCATGTGTTGGACTGATACCACTCACTTAAACCTAGGTCCATAAGTTCCTTCCAAAAGTTCATGATATTGTGTGGTCACCAAGTTCGCACGCAAAATCCAAAAAGGACTTTAAATGATTTATGAGCTATCTAGCAAAAAACAGATCAGATATGTGAATACTTAAAAGAGGTTTAATTGTGAGGCTTAGTAAGTCCCCACTTTCCTAGTTGGGTTTCAACCATCCTTGTTTTTTCAAACGGTAGTAGCTCAGGGACTAAAATCATATGCATCTTTGTTGGATAGGGTAAAAAATATTGCTCAAGTTAAAGAGGCCTTTAAAAAGAGAAAAAGTAAAGTCTCCCTATTAGATTGCCTGTACCACCTCTTGACACTAACTATTAGATCCCTGACTTAAAAAGAAAAGTCGAAAGAGGATCGAGGTAATAAGACTAGGCTTAGAGATCATGCAAAATGGGTGTATACGGCTTTACGTACCAATAAGAAGCAAATCCTCATGAATGTTTATGATCATAAATTGTTGAGATGACTACAACTAATGCACTCCCAAACTAAGTGATACCCTGATAGATACTATTATTTTCACTGGGGCTATAACCATGATACCGAGGATAGTTATCCACTGAAGAACAAAATTGAAAATTTAATCAGAGCTGGATACTTATGAAATGATGTCAAGGAATCAGGTATTAGGAAGAAAAAGAGTTTGTTGCCATTGTGACATCATAAAACAACTAGCTTAACCTAAGGGTATCGACCAATTCAAACCTAAGAAAATGTACCAAGACTTAAAAGGGATTTATCCCCACCACCTCTTATTTAACTTGGAATTCAACCAATGGTGACCCCTATACCACTCGTGAATCAGAGACCACCTAACCTTTGCCTATCGAGGTTATATCAGGAGGACGAGACCTTCAGCCTATATTGAGACCCTAAAAAAAAGTCAAAATTAAGATAATGAGTGCCTTGACCATAAAGTAACTACTACCCATTATGTTCTTTGAAGTGGATGTGGTAACATTACTCAAGCATAACAACAAGGTCATGGCTATTGATATAATGATTGATGGATGTATCGTGAAAAGGTCTTGTTGACACTGACAGGTTAGTCGAGTAGTGATCTCTAACACTTTCACGAGGATGGGGTCCACCAGGGAAGACCTTCAGCCATATGCTATTGTGTTGTATGGATTCTTAAGAGAATTGATCCACATTAAAGGGATTGTCATTCTCGGTAACCCCTGGGCTTCAAACCATATCAAGTATAAAATGAGAACCTTTTAATTAGTCAATCTACCATCTACTTATAACATTATTTTAGGAAAGATCACGCTTAACGACTTTAGGAATATAATGGTATCTTATAGCCTACTGTTTCATTTCCCTACGTTGGCTAAGATAAGGGAAGTGTAAAGGAACATTGAGGCTGCACAATAGTATATGCCACCATGGTGAAGAAACAACAGTTGAAAACAAGGGTGTGTCAGCTAAGAGGCATGGACTTCAAGGGAAACACCCATAAGGGAGAGTCGATGGAATAATTAGAAGTTATCATAATGGATTCAAGGAAAATGGTGCAAACTGGCATTAGACTTCTACCTATTTTTGGTCGATTAACTAGAAAAAAACGTTGATGTCTTTACTTAGTCATAGTAGACATGTCAGGCATCAACCCTTAGGTCATCACTCATATTTTGACAGTAAACCCAATAGCAAAGCTCATACGTCAAAAGAAATAAGTCTTTATGCCTCAAAAGATAGGCAACCATTAATGAAGAAGTTAGTAAACTAAGTGGCTAAGTTCATAAGGGAAGTGTGCTAACCATATTAGCTTGCCAATGTTATGATGGTCAAAAAACTAAATAGAAAATGGTGCATCATGTACGAATTTTACTAGTCTTAACAAGGCTTATCTAAAAGACTTATACCTTCTCTTTGCCATACACCAGTTGTCAAGTTTCATGGATGCCTTTTCGGGCTGTAATTAAATATCAATAGACACATACAATCAAGAAAAGATAAGTGAAGTTCATGTTGATCACACGATCATGAAGAGTCGTAACAAGGTGGCACACATTGTTGACCTTAGGAGGTATTCCAACTATTACAAAAGTATGGCATGTAACTTAATCCTAAGAAGTGTATGTTTAATCAAGAAGTTCTTGGACTTCATGATTATAACTCATAAAATCGAAGCAAATCTTATAAAAATCACTATGATAATAGACATGTTGCCTTCTAAAAACATTTAAGAAGTACAACATGATATGCAAACTAACAATCCTAAACAGGTTTATCATAAGATCCATTAAGAAAAGCCTACTATTCTTCAAGATATTATGTCAAGGGAGTTAGTTTGATTGGGCTATCGAATTCCAATAGGCCTTTGAGTAAATCAAGCCATATCTAACAAGTCTCCCTCTCATCCTTTAGTGATATTGTGGTTAGATATGCTTTGGATCTTCAGTTCCTCATAATAAATAATGAAGCCAAGTATAAAGCCAATAAGCAAGGCTGTAGCTAGTCAAAAACATTGAGGTCAAATGCGTGGCAGTGAATAGTGGTTCCAACTTAGTGGTGAAGCAGATTAGGGAAGAGTACAACACCAAGGGTGGAAACATAGTTAGACATGTCGAAAAAGCTGTGAAACTCAGTTAGACATGTCAAGAAAGCAGTGAATAGTCGTTTGAGTATTGTATAGTGACTAACTTTTCTTATAACAAAAAATATGTACATGGATGTCCTAGCAAAATTAGCAACTAAAAGGAAGCCTGAGCCAGGGTAGAGTTTTCAAGAACGTGTTAATCCTTTGTCAACAATCAAAAGTCAAAAAAGTTATGTCAAGTTAGCCATGTTGAATCCTAAATGACACCTCTATTGGAATGCATCATTTATGGAACCCTCCCAACTGACCTAAAGGAGTTCCTTAAGTTACGAGCCAAGGTCAGTAAATTTATCATCATTAATGGGAAACTCTATAAGCTTTTCGTCACTATACCACATTTATGGTGCATCAATAAAAATAAGCAACCTTATATTCACAGAAGTCCATGAAGGAATTTGCAAAAAACCACGAAGGAATGAGCACTTTGGCATTCAAAATATTGAAGTTAAAATATTGATTGATAGATCTGGCAAGATAAGTTGAAGTATTCATCAAAAAATATCGAAAATGCTAGCTTTACGACAACATACCAAGGCTGTTAGCACTGCCATTGAGCTCAATCACTAGTCCATGGCCTTTCACTCAATAAAGGATTGACTTAGTTAATCCTCTCATACCTACCTTTGGACAGAGATGATTCACCATTATAGCAAATGACTATTTCATAAAGTAGGTCGACGCAAAACCTTTGATGTAAATAACAAACAAGAAATGTTAGGATTTTGTGTATATAAACATTATATGCAAGTTCAATGTCCCACATATCATTATTTCGGACAATGACATGCAGTTTGAGGGTGCTAAATTTTCTAAACGTGCCAAGAGCTTAAAATTCAGCACAGGCAGACATCTATTAAATATTTATAAAGTAATAGGCAAACCAAAGGTGATGAACTGAACAATTATCAAGGCCTTCAAGGTTTGCCTAAAACATGCCAAAGAAGCTTTAACAGATCAACTCTTGAGAATTTTATGGGCCTATCAAACTATACATCACGCCATCACTAGAGAAACACCATTTCACATGACTTATAGATCAAAAGTAGTCATCCTAGTTGAAATTAACGCACCGATTACCAAAGCAACAAACTTCAAAAAAAGTATGCAATAATGATAACTTGGTGACTCAGTTGGACTTGGTTAATGAAATATGACATAAGATCATAATTAACATAGCAATTACACAATTTCAAGCTACCAAATTTTACAATAAAAAGGCCAAGAACCTTTACTTTAACCTAGGAGATCTTATTTTATGTTGGGTATCTATAAGTGTGTCGCTACAACACACTAGGAAGTTCGCTGTAAATTAGGAAAGGCTATACGGGGTTTGGGCCGTCTGACACCTAGGTACATACACTTGAGAAATTATGGAATGGGATAAGTTGCCTCAAACCTTGCATGCCCATAACTTGTAGAGGTTTTATGCTTAATTTTTGTACAGTTGCTTATGCATTATTTTAGTTTGCATATTCATGATTTTGTACACCAAAACTTCTAAACGTCTCTTTTAACTTTTTTTACTTTTGGGTTTTGGCCACTTATAAATGCTTTTTAGTATAATTAGTTAATAATGATCAAGTACATTAATATTATTCTTGCCACATAGTCGAGTAGTGCCATAGTTTCTAGCCCTATAGTTAAGCAGTGCCATGGTTGCTATAGAGTTTGACCCAGCTATAAAATATTGGCAAGGCTATGACATATTGCACTAACTCTTTAAACCTGCCACATAGTTAGCTAAGGTCATAAAATTTTCAGATATATAGCCGAACTCAAACCCATTAAGATGACTCTTCAATCTTGCCTCATAGTTAGGCAGGGCTACAAAATTTTTTTCTTGGTCATGATGCATGGTTAGACTTAGACCTTTGAAAGTAAATTTTTAACCTACTACATAATTAAGTAAAAAATACAGCCTTAACCTTATCACAATAGGCTATTTATTTGTGAAAAGAATTATTATAAACAAAGCTAAAAAGCAAAAACATCATTGTTGCCTTATCCAAACAAATATGCTTACAGAGCAATCAAAACAAAAACAAAAAACAAACTAACAGTTAAATCCTTAACAGCAACAAAAACTCTCAAGTGGCACTATGGCTCGAGGAAAGGTAGACAGGATAGGAAGGGACTTTGAAGGCCGTAAAGTAAGTGACGACTCATGAGGACGCAATAGAAAAGTCCCACAAATGGTACTTCAACTTCTTGATGCTCTAAGTCCACAACCTCAATTAAACTTGAAGTAAGAGTGACAATAAGAGCATCCCCAAGGGTTATCATTAAGTTTGTATCCCTATCATCATCATTTAAGCCAAGTCTAAATAAGGATATTGGCCTCTAGTTCAGCCTTGATATTGGTTTGAACTACCCAATAAAAATTCAAAGCATATTGATTTATCAACTCTTTAAAATCAGTTGAGTCCTTGTAATCCACAATGGCTAAGACTTGGGTTTCTGAAGGTAGTAGATATATCATTTTAATGAGGCTTGCAATTCTAAACCCTTAATCTTCTTATGTAAGACCATCAACTTCTCCTTTAGGGCTACATAACCCTTTAGATCTATGATTTTTATCTTCACCACATTGAGTTTTACTTGCAGCTATAACGCAGCATTATGGCCTCAGTTACAGCCTTTACCATCCTTGAGAACTCTCCTCATGCATCAGTAAAGAATTTAGGGCATTTACTAACTTCTCTGGCATTCTAGGGGCCCTTTATACACCTATACGAGAAACTATTAGTTAAAAAAAGGAAAGCGATCAAAGAAAAGGAAGTGAAAGTTTTACCTTAATCAGCGATGCTAAGCAATCTATAGAGAGGTCATTATTATCTAGCTAGTCAACCTTCTCAGCATCCTCTAGCACCAATAACTTACGACAAAGGCTGTAACCATACTAGGCTCTTTCATAAATTTTACCCTTGTAATTTTAATGACTTGAAGGTGATCCTCGATATAATCCAACATGCCTTAATCTTCAGGCCGAGCAAGCAACTCTGTCGTAATCCTATTTTTTGCTATAATGTTCTTTTTCCCTTACGGGCAGCATAAGGTTTCTTAGCTATAGGGTTAGGTGGAGAACCTATCGCACCTCTTTTCTTTGATGCCTTCAATACTAGCATCGTGGTTGTTAAAGTAGTAGAAGACATATGCCCAACCTGGGTCTTAGTGTGGGCTACCTTCTCCTCTAAGACTTGGCTTGTTGCAAAAGGTGGTGGCTCTCTTCAGGATTTATTAAGCTAATATTAGTCCTAACCACTCTCGTCAGTATCAGACCTATCCTCTACATCTCCTTGGTAATGCCTATACTTCAACATAGCCCTAAAACAAACAAAAGTCAAAAAAGGATCAAGTAGAGGCCCTTAGTGTCCTCTCGCTCAATAATGACTCATCAACCTACCCTAAATCCCCCAGCGATGAGGGTTCACCATGGCTTTCAACTACAAACATAGAACTCTCAAAGAGGGAAATATCAAGGACAAAGACAGGACCAATAGTGAGGAGATCCTAAGGCAAAGATAACAATTCTCTAAAAGAACCCTGGTAAGGTAAAATAATGCACCTAATTTAGAAGCATTTGGTTTCATTAAAATTCTTAGTAGGACTTGAAACGAGGGAATCTCGAGCCTTTACACTGGAAGTAATGCCTCTACACTTACTTTTACCCTTCTCATGTTTTGACAATTTTACCATTTCAACTTTGGGAGAAACTAATAACTAATGGTAGACCTTACACAACCATTAAAGCTCCAAATAATCCTTAGTAACTCTATAACTAAGGTGAACATTAAGAAGATCTAGTAAAGGCAAAAGTGCAATAAGAGGAGAAATTTTAAATACTATAAAAATTCCTTAATCCTCTTTTCTTACACACAAACTTTCTTATCTAAACCAATTCAAGTATCTACCCTTACATCTTTTTTATCTCCTATAAAAACAATTAACACTTTTTGAATCTTATCTGCTAAAAAAAACTAGGATTAAAAAAGAACTCATACAATAGAAGGGGATAACTTTAGTTACTGCCTTAATTAAGATTTTTTTACACCTGTTTCTGTTAGTATTTTACTCTTTCATGCCTACAACTTTTGCCAAACCTGATCCCTTAAGTAACCAAACTTTACTTTTTTACTATGCCCTACCAAGGATGGTAGCCCTAGATATTGTCCCATATTTAGAGATTAAGAAACATCAAAGCGATTTGATAAAGTTTTTTAGACCACGACTGATACATTCTGACTATATTTTCCAAAGTTAATTTTTGCCCAAAAGCTTTCTCATAAGTAACTAAGATGCTCTACATAACTTCACCTTAAAGCCTTAAAAAGAAGAAGTTATCATCAACAAATAAAAAATGAGATATAATTGGGGCTCTATGATAGACTTTAGCTCCATGTAAGGCACCTTTTGGTTTTGCTTTGTCATTAAAAGGAGATAAACCTTCAGCAACTAAAATAATGAGACAAAGAAAAAAAAAAGGTCTCCTTGTTTTAGTCCTTTATTCAGGATAATAGAACCAACACATTTACCATTAACCATAATTGAGTAAGAAATTAATAAGGCACATAGCATAACTAGATCAACCCATCTCTTATCAAAACCAAGTTTTAACATGATATGTTGCATAAATCTTAGTTCATCGAATCATATGCCTTACTGATGTCGATTTTTCAAGCAACAATATTACAAATGTTTCTTCTACTTTTGCTGTTCATATGATCAATGATTTCAAAAGCAATAAGAACATTGTCCAAAATAGATATATCAAGGACAAAAGCTGACTGGACTTTGAAAATAAACTTGGTAAAATTGCTTTAAGACGATTTGCAAGAACTTTTGCCAAAATCTTCTAAATTATATTGCATAATGAAATTGGCTGAAAATCCTTCATGGATTTAGGATTACCATCTTCTTAGGAATCAACACTATGTGCCTCATTAGGAGAAGCTAGGAATTCCAAGCAATCCATCCAATTCACACAAACCCTATATACATCATCCCTTAAGAGAGATCAAAATTTTTGATAGAATGCAAGGTTAAAAACTATCTAGCCTAGGCAATTTATCAAGATGTATTTGAAATAATGTTTCCTAAAATTGCCCCATAGAGAATGATCCTAAGAGATAAGAATCATTATCATCAGTCAGTTTTTGCTCCATTCTCGATAAAACAAGTTCATGTTCACCTCCACATGGCAAAAAGAGATCCATAAAATATTTTTCAGCAATGGTGCATATCTTCCTCATTTTCCTTCAAGGTAACATCTTCAACTTTTAATTTCTTTATGTGATTAGCTTTACATCTAGTAGTAGTTGACGCATGGAAGTAATTAGTGTTAGAGTTACCATCTTATAAGAAATAATGTTTGGCTCTTTGTTGCCAATAATCTTCTTCTTTTGCTAAAACTTTAGCCAATTTATCTTTGGCTTCTTTTATTTTTACTCGTAAATCTATATCATCTTGATGTTGTAAAATTTTTACTTATTTCTTACAGGATTAAATTTCATCTTGAAATGCTTTAGCCAATCTTTTACCGTAGGCTAATAATTCCTTTAAATAATAGTCAAGTCATTGTGAAATACCAAGGTAAATTAAACCTTTCCAATTTGATTTCACAACTTATATCAGCTCTAATTATCTTATCCAAGCATTCTAGAAACGGAACCTTCAATTGCCTTTCAGATGAACCACCACCTTAGTTTTCAATAAAATTAGATTATGATTAAAAAGGAGAATTACAAGATTAGTTAATTGAGCATTAGGGAATCAAGCTAGACAAGAAAAAGTTACCATAACCCGGTGTAAATAATCCTCAATTATTTCTGTCGTGCCCTTGTTATGAGTCCATATAAATGGATATCTATTCAAAAAAAGGTCAAATAAATCACAATTAATGACTAGTTGTCAGAATCTACAGAGCAACCAATATAGATGCTCCACACACCTTTCTTTTATCACTATAGGCTAATAAATCATTATGATTGCTGATGCAACACTATGGTAAATCGGAAGCTGGATGCAAATTCCTTAAAAGATTCCAAGAATCTCGCCTTATGCTTTTTTCAAATTTTTTCCCAATCCCCCTAATTTACTACTTTCCATATTTTTACCACAATTGACCTGCCCTTGCCATATCGCCACTGTACCTTCATTGTGGATTTATACCGTACTTTTTTCTTCCCTAGCCAAATCATCTTTTAAAACTTTTTACCTTCCTGGTATAAAGCTCTTGGATTCTAAATTATAAGCTTAGAACCACATTCTCTCATTATGTCTCTTTTTACAATTGAAAAAACTTCTCGCAAAATATTTCTATATGGCCAAGGAGTCTATATATAAAGCAAAAATTTGTCAACCTCTCATATTTAAATGTCAGCTACCACCAACATGGCTTATTTTCTTTTGTTCTTTTAAGAGGTTGTTGAACATCTAACTTTACTATACTTTGCATATAATTTCTCCAAAAAAAAAAATAAAAGTTACTATTTGTGTCACATTTAAAAAACTCACCATTGTAATTCTCAATTGTTTCCTTATATTCAATGACATAAAACTCATTGGTAGACCATAGACACACCCCCAAAAATTAATAAAAAAAGATAGGAATTAAGGTTAGAACCTCTCTAGGATTTAAACAGTACAACATAAAAAGATGGTTATCAAACGACCAGGGACTTCCTTCGAAGGTCTTATTCAAGTCCACAATATAGAAGAACTGAAACAAAAATAGATTAGGGTTGATCTCTTTAATACTCACTCCATTCCCAGGCTACCATATATTTGCCAATCAATTCACTATATCTTTTTTTAGTTACCTAACAAATACTTATTTGTATTATGTATAAGTGACAAAGTTGAAGATTTGCATAAATAAAGATGAAAAGATTATGTATAGCTCTTGAAAAGTAAGGTTTCATAAAATTTCATCAGTAAACATAACTCATCCACATAACAAGTTGTCACATTATAAGGGTAAGACACTTTCTTAATATATGAAGTGCTTTATTGAATCAATCGTTCTTAGATTAACACATATAGTTAAAGTAGTTTAGTGAAAAAAAGAATCCATGAATTTTGAAAGATTAAAGAGAGAATGATTAAATAGTAAAATAAACTTAGACAACAAAAATACAAATTTAAACATTGAGAAATAGGACATGATCTCGATTGATATCAAAATAAATAAAGCTTGTCATATTAATACAAAGTTTTGTTGCCTAATATATAGCACAAGAATGGAGCATGACTAGTACTTTATCAAGAGCTTTAAGATTTAATCAAAGAACTTAATTTTGTAAGCAAGAACTATAGGTTTTTCAATCTTTATCTCAAGGCTCTGGCTCATTTGATATGTGATGATCAATTTTTGAAAAATTGGAAATAATAAATACTTAACAAACATATTAAATCTTTTAACTTCTTTATCCATAATCATTGTGACAAGAAATCCCCGAAGATCAACATAGGCCTTTGTCATTCTTAATGTGTCTCAACTATTTATAGAATTACTAAAGATTACCTAAAGCTAACTTTTTTTTATGCTTAACTCAATACCTCTATGTTTAAATCTTGAGAAATTCATGATTGCAAGAAGACAAAAAGACAAGGGTATTTGATAGTAAGTGATGGACAACAAAAAATAACATGCAAGAACTTCTTGAATGAGAGAATATAAAGCTAAGAGGCCCAAATAAAGCAAACTTTTGCAAATCCAAAGAGCAACTTATATAGAAATATAGAATGCATTTGATATATCTTCTTAAACAAAGCGATGCACTAGCTAATAAACTTTAAGTACGTAGTTGCATATTTATTTTTTTAAATGACTACAAATAAGATATTATATTTTTAATGTAATATTCGAGGTTTATGTTTCTTTTAATTATTTCCTCTGCTTGGAGCACTAATCAATATTTCTTCATCAATTGATATATTGGCACAAGTGTTTAACTCAATGACACAAAAGTTGAGTTTCACTTGTTATTATCTTTGACAACAAAGGAGTAAAATAATTATAAAATTCAAACAATTAAAATTTTTATATAATATTAGTTACAACAAGGTTATTTTACATGTCATGCTGTTGATACAATTTATGGTGTGAAGTTAATTTCAAAAATTTATTACTTAATGACTTAACTAAGCAATTACAATGAGTTCTTTCACACCCCATCCCAACCTAGAAATTGAAGGCTTTGATCCAACTTAAGTAGAGAAGGTCGTCTTTCACCCATAAATTGAATGAAATAAACAAATATTTTAGCCTTATCTTTGGACCAGTTGGATGCATCAATTTGTTTATTACCTTAATAAAATAAGAAATTTTTTAATAATTAAATAATTACATAAAAAGAAGAATTATTGAGATAAACAACTTAGTTAAAGTCATATGGATCTCAAAATAAACATAAACATAAATTAGTGAAAAGTCATTTCATTAATAATCTTTTTTGGATCAAGCTTTTCCTAATTCATCTTTTCGTAATATTAGTTGCTAAATAACTTTTTTTGAGTATTAATAAGAGTTAAAAATTCAATTTTTAAATTAATTAATGTCAACTGTACAAAAGAACTAAAAATACTTATCTTTTGGCAAACTTTAATTGACATTTTCAAATAACTTCTTATATAACATACAAATATTGGTAGATAGCAGCATAAACAAGAATAAATAAATAAGGAAAGAAATAGAATAATCTTTATACCTTTGCTTGAGTAGAGTGTAACATCGATCATTACTTTGGTCATTCTTCTACTGCAATCCAAAGATATCCATTAAAGAAAGGCAATCACGTCAAGAAACAGATGACTTCATGGTCATAGAATGGAAAATTTTAGTTAAAAGAGTAGATCATCAAACACCAATATAACAAAGACAGACCATGTCAAATTAAATATATGTCTTCAAGTTGAATCTTACAAGTTTAATTGAAGAAGCCTCTTTCCAGTCCAAATGTAAAAGTTTGTAAGATTACAACCGTTCTAATACTCCTTGGCAATCTTCAAGACCTCGTCAAAAGACTTAGTTCTGCATGCAAGAATTATAGGTCCATTAATCTTTATATCCAAGTCATCGTCTTGTTGACATTGCAGGAACAGTTCCTGAAAACTTGCAACGGACAGATATTGTTGTATCAGCTAAAATAAATAATAAACAGGAAAGATATTACCAAAATTTCAGTAGGCTGAGTCGTGGACTAAATCGCTTTCTTTAAGACATTTCGCGACTCTGCCTTGGTTGTGCAGCAGTCTATAGCCTCATCATCTCCAGGATAAAACAGCTCAGAAATTTTTGTCTCGGATCTTCTATGCATAGTAAGAATCCAGTAATACTACACCTCTTTTAGATTTGCTCGGAATCCGAATAGAACAAATAAATTAGGATTTTATTTTTCCTTTTTGAAAGGAAAGATAAAACTCTAAAATTAAAAAAGAGTAAAACCCTAAATTAGGGAAAAGTAAAACCCTAAATTAGGAAAGGGTAAAAACCCTAAAATTAGAAAAAAATAAAACCCTAAATAGAAAAGGGATAAAACCCTAAATTAGAAAAATATATGAGGAGATAGGAGAAGAGATGAGAGGATATAAGAAAGCTTAAGGCTTAATAAATGATTTAGGAGATTGGGATGATGGCTATTTATAGTCGAAATAGGTGAGGATTTCATGGGAGAGTGGTGTTGCATGTATGCCATGTGTATACTAAGAGATAAGGGGTGATGAGTTAGCAGAAGGGGATAAAACCTATTCGTTGGTGGCTGAGTCTTCTGCTGAGATGGAAGAAGACTTAGTCCTCTGCTGAATCTTTCAAATGATATTTTAAATTCATCAACAGATATTTCAAAGGAACTTCATATCTTTTAGCCATTTCACCCACATACATCGCCACAATACCTCTTCGAGCATGAGGCTTTCGTTATTTTGCATAGAACTCAAACACCTATAGAAATGCTTATTATTTCTTAAGCTCGTCAACTTTTTCATGACTGATCGAGTACCAATAATAACACCAGAAAGATAACGAGACAACTTTCTCATGACTGACGTAATACCGTCTTGCTCACCTATTATTAGAACTGATAACTATTTTTAGTGATTCCAAGAATATTGCTTAGGTTGGCTGCGTTGGCCAATTGGCCAAAATATACCTCGAGGTGCTTCCTTTTTAACTTGGTACACTGTCGATTTTTTGTCATCCTCTGTTGTCCAATCCTAATCGGTCAAGTGACTTACTAGCTTGCATCAAAATGTTATCGGTGGGTGATTACACTGAGGTCAACTTGGTCAAATGCTCTTAAAGGAAGGAAAATAATCATTGGCCTCAATAGTTGGTTGTATGATTCTAAAGAAATTGACCAAATAAAGGTCAACTTGGTCAAATAATTTATAAAGCAAGCAAAATAGCAATGATTTCTTGCAAGGATCTAGGAGGAGGAGCTCTGGAAGGAAGGTTCTTTCCTCCACCATGGGCGTAGATCCACGAGTTTGGGTCAAGGCCTTTTTTTTCAGGGTCACGATCAAGCTTCTTTGATAAGAAACCTTGTCCTTGGACGGAACTTTGAAAAACAGGTGAAAACATGGAAATTTGGCGGCAGGAGGCCCAATTCATCACACTCAGACTGATCCTTGACATGCATAGAAAAACTTGTTCAATCAATGGGAAAGTGGTAATAATTTTTTAATTTTTAAAGTATAAAGTTGAACCATCATAAGATTGAGAAAAAATAAAGGAAAAAATCAATGTGACAATATGTACGATAGATTTAGTATAACTTTGAAAAATCTAGAGTGAAGAATTATGGATCCCAGGTTCGACACCCACTTACACCCAATTCGCTTAAATCTTTGTAATAATTTATTTATTGTATGTTTACTGTTGAAACAGTGAAAAATGAGAGTGAATAAATTTCATAATTTTTAAATTAACTTTATCATAAAAATAAAAATATGTGAGTTTTGTATAAATTTGAAATTGATGAATGAAAGTAACAATCTCAAATCCACTGGGATTGACATCCCATTCTTTAAGCTCAAGACAAATTATTATTTTATTTTTATTATTTTTTAAAATATTTAAATAAAATAAAAACAAAATTTTAAATATATTTTTATTATTATATTGATGAAATATATATTTTACTTATTTTTTAAAAAATATTTATTATTGATAAAAATTAATATTTAATTTTTATGTAAATTTATTTTAATATATATGATTTTAAGTAATATTTTTTATATTACGATATATTGTTAAAATAAATCATAGTTTTTTAAATTAAAAATACATAAATTTATTTAAAAATAAGCAAATAAATTTGTAACATTTCATTTTAATTTCGGATAAAGTAAATGTATAAATTCTGATTTTAATTCTTAAAGATTAAATAAATAATTTATTTCGAATCTGATTTTTATTTTGATTTCTGTTTATTTTAATTTTTATTTATTTTGATTACTTATAAACATAACTTAGTTTTAAATTTGTTATTGCTCTCCGGATTTCTTCTTGCAAGGTCAAGAGTTTTACAGCAGGGGTTGGGTCACTCTGTCGGCAAGCCCAGCCCCATACCCAGCATGTGCCAACATCTTTTCATGTGGAATCCAGAAAATCAAATAATAATGACTCTCAATGGACAGTTCCTATCAAACCCACATCCTGTAGAATCCCATATCCTCCCAAATCCCTTTAGATAGATCCATGAAACCCTTCTTTGATACGACTCAGAGATGGTGACATTCCACTGCTTTCTCGGCAAACAAACAACTATCTGTTTGTCACAGCCTCCAAATAATGTCATAACGCTCGTGATTATTTGTCTAAGACCTGTCCCGCGAGACAAAGCAGCAGTCCCCACAGCACATGTAAGTAGAGGCCCATGCAAAAGAGTTGCGATTCTGGATCAAAAAGCTTATCTACTCGTGAAAACAAGATAAAATTACAGATCTAATTTTACCTACATCAGACAGAAACAGAGTTTGGAAAGAATAAAATCACTAGAGCAGGCGAAAGTGCAAAGAACATCTTTAGACAAAAGAGGACTTGCATCTTACAACAACACAGCTATGATTTCACCAATATGAAGCCACTGAAGCCCTAGCTATGACTGTTTCGATGATACAATAAAGTAATACGATGGAGAAGAAGCTGGGCGCTCGAAGAGTGACTGAAGAAGATTGATCGGAGATTTCAGAGGAATCAACGGCTAGGGGCATTCCGTCACTGCTAAGAGTGCACGACTGAGGATTAGAACCATCCTTGCTCATCATGATGGCTCGTAATACTGCAGAAACCGTGCGAATATAGGATGCTCGGTTCTTGGCAAGAAGCCATGTGAGACCCATGAGGTGACAATCTTTGTTGTGCATTTTGGTGGTCCTGTCCTGAGATTTGCTTGTATTCAAAGCCTTCTTCTTGTTGAGCTGCACCAAGTTATTAGATTAGAACACCAAATAAGAGCTTCCGCACGATTGGACTAACAAATATTTGGTCATTATGTTCCCCAACTACTGCTAAGTGGGTGCAACATCTAATCAAAATCGGTTCCACATAATCTTTGGTTTCAAGCAGTTTTCAACAGTACAAGAGAATCCTAGTTACCAAACATTGAAAGCAAAATGTTTCAGATCATCAAAGGATTTTGTGTTCCTGTTGGTCACTAAACCAAATTTGGAAGAAAACATTTTAGTATTCCTGCCATAGACAAAGAAGTGGTTCGCAGCTTGATCAATAATTACAAAATATTGACAAGAATCTCTCAGTTAGATGGATTCAGACACAGCATTTTAACGCAGAATCTGATGTTGAAAATATGAGCATTCCAAACAAACTCAGCCATATATCTCAGCTAGTTGAACATATCCAAAACCAATAAGTCAATTGCCTTTTGCTTGCAAATTAATAAACCATGTGATGAACATAAGTTCTGAAGAACATGACACACTCTTCTGTCTTCCATTGCCAATAGACAAATGTTCCAAACCATCTCGTAAAGAACATAAACTATATACTCAGGACCACGATGGTACAGTTAATGGCGTGCAGAATTAGCAAGAAATGACCTAAAAATAATACCCAAATTGCTCGACCTTTTGATGGGGAAAATGAAAAGAAAAACAAAAATGGTGCTATGTTGGGATTAGTCTCAATTATCCCTCGCAAAAGTATCTGCTTAATAACAATTTGACTGAACTAACCAACATAGATATATTCAAGTAGTGTACATTTTCTTTTCTCTGGCTACACTGCTAAAGTGGCGATCCTACAAACAACAGTCCTTTTAAAAAGCAGAGTTTGATGTGAAGCAGAAAAGCAAAAAGTAACTTTCCCAAATTCCCAATTTACCAGGCATGGAAGAAGAAGCAGAGCAATCCCCAGTGGTCTGCTTCTTCTTCTTCTTCTTCTTCATGCTCCACCAATACCCATGGAACAGATGATCAAAATAAACCCGAAAAGTTGAAATAACAAGAACAATGAAACAAGGAAGCAAACAATCGATGAAAGAAAAATTGGACAAAGGAGGAAAGAAAAGAAGAAAATTACCAGATTGAGGCTGTTTAAGCACTTAGAGCACCCACCAAGACCAGGAAATTTATCCACATTGGTGCTGCTACTCAAGCAATCTTTCTCTAATCTCTTCACACTCTCATCACCAACAAGTTTTCCCTTTTCGTTCACCGAAAATGCCTCAGGGCAGCTTAATGGGTGCAATCTAATTCCACAATAACAGTACACCACATCACATGTCTCATTTGGTTTGGCCAACTCTATCCCTCTCTGTCTCAATGCCTTCCCCAAATCGTCCACGCACGTCTCCGAGTCATCCGGCAGCAGCGGCGGATCGTACGATGTGGTACGACCTCCCACTGCTGGAGCAACCCTCCCACCAGTCGTGCCCAGGGCAGTGGCAGAGTAAGCGGAATAAAGCCACGCTGCTAAGACAGGGCAGCACCGGCTGCGGTGTAGCTGCCCAGTTACATCACCACCTTTAGTGGCGCCGCAAGCTGCCTTAACGCCGTGGAATAGCTGCTCGGGGAGGTCTAGCGGGCAAGCGGCGACATTGGATTGCTCTGGGAACGCAGGAATGGTTGCCGGCGGTGATGAGTTCACCAAAAATGGCTGGATTGCCACTGGGTCCGGCTCCGGCAGGCCAAAGAATGTGGGCAAGAGAATGGAGAAGAAGAAGAGGATAAAGAATGGTGGGTATGGGAACATCGGTGAAAGGAGAGAGGCTCAGAGGAAGGAAATGAATCTATGGATAATTAGTTTGTTTGGGAGTTTTCTCGGCTCTCTGTGTTGAAACAAAAGCAAGAGATGGTGGTGTGGGTACTCACAGAGAGCACAGAGAGTGGTCTGGGAGGCAAAATGAAAGGAAAGAAGCAGAGGAAAAGAAAGGGTGGCTGTGGGGTTTGCGAAACTTTGGCTGTTTGCTGCCTCGGTTAAATCTTAGCTTAGATCAGTAGATTCTAAAGTAAGTGGCATTTGTAACAGTATCATGAACAAATCATTCATGGTTAAAGTTTTTATTCACGAGGTGCTTTCATCTCTCTAACTCAGCATCCTCTACTTTCTCCATTAATTAAACAGCAGAATTCTCTTGTTATCCAAGAGGGACGCTGCACATTCAGTCCCAATCTGAATTAGTGTAAACCAGTCTTATTATCATTAAGTCTGTTATTCCCTTTAACAAGAAGCAAATTATGACTTAATCAAAGTGTTCCCAAGTGAGATAGTGTTTTTCTTTTCACTGGATATTACACTATTGATGTCAGTGAAACACCCAAAATACATTCTAGCAATTATTATAAAGAAAGATATTAGAAGAATTTGTATTTTGAGGCAATTTTTGGAGTTGCAGACAATAATGATAATTGTTGCTGCATTTTGTGCCCTTTTCTCCTTCCAACAACATCCAGCTTAAGTATCTCTCCCTTTTGGTTACTCCTTTTTAAGTTATAATAATGGCCTTTCTTTTGGTTTTATCTAAGAATGGATTGCATTATCTAATACCCTAATTCATGTATTCTTTTAGCCTTTATACTCATTTAGAGTTGCAGTTTAAACATAAAATCATCGGAATTACATATTGCTTCCAAATGCTAAAATGCCCAAATCATATAAATTCGGTTTATGTTCAAAATGGGCGACATTGATTTTATTAGGTTTTACAAGATATGGCTTGCTTTGAATATATTCACACATTTTTACTCAATTAAATAATTTATCATAAAATAATTTATAAAAATAAATATTTTATAGAAAAAGAGCCAGACAACCTTGACTAGTATTTTATTAACAAAGTTAGGGATGACTTAGTAATTAATTTTATCATCTGTATTGCATTAAATGCACCACTTTTGCTACCAAATGGACATGGTATATGCTATTAAGATACAGAAAGCTCACTCTAAGAACAGAATTGTGTGGCTAGAGAAGCTATCCTTAATTGCCTGTTCTCTCCTTCCTCTGTTTCTTTTAGTAGGGATGAGTACCTCTCCAATATTGACATACGTCTATGTTATGCCCATGCGACCACTACATTTACATGTGGGCATGTTTATTATGTCTTGTATTATCATACATAAATATGATATTATTTTGATTTTTTACAAATATTTTTATTTTCAATTTTTAATTACTATCAACTTGTTTTCTAAACTTAATATTTATGATAGTAAAATATAATTGTAAAATATTAAAAATTAAAGTCTTATATATATATATATATTTTTTTTTAATGGTGTAGTTTTTGAACAACATCAGATTTATAAACTTGAGTCATGTATTCACTACACACACACACATATATATATATATTATTTTTTCTTATTTTTTAGTTTAGTAATTATTGTTTTCAATTAAAATTAATTTGTAGTGAAATATAATGCTCAAATATGACTTTCTAGGGTAAGCTTAAGATTCCATATCATTTTTTTTTTATTTCTCTCATTTCGTTCAACTATGAACTCTATAATCTAAGCTACCCATTAATTATTAATTAACTTGATTTCTCATTTTTAATTTTTTGAAATAATTTTTTTAATTAATTTATATGTGTGTTATGTGGCCACAAGGGATCCATAAAAGATACTGTTTATATATACACATATATTAATGGATCACGATTTTTTATTGATATGAGCTTTTGTGCTAATTTTTTTAGTAAAAATTAAAAAAATGTTTTAATAAGTTATGATGTTAATAAAATAATTGAATTATTAAATTATTAAATATTATTAAAAAATCAATACAATTCAGATTAGAAGAGGATGATGATCCTAGGGTAATATGTTGGGAAACGGTGTTTCGAAAAGTGGGTTTTAATTAAGATATAGAGTTGTGTGTCTAAAATATAATATAGTGTAGATATAGGGGTGTTAGATTGTGCTGTTGGTCTATCTCGATGCCCACTAGGAAGTGCAATAATTTCAGGAAGATGAAAAGATATGAAAGTGTTTCATTTCACTTGGCCGATTACTTTATGGCCAGGGAATTTGACTTTTCAGCATTCTTTGAGCACTATATAATGCCAAACCATATAATATATGGGTCGCCTTGCAAAATGTGACAAAAAGGGCATCCAGCTGTTGTAATTCTCTACATCTTTATCTTACTTTGATGAACGCTTTTTAAGCTTGGGCCTATCAAATTATTATCAACAACTATTATATTAATTACCCTAAAGATATATTCGTTGCTTTTATATTTATTTTTTTTATGATGCTTAATTTCTTTTTTTTTTAATTTTAAAATATTGATATTTTAATCATAATCGTTTAACTTTGTTTTTCTCAAAAATCATAAAATTTTTAAATACATTTCAAGATATATTTCAAAAAAATATATGATTAAAGTTATACTATATCATGTGGAAATTTTGTTTTGTTATTTTATTTTAATTTTGATTATATCTAGTTATTTATTGATTAAGCCAAAAAAAAAAGGCATTAGGGTTGGTGGATTAAATAGGGTTTTATAAGAATTAATCTTAATAAAAGAGTTTTTTTCTAATTTTATTGTAAATAATTTGGTGATGAAAATAGATTTTAGGAACATGCTCTGAAAGTGGGCTTGCACTTGCACGCGTTCTGAGTCTAAAGCTGCCATTGGAACTCAAAAGAGCCTACAACTGCGAAGGGTACCCTGCCACTCTCTTTCCCTTTCATTCCACTTAATAGTTTCAACTGATAATAAATGTTAATGCATGAATATGGTGAGTATCATGTGAAATATGTCTACCACACGGCTCTGTTACTGACACATTACGTACAAGCAAGTAACTATAGCTTCTTGGTCACAAGTAAAGTCAAGTGTATGATAACAATACATTAACCACTAAATTTATTGCGTTTACTATTTATTGCTTAAGAAATAGTAATTGGAACCACATTTTGTTTCTTTTATCTGATTATGTTATGTAACTTTTGATGGGTAAAAAAAGTCGGTCCACCAAAAATGATAGGTTACATCAGAAGCATGATTAAAGCAACTGATATAAAGTTATTGCCTTGACCTACTTGAGATAATTTATGCAAAAGAAATTCAAAAGTAAGAGGCATAGCAAAGTTGTGATTTTTCTAACTGGCAAATTTTTATTTATTTTTCTTTTTATATTGCTAACGCAAGCTTGTATTGGCGCACAAGTAATCCATATTTTATTTCGTTTTTGAATTAGTTTGAAAAATCACTTATCTCTAAGGCTGCCAGGGAGGAACTTAATTGATGGTAAAATATGAATGGCTGTGAACTAAAGGGCAAAATTCTTGACGCAAAATGTCATATTGTGTGTTCTGGAGCAATCTTGGCTGCATAATTAAGATATGTAGAGGTTGCCAAACTGTAGAAGACAAAGTCATCATTGTTGGATATAAGACCATAGGTTATAGTTTTTGATTAATATGAATAAGCCCAGAAATTCATAAAATATGGACCCAAATCAATTAAAGCCCAACCGTTTTAAAACCCAAGAGGAGTAAAGAAAAAACAAAGAATCCAAAACAGAGGAAGTCCTCTCTGTAGTACTTGAAACATACAATGGCTCTAGATGTTGGAGCCCAGAGAAACTCGGCCTAGGCCAGAATCGCCCCCGCATGATTGGGTAAGAGTCCCAGTGACAAAACTCAAAGATGGCTAGGAGCCAGGGGACGAACTTCATCCCTGAATAGAAAGTAAAGAAAGGACATAAATGTGGCAATGCAATTTTAATTGTTAGAAAGCACGTGAAACTAGTGAGGCCAAGACAATTAACAACTTATGAAGAGAACGAACATCTTATGAGTAGGATTACACACCTAAATTTGGGAAGTATGCTAGGATTTGTTAAGATTGGCGTTACCTCTGCCAAATTTAATAACCATTTCTCTCCACTCTTCTAGCATTTTGCATCAGTCAAGAAGTATAATGATTTTCCTTTTTTCGGAGAAAACTTGTAACTCATGCTTCAATTTTGTTTTTTCTTTTTAAACAAAAGTTGATATAGTCTCAAAATGGATCTAATTTAAGCTTTGGTAGTAATGGGTTTGAGGTTAAAAAATTCAAGGGACTTGCAAAATGCTAAGTGATTTTTGGATACCTAAGTCATCATTTTGTTTTCACATAGTCATTTAAAAAAAAGATATAAAAAATGCATAATCTTTTAATATGATCAAATAATGACTAAACCTTATAGGAATATTATCCTTGAGTTGTAGGCATCGATTTAGGGATCTTTTCCATTTTTGTGATGTCATTAACAAGATTCCATAAGGATAAGCTTTGAAGGAGGTTAGCTTGGCCATGTCTTCTAATAAAGTTAAGCGGAGTTAGTCAGGATACGATATCATGGGCTTAGCTAGTCATATGAAGTCAAGTTGACTAGTTTGACTCATATGGTTTGACGTGATGCCGCATGTTTTGGTTGTCTAAAAAAGTTTAACCCCTATATCATATACTTTTATAAAACAATCCTCGATTGAGATGGCTAACAACTAAAGATTCAAGGGTATTGTGTGGTAATGCAGAACACTTCTTAACGAATATCTCCTAATCCTTTTTCAAGTTGGATCAATAATCTATCTCTCAATATTTTATGCACTAATATAGATACTCCAACATGATTACCACAAACACTTTTATCCCTTCTCTCAAAAAGTTATTTTACTTATCAACATTAAAGCATTGGAGATAAAGTAAGTTAAAAGATCATCTATATAACACATAATAGATGATATACTTGCCAGTCTACAATCGTAGTTTCCTAGCATGTGACAGATCTTCAGGGAAAATATCCTTTTTGATGTGTTGAATAATAGGGTTAATTTAAACAATGGAAGTTATATTAAGAATCTCTAAAAATATCCTCTCTTGGCTTGTCATACTCTTTTTCAAATGGAGTTTGAAGAGAGTGTTGGCATGCAAATACTCAGATTGGGGATTTGTTTTAACTCGTATGATTGTAACTCATCGATCAAGTCCTTAATCTTGGCTAGATAACAAATCATATTCTTATCCCTCGATCCTAACATCCTTTAACATGCTTTATCACTAATTATTAGTTCTTGTTCACTTGTAACCTCTTGATGCCAACATCGCTAATCGAGGTTTGAGTTGATTCTACAGTAAAAGCCCAAACTAGGGTTACTCTAACTGATGTTTGTTTACTTGAGGAAGTAGTTGTGGAGACATGTTTGATTGATTTCCAAAGACGAACGTAAAAAGACTGAGATACAAAGATGCATTAATCAAATAGAAGGAATATAAATGAGAAAAAACCTAATGAAGAGGAACTATATATGGATCAGGGGTTAACAGAAATGACAGTGTGAGTTTGATTGGTAATTGGAAACATATCAGGATTATTTATTGGTAAAGGAAAAGGTTGAGGTTGGCTGAGTAAACTTAAATGATCAAATTAGGAGCTAAAAGAAAGGGAGGTTGAGGATGATTATGATCAAAGTTTGACTTGTACTTTCAGTTTCAAATCAGAAGTAGGTGAAGGTGTTGGTCGAGATTGAGAAATATATACCAACCAATGAAATATTGATATGATTTCAAGAACTTGATCATTCCCCATTATATGATGATAATGAAATATTGAATACTCGATCACATTGTTGGATAAAAAAATCTAATCATTCAAGAACGAGGATAGCAAACATCAATTGTTTTAGAATAATGTCGATTAGATATTGAAAAAGAAATGTGACCTCGATTACTCACTTTGTGTACCAAGATTCAGTTTCAGTGAGGAAAATGGAATATTTTGAAGACCTAATCTGATTTCAAAGTAGATTGTCACTTTTGAGATTTAGAGAGTACTAGCATCTTGTATAAACTCTTAGAAGGTGCACAAGATACATAAAGTGAGGTCTGCCCTTATGCACAAGTCACTTTTTACTAAAATCATCCTTGAACACTTCCTTAAACATGTTGGTTACTAGCAGGATAAAGTTCAAGAATAGCCAAAATAGCTTACCATTCTTTTGAGACTAACTATTATGAGTTTATTCAAAGCTAAGAATACCGAGAAGAACCCCAATATACCAAGTTTATTCCTTTAGAGTGATGAAATCAACAAACATGGCTAGAATAGCTTACTAACTTCATGAGCTAGTCAAGGAAGACTAGGTGGACTTCCTTAGAATAACCAACTAAGCAGCAATAAATGTAGCATACATTTTTTTTTTACCTATCTTTTTAGGATGATCACCTATCATAGATTCTCGAAGACCTCTTAGAAACAGTCACTCATAGTATTCTTTAAAATACTTAAAATGACTATTTAGCTAAAACTCGTAAAGGAATACCTAAAAGGCCTCTCCAAAATACCTATGCAACATTATCCTTTTGGAGCAACTCTTTTAAAAATCAATTAATCATTGCTTTTGGAAGATCGCTATGGAATATATCCATGGAGAACCCTTTTTCGCAGCCTCACACCTAAGGATACACTAAAATGTCCTTTCATCATTCAGTAAGAATATTTTAAGCATAGTCGGCAATAATTTTTATCTTTTGAACCAAATTGTCTTAATGTAAAATAAAGTATTTACGGTGGTGAGTTATCATCATGCTCATGGAAAGTTACCTATGCTTGTGAAGAATTACTATGAAAAAAAAAGAAATAATTGATCTTAATCATGGTATCAGCATGATGAAAGATGATGGACCTTTAATGAAAGCTTCTTCTTCTATTTGGAGTATAAAAGAGCAAGAACTATAGTGAAGGCAACAAGATACACCCATTCGCTAACCCATCAACTGCCTTTCGGCTTTTCTTGGGGATTTTCTAACAATCAAACAATCCATTCTTGAGTATGAAAAGATATATAACTTTATTTTAAAAGGGAGGACTTGGGTCATTTTTCTCCATTTGGGTAATTTTTCAAATAGTGTTTTAGAAAAAAAAAGCCCTCTCTAGCCCTCGTTAACCCACACATCTTTCCATCTTTCTTTTTTTATATTCAGTTGCATAGTACAATCAATACTCTTGTTCTATTACTTTTCGTGGATTCCATAAATCCAAAACTTGATATCGAATGATCGTTGAAGTTTAGGTTAGTCCCCCATGTCTGCCTATAGAATTTATCTATTCATATGTATACATATGTAAGTATATATGGTCTACCTGTTTCTGTTTGGGTTGAATGTATTAGTTAATTTGGATTGAAATTGTTTGGATCACGAATATCAAAAACTTGCCCACTTTCTCTATGTTTGTGTTGCATGTATGTATGCATATATGTAAGCAGGGCTCAATGGCGACCATTAATCTAATCAGAAGTCTGAAAATTAAGCTTTGATTTGATTGAGTTTCATGTAATCGATGATTATTAAAAGTAGTTCTGTTTTTTACTATTTGGTACAATAAATATTGCCACTTTTACTTGTTTCTATGTTGTACATGAGATTTGAAGTTATTAGATTAAATCAGAATTGTATTACATAATAGCAAAGTAAGTCCTTTAATGTCAAATCATTCAGTTTTAATTTTGAATCATTAGTTCAAGATTCAATGTTAAGATCAACCGAAATTTGAACCATTAAATTTAAATTTTGATTAAGGTTCCAAAGTTGATTCAAGTTTCAAATCCAATTTGATTTAAATTCAAGTTAAATTCAAAGTTGATTCGAAATAGGTTCACCCTATTTTTATATTTTAATAAAAATAAAATGATCAAATAATTATTTTATTTTTATAAAAATAAATATATTTTTAAAATCAAGTTATTTTATATATTTTTAATTAATTTAATTAAAAACCAAATTATAACCATAGATTTTAAACTGTTGATTTCAATTTTGATTTAAATTTTTTATGAATCATAATTAAATCATATTCAAAATAATTTTAATTATAATTCAAAATTAAAATTAATATAAACTGTTTGTATTTGATTTAAATTATAAAAGTTACAGTTGAATTCAACTATTCAAAATAGTGTTCATCCCTAGTTAATAGTGCTTTTCTCTTAGATGAATAAAATTGAGAAGAATATGTGATGACTACTGCAAGGCCATTTGCTGCCAAAGTTTGCATGTAGCAGGGCAGTTAGCTTATCCTCCACCCCATATAAAGCTGAACACATCATTGAAAATGCCAGTTTAAGAGCAAGTTAATTATTGGTTTGAGATATTGGCGTATCCATGCAGCTGTTTGTGCTGTAAATTGTAGGATCATTGGTTTCTTATTATTCGTTTCTAGGCAAAAGAACTACATTTTATATGTTCTATAAAGTGATATTATTTGTCACTTTGTGTTTAAATTTAAAAGTTTAATAGTGAATGATTCATTTGAGTTTTTATCATGATATTAAGATGGTCTCAAAATTAATTTAGCCTATAATTTTTTATTATTTTTCATTTAATTTTTAAATTTTTAAAATAAAAATATTTTAATATTTTAAAAAAAATGTTTTACTCAAGAAAAAATCTTTATATTTTTTCAATTAAAAACATTTTTTAGATTACCAAGGTGTCTTTAAGGAGAGGTCTTTGCATTTTTTAATAAAAAATTGTTCTTCAAAATAAATATAAATATTTTATTTACATCTATATGGCTCAAATTATTTTTATTTTTAATTAATGAGATTAAAAATTAATATTTGAAACTCAAATATAAAGTCTTGAAATAAATCCATTTTTAACTTTTATATTTGTTGATAGATTTTTAGATTATAAATGTGAAGTATGAGCATATATATGTGTTTTATTTTTGATGCAATTATGTTATCCAATTTAGTGAAATATTGCCATATTATTGTATTTTCAAAAATCATCAACATGATTTTGAAGATTAAAGATTAAATAAAAGTGAGATCTTTATATTCTTTATGATAATATTTTTGATTTTGAAGATTAAAAGTGAAACAAGAGTAAAATTTTTATATTATCTCAAATCATGAATAAAGATTTTATATTCTTTAATTCATACATATTTGTTATTTAATTTTTTATCATCACATAATAATATATTTTTTAAAATTAATTTTAAATATTAAATAAATTTTAAAATTGAAAAAATGATGATTAATTGGTAAAGATTATAAGGTATTTTAATTTTAAAAAGTTAATATATTTTTTAATTTTGTTTTTATTTATTTTTAATAATTTTAAAAATAATTTTTAAAAATAAACAAATTATGTTGAATCACATCATAAAAAAATAATGACAAACTTCATATTTTTATTTTTCAAAAATCAATCCAAGATTTTTACTCAGTTTGGGATTTCTCAATCGGATCTCACTTGACAGCCTAGACAGGCAACACAATAATACTTATACAAATGCAAAATCTTGGATAAATCATGTTTGCTTAGGGTGATGTAACAAATAAGATTGAGATAACAATAACCATTTATATATGTTTGAAAAATTAAATATGATCTTTGATAATATATCATTGATCTCTGACTTAAAAATTTAAGGTCTAAAGTATTAATACGTGCTTGTGGGTCAGAAGAAGGTGATGGGTGAGTGTAGTTGCCCACGGTAACCCCATCCACCCAACCCAATATTTAAATTTGAAAAGGTTGCAAATTGATGGAAAAAGCCTCTGGTTCAGAAAAGAACATTTTTTTAATAATATTAATTAAGTCTAAAAAAGAAAAGTTTTATTTTCTCAGAAAATATTAAAAAATAACAAAAACTATACAAGTTGGATGAATTCAATCCTCTTAATTAAATCAGATCTCCAAAGAGCTTACCCAAGTAATAACCTAACTTTGATTGTTATTCAATGGGTAAATGTGTTTATACATGACTAAAATGCACACATAAAGTACAAGTTTCACCCTGAATAACAATCCTCTCCCTTGCAAAGCCTGAAAAATGTGTAGATTACTCCTGCAAAAAGCAAAACATATATATGCTTTGAGAAATTTTACACTCAATCAAATGGCGTGAGGAAGTGCTCAGGCAGATAGGAATTCTAGGGACTTCGACTGACAGGAACTATTAACATGGAGGAAGGTCTTTTGGGGGAGGAAGCAAGCTCTGTGAAGGCTGAGGACCATTTTTGACAATGAAGGCCATAGCAAGTCCCCATGTTGTATGTTCTTCAAGATGGCAGTGAACATACCATACTCCTGGATTATCGGCCTTTATTCGAATTGCAGCCCAGCCTCCACTTGGAACCGCTACTGTATTCCTCTCCGGAGGATCCACAAGGTTGTACTTGGTTGGATCCTTGGCGACATTGAAGTTTCCAAATCCAGTGCCAACGATGAAAAAGTTATGACCATGGACATGAATTGGATGGTTTTCCACATTGAGAAAACTCGTATCCTGCAGCACAATTTCTATGTTGGTGCCATAAGGCACCACTAAAAGCTTTGTGCCAAATTCTGTGTTCATGTTTTCAGTCAGAGGATCCACCCCAGTGTAGTCAAATGCTTTTGGTGGCTTTTCTGGGAAATCAGAAGAGAAGACACCTGAAGTAAGGTTCTTGTAGTGGGATTCCAATACCGACACAAAGGGCTTAATGAAGGATTGGTTGTTCATTGAAGCAAAGAATCTCTTTCCATAAGCTCCCTTGCAGATTTGATTTGGAGGACAGTCCTGAAGGTTAAGGCTTATAGTTGTTATGACTCGCTTGTCGATTTTCTTGGGCACTTCACATGGGTACTCAGCAGATGCAAGGCTTTTTATGTTGCTGGAGAACTTCTCAGCAAACAGAGTATCTTCCATTTCAGGAAGGTTATGTAGATGAAGATTAGTTACTGCATTCCAGGGCTTTAGTTTTCTTGTCTTTGAATTTTTGTACTGCAAGAAGCCAGCGGCGGTGGAGTTATTGAAAGGAAAAACGGTGGTAAGGTATGGCCTGGCTGCCATTACAAACATGCCTGTGGAATCAGGGACTTGATTTGCTGTGAGGAGAAGGGTGGCGGTTTGTCCAGGAGCTATCATGATGGCTGTGGTTGTGAAGGGCTTGGTATACACTGCATCAACCTCCACAACCGTCACTGTATGGTTTGCTATGGCGAAGAAGAGCTCATTGTTAAGTGCTGCATTGATTACCCGAAGCATGTAGGTTTTGCCTGGCTGAACTGTCTGAATAAAAGTATCTGCGCATCATGAAATAGATACCAATGTAATGTCGATCAATGTAATGAAGATGAGCTTGTCATTAAGACTGATTATGTTACCTTTGGAAGAACAAGGATAGAGAGGTCCAGGCAAACCATTGATGGTATAGGCATCTGAAACTTGAGGCCCTCCTCCATACTTCATCATCTCAGTTTCCACAGCATCCACATCAGTGTTCCACCATTCACCTGTACCCAAACAAACAGATGAATTACTTTGACACAACAATTAAAGAATTATTTTCTATTTTAGTTTTCTGAGAAAATGAATGGAAGTAACAGAACCCAGGTTTGTTTTTTTCAAATTCAGACGATAATCCAAGCTGTCTGTCCACAGTGGTTGGTGCTGTCTATTTTTATTGAGGCAATAATTGAAATATGATAAAAGAAAAAGCAATGCAATTATGTCTGAATCATTACCAAATATGATGGGGATTTCAGATTGTATAGGAGCGGAGAAGGGATAAGGCATGCGAGGGTAGATAACGAAGGCACCATAGACCGAAGCTCGTTGCCATGAATGATGAGCATGCCAGAGAAGTGTGCCTCTTTGGCTCTCCACGGTAAATTTGTATGCGTAGGATTGACCTCCTCTAATGGGGCACTGTGTGATGTAAGCCGGCCCATCAGCCCATCCTGTCCTAAATTGCCTCACTCCGTGCCTGTCAAACCACCCACAATCACATTCTTCACTCAAATAATTATCTTCTTCTTAGCCTCTTCTCCATAAAGAAATAATTAGCTTCTCAAATTAAAGTTACAAAGGACAAACATAAACACTTAATTAATTTATTATTACCAATGCTTTAAGAAGGTAGTAGGTGCATTATGATTATAATTCTTAAAATAAAACAATGGTTGGCGTCGCCTTATATTAAACCAATTAACCATATAGCGGACCGGAACTCACAATTGTCTACTATATATGCGGCAATAGTTATTAATTCATCAAAATAGAAGGACTTTAATTTACAAAAGTTGTCCCTAACTATATATAAGCTAGAAAAGTAAAAGTAAGCAAAAATACAATCTATGTGATTGTACAGGTGTTGTGTAATAATGCTAGCTATCTGCAGTATCCAGGCCACTTATTGCAATAATGCACATATCATGTATATGTTTTTGGCATTTTTTGGGCATGAAATTGGTGATTTTTGTCTTCTTGTCACATATAAAATTGAATGACGGCTACGAGCAACCCTCATGGTAGGTACATCAAGCAGGTGCAAATGTTTTTTCACGGTTAATTAATGATCAATAAGCTTATTTAAAGGAAATTGCAGAATCAGATGACGTTAAATCCCTTTGAAAATAAGTTATTCGTGAAGAATATAAGAAAAATAGATGTGTTCTTATTGATACACATGATAGTACAAATGGATGTGAGAAATATATTCATCAGTTGATAACTTTGACCCGGCAAGGATATTACAGTATAGCTTCTAGGAATCCTCACATTTTCTAATTGATAAATCAATTGAAAAAAGAAAAAATGAATATGAAAGAAAGAAAAAGGCATAAGAAAGGTTAAAACAAAGAAGAAACTTAATTCAGTTTGTTTTATCAAAGGACTCATGTACTCACCAATGGAGAGTAGTGTTGCGGTCAATGCGGTTGGTGACCTTAATTTCAACATTATCACCTTCATGGACAGCTATGGTTGGCCCTGGGTACTCTCCGTTCACTGTTAGCAGCTGCTTAGTATGGCACAATCGTCTCACCTTCTTCCACTCAACCTGAGAATCAAATCACATATATTGCTTTAGTTCTTCCATGAGAGAAAATAATAAAGATATATATATATATATATATATATATAGAGAGAGAGAGAGAGAGAGAGAGAGATGTCTATCTGTAAGTTGCTTACATTGAACTGAAAGCGTCGGGTTGTGGCTGAAGAAGAAGGAGGTAGAAAGCCTGCAAATACTATCAGTGCTGCCATTAAAAGCCCATAACGTCGGTACAAACCCTCCATTGTTATCAACTCTTGAGCACCCTCTTGCTTAAAACTAGCTAGGCTGCTTATGACAATATACTAAACTTGCATGCACACCCCCTATATATACTGCATTACGCGATCAACTTTTCTTTCTTTTGGAAAATTAAATTAAATTACCTTGTTTTTGTAAGTATATCATCCTTTATATGGTGGGGTGATGAGCAGGTAGAGAGTGACAAATGACAACTGACAAAGGAACATGTTACCGAGCTCTTATTTGAATGAGAGACTTGTTTGAAAGCTGGGCTGCTATATAATTAATGGGTACGTAATTAAAAAAAATTATATTCAACGAACAAGAAGAGACCAATCCGCTTATCCGCTCTCTTGTCATTTACTGAAGTGTTTGGAATCATAATTTGGAAAATCGGAGTCTAAAAGCTGAAGGTGGGTTGGTGTGATTCCGATAGTCTACACATATTTTTATATGAGGAAGGCAAAGTTGGACTGGAACAGTATCTTATCTTTGCTATTGACAGCATGGATGCGTTGTAGTTTCCTCTGATTCAAAGGAAAACAACTCCAGCAGAAAAGTTGGCTACTCCAAATGGCACCGAAGGAGGGAGGGAGGGAGGGAGGAAGAGAGACAGAGAGAGAGAAGTCGTTAAAGTGAGCGCAGCGCCACATTAGTTCACCAACCAAAGATGGCTAACATGGTGGACCTTGACCTTAGTAGGGCCGAGAACATGCACCAACTTGGGGAGAATGATTGTATGGCTAATATAATTGTGAGTAGAGGAAGAAGTTTAATAGGCTGTCATAATTACATTAATTAATCAATTTGAAAAGCCCAAATGAAAAAATTTACCTGCTTAATTAGCTTACTTGCTACTTGAATTTTAGATCTTCAGATAATGTAAATCATTAAATTTTTTGTACTGCTGACATTAAAAAATGATTTATATAAAATTTTAAATTTTAATTAAAAATAAATATTATAATAAAAAATATTCAACTTATGTTTATTGTTTTAATTTAAATTAAATTAAACTTTTCTTTCAAATGATTTTAATATCTCTATATAAATTGAAAGTTTTCTAAAGTAAAATAAAAATAACATAAAATGTTCACCGGTAAAATTCTTTAAAAAAACAAATATTTTATCTTCTAAAAAACAAAAAAATAATTTAAAGTCAAATTAAGGGGAAAAAAAAACTTTTCTTCCCACTTCTTTCTTTCCTTAGATTTCTTTATTTCTTGTCTTTTTCTTTTTTTTTTTCTGTTTTTATTTTTTCAGCTGTCTCATAGCATGCTGATCTAACTTGTCTTCTTAAGTTATGATTCGAGACCACAATTTACAGTCAGATCTAACTTTCAATGACATGCTGGCCATCTAGGTTGGATTTAATCAAATTTAATTATTTTGTTGTTTTTAATTCAAATATTATTTATTTTAATTTAGAATTGATAATGCATATTTAATTTTGGAGGGAAAGAATGAACAGAAGATAATATCTTTTATTTAATATCTAATTTTGACAACAATTAACAGTAATCTACAATTGAAAACTAAATTGAAACAATTTATAAATATTCAATTCATAATTCAACCAATATAAAGTTTTAAATTTCATTTTTTAAAAGGTACATTAAAATAAAAGTAATACAAAAAATAGGAAAAAAGATCAAAAAGCAAGAAAAGAAAAAGAGAAATATAATATATATTTTATTTTAATTTTTATCGGAGAAAACTTATAATTAAAAAAAAAAAAAAAGAGAAACCTAACATTTTATTTAACACATGAAGATTTGTCAGAATCTTTTCCAATGTGGGAAGTGAAAGTGACTTCTCTTCTTTGCATCTTTTATCTATTTATTTTCTTGCTTTTGTATCTTCCTTCTGCATACCACAATAGTGGGTGAAAAAAAAAAAAAAAAAACTTCCACCTATTTCTCCTCAATTTTCTATTTTCTCCATTTTTTTCACATTTCTTTTCTTTCTTTTTCTTTCTCAATGTCAACCATGATCCTAGAAAGTGGCGAAAAGGGTGATTGTATGATATATAAGAGCCAATTAGGATTAATTAAGTTTTCCAAAAAAATAATATATTCAATAGAAACACATTTATCACATAGATCTGGTAATTTTTAAATTACAAAAATTACAACAATTAACAGTAATTCAATGACGGTTTTTTAAATAATTGTCATTAAAAACATCACTAATAATTTTTAATATCAATTTCTAAAAAATTAATACTTTCAATTTTAGTTTATTTAAATTAAATTCACTTTTAAAACTGACATTAAAAGAGATTTTAATGATAATTTTTAATAATTATCATTAAAGATTTTTTTTTCTAATGATACAAAAATAACAGTTCTAAAATTATGATCAAAAATATTTTTAATTATCATTAAATTTTTTATTTATAATAGTATCCTCTTATATGATACCAAACAAACCATAAAAGATCAAAGGTGAGGTGACGTATATGCTTTAAATTATATTTATAAAAAATATTAATAATTATATATATAATATTACAATTCTTCGTCTTGAAGATTATTTACTTTATAAAAGATTGGAAAAAATATTATTATTTACTTTTTTTAAATTAATTTATGTAAACTTTACATGAAAATTAAATATTTAATAAATTAAAGAAATAAAAATTAATATCATGGGTTAATGCTTGGACCCTTGTAATTATTATTAATAATGAAGTAGAAAAAGCTTTCTGACTTTTTGTATCAAAGCATGATTACCTTTCCTTCCACTGATGCTACTTTACCCTTGGAAATTTGGAAGTCATCTTGATGATAAAATTTAATATAGTGTTTAATCAAATATCAAGCTGTTCTATGACACAGCTGATTTGGACTCAAAGTCTACTGAAATAGGTGTCAGTACTCTACATTATTGCCTAGCAAAACAAAAATTAGAAAATGTACATTATTGCTATAATTAACTCACATAATATTTTCAATCTAATTTTTTTTATTTTTAACTTTTTGATTAATTAATTAATATTCATTAATTTATGAGTAAATTAGAAAACATCTTATATTAAATCTTAATTTTTTTTTATTTTTCATATTTTATCAATTAATTTAATTTTATATTCAAACTTTTAATTCAAGTCAAATTGAATTATTACATTTAAAATATTGGGATTTTCTTAGTGTAATGTGGACACAACAAAAAAATAATAATAATAAAAGAGAAGAGAATGAGATTGAAAAAAGAAAAAATAGAATTTTTAAAATTTATTTTGTTTTTTATTTTTTTAATGTTTTATATTATTTTCAAGAAAAAATGTTGTTGTTGTTATTATTATTATTATTGTTATTTTTAAATTATCTTTAGAGTTTTAAAGATAAGGTTTAATTTGGTCAAATTTGAATGCTAAGTGAATTGATGCTCTAAAATTTAAATAAAGAAACAAATTTAATATAAAAAATATATAATATATATATTAATTTTTTAATGATATCATGTAATTTTCAGACTTATTTTATTTGATTAAAGTTGACGAAAATGTACATTAACTTATGTGTTTAGATTTGACTCCAATTGAAAAATTAAAAAGAAAAAAGAGGTTAGAGTGAATTTGTTAGAATAAACAATCACTACTGAAATAACATATATCCAAGTTTCTTACATGAAGCCTTTCATACTTTCATTAGGACGGTATCTATATTAGGCATGCATACACAAATTGGGACAAGAAATTAAAGTAATTTGACCGTCTTAATGTAGAAAATTGAAATGAGACATTGGCTAAAGTTAAGACGATTGATCAAGACTGTCATCCAGCGGGAATACATGTCTTATTTACTTTTGCAATATTTCTATAAGGAATAAGGACATAGTAGGCGGAGAGTAAAGATTATATAACAATTAATAAAAATATCTAAAAGTTAAATGATGTACTTTATAATTTTTTTAATTTTAATTCATCGCATCTTCAATTTAAAATTAAAATAAATGTCATTTAATTTATATGTATAATTCTTACTTTGTCTCATTGTGTTTAAAGTCATAGATAGATATTGTCTTCATTCATTTAAAATGTTTTAAAGTTTTAAAATAATTTTATAAATATGAAAAAAAAACTTTAAGACTTATTTTTGATGAATAAAAAGTCTTATAAGTAATGTATTTAAAAACAGAGTCATAAATCATAAGCAAATTTTACCCATGTTAAATTTGTTCTTAGCCAAATGGTTGTACAACAAAAAGATACAAAAATAAAAATAAATTCTATAATTTTAAAATAAATTAAAAAAATATAAAAATGTTTATAATATATATATATATATAATATTCAAATTATTATTTCTTGATTATGACTTTCAAAAGCACCCTTTTTTTAAAAAAAAAAATTAAAACCTCAGGTCAAGCATGGAAAATTAGGTCAAGGGTGGCCGGCAAGACACACTAGTGATTGATATGTACATCAATAGAAGAATAATGGTGGCCTTTGATATAACTATATGACCCCATAATCTCAAAATGTTAATTAGCAGTGAAAAATAAACAAGAACTTCATTTAAGAGCACAGATAATTAAATTGTTTAAATGTAAAGCTGATTAGGCTAACTGCCCTATTCCTTTTAATCAACTATATATAACTAAATCAGGTTCATGAATCGTGACATTAATTAAAAAGTTGGGTACCTAAATAATCTGAAATCACGTGGGAGACGATGAAATTATGAACATCGGAGACTAATATTATCATATGTCTTAGAACTTGAAAAGTCAAAGATGGATACCTTATGACAAAATTAATATTGCTGAAATATGGCAAGTAAATATCCACTACTAAAGTGGGTTACACATATCCTTGCACGTCAAGTGGCCAACACAGTCTTAATCTGCATGATTCCGTTTCTGTTTGGACTCGAACAAAGCTGTAAGGCAATTCCTTGAAGTTTCTTAAGTGAGGAAAGTCTTAATCGGAGAAAATAAATAGTTATTGAAATTTAAGTCATCGCATGTCTTTTTCCAAAAAAAGAAAAAAAAAATCATGTGGTGCGCACCACAGTCATCGTAGCATGGCTGCCCGCTACTGTCTTAATCAGCTTCAATCCAATAAACTGGTGGGTTTAATTAATTAAAATTAATTAATATTTCTCAAAGCGGATTTGGACTTCATTCTGAGCATTGCACTTCACTTTTTTATTTTTTATTTTTAAAAATTAGTTATTTAAAAACGTGGCAGCAAATCTAACACCTAACTTGTCTGCTGATTCTATTACAAGTTTATGCGATCAAATTGATAGTTCGAATTGCGATCCGGAAAGGACAGTAGTCGGGTTACCCGTTCATTTAAAAAACTTCAAATTTGAACTCGGACTAAAACATTCATACTTAAATTCATTACAAATTTATTTAAAAAATTAATTTTGATATTCCAATTTGTTGTAAATTTATTTATAATTATTCATATACTATTTAAATTTGTTTAAACTCATTTATTATATTTTTATATTTTTATATTTTATAAATTTTAATAAAATAGTTTTTAATTAATTAAATAAAAAAATTGAAATTTAATAATAAAATTTTAAAATTTAAATTTAAAAAATTAATATAATCATACTCAAATTAAAAACTGAATACAATTAAATTTTTTTAAAAAATTAAAATATCAATAATATTATGTAAATGAGTTCCAAAAATTAAAATCCGAATATGATCTGAACCTGATTTGGATATCAAATTTTAAATTTAAACATTATTCAAACTTTTTTTATTAAAATTTAATTAAATTAAGTACCCGCATAAACATGATTTGTCATAATCCCGAACCATAATCAAGGCCTAACCAACAATAGGGTTAACAAATGCAAACAATTTAGCTATTTTATTTGTAAGCAACTCCAAAAGTAGGCCTTATTATCAATTTGCCCCTCGACTTTATGAATTTTACATACTTAACCTTTTTTTTTAATTTATATGTTGATGTACTGTGGAAGCAATCAAATTTGAAGCTCAAGGCAATGCGCGGGAACTTCCGCTTAAGACAGTCATGCATATGCTCACAGCAAATCCAACCAGAAGCCATCAACAGACTCTATACAACGACCATGAAAAATTCAATAACAAACCCATATCCATCGAAGAAAACTTTAACTCAGAAGTACAAACCCAAGAACAAACCACCACCAAGAGTCGGAGACTCAGACATAAAGCAATGGAACATGGCAATCTCCACTTATATGCGGAGCGGTCAATGCGACTCCGCCCTCCGTGTCTTCAATAACATGCCTCGTCGAAGCTCCGTTTCCTACAACGCCATGATATCTGGTTACTTGATGAATTACAAGTTTGATCTTGCAAGACAACTGTTTGAGCAAATGCCCGAGCGAGACTTGGTTTCTTGGAATGTGATGATTAGTGGATATGTTAAGAATAGGAATCTCAGTGCCGCGAGGCATTTGTTTGACCGAATGCCTGAGAGGGATGTTGTTTCATGGAATACCATGTTATCTGGGTATGCACAGAATGGATGTGTTGATGAGGCGAGGGCAATTTTTGATGGGATGCCGGAGAAGAACGGGATTACGTGGAATGGGTTGCTAGCTGCATATGTGCAGAATGGGAGAATGGAGGAGGCTTGTAAATTATTTGAGTCGAAGATGGACTGGGAGTTGGTTTCATGGAACTGTTTACTTGGTGGGTTTGTCAAGATGAAGAGGATGGCAGATGCAAGGAAACTTTTTGATAGAATGCCTATGAGAGATGATGTTTCATGGAATACTATGATTACTGGGTACGCCCAGAATGCAGAGATAGCAGAAGCACAGAGATTGTTTGAAGAGTCTCCTATTCGAGATGTGTTTACATGGACAGCAATGGTGTCAGGGTATGTGCAGAACGGGATGGTAGATGAAGCAAGAATAATTTTTGATGAAATGCCAGAGAAGAATGCAGTTTCCTGGAATGCAATGATTGCCGGATATGTACAGTGTAAGAGAATTGACTTCGCAAGGGAATTGTTTGAGGCAATGCCTTGCCAGAATGTTAGCTCATGGAACACGATGATCACTGGATATGCCCAAAGTGGTGATGTTGCTAATGCAAGGAATTTGTTTGATAGGATGCCTCGGCGTGATTCCATCTCTTGGGCAGCTATGATTGCTGGTTATTCTCAAAGTGGCTACAGTGAAGAGGCATTGCACCTTTTTGTAAAGATGAAAAGAGATGGGGAAAGGTTGAATAGGTCCTCATTTACCTGTGCCTTGAGTACATGTGCCAATATTGCTGCTTTGGAAGTAGGGAAGCAATTGCATGGGCTGCTAGTTAAGGCAGGATATGACACTGGGTGTTTTGTGGGCAATGCACTTCTTTCAATGTACTGTAAGTGTGGAAGCATAGATGAAGCTTATCATGCATTTCAAGAAATAACAGAGAAGGATATCATCTCATGGAACACAATGATTGCTGGTTATGCGAGGCATGGGTTTAGCAAAGAGGCTCTAAGGCTTTTTGAATCAATGAAGTCAGCAGGTACCAAACCAGATGATGCCACTATGGTAAGTGATGATTTATTATTTGATTTATAATGACATTTCTCTTTTTGATTTAGACATTATTACCTAACATGAAAAGGTGATGATGCTCTAAAAGCAAATAGAACAACATAGAACCAATCCCATATTTCTGGGATAAAACCTGAACTTAACATCTTTTCACATTGTTTTGATGGACCTCTTAACTTATTACAGAAACTTTGGTTTAGTAGTGAATTTGGTGGAAACTTTTGTCTGGTACTTTAAGATACTCTTCATCCCACTCTTAGAAGATGATTTGTAGACTAGTACTTTGGACTCTTTGATGAAATTTCACCTGGCAAGTACATGTTTTGCAGCAAAATGATACAGTAGGTTGTCTTTCATGTGTCTGGTTTCATCTTATTGATTCCACAAAAGTATAGTGTTGAAATACTATCCATTTAACCTAGAAATTGATAAATTACTGACTAAGCAATAAAGTATTGTATTTTATCATTAATGCTAACAATACCTGTTCCTTTTTATTTTTTTATTTTTTATTTTCGTTATTTATTTATTTATCTTTCTCTGTCTTCTTTTGTTTTTGGTTCCTGCAAGATGTTTATCAGGGCAATTGGTGTTTGTTAACATAACATGTCATAACTGCTTGGTTTACTTTTCTTTATTTGTTTAACATGCAAATGAGTGAATTTTGGCTCTAAGAAAATTAGTCATACTAAGAATTAGAAATGATATTGACAATAGTCAGAATCTGATATAGCATATAGATAATTGTTTCATTACCAGGTTTTATCTACACATTTAGGTTTTTCAATTTTCAACATTCAAAGAGTATTCTTCCTACTTTGTACCACACGTACTTGCAAAAAACCTACATTTGGGTCCATAGAGGTATATTTCCATAAGTTTTCATGAAACACATGATGCTAGTTTTCAGATCCAATCTTCGCTTGCCATAAGAAGATCTTCCTTCAACTTGAGCTAGCTCATTTCTAATTAATCATATAGTACCAACGTGACTCAATAGACAGAGATCATTTACAGAAGAAGTGGACAATTTATTTAATAGAGCCACCTTTCCATGTGCAGTATCTCCATCAATTAGTTCTTGGTTTTTATTTACTTCATTTTTTTATTTCAGGTTGCTGTGCTGTCTGCTTGCGGTCACACTGGGTTGGTAGAAAGGGGCAGAAAATACTTTTATTCTATGAATCAAGATTATGGTATAACAGCAAATTCACAGCATTATACTTGCATGGTGGATCTTCTTGGTCGAGCTGGGCGCTTGGAAGAGGCCCAGAATTTAATGAGAGATATGCCTTTTGAACCAGATGCTGCAACATGGGGTGCTTTACTAGGTGCAAGCAGAATTCATGGCAATACTGAACTGGCTGAAAAGGCGGCCGAGGTAATTTTTGAAATGGAGCCTGATAATTCTGGAATGTATGTGCTTCTCTCAAATTTATATGCAGCTTCAGGTAGATGGGGTGATGTTCGTAAGATGAGAGTGAAAATGAGGGATAAAGGCGTAAAGAAAGTACCTGGCTATAGTTGGCTCGAAGTGCTGAACAAGATCCACACATTCTCAGTTGGGGACTCTTTACACCCAGAGAAGGATAAAATCTATGCCTTTTTAGAGGAGTTGGATTTGAAAATGAAGCAGGGGGGGTATATCTCCTCTACCAAATTGGTATTGCATGATGTTGAAGAGGAGGAGAAAGAGCACATGCTTAGGTACCACAGTGAAAAATTAGCTGTGGCTTATGGAATTCTGTCTATGCCAGCTGGGAGGCCAATACGTGTCATAAAGAATTTGCGTGTTTGTGAAGACTGTCACAACGCTATAAAATACATATCCAAGATTGTTGGAAGGTTGATAATTGTAAGGGATAATAATCGGTTTCACCACTTCAGTGAGGGTTCATGTTCTTGTGGGGATTACTGGTGAAAGTGAAGATTGCTGGTGGAATTTTGTTACTTCTACATGGAAAGAACACAAGTGGACATTGTTTTGCATGTGAAAGAAATCTTTCTTCCATAACACCTCGCAAGTGAAGTGGGTTTAGATGCGTTAAATTAGAAAAGATTTTAAGGTAACATCTCTATGCTAATTTTTGGAATCAAGCTTGTTCTCAGGATTGATGAGAAGAGCTGGTATATTTCTCAACTTACATTATGTGTTATTAAGAAGCTAGCATTTGAAGAATCAATGTCGTAACACTACCATTTGGGCTTCATCTTCATACATCATGGGGTTTGGCATGTTTAGAAGATCTCTAGAGATGCTTATTTGGTCTACTTAACATCTACAATAAGGTGAAACACATGCGAAGAGGTACAGCCGGTTGGAGCTTTGTTCACTACAAAACAAAGAGGATGCTTGACAAAAAAAAAAAGGCAGACTATGAACAGAAATTTAGCTGAAAAGACCAAGCTGATGTTTGGAATGAAGGAGCTGGACAGTTTTTCTTCATGGTAGAATTATTAATTTTATACAAAGAGTAAGTCTCTATCTTGATCTTCCAAAATTTCTTGGTAGTTTACGGGACATCTGGTTTTCTTCTGCAGAAAATTTAGAATGTCCCTTAGAGGGGAGATGATTGGTACTACAAATCACCTTAGAAGTGCAATTCATTTCTGGAGAACTTAGATATCCTTTATCCCCATTAGTTCTAACCAATTGGGTATTTTGAGCAGGCTGCACCATCTTCCCAAGCTAATGCTGAAACATGGAGACGGAAAAGGAGAAGGATTTTTATGAAGGCAACATTTGGTTGGTTGGTATCATTGTCGTTTTATCTATTTATTTAGCTTACAATAAAAAATAAAAATAGTTTTAGAATAATAAAATTTATTATTTTCCCAGAATTGGCAAGTTAAGTATTCCATTTACCAGTCATTAATTTTTGGTCCTGATATACATGCCTAATATTCCTTGAACATAAGCGCTACATGAACTATTTTCTTTTGAACTACGGGTTCACATTCAGCACAGATTCTCAGTTTTTAGTTTGATTCATCAATATTTGATTTAATCAAACAACTGGGAAATCATTGTGTGTGTGCTTTTTAAAGGGGGCTCTCATTGTATTTTTCTTAACAATAAGCTCCGATTTGATTTACTTATTTTCAAAACAAGTTAATTTAATTAATTTGTTAACAAATTGATTAAATTTTGATTTAATATTTTAATATGATTAATTTGATGAGTCAATTTGATGTGTTAAATTTGCTATTCCACGGGTTGTTCCAAGTAATACAAGATGAAGCTCAAATCATTCTCATTAAGACTTGGCGTAACTATAAAGATTTAAATAACTTATAAATTATTTAAATAATAATGAATAAGATTTTATTTTTTAAGTTATATTATAATTATGAATGCAATCGAGTTGATTTTGAGAATAATCGGGTCGAATTGAATATATTACCCAATATCAATTATTTATATTTTGGTAACAATTGACTTAATAGAGCAATTTATTAAGATCTTGATTATTTATTGCCTCAACAATTCAATTATTTAGTATATAATCACACAAGTTTATCATTAAGAGCTTGTGTGATTATTATAAGACTATTAATATAGAAGCTGGTACAAGAAGTAGAAAGTGTTATCTTAATAATAATTCAGGGTGACAAACAAAGACTAATCTACTGTGTTAGTAAGGTCTTGCAAACAGTAGAAATCTATTACTCGAAGATAGAAAAAAAAATTGCTTATCCACTTTAAACAGCTGGAAGAAAGCTTCAACCATATTTTTAAGTGCATAACATAACTACATTCACTAACGAGTCTCTTCACCAAATCTTGCACAAATGAAAGCTTAGATTGCATGATGAAGTGGTTCATTGAGTTAGTGAATTATACATAATTTATAAGTTGAACACTACTTTGAAGGCAGGCATGGGATTTGATTATTTTCTAATGAAATGTACAATCTCATAACATACACCTAGACAAACATCAGAATAGTTAGCAAAACAATTACCAAAAGTAACAACAAAGAAACCCCTAGAAGTGCTATTATGCGGTTTGTGGCTATATGGTATAGCAAGCGAAGAAGGAAATTGAGTTGAAATTTTGTTGATTGTACTACATAAATTCGAAGCACGCTATGCTATCAAATTTGGTTTTCCAACTTCAAACAATAAGGTAGAATACAAAGCACTCTTGGTAACATCGAGAATGGCGAAAGAGTTGAGGTAACACAATTTCATATCTATAATGAGTCTTTATTATTGGTGAAAAAGGTATATGGAGTGTATGAGGCATGAAAACTAAGAATGGTCAAATATCTTGAAAGGATCAAAGAGCTACTCAACTAGTTGAGTGTGCATTGAGTCAACCAAGTACAAAAAGGGGAGAATATACAAGTAGATGCTTTATTGAAGTTAAAAGCTTGAAAAATATATTAACTTGGAACCATAATAATGAAAATCTTAAAATGCTAAGGATAAATAAATTAAAAGTACCATATTCAATAATAAGAGAAAATTAGATGACTTCTTACTTCAAGTACCTATTCAAAAGTATATTACCAAATGATGAAGCTAAAGCTTGATGAATGAGATATTGTGTTGCAAAATATTCTAGAGATAATGACATGAAATCAAATGATTCCTGACTTTGAATATGTATTTGAAAGTACCTTGTAAAAAGATAAAGCTTAAGCTTTATGAATCAATAGATTATTGCAACATATTCTTAAGCAGATGAGTAGTTCTATAAAAGATCATTTGTCTTTTGTATTTATGTTACTTAGCACGTGAAAAATATGACTATGTGATGGCGAAAGTCCATGAAGAAATCTATGGAACTCATATTAATGCGAGATCATTGGTTCATATTCTATGATAAGGTTATCATTGGTTTATACTAAGAGAAGATGTTAGAAGATTTGTTGAAAAATGCAAAACATACAAAAAAATTCACTTTGTTATCAGATCTACTATCAAACACAAATGGCAATAAACTTACTTAAGTTATTTTTCAATATGAATTTAATTGGTCCGTTTTTAATAACATCACAACATAAGAAATTTTTTATTGTAGCTATCGATTATGTTAAAAAATAGATAGAGTTAAAGGCGTTAGTAGCTAAAACTAAATAAAGAACTTGGGACTTCACCTTGAAGTATTCTCAAAATCTTTGTGAAAAATAATAGGCTTTAATTTCAAGGTTTTAAATTTAGGCTAACAGTTAAAATTTGTTACCTAAAAGTTCATAGTTGTTGACCACCCATAAGCGACACAAGCTAACAATACCATTCTTCAAGCTTTAAAAACAAGTTTAAATGATGCAAAAGGTGCATGGCGAAAGAAGCTTTATAGTACACTATGAGCATGCAAGACTACTAGTAAAACAACTATTGATGAAACTTCTTTCACCCTTGCTTTTCGAATAAAGGAGGTAATATCTTTAGAGAATGGCTTAAATACATATCAAATGTTATACATCAAAAGAAAAGAACTCAAAAGTACTAAGAGTGAATGAAGAAAAAAGGTTAAAATCGGGGTAACTACTTACCATCAAAGAGTGGCATGGTTGTATAGTAAGATGAATAAGAGAAATTATTTCAAAGTTGGAGACTTGATGCTTAGGAAAATAAGTGTTCAAACAAAGAAGTAGTGGATAAAATTGCAACAAACTAGGAAAAGCTATACCAAATTTACAATGTCTTGGGAATAGAAGCTTTTGAGTTGGTGAAATTAAATGAAGCCAAAAATTCAAGAACTTGGATGATGGGTAATTAAATCTATTTTACCTTGATAAAAATATTTATATATGAAATGATTTTGTTTATTTTGCAGATTAATAAATGAGGTTTCTTCAAAAACATTATTCTTTTTCCCAACACCATTACCCTTTGGGCTCTTAAAGGCCTTGATTAGATTAGTTACATAAAAGCTCAAGCAAATAATATCTAAACAAAAAAATTTAACAAATAGTAGCTATATCTAGATACAAACATGACTTTAAGTGCTTGAGGGTCTTAATATAATAAGCTACATTAAAAAACAAACATAAAGATAGGTGCATTTGAGGGCTATAATCAAGTTAGCTACATCAAAATACAAACAATGACTTTGGGTGCCAAAAGATATGATAAAACCATATAAGTCAAAATATAAACGTAATAATAAATGCTTAAGGACCTTGATCAAGTTAATTAGCCAAGATACTAACATAACTTAACTTTAGGGACCTAAGGACCCACAACGGATTAGCTATATTTGTAGATGCCTAGGGGCCTTCGTCTAAAAGAGTTAGCTTGAAGGCCCATAGAAAATTAGCTATGATCATGGATGACTAAAGGCTTTGGTTTGTAGACTTCATAAACAAGTAACTAAGGGTTCTAACATGACCAAAACTCGAGCAAAAACCTAAGGAAAGCTGCTAAGATGACTTAAGTTGCCCCTCAATAAAAGAGCAAATGCAAATGAGAAAATGCATAACTTGTTACCATATAAAATAAGGTGCATCGATCCTTATAAGTCTATTACAGTTAGGTATGTTTCTAAATTTTTTTAAGGTCCTTAAGTTATCTCTTTAGGTTACTTAAAATGTACCATCAAATCTTATAATTTTGCTATAATCATGTGAGTTTCTAAATTAGTTATCTTTTTACGATGTTCAAAAACAATAGTAAAAGTCACTATAAATAATTTTTTATGCTTTTATTGCCTAACATGTAGATCATAATGTTATGTTTAGAATTGTCTTAGTGAATCATAGTTGCCTGGACTTAATAAATAGTTAAATCCCTTGGACCAAGTGAGTTGGTTCCATCAAGTATTCTTTAACAATTTTTTTAATAAATAACACTTATCAAGAAGAAAACAAGTACCCCATTTCATGAAAATCTATCACATTAGAGAGGGAGAGAGAGAAATGATCACTACAAGCTCCTTGCTTAGTTCCTTTCTAAATTAAAATTTCTACCTTTAGTAATTTCAAAAGGTTTGAAAATCACCTCCTTAACTATTGAGGTTAAAGAAGACTTAAAGTAATCCTTCTCATTACTAAAAGTTAAAGAAGTGAGAACTTACTTCCTCAATAATAAAGTTCAAGGGAAGCATATAAAAGTATAGGCTTAAATAAATGAGAAATAGAATGTGAAGAAAATCTAATAGAATTTGAAGAAGTGGAAGAGTTAGTACATGACATATTCACAAGACAAATAAACAAATGAAACTAAATGGAAATACTAACTGTATACATAGCACTACCTCTTTCGTGTCTTAACTAAGGTTTTTTTTAAGATTAGATTATGGCTCTATTCTAGTTAGCATCCTAGGCTTGCTGCATGATGGGCCATGTAAGATGGATCAATTTTCTATAGGCTCTTAGTTTCTTTCTTACAAGACTAGTAAGGCACCATGAAACGCAATTATTATTGTTATAAGAGATATCATTGATAGAGTGATGATAGTGTCTCATATAAAAAATAGCAAGTTTCTAAGTAATTGCTCATATAATTACTTATGTAATTGATGTGTTTATTAGAAATTTTGATTATACTAATTTTTTTCTTTTTGGTAAATATAGTTAGTACTAAAAATCCTTCTAAACCCTTTTGATAATTAGGTGTATTTTGTGGCTTGGTGATCCACGATTTCCCATTGTCATTCCTATGAGATCGTTGGATATAAGAAAACAAATTAAATTTAAAAGATGAAACATATAAACAACCCACATCACATTGTTTAATACCCAAAATTAAATTTTGCACAAAATCCTTGTCAAACTTGCTAACTTAAAGCGACCAACCAAACACATATAATGCATCACATCTTGGAAAGAGCTAAAGCCTAAGTATTTAAATTATGACTTCCAACTAAAAACACTTATTCTTGTTGTTAATTTACCCATGATGTACTCATCAACTTTGTTTATTTTCATTGTAGTTGTCAAGCAAACATCAATTTTAAGATCAAAAGGAGATTCTCAAACTACATATTTACTTTGTTTATTCCATGAGTACTTGAAAATGATACTATTCATATATGTTTCTTTTCTATAAAAGAGATAAGTACAAAAGTAAAAAGACGTAAGCACAATAATATTCCGTGAATCCTTTAATCCAACTTAGAATCCAAAAAATTTATTTATAGATTCTACTCAAGTGAATCCTCAAAGATCAAATTTAGAACTTATAAGTAGCACAAAATTGAAATAAGTATAATTTGTGTTTTCTACATATTTACACCCATAAAACTAATTATTTTCACAAATCAATACTGAAATGAAAAATTTTAAGTTCAATTATGTTATTTTTTTATGAAAATGATAAAGAAGTGATAAACAAAAAGACAATCCTACCTAAAGTTTCAAGATATCAAATCTGGTTCAAGTTTTTCCAAAAATTATTGTCGAACTTGTTCAAAAAATTTATGCATAAATAGTGAATTGAAAAAATTTTAGACTGTGATAATAAAAGTTTTTTTTTTGGTCTAACAAACAAGTATTTTAAGTTGTATCCTTATTTCTTAACAAAAGAAAATAAAAATAAAAATGTAAGAAGGAAAGCCTCCTTTGATATAAAAACACCAAAAATGATTGACAAATATACATAACTTTACATAAAAGCTTATACTCTATAGTTAATGCATGAATGGAAGGCTTCATATACATCACTTAGATACAAAAAGACAGTAAGTTAACAAACATAAGACAAAGAAACAAATAGTAGAAATCTAAATGAAACCAAAATAACAAAAATAACAAATCATCCAGTAACTGAAATAACATTATAGTGATGGAGCTAACTATAGCTAGAGTGATGGCCTCAAAGTCCATGTTACGCAACACGTACACTTTTAACAAGATTTTATTAATCTTTAAGTTTGAGTATTTTTAATTATACTATTTTTCTTATCAAAAGGATTAAGTGGCTATTCTGCTCTAAGTTTTAAGATATCAAATCTAGTCCAAGTTTTTTTTTTAAAAAAATTAAAAGTCAAACTTTTTAAAAAAAATTCTTGCATCAACTGCACATTGAAACAATTTTAAACTATAATAAAAAATATTTTTTTTTATCTAACAAACAATTATTTTGAGTTGTATCCTTATTTTGTTAAATAAACTTAAATAAATATGAACCAGGGAGAGCCTCAATTTGATATAAAAACATAATCTCAGAAAATGATTGAAAAATATATATAACTCTATAATCAATACAACACAAAAGCTTAAACCCTATAATCAATGTATGAATGGAAGACTTCATATGGATCATCTAAATACAAAAAAAAAAATAAAAATAAAAATAAAAATTAACCAATATAGAACAAAGAAAAAATTATTAGAAACACAAAAAAACCAAAATAACAAAAAAAAAAAAAAAACAAGCAATCCAGTGGCTAAAATGACAATGAATTAGCTATAATTGGATTTGTGGCCTCGAAGGCCACATTGCACAACATGTACACTTCTAACTGGATTCCATTGATCTTTAACTCTAAGTATTTTTAATCATATTATTTTTTTTATCAAAAGGATAAAGAAGTGGTTATTTTGGCCAAAGTTTCAAGGTATTAAATTTGGTCCAAGTTTTTTTTTTTTAAATTACTATCAAACTTCTTTAAAAAATTCCTCCATTAATTACACATTGAAACAATTTTAGACTGTAATAATAAGAATTTTTTGTTTTATCTAACAAACAAGTATTTTAAGTTGTATCCTTATTTCTACAAAAAAAAAAAAAACCTTAAAATAATATATGTCATTTTTAACAGTTTTATCAACAACTTTCAGTGAGAGAGAAAGATAATTGGAATTACATGTCTCCATTAATGGATAAATAATGGTACAGTGATTAATCAAATAAAGAACCTAATAGGTCTATGATAATAACTTCATTTTTTTTTTTTGGTTTAGATAGGTTTGTGGGTTAAAGTTTTTGAAGCAACGCTAGTTTCCTTTCTTAAGTTTGGTTGTGAAAGAGACGTCAAATCTTTTCCCTTTCTAACACCCAAATAAGAAAATAGATTCCATTTCAATCTAATTAGTCTTAGAAATTGCTATTAAATACAACATTAAGAGAAATGCAACATATTTTATATAGGCAAATGAAAAAATTCAGTGATGGAGTTGGCTATAGCTGGATTGATGGCCTCAAAGCCCACATTGCACATTCCATTAATCTTCAGCTCCATGTTTTTGGACTCCATAACAAATTATTAATATCTAACTTTACCTTCTCAAGAGACTGGTAAGATAACACTAATTCATAACAAATTGTTAAGAAATCAATTAGCACATACCATAATCACAAGCTAGCTAAATAAAAACTTGTTTGCTAATGTACTAGGGAAAGCCTCAATTAGATATAAAAACATAATCCCAAAAATAATTGAAGAACATACATGACTTTATAGTTAATAATACACAAAGCTAAAACTTTATAGTAAATGCATGAATGGAAGGCTTCATATAGATCACCGAGATATAGAAAACTACAAGTTAACAAACATAAAACAAAGGGAAAAATAGTAGAAACAAAAGAACCAAAATAACAAAAACAGCAAGTAATCTAGTAGCTAAAATAGTTTCAAGGTTCTTTATCTTTACTCAAAGAACTGTTTTGATATAAATTGTTGACCTTTTTAAATAAAAAGTGACTGACTTCCCTCACAACCACCACCAAATATCCAGATAAACACTTGCAACAAAGAAATAGAAAATTTCCACACTAAAATCAGAGGATGCACAACCTTCAAGTCCTTATTGCACCAAAATAGAACAAAAATAAATAAATTTCAAACATACATCTTGCCTTTTCTAATATACGAATACGTTAAGAGAAAATTGCATGCATGCATGCCTTAAATGAGGTCAATCGATGCTATGTCACTTAGGTGAAGAAGTTAAAGTTTTAGAGATTTCTCAATTTTGAGCTTCAATTATTATGATAGAGTTAAGAGAAAGAAGAATTAGAGCTTCAGTGGACTGTAGATAGGGTGAAGAAGCTGGATGTAGAAGATTGATGAGAACGAAAAGCTACCTTTAACTCTAAAATTTGTTCCTCATAAATAAGGTGAAAGGGGAGAAAAAGTTTGTATATGTCAAACAAATCTTGGTAGTTAAGGACTGTTAGTATGTGTAAAAAATAGCTAGAAAAAGAAAATCATTCACTGGCAGTCACAACCACTAGAAATAACTAAAAAATCATCAGCAAATAATATATTTATTAGGAGTTGGCTTAACTACCACAAAACTATTGAAAACTATAAATTTCTTAGCTATCATTTCTAACTATCGAGAAATACCTATTGAGAAAACACATTTTCTTGTAGTGAGTGGACATAGATACTTACTCCTAATTGGATCTTGATGAAGTTGAAAAAAAAGTTGGACAAAATCTATGGAGTGTCATCTTAAAGAGTTGAACCTTCAAGGTAAATAAAATTTTATAGACATGAAAATAGTTAGACTTATATAGTTAAACTTTAAGGATCGAGTATGATAATGTGTCTTTAAACTTATGCATTGTACATATGGAGTTAAGTTATGAAATTAGGTTTTTTTTTTTATGCTGAATGCTATGTTTTATTATTTTTTGGATTGGATTATGTTGAAGTGTTTTTATACATAAAAGAAGTAATAATTGAGTATAAAATATATTTTTTATGAAAGTAATTCTGTATGTGTTGATGTAATTATATTAAAAGAAAAAAAATATGATTGTTTTACTGAAGTATATAAAAAGAATAAGTGTTGATGTATTTGAAAAATTATATAGTTATATATGTTGAATAGTTTTATTGAAAGGTATAATATTTATATATTGCATTGCAACTCTGGTGAAGAAAACTTTGTGTACATATTGGAAAGTATTGTGTTGATATATGCAAGACGAAGAGATTTAATTGACGAAAAAAATTGTATATATGCAGGGTTTTGATAGTTCGTATATTAAAAAAATATATTTAATTTAAAATTATTTTTAAAAAATAAAAAATACTTTTAATTACAGTTCACAAAAACTATTATTAAAAAGCCTCGCTTTAATTACAAAAATTGTTATTAAAAAAGGACAAAATTATTAGTAAAAGCTCTTTTAGTGATAGTTTTGAATGAAATGTAATTAAAGAGGACCTTTAATGTCAATTCAAAACTGTTATTAAAGATTTCTTTTTAAAGATGTAAACAAAAATGATAATTTTAAAATTATTATTTATTTTTAATTGTCATTAAAGTGCATATTTATAGAAAATTATAAAACTATCAATAAAAAGTATTTTTAATTGTTGTTAAAGTGCATATTTATAGTAGTGCTAGCCTTCTCAAAAAATAGTATAATAAATAAATTATTGTATAAAAATGACTATTAAATTTATTTATTTTCTTGGTCATATGTGGCCATTAATCATAAATATTTTAATTTAATAAAATAGGTTAATTGTATTGACCTAATTGGTTAGACTTGATAATCCAATACACATATATAAACATGTTTAAATTTAATTTTATCAATCAATTTAATTTTATATTTAAATTTTAAATTTGCATCAAGTTTAAAAATTTTAAAAATTTTCTTAGCAATTTAAAATTTTTGTTGTGAAGATTGGAAGCAATGAAAATAACTTTCATTGAAAAATAAAAACTAAACTGAAATTACTAAAAACTTAAAAAACTAAATTCTTCATCTTTTTATTCCTTAATCTTTTTCTCTCTTTTTTTTTTTAAAAATTATGTTATTTTAAAATTATTTTTAAAAAATTTCAAAATTTTGAACATGAAATTAAATCAGTTGATGTAATATGATTTAAATTAAAAATTAAATTTAATATAATTTTTTATATTTATTTTAAAGTTGATTGATTCTTTTAAATTGAAACGTGATTTGAACTTAATAATAAAATTAAACTTCCTGATCTTAATTGATTCAATTTGAAATTTAGTGGAACATCAAAAACTGGCATTTTGTAAAGTTAAGCTGAAGGGCAGATAAGATGATGAATAAATTACAAAAATTTTGACTAATTGGTCATGAAAGCTTGGTGATAGGCCGAACATGAAAGTGACACTTTGACGAGAATACAAGAAAGAGTAAATGCTCATAAAATATGTTACGTTATTATTCCATGACCAATCTCATGGTTTGCTCGTGCCACCTTTGACTTTTACAACAAACTTTGAAAGAAAATAATAAAAAAATAATTTTAAAACGCTGTCTTATTTTGTTCTAACTTCAAAAAGCTACATAAATATTTAAAAATAAAATAAAATAAAATAAAATAAAATAAAATATGTGCTTCACTCCCTTTGTCGGCAAAGTGGACCGAGCCGAAGAACTTTACACTGCACAAAACGAATCATGCTCCTATTATCCGGCCTTCACGTTACTCTCCGCTCCGTAAATTTGGAATTTCTTATCTCGATCAGCAAGAAGCAAGGATTTCGAATCATTCGCAAATGAAGCCTCCTCTTTCAACCTGTCAAGGGAAAAAAATTAAAAAAAAAAAGAAAAGAAAAGCTTATCAAGATCAAGTTAAAAACGAAAATGAAGAGAAATATGCTCATCAAACAAATACTTTTGAGGGGGGAGGGGGGGGGGGGAGGAACTGAGAGAGATTCTGATGACAATTTGATCTTAAATTACAAAAAACTAAAACCAAGAAGGGGAAGAGTTCACTGGAGGACCAAGTTTACTTAGGCAGCCCCGGAATCGGGTTGGCTGTGCACGAAACCAAATAGTTCCAGAGCTGCACCAAGCAAACTCATTCCGCCGGTGATTTAATGTAGTAAAGGATTCACGGTAATGTGTTTGGAATCTGAGTTCCTGTGAAGGCACAATTGATGGGAATGCCTATTTATAAGTGATGATAGAATATTTTAGGGCTCCGTTTGTTATGCCAAATAAAGTTGCAATTATTTTGATATGATAAGATTAAATTGGACATGAGTGGATTCAATTCAAATTATATTGATATAAATTTATATTATATTTTATTATTTTTAAATTTTAAAATATATCATTTTAAATTTAAATAATAAATACAAATTAATCACAGTCAATAATGTTAACATCTCTAAAAGAAGTTAGTTTAATTTAAAATAATTTTTATTTAAAATAACTTAAAAATTAAAGTAAAACCAATGCAATGTAAAGTTTTAAAATAATTTTTGACTATTAAAAATATATATATTTAAATTTATAATATCATTTTTTTTAAATAGTATAATTACTCAAAAATTATGAAACTTTTTGTGACAGTACCTTGAATATCTTTTTACATCTGTCAAAATTTTCAAGTTAGAATTCATTGTAAAAAATCTTCAATTTGAATATATCTTAATTTTTGAGTTTTTTTGACAAAAGTTTAAAATTTAGACCAAATTGTTAGATTAAAGTTCGATTTATCACTTTTAAACATAAGGGTTTAATTTGTAACATTGGGTAAATATAAAGATTTTATGGAACCTTTACCCTATACTTTATCTATTCTAGTTTTATTTCAATTTCAAGCTTATATTTTTGTGACCATATTAATATAACTTGTATTTTATATGTTCAAAATTTTACTGTTGAGAAATCTCATAAAATTTGAAAATTTACGGCTCTTCACATTCATGACGTAATTATTTATCATGGACATTAGATGCTGAAATATATTTAGATGGTTCAGTTTAGAGATATTATAAAACAAACTAATGATGCATCTAATCAGGATCATGCCAAAGTTATGATTTCTCTTCTCACAAAACTTGAATTTGTACCCCTTGACATTCTTGACATAACTATTTATCATGAAGATTAGATGTCAAAATATATTTAGATGCTTGAGTTTAGAGATATTATAAAACAAAATAATGATGCATCTAATCAAGATCATGCTAAAGTTATGATTTTTTTTCACCATTATCTTCATAAGGGATCAAGATCTGAACAACTTATAGTAAAAGATCTCTATGAACTTTGTCACAATTTAATAAAGCCATACGAACATCTTGACATTCCCCCAAAAGCTCACTATGATTGGCAACTTTTATGTTTACTAAATTTTAAATCAAGGAATGAATATAACTCCACATTGGTCCACGTAACTTCTCTGATTTTCATGCCTTGAATTTGCTCCTTCAATAACAATATTGAGAACATAAGTTTAAAAAATATTCAAAGTTAATCATATGTCTCCTTATTGATGAGTAAAACAATGAACTTTTAATGAAAAATCATCAATCACATCCAATTGGTTCTACATTATTCCTGGAATGATGAGTAATAATAATGGTCGTGTTCATGACCGTGGGTGAGGATAGGGTAGAAGTTGAAATAATTTTCATTGATATAGTAGTCCTAGTAATACTTTTCCTAATTTAAGAAAATCTTATCTAATGATGCAAAATTAGAAAAAGGTCAAAGCTCTATAACATCATTTTATAGAGAATTTTTATTATAGATTTGGAATGATAGGACATTCGTCCCTTACTTGTCGTATAGTTAAACATTTTATCAAGCTTCTCAAAAGGTAAAGATGAAAAATATAAAGGTCAACTTGACATATCAAGATGATGATCTTGAAAAGATAGAGGCAAACCTGGCATATTAGGATGATGATTGTTCTTAACAGATTCATGAGCCTATCATTGAAGATTAATAAGAATATCTTTATATTAAATCTAGTGTCTTAAGAAATAATGTATGCAGGAAAGATTATCTACTTTTTTTTATGCTTATAATACACATATATTAGCGCCATTGAGACATATGCTACAGTAAACTAGAAGTTTATTTATCCAAAAACCTTTATTACTTGGCATGACCAAGTAGGCCACCCAAGATCAACTATGATGAAGATGATTTTTGAGAATTCATATGACCATTCATCAAAGAACCAAAAAATTCTTCATTTTCATGAATTCACATGTATTACTTGTTCAAGAGAAAAATGGTTATTAAACTATAGTTAAAGTGGTTGCTGAATCCCTTGGATTTATAAAACATATTGAAGGTGCCATATGTGGACCTATTCACCTCCATTCTGCAAACCATTTAGATATTTTATGGTATTGATAGATGCATTAACTAGATAGTCTTAAGTTTGCTTGTTATTTACTTACAATATGACATTTGCGAGATTTCTTGCTTAAGCAATTCGATTATGGGCATAATTTCCAATTACACCATTAAGACAATCATCTTGGATAGAAACCTCATATTTCTCATTCAAGGGTGTTTGGTTATGTGGTATGTGTTCTAATTTTTTCACTACACCATACTAAAATGGGACCACAAAAAAGGTTAGGAATATATGTTAGATATGAATTGACCTACCACTAAAATTACCATATTAAAACCCTTTCCTAATTCGAGATAAAGAAGTGCCCAGCAAAGGAATCATCATCCAATGTTATGGCAAAGAAAGGGAAGGCCCTAACTAGTACATGGACCAAGAGGTTGAAATTCTCACTAATAACACTTTGGGAAAGATCTCAAATCAAGGTGTTATCGATGCTTTGGAGACCCTACTTCTCATTGCCCAAAAATACACCATCTCAGATCATTTCTATCAGAGGTGGGATGTAAAGACTAAGGACATAATCCAAAAACTAGAAATGGCCTTCTAAAAGATGAAGAGGGTGATCCTACACGTGCTAGGAGTGCCTCTTAGCATAAGGTAACAACTAACTAATAATCGGCTTCAATTATCATTTAAACCAAGTAAGTTCTTATTTCCTTTTCTTATAAGCTACCCAATTTGGAATTAATATGTTCCTTTTGTCATTTACTCCAAAAATCTCCTGATTTAACATTAATCTGCTCTCAAGTTTATGATGAAGTTGCTCTTCTCTTAGAGAAGTGTGAACTATACAGCTAGGTTTTGGGGTAGCTTTCCAAGATACAAAGATGGCCAATAAGTCTACGATTGATGTAGTAGATAAAGCTAGAGTGATGGCAACAAAATGGATTGACAGAAAATCTAGTGGCTTCAAGGGACAAAAAGCTTGTTATGCACATATCAAGCTCCTTGATGCAAAAGCTAATGCCAAACTGGGGGTCATGAGGGTAACTGAAGACACTGCTATCAAAGATGAATGGCTAATGACCCAAGCTTAGAAGGAAGCTATGGCTGAATACAAGGCCAGCATCATCTTTAATGCTGATATGGCTAAAGCTACATCAAAAGCTATGGCCAAGCCTCCAATAGGATCTTATCAACCAGATCAAGAGTGTCTACTTCAATTTGGACCTTAAGTTCATAAAGGATAGGTCTTGTGATTATGTGGTCAATCGCACATGACTATTGATGGCACTACTAAGGTCCTAACACTCGATGTCACATCTAAGGCTTTTGCTATCGCTCTTCAATTGAATCTCGAAGGTGTTAATTTTGGCTCTGTAGATCTTATTATCATGACTTTTGTTTTTCTTGCAATACTTTGTACTTATTTTACATTTTTCTTTTTCACCTTGTAACAACTTTCTTATTAAAAAAATTAGTTTCTTCCTAATCTCAACCTCTCTTCACTATTTATGTCTGACTTCTTTTAACTTTTAACTAAAAATAATATGAATTAAGACCTAGTTTGACACTAAGATTGATTAATTAAGCAAGTGTTAACAGTCTTCCATCGATGCTAGATTTGAAACTTCAATCCCATCTCGATCCCAATGTTGATCTCCATTTGGACCAATCTCGATCATTGTTACTTGGCAGTCCTAAAATCATTAGCTTACCTAATCTTGCTCTTAACTATGATGACTGATCTATGCACTTAGTCAACCTTCACCCAATTTTTTTATTTGCACTTCAACTCTCTAATCTATGATTTGCTTTATCTTAAAAAATAAAATTTTATTAGCTACAAAATTAAGTGTTTACAAAACTTAAATGCAAACTGTTCTTACTTCACACTTCACTAGTCAGTTGCTTTTTCATGCAAAAATAATTTTAAGAAAAAAAAATCCACACTAAAGTCCTTATGATCGAACTCCATCAACATAGTAATGAACACCACAAATACCACTAACTATTTCGTATAAGTTAGGCTAGGGACATCTCCAAGCTGTTATTGGCATCCAACTAAAAACTATGAAAAGGAAAACAAATGCCTCTTTCAAGAACTTTTCTTAGACATAGATAAAATCCTAGCAAGGAATCACTAATGATGGGAACCTAACTTAACACTAGGAAATGACTAGTTTTATGTTCAAAGAGAACAATCAAGTTATTGATATATGGATAATTTTTGATGCTATACAATTAAACCATATTTAAGATGATTAATGCTAGTTCCCGCATAATGAAGGATATGTTTATTTTTTTACAATAAAAGTAAAACTTCAATAAGGTTCAGTTTGAGAAAGAAAGAATATCTTAAAGATATTGGAAGAAATTTAACTGTATGAACTTTGAGGTGATGCCACCTCAAATGAGAATAGGAGTTTCTCTTTATAAAGTTCATGAAGCAAGATAAGCACATGGCCATAAAAGGTGCAAAGCAAGTATCGTGTAGAATCTAAGAACACAATAGTAGATATGTTTGTGATGTCACCTATGTAGTCAAAAGGAATAATTGGTTCAAGGTTTCAAGCTACCTAAGATTTCAATCAGTACTTTATAACACTTTCAGAAGGTAAGGTTCAAATTGAAATGTTACCTTATTATATGCATAAACATAACAATCTTTTGGCAAAGATTATTTATTTTGACGTCTATACATATATTTAAGCAAGTGAGGGATTGTTGGATATTGTTCAAATATAAAGTGTTTTTAAAAATCTAAATATCTAAAGTGTCATATCCGAAAACATATCTTAAAATATTTTAAATTTTAAATTTCAATAGTTTTTTTTTCTTTTCTTTCATATAGATGCCAAAACAAGTATCTTTATAAAAAGATTAAAGAAATATACCAAGAAAATTATCATCAATTTTCTTTTTCTTCTTTGCAGAAACAATGTTCTTTCTTTTAATTGATGAATTTTTATTATTGTTTTCTGCAAATTCACAAATACTTGTCATATATTGAAAGCTATTTGCTAGTGAAAACCCAAAAGTAATCTCGTCAGGGACACAAATATTACTCTAAAGAAAGCTTATTTCATACGAGTTTCAAATTTTGATTTGTTATATTCATAACAGATGAAATTCAAATAATTTAATAATGGTTCTCTTTCAAAACTCTATATATATATATATATATATATATATATATATATATAAGAAAGTAATTTTTCATTTTTATCTTTATGAATTATATTTTTCTAAAAAGAGATGCTTAATAAAAGGTTAATAGATTTTAATATTTTCATTTTGCATAGGATGCTACATATTTTCAACAAATGATGAAGTTACACTTAGATAACCTTCAATGTTTTAAATTTTATGATTAAATTTAATAATTTATTTGATTTTTTAATTTGAATTTTAACATTATAATTCTTAATAATTTATTATTAATGAATTTATCAATTAATATTTAATATAATAAAATAATCTTACACATTGCATAAATTCAACACTACTTTATTGTCTAATAATTGTTCAATTGTTCACATGAAAATTCATATATTTTAATTATAAACTAAGTTTTAGTTTGATTTGATATCATAATTTTGATACACTAATTTTTGGCATGGTAATGTAAGTGTTTTAATGTCAATCAATTTGTTTATTTCCCTTATAAAAAAATGTAAACAAACTAACATTCTAGAAAAATAGTATAATAAATAAATCATTGTATATTGAGAACACTAATCAATTTAGTGGATCGTCAAAAACAGACATGTTGTTCAGTCAAGCTGAAGGGCAGATAAAATGATGAATAAATTACAAAATTTTTGACTAATTGGCCATGAAAGCTTGATGATAGGCCAAACATGGAAGTGACCCTTTGAAGAGAATAGAAGAAAGGGTGAATGCTCATAAAATATGTTATATTATTATTCCATGCCACGGTTTCCTTGTGCACTCTTTGACTTTTACAACGAACTTTAAAAGAAAATAATAATAATAATAATAATTTTAGCACGTTGTCTTATTCTTTTCCAACTCCAAAATGCTCACAAATATTTAAAAATAAAAAATCGAATAAAATATGTGCTTCACACAATTTGTCGGCAAAGTGAACCGAGCCAAAGAACTCCACACCGCACAAAACGAATCATACTCCATCATCAGGCCTTCATTTTACTCTCCGCTCCGTAAATTCGGATTTTCTTTTCTCGATCAGCAAGAAGCAAGGATTTCGACTAATTCGCAAATCGAGCCTCCTCTTTTAACCTGTCAAGGGACAAAAATTAAAAAAAAAAAAAAAGCTTATCAATATAAAGTTAAAAACTAAAAATGAAGAGAAATATGCTCATCAAGCAAATACTTTTGAGGGGGAAAAAAAAAAACTGAGAGAGATTCTGACGACAATTTGATCTTAAATTACAAAAAGCAAAAACGAAGAAGGGGAAGAGTTCACCGCAGGACCAAGTTTGCTTGGGCAGCCCTGGAATTTGGTTGGCTGTGTACGAAACCAAATAGTTCCAGAGCTGCCCCAAGCAAACTCCTTCCTCCGGTGATTTAATGTATAATAAAGGATTCACGGTAATGTGTTTGGAATTTGAGTTCCTGTGAAGGCACAATTGATGAAAATATCTATTTATAAGTGATGATGGAATATTTTTAGGATTCCGTTTGTTATGAGATTGAGATTATTTTGGTAAGATGAGATTAAATTGGATATGATTGGATTCAAATTCAAATTATATTGATATAAATTTATATTATCTTATAATTAATTTATTAAAATAACAATTTTTAAATTTTTATTATGTTTTATTATTTTTAAATTTAAAATATATAATTTTAAAATATATTTTATAAATTTAAATAGTAAATACAAACTAATCGCAAATATTTAATCAATAATATTAACATCTCTAAAAGAAGTTAGATTAATTCAAAATAATTTTTATTTAAAATAACTTAAAAATTAAAGTAAAACCAATATAATATAACATTTTAAAATAATTTTTGAATATGAAAAGTATATATATTTTTTAAAATTTATAATGTCAAAATTTTTAAAAAATAGCATAATTACTCAAAAAATTATGAAACCTTTTGTAACGGTATCTTGAATATTTTTTTACATATATAAAAATTTCTAGTCAAAATTAGTTGTATAAGATCTTTAATTTGAAACCCTAATTTTTGAATTTTTTGACAAAGATTCAAAATTTAGACCAATTTAATAGATCAAAATGCGATTTGTCACTTTTTAAACATAAAGATTTAATTGGTAACATTGAATAAATATCAAAGTTTTATGAGATCTTTACCCTATGCTTTACATATTCTATTTTTATTTCACTTCCAAGCATATATTTTTACGACCATATTAATATAAGTTGTATTTTATTTGTTCAAAATTTTATTGTGACGAATCTCACAAAATTTGAATTTGTGGCTTTTAATATTCATGATGTAACTATTTGTCATAGAGATTAGATGCTGAAATATATTTAGATACTTGAATTCAAAGATATTATAAAACAAACTAATGATGCATCTAATCAAGATCATACCAAAGTTATGATTTTTTTCTTACAAAATTTGAATTTGTGGCTCTAGACATTCATGACATAATTATCTATCATGAAGTTTAGATGCTTGAGTTTAGAGATATTATAAAACAAAAAAATGATGCATCTAATCAAGATCATGCCAAAGTTATGATTTTTCTTCACCATTATCTTCATAAGAGATTAAAATCTAAACAACTTATGATAAAAGATCTCCACGAACTTTACTACAATTTAAAAGAGCCATATGAACATTTTAAGTCAGACATTCTCTCAAAAGCTTACTATGATTGGCAACTTCTATGTTTACAAAATTTTGAATCATTAAGTGAATATAACTCTGCATTGTTTTACATTACATCTCAACTTTATGTTATGTGTATGAAAAAATGCAGAAGATGACAAACTAATGAAAACATTCTTTAATTTTCATGCCTCGAATTTGCTCTTCCAACAACAATATCGAGAACACAAGTTTAAAAATATTCTAAATTAATCACATGTCTCTTTATGAATGACTAAAATAATGAGCTTTTAATAAAAATCATCAATCGCATCTAACTATTGTTCCTAGAGTGATGTAGTAATAAATAATAGTCGTGGTCATGACCATGGGTGAAGATAAGGTAGAAGTTGAAATAATTTTCATTGATATGGCAGTCCTAGCAATGATTTCCCCAACTTTAAGAAATCTTATCTATTGATGTAAAATTAAAAAAATACCAAAACTCCATAACATCATTTTATAGAGAATTTGTATTATAGATCTAGAATGATAGGATGTTGGTCCCTTACTTGTCATATAGTTAAACATTTTGTCGATCTTTATCAAGCTTATCAAAAAGTAAGTGAAAAATGTAAAAGTCAATTTGACATATCAAGATGATGATTTTCAAAATATAGAGGTAAACTTGGCATATTGGGATGATGATGATCCTTAACAGATTCATTCGACTATGATTGAAGATTAATAAGAATATATCTTTATATTACATCTAGTGTCTCAAGAAACAATGTACGCTAAAAAGACTATCTACTTTTTTTTTATGCTTATAATGCTTGTATATTAGCGCCACTGAGACAAATACTATAGTAAACTAGAAGTTTACTTATCCAAAAACCTTTATTACTTGGCATAATCGATCAAGCCAGCCAGAATCAACTATGATGAGGATAATTTTTAAGAATTCATATGAGCATTCATTAAAGAACAAAAAAAAACTCTTCAATTTCATGAATTCACATGTCTTGCTTGTTCAAGGAAAAAATGGTTGTTAAACTATCACTAGTTAAAGCGGTTGTTGAATCTTTGTATTTCTAAAATATATTAAAGATTACATATGGGGACCTATTCACTACTGTTATGTGTACCATTTAGATATTTTGTAATATTAATAGATGCATTGGATTCAGAATATACATAGATGAGTATCTTATTTATTCTTTTTCGCTATGAAAGACTTATATTTAGTGCAATCAACTTTCTTCTTACAATCTTTCTTGCAAAAGTAACAATTCACTTTTTTTTTTTTTTTGGGTTTGGGCTCCCTACACGGTGAGTTTGACCATTTCTATGGTTTCATATCTTGAGTCTTCATAAGAGCATAAGGTGTGGGCTCCCTGTAGATCCCTTTATTAGAACTAGGTTTGGAATGAGAAATTAGGGATACACTCTCACGCTTTAAATTCTTTCTTGAGTTTATCTTCCTTAACCAAGCACACAATGATTAAGTTACTAATAGTCCAAATCTCATTTGGAATGTTGTAGACTATTTTGATCTAGCTAATCTCATATGAGTAAAAATCTAAGATAGTGATAGACTTTAAAGGAACTCGGAAGAGATATGTTGAGGTTCTTAAGTTTGCCTTTGATGTGAATCTTTTTGAGAACATGGTTTTGGGCCATTCCTATGCTATCATTTCTTATACCTATCAGGTCACTAAGTAGGGTTCCGACTTCTACATTAATGGAGGTCCATATCTTTGTCCTACAAGAAAAGAAAAAAGTCTCTAACAATGTGTCTTCGGCATGCCACTCTTTATATGATTTGGAATACATATCCTCATAGCTACCATGCTAATTTGATTAGATTTTTCACTTTGGCAACAAACCTTCATTTCGATTAATTAATAGAATATTTTAGACCAAGATTTATCACATTACTCAATTGATATAAATATACAAGTAGATAATAAAAAAAATATGATAAATAAATCTACCTTTTAATTTTGGTAAAAATAAATTAAAATTATATTATTACTTTTGCTTTTTTTTTTTTGGTTATTTCCTTAATAGGCTGAAATTGCTCCTCCATAAGAAGGTCGACAATGGCTAGCTGCCAAGACATGGAAGGTAGACTCAGTTTACAACCAATTTCTTTTTCTTTGTAGTCGTTTGAGCCATTACCAACATAGATCTGGTCAGAGAATTCAAAGTTTTCCCAACTGTGGCTCGATTTGGATGAAATTGAGAATATCACCTTTTATAACAGGAAAGATCTTCACGTGTTGCTTTCTCACAACACTATGAAAGATTCTTGACCTTTACGTTGCCTGGTGACATTACCTTCCAGAGAGACTCTAGCCAAAGAGGTGAGAATATAGGGGTCGAGGACTCGATCTGACTAAAAAGGCTAGATCGATACTGTCGGATGTACGATCTAGTTGAAGCCAGAACTTTGCCTCTCGCAACTCGTGCTGGTGACCAAATTCGTCACGTGGGTGGAGTGGATCTACAGTGCAAGTCAGGTCTGATAGTACATCTCCCTCTTAATTTCTCCATTTGTTTTTTTTAAAACAATAAAACATAAATCAACTTAGCATGAAATATGTTTTATTATCGATAACAAATGAATGATGTAAATTAACTTTAAATTGAGTAAGCAATCACATATCAACCAAAAAAAATCTTAGGTTCATAATTCATGTATGTTGCCTTTGATACTACATGTATTTAGAACACTAATTTTAAATTTAAATAAATATACACATACCTAATTTCAAGTTCGATTCAGTTGTTATGGTAGATTTTCTTCTTCGTGTGGAGCAATCATATGGAAAAACATTACAAATAGATCAAACCACATCAAGTCTTATGGGCCTACTTAATTACCTAACCACATTCTCATTAGAAGATGGGCTTAACTTGTGCCAAATAGATCAAACTATTTAAAAACATTTAAAAGCTTCTCATAAATTATACAACATAATATAGATCATATAATATGATATGAATGTTCATCGAGACAAAATTAAACATCATGAAATGAACAAATTTATTGCGCAGAAGAATTTAACAGTTCTTTAATTTTAAAAGGAAGGTAGTAATTCCAACATATTGAAGGTATCTTGTGGGGAGAAAAGAAAAAGAATGTTGCCCAGCTTGTGCAATCATTCACCTGTACATTGCTATCTGTGGCTGAAAATCATAACCTGCTACAGACGCCACAGCAAGGAGGAAGGAAGTAAAAGAATACAACACAATTTCTTCAAATCAACAACTTGTTCTTCCTAATGTTTCAAACTACACAAAGGAACAAGATATAGTCACACCATAAATAAATGGAGTTGCATAAGAGGTCAGCATCTCCAGATGCTCTGCGCTCTACTAATACAAGATGCAATGAGTAACCGTGACTGCAGACTCCTACTGTCAGCTGTGTATTGTTTAGTAGCATCATCCATGGCCATGGAAGATTGAGCAGAGAAACTATGTGACTATAACTCTTTCTAAAACAGGTCAAAGATACGAAATCAGGCATGAAGAGCTGCAACCTTCTCAGACAAACCATCAACTGTCTCATCGCTGGCCTCAGTGATCACATCCTCCACCTGAAAAAAACATAAATGTCATGCAAAGGCCAATTGACATAATATTTTTCTTATGATACTTTTATTTTTAACTGTTATACCAACTGACAAAGAGATATCAACTCATTAGACGTCACATAGCAAAGAGGGAGGTTAGGTTAGGAAACTGTTTGTTACCTCTGAATCATTCCTTGCTTTCACACCCACACATTTTGAAGCACTAATGCTCGCACTCTTCAACAAGCTACGAGCACTATAGTTTGGCTTGTTAAGTCCATTTTGTCCCAAATTTTCTGAACCATCAGACTGCAACTTCTTAGGGCTCTCAAGGGTCGTTGCCACAGCAGCTGCAGTTCTCCTTTCAAAATCGTTCTCTTGGCTGGCATTGTCGTCCTTTGGGACACAAACACGCTCTCTGATGATAATACAACACAGCAGATCATGTAGGATACATATAGAATACACACAATGAAACTAATAATATATGCATAAAGAAACTCATGCAAAAGAGGTTAGGCCTACTACCCAGTACCAGAATTTTCCTGACTACATCTACAACTCCACAAAATTGTTCAGCAAGTATGCAGTCAGAGGGGGGAGAGAGAGAGATAGAGAGAGAGAGACTAACAGAAGCTGAGCCAAGCAGCCTGATTCTGTGGCTTCACATGAGCATTAGATAAAGAAATCCTGTGTTCTTATCCAAAACATACCTAGGCAAGGAAGCATGCTGCCTCTGCAGTGGGGTGCTTCTTTCTCCTTTACCATAATGTTCCTCAAGATGTGCAAATTGTCGCTTAAACCGATCAACTCCACTGAATTAATAAAGAAATAACACAGGGTTACAGTAAATTCATCCAAGTTGGTAAGGTCAATTTTCCAGTGAGCAGAACCAATAGTGAGAAAATTTACCAACAAAATTTTTTGAAGGTGAGAGTGCTCCAAATATAGACAAAAAGCAGACGAACTTCTTTTTAAAAAATCAGAAACAACGATATGTATTTAAATATTACGCTATCCATAAATATGTATCATATATAAGAACATTCAACATAATTAAAGCTCAAGACATGATTTTTTGTTCTTTAGTTGGTAAAGAAGAAATGTTTGTACTATTTTATAGATTCCGACACAAAAACATAATAGCAATGGAAAAAATCAGCACTCCAGATTCACGAGTACTGACCATCAGAAATATATGGAAGCAACAATAACATAACTTTTCATTCATTCCATAAATCCATTTCAAAGATTATATAAATGACTGCCGAACCTTGGGTACATGAAGCTAGTCTGATCTCCACCACGAAGATACTCCTGCAGCATCTGGGGATGATACTCTAATATCTGTTTATTCCACACCGAAAGTTCATCATAGCCGTAATGAAGAGTTAAAGCCAAAGTATATCACTAAAAACAAGTAGCACAGGGGAAAACCATACCTCTCGATAGATTAACTCTCTAACATCATCTTTTGTCAGCTTCCTCCTCTCAAATTCAAACTCAAGTTTTGAAATGGGTTGAGTGGATGGTTCACGATCGACATTCGACAAACCTTGGAAATAAGGATCAGCTAATGCCTGCAAACATAAGCAGTGGAGTCATCATAGCCATCAGTTTAAACAAACAAGTAAAACATTTGTTCCTAACTCTGCTTCATTCTTTTTTAATCCATCCAATTGACTCTGTGTGCATGAATATTCAGGACGCTTAATATGGTGCTTTCAATTGGAGGTGAACAACCATATGATTAGGTGTTGAGTGATTCCAAAAGAAACTATTTCAGAATATCTTTTCTTCAGGTCCAAAAAATATATTTGCATGTTTTATTTCTCTAGATTTCTGGATCGTTTCAATCCCAGAATTTGTTTTTATTTTCATTAACTCATATTACCCGGTTTTAGAATTCCACACCCCTCATTTTCTTTCACAATTAAATAAAGTTATTCACATTATTGAATCTTACTTCTTCAGCTGTTGGTCGATCTTTAGGATCAAATGCAAGTAGGCGTTCAAGTAGGTGAAGGGCCAAAGGATCTGCATTAGGAAACTTTTGTGAAAATGGTACAGGTGGCTTCTTCCGCATGCTACTAAGATACCTCCTTGCCTTTTCATTCCGAATCTATCAATGTCAAAAGTAGTCATTTGTAAGGCAAAATTATTTCAAAATCCTTTAGACAAAACAAAATTAACGAAGAAACATATCAAACATGAAGCAATTTCTTTTGTATGGAAAGCATTCTTATGGTGTACAGATAGCAGTACACAGAAGACAGAAAATGACTAAATTTGAATAACTAACCCTTGCAATGGTTTCAGGGGGAGGAGTCCCAAGTAAATCAGTCATGAGGTCTAATTGGTGCACCACATTTTTCCCAGGAAATAGAGGTTTTCCTGTAAGCATTTCTGCAAATATGCACCCTATGCTCCATATATCAATTGCAGGGGTATACTGCCAAAAACAAATAAACATGAGATATTCTTAAAACTTGTATATTTTGCCTAGTGAATGCAGCTCAGTGCAAACAGTAACCAAAAAATCAAATTAGATGAAGTAAACAACTCATGCACAAAGGATATATCTAAGAATAAAACAGAAAAAAAAAATTATTAAAACACAGAGAGAGCTTGAGCTAGAATTTTGCTATTCTGAATTAGTTTAAGTTTCATTAGAGCATTGTTATTTACAGACAAATGATCACAATACGCAACTAGACAGAAAGAGCAAAAAGACAAAAACAGTGAGACACCAAGAGAGAGAGAGGAGAAAGACAACATCAGAGTATGCCATAACCTCAGAAACAACATGAGTAATTCATGACCTGAAACCATGAGCCTTCAGTGATGCAAAAACTAACGCGCACCCCATATGTATAAATCATTCTAATACTCCAATGTATGTAAAAATCACAACTGCCTAAACTTTTATAAAGCCAAGTTGCCACAAGGGTTTCTTTTCTAGAACCTCACATTTATTCAGAATGAGAAACTTGAGCTTTATAAAGAGAGTAAATCCTCCACCAAATAGACTAGCCTTTTGGTTTGGATTCTCCAACCCATGACAAGGGGTGTCAGAGGATTCAGAGCCAATGTAACCCATTATCTAACTTATCACTAAGTGCCCACACTAGCAGAGGTTTGCCCCCAAGTAAGTGAAAAACCTCAGATTACAACAAGAGCGTAGTCAATTTGGGTGGAATATACAAGCACACATAATACATCAGTTCAGCATTTGTTCCCACTTCAGTAGCATAAACAAATAGTTGGTTAATGCAAGCTAACTCTTGGCAGGATCAGCAGAAATGACCAACATTGAGCTCAAGATTAAGACCGTTCAGCAACATAAGCTCTAAAAGCATCATTTATGATGGAACACATTTGACAAAGACAAGCACCCAACATCATGCACCTCAAAAAGCTAAAATTACTACTGTGAAAGACTACTGGAGAATAGTGCAAGAACACACATTACTAGTAAAGGACGGCAATATAGTGATAGACGCGAGAAATTTCCTGTAGCACCGTAAATAACGCATAAATTTAAAAATTGAAAGAAAACCAGAAGCAGATTAAGATGAAGCAACTGAGGCACAAACAAGCAACTTAAACCGCAAGTATGTTCTTGGGAAACAATAATCATAGCCAGAAATAAGGGAAACAATAATGGTAGGAAATCAGAAGTAAAAGTCAGCTTACTTTGGAGAAAAAAGACCCACAGAGTTCAGGGGCACGATACCATCGAGTAGCTACATAATCCTTCATGAAATGAAATGAGCTTATTAGTTAGCAAAGGAAGCTTAGATTTTGTAACCTAAACCGACAAGATAAACAAATAAATAATCGTAAGCACTTCAAACCAAGAGAGTTTAAGAAATCAGACAAATATATATGACTGATATGAGAGGATAACATACAGTCCAGAAAATGGCTGATGGGGCATCATTGAAAGATACTCGAGCAAGTCCAAAATCACATATCTTCAATTTGCAGTCAGCATTAGCAAGAATGTTTTTTGGCTTTAAATCCCGGTGAAATACATTTGCTGCAAGAAATCCATAAATTAATCAATGATCATAGAAGACATGAGAATGAACGGAGTGGAGACAAACCAACCTGTATGTGTGTATTTCAAACCACGAAGAAGCTGGTACAAGAAAAACTGATAATGCTCAGGAGTAAGATCATCATTTGCCTTAATTACTTGGTGTAGATCAGATTCCATCAACTCGAAAACAACATAAATATCTTTGAATTCTCTTCGAGAAGGAGGAAGCATGATATGCTTTATTTCCACAATATCCGGATGACGAAGCAACCGAAGCAGCTTAATCTCTCTCAGAATCCGTGTGGCATCAGAGACATGCTCAAAAACATCATTTATTTTCTTTATGGCAACCCTTTCACCAGTATGGGTGTCGATTGCAGAACCGACAACACCATAACTTCCCTTGCCAATGACTTCTTGAATCTGGTATCGGCTTGCTTCTCCATACTCTGTAAAGAATTCTGTCTCTATTGCACCCTATGTAATAATAACAAACATTATCTACCAACTCGGAGATTATAAAATCCATTTGAAAGATAAAAAGGGGATTAAAAGGCAGGATATATTACAAAAGCAGGAACTAAATTTTTTTTTTCCAGTACATTGTGCAGTTAGTGAAATAACAAAGAAACATTGGAGAATGAAAGATGTGAGAAAGACAAGTAACAATGGAAATTTTACACTCGGTTCGTTTAAGGTTCAACAATTTGAAAGCCAACAGAACCAAAATTGCGTCCAGAAGGCCTGTCATGTCCAAGATAAATTTCACAAATTAAACTTTATAGTCTAAGATAAATTCTACTTTCTGCATCAAAAGGGAATACGAAGGTCTCCTCATAAGAATACAAAACTTAGTTTTTCAGTATATCTGAAAAAAAAAATTCAGCAAAATAATATAGGAATAACCTCCTGAAGTCAGTATAGTGATCATAATAAGATGAATATGTGTGTATGAGCGTGTAAAAGCAGTTTTCATAGTCTTAGAACCTATGGAAAAATTAAAGCTAAGCACTTCTAATGTGCCTTGTCAACACTCATCCATTGACTTATTCAGCTGGTGAAAAAATGGAAACTTAAAGTTCCAATCACCTTTCAAAGAATCTGGGTAGAGGAAAGCAACTAAGAAAGGATTCGAAGCAAATCAAGAGATCACAGAACTTTCATAAGCCTAAGAAATGACACGAGTTAGAACAGAAAACATGATTCAAATTAGACCTTAGGATTACATCCTCTAAATTACAATGACAATAATCTTAAAAACTAGGGACTTTTTTCCTGGCATATATTTGCAATAAAAACAAGATACAATCAACTACAACTGTAAGATTAATGCAAAACATGCTTACCTAGGGAAAAGTTCTTGTGCCTGATAGTTTCTACACCATGAAAAATCAATAAATAATTTTGATCTCACTTCATACTCCCACATTGCGTAACCAACTATAAAGAAGCTAGGAACAAAAGTGCTCCTGTGCTTTTGAATTTTGTTTTCATTTTACCATTCAAGGAGCTTCTCCATTTCTTCAATTCCACAGAAAAACCACAACGGAGTTTCTTAAAACAATAAGAAATTAGAGTTCCGAAAAAAAAAAAAAGGAATAGAATTTTCGCCAACTAACCCCGTTCAGGATTAGTGAAAGGGAACAAAAACAAAAACAAAAAAAAGACAAGAAAAGGCACGATCAAATCAGATTACAAGAATTTAGAACAGACAAAAGAAAAGCTGGAATAAAAATGGATCTTAGAGAGATCTCTTGGAAGATAGCGGATGAATCACACAGAGAAAGAAAGAGACCTTTCTGTGAGGATCCATAGAGGTAACAGGGAACTTATTGCGCTTGGGGACTCTAATGGGCTTCAAAGCAGAGATATCAAAATCCTGAACGAGCGTGAGCTCCTCGTCTTTTCCTTCTTCTTCTTTTCGGTCGTTGTAAATAGTGGTGAGTTGTGCCCGCAATTTGCTCACAGATAGATGGCCACAATTAACATTATCAAGAAGATGATTATTATTGCTATTATTGTAGCAATTAGCGCTGGTAGTAGCAGAAGAAGAAGAAGAAGAGGAAGAAGCAGCAGAAGAATTATTATTATTATTAGAAGAAGCAGAAGGGTTGATTAAAGAGCGACGTTGAAACCACCGACGAACACCGTCCACGAGAGTTCCACTTCCACCCATCACACAAGACTCGCTGCTTCACAGCCAACCAATCTCCGCATTTGCCCGTTTCTCCCTATTTTCCCTCTCGATGTTCCATCTCTGTTTCTCTCTCTGTCTGATTTCACCCTCTTGTCCCGATACGCACGGAGGAGAGCAGAACGGGTCGGGTCCGTGCGTTTGTTCTGTATGTTTTGCTGCTTGTTTGGTTTAAGTATATATACTCGGGACTTGTTTGGTTCTTACGAGTTACCATTAAAACTGCTTTCGCTTACTTCTTTAGTCACAGTCCTGAGGGTTACGCCTTGATGTCGCGTTCTTGCATATTTTTCTTGTTACATGTGCTGCTGTGTAAGCCACATTTTTATTCAGTTTCTCCTTTTTATTCTTTTTTTTTTTAATTTATGGGTAAAGATAGCTTAATTGGACTGTGACATAAAACTTTAACATTAAGTCTACTCCCACAGATTTGAAGGCAACCTTATATTTTAAAAAATAAGAAATAGATGAAGTTTTAGGTCAAAGACACTATTTCAAGAAATTGATGGAATTTGAATGTTGCTCGCCGCAATGATGTTAACTATCACATTAGCTCTTTACTTTGTTTACCACCATCTTTGGTATAAATAAAATTAATTTTTGGTCCGACACCGAAAATCTGATTTTTCTTTGGCTTACATAAATGTTTTTTATATGTAATATCAAGAATAGTTGAATCTTCAAATTTCAAAGACTAATAATAATTTCCAAATTAATTATTATTAAGAAAGATTTGGGTAACTAATAAGAATCTCTCTATCAAACAATTATAACTAATTATAATTATCTATTTTTTAATTTATGTGATACATATTTTCATAAATAAATGATAATTTAATTTAAATAAGAAATAAGAAAATCCCTTATATAATATTTTTAAAAAATAAACTCTCACGGAACCCATTAGAATTATTATTTTAGTCAATTATGTACTGCATTTTTAAATGATCAAGCTCTCTTTTTTTTTAAAAAAAATATTTTTTTCAAAATCAAAATAGAAAAAATTTCAAAAATAGTGTTTATATATAAATGGGAGAAAATTTCAATAGATATTGATGTGATTTTCCAAATTGTTTCCAAACTTTATAATTGAAGAAAAAGAAAACTTTGTTTGGTTACTTACTTTTGCCAATAACCAAAACTAAAAGCCAAAGAAAACTAGGCCAATGGTATTGCACCCATGAGACGGTTGACCTAAAACGATACGCATATGAAATTACAGTTTACCCATAAAAAAGAGTAAAATCACACGAGATGTTAGTAATCGCAATCTAAATACCATATTATATTTAATAATTGATTATAAGTATTTATTAAAGCTACTGATCATATGATTACATGTTATCATTCTCTTAATAAATTCGCATGCCACCTTCTTCTTTTATGTATCAATGTGTTTTCTCTCAATAATTGAACGACAAATTGATTGCAAGCCCAACTTCTTCACTTTATTTTTTTAATAATTATTAAACTAATCTTTTCTGTTTTTTAAACTAAATACTAAATTTTTATTATATGATATTTTTTTTGAAAAATACGAATATCAATAAATTCAAGAAAACGTTTTTAACACTTAATTTTTTTTTAATCTTCGCTGTCATAATTGTTACTACCAAATTAGATTAGAATCTCTCTCTCTTCAAAGCCTGTGCAAATATGAGTGTCATAATTCTAATTGTAAATAATTTTTAAGTGACAATAAATATATTCTTAAGTTTTTATTAATTTAAAAAAATAAAAATGATTTTAGAAACCAAACATAAAAAAAAAAGAAAAAAAACATTTTATTATGATTTCAAAGCGTTCCATTTGTCCACAGCCAAAATCATATAGGCCATGGCCCACGCTATGGTTTGTCTTTTTATTTTTCATTTTTAATTTTAATCGACAAAATAAATTTTGAGAGGCCAACACTCCTGACACCGTTTCAGGCTTCGGCAGCGCTGGTCCCAGGGTCCCACCAACTGTAAACTTGTGGTGGGACCATCTACAAATGCCAGCAATTTCAACGCCTGTGATCGTGATGATGCGTGAATCTAACCTCCCTCTGGCCGAACAATATTTTAGTGCTCCACTTGGTTTATTTATTTATTAATGGGACAAATAATTGGACCTCAACTTTATATATGCACTAAACAATTCAAGAGCATTTAAATTCACATTAATTCAAAAATTAAATTTATCTAATCTGAGAATTATATAACTTAAACATGAATAATTGATGACACCCAGATTAAAAAAAAAAAAAAGAAGACGATTGATGACCTTAAGGGTCGTTTTGGTGTCAGATAGTGAGATTGATTTCACTATTGGAATCATCTTATCACCATAATATAATATAATATTAATATGTTTGCTAAGTTATGTCAAAATTCTAAATATTAATATTTACCTACATAATACATTATTGGTTGCTTCTATGTTTTAATGATTCAAATGTAAATAGAACGTGAATTTAAAACTATTTGCCTAGCTAACCAGGAATGTCATGTAAATTAAAGCCTCTTATTTATGTTGGTAAGATTTGTGATACTTGGGGAGTATCCAAGAATCTCTAATACATTTCAATTAGGTAACTAAGATTATAAGGAAGAATAAGATCTTCAATTGAGAGATATAGCTGGCATTTTTTGGGTAGTCATGTATTTGAATATTGGCATCCATGATGCATGTACCTAATCTAATAAATTAACCAATAAATCACCATTCCCCAACTCATGATATTTAGGCTTTTTAATCTATAAAAAGGTGATTCAATAGGCCAATTTTTATTAATTCCCAATTTCCACTGCCAAACACTATGGTTTGAGCGATCTTAAATATTATTTTCCTCAAGTTTTTATAAAGAGGGAAGGGTGGTCCGAAAAATATAATAATTTAAAATTAAATTTTATTTTAACTTAAATAATAAATCTGTCAGGATTAAAATGTAGAGCAGATGAAGGTGATGACTTTAGAATATCATCAGCAGCAAATTAGTTAAGAGGACATCTAATTATTTCTTGGACCCAACTTCACTTCAATGGTTGCTTCTGAGTTTGCTTGTATTAAGAGCCTTGTCTTTTTATCTTCTTGGTTCTTTCTTTTCTTGCTTAGCTTTTGGAAATCTTCCACGCCACTGTCTTTGTTATCCTCCACGGGTTATGATCCCCAGAAATGTTGCACTTGCTTATCTCGCTCTGCTTTTGGTGTCCTCCACGTACGTTGCTTAGCTGAACTTAAAAAGAGTGGTGAACACTGCATGGCTCTCTCATTTGCTTCTTCAATGGCTTTAAAGGTTATCATCTGCAATCAGAACTAGTCTCTTAAAATTTCATTTGTTTGGTATTTTCTATAGATTTTTAAATTGAAATGTATAAAAAAGTTATATCATTTAATTTATATTTTGGTATTTTTTTATTACAATATAATAATTAAAAATACATATAAAAAAGATCGCAAAATGTCATCTTCAATTAGTTAATAAAAAAATTTATTTTTTTTCTAAGTATATGTATAAGGTTATAGGATGTAATTGTCATTCCACACATTAAAAAATCGCATTAAAAGTTAATAGAATTTATTGGACTAAAATTTTAAATTGAGAAAATGTTAATATGTAAGTTTTAAATTAATGTATTGTTTTAAAAAAAATTTAATTTAAGAATGATTTTGATCTATGAAGAGTCCAGATGAGAGCTTTCTTAGTCCAACAGGTATTGGTGGAGGCATTGAAGGCCGAAAGAAATCTTCCGTCATCCATGCCAAAAGATGAAGAGAAAGAGTTAATGAAAAAAGATCAATGTGACTAATCTTAAGCCTTGTTGATCAGGTTTCACTAAAGTTATAATAGCTCTATAAGACTAAATCTCTTGTACATAGGCTGTATTTAAAAATTCGGTTATATAACTTCAAGATGTCCCTTAGAAAATTAATGAAAGAGAATATCAAGGATTGCATTCAGATCATTTTGGATCTAAAAAACTTAGATACCAAAGTTAAGGATAAGGATGAAGCACTGTTGCTATTAAGTGCTTTACCAAACAACTATAAAAATCTAGAAGATACAATGATGTATGTCAAGAACATTCTTTCTTTGGAAAAAGTATAGGGTTCAGAATACACTAAGTCATGAACAATTGAGCAGAAGATGTTTGTCCTTAGGAGAATTTTGCAGCTTTTAGAACATATCTAGAAGTTTCCAAATTCAAGAAAGAAGCATACGATACAAGAACCTAGTACTTGCACATCTTAAGACCATGTTGTGCACTACCTTTTTTGCCAAGGTCAATAAATACCCATTCGATTAAAGAAGGAAGGATCGACTTTCAAAGGGAATTGGCCTTTTTTGAAGCAACGTTTTAAATACAAAGAGATAGAAAAAATTGCCAGTGAAAGAGAATCCTCTGTGATCCATTAGATAGAGAGAGAGCTTTAAAAGTTTTAGAATATAGTTTCTTTCTTCCTTCCTTCAAGAAAGAAACATTTTCATTTTCTTGATAAGTTTAATGCCTATTTGAGAGTGTAAAGCCTTCTGTTTCTAGTAAGGGTAGCAATAGGATTGTCACATTGTATTCATAGGTAAATGATGTCACCCTGTACCTCTTTATTGTAAACATTATAGATGCATGAATGTAAAATGCCAATGTTGTTTCCATGCTTTCCCGATGCTTTCTTTTACTATCTTACGTTCTTGATATGTTTTTACTATCTCGGGGGTTTTTTTTTTTTTTTACTGTTTCTACATTACTCATCCATTCTTTCTACATAAATGAATTTAAGAACAAAAGGAAGCAAGGGACAAGCCTTCCATGGAGTTCTACATAAAATCTTTTTATGTCGAAGGGATAAATTAAATGTAATAAAATCCAAAAAATACAAAAAAACTAATACTGGTATATATTATAATGCAAACCAAAATTGAGAATTCTTTTTATAAAAAATGATAGTATATTTATATTTATAACAAATAAATAACAGCTACTTCTAAAGAAAAGAACATTTATGCACTTTACAAAGTACTCCTCGCTCATAAAAGAATTCTATATAAGTCAAAGCTTTCAAGTCTGAAGCCACCTATCTTCAAACACCATAAGAGATATTTTTACCCTTATAGGAGCTTTTCTATTCCACTTTTCCCACACTAACCAAAAATGAGTAAAAGAATCAAAGTAGTGCACTTTTTTCTATGATTGGAAGCATGGATACCCACCCAAGCATTGATTTTCGACAGCCACTGAACTCGATACTGCCCAACTTTGACTTAGTAAGTTTAACAAACCCTTTTACACTTGTCTAGACCACTTACACTAAAACCAAACTTGAGATTGGATTAGCTTGTTTAATCCCACCTACATGTGATCCCTTGGGATTAGTTAATGTAATCTTATCCATGAACCGAATGACTCCTAAAGTGTTTCTCTATACTATGAAACCAAGATGAAATCATTTTACTTTTAATTATGAAACCTTAGGTACATTTGCATAGAATGAGGTTCACATCTCCATTTCTTTTCATTTAAGTGTCATATTATGCAAGTGAAGAAATGAGAGCTTATTATCTACCTAAGAGCTGAAACATATAGTTAACAATGTAATACTTATAACTACATAATGTAACGAAATAACAAAATAAACTGCAATTTCAACTCCATCATTTCAACATGGCTATACTGGATGAGCATGGGATATACAAATAAGTCATGTGGTCAGTGCATCTTAGATAAAGCAGGTTTCAGGCTAATGTATAGCAAACTTCTACCAAGTAAGGCACGAATTTACCATAATCAAACATTTCTTATGATGCAGAGTACATCGTAACCAATATACAGAACAAATGCAATGTAAAATTAGTTTAATTGAAAAAATTCGCTTATAAAAGTCAAAAACAAACATGAACTATGCATTTAGTTTCTTTACTAACCCAGTGGTAAATGTGTAAAGCAAAGATGAGTATTTTGTATATTTGACTTAGCTCTTTAATAATCCAAGCATCCAATAGTCTATTTATGAGCCACTAAGTTATCTATGAATAGCTTTCCACATCTAACACAACCTTGAAAAAAGCAAACAAGCAAATTTAGATTGTTTCTCTCTCATATACACATAAACACATGTTAAAAGCAAAAATTGAGAAAAAAAAAAGAACTAAGAATTTAAACATACTATGATAAATTCCATGCATCTTGGGGCCTATATCAATCTCTACTTTTATAAATCCATAAAGAGTTTTGAGATTCAGTCGATAATTTATAAAATTTTAAATTTAATAATTAATAATAAACTTATTGATAAGAAGAAATTCGAATTTTAAATTTAAATTTGTTTTACTTTTTGGTTACTACCACTTCCATTTCATGCCATTAAAATGTGAATTTCTTTAAAGTTTAGCACCTTATAATATGTCACAATGACATTATTTTTCGGATCAAATTGTTAGTGTCATTGCTCTTAATATCATGGATTCAACAATTTCGTGGGTATCTAGCGATCACATATATTAAACAAATATCATATAATAGACATCATGATTTAGGTCACAAGGCTAAATATTCAATAGTTTCTTTGTTTGTACATGTAGGGCCATATGGGTAATTGTTTTTCTCTCAATGGGTACCTCATCGCCTTCTTTTTTTAAAAAACCCCAATGAAAAACTACCTTTTCCATAACAATAATAATAAAATTATCGTGATTTCTATTTCTCTTTTTTTAAAAAAGATATTTTAAAAAGAAATTATTAATAAAAATATGAAAACTTTTTTGTTGATATAATTTATGTTGATACAACATATGATAAAATAAAATAAATATTTTTTTTTGATTTAATTATGTCGAGTTTTTAAACAAGAATTAACACTTGTTAATTTAATAATTTAAATCAATAAATTTTTTATATTAATATAATAAAATATAAAATTTACATTAATTTTTTCTCTAAACAAAACATTGATTTCTTAAAGAACGGAAGGTGTTGATGGAGAACCAAATAAGAAAAATGCTTAAAGCTTTGAAAACTGATAATGGTTTGGAATTATCAATAAGACACATAGGATTTTGAGGCATAAGACAGTGAGGAAAACTTCACAGCAAAATGGAGTTGCTGAAAGGATGAATAGAACCATCATGGAAAGCGTGAGGCATATACCATTCACATCTAGCCTTAGCAAGGGTTTTGAGGGGGAAGCAGTTACCACTGCTGTGTATTTGATAAATAAATGCCTCTCAAAGGCCATAGACTTGAAGACACCTCAAGAAAAATGGATTGAAAAAGCCTCTAATCTCAGTCACTTAAGCAATGGAGAAAAGCACATAAAGGAAATGGGTGAAGAAATATAAAAGGTAACCGAGTAGTTAATGTCTGCATTATGCTAGTACAGCTAAATAATTTCATGCCTAGTAATATGCAATATTATTATAACAGCATAACATCTAAATGATGAAATTTACATCTAATAGTGATGACATGGTATTTCAAAGCTAAGAATTTCAGCTTTGTGCAATAAGTTTTGCATCTCTTTGCCGCTTAACTTGCTTTTGAAATTCGTCCTTCGATCCTTCAGTGTCACCATCCATCATTTCATTTGATCCAACACTCTGTAAGTCCACCACCAACGTCATCCTTTGACCTTTCTCCAGCTCCGACCAATACTCTGAGTTTGTGCTTTTTCCTCTTTTCTCCAATATTATCCCTTTTGGGTAAATCCTCTTCTCCAGAAACAACCTTTCGAAAAAAATGTTGAAGTAAATGTATTAGATGTGAATGCATTAAAGTAAAGGTACTGATTCAAAATCTATTACTTCTGCAATAAGGGATCCTAGTAACAAATTCAATTCTTCAAAGAAGAAGCTCATAATACTCTAATCCCATAAAGTCAATATGAAGAGAATATTGATTCTTTCATTGCATCTAACCATTTTGAAGCTTCATCACATGCCATAGCCTCTCTATCAGTGCTAAGTTCTAGTATAGAGATTTTTTCTACAGAGTTTAGATCATAAGCTAGATAATCCCGTACTTCTTCTTCCACAAAGCTAGAATATGAATCATCTATTTGAAATCTTTTTGGAGACTTTATGCTTCTTCTAACCCTATCTTTAGCTAGCTGATATCTTTGCAATTAATCCAAAAGTTGTATTTTAGTTTCATAGTCATATTTTGTTTAACAAATTCTAAGTACATGACAAGTGTTTGATATCTATAGAAGGGGCATTTGAAAGTCACAAAGCGATTAACTACAAGATAAAAAAGGAAGTAAAGTGTCTACTAGGGGATAACAACAGGTCATTGTGCATCTTACCCATGCAGACAACAAGCACAACCTAAATTTATCAATAAATTCACAATATAGCATATTGTCAAAGGCAATGTCAATATCATAAATAAGCACAAGAGACAAGCAATCAATAAAAATAAGTCCCAACCATAAAACAAATTCATTAAATAATCAATAAATAAGAGAATTTATTGATGTATAAATGTGATTTATAAAAATTCAATTTGAAAGGATCTTCATTTTACAATAAATTAAAAAAAAAAACAGGCGCAGTGGTACCTAGATCATAGCTTACAAAGATCAAACTGGACTCAAGGGAGTCACCTTTAGCTTACCTACCGAACCAACAAGTGATTTTGCCTTGTTCTCTCATATATTTCCTTAATATTTCAACCATACTTTCATTCTTTCTCTGAAAATGCGACTACTGGTCTCCAAGCCACATGATTATTCCATCTTTTACACTCTACTCGTGTGGACACATGTACTCCTTATGCCACATTACTTTACTAGCCAACTCTTTCTCTTCTCTATTTGCCTTGTACAATTACTTGCAGACTTTCTACAAACAATTTATGGACCAAAATTTAGTGCGACACTTATAGCTCTCATGAACACTTAAAATCAATACCAACATTCAAAAGGCAAAGTATAGGGAAAGAGACCAAATCTAAAATTCAACATTGCATTGTCTTTAGACAACAATAGAGAATGTTGCTTCTATTTGACCAAGTAAAGTAACTAAGACACTATCAACAAAATTTTTTATGTAATCATGACTGTTTGCACTTAGGTAACTTTAATTAAAAAATAAAAACAATTTTTTTCCAGCAATCATACATACATAAAGACATATATATAGGTACACATACAGAGGCATATTATATGTATATTCCATCAAAACCACAGATATCTCTGTGCATACAGAATCAGCCAAAATTAACAATGTCACTTGCTCAAATAGAAACAAGGAATGACTTATAGTTTCTACAAAACCCAATAAAACAGACTAGAATAATCAAACAATAAGAGATTGCACAATCACATTTGAGTTATTAATCCTCACTTAAACAAGAGGCACCTTCATAAATTGCAGGTGTGACCCAACTAAAGTACAGGTAAACAGAAAAATGAGGAAAAGAGAAACAGAAAGACAGAATGTTTTCTGAGAGATTTACCATCAACCTGTGGATAGTATATGAAGAATTGTAGAGCTGGTAAGGTGCAAGAACTGGATCTCTGTTTCAGCAGACTCATGATAAGTACAATGAGCACAGAAGGAAGCCTGAGTAGAAAAGAGGGATTTGCACCAACCTTCATACATAATTTTATCGAATTAAAGCCTGACTAGAAAACTTGAAGTAATTAATCAAGATAAGGAGATAAAAATTAACAGGACAGTCTAAATATGCAAAAGAATTGCTACTAACCTTCAAAAGTTCATGTGATATCTATTGGAAATTTTGATACGTGGTATGCAAGAAATCTTGGGCCAATCGATGCCAGTGTGTTTTTTGCATGTTTCAGACAAATGAGGGCAAACCAAAATTTTCAAGTCTTGTAAAGAGGTAAGAACCAATTACAAGTCTTCGGAACGAGATAGCATGTTGAAGGGACTCTGGTAAAGACACCAAGGAGGTTCCAAATCATCAGCAGTGTAAGACTTTTAAGGCCTTGAAATTGCATCTCATCTAAGTTTGAGAGATCCAGCTGCGGGCAGCTACATATCACTAACTTCTCAAGGGCAGTGAGATGTTGAAATACTCCAGCAATAGATGTCAGCCTTTCATAATATTCCATAGTAAGAGAGCGAAGACAAGTTAAGCCTCTGAAGCATTCCTATGGCACAACAAGTAACTTTGGGCACCCATCAATCCTCAAAATCTGAAGAGAAGTGAGATTTCTCAGACCTTCTTCTGGCAAAGATTCTATATCCTCAATTAAATTAAGTGATAGAGAGCTCAATTTGGAGATAGGAAAAGGGAGCAAAGAAGATGTTGAATAGCTCATCTTCATCTTCATTGTCTGTTGCAGTGGCTTCCCACTGATTCTTTCCCACTGTAATTCTCCTTCAACAGATGGAAATGATGGCATAGTAGTCAGGTTAGGGCAGTCCTGAACTTCTAACTTGGAAAGATGAGGAAACCAAGCTAGCTTTCCCTCTCTATCGTTGCCATGCCTCATTCTTCACCATCCCTTGAGATTATAGTAACTACAAAGCGCGAGTTCTTTAATGGATGGGAATACAGACAGGTCAACTTCTGCTTCTCCACCTATAGCATTGCCTTAATAGACATCATTCTCCTCTATGTATTCTATGCCAAATGCATATTCACTACTCAAAGATTGCATATGAGTCAGCAATCCAACCATGGTAGATGTTTGCAATTTCTGCAGTTGTATAATTTAAGATGGACAAGATTCATGAACGAACAAAGTCGACTTGGAAACCTCACACCTTGGTAGTACTCCATATGCAATTGTTTTAGATTATGCTTTTCAGTTTGCCAAGCTCACCTTCCATATTCCACCATAAATCCAAGTTCTTTAACAATACCCAATTTCTTTATGAGCTCTCCAGCAAAGTGAAAGAGAACTACCTCTGCCATTGTCGCTGAACCATGATTGAAATGGAAGCAGCTTCAATTAGAAACGTATTCAAAGTGTCTAAGATTTGGGAGAGGAAGCCTAGGTTACAGGGAAATCTGTAAGAGATTTACGCATTCTTGGTGATCATCAAGTTTTGCTCTTCCATCTCTTATGGCTTCAATAACCCATCACCACAATTTTCATCCTTATTTAATATGAGCGTGATAGATAAGATTGCCTGAAAAGTCTTTGTTAAGGTGGACTGTTGTGTGATCATGTTCCTCCAAAAGTCTTTCAATACCATACCCCATTCAATTACCTTATTGCAACAGAGACTTCACCGCCTCATTTATTTGTTTAACATTATATATTTCATTTAAATCATGAGCTCTCTGATTACCTTAACATTATATATTTCATTTAACTCCAAAAGTAGAACTGTTGCTAGCGCCAAATGTGAACCACATTGACTTGTCATTTTTCCTGAGAGAATTTCCCAGCCAAGGAGTTCTTTTTTTCTTCTTCTTCAGAGAGCATCACTGTCACGGTGCTGTAGAGCTCTTCATCATTTAAATCATGAGCTTCTTGTAACCCTTTATATTCTTCTACACGAATGTGGTCCACGATAGACTCTTTCGATTGTTCGTAACTCGTACTAGTTGACTTTACATCTTTCAAGTTAATACGAACTTCTTTCCACCAGTCAACAAGCACTGGATGGTTTAAAACCTCACCAGTATCTTCATTGGAATCATTATCATCTTTTCCTTCTATCCTCACACTGTCACTAAAAGTCTCCTCTAAATAGTAAAAACAAAGACTAGATTCTGGTTTAAATGTAAAAAGAAAAAAGATAATGCAACAATATCCAAGATCTGATGGCAAATCTGAAACATACGTACATGCTTTAGGGCATGAATCTGCAGTAAGAGTAAATAGCCAATAATGTAACATAATTAATAAATAAATCTCAGTGAAACTAGCATGTATCCAATCAAACGAACCAATGGAAACTTAGCTCTTGAATTTTATGGTTCCTCCCTTCATGAACCTGCAAAAAGAACACAGTTCAAGTAGATAAAAGTTAGCTAATAACAGCAAACACCTTCATGTAGCTGATAAATGATGAAGAGAACAACATATAAATGGAAAAATGTCGATTAAAAGTTTTTGATGGTTTTGTGCATTCTTTTCACAACAAAAGTCTAGATTTCCTCATAAGGGCAAAAATGAAGATAAAGATTAGTAGGCTCATATGGTTACAAATATGGACCCAATGGTCTAAAAGGTAAAAGAATTGCATCTTTAGTTTGAACTTCACATCTAGTGTTCTATCTATACAATATACAATTTTTTATGAACTAAAGCATCAACAGTGGAACACAATGCAAAATCAATTATATAAATTATAGAAAAAAGATCTCTTGAGTATAAAATACTATTTAAATGGCTTATCTATCCAATCCCATTCTAAGTACCACAATATTTATGTGAGTCACAAATCATTGCAAGTGATCCTTGAAAATCGATTTTTGAGATGGCAAACTAAACCTAAGAGGAAGAAAACATTTACTTAGCATACCTCAAAAGTTCTATGGAAATATGGAAAAAAACTCAGTTGTATTGTAAAACATCATTATGGATAATGCTACAAAAAATGGTGCCAATATTTCAATAGATAGTTTGTACATTCAAAAGTTTCCCTAAAAAAGAAAATTAAAAGTTACTATTTCAAGCTTTGAAAATATTCAAATTGGGCCATGGTCAAAATCACCCATAAAGTAATTGGCATTTCTTAGATGATTATTAAATGTAGAAGGCATCTTCACATTAATTTTCTATGAAGTTGCACTTCTTAGGGTCTGTGAGAAACTTTTATGACCCTATGTGTTACTCAAGGCATATTTTGATCTTCCAATATAATAAAATCAAGAAGCAAATAAAAATAGTTCCTATATTTGGTTTTCAATAAAATAACACTTTCATAAATTTAGAAACATGAATGGAAGTTACATATTTCATCATTAAAACTTAAAAAAATTATCGCAATACATATTTCCAATATATATGAAAACCTCCACTTCATCCGAATGTGAATGAGACCATTATTCTGTAAACAAACATAATTGGTAGAACTGAATATGAAAGCAAAGGTCACTCAAAATCTAGTTCAAAATAAAGGCAACTTCAACGTTGTCGTCAATAACATAGAAAAGTAAAATTCAAAGCATGATAGAAAGAATGAATTGTGAAAGGTGTAAAGAAATTTAACTAAACCTGAAAAGATAACATATACCACAACATGAATGCAAGGTATTGGTATATCAGGCTAGTGAGGCAATAACTCCATGAAATCTGAAATGCAGTGGTTGCCTTCTATGACCATTCCTTCACTAATGGCAACTAAATGTCACTTATTTACAATGCCATCAATCATTGCAATATATTTACCACATCACAAGGTTAAAGCTTAGATTATTAGCAGAGACACTAAACTAGCTTCCAATATCATCACAATAAATGATAAGAATAAATAAAAAAATTATTGATAATACTCCAATAAAAGGTAAAGAACAATAATTAAAATTAGAAGTTGTAAGTTATAGCAAAGCAGGCAGCTAAAAATCCAATTAACTGATTATATCCGACAAGTTTTAGCTAATAAATCCATTGGTGTAGCACATTTATTAGACCATCAAAAATAAAACTAAAAAATAATAATTCCTCAACCATTTTTCCCTGGAAATATTACTAAGTTTACTGTTCAATGCAAAGCATAAAAACTATTCTTCCTAGATAGTCAAATGCAACAAGTAACAAACAAATAATAGAACAAGTGAAACCTTACTCCTCAGTAAGTTGAAGTAAGGATGTGAAAGTTTTTCAGCAAAATCTCTTGAAAAGAGAAAAAAAAAAGGAAATAGTAAGAAATGCTGTAAGTTGAATTTGCTCAACTTCAAGTGTACATCCATAAGCAACATATGGTTATATGCAGCAATATGCATACCATCATTAGTCACAATAATTAAACCACTTGTGGTAACAACAGGGTGAGCAACGGTAAATAGTCATGGTTTGGGTAGTCCGAGATTTCTTTTGTCCTAATTTGCAAAAACAAAGATATCAAAAAATCATTTAATGTAAATATCTTCACATTGGTCATGGCTTCCTTTTCATTTTGGTAAGTAAATTAATAAGTAAGAAATATAGAGCTAAAATTATCATGTTAACATATCCATCTCTTTAGATAATCCTCAAATAGACTCAAGAAAGATCTAAACTTTTTCTCACCAGATGAGCATATACTGATATTATATGATAGTATTAATGTCTCTAAAATTTCAAACAAGGAAATAACCTTTACAAGTTACTAAAAATCTATAGCTGGTCGCAACAAACCTTTTGGCTTGTTCAGGACAAGATACACCTTTGGAGGTAGTCTCTTTGGGAGACGATTACCATTGACTTAAATAATATCCCTCATAGGGTCCACTGGAGTCTACATATCATGATAGTAAAGAAAGCTTATAAACTCACGAAGTATATATCTCCAATTCAGAGGAGTAACTAAGATATAATAGAAAAAAAACCATCTTTAATAAAACAAAGGACAATAATTTTTCAAGAGAACAAGGGGTTGACCGGGGGAGTGTTCCAAACAGAGCCATTAATAGTGACCTTCCCATAAAAAATAAGCCCTTGGCTTCGCTGCTCTTTCTGGATGCCACTGATAATTACCACAACTATATAATTATGAGACCTCCCAAACCATTACTACAAGAGACCATAAATAAAGCTCAATATAAACTTCTCTTCAAGCACAACAAGTAACAATAAAAATTGGATGACGTATAAACATAAAGATTAGCATGAACATATAGAATTATGAGGGTAAATAGAATTGCAGTGCGCATTACCTCTGGAGTGGTCAGTTTTTGACGCCTTTAATTTCCTTCCTATAACATTCTCCTTTAAAATCTTCCAATCTTTGAATTTTTGTAAACACTCCTCCTTGTTTTTGAGTAACTAAATCCACATTTTCATGCTGAAATCAGCAACAATGGATAAAAAGTAGTGGCAACCACCATATGTTGCTGTTTTTTGTGGTTCCCATAAGTCTGCATGTGCATAATCCATTATTTCCTTAGATTTATGAACTACACTCTTGAAGAACTTGAGCTTGTGCTGTTTACCCATCAAGAATTGCTCACAAAATCCCAAATCGAAGACCTAATCACTCCCAAGCAAGCGTCGTTTGCTTAATTCTTGCAGCCCCTTAGGACTTACATTGGCTATTCTCTTTTGCCATAGCTTAGCAGTTTGTTGCCTTGTGATTACAGTAGCTGCAGCCACTCCTGTGATTGTTATTCCACTCAAAACATATAAGCCATTTATCTTGCTGGCTTTGAGCACACAAGTGCTCCTTTCAACACGTTGAACTATCCCTTCTCAACTTTGAATGAATAACCTTTGCTGTCAACATTCCAAGAGAAATCACATATCTTACCTCACTCAAAACCCTGGTAGTTCCATCATGTAGCCTGAATGGTACAGAGCAAATTCCTTTTACAGTACAAGTTTAGTGATTCCCCATTACAACTCTGCTACCAGTTAATGGCATATAATCATGGAACATCTCTTTCTTTGGACATATATGATATGTGCAACCTGAGTCTAATATCCATTCATCATGCATTTTTGCTTCAGATATAGTTAGAATAACACCTTCATCATAAGAGTCTATAGCTACTACAACATCTCCTTCATTAGCCTGCTTTTTAACCACTTTCATATTCTTTAAATCTTTACAGTATTTTAGTATATAGCCAACTTTACCACAATGACAACTTGTTTTGGAAGAGTTTCTTGACTTGGATCTCTTGCATTGCTTTGTTTTTCCCTTGCCGAAATCTCTCATAGTAGCTTACTGGCCATGTTTCTCAGATCTCCCTCTTGCATAGAAACCTTTAGCTCCATTCCTTAACTCCCTGGCACTAAGAGCACCAATTACATCTTCTAATGTCAAGGTATCACCACCATGCTTCAAAATGTCCATAAATGTGTCATAAGACTTTGGCAGAGAATGGGGTAATACCAAGGCTTTATCCATGTCTTCATATTCAAACTTGATTTTCACCAGACCAAGATAGAGTTTGTTAAACTCATCAATATGTTCTTGTAGAGACTTCCCTTCTACCATTTTGAAGGTGAAGAATTTCTCCTTGAGATACAATCTACTTGAGAGGGTCTTAGTCACATAAAGACTCTCTAATTTCAAAATCACCTCTGCAACAATCTTCTGTTTAATAACCTCTGGTAACATTTTATCAATATAGGCTCAAAATCAAAGTATTGTGAGCATTCTTCATCAGTTCAGCCTTCTTTTCTTTTGTGAGAGAACTGGGCATCTTGCTTTCTCTGGCTAATGCAGCATCAAGCCCCACATTGCTGAGCCATGCCAGCATTTTAATCTTACAAAGACCATAATCATTTTTTCTGCAGAGTTTAGAGCATAGACTGGACAATCTCGTACTTTTTCTTCTACAAATCTTGAATATGAGTCATCTATTTGAAATCTTCTTGAAGGCTTTGCCCTGTCTCTAGCCAATTGACATCTTTGCAATTGATCAAATTGTTGTATTCTAGTTTCATCAATCTCAACATCAAGTGATTCTCGATCGAGCTCAAGATTGATATTAGCACCCAGATCTACCTGCTGAACTTGGCTAGTAGCTGCCTTAGCTTGGTCACATCCTCTACCTTAACATCAATTCTCTGATCTTCACCTTTTCTTTGATCCTTTAAGTTGTTTGATGCCTCATCAATTTTGGAATAGGGCAAAGATGTTTTATCAGACACTACATCCTCGATAATTAATGTTTTAAAGGTAACCACTTCTTTGATGCAAACTTGGTAGCCTTTAAACACCTTCTGGATATCCCCGAAATATTCCTTTAATTGTTCTGGAATCAAGCTCACCTTGTCTTTTGTGTGCATATGCTGCACATCCAAAGACTCTAAAATGATCAAGTTAAGGAGGTTTTCCACTTCAAAGCTCTGCTGGGGTTTTCAAATTAATGGCTTTTGAAGCATTTTAAGCTGCTGTGACAGCAGCCTCACCGCGAAAACCTTTTGCTAAGCTAGCTGTGAACATCATACATCTAGTTCTTTCCATCAACGTCCAATTCATTCTTCTGCCACACTATTCTGCTGTGGAATGCCTCTCGCAGTTCTGTGCTTAAGCACCAGCCTCCCTATAAAGTTGATCAAGCTTGGCATTACAGAACTCAAGACATTGTCTGTTCTTGATGCCTTTAATTCCTTCCGATGACATTCTCCATTAAAACCTTCCAATCTTTGAATTTCTGGAAACACTCCTTGTTTTTGAGTAAGGAAATCCACACTTTCCTGCTGAAATCATCAACAATTGATTACAAAAAAAAATGAACAACCACTGTAGGTTATTGTTTTCTCTGGTCCTCGTAAGTCTGCATGTGCAGAATCCATTATTTTCTTGGATTTATGAACTGCACTCATTGAGAACTTGATCTTGTGCTGTTTACTCATCAAGCATTGCTTACAGAATCCCAGGTCAGAGACCTGAGTACTCCCAAGCAAGCCTTCTTTGCTTAATTCTTGCAGCCCCTTAAAACATACATGTCCCATCCTCTTATTGTTCCATTGAAAACATACAAGCTATTCTATCTTGCTAGCTTTGAGCATCACAAGGGCTCCTCTCAACACCTTCAACTGTCCCTTCTCAGCTTTGAATGAATAACCTGTGCTGTTCAACATATAAAGAGAAATCAAGTATCTCTTTAAGTCAGGCACATACCTCACCTCACTTAAAGCCTTAGTAGTTCCATCATGTGGCCTGAATGTTGCAGAGCAGATTCCTTTTACAGCGCAAGTCTAGTCAACCCCCATTACAACTCTACTACCAGTTAATGGCATATGATCCTGGAACATCTCTTTCTTTGGACACATGATTTGTGCAACCTGAGTCTAATATCCACTCATTATGTTTTTTTTTACTTCAGATATTGTCAGAACATCACCTTCATCATAAGAGTCAGTAGCTGCTACAGCATCTTCTTCAGTAGCCTGCTCTTTATCCACCTACTTCTTTAAATCTTTACAGTATTTTTGTATATGGCCAACTTTACCACAATGGGAACTTTTTTTGGAAGAGTCTCTTGACTTGGATCTCTTGCATTGCTTTGTTTTTCCCTTGCCAGAATCTCTCACAGTAGCTTGCTAGCCATGTCTCTCAGATCTCCCTTTTGCATAGAAACCTTTAGCTCCATTCCTTAACGCCCAAGCACTAAGAGCACCAATTACATCTTCTAATGTCAAGGTATCACCACCATGCTTCAAAAAGCCCACAAATGTGTTATAAGACTTGGGCAGAGAATGTGGTAATGCCAAGGCTTTATCCTTATCTTTTGATTTTTAACAGATCAAGACAGAATTTGGTGAACTCATCAATATGTTCTTGTAGAGACTTACCTTCTATCATTTTGAAGGGGAAGAATTTCTCCTTGAGATCCAATCTACTTGAGAGGGTCTTAGTCATATAAAGACTCTTTAATTTCAACCACATCTCTGCAGCCATCTTCTGTTTAACGATCTCTGGTAACACATTGTCACTGTACACTCAAAATCAAAGTATTGTGAGCCTTCTTGATCAATTCAGCCTTCTCTTCTGCTGTGAGAGAACTGGGCATCTTGCTTTCTCTGACCAGTGCAGCATCATGCCCCATATTTCTTAGCCACGCCAGCAATTTCATCTTCTAAAGACCACAATCATTTGTTCCACCAAATTGCTTCACCTCATACTTTATAGTAGAGGTCATTTTGTGTTCAGAATGCAGGTTGACTTGAGCTACTACTGAAAAAAAATAGCTCTGATACCACTGTTAGAATGAACTATATAGAGCAATAAATTGAAGCAATAGATAAAATCTATGGAACAAGCTTTAGTTAGATTTCTTCAAACCTGCATGCTGCAAACTAGAATTTCTGCACTGGAAGAACATGATGAATATGTGAGATTTAAATTTCCAACTGCAAACTTTAGTTAGATAACACTAACAATTTCTCAAAGATCAAAACAATGCGAGTAAATATGAGAGATTTAAATTAAGGACCATGTGGATGAACATGAATACCAACTTATCTCTATCTCTAACAATGCATGTTTTTAAGTGTATTCTGTGCTTTATTGTATGATGCTCTGCCTTTCAAAATCATAAATTATAGAAGTGTAAATACAAGTCACACAGTTTCTGTAAACAGAAGTGTAAATACAAAACTTCATCCATAGAAATACACAGTTACACAGTTAAATTTCATGTTCAAGAACAGTAAGTAAAAAGTAGTATTGCTGAAAGCTTAGAGATGGCTCTACCAAGTACATGACAAAAGGTTCAAGAACAATGTATATACATGTTATGCAAACAAATTATGAGAACAAAGAAGAATAACTATAATTAGCCACATAGCAGTGAATTTTAGACAACAAGGCTAGCAATGCACTAAAGAGTAAAGAGTTTAATACTTTAGACATTTAAGACGTGCTCTAAAACATGACCTATTTTCTATATGAGCTAATAATAACAACGCATACAGAGAAATTGAATGAAGTACAAGAGAAATGAGACATGAAAATAACTAGAATCCATGAAAGCAAGTCAATGCTCGGAATAGTCCTTTGTGATAGGTAATTTTTTACATGTAGTAGTAGCATCTCCAACAATAAGGTCAGCAAAAGAAAAGAGAGAGGCTATGTGGTTCTAAGTATACGTAACACTGGGGAAGGTACCAAAAGATATGCGAAATCTACACTTCTATATATTGTGCCTTTCATCTCATCAACTTCGGAGACTAAAAAAGATGAGCCGAAAAGAGAATCTTCAACAGATAGCTATATATAATGGACTCTCCCTACAAAAATATGTGATATTGTCTGTCAGTATCACCCAATAGCTAGCCTAGCTTGGCCTTTAAATTATCTTCCCAGCCTTTCATTTGTTAGGTCTCTGTTCTACGGCTGTGTTTCTGTCTAACCCTCACAAAGAACACTCAGAATCTCTCCCACTCTTTCCTTTTCTCTTGCTCTTTGGTCTCTAATTAAGGAAGTACTGCTTACCACCTTTGGTGTATCTGAAAGCAAAGCAACGTGGTATTCCAAAGGTTTCTATTGATTCTGGTCTTGAGCTCTATAGCTAATAGGACCAACCTCTGTTCTACCCATTCTTTTGCTTCCTTAACAGCTTTATCTCATTCAGGTTCCTCCATTAAAATGCACTGACTCTGGATGGTTATTTTGGCTTTGAGAACATCCACGATGCAGCTAAAGACTTTGGCAGCGGATACCATTTCCTCCCTTTTGCTGTTGTATATCCAAGATCAGTTTCTGATATTTCATCCACAGTGAAGCATGTCTTCGACATGGGTTCCTCATCAAAGTTAACAGTTACTGCCAGAGGCCATGGCCACTGACTTCAAGGTAAAGCTCAAGCTCAAGCTCATGGGGGTGTCGTCATCAGCATGGAATCACTTCAAGGGCTTGACATGCAGGTTCACACTGGAGAGCTGCCTTATGTGGATTTTTCAGGTGGTGACCTATGGATTAATGTCTCCATGAGACTCTTAAACATGGGCTTGCACTAAAGTCCTGGGCAGACTATCTTTATCTGACTGTTGGAGGCACTTTACCGAAGGCTGGAATTAGTGGTCAGACATTCTGGCATGGACCCCAGTCAGCAAAGTTTTTTTAGCTGGATGTTGTCACTGGTAGGCAAACCAATTATTTATTTATATACTCTTACAGATGATCTTTTAGGACAATGTGTTGGCTCAAAATCACAGCCTATCTTTACAGGATGGAACAGATATAAATTCAATGAAAAGCTAGGTTATTATCATGAACTGACTGATCTGATTTCAGCTGTGATGACAAGTTCACCTTTGCATATCAAGATCTGGTCATGAATAGTGAACTAAACTGAGTAACACAACTGAATGAATTGCAGCCTTTAGTCAGGCGAAATGAAGTATTCATCACTGCATCTAATCTGATATCTCATCAACAGAGAAAGGAGACGTGGTTATCTGTTCTTCAATGGAGTCCTTGGGGACCTGGACAGTTTGGCATCATCACTTGGACTAGAGTATCTCTTGAACCAGCACCAGAGATAGTAAGATTTGGTAAACAAGATGCTTTGGTATCATCTTAAGTGCATTTTCATCATCCCAAGTCAGGGTAGGGCCGCTTTCTGTACCCATAGTAAACTCAAAGAGGCAGCTTTTACCCCCGAAGGCAACCTTCAAAAACAATACAGACTTCCTTAGAAAACATCGTCCCAGCAGGCAACCCATGGTCGCTGTGTATAGGCTCATCTTGAAGGGTATTTGTCTCACAAGTGTTCAAATGTAGAAGTTGAACTAACTACCAATTACAAGAATGTGTTAAATATAAAATACAATGACAAGAAAGACAAATGGATCCAATTCATTCTGAGCATTTAGGATTTATTGTATATGTTGGTGTTTTTGGGATGTGGATTTATTTGGTTTTTGAGAGGAGAGGAATAATAAGAGATGTAACTCTTGAAACTTGAAATTGTTTTGAATAACTTGCAAAGACTTACTTTGCTACATTGATGGAGGTCCTATTTATAGGAGAAAATAAATAACCAAGATCTAAAATTATACCTATCTAGATATCTTAACTAAAGATTGTTCTCATCTAAAATTTAAACTACTTGATAAAGTAGAAGAATAAATCTTCTTTGGATATGCGGCAGATAAGGCATCTTTTTTGCTACCACTCCTCCTTGCTGTTTTGCTGCATACACTAATTTTGAAGGCATCATTGTCATCATTTTTCAATTTTCGTTCAGCTGTAGATTTGATTGTATTTCTCCCATTCTTTGTACTTTTCTTTGGAGTTTGAACTTGGAATACTTTGACATTTTGCCTCATTGATTTGTGGCCATATTCAAATAGAGCCTTTTGCTGCAAAGTCTTCATTTGTGTTCTCATTGATCCTTTGATATCTATGTGAATTTGTTGTAGTTTTTGTTTAGTCTTTCAAGCTTTGTTTTGTTGAGAAGGAAGCTTGATTTTCTTCTTATATTAAAAACTAGCAGCTTTAGGAAGCTCCTCCTTGAATTTAGGCAAGTCTTCTTTGTGTATTGTAGCTTGCTTCTCTTCTGTCATATTCAAGGTAAATCTTTTACCTTTCATTGGGACTTTAAACATCTCTTTGCTTTTTGCATCCGTGATCAGGCAATTATTGTCTTCAAATAGCACCTTATATCTTTTTTTCAAGAGCTGACCAACACTCAAAAGATTTTGATTAATTTCAGGAACATATAAAACATTTGATATTAATTTCAAACCTGTGCAACTTTTGATTGCCACTGTTCCTTTGCCTTTCACTATAAGATATGCTCCATTCCCAATTTTGACTTTAGAAATTGTAGTTCTGTCAAGATCTTTGAAGAGTTCTTGATTATAAGTCATGTGGTTTGTGCAACCACTATCTATAAGCCAGCTTTCTGGAGAGTTATTGGTAGTAAAGCATGATGCCATAAATAATTCCTCCTCCTGAGGTTGTTCAATAGCATTCTTGGCTTCTCTTTGTTGTTGTTGAGATTTGCAAATTTTCTCCACATGCCCTAACTGACCACACTTGTGACATCTTGCATCTGGTTTTCACTAACACTTGTTTTGTGAATGATTGATTTTTTTTTTTTTTTGCAATAAGGACAAGGTGAAAAGACTTGACCATTTTTGTTTTTTTTTTTGCCACCATTGTTGTTATGTGCTTTGGCTTGAAAAGCACCTTCCACAAATCCTTCTTGCCTCATAAGCCTCATTTGTTCTTATGCCTGTAATGCATTCAATAATTCTACCAAGGTAATACTTGATAGATCTTTAGTTTTTTTCAAAGATGAGATTGTAGCCTCAAATTTTTCAGGAATTGTCATTAGGATCTTTTGAACAATTCTAAAATCAAAAAAATCAATACCAAGAAGTCTTACTTTGTTAACTATACTGAGAAGCCTGTCGGAATAATCCTTGATTGTCTCTGATTCCTTCATCTTTTGCATCTTAAATTCTTGGATCAAATTCAACACTTGCATTCCTCTAATCCTTTTATTCCCTTTGTATTCTTGCTTCAAAAAATCTCAAAATTTTTTGGCTGTTTTCAGTGTCATTATTTTGATAAATATTGTGGATGAGACAGCTGAAAACAATGTTGCTCTTACTTTTGATTTTCTTTGCTTCCTCTCCTTCTGGATCTTGATTTGTGCAACAGTTGGATTGTTTGGCAATTTTGAAACTTCATATACTTGTTCAACATCTTCCCACAGATCGTTGGCATCAAGGTAGGCTTCCATTCTAACAGCCCACATCTGGTAGTTTGCTCCATCAAACACCGGAGGTGAAATTGTTGTGAATGAATTTTTTAAATTCATTGTGTATAGGTTTTTGGTTTTGGGATATAGGTAGGAAGTGTTTAAGATTTGTGTTTAGGTTTTTTCAACCTCACAAGTCCCTTAAGATGATATACTCTGATACCACTTTGTTAGTTTTTTTGGGATGTGAATTTTTTTGGTTTTTGAGAGGAGAGGAAGAATAAGAGATATAGCTCTTGAAACTTGAAATTGCTTTGAATAGCTTGCAAAGACTTACTTTGCTACATTGGAAGTCCTATTTATAGGAGAAAATAAATAACCAAGATCTAGAATTATACTTATTTAGATATTTTAACTAAAGATTATCCTCATCTAAAATTTAAACTACTTGATAATGTAAAAGAATAAATCTTTTTTGGATATGCAGCAGATAAGGCATCTTTTTTGCTAACATATAAAAGCCACAATGATCCTTCTAACTCTGTGACAAAGAGGGGGATCATAGGCATAGGGGCCAATGGTGCTGGCCAAGTGAGAGCGAGCAAACACTCCAGTGCGAACAAAATAAGGTTTCACCTTTCTAATCAGATGAGATACTAATACTAGTATCGAAAGAACAACCAGAAGGACAAGCAAAAAGACGAAAACATAAGAGAGAAAAGAGCATGAACAATATAGATAGCTATATGGTCCAGCAGACAAAGAGATCTACATCACTTAAAGAAATAAACACTACCACTTTGAGGAACAACTCCAAAAAGTATAGGAGCAGAGACAAACGAATTATTACCTCCATTAAAACCCAGTAGGATAAACTAACATGATTCCACTAAACACCAAGTATATACATATACATCCGTGGAAGTGAAAGATTTTTAAACTTGGAAGATATGCACTTAAAAGCAATATAAGGAAGAAATGCACTTAAAAGCAAATTATAGACGTGCTGCTGAACTAGTAAATTAAAAGGAAACTAGAAATCAATGAATTTAAATGTATATTTAATATCCCCTGGTGGTAACATGTCCTTCAAAAATGAGAGTTTTCAAGTCCTAAAAAGTTGCAAGTTTTTTAGCCATGAATACTAAAATTTATATCTAAGAAATCTAGAGGAAAACAAAGGAAAAAGATAAAGAGAAAAATTTGACTAAAGAGGTAAGTTCACACAGTTTTTTCATTTACATTCCTCTTTTTGTGATCAGAACATCCAACTCTGGCTGCTAAAGTGCTAACACTTGAGAACTAATCCAAAGATTGATTGCTTACTAAGGTGTGAATTCAAAATTTCAAACTCACATGATGGAATAGTGTTACACTACTTGAGTTCAGTCATGAAGCAAACTACCAAATTGAACTCAAAGTTATCAGAAAGCTTTCATAATATACATGACATGTATGATATTACCGTCAAGTGGACTTGATGCATGATTTATCAATTATCACGTCAATAGTTACAAAATGACCTTTCGGCCTACTACTCTCTGCTTTTCAATATTCATGGCAAGCAGCAACTGATGTTTTCCTCCAAGAATCACACCTTCCACCATGTTCCATACCATAAAATCACTTTATTTTTGATTGGATATGGGCACAGAATGTGAGATGCTACATTAAATAACAAAGGAAAAAAGTTTAATTAACTTCATTATCATACCAAGAATTTGCCCAAGAGGAATACCCATCCCGACTGCAACTTGGGCAACTAAAAGGTTTACTTCAGTAATCCACTTCATAACTTGGTGTTTCATCTATATCCAATAGATACAAATATTCATTAACATCAAACATCTCAATTGGGTTACAAGCAAGCCATTTCAAATATGACACAACTTGTGCAAAGAACACTAAAAAATAAGGTGCAAATATATCAACCTTATTGTTCATATCTCAAGTTAGAAATATCATCTACTAAGATATCCACAGGAATAAAAATACAGGTGCATAAAAATTACCAAGGTTCCTAATTATTTCAAAGTTCACATCTATACTTCTACGACCTTTCTTTTCTTCCAAGTAGACCTGTTGTAGGCACTGATAAGTGCATCAGATAAACCATTATGTAACGAAGATATAATTCAAACAGAATATAAAAAGGCTGCATGACAATGAAATCATTAGTGTCTATAACTAAGGGCACAACTAGTCAAATATACTTGCAATTGAGGATTAAGTGATAAAAAATTGTATTCCTTGCTGTCCATGTTGTAAAGACACTCAAGAGTAACCGCTTCAACATAATTAACACAGTTAGCCAACCTTCTAGCTGCTTTGTCAAGTTTGTTAACAGTTTTCAGATGAGCTACTGTAATTGGACCCTCCTCAATAATTTATGCCATATACAATAAAAGATCAGGATCTCATAATAAAATACTCCTCAAAGATCAATGCTATTCTTTTCTTTTTTTTTTTTTTGTGGTTGGGAAGGTGCGATGTAACTAGAATTTCATAGAAAGAAATATTAAATTAAGAAAAATATTGTACAGAATAACGAAATCTAAATTTAGCGTCAAGAAAAAGAATCGACTTTCTTATGCCTCCGCCGGACACTGCAATCATGGCTATCCAAAGCTATAACATTTCCATGCAGGCACAAAGTAGGTAAACCTCTAGATACAGAATCTAATTAAAAAGTATTATACATATCTACACTTTTACTTCCTCTAAACTACTGCTGCTACTGCTCCTGCCTCCTGCATCTAAATTGCTACTACTATACTACTATATTGCTACAACTATACTGCTACTGTTATATGACTACACTGCCATAGTACTATACTACTATATTGCTGCTACTATACCACTGTATGAACCTACGTATGTCTCATTTATGAATGCAAGAATGAGTAGCCTACGTTTGAGGTTCTATTATGTTTTGTGTTTTGCATCATAAGTTAGGGCTTTCTGTATAATTAGAATGGACATGATATCTTAAATAATGAGTTCCTAATTCCCTTCAGAATAAGTGATTATGATGCACAGAAATTGTTGCTAGTGATTATAATGTATTGAAGAAGCTATTTATGCAGAGCATAGTAAAGAACATACATCAATATTCAATACGATAATTTCTCATATACAAATAGGATGCCTGTTTGTAAGCAGAAACATAAGGTCACCAAAAAGGACAAGTGATTATTTTTCTGTACCAAAAACAAGAAAGCAGAGCCATATGCAAACAAATGTGAACGTGTTCTAAAGAAATTATGAGTACATTTTCCTTCATTTAATGCAATTGAACAAGCACAAATAGATGTTAAAGGCACAACAACACCCTTTCACATATTCTAACCTCAATTCCCCATGGAGATGGAGGACATGAATATCATGCCCCTGGACCATGTAGAAAAATTACATTAGCAAAACTTGCAATATTATGAGTTGATTAAATTGGTTATAGTTTGTTTATAATGGAGGATATGATTATGTTAATAAACTGGTTAGAGAAAAGTGCACAAAAAGGATTGCACGCCTGATTCAAGACCAAAAATGGACTTTTCTGCTACATGCAAACATAATGTATTTTTAGATGAACTTGTATCAAGGGGGAAACAATAGCAAGTAGCTAAAAGAATCATTGATCATGTAGACAATGCTACTGTATTAGATCAGAGATAGAGCAAACTCCCTCGTACAAATTATTTACAAAAGCGTGGGTATGCTTCAGAGAATTTGAAGGAAGAAAATGGTAGCCTAGCCCAGTTTAGAGATAAGGATCTCATAATAAAATATTCCTCAAAGATAAATGTTATACTGCTATATGAACCTATGTATGTCTCATCCATGAATGCATAAATGAGTAGCCCAGGTTAGAGGTTTCACTACTTTTTGTGATTTGCATCATAAGTTGGGACTTTTTGTATAATTAAAATGGACATGACATCTCAAATAATGAGTTTCTAATTCTCTGCATAGCATGTGATTGTGAGGCATAGAAAATATTGCTAATGATTATATTGTACTGAAGAAGCCCTATAAGCAGAGCAAAGTAAGGAACATACATCAATATTCAATACAATAATTTCTTTTGCACAAATGAGATGCTTGCTAATATGTAGAAACACAAGGTCACTTTCAAAGAGGGTAAATGATTATGTTTCGTACTAAAAATAAGAAAGCAGAACCATACGCAAACAAACATGAACATGTTCCAAAGAAATGATGAGTACATTTTTCTTCATTTATTGCAAATGAACAAGTATAAAAAGATGTTAAAGGCACAACAATACCCTTACACATATTCTGACCTCAATTACCCCATGAAGATGGGGATACGCATATCATGTCCCGGGACCATGTAGAAAAATTACAATTAGCAAAACTTGTAATGTTATGAGTTGAATAAACTGGTTATAGTTTGTTTATAACAGAGAATATGAATATCTTAATAAACTAGTTAGAGAAAAGTGCCAAAAGAGATTACATACCTGATTCAACGCTAAAAATGGACTTCATTACTGCATAAAAATATAATTTATTTATAGATAAACCTGTATCAAGAGGTGAAACAATAGCAAGTAGCTAAAAAAATCATTTTTTATATAGATGATGCTACTATATTAGATCAAAGATAGAGTAAACTCCCTTGTCCAAGTTATTTAGAAAGGTGTGGGTATGTTTTGGAGAATTTGATAGAAGCAAATAGTAGCGCATGTTAGAGGTAAGGATCTCATAATAAAATACTCCTAAGCCAATGAGAGCATCAATCTCCACAACATCCTCATCTTCATTAACACTTGATTCTTTAACCTACAAAACATATGTATATTTTAGGAACATAAATGAAAATAAAGTCGATCAAGGAAACAAAGACAATAATGTGGTGAACAGGATGCCACGCAAAATCAATCAACACTTCATTTGAACCTTTAAGGATTTTCGCAATATGTTTAGCCTTCTCCTATATGTAGATCTTCTGCTCTTCTTGCTTGCAAAACCCCTAATTACTCACTCGCCGTCACCACTGAAACAAGGTGCCTTCTAGTGCATCTTCATGATGGAATCTTGAAATTCCTAGAAAAGAAATAAACACTTTGATCCAATGGCCTTCATTTAGTCATCAAGGGCACTAGCTCTATCTCTTAAAGGCAGAAGATTTTTCACAGACCATGATCGTCCGATCATTTAAATTCTTAAGGAGATACTGCCCATTTCTGCTAAAGACTATGTTCTTAATGACTACTACCCCAGAAGTTCCCCATATAAACCAAATCCTCATATTTTTTAAAGCATGCAGCAATAGGGGAGAAAGTAAGGGTTCCATCTAAGAAGGGACTGGTACACTGGCCATGTCAGGAAGAGCGACTGAAAATGCAATTGCGCCTTCTATGTTAATGTCAATAATCATAGGAACAGATGAAAGAGGATAGAAAAGACAAAAAGATGGAATAGAGGAAACAAGATGTAGACAGGCCTCTAGAAGGGTTTACTGGAGAATTATGCGTATAATCTTCTCTACATTTAGTACATCCCAAAGTGTCAATTACTTTGAACACCAAATAAGTCATATTCTCTGCTTGGCAATAATGAATCTTCAAAACAACATTAACGTGTCATGTTTAACTTAAATAAAGATTTATATTTATATCAAAAATAACACTAGCCATACCTTCTCAAAGTATGGGAGGTTGTAAGGCACAAGGTTCTTGAGGTCTGCTCAACAGTAGCCTGCAGATCAACTTTTTCATCATCACTACAATCTAAGCTTGCCTCGTTGTCTCATTTTCAATTCACTATGCCACCACTTATCAAGTATTTCTTCATAAGCTCTGTGCCTATGAAGTGGCCTAGGTTTTCTATTCTCTTTTTGGTTTTTGCGTTAGTTATAACAGTTAGAGGAGTCAAGACTCTATCATAAGAAGTGACATCATGGTATTCACAGGCATAAAACTCAGATGGGTCATTCCACGGATTGTGATCTTCAGACTTGATTTCATTAGAAAAACTTAAACTTTTTGTACTTAAGGAATTTGTAGCTATGCTGGCAGTAGAGACTGTTCCATATTTTTCTGTTGAATGATATTTCACTTGTCATTTGATAAATCATAATCAACCATAGCATCAATTATCTATAAAGAAATTGGAAGAATAGTATAGATTATAGATGTATGTTTTTACACAATTCAATTGGAAAAGCTTATGTATAGATGCCTCAAGAATATTTAAAATTATGATAACAATTGACAATTCATTAAGATGTTTATAAATTTATGAAGAATAAATACCATGTGAGCAGCAAAATAGGACAAATTTAAGCATAATAGAGTAAAAAAGATCGAGTCTATGCTAACAGGATAACGTCATTGTCTTAGACAACTAACATTGAGATTTGAACCAAAGAGGTGATGACCACATAAAGGATTCATAAGTTCATAACTTGTCAGTCAACCAGGAAAAATTATTGCCCAATTAAGTTTTAATGCCACAGATACTGATTTTTGCACGAAGACACTGGATGCTTAAGAGTAACTCTGACCATATGACTTGGGATCCATGCAATAGACAAGATATGAACATACAATGCCATAAAAGAAAACAAGAAATGATTTTAGAAGTTAAAAAGACCATAAGGACTTCACATGCCACAGGTAATGATATTGTAAAGCGCATGGTTGATGAGTGAAAATCATAATTTGGACCAGGTGAAATTTGAGAAACATAATTCGAAAGAGGAAGAAAATGAGGGTGAAGCTCTCCCTGATAAATAGGTCTCTGCCAGAATAGAAATACAATAATAACTGAAGTCAAGTGCATCACATGATTTTCAGCATTGAGAAACTATTGCATCTGGCACATAAGGACTAGAAAACCAGTAATTTCAAAAATCAATGTAAAGTGGACAGAGGTAAAGCAACATAACAGATTTTAAGCTCACCTTCCTTCATTGTAAGTACTAAATGTGTATTGTTGAAATCAGTGTCCTCTATAATTAATTCTTGGTCATCAACAAAAACACTGTCCAATAGATAAGATATTAGATAGAGAGAATATGTGCTGAACAGTAATCAAAAGAAAGCAAGAAACTATTGCAAACACGTATCATCAACCATGTTGCCAAAAAAGAGTCAGTTGATTATGCTTTACCATGTAGTGTGGTAGACCTTCACATTCGCAAACTAATGTTAAGCCAGATAGTGGATCAGCTAGATTTACTAGAAAGATCTAAAAGATGGTCACAATTATTATATCACTTTAACTATAATTAAACTAATTCAGAAAATTTTGACACTTAAGCAAAAATTGCAAATAGTTTTTATTTCAAGGTAATACCTTTGAAGATGTAGGAGAGAAAGTATTTACAGTCACAAAGCAGAAATCCTTAGTTTGTCTTATGATAACTTGAACATTTTCATCCAGCTCTTGCAAAAGCAAAATGTCGTATATCTTAGTAATAAAACAAAAAATTTTCAATAAGATGATCCAGTATATCCTAGTAATAAAATAGAAAATTTTTAAAATAAATTTAGCTCATACCATAGGCAACTTAAAATTAAATAACAATACAAAGAACATGAAATTTGGAAAAAGATCACATAAAAACCACCCACCTACATGGCCTCTTATTTTGCCTCTTATTTTGATCAGTGACAACACGAAGCAGTGCCTGTGCATCCTTGGCCCACGCAATCTTTCGAACATGATCTGCTTTAGGGTTACTACCTAAAGCACCAGAATTTAAATTCCTCGCAGACAACTTAAAAAAGTCATTATCCTTATCATATATGGTGTATGCAAGAAACTTATGATCCGGTGATATCTCTAACAATTCTTCATAAGTATAACCTATAAATGAATTGAAAATTAATAGAATCAAATCATTTGCCCCATGTATAACCTTCCTAGATTACAGTTGTGTATTGAACTAGTAAAATCAATGATTCATCTACTTATAATAGAATAATAAAATCTAATCCTTATATGATCGAACAACATAGAACAATAAAATCTAATCCTTTCTTTTTCTCTTTAAGTTACTCTCTAACCAGAAAATGTTCAATTTTAAACCAAGAAAAAAAAAGAATTATAACCAAGAAACTAATGCAGTATTTCAAAAGGAAAAGGATAGTACCCGTACCTTTACAGATGTTTGGACAAGTCGAATCTATGGGTTCATTGTGATAGAAGCACATGACGTCCTTTAAAGCACACAAAGTTGAATCTGTAGATAAACATCTGCTTATATGATGAAACAATATATAATGATAAAATTTTGTCATTTCTTTTTCTCTTTGGGTTACTCTATAATCAGAAATTATTCAATTTTAAACTAAGGAAAAAAAAAAAAAGAATTACCTCCAGAATAAAAAAATTACTGCAGTATTCCTCTGAAGTGGAACCAGTGCCGCATATCCCTTGGAATCCTTCACATCTAGAGCAGTTCTTCTGCATCAAACCCTTTCTTTAATGACAAGGTGGGGCTAACGGAGTTGATTTTAAAGAGAGAAGGGAGGAGAGAGAGAGCAGCAAAGGAAGAGGAAGAACAATGCTAAAGGCGTGAAGTGCTCTGGTTTAAATAGTCCCCCAAAGCCCAACGGTCAAAATTTGAATGCATGAATGAAATATGCATGCATGAGATCTCTATGGGTTTTTCATTAACTAAAAATAATAAATTGTTAATTAGTTTTATCATTATTTTTAAAATTAAAATATTTTTTTTCAAAGTATGAAAATTTTAAAATATTTAATTTAATTAAAAATATAAAAAACTTAGCATAAAATTATTCTTTAAAAACATTTACATAAAACTGAAAATTAATAGCATAAATGAAAATCACAAAGCTAAAAATATATTTAAAAATAATTTTGATTTATGTTAATGTTTAAAAAACATAAAAAAAGTAATAAATCAAAAATATAATTATTTTCTTTTTTCTTTCAAATTTTTTGGATTTTATTGCATATTTTTATTTTATTTTATGATTTTTTTACATATTTTATTTTTTTCATTTAATATTTTATCTTATTTAATTTTTAATTATTTTTTTAATGAAATCTATTTTCTTACTTTGCAAAGAGTTTTTCTTTTTTACTATTGCTTTTTTTTTTTTATACGTATTGTCTTAATTTTGTTGAATTTTATTTTACATTTTTTTCTTATTTTATGGTTACTTTGAGTTTTTTTTAAATATTTTCTTACATATTTTTTTTTATTCAGTGAGACCTTTTTTGGTTTCCTTTGCTTATTTTCTTTTAGTAACTTTATTTTTTTGGATTTTTAGTTTATTTTGTATTTTTGGATTTTTTATTTTTTTGAAATTTTTATAATTATTTTGTTTTCTTTAACATTTTTCGTATTTTTAGATTTTTTATTTTTTTAATTTTTATGAATAAAATTTGAATAATATCTTTATGATTACTAAAAATTAATTTAATATTGCATTTTCTCATTTTTTTTTCTCTTGACTTTGATGAAATAACAAAATTATAGATTTACCTTACGTGATCTTATCTTTTTTTTTTTTTTTCAATAATAAAAAATATAAATTTTAAATACATAAATAATTTCGTCATTGTTATCTTTGACCACTTTAATTTAGTAAAATAACAAATGTTATATCTCACCAGCTAGTAGTAATTTTATTAGTTTATTTAGTTTTTAGCTTTTTATTATTTTTTATTTTTTATTCATCAAATTTTTTAAATTTCATTTTATATTTATATTATTTGATTTTTTAATAATTATATATATTTATATATTATTTTCTTTTCTTTTCCAACACAATCAATTTTTTTAGTTTGCAAAGAGTAATGTCTTGATTTTGTTGAGTATTTTTAGTTTCTTTCATTTATTTTCTTTTAGCAGCTTTAGTTTTCTCGAATTTTTAAGTTTATTTGGTTTTTTTAAAGTTTTTTATTGGATTTTATTTTATCTTTCGATGTTTTATGATGTTTTGTATTTCTTATTTTTTTCATCTTGACAATTTCTTCACTATTGTGTCTTTTTATATGTATTGTCTTGATTTTTTTAAAAAAAATTTTGTCCCTTTTTCGTATTTTCTTTTGGTTACTTTGGTTTTTTTATAATTTTTTTCTCACATTTATTTTTAATTTTATTCAGTGTTTTTAGTTTTTTTTCACTTATTTTCTTTAAGTAACTTTTTCCATTTTCTTGAATTTTGTTTATTTAGTTTTTCGTTTTTTATTTGCTTTTATTTTATTTTATTTTATTTTTAAATATTTTATGATATTTTTAATTTTTTATGATATTTTGGATTTTATTACATTTTAATTTTTAATTTTAATTTTGTTTCTTTTTTATTTTTATTTTTATATTTTTATATTTAATTCAATAAAATTATAAATATTAGACCTTAGTGATTGCAATTTTGGTAGTTTACTTGGTTTTTAGCTTTTTATTACTATTTATTTTAATATATTTTTGTAGTTTTATTTTATTTTTATATAATTTTATTTGTTTATTTTAAATATTTTTATTGTATTTTTTACAGTTTGATTGATTGTATTTTTATTACATATTTCTTTAAAAGATCAATGCAAAACAAATTATTTTTCAAATTTTTATAAAAAATTTTATTATTCTTGAATTATTTTAAATTAATCTTGAATTATTTTATCTTAGTTTTCTCTTTTTTATCTTTAAGAATTTTTAATCTTTTTTTTTTCAATTTTTTAAGTTTCTTTTATTTTTTGGATTTTATTAAATTTTATTTTTTTAATTTTTTTATGATTTTCTTTGATATATTTTTTCTTTTCTTTTCTTTTTATTATTTTTTCCAAAGAAAACAATTTTTATGGTTTTATGAAGAGAAAAGTTTCTTTACTATTGCCTTTTTTTTTATATGCATCGTCCTGATTTTGTGGGCTTTTTTAAAAAGTTTTTTAAATTTTATTAGTTACTTTAGTTTTCTATTTTTTATATATTTATTTATTTGTTGAGTATTTTTAGTTTCTTTTACTTATTTTCTTTTAATAACTTTTTTTAATTAAAAATTACGTTGAGTTATGATTTTGTCATTATTTTTATTATTTTTTTTTTTTTGGTTTTTTATATATTCACACTATTTTTTAGTATTTTTAGGAGTTTCCATTCAATGTTTCATCAAATCACGACTTTCTATTACCTTTTTATTCTCATTTGCAATATTTGAAAATTTTGGTTAAAATCTGTTCATAGTGATTATTAGATATTGTTCCTAATTTTGGTTTCTTTTGTGAATATTTTGTTATATAAGAACAATTTTTTTCAAATAATTTTGTAGAGAATTATTTAATATGAATTATTCATAAAATTATAATGGTTAGGATTTTTTTTTTAGATGATAAATTTGTAACTTTTTTCCTTTTAAAAGATTCTTGGTGAAGTCTTTGTTGCCCAATGGATTTAAAATTGCCTAGGCATCCACTCAAATCATCAAATCAAAATTCTTATCACCTCAATATATGATCTACTACTCTTCTTTCACTTTTAAGATTTTATAAGATCCAATATTTATTATTTTCTTGATTTGTTGGATTTTTTTTAATTTATTTGGTTTTTTATTTGTTTTTTAAAGTTTTTTTTTTCATGTTGATCAGACTGTTTTTAATTTTATTTTAATTTGTTTTACTTTTTATTATGTTTTTATATTTTTCTTTGGAATTTGTCCGTTGTATTAGGTTTTTCAAAATTTTTTCTTTACATTTTGATTTATTGCATGTTTATAATTTTTTTCAAAAATATCAACATAAATCAAAATTATTTTTAAATATATTTGTAGCTTTGTGATTTTTACTTGTGCTAATAATCTTCAAATATTTTGTAAAAGTTTTTATTTTAAAATAATTTTTAAGTTTTAAATTTTCTATATTTACATTTAAATTAAGAATTTTAAATTTTTTATATTTTAAAATCAAAATTTATTTTAACTTTAAAAAAATAATGATAAAATAAATAAATAAATTTTTACTTTTATTTAAATGAAAAAACCAATAAATGTCTCATGCATGCATATCTCATGCATGCCTTCAAAATTTGGATATTGATGGTTTTAAATTATAAATTATTTTACATTAATTTTTCTTATTTTTATATTTTCAATTATTATTTTTTGATTTTTTTGATTTTATTATATTTTTATTTTAATTAAAAAATTTTAATGATTTTACTTGATATGTTTTTATTTTTATTTTATTTTTTACTATTTTCTTTTCCAACAAAATATATTTTCTTACTTTGCAAAGAGTTTTTTTACTTCATGTTAAACAATAACGGTAATGTTTTAGGTTTTGACATGTAGTAATCTTCGAAATAGTTGGATTTTTTATATCTTTGTTACAAGCTAAATTAACGGATGCATGCTGCTTACTTTTCACTTAGTTATTTGGACATCATGTGAGGACTAAGTATGAGTATTAAAGAATAACAAAATTGAGGTTGTTATGAGGTTTTGGGTGTAAAGCTACTAAGTATGCTTTTTGTTAGAGTTGTTAATTAGAACAAACAGGTTAAATAAGTAACGGGGAGAAGTAAGTGGTATTTTGATACTAAATGAGCTTGGCTTGAGAGAGATAGATAGCAAAGTTTTGAAAATTTTGTTTATGGTACTGTCTTTGTTTTGTTTTCTGTTAATGAAATCTTTCAAATCTATGTATATAGCTTAAATCAATAAAAATATATTTTGATTTGCATTGATTTTTTTCAAGAAAAATGTAATAAATAAAAAAATACAATAACAATGTAAAAGCATCTAAGATAAATAAAAAATATGTAAAAATAAAATAAAATTTAAAACACAAATAAATAATAAATAAGAAGTAATAAAAAACTAAAAACTAAATAAACTAACAAAATTATAACCATTTGTTATAGTCTAATATTTGTTATTTTGCTGAATTAAAGCAATCGAAGATAACAAAAATTTTAAAAAATTAAAAAATAATAAAATAATAAAATAAAATAAAAGCCAATAAAAACTTAAAAACCAAATAAATCAAAGAAATCTAAGAAAAATAAAGTTATTTAAAGAAAATCAGTGAAACAAACTAAAAATGCCCAACAAAATCAAAAAAATAAATGTAAAATAAAATAAAAAATCTCAAACTAACCAAAAGAAAGTAAAAAAAAAAAGTAAAGAAAATCTAACAAAGTCAAGACAACACATATTTAAAAAAGCAATAGTAAAGAAATAAACTCTTTACAAAGTAAAATAAAATAATATAATATATATATTCATTAAAAAGTCAAATAAATTTTAAAAAATTAGAATGTAGTAAAATCCAAAAAATTAAAAGAAACTGATACTAATATATATTGTAATGCAAACCAAACTTGAGATTTCTTTTTATCAAGAACGGTAGTATATCTGTATTTATAACAAATACATACATAGTTACTTCTAAGGAAAAGAACATCTATACATTTTACAAAGTACTTCTTGCTCACAAAAGAAGTCCTTATAACTCAAAACTTTAGAGTATGAAGCCACCTATCTCCAAACACCATAAGAGATGTTTTCGCCCTTACAAAAGCTCTTCTACTCCTCTCTCCCCACACTAACAAAAAATGAGTAAAAGAATCAAAGTAGTACACTTTTTTCTATGATTGGACGCATGAATACCCACCCAAGCATTGATTTCAACTACCACTAAACCCGATACTGCCCAACATTGACCTAGTAAGTTTAACACACCCTTCCACACTTATCTAACCTACTTACACCAAAACCAAACTTGAGACTAAAGGGTGTTTAGCTGTGCTACATTTGTACTTCAAAGAGAAGGGAAGCTTGATCCAAGGGCAGTAAAAAGAGTTTTTATTAGCTATTCTAAAGGAATGAAGGGCTATAAGATCTGTATAAAGAAAAGAGGAGTCTATAAGACTATAATTAGGAGATATGTCACATTCCAAGAGACTTCTCTGCCATATGCTCAACAAGGAGCGTTACTACTAGCAATGAGAATTTAAAAGGATTGGAGGAATCTAAAGAAGTCATTGGGGTTGAGATAGAATCAAGAAGATCTCAAGCCTCTATTAGACGAGCCTCAGAATCAACTAGTGATGACCATGATCAAAGAGAGCAGTAACCAACTGCCCCTGTAAATGATAATCCACGAGAGCTGCGATGTGGGGATGACCATGATCAACTGGGTCAATATCAATTGGTTCGAGTTAGGGATAGGAAAATCATTCAACCACTAAAGGGATTCTTGGGCGAAGAGCCTAGCATTAGCTTGGCTGAGGGAGAACTTATTACTTATGCCCTTAATATAGCTGAATAGATGCAAAAGGATCATGAGCCTAGAAACATCAGAAATGCTATGTTTGGACGAAATGCTATCCATTAGTGGTATGTTATGAAGGAAGAGATTGCCTCCTTGAAAACAAATAAGACTTGGGAGCTTGCACAAAGGCCTGAGAAGCAAAGGGCGGTGGTGTGCAAGTGGATTTACAAGATCAAAGAAGTTGAAGTAGAAGGAGCTCTGAAGAGGTTCAAAGCCAAGTTAATAACTAAAGATTCACTTAAATTGAAGGAGTTAATTTTATTGAGATCTTCTTTCTTGTGGTTAAATATAAAACCATAAGGGTGATCCTTACTAAAGTAGCCTTGAAGGATTGGGAATTGGAGCAGGTGGATGTCAAATGTGCATTCCTACATCGAGAGTTGCTAGAAACCATTTACATGAGTAACTTGAAGGCTTTGAGGCAAAAGACAGGGAAAACCAAGTTTACCTTTTGAAAAAAATATTTATATGGCCTCAAGCAATCCTTAGACAATGGTATAGGTGGTTTGGTACGTTCATTTTTTGTCAAGGGTTCAACAGAAGCTCATATGATGCAGGCTTATATCACAAGAATGCTAGCTATAAGGATGCTATCTTGTTGTTATTTTATGTTGATGATATACTTATAACACTCAGTAGCTAATATTAAATTTGCATGGTAAAGAAAATGCTGATTAAGGAGTTTGATATGGAGGACTTAGGGCTAACCAAAAGAATCTTGAGGATGGAAATTCAAAGAGATAGGACTAAGAGGTGGCTCAAGCTCTCCCAAGAAATCGATCTACAAAAGGTGGCTGAAAAACTCTCTATGTGCCAAGCCAAACCAGTCACCACACCCTTGGGAATACGCTTCAAGTTGTCTACCTATAACTGCCTAAACTTAGAAGAAAAAAAAAGGGGGGGGGGGGAATAAGCATTACACCCTACTCAAATGCAATAGGGTCACTCATGTATGCTATGATATGTAGTAGGCCTTATTTATCCTATGTAATCAACCTTTTTAGTAGGTATATGGCTAATCTAGGTGAGGAATACTAGCAAGCAATAAAGTAGTTACTAAGATATGTCAATGAAACCAAGGGTTATGGATATCAATATGCCAAATAGAGACTCATTCAATAAGGATTTATTGGATATGTTGATGTTGATTTTGTCGGTGATAAAGATAAAAGAAGGTCACTCTCAGCCTATGTTTTCATACTTGATGGGTGCTGCATTAGTTATGAAGGCACAACTTCAACATATAGTAGCTCTCTCTACTACAGAGGCTGAGTATATAGCCATGATAGAAGGGTTCAAAGAAGGTGTATGGTTGCTTGGACTATTAAAAGAGTTAAAGCTATATAGCTTAGATTTAATGAGGTTTTCAGACAGCCAATCAGCCATTTATCTATGTATAACTCAATGTATCATGAATGAACAAAGTATCTTGATGTTATGGATCACTTCATATGAGAAAAAGTGGAATAAGACTACATAAAGCTCGAGAAAATCTTAACTAAGGATAACCCAGTAGATACGACAACAAAGTGTGTCCCTCCTTCAAAATTACTAAAGTGCTTGAAGATTTTGAGCATTGGCATGGGTTGAGAGAAAAGAGAAAGAGTTGGCTTTGATTTGCACCTAACTACTTACTGGCTCAAGGAGGAATTTATTGGAATTTATCCTTTAAGCAGCAAGTGTTGCAATACAGAATCCAAAACCTCCTACCTCTGTTTCTTTCTAGTTTTTCCATGTTGTTGAAGATCGTTTGCAAAGCTGAACATTGACTTCTATGAGAACAAATTATGGCTCTCTATGCCATTTAATGAAGGATCTATGCGACTTATTGGTTAGTCATATAGATGATCATCTAAAGGCAGGAAGATCCTACTTATATAAAAAAAAAAAAAAAACCCAATAGTGAAGCTTTCATAAAGTGAGTGAAGTTTCAAGCCAAACTTGAGGTTTAAGAGAGACAATCATTGAAAGTTTTTTGTTGTAATTCATAAAGTGATCAAAGAAGAAAAAGAACAGATTGATATATTTTTCTGATTGTTTATCAACCAATTTAATTGGTGGAAAAAGGATGCATAAGGGTGATGTTGAAAGTGTTTGCTTTGATTAATGAAAAAAATGAGTTGGTTTGATCAATCTTCGTTATGCAAATGAAAGCTTAGTTTTCTACACCTTCTCTTTATATGAAGAACGTCCCACACACTTGTCTTGCTGCTCAAGATGAATAGAACTCAAAGTAGCAAGAAAATCTGAGTTCTTCCTCTGACATCTGAACCACTAAAAGCATCATTCTCAACTGTCATTGTATCAACATGCTTATCTTCATTAATACCTGATTCTTTAACCTACAAAGCATGCTTATATTTCAGGAATATAAATGAAAAATAAAGGATAATGTATGAACACAAATGATCTAATTCTTATATTCATAGAACTAAGATCTAAATCAAACTATACAAAAATAAGGACAAAAAAGAGAAAACTCTATAAAGCATTATATAGAAACAATTGGAATCAATACGTTATATACTCTAAATTAGGAAGTTTAGTAATTCTAGAATAACAAAAATCTGAATATGATCAAAGCATAAGTCTATCTAGGTTGGAGAATCCGACTAGCGAATAGAGATCCATACTCCTTCTATTAATTAATGACAAGAAAAAGTTTCAGTAGCCTCTGTTACTTTATTCTCTCCACTTGGTAGAAGTATGGGTGAGTATGAAATAAAACAAGACAAAACCAAATTACCCAAAGAGTAATCAAATGCCAAATTATGTTTTCAAACAACTAGAGAAAATTGTGAACTAATAATGTTAAACATGGAATGCACATAATTAAACACCTGGAAACAAGTTAATATCTATAAGTAGAAATCATAAACTTACATATAATAAGCGCCAACAAATATAGTACCAACTCAATGATAGATTACAAATTTGTATGTGCAAATAGACAACGAACACAATTGAAGTTTAGGAAACAAATATGCTTTTAAGGTAAAACCACTTAAGAAGATGCTATATATTTCTTCAGATATTGCAATCTAGGGCTAAACGAAGAAATTTATTAGCAACGATTTCAAACTATGATGAAGCTACCATATCCTAATTTTACTTGGGAACTTTTTGAACATTTGAACCCCTTAAGTTCACAGGATGCTTAATGCTTAATAGTGTCTTCGAAAAGCATCATGAGATTTCCAAATCTCTTCTAAAGATCAAGTACATGACACTTAGCTATCAAAATATTAGTTAACAGTGCAACAAGCATACCATTATTATCTTGTAAGCCTGTCTTGATGACCATAATCTAGAAGCTTTATCCAGAAAAAAGATTGCTTAAATGTACCATAAATACATTGAAAGAGTCAATAAGAGCAAAAGAAAAAGAATTGGTAAGTCATTTGGCATTAATACATCTGGACCATGGAATTGAATACAAAAACCACATATTAGTGTCATCGCAGCAACAAAATGCTACTTATACATAATCAATATTGTGAAGCTTGTTCATTAGGTATGATAAACCAAGCAGGAATTAGATTACAGAGGAATATTCCTTTTCATCTAAATCTTTCTGCTATAAAGGGTCAATCCCCTTTTTTCATGACAAATATAAACTTTAGACCCCATACTTGATGGTATCCTCTAATTGCTTCTGTCACTATTCCATGATGGTAGATAATAGATTATGTTTTACCTTCCAACAAGAGCATCAAGCTAAGGATCCAACTCAAACTGATATTCATTCAATTAATCTATCCCAGGAACATAAAAAACACATGCATTCATCTTAAGATAATAAATCACAAGAGCAACTATAGTATTTTGCAAATAAATAATTCAGTTAATAAATCTTTACATAGCTCATAAACTATTTAATAATTTCATTTGCTGCAAACCAGCTGTTTTGCTCTGCATAGCTCAAACTGATGTTATTATTTTTCCATCTGCAATACTATTTAACTTATTGCTACAAGATTGCACGATAGAATTGCAGTATGTTATTTGACAATTGTAGACTATTCTTCAAACAGTAATAACTTTTTCTCATTACTCTTAAGATGTAATAATAAAAACAGGAACACGCAGAAAGGAAAGAAAAACTAAAATTTAAACAAAATAATGACTAAAACAATAACTAATGATTACCATTCCTCAGAGCATACAGCCTAGACTCCACGTGTCCAAGGAACAATCATAGTCTTGCAAATCAACAATGAGTTTGGGGCTGTTATAGTAACTGAAAATACAAGTAGCAGAAGTTTTTAAATTTTTGGCACATAAATTTTTTAGTAGAATTTTCGACACATAATGAAGTCTTCATAATAAGGTAAAAAGTAATAATCAAACACCAAGTAAACTTTATTTGCCATCAACTACCTTTGATGCTGGGTTCTACCTTAATGTATGAGAGCGTGTGAAATTTTAGACAAAATATACATGGATCTAACATGAGATATTTAAAAGTTGTCAATTGGATGAAAGACACAAAGTTAGAACCAAGTGGGACACTAAGTTACAACCAAGTGAAATCCAAGAAATAATTACTATGAAACATGAGAGATGCAAATTCACTTCAAAAGTTTACCATCCAGTGGTCTCTCCTTTAATCTCCTCTCCCGCAATTTCTAATTTAACAGTATCTCAAGTCCTTTGTGCTCTTCACTATCCTTTTCCGCAGCATCCCTACTCTTGAAAACACTGTTAGATAGCAAATTGGGATGGCTCCAAATGACCATGTGCTTTGAATATTTAACCCTTTAGTAACCACGTTTTTGGTTTTGCAGTTACTAAAGTTTATTAATATAATTAAATTACTATCAATTTGATATACAAGGAGTCTTCTTTACACCAATTATGTTCAGAATTAAGGCACCTATTTATTCCTTAAGAGGCATCCTGAAAACTAATCTTGCTTTGGTACCAAATAAATACTTAAAATACTAAAGACATAAGATGGTGAGGAACTAGAAAAGGAAATATATTAAGATATAGATTCTACTATTCCAAAATGTAGCACAAAACAATTTGGTAATGTCTCTATTTAGCCAAGAAACTATAATATCCTCTTCTAGGTTCATACAATTATAGACTCCAAAGTGAGTACGGTGAATAAGGCTAATAAAAAATATAAAAAATAGATAGCAAGCTGCATGTTCACTCAATAGCCACAACAAACTTTAGATTTTAAAAGATTTTTTTTTATTTAATAGTAGCAAATTCCTTGTTTGTGCAAGAAAATTGCTTTAATCATACCCAGTTAGACAGTCATGATCATTATATCATACCCATATCATTTGCATCTTACAATATTTCACTTTAAACCAATTACTCAAAATTACAAAAACAAATAATGAGAACAAGAGCAAAAATACTAGAGGCAAAGGTCTAGTCCTATCAAACAACAAAGCATCAAGCTTATCATAAAGATAGATGATTTGACCCATAGATAACTCACGCCACATCCACAGTGATTCATATATCCAAAGTATCAAGAATCTAAGTCCATCTTTTGACAAAACCCTAACTTGGTCCTTCTTCACTAACTAAAAGAAGAATTATCAAACTTCTTGTAAAGAAGCAAACTTTTAAATCGAACATACATCAAATCTTTTCCTTGAACTGCATTTCAATTGTCACATTTAGCAAAACAAAGGGTCCATTATTCATAAAAAAAATTAAATTCCCTAGATAAAATAAAGTCCAAGACCATCAATTTTGACAAAAATACTATTTATATGCTTTACCATCAAAGACCAAACTACTTTAAGATTGTTGTCCTTTTAATCAAATCATTAGTCATATTTTGTTTAACAAATTCTAAGTACATAACAAGTGTTGATATCTATAGAATGGGGTTTCACATAATAGGTGAAATTCACAAAGCAATAACTACAAGACAAAAAAGGAAATAAATTGTCTACCAGGGGATAACAATAGGTCATTGTGCATCTTACCCTTGTAGACAACAAGTACAACCTAAATTTATCAACAAATTCATAGGTGCATTTTGTCAAGGGCAATGTCAATATCATAACAGTCATTGCCAAATACAAAATAAGCACAAGAGACATGCAATCAATAAAAGTAAGTCCAAACCATAAAACAAATTCATTAAGTGATCAATAAATAAGAGAAGATACTGATAGCATAAATGTGATTTGTAAAAGGTCAATTTGAAAGAATTTTCATTTTACAACAAATCAGAACAAAACAGTTACAGTGGTACCTAGATCATAGCTTATGAAGATCGAACTAGACTCAAGAAAGTCACCTTTAGCTCAGCTACTGAACCAACAAGTGATTTTGCTTTGCTCTCCCATGTATTTCCTTAATATTTCAAGGATACTTTCAATCTTTCTCTGAAAATGCAACCATTAGTCTTCAAGCCACATGATTGTTCCATCTTTTACACTTTACTCATGTCGACACACGTATTTCCTATGCCATATTACTTCACCAGCCACCTCTTTCTCATTTCTATTTGCCTTGTCCATTTACTTGCAGACTTTCTACAAACAGGTTATGTACCAATTTAGTGCGACACTTATAGCTCTCATAGACACCTAAAATCAATAATAACGTTCAGAAGGCAAAGTATAGGGAAGGAGACCAAATTTATAATTCAACATCCTGAACAGAGGTAATATTTACTTACAAAAATTCACTATCCGCAATGCCTTTAGACCACAATAGAGAATGTTTAAACCTTGAAAGTCATTTCTTTAGCTAGAGAAAAGAAACTAAGACACTGTCAACAAAATTTTCATATAATCATGGCAGTTCGCACTTAAGTAACTTTAATTAAAAAATAGAAACAATTTTTTTGACAGCAACCACACATACATAAAGACACATATATAGGTACACATACAGAGGTACACATACAGAGGCATATTACATGCACATTCCATCAAAACCATAGATATCTCTCTGCATACAGAATTAACCAGCATTGACAATGTCACTTACTCAAACAGAAGTAAGGAATGGTTTATAGTTTCTACAAAACCCAACAAAACAGACTAGAATAATCAAACAATAAGAGATTGCATCATCATATTCGAGTCATTAATCCTCACTTAAACAAGAGGCACCTTTATAAATTGCAGATGTAACCCAACTGAAGTATAGGTAAAAAAGAAAAATGAAAAAAAGAGAAATAGAAAGACAGAATGTTTTCTGAGATATTTACTATCAATCTGCAGATAGTATTTGAAGGATTGTAGAGCTGGTAAGGTGCAACAATTGGATCTCTGTTCCAGCAGACTCATGATAAGTACACCGAGCACTGTAGGAAGCCTGAGTAGAAAGAGGCATTTACACCAACCTTCCTACATAATTTTAACGACTTGAAGCCTGAGTAAAAAACCTGAAGTAACCAATCAAGAGAAGGAGATAAAAATTAATGGAACAGTCTAAATATGCAAATTGAAGCTAAGGACTTGACATACAGCGAATAACCTTCAAAAGTTCATGTGATATTTGTTGGAAATTCTGATATGTGGTATGCAAGCAATCTTGAGCCAATCAATGCCAGTGTGTTTTTTTGCATGTTTCAGATAAATGAGGGTAAACCAAAATTTTCAATTCTTGTAAAGAGGTAAGACAACCCATTGAAATAGGCAGTGATGTCAAATTGCGGCAAGAACAAAGTACAAGTCTTTGCAATGAGACAGCATGTTGAAGGGACTTTGGTAAAGACACCAGCTTTGGGTTTAAGGCCTTGAAATTGCATCTCACCTAAGTCTGAGAGATCCAGCTGTGAGCAGCTGCATATCACTAACTTCTCAAGGGCAGTGAGATGTTGAAATACTACAGCAAGAGATGTCAGCCTTTCACAATATTCAATAATAAGAAAGCAGAGACAAGTTAAGCCTCTGAAGCCTTCCCCTGGCAAAGCAAGTAACTTTGGGCACCCATCAATCCTCAAAATCTGAAGAGAAGTGAGATTTCTCAGGCCTTCTTCTGGCAGAGATTCTATAATGTCAATCAAATTAAGTGATAGAGAGCTCAATTTGGAGAAAGGAAAAGGAAGTGAACAAGATGTTGAACAGCTCATCATCTTCATTGTCTGTTGCAGTGGCTTCTCGCTGATTTTTTCCCACTGCAATTTTCCTTCAACATATCGAAATAATGGCATAGTAGTCAGGTTAGGGCAATCCTGAACTTTTAACTTGGAAAGATGAGGAAACCAAGATAGCTTTCCCTCTCTATCATTACCATATGTCGTTCTCCACCATCCTTTGAGATTATAGCAACCGTGAAGCACGAGTTCTTTCAAGGATGGGAATACAGACAGGTCCGCTTCTACTTCTCCTCCTACAGCACTGCCCCAACAGACATCATTGTCCCTTATGTACCCTATGAAAAATGCACAGTCAATCCTCAAAGACTGCAAATGAGTCAGCCAATCTAACGATGGCAGATGTTTGCAATTTCTGCAGTTGTATAATTTAAGATGGACAAGATTCGTGAGTTAAGAAAGCCAACTTGGAAACCTCACACCTTGGTAGTACTCCACATGCAACTGTTTTAGATTATGGTGGGGCTCTAGCCCTTCCATTAACTTTTCCTTATCAAGGGAGTCATATCTCTTTCGGTTCCATATTAATCTCAATAATCAAAGATACTGCTTCACTTTCAAGTTGGCTGCCCTGCATTCCCTGATAGCATCCTTCAAGTAGCCAAGATTCTCAATTGTTAGGTTTCTTCTCAGGTTGTTGAGCCAATCAAGTTCCCCGGGACTAGCACTAGGCTCTCCATTGGCACCATCTCTCTTGTCCACCATAAATCTGTCTAATCTCTATATAGAACTAAACTGTCTAATTCCCCGTGGTATGTAACTCAACTCACCAGATCTCTAAATCGCAATAACCTATAATAAGCAAAACAGTTTCTAAAGTGCGAGGGAAGGTAATCATAACTCAAGTGTTGGTAAAATATCATTGTCTTGATGGCTATTCATAAGAATTCCTCAATTTCAAATAAAGACCACTATGTATTTGGATCTTTAAAATAAAGTAAGGCTCCAACTGTTTTAATGACAAGAGGAACACCTGCACAAGTGCTTACAATCTTCTTCCCAATGTCAACAACACCTTGATTTTTTGGCTCCACCCCTTGTTTAAATGCAAATCGCAAGAATAAACCCAAGCTTCATTTTCAGACAAACCTTTTAAAACATATGGCAAGAATGGACTCACAGCTTCTGCTACCATTCCACTACATGTAGTTACTATTATCCGACTTTCTTTTGCACCATCCTTCAATAGATATTCCAAATTGTGCCATTTATTTCTATCTGTATTCCACACATCATCTAAAACTAAGTAATTTTTTTTTTCACCAATTTTTTCTTGAAGACAATTTTGCGATTGATCCATCTTAAGGTTGCCAGGATCACTATTTGTTGCAGATGTGATCATTTTTTCTACAATTAACTTGACATCAAAAGGATCAGAGACAGATACCCACATTCTAAGCTCAAAACTCTTTTTAACTATCTCATCATTATAAACAAGTTGAGCAAGTGTGGTTTTTCCTAAACCCTCAATGTCCACAAGTGGAACAACCAAAATATTTTCCTCAGAATTGAGAAGAGTCTTTATTATTTCTTCTTTATCCTTGTTTCTTCCAATAACATCCTCTCCACGTGCATAAGAGTGGGTGCACTTCCTCTCCCTACTCACAGAGGATTCTTCTTCTACTCTTGCTTCTAAATGAAATTTTCTTTCAGCTGCAATCTCATCTAGCCGCTCTCTGATTAACTTGACTTTGTGAGCCATTCTAAGACAGTAGGAAAGCTTGTGTCAGCTTGAGAAGAATATATATACCTCCTTCACCATTTTATTTCCAGCTATCAGTTTTCATTGAAGAGCTTCGGTGGAGAAATCATCCAGCAAGTCATCTGCATTGTAGACTGCTTCCTTCAGCTTACCAAGCCAATCTTTGACTTGATTGTTGTGTGAAGTGTTGCTTCTGTGCATCAAGAAGAACTGCTCGAATCGCAGAAAGAGTGCTGTTCAGTTTGCCAAGCTCACCTTCCAAATTCCACCACAAATCCAATTTCTTTAACAATACCCAATTTCTTTATGAGCTCTCCACCAAAGTGACAGAGAACTGCCTCTGCCATTATCGCTGAAACCGTGCGATTCGTTTCAGAATAATTTAAAATGTTAACTCTAAAAAATGAACTTACTATAAGCATAGTTAGATTCTAAAAGATAGGTTACTGTACACACTTGATGGTGAAGAAGTGAATTACTTGGTGTCTTCGTTAGTGTCTGGGAATCGTAAAGCAGTTGACTATTTGAACTGACTAGAGAAAGCCTTCTGCACCAACAAGGAAGATAGGGCCAGTTAGCAAGTAGCATCAGGCATGAGGCCAAAAGCTTACTCAATAAGAACAGTGTTTTGTTTTAAGCAGGGTTAGAAAGGAACAAGAGGCAACTTGTTGAATCATTTCCTTGCAATTATTCTTTTCAGCTTTGATATTTATGCCTGGACAGACGAATTAATCAAGTAAAATCAGTTAGCTCTCAAACAGACTCTAAAAGATTTAAGGGATGGTTATAAATTTGCTTGAAATACTTACGGTGACTGAATACATAATCATGAATCTCCTATTTGATCATCTGTCATCCGTAAAGTAATATGGCTAACACCTGTGAAATGGGCAATCCTCATATTTCTAAGATTATTTTGCTTGCAAACTATGATTTATAGCTGATAAGAAAACTACGAATTTCAATATCAAGTGATAACTATGAAAAATTCTTATCTACAAGGGTTAAGAAAAAAAAAAAGGAATGAAAAGAAAAGAAAAGCAAGTCTAGCATGAAGCACAGCAGTGATGCCAATATCCAGACACATTTCAGACCAAAGCATTGCAGTGCTTACATAAAGTAGTATAAATTGGTAGTTTCATAGTTCAATTAGTTACCTAAATTCAATGAATTCCTTGACTAGATAAATTTATTCTAAAATTAAACTAAAAAATGAACATAAATAAAAGAAAATGAGGTAATTACCACTCAACTTATACATAGTCTTGAAGAATTGTGGTGCTCATCATCTCCGGTTCTGCAAGTCAAGAAGAAGAAAGAACAATCCTTCATCTTCATTTTCATCATCATTGTCATTTGCAATGGCTTCCAACTGTTATATTCCAGCACAAATCTCCTTTAACAGATGGAAAGCACGACATGGAAGTCAAGTCAGGGCAATTGCAGATCTCTAATGTGAAACCACGAGGAAATGAAGGCAGCTCAGCCTCAGTCTAATTGTTTTCCCTTCTTCTCCGCAATCCCTTGAGATTAGGGCAATTCTGAAGTAAGAGGTTTACATGAAACTTAAAATTCCCCATTTAACATCCTTGTCCTCTATACTCCACATATCCTCCCCAGGTAGAAGTATGGATGAGCATGAAACTTAAAATTGCCCTAACAGCAATCAAATGCCAAGCAAGTTAAATAGAGATAATTAAGCACCTTGAAACAAGTTAATGTTGAACATGGAACACAGATAATCAAACAACGGGAAACAAGTTAATGTCTAGAAAGTGGAACCCGTCATAGACCAACAAATCACAAGAATAGTATCTTGCAAATAAATAATTCAGCTAATAAATCTCAGCATAGCCCACAGATTATGTATAAGTTACATCCTAGTCAATAGTAAGAAAGAAAAATTAGAGTTTGATTGTCTTCAGGTGAGAACAAGACCCCAAGGATCAGAGATAAACTTCCCTACTTCGTTCATGCCTTCTTCCTCCCTAACTGATACAACCAAGGCGAGTCTTTAGGAGACCTAGTCACTCACAGAACAACTTAAACACCTAACCATAATACACGTAAATAAATATATCATTCCATTTGCTACAAACCAGCTGCTCTGCTCCGCATAATTCAAGCTAAAGATATTATTTTCAGTCTGCAGCCCAGTTTAAATTATTGCTGCAACATTGCACTACACAATTGTAATCTGCAGTTTGACAATTATTCAAACAGTAAAGAAACTAAGACACTATCAACAGAAGATTTTTTATTGACATCTCAGCTTTCTCTACAAAGCCAAAAGTTCACTGTCCCTTTCCTTAAAAAGAGAAAAAAGGAAAAGAAAGAAAAAAGAGTGTAAACAACTGCAGTAAAATATAAGAATGAAATATAACCAACTGTTAATCATTAAATTACCTAATCCTGCTAGCAAAATTTAGAAGAGAAAAAAAACTCTTATTTTCCAACGAAGTTTTCATGTAATCATGACCTTAGGTAATTTTAGCTAATAAACAGAAACATTTGTTTTCATAGCAACTATACATGCATGAAGAGACACATATATATAGGTACACATACAGAGGCATATTATATATGCATTCTATCAAACCCACAGATATCTGTGCAGATACAGAACCAGCCAACATTGACAGGTCACTCAAACACAGCAAAGAATGGTGTGTCATTTCTACTAATCCCAAACCAGAATAACCATACAGTAAGAGATTGTACTATCATATTTCAGTCATCACTGCTCACTTAAACAAGAAGCACCTTCATATTGAGATGTAACCCAACTAAAGTACAGGTAAAAGGAAAAAAATAAATAGAAAGACCCACAGAGAGAAAGCATATTGCATGAGATATTATTTAGACCGAAAATGCATCAGTTACATGAATTATGCTGTATTTATCTATCATCTTTTCAAAAATCAAGAAGATTTCAAATTTACAATTTATGAAATGATAACTAACTATACAATTGAAAAGAATTACTAAATCAAAAATTCTAAAGTAGAACCACTGCTAGTGCCACATTGACTTGTCATTTTTCTTGAGAGAATATCCCAGCCAAGGAGTTCTTTTATTCTTCTTCTTCTTCTTCTTCTTCTTCTTCAGAGAGCATCACTATCACGGTGCTGTAAAGCTCTTCATCATTTAAATCATGAGCTTCTTGTACCTCTTTGTATTCTTCTACACGAATATAGTCCACGATAGACTCTTTTGCCGTTCATTCTTCTCTACTGAGTGTGTCTCTAGCTTAATAAGTTTTTCAGTACCTTTTCCTTCTCTATTATAATGAATTCGACATAAAACCCATTCTTCGAAAGACCCAGATACAAGCCGATATTCATCCATGATCCAGTTGCTTGCATTAGCTTCTTTGCGATTCCCTTTTTTTTTTTTTTTCTTGTGGGAGTAGAAGGAGAGGGTTTTCTTATAACCCACAAGTTGAATACAGCCCCTGGAGTCTTTTCAGTGAATAGGTTGGTCCCTATTGTTGGCCTTCCACCAGCCACCATTGAAATCACCTTCAAGAACATGTCTAGCGCTCTTGCCCTTGCCACTATTGGAGACCTCCTCCTGCTTAACAAAGTGAAACCATTCATCTCTGTGAAGGAGATCATTGTCAGGATGTTGCAGCAACCATGGTTCATGGGCATACACATCCTTCTCACGTATCAGACCGTCTATCCCAAACTTGTACCCATGAATCTTCCGCCAAAGATAAACAAGCTGCTCATCAGTTGGCCTGAATTTAAACCCAACTGGAACTCCCAAAGAACAATTAAATGCAGACATCCTTGAATTTCTTTGATCCATCGATAGTCAAAGAAAATTCCAAATGAAATATCTTGTAACATAGCTGGTAATAACCTCTCCCTTCTCAAGTAAACAGATCTCAACTCTGTAAAACACAAAGTTCTTAAAGAGAAGTGAAGACTTAAAGAGAAATGAAGAAATAAAGGAAGTTACCTTGGTCACAGTAACTCTTTCTTCTTCTTGCTCTACATTTTCTCGGCTTCCAATCAAACTCAAACTCAAAATTTTCACTAATCTCCTGAATTGAAAAGGAAACAGAAGAGAGTCTGATTTATAATGGCAGGAGAGATGACCGTTCGTATGCATCTTTTTTAGGTGCCAAAATCCTCACGTGATATTACTATTTGGTCGTCATGACACGTGCGAATGAGGAGACAGTTACATGGCTTCCACTCCCCTGTCTTTGCGAACTGCACTGGCGGTCTATACATCACCAGCAGAAAGTTCTAGGAGAAGGACAGAAAGAAATAGAAAGAGAGTGAACGAGGATACCATTTAGATTTCGGAAATCGAAACCACAGTCCTTTCTCTTGGCACGCACACATATAGGGGTTTTACACAAGTTCGGTAGTTGCAAAGGAAGAGTAAGAAGAGAGGAACCTGTCTGGCTTGTGCTTAGCTCCGAAACCACACAGCTTAATGGTCGAGAATCCACCATTGCCGGCTTCCTCTGCTTCTCCCGTCGCCGTAATTCATCAGTTTTGCCTATTTTTGGGGTGGGTGATTTGGGGAGCGCAGGGGTCAATCGTGGTTAGCTGCCTGATGGTTGAAAGATATTTTGAATATTTCTTATATTCGTTTTTCTGTTTACAATTGGTGTTCCAATTTTTTCTGTTTGCAATTTGTGTTCCCATTTCTTCTATTTACAATTAGGTTCACCATTTTTTCTTTTTAAAAATTTAAAATAAATTAGTTATTAAAAATAAATAAAATAAATATTTTAAAAATTTAAAATATATGCTCAATGTCAATTTAAATCTCGATTTTTAAAATATATAAAATAAATTTTAAATTTTTATGTCAAATAAATATAAATTTTTATTAATAAAAAATTTCTTTTTTGAACCACAATCGGATTTTAACTAGGAGTATTTCATGTAAGTTTCTTTCTACTTCCTTCTTCATTTTTCTTTTTTTTTTTTTTTGTGTAGTTTCTTCTTTTTTCTTCGACCCACCTCTTCTTTCATGTTAAATCTTTTCTTTGGTAGAATTACGATATTTGATTGAATAAGCAATATTTGTAGAAGTAGCTCACTTAAATTTGCAAAGGAACTCAAATTTTACGTGATTCAAGCATAATTTTCACATAAAAATTGCTTTTTAATTTTTCGAGATGCATAATAGTAGTAATTGTGATATTGATTTTAAGAAATTAACATTATTTATTTATGTTTAATCAATCAAATTTTGAATTTTTTTATTAAAAAGATGCCAATTTTTTAATTTTAATTTATCAAAAGTGTCAAATTTTAGTTATTTTGACTGAAATTATTTTGTTTTTGTTGAAAAAATAAATTTCAAAATGGCTTTGAAAGATTGAAAAAATATTGTCCTTTAAGAAATACCCTTTCCTTAATATCTCATACTCAAAATATAACTTCTTGGAATTGCATATAAGATGTGAAGCGTGAAATGAGTTTGGATCCTATTTATGAAAGAGAGAGAAGATAGACTCATATAGGTCTACCATATAAGTCGTCGATGTTCGTCTTACTGATCGTGCTGAGTTTGAGCCGAGCAGCATCTTAATTTTTTGAAAAATATTTATTTAATTTATTTTTTAATTTTTTGTTAGGTAATTATACAAAGAAAGACTTAATTAATAGGAGACTGAATCTTCTTTCATGTCTCTCTCTATACAAACTTGTTCTAGTCCATTAGCCCAAGTTTACTGGTCACGTTGCCTAGCTTAATCATCAAAAACCAAGTGTCATAGCAACATAGCATCAATCACTCGCTCACCCATAAGAGTCACCTTACATGTCTTTCATATGACAATCATGCCTTCATTTTCTCTCAAGTCTTTCACCAGTCTTTTCTATATAAAGAGACAACCTACCTTTTGAAAATACAACTTTTGCAATAAGTAACTCTTTTTCAATAGTTCTCTCCTGATAGCCCTCTTTATCTCAAGATTAACAACTATTCACTAGTATCCGAAGGAGCTTTCTAAGCTTTCTTTGGCTTTTTTGAGTGATATTTTATTTTTGTTAAATCCAATCAATATTTTAAAGGTGGAGATATTTTGATTTTCTATCGTGTATAAGAGATCCAACTTTTATCTTGAAAGTAACAGGGTTGTACACTACTACATAATAAGGGCAGAGCTGTGAAACGTTTTAAAAAGAACAACTTAGTCCACATCTCAGCTTAGCAGAAAATGAGTAACATCATTCTTGTTTTCATCTATTTTAGATTCAATGGTTTTGTGCTTTGCAATATGTCTATACTGATGAGTCTTTTGCAATAACAAAAAGATCAGTTCTACTAGCAAATAGTCAAAGAAAATTAAAGCAGTCGGTATTGCCACTAACACCCATACCTTTTTTGAAGGGGGGGGGGGGAGATGGAAACATGGAAAAAAAAAATCATCATTCGTGCTAAGCATATCATCCTTAGAATCCATAACGGAGCTTCTAGTAGATAAGATTAGGGTTCATTAAATGTTTGACTGGTAAGAAAGTAAGGAACGAAAGAAAACTGCTAGGGCATAGGAAATTTGAGAGATGGAGGGAGAGAGATAAATTAAACTAGTAACATCTACGAGTTTTCGATAATGAATTTTGATAGTGAAAAAAAGTGATATATGCATAAAGAAAGAAAATCAAAGGGATAGTTAGCTTGAGGAGAAACGAAATAAAAAATTATTAATAATTTTCACTTAAGATTCTTTTTTGATATTGTCATGTCTTAATAATTTTCACTTAACATTCTTTTTTGATATGTCATGTCTTAAGTTTTGTTTCGATAATTAATAAAAGATTAGTATATTATGTCACTTTTTGAACAATAAGATTTTAGTTGTAATTGGAGATATATTTCAAAAAAAATTTCAAAATATTTACCTAAATATTTATTTATACTTTAATTGCTCATGAGAAAGGCAGGAACAAGTTAAAGCCTTTAAGTTAAGGAATGTCTCTTGAATTATTTAATTTTTTTCCTATAAATTATCGTGAAAAAAGATTTATGGACATAATCCTAATAACATATGACATTTGTGTTAGCAAAAATGATTGTCTTTTATATTTTTTCTTCATGTTTTGTATGAATTAATTAATTATTTTCAATAAATTAGAGTTAGACTAGTTCATAAAAGAATAAGATATTATAGGAATCAATAATCATTATTATAATTTTGATATCATACTTCTATGTCTTTGCATGACAAAATCTCTTTATTTTCATTTTTTTATATAAATGATATTATTTAAATAATATTATTTTATTAACAAAAGTAATAACTAAAGCACTTAATGCGTATAGAACAACTAAATTAAAATAATCTCGAAAGTACCAATGAATACTAACTAAAAAAAAGATCTATCATAAACAATAATGTCTGTAACTTATGACATTACATTGTATTTACCATTCTTTGCGGCTTCAATAATGCATGTCTAGATTTAAAAAAATTAATGAAGTAAAAGTGATTACTTTCTAAACATTCTTTAAATGATTCAAACAATCACTTGAAGTTGATAAAAAATATTTATTGGTACTTAAATACATAACATATAATCTTTAATCTACTTCTATCATAAAGTAAAGCTGTTAGCACTGTAAATAAGTAATCTTAAAAAAAAAGAATAAGATATGAAAAACTTTAATAATTTATATTTCTAACTTTAAATGTAAAATTGACAATAGTATAGTTAGTAAGCAGTTAGTTAGCAACAATTTAGAAATATCAAGTCTCACTTCAGAGCGTCACTAAAATTCAATAAAAAAATTTATGAACAAAAAGTGCAAATAAATTCTCATGAGAAATCAATAATTAGCTTAACAACAATGGTGAGAATCTTATAAGCATTAACAAATCTAGACCATGGCTCTTGTTATGCCTATAATGGTATTGAATATCAAAACCACAGATAACTTCATGCAACGACAAAATGCTTCTTACACAAAATTAATATTGTGAAGCTTGTTAATTTGGTAAAACAAACCAGGTAAGAATTAGATTATAGATGAATATTATTTCTTACATCATTAAATTAACACTGACAACTATAATATTTTCAAATAAAATTTTATGATTTACTAAAGTTTACTAATAAAATTTTAGGTAAAATTTATTTAAAGTTTTGAAATTTACTTTTTTTCAAATAAATTTTAACTTGTAACAAGTTTTTAAATAAAATATAATTTATTAATTTAAATCAAATCAAATTATATGTTATTAAAATTTTTTAAAATTAAATATATTCAAAATAGAAATCTTTGACAATAATTTTTCTCTTGAAATTTTTATCAATGAAGAAAAATATTTTTGCTATCATCATTAAAAAAATTTAAATTTTTTATGTATTAAAAATATTTTTCAAAAAACATATTATAAAGATTTTTTAAATTATAAAAAATAATTTTTAATTAAAAATTATTTAAATTTAAGAAATTAAATTAAATTAAAGAATATACTTTATTTGGGTAATTTTTTAAATATTTTAAAAATAAAAATATTAATTTTAACATTATTTATATTAAAAATTAATTTAAATAAATAAATTAACTAAAATTATTTAAAATATATTTAAATTAAAATTTAATTAAACTACGAAACTCAAAATTAAAAACAAAAAAACCATTACCTCAAAATTTTAAAAGTTAACAATAAAAAATGCAAGTGATTTTATTTTGGATTTTACACAATCGATATTTTTTAATTTGTCTTCTTTTGAAACGTTTTTGGACATCACCTTATGCTGTGAGGGGCCCACTGAAATTGGTCTGATCTGATTTCATATGGATGGTGGTTGATGCAGGTAATTCGAAAAGCTGAGTGGAGCCCCTTTTATTTCAAATTATAGACCAAAGGGGTTTGCTATTGTTGTCCACATTTGTGTTCTTCCATTTTCTGAGTACTTTAACCCATGTTTTTGACTTGGGTGTTTCTTCCAAAATTTTGTGTCCCTTCCTGTCTTTCTTGCATCTCGTTAGCTTCTCTCTGTCTCTTTTTTTCCCAAATACAAAAATAATTATTTTAATATTTATTATTTAAATTAAAGTTTTAAATTAATTTAAGATATATTAAGTTTTTATAAAAAATGATAATATTTGATAATTTAATAAAATAAAAAATTAAAATTTTGTTTATTTAATTTTATATTTAAATAATAAATAATAAAATATTATTTTATTATTTTATTTAAATTTTTTAACACAAATCAAATTAATAAACAAATTTAATGTCCATATGTTGTTATATTAATATATATATAAAACAATTTATATCGATCAACATGACAATTAGGTAACAGTGTTTGAAATCCGTCGATACAAAAAAAAAAAAAAAAAAACAGAGGTAAAGAGCTAGAACTAGGTGGGACACAAAGTTAGAACCAAATAAATCACACAAAACAATTATTGTAAAACATGAGAGATGAAATTAACTTCAAAACTTTGCCTTTCATTGATGTCTCCTTTAATCTCCTCTCTAGCAGTTTCCAATCAACAATATGTCCATTCCTCTCTATTCCACACTTTTCTTTTTTACAACATCCTTTACTCTCAAGAATATTACCAACTAGCAAATTAAGATAGTTCTATTGGTTCAAAGCATGCAACCAATGGAGCCATTGCTACATTTTTTAATGTTCTGATGATGTGATGGAGTAGTATATGAGTTTCATCTCCAAAACTTCTACCTGTTCCTCATAAGTTTTCATAGACATAACAATGCCAAGAGATACTCATTCAAGTTGTAATGGAAGTCTCCTTTTTATTTTCTAAGTTACCTAACGTGTTGAACTACAATATTTATACCTCATGGCTTTCCTATGTAATTGGATTCATGACTAAAGTCTTCATTGTCACTAATTTATTCTTTCAATCCTAATTTATTCAAAACAAGAAAAAATTTCATTGATATTAATTTATCCAGCTATCGTAATCAATAGAATCATTCACCATCAATCAATTTTGAAAAGTTAACAAAGTGAAACTTTGACACTTTTGGTGCTAGTAAAGGAAAAAAATATGAGAAATCTAAATTCAGAAACACATTTGAAGACTAGAATCCTAAATAATTACATCCAATGCATTAATAAAAACTATTAGTAATCCACTCACAAATATCGCCATTAAACATACATGTTGTATAAGAACTTATATATAGAGATGCTGATTTGATAACATAGTATGCTTTATGGTAACCCAAATGAAACTACGAAAAGCAATAGCACTAGTCACTTGCATGAAATGGTACTCCTAAAGTGAAGTTGGAGAGGGCCATATGACAAGAAAACTCTTGGCAATATTCCAACAAGTTGCTTACTTTTATGATAAGCGAAATCACCCATTTTATTGAGAAACACAAATGCCAAATACCTGGGTCCTTCTCGAAACGTGAAGATAAGACAACCTTGTTGATGAAAAAGTCACGTGTCTATCTTATATCAGGTTTCCATGTCTTCAAGACTCAATTGCTTACTTCTAACTTCAAGGTCTATATACACAAAGTGCATGATTGTTGTATCTCAAATATAAATACAGAGTATAACTTAAAAAATACTTTAAGAATAAATTAGATTACAAGAAGGGACCCCAAAATAAATGGTCATAAACATGCAAGTTATAAAGTTGAAAATTCATGCAAATAATAAAGGAAATTGGGAATATACATGTAATCAAAAAAATGTATATAATTATATGTCAAAATCTAGCATCAAATGAGATAATTTATATCTGATTATAAATCAAAAGACATTAACAACCACGGGTTCCTTGTAATAATAATATACTAATCATATAATCTCCCATTATCTCAATAAAAATGCATCTTACAATTTTGTTGACTATAACCATTTCTACTGTTATCACTTTCTTATTACATTTCACATTTATAAGAGGATGTAAAGTCATATGTACATAGATTTTTTTCCACATAAACATTTGATTCAAGTTCATTCTAGCAAAAAAGAGATCACTGTGCAAATCTAAATTCACATTTTAGCATTTTTCAAATAAAGCATGCTAAGCAAAGACTTGTGAAAGAAAGGAAGATAAATCTCCACTTACATAACAAGACAAGAAAACTTCATGTTGCTCAAAAGATTTAACTAACAACCATTGAATAAAACTCCTAATAAACATAGATCTCTGTTACGTCAAAAAAGAGTTATTAGCACTGGAAACTAGGGGAGAAGATAGGCTCTAGATTCATGATTTAAATCTATAGATCAACTTTAAAATCAATGCTAAAAGGAAGGCCCAAGGTATATAAAGTGAACTAAACAAGAGAAAAAAAAACTTTATGGTTACCTGGAGATATTATAATCAATAATTTGCAGTTATGTGGAGTTATCATAATAAATAATAATAGCACTCCAAAGGAAATATATAATTGTGTACTATTTGTACATAATAATGGCCAATGAAAAGCAACACAAAGCTTCAACACCAAAGACTTGCTTTAAGACTAATGTCCTCTTATTCGAACCATAATTCATATTTTGTATAACAAATTCTAAATATATAACATGCACTGACATATTTATAGAAGAAGGATTCACATAATAATTGAAAGTCATGGAGGTATTAACACAAAAATAAAAGGGAAAGTAATACCTAAGGAATAACTACGAGTCCTTGTGCATCTTACCCCTGTAGAAAACAAGTATGTACTAACTTTATCAAAAAATTATACCTTGCAGCATATTGTCAATGGCGATACGAATATCATTATAGTCTTTGCCAAAAAGATGCGAGGAATACAAAATAAACACAAGAGACATGCAATCAACCAAAAAAAAAAAAAATCCAAACCGTAATACAAATTCGTTAAGTGTTATTACAAAGCATTGAGCACAGAAATCCCATGTCCAAGTGTAATCTATTGAGCTCAAAGACATCATCTATCACATTACCTCTTTGTTCATTAAAAATGGTAAGGTTATGAGAGGAATACTTCAACTAGCATATGTATGAATTCTCGTGTTATGTAAGTAGTCATAACTTTCATGGCGTAAATTTATCCTTGGCTCTCATCAGTAGGACTTACCACTCCAGCATGAACTAAGAGACAATATGCTGATTCTATTACTACCTAATGGTTGGAAACCTTTGCGTTCATCATTGATGACATCAGAGTCACAGTCATATTATAAATACGTCAGTACATGCATGTCGAAAACACTGATACATATAAATCCTTCCAATTTGGTGCTGCCTCTATTGCATTTTGAGAAAAAAGACATTTTAAAATACAAGAAATTTATTTTATCTTTTTTGGATAAACTCAAAACATTTTGATCTAGTTTTGATAAATTCAAACATATTTATCTAGATGTGATGAATTCAAATATATGCATTTTATTTGACTTAAGCTAATCATATTACTTTCATTCCTACGAGAGATATGAGGGTGGAAATATAGTTTAAAGAGAATTTTTAGAAAGAGCTCTTAATATCATGACCAATCTTAGTAACTTGCCTGAAGGAAGCGCAAGGAACAAGTGTATTGGTGGTTGTTAAGTTGCAACATCTCTAACTCTTCCAACTAAATGACTCAAGATCACTTTGCTTAGCTTGACGTGCTTCCCTAGCCTAAAATATAAGAACAATGAGCATGACTCTCTAGGCTAAAACACAAGAAGAGTTGAAATGAAAAATATAAAAACAACAACTACATAATGCTACTTTTTACATGGGTTATGTATTCACATCAGCAGTCGAAGAGCAACCATATTTTGGTACACTCATGAAAAACAAAACGAAGCTATGGATTGGTAAACAAGTCACCTATGGTTTTAGAGTTTCATTAATATTCATGAATTGGTCACACTTCTTCATAAACTAAAGTTTGATTACATAACCATAGGCATCCTTATTTTCATCTGTATCCATTTCAAAATGCTTTTGGAAAAGGGAAATAGAAATAAAATGGTGGAAATATCATCATAGCGAAATAAGAGCACAAAGCTAAAGATTGTTGAAAAATCGTACAAATAAAAGCAAAATTGTTTTGAATGTCCTTCCATCCTTACACTGTCACTAAAAGTCTCCTTTAAACATTAAAAACAAAGACTAGATTCTGGTTTAAAGGTAAAAAGAAAAAAGATAATGCAACGATACCCAAGATATGATGGAAGTTTGAAACTACTTATACGTACATGTTTTAAGCCATGAATATGCAGCAATAGTAAATAGCCTCAATATAACATAACTTATAGATAAATCTAAGTGAAACTAGTATGTATCTAGTCAAGCAAACCAATGAAAACTTAGCTCTCGAACTTCATGGTTCCTTCCTTCATTAACCTACAAAAAAAGAAACATAATTTAAGTAGATAAAAGTTAGCTCATAACACTAGATAGTCTCATATAGTTGATAGACGATGAAGAGAACAACATATAAATGGGGAAATGTCGACTAAAAAGTTTTGATGGTTTTTTGCATTCTTTGCACAACGAGAGTCTAAATTTTCTCATAAGGGTATAAATGAAGATAAATGATTAGTAGGCTCATGAGGTTACAAATATATACCCAATGGTCTAAAAGGTAAAAGAATTGCACCCTTAGCCTGAACTTCACATCTAGTGTTTTATCTATACAATATACAATTTTTTGTGAACTAAAAGCATCCACAGCAGAACAAAATGCAAAATCAATTATATGAATTATAGAAAAGGATCTCTTGAGCATAGAATACTATTTAAATGGCTTATTTATCTAATCCTATTCTAGGTACCACAAGATTTATGTGAGGCACAAATCATTGCAACTCATCCTAAAAAATTGATTTCTGAGATGGCAAACTAAACTTAAGAGAAATGAGACATTTACTTAGATAATTTGTACATTCAAAAGTTTTCCTCAAAAAGAAAATTAGAAGTTACTCTTTTAGGTTTTAAAAATATTCAAATTGGGCCAAGGTCAAATCACCCATAAAGTAATTGGCACTTCTCAGACCATTATTAAATGTAGAAGGCATCTTCATAGTAATTCTCTATGACTTTGCACTGCTTAGAATATGTGTGAAACTTTGTGATCCTATATGTTACTTAAGGCATATTTTGATCCTCTAATATAATAAAATCAAGAAACAAATAAAAACGGTTCCTATATTTAATTTCTAATAAAATAACACTTTAAAATTTAAAAACATGAACGAAAGTTACAAATTTCATCATTAGAACTTAAAAAACTTGCTCCAATACATATTTTCAATATACATGAAAACCTCCACTTCATCGGAATGTGAACCAAACCATTATTCTGTAAATAAACATAATTGGTAGAACTGAATATGAAAAGCAAAGTTCACTCCAAATCTAGTTCAAGATAAAGGCAACTTTAGCATTGTTATCAATAATATAGAAAAATAAAATTTAGAGCATGATAGAAAGAATGAATTGTGAAAGGCGTAAAGAAATTTAACTAAACCTGAAAAGATAATATATACCACAACAAGAATGTGAGATCTTGGTATTTCAGGCTAGTGAGACAATAACTCCACAAAATTTGAAATGCAGTGGTTGCTTTTTATGATCGTTCCTTCACTGATGGCAACTAAATGTCGCTTATTTACAATACCATCAATCTTTGCAATATATCTGCCACCTCATATGGTTAAAGCATAAGATTATCAGTAGAGACACTAAAGCTTCCAATATCATCACAATAGATGATAAGAATAAATAAAGAAAATTATCGATAATACTCCAATGAAAGGTAAATAACAATAATTAAAATTAGAAGTTGTAAGTTATAACACAACAAGCATCTAAAAATCCAACTAATTGATTATATCCAGCAAGTTTTAGTTGGTAAATCCATTGGTGTAGCGCCCCTATTAGACCATTAAAATAAAACTAAAAGATAATAATTCGTAACCATTTCCTTAGAAATGTAACTAAGTTTATTGTTCGATGTAAAGCATGAAAACTATTCTTCCTGGATAGTCAAACACAACAAGTTACAAACAAATAACAGAACAAGTGAAACCTTACTCCTTTTGTAAGTTGAAGGAAGGATGTGAAAGTTTTTTAGAAAAATCTCTTAAAAAGAGAAAAAAAGAAAATAGCAAGAAATGCAGTAAGATGAATCTGCTCAACTTTAAGTGTGCATCTATAAGCAATGTATGGTTATATGCAGTAGTATGCATACCATCATTAGTCACGATAATTAAACCACTTGTGGCAACATCAAGGCGACCAACAGTAATTAGTCATGGTTTGGATAGTGCTAATTTGCAAAAACAAAGATATCAAAAAATCATTTAATATAAATATCTTCACATTGGTCGCTGCTTCTTTTTCATTTTGGTCAAGTAAATTAATAAGCAAGAAATGTAGAACTAAAGTTATCATGTTAACATATTCGCTTCTTTAGACAATCCTCAAACAAACTCAAGACAAATCTAAACTCTTTCTCACCAGATGAGCAGATAGTGCCATTATATGATAATATTAATATCTCTGAAATGTTAAATAAGGGAATAACCTTTAAAACTTACTAAAAATCTGTAGCAGGTCATAACAAACCCTTTTGGCTTGTTCAAGGCAAGATACAACTTTGGAGGCAGTCTTTTTGGGAGATAGTTGCCATTAACATAGATAATATCCCTCCCATTGTCAACTAGAGTTTGCATATCATGATAGCAAAGAAAGCTTATAAACTCAGAAAGTATATATCTCCAATTCAGAGGACTAAGTAAGATATAATAGAAAAAAAAAACATCTTTAATAAAACAAAGGGCAACAATTTGCCAAGAGAACTAGGGGCTGACCTAGGAAGTGTTGCATACAGAGCCATTAATAGTAACCTTGCCATAAAAAATAGCACTTAACTTTGTTGCTCCTTCTAGATGCCACTGATAATTACCACAACTATATAATTATGAGACCTCCTAAACCATTACTACAAGAAACCATAAATAAAAACTCAATATAAACTTCTCTACAATTACAAGAAGTAATAATAAAAATTATGAGACCTCCCAAACCATTACTACAAGAAACCATAAATAAAAACTCAATATAAAATTCTCTATAAGCGCAAGAAGTAATAGTAAAAAGTGGATGACGTATAGACATAAATATCAACATGAATATATAGAATTGTGAGGGTAAACAGAATTACAGTGTGCATTCCCTCCGGAATGGTCAGTTCTTAACGCCTTTAATTTCCTTCTAGTAACATTCTTCATTAGAACCTTTCAATCTTCAAATTTCTAGAAACACTCCTCCTTGTTGAGTACCTAAAATCCAAACTTTCCCGCTGAAATAATTAACAATGGATAAAAAGTAGTGGCAACCACCATATGTTGTTATTTTCTCTGGTCCCCATAACTCTGCATGTTCATAATCCATTATTTCCTTGGATTTATGAACTGCACTCTTGGAGAACTTAAGCATGTGTTATTTACCCATCAAGAATTGCTCAGAAAAATCCCAAATCAGAGACCTAATCACTCCCAAGCAAGCCTTGTTTGCTTAATTCTTACAGCTCCTTAAGACTTACATTGCTTATCCCCTTATGCCATAGTTTAGCAGTTTGTTGCCCTGTGATTACAGCAGCTGCAGCCACTCCTGTGATTGTTGTTACATCCAAATCCTTCCAACACCTGCAACTGCCCCTTCTCAGCTTTGAATGAATGACCTTTGCTGTTTAACATACCAAGAGAAATCAAGTATCTTTATATCTTATCTCACTTAATGATGCAGAGTAAATTCCTTTTACAGCATAAGTTTGGTGATTCCCCATTACAACTCTGCTGCCAGTTGATGACATATAATCCTACAGCATCTTTTTCTTTGGACACATATGATATGTGTAACCTGAGTCTAATATCCATTCATCATGTATTTTTGCTTCAGATCTAGTTAGAACATCACCTTTATCAAGTCAGTAGCTACTACAACATCTCCTTTGGTCACCTAACTTTTATCCATCTGCTTCTTCTTTAAATCTTTGTAGTATTTCTTATATGGCCAACTTTACCACAATGGTAAAATTTTCTCGAAGAGTTTCTTGACTTGGGTCTCTTGCATTGCTTTGTGTTTCCTTTGCTGGAATCTCTTACAGTAGTTTGCCGACCACTTTTCTCAGATCTTCCCCCTGCATATAAACCTTCAGCTCCAACATCCTTTTGCTCAAATTTGTTCCGTAACTCCTTGGCATTGAGAGCACCAATTACATTTCTAATGTCAAGGTATCACCATCATGCTTCAAAATGTCGACTAATGTGTCATAAGACTTTGGCAGGAGTGTGGTACTACCAAGGCTTTATCCTTGTCTTCATATTCAAACTTGATTTTCACCAGACCAAGACAGGGTTTGTTAAGCTCATCAATATGTTCTTATAGAGATTTCTCTTCTATGATTTTAAAGGTGAAGAATTTCTCCTTGAGATATAATCTATTTGAGAGGGTCTTAGTCACATAAAGACTCTCTAATTTCAACCACATCTCTGCAGCAGTCTTCTGTTTAACAACCTCTGGTAACACTTTGCCACTATAGGCTCAAAATCAAAGTATTTTGAGCCTTCTTCATCAGTTCAGCCTTCTCTTCTTCTGTAAGAGAATTGAGCATCTTGCTTTCTCTGACCAGTGCAGCATCAAGCCCCATATTTCTTAGCCACGCCAGCAATTTGATCTTCGAAAGACCAAAATCATTTGTTCGACCAAATTTCTCCACCTTATACTTCATGGTAGAGGTCATTTTGTGTTCAAAATGCAGGTTGGCTTGAACTAAGACTGAAAAAAAAAAAAAAAAAGCTCTGATACCACTGTTAGGATGAACTATACAGAACAATCAATTGAAGCAATAGATACAATCTATGGAACAAGTTTTAGTTAGATTTCTTTAAACCTGCATGCTGCAAACCAGAATTTCTGCACTGGATGAATATGATGAATATGTGAGATTTAAATTGCCAACTGCAAACTTTAGTTAATAACACTAACAATTTCTCAAAGATCAAAACAATGCAAGTAAATATGAGAGATTTAAACTAAGGACCATGTGGATGAACATGAATACCAACTTTTCTCTATCTCTACCAGTGCATGTCTTCAAGTGTATTCTGTGCTTTATTGTATGATGCTTTGCCTTTCAAAATCATAAATTATAGAAGTGTAAATATAAGTTACATAGTTTCTGTAAATAGAAGTATAAATGCAAAACTTCATCCATAGAAATACACAATTGCACAGTTAAATTTCATGTTTAGAAACAGTAAGCTAAAAATAGTATTGCTGAAAGCTTAGAGATGGCTCTACGAAGTACATGACGAAAGGTTCAAGAACAATGCATATACATTTTATACAAACAAACTATGAGAACAAAGAAGAATAACTATAATTAGCCACATAGCGGTGAATTTTAGAAAGCAAGACTGGCATTGCACTAAAGAGTAAAGAGTTTAATACCTTAGACATTTAAGACTTGCTCTAAAACATGACCTATTTTCTGTCCTAATAACAACAACGCATGCAGAGAAATTTAATGAAGTACAACAGAAAGGAGACATGAAAATATTTAGAATCCATGAAAGCAAGTCAATGCTTGGAATCGTCCTTTGTGACTTACATGTAGTAGTAACATCTCCAACAATAAGGTCAGCAGGAGAAAAGAGAGAGGCTATAGGGTTCTAAGTATATGTAACAGTGGGGAAAATACCAAAAGATATGCGAAATCCACACTTCTATATATTGTGCCTTCCATCTCATCAACTTTGGAGACCAGCAAAGATGAGCGGAAAAGAGAATCTTCAACAGATAGCTATATATAATGGACTCTCCTTACAAAAATATGTAATATTGTCTGTCAGTACCACCCAATGGCTAGCCTAGTTCAGCCTTTAAATTCTCTTCTCAGCCTTTCATTTGTCAGGTCTCTGTTCTACGCCTGTGTTTCTGTCTAACCCTCATGAAGAAAACTCAGAATCTCTCCCACTCTTTCCTTTTCTCTTGCCCTTTATTCTTTAATTAATGAAGTATTGCTTACCACCTTTCTTGTATCTGAAAGCAAGCAACGTGGTCTCTTGTATCTGAAAGTAAGCAACGTGGTATTCCTTAGGTTTCTGTTGATTCTGGTCTTGAGGTCTATAGCTAACAAGACAAACCTCTGTTCTACCCACTCTTTTTCTTCCTTTAACAACTTTATCTCATTCAGGTTCCTCCATTAATATCCATTCATCATTAGAGGCACTGACTCTGGATGGTTATTTTGGCTTTGAGAACATCCACCATGCAGCTAAAGACTTCGGCAGCAGATACCATTTCCTCCCTTTTGCTGTTCTATACCCAAGATTAGTTTCTGATATTTCATCCACAGTGAAGCATGTCTTCGACATGGGCTCCTCATCAAAGTTAACAGTTGCTGCCAGAGGCCACGGCCACTGACTTCAAGGTAAAGCTCAAGCTCAAGCTCATGGGGCTGTAGTGATCAGCATGAAATCACTTCAAGGGCTTGACACGCAGGCTCACACTGAGAGCTGCCTTATGTGGATGTTTGAGGTGGTGACCTATGGATTAATGTTCTCCATGAGACTCTTAAAAATGGGCTTGCACCAATGTCCTGGACAGACTATTTTTATGTGACTGTTGGAGGAACTTTATCGAATGTTGGAATTAGTGGTCAGACATTCTGGCATGGACCCCAGATCAGCAAAGTTTTTTTTAGCTAGAGGTTGTCACTGGTAGGTAAACCAAAATTATTTATGTATACACTCTTACAAATGATCTTTTAGGACGTGTTGGCTCAAAATCACAGCCTAATCTTTGCAGGATGGAACAGATATAAATTCAACGAAAAGCTAGGTTATGATCATGAACTGATTGATCTGATTTCAACTGAGATGACAAATGCACCTCTGCATGCCAAGATCTGGTCATGAATAGTGAACTAAACTGAGTAACACAACTGAATATTGCAGCCTTTAGTCAGGCAAAATGAAGTATTCATCACTGCATCTAATCTAATATTTCACCAATAGAGAAAGGAGATGTGGTTACCTGTTCAGAGAAACAGATACTGATCTCTTCTATGGAGTCCCTGGGGACTTGGACAGTTTGGCATCATCACCCGGGCCAGAATATCTCTTCAACCAGCAGCAGAGATGGTAAGATCTGGTAAACAAGATGCTTTGGTATCATCGTTAAGTGCTTTTTTATCATCCCTAGTCAGGGTACGTAGGCCCACTTTCTGTACCCATAGTAAACTCAAGGAGGTAGCTTTTACCCCTATGACAACCTTCAAAAACAATACAGATTTTCCTAAAAAACATCGTCCCAGTAAGCAACCCATGGTCGTTGTGTATAGGCTCATCTTGAAGGGTACTTGTCTCACAAGTGTTCAAAAAATGTAGAAGTTGAACTTATTGCCAATTATAAGAATGTGTTAAATATAAAATACAGTGACAAGGAAGACAAATGGATCTAATTCATTCTGAGCATTTTGGATTTATTGTATCTACAAAAGCTGCAATGATCCTTCTAACTGTGTGACAAAGAGGAGGATCATGGGCATAGAGACCAATGGCGCTGGCCAAGCAAGAGGGAGCAAACACTCTAGTGCTAACAAAATATAGTGGACACAATAAGGTTTTGCCTCTCTAATCAGATGAGATACTAATATTAGTATCGGAAGAACAAGTAGGACAAGTAAAAAAGAAGAAAACACAAGAGAGAAAAGAGCACGAACAATACAAATAGCTATATGGTCCAGCAGGCAAAGAGATCAACATCACTTAAAGAACAAAACACTACCACTTTGAGGAACAACTCTAAAAAGTATAGGAGGAGAGGCAAATGAATTATTACCTCCATTAAAAAACATAGCATAAAATGACATCATTCCAGTAAACACCGGGTATATACATATGTATCCGTGGAACTAAAAGATTTTTAAACTTGGAAGAAATGCACTTAAAAACATGTTATAGACGTGCTGCTGAACTTGTAAATTAAAAGGAAATTAGAAATCAATGAATTTAAATGTATATTCAAAATCCCCTGGTGGTAACATGTCCTTCAAAAATGAGGGTTTTCAAATCCTAAAAAATTGCAAGTCTTTAGCCATGAATACAATAATTTATGTATAAGAAATCCAGAGGAAAACAAACGAGAGAGAAAAAGAGAAAAATCTGACTAAAGAGTTAAGTCCACATTGTTTTTTCATTTACCTCCCTCTGTTTGTTATCAGTACATCCAACTTTGGCCGTTAAAGTGATAACACTTGAGGATTAATCCAAAGATTGATTGCTTACTAAGGGGTGAATTCAAAATTTCAAACTTGCTTTTATTACCTGAATGATGGAATAGTATTACACTACTCGAGTTCAGTCATGAAGCAAACTGCCAAACTGAACTCAAAGTTACCAGAAAGTTTTCATAATATACATGACATGTATGATATTACCTTCAAGTGGATTTGATACATGGTTTGTCAATTGTTATGTGAACAGCTACAAAATGACCTTTCGGCCTACTACTGTTTGCCTTTCAAACTTAAAAAGGCAAGCAGCAGCTGATGTTTTTCTCCAAGAATCACACCCTCCACCATGTTCCATACCATAAAATCGCCTTATTTCTGATTGAATATGGGCACAGAATGTGAGATACTACATTAAACAACCAAGGAAAAAAGTTTAAACTTCACTATCATATCAAGAATTTTCCAAAGAGGAATACTTATTCCGACCGCAACTTGGGCAGCTGAAAGGTTTAGTGCAGCAATCCACTCTGTAACTGGATGTTCCACCTATATCCAATACATACGAATATTCATTAACATCAAACATCTCAATTATGTCACAAGCAAGCCATTTCAAATATGACACAACCTGTGCAAAGACCATCAAAAAATAAGGTGTAAATATATCAACTTGATTGTTCACATCTCAAGTTAGAAATATCATCTACTAAGATATCCACACAAATAAAAATATGGTCGCATAAAAATTACCAAAGTTTCTAATTGTTTCAAAGTTCACAGCTATACTTGCACAACCTTTCTTTCCTTCCAAGTGGACATGTTGTAGGTAGTGCTTAATGCATCAGATAAAGCATTATGCAATGAAGATATAATTCAAACAGAATATAAAAAGACTGCATGACAATAAAACCTTAATGAGTATGACAAGGAGTCTACAACTGAGGGCACAACCAGTGAAATATACCTGCAATTGAGGATTGAGTGATAGAGAAAATTGTATCTGCTGGTGTCCATGCTGTAAAGACACTCAATAGTAGCCATTCCAGCAAAATTAACATAGTTAACTAACCTTCTAGCTGCTTGGTCAAGTTTGTTGATAGTTTTCAGAGGAGTTACTGCAATTGGACCCTCATCAATAATTTATTAAAGTAAGAATCTCATAATAAAGTACTCCTCGAAGATCAATGCTATTCTTTTCTTTTTTTGGTTAGGAAGATAGGATGTAACTTGAATTTCGTAGAAAGAAATATTAAACTTAAAAAATTTTATACAGAATAACCAAATCTAAGTTTAGTGTCAAGAAAAAAAATCAACCTTCTTGTGCCTCCTCTGAACAATGCAATCATGGCTATCCAAAGCTGTAACATTTTCATGCAGACACAGAGTAGCCACACCTTTAGATACAGACTCTAATTAGAAAGTACTACACCTCTAGATACGGACTCTAATTAGAAAGTATTATATAGACCTAAACTTCCACTCCATTTAAACTGCTACTGCTACTGCTACTGCTACTGCTACTGCCTCCTGTATCTAAACTGCTACCATAATGCTACAGTTATACTGTTACTGCTATACAGCTGCACTGTCATATGCTATACTGCTATATTGTTGTCACTATATTGCTGTATGAACCTATGCATCTCATTCATGAATGCAAGAATGACTAGCCCAAGTTAGATGTTTTACTATGTTTTGTGTTTTACATCACAAGTTGAGGCTTTCTATAAAATTGGAATAGACATGATTTCTCAAATAATGAGTTCCTAATTGCCACAAGAACAAGAGATTACAATGCACAAAAATTATTGCTGATGTTTATAATGTATTGAAGAAGCTATGTATGCAGAGCACACTAAGGAACATACATCAATATTCAATATGATAATTTCTCCTACACTCAAATTAGATGCTTATTCATATGCAGGAACATAAGGTCACCCTCAAAGAGGACAAATGATTATGTTTTGTTCCAAAAACAAGAACGTAGAACCATATGCAAACAAATGTGAACATGTTCCAAAGAAAGGATGATTACATTTTCTTTCATTTAATACAAATGAACAAGCACAAAAAGATGTTAAAGGCACCACAACATCCTTTCACATATTCTGACCTCAATTACCCCATGTAGATGAAGGATATGAATATCATGCCCCTAGACATGTAGAAAAATTACATTAGCAAAACTTGTAATATTATGAGTTGAATAAATTGGTTATAGTTTGTTTATAATGGAGGATATGATTATGCTAATAAACTGGTTAGAGGAAAGTGCACAAAAGAGATTGCACACCTGATTCTAGACTAAAAATGGACTTTTCTGTTGCATACAAACATAGTCATTATTCATGTAGATGATGCTACTGTATTAGATCAAAAATAAAGCAAACTCCCTTGTCGAAGTTATTTAGAAAGGTATGAGTGTGCTTTGGAGAATTTGATGGAAGCAAATGGTAGCCCAGCTTAGAGGTAAGGATCTCATAATAAAATACTCCTGAACCACTGAGACCATCAATCTCCACAATATCCTCATCTTCATTAACACTTGATTCTTTAACCTACAAAACATGCATATATTTTAGGAACATAAATGAAAATATAGTTGATCAAGGAAACAAAGACAATAATGTGGTGAACAGGATGCCACGCAAAATCAATCAATGCTTCATTTGGACCCTTAAGGATTTTCACAACATGCCCAACCCTCTCCTATGTATAGATCTTGTGCTCTTCTTGCTTGCAAAACCCCCAATTACTCACTCATCGTCACCATTGAAACAAGGTGCCTTCTAGTGCATCTTCATGATAGAATCTTGAAATTCCTAGAAAAGTGCTAAACACTTTGATCCAAGGGCCTTCATTTTCTTAGCACCATCAGTATCAGTGGCACCTTCATTTAGGTCATCAATGGCAATAGCTTCATCTCTCAAAAGCATAAGATTTTTCATAGATCATGATTGTCCAATCATTCAAATTCTTAAGGAGATACTGCCCACTTCTGCTGAAGACTATTTCCTTAATGACTACCGCTCCCAAAAATGGCAACTATAGCATGCATCTTAACACTTTCGTAATTTATTATGAGTAATTCCCCCAGGAGTTCCCCACATAAACCAAATGCCCATATTTTTTAAAGCATGCAACAGTAAGGGAGAAAGTAAGGGTTCCATTTAAGAAGGAACTGGTACACTGACCATGTCAGGAAGAGCAACTGGAAATACAATTGCACCTTCTATGTTAATATCAATAATCATGAGAGCAGATAAAAGAGACAGATAAGACAAAAAGATGGAATAAAGGAAGGTTTGTTGGAGAATCATGCGCATAATCTTCCCTCCATTTAAGACATCCCAAGACTTTGGACACCAAAATAAGTCACATTCTTTGCTTGGGTTCAATAAAACTTCATAACAACACTAATGTGTCATGTTTAACTCAAATAAACATATATATTTATATCAAAAATAACACTAGCCATACCTTCTCAAAGTATAGGAGGTTGTAAGGCACAAGGTTCTTAAGGTCTGCTTAACAGTAGCCTGCAGATCAACTTCTTCATCATCACTACAGTCTAAGCTTGCCTCATTGCCTCATTTTCAATTCACTGTGTCACCGGTTATCAAGTATTTCTCCATAAGCTCTGTGCCTATGAAGCAGTCCTGGTTTTTTATCCTCTTTTTGGTTTTCGTGTTAGTATACAACAGCTAGAGGAGCTAAGACTCCATCATAAGAACTGACATCATGGTATTCACAGTCATAAAACTCAGATAGGCCATTCCATGAATTGTGATCTTCAGATTTGATTTTATTAGAAGAACTTAAACTTTTTGTGCTTGAGGAATGTGCAACTATGCTGGCAGTAGAGGCTGTTCCATATTTTTGCACGAAGACATTGGATGTTTAAGAGTAACTCTGAGCATATGACTTGGGATCCATGCAATATATGAACATACGATGCCATGGAAGAAAACAAGAAACATGATTTTAGAAGTTAAACAAACCATGGGGACTTCACATGCCATAAATAATGATACTATAAAGGGCATGGTTGATGAGTGCAAATCACAATTTGGATGAGGTAAAATTTAAGAAACATAATTCGAAACAGGAAGAAAATGAGAGTGAAGCTCTCTCATATAACGATTTTTAGCATTGAGAAAATGTTGCATATGACAGATGAGGACCAGAAAACTAGTCATTTCAGAAATCCAAGTAAAATGGACAGAGTAAAGCAATGTAACCGATTTTAAACTTTTGACCTTCCCTCACTGTAAGGACTAAATGTGTATTGCAAAAATCAACGTCCTCTATAATCAAATCTTGGCCATCAACAAAAACTCTCTGCAACAGATAAGATATTAGATAGAGAGAATATATGCTAAACAACAATCAAACAAAAGTAAGAAACTGTTGCAGATATGTATCATCAACCATGTTGCCAGAAAAGGGTCAGCTGATTATGCTTTACCATGCAGTATGGTAGACCTTCACATTCTCAAATTAATGACAAGCCAAATAGTGGATCAGCTGAATTCATTAGAAAGACTTAAAAGATGGTCACAATTATTATATCACTTCAACTATAGTTAAACTAATTCAGAAAATTGTGACATAAGCAAAAATTGCAAATAATTTTTATTTCAAGGTAACACCTTTGAAGTTGTAGGAGAGAAAGTATACACAGTCACAAAGTGGAAATCCTTAGTTTGTCTTATGTTAATATGAACATTGTCATCCAACTCCTGCAAAAGCAAATCGTCGTATATCCTAGTAATAAAACAGAAAATTTTCAAAATAAATTTAGCTCATATAATAAGCAACTTAAAATTAAATAACAATACAAAGAACATGGAATTTGGAAAAAATTCACATAAAAACCCACCTACATGGCCTCTTATTTTGATCAGTGACAACACAAAGTAGTGCCTACCGATCCTTGGCCCATGCAATCTTTGAAACACGATCTGCTTTAGGCTTAATACATAAAGCACCAGAATTCGAATTCCTCACAAACAACTTAAAGAAGTCATTATCCTTATCATACATGGTGTTTGCAAGGAACTTATGATCCAGTGATATCTCTAACAATTCTTCATAAGTATAACCTATAAATGAATTGAAAATTAATAGTAACAAATCATTTACTTTATGTGTAACCTTCCTAGATTACAATTGTGCATTAAACTAGTAAAATCAATGATTCATCTACTTATAATAGAATAATAAAATCTAATTCTTATATAATCGAATAGCATAGAACAATAAAATCCAATCCTTTTCTTTCTCTTTTGAGTTACTCTGTAACCAAAAAATGTTCAATTTTAAACCAAGAATAAAAATAGATTATCTCTAGAGAAACTGGTGTAGTATTTCAAAAGGAAAAGGATAGTAAACATATCTTTACAGATGTTGGGACAAGTCAAATCTGTGGGTTCATCGTGATAGAAGCACACGGCGTCCTTTGAAGCACACGAAGTTGAATCTGTAGTAAAATGAATGATTTATCAGCTTGTATAATCAAACAGTATAGAACAATCAAATCTAATCCTTTCTTTTTCTCTTTGGGTTACACTGTAATCACAAATTATTCAATTTTAAACCAAGAAAAGAAAAAAAAAAACAGGATTACCTCAAGAACAGGGAAACTAATGCAGTATTCCTCTGTAGTGAAACCAGTGCCACATATCCCTCGGAATCCTTCGCATTTAGAGCAGTTCCTCTACAGCAAACAGTTTCTTCAATGACACGGTGCGTTGACGAAGGGGATTTTGAGAGAGAGAGAGAAAGAGAGAGGAGGAGAGAGAGAGAGAGAGAGAGAGAGAGTAGCAGAGGAAGAGGAAGAACAATGCTGAAGGTGTGAAATGCTCTGGTTTAAATAGTCCTCTAAGCCCAACGGTCAAAATTTGAAGGCATGCATGGAATATGCATGCATGAGAAATCTATGGTTTTTTTCATTAACTACAAATAATAATTTACTAATTAGTTTCATCATTAATTTTTTAAATTAAAATAAATCTGCTTTCAAACTATAAAAATTTTAAAATATTCAGTTTAATTGAAAATCTAAAAGCCTTAACATAAAATTATTTTTTAAAAAATTTACAAAAAAAATTTGAAAATGTAATAAATGAGAAATATAATTATTTTTTTCTTTCAAATTTTTGGATTTTATTTCAAAATTTTCTTATTTTTTATTTTATTTAATTTCATTTTTACTTTTTTTTTCCATAAAATCTATTTCTTACTTTGCAAAAAGTTTTGTTTCTTTACTATTACTTTTTTTTTATATGTATTGTCTTGATTTTGTTGAATTTTATTTTACATTTTTTTAATTTTTTGGTTACTTTGACCTTTTTTTTTAAAATTTTTTCTTACATATTTTGTTTACGTAGTTAGACTTTTTTAGTTTCTTTTGCCTATTTTCTTTTTGTAACTTTATTTTTTTTGGATTTTTTGAGTTTATTTTATCTTTTTAGATTTTTTATTTTTTTATTTTTATGATATTTTTTGTATTCATTAACCTTTTTAATTTTTTTTGTTTTGTATTTTTTTTTAGATTTTTAGATTTTGCATTATTTTTTTCAATTTTTTTGTTTTAAAATTTGGATTTTCAATCTTTATGATTACTCAAAATTAATTTAATATTATATTTATTCATCTTTTTCTCTTGACTCTGATGAAATGTACTATTTTAAATTATAGATTTACCTCAAATGATCTGATTTTTTTTTCATTCCTCAATAATAAAAAATGTAAACTTTAAATACATAAATAATTTTGTTATTATTATCTTTGACTACTTTAACGTAGTAATAAAAGCCATGATGTAAGGTTACATGAGTAATGAAAGACTGTGCTCACTTGTGCTCTCATACTTCACAATAACCCAAGTGGAAAGCTTTAAAGCCATATCATATGGATTGATAAACTCAAATCAAAACACCAAACCGGGGAGGCTTCCAAAGTCGAGGCTCGATCCTATATAATTGACCTGTTTCGTACCAATTAGTATTTGACTTACTTAATGCACTAACAAGTATTCGCATCGATACCTTAGCTCCGTGTTAAGGGCATAAGGAAAGAACAATTACTCTATTAATATTCATTCATAATGTCATCATTCCATTATCAAGCGTAAACCAATGTGTTTGAGGAAATAACTCCTCCCTATGAAACTAGGGGTCTACCTCCTAACGACATTCTCGTGAAGAGAAAACAAAAGTCTTTTGTAATGGGAAGAAAAACCAATGGATTATAGTAGTTTCATAAGGCAATCACCCTTATTTGAAGGGGTGCACCTAAGAAAGGGAAATAGCATATTTTTTTCTTTTTAAACTGCAACTAGCGAAAAAAGACAGTTTTGAGAAGAAGAGTAAGAAAAGGATCGAAAAGATCAATTACCAAGCAATGGAAAGCAAGCATTACCAGTGTTGTAAGGAAAACCCCCAAGATGCCATGGGAAATTAAAAACTGTTAGATAAGAATGTTCATTGAATTGCTTTGAGTAAATCTAACCAGCTAAGCTACCTAAATAACCTTTCTAACAGAGAAAACGCAGTTTTGTTGATTCCCAATTTCAAAACTGAGTGTGTGAAGTCACAAGCTGACAAGTTACATATGAAGTTAAAAAAACCCAGTTAAGAAATGAAAGTTATAGCTATCAAGCTAAAACTGAAACTCGAGCCAAAAATATAAGGAAATGTCCCAACTACCAACCACACTAGCTGTATTGTAAAATCAAGAAATGAAGTGAGGGAAGGGCTTTCACATATAGAGTGGTGATAGGCCACTAGTCTTTTGGTTTTTCTAGGACTATATATGGATAGGTTCAGAGAGCCAACTACCCATTTGACAGTCGCTTAAAACATCTAGTGACATGGTGATGGCAAGCTGAGTGCAATGAAGTGTGGTTATTAGCAATGTATGCTCAGTTATTATTGCATACTTATATGATAAGTCAAGCGTGCTAAAAGAAAACTTATAGCTCACAAAGTAAAGTCAATCGGGGACTCTTATTGTTGATAAGGTCCGATTCCTTCTCTTTTCCCTGCATATAATTTAAGGAATTCGAGATAAATAGGTGCTATAGCCTTGATGCGTTAGCATTATGCCCTTTAAATTTGGCAAGACTATAAGTCATCGTTTTAACGAGAAAGTATAAAAAACCTTCACAACACATTACTATGTGCTTGTTGGGTTGTAGTTATCAATGTACTTCCTAAGATTGTAGGCCTTTTCATACACGAATTTTAGGGCATTTAGCTAGCTTATGTCTTCACTCTCACTTCTGTACTCTTTTTCCTAACTTTTTCGATATCCTTCTTTCATCTTTGCCATCTTCTTGATCAAATTGATTTATACGCCATCCATCCTATGCTTGGTTCATAAGAATTATAAGTTTGATAATCAAAGGTTGAAATATCTTTATTATTCTCAGCAAGCCACTTCACGCTAAAAGTAAATGCCAAATCTTGAAGCTAGGATGTGTGAGAACTAGAGCTTCAAAAGAAGCCATAGTGAGGGTCAGTAATATGGTAAAAGGTCCACTTTGTTATAATATTCTACATCTTCTAACATAAATAAAAGATGTTAAATTATCTTAACACCTTTTCTTCAGTTATTCCTACGAATATATCACCTTATTTTGATTAATTTCCAGCATACGTTCCTTTTTCTACTAAGGAAGCTCTTTAGCATGTTGTTGATTAGCTATAGCTTTCTTTCGGTTTTGCGAACAATACCCTCACGAAGCAAATTTGGTTCCATCTTATACCTCTTATCGAATAAATTTCAATATAAATGGTTATGTTTTTAGTTGTGATGATCTATTTTATTCAAAGCGAAGCGAGCAGTGTTACTATCCCTTTCTTTCTCCTAGCACTCATTAAAATTGCATGCATATCATCGAGATTGGGAATATCATATTGAAATGACATGATTTATGAACACAACCCTTGGCTTACCTAATATTGGCTAGGGAATGGACCAATTCCTTCATTCAATGCATATTGATTGAGAATCCCTTTAGGAGATTAGGTCACAAACCTTCTTTCAAGTTCAAAAGGGAATTATTAGTTAGGTCCGTCAGCGACTTGGATTGATGCTTATCAATAACAAGAAGCTTGGGATTCGTGCCATGTATGTGGCACATAAATAGTTTTATCGATGCGATTCAACAGATCACAGGGAAGTTTGGTCTTTGGAATCAAACAGCAAATCATGATACGAAGGGGGCGCTTTAACGTGCCATTTTGGTAACACTCATGGGATCTAGTCAACAAAGGTGTAACTATGAAGTCAGTCAGGCAACTCTTTGGAAAATGATCAAAGGGAGGTGAAGGGAAAAGTGTTATTTATAAGTAAACCCAATAAAGCTACAAGGCAGAGAGCCTTTCAATGAAGCCTATACCTTCTGGGAAAAAGAAATAATAGAGCCAAAGTTTCCCAATAAGGGGTGAAGAACAACTAAAGAAAAAGCTTCACCAGCTACTTTATCCATAAGAATGTCATAAAGGTTCTCTCTGGTCTTCCTCAAAAAGACAGCTTTAGAGCGTAAGTCAAACTGATTGTAGGTGAGCAATCACACGCACATGGTTTAGTGGTTTGCTATGCTCTGTGACCTTATTCTTCTTTAGAACCTGATGCTTCATTTGCTTCTCTAGCTTATTATGACTTCTTTGACACTATTACGTGAAACAATTTTTTGGTCTTCCACTGTTATCTATGCTAGCTCGAAAGGTATTACTACTCTCTTATTTCTTATTAAACCTCATTGACTTTGTAGCCATCTTTATTTGGATTTTTTTTTTCAGTTTGGTCTATCCAATCTACTTTTTTAAGTTATGTGGTTGGATAAAATAACTATGCACTACTGTGCTTAGTGCTAAAGTGAGCTTAACCACCCAAGTGGCTGATTCTTCCTTACTTTAGTTAGTCAACAAACTGAATTGCACTCGATCTGAACCTTTCTTATAAGAAGCTCATAGAAGTGAGCATCTCTCTTCTGTAATATAATCTGTAGGTGTTCCATCCTTTTATTGATTCAGCATTTCCCTTTACCCTTTCAAATAAATAAATTCTAGCTATTTTTCTCTGAGCTCCTATGAGGGATTAATGATCTTGCTTTCTTTCTCCATTTCCTATTCAAGTGGTAGTTACGATCGTGGGTGTTTCATATGCTCCATCAGTGTTTCAAATCTCGCTGAGCTAGCTAGTCAAGTAGTTCTTGAATGGACTCGAGGTGTAACAAGCCCTATTGAAAGATCTAACTATCGACCAGTTCCATCAGTTTTCTTCAATAATTGTGTTAACTTTAGCATAGACTAGAATAGCTACATCATAATAAATTCTACTACTATACTTTTGAACAATGGAACCTAACAAATGCCAGTTATCGAGCCAAATAAAAAAAGTACCTTTTGTCATTACCCACTTTGGGCGGGATAAAAGGTCTCATAGTGTACCTCAAGTTCATAAATTTCCTCCAACTCTAAGAGAAAGAGTCGTTAGGAACGACGATGCCTCACGTACTCTTACCTTTCAAGGGAAAACTTTTCATTCAGAAGCCTAAATGGTATGTGAATTAAAGGCAATGTTTCACAAATGTTTGGTAATAGCTGCCTTATTCCTGTCATGAACTCTCTTGAGGCTAGAGCCCCTTCTTCTTTCATTTTGAGACGTAGACTACATCCCAAGCCACCTTGGAAGCCTTAGAGATCCAAACTACACCCACTTATCTTATATGCTTCAACAAGACAAGGTAAATTGATACCATAAAACGTCTAAGTCAAATACTCACCCATAAACAAATTGAAGTAATTTTTAGAGATTGATGACTTCCCCATTCTATGACTTTGGCACTTGATCTTCTAAAAAAAGGTATGTACTAGGTCAAGTGTATAAATTAGATAGAGATGGCTGTTAGTATTCTAGCCTTCTTTCAAATAACATCACATCCTTAATGGAATATGTAATTTGACTAACAAAAATGGAGTGATAGACGAGGAAGATAAAATTATTAAGGATAAAAATCAAGTAGTGATGGATGTCAAAGGTTTTGTATGAATGGAAAAAGGATGAAAGCATTAAATGACCGGAATCAAAAATCCAAGAAAAGGACTTATTAGTGAAGAAAAAAAGACCAATCTCATATGAGAAGTAGACAAGGCAGTGACACTTTCTTTGTGTTTTTTTTTGTAAGCAGAGGCTATAACTTTTTTGTAATCATAGATAAAATCTAGTAAGACTTCTTTAGAAGTAGTAGGCTGATCAATGTTTGATGTGATAGATAAGATGGACAAAGGTGACTCCCGCTCAGTTTGGTGTGCGTATGATTGCTAAAAAGCACCTCATAGTTGATAAATCGAGGCTATGTTGAGAGGATCTATGACTCATACCATTCAACTTTTTTTCTCATTTGTAAGGCAATTCGCTTTTCAATGTCTCCAAACACACTCATCTTTGGCAATCTAGATGGATCTGATAGTCAAAGCATAGAAAAAGACTAAAAGTGTAGACTAATAGTAAATATAAGATAATAGTCGGAAGTAGTTAGCGATGGTGGTCTTCTTAATTAATAGCTCAAATTCATCTTTCCTCACACTTTTTATGCTCATTTTATCTAATAACATAATCATAATCTCTTATCTCAAACATGTCCTTCGGGGCATGCTGGACTTCCCAATCTTAGTTATAACCTACTTAGTTCCCAATCCTTTATGTCATGTTTTTCCACTTTAGTCGGTTATAGCTAGTTTGACTATAATTTTTATAAATAGGATGAAATTTAAACTATAATATATATATATATATGTATATATATATGTATGTATATTTGAAGCCTCTGCCCATTATGCCTATGCTTACTGTACCGTGCTGCTCTACTACTTAAGGTTTTGTGCTTGTATTAGCCTTTTCAGGTGCAATTTGCTCAGGCCATGGGTCATCATAAAAAAAAAACTATGAGTGAATCAAATATTAATATTTCTATCTTATCTATACTAGGTGGTAATGAACAAAGCAACTAAATCAATTGGATCAAGCCACCTATAGCCAACCTATCCAAGGGCTTGGTTTGTCCTACTTAACAACCTTAGTCCATAGAGTGATAACAAGTATATGAAATCGTCAAAGCTATTTCAAACTAGTGCTTTAACTTGAACTAATAGAGATGCTATGGCATGCATGCTTCTCTAGCTAAGAGGTGGGGATGTGAATACAACTAATCAGTGTCAACCAGAATGTGAATTAGTGAGTAAAGCGGATCTCACAAGCCTATCCCAGTATGCACAGATGATGGATTTCCCTCACTTTTGATTTTGTGAGAGAAGCTAGGTTCATAACTCATATTTTTTTTCAATAGAAAAGAGAACCACGAAGGAAAGCTACAAACTAGAGGTACGACATCATTACTTTCCTAACTTCTATATCTTGAAGCCTTTGGCAAGCTTAATACGAGATATTCACTACTAGGATAGGAACTAATTGTGGACAATCTTAAGATACAAAAATTTATTTCACAAAAAAAGGCACTACATCAAAAGCTCTCAGGGAAAAAGATAAAAAAAGCACTCAAATACTCATGCTAGTGCTCAATTCCAATCCTTACTAGATCGAAGCGGGCATATATCAGAGAAGGAAAAAAAAGGAACTGTACTAACTCAGTCCTGTCATCTAGAGAGGACTAATCCTAGGCCCTCCTCTCTGTGAGTTTAGGGAAGTTCCTTCTATAGATAGGAGCATGACATCTATAGTTGTTTTCCCTCACCTCTTCTCTTTCTCCTATTATACTTTCTTTTCTTACTTAAGTCTTGTCTCTAGGTGAATCTAACTATTTATGAAAAAAAAACCTAGATAATCTATGTTACTTGTGAGATAGATATAAAATCGAGTAGATGTATCGAAAATGAGAGGTCATATAAACTAGTTAGTCATTGATTGAATTGACACTTTTTTTTCTTTTAAAGAATTTGATTCAATTTATCCTTTGAGATTCTAGTTAGTCATTCCCCTAAAATTGTAATTCAATTGGTTAAAGCACTGCATATAAGAATATATCAAAAATAAGATTAATCTACCATCCTTTTGAAGGACTAAGTCAACAAGTAAGAACAAGTATAGAGAAGGATTTCGTTACTTGAACATTGTTTCTCATTTTGTTTATAGTAGAAAGATGGGAAAGGATTTCACATTATTCTGAGGGGTGAGAAATGCCTCTTCTTTTAGATATTTTCAAAAGTGAAAGGTCCCTAAAGACTACCTTAATCATACAAAGAAGCCTATTTTAACCAAAGAAAAAAGTCGAAGGCTTTCGAGAAAGAAAAGGCTAGGCTCCCAGTGGTGAAAAGTCTTCGAATAGGATCTTGATGATTTTATGTCAAAATCATTCGCAGTGTGATTTGAGTTATTAATGCTCTCATCCCATCATGTAAAGCTAGTTCTATTTCAGGGCATTAAGTTCATGATAGTGAAGGAAGTGGAACTCAGTCATATTTAGATATTTTATCTTATATCTCATCATAGTTCTTCTATCATATTCTTAAGAGGCTAAAGCTTATGGCCTAAGTTACAATCATGCCAGAAAAGGTATATACTTAATACATGCAAGTCAAACTATCTTTTCGATCAATCTAATTACCTAGCTATGACCCAATCTAATCATACAGAAACTAATAATGGCTTTCTAGTTAGAACAAAACCTAAAAAAGCTCTCTAATTACATATACGAAGTGTTTTCTTCTTACTCTTATAGCTAATTGAAGAAAGATAGACAAAACTCTTATTTACATACAGCACAATCGAAGCTCTTTGATTAGGCCTTTTTCATGTTATAAATAAATATATATATAGCCCAAAGCATCCGTGTCAGCAATCATAAATAGGCCAGTGCAAGAGGACATCCTTGTCGAACGGATTGAGAAATTGAAAATGATGGTAGTACAACTCCTAAAAATGTCTTAGAATGGTGATGTAAGCATTTGGTTGAAACCACTCTCTTTCGAGGGACTAGAAGTAAGCTAGTGAAGTTAGCAAGCTAGTAAGTCCAGGTTATAAACCCTGCTAACTTCCTCTTCTCTGGGATAAATACATTAACCCTCGTACCCTATAAACCTACTTTGTATCCATCTTGTACCCTGCCTGCAAGTAAGCTAAGTAATGCTGAACTCTTCTGCCCTCATTCTAGTGCTATAGTCTTTTTCCCATCTAAAGCTAGAAATTGTAAGTTGGAAGTGCAAGATGTTGAAAAGGTTATTAGTCTATCCCTGCTAGCAACTTAAGAGGAGTTCGTCAGTACCGTCAATAATGCTCAGTTTTAGCTCATGTTGGCATGCCTACAGCACTTGTTAAAAAAGCCGTCTCACTTTCCTTTCCTTGTTGTTGCTTGCTCAATTGACATCGAAACTAAAGGATTGATATCAAGAGGGACTGGATTCATATAAAAGGTAGGGGTGAGCCCTACTCTAAAGCACTCAACTGCATCCCAACCTTCATATAAGCTCTTGCTTATGACCTAAAGCATTGACTTTGACTCCAATGCATGGATTACTTTAGATATTCCCTAGATGTACTAAAGTGATTTAGCTTGCACTCGATGAACGAATCCAACCGGACCTGAAACCATTCGTTCATGTTCGTTCACCTTCTTTAGCAGTTATAGGGTTTTCGGAGGCAAACTAAGACATTGAAAGGTCCCATTCTTTTATTGATTTAATCTAGGGCAACACCAAGCGTTTCTCTGCCCCTCATCTATCAAACAAAGCGAATTTAGGTTTCAATTCCTCCACATCCAAGTTTTTGTGATGCTTTCACCAAGGATCATCAACTTATGCATCTAGTCTTCACCTCACAAATGTTGGCTAACCCAATCCCATCAGGTACTCTTCTCCTCTTGCTCTTTTGTAGGTTAGCTTTCACCCTTGCCTGATATTTGAGCAAGCTAATATTCTTTGATTTAACCAGTAAGGCATCTCTAACCTTTATAGGGAAGAACAAGTAGGCAATCTAGTGCCATTGATCAAGAGAAGGGAATTACCTGTTGACTAGACCTCACCTTTCTTTGACAATAACTTATTTGGTATATAAGCAACACCAACTAGAACTTCACATGTTGGATCCAATCGATAGGCAACAAGGGACCCACTAAAAGAAGCTTCACTTCTCCTGAAACCTTAACCTCAATGAGTTGAGACTCTGGTTTCGCTGCACTTGAACGGTAACCTGTTAATACATTGCTTTCTATCTATATTTCTAAGACCAGTCCCTTATTCTACTAATCAATTAGGTTGGTTCATTAAGTGCCAAGGCATCTCTTTCTCCTAAGTCCCATCTCAAACATTCCTGGAGAGGCAAGTTAGCCACCTCGACCATATCAAAGCTCTTTCTTATTCTCCCAACCCAGTGATCAATAATTCTTTTATCTCTCATTTTACACGCGGCCCAATCAATGCAAGCTTGTAAGCTAAAAAGCCCCTGATGGTACATAAATAGACTGAATCCAACTAAATCACCTCGTGAGCCAAGCCAGGGCATAGGAAATTGATCCCATCATTTCTTGTCTCTATTCATGATGAAAGTGGCAGAGGTGAAGCGAAGGTTGAGGAAGTCGTTTCTACAATGCGTGAAAGTATGGACCCAAGCAAATATGTTATTTTGTTTGACCAATCCCAAACTCTACGTATTCATGATTAATGAGAATGTGAGGGAAATAGTCTTGAATGATGGATGGAAGGGTCCCCCCTCACTCAACGAACTACCTATACCAATCTATCCTGAAAACATCTAATCGATCTAGTGTGTGCTAATCACTTGCCACAACAAGCAAGCAGAAGATCTTGTGCATGAAACTGACTAAATGGCTATCCCTAACGTATGACTAGGCTCACGAAGAAGAAAAGAAGAATTGATTTCCTTATGGGATTAGAATTGACTTTTTATTCATGCTTTAGAGGTCAGTCACAGTTCTATAATTATAATAGTATGTTCCTTAGATGTAATTTCCTAATAATCCTGCCATTCCTCACTTTAGAAATATCCTTTATTAAACCTCTAAAAAGCCACCTTTTCTACGTTTTGCTTTTCTATCTAAGGCTCTCTCAGAGTGGAATCAATTCTGCTAATGTGCACGAAGTTTAGATGAAATCAGGCGAACCTTAGGGCTATTGTCACTTATGCCACTGTAGAATTAGGGGTTCATAACAACTTTGAAAAATTTTTGTAAAAGCTAGCAGATCATCCATTCTTCCCCAAAGCAAAACAGGTTAACATTGAAAAGTTGCATCAACTACTTAGGTTTGTAGAAAAAAATGAATTAAAAGATGAGTGCCGCAGCAGTAGCTTTTAAGATGGTAGCCGAGGCTTGGATTTAGGAAGGATATATATGAGAGTAAGTGTGAGGAGAAACAACCTTCCTATTTTCTGTTTTGGACCTAGGTTTAAAAACCTATTCAACTATCACTTCCTAGATAGAGCTCTGAAAGGAGATCTATGAATGCCTTGGCTTTAAGCCGTCTATACCACCATATAATGGAGTATTCAGCTGCACAATAACTTTCTCTCATGCTATGGCCTATTTTTGAGCGCATTCATTGCCTTGAGAAATTGGTTGTGAGCAAGGAAGTGTTTGAGTTACCGCGTAAGGTTAAGGGTGGCACAAGTTTTTGTTACCTTTTCTAATCTCTATCATATGTTTGATAGATTGGAATCTTCTGTTTATAGGCATGGTCGAATCCCATCAGCCCAACCCAATCCTCGAAAAATAAAAGCTTTGATTGCTTGTCACCTATTTACACAATGAATATTTCTTTATATCATTAACATTGATAGTTATATACAGATGGATAGCAATGGTAGTTAAGAATATTACATTTTTAAGCCAAGATGGTCTCTTTCTTCTTTCCCCTATTCTTGTCCTTCCCATTGTAGTTGATGGAGAAGCATTGAGAAAGGCAAGGAGTTGAGATAGTCTTAGCCATAATCTCTGTTCTTAGTGTCTTCCTCTTTTTTGCATAGCTTTGCATTGAGAGAGCACTTGTGGTGTTAGTAAAGGTATACGATGGGCAGTTACAAGGCAATACCACTATGGAAGCTGATTAAAGCATATATTTTTGATGATTGATAACGAGGGGATTGCTAATGATGAAATACACAAAAAAAGGCAAAACGCCTTATTCTTCTTAACCCCTCGTCAACCATGCGATTCTTTTAGGCGCGATAAGGCTCACTTCGTTCTTAAGGCTTGGGACGCTATCTTCGACTCTAGTAGATGACAAAAAAATCGAACAAAAAAGGCGATGTTATCGTAAAGCATTCCCCAAAAAAGAAAATAAGGCAAACACAAAGGCCAACAACTAAAGCAATCTACCGTTCTTTGTGTTGAAGAAACATGGGAAGTAGAGGCAAAGTTCAAGTGCACTAGGTAGCAAGAATTCCAAATGAGGGATTAGAGGCGAGTTTTATCTTTCTTTTGAGATTAGGTAGCCTTCCTTATTCGTGCTCCATACAAGTAGTAGGATTGGACTAAAAAGGTATGAAAGGCCAAGTATACTGCTTAGTTTCGTAGCTCCATTTCCAAATTGTCCATATCATTGAAAACTTGTGATTTTGGTCAAGTCAATCACTTCTTTTCCGCAGCTGGTCGAGTGAGAAGTAGGACAAAGATCTTAGTCAAAATCAGAGAATTTCTCACTTGGGATTGACATTTTATATTTTGGATGAGATTCAACCTTGGAACTTGGTATGTATAGGTTAAGCTTTTCTCAGGTTTCTTCTTGCAGGCAAAGTCAGTTAAAGTGGCGTAGCTCCTAAGTATCATTTGTCTCCAAGCCTATCTCCTACCTCCCATTGTGCTTTTGATTCCATCTTTTAATCGACGGGCGATTTCTAAATGCTTTGGCCTAAGAAGTGCTATGGACTAACTTCCTTACATGCTTATTTGTTATAGAAGGTATAGACAGTCTGATCTAGCGACTGAGCAGAAGGATTAATCATAAAAAGAGCTCATTAGTTAAGCTCTTTGGTGATGTCCTCCACCTATGCTTGCCACCTTTTCACGTAGTTACTCTTCCAGTCTACTCTTCACATGGTTGACTTCAACATTCCAATCTATTCTTTCGCCTTTACTTGATGTGATGGTTTAGTTTCCTTTAAAGAAATAAGGTCAGGCAAATTAACCATTAAGAAGCCATTACTCAATCAAGCAATTCAAGTAGTATATGAGAAGAAGAACGGGTCATCATCATTTCTTGGCATCCCTGAGGAATGGAATCAGATTAGAGAGGCTACTGCTGGTTCTGGTGATGGAGCCAATAAAGTTGAGATTGAATTTCTCACAAGGTAGTTGGGTTTTTACCATCTTTTAACTCATTCGACATCCTTTTCGTTTCATATCCTCTCATCCATTAAAATAGAGGAAGAGACCTTTCTTAGGCCTACCAATTTTTGTTATCTTTTAGACACCAAAAAAATAGTAAAAAAGGCAAGTCTGAACCGATCAAGCTCAATCAAATTCAATTAACTGAGACTGGTGACAGAGGACTTCTTACTCCTAAAAACTGAAGGATTCTTAAGTTTCAGTGAGTGATGGGTCGGGCTTACCATGTTTAATAGGAGACTAACCTAGCCAAGCCAATAGTTAAAGTTTACCACAAGAGAACCAACCTCACCAAGAAAGACACAGGGTGGGGCTTGTTAAAGAAACTCGATGGTTGCATTCTTCTCTTTCCATATCATGGGTTGTAGGCTCGTCTTACAGAAATTATGCCTCAGCATGATAGGTGCATTTACTAATACAGTAATGGCTTCCTAGTCAAGTCAGCCTTTTTTAGTTTGTCTTACGGACGGAGTGGGCTTTTCCCTAATAAGGTCTAGTTTGAAGGCAAGTAAGCTATCAAGACACACATAACCACCTTTTTCAGCATATATGTTATGGTTCTAAAATGTCTTTTTCTCAAATAAAGTAAAGGCATAACCTGCGCTAACATACAAAACTGGTCATAAAAAGGGCAAAAGAGACAAAGGCTAAAGCAATGATTAAAGAGGGGGGTAAACATATATTCACCTTTGACTCCTTTTTCACTTACTGATTGTTACTCGGCCAAATGCTTCCTACATCATTTAAAAGAGGGATCCAGGTTGTCAACGTACTTTCAAAGAAGCTTGGGATTAGGCTAAGATGGAATGGATTTTTCATTCCTTTCCTACTACTTAGTGCTTCTCTTTTGAATCTTTTCTTCCCCTTGGAAGCCTAGCTACTTTTTTATAACTACCACAGTTACAATGGATAGGATGGGAATGGGTTGGAAAGAAGGAAAAAGCGTAGTTTCTATTCATTGACTTCAAGTCAGTAGCTTTGTAACTTACTTTGACTTAAAAGCACATTTGGTCACTTTCAGCTTCCGATCACGAAGTCGAAGCTGACTGGTTACTACTGGGAATGCCTCGTACTAGCAAAATCAAACACACAATCCATTTTTCAAACAAAGAGTTCTAACTTTGTTCCCATGGCTTTGAAAGATGCATCAAAGACCTTTTCAACATTAACCCATAAGGAGGGATGAAAAAACAAGAAATAGGGAAGTAGGATAGTTGGTACATGCTGGTGAATCTAGTACGCAGGTCACTTTCATTCTTAGTGGACCGACAGGGAAAGGCTGTTTAAGTGACTGTTTATGCACTTAACTCACTAGAAGAAAAAGTAAGGATCACACTCCTTAATAAACTTGTCTAAAAGATGAAAAGATAGATGAGCCACTTTCTCCATCCGACTAAGCTTGGCCTTTACGTGGGCACCTTGTCTGTTGTGCCCTTTGCTTTGGTGCCAACGTATATAAAGTAGTACACCTCGACTCTTTTTAGCTTTTTGTGGTGTGGCTTTTATAACTCTTAGTAACTGTTATCTCCTTCTCTTTCCTTCTTCCTTATCCTTAGGGAATTGGATATAGAACCATTAGGATATGAGTATTTATAAACAGAGATGGATTGGCTTCGATTGACCTTCTTACTATAGGAATGCTTAAAAAAGCTCTAATTCCAATAAGCTTGTGATCACTCTCAAAGGTAGCTAGGAACAAAAGGAATAAGTGCTTAAAACTAAGATCAGCTGCTATTGGACTTCTTTCCTTGGTGAAAAGGGGTTAGCAAGGATAGCAACCTTGTTGATTAAAGCAAAGGACTAGGGTATAACGCTTTTATTTTGTTTTATGGGTATACCCGCTTTTCAATATGGATATGAATGACTAAAGTCTCTTCCCATGGTCTAAGCTAAGCCCAAAAGAAAAAAGGGAGTGTTAGATCCACGAGTGAAGACATATTATCTCACAGATAAAAGAAAAGAAGTCACTTGTTTAAGTTAAGTAATCGTAGAGACCAAGAAGCGTTTGTAGTGAAAATTCTGCCTCTACAAGCCTTATATAAGTAGAGCCATAGAGAGTAATGAAAGGAGAGGAGTTTAAACCTATCTCAAGGCCTAGTAGGTCTATTTTTGCTACCTTACTTACTTCCCTAGGGGAAGTTCAGTTGAAGAAGCTATGAGAAAACAAGCTCTTATAGAATCAGTAGCTATTGAACCTCTATCTGTTGAAAGAAGGACTACTAGTAGTGGTTCGTCTTATGTTATTAGTAATGGTCAGTAAGAAGAAGATTAGCTCTAGCCTTTAAGAGTGAACCAGGTCTTAGATTCAGCATTGGTTGGGCATGGCATTAGATTAGGAAGGCGCCTAAGCTAAGCCCTAAAATTTCCATGCTTTACTCTTACTATTTGTGTTTAAGAATAGAAAAGCACTGTTTAGCTTATGTTAGCTTAGATCATCTTTGAGATGAAAAGCAAAAAAGTCCATATCAAAAGTGAAAGCCTCCATCAAAGCAAAGTGGGAATAGCCAGGAAGATCCGACCAACAATCGAGTTTATACCGTGCTCTAGGCTTTCAAGAAGAAAGCCTAGGCTCAAGGGCCCATCTTTCTCATATCGTCAAACCGAAGAAGAGAGAAAGCCTAGCCCTTAAAGCAAGACTGCTTCACCTTCATTTCCTTCCATACGTGATTCTAAGTCTACTCTGAAGTCAGCCATTGACTCAAGCTCTTCTGCAATGAAATCACTCACAGGTAATTCAATGGTTCAACTCAGGTTGAAATGGTATCTTAGGAATATTTCTTATCTATTGTTCATGAATCCATTTTATTTTTTCAAGGATACCCAATCTTTTCTCTTTCAATTATTGCTCTGAGGAAAGAAGTTTCATTGGGGAAGGTGTTATCTTCTAGTTGATCACTTAAGCTTTTAGCTTAAAGGACTGATCTTTCTTTGAACTTAGCCCAAGTAAGGCTGATTTAAATAAAGATAACTGGGGGTGAAGCCTTTATATGAAACCATTTCTTTTTCTCTAGGAAGCATAGCTTACTTTCATACTAAAGGTTTGAGAATTTCCTTCTAATCCTAGTTCTTGGCACTGGGAAAAGTCTCCACAACCTATAGAGTAAGGAGTAATAGAGGAAATTTACCCTAGAACCGTTAGGCTCATTAAATGTAGACAGAATTAGTCTAGTATGGCTGAAGAATGGTTTTTGGACAGTGCTAAAAGTAAAAATTATTCTAGCACTTCAGCGAGCTTTTTCTTAATATACTGAAACTCATCTTGTACAACGAAGTAGAAAAGAAATGAAGTAGAATTTTTGGTATGGTATATGAAGAGAAATTTGACTTATTCGAAGAGGGGTTCAACTCCCATAACCTCGATGTGGAGAAGCGAAGCCCCTTGGGGCAAAAGAGATAAAGAAAGGATAATGAGGATGCTATGTATGGTGAAGAGCCTTTCCCTTTCTAAGCGAGTGTGAAAGGTGCCTATCCTCCTTTCTAACTAAGAAATTCCCAAAGTTGAGGATCAAAAAAAGATAATTATGTACCATACCTTGTCTGGAGGTGAGAGATGAGCTCTAAAGAGAATCTATTGGAAGGCATAGAGAGAAAGCAGGAAAGCAAAGAAATGGACATGTCTGAAAATAGCAAGGACTAAACTCTAATGACAAGGAGTCAAAAACAAGAAATGGATCTACTAAAGGAATAGATGATGGAAGTTACCTATGGAGATAAAGTGGTGGGAAGCTCCTCAAAGAAGCAAGAGTTTTACCAAAAAAAAAAAAAATTGTCTACTTTGTTCCCTTGAGACATCTACTTAAAGAAAAGCCCATTCGATAGGCAAAGCTGATACAGAAACAGATACTACTAGCCCTATGGTAAAGAATGGATTCTCTAATCCTCCATCGAGTTCTAACTTACTGAAAGGAAGGTAAGAGTCATAGGATGTGTAGTAGTAGCATAAGAAAGCATGCTCAATCCAAGCACTTCCTATGCCTCATGGAAGAAGGAAAACAATCGGGTAAACAATGGTCTTTCCCTAGATGGGAATAAGTTACATCTCTAAGTGGTCATATTCTCTATGAGAAAGTTTCCTAGCCAGTTAAACAATCATCCTCAAGGGGCAAGTGTTTCCTTCTTTTAAGTTGATTCTTTCCATAGAACAAACTAGTGCTAGTAACTGCATCCTTGCCGACCAGCTGTAAGAGTTACTAGCCAATGTACTGTACTCGCCTCCGCATAAAGAGATTAAATAGCCTATTTTACTTTCACACACCTTAAGAGTCTGGCTAATAGGTTAAAAGATCTAAGAGATGCCTCCTAAAGAACCTAAGGGTCTGGTAAGAATATTCTCTTTTCATTCTTAACCCTAACATATAATAAGCATAAAGAAATTAATTTAGTTTGTCCGCAGGTAAATCTTAACTGGTTTTTTTCTCTTTGAACTCTTAAATGACTTAAAGAAATTAATAAGACTATAACTGAAAACTACTCTTTATGGACTTCTTTTCAGTCTTAACCTTAACACCAATACTTTAATATCACAAAGAAAACCTTAAGTTTCTCTGTAGGTCAAGATTAAACTATTGCTGTTACACTTACCTCTCCTTCGCCTAGTAATAAAGGTAATAAGACCAAGCTTGTAGGTTTTTTTTGCCTGACCTATAAGTTGTACATTTGAATCCTGTCCGTAGGTTTAAATCCACCTCGAAGAAAAAGAACACCATTTATGGAGGAACAACTTTGATAGTCATGTATTTCGAAATCTAGGTAAAGTTAGCCGCTATAATTGATCCCTCAGCCAGGAATAAGAAGACCTAAACTTTTACGGGCATAAAAGTAGAATGTAAATTATTTGAATCTCTAGTACCAATGTACGGTAGAGAAGAAAGGGCTTGCCTTATTTCAACATAGGAAAACCTTCTTTCATAGTTGATCGATTGAGTCCCTAAGAAATAGATAAGTGTTCAGGATTTCATTAACTTCATCTGATAGCGTGACTAATGAGTCAATCAGTGGAATTTAAGCACTATTTTAATAGATTTGCCTTGATCAACCTTAAGATGAGAGCAAAGAAAAACAACTGGTTAATGTCTATCGATAGGACTGTGAGCCAAATTCGCATTTCCAAACAATTCAATTAATGGAATGGAAAAGATTCCACGAAGCTCAACTTTAACTGAAAAGGTTTCAGAACTAGTTGCTCGAATCTGAAACTCCTAGGTCATGATAAAAAGTGAAATGCTAATCGAATAAAAGCTTTTCCTCTAAACATAAAGCTAAATCCAAGTAGGTTGCCTAAAAGAAAATTGTAGTTAGTTACCATTTTCTTACCTTTAAGTTGCCCAAAACTTTTAGGGTTAATCCAACATAAAAAAGGAAGAAGCGCTATTGAACTAAGTTATCTACCCAAACTAACGTATGTGTTTTGCCCTTGCACAATCCACCAGCATCATGCCCACAAGAATGATTGCTCCTGTCATGATATATGGATCAGCCTTGCTTTTTTCGTCAACAACCTGTCCTACTAAGCTAATCACGAAAAAACTAGAACTTCTTAAGAAGCAAAAAATTCCTCTATTTCATTATAGATTGCAGTGATTATCGTAACCTACCTCCTTCTTTGTCATAACCTAACTACTATTTATCAAGTTTGGGATTGATTTCAACTCCGAGATTGTTAGTCTTTCTTGCCTTTCTCTACTATGCCTTTCATCGTAAACTACTAAATTGATTCCTCTTGTTGACAAAGATAAATCTAGCATTTTGGCTTTCTTGAGCCCCTAGTGACTTCTTTTTCAAGCAAGAATTCTTCCTTTAGTTGATCAATTCCTTTAAGGAATCTACTATGAAAAGCATTTGAACAAGACCGATACCAACTAAGCATGTTCACTATTATTAAGCATACCACCCTACCAGAAAGCATTCTCTCTATTCGAAAGCTTACCATCGACACTAACTAATGCAAGGAAAGGAGAGTCATTATTCAAGCCATGCTACCATTCATTCCCAGTCGATAAGAGATAAGAAAAAGTCTATCTTTTCCTTAATTCCCTTCTACCCCTCTTTGCAGTTTACTTCACCTTTTCTTTTTTTTTTTTTTGCCACAGTTAAGCAAGAAAAAAGTTATTCTTCTTAACAGTTTTTCAAGTGAATGGAATGATTCTTCCCCCGAGGGTGACATCATTACCTAGATCCTCATCTCTTGAACATGTTCTTGAAGCTAGTTTAATGGCACTTACATCTCATCTAGTTTAGATTAATTCCTTGAGAGCTTCTTCTCTAGCAAATGATTTGGCCCATTTTATCTTTTGTCATTCTCCTTCTTAGTAATAAGGTAAGGCCTTTCCCTATCACAACCACCTTTTCTTATCCAAAATGAATTTATCACAAAAGAAAGAGCTAGTGAACCCAACCAGACAAAGCAGGATAGTTGCCATCAAGCTGCCTTTTTAGAGCTAAAGTGAGACCAATGCTATTAAGAAAAAGGAATAATAGCCTTTATGCCTTGAGCCTTGAGCTAAATCGTTGACCTTGCGCCTGGTTTGATTAGGAAATTATCGCATTTCATCTCAAAAAGGATCTAACTCTTTCTTTCTAGCTTAGCCAAACTACTTGGCTTAGGTCAATTCAATCTTTCTTCAACGCAAGCAAATAGCCAAAAGAGCTAATGAAAGAGCACCTTCTTCTTTTGCTCCTAAAAACATCTGCAGAGCAGTTATTATAGAAAGACTAACATCTCTAACATGAAAAACAAGCAAAGACCTCCCTTTTGGTTTGATGGCCTCTTTCCTTCAAAAAAGCGAAAGTAAAATTAGAATCTAAATCTCCAACATGGGATCTTTCTTAAAGAAATTTCCATTGAGCTAGGTAAGTCCCAAAAAGCATTCCTTTGGCACTCATCCCTTGTTTAATTAGCACTCAGCCCTTCTTTTTTTACTCCGAGAGCTGAAATAACCTCTATTCCTTCTACAGCAATTAGGCCTTTTTTCTAATCCTACTGCTCTTTTCCTAAGAGATGAAGAAAAAGCTACCGACTTGGCCTACGTTGATTATACTATTGTTCCTATTTTGAAAGAAGAAGCAACCCCATCGATGACAACAGATTCAATAGTTGGGGATCTTGCTAACAATGAAACTCCTAACCTTAAATCATATAATCGGGGATGAGCTCTTCTTCTTCCTTTTGGCCATTGAAAGCATGAAAATTGCACCTTCTTCTTTGGATCCATTCAAAAAAGCATTTCCCTAATCTAATGTCATGCCTTAAGTCTTAATCTCCTAATGCCCATACTCTAATAGTAAATCGATGGCATCGTTATTTTTTCCCCCCTTAAGCCTTCAATATTAGATTCTTCTTCTTGAGTTCCTTCACTTAGAGTAGTGAATCTAGTGAAAGCCGAAGACTAAAAAGAAGGTATGGAAGCTGGGCCAATACCCAATTGGATAAAGCTAGCCACCTCGCTTAGTGTACCTTCCCTAGATCTGTCTTTCTTGCCTTCCCCTTTTATTGTAAGGCTTACTCCCTTAGATATGGTCGAATTCTTATTCTAAGGTCTCATGCTTTAAGCATTCACTAAGCCACCTAAGACTCACAGCTACACCGATCGAAGTGGCTCACTCTAGTAAGGTTTATTTCATGATCTGCAGAAGACCTGACAATTGCTGCATGATCATATCAAGAACCTAGTTGTGATCTTTCTCCAAGTATGAAAGCAGTGGGTCCATGCGTAAAAGGTGTCTCCCTTAATACACCTTTGATATTGCTCCCTGTGGGAAAGATTTCACCAATGATCATGCTAATGTCTTTTTTCATCAAACTCATTTGTGACTTTGACATTTGACTCATCATGCACCAAAGGTTTACCCTTGACCATCTTACTTTAATTGTCCAGTCTGGACTTGGAGCATCTGCTGCCCCTCTAATTCATTAGTAGCAGAAATTGAAGGACGAAGTCAGTCTACATATTCTTGAAAGTCTTTTTTGACTCAAATGAAGATCGAAGGCTTAGTTAGCTTAGGTTGCTGTCTTAGCACATGTCAGCTCTTATGTCCCCAGCGAGTAGGTTAAGGCACTTTATGTTGCTACTTGCCTTTATCTTCTAGTCTGCCAATCAAACTTGTTTACTCTATATTATTGATAAATCGATATTTCCCTATTGGTATTTCCCCCAAACTACTTGCTTTCGTACACCTTAAAACTTTTAACATTATTTTGTCTCCAAACAGAGACCTCATAGGCCTTATTCTAAAGATAAAAGTAGCAATGAACCAACTACTACAACTACATGCGCATCTATTGCAGTGCCTTGAAAGCAAGCTACCTTAACCATCTTCTAAAGTTCTAAATAATTTACTGATCAAAGGCTGTAGGGGTGGATTACTTTACATTTAGCCATGCCATAGTAACCCTCAAAGCAATCTTCTTTTACTTGTGGGACAAAATCTGACAGCCAATTGCTAACTTTAAATAACCAGCCCAACAATAAGTTTAATTTTTTCATAACATAATGGGGTGGGGTTTCGTGTCAGCTGAGTGACATAGGCGTACAAAAGTACTTCATGTCACAACCATCACCTTTTTATAAGACCAATGCCTGTTGCTTTATTTGGGAGAAAAGAATCATAGATATGCCAGTCATTAGAACGAAGAACTGCCATAAAAAGATTTCTTGTGTATTGTCTACTACAAAACTTTTGAATAAGAGCTAGTAATCTGAATCATATCGAAAAGGTTCCTAAGACACAACATGGAAAAGTCAAAACATTAGGAAACTGAAGTCCAATAATGAAGAAGGAGTAGAATTACTGAATGAATACCAGCTATGGCTACTATCCAAGGCAAAAAAGAAGTATTTTTTTACGAGATCCAAAAACCACCAACCACCCCGACCTAATTCATGATGGGCCCACCAAATTCATGGCAAGATGCCTATGGTTAAAAACCACTAACATGTCAAGATCAAAATTCGAATTGGTTCTTGGTCCTGGTTAGAGACCATTATATTCACGCTCGTTGTCCAACAAAGAAGCAAAGTAGTAGTATTTTTCTTTCCATTACAAATGACATGCTTTGCCTACTTCCTCCACTGTCCACTAGTGCTCTTGTCCAAAGCGAAAAGAAGACAAAAAAGCAACGCTAAAGTAGTATGAGTGGGTTTTTATTGTTATGTAACAATAGAGTAGGGTAAGGTTAAAAGCTCGCTTGTTATATGGGATCCGAGTATCCAGCAGATCAGAGCAATGTTACTTTCTTTTTGATAGCATCCTTCACACAATGGCAACGAGTGCCATAATCCCATTCATTATTTTTGATTTATATAAGCCAAAACCCATACTAGTGGCAACATCCCCGGCATAAATGTAATGAGGATGTATTGTTGATATAGGATACTGTGAAACAGGATTTGATTTTGTAACTAGTTCGGTACAAGTGAAGAAATTTAGAACAAAAGGATCAAAACTCACCGATAGGAAAGAAGAGAAAAACAAAGCAATGCCAAGAGCTTCATCAACTCGTTGTTCATCGATAGACAAAGCTCTCTCTCTTTATCATCTCATGGCAGATGCAGCAATGGATAAGTCTTTTTTCCTTTTCACGAACCACAAAGCATTTAGTTTCCAGAAAAACAAAGCTCGTTTTCCTTTTAGGGTAAAGTGACATACAATAAAGGGCTGGTCCATCAAAAGTTTGATTCCTTCACGAACAAAGTTCAAAATCAACAATGGTTTCTAGAACGAAAGGAGTGCACAACTGGGGTGTAACCCCATTTTTTTACTCACAACGAATGCGAGCAAGAGAATGGAATTCTTCACAAAGTTTGAGAAAAAAATAAAAAAAAAAAGTTTCTCTCTGACCTTCTTATTTTAAGACATTATGCCTTTGGGGTCGACCCAGATAACAAAGAAAAACTTTATAAAAGTTTAGGATCTAACACGACAATAAAATACTACCCTCATGATTGGACCATGTCCTTGAGATTTGATAAAAGAAAGGTGCATTAGTGATTAATACATTGTAATTGGATAAGTTATTAGGAATATGACAGAATAGAAGACCAAGAAAAAAAAAGAATGCACTAAAATACAAGTGCTACACCAAACACTGGTGGTTCTTTCTTGTTACAAGTGAATGCAATGAAAAGACCCAAAAATAATGAGTAATAAGATATTTCATATATTGACATTTCATGCTCATTTCCAAAATTTTGCTTCATTATTCCTATCATCCGATAACGACAAGATGATCCATAAGAAAGGTTGCAAGATTTAAACCTTTTACTAGCCCGACCCTGACCTATTGTGTTGGTTAGCTGACTTAGCCTCCCACATTGTGCTGCACTACCTAGAGCGTAATCTTGTCACCTTACCCTTCTTTCAGTTATGCCATTATCAATCGCGACCTCAAACTGGTTGCTCCTCATCTAATAAGAATGATCATCCATATGACTAAAGAAAGACCAACTTACTTACTTTTTGAGCTCTAGTTTCATAATCTTGACCATCAACTTGTTAGGAGTGGGGGCATCCAAGCTTGCCCAACATATGAAAGAGGCTTTGAGGTAGAGTGTTTTGTGGGGGAGATATAGTTTCCAGGCTGGATTTCTTAGATCAAATAGGACTAGTTAGGTGATAAAGGTGGTGAAATCTAACCTTTGCATCGATGTTTGGCACGATGGCTTGCTTGAGTGCCAAAACCAAGTGATTGTTCTTTCTTTTTCCTTAGCTTATTGAATCAACATATGCCTATTCTTCTTTGATGACTCCCAATAAAGAAAGCCTAAATTTGTTGATGAGGATTGGAAGAAAGTTGGGGATAGACATAGATCTTTTCACCGATCCGACGTGTTGAAAATAAAATAATGGTTTTTTATTTTTTTTATTTCCCTATCACTAGAAGCAATCTTCACCGGAATAAGGATCTTCTTACAATAACCTTTAGTATGATAGAACTCGATAATGAGTTTACAAAGGCTTCGAGTAATATAAGAAGAGCTAATCACCATACTACCACTACTATAAATAAGAGATTTAATGACAGTTAAAAAGGACTTTAATGATAATCAAGAGGGAGAGTTTTAATTAACAACATTTCTTGAAAACTATCATTAAAACTCCCTTTTAATGCTCCTTTTTAATGATAGTTTTTTTAAAACTGGTGTTAAAGGGGGAGTCTTTAAAGACTATTTTAAGAGAACTATCATTAAAAAAGGAAGGCCTTTAATGATAGTTCTTTTAAAACTACCATTAAAGACCTTCCTTTTAACGATAGTTTTAAAAGAACTATCATTAAAAGATAGTGTCTTTAAGGTTAGTTTTCAATGAACAGTCCATTAAAAGAATTTTTTAAATAATTTTGATATACATAAAATTCTTACATACAAACTATCTAAAACCTGTATATATAAAATTCTTCATCTCTTTCATATCAACCACATATTTTTATCTTGTATACATTAAAACAATTCAATACTAACACTTCAATGAAACAACTTTTTCTTTCAATACTCTTCAATACAATTCTTACTCAATCCATCATTGCTTCTTTCATGTGTGAAAACACTTCAACATAATTCAATCTAAAAAGTAATAAAAGATGAAAAAAAAAAACTTGATGTCATAACTGAACTCCATACGTACAATGCATATTATCATACACAATCTTAAAAATTTAACTATGTACATTCAATAATGTTCATGTCTGCAAAAATCTTTAAGGTTCAACTTTTTAATAGGGCACTCCAAAGAAACTATTCAAGCTCCTTTTTAACTTCATCAGTATCTGATTAAGTGTAAGTATCTATATTCACTACCTACATTTATATAAAAAAAAAAAAGTTAGTCCACTTAAAACTCCTAGTAAGCACATCAATTACCAAAGTAATTACATAAAAAAATGCTTAAAAATTTACTATTTTCGCATGAGATATTTTTGTCACGTTTGTCAATGATGTCCCCTTAAAAATTTCATAACATAATATTCACACTTATATATTTGAAGATTAATGTGGACACTACATCAAAAATTTTTAATTATTATATTTTATAAAATAAATAAAACCAACATCATATATTGGTTTAAATATATAAAACTTAGCAGAAATACTCATAGGAATGTACCTATCACTTGATTCATTGATAACTTGAAACAATTTAAAAGAGCTGCCAATATAAAATAATCAATAATCTTAAGAGTAAAAAATAATACATACTAATATAAATTGAAATATTTTCACTTATGTGGACATAAGTTGATCTATTTCTTGACGAGAACGATGGTTCAAAGGACAAAAAATGTTGTACACAAAAGGACGAGGCTTGACAACTATTAACATCCAATGATGCCTACATTATTAAAAATAAATATAAAAAATATTGTGAACAAATTAAACTATTAATAATTTCAAATAGTATTAAGATTTACCTCAAGTTATCCGAAAATATCACTATTCTTCTGTTACATAGATCATCATTCTATTGGCAAAGTGATAGATTTGGGTGTTTATACTTATAGACATCCCATATGATAGATTGATCAGCAAATACAAAATATTTCTCCAAGTCAAGTACAACTAAATCTGTATAAATTTTACTCAAATAATAAAAAAGTAAAAAAAATTGATGTAGCCAAACAATAATAAACCAAATAAAAATTTAAAACACATACGTACACAATTATATTAGACATTTATGTATAAATTACATGTAACCAAAATTCTAATGAATTAATTGACATTTGTAATTAATATATATTTAACTAAATTAGCATACAATTAATTAATTAACTAAATAACAAATGATTAGTTAGTATAATTAAATAAATAATATATAACTAATAAAAAATTAATTCAAATTTAAGTAAATAATTTATAATTAATTAGTTAATTAATACATGGTCAATTAATTAATGTCTAATTAATTATTTTACAAACACTAATAAATTAACTAAAATTTAATTATTTACTTTACAAGCATTAAATTAATTAATTAAAATTTGAATAAATGATTAATAGCTAATTAGTTAATTAATACATAATCAATTAATTAATGTCTAATTAATTCCTTTACAAGCACTGGTAAATTAATTAAAATTTAAATAATATTTAGTTATTTGCTTTACAAGCACTAGTAAATTAATTAAAATTTAAATAATATTTAGTTATTTGCTTTACATGCATCAATAATGGTAAAACTTGCTTGTCGATGTTGTCAATGGAACTCCTTCATTATGTAAATGTGTGTCAAATCACAATGTCTAATTTAAAAAAATTGTCATTGGGCAACTTTCATAGCACGAACTTTTCATCACTACTACAAAAAATTATAATAATTAACATCAATTTAATGACAGTTATTCAAAAAACTGTCATTAAAAAATTTATTAACATTTTTTATGACAGTTATTTTAAAATTGTCATTAAAAGTAAGGTTTTAATGCAAATTAAAGAAGAACTGGTATTAAAAAAGCTATGAATTAAACTTTTAACGTCAGTTCCTGAATAACTGGCGTCAAAGGCCAAAATTGCTGGGCTGTTGCTTCTTGCAGCAGCAGCAGCAACACTCCTTGCTGCAGCTGTAAGCAGCCATTGCTCTACAGCAAGGGCCGCTGCTGTTGCTGCAGGAAGCAGCAGCAATGCCTTGGTTACAGCAGCATTTGTTGCTGCTGCTTTCCTTGCTGCAGCTGTAAGCAGCCATTGCTCTGCAGCAAGGGCTGCTGCTGTTGCTGCAAGGAAAGCAGCAGCAACAAATGCTGCTGTAACCAAGGCATTCCTGCTGCTTCCTGCAGCAACAGCAGCGGCCCTTGCTGTAGAGCAATGGCTGCTTACAGCTGCAGCAAGGAGTGTTGCTGCTGCTGCTGCAAGAAGCAACAGCCCAGCAATTTTGGCCTTTGACGCCAGTTATTCAGGAACTGACGTTAAAAGTTTAATTCATAGCAAGGGCTGCTGCTGTTGCTGCAAGAGGCAGCACCAAGGTCCGGATTTTTAAACATAAATCCTTTGACGCAGGCCAAAATTGCTGCTGTCTTTTGCAGCAGCAATGGCTGCTTACAGCTGCAGCAAGGAATGCTGCTGCTGCTGCTGCAAGAAGCAGCAGCAATGCCTTGGTTACAGCAGCATTTGTTGCTGCTACTTTCCCTGCTGCAGCAGTAAGCAGCAATTGCTCTGCAGCAAGGGCTGCTGCTGTGGCTGCAAGAGGCAGCACCAAGGTTCGGATTTTTAAACATAAATCCTTTGACGCAGGCCAAAATTGATGCTGCCTCTTGCAGCAGCAATGGCTGCTTACAGCTGCAGCAAGGAATGCTGCTACTGCTGCTGCAGGAAGCAGCAGCAATGCCTTGGTTACAGCAGCATTTGTTGCTGCTGCTTTCCTTGCTGCAGCAGTAAGCAGCCATTGCTCTGCAGTAAGGGCTGCAGCTGTGGCTGCAAGAGGCAGCACCAAGGTTCGGATTTTTAAACATAAATCCTTTGACGCAAGCCAAAATTGCTGCTGTCTTTTGCAGCAGCAATGGCTGCTTACAGCTGCAGCAAGGAATGCTGCTGCTGCTGCTGCAAAAAGCAGCAGCAATGCCTTGGTTACAGCAGCATTTGTTGCTGCTACTTTCCCTGCTGCAGCTGTAAGCAGCCATTGCTCTGCAGCAAGGGCTGCTGTTGTTGCTGCAAGAGGCAGCACCAAGTTTCGGATTTTTAAACATAAATCCTTTGACGCAGGCCAAAATTGCTGCTGCCTCTTGCAGCAGCAATGGCTGCTTACAGCTGCAGCAAGGAATGCTGCTGCTGCTGCTGCAAGAAGCAGCAGCAATGCCTTGGTTACAGCAGCATTTGTTGCTGCTACTTTCCCTGCTGCAGTTGTAAGCAGCCATTGCTCTGCAGCAAGGGCTGCTGCTATTGCTGCAAGAGGCAGCACCAAGGTCTGGATTTTTAAACATAAATCCTTTGACGCAGGCCAAAATTGCTGCTGCCTCTTACAGCAGCAATGGCTGCTTACAGCTGCAGCAAGGAATGCTGCTGCTGCTGCTGCAAGAAGCAGCAGCAATGCCTTGGTTACAGTAGCATTTGTTGATGCTACTTTCCTTGCTGCAGCTGTAAGTAGCCATTGCTCTGCAGCAAGGGCTGCTGCTGTTGCTGCTAGAGGCAGCACCAAGGTCTGGATTGAAGACCAAAGAACTTGCATTGAAGACCAAAGAATGTGAACCTTCAACGCCAGTTCTGGAATAACTGGCGTTGAAGGCCAGAGAATGGGAACCTTCAACGTCAGTTATTCCATAACTGACGTTGAAGGATATGTTACCTTGCTTTTTAAGGTTGGGGATGTAAATTTTTTTCCAGAGCCCTCTAGAGCCCGCCATAACATCCCGCGAAATTTTTTCTCTCTAGGTCAGAATTCTCCTCTTCACAGACTGTCCAGAAGCAGCTGCACAGCCAGCCATCCATTCTCCGGCGATTCTCCTGTCTGCAGTCCATCCAGAACCAGCGGGGGTAGCTGCTGGCAGCCTTTCCGGCACTCTTTGTTTTGGTCTCTATCCACACAGCCAGCCATCCATTCTCCGGCCATTCTCCTGTCTGCAGTCCATCCAGAACCAACTGGTGTAGCTGCTGGCAGCCTTTCCAGCAGTCTCTATTTTAGTCTCTGTCCACACAGCCAGCCATTCTCCGGCCATTCCCTTATCTGCAGTCCGTCCAGAACCAGCTGGGGTAGCTGCTGGCAGCCTTTCTAGCACTCTCTGTTTTGGTCTCTGTCCACACAGCAGCCATTCTCCGGCCATTCCCCTGTCTGTTGTTCGTCCAGAACCAGCTGGGGTAGCTGATGGCAACCTTTCCGGCCATCTCTTTGTTCTCTGTCTGGTTAGATGAAATTTCATTTTGAGAAGTTTTTGTTTAATTGTGTTAGGTGAATTGTTATTAATTGATAAAATTTTAATTTTTTTCATTAGTATATTTTGATGAACATACTTGGTATGAATGGATATATATTGATATATTTATTATTTCATAATTATTAAGATTTTTAGATTAATTGATAAATTAAAAATGTTAATTAGATGAATTTATATTTTGATAAATTAATTATATATTAGGTGTAGATGAATTTATGGTTGAATTAATTTTTTTATGTAAGATTAATTGGTATATTTTATCAAATTTAATTATATTGATTTTATTGTTAACATAAATTAATATATTTAGTTAAATTTTAAATAAATAATTAATTAGATTATGCTATTCAAAATAGTATTTTGGATGCTTGAAAAGTAAATAATTAAATGTCTTTTAAATTTTAGAATGGATAAAACTTAGATGTTTGCTGATAGAAGATCAGAAGCATATGATGTAGAGGTGAATAACTTTTTAGATTATACTGTTCAGAATAGTGATAACCCTGAATTAATTCGGTGTCCATGTATTAAATGTGGCGACATGAAGCGTCATACCCCATATGAGATACGGAATTTTATATATATATATATATATGGAGTTGATAGCAGCTATCAAAACTGGATATGGCACGGAGAAACCGGTGTTGTTGGGTCTTCTACTAGTAAGAATGCTAAAGTTGTTAGGGAGGTAGAACACATCGTAGAAGTTGATAACACTGTAGAAATGGTACAAGAGGCATTTGCAGAGTATGATAGTAATCCTAACCACTTTGAAAGATTACTTTATGATGCTGAGAAACTTTTGTACTCTGGATCAATGAAGTTTACTACCCTATCTGCTCTAGTTAAATTGTACAATTTGAAGGTATAATACGGTTGGTCCGATCAAAGCCTCAGTGATCTTTTAAATTTGATTGCCGACATTTTGCTTGATAATAATGAAATGCCTACATCCATGTATGATGCCAAGAAATATTGAATGCATTAGGGATGGAGTATCAAAAGATTCGTGCCTGTCCAAATGATTGCATATTATATCGAAAGGAGTTTCAGAATGATATTCAATGTCCAACTTGTGGGCTTTGAAGATGGAAAGTAATGAAAAACGGTAACAAAATAAAGACTAGTGTGCCTGCTAAGGTGTTATGGTATTTTCCACCAATACCAAGATTTAGAAGAATGCTCAAAAGTTCTGAAATATCAAAACACTTTACATGGCATTCAAATAAAAGGGAAATTGATGGTCAGTTGAGGCGTCCATCGGATACACCATCATGGAAATTGGTTGACTACATGTGGCCAGAGTTTTCTTCAGAGCCAATAAACTTAAGGCTTGCTATATTAGCAGATGGGATTAATCCGCATAGTACATTGAGTAGTCGATATTGTTGTTGGCCGGTGATTATGGTGAACTATAATTTACCGCCATTGTTAACAATGGAGAGAAAGTTCATGATGTTGACGTTACTAATATCAGGTCCTAAACAACCTAGTAATGATATCGATGTCTATTTGGCTCCACTTATAGAAGACTTAAAAATGTTATGGGACATAGGTGTAAAAGTACATGATGCGTACCGTAATGAGTCATTCAACTTGAAAGCTGTTTTGTTATGGACAATTAATGATTTTCCTACATATGGTAATTTATCTGGTTGCATTGTTAAAGGGTATTATGCTTGTCCTATCTGTGCTGAGAACACCCAAGCTAGTCACTTAAAATATAGTAAAAAGATGTCATATGTTGGACACAGGAGATTCTTACCACGGCATCATCCTTACCGCAGATAGAAAAAGGCCTTCAATGGTGAACAAGAATTCAGAATTGCTCCCCAACCATTAAGCAGTGAAGAAGTCTTTCACAAAGTTCAATGTTTAGTAAATTCATGGGTAAAGTCGAAGAAATGAAGTACAATGGGTAAAGAAGATGTTGTTACACAGTGCTGGAAAAAGAGGTCGATTTTCTTTGATTTACCATATTGGAAGTCCATGCATATCAGACATATTCTAGATGTCATGCACATTGAAAAGAATATTTGTGATAGTCTTCTTGGGACATTGCTTGATATTCCAGAAAAATCTAAAGATGGATTAGCAGCAAGAATGGATTTGAAAGATATGGGGTTAAGGTCTGAGTTGGAACCACAAGTTCGTGGTAATCGTACATTTCTACCACCTGCATGCTACACTTTATCTAAAGAAGAAAAAAATATTTTGTAAAGTTTTCAGTGAGATTAAGGTACCAGATGGGTATTCTTCGAACATCAGAAATCTAGTATCCATGGACGACTTGAAACTATATGGGTTGAAGTCGCATGATTGTCACATCCTAATGCAACAACTTTTACTTATTGCTTTACGAGGTGTGCTACCCAAACATGTTAGATATGCCCTCATCAGACTTTGCATGTTCTTCAATTTGTTATGCCAAAAGGTGGTGGACGTGTCAAAGTTAGATGGAATTCAAAACGAACTTGTCACAACACTTTGTTTGCTTGAGAAGTACTTTCCTCCCAGCTTTTTTGATATTATGGTCCACCTCACAGTTCATCTTATTAGAGAATAAAATTATGTGGTCCCGTGTATTTACAATGGATGTACCCATTTGAAAGATACATGAAAGTGTTAAAGGGTTATGTTCGAAATCGTAATAGACCTGAAGGTAGTATTGCTAAGTCGTACATTGCAGAAGAGGCATTAGAATTCTGCGTTGACTATTTATCTGGTATGAATATTATTGGAATTTCCCCATGAAAGAATGTACTTGGTCATTCAACTCGGAATGGAAAAGCTCTAATTAGTGGAAATGTTGAGAAAGCTGATCATGTCCTCCTTCATCAAGCGCACTTGTATGTTTTGATGAATACGAGTGAAGTTCAACCATATATAAGGTAATTAATTTTATGACTCATAGTTTATTATTATATGAAATAATATTTGAATTATTGTATGATGATTTATTCTTAACATGCAGTGAGCACTTAAATCAGTTAAGGGTCGACAATTCTATCAAGTCAAAACGACTCAAATGGTTACATGATGAACAAAATCGAACCTTAAGTTATTGGTTACGTACACGGGTAAGAATACTTATTGTTGTCTAGACATTAAATTTATTTTTAATATGGATCATCTAATATATGTTATGATACAGATTGAGAATGAACTTTTATCATCCAATCATAATGTCTCATCAACACTACGATGGCTTGCCCATGGTCCTCGATCCACAATAATCAAGTATCCTGGATATATCATCAACGGTTGTCGCTTTTACATAAAACAATGAGATAACTCAAGGATCCATCAAAATAGTGGTGTCACTCTAGTTGCCAACACCATTCAAATCTCCAGCTCTAAGGGTAAAAATCCAATATATGGTGATTTATCATTCTATGGAGTTATACAAGAAATGTGAGAACTAGATTATACAACTTTCAGAGTTTCAATTTTCAAATGTGATTGGATTAAGAATAGTAGCGGTGTTAAAGTTGATGATCTAGGAGTTGTGCTAGTTGATCTCAATCAGATTGGATATAAGAATGATCAGTTTATATTGGCTTCACAAGCAAGACAAGTATTTTACATTGAAGATCCAATTGATGCCAAATGGTCTGTAGTGCTGTCAACACCTCCACAAGACTATGATGAAGATGATGATTTATGCGATATTAGAATGGAGCACATGTCTTCTTGTAATAATTTGCCACCTACTGATTTATTTGACCAAATGGATGAGCATCATCTTGTGTATGCTCGAGACAATAATGAAGGATTGTGGGTTTGAGTATTTTTTAAGGTAATAATCAATTGCCTCATGTGTCAAAGTTATTGTGTTTTTTTATAATTTTATTTTATTTTTTTAATTTTATCATGTTATATCATATTTTGCATATATGATGCTAACCATATTTTGTTATTGTTCATAGATTTGATGGATCCTTCTGAACACTCAAGTGAAGGCTCTCAAGGGCCTAAAAAACGAGGTATCACCAGTATGCCTAAGATAATTAAAAGTCGTGCTTTCGGAGTTAAGCTCACGATCGAGGTAAATGATAAAGGTCAACCAATTGGGAGGAATGGCGTCCAATTCAATAGCTATATTGGGATGGTGGTACGTAATACGGTGCCTATAAATATCGTGAATTGGCACTCAGTAAGCATTAAAATGAAAAATAAGATTTGGGAGACAATATTAGTAAGTTAAATGAAACACAATGTGGTATTGCTTTTTAATTAGTTTACTGCTAAGTAATTTGATTTGCACCAATTCACTTTTTTATAATATGTTGTAGGAAACGTATGATATTGATGTGAGCCTGAAAAGGTACGTACTTCAGTCTGCTGCAAACAAATGGAGGAACTTCAAGACCAATCTTACATCAAAGCACATATTCCCTCACATTGATGACTTGGAATTTTTATCATTTCCACCTGAAGAATATAGCAGTGTTATTGATGTTGGGGTATGGCAAGAATTTGTGAACTCTCGTATAACAGAAGAGTTTCAGGTATATATTTATAGTTAGTAAAGTTTTTGTTTATACAGTTTTCTCCAAATGTTGATGTGTATTGATCTTACAGGAAAAGAGACAAATAGCAAAAAAGAAAAAAAAGAAGAATGTGTACGATCATCGTCTATCTAGAAAGGGATTTGCAGGGCTGAAAAGTGAACTTGTAAGCTTTTCTTTTCCATTTATTATGTTTATAATTGATAATATATTCATTCGGTAGTACATTCTAAAATCTAACATGTTCACTCTTTATGTTAAAAAAAGAAACAAGCATTGGGTAGCGATGCTCAAATTGATCGTGCCTTGTTGTGGAAGGCTTCATGACAAAATAAAAAGGGAGAATATGTGAATGATGCGAGCCGACTGTGTAGGGAAAGAATTGTAAGTATAGTTCAACTTTTTTCCAGCATTTATAGTAATAAATTTCATGTTTATTGATTAATTTTATTATAACATTGTAGGATGAGTTGATGACATAGAGCACACAGGGTAAATTTACAAACTTCGGTCCAGAAGATATACTGACAAAAGCTCTTGGTACACCTGAGCACCCCGGACGAATTAGAGGTCAAGGATCTGGGGTAACTATCACATCTTATTTTGGGAAGTCCAAAAAGTTGAATGTCCCTCAAGGTATGCAATTAGATCAACAGCAATTGGCAGAGATGATAAGGTGGTTTACAGAGCATAAAAAGGTTTTGACAAACATTGTTGCGAACAAAAATGATGATGTCCAACAAGAAAAATCTACAATGCAATTTCGTTCAAGTAAAGCTAGCAATAATATAACTGGGTTATTGGAGGAAGAAGAATATCCAATACCTCAGTCACCTATGCCAGTCACACCACCAGCACTTGCACCTACAGTGGCACCACACGACAACAAAGTATGTTACATGTTATTCATAGTAAATGTGATATTAATAATATTACGAACGTAACTTCTATTTTTTTGAATCATTACAGTGTGAGCCATGCCATATGTTCATCCAGTCATCAGACTACATAGTGGCAAGTGGGGTTATCTTCATGGATCATACTGCTAATCAGATCATCCATGGGTGTCCATTATTTTCTGGTGATGTTCGGGTAACAGTGGATGTAGCTATTCATGGTGATGCACCGTTGCCTCGTCCTAACCCAGAAGGTGGATTGACAAATGTTTTTTCTGCACTTGGTTCAGTTGTTGCTTGGCCTCGAGATTAGGTCATTGTTGGTACACATGAGGTAATGTTTTTGGTAATATATTTTATAAAGTCAACCTATTAATGTCAACTAAGTTTACAAATTTTTTTTAGCTATCGACTATAAAGCAACAAGGTAAGTTGCCAGTTAAGAAAGCACTAACATTGACAAAACCACAATCATCACAACAAGTATCTTCCGTTGGGCTACCACAAGGATTACAGAAGATGTATAATTATGTGAATAAGGTGATGGCACCTGATGAAGCAATACACATACCTTTTACTAAAGTCTTTGCTTCTGATGGACATGTATTTGTGGCTCGAGAAGATATCATGCAATTTTGTCACATGGAAGAGCTAAGTGTCACCGTTATTCAGGCTTACATTGTGTACGTATGTCTTTTGAATTTTTATTTGGTTATTATTATTTGGCTACATCATATTTCTATTTTTCTTACTTTTTATTATTTCAGTAAACTTTATACAGATTTAGCTGCACTTGGCTTGAGAAAGTATTTTGTATTTGCTGATCCGTCAACATTGTCATATGGAATGTCTATATATATAGACACTCAAGCTCGTCACTTAGCCAATAGACTGATAGATCCATGTGACGAAGGAGTAGTGATATTTCTTTATAACTTGAGGTAAGTTATAATACTAATTAAAATTATTAATAGATTTGTTTAACATATTTTTTACATTTATTTTTCATAATGTTGGTAGCACTGGTTGTAGGTGGTTATTGAACCTCGTAATTTTGTGTACAGTATTTTTGATCCTTTGAACCATGGTTCTCATCAAAACTAGATCAACTTATGTCCACGTAAGTGAAAATATTTTCATTTATGTTAGTATATATTTTTTCTTACTCTTAATAATATTGATTATTTTCTATTAGCAGTTCTTTTAAATTGTTTCAAGTTTTCAAAGAATCAAGCAATAGGCACATTCCTAGGAGCATTCCTAGGAGCATTCCTGCTAAGGTATGTATATTTAAACCTATATGTGATGTTAGTTTTATTTATTTTGCAAAATGTAATAATGATAAATTTTTAATATAGTGTCCACATCAGCCTTCAAATACTGAGTGTGGATATTATATTATGAAATTTTTAAGGGACATCATTGATAGACGTGATAGAAATATCCCATATGCAAAAATGGTAAGTTTTTAATCATTTGCTTATGTAAATACTTAAGTAATTAATTGATGTGTTTATTAAGAATTTTAATTAGACTAACCTTTTTTTTTAAAATATAGTTAATGGACATAGATACTTACACCCAATTGGATATTGATGAAGTTAGAAAGGAGGTTGGACAATTTCTTTGGAGTGCCATATTAGAAAGTTGAATCTTGAAGATTTTTGTACACATGACCATTATTGAATTTATATAGTTGAATTTTTAGGATTGTGTAATATTTTAACTTATGTATTGTACATATAGAGTTCAATTATAACATCAAACATTAGTGATCTTTTGTTTTGTTTGTCTCTTATTACTTTTTTGGATTAAATTATTTTGAGTGTTTCTAGATATGAAAGAAGTAATGATGATCTCTGTTAGAATGGTATTGAAGTGTATAACATAAAAATTTTGGTTGCATATATATTGTGAAGAATTGTATTGATGTATATGGATGATGTGAAAACAGGTTTTGGATAAATACAAAAAAATACCTTTAAAAGGTACCCCCCTTTAACGACAGTTCCAACATAACTATCATTAAAAGGGGTAACAGAACTACTGTTAAAGGGGGATACCCTTTAATGACAGTTTCGTTAATGACAGTTCTGTTGGAACTGTCGTTAAAAAGTCACCCCTTTAATGACAGTTTCAATAGAACTATCATTAAAAGGTAATACTTTCAATGACAGTTCCATAACTGTCATTAAAACTTCTTCTCTTTAATGACATGAACAAAGATGACAATTTTACAACTGTCATTAAAAAACCATTTTTAACTGTCATTAAAGCTTTTATTTGTAGTAGTGCATGCATAATTTTTTTCTCTACAAGTAATCTTAAGTATTGATTTGTTAGATTTAGTGACTCTAAATTCAAAGTTCTCAGTCAATGCATACATACGCAAAAATTTCTTTAACTCTTTCTTATTTAGGAAAAATTAACCTCTAGTAAAGCTGTCAATTAGAGTCACTGATTCCATAGTAAGAGCTAGAACAATACTGTATAATTCAGCACCCAACTCACTATACCTCTTGTTAATACCATCACTTATATTGTTGTGTGCTTCAGTGCATGCAGGCGGCACATAAGGTGGGATTGAATATGGTACAGAAGGCAAGTTCTCATCATCAAGCTCAACTTCCATAATGGGTTCAAATTGCTCTTCTTCGATAGGTTGAGTGGGCTCAATTTTTGGGATTGGATACTCACACACAACATCATAGTCCATTGAATCATCCAAGTCGATCTCATCAATATTCTAAGTATTAGGAGGAGTCTCATTATTGAATAATGGTTATGTGCCCAAATTTTTACCTTGAAAAATTGGATGGGCCTCCAAATTAAAAATTATATCAATAACCTCATTGCTCCCAATACAACAATTCAACTAATTGATTCGTTTTGAATTCTACCTTCACATACACCATGTGTGTTCTCAACATCATATCGCTCCACAAAATCCACAATTACATGGGATACTATGTTATCACCATACAACATGAACTAAATATCGTCATCATTTACTAACTCAATTTTCATGGTAGTTTTCTCATATCTCACTATGGTGTGCAGTATAATATCATAGTTAGAGAAATCAATATCAATGCAAGATTTAACTAAACCTAATAACCGTGCACGTGTCAAACCCTTTCAAACAACATAACCTTGAGTTTTGATAGTCCTACCAATATGCTCAAAACTTCCTCTTGACTCGAACCACTTATCATTCTAAGTTACAATAACATGCATTCTGCCATGACCATGAGAATATTTCAAAAAGAAGCAACATTTCTAGAAAAAGGAGCAAAACTAAAGCTTAGTAAATAAATAACAACTTAGATAAATAAGCAATGATATTATCTTATTTATCGATTTTATTAAATAAATATTAATTTATGAATAAAGCCATGATGGTTCACAAGATGATACGAAATCGGTAGCTAAGTCATAATTTAATCAAACATAGCATGGTTCTTTGTTCATGTTATGATATTTATGATACATCACGATTATTCTTTTAAAACAAATAAAATCTTCGCATTATTAAGATACATTATCTTTCAAATACATACCTATTAGTCTCTTGACCCGCCCGAACACTTTTTACTTTTGAAAAACAATGTGTCACTAAAAATACGAGCTTGGTTGTGTAAATCTTAGATACAACGTGAAGAGAATTAGCCAAAATCAATTGATGATTGCTTTTTATTCCTTTTCTAGCCTTTGTTTAGGTAGATCGTAGATACAAACATAAAGAAAAAATTTGCAAAAAGAGCTTAAAGACAAAAAGAGAAAGAGCACGAAAAGCAAGAGTATTAATATTGTATTCATTAATTTTCTCATTGTTTGAATTTATTTACTTTTTAAGGGTATTATTATCTTTAGTATGGGTATTTTGATCTTTACAATACATTTAAGTGTGAAAAACATGAAAGTTAGTAAAAATGGTTTATTTCATAAAAAAAAGGACAAGAGGTGTCAATTTTGGCAATTTCCTCTATTTCTTAGTCTATAATTTATGAGTTGGACTAGGCCTGTATGTCTTTGTCTGTGTGTGGTTTTTGAGCTGGTAGCTAGCTACTACTAAGAAGGACTGTTATTTGATCATTTTCATGATTTCATGGGAGCCATCTTTCTTTCGGGCTTTGAATTTGGACAGATCTAGCAAGCCTTTTTAACATGTATCATTTGATGACTCAGTGCATGGATGTCACGAGTCCATTGGCATAGGCTTAGGCCTATTTCATAAGTAAGTAATCTTTGGCAGGCCTAGAGATTTAGTTAAGGGGAGTAAAGGCACTGTAAGCCTATGTTACACAAGTCCTGCACACTTCTTAAGAACATTTTTTTTATTCTTCTTTTATTTATAATAATATGAAGAGAACACATTAGGCTTGGTCTTGGAACGCCATGCTAACACTATGCTTAGCAAACCATGCAAGAACCAATCTTAAAACATCATGCCATGAGCGCAGTCACAACATATCAAAAAATAAAAAAGACATCAAGCAACAAGAATCGAACCTATGGCCCTATATACCCAAAATAAATGCGCTGACCAAACTACACTACACCTTGTCTCAACCCCCGAAGCGTATAAATCCACTCAATCGATGAATACTCGAATCGAACTTGCCCATCTTATTAGGCATCGGGGGTGAGAACCAATCTGCCTCTTGCATTATGTGGATTTTTTCCTTCTTCTTTTCACTTAAATTTAAAAATCCTACTCACACTCGGCTATGTGTCCTTTAGACCTTTTGCCGCTTTAGAAGTGGATTCAAACCATTCACATAAGGATTTTCAATCCTTCGCTCTAATTAACTGAGCTACATGAACCACTTTCCTAAAGTCTGTTTTCTTTATCGAATAGTACCCTACCTTAACACTTAACTAGTAAAGGAAAATCCATTTACTAATCAATTTATTAGGCTTGCTTTTTCATCAAGCTTTTGAGTAGTTCTTTCATTTACTACTTAATCTCTCAACATACTCAAGAATCAAGATTTTTCTGGTCCCTAGATAGCTATAGGGAGCTTGCTTATAAAAAGAAGATAGGTCGATCAAGTAAAAATAATGCACAATAGGCTCTCCGCTCTTAATCACTAAGTAGTGTAATTTTTTCTTTCAGAGGACCTTACCAAGAGGTTCTTTCTCTCACGTAATTTTGCCCATCCATTCCACTTTCGTGCCAAAGGAAAAGGAATTCGAACCCATGATACGATCTTCTTATATATTGATTTAACAAAACTAATGCCTTAAGACATTCAGCCATCCTTCAAGTTATTGATCAAAATTTGTTGTGTAGTTGGTTGCTTGAAGGTTATCTAATCTAATTAACTACATAAGTCGTAGTGCACTAGCACGTATACTTTTCCTTTATTTATAAGATAAACCCCATCTAAATCTACCCAGCATCCAAGCCATCAAAATCTGCCACCTCTTTCCTTAAGTGATGCCTCCTTTCTATGATGAACTTTACGAGTCTTTGCCTCTAACTTGATCATTTTTTAAATATCTTGTTCGAAAGGATAAGGAAAGAAGACACGGCCAAGCTAAGCCTTTACCCATCTGAATTAAATTCATATCTCCTTCGTCTACTTGAGATTTCCTAGGTTGTGACTATTTTATTACATCATGGAAAAAGTCCATTCTTGTCATGATCAATCCACATCCTACCGTAGTGCCTAAAGAACCTTAACAACCAAGGCTAGCTTACTAAGGCAAAGGAATTTCTTGTTAATTACATGAGCTAGTCAGCCTTTTTCTTGCTTTTATCTGCCTATTTAATCTTTTAAATAGGCATTGTTACTACAAAAAAATTGCTTTATATAAGAATTGGGACGTGGCTTAGGTTTTCTTAACTCTAAGAAAGGAATAGCTACCTGATCTGGCTTAACTCATGAACTCTTAAACATGAAGATTCCTAACTACTTAAAATTCTAAGACAAGAGCTATTAACTAAAAGAAGAAGAGCTAATATTCGTCCAGTGCGCAGGAGAGAGAAGACAGAAGATAACATTAAAGCCTATAATAAAAATAGGGTAAGGAGTTAAATTAATCCATAAACATCAACTAGACTTTAATGGTTAATAATTACTTACTTCTTTAAAACATTAAATCTGGCTTAGTACGAGTTTTACGTTAGTAAACGAAGAATTGGGTGATATCAAATCCTATGTCCAAAAGTAAAGCACCATTATTTGATCTGGCTAAAGAAAGACTTCAAGATAAAAAGTTTAGATGTGAGGAAAGGCTGAAATGACAAGAAGAGAGCTTAGTAAGGAGACAACACCAGCAGGAGGAAATTTTCACAAATAAGGAAGCATGTTGACTCTGAAAGGAAGCTTACGAAAGGGAAAGAAAGAAAAAAAAAACTAATGACATTCATCCCAAGCTAATTGCTTCTTTGGAGATAGTAGTGAAAAAGGAAAATGTTTTGCCTTTTGATGTAGTTTTAAATCTTCGATGTCCCTCAGAGACTGATAAGAGTCAGAATAGGTACTAATAGAGTTGTAGAATGGGATTGATGATGAGCGGGCCAAAGCGCCCAAATTTTTTGGTTTTGGGAGCCAAGTTCAACCTTTTTTTTATTCTTTGCATGAGATTTCATTATACCATACACAATAAGCAAAAGACCAAGCATAAATCTTGATGATTTTTAATATTGGTATTTCGACATTTGATTTACTGCTGCAAGCTCTTTCTTGTATAGTAACACTTAAGAGAGGTGCTTCAACTACTTTTTTCATCGTGTTTATGAATGGAACATCAAGTTAAAAATTTTTTTATCTTTTATTATTGTGTCATTGATGAAAATTCATAGCTTGGGAAAAGTCCTGAAATCTTACCTTCTAGCATTGCGATAAAGTGTTGACAGAGTAAAGCAATAGGACCCACTTTAAGAGAGAGTACAGGGGAAAGACCCAAATATTGAGAAGTGGGCAACTTAGTTATATCACTTTAAAAGAGGTATTGATAGTGAACCATAAACCTTAGCTTTAAGTTGAAGAAACAAGCAATCATATTCCTGGAATAGAAAGATATTTCACTTTAAAATCATTACTAAAAGCATCATAAATGAAAAAGTACTTATTTCTTGGCTGGCCTTGCAAGAGCGAATGTGTGGGATAATAGAATTAAGTATCAAGGTCGTAAGATAAAAGGAAGATTCCTGTGTGTAGGAAAGCTTTTGCATCATCTATTGGGTATTTATCTCTATCTTGCTATCTCAACTTATACTTATGATAAACGAGCTCAATGCTAGATATTTATCTTTGGAAATCTTTCTCTTTTAATTTTTTGGTATTCAGCTATCTTCCTTGGTTTCACCCTTCCATTCATGAAGAAGATCACTGGGAAGGGTGTTTCTCAAGTGTAAAGCAAGAGTTTTTGACCCTTTCACATGATCGATAAACAAAACTCCTAGTAAAAAGCCACTTTCTTTTTTTCTTTTTTAATCTCACCTTTGAATAAGTCCAACAAAGCACCTTTTCCTACTAAATTCTATTTATCTTTATCCGCTTCTTCCATTTGCTGAGCTCTAAGCTCCACTGGCAAATCATGATATGTGCATGCTGGTTACTTTACTTTAGTAGTGTGTTAACTAGTAGTCCACTACTGATTTAGGATTTGGTACTGATACTTGTCTTACTAACTATAAGCCTTTTGAAAAAATATATATATTAAGGTATATTCTTTTTTTTTTTTTACAACTTTATCAAAGACTCCATGACTTGGGAAGTCCTAAGACCAAGGTCAAGCTACAACATGTCCATCGTCAAAAAGGTCATTTTCTTGCTTGCAGAAACCTCTTTTTGACAATTTGCTTCATGAATGTTAGGGATTAATAAAAAATGGATGTATTGTTTTAGCATATCATAAGCGAGCCTACTTATTGCTAGCCTTATAGTCGTTCGTCAACTTAAAGGCGAGTTTGAAAGCTTGACAATTGACTTTGGAGAGCCCTTCTTGGACTTAGCTCTTCCATAAAGCTAGAGTAGACAATATGTTTAGTAGTTTATTAGGAGCAAAGAGGAGCTTGCCAAGCGAAGGAGGTAGGTTCAACTATTTCACCAATCTAGAGCAATGTCCCCATGCTATGTTTTTGTCTCAAGGCAAGTCTGCTATCTTCACCTTATTATCTGCCTTTACTTAGTCTTTCTTTTCTTGACAAAAGAAAACAAATCCTTCCCTTAAGCTTTCATTGGAAAGATCATAAAGAATTAGTCCACCGATGGACTTTCATGTGAAGGCTATTTTCTTAGTATTTCATGGCATGTTTATGACCCAGCTGTAAAACTACTATCATATGAGTGTCCTCCTCGTTGCTTTAGGATTAGGCTGGCAAATCAAACAACTTTATGTTAACAATACCTTTCACTTACAATATTTATGAAAATTATTGAGCTGCCCCACAGTAAATGAGAATAACAAGACTCTATGGCTTAACAAGTTCCTTCCCCACCAAAACCCTTACTCGGGCCTTGACAAGGTAAGAGTAGTTAGGTCAACATGAGTCTTTCGTTTCCGAAAAGGTTGCATTGCTTTCATGTGAAGATTAAGGACCTATGGACAAAAGAATTAGGTGATGTTAAGAAGGATTTGTATGAGGTGGTGAGATGTTGAATCATTAATAGTATTCTTTTTGTAGGCAATGCATAGGACTTCGATCTAAGTTGAGCTAGCCCTAGTATGGACAGTCCTAAGTGTGGGGACCTTAACCATATGATTTTGATCTATAGTAAGGCTATTCCTAGTCATATGTTAATTTCAATTTTTGAAATACTTCATCCAAGCCTTCAAATGTAGATTCTTCTAAAGATAGACTAACTAATAGGTGTGTTCAAATTGGAGGTCTTTGGCTTAGGTCTCCCTATTTTCTTCTAACTTCTGCTTGTTGGTGGTGGGCATGCATGAGAATCCCTCTCTTTCTTCTGTTATGAGTGCTGACTATCTTCCAAATCTTGTTACCCTTCTATTGTCACACATGGTGCTGGTAGGTCATCATATGTGTATGCTTATGGTATGGCTCTAGTCTTGGAACTTATGCCGAATTAGTAAGTCTAAAGTTGCCCTCAGCTCTAATTTAAGTGAAATGAGCTGCATGGACATTCAATCTAATATCGTAGTGGATGGGTAATTGTTCACTTTGAAATAGTCTTGATGTAGTTGATGGCCTAAGTAACATGGATTTGAATATAGCTGTTATAAGTATGCCCAATACCCAAGCTCTCTTTTTCTAGTTTCCAAGAGGTGTCAAAACAGAAAGAAAAATACCGATCATCCCTTAAGAGATGCCTAAAGGGCATAAAACTAAAACAAGAGATAGAGCTAGGCTTAAAGATGGCACGATTTTCACTTTCTTGCTTTAATCAGGTGGCAACTGTCGAGGTACTAGTAACTACTGTGTGGTGCCTCCTTTTTCTTCTTTAACTGCTGTTGGTCCTTGTGATCTTAAATAGTAATTCCTTAGTTCCCTCAAGTCTCGATGTCACATTTTCTGTTATTGCTTCCTTCTAGAGTGTAGGTGGATCCTATCTCCTCATTCTTTTTTTCTTTGGTTCCCATGCATGTAGGAGGTTTAGCATTGGCTTTGTTGTCAAGGCAAAAGGAGTGTGCTTTTGCACTCCTTCTATGGCCCATTATGTTTTTCCTAACTCAGCTTACTTATTTTAACTCTATTAACATCTATTTTGGTGTCAGGACTAGTAGCAGCAATAAGTCACTTAAGATTTGTTCTAAAAGAGATATATGTGAAAGGGTTTCAATTCTTTTTAAGAGGGACCTATGTCAACTTCAGTCAGCAGAGTTACCTTTCACTCAGCCATGTGCAACAGGACTTCATATACCCTTAATTCTTTGATTAATGTGACTTATGGGGGTTCTTCATGGAAAGCTTTGTGGTTAATGATCGAAAAAGTAACCAAATCTCGTCATGCTTTTTAGTTCATCTTAGTAGTACAAGGAAGAAGCCTATGTGGTGGGTTCGACTACTACAAAAATGCACATTAATTATCAATAAGCTAATTTTCATTCAAGGCATTTAATCTACTATGATATTTTTTGACAATCTTGATTGAATGAATTAACTGTTTCATTTTATAGAAATGTAATCGACTATATGATATCTCTTTTTTAAGTGCGAGAGATTATAAGGGTCATATTTTGACTTCTTTGAAAGATAGGAATGAAAGATCAACTCTAACAATACATTTTTGTAGCCTACAACCGAAGGAGAAAGCGTTAAAAAGCTATTCAGTTGATCTCAAAGAGCTTACCTTAATAGAAAAAGACAAGGTAAGCATCCAAAGGAACATCAGCTGAACTAATGTATCAAGCTTCTAATACAACATTTCTAGTTTATCCTAAAGCAACATTTCTCAAAGTAGCATTCCTATAAGCAGAGGATGAAACCCTTACTTGTTTATTCTAATAAGGATTTATGAATCACTCAAACAAGCCTTTTTAGCCACATCTAAATTGGTATCCTTATCCATATCTTTATGTGTAGGGGTATCAAAATTTAAATCTGCAAAAAAAATTTGAAAATCCCCATTCGTATCCATATTGGCTAAATCTAGCATAGTAGGTCTTGTTTCGATATGAGAATAAATCTCTTTAAAAGGCATCTCGATGAAAGAGGATTAAGAACCATAAGGCGAGCATAAAAATGCTAGCACAAACAACTCATATAGACACGCATGATAAGGTGTGTAGGGCCAACTAAGCCACCACTTTTACTAGATATAGGTCTAGATGATGTAAAAGCCTGCCACTGAAACCCAACCCTTAAAGGGCTAAGGTCCAAGAGGTGTACTGCTAAAAATGTCTCTTTAGCCAAGGGTATGATTTCACACAAGCATAACTTCTCTAATAACAAGAAAAACTTCACACAAATTACTAAAGTTTTTTCTTTTCCAAAAACCTATTAACTTCACAAAGGACAAAATAAGTAAAGTAGAGATTAAGTTAAGCATAATAGTTTTAAGAATCAGAGGATCAAACTTCTTAATACTTGCTAGGAACCAATGCAATTAGGATAAAAGCTTACCATGACTTCCAAGCAAGCTGTGTCAGGTAATAGTTCTTGATGTGCTAACCTAGTAACAAACCACTACTCTAAATTGAATCTATTTGAATAGCTTTAAATGCTCTTATTTGAGCTAGCCATTACATTTGGAGGTTGATCGACGAGAGATGTTACTTCTTTTTAATCAATAGTGAGAACGCCACGCCACCTACGAGAACTTTATTTCACTATACTATTTTTTTTTTAAAATTGTATTTTCTTTGCCTGCATAATTGTTAAGCTTAAGCATCCTTTATTTATAAGAAGTCTATGTATTCCATAAGGAAATAGATCGAATTACAGTTTTCAGCCTCAACTTATGTCAGCAAAGTGTTTGATGAACATGGGCTTACGGATTGTCCTTAACACCCAAATTTCTCTATTAACTTCATCCTTAGTGGGTAGAAGAGAGAAGATAGTATACGAACATCAAGTGGAGCAACCTGGAGCACTCTTCGAACCAAAATAAGCATATAAAATGATTTAAACTAGTAACAAAAACCAACCGATTATGAGGGTTGGCCAAGTAAAGGGCATAAAAGATCGTTAACTCTTATTGTTATTACAAGCCTAAAGGCAAAGGGTGGGACATTAATCCAAAGAATGAGTACTGTACAAAGCCCTTCCTCCATGAAAGAAAGGATCAGATAGAATGTAGAAAAGCTAAGATCAAGTTGCTTCCTTAATCACTCAGGTACGGCTTTGTTAAGTAAATTAACTCTATCTTTACTAGTATCCATGGTAGCCATAATTTGCTTGAGCTCTTTAAAGCCTTTCATGACTCACTTCACTAGTTCTTTTCCTAGATCTTTTTTGAAGCAACAAGAATTTTTTCCTTATGAAGAGGTCTCATTTTCTTGTATGCGCTTTCCCCAAGGTGTATGTAATAAGTCTTACCTAGCTAAGTCTTAAGATCTCATGGTTTAGTAATCTGTAGATGCTTCAAATGAAGCCAAATCTGCTAAACAGGACAATGCACTAATCTAGATAAATGAGTTGGTATATAAGCAAAGGAAAAACGAAGGGAAAACTCGATCAGAAGATGGGCTAACCTAAGCACCCATGAAGAGAAATTTTGAATATTGAAAAAGAATGTAAAAGGCCTACAACTAACCTACTTTTGTTTTTTTCTTATGCATTTAACCATCTTATGGTCAAGCTTTGGACGAAGCTCCCTCTCGGCCCCTTTGTAACCTTTTCTCTTTTATTAAGGAGACTTGTCAACGATGGTGGTTAGCAAAGCAGATCAATCCCTTTTATCTTGAATAACTAGTGTCATTAGCCTCTTAGTCCACATTGGGTTTGGCGAAGCAATGTCATGACTTTCAAAAAATTACTAGTTTTCGTGAGACATGACTCGAAGAAAAAGATAAATCCAACTTTTAGGGCATTATGAAAAAAATTAAAAATAGCGACATAATATAGTGATTGATTTTGTCAATTGCTAAACAATGATAGAATAACAACAAATTTACTATAAAATGAAAATTTTGCCATAGTGACGAAATAATGACAGATTAGCGACACACATTAACGACAGACACTGTCTTCATCGCTAAATTTATTTTTAATTTATTTATTTTAATTTTTGATCAACATAAAAATATATCAACGATCAAATTTTAATCGACAGCTAATCAAAGATCTAGAGACTATAACACTTCAGTCATTATGTAGGCAATGTAGCCTAGTGACCACCTTATGGGCAGTCACGAAGGCTGCAAGCTTGCTGCCTTCAGAGGAAGCCATGGCCACAAACTTAATTGTTGCCTTCGAAGCCAGCAAGCTGGTCAAAGGCAGCCATGCATGGCCACCAACTTGTTACCTTCGTAGGTAGCCATGCATGGCTGCCACGAAAGCAAGCTGGCAACTAGCTTACTGCCTTCGTAGGTAGCGATGCATGGTAGTTGCAGAAGCAAGTTGGTTGTCATCATGTCACCTTGAAAGGCAGCAATGCATGGCTATCACTAAAGGAAGCTGGCCGCCAACTTGTTACCTCCGAAGGCACCATGCATGGCCGTCGGTCGGGGAAGCAAGCTTGTGGTCAACTTATTGCCTTCAAAGGCAACCATGCATGGCTGTCTCAGAAGCAATCTAGTCGCCAGGCCTTCCAAGACAGCCACTCATGGCCGCAAGTTTACTGCCTTAATTCGAAAGTTACAATGCATAGGTGTTGTCATGGCCATGACCTTCAAAGGTGACTACGATGGCCATGAAAATGGCAGTTGCCATGGTCATAAAAGAGGCAGCCACGACCGCCCGTAAAAGCAGTGACAACATCCATAAAGGTAGCCACAGTATCTACGAAGGTAGCCACGGGCACCCACGAAGGCAGCCACCATGCCTACGAAGGTCGACAAAGGCATCCACAAAGACAACCACGATCGCCCACGAAGGTAGCCACAGTCTTTGAAGGCGGCAGCCATGGTCTTTGAAGGTGGCAGCCATGGCCTCGAAGGCGACAACCATGGCCTTCGATGGCAGCAGCCATGGCCTTTCAAGGTGACAACGATGGTCGATGTGACAGTGAAGTAGTCATGACTACCACGAAAGCCTCCATGCGTTGCTGTGAAGGTAGCCATGGCTGCCCCAAAGGCCTCCATGCATGGTTGTGAAGGCAGCCATGGCCACCGCCAAAGCATCCGTGCATGGTCGCAAAGGCAGCCATGCCTACCGCCAAAGCGTTCACGCATGGCTACAATGGCAGCCATGGCCTTCGATGGTAACAGTGATGGCTGCTGCGAAAGTGTCCATGAGTGGCCGCGAAGGCAGTCGTGGCATTCAAATCCGGCAGCCATGGCCTTCTAAGGTAGTAGCCATAATCGTCGCGAAAGCACCCATGCATGGCTTCGAAGGTGATAAACCATGGTCGTGAAGGCATTGCTGCCTTCGTTTGATTTTACTTTCATTGTGGAGGCAACGATGGACTGTAGTTCCATTGCTAGATTTCACTTCTAGTGACCACCACTTTCTTTTGTTACTAAGTGCTTATAAATGAAATCCCTAATTTTTTTTTTCCTTTCGCGCAAGTATCGTTTCCTTTTCCCCAATTTCTATTGTTGTCTATGCTTCTATCTTCTTAAACTGTTTCTTTTTTGTCCACTCCATTTTCTCTCTAATTTTATTGTTGTCTCTGCATCTATCTATACACACGATTCTTAAATTTTTCATTTCACCAGCGAACGACACTGTCTTTCACTTATTTATCTTGCTATCTTAGAGCCAAGTTTTTACCGCTCTCTCCCTGCTCGATGTCTTGGTGTGTACCATTTTTTCCACTCTGAACAGGCATATTCTCTTTCCTCTTTACTTGATAATTTGTGAAGTTAATTGTTGAAATTATTGATAATGATATTAATGATTAGAAAATCTTGTATAAGAATACTATGATTAGATTTGGTAATTATAGAAACATTTTAGATTTTAAATAAAATTTTTTAGTTATTTATTTTATGTTTTAATAAATTTAATTTATGGTATATTATTAGGTAATTGTTGAATTTGGTTGTAATTTAAGATAGATATTTTAATTAGATTTTTTTGAAATTTAAATTAGTTAGATATTTATTATATTTTATAGTTATTAATTTTATTTGTTAATAAATTTAGTTTATATTAGATTATTTAGAAAATAACCTAATTAGTTTGTGATGTAAAATAAATAAGTTAATTAGAGTTTTATGGAATTTAAATTAGTTAGGTATTAATTAAATTCTATAATTGTTAATTTCATAGGTTAATTAAAAATTTGGTTTATATTAAATTAGATAGATAACAATTTAATAAAATATAAATTGAGATAAATAATTTAATTAGATTTTTATAAAATTTAAATTAGTTAAATATTAATTAAAATTTGTAATTGTTAATTTTATTTGTTAATAAAATTAGTTAATTTGTTATTAATTATAAAAATAATAGTTTAATTACAGTGTAATTTCATGACGTAAATAATTTAATTAATTATATTTTTATGAAAATTAATTTACTTAGATGATGATTAAAATTTGAAGTTGTTAATTTTATTTTTTGAAATAAATTTAGTTTATATTAATTACATATTTACATATGAATGATTATTACTAATGTTGAGAAAATTTAATATTATATGTTAATCAATTAAATTAGTCTATTATATGATAATCATAAAGTGTTACTGTTAGCAAAGTTAAACTTCACATATATTCTTTAGATACAAAATTTGAGAATTATTAGTGAACATTCATTATCTGTCATGTCTTTGTACGTGTATCAAAATAAATTGTTAAATAATAATTCTTGAATTATCGAGATCAGATAGTTTAGAAATGTAACATTTATGTGCAACATATGTATAATTTTTTGTTCATTCTATGAAGAACTATATAGAGGAGGAGCGTAGGATTTTAGATGAGAGATTATAAGAGGAGCATAAGATGAGGGAGCATGATCACGTACACTTGGAGACTGAATTGCAAAAGTACTTACAGAGAGAGGTTGATGTGAATAAGCACATCCCTAGCATTGCCTAATAATTAGATGTAATTTCTTATATGAATATTGTATTTCACGATAACATAATATGTAATCTTGTATTTATTATGTTTTATATATTTTGATTTATTTTATTTTTGTTTAGTTATATTTAAAATTATCTTTAAAAAATTAATTATATTAACGATAGATTTATCAGTCACTAATTAATTTGTAGTGAAGCTTCTGGGTCTAGCAACAGATTCTTATTAGTTGTTAAAATAGTAATAAATATTAGACTGTCGCTAAAATAGCAATAGAATAGAATCTGTCCTTAAACTAGTGATATATAAGAATCTGTCATTAAAGTAGTGACGAATATTATTCTGTTGCTATCTTTAGTGACAGACGTAAATCGATCATTAATTTAGCGATGGATTCACCAGTCGCTAAATTTGGTTTTTTCAGTGGGGAAGTAAGGGAAAGGAATGGATAGAAAGAGCTTGTTCAAGAAGGGTAGGTAGTGGGAAGCGAAGTAATTGTGTTGGTTCAATCAGGAAATGGCTAATCATGCTTGTTAAGGATTTTAAATTCAAGCAGCTTATTGCTAGACGATCAGTCAAGCTAAGAGAAAAAAGCAATACTTCTTCCAATCAAGCAAGCGACCAAAAAATTCCAACTATTGCAATGATAGCCATCAAAACAAGAAGTATTAACTTGTAGGATTAAGTAGGAAGAACGAAACTTGACAGGTCCAACTACTAAGCTAATAGGTAGCTTTAAAAAATGGCTACTATGTCTGTGGTTTGCTATGATTTGGTGGGAAGCTGAAAGTGAAGAAAGCTTAGTGCAAGCAATAAAGGTAATCAAGCAATAATTGCGAGTCGAAGGTCTAATTCCATTTAGTGGTGAATTCAACCAACATAAAAAGTAACCTTAGCCCTTTTTCAAGCCAATTTACTTGCCTTTTTTCTCTCATTTCTTTATATTGCTTTAACTTTCTACCAACCACTTTAGTTCAATGAAGGTAATCCCTTCTTTGACATCCTAAACCAACCACTCTATCCATAAGTTTTTAAATTAATTCTTGCCTTTTTTCCTAATTTAAGTAAGCTGCTTGCTCTTTTTTTATGCGTGCTTGTGCCTGCAAGCTTAGCAATCTTTCTAGGAACATATGCTTGATGACTACTTACTTAACTTAGTTCATTCCTTCATGAGAGAAGATGCAAAAACTCAAAGCCTTTTTAGAAAAGAAAAACTCATTTTATAAGCCTAAGTGCCTTAACAGAGAGTATGGATATCATTGTCTGAAAAATGCTTCTTGCTTAGGTTGGAGCAAATGTAAGTATAGTTGCTATTTTTATACCATTATTAGTAGATTAAACACTGTTCTTTCTTTTATCTTTCAGAGTAGATCTTTTCTTAGTCAAATTAGATCCACATTGCGGGTTAATCTTTCATTTTTTTTGGAGCTTTACTTTACTAATAAGGGTTTGTTGCCCCTATATGCTTTAAGCTTATGGACAGTTCAAACTCATACCTTTACATCTTACTTTTGGCTTTATTAACTTACATGCTGATGAGCTCTTTCCCTCAAGTTCTATGACTCGAGTAATAAGAGCCCTACAATAAAATGCAAAAGAACACCATCTTTCTATTAAGTTGCCTTACCTTTTTGGTATCAAATTGGCTTAACCTGATAATATTTGTATTGGCATCTCGTTTTGATGCACTTCTTTGCGCATTTTGTCTTTAGGTTGATAATTTTTATAGTCCACTAGTAAGGTAAATGCTTTTTATTGCTTCTTTATCCTTAGTTCCTCTTTTTCATCTTTATCTTTTTTATATAAAAACTTGTTTCTCTTTCTTATGCCTTTGTTTAAGAATTACTTTTTCTTATTTTATTTTTTATCTTACTTCTTAAGATCTGAAGGTTATTTGCTGCAATTGCTTTCCATGTAGATTTAAAGGTACTTGATTTCTCTTTATTAGCCTCCATTCTCAAAATTATACTATTTCTATTACTTTCCAAAATAGGTTCTTGGTTTTTGATCTTTTTGTTGTGGTATCCCATCCTTTTCCTTAACGTTTAAAAGAAGGTTTATCCACTTTATTCAAGACATCCTCTGCATGGGCTGAATCTCTACACCCTCCAAACCATTTTGTCATTCACGGGAATTTCCTTTGCTTGCATCTGGCTTCCTCTCTTTAGTGCTGTAAGTATTTGTTTGAGATTAGGTTGTTTCATTATTACTTAGGTTTACCTCTCTCATTCCAGTCCAATGCTGAGCAATCATAGTAACTTTTCACAGTTTTTTATTCTTAAAGAGGCTCTGACCTCTTCTTACTTTAATTGACTGTTCTTCAATGCTTTTCTTCATTTGAGTGAGTACAAAGACTTTCCCAATTTTTTCGTGGGGATTTCTCCTTTTTTTTTTGTTCTTTTCATTTTCCTTTCCTTTCCTTTTTTTAGGAAAATAATTTAAAAGAAATAAAAACCTATTTCATTGTATTAGAGCTTTATCTTAGGTGTCAACATGATTTCGGCATACTGGCTTTGTTTCTTTGTCTTCGAAAGCACTTATATAAAGCAGCTATGACTTTCTCTTCCACTGGATTTAGCCTATTGGAGAAAAAACCCTCTCCCTACTAGTCAAGCCTCTTTGAGAACCTCAACCTTATAAACCTCCATCTAAAGGTCCTATATTTCTTAGGGATTTGAGTAGTTGATTAGCTACTACGATCAAGGGCACATTTCTCTTTTTGGTGAAGACTCTCACATATTTTAAGTCTAATTAGCATTCTTATCCATCAAAGACCTTTAGCATTATATTGGCGAATGTGGTTCCTACCTCTATTGCCTTGCAAATGGAGCTTTTCGCATCTAGCTCATGAAATTCATTAAAGATCCATAAGTTATAACAATATGTACTGCCCTGAAATCATTTCTTCTAGGGCTAGACCAACATATCTCTAGTATTTTTGATAGTATGATCAAGATTAGGCTCTTCTAGGTGCTTGACTCCCTATAAAGTATGTCTTTATCTTTCGATAGATACGAAAAAAAAAGAAAAAGCATCGAATTTCTATTGAAACTTTCAATAGATACAAAAAAAAAGAAAAGAAAAGCATCGAATTCCTTTCCAATAGAGTTTCTCACACTTTTCTCTTGCATTAATGTTAGTGCTTAAAGCACTCAAAGTCTCTCCATAATGTTTGCAGTCATATGTTTTAATTGTATTTAGGGCAAGATTGGTGGCAAGACTATCTTTTTTAGAGGATATTTTGTCATTTTCTTCACAATCACCCTTGATCATAATTATTCTTTACTTTGATTAACTAGATAATGTCACCATTTCCATGGATTCACCATTAAAAAAAAAAGCTTTTTATGACGTGTAATGTCCGTCATAAAAAGCTTTTTATGACAGTCAAGAAACTGTCATTATAAATGATTACATAAAAACTTTATGGCTATCTAAAAGACCATCATAAATTTTTGATGATTTTTAACCATCATTAAAAAGTTAAAGTATTAATGATAGTCTGTGATAAACCATTATAAAAAACCTATGAGGGGCCATAATAAACCGTCATAAAATATGTTCATGATATCATGACGATCTTTGTGACCGTCATTAAAAATATTCATTCATTAATGACAATCTTTATTATTTTAAAATATGCACTTTTTATGACGATTTTAATGATCATCATAAAAAAATATTTATGTTTCATTATATAGTACAAAAATATTTATGTTTTATAATTTTAGTTATTTAATTAATATTTATCATTTATTTTTATAATTATAGTCAAATAGTACAAAAATATCAAACAAAAAATTATATATATTTATAACTGCAACTATTATCATTTTGTAAAATATAATAATATTAAATATCAAAAATAAACAAAGTATCTACAAATTAAATTACACAATATGTCATCTTCACTGCTCTGTTCTATCATTACATTAAAAAATATCCAGTGAATTAGATGTGTCACTCTTATAATAGCCATAAAAAAGATTCATTATCACATTAGCTATATTTAACATATGATTAATTTGTATATCAAAATAAATAAGCAATTGTAATAAAGCTTGAAAATCAAACATAATAAAAGATCGGGAATGCATCTAAATGTCAAAAATATAATTTCTTACAACTTATAAGGTCTATATTAATCATAATAAACAATTTTCTATTCTAGTTCCCTACAACTAGATATCAAAAGTGTAACTTCTTGTAATGCAACAGTAAGTGCAAAAATTAACTGATCGTGAACATCTTTATTTTGTACACATGTTTGAATACTTTTACTTGTTCTTTGCTTTACCAACTTTTTAAAAATAACCTTTATAGAATTCTCAATAGAATTGACAAGAAACTTAATAGAATTAGTACATGGCTCAATGAATAGAATGGGTAGAGTGTATAATGATTAGAATTAGTCCATCATACTTGAATTTAACCAAGCCAAATAACACACAATTAAAACACAATCATTAATGAGTCAACAAGGATTACATACATGGTGATGATAGTAACTATTGTGCATGCATAGCTCATTCACCATGCACTTCATTAATTTTTTCATTAATATATGTATCTTTACCATTGAAGTTTAAGATTAAAATACAAAAGAAGATAGCATAATCAATTTGAAATTATTTATAAATATGAAACATTTAATATGTAAATAAAATAAATAATATGACATTCTCACAAAGAATTTTTAGATCTTTAATTGTTTGTTTTATAAATCGAAGCACAAAATAGCCACATTTTAGACCACATCTTTGAATCAGTGCCTATACATGTAGAAATATAATCATTAACACATTATTTTCAATATTATTAATAATGAAAAAACAAAATGAGCTTACTTGAATTCGTTGCCATGTAATATTTGATCTCACATGAAATATTTGAAAACCTTTGTATCATTAACCAATAAACATTTGATTAACCAATAAACATTTGAAAACATGTAGTATTTAGAATTTAAAATGAAACCAACAAACAAAAAACATAAAGTAAAACTTGTATCATATGGCCACAATTTTTTTAAGATTAAGTCCTACTTCATGACCCAAAGAATCCAAATAATACATTATTCGTGATGCCATATCAATAACCACTAATTCCCAATGAAATCTATTCGTAACAAGAAAAATAAAAGATGATAAATAACCAAATGTGATTCTTTTGGTAAAGCAATTAAGATAAAAATTTCTTACTTTGGATTGTAAGGCATGAAAAGAAATTGGCTTGAATGTGCTTTTTCTAATCGCTTAGCAATATGTCATGCTCTATCTTTTAACCTACTTTCATTGTTTAGTCCACTAGAGAGTGAGACAATCACAAGATTGATGAAGCCAAATTGTTTTAACTTTTCCATATCCTTTAAATTAGCATGTAGATATTTGAAAGTAAACAAATTGAAAGTTAAATCATATAAACATAGATATTAAAATAAATTGATATTGAAATTCTACTTAACCTGATATACAGACAAATACCAGTTCCTCCCAATTCTTTTTTATCAATCATGATAGAGCAATCTTTGAGCCAAAATAGCAATAACATGGACAGCAAAAAACATCATCATCCAATCTTACTTTAACTTCATTTCACATATTAATCATCAATGGATAAGTTGCTTTTGCGAACTGCTCCAGAGCTTGCTTAGAAATGGATCCTATTTTTTTACTGATTTTCTTTTTTTTTCTCTCCAAACATGTGACAATAATAAATTTTAAAAGCCAAATAAATTTAACATAAAAGTAAAGATAATATACCATAACTAAAATTATCTCATACCTCCTTAACAATATGAGTAAAAACCAAGTCTTTAGGCAAACTTACATGATGACCAAATACATTTTTAACAAATATAAGATATTCATCCTCATTTTTGGTAGGTAATCGAGCATCTTGACGGAATATTTGATCTATGAAAACAAAAAAATTTGCAAAAGAACCATTAATAATAGTGCCCATTGCAACAACATTTTCTAGTGTATCCACTATTAATTTACAAACAACACCCTATTCATGAAGAAAATGTCATTATTAGTTATAACTAATAGTAAAAACAATGTCTATAGCATTAAATAAGTAAGTAAATACCTTCATTTTCAAATCATCGTCAGAAACATCGCAATAATCCTTCATAGGCATTGGTGAATCGAGGTTTTGTATCTTATTGGAGCTATAACCTTTAAGTTGTACAACACGTGAATGTGTATCTATGCTTCCTTGAGTCAATAACAACAGTTTCTACTCTGCCTCAGCCAAGCGAGCTTCTAGATATGCTACCTTATTAGGAGTAGTGAAAAAAACTGAAGGAGTGATAAACTTTCCAACTCCTCTAACTCGACCCTATGCTCATTAATACCAAGAGCTTTGCTTAAAATGTCATCACTGCTTGAGAATGTAATGGTACCAGCTTTTGACTGCTCCACTAGCTCATCCTATAATAATCCATGCTGAGTCAAGTATAAATTACATGAAAATTAATTGTCTAGTTTTATAAGCTATTATTCATGACTTGCATGCAATAAACATAAAATATTGCAACTTAACTTTAAGTATGTCAAGAAAACAAGCAGGGAAGAAAAAGATAGAATACTTTCTATTTGGGTGTCTTTGTTCATAAGCCAAACAAAAGTGGCATTCTAGTTGGTTAGATTATACCGCTTTACTGCTTGAATAATATTCCTTTGCTGCCTCATTGTCTTAAAACTTTAGCAAACAATCTCATAAAGACAAGATTTCTAACGTTTATGTAAGATTCATTGAAAGGAAAACTTACAATTTTTTAAATGATAGGCATCGTTTAACTTACAATTTTTTCAATGATAGGCATCATTTCTAATGCATAATGTCCATTTTAATCTTGTCATGCTAGCTTCCATAATTCATTGTGATCAATTTCCTTTTCTAGCGTGAGTTCTGCTTTCTGTAAAGATGAAGTAACAAATTAAAAATTAGAAAGAATGTATCTTAAAATCATCACAAAGAATGTAAGAATGAGAAAATTACCAATTTGTGCTCTAAGGTTGCATATCTACCTTGACTCAATCGATGAGGGTATTTATTATGTTTTTGTCATTTTTTTTTGTTCTTCATTCAATTTCTACAATGTTTCATTGCAGTTAATGAAGAAACATAAAATATTTATTGTTTAAAAAACATATTACAACATAAATGTACCTTAAAATCCTTGAAAGTTGTGATTTAAGGAACCTCTCCTAATCATTTTGTGAAATGAAACTGTAGATTGAAGGTGATCTCGCAATAGCATCAAGATTGTCGGCAAAAGGCATTATATATTTTGTTGTCAGGATATTCTTGAATGCTCTAAATTTGTTGCTAATTAATTATAAGATAGACTTTTTCATGCGATGATCAATTTCAAATACATCCTATAAATGAAATTTGATAAGTTACTATGCTAATAAAAAGTATAATTAAATATTTAGGGTGAAAGTGTTAAACCTGAACATATTCCCACATTTTTTTTCTTTCAAAAGATCAGGAACCTTTTACCAGTCACTATAAGTTATAGGTTTCGTGGCACGTGTAAGAATCTAAGAGTAGACATAAGGGATTTAGCTTTAGCACCATATGGTACACCTTCTGAATTGAACTATACCACCATTTTTGTCCTTAAATTTTTTTGGTTCAATAATTTTGTTGGTCCTCCAGATTTGGTAGGTGAATCTGATAACTTCTTAGTCATATCCACATTCCTACAAATGTAAAATATAATCCAAATAAATAGTTAGAGCATAATTCATTATATGATACTAGTTTTTGCAATAAATATACTGTCATCAATGAAAAAAAAAACAATCAAACATTTTTGCCTTGAGTTGAAAAGTTTACTTGTAAGCTTCATCAATCCAAGTTCTATCACAATCAAGTTGTATATAGTTAACATCATTCTCATTGATTTCATCATTTATACCGACCTCAAGTATGCCATCAATAATGTAATCATATTCTTCTATGTTATCCATATCATTATTTCTCTAATTATGTTTATAGTTTTTTGTGGAGTAGAGCAAACAATGAACCATCTTAGATCTAGTTGGTCTGGAACATAAAAGACCCGATTTAGCTTGAGAAGCCAAAATGAAACAATCAGATTTATGGCCATGTCGTTTAAGATCAACTACTATGTGACCAACATAATCTAATTTAATCCCACCATTATTTTTAACCCAATCACATTTGAACAATGTTATTTTAAACATGTGATGATTGAGCTCCCATATTTTCTTGATAACACTATAAAATGAAAATTGTCCAATTACTAGATTCTTGTCCTTAGCACTTGACATTTGCATTGTTGTTGCAACTACAATGACTCCACTATTTTATGTAATTTGACTATTATCACGCTTCCATGTTTGGAAGCGATAACCATTCACATCATATCCCGAATATTTTATAACTTCAGGATGAGGTCTATGTGCTAACTATTTCACCAAAAAGGAAGGCTGATTTTGCCTTTGTATTTCTAATGCAACTTATTAACAAAAATTTGATCGAATAGATTTTAGTATTAAATAAATAGAAGACATAAGGTCATGTTAAAGAAACTGATAAGTACTTTTTCTCGAAATCCAGAAATAATGGTCCGAGTATGCTCATCTTGTAGCCATTTGGATTGTTTTGATTGACGAGGATACTGTAATTTCACATACTTGATATGCTTACTGTTAATAAAATAAGGTTAAGCTCATCTAATGAATACATGTATGTATGAAGTATATGTTTTATAATCAAAATACACAGATTAGGAAGAGACATACTCAACATATAGTTGAACGTCAAGTGAATTCAGTGATACATAAAAGATGTGTCTGCTCTAATTCTTGTCGATTTACAGTAACAACGTGATCATCAGGTAAGGGCTGTCCAACTTGGATGTCATCTTCTTTTCTAAATGGAATACCAATTGGATGCATCTTAGAGTAATAACCTTCACAAAATTCAAGTGCTTCTTCTGCAATGTAGCATTCATCAATACATCCTTCAGGACGATTATGGTTATGAACATATCCTTTCAAAGTTTTCATGAACCGTTCAAATGGATACATTCGTCTAAAGTATACCAGTCTACATAATCTCACTTCTCTAATAAAGTGCATTGCTAAATGCACCATTATATGGAAAAAAAAAAGAAGGTGGAAAGTATTTTTCAAATAAGCAAAGAGTTACCACCAAATCTTGCTGTAATTTGCCTAGTTTTGAAACATCCACAACCTTACTACATAAAGCATTGAAGAAGAAGCAAAATCTCACAATTGTGTATCTAACATGTTTTGGCAAAACTGAGCGAATAACCAATGGTAGAAGTTATTGCATAAGAGCATGACAATCGCGAGACTTAAGACTTCGAATTTTCATATCTGTCATTGACACAAGATTTTTGAAATTTGAAGAATACCTATCTGGAACTTTTATGTTTGATAGTGTCTCACAAAACATCCTTCTCTCTGATTTGCTTAGAGTGTAACAAGTAGCTAGTAAATAAATACGGCCATTTACAACCTTGGGAGCTAACTCTTTTCTTAAGCCAATTTTTGCAAGGTCTAGTCGAGTGTTGATCCCATCTTTAAATTTTTCAGAAATATTAAGTAAAGTCCCATAGATGCTTTTGTAAACATTTTTTTCAATATGCATTACATCCAAAATGTGCCGAACATGTAAATGTTTCCAATATTTAAGGTCAAAAAAGCGTGATTTCTTCTTGAAGCATGTTTGAATATTATCATTCAATCTTTTACCCCGTGTCATTTTCCTCTTAGCAACTATTTTTTTACCCCATACATTAGTAATAAAGCTTACTTTTTGTAGTATTTCTTCTCCACTTAGTGCACAAGGAAGTGAATCAGTTTCATGTTCTCCATTGAATTTTTTCTTTTGCTTTTTAAATGGGTGATTTTTTTTTTGAAGGAATCATTTATAACCTATATATACATTCTTTTTACATGTTGTAATCTACAAGTACACGTGCTTTCATCATATATTGGACAAGCATAATATCCCTTAACTGGACAACCACAAAGATTTCCATAAGCTAGAAAATCATTAATTGTCCATAATAAAACAACTCGTAACGTAAACAACTCTTTTAGGTAAGAATCGTAAACTTCTACATTAACCTCCCATAGAAGCTTCAAATGATTAATCAATGAAGCAAGATATACATCAATATCATTACCTAGTTAGTGATGTTCTGATATAAGTAAGGATAACATCATGAAGTTTCATTTCATAGATAACCAAGGTGGCAGATTATATGTTATCATTACCACTAGCTAACAACTATATGCAGTGCTAAGAGAACTATGTGGATTTATTCTATGAGTAGAAATAGCCAATCAAAGATTTTTGTGTTCGGATGTAAAACTTGGCCACTTATAGTCTATTAACTTCTAAGCAGGTGAATTGGTAGGATGTCTTAGTTTCCCATCTACTTCCCTTTTGTTAGCATGCCAAGTTAAATGTTTTGCAATTAATGGTGACCGAAACATTTGCTTGAATCGTGGAATAGGAGGAAAGTACCACAATACTTTAGCAGGAATCCCTTTTGTTTGGTTTTTTACCTTACCATTTTTTTTCCATCTCGATAGTCCACAAGTAGAACAAGATAATAAATTCTTATACTCCTTTTTATAAAGTATACAATCATTCGAACAAACATGTATTTTCTCATAATGTAAACCAAATGTGTTCATAGTTTTTTTTGCTTCATACATCGATGTAAAGATTTAATTTCCAGTAGGAAACATATTAGACAAACAACTTAACAAATTAAAAAAAATCTTATTTAACCACCCATATTTTCCTTTTATGTTATCTAATCTCATCAATGCAGACAACTTAGTATATTTCATATTACCACGATATAAAGGCTTTTCTATATCTTCTAGTAAGTTTTGATATAATTTAAGATCATCTTGACAATATTCAAATGCATCATTAACCATGTCTATTATATTGTCGATATGATCATCATTGTAGGATTCATTAAACACTGATTTCTTATTTGTGCAAGATCTAGAAGAACACTCTTCTCCATGCCAAATCCATCTCTTATACCTCTTATCAATCTTTTTACTAAACAAATGATGCTTTACTTTTTCAACACTTAATAATGTCAAATTAGCACATGATTGACAAGGACATCTAATGAGTGTAGGATCTTCATAATGAGAAATGGCAAAAGCAAGAAACTCATCCACGTCATCAGAAAACTCCTTGAACAATCTATTCAAATGCATCTAATATTTATCAATATTCTATCCTATGATGACAAAGAAAAGAAAACCCACTTATTATGTATGCTTATTATGTATGTAAAGCAATGTTGTTGTAAAAATAAGATAAGAAACAAGGTGCCTACTAGACTGAAAGGCCTTAGGCAAAGCAAAGACTATTTCTTCTAAACACATAGTACATTATTAGATTAGTAAAGAATTACTAAATTCAAATAATGTTTAGCTATGCAGAAAGAGTAGTAATTTCTGTCTGAAGGGTTTTGACTTTTCTTTTAAGTTCTATTAATATGCAACAAGCTTTCTTTTCTTTTTGAACGAACAACTAACTATTGATTTACAATTATCTTGCATGATGAACCATATCATCTGTGAGGAAAAAAAAAGCCTTTATTACTAGCACAACAAAATACTAAAAAAGTTCCACTTTAATTGACATACCTGAATATCAATAAACTTTTTCTCTCAATGATTATTCTCCTATTATTGGTTTATCTTTGCTTCAACTAAAGTAATCCCTAATCCATCACGTATTGTGTGTTAACAAGACACATTAGTTATCAATTATCCAAAATATTTGTAAAACTAATATTTTTACCATGATTTATTTAGAGTTTCTAGTATCACAGTGAAAACGAAACTGGAATTCAAAATGTCAAAAAAAAAAAAAAAAAAAACTTAAGACATGCAAACAGTTTGACAAATCAATAAAGACACAGTTATAACAGAAATTGAGTTGAAGTTACAGAATTCTTCAAGGAAATATTAGCAATTTTTTCTGGTGAGCAACATGGATTACACTATATGAAGAGTCAAGGATTTAGTTCATGTACTAAATGTCAATCCAATGGTTACTGCAAAACCAAACTAAGCCTACTCTGCTAGTTCAACTATTTCCAACTAAAATTTTAACTAAATAATTAATAGTTATAGGATCACCAAGCTAAATTACGGAGATGTAAGAGGCACATCATTTACTATAAACTACTAACCAAACTTTGTTAAACTATGGATAACAAGCATTAACAACCATTCACATAGCAGGCCAAGATCTTTGATTCAGACAAAAATAAAGCAAAATTACTTCAATAGGATGCATCCTAACAAGTTATAGCGTGAAATAATGAATCTATCCAGACAAAAAATATGCAATTTACTTGATATATCTTAAGGTCGGAGGTGATTGCATTCCAAGAATATAAACAGTAACACTAATTTCCAAATTCACAGAGAACAAGCTCCAGTAAAAATTTTATCCCTTGATTTACTTACAATTTTTAGTATCACAAAGGCAACACACATGGGTATCATCTAATAATACATAATAACAAGAAAAGAAAATTTTAGAACAAAATTGAGTAAGAAATTGCAAGACTTGACAAGAAAATCTATCTCTCTCTTATAATGCAAGATGAAGGTTTGATTAGTTTTATATACCATTTTTTTTCCTTTAACGGTATCATCCGATAGTGCACGAAGCCTATTTCACAAAATTTTTGAAAGAATGAAGCTTTGGTCGATTACATGACGTTAGAAAAGAGAAATTTATGTTTCAAAGAATAGTGTTTTCGTGGGAGAGTAAAGGAAGAACCCTAGCATTGCGTGGGTAAAGATCCTTAAGTATTACAGCACATCATGTATACTATTTAAAGTCTATTACCACTAAAATACCATTGCACAAGATTTCCATTAACTGAATGGTAAAGTCTCATAAGGTTGACTAAGAGAGCCTGGTTCAAGTCGACATTCTTGCTTTTTTCTCAAAATAATTCAAACACATCTTTTATTAAACAAACAACATAATTAACAAAAATTAATTATAGACCAAATGATTGTAAAAGTGATATAATTTCCATTAGGACTTGGGTTCGAGTCTGTTGGTTTGCTTTTTTAATCAAATATTTAAATTAGAAATAAAATCACACAAAAACACATCACATGGTTTCTTTAGATTGGATGGCAATGACATTTATCAATCTCTCTTGGAGAGATTGATTTGAGTCTCCATCATAAAATTTTTTTCTAATTGTAGATTTTTTATGATGGTCCCTTAGAACCGTCATGTATGTTATGCTTTTTATGATGATCTTTTGGGACCATCATGTATGTTAAGTTTTTTATAACGATCTTTCAACACAATCATGTATTCGATTTTTTAATGGCGGTCATAAAAGGCCATCATAAAATACTATCATTAAAAATAGTTTTTCTTGGTGATTAGGACAACTGCATATTTTATCTCGCAAGAGATTAGTGTATCTTAATCATATGTCAACTGTCTACCTAAAAGCGTGTCATAGGTCATTGTCATAGTTGCTCATATTATTAACATCTTTTTTTTTTCTTTAAAGTGTTTTTCTTTGCCTTTGATTTTTCCAACGATCTTAGCTATATCAAAATCTAATTGATAATAAGGTTTAATAGTCTAATTGATAGCATAATCTATGCCCAATTTTGCTGCTTCTAATGGAATTTTATTGTTAGTAAGTTCTTGATCTGAAATATAGTTATTGATTCATTTTTCATTACAGTAACATGTCTTGATAAATATGAATTGAAGGTTTGACCTTATGTTTAATCATTCTATTCAAGAGGGATCTTTAAATCAATGCTAGGGCAATTCCATAGATTTCAATCTAGTCCTTCATTATTAGTGGTTTGCTTTCAAAGGGGATTGATTCCTAGCAACCCTATTAATAAAGAGACTTGAAAGTAGTAAATGATGCAAACTTTAGAGCATCCTATCTTACGAAGAATAATAAAAGAGCTAGAAAATCACAACACAATCTAAGGGATTTAAAACTCGTATTATTGTTAAATAAAAATTGGCTTATAGCTAGTTCTACTCATTATTAAAAGCATTAATTAAAAGTCAAAAATTCAAACTTTAAAATAAAGCTGTTTGGTCCTCCCAGTTCAGAGTACTTCACTCTCCTTAGAGTGCTTACATACAAGGAATGAAGATGTTTAAGGCTTACACATATGCAAACTACAATAGGATCACAAATTGTAAACTGCACACTTCTTCCCATTGAACTCCCGATGGTAAACTAGAGTTGGAAAATAACCCTCATCCCAGTGGGGAGTTTGAGCTGATACAATCTATTATTTAACATGTGGCACTTTCTTCGAATTATCCATCTTTATTTGCCCTAGATCCCCCATGCGATGGTCCCACCGCAGGTAACCGCCCCTTTTGTTATAGCTTTTCATCCGTTCAACATAGCTTTGCTACTTTTCCTTGTTCTCTGCATCATTAGACCCCCTTACCTGTTTGCTTACTAGCCACTTTATTAAGTTCCTACGAACAAGTAAGCAAGATTTATAGCCTTAATGATAAACAAACAACCTTTTTTTAAGACTAGCCCGCTTCCCATTCATCAAAAGAGTAATGTTTTGCAATAATTAAGGGAACCATTGTAAGATTACCAGAACACTAGATACGGGGACTACCCAAGCTACTGATAAAGGCAAGAACACTTTCTGGCCAAGTTCCATTAATTGATCATAATGATATCATGGAAATACTACATGATATATATAGAAGCAAAAAAAGAATCACCTTAATACTAAACCAGATCGAGCCCAGGATCTTCTTGAAAATGGGAAGATCTAAGATAGGTGGCCAACCTCCTAGAGAGTGTGAGATGCGTGTACTAACTGAGTAGGGATACAACTCTGTGGACTACTCATCGGGCCTGATAGGTGGTGTTATCACACCCTTCTCAAAGGAATCGTACGTGACACCCTCAAACCAACATGTCCTCTTTTTTTATTCCTAGGTAGGCATTTTTATTCATTTATTAATTAATTCAAGGTACTTGTAGCTTGCTTCCAAGTCCAAGTGCTAGTAGTAAAAGCTTGCCATCGAAAGCAAACTTTTGAGCCAAGAAGTCAAAAAACATAATCGCCCCTATAATCTTTTCTAAGCAAGAAGTAACTTTGAAAAAGGATGATTATAGAAGTCATCATATTAGTAAAAATGCTTTAGCCTACCTATAGTAAGGAGCATTTTCTTGACCATTAGTACTTTACTAATAAGAAGAGTTTTTCTCGCTTATTCAGTATTACTTTGGCTTTGCTGTCCGTATTTTGTTGGCATGAAAGCTACTACAACTAAAAAAAATGAATGAAAGAGGAAGGCATTAGCATTAAAAAGACTACATGAGGCATTTTGAGTTGACTACAATACAAGTCATGAGGAATAGAAAAGCTAAGCAAGATAGGCTTTTTGATGTTAAAAGCCCCAAAACTAGTTATCTTATAAAGATAACTAATGTAAGCTTACTCAACTAATCTCATAAGTAAATGCCTATTCGCATTGCAACTAATAGGGGAAAAAAAACAACTACAAGACTAGACAAGTAGTTAAGTGCTCCTCATTGTTCAGATTAATCGGTTTGAGTTTCCTAAGCTTTGTGCTGTTGGGGTACTCTGCAAGGGTCTTACCACTTTGATTTATTCTATTTGAGTCATTGGAGTACTTTGGGATTGCATTCCACACCAAAGATTTGTGCTTATGGGCTAGGGTGAATATTATAGACAAGCAAACTAATGGTTAATAATCGTTTAGACTTGGTAAAGGTTATCGTGGCACCTGTAGTAGGATATAGGACTTATCATAATGCCCATGGACTAATTTATGATGTCTCCATCCCTAACATTCATCCAGTAAGCCACGTGAATTGGCCAAAGTCTTCTTTGGCTAATAATACCTAATCCCGAAGCCTTTAGAGTATTTTTTTAATATGCACCTTTATCTGCATAGGGAATTCACTGCTGATAGATCCTTATTAGTGTCGTTCTCCTTCCTCCACCACCTTTTGACCAGTAGGAGTATAAGGTCATAAATTTCAAACATTCATGCTCGATTGTGAGACTGCTTGTTGAACATCTGATAATGCATTGTCTGAACTAAGCTATGTAACAATAAAATTCTCCTTGATCCTTGCAGGATGTGCTTGATGATCCCCCATAATATACTCGCTTAGGGACTTCTTACTCAAGATTTTTCATTAGTTAAACATTGTCCAATAAACTCCCTATTTTACTCATCCCTTTCTTAAGTTATTTGATCAGGATACTATCATCTAGGTTCCTAAACTTTCCATAGATGGCAAAGCGTAGATGGCAAATAGTTGTATGGATACGTGCTTGATACATAGATAATTCTCCAGCCCTTACAAAAGTTTCATAGAAGTCATCATCGGAGAGTCTTCCTGAATGATCATACGGATGAATTCCATTATACCTTATGCATCTATCCTACAAAGCCTACCCAAAGGTTCAGGTCAGATTATAAGAAACGAGCAATACATTTTCATATTTTAATGAGAAGCTTTATGACACCTACGATTCCTGATAGTAAGTTGTCAGCATATCATGCGTAACAAATACTTATTAAGTAAGGGGTTTTTAAAGGGGCCAGCTTATGAGCCAAGCGTCTTTTTGACCTGATAACTAATATCGCCTTTTTGCCTAGCCCTATGAGTAGCCCTTTCTTTTGCAATACTTCATAAGGTCTCTAATGGCCTAATTATTATTGAAACATTCACTATAGTAGAATTTAGCCTTCGAGGTCAACCAAATGACTTTTATAAGGAAAAATAATGTAAAAAGCTTGAGTGCTTGTTAAAGAAGATGACAAGAGTCGATAAAAGGGTAAAATAGAAGGCATTTTCTAGTTGGCCCTGAAGCGAAACGTGCTTGTAGAGGGGGGTGTGCCACAATGAAACAAGGGAATGAAAGGTCGCTTTGCATTGATGCTCTTTACCTTCCCAAGAATGACGGCTTTATTGTCTTGGGGAGTGTTAAAGCTTGCTCCTTCTCTTGAATTTTCTTAGTCACCAATAGGACTTGCCCTTGATAAAACTGATTTGATTCTTTGAACAATCAAAATTTCATACTTTTATTGAATTCTCCCTATTTCCTAATCAAGCTTATGTAGGTAGATATTGCTTGGTAGGGCCGATAGTAATACATTGTGCAGGACAAAGTAAGGGCCCTTCTTATCGCTCATAAGTCATCTGGTAGAAAAGACTTTCTGAATGGAGTAAAAGAACTTAGGATCTTCAATTTCTTCCTTAAAGATTAGGATAGTCAATGTCAATCGATGGTATGAAAACACTTTCTGATGTCGAATTCTAAAAACCAATGAGAGATTTCTCACTATTTTGTGATTCGTTTTAACACCAAATGGTAGCCTTGATGCGAGCAAAAATGCGATGTGTTTAGAAACTCAAAATCATAAATGGATTTAAAGTACCATTTTCATTGCCTCTTTCATGGTCTTTTTTATAGGTAGAACTACTGTGAGCAGATTAACCATTATTTCTTTTTTCATACTTTAAAGAGGGATAAACCTCGTTTTTTACTCTTTTTATTAATAATCAAGGACCCCCTGTCATCCTTTTAGTGATTCATAGGGCTTCCTTTTGCTCAGTATTTTTGGTTATTGAGAATGTTCGACACCTCTCCCAAGACCAAAATGATTGTCCCTCCCCAGTGGGTTTATATCCATCCCTGAATGTTGTCGAGTGCTATTCACTTCCTCGCCATTCTTGTATCCATCACCTACAATCCACATAGATGTGTTTGCACCCGCCTTCCCCCCCAAGAGGACGAAAAGGAAAGGATTTCTCAAAATACCCCTTACTTCCATACTCAAGGTATGAGGCTTTCCCATATGAGCATCCGGTACATGCATCGATTTATGGAAAAGTGAAAAGGCCACCATTACTGAAGATCTCCCCCTTAATCTTAGATAGGTCATTTAATAGTTCACTACGATCTGTTGTTGTGCTTGCACACCAGGTCAAAAGCTCTGTGGTACCATCTATCACTGGTTTTTGCCTAAAGGGTTTATTACACATGCTGAGACAGAGGCTCCCAAAGAGGAAAGCCCAATAAATGTTAGATGCAAAGTTTTACACCTAATTAAGATCATATTGGCATATTCTCCTTAAAAAAAATAGCAAACCCCTATTGAAGACAAGAGTAAGGTACAACAAGGCCATTTCTATCCACCGCCCTTCTCACGGAAGCATACATGGATGTTACTACTCATATGGCTCCCAACTAGTAAGTAGTTAGCCCTTCTTTACAAGGAATGGATGGAAGTGTGGATAAATTGAATTAAATAGATGAATTCAGTTTTTTTTTTTAGTAATAACATGATGAAATCATCCCTTTCATAAAAACCTATGGATCCCCTGCCTATCATGCCACTTCAGCACCTTATGGTCCTTGAAAAGATCGTAATAAGCCCTTTCCATTAATGTTTTTATAGATTTTAAAAATGTCATAATGGATTAGGATAAGAATAAATCTCAAAATCTAAGAAATACTCATCTTAGAGCTTTCACTCTCTTCTAGGAAGGGCTTTTTATAGATAAAGAGATGAGTCAAAGATAGGCCACCATTCGATCTATTTCTCATAGTCAGAAGAAGATCTCTCATCTCATGACCCTGAACAAGAAGGAATAGCTCTTGATGTGAAATCAATAGCAAAGAAAGAAGAGAAATTAGATGCTTTAGAGTGAAAGCCATAGATAAGCCTTAAAAAACATACACACAACGGATTGGACATAAATAATGGAAAGAAGAAAAAAGCCTTGATGATGATCCTTTGTTAATTTTTGCCTTGCCTCGATGATGCACTCCTAGCACACAGAGCAACATAATAAAAAAGAGAAAGAATGTCTTTATTATTTAATTAAGAGAATCTTTGGTTTGACTTTGGACTACGTGGGAAATATGACAGCTACGCAAGCTGTTATCTGTTCTCCCCTTACCCTTGAACAATAGAAGAACTACTTATCTTCTCTTAGATAGTAGTCAATCGATTCACATTTATGGTCAATGAATAGGCTTGAGGATCTCTTCTTCGATATGATAAATTACCATACTATAGCACCACCGCAATGTTGATTCTCCTTATCTTTTTGAGCATCCCATGCTGTGATTTTGACTTTGAGTATGATGAAGTCCCTATTTGATCTAACCAAAAAGTTAGTATATATATATAAGAGGGAGAACTATGAGTTGTTTTAAAAAAAATGAGTGGTTGACATGAAACGAGCCTCTCACTAAATGTCTTATTTAGGTGTAAGTTTGAAATCAAGCTAAAAGATAGTGGAATGATGAGGGTCTTTACCATTGCAAATAAACCTTAGTTCAGCCTTTACATGATTAGGTGATAGATGTGCTTCGTCGTCTTCCAATTGATGGGATATATAATGAAACTACACCCCTTGCCATTCTATTCAACAAGAAAGTTAATATCAATAGTGGAGGGAGAATAATAGTCCCCTACTCATCAATTAGTAGTTGAATAATCCTAGTAGTGGTCCTCTTACATAGCAGAGTTAACTCTTAATTGGAAATGATAAAGGAGACTAAAGATTTCACATTACAATTTAAACATGTTACTTTACACATAGGCACAGTAAAATTTGAATCTGTTGTCTCAAATGAGTGGCTCTTGACTTACTTTCCTAAGAAGAGCTTTCGTTAACTAAGAACTGAGAGTTGTTGACCCATATGATTTTAGGCTCAAAGAGATGAGGAAACTAGAAATTTCACACTTAAAGATTAAGCTCATCAGTCATATTTTCCATGGTGTCTTGAGAAAGTAGCTTCGAACATGACATTAGTACCCACAAAAAGTTTTGGCAGGCATTACTATGATCTTGAAGCCCTTGCTAGAAGCTACTCAGTATGGCTTACTATTAAAGAAGGTTCAGGCATTCTTCGTCTTAGCCTTGTGATCCACTAATTCATCTCTTGATCTGGTATTCCTTAAAAAAGGTGGATAAGGTAAAAAAAAAATGGTGAAGGCAAAAGAAAAGGTTTTCAATTTAAGGTTCTCACCCTTGGAAATAAGTATTAAACAAAGGACATAATGGGTTAGGTAAAACCTCTTCTGAGAGGAAAGATCTATCAAAGAAAAAAGTTGAGAGCCAAAGGTGTTTTTTTTTTCCTCCAATGTTATGCTTTAAAAGTTAGACTTGGAACAAAAATAACCCTTATCTATATTTTATTAATAGAATAAGTATTCGTAATGGGACGTTCTTTTCATAGATCCTTCGAGCAAGAAAGGTATAGTGCCTTATCGGGGCCTTTAACCACCCTTGGGGTCATTCGAAGCCACTTTAGGGCAAGTTATTGATCGTAATAATACAATGTTCAATGGTGAGGAAAAGCACTAACAAGAAGCTTCCCTTAAGCCATGTGGTTTTCTTACCCATAGATAATAAGACCGATCCATCTTTCTACGCCTCCTAAAAAGTTATTCTAGTTGGTTACTTTTAGTAATGCATTGGTGTGTGACCCTTGCAATCTACTTTCATAAGTATACTTTGACGCATCTTTGAACAAGCATATCTTAATGTTTCTACTATTCTTGCTCATCACCCATCATTCTTATGGTCTCTCGAATCACATTCAAAGTAGATTTAGTCTTCATTTTCGCTTTTCATTGAGTGTAAAGTTCCTGGTAATCACCTGTGCAAGATTGATCTAGCTTAGAAGCACCATTTCTTTCACAATCGATGAGTACATATCGATGAGCTTATGTAAGCATTTTTTATTACTACATTTTATTGATGCAACCAAGTCCTTCTATTCCACAAGTAGACACCTTTCGAGAGAGTTTTTCTTTCATCGACTTGCTCTTTTGACCTACCTTGAGAAGGAAAATTCTTGCAAGATTATTAATAAATATAGGTCACATATAAGTGTGTATGCTTCCTAAGGTGAGTGTATTTGCTTCTTTGAAAATGGGTGCTTATGGGACTTTTGCTTTGTGAACTACAAAATTAAGATCTTTTTCTATGCCTATTGATATCTCTCTAGAATGAGAATTTTTTTTCAAATAGTGCCAGAAAATTAATTTGAAAAAGATCTTTTATTAGTTGGTAAGCCTAAACATTCCCTTAACTTAAAAACATTTCCTACGAGTAGTTTCATAATTCTAACCAAGGGCTCAGTTCTAACCATTCTTGCTAAAGACAACCTTGCTCCTAGCAAAAGATTAAATGCTAGGTATGAAGTAAGTTCACGATCCAATGAATTCCCTCAAATCAGATGACACAATGCAAATTAGAATTAAAAGATTGATCTAGTTAGTGACAAGTTCCAATTGAAAGAAACCATGCGTACACTAAAAAGACATATAGGTAAGCCTTTATTGATTTTTCACATGGATTACTTTTCATTATTTTTCGTTCCATAGACATATATTACAGTCTAGCCAGAAATAACGCTAAAAAACTAGCCATATTGATGATAATAAGTGATGACAATGAAAAGGCATTTTTTAAAGCCTAAGGGGTAGTGAGAAAGGTAGGATAAAGTGAAAAAAAAAATCGTATTTGAATTAGGGCAGGCTGATGAGGCCTTATGTATTCTTTCGTTTCATGAGTGGTGGGCAAGGAAGAAAACTATTCATTACATCTTTAAGAACTAAAAACAAATAGTCATTTAAAGACCTTTTCAAAGAACACTTTATAGAGAGCATGTATCACACTTAATAGAACCATACTTTACTATGTCAATAGGAGAGAAAAAGAGGGATGACAACAAAGGAGGCCTTTTTATATACTTGGAAATTGAATCATCATGCACTTTAGGCCCTTCTAAAAGCCATGACGTGGGTTTACATGAGTGGTAAAAGACTGAGCTCACTTGTGCTCCCATACTTCATAACAAACTAAGCTCGGAAGCATTAAAGCCATATCTTATGGATTAGTAAACTTAAATCAGAAAACCAAACCAGAAAGGCTTCTAAAGTCGGGGCTTGATCTTGCATAATTGATCTGTTTTATACTAATTAGTATCTGACTGACTTAATGCACTAACAAGCATCTGCATTGCTGCCTTCGCCTTGTGTTAAGGGCATAAAGGAAAGAACAACTACTTTATTAACATAATATTCATTCATAGAGTGGTAACTCCATTATCAGGATTAAACCAATGTGTTTGAGGGAATAACTGCTCCCTATGAAACTAGGGATCTACCTTCTAACGACATTCCCTTGAAGAAAAAACAAAAGTCTTTCGAAATAGGAAGAAAAACCAATGGATTGTAGTAGTTTCATAAGGCATTCACCCTTATTTAAAGGGATGCACCTAAGAAAGGAAGTAGCTTGTATCTTTTCTTTTTAGACTGTAACTAGCGAAAGAAGACTTCTCATCTTTTGAGAAAAAAGAGTAAGAAAAGGGATTGAAAAGATCAATTACTAAGCAAAGGATAGCAAGCACTACCAGTGTTGTAAAGAAAACCCCCTGGATTCGATGGAAAATTAAAAACTGTTAGATAAGAATGTTCATTGGATTGCCTTCAGTAAATCTAACCAGTTAAGCTACCTGAATAACCTTTCTAATTGAGAAAAGGCAGTTTTATTGATTCCTAATTTCGAAACTGAGAGCGAGAAGTCACAAGCTGATGAGCTACATGTGAAGTGAAAAAACCATAGTTAAGAAATGAAAGTTATAGCTATTAAGCTAAAACTGTGAGCCAAAAATGTAAGGAAAGGTCCTAACTACCAACCACATTTTGCTGCATTGCAAAATCAGGAAGTGAAGTGAGGGAAGGGCTTTCATATACGGAGTGGTGATAGGCCGCTAGTCCTTTGGTTCTTATAGGATTGTATGTGGATAGGTTCAGAGAACCAACCATCCATTTGACAACCACTCAAAACATCTAATGACATAGTGAGGGCAAGCTGAGTATAGTTAAATGCAGTTATTTTCATAAATTTCTCCTAGAGTTGCTGCTTCCTTTGTTTTATTGGTTTTGAGTTCCTTCTTCGTTTAAAGGTTAAGAGTGATAAAAAGCATTCCACTACTTCAGTAGGGGCTTACTAGTGCAAGTAAATGTGCATGTAGTGACCTCCTCATAAGGGCTCTAGATTGCATTTAAAGGCCTATCCTAACCACTCATATGAGGCACCCCTTACCAAGATACCAATAGTTTGGTCTCCAATACCATTCTTAGAATTGACCTGCCTATTAGCAATGTAATGCTCACTTATTATTGTATACTTATATGATAAGTCAAGTGTACTAAAAATGACCTTATAGCTCACAAAGTAAAGTTGATTGGGCATTCCTATTGTTGATAATCTCTAATTCCTTCTCTTTTCGACTCTACTTTATGGGATTTGGGGTAAACAAGTGTTATAGCCCTGATTCATTAGCATTATGCCCTTTAAACAGGTGTTATAGCCATCCCTATTTGGAATTTTTTTCAGTGTGGTCCATCTAATCTACATCATAAAAAATTTTACTACTATACTTTTGAATAATGGGACCTAACAGATGCTAGTTATCAAACCAAATAAAAAAAGTACCCTTTCGCCATTACCTACTTTGAACGGGATGAAAGGTCTCATACTGTACCAAAAGTTTATAAATTTCCTCCAAATATAAGAGAAAGGAGTCATTAAGAATAAGGATGCCTCACACGCTCTTACCTTTTAAGGGAAAACTTTTAATTTAGAAGCCTAGATGGTGTGTGAGTTAAAGGCAATGTTCCACAAATGTTTGGTAATAGTTGCCTTATTCCAGTCATGAACTCTTTTAAGGCTAGACTCCCTTCCTCTTTCATTTCGAGACATAGATTACATCCTAAGCCAACTTAGAAGCCTTAAAGATCCAACTACACCTAACCATCCTATATCCTTCAACAGGACAAAGGGTAAATTGATACCATAGAAAGTTCAGGTCAAATACTCCCCCCAAAACAAATTGAACGTAATTTTTAGGGATTGGTGACTTCTCCATTTTTGTACTAGGTCAAGTGAATGAATTAGATAGAGACAACTATTAGTATTCTAGCCTTCTTTCAAATAACAACACATCCTACATGGAATATGTAATTTGACTAACAAAAATGGAGTGATAGATGAGGAAGATAAAATTATTAAGGATAAAAATCAAATAGTGATGGATGTCACAGGTTCTGTATGAATAGAAAAAAGATGGAAGTGTTAAATGACCGGAATCAAAAATCCGAGAAAAGGACTTATTGGTGAAGAAAAAAAGACCTATATCATATAAAAAGCAAACATGGCAGTAACACTTTCTTCGTGTTTTGTTTATAAGCGGAGGCTATAACTTTTTCGTAATCATAGATAAAATTTAGTGAGACTTCTTTAGAAGTAGTAGGCTGATCAATGTTTGATGTGATAGATAAGATGGACAAAGGTGACTTTCGCTTGATTTAGTGTGCATATGTTTGCTGAAAACACCTCATAGTTGATAAGCTGAGGTTGTGTTGAGAGGATCCATGACTCATACCATTCAACTTTTTTTTTTCTCATTTGTAGGACAATTCACCTTTGAATGCCTCTAGACACACTCATCTTTCGCAATCTAGATGGATTTAATAGTCAAACGCATAGAAAGAGACTAAAAGTGTTGACTAATAGCAAATATAAGATAACAGTACGAATTAAAGTAGTGAACGATGGTGTTCCTCTTAATTAATAGCTCAAATTCATCTCTTCTCACACTTTTTATGCTTATTTTATCTAATAACTTAATCATAATCTCTCATCTCAAACATGTCCTTCGGGGCTTGTTGGACTTCCTAATCTCAAGAATCATTCCAGTAGTATCAGCCATTTATCCCGCTTCTCTCCACATTTCATCAAGTGGTCATGCTAGAAACATAAACAGTCATAGATAATTATGAGATGTGATCCTTCCGAATGGGATAATAAAATTCCTACTATTATTTATTTTATTATTCTACTACTCTCTTTTATTTTCTTCAATTATCCGCTTGATTCTTTCTACAATTCAATCTTAAGTCTCCAAAGAAAAATCCATTCTTCAGGGTTTTACTTTGATTCTGATAAACTAACTACGTTGCTCTATTTGATTGAATTTTGATTCAAAGGAAAAAAAGCGTGAAGCTGAAATAACTCGCAAATCGACTTCGATTCTTGAATAATCCACATCACTTTTGCTTCTATTGTAACAAAAGATTCCCTTTTTATGTGGAAAAGGCCCATATCAATAATTATGATTTTACGTATGGACAATTCCTCAATATCTTGTTCATTCGTAACAAAATATTTTCTTTGTGCGGTGGTAAAAAAAAAAGATTTTTTGGAAAGAGATACTATTTCATCTTTATCAATCAAATCACAGGTATCTAACATATTCATATCTAAGGATTTTCAACAAAGTGGTGATGAAAGGTATAACTTGTACAAATCTTTCCATTTTGCAATTCGATCCAATCCATTAGTTCATAGAGCTATCTACTCGATTACAGACATTTCTGGAACACCTCTAACAGAGGGACAAATAGTCAATTTTGAAAGAACTTATTATCAACCTCTTTCAAATATGAATCTATCTGATTTAGAAGAGAAGAACTTGCATCAGTATCTCAATTTCAATTCAAACATGGGTTTGATTCACACTCCATGTTCTGAGAAATATTTACCATCCGAAAAAAGGAAAAAATGGAGTCTTTGTCTAAAGAAATGCGTTAAGAAAGGGCAGATGGATAGAACCTTTCAACGAGATAGTGCTTTTTCAACTCTCTCAAAATGGAATCTATTCCAAACATATATGCCATGGTTCCTTACTTCGACAGGGTACAAATATCTAAATTTGATATTTTTAGATACTTTTTCAGACCTATTGCCGATACTAAGTAGCAGTCAAAAATTTGTATCCATATTATGCATGGATCAGATATATCATGGCGAATTCTTCAGAAAAATTGTGTCTTACACAATGGAATCTAATAAGTGAGATTTTGAGTAAGTGTTTACATAATCTTCTTCTGTCCGAAGAAATGATTCATCGAAATAATGAGTCACCATTGATATCGACACATCTAAGATTGCCAAATGTTTGGGAGTTCCTCTATTCAATCCTTTTCCTTCTTCTTGTTGCTAGATATCTCGTTCGTACACATCTTCTCTTTGTTTCCCGAGCCTATAATGAGTTACAGACAAAGTTCAAAAGGGTCAAATCTTTGATGATTCCATCATACATGATTGAGTTGCGAAAACTTTTGGATAGGTATCCGACATCTGAATTGAATTCTTTCTGGTTAAAGAATCTTTAAAATCTAAATAGAAACGGTTTAAATCAAATCATAAGGAATATGTATGTTGTACACTTTATTTCCCTGGGATTGTAGTTCAATTGGTCAGAGCACTGCCCTGTCAAGGCTGAAGCTACGGGTTCGAGCCCCGTCAGTCCCGACGGATCAAAAAAAATACATGGTATCAAAAAAAGCATAATAACTAAAAAAAATAGTAAATAGAAATGATAAATAAATAGTGGGTTCCATCGTTTCTATGGTTACTTCTTAAATGGTGAGGTCCTCTTTATACACCGGAGCTCCTTCTTGCTTTCTCTTGAACCATAATAATATTATTTGATCATATCATTGAATCATTTATTTCTCTTGACATATTTTTAGTCTTTATTTCTATTTTTTACACACATCTTTTTTTAGGAGGTCTACAACCATTATGTGGCATAGGGGTTACATCTCGTACGAAACTTAATAGTATACCACTTCTACGAATAGCTTGTAATGCTGCATCTCTTCCGAGGCCCTGATAAGATTTTATTTTATTTTAATAAATGTAAATAAAAAAATTGAAATAAAAAAATAAATGACACTTTGATTCTTTATCACAAACACATTTTTTTATTTCAAATAAAAAAAATGAATCATTTTAGCTATGATTCAGTGGTATGATTTGATTCATGGTACAAAAAAAAAAAAAGGCTCGGCTTGATACTGACCAGGCCAGGCTGTGGAAATAAAAAAAGATTCTTTTGGACGAGACAAAATCAAAGAGATATTCTTTTTTTTATATATTTTTATTTGAAATATCTCTTTCAAGCCTTTTCTTTATCTAAATGGAATTTCTGATAAGAGTTATATATATATATATATATATATATAAGTTGTATTGCATATAATTAATAATCTACACAAAAAAAAAAAAGAGTAAAGTATCAAAAAAGTAAAGAAGGGCTTTTTTTTTAAGCATTACTTTTTATGTAATGTAAGATAGTAATTATTAGGAGAGATGGCTAAGTTGACTAAAGCGTCAGATTGCTAATCCGTTGCACGAGTTATTCGTACTGAGGGTTCGAATCCCTCTCTTTCCGTTTCTTTTTTGATGATGTGGAATTGGAATAGATAAAATCCTAATAATATTATAACATTTCCAAAAATCAAGCAAGAAAACCCTTATTTTTTTATTCTTCAAATCCAGGATTACGTCCTGGATCATTAGATAGGAATCCAAAGATGAAGAGAGAAACAAAGAATATCACTACGGTGTAAACAAAGAGTTTGAAAGTAAGCATTACACAATCTACAAGATCTTATCTTTATTTGGGGAAAAAAGAGAATAGATTCTCTATTTTTATACCACATATGCTATTTATTTTGACACTAAGAAATGAAGCGATTTCAATAGTTTTTATAAATTAAATCAAATAGAAAAGATTTGATTTTTTTTAGAATTCATTTGTAAGAAGATAAGAGTTGAGTCTTTACTATTACAATATTTTTTTCATGCCAACAATTAGGTATTGTGTTGTGGTGGACTGTTGGGGATGGGATTACTTTGTTGGTTTGTACAAGTATTTTTCTTCCATTTGAACTCATTTCGATAATTCTTTTAGTTGCTTTGATAGGTGCAATTGTCGTGGCTCATCAGTAATAAATCTTTCTAATTAGAAAGAGCAATCCAAACAAAACATTTTGAATACATTTGATTTTTTTTACTGACAAAAACCCGTACTCGAAAAAATATTCTATTTTTTTTTAGTACGAGTTTTTGTTCCAAGTGTATCTTGTCTTTACCACAAGTTATTTTCCTTGTTAACAATAATTGTAGTTTTGCCCATATCTATAGGTTATTTAATTTTTTTCTCCCTCATAGAGGAAATAAGGTAATTAGGTGGTATACAATATCTATATGTGTCTTAGAACTCCTTCTAACGACCTATGCATTTTGTTATCATTTTCAATTGAACGATCCGTTGATTTAGTTGACGAAACATTATAAATGGATCAATTTTTTTTATTTTTACTGGAGATTGGGAATAGATGGACTTTCTATTGGTCCTATTTTATTGACAAGATTTATCACTACTTTAGCTACCTTAGCGGCTCGGCCAGTTACTCGAGATTCTTGATGACCCCATTTTTTTATGTTAGCAATGTACAGCGGTCACATAGGATCATTTTCTTCTTGAGACCTTTTACTTTTTTTCATCATGTGGGAGTTAGAATTAATTATAGTTTATCTACTTCTATCCATGTGGGGAGGAAAAAAATGTCTGTATTCAGTTACAAAGTTTATTTTGTACATTGCAGGAAGTTCTGTTTTTCTATTAATAGGAGTTTTGGGTATCGGTTTATATGGTTCCAATGAACCAACATTAAATTTTGAAATATTAACAAATCAATCATATCCTGTCGCACTTGAAATAATATTTTATATTGTATTTCTTATTGCTTTTGTCGTTATATCACCGATTATACCCGTACATATATGGCTACCAGACACCCATGGAGAGGCACATTACAGTACTTGTATGCTTCTCGCCGAAAATTTTTTTAAAAATGGGAGCATATGGGTTGGTTCAAATCAATATGGAATTATTACCCCATACTCATTCTATATTTTCTCCCTGGTTGTTGGTAGTAGGTACAATTCAAATAATTTATGCAGCTTCAACATCTCCTGGTCAACGTAATTTAAAAAAAAAAGAATAGCTTATTCTTTCGCATCTCATATGGGTTTCATAAGATTGGTTCTATAACCGATCCGAGACTCAATGGAGCCATTTTACAAATAGTCTCTCATGGATTTATTGGCACTGCACTTTTTTTCTTGGCAGGAGCGAGTTATGATAAAATACGTCTTGTTTATCTCGACGAAATGGGCGAAATGGCTATCTCAATTCCAAAAATATTTACAATATTTAGTATCTTATCGATGGTTTCCCTTGCATTACCGGGCATGAGTGGTTTTGTTACAGAATTGATAGTATTTTTTGGAATAATTACCAGCCAAAAATATTTTTTAATGCCAAAAATACTAATTACTTTTATAATGGCCATTGGAATGATATTAACTCCTATTTATTCATTATCTATGTCACGCCAAATGTTCTATGGATACAAGCCAATTAATGACCAAAACTTGTATTTTTTTTATTATGGACCACGAGAGTTATTTGTTTGGATCTCTATTCTTCTACCCGTAATAGTTATTGGTATTTATCTAGATTTCGTTCTCTCACTATCAAGTGATAAGGTCAAAGCTATTCTATCTAATTATTTTTATAGATAGTTTTCATGAATAAAAAAAATGAAATTGAATTGTAACCAAACATGCTTGGCATTTGTCAGAACCTTTTGAATCAAGTAGTGTAATGATTCAAAAGGTTCTTGACGTCTTACTCACTCAGTTTCCAGTCCTTTATGTCTTGTTTTTCCACTTTAGTCGGTTATAACTAGTTTGACTATAGTTTTTGTAAATAGCATGAAATTTAGATTATAATATATATATATATATATATATATATTTATTTATTTTAAGCCTCCGCCCATGATGCCTATGCTTACTGTATTATGCTGCTCTACTACTTAAGGTTTCGTGCTTGTATTTGCCTTTTAAAGGGTAGCTTGCTTAGGCCATGGTCATCATAAAAGAAAACTACGAGTGAATCAAATTTTAATATTTCTATCTCATCTATACTAGGTGGTAACAAATAAAGCAATTGAATCAATTGGATCAAGCCACCCATAACCAACCTACCTAAGGGCTTGGTTTGTCCTACTTAACTACCTTAACCATAAAGTGATATCAAGTATATGAAATGGTCAAAGCCATTTCAAACCTGTGCCTCAACTTGAACCAATAGAGATGCCATGGCATGCATGTTTCTTTAGCTAGGAGGTAGGGATGTGAATACAACTAATCAACGTTAACCAAAATGTGAATTAGTGAGCAAAGCAGATCTCACAAGCCTATCCCAGTATGCATAATGATGGATTTCCCTCACTTTTGATTTTGAGAGAGAAACTAGGTTCATAGCTCATATCTTCTTTCAATAGAAGAGAGAACCACGAAGGAAAGCTACAGACTAGAGGTGCAACATCCTTACTTTCCTAACTTCTATATGTTGAAGCCTTTGGCAAGCTAATACGAGATACTCGCTGCTAGGATAGAAACAAATTATGGACAATCTTAGATACAAAAATTTATTTCATAAAATAGGACACTACATTGGAAGCTCTGAAGGAAGAAGATAAAAAGCAGCACTCAAATACTTATGCTAGTGCCCAATTCCAATCCTTACTAGATCGAGGTGGGCATAGATGAGGGAAGGAAAAAAAGGAATTATACTAACTTAGTCTTGTCATCTAGAGAGGTCCACTCCTAGCCCTCCCATCTTTGTGAGTTCAGGAAAGTTCCTTCCATAAGTAGGAGCACAACATCTAATTCCTGTAGTTGCTTTCCCTTTTCTCTTTTCGTTCTTCTATCATACTCTCTTTTCTTACTTGAGTCTTGTCTCTTAGTGAATCTAACTATTTATGAAAAAAAAACCCTAGATAATATGTATCATTTATGAGATAGATATAAAGTCGAGTAGATGTACCGAAAATTAGAGGTCATACAAACTAGTTAGTCATTGATTGAATTGAAACTTTTTTTCTTCTAAAGAATTTGATTCAATTTATCCTCTAAGTTTCTAGTTAGTCATTCCCTTAAAATTGTAATTCAATTGGTCAAAGCACCGTATATGAGAATATATCAAAAATAGGACGAATCTACCATCCTCTGGATGGACTAAGTCAGCAAGCAAGAATAAGTATAGAGAATGATTGCGTTAGTTGAACATTATTTCTCGTTTTGTTTATAGCAAAAAGAAAGAAAAAAATCTATTAAAATAAAGGTAGAAAAAGATTTCACACTATTTTGAGGGGCGAGACATGCCTCTTCTTTTAGATATTTTTAAAAGTGAAAGGTCCCTAAAGACTACCTTGATCTTACAAAGAAGCCTTTTTTAGCCGAAGAAAAAAGTCAAAGGCTTCCGAGAAAGAAAAGGCTAATCTCCCAATGATGATAAGTCTTTAAATAGGATCCAATGATTTTATGTCAAAATCATTCGCAAGGTGATTTGAGTTATTAAAGATTTCATCCCATCATGTAAAGCTAATTTTATTTTAAGGCATTAAGGTCATGATAGCGAAGGGAAGTGGATCTCAATCATATTTAGATATTTTATCTTATATCTCATCATAGTTCCTCTATCATGTTCTTAAGAGGCTAAAGCTTATAGCCTAAGTTACAATCATGCTACAAAAGGTATATACTTAACACATGAAAGTCAAACTATCTTTTTGATCAATTTGGTTACCTGGCTATGGCCCAATCTAATCATACAGAAACTAATATTGGCTTTCTAGCTCAAAACAAAACTTGAAAGAGCTCTCTAATTACATATACAAAGTGTCTTCTTCTTGCTCTTATAGCTAATTGAAGAAAGACAGACAGAACTCTTATTTACATATGGCACAATCGAAGCCCTTTCATTAGGCCTTTTTCATGTTATAAATATATACATATATATAGCCCAAAGCATCCATTGTTAGCAATCACAAATAAGGCTAGTGCAAAAAGACATCCTTACCGAAGAAACTGAGAAATTGAAAAGGATGATAGTACAGCTCCTAAAAATGTTTTAGAATGGTGGTGTGAGCATTCAGGTTGACACCACTCTTTTTCGAGAGGTTAGAAGTAAGCTAGTGAAGTTAGCAAGCCAGTAAGTCCAGGTTATAAACCCTGTTAACTTCCCCTTCACTGGGATAAATACGATAACCCTCGTTCCTTGTAAGCCTACTTTGTATCCATCTTGTACCCTGCCTACAAGTAAGTTAAATGATGATGAACTCTTATACCCTCATTCTGGTGCTATAGTCTTTTTTGCATCTAAAGCTAGAGATTGTAAGTTGGAAGTGCAAGATGTTAAAAAGGCTATCAGTTTATCCTTGCTAACAACTTAAGAAGAATCCATCAGTACCGTCATTAAGCATGGTGAAGATCAAGGATGGTGAGGCAAATGAAAATGCCAAGTTGAGTGAACTCTACTAGGAGTTACTGTAACTTGTAGCTATGTTGAAAGGTAAGAATATCTTAACTAGTTAGGAAAAATTGAGAAGGCAATGACTGTGAGGGAATGGAAGGAGTACATGGAGGATGCAGTAAAACATTTCAAAGAATGAGGACGATATGCCTAGAAAATGGGAGTTGATGGAGAATAAATTATGAAAATGAAACCCTCACTCACCACCAGATTTTGGGACACTTCAGTAAGCATCATTTGCTTTTAGGATCGAGAAAGAGAGAAATAGAGAGATCAACAATGAAGATGATATCATTTCTTTCATGCCTCTAAAGGTCGCTTGGTTCAAGAACATTTTAGAAATAAATGTTTCTCATCTAAATGGGCTAGATGATCATTTGTTTAAAAAGAAAAGTATCTGTCGAGTTACATAAGAAGTTTGTTTGTATGTATGTACACATCAAAATTTGCATGCCAGAACCCTATCAAAAGAGATAGATATGCAAGACTTTGTTGGGAAGTCCAATGGCTTGTAGCATCTTGAAAAAACTCGTAATTCCTTAGACTATTCCTTTGAAGACTTGCTCATGGTTCCATTTTTTATTGATTTACCTTAAAAAGTGATGAAAATTTAATATTATTTGAATAATTATCTATAATTATCGAATTGTAAAATGCAACTATGTAGTAGAATGTTACAGCAATAAGTTAAATAAGGCTACAGATGAAAAAGAATAATATTAATAATTGGTATGGAGTACACATAGGATAATGATGTCTATTAAGGCAGTGCGGCAGGAAGAGAAGCAGAAGGTAACAAGTCAAAGGTGAAACAGAATTGACAATAGGTATGTCTTTTAATGTTTTATTGGCTTAGGATTTGCATGGTTTATGCATTTAATAATAATTGGTATTTGATCACAAGGAAAGTTTATTATCATTCTTTATAATAATAAGATTGATTTTAAGTCTATTCTTTATCCTTAATATATTTATTGTTTGAAGTGTGATGAAAGGAGGTTGGAATAGGTAAAGAAGAGATTTTTGAATGGGACCAAAAGAATAGTTTTTTTATGCATTTTAAGTATTTTGATTTATAGTACTACCATAGGGAGAGGGAAGAGAACATATCATAGAGCAAACTAACATAATTGATCTAAAAGTTGGAAGACTAACATTCTAGCCCATTCAAACTATCCAAGAAAACTTGATTCTTCTTTTTTTTTTTTTTTTGAAAAATGTGGAAAGATACCTACCATGATGAAAAACAACATATTGCAGTTAAATTTTATTTTATATAGTATTATTAATATGCATATTCTTATTTATTTTTTTATATTTAATAGATTATTAATGCATTGAGTATTCATACAGGTGTTGAAAAGAATGATAAAAATCTAGTGTCTGAATCTTCCCAGGGTAAGTATTATTTTTTATTCCTATGAAATATTTATATTTTGTGCATGTTCTTACATATATTTCTCATCTTCAAGTCACACATTTTGAACTAACCATCATTTATGGAGATGGACAAAATGATATTTTATGGAGTTAGTGTATTAACTTTTAACTCTTTAAATTTAGAAGCATTAGTGAAATTTTTATATGAAAGTATATTTTTATTAAATGATTATTTGATATTTGGATATTTTTTGTTATGTAAGAAAATGATATAGATAATATTTAGTTGTGAATGAGTAAATTTGTTTTAATTACATTGTGAGTTACAAGTTTAAAAATTTTGTATTTTAATTGTAATTTTTTAAAAAAATAGTAATAATTTATTGATGATAGCTAAATGATTTTTTTATGGTTTTTATTCAATCATCAGTAAATAATTAATAATTTGTATTTATTTTAGCTACAAGTATTTAATGATTGGTATATAACTATTTGTAATCATTTTTGTGTCAAATGTTAATTGTCTTAACAAATTTATAGTTTAGTTTATATTGATAATTATATTAATATTTAATAGTAAAAATTTAATTGTTAATTATCGAAAAGAATGAAGTCCAACTTGCTTTTAATAGCAATTGTTAATTTTTTTTTTAAATTACCTCTAAATACATAGATATTTAGCGATAATTATTAATTACCATTAAATATATAGATATTTAGTGACAATTGGTAATTACCATAAACAAAATAAATTTAATTCGCTTTTAGTGACAATTTTTATTTGCCTTAATAATTGCCATTAAATAACTAGATGTTTAGCAGTAATTGATAATTGTCACAAACAACACAAATATCAATTTATTTTTAGCGACAATATATAATTATCATAAACAAAATGAATGTCAATATATTTTTAGTAGCATTTATCAATTGCTCTAACAACTACTAGTAATAATATAGATTCTTAGAAATAATTATATTATATATTTACCAACAATCATGATAATTACCGCTATAAGGTTTTCTCGACCCTGGCTACGTTAACTTTTGAACAGTTACTGATAAAGACTTTAATGGCAATTGTAATTACCGCTAAAACTTAAAATAATCATCGTTAAAACTCTTTCATGTTGTAGTGTGATTACTGAGGATTAGAAGCCCTTTCTTACTACAATGCCACAGCCTTTTATGTTAAAGCTGGGTTGCACTAAGTTCCTTTTGGGATCACCAAGAAACCTTTCAAGACTTTAAAGGTACCTTTCTAGAGTATCGCTTATCATCCAAAGAGCTTAAAGAAATCAAGTTCCTCCTTAGTTAAGGTAAATACCTCATTTCCTTTAAGATCTTGATGGTTCCACCTTTTAGCTTTTATATGGTTCTAATGCCTTTAACTTTATAGGATTGATCATTCCCTATGATAAGCATTCCTCCATTTACCTCTTTATAGTCTTAGAACCACTTAGCCTTAGAACATATGTGATAGGTGTAAGGCAAGTCAAGAATCCATTCATTTGAGACTTTAGATTTTGTCACAGCTAGCACATCACCTTTTTTCAAGGGAATCTGCAGCCATGGCTGCATGTGTCTCCTTGGCGGGTTACTCACATTGATTCTTATTAAACTCTCTACAAAACCTCTTATTATGGATAAAGTTCCCATAAAAGGATCAATTCCAATAGTATGCTTGATTTTTTATCACCTATTTTTCTTGCTTTTGCAATTAAGATTGGTTATGGATGGTAAGATTTCATGTGCACTACTTTTCAATGTTTCTTATTTTCATGTCCTCTAAAACCAGACAAAGAATTCGATACTTATGCAAAAATAATTGTAAATGCCATTGGAATATTTTGTGATTCTTTAAGGAAATTGGTGACAAAGATGCAAAAACTATGATTTGTCCTAGTAGTGGTGGCCATGTTGTTCTGTCTCATTACTATTCTTGATTGTTCCTAAAACTAAGGATAGATGTGTTGTTTTCATGCTGCCACTGTTAGGAAGAACCATAGCTGACACCACAAATTCTAGCACTACAATAACTTAGCTCCCCAACCCACATAAGGATGATATTCGGTTTATACTAAATGCCATCAATGACTAGCTTAATGTCAAGGTATGTGATGACACCATTATGGTCCCCTATTTTGCATATATGCGTGTATATATACTTGCTTTATAGTTTTATTGGCTATAAAGCTTCTTGGCACCAATTTTCTCACTCCTCAAACGAAAGGGGAAAAAGAGCTTGTTTTAAGATGTCGATTATATGGAGCCTACCAGACATCCATGATTGCACATGCAAGCTCGATGATTGATTAAATTATTACATGCTCTTGAGTGAGCTATCTAAAGTGATCATTAACACATGCAAGATGATACTGTGGCAGTAGGACCTATAATAATCAACCATGATTGCACGTTAAGGTATGGGTATCAATATGGGTATGGATTAGTTCAAGTAGGTTCTATGCCCATGTGCATCAGGATGAGAATGATTCATATCTAGTTATTTTTCAAAATTGGGTTTGGTCTTATGTGAGCAATGTGATAGGCTGATCCTAGAGATGGACTATTGTTAAGATTACATACTGTTTGAATTAGAACAAGCAAGAAGGCTATGGATTTAAATGCTACTTAGTCCCTGGGTCCTAAAACTATTCACCTATTTGGAATTTGCAACTTACAACTGTTTTGAAGGCTTTGAGGAGTGAGAAAATTCGCTACCACAGGTCAGGTTGGTTTCTCTTGATCTCTTTTTAGATTTTAAGAATTTTCTTTTTAGTAATTTCCTCTTGCTTAATGATTTATTAGTAGTTTCTTCTCGTTTAATGATTTATTGGTTTGAGTAGTTTTCATACATGAAAAATAAATATATGCATTCTTACTACATATTTCTCTTTGAATTGAAATCATGTTTCTTATAAATATTATAATGTACTTGTAACTAATAACTGAACACGTTGTATTCATACATATTAATGTTGTGACATATAATGGATTAGTGCCTCCTTTCCCTTTAAGTGTTATGTTTATTTGTTTTGAGATGTTACATCTGGACTAAGTAATATTCTTTGAGCATAATTTATTGAATTATGATATTTGATTGCCCGGTGAACACAGTATCTTATGTATCGTTCGAGATCCCTATAAAGATGGATGTGCTTGCTTAATGAAATAAAAATTAGAAAGAAAAGGAAGTTGGAATTATGAGCTTTGTGTCATCTATTATTATAGTTAATGGTCTCGGGGAAGCTATTAATTTGAGATTGTCTATTAATGTCATTGTTGCCTTGGTTTTTAATGTTTATTTGAAAACAACATCTATGTCTTCTGCTTAAACTATATTTGACTCTATCGTTTTGGGTTATTTTCTTACCCAGTTCATGAACAGCCTAACTATGGTATAGTATTAAGTGTACAAAATGTGAATAGCATGTTGGTTTAAGAGCAATCTATAGATAATATTTTATATTTTCTTGTATAAAACAAAAATGGATACCATGCATCATAATGTTGAAGCTATAAGTGCTTCTGAAGTTAAAATTAATTATTGAAAATTTGAAAGTCTTCTAGGATTTTATCATCTCCTCGAAAGTGATGGACTAATTTCGAAGTGTTGGGATTGGTAAGTGCTACAAATGCAAGTAAGTTTTTATGAAAAATGTTAAAGTTTTCAAGGACTTCATCATCTCTTAGAAAGTGATGGACTAGTTATAGTCTCGTGGAATGGTCAAATGATCCGTTATGCATTTACTTCCAATCAATAAACTTGAGTTCATATCGTTGTGTGAATTAATCTTGTAACTTGAGTCTATCCCAATGTCTGAATCAATCTTGTCTTACCTTATGATTTTGATTTGATTTTCATGTAGTTTAGTTTTGTACATGAAGCTCTCAATGGCTGAAAAAATGAGGTATCACCAGTATGCCTAAGATAATTAAGAGTCGTGTTTTCGATGTTAAGCTCACAATTGAGGTAAATGATAAATGTCAACCAATTGGGAGGAATGACACCCAGGTCAATAGCTACATTAGAGTGGTGGTACGTAATACGGTGCCCACAAATATCATGAATTGGCACTCAGTAAGCATTGAATTGAAAAATAAGATTTAGGACACAATATTGGTAAGTAAATGAAACACAATGTATTATTGCTTTTCAATTAGTTTATTGCTAATTAATCTGATTTGTACCAATCTATTTTTTTATAATACATTGTAGGAGATGTATGATATTGATGCGAGCATGAAGAGGTACGTACTTTAGTCTGCTGTAAACAAATGGAAGAACTTCAAGACCAATCTTATATCAAATCACATATTCCCTCACATTGATGACTTGAAATTTCTATCATTTCCACCTAAAGAATATAGCAGTGTCTTAGATGTTAGGGTGTGGCAGAACTTTGTGAACTCTCATACAATAGAAGAGTTCCAGGTATGCAATTATAGTTAGTAAAATTTTTATTTATATAATTTTCTTCAAATGTTGATGTGTATTGATCTTACAGCAAAAGAGACAAATAGCAAAAGAGAAAAGAAAGAAGAATGTGTATGACTATCGTTTATCTAGAAAGGGATTTATAGGGCTGGAGAGTGAACTTGTAAGTTTTTTTTCATTTATTATGTTTATAATTGATAATATATTCATTTGGTAGTACATTTTAAAAATCTAACATGTTCATTCTTTATGTTAAAAAAAGAAATAAGCATTGGGTAGCGATACTCAAATTGATTGTGCCTTATTGTGGAAGGTTTCATGACATTAATAAAAAAAGAGAATACATGAATGATGCAAGCCGACTGTGTGGGGAAAAAATTATAAGTATAATTCAACTTTTTTACAGCATTTATAATAATAAATTTCATATTTGTTGATTAATTTTATTTTAACATTGTAGGATGAGTTGATGACATAAAACACACAGGGTAAATTTACAAACTTCGGTCTAGAAGATGTACTAACGAAAGCTTTTGGTACACCTGAGTACCCTGGACGCATTAGAGGTCAATGATTCGGGGTAACTATCACATTTTATTTTAGGAAGCCCAAGAAGTTGATTGTCCCTCAAGGTATACAATTAGATCAACAACAATTAGCAGAGATCATGAGGTGGTTCATAGAGTATAAAAAGGTTTTGACAAATATTATTATGAACAAAAATGATGATGTCCAGTAAGAAAAATCTGCAATGCAATTTTGTTCGAGTAAAGCTAGAAATAATATAATTGAATTATTAGAGGAAGAAGAATATCCAATACCTCAATAACCTATACTAGTCACCCCATCAGCACCTGCACCTACATTGGCTCCATAAGACAACAAAGTATGTTACATGTTAGTCATAATAGATATGAAATTAATAATATTATGAACGTAACTTCTGTTTTTTTGGATCATTGTAGTATGAGCCATGTCATATGTTCATCCAGTCATCAGACTATATAATGGCAAGTGGGGTTATCTTCGCGGATCATACTCCTAATCGGATGATCCATGGTCGTCCATTATTTTCTAGTGATGTTTGGGTGATAGTAGACATAGCTATTTATGGTGATGCACAGTTGCCTTGCCCAAACCCAGATGGTGGATTGACAAATGTTTTTTCTACACTCGGTTTAATTGTCGCTTGGCCTTGAGATTGGGTTATTGTTAGTACACATGAGGTAACGTTTTTGGTAAACATATTTTATAAAGTCACCCTATTAATATCAACTAAGTTTGCAAAATTTTTTAGCTATTGACTATAAAGTAACAAAGTAAGTTGCCAATTAAGAGAGCACCAACATTGACAAAATCACAATCATCGCAACAAGTATCTTTCGTGGGGCTACCACCAGGATTATAGAAGATATATAATTATGTGAATAAGATGATGGCACCTGATGAAGTAATACACATATCTTTTACTACAGTTTTTGCTTCTGATGGACATGTATTCGTGGCTTGAGAAAATATCATGCAATTTTATCACATGGAGGAGCTAAGTGTCACCATTATTTAGGCTTACATTGTGTACGTATGTCTTTTGAATTTTTATTTAGTTATTATTTTTTGGCTACATCATATTTATATTTTTATTATTTCAGTAAACTTTATACAGATTTAGCTGTACTTGAATTGGGAAAGTATTTTGTATTTGCTGATCCGTTAACATTGTCATATGAAATGTCTATAACTATAGACACCTAAGGCCGTCACCTAGCCAATAGAATGATAGATCCATGTGACAGAGGAGTAGTGATATTTTCTTATAACTTAAGGTAAGTTATAATACTAGTTAAAATTATTAATAGTTTTATTCACAATATTTTCAACATTTATTTTTTAAAATGTAGGCAGTATTAGTTATTGGTGGTTGTGGAACTTCGTAATTTTGTGTATAGTATTTTTGATCCTTTGAACCATGGATCTCATCAAGAACTAGATCAACTTATATCTACATAAGTGAAAATATTTTCGTTTATATTAACATGTATTTTTTTTACTCTTAAGAATATTGATTATTTTCTATTGGTAGCTCTTTGAAATTGTTTCAAATTTTCGAAGAATCAAGTACTAGGTGCATTCCTAAGAGTATTCTTGTTAAAATATGTATCTTTAAACCTATATGTGATGTTAGTTTTATTTATTTTGTAAAATATAATAATTAAATTTTTTTAATGCAGTGTCCATATCAGACTTCAAATACTGAGTGTGGATATTACATTACGAAATTTTTAAGGGATATCATTGATAGTACATGATAGAAATATCCCATGTGCGATAATGGTAAGTTTTTAAGCATTTGCTTATGTAAATACTTAAGTAATTAATTGATGTGCTTATTAAAAGTTTTAATTGGACTAATTTTTTTTAATAATATATTTAGTAGATATAGATATTTACACCCAATCGAATACTAATGAAGTTAAAAAAAGAGGTTGGACAATTTCCTTGGAGTGCCATATTAGAAAGTTAAATCTTGAAGATTTTAGTACACTGAATATCATTGAATTTATATAGTTGAATTTTTAGGATTGCATATGATAATGTATATTTAAACTCATGTATTGTACACATAGAGTTCAATTATGACATCAAATTTTTTTTTTCTTTTGTTTTATTCATCTTTTATTACTTTTTTAGATTGGATTATTTTGAGTGTTTTCAAACATAAAAAAAGTAATGACGATCTTAATGAGAATGGTATTGAAGTGTATAACAAGAAAAGTTTGGTTGCATATTATGAAAAATTGTATTAATGTGTAAAGTTGATGTAGAAGAGATGAAAATTTTTATATATGCAGGTTCTGGATAATTTGAATATATAAAATTTGCATTTATTTTGAAATTAATAAAAAAAATACCTTTAATGACTTTTTTAATGACATTTCTATCATAATTGTCATTAAAGGTCCTCTTTAACAATAGCTTATTAGAACTATCATTAAAAACTCATCTTTTAACGATAGTTCTATTAGAACTGCCATTAAAAGTTAGGGCTTTTAACGACAGTTATTGAACTGTCATTAAAATCTCTCCCCTTTAATGACATGAACAAAGATGACAGTTTTACAATTGTCATTAAAAACCATTTTTAACTATCATTAAAACTTTTATTTGTTATAGTGTCAATATAGGATTTAATAAGGCTTTTGCTAATGAATGAGTAGCTTGTCTAAAATATACATGTGAATATGTTTTAATAGCCGTTCAAATGGTATTCTTGTTATTTTACCATGAATATGACTTATCCTTGCATTGATAGGTGAGATGTCGATTTGCCTTTGGGTTAGTTCTTCATTTTTTCTATACCTTCGAATTATCAGCCTTCAGTCGTGACAATATTATATTGGCTCTACTACTACCAATCTAACACTCATAGCATGTCCCATGTTGGTCCACTGAGTTCTGCTTTGGTTATTCAACTTTATTGCTCGATGTAACTTTTTGAAAAGAGCGTGTTCAAACACGACCAACAGATCATGAGCCTTTTGTAAAGCTCAAATCAAATATGACCTTATCAGAGCCAATATTATTTTTAATTCAATTTAAGATACAACATCATAAACACTTGAATAAGTAATAAAAGAAGTAAAAAGAAAGTAGTGCATGAACCAATGAAGTACATTATTAATTTCTTTTAGAATGCTTATCTATCTTATAATACTCTCCAGCGAGGAAGAAAAACACTTTTTAAAGCTTCATCTTCCTATTTGAGTCCATTTAGGTAGTCTTCCTCTCCTTCAATAACCAACTTTGTCTCTTAGCCTTATCACAGTTGAGTGGAAGCTTCTTAAGATTAGAGCAGCGAAACATACTGATTCTCTAAAGAGATGGGAAAGGAAGGGGAATCCAATAGATGCTTTTTAATCCATGCACATGATGCAATTTAAGCACTTATAGTTTTCCAAATGGGACCAAATATTTTCCTCCTTCTATAACTTCATTCATGTTTCCCTCACTTATTCTTTTCTCCACTTCTTCAGTGCTTGATATAGTGAGATAAGTAAGATTTAGGATAAATATTAGCCATGTTAAGTCCTTTAATCCATTGCATTTGACGACTTTTACTTTGCAAATTTGTCAAAACATCTACTGCTTCGAATTGCCAAGTTGTTCACTTCATTCGAATTTTCGCACACTTTTTGTCTACTTACCCAATCAACCTTCAACCCAATAGAAATATAAGAAGCCAACATGGAGAAGGAACAAAGAAGTTTCATATTTGATAGAAATGAAATATCCATTAAATCTAGAGCATCGAGTGTAGCAAGAGATAAAGCTTCAATACAAGATTGTAACTTGGGAAACCCAAAAATTGTTTAAGACCAACAGTCGTTTTAATGTTAATAGTTAATATTTTCAAATGCTACAAACCTAGAATTCCTTCACCAAACTGTTTATTCCCACCATACAAAGCACTTTTTTTTCAGAATAATATCCACCAAATAATAATTAAGAAAATTGAAATCAAAGTTAAAGTTTAAAAATTAAATAAAATGTTATAGGATCTATGCAGTGAAAATTGTTAAAGGTAAAAAAAGTGAAAACAATAGTGTTTATTGAATAACTGTATAACTTCCATGTGGATTAATCACATGTTATGTACCGATTTTGCCTCAATTTTCATGAAATTAGTGAGAAACAAGATGGGATATGATCACAAGAAAAGAATATTATTGTTTAGTTTTTAAATTTTTTTAACATATATGATATTGTATAATAATTTGACTTGTATAAATTTTTATAAATAAATGGTTTTACAATTTGTTAAATCAATAATGCATTATTTATTTTTCACATATTAATATCAATGTAAATAAAATGGTATAAAAAAACTTTTAATGATTCAAAAATTTTCATTTATTATTTTATTTTTTACATTAATATTATAAATAATTTAAATATTTTTATATTTTTTATTAAAAAGCTTATTACCTTGATTTTATCCATTAATTTTATTTGACCTTAAAAAAGGTGTTTATGATGATATAATAGATTAAAGAGTTGATTTTTTCTTATTGTTTCATATTATAATTTATTTGAATAATGTTATCTTCATTCGTGTTACTTATCATAAGATAATATAAAACTACCTTTTTGGATAATTCTTGCATGGTATTGACTCTCTAAAACATATTACTATATTTGTAATCACTATCTTTTTAGTTCAACTGGTGACATTATTCTAGCGCTTTTGTGGAAGGCTCTAAAGAATCAATTGCCTTCGATAAGATATGTAAGCTATAGTCTCATAACATACAGACTACTGCCATCTGTTAAATATAAAAGCAATATATATATATATATATATATCTATATATATATATATAGTATCAGCATTAAGAAAATATGGTGCAAAAGTGGATATGCAGAACCTTTAATCCTATTTGCTTGTGTGGATTACCTAGAATAAAGATACGAACAAGTCAGTAACTATATACAAATTTTGAAAAAACTCAAATGATAGAGTGAATGAAGGAAATGATATTGCTTATTAACTAGAATGAGCATTTTTAGAAGACTTGAAAGTTTTCAAGAATTTTTAGCCATCTACAACTCGTGCTTCAGCCTTAACTTGTCCCAATTGTGTTTAGTTGCCAATATCTCTTTAATGTGTGGCAATGCTTGCCTTATTGCGTTGGTATCAAGGAAAACAAGTCATAACCTCATAATAACAAAATCAATCATGGATTCATAGTAGTTATAGAAAGCACAGTACGCAACCTTAACCTCAAGAAAAAAATATTCATGGGTAATCTGCTTCACTTGAGTGTTTAGAAGGATCCATCAAATCTATAAACAAAAACAAAATATGATTAGCATCATATATGCAAAACATGATATAACATGATAAAACTAAAAAAAAAAAATAAAATTTTAAAAGACTCGATAAATTTGACACATGAGGCAACTGATCATTACCTTAAAAAATACTCAAACCCACAATCCTTCACCATTGTCTCGAGCATATACAAGATGATGGTCATCCATTTGGTTAAATAAATCAACAGGTGGCAAATTATTACAAAAAGTCATTTGCTCCACACTAATATCGCATAAATCATCATCTTCATTATAGTCTTTTGGAGGTGTTGACAATGCTATGGAACATTTAGCATCAATTGGATCTTTAATGTAAAATACTTGTCTTGCTTGTGAAGCCAATAAAAACTGATCATTTCTATGTGCAATCCGATTGAGATCAACTAGCATAACTCTTAGATCATCAACTTTAACATCGTTACTATTCTTAATCCAATCACATTTGAAAATTGGAACTTTGAACGTTGCATAATCTAATTCCTATATTTCTTGTGTAACTTCATAGAATGAAAAATCACCATATATTGGATTTTTATCCTTAGCACTGAAGATTTGCATGGTGTTGACAACTAAAATCATACCACTATTTTGATGGATCCTTGAGTTATCTTGTTGCTTTGTGTAAAAGCGACAACCGTTGATGATATATCCAGGATAGTTGATTACTGTGGATCGAGGACCATGGGCAATCCATCATAGTGTTAATGAAACATTATGATTGGATAATAAAAGTTCATTCTCAATCTGTATCATAACATATATTAGATGAACCATAATAGAAACAAATTTAATGTCTAAACAAGAATAATTATTCTTACCTGTGTGCATGACCAATTACTTAAGGTTCGATTTTGTTCATTATGTAACCATTTAAGTCGTTTTGATTTAATAGAATTGTCGATCCTTAATTGATTTAAATGCTCACTGCATATTAAAAATAAATCATCTAACAATAATTCAAATATTATTTGATATAACAATAAATTATGAGTTGTAAAATTTAATTGCCTTATATGGTTGAACTACATTTTTATTCATCAAAATATACAAGTGCGCTCGATGAAAGAGGACATTATCAGCTTTCTCAACAGTTCCACTAGTTAGAGCTTTTCCATTCTGAGTTAAGTGACCAAATACATTCTTTCGTGGAGGAATCGCAATAACATCCATACTAGATAAATAATAAATGCAAAATTCTAATGCCTTTTCTACATTGTATGACTCGGCAATACTACCCTCAAGTTTATTACGATTTCGAACATAATCCTTCAATACTTTTATATATCTTTCAAATGGGTATATCTATCATAAATACATGGGATCATGTAATTTTACTTATCTGATAAGATGAATAGTAAGTTAAACCATAATATCAAAGAAGCTGGGAGGAAAGTACCTCTCAAGCAAACAAAGTGTTGTCACAAGTTCGTTTTGGATTTCATCCAACTTTAGCACATCCACCACCTTTTGGCATAAAAAGTTAAAGAACATACAAAGTCTAATGAGAGCATATCTAAATGTTTGGGGTAACACACCTCACAAAGCAATAGGTAAAAATTGTTACATTAAATGTGACAATCATGCGACTTCAACCTATATAGTTTCAAGTCCTCCATAGGTACTAGATTTCTGATGTTCGAAGAATACCCATCTGGGACCTTATTCTCACTGAAAACTTTACAAAATATCTTTTTTCTTCCTTAGATAAAGTATAGCATACAAGTGGTAGAAATGTATGATTACTGTGAACTTGTGGTTCTAACTCAAACCTTAACTCTATGTCTTTCAAAACCATTCTAGAAGCTAATTTATCTTTAGATTTTTTAAGAATATCAAGAAATGTCCCAAGAAGACTATCACAAACATTCTTTTCAATGTGCATGACATCTAGAATATGTTTGATACACATGGACTTCCAATATGGTAAGTAAAAAAAAAAATCAACCTCTTTTTCCAACACTGTGTAATAACATCTTCTTACCTATTGTACTTTCTTCAACTTTGCCCACGAATTTACTAAACATTGAACTTTGTGAAAGACTTCTTCATCGCTTAATGGTTAGGGAGCGATTCTGACTTCTTGTTCACCATTGAAGGCCTTTTTCTGTCCACTGTAAGGATGATGTCATGGTAAGAATCTCCCGTGTCCAACATATGACATCTTTTTACTATGTTTTAAATGATTAGCTTGGGTGTTTTCAGCATAAATAAGACAAACATAATACCCTTTAATAGTACAACCAAGTAATTATCATATGTAGGAAAATCATTGATTGTCCATAACAAAATAGCTTTCAAATTGAATGACTCATTACGGTACGCATCATATACTTTTACATTTGTGTTCCATAATATTTTTAAGTCTTCTATAAGTGGAGTGAGGCAGACATCAATATCATTACTAGGATGTTTAGGACCTAATATTAGTAACGTCAACATCGTGAACTTTCTTTTCATTGTTAACCATGACGGTAAATTATAATTCACCATAATCACTGGCCAACAACTATATCTACTACTCAATGTACTATGTGGATTGATCCCATTTGCTGATATAGTAAGCCTTAAGTTTCTTGGCTCTAAAACAAACTTTGGCCATATGTAGTCAACCAATGTCCATGACGGTGTATCCGATGGATGCCTCAACTGACCATCAATTTTCCTTTTATTTGAATGCCATGTAAGGTGTTTTGATATTTTAGAATTTTTGAACATTCTTCCAAATATTGATATTGGTGAAAAATACCACAACACCTTAGTAGGCACGCCAACCTTTATTTTGTTATCATTCTTTATTACTTTCCATTTTGAAAGTCTATAAGTTGGACACTAGATGTCATCCTGAAACTCCTTCTGATATAATATGCAATCATTTATACAAGCATGAATTTTTTGATACTCCATGCCTGATGCATTCAATGTTTTTTTTGGCATTATACATGGATGTAGGCATTTTATTATTATCAGGCAATATTTCAACAATTAAATTTAAAAGATCACTAAAGCCTTGATTAGATCAACCATATTTTGCCTTCAAATTGTACAATTTAACTAGAGCAGATAATTTAGTAAACTTCACTGATCCAGAATACAGAGGTTTCTCAGCATCACAGAGTAATTTGTCAAAGTGGTTAGGATTATCATACTCTACAAATGCCTATTGTACCATTTCTATAGTGTTATCAACTCCTTTGATGTGTTCTACCTCCCTAACAACCTTAGCATTCTTACTAGTAGAAGACCCAATAATAGTAGTTTCTCCGTGCCATATCCAGTTTTGATAGCTACTATCAACTCCATATACATATAAATAATTTCGTATTTAACATGGAGTAAGTTGCACATTTGAATCTTGTTTGTAGGTCTAAATCCATCTTGAAGAAAGAGAACACCATTTATGAAAGAGCAACTCTCACAATTAAGTATTCTAGAATCTAGTAAAGTTAGCCACTATAATCGATTCCTTTGGCCGGAATATGAAGACCTAACGAGAATAAGAAGACCTAAACTTTACTAGCATAAAGGCAGATTGAAAATGATTTAAATCTCTAGTACCAATGTACGGTAGAGAAGATCGGCCATGCCTTATTTTAGTATAGAAAACCTTCTTTCGTAATCGATTGATTGGGTCACTATGAGATAGATAAGTGTTTGGGATTTCATTGACTTCATCTGATAGCATGACAAACGAGTCAATTAGTGGAATTTAAGCACTCTTTTAATAGATTTTCTTTGATTAAACTTAAGATAAAAACAAAGAAAAACAACTGGTCAATGTCAATCGACAAGACAGTAAGCCAAATTCGCATGTCCAAACAATTCAATAAATAGAATGGAAAAGATCCCACGAAGCTCAACTTTAACTGAGAAGGTTTCAAAATTGGTTACTTGAATCCAAAATGCATAGGTCATGAGGAAAAGTGAAATACTGATCGAATAAAATTTTCTTCCTCCAAACATAAAGCTAAAATCCAAGTAGGTCACTTGAAGGAAAGTTGCCAGTTAGTTACTATTTTTTTTACCTTTATGTTGCCTAGAAATTTTAGAGTTAATCCAATATAAAAAAGGAAGAAGTATTATTGAACTGGGTTATCTACCCAAACTAACCTAAATGTTTTGCCCTTGCATAATCCCCTAGCATCATGCCCTCAAGAATGACAGCTACTGTCATGATATATGGATTAACCTTGCTTTTTTCATTAATAACCTATCCCGTTGAGCTATCCACGAAAAAAAACTGGAACTTCTTAAGGAGCAAAAAACTCTCTTATTTCATTATAAAATACAGAAATTTTCATAACCTACGTCCTTCTTTATGGTAACCTAATTCCTATTTATTTGGTCTGGGATCAATTTCAACTCAGAGATTGCCTAGTCTTTCTTGGCTTTCTCTACTATGCCTTTCATCGTGAACTACTAAATGATTCCTCTTATTGGTAAAGATAAATATAGCATTTTTGTTTTCTTGAGTCCTAACGACTTCTTTGTCAAGCAAGAATTATTCCTTTAGTTAATCAATTCCTTTAAGGAATCTACTATGGAAAGTATTTGAATAGGACCGATACCGACTAAGCATGTTGACTATCATTAAGCATACCACCCTACCCAAAAGCATTCTCTCTATTCGAAAGCTTACGATCGACACTAACTAATGCAAGGAAATAAGAGTCATTATTCAAGCCATGCTACCATTCATTCCCAATTGACAAAAGATAAGACAAAGTCTATCTTGTCCTTGATTCCATTTTACGTTTCTGCATAGTTTACTTCACATTTTCTTATTCTTTTTTTTTTTTGCCACAGTTAAGCAAGAGAAAAGCTTTCCTTTTTTACAGTTTTTCAGGTGAATGGAATGATTCTTCCCCTAAAGGTGACGTCACTACCTAGATCCTCATCTCTTGAACCTATTCCGAGAGCTAGTTTAATGGCATCGACATCTTATCTAGTCGAAATCGATTCCTTAATAGTTTCTTCTTTAGTAGACGATTTGGGCCTATTTTATCTTTTTTCATTCTTTTTCCTAGTAATAAGGTAAGGTTTTTCCCTATCACGACCACCTTCCTTTATTTGAAATGAATTCATCACAAAAGAAAGAGCTAATGAACCCAACCAGTTCCATTCCAATTCTCTCAGATAAAGCAGGATAGCTGCCACCAAGCTGCTTTTTTATAGCTATGGCGAGATTAATGCTATCAAGAAGAAGGAATAATAGCCTTTATGCTTTGAGCCTTAAGCCTTGAGCTAAATCATTAACCTTGCGCTTGGTTTGATTAAGACATTGCCGCATTTCATCTCAAAGAGGATCTAAATCTTTCTTTCCAGCTTAGACAAATTACTGGGCTTAGGTCAATTCACTCTTTCTTTATTGCAAGTAAATAGCCAAAAGAGCTGATGAAAAAGCACCTTCTTCTTTTATTCCTAAAAATATTTACAGGGCAGTTATTAAAGAAAGACGAGCATCTCTAAACGAAAAGCTAGCAAAGACCTCCTTTTTGGTTTGGTGGCCGCCTTCCTTTAAAAGAGCGAAAGTAGGAACATAATCTCACTCTCAGATGTGGGATCTTGCTTAAAGAAATTTTCTATGAGCTGGATAAGTCTCAAAAAGCATTCTACTGACACTCATCCCTTATTTAATCGGCACTCAGCCTTTCTCCCCTTATTTCGAGAGCTGAAATAACCTTTATTCCTTCAACAACAATTAGGCCTTTTTCTAATCCTACTGCCATTCTCCCAAGACATGAAGAAAAAGTTATCGACTTAGCCTACTTTGACTAAGCTATTCTTCCTATTTTGAAAGAAGAAGTAGCCCTATCGATGACAACAGATTCAATAGCTGGGGATCTCGCTAACAATGAAACTCCTAACCTTAAATCATATAACCGGGGATGACTCTTCTCCTCCTTTTTGGCCATTAAAAGCATGGAAATTGTAGCTTCTTCTTTGGATTCATTCAAAAGAGTATTTCTTTAATCTAATGCCATGCCTTAAGTCTTAATCTCCTAATGCCCATACTCTAATAGCTAAATCAATGGCATTGCTTTTTTTTCCCCCCTCAAGCCTTCAATATCATATTCTTCCTTTCGAGTTCCTTCACTTAGAGTAGTGAATTTAGTGAAAGCCAAAGACTAAGAAGAAGGTACGAAAGTCAGGCCAATACCCAGTTGGATAAAGCTAGCCACCTCGCTTAGTATTCCTTCCCTAGATCAATCTTTCTTGCCTTCCCTTTTTACTATAAGGCTCACTCCCTTAGATATGGTTGAATTCTCATTCTAAGGTCTCATCCTTTAAGCATTCACTAGGCCACCTAAGACTCATAACTACACCGATTAAAGTGGCTCACTCAAGTATGGTTTATTTCATGATCTACAGAGGCCTTGGTAACTGCTGCATGATCATATCAAGATAAGAGCCTGGTCGTGATCTTTCTTCAAGTATGAAAACAGTAGGTCCATGTGTAAAAGGTGTCCCCCTTAATACACCTTTGATATCGCTCCCTATGGAAAAGATTTCACCGGCTGATCCTGCTAATGTCTTTCTTCGTCAAACTTATCTGTGACTTTGACATTTGACTCATCATGCACTTTCAAGTTTACCCTTGACCATCTTGCTTTCATTGTCTAGTTCGAACTTGGAGCATCTACTGCCCCTCTAATTCACTAAGAGTAAAAATTGAAAGACAGAGTCAATTTACACATTCTTGAAAGTCTTTTTTTGACTCAAATGAAGATCAAAGGCTCAGCTGGCTTGGGTTGCTGTCTCAACACATGTCCATCCCTAAGTCTCTAGCGAGTAGGTTAAGGTACTTTATGTTGCTACTTGCCTTTATCTTCTAGTTTGCCAATCAAACTTGTTTACTCTATATTATTAATAAATTGGTATTTCCCCCAAATCGTGGCTTTTGTATGCCTCAAAACTTTTAACATTTTTCTGTTTCAAACAGAGACCTCGTAGGCCTTATTCTAAAGATAAAAGTAGTAATGAGCCAACTACTATGACTACATGCACTGCTAGTCAGTGCCTTGGAAGCAAGCTACCTTGACCATCTTCCAATGTCCTAAATAATTTACTGATCAAAGGCCGTAGGGGTGGATTGCTTTACATTCAGCCACGCCACACCTTCAAAGCGATCTTCTTCTACTTACAGGATGAAATCTAGCAGCCAGTTGCTGACTTTGAATAATCAGCCCAATAATAAGTTTAATTTTCTCATAACATAACGGGGTGAGGTTTAGTGCGAGCAAAATGACGTAAGTGTACAAGAGTATTTCGTGTCATAACCATCACCTTTTTATAGGTTCTATGGACCGATGCCTACTGCTTCATCTGGGAGAAAAGAATCATAGATATGCTAGTCATTAGAAGGAAGAACTGCCATAAAGAGATTCCTTGTGTATCATCTGTTGCAAAACTTTTGAACGAGAGCTAGTAGTCTGAACCTTATCAAAAAGTTTCCTAAGACAACATGGAAAAGTCATAATATTAGGAAACTAAAGACCAAGAATGAAGAGGGGGTAGAATCACTGAATGAATACGAGCTATGGCTACTACTTAAGGCATAAAAGAAGCATTTTTTACGAAATCTAAAACCACCAGCCACACCAACCTAATTCCTGATGAGCCCACCAAATTCCTGGTAAGGTGCCTATGGTTAAAAACCACTAACATGTCAAGATCAAAATTCGAATTGGTTCTTAGTCCTCGTCAAAGACCACTATATTTGCGCTCTCTATCCAACAAAGAGGCAAAATAGTAGTATTTTTCTATTAATTACAAATGACACGCTTTATCTGCTCCCTCCACGTGTCCATTAGCATTTTTGTCCAAAGCAAAACGAAGGCAAACAAATGACACCGAAGCAGCATGAGTGGGCTTTTATTGTTTCGTAACAATAGAGTAGGTAAGGGTTAAAAGCTCGCTTGTTATATAGGATCCAACGTATCTAGCAAAGCAGAGCATTGTTCCTTTCTTTTTTATGGCATCCTTTCGTAATGGCGATGAGTGAAGTGCCATAATCCCATTCATCATTTTTTATCTATATAAGCCAAAGCCCATAGCAATGGTGACATCCCCAACATAAATGTAATGAGGATGTATGGCTGATATAGGATGCTGTGAAACAGGATTTGATTCTGCAACTAGTTTGGTACAAGGGAAGAAATTTAGAACAAAAGGGTCGAAACTCGCTGATAAGAAAGGAGAGAAAAACAGAACAATGCCAAAAGCTTCATCAATTCGCTGTTCATCGATAAATGAAGCTCTCTCTTTATCATCTCTTGTCAGATGCAATAATGGATAAGTCTTTTTTGCTTTTTACGAACAACGAGAGCACCTAGTATCTAAAGGAACAGAGCTTATTTTCCTTTTAGGGTAAAGCGATACACAAAAAAAGGCTGGTCCATCAAAAGTTCGGTTCCTTCACGAACAAAGTTCAAAATCAACAATGGTTTATAAAACGAAAGGAGTGTACAATTGGGGTGTAACCATGCTTTTTTACTCACAACAAATAAAAGCGGGAGAATGGAATTCTTCATAAAGTTCGAGATAAAAAATATAAAAAGTTTCTCTACGGCCTCTTTATTTTAAGACATTATGCCTCTAGGGTCAACCCTGATAACAAAGAAAAAATTCATAAAAATTTGGGATCTGATACTATAATAAAATACTACCCTCATGATTGGACCATGTCCCTGAGATTTGATAAAAGAAAGGTGCAGTAGCGATTAATACATTATAATTGAATAAGTTACTAGGAATATGACGGAATAGAAGAATAAGGAAAAAAAAAAAAGAATGCACTAAAATGCAAGTGCTACACCTAACACTAATGGTTCTTTCTTGTTACAAGTCAATGCCACGAAAAGACCCAAAAATAATGAGTAATTAGATAATTCATATATTGACATTTTGTGCTCATTTCCAAAATTTTGCTTCATTATTCCTATCATCTGATAACCAAAAGATGGTCCATAAGAAAGGCGGTAGGATTCAAACCTATGGCTGACTCGACCTTGACCTATTGTGTTGGTTGGTTGACTTAGCCCTCTACATCGCCATTGTACTCCAAAGAGATGTGCTGTACTACCTAGCACGTAACCTTGTCACCCTTACCCCTCTTTTAGTTATGCCATTACTCATCGTGGCCTCGGACTAGTTGCCTTTCATCTAATAAGAATGATTATCCTTATGACCAAAGAAAGACCAGCTTACTTACTTTTTGAGTGCTAGTTTCACGATCTTGACCAGCAACTTGTTAGAAGTGGGGGCATCCAAGCTTGCCCAACATATGAAAGGGGCTTTAAGGTAGAGCATTTTTTAAGGGAGATATAGTTTTCAAGTTGGATTTTTTAGATTAAATAGGACTAGTTAGGTGATAAAGGTGGTGAAATCTAACCTTTACATCGATGTTTGGCAAGATGGCTTGCTTCAGTGTCAAAACCAAGTGGTGGTTCTTTCTTTTTCCTTAGCCTATCAAAACCAACGTATGCCTATTCTCCTTTAATGACTCCCAATAGAAAAAGCCTAAATTTGTTGATGAGAATTGGAAGAAAGTTAGGGATGGACATAGACCCTTTCACCTATCTGAAGTATTGAAAATTAAGTAATGGTTTTTATTTTTTTTATTTCCCAATCACTAAAAGCAATCTTCACCGGCATAAGGATCTTTTAACAGTAACCTTTAGTACGATAGAACTCGACAATGAGTTTAGAAGGCTTTCAATAATATGAGAAAGGCTAATCACCATACTACCACTACTATAAATAAGAGATTTAATGACAGTTAAAAAGAACTTTAATGATAATAAAGAGGGGAGAGTTTTAATGAATGACATTTCTTGAAAACTGTCATTAAAACTCCCTTTTAATGCTCCATTTTAAAGACAATTTTTTAAAACTGACGTTAAAGGAGGAGTCTTTAAGGACTATTTTAATAGAACTATCATTAAAAAAAGGAGGGTCTTTAATGATAGCTCTTTTAAAACTGCCATTAAAGACCTTCCTTTTAATTTTAAAAGAACTGTCATTAAAGGGTGACGACTTTAATGACAGTTCTAATAGAATTGTCATTAAAAGATAGTGCCTTTAATGTTAGTTTTCAATGAAAAGTCCATTAAAAGAATTTTTTTTTAATAATTTTGATATATACAAAATTCTTACATACAAAATATCCAAAACCTGTATATATAAAATTCTTCATCTCTTCCACATTAACCACATATCTTTATGTTGTATACGTTAATACAATTCAATACTAACACTTTAATGAAACAACTTTTTCTTTCAATACTCTTCAATACCATTCTCACTCAAACCATCTTACTTCTTTCATGTTTGAAAACATTTCAATATAATCCAATCCAAAAAGTAATGACAGATGAAGAAAAAGAAACTTGATGTCATAATCGAACTCCATATGTACAATATATATTATCATACACAATCCTAAAAATTCAACTATGTAAATTTAATAATGTTCATGTCTATAAAAATCTTCAAGGTTCAACTTTTTAATATGTACTCTAAAGAAACTGTTTAATCTCCTTTCTAACTTTATCAGTATCGACTCAGTGTAAGTATCTTTATTCACTAACTACATTTATAAAAAAGTAATTAGTCCAATTAAAACTTCTAGTAAGCACATCAATTACAAAAGTAATTTCATAAGCATATGCTTAAAAATTTACTATTTTCGTATATGGGATATTTTTATCACGTTTGTCAATGATGTCTGTTAAAAATTTTATAACATAATATCCACACTCAGTATTTGAAGGTTGATGTGGACACTATATTAAAATTTTTTAATTATCATAATTTGTAAACTAAATAAAACTAATATTATATATTGGTTTAAATATACATAACTTAGCAAAAATACTCCTAGGAATGCACTAACCACTTGATTCATTGATAACTTGAAATAATTTAAAAGAGCCGCCAATAGAAAATTATCAATAATTTTAAGAGTAAAAAATAATACATACTAATATAAATTAAAATATTTTCACTTATATGAACATAAGTTTATCTACTTCTTGATGAGAACCATGGTTCAAAGGATCAAAAATACTGTACACAAAAGTACGAGACTCGACAACCATCAACATCCAATGATGTCTACATTATCAAAAATAAATGTAAAAAGCATTGTAAATAAATTAAACTATTAATAATTTCAAATAGTATTAAGACATACCTCAGGTTATCCGAAAATATCACTATTCCTCTATTATATGGAGTTATCATTATATTGACAAGGTGACAGACTTGGGTATTTATACTTATACACATCCCATATGATAGATTGATCAGCAAATACAAAATACTTCTCTATGCCAAGCACAACTAAATCTATATAAAGTTTACTCAAATAATAAAATAAGTAAAAAAACAAAAATTTGATGTAGCCAAACAATAATAAACCAATAAAAATTTTAAACACATACGTGCATGATTATATTAGACATTTATGTACAAATTACATGTAACTAAAAATTTAATGAATTAATTAACATTTGTAATTAATACATATTTAACTAAATTAGCATAAATTAATTAATTAGCTAAATAACAAATGATTAGTTAGTATATAATTAAATAAATAATATATAACTAATGAAATATTAATTAATTAAAATTTAAGTAAATAATTTATAATTAATTAGTTAATTAATACATAGTCAATTAATTAACATCTAATTAATTACTTTATAAGCACTAATAAATTAACTAAAATTTAATTATTTACTTTAAAGGCATCAAACTAATTAATTAAAATTTGAATAAATGATTAATAGCTAATTAGTTTTTTAATACATAATCAATTAATTAATATCTAATTAATTCCTTTACAAGCACTAGTAAATTAATTAAAAATTAAATAGCATTTAATTATTTGCTTTACAAGTATCAAACTAATTAATTAAAATTTAAATAAATGATTAATCCTAATTAGTTAATTAATACATAGTCAATATTTAATTAGCATCTAATTAATTACTTTACAAGCATCTAACTAGCTAGTAAATTAATTAAAATTTAGATAATATTTAATTATTTATTATATAATCATCTAATTAATTAATTATCTGTTTAAAATTTAACTAATATTAAATTAAATTAATTACAAAATCAATATAAATTTTACAAAATATACCAATTAATCTTACCTAACAAAATTTATTCAAACATAAATTGATCAAAATATAAATTCATTTAACTAATATCTACTTACTTCATCAAAATATAAATACATGTAACTAACATTTACTTTATTCATCAATTAATATAAAAATCTTAAAAATTATCAAACAATAAATTCATCAATATATACTTATTCACACCTTATGTTTATCCAAATATACTTACTAAAAAACCAAATTTTATTAATAAAAATTCACCAAATATACCTAATGAAGAAAATCTCAAAATAATATACATTCTCAATTCATTCTTTAAATCAAAACTACATGAAATAATTGTGAAAAAGCTTTCATAAAAAAATTTTGAATCTACCGAAATACTTTCATGTTTAAATGCCAAAGATGAAAAACAAATGGAGGGCGAGGGTTTGGCTTCGCATTGTGGAGATTTGAGACAAATAGGAAAAGAAAGAGCAAGAAGAGAACAATGGAGAGGGAGATATGTGTGTGTGGGCTGAGTGGCTACTTCTCCAAACGTTGCTGTTGCTACTTTTGGAGGAGAAAATGATAGCTAGGTTAAAAGGCTTGGTGCAAGCCTTTAACGACTATTCCAGCAGAATTTTCGTTAAAGGCGGTGTAGTTTAAGCCTTTAACGACGGTTCTTGTGAAACTTTCGTTTAAGGCTTTAATCATTCAAGCATTTAACATCAGTTTCCATGGCAATTGACATTAAATGTTGCCTTTTAATGTCAGTTAATGGTAAATGACGTTAAAAGTGTGATAAATCCTACTTCTAATGTCAGTTAAAGATGCTTTTAATAATAGTTCTTTCAAAAACTATCATTAAATCACTGTTACTTATTATAATTTTTGTAGTAGGGTGCTTTAGAATAGGTTAATTGCCAGAGATAAAAAACAAGTGAATCTAGTTTAGAGAGTATGCCTTACTAGAATAGGGAGTATAAAGTTTCTAAGTGAAGACAAGTATAACTATCTATTTCATATTCTCCTTATTAGCAAGACAGGTCCACTATAAAAGCCTACCAATTAAAAGTCCTTAAGAACGAGAAAGCTAACCAAAAGACTATTCCATAACCGACTTCTATTGTTGAATCGAGGGGTTTGGCTTACATCAGGCTCTAAAAGAGTTTTCTTCGAGCTAGCAATCTTTTTATCTTTTTGGGTTGCATACCTAAGATAATGTTTTTTGTACATTGAGATGAATTGATCTTCGCTATTATGCCTTTTCCTTGTACTAGTTGATGTTATAACTATGCCTAATATAAGTTTGTTCCTGCCCTAAATAGCTTCGAGGTACTTGTCGATCGATTGTAAAGGGTTCAACCGCTGAACTTGCTTATGCCCCACTTTGATCGAATGTTATTTCTATAAAAAAGATTAAGTAAGAAAAACTAAAATTGGCTGCAATTGAGGTTGTTTCGGCTTTGTAGGCACATGAGGAAGTGATCTAACCTCTTTTCAATTGAAATCCCAATCAAATACAAGTTCTACCAAGGCTAGGATCTGAAAGAGAATATTCACTTATCGAAATTCCAAGTGACATTCTTCCATTAGAATCTAAAATTGAATGACTTCCTTTATCGTGATACTATGGGTTTGAGCATGTCAACCGATTATGTCCATATTGACTGCACCTAAAACATTTCTTTTATAGTGTCTTTTCCCCACTAGAGGGTATTCTTTGCTTCTTTGGATGACCCACATGCTTACTATTATTCAGCGGTAATACAATAACCTTTCTAACGTCTTCAGGCACATTTTAATCAGACTTATCACCAACTAGATAAATTGGCTCAATGTATGCTGCTACTAAGTAATCTTGCTTATAATAGTCAAAGCAAAGGGTTATAAAATCAATGTTACGTTTCCTATAAAAAAATGAAAAATGATGAAGTTACTAAAACGAGAATAAAAAATAAAAATATATTATTAACAAACAATAAATGTCACCTAGATGCTACTAATGCATGTGCACATGACAACAGATCAGTATGAAATTTCCTACAAGTGCAAGTACATTCCATAAGGTTAATAACCATCTCTTTACCCTTATGCCTAACTACAAATACATTCCAATCAATGTCAGAAGCCGTCATTTATAATGAAACTTTTCATCTTTCATTCATCAAAGAATGGACACATTCACTTAATTATGTTTTTCAAATCTTAGCTTTCTCATGCCTACCATAGAACTAACGTTGCATCATATCTCTAATGAATTTCAATGGACGGGCAACTCGTGGGCAAATCAAAGACATGAATTCAAGCTTTTAGTAATATTAGTGGTCATGAGTTAGTATCATTTTCGAGGGTAATACACATGTGATCATTTCCTTATATCTTCCTTCATGATATATTCAAATGCTTGAGGGTGATTAACTTATAATTCAATCATCAATTGACCAAATTCAAACTCTCGATATGTCCTTTCTCCATTATAAAATATCTTGGACACGTCTTCTCTTTGGAATTTATTCTTTATATTTTGAGCCATATACTAAGAACATAACCTATGACAAGAATCGAGGAAGATCCTTACAATGGCCTTGGCAATACTAGCATAATGATCCGATATAATAACCAAGTCATCAACATGACCAACAGCCTCCTTCAGTTACTCCAAAAATCACTCATAAGCCTTGTAATTTTTCGAGTCACCGTAACTAAATGCTAGTTCATTTCCATCATTGCACACTACTAAAAATATAACACCTTCTTCCTTTCAAGTGACTGGCATCGATAGCAACAATTGGTCTGATCACTGAATAAAACTCCCCTAATATTTGTCTAAGAGCTATAAAAATACTTAAATCGATTAGTTTCATCTTCAATGCATATGTGAGCCTTAGTTCTTGGGACTAGCTATTTGCAACATGTGATAATATGATGATAATTGTTAGTATGACTCAACTAGGTCACCATAAGTAAGAGACAATGTGTATTCTTTCGCCTTCTAAGCTTTGCTATATAAAAGTTGTATGCTCTATAATTCTTTCATGTCACTTATGATATCTTTTGGCTTAATAATTCTAGCATTAGTGGATAACCGTTGAGCAATAATTTCTCCAATAATAGTAAAACTTACTTATTGATACAACTCTTTGATTATGCAAGTGTGTGTCAAATCATAATGTCTAATTTGAAAGAATTGTCATTGTGCAACTTTCATAGCATGGACCTTTCATGCATAATTTTTTTCTCTACAAGCAATCTTAAATATTGATTTATTAGATCTAGTGACTCTAAATTCAAAATTCTCAGTCAATGCATACATACTCAAAAATTGTTTCAACTCTTTCTTACTTAGGAATAATTGACCTCTAGTAAAGGTGTCAATCGGAGTCACTGATTCCATAGTAAGAGCTGAAACAATACTGTATAATTCAGCATCCAACACACTGTACCTCTTGTTAACACTGTCACAAGTGGCACATAAGATGGGATTGAACGTGGTACAGAAGGCAAGCTTTCGTCATCAAGCTTAACTTCTTTCTTCGATAGGTTGAGTGGGCTCAATTTTTGGGATTGGATACTCACACCCAACATCATAGTCCATCTACTCATCCAAGTCGATGTCATCAGTATTCTAAGTGTTAGGAGGAGTCTCATTATGGAATAATGGTTTTATGCCCAAATTTTTACCTAAAACAATTGGATGGGTCTCCACATTAGAAATTGCATCAATAACCTCATTGCTCCCAATACAAAAATTTAACTAATTGACTCGTTTTGAATTTCTGTCTTCACATACACCATGTGTGTTCTTAACATCATGTCGCTGCACCAAATGCATAAATACGCGGGGTATTATATTATCATCATACAACATGAACTCAATATCGTCATATTCGTTAACTCAATTTTCACGGTAGTTTCCTCAGATCTCACTATGATGTGCAATATAATATCATAGTTGGAAAAATCAATAGCAATGCAAGATTTAACTAAACCTAATAACTATGCATGTGTCAAACCCTTTCAAACAACATAACCTCGAGTTTTGATTATCCTACCAATATACTCAAAACTTCCTCTTGACTAGGACCACTCACCATTCCAAGTTACAATAACATGCATTCTGCCATGACCATGAAAACATTTTAGAAAAGAAGTGACAATTTTAGAAAAAAGAACAAAACTGAAGTTTAGTAAATAAATAACGATTTAGATAAATAAGCAATGATATTATCTTATGTATAGATTTTATTAAAGAAATATCAATTTATGAATAAAGACATGATGGTTCACAAAATGATACGAATTTGATGGCTAAGTCATGATTTAATCAAACATAGCACAGTTCTTTGCTCATGTTACGATATGTATGATACGTCACGATTATTCTTTTAAAACATATAAAATCTTCGCATTATTAAGATACATTATCTTTCAATTATAGACCTGTTAATCTCTTGACCCATCCAAATACTTTTTGCTTTTGAAGAACAATGTGTTACTAAAAAGACGAGCTTGGTTGTGTAGATCTTAGATACAACGTGAAGAGACATTACAATAAAATAACTTTTTATTAAGAGCTTTAAATGACTTTTGTTCACAATTGTAAAACTATGGACTATATCAATGTGAACAAAAGTCAGTCAATATAGTTCACAGTTCTAAAACTGTGAATTAAACAAACATTACTTTATTGTTTATTAAAGTTTTATTCACAGTTCTAGAACTATGAATAAAACTATGAATAAAGAAACTTTAGTTCACAGTTCATTAAAGTTTTGTTCACAGTTTTAAAACTGTGAATAAAACACTTTAGTTCATAGTTCATTAAAGTTTTGTTTACAATTCAAGAATTGTGAATAAAATTATGAATAAAGAAACTTAGTTCACAGTTCATTAAAAGTTTTGTTCACAATTTGAGAACTGTGAATAAAACAACTATATTTCACAGTTCATTAAAGAGTTGTTCACAATTCTATAACTATGAATAAAACTATATTAGTTCACAGTTTATTAAATTTATTCATAGTTCTAAAACTGTGAATAAATAATTATTTTGAATTAAAATCATTTAATTTATTTTACGGTTTTATTCACAGTTTTGTAAAAACTATAGATAAATTATAATTAATTTTTATTTATTTATTTTAAAAAATAAAAAAAATCAAAATTTGAATCGATAAATAATTAAAAATTTGAATTACTATTTATTTTTTTGTTTCTAACGTTTAATAGTTTAAAATTGAATCATTATTTAATTTTTAATAATCTTAATTCGTAATTATAATTCATATTTGTAATTATTATTTGATTACATTTTTTTTTCAAAATTAAAATTTTTTGCTTACGAATTCACATTTTTCTATTTACCCAAAATTAAAATTTGAAAATATCAAAAAAATGTTGCATACGATAAAAAGATAAACATCACAAATGATTTCAATACTACTAACACACTTCAATAAATGTAATGCATTACCACCACTTTTTTAATCAAAAAGCACTTCAATAGTATTTACACACTTTAGTACAATCAAATGCACTACCACCACCACCTTTTTCATGACAACACTCTCTAGTGCAATGTAACATACCTTAATACAATCTAACACCACCATCACTTCATCTATTCATAACATATTTTAATCCAATATAGCATACAGTCATGATCACTTCTTTCATCATAATACACTTCAACATAACACATATTGATTTCCATTTCGAAACTATAGTGAATCATAATTCTCATCCATATAACCTTCTAGCTATGTATGAAACACATTGAGAAAAATTAATTTACAAATTAAAAGTTAAAAGGCAAATACTTACAATTCCTAACAGCTATATACTGTATTCCAAAATTTGAAATAAAAGTCCTACACTTTTACCTGAATCCTAACATAATGCTCCATATGAATTGCCCAAACTCTTGTTTGACATCATTAAGCTCAGACTGACTGTAGGTATCAATACCCATTAGCTATACATGTGAAAAATATAAAAGTTACTACAACTATAATTTCAATATTATAGAAAATATTTTACATAAACAAATTATTTAAAAACTTACTATTTTCGAGTATGGTGCATTATTGTTATATCTGTTAATGATATCCCTCATGTATTTTATCACATAATACCCACACTCATGGTTATAAGGTTGACGTGAACACTACATTAGTATAATTTAAATGTTACATTTTATGACTAAAAATAATGAAATTTAATATAATATATGGTCCGTAGCATATATACCTTAGCAACAGTACTTTGGCAATTCCGTCGGCTAATAGATGACATGTCTATTGCAAAAAACATTATAAAAGAGTTAAAAAAATTATTAATCTTGAAACTACAATTACATATACTAATATAAGTATAAAATAATTAAACTCACATGGACATGAGCATGCCTAACTAAGTGCGAGAACCATGCCCTAGAGAATCAAAAACTGTATATATGAACTCCCACGGCTCAACAATCACCAACATCCAATGATGCCTAAATTTTAGTTATTTAACTAATGCAATTAAAAAAATTAAGTTCATGCTTATGTTATGTTATGCGGGAAGATCACTACTCCTTTGTCACATGGTTGGGCTAATCTAGTTGCAATATGACGAGCTTGATCTTCTATCTTTATACCGCTTACAACTGATACCATTGACGAATCAGCAAATAAAATATTTTGATTGAAGCTAAGTGCAACCAAATCTTTGTGAAGCTTACTGAAAATATAAAAAACATATATAAATATGAAAATGACATAATTGTAAGATCAATAAACTAATAAAAGAAAAAAATACGTACACAATGTAAGCTTGAATGATAGTAACACTTATCTCTTCCATGTGACAAAATTGTATTATACCTTCTTGCATCACATATATAGAGCCTTCATTAGCAAATACCGTTTTTTTTTTGCAAAGGAATGTGATGACTCCATCATGATCCATTACCTTTGTGACATGCTCATGCAATACCTTCAGCGATAATGGCAACCCAATAGAAGACAATTGCTGCAATGATGGTTGTTTCAACAATGTTGATACTGGTCTAACTTGCAACTTTTGCATCTTTCTTCTATTCATTGACTAGAAATAAAATAGTTAAGAAGTCATGTTCAGTAAAAGAACTAAAAAAAAAAAATTCAACTTTTGACATAAAAATACCTCATATTCATGTGTGATGACCTAATCTCGTGGCCAAGCAACATGTGTGCCAACCATTTCAAATACAGTAAAAATTTCTGCTTCTAGTATTGGGTGAAGCAAATGAGCATCCCCCCGAATAGCTACATCCACTATCACCCTAACATCTCCATCAAGCAGAGGATGCCCATGGATAGTTTGATTCGTGGTAGTATCTATGAAAACTGATCCATGGGCCACGATATCCTCTAAAAAACCAATGTACAAACCGCATTATACACATTACAATGAATAGTCAAAGCACAATTTAATGTCTCAAAACTTTTATTCTTTTCTTTAATAGAAATATAACATGTGACATACCTTACTATTGAACGGTGTAGGCTTTCATGGACCAACTAGTGAAGGTTGAGGAGGTGATGTTGGACTTTTTTCATTATCATCTATTCGAGCCATGTTATTGCTAGCTCTACTTGAACGAAATGGCATTTGAATGATATTCGATTGGGTAAGTAACTCTATCCCCCAAAATGTCATCTAAAACATCTTTATGTTGCGAGAACCACTTTATCATGTTCATAAAATCTTGTTTATCATATGGTGCTTCACTTACTGGTACGATATGTGTTTTAATCCTCCCAAAATACGAGGTTATAGTTACTCCAGATCCCTAACCTCTAATACGACCAGGATGTTCAGGTATGCCCAAAGCTTTTGTGAGGATGTCATTCACATGTACCGGTTTAAATGTACCTTGACTCTCCCATGTCATCAACTCATCCTACAAAGTCAGAATGGAATTGTTACATAAATGTGACATTTAAATAAGTACAAATCAAATAGAAGTAAAGACTTATCAAATACGTACAATCTTTTTAACACACTTTTTGGTCGCTTCATTTGTGTATCTCCTTGTTTGTTACATCGTGCTGCTTTTCATAATGTAGCATGATCAATTTTTTCCTCAGTACTCAATGACTTCTTCTACAAGCAATCATACAAAATCGTTTAATGTAGTTAATTAAAGTAAACAAAATGGATCCATCACATGTTCAAAAATTTGTACAAAAAAAACCAAAACATAATTAACTTACAAGTTCTATCTCTAACCCTACAAATCCTTTTCGAGTAAGACGATGATCATATATATTTTTCTTCCTTCTTTCTATTGCAACAATTCTCTTTCGCTATAATATAAACGAATATCAATATTTAGTGAAAGTTTCAAAAATAAACATCTCTATTTGGTTAATGTAATACTTGAAACTCCTCTGAAAGGCGAGAGAGTTCATAAATGCATGCCATACATCTAAATCTATGAAACTCCTATATTTTGCTGGTGGCAACCTCAAGTATTCTAGGTCATCCATGAAAGGCAAGATGTATTTCCTCATAAGAACGATTTTGAAGCTCCTCCATTTTTATGTTGCAGATTGGAGTACATACCTTTCCAAAGTTATATCAATGTCATATGTCCCCTATAAAACACATTTACACAAATTAATGAAAATAAATCATGAGCATATAATTCAATTTTACATGTAAGCACTTGCATATTTTATAACACGTACTGAAATTGTTTCCTAAATCTTATTCTTTAACTCATCTGGGATAGCATGCCAATTGTTAAGCATAATAGGCACTACATGTCATACAATGACACCAATATAACTATTTATCGTTGCACCATGCTTTCCGATAGGCTGTCCTTTCTCATTTAATTAGATTGATATCCTTTGTCCCATTGATCTACACTTAATAACATTAGGCATAGTGGTAATGCCTCATTTTTTGCATTTTCGAGAGGCATGAGCTGCTTGATCTGATGAACCCATTAAATCTACAAATTAAATACTAGCAAATTAACAATACATATTCATAAAACATACAAAGTTAAAAGTGAATAAAAACTAACATGTAAAAACTCAATTCATAAAAAAATAGATTAAAAAAAATTATAAGGCATATGTAAAGTTTAACATTACCTATCATATTAGTCAAACCCATAATCCTTCACCATTTTCCCTAGCATATGCAACTACATTGTCTTCTATTTGATCGAAGAGTTCAAATGATGGTAAATTATTACAAAAAGGCATATGATCCAGACTAATGTCACCCAAATCATCTTCTTCATCAAAGTCTTTTCGAGGTGTTGACATTACAAGCGACCATTTTGTATTGATTGGATCTTCAACATAAAATACTTGTCTTGCTTGTGAAGCTAGTATAAATTGATTATTTTTATGCCCAATTCGATTAAGATCAACCAGGATAACTCCTAAATCATCAACTTTAACACCATTACTATTCTCAATCCAATCGCATTGAAAATTCAGGACTCTAAATAGAGTGTAATTTAGCTCCCATATCTCTTGTATTATCCCATAAAATACCATATCACCATATACTAGATTTTTATCTTTTGCACTCGAATTTTGCATGGTATTAGCAATTAAAGTGACTCCACTGTTTTGGTGCACTCATGAGTTGTCTCTTTCTTTTGTATAAAAACGACAACCATTAATGATGTATCCAGGATACTTGATTACTGTGACTTGAGGTCCATGAGCAATCCATTATAAAGTTGATGAGATATTATGATTAAATAATGAAAGTTGATACCCAACCTATAATAAATAATTTATTAGATCAACCATTATGGACAAATATGACTTAAGGGTGGACTTGTAAATATTCTTACCTGTGTGTGCAACCAATTGATGAAGGTACGATTATGCTCATCATGCAACCATTTTCGTCTTTTTGACTTCATGGGATTGTTAACAGTTAATTGGTTTAAATGCTCACTACATGATAAGAATAATTCATATAAACATTTGAAATTGTCTTTGATGTGGTATAATAAATGGGTTATAAATATTACCTTATGTAAGGTTGAACTTCACTTCTATTCGTTAAAACATATAAATGGGCTTGTTGAAGAAGATCATGGTGAACTTGCTCGATCCATCCACCAGTTAAAGGTCTTCCATTTTGAGTTGAATAATCACATACATTCTTCCTTAAAGGAATCCTAACAGAATCTGTCTTGGATAAATAATCTACATAAAATTCTAGTGCCTCTTCTGCTATGTATGATTGAGCAATACATCTCTCAGGCCTGTTACGATTTTGAACATAACCCTTCAACACCTTCATGTATCTTTCAAATGGATACATCCATCTCAAATATACAGGACCACATAGTTTCACTGCTCTAACTAGGTGAACAGTTAAATGAACCATAACATCAAAGAAGCTGGGAGGAAAGTACTTCTCTAGTACACATAGTGTTGTCACAAGTTCACATTGGATGTCATCTAACTTTGAAATATCTACCACCTTTTGGCATAACGAATTAAAGAACATGCAAAGTCTAATTAGAGCATATCTGACATGTTTTGGTAACACTGCTCATAAAGCAACAAGTAAGAGTTGTTCCATTAAAGTGTGATAATCATACGACTTTAACCGATATAGCTTTAAATCATCCATAAAAACAAGATTTCTAATGTTTGAAGAATACCCATCTGGCACCTTAATCTTACTGAGCACTTTACAAAATCTCCTTTTTTCATCTCTCGACAATGTATAGCATGCAAGTGGTAGAAATGTATCATTATTGTGATGTTGTGGTACCAATTCATACCTTAATCCCATTTCTTGCAGATCCATTCTAGTTGTTACCCCATTTTTTGATTTTCCCGCAATATTAAGCAATGTGCCTACAAGATTATCACATATGCTCTTTTCTATATGCATAACATCAAGCACGTGTCTGACATGTAAGGATTTCCAGTATGATAAGTCAAAAAAAAATTGATCTCTTCTTTCAACATTATGAAACCACATCTTCATTATTTCATTTATGTTGTTTTTTCGACTTCCCCCATGAATTTGATAAACTTTGAACCTTAGAGAAGACTTATTCACTAGCTAATGGTTATTTAGCAACTCTGAATTCTTGTTCCCCATTAAAAGCTTTCTTTTATTTACGATAAGGATGATGTCATGGTAAAAATCTTTTATGTCCAATATATGATATTTTCTTACTATGCTGTAAACGAACTGCATTGGTATTCTCAACACAGATAGGACAAGCATTGTAACATTTAACCGTACAACCAAACAAGTTACCATAAGCAAGAAAATCATTAACAGTCCACAACAAAATAGCTCTCAAGTTGAACGATTCTTTTTGGTACGCGTCATAAACTTCCACACCAGTGTCCCATGATATCCGTAAGTCTTCTATGAGTGGTGCCAAGTAAATATTTATATCATTACCATTTTGTTTAGGGCCTGATATTAAAGTGTTAACATCATGAACTTTCTCTTCATTGTTAACTATGATAGTAAATTATATGCCACCATAACAATCGGCCAACAACTATATCGACTATTTAATGTACTATGAGGATTAATCCCATCAGCTGAAATAGAAAGCCTTAAGTTTCTTAGTTCTGATGCAAATTCTGGCCACATATAGTCATCTATTTTTCATGATGGTGTATCTGACGAATGCCTTAACTGGCTGTCAACTTCTCTTTGACTTGAATGCCATATCAGATGTTTCGATATTTCAAAGCTTTTAAACATTCTTTTAAACCTACGTATTGGTGGAAAATATCATAACACCTTAGCCAGCACCACAGTCTGTATCTTGTTACTATTCTTCATAATTTTCCATCTAGAAAGACCACAAGTTGGACACTGAATCTCATTTTGAAACTCTTTTCAATATAATATGCAATCATTCGAACATGCATGGATCTTGTGATACTCCATGCCTAATGCATTTAATGTTTTTTTGGCATCATACATAGATGTAGGCATTTCATTATTCTCTAGCAACATTTCAGATATCAAATTTAAAAGTTCATTGAAGCTCTAGTTAGACCAATTATACTTCGCCTTCAAATTGTAAAGTTTAACTAGAGCAAATAATTTAGTGAACTTTATCGATCCAGAATACAAAGGTTTCTTAGCATTACTAAGTAACTTCATGAACTGGTTAGCATTACGGTTGTACTCTACAAATGCCTCTTGAACCATCTCTACAGTGTTATCAACTTCTTCTTCTTAAATGACCTCCCTATTAGCTTTAGCATTTCGACTTGTAAAAGACCCATCAAAACATGCTTCCCCATACCATATCCAATTATTATAACTTCGATAAACTCTATTAACAAATAAATGATCTCGTATCTCACGTCGAGTGAGACGTTTCATATTACCATATTTAATGCATAAACAACGAATATGCTCAAGATTATCAGACTTTCGAATGGTATATTTCAAGAAATTAGTTACACCTTTATCATACTCATCTGACCTTCTATCAGCGAAAATCCAAGTCTTGTCCATTCTAATATTTAACACTTCATATGTTAGCACATCAACTTGATTCTATCAATGTATATGTATCCATGTCAACTAATTTTTATAGGTAGGATGATCTTATACCATTCAGAAAAGCAACATCTATGTGAAGCATACGATAAATCATGCTTCATTTAATTTCATAAAAAATTCGACACCATATCCCTATAGTTCTTCAAGCATATGATTTATGTAGATACTTTTTAGTGTTTTTTTTTATTAGAACATCAATAAATATCCATTAGTATGTACTCGAAGAACAAAGGATATGTTACTCGAAATTTGTTATGAAATAAAATGAATCAAGATTTATACATCATGTGCAATACATAAATATTACATTTTCAAACTGTCCAAACTTGACAATTAAAGAATTGTAAACGAAAATTTTTATTTAATCCACATGTTATATCCGTGGACTATAATAAAATATTTATTTATAATCTAAAACGGTATCTAAGGTTATATTTACTAAGCATAATGTACTAACATTGTACACATAAATGGATTTTTTTACTAATTAGTGAAATAAATTTTAAATGTAAAATTACACAAGTATAACTTGAATGTACATCAAATTAAAAAAATCATTAAATAAAATTTTGTAAAAGAATAATGCTTATCTTATTGATGATTCCCCAATTAGCTTGTAATACTATCTTCTTCTACAAAAACACAAATCATGTTGAAATAATAATTTTGCTAATTAACTTATTATTAATCACAATTACTAAATCTTTGAAGTTGTCAACTTTTCTAAGAAAAAACTGAATACTTAAAAAATTGAAAATAGAAAGATCAACTTATTATATAAGCCCACTTCTAAAGACCCTCGAATTAATAGTAATCTTGAAAAAAATATTTTTTAAAATATCTGCAAGACTTTTGTCGATGACACAAACTTAACTATATTTACTAACAAGACTGTAAATGAAATCAAATAATTGACAGTATCATCCACATATTGCAACTCTGATCGGACTAAATTTAGATTTTTATTATATAAGCCAAAAATAATAAAATCTAATATCTTAATAATGTTAGCCTTAGGCTTCTGCCCATCTGAAATTAAAGATCATATAATAGTCTCTTCTATTTAAATAAAGTTTTCAAATTTGGTCAATATCATTACCAATTTTTTTTATATAATGATGATCATTGTAGATATTATTGTCATGATGATTTTTAATAATCGTTATAAAAATAGAAATACCATTATAAAATCTCGTAAAATTAAATTACTAAAATATTTTAATTAATATTCCTAATTTCATTTAATTATTATTTTTTAATTATAATAATCAAATAGCACACAAATGATATTAAACAACAAATAACCAATTATCATTTCATATAATTTTTTTACATAAATTTGTAAATCTTTACAATCTATAAGTTATGAGATGTTTTAATTTGTCATAATCAATAATGATAACAATTAATTTAAATCCCATCCTATACTTCTTTTGTATTATTAAAAACTTTTTCTCATGCTACCGTTATTCATGAGAAATAATACCAATTGGTATATTTTTCTTTCTTATGGAGACATTTGATTTTTCAATGTCATAGTGTAAAGTTACTCATATACTGGAAAAAGATTTGTATAGGATCAAGTGGGTCGATGCAATTTTGTATTTATATATACAGAAAAAGTAAATGACTTGAAAATAAAGATGTAAAAAGTTACAGATTCTTCCTCCTTGGTTGTTGCAAACAATACTATTATTTGCTCAATAATTTATTTATAACATAATCCTGAATATTAGACCATGAGTATTTCATTTGTCTTTTACTTCAGATAATGATTTATCTCATACTTTAATTTAGGCTACATGATAGTTTGGTTGCTATTAAAAATTTCTCGAGAAGCAAACTTAAATCAAGGTCCACAAAGTTCCTTTTTGGTCATATTTGCTGGAGAAGAGCCAGGCCAATAGCTGGAAAAGAACAAAAAAAAGTAAAAACTGATACTAATAAGAAAAAAAATAGTAATTATAAATTGAAAAGAAAAGATTAACCTTGCCAAAACTAAAAGGATATTTTAATCAACTAGGTTTGGAACCCGGATGACAGTAGAATCACACTTCCTTTGTTGCAATCAGTGAAGGCCAAGATTTTGATCTGTTAGATCTGGAATCTCGATGGAAGTAAAACAATGTCCAGATCTGGAACCCCAATGAAAGTAAAACCTTGCACCTAAATTTAGAACCCTTATCACAAATTTGGAACCCCCAGCATAAATCTGAAATCCCCAACCCAGATGTGAAACCCCGATACAAGTAGAACCACGCCTAAATCTAAAATCTTGATGAAAGTAGAAAATCGCACCCAGATCTTGAATCCTAACACAGGTCTGGAATCCGTAGCCCAGATTTTGAACCCTCAACACAAATTCAAAATCCTAACCAAGATCTGGAATCCCTAGCCCAAATCTAAAACCCCGCACCCATATTTGAAAATCCTAGTATACATCTAAAATCTCAACCAAGATCTAGAATCCCTAGCTAAAAACTAAAACCCCGCATCCAAATTTGGAACCCTCAGCATAGATATGAAAACCTAACCCAGATTAAAAACCTCATACCTAGATTTAGAACTCCCAACACATATCTAAAATCCCAATGAAGATATCAAATCCCTAGCCTATATTTGAAGCCCTGTAGACAGATTTAGAATCCCTAGCAGAGATCCGAAATCCTAACCAAGATCTAGAATTCTTAGCCTAGATATGAAGTCTTGCACCTAGATTTGGAACCTCCAACATAGATCTGGAATCTGGAGCCCCGACTTGAAACCTCTCACCCAGATTTGGAACCTTCAAACCCTTCACCTAGATCTGGAATGCTCAGCCAGATTTGGAACCCCTCACCTAGATCTGGAATCCCCAAATCTGAAATCCTAGCCCAGATCTGGAACCCTTCACCCAAATCAAGAACTCTCGGCCCAAATCTAGAATTCCTCACCCAAGAACTCTCATCTTAACTTCGGGACCCCATACATCTAAATTTAGGACCTTAACAAACATTTTGAACCCCAGAACAAATGTAAAATTTTGATGAAAGTAAAACCATGCACATATCTAGAATCCCAATGGAAGGAGAATCACATCCATATTTGAGCTTAAAAATAATGAAACTAAAAGGAAAAAATCAAGGAACAATAATTTTTGGATTTTAACAAAAAAGATAAGCATAACATTTAGGGAGAAAGGATTAAACTTACCACAAAAAGAGAGGAGATTCAAGCTACCAGTTATGTAACCCAAAAGCAAGTAGTACCACGCACACTCTTAATCTCTTCGATGCAAATAGTTAAGGCCAATCGAATGTCTGGTTTGCACATCTAGAACCCGGAGAGGCTCTCCTCATAGTGTGCACTTCATACCTGATATTTACTACCTGAAGAATCAATGAAGTTTATCCTGAGTAAGTGTGAAAAAAGAATGAAAAAATTTTATCGATGTTTTTGGAGAAGATGCAGGGCTTTTATTCACAATTACAGCCATAACTGTGAATAAAAACCTTTATTCACAGTTATGGCTATAATTGTGAATAAAGGTCTAGTCCTTTTTTTTTTTTAGGAACATTGCTTGTTCAGTACTCACTTCACTCACTACTCGCTAGCTCGTTCATTCACTTGCACATGAATTCACAGCTTCGCCAAAAAAAAAAAATTGACATAAAGGGGAAGGCTGAGGAAGGTCGACTCTAATTTTGGCTTATTAGTGGTGGGCGTGCGTGAGCGTCCCTTTCTTTCTACTGTTATGAGGTGGCAGAGGGATTTGCTTTTTATATATGTTTACATACGAAAAAGAGTCAGAGTTCAAACTTAACATACAATCAATATAATTTATACGAAAGAGAACAATGGCTTTTTAGGAAGAAAAAAGGCAAGTTCTGTTTTAGAGTAAGCTTCTGCCTTTAAAGACTGCTCTAGGCTGAGTTTTTTTTTGCCTCTCTTATAGAAAAGTAAGCTTCTATCCATCTTCCTTCTTTTAAGAAATAAATAGAGTAAGGTCTTTAACGAACCCTGGTTAGCTGTCGATGTGTGGCTAGTTCTGCTCAGCTTTGCTCCGTTTCTTAACCTAGGTATAGCCTCTGACGATCTCATTCTCTCAGTGATCCATGCCAAGTCGACCCCCTCTTTTAGACATAGATCCGTGGAATATGCTTTCATCTTGTCCCTCGGTTTGCTCTGAACCTACTGAGACCGAATCATGAGCTATTAGAGTTCAAAAAGCATGACACAACTGAATTGGTTGAGGAAGGTCCCAACCCTTCTTAGAAAGCCCTCCTCCCTCTCAAAAAAGAAGAATGCTACTTCTTGATTGAACGAACATTGCAAGAACCTTTCTAACTGACACCACAATCATAATGCCACCCACTACTCTGTCGGTCCCCTTGTTTATAGAGTGATGGCACCAGTAACTGTGAAGCACAGATGACCATCTTTTCGAGCAGGGATATGGGGTTGGGCCCCTAGATCTAAGTCTACAAGAAAAACAAAAAGCAGGTTAAAGTGAGTATGGGGGCAAGATCTACTGAAAATGGGGGCCCTCTTGATCACTTAAAGAGATTTTTAGGCAAAATTGGATAATTTTTACCGTGAGGATTAATGATCAAAGTTGTATCTGCTACAGGCAGCTACGCTTCTTAGACTGACAAATTTTGGATCATTAAGGTGCAAATCTCTCACTGAGAGTTCTTGTTGAAGATAATAGAAGTCACTAAGGCTTAGGTTTTGATCATGAGAGTATATGGGTTAGTGTTTGATAGATAGCAATGGTGACTCTTCTGTGTTAGAAGGATTGTGTCTCATCGCACTCAGTTTTGGGAAGGAAGCCAACGTCTCATCGTTGATACTTACAAGAAACAGTTCACTAGGAGACTATTGGGTGAGGCTGTTGGAGCTTAGAGAGCCTACAGGGGGTGGCCATAAGAACTCTCTTGAGGTTGAAATGCTTTCACTGTGATACCCATTATTGCTGGTAATATTATGGTTCCTGCATGAAATTAATCAAAGTAGAAACTAATTAATGTTCGTGATACCTAGAATCTATTTGCATATATAGATGAAACAACCAAACAACCCAGTGAAGCATTCATGGCCATATAAGATACACATATAAAAGTAGAAAAGAAATAATTAACTGTACAGCGAGAAACGAAAATAAGTTTTAGAATATAGCAAAGAAACTATATATACTTTTTAAACCAAGGGTGGAAAACCCTAATCTAAGAGACATGATGGTAAAGAGAAGCATCGTTTTAGGAGAGACAGTGCAATTCCATCGATCCATGATTGATGTTTACATTAGATTCCAAGGTGGCATAAATATATATAAGAACATGGGTACTTACAGAAGGAAGCTTAGGGGGTTCTAATGATGAGTTGTTGAAACTTTATGGCCTGGTTGGGCTGCCAAAGAGTAACATCTGACCAACTGTTCTTGTAGCTGATGATAATGAAGATGAAGATTGGCAGACTCCATATATAGTCATCTAATTAAAATAAACACTTGCAAATCCCGATATGGGTAATGGAAGTAAGACGTTTCACTGCCTTCAAGGATAAATGACCAAGCTAATATGTCTTGAAAACATCAACTCCTTTTAGTCATATTTAGCAACCAAAAGAGATTTTTCTCTATTTTTTTGGGTTAGAATATAAGATTTATGCAGGAGAGGCGTAGGATGAAAGATCGAGAAAACTGGACTAGGAGAGGCTCAAGACTTCTCTCTTTATTCTACCTGGTAGAAAGCCTATCCATTTCCCTCCTGGCTAAGTGTGTTTTGTTATAGTGCATCTTATACTTGTAAACTCCATTAATTTATTGTCTGGCTCTTTGTTACTTAAACTTCAATGAGTTAAGTAATGGTTAGAGTCAAACCTGTAAGAGCTATTTGGCGAGGTCTATGGAGATAAGGTCAGCACTGTAACTCATACCACCAAGATTGTAGCTGAAGATTTTGCCTCTGAGCTTGTATCGATTGACCACCATGGCTGAGAGAGAAGGTGTCGGGTTGAACAAGCTGCAGTTGACGATGAGGCCAATGACCCAGAGGAAAAAAGAAACCGTAACAAGGCAAAAAAATTAAAAACGTAGATGAATATTGTATAGACTTTTCAATTTGGTGAACCTTTATTCACAGTTACGGTAAACTATTAATAAATGGTTCCTTTTGTTCCTAGTTATAAAGATAACTGGGAACAAAAAAATTTTTATTCACAATTTTAATAAACATTATGAATAAAGGAAACTTTTATTCACAGTTGTTATTAAAACTGTGAACTATCTAGTGAAAACTAATTCCATTTTTGTTGTAGTGAGAGCTAGCCAAAATCAATTGATGACTGCTTTTGATTCCTTTTCTAACCTTTGTTTAAGTAGATCTTAGATAGAAACAAGAAGAAAAGAGAGAGAGAGCTCGATGACAGAGAGAGCTCGAAGAGTAAGAATATTAATACTGTATGCATTAATTTTCTCAATTTTTGAATTTATTTACTTTTTAAGGATATTATTGTCTTTAGTATGGGTATTTTAGTCTTCACAAGATATTTAAGTGTGAAAAACATAAAAGTTAGTAAAGATAGTTCTTTTCATAAAAAAAGGGACACGAGATGTCAATTTTGGCAATTTCCTTTATTCCTTAGTCTATAATTTATGAGTTGGACTAAGCCTGTATGTCTTTGTCTGTGTGTGGTTTTTGAGTTGGTAGCTAACTACTACCAAGAATGACTATTGTTTAATCATTTTCATGATTTCATAGGACTCACCTTTCTTTCGGGCTTTGAATTTGGACAGGTTTAGCAAGCCTTCTTAACATGTGTCGTTTGATGACTTAGTGCGTGGATGTCATAAAAAAAAATTCTATTTCATTTTATCATACTTACTAACATTTATTTTTGCTACAAAAATATTTTATATGGGATGAGGCTATGGATGGCATGGTGAAGGTCACATGGGAGGTTCGAGTTGCAGATCGATGAGCTGATTTGATGTATGCATGTCGTCATAAGGTAAGGAATAAGCCTCAATGGCAAACATAATGGAAATGATCAAAGTACAAACAGAAGTGTGAAACTATGTCCTGTAATCGATGAAGTGAAACAGGTGGACCAGAGTCAGGTCCCTTTTGACATAGTACCGATTCATGTTCACTATAGAACCATTGTCGATGCTTGGTATGTATGATATTTAAATTTTTTTAAGAAATATAAGCAAAAATGTTATGATTATTTATTATGCATATTTTTAGGCACAGGAGTTGGATCGTGAGCCTACTGCAATAGAGCTTTTTAAACGGACTCACATTAAAAAATTTAATCCTGATGAATAGCGTTCCAAAAAAGTAAATGTAAGTTTATTGTTTTTAATATTTAATAAGTAAATTTAATTTTATCTTTTTTCATTTCACTATTCAGTTCAACTAATAAGTTAACAAAATGCTTCATTTATTATAAGAACTGTTTGAAAAGTTGGTTGCCACAACTTCTTAGCCATATGAGGGATCTTTAGATACGCTTGAGGTATACTGCAGTAAGCTTTATTATGAGGCAGTAGGTGGAGAGAAAAAGCATCGAGTGTACGAGCTTGGCAATCAAGCTCTATCATGGTATTTAGGCGACAGCTCTAGCAATGGGTGCCTTGTTGATGACATAACTATGCAAGATATACACTCTTAGATGAAGGCTATGGAAGAGCGCATAAAGCTAGAGCATAAGTCTATGAAGGAGCGTATAGAGGAGGAGCATAAGACTTTAAAAGAGAGATTAGAAGAGGAGTGTAAGGCTAGGGAGCACGATCGCATATGCTTCGAGGTCGAATCGCAAGAGCGCTTATAGAGAGAGGTTGATATGAATGAACGCAACCGCAGGATGGAAGCTTTCCTTTTGGGAAGGAGACCCCCAGCACCGCCTAATAATTAGATGTAATTTTTTGTTTGAATATTGTATTTTATGATAATATAATACATAATCTTCTATTTATTATATTTTATGACTTTTAATTCATTTTATTTTTGTTTAGTTTTTTAAATTTATTTTTATAAAAATTAATCATATTAACGATAAATCCATCAGTCACTAATCAGTTTGTATTGAAGCCTCTGAATTTAGCGATAGATTACTATTTTATCGCTAAAATAACGAGAGATATTAGTCTATCGCTAAACTAGCGACAGAATAGAATCTGTCGCTAAAATAGCGATAGAAATCAATTTATCGCTATTTTAACAACTGATATGATTCTGTCGCTATACTTAGTGACAGATATAAATCGGTCATTAATATAATGACAAATTCTTGTGTGTCGTTAAATGAATCTATCGCTATACTTTACTAACAAAATTCTTTTTTGTCATTAGTTTAGTGACAGATTAATATCTGTCACTAGTTTAGTGATAGATCGTTAATGGTTTTTAATCTGTCGCTACTTAGGGACAAATACAAAATTCAATTGTTAGTTTTTCTCGTGACAACGATTTCAACTACTAATTTTACTTATCATTAATCTATCGCTAAACTTTTTAGCGACAGATTGTTTCAATTTAGTGACAGATTCATCGATCGCTAAATTCAATTTTTTTTTAATAGTATTAATGAATGCAAGCTCGTAAGCTAAGAAGCCCCTAACGGTATGAAATTAAACTGAATCCAATCGAATCACCTCATGAGCCAAGCTAGGGCACGAGAAATTAATCCTATCATTTCTCGTCCTTATTGACGATGAGAGTAGGAGAGGTGAAGCAAAGGTTGAGGAAGTCGCTTTTACAATGCGTAAAAGTATGGACCCAAGCAAATATGCTATTTTGTTTGGCCAATCCCAAACTCTATGTATTCATGATTGATAAGGATGTGAGGGGAATAGTCTTAAATGATGGAAGGAAGGATCCCCTTTCACTCGATGAACTACCTGTATCAATCTTTCCCGAAAACATCCTGTCGATCTAGTGTGTGCTAAGGACCTGCCATAGCAGGCAAGTAGAAGTTCTTGTGCACGAAACTGACTGAATGGCTATTCCTAACGTATAGCTAAGCTCACGAAGAAGAAAAGAAGAATTGATTTCCTTGTAGGATTGGAATTGACTTTTTATTCGTGCTTTAGAGGTTAGTCACAGTTCTATAATCTATAATGGGATATTCTTTAGATGTAATTTCCTAATCGTCTTGCCATTATTGACTTTAGGAAGGAATGGAGTAAAGGACGACCTTACTCTCTTCCAAAGAAAAAAAAACCTAAATTTTGATCAAGAAACCACTGTAAATAGGTACTTCATTGCTAGAGATCCTTTACTAAACCTCTGGAAAGCCACCTCTTCTACGTTTTGCTTTTCTATCCAAGGCTCTTTCAGAATGGAATCAATTCTGCTAATGTGCGTGGAGTTTAGATGAAATTAGGGCAGACCTTAGGGCTGCTGTCAGCCATGCCACTATAGAATTGAAGGTTCATAACAACTTTGACAACTTTCTACGAGAGCTAGCAGATCATCCACTCTTCCTTAAAGTAAACCAGGTTAACATTGAAAAGTTGCATTAATTGCCTAGGTTTGTAGAAAAAAATGAATTAAAATATGAGTGTCGTAGTAGTAGCTTTTAAGATGGTAGTCGAGGCTAGGATTTGGGAAGGATATATATGAGAGTAAGTTTGAGGACAAAGAGCCTTCTTATTTGCTGTTTTGGACCTAGGTTTAAAAACCTATTCAGCTATCACTTCCTAGATGGACCTCTGAAAGGAGACCTATGATTGCCTTGGCTTTAAGCCATATATATCATCATATAATGGAGTATTCAGCCATGCAACAACTTTCTCAAGTGCTATGGCCTATTTTGAGCGCATGTATTGCTTCGAGAAATTAGTTGTGAGCAAGGAAGCATTTGAGTTGGTGCATAAGGTTAAGGGGTGGCACAGGTTTTCAAAAGCTCTTCCAATCTCTATCATATGTTTGATGGATCTAAATCTTGTATTTATAGGCATGGACAAATCCCTCCGCCCTAACCCAACCCCCTTTCTAAAAAAAGCTTTAATTGCTTTTCACTTCTTTATACAATGAATGTTTATTTATATCATTAACATTGATAGTTGTATAAAGATGGATAGCAATGGTAGTTAAGAGCATTCCTTTCTTAGGCCAAGATGGTCTCTTTCTTCCTTTCCCTGTTCTTGTCCTTCCCACTGCTGTTGATGGAGAAGCATTGAGCAAGGCAAAGAGTTGAGACAATCTATTTTTAGTGTCTTCCTCTACTCTACATAGCTGTGCATTGAGGGAGCACCTGTGGTATTAGTAACGGTATACACTAGGCAGTTACAACGTAATACCATTAAGGAAGCTGATTAAGGCATATGTTTTTGACCATCAACAACGAAAGGATTACTAATGATGAAATATATGAAAAATGGCAAACGCCATATTCTCCTTAACCTCTTGGAACCCATACGTCTCTTTTAGGCACGATAAGGCTCACTTTGTTCTTCAGGCTTAGGGCACGTTCTTCAACTCCAGCCGATGCCAAAAAAATTGATCAAAAAATTTGATGTTAACGTCAAGCATTCCCTAGAAAAAAAATAAGGCAAACACAAAGGCTAACAACTCAAGCAATCTATCGTTCTTTATGTTGAAAAAACACGAGAAGCAGAGGCGTGGTTCAAGTGTGCTGAGTAGCAAGAATTCCAAATGAGGGATTGGAGGCGTAGCTTTATCTTTCATTTGAGATTGGGTGGCCTCCCTTATTCATACTCCTTACAAACAGCAAAATTAGACTAAAAAGGTATTAAAAGCTAAGTATGCTGCTTAAATTCGTAGCTCTAATTCCAAATTGTCCGTAGAATTGAAAACTTGTGATTCCCATCAAGTCAACTACTTTATTTTAGCAGCTAGTCGGGTGAGAAGTAGAACAAAGATCTCAACCAGAATCATAGAATTTCTCGCTTGGCACTGACACTTTATCTTTTGGATCCGATTTAACCCTAGAACTTGGTACGCAGAGGTTAAGCTTTTCTCAGGTTTTTTCTTAAAGGCAAAGTTAGTTAAAACTGTGCAGCTCTAAGTACCATTTATCTCCAAGCCTATCTCCCACCTCTCATTGGAATTTTGATTCCATTTCTTAATCAATGGGTAATTTCTAAATGCTATGACTCAGGAAGCGTTATGGACTAACATCCTTACAGGCAGAATTAGTTATAAAAGGTACAAACAGTTCGATCTAGCCAGTGAGTCGCAGCGTTAATCATAAAAAGAGCTTGTTAGTTAAGCTATTTGACGATTCCCTCTCACCTGTACTTGTCTCTTTTTTACCATTGTTGGTTGACTTTAACATTCCAGTCTACTCTTTCATCTTTACTTGAAGTGATGGTTTAGTTTCCTTTAAAGAAATAAGGTTAGGAAAATTAACCATTGAAGAGCCATCGGTCAATCGGGCAGTTCAAGTAGTCTCTGAAAAGAAAAATGGGTCATTATCATTGTCTTGGCATCCCTGTGGAAAGGAATCAGATTAGAAAGGCTATTGTTGGTTTTGGTGATGAAGCCAATAAAGTTGAGATTGAATTTCTCATAAGGCAGTTGGGTTTTTACCATCTTTAAACTCATTCGACATCCTTTTCATTTGATATATTCCCATCCATTAAAGAATAGGAAGAGATCTTTTTTAGGCCTACCTCATTTTTTTTGTCTTTTGGACACCAAAAATATAATCAAAGAAAAAAGTGAAAAAGGCAAGTTCGAACCTATCAAGCTCAATCAAATTCAATTGACTGAGACTGGCGACAAAGGACTAGGTTTCAATAAGTGAGGGGTCGAGCTTACCATGTTTAATAGGAGACCAGCCTCGCCATGCTAGTAATCAGAGCTTACCATGGGCGAATGAACCTCACTAAGAAAGACCTAAGGTGGGGCTCGTTGAAGAAACCCGATGGTCACATTCTTCTTTTTTCATATCATGGGTTATAGGCTCGTCTTACAGAAATTATGTCCTAGTATGATAGGTTGCTTTTACCAATACAGTAATGGTTTCTTGGTCAAGTCAGCCTCCTTTAGTTTGTCTTATGGACGAAGTGCCCTTTTTCCCAATGGGGTCTAACTTAAAGGCAAGTAAGCTATTAAGACACACATAACCACCTTTTTCAGCTTACATGAAATGGTTATGGCTCTGGAATGTCTTTTTCTCAAATATGTTAAAGGCATAGCCCGGGCTAACATACAAAACTAGTCACAAAAAAGAGCAAAAAAAATGAAGGCTAAAGCATTTACTGAAGATGGGGATAAACACATATTGGCCTTTGACTCCTTTTTCGCCTACTAACTCCTACTAGGCCAAATGCTTCCTACGTCATTTAAAAGAAGGATCTAGGTCATCAACGTACTTTTGAAGAAACGTGGGATCTAGTTAAGATCGAATGGATTTTTCGCTCCTTAACTACTACTTAGCGTGTCTCTTTTGAATCTTCTCACCCCCTTGGAAGCCTAGCTACTTTTTTATAACTACCGCAACTACAATGGACAGGACGGGAATGGGTTGGAAAGAAGGAAAAAGCGTAGTCTCTGCTTTCTGACTTTAAGACAGCAACTTTGTAACTTACTTTGACTTGAACGCACATTTGGTCACTTTTAACTTCTGATCATGGAGTCGAAGATGACTGACGACTATTAGGAATGCCTCATACTAGCAAAATCAGACGTACAATCCATTTTTCAAATAAAGAGTTCTAACTTTGTTCCCATGGCTTTGAAATATGCATCAAAGATCCCTTCTCCATTAACCTATAAATGGGGATGAAAAAGCAGGAAATAGGGAAGTACGATAGTTGGCACACGCTGGTGAATCCAGTACGTAAGTCACTTTCATTCCCAACAGACTAGCACGAAAAGGCTGTTTAAGTTACTGTTTACACACTTAACTCACTGGGAGGAGAAGTAAGGATCATACTCCCTATTAGACTTGTCTAAAAAATAAAAAAATGGATGAGCAACTCTCTCCATCTGACTAAGCTTGGCCTTTACATGGGCACCTTGCCTGCTGCGCCCCTTACTTTGGTGCTAGCGTATATAAAGTAGTATACCCCAGCTCCTTTTAGCTTTCTTTGGTGTGGCTCTTATAACTCTTAGTAGCTATTATCTCCTTCTCTTTCCTTTTTCCTTATCCTTAGGGAATTAGATATAAAACCTTTAGCAGTAGGAGCATTCGTTAACAGAGATGGATTGGCTTCGGTTGACCTTCTTACTATAGGAATGCTTGAAAAAGCTTGGATTCTAATAAGCTCATGACCACTCCTAGAGGTAGTTGGGAACAAACGGAATAAGTGCTCAAAGCTAAGATTAGCTACTATTGGACTTCTTTCCTTGGCGAGAAGGTGTTAGTAGGGAAAGCAGCCTTGTTGATTAAAGTAAAAGGCTAGGGTATAGCGCTTTTATTTTGTTTTGTGGGAATACCCACTTTTCAATATGGATATCAATGACTAAAGTCTCTTCCCACGGTCTAGGCTAAGCCTAAAAGAGAAAAAAGAGAGTTAGATCCACGAGTGAAGAGATATTATCTCATAGATGAAAGAAAAGAGGTCACTTGTTTTAATTAAGCAATCATAAAGATCGAGAAGAATTTGCAGCAAAAATTCTCCCTGTACAGGCCTCTTATAGGTAGAGCCAAAGAGAGTAATGAGAGAAAAGGAGTTCAAACCTGTCTCAAGGCCTAGTAGGTCTATTCCTGCTACCTTACTTACTTCCTTGGGGGAGGTTGAGTTAAAGAAGCTGTGACAGAACAAGCTCATATAGAATCAGTAGCTATTGAACCCCCATCTGTTTTAAGAAGGACTATTGGTAGTGGTTCATCTTATCTCATTAGTAATGGTCAGTGGGAAGAAGACTAGCTCTAGCTATCAAGAGTGAACCAAGTCTTGGATTCGGCATTGGTCAGGCATGGCATTAGATTAGGAAGGCGCCTAAGCTAAGCCTTAAAATTTTTGCGCTTTACTCTTACTATTTGGGTTTAGGAAGAGAAAAGCATTGTTTAACTTACATTAGCTTAGATCCTCTTTGATACGAAATGCAGAAAAGTCCTAATCAAAGATGAAAGTCTTCGTCCAAGCAAACTGGGAATATCTAGGAAGATGCGACCAATAATCGAGTCCATACCCGACTCTAGGCTTTCAAGAAGAAAGCCTAGGCTCGAGGGCCCATCTCTGTCATATCGTCAAGCCAAAGAAGAGAGAAAGCCTAGCCCTTAAAGCAATCTTACTTCACCTTCACTTCCTTCTATACTTGATTCTTAATCTACTCTAAAGGCAGCTAGTGACTCAAGCTCTTCTGCAGTGAAATCACTCCCATGTAATTCAATGAATCAGCTTAAGTTCAAATGGTATTTGGGGTATATTTCTTATCTGTTGTTCACGAATCCATTTCAAGTTTTGAAGCATACTCAATCTTTTCTCTTTCAGTTACTGCTCGAGGGAAAGAAGTTTTATTGGGGAAGGTGGAATCTTCTAGTTGATCACTTAAGCTTTTAGTTTAAAAGACTGATCTTTGCTTGAACTTAGCTCGAGTAAGGCCAACTTAAATAAAGATAATTGGGGTCGAAGCCTTTATATGAAACCATTTCTTTCTCTCTGGAAAGCATAGCCTACTTTCGTACTAAAGGTTTGAGACTTTTCTTTTGATCCTAGTTCTTGGCACTGGGAAGAGTCTCTATAACCTATAGAGTAAGGAGCAATAGAGGAAATTCACCCTAGAACCATTAGGCTCATAAAACGTAGACAGATTTGTCTAATATGGTTGAAGAATGGTTTTTGAAAAATGCTAGAAGTAAAAGTTATTCCAGCGCTTCAGCGGGCTTTTTCTTAATATACTGAAACTCATCTTGTACAGCAAAGTGGAAAAGCAATGAAGCAGAATTTTTGGTATGGTATATGAAGAGAAATTCGACTTATTCGAAGAGGGGTTCGACTCCTATAACCCCGATGTGGAGAAGCGAAGCCCCTTGGGGCAAAAGTGATGAAGAAAGGATAATGAGGATGCTGTGTGGGGTGAAAAGCCTTTCCCTTTCTAAACGAGCTTGGAAGGCACCTATCCTCCTTTTCAACAAATAAATACACAAAGTTAAGGACCAAAAAAAGATAATTATGTACCATACCTTGTCTAGAGCGAGAGATGAGCTATGAAGAGAATCTATTAGAATGCATAGAGAGAAAGCTAGAAAGCAAAGAAATGGACATGACTAAAAACATAAAGGACCAAACTCTAATGATAAGGAGTGAAAAACAAGAAATGGATCTACTAGAGGAACAGATGGTGGAAGTTACCTACAGAGATAAAGTGGTGGGAAACTCCTCAAAGAAGCAAGAATTATTACTAAAAAACAAAACAAATTTTGTCAGCTTTGTTCCCTCGAGACATCTACTCAATAAAGAAGCTCATTTGATAGGTAAAGCCAATACAGAAATAGATACTACTAGCCCTATTGTAAAGTATCGATTCTATGATCCTTCATTAAGTTCTACGCTTATTGAAAGGAAGGTAAGAGCATGAGAAAGCATGCCCAATCCAAGTAGTTCTTATGCCTCATGGAAGAAGAGAAAATAATCGGGTAAACATTGGTTTTTCCCTAGATGGGAATAGGTTACATCTCTAGGTGGTCATATTCACTATGAGAAAGTTTGCTGGCCAGTTAAACAATCATGCTCAAGGGGCAAGTGTTTCCTTCTTTTAAGTCAGTTCTTTACATAGAACAAAGTAGTGTTGGTAACTACACTATTGCCGACCCACTGTAAGAGTTACTAGCCAACGTACTGTACTCACCTCTGCATAAAGAGATTAAATAGCCTATTTTACGTTCACATGCCTAAAGAGACTAGTCAATAATTTAAGAGATCTAAGAGATACCCCTTAAAGAACCTAAAGGCTTGGTGAGAATATTCTCTTTTCACTCTTAACCCTGACATATAATAAGCATAAAGAAATTGATTTAGTTTGTCCATAGGTAAATCTTAACTGGTTTCTTTCTCTTTGAACTCTTAAATGAATTAAAGAAATTAATAAGATTATGACTGAAAACTACTCTTTATGGACTTCTTTTCACACTTAACCTTGACACCAATACTTTAATATCATAAAGAACACCCTTAAGTTTCTCAATAAGTGAAGATTAAACTATTTCATTCACACTTACCCCTTATTGGCCTAGTAATAAACGTAATAAGACCAGGCTTATAGGTTTTCTTTACATGACTTGTAAGTTGCACATTTGAATCCTATTCGTAGGTCTAAATCCATCTTGAAGAAAGAGAACACCATTTATGAAAGAACAACTCTAACAGTTAAGTACTCTAGAATCTAGGTAAAGTTAACCATTATAATTAATTCCTTGGGCTGGGAATATGAAGATCTAATGGGAATAGGAAGACTTAAACTTTACTAGCATAAAGGCATATTGAAAATGATTTAAATCTCTAGTACCAATGTACGGGAGAGAAGAAAGGCCATGTCTTATTTCAATATACGAAAACCTTCTTTCATAGTTGATTGATTGGGTCCCTATGAGATAGATAAGTGTTCGAGATTTCATTGACTCCATCTGATAGCATGACAAACGAGTTAATTAGTGGAATTTAAGCACTCATTTAATAGATTTTCTTTGATTAACCTTAAGATAAGAACAAAAAAAAAAAAAAAAACAACTGGTCAATGTCAATCGATAGGATAGTGAGCCAAATTCGCATTTCCAAGCAATTCAATAAATAGAATGGAAAAGATCCCATGAAGCTCAACTTTAACTAAGAAGGTTTCGGAATTGATTGCTCGACTCTGAAACTCCTAGGTCACGAGGAAGAGTGAAATGCTAATCGAATAAAAGTTTCTTCTCCAAACATAAAGCTAAATTCCAAGTAGGCCACCTAAAAGAAAGTTGCTAGTTAGTTACTATTTTCTTACCCTTAAGTTCCCAGAAATTTTAGAGTTAGTCCAATATAAAAAGGGAAGAAATGCTATTGAACTGAGTTATCTACCTAAACTAACCTAAATGTTTTACCCTTGCATAATCCCCTAGCATCATGCCCACAAGAATGACAGCTACTGTCATGATATATGGATCAGCCTTGCTTTTTTTTATCAATAACCTATCCTATTGAGCTAACCACGAAGAAACTAGAACTTTTTAGGGAGTGAAAAACTCCCCTATTTCATTATAGATTGCAGCAATTGTTGTAACCTACCTGCTTCTTTGTCATAACCTAACTTCTATTTATTGAGTGTAGGATCGATTTCAACCTGAAGATTGCCTAGTCTTTCTTGGCTTTCTCTACTATGCCTTTCCTCGTGAACTACTAAATTGATTCCTCTTATTGGCAAAGATAAATCTAGTATTTTGGCTTTCTTGAGTCCTAGCGACTTCTTTGTCAAGCAAGAATTCTTCCTTTAGTTAATCAATTTCTTTAAGGAATCTACTATGGAAAGCATTTGAACAAGATCAATACTAACTGAGTATGTTGACAATTATCGAGCATACCACCCTACTCGAAAGCATTCTCTCTATTCGAAAGCCTACCATCGACACTAACCAATGCAAGGAAAGGAGAGTCATTATTCAAGCCATGCTACCTTTCATTCCTAGTCAATAAGAGATAAGACAAAGTTTATCTTTTCCTTAATTCCCTTTTAGCCCTCTGTGCAGTTTACTTCGCCTTTTCTTCTTTTGTTTGCCACATTTTAGTAAGCGAAAAGCTATTCTTTTTAATAGTTTTTCAAGTGAATGGAATGGTTCTTCCCTTGAAGGTGATGTCACTACCTAGATCCTCATCTCTTAAACCTGTTTTGGGAGCTAGTTTAATGGCATCGACATCTCATTTAGTCTAGATTGATTCCTTAAGAGCTTCTTCTCTAGTAGACACTTTGGCCCATTTTATCTTTTTTCATTCTCCTTCCTAGTAATAAGGTAAGGTCTTTCCCTATCACGACCACCTTCCTTTATTTGAAATGAATTCATCACAAAAGAAAGTGCTAGTGAACCCAACTAGTTCCATTTTAATTCTCTCATACAGAGCAGGATAACTGCCATTAAGCTGCCTTTTTAGAGTTAAGGCGACATCAATGCTATCAAGAAGAAGGAATAATAGCCTTTATGCCTTGAGCCTTGAGCCTTGAGCCTTGAGCCTTGAGCCTTGAGCTATATCATTGACCTTGCGCATGGTTTGATTAAGACATTGCCGCATTTCATCTCAAAGAGGATCTAAATCTTTCTTTCTAGCTTAGCCAAACTATTGAGCCTAAGTCAATTCACTCTTTCTCTATCGTAAGCAAATAGCCAAAAGAGCTAATGAAATAGCATCTTCTTTATTTATTCCTAAAAACATTTACAGAGTAGTTATTACAAAAAGACTAGCATCTCTAACACAAAAAGCAAGCAAAGACCTCCTTTTTGGTTTGGTGGCCTCTTTCCTTTAGAAGAGTGAAAATAGGATCAGAATCTGACTCCTAGATGTGGGATCTTGCTTAAAGAAATTTTCATTAAGTTGGATAAGTCTCAAAAAGCATTCCATCGGCACTCATTCGGCACTAAGCCCTTCTCTCCTTATTTTAAAAGTTAAAACAACCTCTATTCTTTCAATAACAATTAGGCCTTTTCTAATCTTACTGCCCTTTTCCCAAGACATGAAGAAAAAGCTATCGATTTAGCCTACTTTGACTAAGTTATTCTTTCCATTTTGAAAGGAGAAGTAGCCCTATCGATGACAACAGATTCAATAGCTGGGGATCTTGCTAATAATGAAACTCTTAACCTTAAATCATATAACCGAGGATGAGCTCCTCTCCTTCTTTTTGGCCATTAAAAGCATGGAAATTGTAGCTTCTTCTTTGGATTTTTTCAAAAGAGTATTTCCTTAATCTAATGCCATGCCTTAAGTCTTAATGTCCTAATGCCCATACTCCAATTGCTAAATCGATGGCACCATTTCTTTTTTTCCCTCAAGCCTTCAATATCAGATTCTTCCTTTCGAGTTCCTTCACTTAAAGTAGTGAATCTAGTGAAAGCCGAAGACTAAGAAGAAGGCATGAAAGCCAAGCCAATACCCAGTTGGATAAAGCTAGCCACCTCGCTTAGTATACCTTCCCTAGATCAGTCTTTCTTGCGTTCCTTTTTTACTATAAGGCTCACTCCCTCAGGTATGGTCAAATTCTCATTCTAAGGTCTCATCCTTTAAGCATTCATCAGGCCACCTAAGACTCGCAACTACACCGATCGAAGTGGTTCACTCAAGTAAGTTTTATTTCATGCTCTGCAGAGGCCTTGACAACTGCTGCATGATCATATCAAGATTAGAACCTGGCCATGATCTTTCTCCAAGTATGAAAGCAATGGGTCCATGTGTAAAAGGTGTCCCCCTTAATACTCCTTTGATACTGCTCCCTATGGAAAAGATTTCACTGGCTGATTATGCTAATGTCTTTCTTCATCAAACTTATCTGTGACTTTGACATTTTACTCATCATGCAATTTCAGGTTTACCCTTGACCATCTTACTTTCATTGTTCAGTTCGGACTTAGAGCATCTACTGCCCCTTTAATTCACTAGTAGCAGAAATTGAAAGACAAAGTAAGTTTACACATTCTTGAAAGTCTTTTTTTGACTGAAATGAAAATCAAAGGCTTAGTTGGCTTAGGCTGCTGTCTCAACACATGTCAATCCTTATGTCCTCAACAAGTAGGTTAAGGCACTTTATGTTGTTGCTTACCTTTATATTTTAGTTTGCCAATCAAACTTGTTTACTCTATATTATTGATAAATCGATATTTCCCCCAAACCGCTAGCTTTCGTATGCCTCAGAACTTTTAACATTGTTCTGTCTTTAAATAGAGATCTCAGGCCTTATTCTAAAGATAAAATAGCGATGAGCCAACTATTATGACTACATGTGCATCTAGTCAATGCCTTGGAAGCAAGTTACCTTAACCATTTTCCAAAGTTCTAAATAATTTACTGATTAAAGGCTGCAGGGGTGGATCGCTTTACATTTAGCCACGCCACACCTTCAAAGCGATCTTCTTCTACTTACAGGATGAAATCTACCAGCCAATTGTTGACTTTGAATAACCAGCCTAACAGTAAGTTTAATTTTTTCATAACATAACGAGGTGGAGTTTCGTGCGAGCCGAGTGATGTAAGCGTACAAGAGTACATCGTGTCACAAGCATCACCTTTTTATAAGTTCTACGGACTAATGCTTATTGCTTCATCTAGGAGAAAAGAATCATAGATATGTTGGTCATTAGAAGGAAGAACTGCCATAAAAAGAACTTTTGAACGGGATCTAGCAATCCAGACCTTATCGAAAAGTTTCCTAAGACAAAACATGGAAAAGTCACAATATTAGGAAACTGAAGTCCAAGAATAAAGAGGGTGTAGAATTACTAAATGAATACGAGCTGTGGCTACTATTCGAGGCATAAAAGAAGCATTTTTTACGATATCTAGAAAGCACTAGCCACCCTAATCTAATTCCTGATGAGCCCACTAAATTTCTAGCAAGGTGCCTATGGTTAAAAACCACTAACATGTCAAGATCAAAATTCGAATTAGTTCCTAGTCCTGGTCAGAAACCATTATATTCGCACTCGTCGTCCAACAAAGAGACAAAATAGTAGTATTTTTTTATTAATTATGAATGACATGCTTCATCTACTCCCTTCACGTGTTCACTAACACTTTTGTCCAAAGCGAAAAGAAGGCAAAAAAATGACACCGAAGCAGCATGAGTGGACTTTTATTGTTTCGTAACAATGGAGTGGGGTAAGGGTTAAAAGCTCGTTTGTTATATGGGATCCGACATATCCAGCAGAGCGGAGCAATGTTGCTTTCTTTTTGATGACATCCTTTCGTAATGGCGATAAGTAAAGTGCCATAATCCCATTCATCATTTTTGATCTTTATAAGCCAAAGCCCATAACAATGGTGACATCCCCAGCATAAATGTAATGAGGATGTATGGCTGATATAGGATCATTTGAAACAGGATTTGATTCTGCAACTAGTTCGGTACAAGTGAAGAAATTTAGAACAAAAGGGTTGAAACTCGCTGATAAGAAAGGAGAGAAAAACAGAACAATGCCAATAGCTTCATCAATTCGCTGTTCATCAATAGACAAAGCTCTCTCTTTATCATTTCACAGTAGCTGCAACAATGGATAAGTTTTTTTTTCCTTTTTGTGAACCACTAGAGCACCTAGTGTCTCGAGGAACAAAGCTCATTTTCTTTTTAGGGTAAAGTGACACACAGAAAAGGGCTAGTCCATCAAAAATTCGATTCCTTCATGAACAAAGTTCAAAATCAACAATGGTTTATAGAACGAAGGGAGTGTACAACTGGGGTGCAACCCTACTTTTTTACTCACAACGAATGAGAGCGAGAGAATGGAATTCTTCACAAAGTTTGAGATAAAAATATTAAAAAAAAAAGTTTCTCTATGGCCTCTTTGTTTTAAGACATTATACCTTGGGGGTTGACCCGATGACAAAGAAAAAATTCATAAAAATTTGGGATCTGACACCATAATAAAATACTATCTTCATGATTAGATCGTGTCCCTGAGATTTGATAAAAGAAAGGTGCATTAGTGATTAATACGCTGTGATTGGATAAGTTATTAGGAATATGACAGAATAGAAGACCAAGGCTAAAAAAAAGAATGCACTAAAATGCAGGTGCTACACCTAACACTGGTGGTTCTTTCTTGTTACAAGTGAATGTAACGAAAAGACCCAAAAATAATGAATAATAAGATAATTCATATATTGACATTTCGTGCTCATTTCCAAAATTTTGCTTCATTATTCATATCATCCGAAAACGACAAGATGGTCCATAAGAAAGGCGATAGGGTTTAAACCTATGGCTGGCCCAACCCTGACCTATTCTGTTGGTTGGCTGACTTAGCCCTCTGCATCACCATTGTACTCGAAAAAGATGTGCTGCACTACCTAGTGCGTAACCTTGTCACCCTTACCTTTATTTTAGTTATGCCATTACTAATCGCGGCCTCAGACTGGTTGCCCTTCATCTAATAAGAATGATTATCATTATGACGAAAGAAAGACTACCTTACTTACTTTTTGAGCACTAGTTTCACGACCTTGACCAGCAACTTGTTAGAAGTGGGGGCATCCAAGGTTGCCTAACATATGGAAGGGGCTTTGAGGTATAGTGTTTTTTTGGGGAGATATAGTTTTTAAGTTGGATTTTTTAGATTAAATAGGACTAGTTAGGTGATAAAGGTGGTGAAATCTAACCTTTGCATCCATGTTTGACGAGATGGTTCGCTTGAGTGTCAAAACCAAATGATGGTTCTTTCTTTTTCCTTAGCTTATTGAACTAACGTATGCCTATTCTCCTTTGATGACTCCCAATAAAGAAAGCCTAAATTTGTCAATAAGGATTGGAAGAAAGTTGGGGATGGACATAGATCCTTTCGCCTATCTGAAGTGTTGAAAATAAAGTAATAGTTTTTTATTTTTTTATTTTTCGATCACTAGAAGCAATCTTCATCGACCACTACTATACATAAGAGATTTAATGACAGTTAAAAATGAATTTAAAGATAATAAAGAGGGGAGAGTTTTAATTAACGACATTTCTTGAAAACTATTATTAAAACTCCCTTTCAATGCTCCTTTTTAATGACAGTTCTTTTAAAATTGGCGTTAAAGGGGGAGTCTTTAAGGACTATTTTAACAGAACTGTCATTAAAAAAGGAGGGCCTTTAATGATAGTTCTTTTAAAACTATCATTAAAGACCTTCCCTTTAATTTTAAAAGAACTGTCATTAAAGGGTGAGGACTTTAATGATAGTTCTAATAGAACTGTCATTAAAAGATAGTGCCTTTAATGTTAGTTTTCAATGAACAGTCCATTAAAAGAATTTTTTTTAATAATTTTGATATATATAAAATTCTTACATACAAATTATCCAAAACCTGCATATATAAAATTCTTCATCTCTTCCACATCAACCACATATCTTTATCTTGTATACGTTAACATAATTCAAAACTACACTTTAATGAAACAACTTTTTCTTTAATACTCTTCAATGCCATTCTCACTCAAACCATCATTACTTCTTTCATGTTTGAAAACACTTCAACATAATCCAATTCAAAAAGTAATGAAGGATGAAGAAAAAAAAACTTAATGTCATAACTGAACTCCATATGTACAATACATATTATCATACGCAATCCTAAAAATGCAACTGTGTAAATTCAATAAGGTTCATGTCTACAAAAATCTTCAAGGTTTAAATTTTTAATATGGCACTTTAAAGAAACTATTCAACATCCTTTCTAACTTCGTGAGTATCTGACTCAGTGTAGGTATCTATATTCACTAACTGCATTTATAAAAAAAAATAGTTAGTCCAATTAAAACTTCTAATAAGCACATCAATTACCGAAGTAATTACATAAGCAAATGCTTAAAAACTTATTATTTTCATATATGGGATATTTTTGTCACATTTGTCAACGATGTCCCTTAAAAATTTTATAACATAAGATCCACACTCAGTATTTGAAGGTTAATGTGGACACTATATTAAAAATTTTTAATTATTATATTTTATAAACTAAATAAAACTAACATTATATATTGGTTTAAATATACATAACTTAGCAGAAATACTCTTAGGAATGCACCTACCACTTGATTCATTGATAACTTAGAACAATTTAAAAGAGCTGCCAATAGAAAATTATTAATAATTTTAAGAGTAAAAAGTAATACATACTAATATAAATTAAAATATTTTCACTTATGTGGACATAAGTTGATCTACTTCTTAATGAGAACTATGGTTTAAAGGATCAAAAATGTTGTACACAAAAGTACGAGGCTCGACAACCATCAACATCCAATGATGTCTACATTACAAAAAATAAATGTAAAAAACATTGTGAACAAATTAAACTATTAATAATTTCAAATAGTATTAAGACTTACCTCAAGTTATCCAAAAATATCACTATTTTTCTGTTATATGGATCTATCATTCTATTGGCAAGGTGATAGATTTGGGTGTTTATACTTATAAACATCTCATATGATAGATTAATCAGTAAATACAAAATACTTCTCCAAGCCAAGTACAACTAAATTTATATAAAGTTTACTCAAATAATAAAATAAAAAAAAAACATAAATATGATGTAGCCAAATAATAATAAACCAATAAAAATTTCAAACACATACGTGCACAATTATATTAGACATTTATGTATAAGTTACATGTAACCAAAATTTTAATGAATTAATTGACATTTATAATTAATATATATTTAATTAAATTAGCATACAATTAATTAATTAGCTAAATAACAAATGATTAGTTAGTATATAATTAAATAAATAATATATAACTAATGAAAAATTAATTAATTAAGACACTACAAGAAATTTACTATTTTTTCACGAAAAAATATTGTGAGAAAATGAAGAATTTTCATGAGAATCTATATTTTTCAAGGAAATTCTTATGGAACAATTTCTGTAAGAATTATGTTCGTCAGAATGTTAATTTTTCCACAGAATTTACTACAGTGGTAATTTTCCAATGACATTCGGAATGTTTGTTAGAAATATTTAATATTATGTTACTAAATTTTTTAATCAATAAATGAACATAAAAATTGTCACGAAAAAGTTTCGTAGCAATTAATTTATTTCTGCCACAAAAATATTTCGTGGGAATTAGTCTCTTGTTGATACAAAAGAAATTCCGTGGTAATAACATCTTTTCTAACGGTGGATTTTTTGTGACAACTGTTTTCTTTTGCCACGGAACATATTTTGTGACCAATATTCTGTGGAAATTTATATAATTAGGCATAGATTAGTTTTCATGATGATCCATATCTTTTGCCACGGAATTATTTCCGTGGCAATCCATATCTTTGGTTGATAATTGATTTTTGTGGCAATAGGTTACTTTTGCCACGGAATATCTTCCATGACAATTAACCTCTTATTACCACGAAAGAAATGTGGTGGCAATTGATCCATTGTTGCCACGAAAGAAAATCCGTGGCAATATTTTCATTGCCACAAAATTTTTAATTAATAAAATTATTAAATTTTATTTTATTTAGTAATTAAATAAATAATTTTTTATTTTGTTTAATTCATATCAAAATATATATTCAATGCAATTCACAAAAATAAATAAATACGTATTTTTATAAATTAATTAAATTAATAAATATATATTTTCATAAAATAAAATTAACGAAACAAATAAAAGCATATAAAAGTCACAGTAACAGTGAAATTATCATATATAATGTTAAATACACAATATGCTTAAATTAAATATCCAATCATACTAATTAATGAAATTTTTTTAAAAAAATCTAATCATCCTCTATAAGATTAATGTCGTCACCATCACCATCATCATCATCATGAACAGTGCCATCATCATCAATTAGACTAGAAAAAGCACCACGCTGACCTAAAGTACCTTGTTGCGAGCTCATTTGTCTAACAAGTCTATTTAGAAGCTTCTTTGTCGAGGCCATTTCTTTTCTAAGTTTATTTTCTCTTTGATCTCTTATTTCCATTTGTTTTTTCATCTTTTCTTTCAAATCTCTTTGTTGTGTCTCATCAGATCATGTTCTTTTTGTAGTAGTTCTTCCATTTCTTTTTCCCTCGCATCTCTCATAGCACGTTCTTTTTGCAATTTATCTTCCATCTCTACACGTTCTCTTGCCAATTATTCTTTCATTTCTTCACGTTCTCTATCTAATTGTCCTTAAATATATTGAAAACGAAACATCATTTGTTGCATCGTAACATTGGATGGGGCATGTGAAGATTGAGAACCAAAGTTTGATACTTCATAAAAGGCTACCTTTGATCTAAATCCAAATGCCCTACCTCTCTTATTCTTTTCACCTACAGCTTTAAAAAAGATGGTGAAATCATCAGATGATCCTAAGGCGATGGTATCCTCTCTCAATTTCTCACAACCAACCTGCACATAATTAATTAAAAAACATTATAATGTAACTTTCGAAACAATTCTGGCATGCTAGGATCCCTCCCAAGCTCCCTAGCCTAATAGTTAACAAATGGAAAATAAAAATCTGTCAAGTGTAACTAAATATATGATAATGACATGAAAATAATTAATTAAATTAAAAAATTACCGTTTGTCTTCTATGCTCAAAAATGAAAATAGTACCTTTTCGATGCATAATGGCTTCATTAAGAGATCAATTGCTTTTATTCCTCTGTGATGCAGCTTGAAAGGCTAGGTCCGTCGTCCACTTAGCAAACAATGCTTCTCGGATGGATGGCTGCATCAACATTCCCTTTGACTTCTTGGTTCGGATTGATGCAAGACTCGATTGAAGAACCTCTGAAGATTTAGACCCCATATCCGTCTAACTACACCATCCATAAGTGGATTCCATCTACATTTTTTTCACAACAATATTGACCTCAAATTAGTTAGTTAAGCATGTAAACTAACTATAACTATAAGAAAATTAATTTTGTAAATTGAACAACATGTTATAACATCACCTAAAATTCGACCCACCATAAATCTTGAACGTTAATCAAAATTTTACGCCATCCAGTCCATGGTTGATCAAATTTTGACTTGACGATTCCAGAAATAATGGCAAATGTCCTAGATGTAGGCAATAACCTATAAAAAATAATTGAAAATATAAAACATAACATATAAGAATTAGAACATAATACGTAATTTTAAGATAAGCATAGCATAACAAAAAAGATAAGTTATCATACTCTTTTCCTACGGGCTGAATATATAGCCTACTGTCTCCTACTGCACATGCCAACTCAGTCGATGATGTGTGAACTACAGCATCTTCGGGTGATGGCATATGGTCAGATGATGATGGCTGAGATGATGGTCTATGACATGCAGGTGATGGTATATTAACTAGAGGCGATGAAGCATCAATCAAGGAAGAAATTCTATGAGCTGGGAATGATGGTGCATCAACTGAAGGTGATCGTGTCTGAGCAAAAGGTGATGACACTTGAGCTATAGAAGATGTGTCCAATGTGTAGGACCATCTGCCTTTACCTCTAACACTACGAGCACCGCGTTCCCCCCTTTATGACATCTGTGAGTAATGAACAAAGTATGTTTAGTGAGAAAATTAAAAAATGGGCATAAATCTGATTTGTAATGTATTCAATCATAGACCTTTATAATCAGTCACTATCAACATTGTCATTCACAAAAGTTTCATCTTCACTATTAGACTCCTCACTATTAAATGATACTTTTTCTTCATCTACCAATTAAACTGAGTCTTCCTCAACTTGAATCTCTTAACCTTGATCATTGATATCTCTAAAATTATTTACAATTCGATTGTTAGAAGAGATAGGATGTAACTGCTGTATCATATCATCTTGGAATGGATCATCCAGAGATTCAATTCGATTTCTTGCTTTAGTTTTGATGACCACACTCTAGTATTTCTTTTGTGGAGTGGTATTAGGATATGGTGTAAAATATACTTGTTCTACTTGATATGAAAGAATGAATATATCCTTTTATTTATATCTCCTATTGATTTTAATATCAATGGTCTCATACTTGGGGTAGATCCTTGTACCGATGCTAGAAGGCTCAAACCATCTACAATTGAATAATATCTGTTATTTCAAAGGCATTCCAAGATACTCGATCTCTATAATTTCTTCAATGATTCCATGGCACATATAGTCTGTACTTATCAAAGCTATTTTAGAGTTGTTTGAACTTCGATTATTAGTCCAAGTGGAAGTATGAAATTAGTAACCATTGACATAGTAAATTGGATAAGTATTGACCTTATTTATAGATCCCCATGTTAAATCATGCAAAAATGTATCATTCACCCCATTGATAGGATTGTGCACCTAATAGCATATCGATAGAAACAAAACTTTGTCAACATAAATGCTATTAAAAGTTACATTATTTCATAATTGCAATGAGAATTACCATGAAATTACTTACGTATTCCTTAAACCAATCAACAAAGTCTGATTATATATGTTTTGTTATATCGACTTCGCGTAGATACGGTAAGGATGTGGTTAATGTCTGAACGAATGTGCTGCAAGGATAAATAGCATACGTGTCAAATTATATCCAATAAAATTGATGTAAAACGTTACCAATATACACAACAGAGCTTACTGCACAAAGAGTTCAACTTTAGGACAATTCATAAGCACGTATTTACTTATCTCAAATGCTTCCTCTTGTGTAAGATAACGAGCATTACATAACCCCTCACTTCGGCTAGGATAATTGAAGACAAATAGCTGAGGATGCTCAAATGACTCTCCACCATCATCATTTCGTGGCACTCTTTGATTTCTAGCTTGGATATGTGCCTCAAAGTAGTGAGAACAAAAAAATGATGTCTCCTCCAATATGTAAGCTTCGTAGATGGAACCTTCCACATGAGCTTTATCCTTAAGCTTCTTTTTCAGATTATGTAAAAATCTACAAAATAACATTTTCACATGCATTGGGATAATTATCATATAAGCTCAATCCATTTAAATGTAAATAAGATTTCAACAAAACAATTCATATGTCTCAAATAGATACATCCATCTGTTTTGTACTAGTCTTTCAACTCGCACTTCATACACTAAGTGCATAAGTAAGTGTTCCATGACATCAAAAAATGCAGGAGGAAATATCTTTTTTAACTTACACAAAATTACGATAATATTATTGTCCATCACATTTAACTTATTCTCTTATAATTTCAGATAACATAAATCTCAAAAGAATAGACTCAATTCAGTGATAGCTTCCCAAATAGGCGTAGGTAGGCAACTAAATGCAATTGGCGATAATCTTTCCATCACCACATGACAATCATGGCTTTTCATATGTTGCAATGTACATGTTCGAATGTCAACATATCTGCCTAAGTTAGACGCATATCCATTAAGAAGTTTCAACTTTTTTATCCACTCACATACAGCCCTCTTTTGGTCCATATCTAGTGTATACTGAGCTTTCAGTTTTATGAAGCTTCCATTACCTCTATCTTCAAGATGCAAGTCATTTCAATGACAATATAAAGGTAGATCTAACCTTGCCTTGACATTGTCCTTAGTTTTTTCATTAATGTCCATCACAGTATGAAAAACATTCTTGAAAACATTGGCTTCGGTATGCATGACATCTATATTATAAGGGTTCAATAAATCATGCCAATATGGTAAATCCCAAAAGATGCTATATTTAGTGAAATTATGTAACTCTCCATAGCCATGTGTCTAGTGTTGGCCTCCAGTGTCAATTATTTTAGGAAACTACATAGCTACATGATATAGTTCTGCATTAGAGAGTCTGTTTGGTGGTTCACCCTGTTCAGTTCGACCCTTGATAAAATTCTTCTTCTTTCATCTAAATGGGTGGTCCATTAGGAGGAATTGTCGATGACAATCAAAATAACATATCTTTCGACTATGTTTCAAGTAAAAAGCTCTCAATGATCCCATACAAATTAGACAATCTAATCGACTTGCTGTTTGCCAGCCCGATAACATACCGCATGCAAGGAAGTCATTTATAGTCCATAATTTTTGCTTCAGTGAGATATCATAAGTTTCCATACCATAATCCCACAATAGTTTCAAGTCTTCAATTAAGGGCTGCAAAAACACATCTATTAGGGCCTTCGAATTTTTTGAACCAAAAATAATTACTATTAAAAACATATATTCTCTCTTCATGCACATCCTTAGTGGAAGATTATATAAGGTTAGAATGATGGGCCAACATGAATTTATGTTGAAGGTCATATTAAAAGGACTAAAGCCATCAGAACATAATCCTAATCGCATATTCCTTGGTTCCGATGTGAACTCTGGGTGAGTCAAATCAAAATGCTTCCAAGCTTTCCCATCTGAGGGGTGTGCTAATATTCCATCTTCATGTTTATTCTGATGATGCCATCTTATATGCTCTGCAGTAGCATTTGAAGCAAACAATCTTTGCAACTGTGGAACTATCAGTAAATACCACATTTGTTTCTTTGGTACATTTTTACTTTGATTATTTACTCTTTATCGATGTTGAAAATGACCTTGACCACAAAATCTACATTCTTGCTTTGTAGTACTGTCACCATAATATAACATGCAACCAGTAGGATAACAATCAATTTTCTTGTAACTACATCCAAGCTGAGAGATCAATTTTTTAGTCTGATAGAAATTATCGAGCATCTTATTACTCTTCGGTAATACTTCTTTAAATAGGGTGATTAATGCATCGATGCACGCCACAGTTACATTATAATCAGACTTGATGCTCATCAATCTCACAGAAACTGATAAGACTGAGTGGCTCTGACATCCATCCCACAAGGGCAACTGGGCAGCATTTAACATATCATAGAATTTTAATGACTCTGAATTCGATAATTCTGGCTCGACATTCGGAATAAAGGATGGCCCCGCAGCATCCATGACCATTTTTTCATAACTGTTGATATCCTCATGGACTGATGTAGGTTCATAATGACTTGGAACGAATGAAGTAAAAGCCTCACTGTGGTTATGTCAATGGTAATAGTCAAGTTGAAAACCTTTTCTATATAAGTGTAGTCTTACTGTATGTGGTTCGTAAAAGCACAGACACTTGCACTTCGCATAAGGACACCTGATCAACCGATCTACTTGGTACAGAGGCAACTAACATGCAACCGATATAAATTCTTCAACCCCAACATAAATTTTGGTGACAAATCATTCGTCTAAGTTCTCCTATTATACATCCAGTGATGATGCTTAGGAATTTCCATCTAAAAACAAATTCAGATCAAAAAACCAATCATCCCATTCTTAATAAACTATTAATATAAGTAAAACATTAGTTTTTATTTTCTTTTAAGCTGACGATATTGATAAGATGAACATGTATGGTTTTTCTCTCATTATCAAATTAGCTTTTCACCAGAACAAGTTCAAGCGAGCAACTAGTTCATAAAAATTTCAACAGCACCTGAAATAGACACCTTTTCATGAACAATCTAAATTGAGGACTATTCAAAAGGTAACTAGATAAAGTTAACCCTTGCATGGGTTTCTAAAGAGACACTTAAAGTGGATTATAAAAGGTGATACAAGAAAAACTTGCATGCATAATTGAAATAACCATTTTTTGGATGACTGTATCAATTTTGATAAATTGACTAGTCAAAAGCTAACTTTTCTAAAGTAATTATTTTATCCTATATTAGAAATATTATAAGCTACACAAGTATTGCATTATCTAAATAAACAAATATTTAAGTTAATTAACTACATCATGAAAATCAAGTGACATTAAATACATGTGAAAATATAAATTAAAAGTCAAACATTATTATTTCAATTTAGTTAATATACTTGAAAGTTGTAACTAATACAATAAACTCTAGTTACTAACTATAGGTTCATCAATTAATATCCCATTCTTATATAACTAATGTTATTTGCCGTAATTAAAAAGTGAAATTAATTATAAATTAATTATAATTAATAAAATAATATTAACATGCTTTAATAAATGAATAAAAAAGTTAGTAAGATCTTACTATCAGTTACGCGAGCAATCAAGTGATATTTTGAGACAGATTTCTCTTGTTTTATGATGTAACAAAGAGTTTTGTCACGTGGCCTAAGCTGAAAAAGAGAAACCAATTAAGATATAAGCAATGAAATCCTTATATTTTTTATCGTATACAAATTTTATAGAATAAAATATATTTAATTTTATAAATACATATTTACCTAATGAAATAATAGTAAAATTAGTGACTATTTACAATAAATAACAATGACTAGTTTTTATAATTTAAACAATTTGTTTTCATTTTATTAGCCATTAAAAATGATTAAAAAATTATATAATATGATTTATATTATATTGCCAAATTAAATATATTTGTAATAAAATATTTTAAAATTAATTAATTAAATAAACTTATTTTATATTATTAAATATTTTATTTCAATTAAATTTGAGATAAATAATATGTTGGCAATAAAATTCTCATAATATATATCATGAACAAATTTTACTGAATAAAGTATCTTCACTTTTGAACATTTGCAATTAATTAATAGATTAATAGCAAAACTAATCAATGTTTATAACAAATAATTGTGATTTTGTTTTTAATTTCAATCATGTTTTTCCCTATTTAATTAACTGGGGAAAAAAATGCTTGATTGTTTTTCATGGGATTGAGATTTTTTGCAAATATTAATTAAATATTTGAAAAAATAATTTTAATTAAATTATCTAACAAATTATTTGTGTTATTTAAATTTATTTTCAAACAATAAGGAGTTGACAATAAAATCCAGTAAAAAAAGTTATTAAAAAATTAATTTTTCAGTTATTTATCTTATTTTAAAAACAAATTAAATAATTAAAATTAATTGCTTTATAATTAATTAATTATTTTTACTTTAATATGATAATGAACGTATCTACAAGATCAAATATCATTCTATTTGTTAAGACTGATATATAGTGTAATGAAAATGAAAACATTATAAATAAATCATAATTAATCGTTTGAATGAGTTATATGAAAACATTACAATTTTGTTTATTATATATTTAGATATTATATATGAGAGAATTCATTTGTAAATACATGAAACCACTTTTCATACATGTGAAATCAGATTCATGGTTGTGCAATTATTGAACATTTTAACATATACTAGTAAAAAAAAATAATGATAACCATATAAGTGGTAATGCTATGTAATATAATATATAACATTCCGTTCGTACGAAATCAAAAAAATAATAATAATAATAAAATATAAATACCATTGAATTCACCCAAACAAAAAATTTTACCATCCAAACCTTTTCTCAAAAGAAATCAAGTTTATATCAAAATTCGATCTCATAAATCTAACACTCTTATCAAAGTACATCTTTGCACCACTAAAGTGGCAATGTTCACTCCTAAAACACTAATGCTAAGTATTGAATGCAGAATGCACAATCACATTGCAACTACAATCAAGTTCGGATTAATTTTCTTCCTTGTTATTCATATTAGCATATAAAATAATAACAAACAGTGGAATCAAGATTTTTATTAATTCCAAAAAAAAATCTAATAGAGATGATCACTTGGAATGTCGCAATAATATACCATAGCCTCAAATCCTAACATGGTGCACCTGGGTTTGTCCAGCTTTTAACAAAATGTAATACATAAAAGAAAAATATATTATATTACTTGTTTTATTTCCAATATGAACATCTTAATGTGTGCTTTGGCTACCTCAATCCACATATGTGCATGTCATATATTTGCATTACTCTAAAACATTTTAGTCATGTGTCAGCAGTATGGTTAAGCATCTACTTACATTGCCTTTGGAATGTATTCTCACCACTGAGATGACAACAATTAACCTTGGCTTGAAAATATTTTTTGGATTCTATTCCACTGTAAAATCCATATTTTACAAAAAAAAAAAATTGAAAAAAACAAAGAGTTAAAATACTAACAAAATATTTTAAGGTTCATTTTAGAGCCAATTTTTATAGTATTATTTCTTTAAATAAAACTATTGTTTCCCAGAAAACCTTACTTCCAGGTTAAATGCCCCTATCAGTACCTCTTTAACCAGATTGCATTCACTTAGAATCATACTGGCATCAAGAGCCCGAGGGGACTTTGGCAAGGTGACACACTTTCCTCTTTGCCTTATGTTTTGGTATGGATGTATGGCCCTTTTATTTTATCTTTTATTTGTGTTCGGTCTATTGTTTGTGTGTTTTTAAAGGAACTATTCATCACTAGAAGATGATAAAGATGCAGGCTACTCTTTATTATTAGAAGAGCAAGGCTAAATGTGGCTACTAAGCTATTTCTTTGGAAAGCTCTTACTGAGATAGGAAATTCCCCGATAAAGCTGCCAGTACAAGGTGAACTCATATTGGTCAAAGTAAAAGAAAAGGAAATGGTAGAAAGATTCAGCATGGTGCTCACTAAACCTCCAAAATTAATATCTAATAAGTCAAGTCTTATATCAGTTATATAGAACACCAATACATACAAAAAAGGCTAAAATAGTCGGTCCATGGCTTAATATCAGTGGAATGCTACCTCCAATTCCCTGTATGTTCGACAGAGGGGAGGAATCCTATTTAGTTTGTGGACAGCTATATCGAAATGAGGCATAAAGAAAGACTACGCGAGGAACTTTGTTAATTTTCCAGTTGGTGCACCAAGAAGTAGAGAAGGATCTAAGATACCCAGAAAATGTACAATACCTGGTACTGGACAGCTGAAAAAGAGTGTGGATGCTGCAACGTTTGCCAACTTTGATAGGTATAACATTGTGAGCAAATAGAGCAGAAAAGAGTTTACTATTTCTTTCTATTATAGTGGTGAACTTTGTTGTAGTCAATCCTAAAGGGAGAACCTTGTTTTTTCACGATTTAAATATGACAGACACGGCACTAGTAATCAAAGATGAGCAGGATGCCTTTTTTCAAAAGTATAGGTGAAGACCATGGAAGGGAATATGAAGGCAAAAGAAGTAAATAGCTTACTGTCTCTTTCTGTTACAGTAACGAGCTCGCTGTAGTCAATTCTTACAGAGAACCACATGTTTCATAACTTAAATCTAGTAGGCATAGCACTGGTAATCAGAGATGAACAGCATGCTTTTGTCAAAAGTGTAGTTTAAGTGCACGGAAGGGAATGTGAAGCCAAAGGAAGCAGAGAGCTTGTTGTTTCTTTCTATTACAATGGCGAGCTTATTGTAGTCAGTCCTAAAGGGAGAACCTTACTTTTTCATGACTTAAATCTGGTAAGCATGGCAATGGTGATAGAGATGAGCAGGGTGCTTTTGTCAAAAGTATAGTTTAATATATAAGTCCACGGAAGGGAATACGAAGCCAAAGAAAGCAGAGGCCAAAGTAATTAGAAAAGCTTTAAAATTTTCACTGCAAAGTCAGTTTGGAGAAATGAATTTTCAGTCAGATTCAATGGATGTGGTGCTTAACTTTAAGCAGAGAGAAAAAAGAGAGAAAGAGTTTTCCACAACTGCTTAACTTTAAGCATATCGGGTGGCAAAATCCAAGTTTACCTTCTCAAAATCTAGTGATGATTCACCAAATGCTTAGATTTGATCTTCCTGTAAAGACCAAGTAGCGAGAAGACTGGATAAATTGCAGAGAAATGGAGATTACAGATAGTAGAAAGATTGCAGACAGTGAAGGGAAGAACAGGGTATGCAACGGTAAAGAAGATAACTAAGTTAGGGTTAGGTTTTTAAGTATTTATACTACATCCAAATGATGTCGTTTTGATATAGTATTTTTTTTTTCAGTTATTCATTTTAATTAAATCATTTAATCATTATATGTATTAATTAAAATTTAAATTAATCAATATTAATTAGCAACACATATATTGCAATTTAGACTAATAATTACAACTTATATTAGCAACCAATTATTTATCAATTGATGCCTAATCATACATATTTTTAACTAAACAATGCAATTAAAAACAAGTAATTGTTTCAAAATTGATAGCTAATCATAGTTATATGTATCAATTTTCAATCTTAAATTATTTATAACTTTCAAGTTGTTTAATTACAACTCATGGCTTATCATTATAATTAGTACTTATATTTATTGAACAAATTAATATATTATATATTTTATAATGTATTATAATTAATATAATGTAGTTCACTACTTGATATTTAATATGTTATGAAAATACAAGATAATTAAATTCATCGTTTTAAATTGGGTTATATGCATTAATCATGATATATATATATGCCATGAGATTTTCCTATATATATTACTATATATTATAATCTACAAGTTTTAAATTAATTTATTAAATGCACTACTATATTTTATACATTTTATATTATATTAAAAAATATATGACATGATATATTTTTAATAAAAAATTAAATTAAATTATTAAAAAATATTATATATTATATACTTAAAATGCAAGAAAGCAAACTTGGAGTTATGCTCTCTTACTTTTAAGTATAAGACTTTGACCATTGAAACAAACAACAAAATGTAATATTGTTTTCAAATGCAAATTAGATTATTATTTAGTTTTTAGTAAATATAATTATTAATTCAAGTAGTTGAATTTTACTTTTATTGGTAATAATATATTATCAAATTAAAAATAATGTTTTTCATATATTCAATTTGTGATTACAACAAAAATATATAAAACAACACTTAATTATACGTTAAACAATTAACTAAATTTATCAAAAATTCAAAAAAAAAAACTTATTTGATTACTTATCTCTTTTTAATTATAATAATTATATAATTAAAATAATTATAATTAAAAATTTAATTATGATAAATAAATAATAAAAATAATAATAAACTATTTTAAAAAAATCTACCTTCTCAGATATTATCAAAGTACATTAAAAAATATTTTATAATATTTTAAAAAATTAATTCAAATTTTAATTCAATTAATGATTCTTACAGAAAAAACCGTGACAAATAACAAAATTGTCACGAATAATATTCGTGACAAATTATTATAAACGATTATTATAAATTATTTTTATGTTAATTATTTAAATATTTAAATATTATATCAAATATTAAGAAGTTTTTTCAAAATTTCCACGAAAAAAACCATGACAAACACTAAAAAAAAATTGCAACAAAAAACTAATGTGGCAATTGATTAAAACAACAAAAAATTATTTCAATTTGTTAAATTAAAAATTACTTTAACAAAATTGACACTAAAATTTTCGTGGTAAATGATGTAAACATTGCAATGGTTTATTCCGTGGTAATATTATTGCTTAAAATAATTAAAAAAATTAAAATATATATTTTTACAATGGATTGCCACGGTTTTATCTTCCGTGGCAAAGGTAACAATTAATTTCCATGACAATATACTGTGACAATTGCATTATTAATTTTATTTAATTAAATTTAAAAATTTAAATATATAATTAAAACAATTACCACGATAATATTCGCGGTAATTAAATTAATTATTTTTTTAATATTAATAAAATTATATAAAAACTACCACAATAGTTTTTCGTTGAAAATTTCTTAACATTAAAAAACAAAAATATAAATAAATATTTTTTATCAAATTTCTTATGGATTTTATTATGGCAATATTTGTAAGAAATAATATGTTAAAAATTTTGATAAAATTTTTGTTGGAATAATGATTTCTCATTACATAACTTTTCCGTATCAATTGACGTAATAGATTTCAAAAATTTTCACGATTTTTATTTTCATGAAAAATTTTCTTTAAGAATTTCACTGCTTTTTTGTAGTGAAATTTAAGTAAATGATTTATAATTAATTAGTTAATTAATACATAGTTAATTAATTAACATCTAATCAATTACTTTATAAGCACTAATAAATTAACTAAAATTTAACTATTTACTTTAAGGGCATCAAATTAATTAATTAAAATATGAATAAATTATTAATAAGTAATTAGTTAATTAATACATAATCAATTAATTAATATCTAATTAATTCCTTTACAAGCACTAGCAAATTAATTAAAATTTAAATAACATTTAATTATTTGCTTTGCAAGCATCAAATTAATTAATTAAAATTGAAATAAATGATTAATGACTAATTAGTTAATTAATACATAGTCGATCTTTAATTAATAATAATTACTTTATAATCATCTAACTACCTAGTAAATTAATTAAAATTTAGATAATATTTAATTATTTACTATACAATCATCCAATTAATTAAATATCTATTTAAAATTTAACTAATATTAAATTAAGATAATTACAAAATCAATATAAATTTTACAAAATATACCAATTAATCTTACCTAACAAAATTTATTCAAACATAAATTGATCAAAATATAAATTTATTTAGCTAATATCTACTTAATTCAGCAAAATATAAATTCATGTAACTAATATCTACTTAATTCATCAATTAATATAAAAATCTTAAAAATTATCAAACAATAAATTCATCAATATATACTTATTCATACCTAATATTCATCCAAATATACTTACAAAAAAAATGTAAATTTCACTAATAAAAATTCACCAAACATACCTAATGAAGAAAATCTGAAAATAATATACATTCTAAATTCATTCTTCAAATCAAAACCAAATTAAATAATTATGAAAAAAACTTTCGTAAAAAATTTTTGAATTTACCTAAATACTTTCATGTTTAAATGCCAAAGATGAAGAACAAATGGAGGGGGAGGGTTTGGCTTCGCATTGTGGAGATTGAGACAAATGGGAGAGGAAGAAGCAAGAAGAGAACAATGGAGAGGGAGAGATGTGTGTGCGGGCTGGGTGGCTACTTCTCCAAAAGTGGTTGCTGCTACTTTTGGAGGAGAAAATGATAGCTAGGTTAAAAGGCTTGGTGCAAGCCTTTAATGACAGTTCTAGTAGAATTTTTATTAAAGGCTGTGTAGTTTAAGCCTTTAATGACAGTTCTTGTGGAACTTTCATTTAAGACTTTAATCTTTTAAGGATTTAACATCAGTTCCCATGGCAATTAACATTAAATGGTGCCTTTTTAATGTTAGTTAATGGTAACTGATGTTAAATGTGTGATAAATCCCACTTCTAATGTCAATTTTAGAATAAGTAACATTAAAAATTGTTAAAGATGCTTTTAATAATAGTTCTTTCAAAAACTATCATTAAATCACTATTACTTATTATAATTTTTGTAGTAGGATACTTTAGAATAGGTTAATTGCCAGAGACAAGAACGAGTGAATCTAGTTTAGAGAGCATGCCTTACTAGAATAGGGAGCATAGAGTTTCTAAGTAAAGACAAGCGCAACTATCTATTTCATATTCTCCTTATTAGCAAGGTAGGTCCACTATAAAGCCTACCGATTAAAAGCCCTTAAGAACGAGAAAGCTAACCAAAAGACTATTTCATAACCGACTCTTATTGTTGAATCAAGGGGTTTGGCTTATATCAGGCTTTAAAAGAGTTCTCTTCGAGCTAGTAATCTTTTTATCTTTTTAGGTTGCATGCCTAAGACAATGTTTCTTATACATTGAGATCAATTGATCTTCACTATTATGCTTCTTCCTCGTACTAATTGACGTTACAACTATGCCTAATATGAGTTTGTTCTTGCCCTAGATAGCTTCAAGGTTCTCGTCGATCAATTGTAGAGGGTTCAACCACTAAACTTGTTTATGCCACACTTTGATTGAGTGTTATTTCTAAAAAAAAGATTAAGCAAGAAAAATTAAAATTGGCTGCAATTGAGATTAACTCAGCTTTGTAGGCACATGAGGAAGCTATCTAACCTCTTTTCAATCGAAATCCCAATCAAGGACAAGTTCTACCAAAGCTAGGATCTGAAATAGAAGATTCACTTATCAAAATTCCAAGTGACATTCTTTCTTCAGAATTTAGAATTGAATGACTTCTTTTATCATGATACCATGGGTTTGAGCATGTCAACAGATTATGTCCATATTGGTTGCACCTAAAACATTTCTTTTATCATATCCTTTCCCCACTAGAGGGTATTCTTTGCTTCTTTAGATGACCCACGTGCTTACCATTATTCAGTGGTAATATAACAACTTTTCTGACGTCTTCAGGCACATTCTAATCAGACTTATCACTAACTAATAGTCAAAGTAAAAGGTTATAAAATCAATGTTACGTTCCCTGTAAAAAAAATAAAAAATGATGAAGTTACTAAAATAAAAATAAAAAGTAAAAATATATTATCAAAAAATAATAAATGTCACTTAGACGCTGCTAGTGCATGTTGCATGACAATAGATCAGTATGAAATTCCCTACAAGTGCAAGTACATTCCATAGGGTTAATAACCACCTCTTTACCCTTATGCCTGACTACAAATACATTCCAATCAATGTTAAAAGTCATCATTTGTAATGAAACTTTTTATCTTTCATTCATCAAAGAGTGGACACATTCAGTTAATTATGCTTTCCAAATCTTAGCTTTCTTATGCCTATCATAGAAGCAACATTGCATCATATCTCTAATGAATTTCAATGGAGCTATGACGAGCAACTAGTAGGCAAATCAAAGACATGAATTTAAGCTTTCAGCAATGTTAGTGGTCATGAGTTGGTATTATTTTTTAGGGCAATACACATGTGAAAATTTGCTCGGATCTTCCTTCATGACATATTCAAATGCCTGAGGGTGATTAGCTTATAATTCAATCATCAAATGACTAAATTCAAACTCTTGATATGCCTTTGCGACACTATAAAATATCTTGGGCATTTCTTCTCTCTTGAATTTATTCTTTACATTTTGGGCCATATACCAAAAACATAACCTATGACAAGAATCGAGGAAGACCTTTATAATGGCCTTTGCAATACTAGCATGATGATCCGATATAATAACCAAGTCATCAACATGACCAAGAACCTCCTTCAGTTGCTCCAAAAACCACTCCCAAGCCTTATAGTTTTTTGAGCCACCGTAACCAAATGCTAGTGGATATATCTATTCATTTCCATCCTTGCACACTACTATAAACATAACACCATGGAATCTTCCTTTTAAGTGAGTGGCATCAATGGTAATAACTGGTCTAATAGCTGAATAAAACCCCCTTAATGATTGTCCAAGAGCTATAAAAATACTTAAATCGATTAGTCTCATATTTAATGCATATGTGAGCCTTAGTTCTTGGACTAGCTATTTACAAGATGTGACAATATGGTGGTAATTGTTAGTATGACTCAACTAGGTCACCATAAGTAAGAGATAATGCGTATTCTTTCGCCTTCTAGGCTTCGCTATATAAACTTTGTATACCATATAATTCTTTCATGTCACCTATGATATCTTTTGGCTTAATAATTCTAGCATTAGTGGATAACCGTTGAGTAATAATTTCTCTAATAATGGTAAAACTTGCTTGTTGATGCAACTCCTTGATTATGCAATGTGTGTTAAATCACAATGTCTAATTTGAAAGAATTATCCTTATGCAACTTTCACAGCACAGACCTTTTATGCGTAATTTTCTTTTCTACAAGCAATCTTAAATATTGATTTATTAGATCTAGTGACTCTAAATTCAAAGTTCTCAGTCAATGCATACATACCCAAAAATTGCTTTAACTTTTTCTTATTTAGTATAAATTGACCTTTAATAAAGGTGTCAATCAAAATCACTGATTCTATAGTAAGAGCCAGAACAATACTGTATAATTTAGCACCCAACACACTGTACCTCTTATTAACACTATCACTTATATTGTTGTGTGCTTCAGCGCATGCAAGTGGCACATAAGGTGGGATTGAACGTGGTACAAAAGGCAAGTTCTCATCATCAAGCTCAACTTCCTTTTACGATAGGTTGAGTGGGCTTAATTTTTAGGATTGAATACTCACACCCAACATCATAGTCCATTGACTCATCTAGTCAATCTCATCAGTATTTTAACTGTTAAGAGGAGTCTCATTATGGAATAATGGTTTTATGCCTAAATTTTTAGCTTGAACAATTGGATGGGTCTCCACATAAGGGATTGCATTAGTAACCTCATTGCTCCCAATACAAAAATTTAACTAATTGATTCATTTTGAATTTTTACCTTCACATACACCATGTGTGTTCTGAATATCGTGTCACTCAACTAAATCCACAATTACATGGGGTATTATGTTGTTATTATACAACATGAACTCAATATCGTCATCATTCACTAACTCAATTTTCACAGTAGTTTCCTCGAATCTTCTTACGATGTGCAGTATAATATCATAGTTAGAGAAATCAATATCAATGCAAGATTTAACTAAACCTAATAATTGCGCATGTATCAAACCTTTTCAAACAACATAACTTCGAGTTTTGATAGTCTTACTAGTATACTCAAAACTTTCTCTTAACTCGGACCACTCATCATTCCAAGTTACAATAACATGCATTCTGCCATGACCATGAAAACATTTCAGAAAAGAAGCGACAATTTTAAAAAAAGAACAAAACTAAAGTTTAGTAAATAAATAACGATTTAGATAAATAAGTAATGATATTATCTTATGTACTGATTTCATTAAAGAAATATCAATTTATGAATAAAGTCATGATGGTTCACAAGATGATATGAATTTGGTGGCTAAGTCATGATTTAATCAAATATAGAATGATTCTTTGTTCATGTTACGATATGTATGATACATCACGATTATTCTCTTAAAACACATCAAATCTTCGCATTGTTAAAATACATTATCTTTCAAATACATACCTGTTAGTGTCTTGACGCACCCGAACACTTTTTGCTTTTGAAGAATAATGTGTTATTAAAAACATAAGCTTAGTTGTGTAGATCTTAGATATAACGTGAAGAGAACTAGCCAAAATCAATTGATGACTACTTTTGATTTCTTTTCTAGCCTTTGTTTAGGTAGTTCTTAAATACATACATAAAGAAAAATTTGCAAAAAAAGCCTGAAGACAAAAAAAGAAAGAGCTTGATGACAGAGAGAGCTCGAAGAGCAAGAATATTAATACCTTTATGCATCAATTTTCTCATTTTTTAAATGTTTTTACTTTTTAAGGTTATTATTGTCCTTAGCATGGGCATTTTGGTCTTCACAATACATTTAAGTGTGAAAAACATAAAAGTTAGTAAAGATGGTTTGTTTCATAAAAAAAGGGACATGGGATGTCAATTTTGGCAATTTCCTTTATCTTTTAGTCTATAATTTATGAGTTAGACTAAGCTTATATAGCTTTGTCTGTGTGTGGTTTTTGAGCTGGTAGCTATTTATTACTAAAAGTGACTATTTTTTAATCATTTTTCTGATTTCATGGGACCCACCTTTCTTTCGAGCTTTGAATTTGGATAGGTCTAGCAAGCCTTCTTAACATGTGTCGTTTGATGACTTAGTGCGTGGATGTCACGAGTCCATTGGCATAGGCTTAAGCCTATTTCATAAGTGAGCAATCTTTGGCATGCCGGGAGACTTAGTTAAGGGGAGTAGAGGCACTACAAGCCCATGTTACATGAGTCATGCATACTTCATTGGCATCGGGCCCTTTTTATGAGGGCCACACCTATATGCATAAGGCCATTTTTTTTATTCTTCTTTTATTTATAACAATATGAAGATAACACATTAGGCTTGGTCTTGGAACACCATTCTTAGCAAACCATGCAAGGACCAATCTTAGAACATCATGCCATGGGTGCAGTCACGGCATACCAAAGAAATAAAAAAGACGTTAAGCGACAAGAATAAAACCTATGGCCCTCTATACGAAAAAGAAATGCGCTGACTAAGCTGCACTACACCTTGTTTCACCCCTGAAGCATATAAATCCACTTAATCGATGAATATTCAAACCAAACTTACCCATCCTATTAGGCATAAGGGGCGAGAACCAATCTGTATCTTGCACTATGTGGCTTTTTGCCTTTTTCTTTTCACTTGAATTTAAAAATCTTGCTCACACTTGGCTATGTGTCCTTTCGACCCTTCATCCCCTTAGAAATGGATGCAAACCTTTCACATAAGGATTTTCAGTCCTTCACTCTAATCAGCTGACCTACATGAACCACTTTCCTAAAGTTTCTTTTCTTCATCGAATAGCGCCCTACCTTAACACTTAACTGGTAAGGGAAAAGCCCTTTACTAATTAATTTATTAGGCCCATTTATTCATCAAGCTTTTGAGTAGCTCTTTCAATTGCCACTTAATCTCCTAACATGCTCAAGAATCGAGATTTGTCTAGTCTTTGAACGGCTATAGGGAGCTTGCTTATAGAAAGAAGATAAGTCAGTCAAATAAAAATAATGCACAATAGGCTCTCCGCTTTTAGTCACTAAGTAGTGTAATTTTTTTTCTTCCGAGGGACTCAACCAAGAGGTTCTTTCTTTCACAGAATTTTGCCCACCCGTTCTACTTTCGTGCTAGAGGAAAAGGAATTCAAACCCATGATATGATCTTCTTGTATATCGATTTAACAAACTAATGCCTTAAGCCACTCAGCCATCCCTTTAAGTTATTGATCAAAATTTATTATGTAGTTGGTTGCTCGAAGGCTATCTAATTCGATCAACTACATAAGCCGTAGTGTGCTAGCACGCATACTTTTCCTCTATTTATGAGATAGACCCCATTAAAATCTGCCCAGCATCCAAGCCATTAAAATATGCCACTTCTTTCCTTGGGTGATGCCTTCTTTCTATGATGAACTTTACGAGTCTTTGCCTCTAACTTGTCCATGTTTTGAAATGTCTTATTTGAAAGGACTAAGAAAGAAGACAAGGTCAAGCTAAGCCCTTACCCACCTAAATTGAATTCATATCTCCTTCATCTAGTTGAGATTTCCCAGATTGTGACTTTTTTTATTACATAATGGAAAAGTCAATTCTCGTCATGATCGATCCACATCCTACCATAGTGCTTGAAGAACCTTAGCAACCAAGGCTAGCTTACTAAGGCAAAAGAATTTCTCATTTGTTTACATGAGCTAGTCAGCCTTTTTCTTACTTCTATCTGCCTATTTAATCTTTTAAATTAGCTTTATTACTACAAAAAAATTGCGTTATACCGAAATTGCAACATGGCTTAGCTTTTCTTAACTCCAGGAAAAGAATAGCAATATGGTCTGGCTTAGCTCATGAACTCCTAAATAGGAAGATTCCTAACTACTTAGATTTGTAAGACAAGAGCTACTAACTAAAAGAAGAAAAGCTAGTATTCATCCTGTGTGTAGGAACAAGAAGACAAAAGATAACGTCAAAGTCCATAATAGAAATAGAGTAAGGAGTTAAGTTAACCCATAAACTTCAATTAGACTTTAGTGGTTAATAACTACTTACTTCTTTGAAACATTAAATCTGGCTTAGTATGAGTTCTACATTAGTAAACAAAGAATTGGGTGATATTAAATCCTATGTCCAAAGGTAAAGCACCATTATTTGATTGGGCTAAAGAAAGACTTTTAAGACAAAAAGCTTAAGATGTGAAGAAAGGTTGAAATGACAAGAAGAGCACTTAGTAAGGAGCCAACAATAATGGGAGGAAATTTTTGCAAATAAGGAAGCACATTAACTCTGAAAGGAAGCTAACGAGATGGAAACAAAGAAAAAAAACTAATGGCATTCATCCCAAGCTGATTGCTTCTTTCGAGATGGTAGTGGAAAAGGAAAATGCTTTGCCTTTTGATGTAGTTTCCAGTCTTCGATGTCTCTCAAAGACTGATAAGAGTCAGAATAGGTAGTAAAACAATTGTAAAATGGGATTAACGATGAGTGGGCCAAAGCCCCCAAATCTTTTATTTTAGGAGCCAATTTTAATCGTTCTTTATTCTTTGCATGAGATGCCGTTACACCATACACAATAAGTAACAGACCAAGCATAAATCTCGATGATTTTTAATTTTGGTATTTCAACATGTGAATCACTGCTACAAGTTCATTCTTGCACAGTAACACTTGAGGGAGGTGGTTCAACTACTTTTTTCATCGTGTTTACAGATGGAACATCAAATTAAAATTTCTTTATCTTTTATTACCATGCCATTGATGAAGATTCATAGCTTGGGAAAAGTTCTAAAATCTCACTTTCTAGCATTGTGATAAAGTGTTGACAGAGTAGAGCGATAGGACCTATTTTAAGAGAGAGTGTAGGGGAAAGAGCCAAACATTGAGAAGCAAGCAACAAGGTTATATCACTTTAAAAGAGGTATTGATAGTGAACCATAAGCCCTCGCTTTAAGTCAAAGAATGAGCAATCATACCCCTGGAATAAAAAGATATTTCATTTACAAACCATTAATAAATGAATGTTCTTGCATGTAAGAAAGCTTTTTCACCATCTATTGGGTATGTATCTTTATCTCACACTCTCAACTCATACTTATGATAGGCGGGCTCAATGCCAGATATTTATCTTTGGAAATCCTTCTCTTTTAATTTTTGGTATTTAGTTGTCTCCCTTGGTTCCACCCTTCCATTCATGAAGCAGGTCATTGGGAAGGGTGTTTCTTAAGCATAAAGCAAGAGTTTTCGACCCTTTCACATCGATCGATAAACAAAACTCCTAATAGAAAGCCATTTTCTTTTTTTTTTTTTTTTAAATCAACACATTGAAAGATCTTTGATCTCACCTTTGAATAAGTCCAACAAAGCACCTTTCCCTACCAAATTCCATCTATCTTTGCTCGCTTCTTCCATTTGCTGAGCTCTAAGCTCCTTTGGAAAATCATGTTATGTGCATGATGGTTACTTTAGTTTAGTAGTGCGTTAAATAGTAGTCCACTACTAATTTAGGATTTTGTACTAGCACCTATCTTACTAACTATAAGCCTATTGAAAAAAAATATATATATATTAGGGTATATTCCATTTTTTTTACAACTTTATCAAAGACTCCATGACTTAGGAAGTCCTAAGACTAGCATCAAGCTATAATATGTAAATCGTCAAAAAGGTCATTTTCCTGCTCATAGAAACCCCTTTTTGACAATCTGCTTCATGAATGTTAGAGATTAATAAAAAAACTGAATGTATAATTTTAGCATATCATAAGCGAGCCTGCTTATTGGTAGCCCTACAATCGTTCATCGACTTCAAGGCGAGTTTGAAAGCTTGACAATTGACTTTGGAGAGCTCTTTTAGGACTTAGCTTTTCCATAAAGCAGAGTAGACAATATGTCTAATAGTCTATTAGGAGCAAAGAGGAGCTTGCCAAGTGAAAGAGCTAGGTTCAACTATTTCACCAATCCGGAGCAATGTCCTGATGCTATATTCTTTTCTCGAGGCAAGTCTACTATCTTCGCCTTATGGTCTGCCTTTGCTTAGTCTTTCTTTTCCTGACAAGAGAAAAGAAATCCTTCCCTTAAGCTTTCATCGGAAAGATCATAAAGAATTAGTCCACCAATGGACTTTCATGTGAAGGTTGTTTTCTTAGTGTTTAATGGCATGTTTATGACCCAGTTGTAAAACTACTACCATATCAATTTCCTCCTCATTGCTTTGGGACTAGGCTGGCAAATCAAACAACTTTATGTTAACAATACCTTTCACTTACAACATTCATGAAAATTAATGAGGCGCCCACAACAAATGAGAATGACAAGACTCTATAGCTTAACAAGTGCCTTCCCCACCAAAACCCTTACTCGGGCCTTGACAGGGTGAGAATGGTTAGGTCAAAATGAGTTTGTCCTTTGTGAGAAGGTTGCATTGCTTTCGCGTGAAGATTAAGGACCTGTAAATGATAGAATTAGCTTATGTTAAGAAGGATTTACATGAGGTGGCAAGATGCTGAATCGTTAATAGTCCTCTTTTTATGGGCGATGCATTAGACTTCGATCTAAGTTGAGCTAGCCCTAATATGGATGGTCCTAACTATGGGGACCTTAACCATATGATTTTGATCTATGATAGGACTATTCTTAGTCATATGTTAATTTTATATTTTGAAATGCTTCACCCAAGCCTTCAAATGTAGATTCTTTCAAAGATAGACTAACTAATAGATGTGTTCAAATTAGAGGTCTTGGGCTTGGGCCTCCCTATTTCTTTCTAACTTTTGCTTGTTGGTGGTGGGCATGCATGAGCATCCCTCTCCTCCTATTGTTGTGAGTGCTGACTATCTTCCAAATCTTGTTACCCTTTTATTGTCGCATATGGTGCTGGTAGGCCATCATATGTGTATGGTTATGGTATGGCTTTAGTCTGGGAACTTATGCCGAATTAGTAAGTCTAAATTTGCCTTCAGCTCTAATTTAAGTGTAATGAGCTATATGGACATTCCATCTAATCGTGCAGTGGATGGGCAATTGTTTGCTTTGAAATAATCTTGATGTGGTTCATGACCGAAGCAACATGGATTTGAATATAGTTGTTATTGGTATGCCCAATACCCAAGCTCTCTTTTTTTTTTAGTTTCCAAAAGGTGTCAAAAAAAAATGTTGATCTTCCTTTAGGAGATGCCTAAAAGGCACAAAACCAAAACAAGAGATAAAGCTAGGCTTAAAGATGGCACGATTTTCACTTTCTTGCTTTGATTAGGTGGCAACTATCGGGGTACTGGCAACTAGCGTGTGATGCCTCCTTTTTATTCTTTAACCATTGTTGGTCCTCGTGATCTTAAATAGTAATTCCTTGGTTGCCCTCAAGTCTCGATGCTGCATTTTCTGTTCTTGCTTCCTTTCAAATGTGTAGGTGGATCCTATCTCCTCCTTCTTTTTTTCCTTGGTTGTTCCCATGCATGTAGGAGGTTAGTATTGGCTTTGTTATCAAGGAAAAAAGAGTATACTTTTGTGCTGTGGCCCATAATGCTTTTCCTAACTTGGCTTGCTTGCTTTAACTCTATTGACATTTATTTTGGTGTCAAGACCAGTAGCAGCAATAATGTCACGTAAGATTTGTTCCAAAAGAGATATATGTGAAAGGGTTTCAATTCCTTTTAAGAAGGACTTAAGTTGGCTTTGGTTAGCAGAGTTACCTTCCATTCAGTCATGTGAAACACGAATTCATATACCCCTAAATCTTTGATTAATGTGACTTACAAGGGCTCTTCATGGAAAGCTTTGCTGTTGATGATCGAAAAAGTAACCAAATCTCATCACACTTTTTAGTTCATCTCAGTGGTACAAGGAAGAAGCCTATGTGGTGGGTTCGATTACTACAAAAATGCACATTAATGATCAATCAACTAATTCTCATTCAAGGGATTTAATGTACTATGATATTTTTTCACGATCTTGATTGAATGAATTAACTATTTCATTTTATAGAAATGTAATCGACTATATGATATCTCTTTTTTAAGTGCTAGAGATAGTAAGGGTCATATTTTGTCTTCATTGAAAGATGAGAATAAAAGATCAACTCAATAATCATTGATAATAGCATTTCTACAACCGAGAACCGAAGGAGAGATTGCTAATAAGCTATTCAATTGATCTTAAAGAGCTAACCTTAATGGAAAAAGACAAGGTGAGCATCCAAAGCAGCATCGGCTCAACTAATGTGTCAAGTTTTTGATACAAGATATCTAGTTTATCTTAAAGCAACATTTCTCAAAGTAGCATTCCCATAAGCAAAGGATGAAACCCTTGTTTGTTTATCCTAACAAGGGTTTATGAATCACTCAAACAAGCCTTTCTAGCCACATCTAAGTCGATATCCTTATCTATATCTTTATGCATAAAGGGCATCAAACTCTGAATCTGTAAAAAGAATTTAGGAATCCCCATTCATACCCGTATTGGCTAAGTCTATCATAGTGGATCTTGTTCCGATACAAGAATAAATCTCTTTAAAAGGCATCTCAATGAAAGAGGATTGAGAAACATAAGGCGAGCATTAAAATGCTAGCACAAACAACTCACATAGACACATATGATAAGGTGTGCGGGGCCAACTAAGCCACTACTTTTACTAGGTATAGGTCCAGATGACACAAAAGCGTGCCATTGAAACCTAACCCTTAAGGGCTAAGGTTCAAGGGGCGTACTGCTAAAAATGTCTCTTTACCCAAGGGTCCGATTTCACATAAGTATAACTCCTCCAATAACGAGAGAAACTTCGCAGACAATGGCTAAAGTCCTTTCTTTTTGAAAAACCTATTAACTTCACAAGGGACAAAATAAGTAAGGTAGAGATTAAGTTAAGCATAAAAGCTTTAAGAATTAGAGGATAGAACGTCTTAATACTTGCCAGGAACCGATGCAATTTGGATAAAAGCTTGCCATGACTTTTAAGCAAGCTGTGTTAGGTAACAATTCTTGAAGTGCTAACCTAGTAACACACCACTACTCTAAATTGAATTTATTTGAATAGCTTGAAATGCTCTTATCTGAGCTAGCCATTACATTTGGAGGTTGGTCGATAAGAGATGTTACTTCCTTTTAATCAATAGTGAGAAGGCCACGCCACCCACGAGAACTATATTTCACTATACTATTTTTTTTTTTTTTTTAGATTTGTATCTTCTTTGCCTCCATAACTATTAAGCTTAAGCTTGGCTAGTTGATCCTTTAGTTATAACTCGAAGCAAAGAAGTCTATGTATTCGTTGAGGAAACCGATCGAATTAGAGTTTCTAACCATAACTTATATCAGCGAAGTGTCTGATGAACAATGGCTTGCAGATTGTCCTTAGCACCTAAATTTCTCTATTAACTTCATCCTTAGGGGGTGGGAGAGAGAAGATAGCATACAAACATCAAGTGAAACAAGGTGAAGCACTATTCGAACTAAATAAGCATATAGAACAATTTGAACCAGTAACAATAACTAATTGATTATGAGGGCTAGCCAAGCAAACGGCACAAAAGATCGTTAACTCTTATCATTAGTACAAGCCTAAAGGCAAAGGGTAGGACATTAATCCAAAGAACGAGTACTGTATGAAGCCCTTCCTCCACGAAAGAAAGGATCAGACAGAAGGTAGAAAAGCTAAGATAAAGCTGCCTCCTTAATCCCTGAGGTACGGCTTTGTTAAGTAAATTAACTCTATCTTTACTAGTAGTCATGGTAGGCATAATTTGCTTGAGCTTTTTAAAGCCTTTCATACCTTACTTCACTAGTGCTCTTCGCTAGATCTTTTTTAAAGTAACAAGAATTATTTCCTTATGAAGGGTCTCATTTTCTTCTATGGGCTTTCCCCAAGGTGTATGTAATAAGTCTTACCTAGCCAGAGAAGATGAGCTAACTGAAGCGCCCATGAAGAGAGATTTTGAATATTGAAAAAAAGTAGGTAGAAGGCCTACAACTAACCTACTTTTTTTTTTCTAGTGCATTCAACCATCCTATGGTCAAGCTTTGGACAACACTCACGCTTGGCCCCTTGATAGCTTTTTCTCTTTTATTAAGGAAACTTGTCAACGATGGTGGTTAGGAAAGTGGATCTTTCCCCTTTATCTTGAATGACTAGTGTCATTAGTCTCCTGGTCCAAATTAGGTTTAGAGGAGTGATGTCATGATTTTAAAAAAATTACTAGTTTTCGTGAGGCACAACTAAAAAAAAAAAAAGATAAATCCAACTTTTAGGGCACTACAAAAAAATTAAAAATAATGACACAATATAGCAATTGACTTTGTCAGTCACTGAATAATGATAGAATAGGGACAGATTTACTACAAAATAAAAATTTTACCATAATGACGAAATAATGATAGATTAGCAACAAATATTAGCGACATGTGCAATCTTCGTCGCTAAATTTATTTTTAATTCATTTATTTTAATTTTCAATTAGCTTAAAAATAAATTAGCGACCGAATTTGAATCAATAGCTAATCAAAGATCTAGCGACTATAATAGTTTAGTCACTATGTAAGCAATGCAGCCTAGTGACCATCCATGGGTAGTCGCGAAGGCTGTAAGCTTGCTGCCTTTAGAGGAAGCCATGGCCACAAACTTAATTGTTTCCTTCAAAAGTAGCCATACGTGGCTGTCAGCTTGGTACCTTCGAAGGTAGCCATGCATGGCCCCACAAAATCAAACTGACAACCAGCTTTCTGCCTTCGAAGGCAGCCATGCATGGCAGCTGCAAAAGCAAGCTGGTTGTCAGCATGTTGCCTTGGAAGGCAGCAATACATGGCTGTCGCTAAAGGAAGCTGGTCGCCAACTTGCTACCTTCGAAGGCACCATCCATGGTTGTCGGTCGGGGAAGCAAGCTGGTGGCACAAGCAAGCTGGCAACCAGCTTGTTGCCTTCAAAGGCAGCCATGCATGGCTACTTCAGAGGCAATCTAGTTGCTAGGCCTTCCAAGGCAACCACGCATGGTCGGGAGCTTGCTGCCTTAATTTGAAGGTTACCATGCATAGTCACTGTCATGGCAGCCATGACCTTCGAAGGTTACTGCGATGGCCACGAAAAGGCAGCCATGTCTTTCAAAAGTGGCAACCATGGCTATGAAGGTAGCCATGGCCTTCGAAGTTGGCTGCCATGGCCGTAAAAAATGTAGCCATGATGGCCTATGAAGGCAGCCACGACACCCACGAAAGTAGCCACAGAGCCTATGAAGGTAGCCATGGGCACCCACGAAGGCAGCCGCCTTGCCCAAAAAGGTAGACAAAGGTGTCCACGAAGGTAGCCACGGCTGTTAATGAAGGCAACCATAGCCTTTGATGGCAACTGCCATAACCTTCGAAGGTGACAACCATGGCCTTTGAAAGTGGCAGCCATGGCTTTGAAGGCGGCAGCCATGGCCTTCGGAAGTGGCAGCGGTGGTCGACGTGACAGTAAGGCAGCCATGACTACCGCGAAAGCCTCCATGCGTGGCCGCGAAGGCAGCCATGGCTTTCCCAAAAGCCTCAATGCATGGCTGTGAAGGCAGCCATGGCCACCACTAAAGTGTCCATGCGTGGTCGCAATTATGTTAGTTAAATCAGGAAATAGGCAATCATGCTTGTTAAGGATTTTAGATTCAAATAGCTCGTTGATAGATGATCAGTCAAGCTAAGAGAAAAAAGCAATAGTTCTTCCAATGAAGCAAGTGACTAACCAATTCCAACTATTGTAGTGATACCCATCAAAGCAAGAAATATTTACTTGTAGGATTGAGTGGGAAAAGCGAAACTTGACAGGCCTCGTAACTACTAAGCTAATAGGCAACTTTAAAAAATGGCTACTGTGTCTCTGGCTTGCTATGATTTGGTGGGAAATTGAAAGTGAAGAAAGCTTAGTGCAAGTAACAGAAGTAATCAAGTAGTAATCAAGAGTCAAAGGTTTAATTCCACTTAGTGGCGAATTCAACCAACATAAAATGTAAGCTTAGCCCTTTTTAAAGCTAATCTACTTGCCTTTATTCTCTCATTTCTTTATACTACTTTAACTTTCTATCAACCACTTTAGTTCAATGAAGGTAATCTTTTCTCTGACGTCTTAAACTAACCACTCTATCCATGAGTTTTTGAATTAATTCTTGCCCTTTCTTTTTATTTAAGTAAGCTGCTTGCTCTTTTTTCATGCTTGCTTAAGCCTGGAAGCTTAGTAATCTTTTTGAGAAGATATGCTTGATGACCACTTACTTCACTTAGTTCATTCCTTCCGAAGAAAAGATGCAAAAACTCAAAACTTTTTTAGAAAAGAATAACTCACTTTACAAGCCTAAGTGCCATAAATAAAGAGTATGGATATTATTGTTTGAAAAATGCATCTTACTTAGGTTAGAACAAATGCCAGTATAGTTGCTATTTCTATACCATTATTAGTAAATTGAACACTCTTCTTTCTTTTGTCATCCAAAGTAGATCTTTTCTTAGTCAAGTCAGATCCACGCTGTGGGTTAATCTTTCATTTTTTTGGAGCTTTACTTTACTAATAAGGGTTTGCTGCCCCTATATACTTTAAGCTTATGGACTCTTCAAACTCATACCTTCACATCTTGCCTTAAGCTTTTATCAATTTACATGCTGATGAGCTTTTTCCCTCAAGTTTTGTGACTCGAATAATAAAAGCTCTATGATAAAACGCAAAAGAACGCCAACTTACATGCTGAATAGCCTAGAACTAAAAGAGAAAGTGCTAACAAGCTATTCAGTTGATCTCAAAGAGCTAACGTCAATGGAAAAAGACAAGGTAAGCATCCAAAGCAGCATCAATTGAACTAATGTATCAAGTTTTTGGTACCACACATCTAGTTTATCCTAAAGCAACATTTCTCAAACTAGCATTCCCATCAGCAAAGGATGAAGCCTTTGCTTGTTTATTCTAACAAGGGTTTATGAATCACTCAAACAAGCCTTTCTAGCCACATATAAATTGGCATCCTTATCCTTATCTTTATGCATAAGGGACATCAAAATCTGAATCTATAAAAAGAATTTGGGAATCCTCATTCGTACTCATATTGGCTAAATCTAGCATAGTGAGTCTTGTTTCGATACGTGAATAAATGTCTTTAAAAGGCATGTCGATGAAAGAGGACTGATAACCATAAGGCGAGCATCAAAATGCTAGCACAAATAACTCACATAGACATGCATAATAAGGTGTGTAGGGAGAACCAAGCCATCACTTTTACCAGATATAGGTCCAGATAATGTAAGAGCTTGCTACTAAAACCCAACCCTTAAAGGACTAAAGTCCAAGGGGTGTACTGCTAAAACTATCTCCTCACCCAAGGGTCCAATTTCATATAAGTATGACTCCTCCAATAACGAGAGAAACTTCGCACATAATGGCTAAAGTCCCTTTTAAAAAAAAAACTGTTAACTTCGCAAGGGACAAAATAAGTAAGGTAAAGATTAAATTAAGCATAAAATTTTTAAGAATCAGAGGATATAACTTCTTAATACTTGCCAGGAATCGATGTAATTAGGATAAAAGCTTGCCATGACTTCTAAGCAAGCTGTGTTAGGTCACACTTCTTGAAGTTCTAACCTAGTAACACAACACTACTATAAAATGAATCTATTTCAATAGCTTGAAATGCTCTTATCTGAGCTAGCCATTACATTTAGAGGTTGATCTACAAGAGATGTTACTTCCTTTCAATCAATAATGAGAAGGCCACGTCACCCAAAGAACTTTATTTCACTATACTACACATTTTTTTGGAATTGTATTTTCTTTGCTGCACAACTACTAAGCTTAAACTTGGCTAGTTGATCCTTTAGTCATAACTCCAAGCGAAGAAGTTTATGTATTCCCTGAGGAAACAGATCGAATTAGAGTTTTCGACCTTAACTTATGTCAGCAAAATGTTTAATGAACATAGGCTTGCGGATTGTCCTTATCACCCAAATTTCTCTATTAACTTCATCTTTAGTGGGTGGGAGAGAGAAGATAGCATATGAGCGTCAAGTGGAGCAAGGTGGAGCACTCTTTGAACCAAATAAGCATATAGAATGATTTGAATTAACCAGTAACAATAACCAACTGATTGTGAGGGCTGGCCAAACAAAGGGCATAAAAGATCGTTAACTCTTAATGTTATTACAAGCCTAAAGGCGAGGGGTGGGACATTAATCTGAAGAACAAGTACAATACGAAGCCCTTCCTTCATGAAAGAAAGGATCAGACAAAAGGTAGAAAAGTTAAGATAAAGTCGCTTCCTTAATCACTCAAGTACGACTTTATTAAGTAAATTAACTCTATCTTTACTAGTAGCCATGGTAGGCATAATTTAACATGAGCTCTTTAAAGCCTTTCATGCCTCACTTCACTAGTGCTTTTAACTAGATCTTTTTTGAAGCAATAAGAACTATTTCCTTATGAAAGGGTCTCATTTTCCTGCATGGGCTTTCCCCAAGGTATATGTAATAAGTCTTACCTAGCCAGATCTTAAGATCTCATGGCTTAGTAATCTGCAGATGCTTCATATGAAGCCAAATCTAGTAAATAGGATAATCCACTGATCTAGATAGGTGAGTTGGTATATAACCAAGGAAGAACAAGGGAAAACTCAACCAGAAGATGAGTTAACCTAAACGCTTATGAACAGAGATTTTGAATACTGAAAAAAAATAGGTAGAAGGCCTACGACTAATGTACTTTTGCTTCTTTTCTTGTGCATTCAACCATCCTATGGTCAAGCTTTGGATAAAGCTCACGCTCGGCCCTTTGTTAACATTTTCTCCTTCGTTAAGGAGACTTGTCAACGATGGTGGTTAGCAAAGCGAATCTTTCCCCTTTATCTTGAATGATTAGTGTCATTAGCCTCTTGATCCACATTGGATTTGGCATAGCACTGTCATGACTTTCAAAAAATTATTAATTTTCATTAGGCACGACTCGAAGAAAGAGATAAATCTAACTTTTAATGCACTACAAAAAAATTTAAAAGTAGTGACACAATATAGTGACTGATTTTGTCAGTTGCTAAATAATAGTAGAATAGCGATAAATTTACTTCAAAACGAAAATTTTACCATAGCAATGAAACAATGACATATTAATAACACACATTAGTGACAGATGCTATCTTCATCAGAAAATTTATTTTCAATTCATTTTTTTAATTTTTAATCAATTTAAAAATATGTTAGCAATCAAATTTTAATCGGTAGCTAATCAAAGATCTAGCGACTATAACGCTTCGGTCACTATGTAGGAAATCCAACCTAAGGACCACCTCATGGGCAGTCACAAGGGCTGCAAGCTTGTTGCCTTCAGAGGAAGCCATGGCCATAAACTTAATTGTTGCCTTTGAAGCCAACAACCTCGTCACCTTCGGAGGTGCTGCTTTCGGAGGTAACCATGTAGGGCCATCACAAAAGTAAGCTGGCGACCAGCTTACTGCCTTCGAAGCAAGCTGGCCACCATGCCTTCCATGGTAGCCATGTATTGCCGCAAGCTTGTTGCCTTAATTCGAAAGTTACCATGCATGGGCACTACCGAAGCAGCCATGACCTTTGAAGGTCACTACGATGGCCACGAAGAAGGCAGCCATGGCCATAAAACAAGCAGCCATAGCCTGCCATGAAGGCAACTATGACACCCACAAAGGTAGCCATAGCACTTACAAAGGCAATCACGAGCGCCCATGAAGGTAGCTACAGGCATCCACGAAGGCAGCCACAAGCGCCCAACGAAGGCAGCCACGGTTGCCCACGAAGGCAGCCATGGCCTTCAAAGGTGATAACCATGGCCTTAAAGGCTGCAGCCATGGCATTTGAAGGCGGCAGCCATGGTCGCCGTGACAACGAAGGTAGCCATGACTGCCACGAAAGCCTCCATGCATGGCCATGAAGGCAGCCATGGCTGCCCTAAAAGCCTTAATGCATGGCTATGAAGGTAGCCATGGCCATTGCCAAAGCGTCCATGCATTGCCGCTAAGGCAGCCATTCCTACCGCCAAAGCGTCCACACATGGCTAGAAGGGCAATCATGGCCTTACGATGGCAGCGATGGCTATCGTGAAAGTGTCAATGAGTGGCCGCGAAGGCAGCCATAACCTTCGAATCTGAAAGCCATGGCCTTCTAAGGAGTAGCCATGGCTGTCGTGAAAGTGGTCGTGCATGTTCTCGAAGGTGGTAGCCATGGTCACGAAGGTATTACTGCCTTCATTTGATTTTACTTTCACTATGGAGGCAATGATGGATTGCATTTCTCTCACTAGATTTCACTTCTAGTGACCGCCACTTACTTTCCATTAAGTGCTTATAAATTAAAACCCTAATTTTTTTTTCCTTTCACGCGAGTACCGTTTCCTTTCCCCCATTTCTATTGTTGTCTCTACTTTTATCTTCTCAAACTATTCCCTTATCGCTAGCTCCATTTCTCCTCTAACTTTATTATTATCTCTGCATCTATCTATACACACGATTCTCAAATTTTTCATTTCATCTACCTGCTCAGCAAGCGGCACCATCCTTTCTCTATTTATCTTGATGTCTCAAAGCCAAGTCTTTACCACTCTCTCCCTGCTCAGCGTTTTGGTGTGTGCCATTTTCTCCTTTATTTTCTCCACTGTGAACAGGTATGTTCTCTTTCCTCTTTACTTAATAATTTGTATAGTTATTTGTTGAAATTATTGATGATGATATTAATGATTGAAAAATATTGTATAGGAATATTATGATTAGATTTGATAATTATAAAAATATTTTGGATTTTAAATGAATTTTTTTATTATTTATTATATGTTTTAATAAATTTAATTTATGGTATATTATTAGGTAATTATTGAATTTGATTGTAATTTAAGATAAATATTTTAATTAGATTTTTACGAAATTTAAATTAGTTAGATATTTATTAAATTTTATAATTATTAATTTTATTTATTAATAAATTTAGTTTATGTTAGATTATTTAAAAAATAATCTAATTAGTTTGTGATGTAAGATAAATAAGTTAATTAGAGTTTTAAGGAATTTAAATTAGTTAGGTATTAATTAAATTATATAATTGTTAATTTTATAGGTTAATTAAAAATTTTATTTATATTAAATTAGATAGATAACAGTTTAATTAGAATATAATTTGAAATAAATAATTTAATTAGATTTTTATGAAATTTAAATTAGTTAGATGTTAATTAAATTTTGCAATTGTTAATTTTATTTATTAGTAAAATTAGTTAATTTGTTATTGATTACATAGATAATAGTTTAATTATATTGTCATTTCATGACATAAATAATTTAATTAATTAGATTATTTATGAAAATTAATTTACTTAGATGTTGATTAAATTTTTGAGTTGTTAACTTTATTTTTTCAAATAAATTTAGTTTATGTTAATTACATATTTACATATAGATGATTATTACAAATGTTGAGTAAATTTATTTATATGTTAATTAATTAAATTAATCTATTATATGACAATCATAAAGTGTTACCATTAGCAAAGTTAGACTTCACACATATTCTTTAGATACACCGTTTGAGAATTATTATTGAACATATATTGTCCGTCGCGTGTTTGTACGTGCATCAAAATAAATTGTTCAATAACAATTCTTGAATTGTCTAGATCAGACAGTTTAGAAATGTAACATTTATGTACAACACATGTGTAATTTGTTGTTCATTCCATGAAGGAGCGTATGGAGAGGAAGAACGTAGGACTTTCGAAGAAAGATTGGAGGAGGAGTGCAAGGCGAGGGAGCATGATCGCATATGCTTTGAGACCGAATTGCAAATGCACTTATAGATAGAGCTTGATATGAATAAGCGCATCGATAGGATGGAAGCTCTCTTTTTGGGAAGCGGACCCAGCACTGCCTCATAATTAAATGTAATTTTTTATATGCATATTGTATTTCACGAGAATATAACATATTATCTTGTATTTATGATGTTTTATAAATTTTAGTTTATTTTATTTTTTAGCTATATTTAAAATTAATTTTTACAAAAAATTAATTGTATTAATGACAGATCTATTAATCACTAATCAATTTGTAATAGATGTTAGTCTGTCACTAAAATAGCAACAGAATAAAATTTGTCGCTAAACTAACGATAGATAAGAATCGGTCGTTTTAGTAGCGACGAATATTATTCTATCGCTATCTTTAGTGACAGACATAAATTGATCACTAATGTAGTAATGCATTTATTAGTAGCTAAATTTGGTTATTTTAGTGGGGAAGTAAGGGAAAGGATGGATAGAAAGAGCTTATTCAAAGAGGGTGGGTAGTGGGGAAGCGAAGTAATTGTGTTGGCCAATCGTACTTGTTAAGGATTTTAGATTCAAGCAACTCGTTGCTAGATGATTAGTCAAGCTAAAAAAAAAAAAGCAATAGTTCTTCCAATCAAGCAAGCGACTAACCAATTCCAACTATTGCAAGTGATAGCCATCAAAGCAAGAAGTATTGACTTGCAGGATTAAGTAGGAAGAGCGAAACATGACAAGTCTCTCAACTACTAAGCGAATGGGTAGGTTCAAAAAATGGCTACCGTGTTTGTGGTTTGCTATGATTTAGTGGGAAACTAAAAGTGAAGAAAGCTTAGTGCAAGCAACAGAGGTAATCAAGCAGCAATCGAGAGTCGAAGGTCTGATTCCACTTAGCGGCGAATTCAACCAATATAAAAGTAACCTTAGTCTTTTTTAAAGCCAATCTACTTGCCTTTTTTCTCTTATTTCTTTGTACTACTTTAACTTTCTATCAACCACTTTAGTTCAATGAAGGTAATCCCTTCTTCGATGTCCTAAACCAACCATTTTATCCATGAGTTTTTTGAATTAATTCTTGCCCTTTCTTCTTTTGTAAGTAAGCTGCTTGCTCTTTTTTCATGCGTGCTTATACTTGCAAGCTTAGTAATCATATGCTTGATGACTACTTACTTAACTTAGTTAATTCCTTCCTAAGAGAAGATGCAAAAACTCAAAACCTTTTTAAAAAAGAAAAAATCATTTTACAAGCCTAAGCACCCCAACAGAGAGTATGGATATCATTGCTTGAAAAATGCATCTTGCTGAGGTTAAAGCAAATGCCAGTATAGTTGCTTTTTTTATACCATTATTACTAGATTAAACGCTCTTTTTTCTCTTATTTTTCAGAGTAGATCTTTTCTTAGTCGAGTCAGGTCCACACTACAGGTTAATCTTTCATTTTTTTGGAGCTTTACTTTACTAATAACTGTTTGCTGCCCCTATATGCTTTAAGCTTATGGACACTTCAAAGTCGTACCTTCACATTTTGCCTTTAGCTTTTATCAACTTACATGCTGATGAGTCCCTCAAGTTCTATGACTTGAGTAATAAGAGCTCTACGATACACTGCAAAAGAACGCCATCTCTCTATTAAGTTGCCTTACCTTTTCGGTATCCCATTGGCTTAACCTGATAATATTTGTATCATTATCTCATTCTGATGGACTTGCTTGTGTATCTTGTCTTTGGGTTGATAATTTTTATAGTCCACTAGCAAGATAAATATTTTTTATTGGTTTCTCTATCCCTAGCTCCTTTTTTTCATCTCTATCTCTTTTAAATAAAAACCTTTTTCTCTTTCTTATGCCTTTTGTTAAGAATTAGTTTTTATTATTTTATTTTTTATCTTACTTCTCGAGATCTGAAGGTTATTCGCTGCAACTGCTTTCCATAGTAGATCCAAAGGTACTTGATTTCTCTTCATTAGCCTCCACTCTTAAAATTGTACTATTTGTGTTACTTTCAACAATGTGTTATTGGTTTTTGATCTTTTTGTTGTATTTGTAAATTATGGTATCCTATCCCTTTCCTTGACATCTAAAAGCAAGTTTATCCACTTTATTCAAGACATCCTTTGCATGGGCTAAATCTCTACACCCTCTGACCATTTTGTCATTCACGGGAATTTCCTTTGCTTGCATCTGGCTGCCTCTCTTTGATGCTGTAAGTATTCATTTGGGATTAGGTTGTTTCATTATTACTTGGGTTTACCTCTCTCATTCCGGTCCAATGCTATGGTACTCCATTGGCAAATTTGTGAAATAGAGTAATCACAGTAACTATTCATAATTTTTTTTATTCTTAAGGAGGCTCTGACCTCTTCTTACTTTAATTGACTGTTCTTCAATACTTTTCTTCATTTGATTGAGTATACAGACTTTTCTAATTTTTTCGTGGGGATTACTCCTTTTTTTTTTGTTCTTTTCATTTTCCTTTCCTTTCCTTTTTTAGGAAAATAAATTAAAAGAAATAAAAACTTCTTTCATTGTATTAGAGCTATATCTTGGCATCAACGTGATTTCAGCATAATGGCTTTGTTTCTTGATCTTCGAAAGCAGTTATATAAAGTAGCTATGACTTTCTTTTCCACTAGATTTGGCCTATTGAGAAGACCCTCTCCCTATTAGTCAAGCCTCTTTGAGAACCTCAACCTTATAAACCTCCCTCTAAAGGTCTTGTATTTCTTAGGGATTTGAGCAGTTGATTAGCTACTACGATCATGGGAATATTTCTCTTTTTGGTGAAGACTCTTATGTATTTTAAGTCTAATTGGCATTCTTGTCCATCAAAGACCTTTAACATTATATTAACGAATGTGGTTCTTACCTTTGTTGCGCTGAAAATGGAGCCTTTTGCATCTGGCTCATGAAATTAATTAAAGATCCATAGGTTATAACAGTCATGTGCTACCCTAAAATCATTTCTTTTAGGGCTTGACCAACGTATCATTAGTATTTTTGATAGCATGATCAAGATCGGCTCTTCTAGGTGCTTGACTCCCTATAAAGTATGACTTCTTTATCTTTCAATAGATACGGAAAAAAGGAAAGGCATCAAATTCCTTTAGAATAGAGTTTCTCACACTTTTTTATTACATTAATACTATTGCTTGAAGCCTTCAAATTCTTTCCATAATGTTTGCAGCCATATTTTCCAATTGTATTTAGGGAAAGATAAGTGGCACTACTATTTTCTTAGAGGATATTGTGTCATTTTCTTGACAATCACCCTTGGTTATAGTCATTTTTTACTTTGATTAGCTAGACAATGTCACAATTTCCCATGGATTGGGATAATTGCATATTTTATCCTGTAAGAGATTAGTCTATCTTAATCATATGATAACTATCTACCTAAAAGCATTTCACAGGTCATTGGCATAGTTGCTCATAGTTTTAACATCTTTTTTTCTTTCTTTAAAGTGTTTTTCTTTACCTTTGATTTTTCCAAAGATCTTAGCTATACCAAAATATAATTGATCATAGGGTTTAATAGTCTGATTAATAGCATAATCTATGCCCAATTTTGCTACTTCTAAATGGCATTTTATTGTCAGTATGCCCTTGATCTGGAATATTGTTATTGATTCATTTTCCATTACATTAACATGTCTTGATAAATATAAATTGAAGGTTTGACCTTATGTTTAATCATTCTATTCAAGAAGGATCTTTAAATCAATGCTAGGGCAATTCCATAGATTTCAATCTGGCCCTTGATTATTAATGGTTTGCTTTCAAAGGGGGATTAATTCCCAATAACCTTACTAATAAAGAGACTTGAAGGCAGTAAATGATGCAAACTCTGGAGCACCCTATCTTACAAAGAATAATAAAGGAGCTCAAAAGTATAACACAACTTAAGGGATTTAAAACTCATGTTTTTGTTAAATAAAAATGGCTTATAGTTAGTTCTACTCATAATTGAAAGTGTTAATTGAAAGTCAAAACTTCAAACTTTAAAACAAGGCTGTTCAATCCTTCCATTTGAGAATACTTCACTCTCTTTAGAGCGCTTACACATAAGGAAGGAAGATGTTTAAGGCTTACACATATGCGAACTACAATAAGATCATAAATTGTAAACTGAAACTTCCTCCCATTGAACTCCCAATGGTAAACAAGAGTTGGAAAATATCCCTCATCCAAATAGGGTGTTTGAGCTGATATAATCTAATGTTTTGCATGTGGCGCTTTCTTCAAACTATTCATCTCTATTTGCCTTACATCCCCCACGCAATGGTCTCATCGCAAGTAGCCACCCTTTTTGTTGTAGCTTTTCATCCGTTCAACATAGCTTTATTGCTTTTCCTTACTCTCTACATCATCAGACCCCTAATCTATTGGCTTACTGGCCACTTTATTGAGTTCCTACAAATAGGTAAGCAAGATTTATAGTCTTATCAATAAACAAACGGGCATTTTTTAGGACTAGCCTGCTTCCCGTTCCTCAAAAGAGCAATTCTTCACACATAATTAAAGGAACCATTTTAAGATTACCAGAACACTAGATATGGGGACTACCCAAGCTAATGATAGAGGCAAGAACATTTTCTGGCCAAGTTCCATTAATTAATCATAATGATATTGTATAAGAGCCAAAAAATAATCACCTTAATACTAAACTAAATCAAGCCTAGGATCTTCTTGAAAATGGGAAGATCTAGGCTAGGCGGGCAACCTCCTAGAGAGAGCAAGAAGAATGTACTAGGTGAGTAAAGATACAACTCCGTGGACTACTCATCGGGCCTAATAGGTGGTGTTATCACACCCTTCTCAAAGGAATCGTACGTGACACCCTCAAACCAACATGTCCTCCCTTTCTATTCCTAGGCAGGCATTTTCATTCATTTATTGATTAATTCAAGGCACTTGTAGCTTACTTTCAAGTCCAAGTGCTAGCGGTAAAAGTTTGTCACCGAAAGCAAACTTTCAAGCCAAGAAGGAGCCATGAGCACCCCTGTAATCTTTTTAAAGCAAGAAGTAACTTTGAGAAAGGATGATTATAAAAATCATAATATTAGTAAAGAGGTGTTAGCCTACCTATAGTAAGGAGTCTTTTCTTGACCGTTAGTGCTTTACTAATAAGAAGGCTTTTTCTTACTTATTCAATATTACTTTGGCTTTGCTGTCTGTATTTTATTGGCACAAAAGCTATTATAACTAAAAAAAATGAATGAAGGAAGAAGGCATTAGCATTAGAAAGACTATAGGGCCATTTCGAGTTTACTGCAATACATGTCAAGAGGAATAACGAAGCTAAGTCGGATAGTCTTTTTGATGTGAAAAGCCCCAAAGCTAGCTACCTTATAAAAGATAACTAATGTAAGCCTACTCAACTAATCGCATAAGTAAATGCCTATTCGCATTACAACTAATAGAAAAAGAAAATAACAACTACCAGACTAGAATAATAGTTAAGTGCTTTTTATTGTTCAGGTCGATCAAGTCTAAGCTTCTTAAGCTCTGTGCTGTTAGGGAACTCTATAAGGGGCTGACCACTTTGATTTACTATATTTGAGTCAATGGAGTACTTTGGGATTGTATTCCACACTGAGGGTTTGTGCTTATGGGCTAGGGTGAATATTATAGATAAGTAAATCTAGTGGTTAATAATCTTGGTAAAGGTTATCGTGGCACCTGTAGTATGACATAAGACTTGTCATAATTCCCATGGACTAATTTATGATGCCTCTATCGCTAGCATTCATCAAGCAGGACACATGGATTGGTCAAAGTCTTCTTTGGCTAATGAGACCTCAATCCTAAAGCCCTTAGAGCATTTTTTAGATAGGCACCTTTATGTGCATGGGGAATTCGCTGCTGATAGATCCTTACCAATGTTATCCTTCTTCCCTCGCTACCTTTTAATCCATAGGAGTATAAAGTCACAACTTTCAAACACTCACGCTCGATTGTGAGACTGCCTGTTGAACATCTGATAATGCATTGCTCTGAACTAAGCTGTGCAATAACGAAATCTCCTTGATCCTTGCAGGATGTGCTTGATAATCCCCTATAATACGCTCATTTATGGACTTCTTACTCAATCTTTTTAACTAGTTAAACATTGTCCAATAAACTCCCTATTTTACTCATCCATTTCTTTAGTTATTTGATCGAAATACTATCATCTAGGTTCTGAAACTTTTCATGAATGGCAAAGTGTAGATGGCATGTTGTTATATAAATACGGTGCTTGACACATAGATAATTCTTTAGCCCTTATAAAAGTTGCATAGCAGTCATCCTCGGAGAGTCTTCCTGAATGATCGTATTGATGAATTCTATTGTACCTTATGTAGCTATTGTTATTGATCCTACAAAGCCTATCTAGAGGTTCAGGTTGGATTATAAAAAATGGGCAATACATTTTCGTATTTCTATGAGAAGATTTACGACACCCACGATTCTCAATAGTGAGTCGTCGGCATATTGTGCCTAACAAATACTTATTAAGTAATGGGTTTTTAAGGGGGCTAACTTATGGGCCAGGCATCTCTTTGATCTAATAACTAGTATTGTCTTTTTGCCCAACCCTATGAGCAACCCTTTCTTTTGCAATACTTAATAAGGTCTTTCATGGCCTAATTATTATTACAATATTCTTTACCATAGAATTCGCCTTCAAGGTTAACTAGATGATTTTTATGAGGAAAAACAACGCAAAAGAGGCTTGAGTGCTTGTTAAGGAAGATGACAAGGCTCCATGAAAGGGTAAAATGGAAGGAATTTTCTAATTGCCCCTGAGATGAAAGGTGCTTGTAGAAAGGGCGTGTGCCACAATGAAACAAGGGAATGAAAGGCCGCTTTGTATTGGATGCTCTTTACCCTCCTAAGAATGATGGCTCTATTATTTTGTGAGTGTTAGAGCTTGCTTTTTCTCTAGAGTTTTCTTAGTCATCAATAGGACTTATCCTTAATAAAACTAATCTAATTCTCTGAACAATCAAAATTTCATACTTTTATTGAATTCTCCCTATTTCCTAATCGAGCTTATGTATATAGATATTGTCTGGTAGGACCAATAATAATACACTGTGTGACGGAGTAAGGATGTTTCTTATCGCTTATAAGTTGTCTGGTAGAAATGACTTTCTAAATAGAGTAAAAGAAGTTAGGGTATTCTATCTCTTCCTTAAAGATTGGGATGAGTTGATGTAAGTCGATGGTATGAAAACACTTTCTGACATCGAATTCTAAAAACCAATGAGAGATTTCCCACTATTTTTTTATCTGTTTTAAGACTGAGTTGCAGCCTGAATGCAAGCGAAAATGCGATGTGTTTAGAAACTCAGGATCATAAATGGATTGGAGTACCATTCTAATTGCCTCTTCCATGATCTTTTCTATAGGTAGAACTACTGTGAACGATCTAAAGTTTGACCCTTATTTCTTTCTTTATACTTTAAAGAGGGACAAACCTCATTGTTTGCTCAATTTATTAATAATCAAGGACCCCTTGTCATTCTTTTAGTGACTCATAGGGCTTCCTTTTGCTTAATATTTTTGGTTCTTAAGAATTTTCGACACCTTTCCCAAGATTGAAATGAATGATGTCAAGTACTATTCCCTTTCTCACCATTCTTGTATCCATCACTTGCAAGCCACACGGATATGTTTGCACCCCTACAAAAGTGGACGAGAAAGAAAGGATTTCTCAAAATAACCCCTTTACTTCCAAACTCAAGCTATGAGGCTTTCCCATATGAGCATCTGGTACATGTATCAATTCATGGAAAAGTGAAAAGATCACCATTACTGAAGATCTCCCCTTTATCTTAGATTGGTCATTTAAGGGTTCACTATGATTCATTGTTGTGCTTGCACACTAGGCTACCCTTTTCTGAAAGCTCCGTTGGACCATTTATCACTGGTTTTCACCCAAAGGGGTTTATTGCACAAGCCAAGACACAGACTCCCAAAGAGGAAAGCCCAATGAATGTTAGATGCAAAGCTCTACACCTCATTAAGATCATATTGGCATACTCTCCTGAAAAAAAAAAAAAAGAACAGACCCTCATTGAAGACGAGAGTAAGGTACAACAAGGCCATTTCTGTCCACCACCCTTTTCATGAAAGTGTACGTGGATGTTACTGCTCATACAGCTCCCAGCTAGTAAGTAATTAGCCTTTTTTTGCAAGGGAATGAATGGAAGTGTGGATAAATCGAATTACATAGAGGAATTCAGTTTTTCATTTTAGTAGTAACGTGATAAAAGCATTCCTTTCACAAAAACCTATGGATCTCCTGCCTATCATGCCACTTTGGCACCTTCTGGTCCTCGAGAAGATCATGATGAGCCCTTTCCATTAATGTTTTTATAGATTTTGAAAATTTCATAATGGATCAAGATGAGAATAAATCTCAGAATTTAAGAAATACTCATCTTAGAGATTTCACTCTCCTTTAGGAAGGGCTTTTTATAGATAAAGAGGTGAGTTGAGGATAGGCCTCCATTCAATTTATTTCTCAAAGTCAAAAGAAGATCTCACATCCGATGACCTTGAACAAGAAGGAACAGCTCTTGATGTGAAATCAATAGCAAGGAAAAAAGAGGAATTAGATGCCTTAGAGTAAAAGCCCTAGATAAGCCTTAGAAAAACATGCCCACAATGGACTGGACATAAATAATGGAAAGAAGAAAAGGGCCTTAATGATAATCCTATATTAATTTTTGCCTTGCCTCGATGATGCACTCTTAGCGCACAAAGCAACATACCGAAAAAAGAGAAAAAATCTCTTTATTATTTAATTAAGAGAATCGTTAGTTTGACTTATGGACTACGTGGGAAATACGAGAGTTAGGCAAGCTGTTATATGTTCTCCCTTTGCCCTTGAACAATAAAAAACTATTTATCTTCTCTTAGATAGTAGTCAATCGATTCGCATTTGTGGTCAATCAGTAGGCCCATGGATCTCTTCTTTTATATGATAAATGACCATATTTTAGCACCACCTTGAAGTCGATTCTCCTTTTTCTTTTTTGAGCATCCTATGCTATGACTTCGACTTTAAGTATGATGAATGAGTGGAAATATCTTTATAGAAGTCCTTATTCGATCTAACCAAAAAGTTAATATATATATATATATATAGGTAAGAGGGAGAACTACGAGTTTTTTTAAAAAAGGTGAGCGGTTGACATGAAACGAGTCTTACAGTAAATGTCTTAATTAGGTCTAAGTTCAAAATCAAGCTAAAAGATAATGGAAAGATGAGGGTCTTTGCCATTGCAAATAGACCTTAGTTCGGCCTTTACATGATTGGGTGATGGATGTGCTTCGCCATCTTCCAGTTAATGAGATATATAACCAAACTACACCCCTTGCCATTCTATCAACAAGAAAGCCAATATCAATAGTGGAAGGAGAATAGCAGTCCCTTGGTCATCAATTAGTAGTTGAATAATCCTAATAATGGTCCTCTTACCTAGCAGAGTTAACCCTTAATTGAAAATGATAGGGACAACAAAGATTTCACATTATAGTTTAAATATGTTGCTTTATGCACAAGAAAAGTAGAATTTGAATCTATTGGCTCAAATGAGTGGCTCTTGGCTTACTTTCTTAATAAGGGCTTTCATTAACTAAGAAGTGACAATTTTTTACCCATATGATCTTAGGATCAAAAAGATGAGGAAATTAACCATTTCACACTTAAAGATTAAGTACATCAGTGATATTTTCCATGGTGTCTTCAGAAAGCAGCTTCAAACATGACATTTGTACCCACAAAAAGTTTTGCTAGGCATTACTATGATCTTGAAGCCCTTGCTAAAAAGTATGGCTCACTACTAAAGAAGGTTCAGACATCCTTTGACTTAGCCTTGTCATCCATTAATTCATCTCTTGATCTAGTATTCCTCAAAGAAGGCGGATAAGGTCCAAAAAAAAAAAAAAGTGGTGTAGGTAGAAGAAAAGATGTTGAATTTAAGGTTCTCACCCTTGGAAATATGTATTGAACAAAGGACATAATGGGTCGAGTAAAACCTCTTTTGAAAGGAAAATTTATCAAAGAAAAAAGTTGAGAGCTAAATATATATTTTTTTCCAATGTTATGCTTTAAAAGTTAGACTTGGAACAAAAATAGCCCTTATCTATATTTTATTAATGGGATAGGAATTCATAATGGGACGTTTTTTTCATAAATTCTTTGAGCAAGAAAGATACAATGCCTTATCAGGGCCTTTGACCACCCTTGAGGTCATCCGAAGCCACATTAGGGCAATTTATTGACGGTAGTAATACAATGATCAGTGGTGAGGCAAAGCACTAGTGAGAAACTTCCCTTAGGATTCTTTTCCCATGTGGTTTTCTTACCCATAGATAATAAGATTGTCTTTCCACGCCCCCTGAAATGTTATTCTGATTGGTTTTTTAGTAATGCATTAGTGCTAACCCTTGCAATCTACTTTCATAGGTATACTTTGACGCATCTTTAGACAAGCATATCTTAATATTTCTACTATTCTCGCTTACCACCCGATCATTCTTATGGTATCTCGAATTGGTTTCAAAGCAGATTTAGTCTTCATTTTCCCTTTTCATTGAGTGTAAAGTTCCTAATAATCACCTCTGCAAGATTGATTTATCTCAAAACCACCCTTTCTGTCATAATCGAGGAGTTTATTGATGCAAGAAGTCTTTCTATTCCATGAGTAGACACTTTTCGAGAGAGTCTTTCTTTGATCGACTTGCTTTTTTGACCTACCTTGAGAAGGAAAATTCTCGCAAGATTATTAATAAATGTAGGTCACATATAAGTGTGGATGCCTCCTAAGGCGAGTGTATTTGCTTCTTTAAAAGTGGATTCTTGTAGGACTTTTACTTTGCGATATCCAAGATTAAGATCTTTTTCTATGTCTATTGATATCTCTCTAGAATAAGAATTTTTTTTTTCAAATAGAGCCCGCAAATTAATTTGAAATAGACCTTTTATTAGTCGATAAGCCCAAACATTCCCTCAACTTAAAAACATTTCCTACGAGTGGTTTCATAATTCTAATGTGGGGCTCAGTTCTAGCCACTCTTGCTAAGGACAATCTTGATCTTAACGAAAGATTAAATGCCAAGTATGAAGCAAGTTCACGATCCAATGAATTCCCTCAAATCGAATGACACTAAGCAAACTAGAATCGAAAGATTGACCTAGGTAGTGACAGGTTCTAATTGAATGAAACTGTGTGTATGCTAAAAAGACGTGTAGGCAAGCCTTTATTGATTTTCACATGGATTGCTTTTCATTATTTTTCGTTCGATAGGCATACATTACAGTCTAATCTACTTTATGACTTTGAGGGACCAAAAGAAGTCTTTTGATCCTTCTTGAGCCTACTTCCATCTTTCAAATTAAGCTTCTAATGTAAGGTTACATGAGTAATGAAAGACTGTGCTCACTTGTGCTTTTATACTTCACAATAACCCAATTTGGGAAGCTTTAAAGCCATATCATATGGATCGATAAACTCAAATCAAAACACCAAACCGGGGAGGCTTTCAAAGTTGAGGCTTGATCTTATATAATTGACCTGTTTCGTACCAATTAATATCTGACTTACTTAATGCACTAAAAAGTATTCGCATCGCTTGCCTTAGCTTTGTGTTAAGGGCACAAGGAAAGAACAATTACTCTAAAACGTAATATTCATTCATAGTGTCATCATTCCATTATCAGGCTTAAACCAATGTATTTAAGGAAATAACTTCTCTCTATGAAACTAGAGGTCTACCTCCTAACGACATTCTCATGAAGAGAAAATAAAAGTCTTTTGTAATGGGAGGAAAAACTAATGGATTGTAGTAGTTTCATAAGGCAATCACCCTTATTTGAAGGGGTGCACCTAAGAAAGGAAGTAGCATATTGTTTTCTTTTTAAACTGCAACTAGCGAAAAAAGACTTCGCCTCTTTTGAGAAAAAGAGTAAGAAAAGGATCAAAAAGATCAATTATCAAGCAATGGAAAGCAAGCACTACCAATGTTATAAGGAAAACCCCCAGGATGCCATGGGAAATTAAAAACTATTAGATAAGAATGTTCATTGAATTGCTTTCAGTAAATCTAACGAGCTAAGCTACCTAAATAACCTTTCTAATTGAGAAAAGGCAGTTTTATTGATTCCCAAATTCAAAACTGAATGTGTGAAGTCACAAGCTGATGAGTCACATATAAAGTTAAAAAAACTTAGTTAAGAAATGAAAGTTATAGCTATCACGCTAAAACTAAAACTCCAGCCAAAAATGTAAGGAAAGGTCCCAATTGCCAACCATACTTTGTTGTATTGCAAAATCAAGAAATGAAGGGAGGGAAGGGCTTTCACATACGGAGTGGCAATAGACCGCTAGTCTTTTGGTTTTTCTAGGATTGTATATGGATAGGTTTAGAGGGCCAACTACCCATTTGACAGCCACTCAAAACATTTAATGACACAGTGATGGCAAGCTGAGTGCAATGAAGTGTGGTTATTTTCATACATTTCTCCCAGAGTTGCTACTTCCTTTGTTTTGTGGTTCTGAGTTCCTTCTCCATTTAAAAGGTTACAAGTGATAAAGAGCATTCATACTTTAGTAAGGGCTCACTCATGCAAGTAAATGCACATGCAGTGAGCTCCTCATATTGGCTCTAGATTGCATTCAAAGGCCTATCCTAACCACTCATATGAGGCACCCCTTACCAAGATACTATAGTTTGGTCTCTAATACCATTCTTAGAATTGACCTGCCTATTAGCAATGTATGCTCAGTTATTATTGTATACGTATATGATAAGTCAAGTGTGCTAAAAGAGATCTTATAGCTCACAATGTAAAGTCAATCGGGCATTCTTATTGTTGATAAGCTCCAATTCCTTCTCTTTTCCCTGCATATAATTTAAGGGATTCAAGATAAACAGGTGCTATAGCCCCGATTCATTAGCATTATGCCCTTTAAATTTGGCAAGACTATAAGTCATCATTTTAACGAGAAAGTATAAAAAACCTTTACAACATGTTACTATGTGCTTGTTGGGTTGTAGTTATCAATGTACTCCCCAAGATTGTAGGCCCTTTCATACACGGATTTTAGGGCATTTAGCTAGCTTATGTCTTCACTCTCACTTCTGCACTCTTTTTCCTAACTCTTTCGATATCCTTCTTTCATCTCTGCCATCTCCCTGACCAAATTGATTTATATACCATCCATCCTATGCTTGGTTCATAAGAATTGTAAGTTTGATAATCAAAGATTGGAATATCTCTATTATTCTCAGCAAGCCACTTCACACTTAAAGAAAATGCCAAATCTTGAAGCTACGATGTGTGAGAACTAGAGCTTCAAAAGAAGCCATAGTGAGGGTAGGTAATATGGTTAGAGGTCCACTTTGTCATAACATTCTACATCTTCTAACATAAATAAAAGATGTTGAATTATCTTAACACCTTTTCTTCAGTTATTCCTATGAATATATTGCCTTATTTTGATTAATTTCCTACATACATTCCTTTTCCTACTAAGAAAGCTTTTTAGCATGTTGTTGATTAGCTACAGCTTTCTTTTAGTTATGCAAACAATACCCTCGCGAAGTAAATTTAGTTCCATCCTATACCTCTTATCGAACAAATTTCAATATAAATGGCTATCCTTCTAGTTATGATGATTTATGTTATTCAAAGCGAAGCGAGCAGTGTTATTGTCCCTTTCCTTCTCATAGCACTCATTAAAATTGCATGCAGGTCATCGAGATTGGGAACATCATATTGAAATGGCTTAATTTGTGAACGCAACCCTTGGCTTGCCCAATATTAGCTAGAGAAAGGACCAATTCCTTCATTCAATGCATATTGATTGAGAATCCCTTTAGAAGATTAGGTCACGAACCTTCTTTCAGGTTTAAAAGGGAACTCTTAGTTAGGTCCGTCAGCAACTTGGATTTATGCTTATCAACAATAAAAAGCTTGGGATTCATGCCATGTATGTGGCATAAAATTAGTTTTATTGATGGGATTCAACAGATCACAGGGAAGTTTGGTCTTTGGAATCAAACAGCAAATCATGATACGAGAGGGGCGCTCTAACGTGCTATTTTGGTAACACTCATGGGATCTAGTCAACAAAGGTGTAACTATGAAGTCAGTCAGGCAACTCTTTACAAAATGATTGAAGGGAGGTGAGGGGAAAAGTGTTGTTTACAAGTAAACCCAATAAAATCACAAAGCAGAGAGCTTTTCAATGAAGCCTGCACCTCATGGGAAAAAGAAATAATAGACATTGCCAAAGTTTCCCAATAAGGGGTCAACAACAACTAAAGAAAAAGCTTCACCACCTACTTTATCCATAAGAATGTCATAAAGGTTCTCTCTGGTCTTGACAGCTTTAGAATGTAAGTCAAACTGATGATAGGCGAGCAATCACACGCACATGGTTTAGCAGTTTTCTATGCTCTATGACCTTATTCTTCTTCATAACCTGATGCTTCATTTGCTTCTCTAGCTTATTATGACTTCTTTGACACTATTGCATGAAACATTTATTTGGTCTCCCACTGCTACCTATGCTAGCTCAAAAGGTATTACTACTCTCTTATTTCTTATTAAACCTCCTTGACTTCGTAGCCATCCCTATTTGGATTTTTTTTAGTGTGGTCCATCCAATCTGCTTCTTTAAGTTATGAGGGTTGGATAAAATAACTATGCACTACTATGCTTAGTGCTAAAGTGAGCTTAACCACCCCAAGTGGCTGATTCTTCCTTACTTTAGTTAGTCGAAAAACTGAATTGCACTCGATCTGAACCCTTCCTGTGGGAAGCTCATAGAGGAGAACATCTCTCTTCTATAATATAATCTGTAGGTGCCCAATCCTTTTATTGATTCAGCATCCTTTCACCCTTTCTAATAAAATAAACTCTAGCTAGTTTTCTCTGAGCTCCTATGAGGGATTAATCATCTTGATTTCCTTCTCCATTTCCTATTCAAGTGGTAGTTACGATCGTGGGTGTTTCATATGCTCCATCAGTGTTTCAAATCTTGCTGTAGCTAGCTAGTCAAGTAGTTCTTGAGTGGACTCGAGGTGTAACAAGCCCTATTGAAAGATCTAACTATCGGCCTAGTTCCATCAGTTTTCTTCAATAATTGTGTTAACTTTAGCATAGACTAGAATAGCTACATCATAATAAATTCTACTACTATACTTCTGAACAATGGAACCTAGCGAATGCCAGTTATCGAGCCAAATAAAAAAAGTACCTTTTGCCATTACCCACTTTGGACGGGATAAAAGGTCTCATAGTGTACCTTAAGTTCATAAATTTCCTGTCACTCTAAGAGAAAGAGTTGTTAGGAATGAGGATGCCCCACACATTCCTACCTTTCAAGGGAAAACTTTTAATTCAGAAGCCTAGATGGTATGTGAGTTAAAGGCAATGTTCCACAAATGTTTGGTAATAGCTACCTTATTCTAGTCATGAACTCTTTTGAGGCTAGACCTCTTTCCTTTTTCATTTCAAGACATAGACTACATTCCAAGGCACCTTGGAAGCCTTAGAGATCTGAACTACACCCACTTATCTTATATTCTTCAACAGGACAAGGGTAAATTGATACCACAGAAAGTCAAGGTCAAATACCCGCCCATAAATAAATTGAAAGTAATTTTTAAGAATTGATGACTTCCTCATTCTATGACTTTGGCACTTGATCTTCCAAAAAAGGGTATGTACTAGGTAAAGTGAATGAATTAGATAGAGATGGCTGTTAGTATTCTAGCCTTCTTTCAAATAACATGACATCCTTAATGGAATATGTAATTTGACTAACAAAAACGGAGTAACAGAAGAGGAAGATAAAATTATTAAGGATAAAAATCTAGTAGTATGGATGTCATAAGTTCTATATGAATGGAAATAGGATAAAAGCATTAAATGACCAGAATCAAAAATCTGAGAAAAGGAATTATTGGTGAAGAAAAAGAGGCCTATCTCATATGAGAAGTAGACATGGCAGTGACACTTTCTTTGTGTTTTGTTTATAAGTGGAAGGTATAACTTTTTCTTAATCATAGACGAAATCTAGTAAGACTTCTTTAGACGTAGTAGGCTGATCAATGTTTGATGTGATAGATAAGATGGACAAAGGTGACTTTCGCTCGGTTTGCTGTGCATATGATTGCTAAAAAGCACCTCATAGTTGATAAATCGAGGTTGTGTTGAGAGGATCCATGACTCATACCATTCAACTTTTTTTGTCTCATTTGTAAGACAATTCACCTTTCAATATCTTTAAACACGCTCATCTTTGGCAATCCAGATGGATCTGATAGTCAAAGGCATAGAAAGAGACTAAAAGTGTAGACTAATAGTAGATATGAAATAACAATAAGAAGTAGTGAGCGATGGTAGTCCTCTTAATTCATAGCTCAAATTCATCTCTCCTCACACTTTTTATGCTTATTTTATCTAATAACATAATCATAATCTCTCATCTCAAACATGTCCTTTGGGGCATGCCGAACTTCTCAATCTTAGTTATAACTTACTTACTCAGTTTCCAGTCTTTTATGTCATGTTTTTCCACTTTAGTCGGTTATAGCTAGTTTGACTATAGTTTTTACAAATAGGATGAAATTTAGATTATAATATATATATATATATATATATATATATATATATTTGAAGCCTTCACCCATGATGCCTAAGGGCTTGGTGAAGTCTATGAACTGGTCTAGGAGGTAGGGATGTGAATACAACTAATCAGTGTCAACCAGAATGTGAATTAGTGAGTAAAGCAGATCTCATAAGCCTATCCTAGTATGCATAAATGATGGATTTCCCTCAATTTTGATTCTGTAAGAGAAGCTAGGTTCATAACTCATATCTATTTTCAATAGAAGAGAAAACCACGAAGGAAAGCTACAAACTAGAGGTATGACATCATTACTTTCCTAACTTCTATATCCTGAAGCTTTTGACAAGCTAACACGAGATACTCGCTACTAGGATAGGAACTAATTATGGATAATCTTAAGATACAAAAATTTATTTCACAAAATAAGACTTTACATTGAAAGCTCTCAGGGAAGAAGATAAAAAAGTAGTATTCAAATGCTCATGCTAGTGCCCAATTCCAATCCTTACTAGATCGAGGTAAGGACAGATCAGAGGAGGAAAAAAAGGAACTATACTAACTTAGTCTTGTCATTTAAAGAGGTCCAGTCCTAGCCCTCCCATCTTTGTGAGTTTAGAGAAGTTCTTTCTATAGATAGGAGCATGACATCTATAGTTGCTTTCCCTTCTCTCTTCTCTTTCTCCTATTACACTCTCTTTTCTCACTTGAGTCTTGTTTCTAGGTGAATCTAACTATTTATGAAAAAAAAACCCCTAGATAATATGTGTCACTTGTGAGATAGATATAAAATCGAGTAGATGTACCAAAAATGAGAGGTCATATAAACTAGTTAGTCATTGATTGAATTGACACTTTTTTTTCTTCTAAAGAATTTGATTCAATTTATCCTTTAAGCTTCTAGTTAGTCATTCCCCTAAAATTGTAATTCGATTGGTCAAAGCACTACATATGAGAATATATCAAAAATAAAATGAATCTACCATCCTCTTGATGGACTAAGTCATCAAACAAGAACAAGTATAGAGAAGGATTTCGTTACTTGAACATTATTTCTCGTTCTGTTTATAGTAGAAAGAAAGAAAAAATCTATTAAATAAAGGTGGGAAAGGATTTCACATTATTCTGAGGGGCAAGACATGCCTCTTTGTTTGGATATTTTCAAAAGTGAAAGGTCCCCAAAGATTGCCTTAATCATACAAAGAAGCCTTTTTTAGCTAAAGAAAAAAGTCAAAGGCTTTCGAGAAAGAAAAGGCTAGGCTTCCAATGGTGAAAAGTTTTCGAACAGGATCTCGATGATTTTATGTCAAAATAATTCGCAATGTGATTTGAGTTATTAATGCTCTTATCCCATCATGTAAAGCTAGTTTTATTTTAGGGTGTTAAGTTTATGATAGCGAGGGGAAGTGGAACTCAATCACATTTAGATATTTTATCTTATATCTCATCATAGTTCTTCCATCATATTCTTAAGAGGCTAAAGCTTATGGCTTAAGTTACAATCATGCTACAAAAGGTATATACTTAATACACGCAAGTCAAACTATCTTTTCAATCAATCTAATTACCTGGCTATGGCCCAATCTAATCATACAGAAACTAATAGTGGCTTTCTAGCTCAGAACAAAACCTAAAAAAGCTTTTTAATTACGTATACGAAGTATCTTCTTCTTGCTCTTATAGCTAATTGAAGAAAGATAGACAAAACTCTTATTTATATACGGTACAATCGAAGCTCTTTGATTAGGCCATTTTCATGTTATAAATATATATATATATATAGCCCAAAGCATCCTTTGTCAGCAATCATAAATAGGCCAGTGCAAGAGGACATCCCTGTCGGACGGACCGAGAAATTGAAAAGGATGGTAGTACAGCTCCTAAAAGTGTCTTAGAATGGTGGTGTAAGCATTCGGTTTAGACCACTCTCTTTCGAGGGTCTAGAAGTAAGCTAGTGAAGTTAACAAGCTAGTAAGTCTAGGTTATAAACCCTGCTAACTTCCCATTCACTGGGATAAATACAGTAACCCTTGTACACTATAAGCCTACTTTGTATCCATCTTGTACCCTGCCTAAAAGTAAGCTAAGTGATGATGAACTCTTTTGCCCTCGTTCTAATGCTATAGTCTTTTTTCCATCTAGAGCTAGAGATTGTAAGTTGGAAGTGCAAGATGTTGAAAAGTTTATCAGTTTATCCCAGCTAGCAACTTAAGAGAAGTCCGTTAGTACCGTTAATAATGCTCAGTTTCAGCTCATGTTGGCATGCCCACAGCACTTGTTAGAAAAGCCGTCTCACTTTCCTTTCCCGGTTGGCACTTGCTCAATTGACATTGAAACTAAAGGACTGATATTAAGAGGGATTGGATGCATATAAAAGGTAAGGGTGAGCCTCACTCTGAAGCACTCAACTGCATCCCAACCTTCATATAAGCTCTTGCTTGTCGCCTAGAGCATTGACTTTGACTCCAACGCATGGATTACTTTAGATATTCCCCAGATGTACTAAAGTGATTCAGCTTACACTTGATAAATGAATCCAATCAGACCTGAAACCATTCGTTCACGTTTGTTCACCTTCTTTAGCAGTTGCGGGTTTTCGGGGGCAAACTAAGACATTAAAAGGTCTCATTCTTTTATTGATCCAATCTAAGGAAACACCAAGCCTTTCTCTACCCCTCATTTATCAAACAAAGCAAATATAGGTTTTAATTCCTCCACATCCATGTGTTTAAGATGCTTTTGCCAAGGATCATCAACTTATGCATCTAGCCTTCACCTCACAAATGTTGGCTAACCCAATCCCATCAGGTGCTTTTCTCCTTTTGCTCTTTTGTAGGCTAACTTTCACCCTTACCTGATATTTGAGCAAGCTAGTATTCTTTGATTCAACCGACAAGGCATCTTTAACTTTTATACGGAAGAACAAGCAAGCAATCCAGTGCCATCGATCAAGAGAAGGGAATTATTTGCAATCCAGTGCCATCGATCAAGAGAAGGGACTTACCTGCTGACTAGACCTCACCTTTCTTTGACAATAACTTATTTGATATATAGGTAACACTAACCAGAAGTCCACATGTTGGATCTAATCGATAAGCAACAAGGGACCCATTAAAAGAAGCTTTACTTCTCCCAAAACCTAACCTCAATGAGTTAAGACTCTGGTTTCGCTGCACTTGAACAGTAGCCTACTAATGCATCACTTTCTATTTGCATTTCTAAGACCAGTCCCTTATTCTACTAACCAATTAGGTTGGTTCATCAAGTGCCAAGGCATCTCTTTCTCCTAGGTCCCATCTCGAACATTCTCGGAGAGGCAAGTTAGCCACCTCGACCATATCAAAGCTCTTTCTTATTCTCCCAGCCCAGTGATCAACAATTCTTTGATCTTTCATTTGACGTGCGGCCTAACGAATGCAAGCTCATAAGCTAAGAAGCCTGTGACGGTACAGAGTTAAATTGAATCCAACTAAATCACCTCGTTTTACCATGGTTGGCTGACTTCAACATTCCAGTCTACTCTTCCGCCTTTACTGGATATGATGGTTTAGTTTTCTTTAAAGAAATAAGGTCAGGCAAATTAACCATTAAAAAGCCATTAGTCAATCGAGCAGTTCAAGTAGTATATGAGAAGAAGAACAGGTCAGCATCATTTCTTGGCATCCCTGTGGAATGAAATCGGATTAGAGAGGCTACTGCTGGTTCTGGTGATTGAGCCAATAAAGTTGAGATTGAATTTCTCACAAGGCAGTCGGGTTTTTATCATCTTTCAACTTATTCAACATCCTTTTCATTTCATATCTTCCTATCCATTAAAGAAGAGAAAAAGATCTTTCTTAGGCCTACTCATTTTTGTTGTCTTTTAAACACCAAAAAAATAATCAAAAAATAATAAAAAAGTCAAGTCTGAGCAGATCAAGCTCAATCAAATTCGATGGACTGAGACTGGTGATAGAGGACTTCTTACTCCTAAAAACTGAAGGATTCTCGAGTTTCAATGAGTGATAGGTCGGACTTACCATGTTTACTAGGAGACTAGCCTAGCCAAGCCAATAGTTAGAGCTTTTCACCAGAGAACCAACCTCATTAAAAAAGACACAGGGTGGGGCTCGTTCAAGAAACTCGATGGTCGCATTCCTCTCTTTCCATATCATGGGTTGTAGGCTCGTATTACAAAAATTATACCCCAGTGCGATACGTTCTTTTACTAATATAGTATTGGCTTCCTAGTCAAGTTAGCCTTCTTTAGTTTGTCTTTCGGACGGAATGGGCTTTTCCCCAATGGGGTCTAGTTTGAAGGCAAGTAAGCTATTAAGACACACATAACCACCTTTTTCAGCATACATGGAATGGTTATGATTCTAGAATGTCTTTTTCTTAAATAACATAAAGGCATAGCCCGCGCTAACATACAAAACTGGTCATAGAAAAGGGCAAAAGAGACAAAGGCTAAAGCATTGACTGAAGATAGGGGTAAACATATATTCACCTTTGACACTTTTTTTGCCTACTAACTGCTACTCAGCCAAATACTTCCTATATCATGTAAAAGAGGGATCCAAGTCACCAATGTACTTTCAAAGAAGCTTAGGATCAGGCTAAGATGGAATGGATTTTTCGTTCTTTTCCTACTACTCAGCACTTCTTTTTTGAATCTTCTTACCCCCTTGAAAGCCTAGCTACTTTTTTATAACTACCACAGCTGCAATAGACAGGATGGGAATGGCTTGAAAAGAAGGAAAAAGCGTAGTCTCCGCTCAGTGACTTCAAGGCAGTAGCTTTGTACCTTGCTTTGACTTAAAAGTACATTTGGTCACTTCAGCTTTCAATCGCGGAGTTGAAGCTGACTGGTGACTATTGGGAATGCCTCGTACTAGCAAAATCAAACGCACGATCCATTTTTCAAATAAAGAATTCTAAATTTGTTTCTATGGCTTTGAAAGATGCATCAAAGACCCCTTTAACATTAACCCATAAGGAGGGATGAAAAAGCAAGAAATAGGGAAGTAGTATAATTGGCACATACTGATGAATCCAGTACGTAGGTCACTTTCATTCTCAGCGGACCAACACGAAAAGCCTGTTTAAGTGACTGTTTACGCACTTAAGTCACTAGGAGAAGAGGTAAGGATCGCACTCCCTACTAGACTTGTCTAAAATACAAAAAGATGGATGAGCGACTCTCTCCATCCGACTAAGCTTGGCCTTTACGTGGGCACTTTGTCTGTTTTGCCCTTTGCTTTGGTGCCAGCGTATATAAAGTAGTAGACCTTCACTCCTTTTAGCTTTTTGTGGTGTGGCTCTTATAACTCTTAGTAGCTGTTATCTCATTTTCTTTCCTTCTTCCTTATCCTTAGGGAATTGGATATAGAACCGTTAGGAGTAGGAGCATTCATTAATAAAGATGGATTGGCTTCGGTTGACCTTCTTACTATAGGAATGCTTGAAAAAGCTCTAATTCCAATAAGCTTATGATCACTCTCACAGGTAGTTGGGAACAAAAGGAATAAGTGCTCAAAGCTAAGATCAGCTGCTATTGGACTTCTTTCCTTGGCGAAAAGGGGTTAGCAAGGATAGCAACCTTGTTGATTAAAGTAAAGGACTAGGGTATACCCGCGTTTATTTTGTTTTATGGGTATACCCTCTTTTCAATATGGATGTCAATGACTAAAGTCTCTTTCTGTGGTCTAGGCTAAGCCCAAAAGAAAAAAAGGAGTGTTAGATCCACGAGTGAAGACATATTATCTCACAGATGAAAGAAAAGAGGTCACTTGTTCAAGTTAAGTAATCATAGAGACCGAGAAGCATTTGTAGTGAAAATTCTCCCTCTACAGGCCTCTTATAGGTAAAGCCAAAGAGAGTAATGAGAGGAGGGGAGTTCAAACCTATTTCAAGGCCTAGTAGGTCTATTTCTACTACCTTATTTACTTCCCTAGAGGAGGTTCAATTGAAGAAGCTGTGACAAAACAAGCTCTTACAAAATCAGTAGCTATTGAACCTTATCTATTAAAAGAAGGACTACTAGTAGCGGTTTGTCTTATCTTATTAGTAGTGGTCAGTGGGAAGAAAATTAGCTCTAGCCTTCAAGAGTGAACTAGGTCTTAGATTTGGCATTGGTTGGGCATGGCATTAGATTAGGAAGGTGCCTAAGCTAAGCCCTAAAATTTCCACGCTTTACTCTTACTATTTAGGTTTAGGAAAAGAAAAAAACTGTTTAGCTTATGTTAGCTTAGATCTTATTTGAGATGAAAAGCAAAAAAGTCCATATCAAAGGTGAAAGCCTCCATCAAAGCAAAGTGGGAATACCCAAGAAGATCTAACCAACAATCAAGTCCATATCCGGCTCTAGGCTTTCAAGAAGAAAGCCTAGGCTCAAGGGCCCATCTCTCTCATATCGTTAAGTCAACGAAGAGAGAAAGCCTAGACCTTAAAGCAAGCCTACTTCACCTTCACTTCATTCCATACTTGATTCTTAATCTGCTCTGAAGTCAGCCAGTGACTCAAGCTCTTCTATAGTGAAATCACTCTCCGGTAATTCAATGGTTCAACTTAGGTTTAAATGGTATCTTGAGAATATTTCTTATCTGTTGTTCATGAATCCGTTTGAAGTTTTCAAGGATACCCGATCTTTTCTCTTTCAGTTGCTACTTCGAGGAAAGAAGTTTCATTGGGGAAGTTGGTATCTTCTAGTTGATCACTTAAGCTTTTAGCTTAAAGGACTGATTTTTGCATGAACTTAGCCTAAGTAAGGCCAATTTAAATAAAGATAACCGGGGGAGAAGCCTTTATATGAAACAATTTCTTTTTCTCTGGGAAGCATAGCCTACTTTCGTACTAAAGTTTTGAGACTTTCCTTCTGATCCTAGTTTTTGGCAGTGGGAAGAGTCTCCATAACCTATAGAGTAAGGAGTAATAGAGGAAATTCACCCTAGAACCATTAGGCTCATTAAACGTAGACAGAATTAGTCTAGTATGGCTGAAGAATGGTTTTTGAAAAGTGCTAAAAGTAAAAATTATTTCAGCGCTTCAGTGGGCTTTTTCTTAATATACTGAAAACTCATCTTGTACAGCGAAGTAGAAAAGCAATGAAGCAGAATTTTTGGTATGGTATATGAAGAGAAATTTGACTTATTTGAAGAAGGGTTCAACTCCCATAACCTCGATGTGGAGAAGCGAAGCCCCTTGGGGCAAAAGAGATAAATAAAGGATAATGAGGATGTTAGGTATGGTGAAGCGCCTTTCCCTTTCTAAACGAGCGTGGAAGGCACCTATCCTCCTTTCTGACTAAGAAATACATAAAGTTGAGGACTAGAAAAAGATAATTATGTACCATACCTTGTCTGGATGCGCGAGATAAGCTCTTAAGAGAATCTGTTGGAAAGGATAGAGAGAAAGTAGAAAGCCAAAGAAATGGACATGACTAAAAACAACAAGGACCAAACTCTAATGATAAGGAGTGAAAAAAAAAAGAAATGGATCTACTAGAGGAATAGATGATGGAAGCTACTTATAGAGATAAAGTGGTGGGGAGTTCCTCAAAGAAGCAAGCATTTTTACCAAAAAACAAAATACATTTTGTCTACTTTATTCCCTTGAGACATCTACTTAACGAAGAAGCCCATTCGATAGGTAAAGCCAATACAGAAATAAATACTGCTAGCCCTATTGTAAAGAAGGATTCTATAATCCTCCATCGAGTTTTGACTTATCGAAAGGAAGGTAAGAGTCATAGGATGTGTAGTAGTAGCATGAGAAAGCATGCCCAATCCAAGCACTTCCTATGCCTCATGGAAGAAGGAAAACAATGGGGCAAAGAATGGTCTTTCCCTAGAAGGGAATAGGTTACATCTCTAGGTGGTCATATTCTCTATGAGAAAGTTTCCTAGCCAGTTAAACAATCATCCTCAAGGGGCAAGTGTTTCCTTCTTTTAAGTTGGTTCTTTCCATAAAGCAAACTAGTGCTGGTAACTACATCCTTGCCGACCCGCTGTAAGAGTTACTAGCCAACATACTGTACTTGCCTTCGTATAAAGAGATTAAATAGCCTATTTTACTTTCACACACCTTAAGAGTCTGGCTAATAAGTTAAGAGATCTAAGATGCCTCTTAAAGAACCTAAAGGCTTCGTAAGAACATTCTCTTTTCACTCTTAACCCTAACATATAATAAGCATAAAGAAATTAATTTAGTTTGTCCGCAGTAAATCTTAACTGGTTGTTTCTCTTTGAACTCTTAAATGAATTAAAGAAATTAATAAGACTATAACTGAAAGCTACTCTTTATGGACTTCTTTTTACTCTTAACCCTAACACCAATACTTTAATATCACAAAGAAAACCTTAAGTTTCTTTGTAGGTCAAGATTAAACTATTTCTTTTATACCTCCCCCTCTTTGGCCTAGTAATAAAGGTAATAAGACCAAGCTTGTAGGTTTCTTTGCCTGACTTGTAAGTTGCACATTTGAATTCTATTCGTAGGTTTAAATCCACCTTGAAAAAAGAGAACATCATTTATGAAGGCACAACTTTAACAGTCATGTATTCCGGAGAGGGCATAATTGATTCCTTCGGCCAAGAATAGGAAGACCTAAACTTTACTGGCATAAAAGTAGAATGAAAATGATTTGAATCTCTAGTACCAATGTACATCAGAGAAGAAAGGGCATGCCTTATTTCAATATAGGAAAACCTTCTTTCATAGTCAATTGATTGGGTCCCTAAGAGATAAATAAGTGTTCGGGATTTCATTGACTTCATCTGATAGTATGACGAACGAGTCAATCAGTGGAATTTAAGCGCTCTTTTAATAGATTTGCCTCAATCAACCTTAAGACGAGAGCAAAGAAAAATAACTGGTCAATGTCTACCGACAGGACAGTAAGCCAAATTCGCATTTCCAACAATTTAATTAATGGAATGGAAAAAATTCCATGAAGCTTAACTTTAACTAAAAAGGTTTTAGAACTAGTTACTCGAATCCGAAACTCCTAGGTCATGACAAAAAGTGAAATACTGATCGAATAAAAGCTTATTCCTCTAAACACAAAGCTAAAATCCAAGTAGATCGCCTAAAAGAAAATTTCAATTAGTTACCATTTTCTTACCTTTAAGTTGCCCAAAAATTTTAGAGTTAATCCAATATAAAAAGGGAAGAAGCGCTATTGAACTGAGTTATCTACCCAAACTAACCTATGAGTTTTGCCCTTGCACAATCCCCCAACATCATGCCCACAAGAATGATAGCTACTGTCATGATATATGGATTAGCCTTGCTTTTTTCATCAATAACCTGTCCTGCTAAGCTAACCACGAAAAAACTAGAACTTCTTAAGAAGCGAAAAACTCCTCTATTTCATTATAGATTACAGCGATTGTCGTAACCTACCTCCTTCTTTGTCATAACTTAACTCCTATTTATCAAGTTTGGGATCGATTTCGACTTTAAGATTGCTTAGTCTTTCTTACCTTTCTCTATTGTGCCTTTCATCGTAAACTACTAGATCGATTCTTCTTGTTGGCAAAGATAAATCTATCATTTTGGCTTTCTCAACTTCATAGTGACTTCTTTGTCAAGCAAGAATTCTTCCTTTAATTGATCAATTTCTTTAAGGAATCTACTATGAAAAGCATTTGAATAAGACCGATACTAACTAAGCATGTTCACTATTATCAAGCATACCACCCTACCGAAGGCATTCTCTCTATTCAAAAGCTTACCATCGACATTAACTAATGCAAGGAAATGAGAGTCATCATTTAAGCTGTGCTACCATTCATTCGCAGTCGACAAGAGATAAGACAAAGTCTATTTTTTCCTTAATTCGCTTTTACCCCTTTCGGCATTTTACTTCGCTTTTTCTTCTTTTTTTTTGCCATAGTTAAGCCAGAAAAAAGCTATTCTTCTTAACAGTTTTTCAAGTGAATTGAATGATTCTTCCCCCGAGGGTGACATCACTACCTAGATTCTCATCTCTTGAACATGTTCTTAGAGTTGGTTTAATGGCACTAACATCTCATCTAGTTTAGATTGACTCATTGATAGCTTCTTCTCTAGCAGACGATTTGGCCCATTTTATCTTTTCTCATTCTCCTTTTTAGTAATAAGGTAAGGCCTTTCCCTATCACGACCACCTTCTTTTATCCAAAATGAATTCATCACAAAAGAAAGAGCTAGTGAACCTAACCAGCTCCATTCTAATTCTCTTAGACAAAGCAGGATAGCTGCCATCAAGCTGCTCTTTTAGAGCTAAGGTGAGACCAATGCTATTAAGAAAAAGGAATAATAGCCTTTATGCCTTGAGCCTTGAACTAAATCATTGACCTTGCACTGGTTCGATTAGGAAATTGCAACATTTCATCTCAAAAAGGATCCAACTCTTTTTTTCTAGCTTAGCCAAACTACTTGGCTTAGGTCAATTCACTCTTTCTTTATCGCAAGTAAATAGCCAAAAGAGCTGATGAAAGAGCACCTTCTTCTGTTGTTCCTAAAAACATTTGCAGAACAGTTATTATAGAAAGAGTAGCATCTCTAACACGAAAAGCAAGCAAAGACCTCCCTTTTTGGTTTAGTGGCCTCTTTCCTTAAAAAAAAATTGCTTTATATAGGAATTGCGACATGGCTTAGCTTTTCTTAACTCTAGGAAAGGAATAAGTATCTGATCTAGCTTAACTCATGAAATCTTAAACAGTAAGATTCCTAGCTACTTAGACTTGTAAGACAAGAGCTACTAACTAAAAGAAGAATAGCTAATATTCGTCCAGTACGCAGGAAAGAGAAGACAGAAGATAACATCAAAGTCTATAATAGAAATTGGGTAAGGAGTTAAATTAATCCATAAACATCAAGTAGAATTTAGTGGTTAATAATTACTTACTTCTTTGAAACATTAAATTTAGCTTAGTACGAATTTTATGTTAGTAAACGAAGAATTGGGTGATATTAAATCCTATATCCAAAAGTAAAGCACCATTATTTGATCAGGCTAAAGAAAGACTTCAACACAAAAAGCTTAGATGTGAGGAAAGGCTGAAATGACAAGAAAAGAGCTTAGTAAGGAGACAACACCAGAAGGACGCTAATAAGGAAGCATGGTGACTCTGAAAGGAAGCTCACGAGAGGGAAAGAAAGAAAGAAAAAACTAATGACATTCATCCCAAGCTGATTACTTATTTCGAGATAGTAGTGAAAAAGGACAATGCTTTGCCTTTTGATGTAGTTTCAAGTCTTCGATGTCCCTCGAAGACCGATAAGAGTCAGAATAGTTACTGACAAAGTTGTAAAATGGGATTGATGATGAGCGGGCCAAAGCCCCAAATCTTTTGGTTTGGGAGCCAAGTTCAACCTTTTTTTATTATTCTTTGCATGAGATTCTATTACACCATACACAATAAGCAAAGGACCAAGCATAAATCTTGATAATTTTTAATTTTGGTATTTCGACATGTGATTCACTACTGCAAGCTCCTTCTTATATAGTAATAATTGAGGGAGGTGGTTCAACTACCTTTTTCATCGTGTTTATGAATGGAACATCAAATTAAAAATTTCTTTATCTTTTATTACCATGCCATTGATGAAGATTCATACCTTTGGAAAAGTCTTAGAATCTCACCTTCTAGCATTACGATAAAGTGTTGATAGAGCAGAGCGATAGGACCCACTTTAAGAGAGAGTGCAAGGGAAAGACCCAAACATCGAGAAGTGGGCAACAAGGTTATATCACTTTAAATGAGGTATTGATAGCGGACCATAAGCCTTAGCTTTAAGTCGAAGAAACAAGCAATCATATGCCCAGAATAGAAAGATATTTCACTTTAAATTTGTTACTAAAAGCACTATAAGTACACTTCCTATCTAGGCAAACCAAACCTGAAAAAGCACCTCTTTCTTGGCTAGCCTTGCAAGAGCGAATGTGCGAGACAATAGAATTAAGTATCAAGGCTTCAAGATAAAAGGAAGCTTCCTGCGTGCAGGAAAGCTTTGTCACCATCTATTAGGTATTTGTCTCTATCTCACTCTCTCAACTTATACTTATCATAAGCGGGCTCAATGCCAGATATTTATCTTTGGAAATCCTTCTCTTTTAATTTTTGGTATTCAGTTGTCTTCCTTGGTTTCACCCTTCCATTCATGAAGCAGATCACTGGGAAGGGCGTTTCTCAAGCGCAAAGCAAGAGTTTTTGAACCTTTCACATCGATTAACAAACAAAACTCCTAGTAAAAAGCCACTTTCTTTTTTTTTTTGAAAATCAACACATTGAAATATCTTTGATCTCACCTTTGAATAAGTCCAACAAATCACCTTTTCCTACTAAATTCTATTTATCTTTGCTCTCTTTTTCCATTTGCTCAGCTCTAAGCTCCTTTAGCAAATCATGATATGTGCATGTTGGTTACTCTACTTTAGTAATGTGTTAACTAGTAGCCCACTACGGATTTAGGATTTGGCACTGACACTTATCTTACTAACTATAATCCTTTTGAAAAAATATATATATTAGGGTATATTCTTTTTTTTTTTTACAACTTTATCAAAGACTCCGTGACTTGGGAAGTCCTAAAACCAAGGTCAAGCTACAACATGTAGATTGTCAAAAAGGTCATTTTCTTACTTGTAGAAGCCTCTTTTTGACAATCTGCTTGATGAATATTAGGGATTAATAAACAACTGGATGTATTATTTTAGCATATCATAAGCAAGCTTGCTTATTGTTGGCCCTATAATCGTTCATCAACTTCAAGACGAGTTTGAAAGCTTGATAATTGACTTTGGAGAGCCCTTCTTGGACTTAGCTCTTCCATAAAAGCAGAGTAGACAATATGTCTAGTAGTCTATCAAGAGCAAAGAGGAGCTTGCCAAGCGAAGGAGGTGGGTTCAACTATTTCACCAATCTAGAGCAATGTCCCTATGTTATGTTCTTGTCTCAAGGCAAGTATGCTATATTCACCTTATTGTCTGCCTTTACTTAGTCTTTGTTTTCTTGACAAGAGAAAAGAAATCCTTCCCTTAAGCTTTCATTAGAAAGATCATAAAGAATTAGTCCACCGATGGACATTCATGTGAAGGCTATTTTTTTAGTGTTTAATGGCATGTTTATGATCCAGTTGTATAACTACTACCATATGAATGTCCTCCTCATTGCTTTAGGACTAGGTTGGCAAATCAAACAACTTTATGTTAACAACACCTTTCACTTACAACATTCATGAAAATTAATGAGCTGCCCCACAGCAAATGAGAATAACGAGACTCTATGGCTTAAGAAGTTCCTTCCCCACCAAAACCCTTACTCGGGCCTTGACAAGGTAAGAGTAGTTAGGTTGACATGAGTCTTTCCTTTACGAGAAGGTTACATGACTTTCACATGAAGATTAAGGACCTGTGGATGACAGAACTAGCTTATGTTAAGAAGGATTTATGTGAGGTGGCGAGATGTTGAATCGTTAATAGTCTTCTTTTTGTAGGTAATGCATGGGACTTCGATCTAAGTTAAACTAGCCCTAGTATGGTCGATCCTAAATGTGGGGACCTTAACCATATGATTTTGATCTATGATAGGGCTATTCTTAGTCATATGTTAATTTCATTTTTCGAAATGCTTCACCCAAGCGTTCAAATGTAGATTCTTCCAAAGATAGACTAACTAATAGGTGTGCTCGAATTGAAGGTCTTCGGCTTGGGCCTCCCTATTTCCTTCTAACTTCTGCTTTTTGTTGGTGGGCATGCGTGAGAATCCCTCTCCTGCTACTGTTATGAGTGCTGATTATCTTCCAAATCTTGTTACCCTTCTACTGTCGCATATGGTGCTGGTCGGCCATCATATGTGTATGGTTATGGTATGGCTCTAGTCTTAAACTTATGTTGAATTAGTAAGTCTAAAGTTGCCCTAAGCTCTAATTTAAGTGTAATGAGCTATATGGACATTCCATCTAATCTCGTAGTGGATAGGCAATTGTTTGCTTTGAAATAGTCTTGATGCAGTTCATGACCTAAGTAACATGGATTTGAATATAGCTATTATAGGTATGCCCAATACCTAAGCTCTCTTTTTCTAGTTTCCAAGAGGTGTCAAAATAGAAAGAAAAATACCAGTCATCCCTTAAGAGATGCCTAAAGGGCATAAAACCAAAATAAGAGATAGAGCTCGGTTTAAAGATGGCATGGTTTTCACTTTCTCACTTTGATCAGGTGGCAACTGTCGGGGTATTGGTAACTAGCGTATGGTGCCTCCTGTTTATTCTTTAACCACTGTCGATCCTCGTGATCTTAAATAGTAATTCCTTGGTTGCCCTCAAGTCTCGATGTTGCATTTTTTGTTATTGCTTCTTTTTAGAGTATAGGTGGATCCTATCTCCTCTTTCTTTTTTTCTTTGGTTCCCATACATGTAAGAGTTTTAGCATTGGCTTTGTTGTTAAGGCAAAAGGAGTGTGCTTTTGCACTCCTTCTATGGCCCATTACGCTTTTCCCAACTCAGCTTACTTGTTTTAACTCTATTAATATCTATTTTGGTGTCAAGACCAATAACAGCAATAAGGTCACTTAAGATTTGTTCCAAAAGAGATATATATGAAAGTGTTTCAATTCCTTTTAAAAAGGATTTACGTTGGCTTCGATCAGCAAAGTTACCTGCCACTCAATCATGTGAAACAAGACTTCATATACCCCTAATTCTTCGATTATTGTGACTTATGGGGGCTCTTCATGGAAAGCCTTACGGTCAATGATCGAAAAAGTAACCAAATCTCGTCACGCTTTTTAGTTCATCTTAGTAGTACAAGGAAGAAGCCTATGTGGTGGGTTCGACTACTACAAAAGTGCACATGAATTATCAATTAGCTAATTTTCATTCAAGAGATTTAATCTGCTATGATATTTTTTTCACGATCTTGATTGAATGAATTAGCTATTTCATTTTATAGAAATATAATCGACTATATGATATCTCTTTTTTAAGTGCAAGAGATTGTAAGGCTCATATTTTGTCTTCTTTGAAAGATTTAAACAAAAGATCAACTCTAACAATACATTTCTGTAGCCTAGAACCGAAAGAGAGAGCACTAACAAGCTATTAAGTTGATCTCAAAGAGCTAACCTCAATGGAAAAAGACAAGGTAAGCATTCAAAGCAACATCAACTGAACTAATGTATCAAATTTCAGATACAACATATCCAGTTTATCCTAAAGCAACATTTCTCAAAGTAGCATTCCCATAAGCAGAGGATGAAACCCTTGCTTGTTTGTCTTAATTAGGGTTTATGAATCCCTCAAACAAGCCTTTTTAGCCACATTTAAATTGGTATCCTTGTCCATATATTTATACGTAGCCATCAAAATCTAAATCTGTAAAAAGAATTTGGGAATCCCCATCCGTACCGTATTGGCTAAATCTAGCATAATGGGTATTGTTTTGATATGAGAATAAATTTCTTTAAAAGGCATCTCGATGAAAGAGGATTAAGAACCATAAAGTGATCATCAAAATGCTAGCACAAATAACTCACATAAACACGCATGATAAGGTGTGTGGGGCTAACCAAGCCACCACTTTTACTAGATACAAGTCTAGATGACGTAAGAGCTAGCCACTGAAACCCAACCCTCAAGGGGCTAAGATTCAAAGGGCATACTGCTGAAAATGTCTCTTTACCCAAGGATTCGATTTCACACAAGCATAAGTTCTCTAATAAGGAAAGAAACTTCGCACAAATGGCTAAAGTCATTTCTTTTCGAAAAACCTATTAACTTTGCAAAAGACAAAATGAGTAAGGTAAAGATTAAGTTAAGCATAAAATTTTAAGAATCAAAGGATCGAACTTCTTAATACTTGCTAGGAACCGATGCAATTAGGATAAAAGCTTGTCATGACTTCCAAGCAAGTTGTGTCAGGTAATAGTTCTTGATGTGCTAGCCTAGTAACACACCATTACTCTAAATTGAGTCTATTTGAATAGCTTGAAATGCTTTTATCTGAGATAGGCATTACATTTAGAGGTTGATCAACAAGAGATGTTACTTCCTTTTAATCAATAGTAAGAAGGCCACGCCACTCACGAGAACTTTATTTCACTATACTATTTTTTATTTTTTTTTTGAATGGTATTGATCCTTTATTTATAACTCCAAGCAAAGAACTTAATGTATTCCCTGAGGAAATAGATTGAATTAAAGTTTTCAGCCTTAACTTATGTCAGCGAAGTGTTTGATGAACATGGGCTTACGGATTGTCCTCAACACCCAAATTTCTCTACTAACTTCATCCTTAGTGGGTAGAAGAGAGAAGATAGCATACAAACATCAAGTGGAGCATGGTGGAGCATTCTTCGAACCAAATAAGTATATAAAACGATTTAAACTAATAGTAATAACCAACCGATTATAAGGGTTGGCCAAGCAAATGACACAAAAGATCATTAACACTTATTATTATTACAAGCATAAAGGCAAAGGGTGAGACATTAATCCAAAGAATGAGTACTGTATAAAGCCCTTCCTCCATGAAAGAAAGGATCAGACAGAATGTAGAAAAGCTAAGATAAAGCCGCTTCCTTAATCACTAAGGTATGACTTTGTTAAGTAAATTAACTCTATCATTACTAGTAGCCATGGTAGGCATTATTTGCTTGAACTCTTTAAAGTCTTTCATGCCTCACTTCACTAGTGCTTTTCGCTAGATCTTTTTTGAAGCAACAAGAATTCTTTCCTTATGAAAAGGTCTCATTTTCTTGTATGGGCTTTCCCCAAGGTGCATGTAATAAGTCTTACCTAGCCAGATCTTAAGATCTCATGGCTTAGTAATCTATAGATGCTTCAAACAAAGCCAAATCTGCTAAACAGGACAATCCACTAATCTAAATAGGTGAATGGGTACATAACCAAAGGAAAAACAAAGGGAAAACTTGACCAGAAGATGAGCTAACCTAAGCACCCATGAAGAAAGATTCTGAATATTGAAAAAAGTATATAAAAGGCCTACAACTAACCTACTGTTGTTTTCTTTTCTTGTGCATTCAACCATCCTATGGTCAAGCTTTGGACGAAGCTCACGCTCGGCCCCTTAGTAACCTTTTCTCTTTTGTTAAAGGGACTTGTCAACGATGGTGGTTAGCAAAGTGGATCTTTCCCTATTGTCTTGAATCACTAGAGTCATTAGCCTCTTGGGCCATATTGGGTTTGGCGGAGCAATGTCTTGACTCTTAAAAAAATTACTAGTTTTCGTGAGGCATGACTTGAAGAAAAAGATAAATCCAACTTTTAGGGTACTACGAAAAAATTTAAAAATAGTGACACAATATAACAATTCATTTTGTCAATTGCTAAATAATGACAAAATAACAACAAATTTACTACAGAATAAAAATTTTACCATAGCGACAAAATAATGACAGATTAGCGACATACATTAGTGATAGACGTTATCTTCATCGCTAAATTTATTTTTAATTCATTTATTTTAATTTTTAATCAACATAAAAATAGATTAGCGATCGAATTTTAATCGATAGCTAATCAAAGATCTAGTGACTATAACGCTTCGATCACTATGTAAGTTGCAAGCTTACTACCTTCGAAGGAAGCCATGGCCCAGAAGCTTAATTGTTGCCTTCGAAGCCAGCAAGCTGGCCGCCTTCAAAGGCAGCTATGCGTGGTCGTCAACTTCCTGCCTTCGTAGGTAGCCATGCATGGCAGCTGCAGGAGAAAGTTAGTTGTCATCATGTCGCCTTGGAAGGTAGAAATGCATGGCCGTCACTAAAGGAAGTTGGCCACCTACTTGCTACCGTCGAAGGCACTATGCATGGCTGCCGGTAGGGGAAGCAAGCTGGTGGCACAAGTAAGTTGGCGACTAGCTTGCTGCCATGGCTGCCTCAGAAGTAATCTAGTCGCCAAGCCTTCTAAGACAGCCACATATGGTCACGAGCTTACTGCCTTAATTTAAAGGTTACCATGCATAGGCGCTGCCATGGCCATGACCTTCAAAGGTAATTACGATGGCCATGAAAAAGGCCACCATGGCCTTAAAAGGTGGCAGCCATGGCCGTGAAGGTAGCCGTGGCCTTCGAAGGTGGCTGCCATGGTTGCAAAAAAGGTAGCCATGGCCGCCCATGAAGGCAGCCACAACACCCATCAAGGTAGCCACGGTGCCTACAAAGGCAGCCACGAGCGCCACCGAAGGTAGCCACCGTGCCTACGAAGGTAGATAAAGCATCCATGAAGGCAGCCATAGTCGCCCACAAGGGCAGCCACGATCGCCCAAGGAGGTAGCCACGGCTTTCGAAGGCAGCAGCCATGGTCTTCGAAGGTGGCAGCCATGGCCTCGAAGGCGACAGCCATGGCCTTTGATGGTAGTAGCCATGGCCTTTGGAGGTGGCAACGATGGCTGATATGACAGTTAAACAGCCATGACTACCACGAATGCCTCCATGCATGGCCTTGCAGGCAGCCATTGCTGCCCTAAAGGCCTTCATGCGTGGCTGTGAAGGCAGCCATGGCCGTCGCCAAAGCGTCCATGCATGGTCACAAAGGCAGCCATGACCTTCGAAGGTGGCAATGATGGTTGTCGCGAAAGTGTCCATGAGTGGTCGTGAAGGCAGTCGTGGCATTCGAATCTGGCAGCCATGGCCTTCTAAGGTAGTAGCCATGGCTGCCGCGAAAGCACCCATGGATTGCCTCTAAGGCGGTAACCATGGGCGTGAAGGCGTTGCTGCCTTCAGTTGATTTTACTTTCACTATGGAGGCAACGACGGACTGCAGTTCCATCGCTAGATTTCACTTCTAGCGACCATCACTTACTTTCGCTACCAAGTGCTTATAAATTAAAACTATAATTTTTTTTCCTTTCGCGCAAGTGTCGTTTCCTTTCCCCCATTTTTATTGTTGTCTCTGCTTCTGTCTTCTTAAATTGTTTCTTTTTCACCCACTCCATTTCCTCTCTAACTTTATTGTTGTCTCTGCATCTATCTATACACACGATTCTTAAATTTTTCATTTCACCAGCGAGCGACATTTTCTTTCCCCTATTTATCTTGCTCTCTTAGAGCCAAGTCTTTATTGCTCTCTCTCTGCTTGACGTCTTAGTGTGTACCATTTTCTCCTGTATGAACAGGCATATTCTCTTTTCTCTTTACTTGATAATTTTTGAAGTTAATTGTTGAAATAATTGATAATGATGTTAATTATTAGAAAATCTTACATAGGAATATTATCATTAGATTTAGTAATAATAGAGATATTTTAGATTTTAAATAAATATTTTAGTTATTTATTTTTCGTTTTAATAAATTTAATTTATGGCATATTATTAGGTAATTGTTGAATTTGGTTGTAATTTAAGATAAATATTTGAATTAGATTTTTGGCGAAATTTAAATTAGTTAGATATTTATTAAATTTTATAATTTTTAATTTTATCTGTTAATAAATTTAGTTTATGTTAGATTATTTAAAAAATAATCTAATTAGTTTGTGATGTAAGATAAATAAGTTAATTAGAGTTTTATGGAATTTAAATTAGTTAGGTATTAATTAAATTCTATAATTGTTAATTTCATAGGTTATTAAAAATTTTGTTTATTTAAATTAGATAGATAATAGTTTAATAGAATATAATTTGAGATAAATAAATTAATTAGATTTTTATGATATTTAAATTAGCTAATCGCTAATTTTATTTGTTAATAAAATTAGTTAATTTGTTAAATACATAGACAATAGTTTAATTACATTGTAATTTCATGACATAAATAATCTAATTAATTAGATTTTTATGAAAGTTAATTTACTTAGATGTTGATTAAATTTTGAAGTTGTTAATTGTATTTTTTCAAATGAATTTAGTTTATGTTAATTACATATTGACATATGAATGACTATTACTAATGTTGAGAAAATTTATTTATATGTTAATTAATTAAATTAATCTATTATATGATAATCATAAAGTGTTACTGTCAACAAAATTAGGCTTCACACATATTCTTTAGATACACCATTTGAGAATTATTAGTGAACATTTATTGTCGGTCATGTGTTTGTAAGTGCATCAAAATAAATTGTTCAATAATAATTCTTGAATTATCCAGATCGGACAGTTTAGAAATGTAACGTTTATGTGCAACACATGTGTAATATTTTGTTCATTCTATGGAGAAGCGTATAAAGGAGGAGCATAGGACTTTAGATGAGAGATTGTAGGAGGAGCGTAAGATAAGGGAGCATCATCGCATATGCTTGGAGATTGAATTGCAAGAGCACTTATAGAGAGAGGTTGATATAAATAAGCACATCTGTAGGATGGAGGCTCTCATTTTGGGAAGTAGGCCCTAGCATCGCTTAATAATTAGATGTAATTTTCTTATATGAATATTGTATTTCACGAGAACATAATATGTAATCTTGTATTTATAATGTTTTATGAATTTTAGTTTATTTTATTTTTATTTAGTTATATTTAAAATTATTTTTTATACAAAATTAATTATATTAACGACAGATCTATTAGTCACTGATTAATTTGTAGTGAAGCTTCTGAATGTAGCAAATATTCTTATTAGTCGCTAAAATAGTAACAGATATTAGTTTGTCGTTAAAATAGTAATAGAATAAAATCTGTCCTTAAACTAATGATAGATAAGAATCTATCGTTAAAGTAGTGATAAATATTATTCTGTTGTTATCTTTAGTGACAGACGTAAATCGATCACTAATTTAATGACAGACGTAAATCGATCACTAATTTAGCGACAGATTCACCAGTTGCTAAATCTGGTTTTTTTAATGGGGAAGTAAGTGAAAGGAATGGATAGGGAGAGCTTGTTCAAGAAGGGTAGGTAGTGGGGAAGCAAAATAATTGTGTTGGTTCAATAAGGAAATGGCCAATCATACTTGTTAAGGATTTTAGATTCAAGCAGCTCATTGCTAAACAATCAGTCAAGCTAAGAGAAAAAAGCAATAGTTCTTCCAATCAAGCAAGCGACCGACCAATTCCAACTATTGCAATGATAGCCATCAAAGCAAGAAGTATTAACTTATAGGATTAAGTAGGAAGAGCAAAACTTGGCAAGTCTCGTAACTACTAAGTTAATAGGCAGCTTTAAAAAATGGCTACTGTGTTTGCGGTTTGTTATGATTTGGTGGGAAGCTGAAAATGAAGAAAGCTTAGTGCAAGCAACAGAGGTAATCAAGCAGTAATCAGAGTCGAAGGTCTGATTCCACTTAGTGGTGAATTCAACCAGCATAAAAAGTAACCTTAGCCCTTTTTCAAGCCAATCTACTTGCCTTTTTTCTCTCATTTCTTTATACTACTTTAACTTTCTACCAATCACTTTAGTTCAATGAAGGTAATCCCTTCTTTGACATCCTAAACTTACCACTATATCCACAAGTTTTTAAATTAATTCTTGCCCTTTCTTCTAATTTAAGTAAGCTGCTTGCTCTTTTTTCATGCGTGCTTGTGCCTACAAGCTTAGCAATCTTTCCGGGAACTTATGTTTGATGACCACTTACTTAACTTAGTTCATTCTTTATTGAGAGAAGATGCAAAAACTCAAAACCTTTTTAGAAAAGAAAAACTCATTTTACAAGCCTAAGTGCCCCAACAGAGAGTATGGATATCACTGTCTGAAAAATGCATCTTGCTTAGGTTGGAGCAAATGCCAGTATAGCTGCTATTTTTATACCATTATTAGTAGATTGAATGTTCTTCTTTCAGTTGTCTTTCAAAGTAGATTTTTTCTTAGTCGAGTCAGATCTATACTACGGGTTAATCTTTCATTTTTTTGGAGCTTTACTTTACTAATAAGGGTCTGCTGCCCCTATATGCTTTGACACTTCAAACTCGTACCTTCACATCTTGCTTTTGGCTTTTATCAACTTAAATGCTGATGAGCTATTTCCCTCAAGTTCTGTGACTCGAGCAATAAGAGCTTTACAATAAAACGCAAAAGAATGCCATCGCTCTATTAAGTTGCCTTAACTTTTCGGTATCCGATTGGCTTAACCTGGTAATATTTGTATTAGTATCTCATTCTGATGGACTTCCTTGTGCATTTTGTCTTTGGATTGATGATTTTTATAGTCCACTGGGAAGATAAATGCTTTTCATTGGCTTCTCTATCCCTGGCTCCTCTTTTTCATCTCTATCTTTTTTATATAAAAACCATTTTCTCTTTCTTATGCCTTTGATTAAGAATCACTTTTTCTTATTTTATTTTTTATCTTACTTCTCGAGATCTGAAGGTTCTTCGCTGTAACTGCTTTCCATGTTAGATCCAAAGGTACTTGATTTCTCTTCATTAACCTTCATTCTCAAAATTGTACTATTTCTGTTACTTCTAAAAATGGGTTCTTGGTTTATGATCTTCTCATTATGGTATCCCATCCCTTTCCTTGATGTCTAAAAGCGGGCTTATCCACTTTATTCAAGACATACTCTGCATGGGCTGAATCTTTACACCCTCCAACCATTTTGTCATTCACAGGAATTTCCTTTGCTTGCATCTTGCTTCCTCTCTTTGGTGTTGTAAGTATTTGTTTGGGATTAGGTTATTTGATCATTACTTTGGTTTAGCTCTCTCATTTTGATCCAATACTATGGTACTCCATTGGAAAGTCTGTGAAATAGAGCAATCATAGTAACTTTTCACAGTTTTTTTGTTCTTAAAAAGGCTCAGACCTCTTCATACTTTAATTGCCTGTTCTTCAATGCTTTTCTTCATTTGATTAAGTATAAGACTTTTTCGATTTTTTGGTGGGGATTTTTTTTTTGTTTTTTTTTTTCATTTTCCTTTCTTTTCTTTTTTTTAGGAAAATAATTTAAAAGAAATAAAAACCTTTTGCATTGTATTAGAGCTTTATCTTAGGCGTCAACATGATTTCGGCATATTAGCTTTATTTCTTCGTCTTTAAAAGCACTTACATAAAGTAGCTATGACTTTCTCTTCCATTAGATTTGGCCTATTGGAGAAGACCCTCTCCCTACTAGTCGAGCCTCTTTGAGAACCTCAACCTTATAAACCTCCCTTTAAAGGTCTTATATTTCTTAAGGATTTGAGTAGTTGATTAGCTACTACGATCATGGGCACATTTCTGTTTTTGTAGAAGACTATCACATATTTTAAGTCTAATTGGCATTCTTGTTTATCAAAGACCTTTAGCATTGTATTGGCAAATATGGTTCCTACCTCCATTACCTAGAAAAATGGAGCTTTTTGCATCTAGCTCATGAAATTCATTTAACATCCATAGGATATAACAGTCATGTGCTGCCCTGAAATCATTTCTTTTGGGGCTAGACCAACATATCTTTAGTATTTTTGATAGCATGATCAAGATTAGCTCTTCTAGGTGCTTGACTCCCTATAAAGTATGACTTCTTTATCTTTCAATAGATATGAAAAAAAAAAAGAAAAGCATCAAATTTCTATTGTCTTTATCTTTCAATAAATACAAAAGAAAGGAAAAGCATCGAATTCCTTTACGATAAAGTTTCTTACACTTTTCTATTGCATTAATGCTAGTGCTTAAAGCACTCAAAGTCTTTCCATAATGTTTAGAGCCATATGTTCCAATTGTATTTAGGGCAAGATAGGTGGCAAGACGATCTTTTTTGGAGGATGTTGTGTCATTTTCTTCATAATTACCCTTGGTCATAGTCATGCTTTACTTTGATTAACTAGACAATGTCACCATTTCCCATGGATTCACCATAAAAAAACAAGCTTTTAATGACGTGTAATGTCCATCATAAAAAGATTTTTTGATGGTCAAGAAACTGTCATTATAAGTGATGACATAAAAATTTTATAACTGTCTAAAAGACCATCATAAATTTTTCGCAGTTTTCAATCATCATTAAAAGGTTAAAGTATTAATGACGGTCTGTAATGAACCGTAATAAAAAAACTTATGAAGAGCCATAATAAACCGTCATAAAATATATTCATGATATCATGACGATCTTTGTAACCGTCATTGATTTTTGTAACTGTCACTAAAAACATTCATTTATAAATGACAATTTTTATGATTTTAGAATATGCACTTTTTATCATGATTTTTATGATCGTCATAAAAAAAATTTATGTTTTATTATATATTTTTATTAATTAATCATAAATTTTTTTTATAATTTTAGTTAATTAATTAATATTTATCATTTATTTTTACAATTATAGTCAAACAGTACAAAAATATCAAACAAAAAAATTACATATATTTATAACTGCAACTATTATCATTTTACAAAATATAACAATATTAAGTATCAAAATAAACAAAGTATCTATAAATTAAATTACACAATATGTCATCTTCACTGCTTTGTTCTACCATTACATCAAAAAATACCCAGTGAATTAGATGTGTCACTCTTACAATAGTTATAGAAAAGATACATTATTATATTAGCTCTATTTAACATATAATTAATTTACATATCAAAATAAATAAGCAGTTGTAATAAAGCTTGAAAATCAAACATAATAAAATGTTGGAAATGCATCTAGAAGTCAAAAATGTAATTTCTTACAACTTATAAGGTCTATATTAATCATAATATATAATTTTATATTATAGTTCCTTATAACTAGATATCAAAAGTATAACTTCTTGTAATGCAACAGCAAGTGCGAAAATTAACTGATCATGAACATCTTTTATTTCACATGCATGCCTGAATACTTTACTTGTTCTTTGCCTTACCAACTTCTTAAAGATGACCTTTATAGAATTCTCAATAGAATTGATAAGGAACTTAATAGAATTAGTAGATGGCTCAATGAATAGAATGTGTAAAGTGCTCAATGAATAGAATTAGTTAATCATACTTGAATTTAACCAAGCCAAACAACACACAATAAAACACAATCATTAATGAGCTAACAAGGATTACATACTTGGCTATGATAGTAACTGTTGTACATGCATAACTCATTCACTATGCATTTCATTAATTTCTTCATTAATATATGCATCCTTACCATTGAACTTTAAGATTAAAATACCAAAGAAGACAGCATAATCCAATTTGATATTATTTATAAATATGAAAATTTAATATGTAAATAAAATAAATAATATGATCTTCTCACAAAGAATTTCAAGATCTTCAATTATTTTCTTCATAAATCGAAGCACAAAATAGCCACATTCTACACCACCTCTTTGAATAAGTGCCTATAGATGTAGAAATATAATCATTAACACATTATTTTCAATATTATTAATAAGGAAAAAACAAAACGAACTCACTTGAATTCGTTGCCATGTAATATCTAATCTCACATGAAACATTTGAAAAGCCTTATATCATTAACCAATAAATATTTGATTAACCAATAAACATTTGAAAACATGTAGTATTTAGAATTTAAAATGAAACCAATAAACAAAAGACATATAGTAAAACTTGTACTCACATGGTCACAAGAATCCAAATGATGCACTATTCGTGATGTCATATCATTCCCAATGAAATCTATTTGTAATAAGGAAAACAAAAGATGATAAATAGCCAAATAAGATATCTCTTGATAAAGCAATTAAGATAAAATTTTTTTACTTTGGATTGTAAGGCATGAAAAGAAATTGGCTTGAATGTGCTTTTTCTAATCGCTCAACAATATATCGTGCTCTATCTTTTAACCTACTTTCATTGTTTAGTCCACCAAAGAGACAATCATAAGATTGATGAAGCCAAATTGTTTTAATTTTTTCATATCCTTTAACTTAGCATGTAGATATCTAAAAGTAAAGAAATTAAAAGTTAAATCATATAAATATAGATATTAAAATAAATTGAAATTGAAATTCTGCCTAACTTAATGTACAGACAAATATTAGTTCCTCCTATTCTTTTTTATCAATCGTGATAGAGCAATCTTTTGAGCCAAAATAGCAATAAAATGGACAACAAAAAACATCATCATCAAATTTTACTTAACTTCATTTCGCATATTAATCATCAATGGATAAGTTGCTTTTGCGAACTGCTCTAGAGCTTGCTCAGAAATGGATCTTACTTTTTTACTGATTTTCTTTTCCTTTCTCTCCAAACATGTGACAATAATAAATTTTAAAAGCCAAATAATTTTAACATAAAAAGAAAAAAAGATGATATACCACAACTAAAATTGTTTCATACCTCCTTAACAATATGAGTAGAAACTAAGCCTTTAGGCTAACTTACATGATGACCCAATGCATTTTTAAAAAGTATAAGATATTCATCCTCATTTTCGATAAGTAGCCGAGCATCTTGACTTAATATTTGATAAATGAAAACCACAAAATTGGCGCAAAAACCATCAATAATAGTGCCCATTGCAACAATATTTTCTAGTGTATCCACTGCTAATTTACACGCAGCACCCTATTCATAAAAAAATGACATTATTAATTATAATTAATAGTAAAAAAAATGTCTACAACATTAAATAAATAAGTAAATACCTTCATCTTTAAATCTTCATCAGAAATATTGTAAGAACCTTTCATAGACATTGGTGAATCGAGTTTTTGTTTCTTATTGGAGTTATAACCTTCAAGTTGCACAACACGTGAATGTGTATCTATGCTTCCTTAAGTCAATAACAACAATTTCTACTCTGACTTAGCCAAGCGAGCTTCTAGATATGCTACCTTATTAGGAGTAGAGAAAAAGACCGAAGGAGTTATAAACTTTCCAACTCCTTTAACTCGACCTTATGCCATTAATACCAAGAGCTTTGCTTAAAATGTCATTACAGCCTGAAAATGTAATGGTACTAGCTTTTGACTGCTCCATTAACTCATCCTATAATAATCCATGCTAAATATAAATTACATAGAAATTAATTTTCTAGTTTTATAAGCTATTATTCATGACTTGCATGTAAATAAACATAAAATATTGCAACTTAACTTTAAGTATGTCAATAAAACAAGCAGGGAAGAAAAAGACAAAATACTTTCTGTTTGGGTGTCTTTGTTCATAAGCCAAGAGAAAGTGGCATTCTAGTTAGTTAGACTATCTTGCCTTACTGCCTGAATAATATTCCCTTACTGCCTCATTATCTTCAAACTTTAGCAAACAATCTTTATTTCTAACATTTATGTAACATTCATCAAAAAGGAAACTTACAATTTTTTCAATTATAGGGATCATTTCTAATGCATAATGTCCTTCTTTATCTTGTCGTGCTAGCTTCTTAATTCACTATGGCCAATATCTTTTTCTACCTTGAGTTTTGCTTCCTGTAAAGATGGAGTAACAAATTAAAAATTAGAAAAAATGTATCTTAAAATCGTCACAAGGAATGTAAGAATGAGAAAATTACAAATTTATGCTTTAAGGTTGCATATCCACCTCGACTCAATCGATGAGGATATTTACTATGTTTTTATCATTTTTTTTTGTTCTTCATTCAATTTTTACAATGTTTCATTGCAGTTGATGAAGAAACATGAAATATTTATTGTTTAAAAAACTTATTACAATATAAATGTACCTTAAAATGCTCTGAAAGTCATGATTTAACGAACTTCTCCAATCATTTTGTGAAATGAAACTGTAGATTGAAGGTGGTTTCGCTATAGTATCAAGATTGTTAGCAAAAGGCATGAAATATTTTGTTGTCAAGATATTCTTGAATGTCAAAAATTTGTTGCCAATTAATTATAAGATAGACTTTTTCATGCGATGATCAATTTCAAATGCATCCTATAAATGAAAATTTGATAAGTTATTGTGCTAATAAAAAGTGTAATTAAATATTTAGGGTGAAAGTGTTAAACCTAAACATATTCCCACATTTTGTCTTTCAAATGATCAAGAACCTTTCGTCAGTCACTATAAGTTATAGGTATCGTGGTACGTGCAAGAATCCAAGAGAAGACATAAGGGATTTAGCTTTAGCACCATATGGTACACCTTTTGAATTGAACTATACCACCATTTTTGTCCCCAATTTTTTTTGGTTCAACAATTTTGTTGGTCCTCTAGATTTGTTAGGCAAATTTGATAACTTGTTTGTCATATCTGCATTCTTACAAACATAAAATATAATCCAAATAAATAGTTAAAGCATAATTCATTATATGATACTAGTTTTTTCAATGCATAATACTATCATAAAAGAAAAAAAATAATCAAACCTTTTTGCCTTAAGTTAAAAAATTTACTTGTAAGCTTCATCAATCCAAGTTCTATCACAATCGAGTCGCATATAATTAACATCATCCGCATTGATTTGATCATTTATATTGACTTTAAGTGTGCCATCAATAATGAAATCATATTCTTCTATGTTGTCCACATCATTATTTCTCTAATTATGCTTATAGTCTTTTTGTGGAGTAGAGCAAATAATGGACCATCTTAGATCTAATCGGTTTAGAACGTAAAAGACCGGATTTAGCTTGAGAAGCTAAAATGAAACAATCATATTTATGGCCATGTCGTTTAAGATCAACTAATATGTGACCAATATAATCTAATTTAATCCCACCATTATTTTTAACCCAATCACATTTAAACAATGTTGTTTTAAATATGAGGTAATCAAGCTCCCATATTTCCTTGATAACACCATAAAATGGCAATTGTCCAATTACTGGATTCTTGTCCTTAGCACTTGACATTTGCATTGTTGTTGCAACTACAATGACTCCACTATTTTGTGTAACTCGACTATTGTCATGTTTCCATGTGTGGAAGCAATAACCATTCAAATCATATCCAGGATATTTCATAACTTTAGGACGAGGTCCACGTGCTACCTATTTCACCAAAAAGGAAGGTTGATTTTGCCTTTGTATTTCTGATGCAGCCTATTGATAAAATTTTGATTGAATAGATTTTAGTATTAAATAAATAGAAGAAATATAGTCATTAAAGAAACTGGTAAGTACCTTTTTCTCGAAACCAAGAAATAAAGGTTAGACTATGCTCATCTTGTAACCATTTGGATTGCTTTGATTGATAGGGATACTGTAATTTCACATACTTGATATGCTTACCGTTAATGAAATAAGATTAAGTTCATCTAATGAATGCATATATGTATGAAGTATATGTTTTATAATCAAAATACACATAGATTAGGAAAAGACATACTCAACGTATAATTGAATTTCAAGTGAATTTAGTAATACATAAAGATGTGCCTACACTAATTCTTGTCGATCAACAGTAATAATGTGACCACCAGGTAAGGGCTTTCCAACTTGGATGTCATCTTCTTTTCTAAATGGAATACCAATTGGATGCATGTTAGAGTAATAACCTTCACAAAATTCAAGTGCTTATTCTACAATGTAGCATTCATCAATGCATCCTTCAAGAGGATTACAGTTATGAACATATCCTTTCAAAGTTTTCATGAACCGTTCAAATGGATACATCCATCTAAGGAATATCGGCCTACATAATCTCACCTCTTTAACAAAGTGCACTGCTAAATGCAACATTATATAAATAAAAAAAAGATGGAAAGTATTTTTCAAATAAGCAAAAAGTTACCACCAAATCTTGCTGTACTTTGCCTAGTTTTGAAACATCCACAACCTTACTACACAAACCATTGAAGAAGAAGCAAAATCTCATGATTGCGTATCTAACATGTTTTGGCAAAAGTGAGTGCATAGCCAATGGTAGAAGTTATTGCATAAGAGCATGACAATCGTGAGACTTAAGACCTTGAATTTTCATATATGTCATTGACACAAGATTTTTGAAATTTGAAGAATACCTATATCGAACTTTCATGTTTAACAATGTCTCACAAAACATCCTTCTTTCTAATTTGCTTAGAGTGTCACAAGTAGCTGGTAAATAAGTACTGCCATTTACAACCTTCGGAGCTAACTCTTTTCTTAAGCCAATTTCTGCAAGGTCTAGTCAAGTGTTGATGCCATCTTTAAATTTTCCAGGAATATTAAGTAAAGTTCCCTAGATGCTTTCATAAACATTTTGTTTTCAATATGCATTACATCCAAATGTGCCGAACATGTAAATGTTTCCAATATTCAATGTCAAGAAAGCATGATTTCTTCTTGAAGCATGTTTGAATATTGTCATTCAATCTTTTACCCCGTGTCATATTCCTCTTAGCGACTATTTTTTTACCCCATACAGTAGTAATAGAGCTTACTTTCTGTAGTATTTCTTCTCCACTTAGTGCACAACGAGGTGAACCGGTGTCATGTTCTCCATTGAATGTTTTCTTTTGGTTTTTGAATGGGTAATTTTTTAGAAGGAATCGTCTATGACCCATATATACATTCTTCTTACCATGTTGTAATCTACAAGTGTACGTTCAGTCACCACATATTGGACAAGCATAATGTCCTTTAACTGGACAACCATGAAGATTCTCGTAAGCAGGAAAATCATTAATTATCCATAATAAAATAGCTCATAACGTAAACAACTTTTTTAGGTAAAAATCAAAGACCTCTACACTAACCTCCCATAAAAGCTTAAAATCATTAATCAATGGAGCAAGATAGACATCAATATCATTACCTGGTTAGCGAGGTCCTGATATAAGCAAGGACAACATCATGAATTTCCGTTTTATACATAACCAAGGTGGTAGATTATTTGTTATCATTACCACTGACCAACAACTATATGTAGTGCTAAGAGAACTATGTGGATTTATTCCATTACTAGAATAGGCAATCAAAGATTTTTGTGTTTGGATGCAAAGCTTGGCCACTTAAAGTTCATTAACTTCTAAGCGGGTGAATCGGCTGGATGTCCTAGTTTCCCACCTACTTCCTTTTTGTTAGATGCCAAGTTAAATGTTAAGCAATTTGTGGTGACCAAAACATTTGCTTGAACCATGGGATAGGAGGAAAGTACCACAATACTTTAGCAAGAATCCCTTTCATCTGGTTTTTTACCTTGCCATTTTCTTTCCATCTCGATAGTCCACAAGTAAGACAAGATAATAAATTCTTATAGTCCTTTTTATAAGGTTTACAATCATTCGGGCAAGTATGTATTTTCTCGTAATGTAAACCTAATGTGTTCATAGTTTTTTTTTTTTTTTGCTTCATACATCGATGTAAGGATTTCGTTTCTAGTAGGAAACATATCAGACAAATAACTTAACAAATCAGAAAAACTCTTATCTGACCACTAATATTTTCCTTTTATGTGATATAATCTCATCAACGCAGACAACTTAGTATATTTTGTATTACCAGGATATAAAGGCTTTTCTACATCTTCTAATAAGTTTTGATATAATTTAGGATCATCTTGACAATATCCAAATGCATCATTAACCATGTCTATTATATTATCGATATGATCATCCTTGTAAGATTTATCAAACACTGATTTCTTATTTGTGCAAGATCTAGATGAACACTCTTCCCCATGTCAAATCCATCTCTTATACCTCTGATCAATCTCTTTACTCAACAAATGATACTTTACTTCTTCAACACTTAATAATGTCAAATTAGCACATGATTGACAAGGACATCTAATGAGTGTAGGATCTTCATAATAAGAAATGGCAAAAGCAAGAAACTCATCCACGCCATCAGAAAACTCCTTGAATAATCTATTTTAGTGCATCCAAGATTTATCCATTCTGTCCTATGATGACAAATAAAAGAAAACCCACTTATTATATATGCTTATTATTACCATTGAACTTTAAGATTAAAGCACAAAAGAAGATCGCATAATCAATTTGATATTATTTATAAATATGAAACAGTTAATATGTAAATAAAATAAATAATATGATCTTCTCACAAAGAATTTTTGGATCTTTAATTATTTTTTTCATAAATCGAAGCACAAAATAGCCACATTCTATACCACCTCTTTAAATCGGTGCCTATAGATGTAGAAATATAATCATTAACACATATTATTTTCAATATTACTAATAATAAAAAAACAAAATGAACTCACTTGAATTCGTTGCTGTGTAATAATTTAATCTCACACGAAACATTTGAAAACCCTTGTATCATTAACCAACAAATATTTGATTAACCAATAAACATTTGAAAACATATAGTATTTAGAATTTAAAAAGAAACCAATAAACAAAAGACATAAAGTAAAACTTGTAGTCACATGGTCATAAAGTTTTTAAGATCAGGTCCTACTTCATGACCCAAAGAATCCAAATAATGCATTATTCGTGATGCCATATCAATGACCATTAATTTACAATGAAATTTATTCATAATAAGGAAAATAAAAGATGATAAATAGCCAAATGAGATATCTCTTGGTAAAGCAATTAAGATAAAAATTTCTTACTTTGGATTGTAAGGCACGAAAAGAAATTGGCTTGAATGTGCTTTTTCTAATCGCTCAGCAATATGTCGTGCACTATCTTTTAACCTACTTTCATTGTTTAGTCCACCAATGAATAAGACAATCACAAGATTGATGAAACCAAATTGTTTTAACTTTTTTCGTATCCTTTAAATTAGCATGTAGATATCTAAAAGTAAAAAAAATAAAAAGTTAAATCATATAAACATAGATATTAACCTGATATACAAACAAATGCTAATTCCTCTTAGTTCTTTTTTATCAATCATGATAGAGCAATCTTTTGAGCCAAATAGCAATAAAATGGACAGCAAAACACATCATCATTAAATCTTTCTTTAACTTCATTTCGCATATTAATCATCAATGGATAAGTTGCTTTTGCGAACTGCCCCAGAGCGTGCTCAAAAATGGATCCTCCATTCTTACTAATTTCTTTTTCCTTGGTCTCTAAACATGTGACAATAATAAATTTTAAAAGCCAAATAATTTTAACAAGAAAAGAGAAAAAGATAATATACCACAACTAAAATTGTCTCATACCTCCTTAACAATATCAGTAGAAACCAAGTCTTTAAGCTAACTTACATGATGACCTAATGCATCTTTAACAACTATAAGATATTCATCCTCATTTTCGATAGGTAGTCGAGCATCTTGACTAAATATTTGATGAATCAAAACCACAAAATTAGCATAAGAACCATCAATAATATGCCTATTGCAACAACATTTTCTAGTGTATCCACTGCTAATTTACATACAACATCCTATTCATAAAAAAATTATATTATTAATTATAATTAATAGTAAAAACAATGTCTACAGCATTAAATAAATAAGTAAATACCTTCATATTCAAATCTTCATTAGAAACATCGCAAGAATCCTTCATAGGCATTGGTGGATCGAGTTTTTATATTTTATTGGAGCTATAACCTTCAAGTTGCACAACACATGAATGTGTATCTATGCTTCCTTGAGTCAATAACAACAGTTTCTACTCTGCCTCAGCAAGCGAGCTTCTAGATATGCTACCTTATTAGGAGTAGAGAAAAAGACCGAATGAGTGATAAACTTTCTGACTCCTCTAACTTGACCTCTATGCTCATTAATACCAAGAGCTTTGCTTAAAATATCATTACAGCCTAAAAATGTGATGGTACCAGCTTTTGACTGCTCCATCAACTCATCCTATAATAATCCATGTTGAATTAAGTGTAAATTACATAGAAATTAATTTTCAAGTTTTATAAGCTATTATTCATGAGTTCCATGCAATAAACATAAAATATTGCAACTTAACTTTAAGTGTGTGAAGAAAACAAGCAGGGAAGAAAAAGACAATATTTTTTGTTTGAGTGTCTTTGTTCATAAGCAAAGAAAAAGTGGCATTCTAGTTGGTTAGACTATGCTACCTTACTGCCTAAATAATATTCCCTTACTGCCTCATTGTCTTCAAACTTTAGCAAACAATCTTAAAACGATAAGATTTCTAACATTTATGTAAGATTCATTAAAAAAGAAACTTACAATTTTTTCAATGATAGTCATTGTTTCTAATGCATAATGTCCTTCTTTATCTTGTCGCACTAACTTCCACAATTCACTACGATCGATTTCTTTTTCTGTCTTAAGTTCTGCTTTCTGTAAAGATGGAGTAACAAATTAAAAATTAGAAAGAATGTATCTCAAAATCGTCACAAAGAATGTAAGAATGAGAAAATTACCAATTTGTGCTCTAAGGTTGCATATCCACCTCGACTCAATCGATGATGTATTTACTATGTTTTTGTTAGTTTTCTTTATTTGTTATTCAATTTCTACAATGTTTCATTGCAGTTGATGAAGAAGCATGAAATATTTATTATTGAAAAAACATATTACAACATCAATATACCTTGAAATCCTTTGAAAGTCCTGATTTAACGAACCTCTCCCAATCATTTTATGAAATAAAACTGTAGATCGAAAGTGGTCTCGCTATAGCATTAAGATTGTTAGCAAGGCATTATATATTTTGTTGTCAAGATATTCTTGAATGTCTTAAGTTTGTTGCCAATTAATTATAAGAAGACTTTTTCATGCGATGATCAATTTCAAATGCATCCCATAAAAGAAATTTGATAAGTTATTATGCTAATAGAAAGTAAAATTAAATATTTAGGGTGAAAGTGTTAAACCTGAATATATTCCCACATGTTTTCTTTCAAATGATCAGGAACCTTTTGCCAGCTACTATAAGTTAAAGGTACCGTGGTACATGCAAGAATCCAAGGGAAGACATAAGGGATTTAGCTTTAGCATCATATGGTACACCTTTTGAATTGAACTATACCACCACTTTCGTCCCCAAATTTTTTGGTTTAATAATTTTATTGGTCCTTTAGATTTGATAGGTGAATCTGATAACTTCTTAGTCATATCTACATTCCTACAAACATAAAATATAATCCAAATAAATAGTTAAAGCATAATTCATTATATGATACTAGTTTTTTTAATGCATAATACTGTCATAAAAAAAAACAATCAAACTTTTTTGCCTTAAGTTAAAAAGTTTACTTGTAAGCTTCATCAATCCAAGTTCTATCACAATCGAGTCATATATAGTTAACATCATCCTCATTCATCTCATCATTTATACCGACTTCAAGTATGCCATCAATAATGAAATCATATTTTTCTATGTTGTCCACATCATTATTTCTCTAATTATGTTTAGTCTTTTTGTGGAGTAGAGCAAACAGTGGACCATCTTAGATCTAATTGGTCTGGAACGTAAAAGACCCGATTTAGCTTAAGAAGCTAAAATGAAACAGTCAGATTTATGGCCATGTTGTTTAAGATCAACTAGTATGTGACCAACATAATCTAATTTAATCCCACCATTATTTTTAACCCAATCACATTTGAACAATGTTGTTTTAAACATGTGGTAATTGAGCTCCCATATTTCCTTGATAACACTATAAAATGACAATTTTCCAATTACTGGATTCTGGTTCTTAGCACTTGACATTTGCATTATTGTTGCAACTACAATGACTCCACTATTTTGTGTAACTCGACTATTGTCATGTTTCCATGCATGGAAGCGATAACCATTCAAATCATATCCAGGATATTTTATAGCTTTAGGATAAGGTCCATGTGCTACCCATTTCACCAAAAAGGAAGGTTGATTTTGCCTTTGTATTTTTGATGCAGCCTATTGAAAAAAATTTGATTGAATAGATTTTAGTATTAAATAAATAGAAGACATATGGTCATGTTAAAGAAACTAGTAAGTACCTTTTCTCGAAACAAAGAAATAAATATCCAACTATGCTCATCTTGTAACCATTTGGATTGTTTTGATTGACTGGGATACTGCAATTTTATATACTTGATATGCTTACTGTTAATGAAATAAGGTTAAGTTCATCTAATGAATGCATATATGTATGAAGTATATGTTTTATAATCAAAATACACATAGATTAGGAAGAGACATACTCAACATATAATTGAACTTCAAGTGAATTCAGTAATACATAAAGATGTGCTTGCTCTAATTCTTATTGATCAACAGTAACAATGTGACCCCCAAGCAAGGGCTTTCCAACTTGGATGTCATCTTCTTTTCTAAATGGAATACCAATTGGATGCATGTCAGAGTAATAACCTTCATAAAATTCAAGTGCTTCTTCTACAATGTAGCATTCATCAATGCATCCTTCAAGAGGATTACAGTTATGAACATATCCTTTCAAAGTTTTCATGAACCATTCAAATGGATACATCTATCTAAGGTATACCAGTCCACATAATCTCACTTCTCTAACAAAGTGCACTGCTAAATGCACCATTATATCAAAAAAAGAAGGTGAAAAGTATTTTTCAAATAAGCAAAGAGTTACCACCAAATCTTGCTGTAATTTGCCTAGTTTTGAAACATCCACAACCTTACTACACAAAGCATTGAAGAAGAAGCAAAATCTCATGATTGCGTGTCTAACATGTTTTGGCAATGGTAGAAGTTATTGCATAAGAGCATGACAATCGTGAGACTTAAGACCTTGAATTTTCATATATGTCATTGACACAAGATTTTTGAAATTTAAAGAATACCTATCTGGAACTTTCATGTTTAATAATGTCTCACAAAACATCCTTCTCACTAATTTGCTTAGAGTGTGACAAGCAGCTGGTAAAATAAGTATTGCCATTTATAATCTTCAAAGCTAACTCTTTTCTTAAGCCAATTTCTGCAAGGTCTAATCAAGTGTTGATCCTATCTTTAACTTTTCCAGGAATATTAAGTAAAGTTCCATAGATGCTTTCGCAAACATTTTTTTTCAATATGCATTACATCCAAAATGTGCCGAACATGTAAATGTTTCCAATATTCGAGGTCAAAAAAGCATGATTTCTTCTTGAAGCATGTTTGAATATTGTCATTCAATCTTTTACCCCGTGTCATTTTCCTCTTAGCAATTATTTTTTTACCCCATTTATTAGTAATAGAGCTTACTTTCTATAGTATTTCTTCTCCACTTAATGCACAATGAGGTGAACCGGTTTCATGTTCTCCATTGAATGTTTTCTGTTGGTTTTTGAATGGGTAATTTTTTGGAAGGAATCATCTATGACCCATATATGCATTCTTCTTAACATGTTGCAATCTACAAGTATACATGCTTTCACCATATATTGGACAAGTATAGTATCCTTTAACTGGACAACCACAAAGATTCTCATAAGCAGGAAATCATTAATTATCCATAATAAAATAGCTCATAACGTAAACAGCTCTTTTAGGTAAGAATCATAGATTTCTACACTAACCTGCCATAAAAGCTTTAAATCATCAATCAATGGAGCAAGATAGACATCAATATCATTACCTGGTTGGCGAGGTCTTGGTATAAGCAAGGATAACATCATGAATTTTCGTTTCATACATAACCAAGGTGGTAGATTATATGTTATCATTACCATTGGCTAACAACTATATGTATTGCTAAGAAAACTATGTGGATTTATTCCATCAGTAAAAATAGGCAATCAAAAATTTTTGTGTTCAGATGCAAAACTTGGCCACTTAAAGTTTATTAACTTTTAAGGAGGTGAATCGGTTAGATGTCTTAGTTTCCCACCTACTTCCCTTTTGTTAGCATGCAAAGTTAAATGTTGTGCAATTTGTGGTGACCAAAACATTTGCTTGAACCGTGGAATAAGAGAAAAGTATCACAATACTTTAACAGGAATCCCTTTCATTTGGTTTTTTACCTTACCATTTTATTTCCATCTCGATAGTCCACAAGTAGGACAAGATAATAAATTCTTATACTCCTTTTTATATAGTATACAATCATTCGAGCAAGTATGTATTTTCTCGTAATGTAGACCCAATGCGTTCATAATTTTTTTTTTTTTACTTCATACATCGATGTAAGGATTTCGTTTCCAGTAGGAAACATATCAGACAAACAACTTAACAAATCAAAAAATCTCTTATCTGACCACCCATATTTTCCTTTTATATTATATAATCTCATCAACGCAAACAACTTAGTATATTTTGTATTACCAGGATATAAAGGCTTTTCTACATCTTCCAGTAAGTTTTGATATAATTTAGGATCATCTTGACAATATCCAAATGCATCATTAACCATGTCTATTATATTGTCAATATGATCATCCTTGTAAGATTCATCAAACACTGATTTCTTATTTGTGCAAGATCTAGAAGAACAATCTTCTCCATGTCAAATCCATCTCTTATACCTCTGATCAATCCTTTTACTGAACAAATGATACTTTACTTTTTTAACACTTAATAATGTCAAATTAGCACATGATTGACAAGGACATCTAATGAGTGTAGGATCTTCACAATAAGAAATGGCAAAAGCAAGAAACTTATCCATGCCATCAGAAAACTCCTTATACAGTCCATTCAAGTGCACCCAAGATTTATCCATATTCTATCCTATAATGACAAATAATAGAAAACCCACTTATTATGTATACTTATTATGTATGTAAAGCAATTTTATTGTAAAAATAATATAAGAAATAAAGTGTCCACTAGACTGAAAGGCCTTAGGCAAAGCAAAGATTATTTCTTTTAAAAACATGGTACATTAGTAGATTACTAAGGAATTACCAACTTGAAATAATGTTAGCTGTGCAGAAAGAGTAGTAGCTTCTATGTGAAGGGTTTTGACTTTTCTTTCAAGTTCTATTAATATGTAACAAGCTTTCCGTTCCTTTGAACGAGCAACTAACTATTGATTTGCAATTATCCTGCATGATGGACCATATCATCTGTGAGAAAAAACAAGCCTTTATTACTAGCACAGCAAAATACTAAAAAGGTTCCACTTTAATTAACACACCTAAATATCAATAAACTTGTTCTCTCAATGATTATTCTCTTATTATTGATTTATCTTTGCTTCAACTAAAGTAATCCTTAATCCATTAAGTACTGTGTGTTAACAAGACACATTAGTTATTAATTATCCAAAATATTTGTAAAACTAATATTTTTTACCATGATTTATTTAGAGTTTCTAGTATCATAGTGGAAACCAAACTGGAATTCAAAATATCAAAAAAAAAAAAAATTACTTAAGATATGCAAACTGTTTGACAAATCAATAAAGACATAGTCATAATAGAAAATGAGTTAAAGTTACAGAATTCTTCAAGAAAATATTAGTAATCTTTTCTAGTGAGCAACATGGATTACACTATATAAAGAGTCAAGGATTTAGTTCATGTACTAAATGTCAATCCAATGGTTACTGTAAAACCAAACTAAGCCTGCTTTGCTAGTTCAACTGTTTCCAATTAAATTTTCAACTAAATAATTAATAGTTATAGGGTCACCAAGCTAAATTACGGAGATGTAAGAGGCACATCATTTACTATAAACCAATAACCAGAGTTTATTAACCTATGGATAACAAGCATTAACAACCATTCACAAAGCAAGCCAAGATCTTTGATTCACACAAAAATAAAGCAAAATTACTTCAATAGGATGCATTCTAACAAGTTACAGCGTGAAACAACGACTCTACCTAGAAAAAAATGTGCAATTTACTTGATATATCTTAAGGTGGGTGGTGATTGCATTCGAAGAATATAAACAGTAACACTAATTTCCAAATTCATAGAAAACATGCTCCAATAAAAATCTTCTCCCTTGATTTACTTACAATCTCTAGTATCACATAGGTATCATTTGACAGTGCACAATGCTAAGAGAAGAAAATCTTAGAATAAAACTGAGTAAGAAATTGCAAGACTTGACAAGAAAATCTTTATTTCTCTCTTATAATGCAAGATGAAAGTTTGATTAGTTTTACATAGCATTTTCCTTGCTTTAATGGTATGATCTGATAGTGCACGAAGCTTATTTCACAAAATGTTTTGAAAGAACGAAGCTTTGGATCGACTATATGACGTTAAAAGAGAGAAATTTCTATTTCAAAGAAGAATAATGTTTTCATGGGAGAGTGAAGGAAGAACACTGGCAGTATGTGGATAAAGATTTTTAGGTATTACAATACATCATGTATACTATTTAAAGTCTATTACCACTAAAATCATTGCACAAGATTTTCATTGACCGAGTAGTAAAGTCTTATAAGGTTGACTAAGAGAGTCTGGGTTCAAGTCGACACTTTTGTTTTTTCCTCAAAATAATTCAAAAACATATTTTATTAAATAAACAACATAATTAACCAAAATCGATTATAGACATAATGATTGTAAATGTGATATAATTTCCAATAGGACTTGGGTCCTTTCAATCAAATATTTAAATTAAAAATAAAATCATAAAAAAACATATCACATGGTTTCTTTAGATTGGATGGCAATGGCATTTATCAATCTCTTTTGAAGAGATTGGGTTCGAGTCTTCATCACAAATTTTTATTTTCTAATTATAGATTTTTTATGATGGTCCCTTAGAACCGTCATGTATGTTACACTTTTTATGATGGTCTTTTGGGACAGTCATGTATGTTACGTTTTTTATGACGATCTTTCAAGATGGTCATGTATTCGATTTTTTAATGATGGTCATAAAAGACCATCATAAAATACTATCATTAAAAATAATTTTTCTTGTGGTGATTAGGATAACTACATATTTTATCTCGCAAGAGATTAGTGTATCTTAATCATATGTCAACTGTCTACCTAAAAGCGTTTCATAGGTTATTGGCATAGTTGCTCATATTATTAACATCTTTTTTTTCTTTAATGTTTTTCTTTACCTTTGATTTTTCCAACAATATTAGCTATGCCAAAATATATTTGATAATAAGGTTTAATAGTCTAATAGATAGCATAATCTATGCCCAATTTTACTGCTTCTAATGGCATTTTGTTGTCAGTAAGCCCTTGATCTGAAATATAATTATTGATTCATTTTCCATTACATTAACATGTCTCGATAAATATGAATTGAAGGTTTGACCTTATGTTTAATCATTATATTCAAGAGGGATCTATAAATCAATGCTAGGGCAATTCCATAGATTTCAATCTAGCCCTTGATTATTAGTGGTTTTCTTTCAAAGGGGGTTAATTCCTAGAAACCCTACTAATAAAGAGACTTGAAGTAGTAAATGATGCAAACTCTAAAGCATCCTATCTTACAAAGAATAATAAAGGAGCTTGAAAGTCATAACATAATTTAAGGGATTTAAAACTCGCATTTTGGTTAAATAAAAATTGGCTTATAGTTAGTTTTACTCATAATTGAAAGTGCTAATTAAAAGTCAAAAATTCAAACTTTAAAACAATGTTGTTCAATCCTTCCATTTGAGAGTACTTCACTCTCCTTAGAGCGCTTACATACAAGGAAGGAAGATGTTTAAGGCTTACACATATGCAAACTATAATAGGATTGCAAATTGTAAACTGTACACTTCCTCCAATTGAACTCTCGGTGGTAAATTAGAGTTGGAAAATAACCCTCATCCCAATGGGGTGTTTGAGCTGATATAATCTATTATTTGCATGTGGCACTTTCTTCGAATTATCCATCTTTATTTGCCCTAGATCCCCCATTCAGTGGTCCCACCATAGGTAACCATCCTTTCGTTATAGCTTTTCATTATTCAACATAGCTTTGTTGCTTTTCCTTGCTCTTTACATCATCAAACCCCATTACCTATTCACTTATTCCTACGAATGGGTAAGGAAGATTTATAGCCTTAATGATAAATAAACGGGCATTTTTTAGGACTAACCCACTTCCAATTCATCAAAAGAGTAATTCTTTGCACATGATTAAGGGAACCATTATAAGATTACCAGAACACTAGTTACGAGGACTACCCAAGCTAATGATAGAGGCAAGAACACTTTCTGGTCAAGTTCTATAAATTGATCCTAATGATATCATGGAAATGCTACATGATATATATAAAAGTAAAAAAAGAATCACTTTAATACTAAACAAGATCAAGCCCAGGATCTTTTTGAAAATGAGAAGATCTAAGATAGGTGGCCAACCTCCTAGAGAGAGCGAGATGCATGTACTAGCTGAGTAGGGATACAGCTCCATGGACTACTCATCGGGCCTAATAGGCAGTGTTATCACACCCTTCTCAAAGGAATTGTATGTGACACCCTCAAACCAACATGTCCTCCTTTTTTATTCCTAGACAGGGATTTTCATTCATTTATTGATTAATTCAAGGTAATTGTAGCTTGCTTCCAAGTCCAAGTACTAGCGGTAAAAACTTGTCATCGAAAGCAAACTTTCGAGCCAAGAAGAAGCCAAAAAACATAAGCGCCCTTGTAATCTTTTTAAAACAAGAAGTAACTCTGAGAAAGGATGATTATAAAAATCATCATATTAGTAAAAGCATTTTAGCTTACCTATAGTAAGGAGCCTTTTCTTGACCATTAGTGCTTTACTAATAAGAAGGGGTTTTCTCACTTATTCAATATTACTTTGGCTTTGCTGTCCGTATTTTGTTGGCACAAAAGCTAATATAACTAAAAAAATGAATAAAGGAAGAAGGCAGTAGCATTAGAAAAACTACATGGGGCATTTTGAGTTGACTATAATACAAGTCATGAGGAATAGCAAAGCAAAGCAAAGCAGGATAGGTTTTTTGATGTTAAAAGCCCCAAACTAGCTATCGTATAAAAGATAACTAATGTAAGCTTACTCAACTAACCTCATAAATAAATGCCTGTTCGCATTGTAACTAATAGAAAAAAAAAACAACTACAAGACTAAACGAGTAGTTAAGTGCTCCTCATTATTCAGATCAATAGGTTTGAGCGTCCTCTAAGCTCTATGCTGTTAGGGTACTCTGCAAGGGTCTTACTTCTTTGATTTATTATATTTGAGTCATTAGAGTACTTTGGGATTGTGTTCCATGCCAAGAATTTGTGCTTGTTGGCTAAGGTGAATATTATAGACAAGCTGACTAGTGGTTAATAATTGTTTAGACTTGGTAAAGGTTATCATGGCACCTATAGTAGGATACAGGACTTGTCACAACGCCCATGGACTAATTTACGATGTCTCCATTATTAACATTCATCAAGCAGGCCACGTGGATTGGTCAAAGTCTTGTTTAGCTAATAAGACCTCAATCTTGAAGCCTTTAGAGTACCATTTTGATAGGCACCTTTATCTGTATGAGGAATTCGCTATTGATAGATTACTGGTGTCGTCCTCCTTCCTCCGCCACTTTTTCACTTGTAGGAGTATATAGCCATAAATTTCAAACATTCATGCTCAATTGTGAGACTACCTATTGAACATCTAATAATGCATTGCTCCAAACTAAGTTATACAACAATGAAATCCCCCTTGATCCTTACAGAATGTGCTTGATGATCCCCCATAATATGCTCACTTAAGGACTTCTTACTCAAGCTTTTTCACTACTTAAACATTGTCCAATAAACTCCCTATTTTGCTCATCCCTTTCTTCAATTATTTGATCGGGATACTATCATCTAGGTTCCCAAACTTTTCATGGATAGCAAAGCGTAGATGGCAAGTAATTATATGGATACGATGCTTAACACAGATAATTCTTCAGCCCTCACAAAAGTTGCATAGGAGTCATCCTCGAAGAGTCTTCTTGAATAATCATACTAATGAATTCCATTGTACTTTATGCAGCTACTGTTGTTGATCCTACAAAGCCTACCCAAAGGTTCAGGTTGGATTATCATAAACGGGCAATACATTTTTGTATTTCAATGAGAAGCTTTATGACACCTATGATTCCTAACAGTAAGTTTTCAGCATATCATTCATAACAAATACTTATTAAATAATGGGTTTTTAAGGGGGCCAGCTTATGGACTAGGCGTCTCTTTGACCTAATAACTAGCATCGCTTTTTTGCCCAACCTTATGTTTTGCAATACTTAATAAGGTCTTTCATGGCCTAATTGTTCTTACAACATTCTCTATCATAGAATTTGGCCTTCAAGGTCAACCAGACGAATTTTAAGAAAAGTAACGCAAAATAGGCTTGAGTGCTTATTAAAGAAGATGACAAGGGTCGATGAAAGGTAAAACAGAAGGCATTTTCTAGTTGCCCCTGAGGTGAAACGTGCTTGTAGAGGGAGGATGTGCCACAATAAACAAGGGAATGAAAGGCTACTTTGCAATGGATGCTCTTTACCCTCCCAAGAATGATAGCTCTATTGTCTTGGGGAGTGTTAAAGCTTGCTTCTTCTCTAAAGATTTTTTGGTCATCAATAGGACTTGCCCTTAATAAAACTGATTTGATTCTTTAAACAATCAAAATTTCATACTTTTATTAAATTCCCCTTATCTCCTAATCGAGCTTATGTAGGTAGATATTGCTTGGTAGGGCCGATAATAGTACACTATGTTGGACAGAGTAAAGGCCCATTTTATCGCTTATAAGTCGTCCAGTAGAAAAGACTTTTTAAATGGAGTAAAAGAAGTTAAGATCTTTGATTTCTTCCTTAAAGATTAGGATGAGTCAATGTCAATTGATGGTATGAAAATACTTTCTGATGTCGAATTCTAAAAACCAATGAGAGATTTTCCACTATTCTTTGATTCGTTTTAACATCACGTGGTACCTTGATGCGAGCAAAAATGCGATGTGTTTAGAAACTTAGGATCATAAATGGATTGGAGTACCATTTTGATTGCCTCTTTCATGATCTTTTCTATAGGTAGAACCACTATGAGTGGTCCAAAATTTAACCCTTATTTCTTTCTTCATACTTTAAAAAAGGACAAACCTTATTGTTTCCTTCTTTTATTAATAATCAAGGACCCCTTGTCATCCTTTTAGTGACTCATAAGGCTTCTTTTTGCTCTGTATTTTTGGTTCTTGAGACACCTCCCCCAAGACCAAAATGATTGTCCTTGGCCAATGGGTTTACATCCATCCCTGAATGTTGTCGAGTGCTGTTCATTTCCTCACCATTCTTGTATCCATCACCTGCAATCCAAATAGATGTGTTTGCATCCCCCCTCCCCCCCAAGAGGATGACAAAGAAAGGATTTCTTAAAATAACCCTTTGCTTCCAAACTCAAGGTATGAGACTTTCCTATATGAGCATCCAGTACATGCATCAATTTGTAGGCAAGTGAAAAGGTCACCATTACTGAAGATCTCCGTCTTATTCTTAAATAGGTCATTTAAAGGGTCACCACGATTCATTGTTGTGCTTGCACACTAGGCTACCCTTCTCCGAAAGCTCCATGGTACCATCTATCACTAGTTTTTGCCCAAAGGGTTTATTGCACAAGCCAAGACATAGGCTCCCAAAGAGGAAAGCCTAATAAATGTTAGATGCACAGCTCTACACCTCATTAAGATCATATTGGCATACTTCCATTAAAATAAAATAAAAAAAAGTAGACCCTTATTGAAGACGAGAGTAAGGTACAACAAGGCCATTTTTGTCCATCACCCTTCTCACGAACGCGTACATGGACGTTATTGCTCATATGGCTCCTAGCTAGTAAGTAGTTAGCCTTTCTTTACAAGGAATGGATTGACGTGCAGATAAATCGAATTAAATAAATGAATTTAGTTTTTCTTTTCAGTAATAACATGATAAAAGCGTCCCTTTCATAAAAACCTATAGATCCCCTTCCTATCATGCCACTTCAGCACCTTATGGTCCTCGAGAAGATCATGACAAGCCCTTTCCCTTAATGTTTTTATAGATTTTGAAAATTTCATAATGGATCAGGATGAGAATAAATCTCAAGATCTAAGAAATACTTATCTTAGAGCTTTCACTCTCTTCTAGGAAGGGCTTTTTATAGATAAAAGGGTGAGTCGAGGATAGACCCCTATTCGATCTATTTCTTAAAGTCAGAAGAAGTTCACTCATTCAAGTGAACAAGAAGGAATAGCTCTTGACATGAAATCAATAGCAAAGAAAGAAGAGGAATTAGATGCCCTAGAGTAAAAGCCCTAGATAAGCCTTAAAAAAACATACGCACAACGGATAGGACATAAATAATGGAAAGAAGAAAAGGGCCTTGATGATGATCCTATGTTAATTTTTACCTTGCCTCGATGATGCACTCTTAACACACAGAGCAACATACTGAAAAAAGAGAAAGAATGTCTCTATTATTTAACTAAAAGAATCGTTAGTTGGACTTGTGGACTACGTGGGAAATACGAGAGCTAGGCAAGCTATTATATGTTCTTTCCTTACTCTTGAATAATAGAAGAACCACTTATCTTCTCTTAGATAGTAGTCGATCGATTCACATTTATGGTCAATGAATAGGCCCAAGGATCTCTTCTTTTATATGATAAATTACCATATTGTAGCACCACCGTGACGTTAATTCTCCTTATCTTTTTGAGCATTCTATGTTGTGACTTCGACTTTGAGTATGATGAATGAATGGAAAGAAACTTTATAGAAGTCCCTATTCGATCTAACCAAAAAGTTAGCATATATATAAATAAGAGGGATAACTACGAGTTCTTTTTAAAAAATGAGCAGTTGACATAATATGAGCGTCTCAGTAAATGTCTTATTTAGATGTAAGTTCAAAATCAAGTTAGAAGATAGTGGAAAGATGAGAGTCTTTGCCATTCCAAATAAACCTTAGTTCGGCCTTTACATGATTGGGTGATGGATGTGCTTCGTCGTCTTCCAATTGATGGGATATATAATGAAACTACACCCTTTGCCATTCTATCAACGAGAAAGTCAATATCAATAGTGGAGGATGAATAGTAATCCCCTAGTCATCAATTAGTAGTTGAATAATCCTAGTAGTGGTCCTCTTACCTAGCGGAGTTAACTCTTAATTAGAAATGATAAGGGAGACCAAAGATTTCACATTACAATTAAACATGTTGCTTTACGCATAGGCACAGTGAAATTTGAATATGTTGTCTCAAATGAGTGGCTCTTGGCTTACTTTTTTAAGAAGGCACTACAACAAAAGTGAGATTATTTTACACTAGATATTTCACAGTTTTAATAACAACTGTGAACAAAAGAATAGTTGTTCACAGTTGTAATAAAACTGTGAACAAAGGTTACTTTTATTCATAGTTTTTATTAAAACTGTGAATAAAAATATATATGTTCATAGTTATGCTTATAACTGTGAACTAAAAAAAACCTTTTATTCACAGTTATGTTTATAACTATGAACTAAAAAAACCTTTTATTCACAGTTATGTTTATAACTGTGAATAAAAGCGACCTCTATTCACCAAATTGAAAAGTCTATATAATATTCATCTATGTTTTCAATTTTTTCACCCCTGTTATGGTTGCTTATTTTTGCCTCTGGGTTGTTGGCCTCATCGTCCACTGCAACTTGTTCAACCCAACACCTTCTCTCTCAGCCATGGTAGTTAATCGATACAAGCTCAGAGGAAACATCTTTAGCTACAATCTTGGTGGAATGGGTTGTAACATCGGCCTTATCTCCATAGACCTCGCCAAACAGCTTTTACAGGTTTGACTCCAATCATTAGTCAACTCACTATACATGTCAATCCCGAGGCTCTACTTGTAGCCTAACTATTTTGTTCTATATATTGTCTTTGAATTTTCCTTTGAGCTTAATTAACATGTAGGAATGATTTAGCCATTGAACCTGAGATTGAAGTTAATTAATCTGGGGAAGCCATCTTTGGGATGGGAGAAAAAATGCATAGTAACCCGTAGAAATTGTACAGTAAGAGTGAGAATTCGCATCCATTCTGACAAGCTAGTTGGTGTAGTTCCAAAGACTACTAGTGGCAATATGTTATACTTATTCCATGCTTTCTCTACATTAAATCAATTTTTCTATCCAAGTGTGTTATTGTATTTAACCTATGTATATGAAAACCGAAGATTTGTGTTACCTTCTATTTTGCAGAGATCCTATCAAACATGAATTATTTTATGCGTCTTCTACATCCATTTAACAACCTCAAATCGTTGGAATTGTATACCGCTTTCAAAAGACATAACATTCCACAGCTAGCATGCTTGTTCAAGAGCTCTCCCACACTTCACATGCTCATACTCAAGATTATCAATGATTATGAGATTGAAAGGAGACTAAGTACTGTCATTTTATTCCATTCTTACTCTCCTTTACTGTGGCACACATATGCACTAAATTTTTCTGATCACATTTAGCAATGGAATAAGGACCCGTAGGACATGTTTACCTCTATGTTGGAACAATATTGGGAGTCTTAAACCCACAGTTTGAAGACCTTCCTAAATCATCTTAATGTAGTGAAGATCCATGGATTTCTGGAATATGAGAATGAAGTTATTCTAGCAAAGTTTTTGCTCAAGCATGGAAAGGCCTTGCAAGAAATGACTCTTTGCACTAGACATTGGAATTATAGGGATTCTCTGTGGCGACAAAAGATTAGGTCACAGATGCTGGGATTTTCCTAGGCTTCTTCTAATGCTAAAATTTCATTCCAATAGTCTTGATCATATATAGAGATGCTAAGGTGTTGCTCTTGATCTCTTGATCTTCGTGTCATCCATGCTTAGAAATCTGTCAGAAGCATGCATGCATATACTAATATCGAAGATTGAGTAAAACCTTAGACCTTAGAAAAGTTTTGATGCAGTTTGCTGGTCAGCCATTTGCATCAAGAAAATATGGATTCAATGATGTTATCTGAGCATGTGTTCATGTTATTATAAGTCAGACTTCCATCCTTGTCCTTTATGGCTGACAAAGCAGGGGACATGAAGGCTCCATCTCACGGCAATTTCTTAAGGAGCCAAGGCCCTGATCATTTTGATGAAAATTAATGATTCATTAATTTTCTCTTTGTTTGAGTAGAATCATGCAATTAGCAATCATTGCTCTTTGAAACCATTTTTTTCAAGTCTGCATCCTTCTACTTCTTTCTAAGCTGCTTACAGACACATTTTCATCGTTATCTCATGCCAACTATACATCAATTTGTATACAAAACTGGAAGATCATAAATTTTTAGTGTTCAAACTGATCTTCTGCAATTATAAAGAAGTAAATCCAACCGGAGATGTGCTGTAAAATTAAGCCAAACCATGAATTCATTCCAAACAAATTGAGAGGATCCAGTGCTCCAGGTTTGATTAATGATGCTGTAAACAAGATATTTTCTGTAGGTGTTCCCTTGACAAAGCTTAAGAGGCAGGACTAACAGTGAGGCAGAATTGCTTGAAGTTTAGCATGCTGGCTTTCCCCTTGAAAACTTAACCTATTTATTCATGTTTCATTGCTACTTAATTAATAATCGGTCAGAAACATGGTTAATATGTTTAATATGTTCAACTTGTGAAAATACATAGGAATTGGGCTTTAATTATATAAGTGGTAACAAGCATACATGTACATTGTCTAGCTTATTCAGATGAAAATCATGCCCCCCCCAAAAGGTGATGAAAACATGTATAAGTGATGAAAACATGTATAAAAAGCAAAAGCCTCCGCCGCCTCACAGCAGTAGAAGGATAGGGATGCTCACGCACACCCACCACTAATAAGCCGAAGTTACAGTTGGCCTTCCTCAGCCCTCCCCCTTCTGTCGCGCACTTTCTTTTTCTGGTGAAGCTGCGAATTCATGTGCAAGTGAATGAAGGAGCCAGTGAGTAATGAGTGAATAAAGACACCAGACTTTTATTCACAATTATAGCCATAATTGTGAATAAAGGGTTTTTATTCACCGTGATGGCTGTAACTATGAACAAAAGCCCTGCATCTTCTTCAGAAACATCGATAAACTTCATTCATTCATTCTTTTTCTCCACTTAACATAAACTTCGATTCTTTAGGTAGTAAAAGTATCAAGTATGAAGTGCACATTATGAGAAGAGCCTCTCCGGGTTCTAGATGTGCAAACCAAACATTCGATCGACCCTAACTATTTACATCGAAGGGATTAAGAGTGGGCACAGTGCTGCTTGCTTTTGGGTTCCACAACTGGCAACTTGTGAATCTCCTCCTTTTTTTTCGATAAGTTTAATCCTTTCTCCCAAAATGTTGTACTTATCTTTTTTGTTAAAATGCAAAAATTATTGTTCCCTGATTTTTGCTTTTAGTTTCATTATTTTTAAGCTCAAATCTGGATGTGGTTCTCCTTTCATTGGGATTCTAGATATGTGCATGGTTTCACTTTCATCGAGATTTTAGATTTGTTTTGAGGTTTAAAATGGTTATTAAGGTCCTAGATTTAGATGTATGGGGTCTCGAATGTCAGATTAGACTTCCTAGGTGAGGGGTTCCAAATCTAGGCTGAGAGTTTCGAATCTGGGTGAGGGGTTCCAGATCTAGGCTGGGGTTCCAGATTGTGTGAGGGGTCTAGGGTTTCAGATCTGGGTGAGGGGTTTTAGATCTGGGCTGAAGGTTTCAGATCTGGCTGAGGGGTCCGAAGGTTCCATATCTGGGTGAGGGGTTTCAGTTTGGGGCTCCAGATTCCACATCTATGTTAGAGGTTCCAAATCTAGGTACACGACTTCAGATCTAGGCTAAGGATTCTAGATCTGAAGTCTAATTTTAGATTTGTACTAGGGATTCTAAAACTATCTGCTGGGCTTTAAATAAGGGCTGGGGATTTGATATCTTCGCTGAGATTTCAGATATGTGCTAGGAGTCCCAAATCTAGGTATGAGGTTTTTAATCTGGGTTAAGATTTTAGATCTATGCCACAGGTTCTAAATCTGGGTGCGGGGTTTTAGATTTTGGCTAGGGATTCCAGATCTTGGTTGAGATTTTGGACATATACTAGGATTTCCATATTTGGGTGCGAGGTTTTAGATTTGGGCTAGAGATTCTAGATCTTGGTTAGGATTTCAGAGTTGGAGGGTTAAAAATTTGAGTTCGAGATTTCAGATGATGGGCTACGGATTCCTGTGCTAGGGATTCTAGATATGGGTGCGAGTTTTTACTTCCATCGAGATTCTAGATCTAGGTGTGGTTCTACTTGTATCGGGGTTTCACATCTGTGTTAGGGATTTTAGATTTATGTAGGGGGTTCTAGATTTGTGATGAGGGTTCTAAATTTAGGTGCGAGGTTTTACTTTCATTAGTGTTTCATATCTAGACATGGTTCTACTTCCATCGAGGTTCCAGATCTAACAAATCAAGATCTTAGCCTTCACTAATTGCAACAAAGGAAGATATGATTCTACTTTTATCTGGGTTTCAGATCTAGCTAATTAAAATATCTTTTTAGTTTTGATAAGATTAATCTTTTCTCCCCAATTTATAATTATTTTTTTTCTTTTTATTTGTATCAGCTTTTACATTTTTTTATTTTTTTCCAGCTATTGGCATGACTTTTCTCCAACAAATATAACCAAAAAGGAGCTTTGTGGACCTTGATTTAAGTTTGCTTCTCGAGAAATTTTTAATAGTAAGCGAACTATCATGCAGCCTAAATTAAAGCATGAGATAAATCATCATCTAAAGTAAAAGACAAATGAAATACTCATGGTTTAATATTCAAGATTATGTTATACATAAAGTATTAAGCAAATAATAGTATTGTATGTAACAATCAAGGAGGAAAAGGAGGAAGAATCTGTAACTTTTTCTATCTTTATTTTCAAGTCATTTACTTTTTGTTTATATATAAATACAAAATTGTATCGATCCACTTGTTTCTATACAAATATTTTTCCAGTATGTTGAGTAACTTTACACTATGACATTGAAAAATTAATTGTCACCATAGGAAAGAAAAATATCCCAATCGGTATTATTTCTCATGAATAACGGTAGCATGAGAAAAAGTTTTTAACAATACAAAAGAAGTATAAGATGGGATTTAAATTAATTGTTATCATTATTGATTGTAACAAATTAAAACATCTCATAACTTATAGATTGTAAAGATTTACAAATTTATCTAAAGATTTTATGTGAAATGATGATTGGTTATTTATTGTTTCATATCATTTGTGTGCTATTTGATTATTACAATTAAAAAGAAATAATTAAATGAAATTAGGAGTATTAATTAAAATATTTTAATAATTTAATTTTATGAGATTTTATAATGGTATTTGTATTCTTATTATGATTATTAAAAATCAAATAGCAATAATATCTACAATGATTATCATTATATAAAAAAAATTGGTAATGATATTGACCAAATTTGGGAAATTTGTTTAGATAGAAGAGACTATTATATGATCCCCAATTTCATATGGGCTGAAGCCCAAGACTAACATATTAAAATATTAGATTTTATTATTTTTAGTTTATATAATAAAAATTTAAATTTAGTTTGATCATAATTACAATTTGTGGATGATATTATTAATTATTTGATTTCATTTAGAGTTTTGTTCGTAAATATAGTTTAGTTTGTGTCATTAACAAAAGTCTTGCAAATACTTTAACAAATATATATTTTTTTTTCAGATTACCATTAATTTGAAGGTCTTTAGAAGTGGGTTTATATAGTAAGTTGTTCTTTTTATTTTCAATTTTTTGAGTATTCATTTTTTCTTAAAAAAGTTGACAACTTCAAAGGTTTAGTAATTATGATTAATAATAAGTTAATTAGCAAAATTATTATTGAAACATGATTTGTGTTTCTATAGGAAAATATAGTATTGTTGGCTAATTGGGGAATCATCATTAAGGTAAGCATTATTCTTTTACAAAATTTTATTTACTAATTTTTTAATTTAATATAAATTTAAGTTATACTTGTGCAATTTTACATTTAAAATTTATTTCACCAATTAGTAAAAAAATCCATTTATGTGTACAATGTTAGCACATTATGCTTAGTAAATATAACCTTAGATACCATTTTCAAATTATAAATGAATAATTTATTATAGTCCACGTGTATAACATGTGGATTAAATAAAAATTTTTATTTATAATTCTTTAATTGTCCAGTTTGGACAGTTTGAAAATGCAATATTTATGTATTGCACATGATGTATAAATCTTGATTCATTTTATTTTATAATGAATTTCGAGTAAAATATCCTTTGTTCTTTGAGTACATACTAGTGGATATTTATTGGTGTTTTGATTTTAAGAAAAAAACACTAAAAAGTATCTACATAAGTCATGTACTTGAAGAACTATAGGGATATGCTGTCGAATTTTTTATGAAATTAAATGAAGCATGATTTATCATATGCGCCACATAGATGTTGCTCTTCTGAATGGTATAGGATCATCTTACTTGTAAAAATTGGTTGACATGCATATATATACATTGATAGAATCAAGTTGATGTGCTAACATATGATGAGTTAAATATTAGAATGGACAAAACTTGGATGTTCATTGATAGCAGGTTAGATGAGCACGATATAGGTGTAACTAATTTCTTGAAATATGCCATTCGAAATTCTGATAATCCTGAGCATGTTCATTGTTCGTGCATTAAATGTGGTAATATGAAATGTCTGACTCCACGTGAGATACGAGATCATTTATTTGTTAATCGAGTTGATCAAAGTTACAATAATTGGATATGGCATAGGAAAGCATGTCTTGATGGGTCTTCTACAAGTCGAAATGCTACAGCTAATAAAGAGGTCGTCTAGGAGGAAAAAGTTAATAACACTGTAGAGAAGGTCCAAGAGGCATTTGTAGAGTACAATGGTAATGCTAACCAGTTCATGAAGTTACTTAGTGATGCTGAGAAACCTTTGTGTTCTGGATCAATAAAGTCACTAAACTATCGCTCTAGTTAAACTTTACAATTTGAAGGCGAAGTACAATTGGTCTGACCAGAGCTTCAATGAACTTTTAAATTTGATATCTGAAATGTTGCCAAAGAATAATGAAATGCCTATATCTATGTATGATGCCAAAAAAACATTAAATGCATTAGGCATAGAGTATAACAAGATCCATGCATGTTTGAATGATTACATATTATATCGAAAGGAGTTTCAAAATGAGATTCAGTGTCCAACTTGTGGTCTTTCTAGATGGAAAATAATGAAGAATAGTAAGAAGATACAGATCGGGGTGCCGGCTAAGGTGTTATGGTATTTTCCACCAATACCTAGGTTTAGAAGAATGTTTAGAAGCTTTGAAACATCAAAAAATCTGACATGGCATTCAAGTCAAAAAGAAGTTGATGGCCAGTTGAGCCATCCGTCAAATACACCATCATGAAAAATAGTTAACTATATGTGGCCAGAATTTGCATCAGAACCAAGAAACTTAAGGCTTGCTACTTCAACTGATGGGATTAATCCTCATAGTACATTAAATAGTCGATATAGTTGTTGGCCGGTTGTTATGGTGACATATAATTTACCACCATGGTTAACAATGAAGATAAAGTTCGTGATGTTAACACTATTAATATCATGCCCTAAACAACCTGGTAATGATATAGAAATTTACTTGGCATCACTCATAAAAGACTTACGGATATTATGGGACAATGGTGTGGAAGTTTATGACGTGTACCGAAAAGAATAGTTCAACTTGAGAGCTATTTTGCTATGGACTATTAATGATTTTCCTGCTTATGGTAATTTGTCTGGTTGTATAGTTAAAGGTTACAATGCTTGTCCTATCTGTGTTGAGAATACCAATGCACTTTGTTTGCAGCATAGTTAAAAAATATCATATATTGGACATAAAAGATTTTTACCATGACATCATCCTTATTGTAAACAAAAGAAAGCTTTTAATAGGGCACAAGAATTCAGAGTTGCTCCATAACTATTAACTGGTGAAAAAGTCTTCTCTAAGGTTTAAAGTTTATCAAATTCATAGGGGAAGTCAAGAAAACAACATAAATGAAATAATGAAGATGTGGTTTCACAATGTTGAAAGAAGAGATTAATTTTCTTTGACTTACCATACTGGAAGTCCTTATATGTCAGACATGTGCTTAATGTTATGCATATAGAAAAGAACGTATGTGATAGTCTTGTGGGCACATTGCTTAATATTACGAGAAAATCACAAGATGGAGTAGCAACTAGAATGGATCTGCAAGAAATGGGATTAAGGTATGAATTGGTACCACAACATCACAATAATCGTAAATTTTTACCACTTGCATGCTATACATTGTCGAGAGATGAAAAAAGGAGATTTTGTAAAGTGCTCAGTGAGATTACGGTGCCAGATAGGTATTCTTCAAACATCAAAAATCTTGTTTCTATGGATGACTTGAAGCTATATGGGTTAAAGTCGCATGATTGTTACACTTTAATGCAACAACTCTTACCTGTTGCTCTACGAGCAGTGTTACCGAAACATGTCAGATATGCTCTAATTAGACTTTGCATGTTCTTCAATTCGTTATGCCAAAAGGTGGTAGATATTTCAAAGTTAGATGACATCCAACGTGAACTTGTGACAACACTATGTGTACTAGAAAAGTACTTTCCACCCAGCTTCTTTAATGTTATGGTTCATTTAATTGTTCACCTAGTTAGAGAAGTGAAACTTTATGGTCTTGTATATTTGAGGTGAATGTACCCATTTGAAAGATACATGAAGGTGTTAAAGGGTTATGTTCAAAATCGTAACAGGCCTGTGGGATGCATCACTGAATCATACATTACAGAAGAGGCACTAGAATTTTGTGCAGATTATTTATCGAATACAGATTCTGTTGGGATTACTTTAAGGAAGAATGTATTTGATTATTCAACTCAAAATGGAAGACCTTTAGCTGGTGGATGGATTGAACAAGTTCACCATGATCTTCTTCAACAAGCTCATTTATATGTTTCAATGAATACAAGTGAAGTTCAACCTTACGTAAGGTAATATTTATAACCCATTTATTATACCACATCAAAGACAATTTCAATTGTTTACATAAATTGTTCTTATCATGCAGCAAGCATTTAAACCAATTAACTATTAACAATCCCATGAAGTCAAAAAGACGAAAGTGGTTGCATGATAAGCATAATCATACCTTCATCAATTGGTTGCACACATGGGTAAGAATCTTTACAAGTCCACCATTAAGTCATATATGTCCATAATGGTTGATCTAATAAATTATTTATTATAGGTTAGGTATCAACTTTCATTGTTTAATCATAATATCTTGTCAACTTTACGATGGATTGCTCATGGACCTCAAGTCACAGTAATCAAGTATCCTGGATACATCATTAATGGTTGTCATTTTTATACAAAAGAAAGAGACAACTCAAGAGTGCACCAAAATAGTGGAGTCACTTTAATTGCTCATACCATGCAAATTTCGAGTGCAAAAGATGAAAATCTAGTATATGGTGACATGGTATTTTATGGGGTAATACAAGAGATATGGGAGTTGGATTACAATTTATTTAAAGTCCCAGTTTTTAAATGTGATTAGATTGAGAATAGTCATGATGTTAAAGTTGATGATCTAGGAGTTATCCTTGTTGATCTTAATAGGATTAGGCATAAAAATGATCAATTTATACTAGCTTCACAAGTGAGACAAGCATTTTATGTTGAAGATCTAATCGATACAAAATGGTCGCTTGTAATGTCAACACCTCGAAAAGACTTTGATGAAGAAGATGATTTGGGTGACATTAGTGTGGATCATATGCCTTTTTGTACTAATTTAACATCTGTTGAACTCTTCGATCAAATAGACGACAATGTAGTTACATATGCTAAGGAAGATGGTGAAGGATTATGGGTTTGACTAATATGATGGGTAATGTTAAACTTTACATGTGCCTCATAATTTTTTTATTCTATTTTTTTTATGAAGTAAGTTTTTACATGTTACTTTTTTTATTGACTTTCAACTTTATATGTTTTTATGAATATGTATTATTAATTTTCTGGTATTTAATTTGCACACTTAATGGGTCCATCAGATCAACCCGATCGTGCCTCATAGAAATGCAAAAAATAAGGCATTACCACTATGCCTGATGTTATTAAGTGTACATCAATGGGACAAAAGATATCAGTCCAATTAAATGAGAAAGGACAGCCAATTGAAAAGCATGGTGCAACGATGAATAGTTACATTGGTGTTATTGTACGACATAAGTGCCTATTACATTTAACAATTAGCATGCTGTCCCAGAGGAGTTAAAGAATAAGATTTGGGAAGCAATTTCAGTACGTGTTATAAAATATGCAAGTGCTTACATTTAAAATTGAATTATATGCTCATGATTTATTTTCATTTATTTGTGTAAATGTGTTTTATAGGGGACATATGACATTGATGTAACTTTAAAAAGGTATGTACTCCAATCTGCTGCACAAAAATGGAGGAGCTTCAAAACCATTCTGATGAGGAAATACATTTTGTCTTTTATGGATGACCTAGAATACTTGAGGCTGCCACCAGTAGAATATAAGAGTTTCATAGATTTAGATGTCTAGCATGCATTTGTGAACTCTCACCTTTTAGAGGAGTTTTAGGCATTACATTAACCAAATAGAGATGTTTATTTGTGAAACTTTCACTAAATATTGATATTCATTTATATTATAGCAAAAGACAATTGTTGCAATAGAGAGAAGAAAGAAAAATATATATGATCATTATCTTGCTCGAAAAGGATTTGCAGGGTTAAAGATTGAACTTGTAAGTCAATTATGTTTTGGTTTTTTTTAGACAAATTTTTAAACATGTGATGGATCCATTTTGTTTACTTTAATTAACTACATTAAATGATTTGTATGATTGCTTGTAGAAGAAGTCATTGTGTATTGAAGAAGAAATTGATTGTGCTACATTATAGAAAGCAGCACAATGTAACAAACAATGATGGTAAACAAATTAAGCGAGCAAAGAGTGTGCTGAAAGGATTATACGTATTTGATGAGTCTTTACTTCCATTTGATTTGTATTTATTCAAATGTCACATTTATGTAACAATTGCATTCTGACTTTGTAGGATGAGTTGATGACACAAGAGAGTCAAGGTACATTTAAACAGGTATATGTGAATGATGTCCTCACAAAAGCTTTAGGCGCACTTGAACATCCTGGTCATGTTAGAGGTCAGGGATCTGGGGTAACTATAACCTCGTATTTTGGGAGGATGATAACATATATCGTACCAGTAAATGAAGCACCATATGATAAACAAGGTTTTATGAACATAATGAAGTGGTTCTCGCAATATAAAGATGTTTTAGATGACATTGTGTTAGACAGAGTTACTGCCCAACCAAACATCGTTCAAATGCCATTTCATTCAAGTAGAGCTACCAATAACATAGCTGGAATAGATGATAATGAAAAAAGTCTGACATCACCTCCTCAATCTTTACTAGTTGGTCCGTCAAAGCCTACACCATCTAGTAGTAAGGTATGTCACATGTTATATTTCTATGAAAGAAAAGAATTAAAGTTTTGAGACATTAAATTGTGCTTTGATTATTCATTGTAGTGTGTACAATGCGATTTGTACATTGGTTCTTTAGAGGATATCGTGGCCCATGGATCAGTTTTCATAGATACTACCATGAATCAAACTATCCATGGGCATCCTCTGCTTGATGGAGATGTTAGGGTGATAGTGGATGTAGCTATTCGGGGCAATGCTCGTTTGCCTTGCCCAATAGTATAAGCAAAAATTTTTACTGTATTTGAAGCGGTTGGCACACATGTTGCTTAGCCACGAGATTGGATCATCACACGTGAATGTGAGGTATTTTATGTCAAAAGTTGAAATTTTCTTAATTTATTCATTGGACATGACTTCTTAACATTTTATCTCTAGTCAATGAATAAAGAAAAGATGCGAAAGTTTCAAGTTAGATGAGCATCAACATTGATGAACCAACCATCATTGCAGCAATTGTCTTCTATTGGGTTGCCATTATCATTGAAGGTATTGCATGAGCATGTCACAAAGGTAATGGATCATGATGGAGTCATCACCATTCCTTTGGAAAAAGAGGTATTTGCTAATGAGGGCTCCATATATGTGATGCAAGAAGATATAACATAATTTTGTCACATGAAAGAGATAAGTGTTACTATCATTCAAGCTTACATTGTGTACATATTTTATTCTTTTATTAGTTTATTTCTTACAATTATGTCATATTCATATTTATATATGTTTTTTATATTTTCAATAAACTTCACAAAGATTTGGTTGCACTGGGCTTCAATCAAAATATTTTATTTGTTGATCCATCGATGGCATCAGTTATGAGCAATATAAAGATAGAAGATCAAGCTTGTCATATTGCAACTAGATTAGCTCAACCATGTGACAAAGGAATAATGATCTTCCCATATAACATCACGTAAGCATGAACTTAATTTTTTTAATTGCATTAGTTAAATAACTAATAATTTAATTTGCTTAGTAATTTAGGCATCATTGGATGTTGGTGATTGTTGAGCCGTGGACGTTCACATATACAGTTTTTGATCCTCTAGGGCATGGTTCTCGCACTGAGTTAAACATGATCATGTCCATGTGAGTTTAATTATTTTATACTTACATTAGTATATGTAATTGCAGTTTCAGGATTAGTATTTTTTTTAGCTCTTTTAGAATGTTTTTTGCAATAGACATGCCATCTATTAGCCGACGGAATTGCCAAAGTATTGTTGCTAAGGTATGTATATTATTGACCATATGTTATATGAAATTTCATTATCTTTAGTCACAAAGTGTAACATCTAAATTATGCTAATGTAGTATCTACGCCAACCTTCTAACCATGAGTATGGATATTATGTGATGAAATACATGAGGGATATCATTAGCAGACATAACAATAATGCACCATACTCGAAAATAGTAAGTTCTTAAATAATTTGTTTCTGTAAAATGTTGTGTGTAATATTGAAATTATAATTGTACTTACTTTTATATTTTTCACATGTATAGCTAATAGATATTGATACCTACAGTCAATCTGAGCTTGATGATGTCAGACAAGAGTTTAGGCAATACATATGGAGCATTATATTAGGATTTAGGTAAAAGTGTAGGACTTATATTTCAAATTTTGGAATACATTATATAGTTGTTAGGAATTGTAAGTATTTGCCTTTTAACTTTTAATTTGTAAATTAATTTTCCTCCATGTGTTTTATACATAGCTGGAAGGTTATATGGATGGGAATTATGATTCACTATTGTTTCGAAATGGTAATCAATATGTGTTATGTTAAAGTGTATTATGATAAAAGAACCAATCATGAATATGTGCTACATTGGATTAAAATATATTGTGAATTAATGAAGTAATGGTGGTGTTAGATTGTATTGAGGTATTATGGTGGTGTTAGATTGTATTGAGGTATGTTACATTGCTCTAGAGAGTGTTGTCATAAAAAAAGTGGTGGTGATGGTGCATTTGATCGTAATAAAGTGTGTGAATACTATTGAAGTGCTTTTTGATTAAAAAAGTGGCGGTGGTGTGTTACATTTTATTGAAGTGTGGTAGTAGTATTAAAATCATTTGTGCTGGTTTACTTTTTAATTATATGCAATATTTTTTATATATTTTCAAATTTTAATTTTAGGTAAATAGAAAAATGTGAATTCATAAGCAAAAAATTTTGATTTTGAAAAAAAAATAATTAAATAATAATTAAAAATATGAATTATAATTAAGAATTAAGATTATTAAAAATTAAATAATGATTTAGTTTTAAATTATTATACATTAAAAACAAAAAATTAAGTAGTAATTCAAATTTTTAATTATTTATCAATTCAATTTTTGATATTTTTTATTTTTAAAAAATAAATAAATTAAAATAAATTAAAAGTAATAGTTTTATTCACAGTTTTCGAACTGTGAACTAATTACGTTTTACTCACAGTTCTAGAACTGTGAATAAAACATTAATGAACTGCGAATTAATGTTATTTTGTTCATAGTTTTAGAACTGTGAATAAAAATTAAATGAACTGTGAAGTCAAGGGTGCTATTCAAAGTTTTATTCATAGTTTTAGAACTGTGAATAAAACTTTAATGAACTGTGAACTAATGAAGTTTTATTCACAGTTTTAGAACTGTGAACAAAAATTTAATGAACTGTGAATAAACCCTTAACGAACTGTGAACTAATATAGTTTATTCACAGTTCTATAACTATGAACAAAACATTAATGATCTGTGAATTAACTACGAATTTATTTACAGTTTTAGAACTGTGAACTATTCTGACTGACTTTTGTTCACATCGTTATAGTCCACAGTTTTACAACTGTGAACAAAAGTCATTAAAAGTTTGTGAATAAAAGGTTATTTTGTTGTAGTGACGGGTTTCATTAAGTAAGAAGTAAGAATGGTTGACCCATATGATTTTAGGCTCAAAAAGATGAGGAAACCAAAAATTTCACACTTAAAAATTAAGCTCGTCAGTGATATTTTCCATGGTATCTTAAGAAAGCATCATCGAACATGATATTCATACCCACAGATAGTTTTGGCAGGCATTACTATGATCTTGAATCCCTTGCTAGGAGCTACTTTGTATAGCTCACTACTAAAGAAGGTTCAGGCATCCTTCGACTTAGCCTTGTGATCCACTAATTCATCCCTTGATCTAGTATTCCTCAAAGAAAGTGGATAAGGTTAAAAAGAAAAAATGGTGAGGGCAGAAGAAAAGGTTTTCAATTTAAGGTTCTCACCCTTGGAAGTAAGTATTGAACAAAGGACATAATGGGTTAAGTAAAACCTCTTTTGAGAAGAAAGATCTATCAAAGAAAAAAGTTGAGAGCCAAAGGTTTGTTTTTTTTTTTCCAATGTTATGCTTTAAAAGTTAGACATGGAACAAAAATAACCCTTATCTATATTTTATTAGTGGGATAAAGTTTTGTAATGGGACGTTCTTTTCATAGATCCTTCGAGCAAGAAAGGTATAGTGCCTTATTGGGGACTTTGACCACCCTTGAGGTCATCTGAAGCCACTTTAGGGCAACTTATTGACTGCAGTAATACAATGTTCAGTGGTAAGGCAAAGCACTAACAAGAAGCTTCACTTAGGAATCTTTTCCCATGTGGTTTTCTTACCCATAGATTATAAGATTGATCCATCTTTATACACCTTTTGAAAAGTTATTCTTGTTGGTTATCTTTAGTAATGCAATGGTGTGTGACCCTTGCAATCTACTTTCATAGGTATACTTTGATGCATCTTTGAGGAAGCATATCCTAATGTTTCTACTATTCTTGCTCATCACCTGATCATTCTTATGGTCTCTCGAATCACTTTTAAAGTAGATTTAGTCTTCATTTTCGCTTTTCATTGAGTGCAAAGTTCCTGGTAATAACCTGTGCAGGATTGATTTAGCTCAAAAGCACCCTTTCTTTCACAACCGAGGAACACATATCGATGAGCTTATGTAAGCACTTTTTATTACTACACTTCGTTGATGCAACGAAGTCTTTCTATTCCACGAGTAGACACCTTTCGAGATAGTCTTTCTTTCATCGACTTGCTCTTTTGACCTACCTTAAGAAGGAAAATTCTCACAAGATTATTAATAAATGTACGTCACATATAAGTGTGTATGCTTCCTAAGGCGAGTGTATTTGCTTCTTTAAAGGTGGGTGCTTATGGGACTTCTGCTTTGTGAACTACAAGATTAAGATCTTTTTCTATGTCTATTGATATCTCTCTAGAATGAGATTTTTTTTGCAAATAGAGCCAGCAAATGAGTTTGAAAAAGATCTTTTATTAATCGGTAAGCCCAAACAATTCCCTCAACTGAAAAACATTTCCTACGAGTAGTTTCATAATTCTAACCAGGGGCTCGGTTCTAACCATTCTTGCTAAGGATAACCTTGCTCCTAGCAAAAAATTAAATGCCATGTATGAATCAAGTTCACGATCCAATGAATTCCCTCAAATCGGATGACACAAGGCCTAGAATCGAAAGATTGATCTAGTAGTGATAGGTTCCAATTGAAAGAAACCTTGCGTATGCTAAAAAGACATATAGGCAAGCCTTTATTGATTTTTCACGTGGATTGCTTTTCATTATTTTTCATTCCATAGGTATATATTACAGTCTAATCTGCTTTATGAATTTAAGGGACTAACAAGAAGACTTTTTATCCTTCTTGAGCGTGCTCTCATGTTTCAAATTAAGCTTCTAATTTAGTTGGTGTAGACATTGAAGGATTAACTAACACTAGATAGGAAAGGCTTTCGATTAAAGTGCTCAGATTTGTTTTGAAGTTAGTTTAGGAATCTATTTTTAGTCTGGTTGGTGTTCCAACATCTCAAATTGAAGTGGCTTTGAACTTAGGTTTGCCTACCTTTCTTGTTATAAAAACAGGAAAGGGACTTCGAAGCCTTAATTCAAGCTAAAAATAACGCTAAAAAACTAGCCATATTGATTATAATAAGTGATGACAACGAAAAGGCATTTTTTTAAGCCTAAGGGGTAGTGAGCAAGGTAGGATAAAGTGAAAAAGAATCGTATTTGAATTAGGGCAGGCTGAAGAGGCCTTACGTATTCTTTCTTTTCATGAGTGGTGGGCAAGGAAAAAAACTATTCATTACATCTTCAAGAACTAAAGATAAATAGTCGTTTAAAGACCTTTTCAAAGGCCACTTTATAGAGGGCATGTATCACGCTTAATAGAACCATACTTTACTATGTCAATATGAGAGAAAAAGAGGGATGACAACAAAGGAGGCCTTGTTATATATTTGGAAATTGAATCAACATGAACTTTAGGCTCTTCTAAAAGCCATGACGTAAGTTTACATGAGTGGCGAAAGACTGAGCTCACTTGTGCTCTCATACTTCATAACAACCCAAGCTGGGAAGCTTTAAAGCCATATCTTATGGATTGGTAAACTCAAATCAAAAAACCAAACCGGGAAGGCTTCCAAAGTCAAGGCTCGATCCTGCATAATTGACCTGTTTTATACCAATTAGTTTCTGACTTACTTAATGCACTGACAAGCATCCACATTGCTGCCTTCACTTTGCGTTAAGGGCACAAGGGAAAGAACAACTATTCTATTAACGTAATATTCATTCATTGTGTCGTCATTCCATTATCAAGGTTAAACCAGTGTGTTTGAGGGAACAAATTCTCCTTATGAAACTAGGGATTTACCTCCTAACGACATTCCCTTAAAGAGAAAACAAAAGTTTTTCAAAATGGGAAGAAAAACCAATGGATTGTAGTAGTTTCTTGAGGCATTCAACCTTATTTGAAGGGGTACACCTAAGAAAGGAAGTAGCCTATATCTTTTCTTTTTAAACTGTAACTATGAAAAAAGACTTCCTTTCTTTTGAGAAGAAGAGTAAGAAAAAGGATCAAAAAGATCAATTACCAGGCAAAGGAAAGCAAGCGCTACCAGTGTTGTAAGGGAAACCCCCAGGATTCCATGGGAAATTAAAAACTGTTAGATAAGAATGTTCATTGAATTGCCTTCAGTAAATCTAACCAGCTAAGCTGCCTAAATGACCTTGCTAACTGAGAAAAAGTAGTTTTATTGATTCCTAATTTCAAAACTGATAGCGTAAAGTCACAAGCTGATGAGCTACATGTGAAGTTAAAAAAAAAAGAAAACCAGTTAAGAAACGAAAGTTATAGCTATTAAGCTAAAATTGCTAGCCAAAAACGTAAGGAAAGGTCTCAACTAGCAACCACATTTTGCTGTATTGCAAAATCAGGAAGTGAAATGAGGGAAGAGCTTTCACATACAGAGTGGTGATAGGCCACTAGTCCTTTGGTTCTTATAGGATTATATGTGGATAGGTTCAGAGAGCCAACTATCCATTTGCTAGCCACTCAAAACATCTAACGACATGGTGAGGGCAAGCTGAGTACAATGAAATGTGATTATTTTCATACATTTCTCCTAAGGTTGTTGCTTCTTTTGTTTTGTGGTTTTGAGTTCTCTTTTCGTTTAAAAGTTAGGAGTGATAAGGAGCATTCTACTACTTCAGTAGGGGCTTGCTCATGCAAGTAAATGTGCATACAATGAACTCCTCATATGGGCTCTAGATTGCATTTAAAGGCCTATCCTAACCACTCATATGAAGCGCCCCTTACCAAGATACCATAGTTTGATCTCTAATACCATTCTTAGAATTGACCTGCCTACTAGCAATGTATGCTCACTTACTATTGTATACCTATATGATAAGTCAAGTGCATTAAAAGAGACCTTATAGCTCACAAAGTAAAGTCGATTGGGCATTTTTATTGTTCATAATCTCCAATTCCTTCTCTTTTCTCTGCATATAATTTAAAGGATTCGAGATAAACAAGTGTTATAGCCCTGATTCGTTAGCATTATGCCCTTTAAACTTGGAAAGACTATAAGTTATCATTTTAACGAGAAAGTATAAAAAGCCTTCACAACATGTTATTATGTGCTTGGTGGGTTCGAGTTATCAATATACTCCCTAAGATTGTAAGCCTTTTCATATGCAGATTTTAAGGCATTTAGCTAGCCTATGTCTTCGCTCTCGCTTCTGTACTCTTTTTCCTCACTCTTTCCATATCCTTTTTTCATCTTTGCCATCTCCCTAACCAAATTGATTTATACACCATCAATCTTATGCCTGGTTCATAAGAACTATAAGTTTGATAATAAAAGGTTGGAATATCTCTATTGATCTTAACAAGCCATTTCACGCTTAAAGCAAAAGCCAAATCTTGAAGCTAGGATGTGTGAGAACTAGATCTTCAAAAGAAGCCATAGCAAGTGTTGGTAATATGGTTAGAGGTCCACTTTTTTATAACATTCTCCATCTTCTAAAATAAATAAAAGATGTTAAATTATCTTAACACCTTTTCTTTTATTATTCTTACGAATATATTGCCTTATTTTGATTAATTTCCCCAATATGTTCCTTTTCTGACTAAGGAAGCTCTTTAGCATGCTATTGATTAGTTAAAGCTTTCTTTTAATTATACGAACAACACCCTCACGAAGCAAATTTGGTTCCATCCTATACCTATTATTGAACAAATTTCAATATAAATGGTTGTCCTTCTAGTTATGATGATTTATTTTATTCAAAGCGAAACGAGCAGTCTTACTACCCCTTCTTTCTCCTAGCACTCATTAAAATTGCATGCAGGATTAAATTGAAATGACTTGATCTGTGAACGTAACCCTTAGCTTACCTAATATTGGCCAGGGAATGGACCAATTCCTTCATTCATTGCATATTGATTGAGAATCCTTTTAGGACATTAGGTCACGAACCTTCTTTCAGGTTTAAAATGGAACTCTTAGTTAAGTCCTTTAGCGACTTGGATTTATGCTTATCAATAATAGGAAGCTTGGGATTCATGCCATGTATATGGCACACAATTAGTTTTATCGATGAAAATCAACGGATCATAAGGAAGTTTGGTCTTTGGAATCAAACAGCAAATCATGATACGAGAGGGGAGCTCTAACGTGCAATTTTTGATAGCGCTCATGGGATCTGGTCAACAAAGGTGTAACTATGAAGTCAGTCAAGCAACTCTTTCAAAAATAATTGAAGGGAACTAAGGGAAAAAATGTTATTTACAAGTAAACCAAATAAAGCCACAAGGCAAAGAGCCTTTCAATAAAGCCTGTACCTCTTGGCAAAAAGAAATAATAGACATTACTAGAGTTTCCTAATAATGGGTCAACAATAACTAAAGAAAAAGCTTCATCGGCTACTTTATCCACAATAATGTCATAAAGGTTCTTTTTAGTCTTCCTCAAAAAGGTAGCTTTAGAGCGTAAGTCAAACTCATGATAGGTAAGCAATCACACATACATGGTTTAGTGGTTTGCTATGCTTTGTGACCTTATTCTTCTTTAGGACCTGAGGCTTCATTTGCTTGTCTAGCTTATTATGACTTCTTTGACATTATTGTATGAAACATTTATTTGGTCTCCCACTACTATCTATACTAGCTCGGAAGTTATTACTACTATCTTATTTCCTATTAAACCTCCTTGACTTCGCAGCCATCCTTATTTGGATTTTTTTTCAGTGTGGTCCATCCAATCTACTTCATTAAGTTATGGGGTTGGATGACATAACTATGCGCTACTGTGCTTAGTGCTAAAGTGAGCTTAACCACCCCAAATGGCTGATTCTTCCTTACTTTAGTTAGTTGACAAACTGAATTGGACTCGATCTAAACCCTTCTTGTGAGAAGCTTATAGAGGAGAACATCTCTCTTATATAATATAATCTGTAGGTGCTCGATCCTTCTATTGATTTTGCATTTTCCTTCACCTCTTCTAATAAAATAAATTCTAGCTATTTTTCTTTGAGCTCTTATAAGGGATTGATCATCTTGCTTTCTTTATTTTCTGTTCAAGTGGTAGTTACGATTGTGGGTGTTTCGTGCCCTCCATTAGTCTTTCAAATCTCCTTGTCACTAATTAGTCAAGTAGTTATTGAGTGGACTCGAGGTGTAACTAGCTCTATTGCAAGATCTAACTGTTAACCACTTCCATCTGTTTTCTTCAATAATTATGTTAACTTCGGCATAGACTGGAATAGCTACATTATAATAAATTCTACTATTATACTTCTGTACAATGGGGCCTAACAAATGTTAATTATCAAACTAAATAAAAAAAGTACCTTTCGCCATTATCCACTTTGGACGGGATGAAAGGTCTCATAGTGTATCTCAAGTTCATAAATTTCCTCCAACTCTAAGAGAAAGAGTCAATAGGAATGAGGATGCCCCACGTAATCTTACTTTTCAAGGGAAAACTTTTAATTTAGAAGCCTAGATGGTATATGAATTAAAGGCAATGTTCCACAAATGCTTGGTAATAGCTGCCTTATTCCAGTCATGAACTCTCTTAAGGCATACCTCTTTCCTCTTTCATTTCAAGATGTAGACTACATCCCAAGCCACCTCAAAAGCCTTAAAGATCCTAACTACAGCCAATTATCCTACATGGTTCAACAGGACAAGGGTAAATTGATACCATAGAAAGTTCAGGTCAAATACTCCCCAATAAACAAATTGAACATAACTTTTAGGGATTGGTGACTTCCTTATTCTATGACTTTGGCACTTGATCTTCCAAAAAAAAGATATGTACTAGGTCAAGTCAATGAATTAGATAGAGATGCCTGTTAGTGTTCTAGCCTTCTTTCAAATAACAACACATCCTAAATGGAATATGTAATTTGACTAACAAAAATGGAGTGATAAATGAGGAAGATAAAATTATTAAGGATAAAAATCAAGTAGTGATAGATGTCATAGGTTCTGTATGAATGGAAAAAGGATGAAAGCGTTAAATGATCGGAATCAAAAATCTGAGAAGAAGACTTATTGGTAAAGAAAAAGAGACCTATCTCATATAAGAAGCAGACACGATAGTGACACTTTCTTTGTGTTTTATTTGTAAGCGGAGGCTATAAACTTTTTGTAATCATAGACAAAATCTAGTGGGACTTCTTTAAAAGTAGTAGGCTTATCAATGTTTGATGTGATAGATAAGATGGACTAAGGTGACTCTCGTTTGATTTGGTGTGCATATGTTTGCTGAAAAGCACTTCGTATTTGATAAGCCGAGGTTGTGTTGAGAGGATCCATAACTCATACCATTCAATTTTTTTTTCTCATTTCTAGGACAATTCACCTTTGAATATCTCCAGACACACTCATCTTTGGCAATCCAGATGGATTTAGTAGTCAAAAGCACAAAAAGAGACTAAAAATGTAGACTAACAGCAAATATAAGATAACAGTAGGAAGTAGTGAGCAATGGTGGTCCTCTTAATCAATAGCTCATATCCATCTCTCCTCACACTTTTTATGCTTATTTTATCTAATAATGTAATCATAATCTCTTATCTCAAACATGTCCTTCGGGACATGCCGGACTTCCCAATCTCAATTGTAACTTGCTTACTCAGTTTCCAGTCCTTTATATCATGTTTTTCCACTTTAGTCAGTTGTAGCTAATTTGACTATAGTTTTTATAAATAAGATGAAATTTAGATTTATATATATATATATATATATATATATATATATATATATATATATATATATATATATATATATATATATATTAGGCCTTTGCCCATGATGTTTATGCTTACTGTACTATGATGCTCTACTAGTTAAGGTTTCGTGCTTATATTTGCCTTTTCAAGTGTAGCTTGCTCTGGCCATGGGTCGTCAAAAGAAAAAACTACGAGTGAATCAAATTTTAATATTTCTATCACATATATACTAGGTGGTAACAAACAAAGCAACTGATCAATTGGTTCAAGCCACCCATAACCAACCTGCCCAAGGGCTTGGTTTGTCCTACTTAACTACCTTAGTCCATAGAGTGATAGCAAGTATATGAAATGGTCAAAGCCATTTCAATGCAGTGCCTCGACTTGAACCAACAGAGATGCTATGGCATGCATGCTTCTGTAGCTACGAGGTAGGGATGTGAATACAACTAATCAATGTTAACCAGAATGTGAATTAATGAGAAAAGCGGATCACATAAGCCTATCCTAGTATGAAAAGATGATGGATTTCCCTTACTTTTGATTTTGAGAGAGAAGCTAGGTTCATAGCCCATGTCTTTTTTCAATAGAAGAGAGAACCACAAAGGAAAGCTATAGACTAGAGGTGCGACATCCTTACTTTCCTAACTTCTATATCTTGAAGCCTTTGGCAAGCTAATATGAGATACTTGCTGCTAGTATAGGAACTAATTATGGACAATCTTAAGATACAAAAATTTATTTTGTAAAATAGGATGCTACATCAGAAGCTCTTAAGGAAGAAGATAAAATCCAGCACTCAAATACTCTTGCTAGTGCCCAATTCCAATCCTTACTAGATCAAGATGGGCATTGATGAGAGGAGGAAAAAAAGGAACTATACTAAATCAGTCCTATCATCTAGAGAGGTCCAGTCCTAGCCCTCACTTCTTTGTGAGTTTAGGGAAGTTCCTTCTATAGGTAAGAGCATGACATCTAAGTCTTGTAATTGCTTTCCCTTCTTTCTTTTCTTTCTCCTATCATACTCTTTTTTCTTACTTGAGTCTTACCTTTTAGTGAATCTAACTATTTATATATAAAAAAAAAACCAGATAATATGTGTCACTTATGAGATGGATACAAAGTCAAGTAGATGTACCGAAAATGAGAGGTCATACAAACTAGTTAGTCATTGATTGAATTGACACTTTCTTTTTCTTCTAAAGATTTTGATTCAATTAATCCTCTAAGCTTCTAGTTAGTCATTCCTCTAAAATTGTAATTCAATTGGTCAAAGTACCGCATGTAAGAATATATCAAAAATAAGATGAATCTACCATCCTTTCGATGGATTGAGTCAGCAAGCAAGAACAAGTATAGAGAAGGATTTCGTTAGTTGAACATTATTTCTCGTTTTGTTTATAGCAAAAAGAAAGAAAAAATCTATTAAATAAAGGTAGGAAAGGATTTCACACTATTCTGAGGAGTGAGACATGTCTCTTCTTTTGGATATTTTTGAAAGTGAAAGGTCCCTAAAGACTACCTTAATCTTACAAAAAAGCCCTTTTTAGCCGAAGAAAAAAGTCGAAGGCTTCCGAGAAAGAAAAGGCTCAGCTCCCAATGGTGATAAGTCTTTGAATAGGATCTCAATGATTTTATGTCAAAATCATTCTCAGGGTGATTTGAGTTATTAATGCTTTCATCCCATCATGTAAAGCTAGTTCTATTTTAGGGCGTTAAGGTCATGATAGCAAGGGGAAGTGGAACTCAGTCATATTTAGATATTTTATCTTTTATCTCATCATAGTTCCTCTATTATATTCTTATGAGGCTAAAGCTTATAACCTAAGTTACAATCATGCTACAAAAGGTATATACTTAACACACAAAAGTCGAACTATCTTTTCGATCAATCTGGTTACTTGGCTATGGCCCAATCTAATCATACGGAAACTAATAGTGGCTTTTTAGCTCAAAATAGAACGTGAAAAAGCTCTAATTACATATACAAAGTGTCCTTCTTGCTCTTATAGCTAATTGAAAAAAGACAGACAGAACTCTTATTTACATACAACACAATCAAAGCCCTTTCATTAGGCCTTTTTCATGTTATAAATAAATAAATACATATATATAGCCCAAAGCATCCATTGTTAACAATCATAAATAGGGCCAATGGTAAACGACATCCTTGCTGAACAAATCAAGAAATTGAAAAGGATGGTATCACAAGTCCTAAAAATGTCTTAGAATGGTGGCATGAGCATTCGGGTTGAGACCACTTTTTTTCGAAAGGCTAGAAGTAAGCTAGTGAAGTTAGCAAGCCAATAAGTCCAGGTTATAAACCCTATTAACTTCCCCTTCGTTGGGATAAATACAGTAACCTTCATACCTTGTAAACCTACTTTGTATCCATCTTGTCTATTTCTGCAAGTAAGTTAAGTGATGATGAACTATTATACCCTCATTCTGGTGCTATAGTCTTTTTTCCATCTAGAGCTAGAGATTGTGAGTTGGAACTGTAAGATGGTGAAAAGGCTATTAGTCTATTAGTTTATCCTTGCCAACAAGTTAAAAGCAGTCTATCAGTAAAGTTAATAATGCTCAATTCTAGTTCGTGCTGGCATGCCTATAGCACTTGTTAGAAAAGTTGTCTCACTTTCCTTTCCCAGTCTACCATAGTGTGTGCTTTAGAGGTCAATCATGGTTCTATAATCTATAATGGGATATTCTTTAAATGTAATTTCCTAATTGTCCTACAATTCCTGACTTTAGGAAGGAATAGAGTAACGGATGACCTTACTCTCCTTTAAAGAAAAAAAATACCTAAATCCCGATTGAAAAACCGCTGTAAACAGGTACTCCCTTGCTGAAGATCCTTTACTAAACCCTTAGAAAGCCACATCTTCTATGTTTTGCTTTTTTGTCCAAGGCTCTTCTGAGTGGAATCAATTCTGCTAATGTGCACGGAGTTTACATGAAATCAGGGCAGACCTTAGGGTTGCTATCGCTCATGCCACTGTCGAATTATGGGTTCATGATAACTTTGACAAATTTCTGTGAGAGTTAGGAGATCATCCATTCTTCCCTGAAGCAAAAGAGGTTAACATTGAAAAGTTGCGTCAACTGCCTAGGTTTGTAGAAAAAAATGAATTAAAAGATGAGTGTCGCAGTAGTAGCTTTTAAGAGAGTAGTCAAGGCAATGATTTGGGAAGAATATATATGAGAGTAAGTGTGAAGAGAAAGAGGCTTCCCATTTGCTGTTCAAGACCTAGGTTTAAAAACCTATTCAACTATCACTTCCTAAATGGAGCTTTGAAAGGAGACCCATGAATGCCTTAGCTTTAAGCTGTACGTACCACCATGATGATCGATAACAACGGGACTGCCAATGATGAAATATACGAAAAAGGGCAAAGCACCCTATTCTTCTTAACCGTTTGGAACCTATACATCTCTTTTAGGCGTGATAAGGCTCACTTTGTTCTTCATGCTTAGGGCACAATCTTCGACTCTAGTTGATGCCAAAAAAATCGATCAAAAAATTTGATGTTAACGTAAAGCATTCCCCATAAAGAAAATAAGGCAAACATAAAGGCTAACAACTTAAGCAATCTACTGTTCTTTGTGTTGAAGAAACACAGGAAGCAGAGGCACGGTTCAAGTGCACTGGGTAGCAAAAATTCCAAATGAGGGATTGAAGGCATAGCTTTATCTTTCATTTGAGATTGGGTGGCCTTCCTTATTCGTTCTTCATACAAGCACCAAGATTGGACTAAAAAGGTATTAAAGGCCAAGTATGCTGCTTAGTTTTGTAGCTCCGTTTCCAAATTATCTGTATCATTGAAAACTTATGATTATGGTCAAGTCAACTACTTTCTTTCAGTAGCCTGTTTGGTGAGAAGTAGGACAAAGATCTTAGTCAGAATTAGAAAATTTCTCACTTGGCACTAACACTTTATCTTTTGGATCGGATTCAACCTCGGAACTTGGTACACAAAGGTTGAGCTTTTCTCAGGTTTCTTCTTACAGGCAAAGTGAGTTAAAGCGGCATAGCTCCCAAGTACCATTTGTCTCTAAGCCTATGTCCCACCTCCTATTTTGCTTTTGATTCCATCTTTTAATCGACAGGTAAAGTTACTGTTTATGCGTTTAACTCACTAGAAAAGAAGTAAGGATCGCACTACCTATTAGACTTGTCTAAAAGACAAAAAGATGGATGAGCCACTCTGTCCATCTGACTAAGCTTAGCCTTTACGTGGGCACCTTACACGCTGTGCCTTTTGCTTCGGTGCCAGCGTATATAAAGTAGTAGACCCTAGCTTTTTGTAGCTTTCTGTGGTATGGCTTTCATAAGTCTTAGTAACTATTATCTTCTTCTCTTTCCTTCTTTCTTATCCTTAGGGAATTGGATATAGAATCGTTAGGAATAGGAGGATTTGTTAACAGAGATGGATTGGATTCGGTTGACCTTTTTACTATAGGAATGTTTAAAAAAGCTTTGATTTCATTAAGCTCATAAACAAAAGGAATGAGTGCTCAAAGCTGAGATTACCTGCTATTGAACTTCTTTCCTTGGCAAGAAGCAGTTAATAGGGAAACCAACCTTGTTGATTAAAGTAAAGGAATAAGGTATAGCGATTTTATTTTATTTTGTGGGAATGCTCACTTTTCAATATGGATATCAATGACTAAAGTCTCTTCCCACAGCCTAGGCTAAGCCCAAAAGGAAAAAAAAAGGAGAGTTAGATCCATGAGTGAAGAGATATTATCTCACAAATGAAAGAAAAGAGGTCCCTTGTTTAAGTTAAGCAATCATAAAGATCGAGCAGAGTTTGCAGCAAAAATTCTCCCTCTAAAGGCCTCTTATAGGTAGAGCCAAAGAGAGTAATTAAAGGAGAGGAGTTCAAACCTGTCTCAAGGCCTAGTAAGTCTATTCGTGCTACCTTACTTACTTATCTAGGGGAGGTTGAGTTGAAGAAGCTGTGATAGAACAAGCTCTTACAGAATCAGCACCTATTGAACCCCCATCTGTTAGAAGAAGGACTACTGGTAGTGGTGTTATCTTATTAGTAGTGGTCAGTAGAAAGAAGACTAGCTCTGGCTTTCCAGAGTGAACTAGGTCTTGGATTCGGTAGTGGTTGGGCATGGCATTAGATTAGGAAGGCGCTTAAGCTAAGCCCTAAAATTTTTGTGCTTAACTCTTACTATTTGGGTTTAAGAAGAGAAAAACACTGTTTAGCTTATGTTAGCTTAGATCTTCTTTGAGATGAAATGCAAAAATGTCCTAATGAAAGGTGAAAGTCTCCATCCAAGCAAAGTAGGAATACCCAGGAAGATCCGACCAACAATCGAGTCCATACCTAGCTTTAGGCTTTCAAGAAGAAAGCCCAAGCTCAAGGGCCCATCTCTATCATATCGTCAAGTAGAAGAAGAGAGAAAGCCTAGCCTTTAAAGCAAGCCTGCTTCACCTTCACTTCCTTCCATACTTGATTCTTAATATGCTCTGAAGGTAACCAGTGACTCAAGTTCTTCTGTAGTGAAATCACTATTAAGTAATTCAATGGTTCAGCTTAGGTTCAAATGATATCTAGGGTATATTTCTTATCTGTTGTTCACGAATCCATTTCAAGTTTTCAAGCATACCCGATCTTTTCTCTTTTAGTTGCTTCTTTGGGGAAAAAAGTTTCATTTGGGAAGGTGGTATCTTCTAGTTGATCACTTAAACTTTTAGCTTAAAGGACTGTTCTTTGCTTGAACTTAGCCCGAGTAAAGCCAATTTAAATAAAGATAATAGAGGGTGAAGCCTTTATATGAAACCATTTCTTTCTCTTTGGGAAGCATAGCCATTTTTCGTACTAAAGGTTTGAGATTTTCCTTTTGATCCTAGTTCTTGAAACTGAAAAGTGTCTCTACAATCTATAGGGTAAGGAACAATAGAGGAAATTCACCGTAAAACCATTAGGCTCATTAAATATAGACAAAATTAGTCTAGTATGACTGAAGAATGGTTTTTGAAAAGTGCTAAAAGTAAAAATTATTCCAGCGCTTTAACAGGCTTTTTCTTAATATACTGAAACTCATCTTGTACAGCCAAGTAGAATTTTCGGTATGGTATATAAAGAGAAATTTAAACTTATTCAAAGAAGGGTTCGACTCCTATAACCCTGATGTGGAAAAGCAAAGCCCCTTGAGGCAAAAGAGATAAAGAAAGGATAATGAGAATGTCGTGTATGTTGAAAAGCTTTTCTCTTTCTAAGCGAACGTGGAAGGCACCTATCCTCTTTTTGAACTAAGAAATACACAAAGTTGAGGACCAAGAAAAGATAATTGTGTACCATACCTTGTCTAAAGGCAAGAGATGAGCTCTAAAGAGAATCTATTGGAAGGTATAGAGAGAAAGCAGAAAAGCAGATAAATGGACATGACTGAAAATAGCAAGGACCAAACTCTAATGATAAGGAGTGAAAAACAAGAAATGGATCTACTAGAAGAACAGATGGTGGAAGCTAACTACATAGATAAAGTGGTAGGGAGCTCCTCAAAGAAGCAAGAGTTTTTACTAAAAAACAAACCAGATTTTGTTTGCTTTGCTCCCTCGAGACATCTACTCAACAAAGAAGCCCATTCGATAGGTAAAGTTGATACAGAAATAGATAGTGCTAGCCTTATTGTAAAAAGTGGATTCTCTGATCCTCCATCGAGAACTGAGCTTACTGAAAGGAAGGTAAAAGTCATAGGATGTGTAGTGGTAGCATGAGAAAGCATGCCTAATCCAAGTAGTTCTTGTGCCTCATGGAAGAAGGGAAAACAATCGGGTAAATAGTGGTCTTTCCCTGGATGGAATAGGTTACATCTCTAAGTGGTCATATTCTCTCTGAGAATGTTTACTAGCCAGTTAAACAATCATCCTCAAGGGGCAAGTGTTTCCTTCTCAAGTTGGTTCTTTCAATAGAGCAAACTAGCGCTGGTAACTGCATCCTTGCCGACCCGCTCTAAGAGTTAAATCTTAACTAGTTTCTTTCCCTTTGAACTCTTAAATGAATTAAAGAAATTAATAAGACTATGACTGAAAGCTACTCTTTATGGACTTCTTTTCACTCTTAACCCTGATACCAATACTTTAATATCATAAAGAACACCCTTAAGTTTCTTTGTAGGTCAAGATTAAACTATTTCTTTTACACTTACCCCTCCTTGGCCTAGTAATAAAAGTAATAAGACTAGGCTTGTAGATTTTCTTTGCCTGACCTGTAAGTTGCAGATTTGAATCCTTTCGTAGGTCTAAATCCACCTTGAAGAAAGAGAACACCATTTATAGAAGAACAACTCTGACAACCAAGTATTCTGAAATCTGGGTAAAGTTAGTCACTATAATCGATTCCTTGGGCCAAGAATAAGAAGACCAAAATTTTACTAGCATCAAAGCAAAATGACAATGGTTTGAATCTCTAGTACCAATATATGACAAAGAAGAAAGGGCATGCCTTATTTCAATATATGAAAACCTTCTTTCATAGTTAATTGATTGTGTCCCTAAGAGATAGCTAAGTGTTCAGGATTTCATTGACTTCATTTGATAGCGTGACGAAAGAGTCAATCAGTGGAATTTAAGCGCTCTTTTTGTAGAATTGCCTTGATTAACCTTAAGATAACAACAAAGAAAAACAACTGGTCAATGTTAATCAATAAGATAGTGAGCCAAATTCATATTTCCAAACAATTCAATCAATAGAATGGAAAAGATCCCATGAAGCTCAACTTTAATTGAGAAGGTTTAGAAATTGGTTACTTGAATCCGAAACTCTTAGGTCATGAGGAAAAGTAAAATGATGATTGAATAAAAGTTTCTTCCTCCAAACATAAAGCTAAAATCCACGTAGACCACCTAAAAGAAAGTTACCAGTTAGTTATTATTTTCTTACCTTTAAGTTGCCTAAAAATTTTAAAGTTAATCTAACATAAAAAGGGAAGAAGTGCTATTGAACTGAGTTATCTACCCAAACTAACCTAAATGTTTTGCCCTTGCACAATCCCTAGCATCATTCCCACAAGAATGACAGCTACTGCCATGATATATGGATCAACCTTGCTTTTTTTGTCAATAACCTATCCTGCTGAGCTAACCACGAAAAAACTGAAACTTCTTAAGAAGTGAAAAACTCGCCTATTTCGTTACAATTACAGCAATTGTTGTAACCTACCTCCTTCTTTGTCATAACCTAACTCCTATTTATTGAGTCTGGGATTGATTTTAACTTGGAAATTGCCTAGTCTTTCTCACTTTCCTCTACTATGACTTACATCATAAACTACTAAATCGATTCCTTTTATTGGCAAAGATAAATCTAGCATTTTAGCTTTCTTGAGTCCTAGCGACTTCTTTGTCAAGCAAGAATTCTTCCTTTAGTTGATCAATTCCTTTAAGAAATCTACTATGGAAATCATTTGAACAAGGCCGATACCGACTAAGCATGTTAATTATCATTAAGCATATTACCCTACCTGAAAGTATTCTTTATATTCGAAAGCTTGCCATTAACACTAACTAATGCAAGGAAATGAAAGTCATTATTCAAGCCATGCTACCATTCATTCCTAGTCAACAAGAGATAAGACAAAGTCTATCTTTTCGTTGATTCCCTTCTACCCTTCTACGCAGTTTACTTTACCTTTTCTTCTTTTTTTACCACAGTTAAACAAGAGAAAAGTTATTCTTTTTAATAGTCTTTCAAGTGAATGGAATGATTCTTCATCACTACTTAGATCCTCATCTCTTAAACCTATTCTGGGAGCTAGTTTAATGGCATCGACATCTTATCTAGACTAAATTGATTCCTTAATAGCTTTTTCTCTAGCAGATGATTTGGCCCATTTTATCCTTTCTCATTCTCTTTCCTAGTAATAAGGTAAGGCCCTTCCCTATCATGACCACCTTCCTTTATTCAAAATGAATTCATCACAAAAGAAAAAGCTAGTGAACCTAACCAGTTCCATTCCAATTCTCTTAGACAGAGCAGGATAGTTGCCATCAAGCTGCCCTTTTAGAGCTAGGGGGAGATCAATGCTATCAAGAAGAAAGAATAATAGCCTTTATGCCTTGAGCCTTGAGCCTTGAGCCTTGAGCTAAATCATTGACCTTGCACCTGGTTTGATTAAGACATTCATCTCAAAGAGGATCTAACTCTTTCTTTTTGGCTTTGCCAAACTACTTGGCTCAAATTAATTCACTCTTTTATTATCGCAAGAAAATAGCCAAAAGAGCTTATGAAAGAGCACCTTCTTCTTTTATGCCTAAAAACATTTGCAGAGCAGTTATTTTAGAAAGACTAGCATCTCTAACACGAAAAGCAAGCAAAGACCTCACCTTTGGTTTGGTGGCCTTTTTCCTTTAGAAGAGCGAAAGTAGGATCAGAATCTGACTCTCGCGACGTGGGATCTTGCTTAAAGAAATTTCCATTGAGGTGGGTATGTCTCAAAAAGCATTCCACCGGCACTCAGCCCTTCTCCCCTTATTTCAAGAGTTGAAATAACCTTTATTCCTTCAACAGTAATTAGGCCTTTTTCTAATCTTACTACCTTTTTCCTAAGAGGTGAAGAAAAAACTACTGACTTGACCTGCTTTGACTATGCTATTCTTCCTATTTTGAAAGAAGAATTAGCCCCATCAAAGATAATAGATTCAATAGCTAGGGATCTTACTAACATTGAAACTCCTTAAATCATATGACCGGGGATGAACTCCTCTCCTCCTTCTGGCCATTGAAAGCATGGAAATTGCAGCTTCTTCTTTGGATTTATTCAAAAGAGTATTTTCCTAATCTAATGCCATGCCTTAAGTCTTAATCTCCCAATGCCCATACTCCAATAGCTAAATTGAAGGCATCATTTTTTTCCCTCAAGCATTCAATATCAGATTCTTCCTCTCGAGTTCCTTCACTTGGAGTAATGAATCTAGTGAAAACTAAAGATTAAGAAGAAGGCACAGAAGTTGGGCCAATACCTAGTTGGATAAAGCTAGCCCTCGCTTAGTGTACCTTCCTTAGATTAGTCTTTCTTGCCTTCCCTTTTTACTGTAAGGCTCACTCCCTTAGATATGGTCAAATTCTCATTCTAAGATCTCATCCTTTAAGCATTCATTAGGCCACTAAGACTCATAATTACACTGATTGAAGTGGCTCGCTCTAGTAAGATTTTAGTTCATTATCTACAGAGGCCTTGATAACTACTGCATGATCATATCAAGATGGGAACCTGGTCGTGATCTTTCTCTAAGTATGAAAGCAATGGGTCCATGTGTAAAAGGTTTCCCTTTCAATACACCTTTGATACTGCTCCCTGTGGAAAAGATTTCACTGGTTGATCATACTAATGTCTTTCTTCATCAAACTCATTTGTGACTCTGACATTTAACTCATCATGCACCCAAGGTTTACCCTTGACCATCTTACTTTCATTGTCCAGTCTGGACTTGGAGCATCTACTACCCCTCTAATTCACTAGTAGTAAAAATTGAAAGATAGAGTCAGTTTACACATTCTTGGAAGTCTTTTCTTGACTCAAATGAAGATCAAAGGCTTAGCTAGCTTGGGTTGCTGTCTCAGCATGTGTCAATCTTATACCCCCAGCGAGTAGGTTAAGGCACTTTATGTTGCTGCTTGCCTTTATCTTCTAGATGTTATTGATAAATCTATATTTCCCCCAAACCATTAGCTTTCGTATGCCTTAAAGCTTTTAACATTGTTTAATTTCCAAATAGAAACCTTGTAGGCCTTATTCTAAAGATAAAAGTAGTGATGAGCCAACTACTATGACTACATGTGCATCTAGCGCAGTGCCTTGGAAGCAAGCTACCTTGACCATCTTCCAAAGTTCTAAATAATTTAATGATTAAAGGCTGTAGGGGTGGATTGCTTTACATTTAGCCATGCCACAGTGACCTTTAAAGCGCTCTTCTTCTACTTACAGGACAAAATCTAGCAGCTAATTGCTGATTTTGAATAACTAGCCCAACAATAAGTTTAATTTTTTCATAACATAACGGGGTGACATTTCGTGTGAGCCGAGTGATGTAGTCATACAAGAGTACTTCACGTCACAACCATCACTTTTTTATAGGTTCTACGGACTGACGCCTGCGACTTAATCTAGGAGAAAAAAATCATAGATATGCTGGTCATCAGAAGGAAGAACTGCCATAAAAAGGTTCCTTGTGTATCATCTATTGCAAAAATTTTGAACGAGAGCTAGCAATCCAGACCATATCAAAAAGGTTCTTAAGACACATGAAAAAGTCACAATATTAGAAAACTGAAGTCCAAGAATGAAGAGAGGGTAGAATTACTAAATGAATGCAAGCTTGGCTACTACCCGAGGCATAAAAAAGCATTTTTTATGGGATTTAGAAACCACCAGCCACCCCGACCTAATTCATGATGAGTCCTCCGAATTCCTGGCAAGATGCCTATGGTTAAAAACCACCAACATGTCAAGATCAAAATTTGAATTGGTTCCTGGTCTTGGTCGGAGACCACTATGTTCGCGCTCGCCGTCTAACAAAGAGGTGAAGTAGTAGTATTTTTCTTTCCATTACAAATGGCACGCTAGCCGTCCAACAATGGTTTGCAAAACAAAGGGAGTTCACAACTGGGGTGCAACCCCACTTTTTACTCATAACGAATGAGGGCGAGAGAATGGAATTCTTCACAAAGTTCAAGATAAAAAATAAAAAAAAAAGTTTCTCTATGGCCTCGTTCTTTTAACACATTATGCCTTTGTGGTTGACCATGATAACATAGAAAAAATTCATAAAAATTTGGGATTTGACACCATAATAAAATATTACCCTCATGATTGGACCATGTCCTTGAGATTTAATAAAAAAAAGATGTATTAGTGATTAATAGGTTGTAACTGTATAAGTTATTAGGAGTATTGCAGAATAGAAGGCCAAGGAAAAAATAAAAAAGAATGCACTAAAATGTAGGTGCTACATCAAACACTGATGGTTCTTTCTTGTTACAAGTAACACTACTACAAAAATTATAATAATTAACATCAATTTAATGACAGTTATTCAAAAAATTGTCATTAAATGATTTATTAACATTTTTTATGACAGTTATTTCAAAACTATCATTAAAAATAAGGTTTTTAATGCTAATTAAAGAAGAACTAGCGTTAAAAAACCTATGAATTAAACCTTTAACGTTAGTTCCTTAAGAACTGACGTTAAAAGATCAAGAATTTGACATTTAACATCAGTTCTCAAGGAACTGACGTTAAACACCAAAATTGCTGCTGCTTCTTGTAGCAGCAATGGCTGCTTACAGCTGCAGCAAGGAGTGCTGCTGCTGCTGTAAGATGCAGCAAGGAGTGCTGCTTCAAGAAGCAGCAGCGATGCCTGGGTTACAGTAGCAGTCGTTGCTGCTGCTTTTTGCAGCAGTAATGGCTGCTTACAGTTGCAGCAAGGACTACTGCTGTTGCTGCATGAAGGATCAGCAAGGTCCGGATTTAACATTAGTTCTAAAAGAACTTACGTTAAACATAAAGCCTTTGATGCCAGTTCTTTGATAACTGGCGTCAAAGGCCAATTGCTACTGCTTCTTGCATCAGCAATGGCTGCAAGAAGCTACAGCAAGGAGTGCTGCTACTATTGCTGCAAGAAGCAGCAACAATGCCTAGGTTACAACAGCAATTCAGATAAGAGCGAACAACAAAATCTATAGAAAACTAATTAGTAAGACCAGTAAGAGAACCATTAGAAGATTCAGAACCCAAGAAGGATGGCAATTAGAAGGAGAGAGCACCTAATTGGCCACCTCTATATCAAATCTAAATTACAGGGCTAATAAAACTTGAACATCTCAGAGGATATAATGGGCTGAATAGGGCCGCCAACTTGCCACGGCTGCTGGCAAGGCTCCAGGAAGGATTCTGGAAAGGGGTCGCAGGGGCAGTCGGTACTCTACTTATAATTCATTGTCATCGACTCCAAGCTCGTCAAATAGTTACTTAAACTCGTCTTCTCAACCTGCAATTCATTGTTCTCGGCTTGAACAAGATTCATGTTCTGTGTCAAAATGTCGCATTTTCAATTATTGTCCCGAATTCTTCTCTACAAATAGGATATCTCGTTAACCATGTCCTCCATTTACTTTTACTTCTTGAGCCATGGCCTTCTCGCAGATTCATGATTTGATAACATTCTCTTCCTTTTCTTCTCATCTGTCTCGGCTGCATCAAGATTGGAGCCTGAGCTTCTGTTTGGAATGCTTGACATGTTTTCTTGGATGTGGACTTGAGTAAATCGATGTAGGGGTCCTTCAAATCAAAAGAACAACAAAAAATTCTATGGTGTTTCTAATGATTAAAAGAGAGAATTCAAGCTCTTTCTTCTCACCAGAAGAACACTGATCACAACAAATGATAAATATCTAAAAGGAAAGGTATTCAGGAGAAAACGTAAAACCAATAAAGGATGACAATTGAAACTGAATGGCAGATACGAATCTGACAGAACTGTGTAAGGCTTTTCATATCATAACTGTGTAACCAAGGATGTTTCAACGATTCAAAGGCTAAAACCAGAGAAATACATGATCAGAACTTACAGTTTTAAAGGCAATCCTTAACTCTGACAGAAAAACTCGACTGAAAAACGAGGCAACTAGGAAGGAAAGCCAACCAGGCCATCCTTAACTCTATAGCAAGGACTACTACTGTTGATGCAAGAGGCAGTAGCAAGGTCCAGATTTAACATCAGTTCTAAAGGAACTGACCTTAAGCATAAAGCCTTTGACGCCAATTCTTGGAGAACTGGCATCAAAGGCCAATTGCTACTGCTTCTTGTAGTAGCAATGGCTGCTCACAACTGTAGCAAGGAGTGCTGCAGCTATTTCTGCAAGAAGCAGCAGCAATGCCTGGGTTACAGCAGTAGTCGTTGCTGCTACTTCTTGCAACAACAATGGCTGGTTACAGAGCCACACATCGCACATACTCTTGCACAAAAGTCAACACATGTAGCAAGGAGTGCTGCAGCTATTTCTGCAAGAAGCTGCAGCAATGCCTGGGTTACAACAGTAGTCGTTGCTGCTACTTCTTGCAGCAACAATGGCTGGTTACAGAGCCACACATCGCACATACTCTTGCACAAAAGTCAACACATGAGAACTTGCGTTGAAGACCAAAGAATGTGAACCTTCAACGCCAGTTCTGGAATAACTGCCGTTGAAGGCTAGAGAATGTGAACCTTTAACGCCAGTTATGGAATAACTGACGTTGAAGGACATACTACCTTGTTTTTTAAGGTTAAGGATCTAAATTTTTTTCCAGAGCCCGCCATAACATCCAGCGAAATTTTTTCTCTCTAGGTTAGAATTCTCCTCTTCACAGACTGTCCAAAAGCAGCTGCATAGCCAGCCATTCATTCTCTGGCCATTCTCCTGTCTGTTGTCGGTCCAAAACCAGCTAGGGTAGCTGCTGGCAGCCTTTTCGACCCTCTCTTTTTTTGGTCTCTGTTCATACAGTCAGCCATTCTCTTGTCTGCAGTCTGTCCAGAAGTAGCTGTGGTAGCTGCTGGCAGCCTTTCCAACCTTCCCGGTTTTGATCTCTGTCCACACAGCCAGCCATTCTCCGGCCATTCCCCTGTCTGCTGTTCGTCCAGAACTAGTTGGGGTAGTGGTTGGCAGCTTTTTTGGCACTCTCTGTTTTGGTCTCTGTCCACACAGCCAGCAATTCTTCGATCATTCCCCTGTCTGCTGTTCATCCAGAACCAGCTGGGGTAGCTGCTGACAACATTTTTGACCATCTCTTTATTCTCTGTCCAGGTAGATGAATTTTTATTTTGAGAAGTTTTTGTTTAATTGTGTTAACTAGGTGAATTATTATTAATTGATGAAATTTTAGTTTTTTTCATTAGTATATTTTGATGAACATATTTGGTATGAATGGATATATATTGATATATTTATTATTTCATAATTATTAAGATTTTTAGATTAATTGATAAATTAAAAATGTTAATTAGATGAATTTATATTTTGATAAATTAATTATATATTTAAATTTCACTTAGCATATTAGATGCTTGAAAAGTAAATAATTAAATATCTTTTAAATTTCAAAATGGATAAAACTTGGATGTTTACTGATAGAAGATTAGAGGCATATGATGTAGGGGTGAATAACTTTTTAGATTATGCTGTTCAGAATAGTGATAACCCTGAATTAGTTCGGTGTCCATGTATTAAATGTGGCAACATGAAGCGTCATACCCCATATGAGATACGGAATCATTTATATATATATATATATGGAGTTGATAGTAGCTATCAAAACTAGATATGGCACGGAGAAACCAATATTGTTGGGTCTTCTACTAGTAAGAATGCTAAAGTTGTTAGGATGGTAGAACACATCAAAGAAGTTGATAACACTGTAGAAATGGTACAAGAGGCATTTGCATGATAGTAATCCTAACCACTTTGAAAAATTACTTTGTGATGATGAGAAACCTTTGTACTCTGGATCAGTGAAGTTTACTAAATTATCTGCTCTAGTTAAATTGTACAATTTGAAGGCAAAATACGGTTGGTCCGATCAAAGCTTCAATGATCTTTTAAATTTGATTGCCGATATTTTGTCTGATAATAATGAAATGCTTACATCCATGTATGATGCTAAGAAAATATTGAATGCATTAGGGATGGAGTATCAAAAGATTCATGCCTGTCCAAATGATTGCATATTATATCAGAAGGAGTTTTAGGATGACATTCAATGTCCAACTTGTGGACTTTCAAGATGGAAAGTAATGAAAAACGGTAACAAAATAAAGACTGGTGTGCCTGTTAAGGTGTTATGGTATTTTCCACCAATACCAAGATTTAGAAGAATGTTTAAAAGTTTTGAAATATCAAAACACCTTACATGGCATTCAAATAAAAGGGAAATTGATAGTCAGTTAAGGCATCCATCGGATACACCATCATGGAAATTGGTTGACTACATGTGGCCAGAGTTTGCTTCACATCCAAGAAACTTAAGGCTTGCTATATCAACAGATGGGATTAATCCGCATAGTACATTGAGTAGTCGATATAGTTGTTGGTTGGTGATTATGGTGAACTATAATTTACCACCATGGTTAATAATGAAGAGAAAGTTCATGATGTTGACGTTACTAATATCAGGTCCTAAACAACCTGGTAATGATATTGATGTCTACTTGGCTCCACTTATAGAAGACTTAAAAATATTATGGGACACAGGTGTAAAAGTGCATGATGCGTACCGTAATGAGTCATTCAACTTGAAAGCTGTTTTGTTATGGACAATCAATGATTTTCTTGCATATGGTAATTTATCTGGTTGCACTATTAAAGGGTATTATGCTTGTCCTATCTGTGCTGAGAACAACCAAGCTAGTCACTTAAAATATAGTAAAAAGATGTCATATGTTGGACACATGAGATTCTTACCACAACATCATCCTTACCGTAGACAGAAAAAGGCCTTCAATGGTGAATAAGAATTCAGAATTGCTCCTCAACCATTAATCAGTGAAGAAGTCTTTCACAAAGTTCAATGTTTAGTAAATTCATGGGAAAGTCAAAGAAACAAAGTACAATGGGCAAAGAAGATGTTGTTACATAGTGCTGGAAAAAGAGGTCGATTTTCTTTGATTTACCATATTGGAAGTCCATGCATATCAGACATATTCTAGATGTCATGCACATTGAAAAGAATATTTGTGATAGTCTTCTTGGGACATTACTTGATATTCCAGGAAAATCTAAAGACGGATTAGCATCAATAATGGATTTGAAAGACATGGGGTTAAGGTCTGAGTTGGAACCACAAGTTCGCGGTAATCGTACATTTCTACAACCTGCATGCTACACTTTATCTAGAGAAGAAAAAAAAATATTCTGTAAAGTTTTCAGTGAGATTAAGGTCCCGGATGGGTATTCTTCGAATATCAAAAATCTAGTATCCATGGACGACTTGAAACTATATGGGTTGAAGTTGCATGATTTTCACATCCTAATGCAATAACGTTTACCTATTGCTTTATGAGGTGTGCTACCCAAACATGTTAGATATGCTCTCATCAGACTTCGCAAGTTCTTCAATTTGTTATGCCAAAAGGTGGTGGACGTGTCAAAGTTAGATGGAAATCAAAATGAACTTGTCACAACACTTTGTTTGCTTGAGAAGTACTTTCCTTCCAGCTTTTTTGATATTATGGTCCACCACACAGTTCATCTTATCAGAGAAGTAAAATTATGTGGTCCTGTGTATTTACGATGGATGTACCCATTTGAAAGATACATGAAAGTGTTAAAGGGTTATGTTCGAAATCGTAATAGACCTAAGGGTAGTATTGCTGAGTCGTACATTGCAGAAGAGGCATTAGAATTCTGCGTTGACTATTTATCTGGTATGAATATTATTGGAATTCCCCCACGAAAGAATGTACTTGGTCATTCAACTCGTAATGGAAAAGCTCGAACTAGTGGAAATTTTGAAAAAGCTGATAATGTCCTCCTTCATCAAGCACACTTGTATGTTTTGATGAATACGAGTGAAGTTCAACCATATATAAGGTAATTAAATTTTATGTCTCATAGTTTATTATTATATGAAATAATATTTGAATTATTGTTTGATGATTTATTCTTAACATGCAGTGAGCACTTAAATCAGTTAAGGGTCGACAATTCTATCAAGTCAAAACTCAAATGGTTACATGATGAACAAAATCAAACCTTAAGTAATTGGTTACGTACACCGGTAAGAATACTTATTGTTGTCTAGACATTAAATTTATTTTTAATCTGGTTCATCTAATATATGTTATGATACAGATTGAGAATGAACTTTTATCATCCAATCATAATGTCTCATCAACACTACGATGGCTTGCCCATGGTCCTCGATCCACAATAATCAAGTATCCTGGATATATCATCAATAATTGTCTCTTTTACACAAAACAATGAGATAATTCAAGGATCCATCAAAATAGTGGTGTCACTCTAGTTGCCAACATAATGCAAATCTCCAATTCTAAGGATAAAAATCCAATATATGGTGATTTATCATTCTATGGAGTTATACAAGAAATATGGGAACTAGATTATACAACTTTTAGAGTTCTAGTTTTCAAATGTGATTGGATTGAGAATAGTAGTGGTGTTAAAGTTGATGATCTAGGAGTTGTGCTAGTTGATCTCAATCGGATTTGACATAGGAATGATTAGTTTATATTGGCTTCACAGGCAAGACAAGTATTTTACATTGAAGATCCAATTGATGCCAAATGGTCTGTAGTACTGTCAACACCTCCACAAGACTATGATGAAGATGATGATTTATGCGATATTAGTATGGAGCACATGTCTTTTTGTAATAATTTGCCACCTGCTGATTTATTTGACCAAATGGATGAGTATCATCTTGTATATGCTCAAGACAATGATGAAGGATTGTGGGTTTAAGTATTTTTTAAGGTAGTAATCAATTGCCTCATGTGTCAAAGTTATTGTGTTTTTTTATTATTTTATTTTATTTTTTTAATTTTATCATTTTATATCATATTTTGCATATATGATGCTAACCATATTTGTTATTGTTCATAGATTTGATGGATCCTTCTGAACACTCAAGTGAAAGCTCTCAAAGGCCCAAAAAATGAGGTATCACCAGTATGCCTAAGATAATTAAGAGTTATGTTTTCGGAGTTAAGCTCACGATCGAGGTAAATGATAAAGGTCAACCAATTGGGAGGAATGGCATTCAATTCAATAGCTACATTGGAGTGGTGGTACGTAATACGGTGCCTATAAATATCGTGAATTGGCACTAAGTAAGCATTGAAATGAAAAATAAGATTTGAGAGACAATATTGGTAAGTTAAATGAAACACAATGTGGTATTGCTTTTCAATTAGTTTACTACTAATTAATTTGATTTGCATCAATCCACTTTTTTATAATATGTTGTAGGAGACGTATGATATTGATACGAGCATGAAAAGGTACGTACTTCTGTCTGCTGCAAACAAATGGAAGAACTTCAAGACCAATCTTACATCAAAGCACATATTCCCTCACATTGATGACTTCGAATTTTTATCATTTTCACCTGAAGAATATAGCAGTGTTATTGATGTTGGGGTGTGGTAGGAATTTGTGAACTCTCATATAACAGAAGAGTTTCAGGTATATATTTATAGTTAGTAAAGTTTATTTATACAATTTTCTCCAAATGTTGATGTGTATTGATCTTACAGGAAAAGAGACAAATAGCAAAAGAGAAAAGAAAGAATAATGTGTACGATCATCGTCTATCTAGAAAGGGATTTGTAGGGCTGAAGAGTGAACTTGTAAGTTTTTTTTCATTTATTATGTTTATAATTGATAATATATTCATTTGGTAGTACAATTTAAAATCTAACATGTTCACTCTTTATATTAAAAAAAGAAACAAGCATTGGGTAGCGATGCTCAAATTGATTGTGCCTTATTGTGGAAGGCTTCACGACAGAATAAAAAGGGAGAATATGTGAATGATGCAAGCCGACTGTGTGGGGAAAGAATTGTAAGTGTAGTTCAACTTTTTTCTAGCATTTATAGTAATAAATTTCATGTTTATTGATTAATTTTATTATAACATTGTAGGATGGGTTGATGATACAGAGCACACAGGGTAAATTTACAAACTTCGGTCTAGAAGTTGTATTGACGAAAGCTCTTGGTACACTTGAGCACCCCAGACGAATTAGAGGTCAAGGATCTGAGGTAACTATCACATCTTATTTTGGGAAGCCCAAAAAGTTGAATGTCCCTCAAGGTATGCAATTAAATCAATAGCAATTGGCAGAGATGATAAGGTGGTTTACAGAGCATAAAGAGGTTTTAACAAACATTGTTGCGAACAAAAATGATGATGTCCAGCAAGAAAAATCTACAATGCAATTTCGTTCAAGTAAAGCTAGCAATAATATAACTGGGTTATTGGAGGAAGAAGAATATCCAATACCTCAATCACCTATGCCAGTCACACCACCAGCACCTGCACCTACAGTGGCACCACACGGCAACAAAGTATGTTACATGTTATTCATAGTAGATGTGATATTAATAATATTACGAACGTAACTTCTATTTTTTTGGATCATTACAGTGTGAGCCATGCCAAATGTTCATCTAGTCATCAGACTACATAATGGCAAGTGGGGGTTATTTTCATGGATCATACTCCTAATTAGATCATTTACGGGCGTCCATTATTTTCTGGTGATGTTCGGGTGACAGTGGATGTAGTTATTCATGGTGATGCACCGTTGCCTCGTCCTAACCCAGACGGTGGATTGACACATGTTTTTTCTGCACTTGGTTCAGTTGTTGCTTAGCCTCGAGATTGGGTCATTGTTGGTACACATGAGGTAATGTTTTTGGTGATATATTTTATAAAGTCAACTTATTAATGTCAACTAAGTTTGCAAAATTTTTTCAGCTATCGATTATAAAGCAACAAGGTAAGTTACCAGTTAAGAAAGCACTAACATTGACAAAACCACAATCATCACAACAAGTATCTTCCGTTGGGCTACCACAAGGATTACAGAAGATGTATAATTATGTGAATAAGTGATGGCACCTGATGAAGCAATACACATACCTTTTACTGAAGTCTTTGCTTCTGATGGACATGTATTTGTGGCTTGAGAAGATATCATGCAATATTGTCACATGGAAGAGCTAAGTGTCACCATTATTCAGGCTTACATTGTGTACATATGTCTTTTGAATTTTTATTTGGTTATTATTATTTGGCTACATCATATTTATATTTTTATTACTCTTTATTATTTCAGTAAACTTTATACAGATTTAGCTGCATTGGGCTTGAGAAAGTATTTTGTATTTGCTGATCCGTTAACATTGTCTTATGGAATGTCTATAAGTATAGACACTCAAGCTCGTCACTTAACCAATAGAATGATAGATCCATGTGATGAAGGAGTAGTGATATTTCCTTATAACTTGAGGTAAGTTATAATACTAATTCAAATTATTAACAGATTTGTTCAAAATATCTTTTACATTTATTTTTCATAATGTAGGCAGCACTGGTTGTTGGTGGTTGTCGAGCCTCGTAATTTTGTGTACAGTATTTTTGATCCTTTGAACCATGGTTCTCGTCAAGAACTAGATCAACTTATGTCCACGTAAGTGAAAATATTTTTGTTTATGTTAGTATATATTTTTTCTTACTTTTAATAATATTGATTATTTTCTATTGGCAGTTCTTTTAAATTATTTCAAGTTTTCAAAGAATCAAGCAATAGGCGCATTCCTAGGAGTATTCCTGCTAAGGTATGTATATTTAAACCTATATGTGATGTTAGTTTTATTTTTTTTGCAAAATGTAAAAATGATAAATTTTTAATGTAGTGTCCACATCAGCCTTCAAATACTGAGTGTGGATATTATATTATGAAATTTTTAAGGGACATCATTGATAGATGTGATAGAAATATCCCATATGCAAAAATGGTAAGTTTTTAATCATTTGTTTATTTAAATAATTAAGTAATTAATTGATGTGTTTATTAAAAATTTTAATTGGACTAATTTTTTTTTTAAATATAGTTAGTGGACATAGATACTTACACCCAATCGGATATTGATGAAGTTAGAAAGGAGGTTGGACAATTTCTTTAGAGTGCCATATTAGAAAGTTGAATCTTGAAGATTTTTGTACACATGACCATTATTAAATTTATATAGTTGAATTTTTAAGATTGTGTAATATTTTAACTCATGTATTGTACATATAAAGTTCAATTATAACATCAAACTTTAGTGATCTTTTGTTTTGTTTGTCTCTTATTACTTTTTTGGATTAGATTATTTTGAGTGTTTCCAAATATGAAAGAATTAATGACGATCTCTGTTGGAATGGTGTTGAAGTGTATAACATAAAAATTTTGGTTGCATATATATTGTGAAGAATTGTATTGATGTATATGGATGATATGAAAATGGGTTTTGGATAATTTAAATATAAATTTTTTTATTTTAAAATAAATACAAAAAATATCTTTAATGGGTATCCCCTTTCAACGATAGTTCCAACAAAACTGTCGTTAAAGGGTCCCCCTTTTTAATGACAGTTTCGTTGGAACTGTCATTAAAGGGTATCCCCTTTTAACGGCAGTTCTGTTTGAAACTGTTATTAAAGGGAGGTACCCTTTAACCCTTCAACGACAGTTCTGTTGGAACTGTCATTAAAAAGTCACCCTTTTAATGACAGTTTCAATAGTACTGTCATTAAAAGGTAATACTTTCAATGGCAGTTCAATAATTGTCATTAAAACTTCTTCCCTTTAATGACATCAACAAAGATGATAATTTTATAACTGTCATTAAAAGCTATTTTTAACTATCATTAAAGCTTTTATTTGTAGTAGTGTAAATGCAATGAAAAGACCCAAAAATAATGAGTAATAAGATAATTCATATATTGATATTCCTTGCTCATTTCAAAAATTTTGCTTCGTTATTCCTATCATCCGATAACCACAAGATGATCCATAAGAAAGGCAGTAGGATTCAAACAATGGTTGGCTCGAGCTTGACTTATTGTGTTGGTAGGCTGACTTAGCTCCCCTCATCGCCATTGTACTCGAAATAGATATGCTGCATTACCTAATGTGTAACCTTGTCACCCTTACCCCTCTTCTAGTTATACCATTACCAATCGCGGCCTTGGACTGGTCGCCCCTCATGTAATAAGAACGATTATCATTATGACTTTAGTAGTGAGCCAGACTTTTTAGCAAGGGCTTCAAGATCATAGTAATGCCTGCCAAAACTTTTCATGGGTATGAATGTCCTGTTTGAAGCTGCTTTCTCAAGACACCATGGAAAATATCACTGATGAACTTAATTTTTAAGTGTGAAATTATTAGTTTTCTCATCTTTTTAAGCCTAAGATCATATGCAAAAATTGTCACTTCTTAGTTAATGAAAGCCCTTCTTAAGAAAGTAAGCCAAGAGCCACTCATTTGAACCAATAGATTCAAATTCTACTGTGCTTGTGCATAAAGCAACATGTTTCAACTGTAATGTGAAATCTTTGTTCTCCCTATCATTTCCAATTAAGGGTTCACTCTGCTAGGTAAGAGGACCACTACTGGGATTATTCAACTACTAATTAATGACCAAGGGACTACTATTCTCCCTCCACTATTGATATTGACTTTCTTGTTGATAGAATGGCAAGGGGTGCAAGTAAGGATCATCAAGCACATCTTGTAAGGATCAAGGGGATTTCGTTATTGCATAGCTTAGTTCAGAGCAATGCATTATCAAATGTTCAACAGGCAGTCTCACAATTGAGCATGACTGTTTGAAAGTTGTGACTTTATATTCCTACAGCCCAGAAGGTAGCGAAGGAAGAAGGACAACATTAGTAAGGATCTATCAGCAGCGAATTCCCCATGCACATAAAGGTGCCTATCCAAAAAATACTTTAAAGGCTTTGGGATTGAAGTTTCATTAGCCAAAGAAGACTTTGACCAATCCATATGGCCTACTTAATGAATGTTAGTGATAGAGACATCGTAAATTAGTCCATGGGAATTATGATAAGTCTTATATCCTACTATAGGTGCCACAATAACCTTTACTAAGTCTAAATGATTATGGACCACTAGATTTGCTTGTCTATAATATTCACCCTAGCCCACAAGTATAAATCCTTGGTGTGGAATACAATCCTAAAGTACTCCAATGACTCAAATATAGTAAATCAAAGTGGTCAGCCCCTTATAGAGTTCCCCAACAGCACAGAGCTTAAGAAGCTCAAACCTGATCGATCTAAACAATAAATAGCATTTAACTACTAGTCTAGTCTTGTAGTTATTATTTCTTTTTCTATTAGTTGTAATGCGAATAGGCATTTACTTATGCGATTAGTTGAGTAGGCTTACATTAGTTATCTTCTATAAGGTAGCTAGTTTTGGAGCTTTTAACATCAAAAAGACTGTCCGGCTTAGCTTTGTTATTCCTCATGACATGTATTGTAGTCAACTCAAAATGCCCCTATAGTCTTTCTAATGCTAATGCATTCTTCCATCATTCAATTTTTTTTTTAGTTATAGTAGCTTTCGTGCCAACAAAATACAGACAGCAAAGCCAAAGTAATATTGAATAAGCAAGACAAACCCTTCTTATTAGTAAAGCACTAACAGTCAAGAAAAGGCTCCTTACTATAGGTAGGTTAACACCTCTTTACTAATATTATGATTTTTATGATCATCCTTTCTCAAAGTCACTTCTTGCTTTAAAAAGATTACACGGGGCGCTCATGGCTCCTTCTTGGCTCGAAAGTTTGCTTTCGGTGACAAGCTTTTACTGCTAGCACTTAGACTTGGAAGCAAGCTACAAGTACCTTGAATTAATCAATAAATGAATGAAAATGCCTGCCTAGGAATAGAAAGGGAGGACATGTTGGTTTAAGGGTGTCACGTACGATTCCTTTGAAAAGGGTGTGATAAAACCACCTATTAAGCCCGATGAGTAGTCCATGGAGCTGTATCCTTACTCAGCTAGTACATGCATCTCGCTCTCTCTAAGAGGTTGGCTGCCTAGCCTAGATCTTCCCATTTTCAAGAAGATCCTAGGCTTGATTTAGTTTAGTATTAAGGTGATTCTTTTTTCACTCATATATATATATACTATAAATCTTCCTTACCTGTTTGTAAGAACTCAATGAAGTGGCCAGTAAGCCAATAGGTCAGGGGGTCTGATTATGCAGAAAGCAAGGAAAAGCAACAAAGCTATGTTGAACGGATGAAAAGCTACAACAAAAAGGGTGGCTACCTGCGATGAGACCATTGCGTAGGGGATCTTTCCCTAAATACAATTGGAAAATATGGCTGCAAACATTATGGAAAGACTTTGAAGGCTTCAAGCACTAGCATTAATGTAATAAAAAAGTGTGAGAAACTCTATTCTAAAGGAATTTGATGCCTTTCCTTTTTTCCATATCTATTGAAAGATAAAGACGTCATACTTTATAGGGAGTCAAGCACCTAGAAGAGCCTATCTTGATCATGCTATCAAAAATACTAAAGATATATTGGTCCAGCCCTAAAAGAAATGATTTTAGGGCAGCACATGACTGTTATAACCTATGGATCTTTAATGAATTTCATGAGCCAGATGCAAAAGGCTCCATTTTCAGGGCAACAGAGGTAGGAACCACATTCGCCAATACAATGTTAAAGGTCTTTGATGGATAAGAATGCCAATTAGACTTAAAATATGTGAAAGTCTTCACCAAAAAGAGAAATGTGCCTATGATCGTAATAGCTAATCAATTGTTCAAATCCCTAAGAAATACAGGACCTTTAGAGGGAGGTTTATAAGGTTGAGGTTCTCCAAGAGGCTTGACTAATAAGGAGAGGGTCTTCTCAATAAGCCAAATCTAGTGGAAGAAAAATTCATAGTTACTTTATATAAGTGCTTTCGAAGATGAAGAAACAAAGCCACTATGCTGAAATCACACTGACGTCTAAGATAAAGCTCTAATACAATGAAAAAGGTTTTTATTTCTTTTAATTTATTTTCCTCAAAAAGGAAAGGAAAGGAAAATGAAAAGAACAAAAAAAAAAAAAGAAGGAGAAATCCCCACAAAAAATTTAGGAAAGTCTTTATACTCAATCAAATGAAGAAAAGCATTGAAGAACAGTCAATTAAAGTAAGAAGAGGTCGGAGCCTCTTTAAGAATAAAAAAACTTTGAAAAGTTACTATAATTGCTCTATTTCACAAAATTTGCCAATGGAGTACCATAGCATTGGACTAGAATGAGAAAGGTAAACCCAAGTAATGATGAAACAACCTAATCCTAAACGAATACTTATAGCACCAAAGAGAGGAAGCCAGATGCAAGCAAAGGAAATTCCCATGAATGACAAAATGGTTAGAGGGTGTAGAGATTCAGCCCATGTAAAGGATGTCTTGAATAAAGTGGATGAACTCACTTTTAGACGTCAAGGAAAGGGATAGGATACCATAATTTGCAAATATGACGAGAAGATCAAAAACCAAGAACACATTGTTGAAAGTAACAGAAATAGTACAATTTTGAGAGTGAAGGCTAATGAAGAGAAATCAAGTACCTTTGGATCTAATATGGAAAGTAGTTGCAACGAAAAACCTTCAATCTCGAGAAGCAAGATAAAAAATTAAATAATAAAAAATAATTCTTAATAAAAAGCATAAGAAAGTGAAGAAGGTTTTTATATTAAAAAAAGACAAAGACGAAAAAGAGGAGCCAGGGATAGAAAAGCCAATAAAAAATATTTATCTTGCCAGTGGACTATAAAAATTATCAACCCAAAGACAAGATACACAAGCAAGTCCATCAGAATGAGATAATGATATAAATATTATCAAGTTAAGCCAATGGGATACCGAAAAGGTAAGACAACTTAATAGAGAGATAGCGTTCTTTTGTGCTTTATCGTAGAGCTCTTATTCCTCGAGTCATAGAACTTGAGGGAAAGAGCTCATCATCATGTAAGTTGATAAAAGCTAAAGGCAAAATGTGAAGGTACGAGTTTGAAGTGTCCATAAGCTTAAAGCATATAGGGGCAGCAAACACTTATTAGTAAAGTAAAGCTCCAAAAAAATGAAAGATTAACCCGTAGTGTAGACCTGACTCGACTAAGAAAAGATATACTTTGAAAAAGAAGAGAAAAAAAAGTATTTAATCTAGTGATAATGGTATAAAAATAGCAACTATATTGGCATTTGCTCCAACCTCAATAAGATGCATTTTTCAGACAATGATATCCATACTTTTTTATTGGGGTGCTTAGGCTTGTAAAATGAGTTTTTCTTTTTTAAAAAGATTTTGAGTTTTTGCATCTTCTTTCAGGAAGGAATGAACTAAGTTAAGTAGGTAGTCATCAAGTGTATCTTCCTAGAAAGATTGCTAAGCTTGCAAGTATAAGCATGCATGAAAAAAGAGCAAGCAGCTTACTCGCATAAGAAAAAAGGGCAAGAATTAATTCAAAAATTCATTGATAGAATGGTTGGTTTAGGACGTCGGAGAAGGGATTACCTTCATTGAACTAAAGTGGTTGATAGAAAATTAAAGTAGTACAAAGGAATAAGAGAAAAAAGGCAAGTAGATTGGCTTTAAAAAAGGCTAAGGTTACTTTTTACATTGGTTGAATTCGCCACTAAGTGGAATCAGACCTTCGACTCTCAATTGCTGCTTGATTACCTCTGTTGCTTGCACTAAGCTTTCTTCACTTTTAGTTTCCCACCAAATCATAGCAAACCACAGAAACGATAGCCATTTTTTAAAGCTGCCCATTAGCTTAGTAGTTGAGGGACCTGTCAAGTTTCGCTTTTCTTACTTAATCCTGCATGTTAATACTTCTTGCTTTAACAGCTATCACTGCAATAGTTGGAATTGGTTGGTCGCTTGCTTGATTGGAAGAACTATTGCTTTTTTTTTCTTTTTTTTAGCTTGACTAATCGTCTAACAACCAGTTGCTTGAATCTAAAATCCTTAACAAGCACGATCGACCATTTCCTGATTAAACCAACACAATTACTTCGGTTCCCCACTACCCACCCTCCTTGAATAAGCTCTTTCTATCCATTCCTTTCCTTTAGTTCCCCATTAAAATAACCAAATTTAGCTACTAGTGAATGCGTCATTATATTAGTGATCGATTTACGTCTGTCACTAAGGATAACGACAGAATAATATTCATCGCTACTTTAATGATAGATTCTTGTCTGTCGCTAGTTTAGCGATAGATTTTATTCTATTTCTATTTTAGCGACAGACTAATATCTATTACAAATTGATTAGTTACTAATAGATCTATCATTAATACAATTAATTTTTGTAAAAAAAATAATTTTAAATATAACTAAAAAATAAAATAAACTAAAATTTATAAAATATAATAAATACAAGATAATATGTTATATTCTCGTCAAACATAATATTCATATAAAAAATTACATCTAATTATCAGGCGGTACTAGGGCCCGCTTCCCAAAAAGAGAGCCTCCATCCTACGGATGCGTTTTTCATATTAAGCTATCTCTGTAAGTGCTTTTGCAATTCGGTCTCAAAGCATATGCGATCATGCTCCCTCGCCTTACGTTCCTCCTCCAATCTCTCTTCAAAAGTTTGACAGTCCTCCTTCATATGCTCCTACATATAATGAATAACAAATTACACTTGTGTCATAAATAAATATTACATTTGTAAACTGTTCGATCTAGATAATTCAAGAATTATTATTAAACAATTTATTTTGATGCACGTACAAACACGTGACGGACAATAAATTTTCTCTAATAATTCTTAAACGGTGTATCTAAAGAATATGTGTGAAGTCTAACTTTGCTAATAGTAATACTTTATAATTATCATATAATAAATTAATTTAATTGATTAACATATAAAAAAATTTTCTCAACATTATTAATAATCATCCATGTGTAAATATGTAATTAATATAAACTAAATTTATTTGAAAAAATAAAATTAACAACTTCAAATTTTAATCAACATCTAAGTAAATTAATTTTCATAACAAATCTAATTAATTAAATTATTTATGTCATGAAATTACAATGTAATTAAACTATTATCTATGTAATCAATAAGAAATTAACTAATTTTATTAATAAATAAAATTAACAATTGCAAAATTTAATTAACATCTAACTAATTTAAATTTTATAAAAATCTAATTAAATTATTTATCTCAAATTGTATTCTAATTAAACTGTTATCTATCTAATTTAATATAAATAAAATTTTTAATTAACCTATAAAATTAACAATTATATAATTTAATTAATACCTGACTAATTTAAATTTCTTAAAACTCTAATTAACTTATTTATCTTACCACAAACTAAGAAATTATTTTTTAAATAATCTAACATAAACTAAATTTATTAAAAAATAAAATTAACAATTATAAAATTTAATAAATATTTAACTAATTTAAATTTCATAAAAATCTAATTAAAATATTTATCTTAAATTACAATCAAATTCAACAATTATCTAATAATATACCATAAATTAAATTTATTAAAACATAAAATAAATAACTAAAAAATTTATTTAAAATCTAAAATATTTTTATAATTATCAAATCTAATCATAATATTCCTATACAAGATTTTTCAATCATTAATATCATCATTAATAATTTCAACAAATAACCACACAAATTATTAAGTAAAGAGGAAATAGAATATGGCTGTTCACAGTAGAGAAAATAGAGGAGAAAATGGCACACACCAAAACACTGTGCAGGGAGAGAGTGGTAAAGGCTTTGAGACAGTAAGATAAATAGGGGAAAGATGGTGCCGTTCGCTGAGCAAGGAGATGAAATGAAATATTTGAGAATCATGAGTATAGATAGATGCAGAGAAAATAATAAAGTTAAAGGAGAAATGGGGCGTGTGAAAAGGAAATAGTTTGAGAAGACAAAAGTACAGAACAATAGAAATGGGAGGAAAGGAAACGACACTCGCTTGAAAGAAAAAAAACTAGGGTTTTAATTTATAAGCACTTAGTGATGAAAGTAAGTGACGATCGCTAGAAGTGAAATCTAGTGACGAAAATGCAATCCATCATTGCCTCGATAGTGAAAGTAAAATCAAGCGAAGGAAGCAATGCCTTTGCGACCACGGCTACCACCTTCGAGGCCATGCATGACCACTTTCACGGCAGCCATGGCTACTACCTTAGAAGGCCATGGCTGCCTTTGCAGCCACTCATGGATGCTTTCATGATAGACATCACTGCCACTTTAAGGCCATGATTTCCTTTCCGGCCATGCGTAGACACTTTGGCGATAGGAATGGCTGCTTTTGCGGCCATGCATGGATGCTTTGGTGATGGCCATGGCTGCCTTCACAGCCATGCATGGAGGCTTTTAGGGCAGCCATGGCTGCCTTCGTGCCCATGCATAGAGGCTTTCGTGGTAGTTATGGCTACCTTCGTTGTCATGATGACCATGGTTACCGCCTTCGAATGCCATGGCTGCCGTCTTTGAGGCCATGGCTATCACCTTCGAAGGCCATGGCTGCCTTTGTGGGCAACCATGGCTGCCTTTATAGGCACCAGTGGCTACCTTCGTGGGCGCCTGTGGCTGCCTTCATGGGTGCCCATGATTGCCTTCGTAAGTGTTGTGGCTACCTTTGTGGGTGTCGTAGCTGCCTGTTTCGCCACCATGGTAGTCACCTTCAAAGGCCATGGCTACCTTCACTGCCATGGCTGCCTTCTTTGTGGCCATCGTAGTCGCCTTCGAAGGTCATGGCTGCTTTGGTAGTGCCAATGCATGGTAACCTTCGAATTGAGGCAACAAGATTGCGGCAATGCATGGCTGCCTTGGAAGGCATGGCGGCCAGCTTGCTTTGAAGGCAGCAAGCTGGTCGCCAGCTTGCTTTTGTGATGGCCTTGCATGGCTACCTTCGAAGGCAGCACCTCCGAAGGTGACGAGCTTGCTGGCTTCAAAGGAAACATTTAAGTTTATGGCCATGGCTTCCTCTGAAGGTAGTAAGCTTGCAACCTTTGTGACTACCCATGGGGTGGTCGTTAGGTTGCATTTCCTACATAGTGACCGAAGCGTTATAATCACTAGATCTTTGATTAGCTACAAATTAAAATTCGATTGCTAATATATTTTTAAGTTGATTACAAATTAAAATAAATGAATTGAAAATAAATTTACCAATGAAGATAGCATCTGTCACTAATGTGTGTTATTAATATGTCATTATTTCATCGCTATGGTAAAATTTTCTTTTTGTAATAAATCTGTTGTTATTCTATTATTATTTAGCGACTGACAATATTAGTCGCTATATTGTGTCACTACTTTTAATTTAAAGAGATAAATCCAACTTTTAGTGCACTAAAAGTTGGATTTATCTCTTTCTTTGAGTTGCGCCTCACGAAAATTAGTAATTTTTTAAAAGTCATGATAGCGCTCTACCAAACCTAATGTGGACCAAGAGGCTAATGACACTAGTCATTCAAGATAAAGAGGAAGGATTCGCTTTGCTAACCACTATCATTGACAAGCCTCCTTAATGAAAGAGAAAATATTACCAAGGGGCCGAGTGTGAGCTTCATCCAAAGCTTGACCATAGGATGGTTGAATGCCGAAAAAAAAAGAAGAAAAAATATGTTAGTTGGAGGCCTTCTACCTACTTTTTTCAGTATTCAAAATCTCTATCCATGGGCATTTGGGTTAACTCATATTCTGGTTGAGTTTTCCCTTTGTTCTTCCTTGGTTATATACCAACTCACCTATCTAAATCAGTGGACTATCCTATTTAGCAGATTTGGCTTCATATGAAGCATCTGCAGATTACAAAGCCATGAGATCTTAAGATCTGGCTAGGTAAGTCTTATTACATACACCTTGGGGAAAGCCCTTACAGAAAAATGAGACCTTTTCTTAAAGAAAGAATTCTTGTTGCTTCAAAAAAGATCTAGTGAAAAGCACTAGTGAAGTGAGGCATGAAAAGCTTTAAAGAGCTCAAGCTAAATTATGCCTACCATGGCTCCTAGTAAAGATAGAGTTAATTTACTTAATAAAGTCGTACCTGAGTGATTAAGGAAGCGACTTTATCTTAGCTTTTCTACCTTTTGTCCGATCCTTTCTTTCATGGAAGAAGGGCTTCGTATTGTACTTGTTCTTTGGATTAATGTCCCACCCTCTGCCTTTAAGCTTGTAATAATAATAAGAGTTAAAGATCTTTTGTGCCCTTTGCTTGGCCAGCCCTCACAATTGGTTGGTTATTGTTATGGGTTCAAATCATTCTATATGCTTATTTGGTTCAAAAAGTGCTCCACGTTGCTCTGCTTGATGTTCATATACTATCTTCTCTCTCCCACCCACTAACGATGAAGTTAATAGAGAAATTTGGGTGCTAAGGACAATCCGTAAGCCCATGTTCATCAAACACTTTGCTGACATAAGTTGAGGCCGAAAACTCTAATTTACTCTGTTTCCTCAAGGAATACATAAACTCTTCGCTGAGAGTTATGACTAAAGGATCAACTAGCCAAGCTTAAGCTTAGTAGTTGTGCAGGCAAAGAAAATACAATTAAAAAAAATATATAGTATAGTGAAATAAAGTTCTCGTGGGTGGCATGGCCTTCTCATTATTGATTGAAAGTAACATCTCTTGTTGATCAACCTTCAAATGTAATGGCTAGCTCAGATAAGAGCATTTCAAGCTATTCAAATAAATTCAATTTAGAGTACTGCTGTGTTACTAGGTTAGCACTTCAAGAAGTGTGACCTGACATAGCTTGCTTGGAAGTCATGGCAAGCTTTTATCCTAATTACATTGGTTCTTGGCACATATTAAGAAGTTTTATCCTCTAATTCTTAAAAATCTTATGCTTAATTTAATATTTACCTTACTTATTTTTTCTTTTACGAAGTTAATAGATTTTTCAAAACAAAAAAAAGGACTTTAGCCATTATGTGCGAAGTTTCTCTCATTATTGGAGGAGTTATGCTTGTATGAAATCGAACCCTTAGGTAAGGAGATAGTTTTAGTAGTACGCCCCTTGGACCTTGGCCCCTTCAGGGTTGGGTTTCAATAGTAGGCTCTCACATCATCTGAACCTATATCTAGTAAAAGTGATGGCTTGGTTAGCCCTACACACTTTATCATGCATGTCTATATGAGTTGTTTGTGCTAGCATTTTGATGCTCGCCTTATGGTTCTTAATCCTCTTTCATCGAAATGCCTTTTAAAGAGATTTATTCACGTATCGAAACAAGACTCACTATGCTAGATTTAGCCAATATTGGTACGAATAGGGATTCCCAAATTCTTTTTACATATTCAAATTTTGATGCCCCTTATGCATAAAGATTTGGATAAGGATGCCGATTTATATGTGGCTAGAAAGGCTTGTTTGAGTGATTCATAAACCCTCATTAAGATAAACAAGCAAAGGTTTCATCTTCTGCTGTTGGGAATGCTAGTTCGAGAAATGTTGCTTTAGGATAAACTAGATGTGTTGTATCAGAAACTTAATACATTAGTTCAATTGATGCTGCTTTGGATGCTTACCTTGTCTTTTTCCATTGAGGTTAGCTCTTTGAGATCAACTAAATAGCTTGTTAGCACTTTCTCCTTCGGTTTTAGGCTCTTCAGCATGTAAGTTGGCGTTCTTTTACGTTTTATTATAGAGCTTTTATTATTTGAGTGATAAAACTTGAGGAAAAGAGCTTATCATCATGTTAATTGATAAAAGCTTAAGGAAAGATATGAAGGTATGAGTTTAAAGTGTCCATAAGCTTAAAGCATATAGGGGCAACTATACTGGCATTTGCTCCAACCTAAGTAAGATGCATTTTTTAGACAATAATATCCATATTCTTTATTATGGCGCTTAGGCTTGTAAAATGAGTTTTTCTTTTCTAAAAAAGTTTTAAGTTTTTGCATCTTCTCTCGGGAAGGAATGAACTAAGTGAAGTAAGTGGTCATCAAGCATACCTCCTCAGAAAGATTACTAAGCTTCTAGGCATAAGCAAGCAGCTTACTTAAATAAGAAGAAAAGGTAAGAATTAATTCAAAAACTCAAGGATAAAGTGGTTAGTTCAGGACGTGAGAGAAAAGATTACCATCATTGAACTAAAGTGGTTAGTAGAAAGTTAAAGTAGTATAAAGAAATAAGAGAATACAGGCAAGTAGATTGGTTTTAAAAAAGGCTAAGGTTATATTTTGTGTTGGTTGAATTCACTACTAAGTGGAATTAAACCTTCGACTCTCGATTACTACTTGATTACCTCTGTTGCTTGCATTAAGCTTTCTTCACTTTCAGGTTGCCACCAAATCATAACAAGCCACAAACACAATAGCCATTTTTTAAAGCTGCCTATTGGCTTAGTAGTTACGAGACCTGTCAAGTTTCGCTCTTCCCACTCAATCCTACAAGTAAATACTTCTTGCTTTGATGGCTATCATTGCAATAGTTGGAATTGGTTGGTCATTTGCTTCATTGGAAGAACTACTGCTTTTTTCTCTTAGCTTGACTGATCATCTATCAATGAGCTGTTTGAATCTAAAATCCTTAACAAGCATGATTGGCTATTTCCTGATTTAACCAACATAATTACTTTGCTTCCCTACTACTTACCCTCCTTGAACAAGCTCTTTCTATCCATTCATTTCCCTTACTTCCCCATTAAAAAAACCAGATTTTGTGGCTAGTGAATTCATCGTTAAATTAGTGACCAATTTGCATTTGTCACTAAAGATAGCGACAAAATAATATTCATCACTACTTTAACGATAGATTCTTGTTTATCGCTAGTTTAATGACAAATTATATTCTATTGCTATTTTAGCGACAGAGTAATATCACTACTACAAATAAAAGCTTTAATGAGAGTTAAAAATGGTTTTTAATGACAGTTGTAAAATTGTTATCTTTGTTCATGTCATTAAAAAGAAGAAGTTTTAATGATAGTTATTGAACGGTCATTGAAAGCATTACATTTTAATGACAGTTCTATTGAAACTGTCGTTAAAGATGTGACCTTTTGATGACAGTCCAAATGAAACTGTCGTTAAAGGGGGACCCTTTTAATGACAGTTCTATTGAAACTGTCGTTAAAAGGGAGATCTTTTAATGACAATTCCAATAGAACTGTCGTGAAAGAGTGACCCTTTTAATGACAGTTCTATTGAAACTGTCGTTAGTTCCAATAGAACTGTCGTGAAAGAGTGACCTTTTTAATGACAGTTCTATTGGAACTATCGTTAAAGGGGTTACCTTTTAATGACAGTTCCAATAGAACTGTTGTTAAAGGGGGACCTTTAAATGATAGTCCAACAAAACTGTTATTAAAAGAGGCCCTTTTAATGATTGTTACTATAAAACTGTCATTAAAAAGTCATTAAAGGTATTTTTTGTATTTATTTCAAAATAAATAAAAAATTTATATATTCAAATTATCCAAAACCTGTTTTCACTTCATTCATATACACCAATATAATTCTTCACAATATACAACCAAAATTTTTATGTTATACATTTCAATACCATTCTAACAGAGATCGTCATTACTTCTTTCATATTTGGAAACATTCAAAATAATCTAATCCAAAAAAGTAATAAGAGATAAACAAAACAAAAGATCACTAAAGTTTAATGTCATAATTGAACTCTATATGTACAATACATGAGTTAAAATATTACACAATCCTAAAAACTCAACTATATAAATTCAATAATGGTCATGTGTACAAAAATCTTCAAAGTTCAACTTTCTAATATGGCACTCCAAAGAAATTGTCCAACCTCTTTTCTAACTTCATCAATATCCGATTAGGTGTAAGTATCTATGTCCACTAACTATATTTCACAAAAAAAAAAGTTAGTCCAATTAAAATTTTTAATAAGCACATCAATTAATTACTTAAGTATTTACATAAGCAAATTCTTAAAAACTTACCATTTTTGCATATGGGATATTTCTATCACGTCTATCAATGATGTCTTTTAAAAATTTCATAATATAATATCCACACTCAGTATTTGAACGTTGATGTAGACACTGCATTAAAAATTTATAATTGTTATATTTTACAAAAAAAATAAAACTAACATGACATATAGATTTAAATATACATACCTTAGCAGAAATGCTCCTAGGAATGTGTCTATTGCTTGATTATTTGAAAACTTGAAACAATTTAAAAGAACTGCCAATAGAAAATAATCAATATTCTTAAGAGTAAGAAAACATACATACTAACATAAATAAAAATATTTTCACTTACGTGGACATAAGTTGATTTAGTTCTTACCAAAATCATTACCTCATGTGTACCAACAATGACCCAATCTCGAGGCCAAGCAACAACTGAACCAAGTGCAGAAAAAACATTTGTCAATCCACCATCTGGGTTAGGATGAGGCAACTGTGCATCACCATGAATAGCTACGTCCACTATCACTCGAACATCACCAGAAAATAACAGACGCCCGTGGATCATCTGATTAGGCGTATGATCCATGAAGATAATCTCACTTGCCACTATATAGTCTAATGATTGGATGAACATATGGCATGGCTCACACTATAATGATCCAAAAAACTAGAAGTTACGTTTGTAATATTATTAATATCACATCTACTATGAATAACATGTAACATACTTTGTTGTCGTGTAGTGCCAGTGTAGGTGCAGGAGAATGGTTGTTGAGAGCTCTTCTAATGGAATAGATGCCTGTTGAGAGCTCCTTGAGGCATGCACTCATATACCAGAACTCTCTCATGGCCTTCAATGGAATAGCCCAATATAGATACTAAATGACTGTGGTGGACTTTAGAAAGAACTACAATTTTTGCCTGGAATTCATCCAAGGATTTGCTGCTAATAACACTAGACTTCATTCTTTTAACAGTTATTTTTGTTCCATCATCTAATTCTCCTTTGTAAACTACACCAAAGCCTCCACGGCCAAGCTCATTCTCCGGGGCAAAATTCTTTGTCACATTACAAAGAACTTGAACTGATATAACCAAATTTCCAGCTTCAATGACATGTGACTTAGTAGTGCCACTATTATGAATGCTTGCAGAACCACTCCCTGTTAACATGGAGTGCCTCTATTGGTATTATTTGTGATAACAATCTTAACAGTGTTATCTGAATTAGAAGGATCTCTTGGGTGAATTACTAGGGAACTAAGAGCCAAGCTGCTGTCCTTTTTCCTCATACAACAATAGATAGACAAAGGAATGGCAACAATAGCAACAACAGCAACACCCACAATAAGAGCAACAATGGCAACGAAAACAGTCCTTTTGGAAATATTTAGCTTAGCTGATTCCATAGTAGAATTACCATCATTGGAAGATTCTGTACTGTTGACTGGAGTAGATGAGCTGTTAGGTGGAGATTCAGAACTCCCGGATGGTGGACTCTTTCCAGTGAAGTTATCGTCCCAAACTGATTACCATTCAACAGAGGATTCCTAGCAATGTTAAGATGTACAATAGCACTAAAATGTGGAAATGGAGGAGAAATGTTATTGCCATTGAGATCTAAGGTCTTCAAAGATTTCAAGCCAGTCCAGTTTTTAGGAATGGCACCACTTAGATGGTTAGATTGAAGTTTAATTTGAGTGAGGGAATCCAATTTTGCAACTGAAGGACTCAAGGTACCACTAAGATTATAACTAGGCAAGTTTATGGTGACAATCTTTCCATTGGCATCACATCCCAAACCTAACCATGACCCTCCACAAGGGTCATTACCAAACCATGAAGAAACAAGCCTGGTTGGGTAATTCAACCCACCAAGGAACTCAATAGGCATTGTAACTTCAGGGCTGCAAGGAGCTCCTTCTTCAGATTGACAAAAGTTGTTGGAAGCAAAAGTCTTATTAACTGCTTTAAACTTTGGGATCAGTCCCATAAACTGATTATTGCTCAAATCTAGTTTCTCTAATGGCAAATTTGCTAAAGTATCATGAATTAAGCCAACAAGTTGATTAGCATTGAGATTAAGATCCTTCAAGACAGTCAAATTACCAATGCTTTCAAGGATTCCCTGTGAACTTGTTGCCGTGCAGTCATACAACATTAAGTGATTTCATTGTTGCCACCACATCAATTGGACCAGTCAAGCCACCATCACGCTGATTATTCAACCATAGCCTTCGGAAGCCTAGGCCATTAAAAGTTACCGATATTTCACCAGATAAACTATTAGCTGACAATATCAAATTCGTTAAAGAGGGCATGTTCCCAAGAAAATCAGGCAATGGACCGACCAAATTGTAATTGGAACAGGAAAGATTAACTAATTGAGTAGAATCTTGCAAACCTTTAGGGAAGGACCACCCAATAGAGGCATTGAAGTTGTTGTTATCCAATGCCAAAACTTCAAGACTGGTAAGGCCGTCAAAGAAATCAATCAGAATGGAATCGAAGCTGTTATAGTCCAAGTAAGCATACAGCAAATTGGATAACCCGCTAAAGGATGGTAAGGGCCCAGAAAATTGGTTCTTCTAGAGACCAACGTTGGTAAGCATGGCGAGCTTGTTCAGGTTTCAAGCCCAAACCCTGAACCTGAATCTGAGTAACCCTTGAACCAGACAGAAAACATGTTTCCACTTTGAACCGGATGGGTAACTTCCATTTTCAGGCCATTGCAAGAGTTCTGGGTTCTCTAACCCCCACCTAAATTGGTTTAGAATATCAAGGTCATTGGGGTCTGTGGCACCAAAAACCACTCTGCAGAGAGAGCAAAAAACTACGAACACAGGCTCTTGGTAATGGGTTTTCATGGAGGATGCTAGAACAAAGGCTTCATTCCACCAACATCAGACATATGCACCTCAAATCTTGCATGAAACAGTGAAGAGAACCCAAAATTCAAACAGCTTGAACACCCACAGGACCACAGGAGAAAACAAACAATAAAGATTCAAGAAAGACTTAAGCTTGAGCACCAAGTTAATGCGCCACTAAAGGTGGATCTCTAAGGAGCAATCACCAACAAAACAGATTAAAATAAATAAGGGACATGAAGAACTAAAACTGGAAGGATAACTAAAAAGATCGGTAGGGGTTTATAATAATAACCTTTACGCAATAAAGAATTTATGCTACTTCGTATATAAATCTCATCGCATCTCTAGAATATACCACCACCACCTTTTTTTTTTAACCTTTCGACTATTCACTGTCTCGTGCTCACTCTCTCTGGAGCCATCATGGCTCGTGACACCTTCAAAAGTAACCATTGAAGGTACTATCGTCTGAAAGGAGCTCTCAGCAGACAGGAGAATGGCCGAAGAATGGTTGGCTGTGCAGCTACTTCTGGACAAAGACGAAAAAGGAGAGGGCCAGAACGGCTGCCAGCAGCTACTCCAGCTGCTTCTGGATGAACAGCATATAGGAAAATCACTGAAGAATGGATGTGCGGCTGTGCAGATGCTTCTAGATAGTCTGTGAAGTGGTGAATTCTGACCTAGAGAGGAAAAATTTCACAGGATGTTATGGGGGCTCTGGAAAAAAATTTAGGATCCCAACCTTAAAAAGTAAGGTAACATATCCTTCAACGTCAGTTATTCTATAACGGGCGTTGAAGGCCAGAGAATTTAAAATCATCACTTGTCTGATTTGCATATGTAAGAGAAGTTGAAATCATCATCACTCCATGTTCATGCCCACTGCTATAGTTTTCATAGAGTTTTAGCAGCACATATTTTCTCTTGTTAGGAAAGTGGCTGGGTAGTAGACAGATACGATGTAACTGGGCAACAAAAAGTGTTGGAACTAGTGAGGACAAGCAGAGTTCTGATGCCAAAAGTGTGGTGGAATTGACCAATGGCTCATCAGGTGCACCTATTGTATTATGGATGATTATATTCTCATTCTAAAACATTGAAAATCAAAGATTTCTTGTTGATTGTTTCCATACCTTAGATGTATTGCACTCTTTTTGGCTTTTTATCTTGTTAGTCTATGTTGTGATTCTGCTTTGTGTGGATGAAATGGTTGTGTAATAGCTTGAAAAATGTGTTTGTGGGTCTTAAGCTTGTTGATTAGTGAGCTGATATTTGTAACCTTCCATGTGCAAAAGATGGAAAAGAGACAACAAATAGTAAGGCTTCTGAAAACAATCCCTAGTACACTACTGTTTATGTTGGCAATCTTGCTCCAGAGGTAGGAAATCATCACTTGTCTACCAACTTTCTTCCTAATTTTGTGTGTGTGTGTGTTAGAGACAGAAAAGAGAGATGCATTTTGGAATCTATGCTTTTCAGTCTGAAGGTTTGGAAGGATAGGGAAAATTTTTCTGATTATCCAATGTCACGATTCTTAGAGGTGAACTTACAACTAATTTAACTTGTTACATTTTTCTACTCTGCAGGTTACCCAGCTTGATCTTTACTGCCACTTCCATGCCCTTGGTGCCGGAGTGATTGAGGAGGTTTGAGTTCAGAAAGACAAAGGTTTTGGTTTTGTGAGATACAACACTCATGCTGAGGCAGCTCTGGCAATTCAAATGGGAAATTCCTAGTCATGTCTATGTGGCAAACAAATTAAGGTACATTTTTTGTTGCCTGTGCAACTTATATGTGTAAGTGCTAAAAGAGTGTCAACTCCTCGATTATAATAAAGTTTGGCAATTGTTTTCATGTTTGTATATATTTATGCATTAATGTGGGATCTTGTAGTGATTGTTATGTTTTCCCTTTTGTGTTTGTAGTGCTCTTGGGGCAACAAGCCCACCCCACCTGGAACAAGTTCAAACCCACTTTCTCCCCCTGCTGCTGCACCGTTACCAGGGCTTTCAGCCACTGACCTCTTAGCATATGAAAGACAACTAGCCATGAGCAAGATGGGTGGTGTCCATGCCCTGATGCAGGGACAGCATCCTCTGAAGCAGGCCCCAATGGGAGTGGGTGCTGCTGGAGCAAGCCATGCAATATATGATGGTGGGTTTCAGAATGTTACTGCAGCCCAACAGCTTATGTACTACTAGTGATTGTAAGAATTTGGCCTCGATGCCCCACAATGTACAGAAACTAGATAGTACAAAGCACCTACAGATGGAACTGAAGAAAACAGAATAGCTGATATCCAGTGGACTCACCATCATACCTCAAGAGCTGATAGCCATTCTAGAGCTTTCCCTTGAACCATGTGTACTTGATTTATGTCCCAGTTTCCATCTGACTTCTGATTGTTAAGCCTCAAATGAGCTTTACTTCCTGGCAGAAGATGAGGAATCCCAATTTGTCCACCCAAATGATCACCAGAGGATAAGCCAGTGCTTCTTACCCTTGATAGTAGAGATATTAAATTGCCTGATTGAATTGTCACATTTAACTTCAGTGTATTGGCTATAGAACTTTTTAAGCAAGTAAGATTCTAGTTCGAAATGGAGTTATCTATGAAGGAAAGGATTATTTGGCCCACTGAATATTTGTGGTGCATTACAAAGGCAGCTGTGAGGACGAAAGGCGAAAATAGGTAGAAGCAGAAGTTCTAATCATGAGACTTGGTTAATCAAAAAATGTTGCAGATTCTCTATTCTTGCATTAGTTACTTTTGAATTGAAAAATTTTGTAAAATTTCCTTGGAACAAAATCAAGGCTTGGTGAAACTTTTATCTTTCTATTCTATCATGTTTCTTCCCCCTCCCGGTCTTATGATTAAATTACCTGCAAGCCCTATATCTTCAGTAGGAACTAAATAGATGTCAATTTTGTGTGGAATGTTAACAGTGTGATAGAACAATTGAGAATGAAAAACTCTGGTAATTTTCATTTTATTTTAGAAATCAAGGTCTTAAAATTCTATTAAGACTACCCTAGCTGTAATTGAAATAGGGGCACAAAATGTGAGTGAACAACATAGTAAACAGTGGGGTTTAGTGGAAAAATGTATCTGTCTGAAGGGTTCTGCAGTCAATTGGATCTTTAGTGGTAGATGCTTCAGTTAAATTCTGTCAAAAATCACTGCTATACCAATGTGAACAATGTTTAGTTCATTTTTCAAAATTTATCAGGGATACTGTCGAAATATAATTTCTATTTTTCTCTGTATGCGTACATTCACATTTTTCTCTAAGGATTTTATAGTTGTGATTGAGAAAAATTTCCTTAAGCTATTAAACCTGGAACTCTTATGTGCTACTAATCAAGAGACATCTAGTATAAAATAATTATGTCATTTAAGGACCTTAAATTCCTTGCCACTTATTCTTTTTTCTTTTTTAAGCTAAAAGTCCAAATTCAGCCATTGCTTTAACATGTTGTGCTAATTGCTAAAAATCATCTGTACCCAACATAAATACACAGCCACTACAGCACTAATAAATTCTAGCCTAGCAGTATGTAAAGACAGGAGAACAGAACTTGACTTCAATCTCATTATGGTCATTTTCATTACTGGCAGAACAGAATGCTAAAAAACAAGAAAGAAAATGTGGTGGTTGCTGCATCTTCTTGTAGCAGCATCGGCTACTGCTGCTTACAGCAGAAGCTATAGCAATGGCTGCCATTGTTGCTGTAAGCAGTCATCGCTGCTGCAAGAAGCAGTAGCAATGGTTACTGCTACTTCTTGCAGTAGCAGTAGCAGTCGTTGCTGCAGCTGTAAGCAGCCATCGTTACTGCAAGAAGTAGCAGCAATCGTTGCTGCTGCTGTAACCAGCCATTGCTACTGCTTCTTGCAGCAGTTATTACTATAGCTGTAAGCAGCCGTCGCTGCTGTAAGAAGCAGCAGCAACGACTGCTGCTGATTACGGCATGCTCAAAGATGAAAGCTTGTGTGGCTCATCAGAGGTTGTAGCTATTTTGGCCTTAACGCTAGTTCTTCAAGAGCTGGCGTCCAAGGCTTTATATTTAACATCAGTTCCTTGAGCTGGCGTTAAATGCCAAATTGATGGATATTTTAATGTAAGTTCTTTAGGAATTGACCTTAAATGTTTAAGTCATGGGTTTTTTAACGCTAGTTGTTCTTTAATTGGCATTAAAAACCTTACTTTTAATGACAGTTTTGGAATAACTGTCATAAAAAAATGTTAATAAATCTTTTAATGACAGTTCTTTGAATAACTGTCATTAAATTGATGTCAATTAATTTTTGTAGTAGTGTATCTATTAGTATTTTAGCGACTAATAAGAATCAGTTGCTACATTCAAAGGCTTCACTATAATTGATTAGTGACTAATAGATCTGTCGTTAATATAATTATTTTTTTATAAAAAAAGTAATTTTAAATATAACTAAGCAAAAATAAAATAAACTAAAATTCATAAAACATAATAAATACAAGATTATATATTATGTTCTCGTGAAATACAATATTCATATAAGAAATTACATCTAATTATTAGGCGATGCTAGGACCTACTTCCAAAATAAGAGCCTTTATCCTACGGATGCGCTTATTCATATCAACTTCTATTTGTAAGTGCTCTTGCAATTCAGTCTAGAAGCGTATGAGATCATGCTCCCTCGCCTTACGCTCATCCTCCAATCTCTCTTCTAATGTCCTACGCTCCTCCTCGATATGCTCCTCTATAGAATGAACAAAAAATTACACATGTGCTGCACATAAATGTTACATTTCTAAACTGTTTGATTTGGACAATTTAAGAATTATTGTTGAATAATTTATTTTGATGTACGTATAAACACGTGACCGACAATAAATGTTCACTAATAATTCTCAAACGGTGTATCTAAAAAATATGTATGAAGTCTAACTTTGCTAATCGTAATACTTTATGATTATTATATAATAGATTAATTTAATTGATTATCATATAAATAAATTTCTTCAACGTTAGTAATAATCATTTATACATAAATATGTAATTAACATAGACTAAATTTATTTGAAAAAAATAAAATTAACAACTCTAAAATTTAATCACATTTAAGTAAATTAATTTTCATAAAAATCTAATTAATTAAATTATTTATGTCATGAAATTGCAATGTAATTAAACTATTATATATGTAATCAATAACAAATTAACTAATTTTATTTGATAAAATTAACAATTACAAAATTTAATTAACATCTAACTAATTTAAATTTCATAAACATCTAATCAAATTATTTATCTCAAATTATATTCCAATTAAACTGTTATCTATCTAACTTAATATGAAACAAAATTTTTAATTAACTTATAAAATTAATAATTATAGAATTTAATTAATACCTAACTAATTTAAATTTCATAAAACTCTAATTAACTTATTTATCTTACATCACAAACTAATTAGACTATTTTCTTAATAATCTAACATAAACTAAATTTATCAACAAATAAAATTAATAATTATAAAATTTAATAAATATCTAACTAATTTAAATTTCATAAAAATCTAATTAAAGTATTTATCTTAAATTACAACTGAATTCAACAATTACCTAATAATATAACATAAAATAAATTTATTAAAACATAAAATAAATAACTAAAAAATTTATTTAAAATCTAAAATATTTCTATAATTATCAAATCCAATCGAAATATTCCTATAAAAGATTTTTTAATTATTAATATCATTATCAATAATTTCAACAATTAACTACACAAATTATCAAGTAAAGAAGAAAGAGAATATGATTGTTCATAGTGGAGAAAATAGAAGAGAAAGTGGCACACACCAAGATGCCGTGTAAAGAGAGCATGGTAAAGACTTGGCTCTGAGACAGCAAGATAAATAGAGGAAAAACAGTGGCCCTCGCTGATGAAATGAAAAATTTGAGAATCGTGTGTATAGATAGATGCAGAGACAACAATAAAGTTAAAAAGGGAATAAAGTGGGGAAATAGGAACTAGTTTAAGAATACAGAAGCAAAGACAACAACAAAAATGGGGGGAAAAGGAAATGGCATTCGCGCGAAAGGAAAAAAATTAGGGTTTCATTTTATAAGCACTTAGTGACGAAATAAGTGGCGGTCGCTAAAAGTGAAATCTAGCGATAGAACTGCAGTTTGTTGTTGTCTATACAGTGAAAGTAAAATGTCCCAAAGGCAGCAATGCCTTCGCAACCATCGCTATCACCTTCGAGGCCATGCATGGACGCTTTTGCGACAACCGTGGCTACTACCTTAGAAGGCCATGGCTGCCTTCGTAGCCACTCATGGACACTTTCGCCACAGCCATTGCTGCCATCTTCGAAGGCCATGGATCCTATTATGACCATGCTAGCTGCTAGCTTATTTATGCCACTAGCTTGCTTCTCGACCGACGGCCATGCATGGTGCCTTCGAAGGTAGCAAGTTGGCGGCCAGCTTCCTTTAGCGATGACCATGTATTGTTGCCTTCTAAGGCAACATGCTGACAACCAGCTTGCTTCTACAGCTGCCATGCATGGCTGCCTTCGAAGGTAGACCAGCTTGATTTTGTGAGGCCATGCAAACTGATGGCCATACATGGCTGCTTTCAAAGGAAACAATTAAGTTTATGGCCATGGCTTCCTTTGAAGGCAACAAGCTTGCAGCCTTCGCCACTGCCCATAGGTGGTCGCTAGGCTGCATTGCTTACATAGTGACCGAAGCATTATAGTCGCTAGATCTTTAATTAGCTATCGAACAAAATTTGATCGCTAATTTATTTTTAAGCTAATTAAAAATTAAAATAAATTAATTAAAAATAAATTTAGCAACGAAGATTGCATCTATCGCTAATATTTATCACTAATCTATCATTATTTTGTCGCTATGGTAAACTTTTCATTCTATAGTAAATTTGTCACTATTCTATCATTATTTAGTGATTTACAAAATCAATTACAATATTGTATCGTTATTTTTAAATTTTTTTTGTAGTACCCTAAAAGTTGGATTTATCTTTTTTTTTTTTTTTCGAGTTGTGCCTCACAAAAACTAGTACTTTTTTGGAAGTCATGACATTGCTTCGCCAAACCTAATGTTGACTAGGAGGCCAATGACACTAGTCATTCAAGATAAAAGGGAAAGATCTACTTTCCTAACCACCATTGTTAGCAAGTTTCCTTAACAAAAGAGAAAATGTTACCGAGGGGCCGAGCGTGAGCTTCGTCCAAAGCTTGACCATAGGATGGTTGAATGCACCAGAAAAAAAAGTAGGTTAGTTATAGGCCTTCTACCTATTTTTTTCAGTATTCAAAATCTCTTTTCATGGGCGCTCCAGTTAGCTCATCTTCTGGTCAGGTTTTCCCTTTGTTCTTCCTTTGGTTATATAATAACTCACCTATCTAGATCAGTGGATTGTCTTATTTAGTAGATTTGGCTTCATATGAAGTGTCTGTAGATTACTAAGCCACGAGATCTTAAGATCTGGCTAGGTAATACTTATTACATACACCTTGAGGAAAGCCCATACAAGAAAATGAGACCCTTCATAAGGAAATAATTCTTGTTACTTCAAAAAGGTTCTAGCAAATAGCACTAGTGAAGTAAGGCATGAAAGGCTTTAAAGAGCTGAAGCAAATTATGCCTACCATGACTACTAGTAAAGATAGAGTTAATTTACTTAACAAAGCCGTACCTGAGTGATTAAGGAGGCAGCTTTATATTAGCTTTTCTACCTTCTATCTAATCCTTTCTTTCGTGGAAGAAGGGCTTTGTACAGTACTCGTTCTTTGGATTATAGGACCTATCCTACCCTTTTCCTTTAGGCTTGTAATAATGACAAGAGTTAACGATTTTTTATGCCCTTTGCTTGGCCAGCCCTCACAATCAATTGGTTATTGTTACTGGTTCAAATCGTTCTATATGCTTATTTAGTTCGAAGAGTGCTTCACCTTGCTTCACTAGATGTTTGTATGCTATCTTCTCTCTCCTACCCACTGAGGATGAAGTTAATAGAGAAATTTGGGTGCTGAGGATGATCCCCAAACCTATGTTCATCAAACACTTCGCTGACATAAGTTATGGTCAAAAACTCTAATTTGATATGTTTCCTCAAGGAATACATAGACTTCTTCACTTGGAGTTATAACTAAAGGATCAACTAGCCAAGGTTAAGCTTAATAATTGTGTAGGCAAAGAAGATACAATTTTGAAAAAAATAATAATAATATAGTGAAATAAAGTTCTCGTGGGTAGCGTGGCATTATCACTATTGATTAAAAGGAAGTAACATCTCTTGTCGATCAACCTCCAAATGTAATGGCTAGCTTAGATAAGAGAATTTCAAGCTATTCAAATAGATTCAATTTAGAGTAGATGTGTCTTACTAGGTTAGCATTTCAGGAACGGTTACTTAACACAGCTTGCTTGGAAGTCATGGCAAGCCTTTATCCTAATTGCATCGGTTCCAAGCAAGTATTAAGAAGTGCTATCCTCTGATTCTTAAACTTTTATGCTTAACATAATCTCTATATTACTTATTTTGTCCCTTGCGCAGTTAATAGGTTTTTCAAAAAGAAAGGACTTTAGCCATTGTGTGCGAAGTTTCTCTTGTTATTAGAGGAGTTATGCTTGTGCGAGATCGAACCCTTGGGTAAGGAGACACTTTTAGCAGTACCCCCCTTAGACCTTAGCCCCTTAAGGGTTGGGTTTCAATGGCAAGCTCTTGTGTCATCTGGACCTATATCTAGTAAAGTGGTGGCTTGGTTGGCCCCGCATACCTTATCATGCATGTCTATGTGAGTTGTTTGTGCTAGCATTTTAATACTCGCCTTATGTTTCTCAATCCTCTTTCATCGACATGCCTTTTAAAGAGATTTATTCTCGTATCGGAACAGGACCCACTATGATAGTTTTAGCCAATATAGGTATGAATGGGGATTCCTAAATTCTTTTTATAGATTTAGATTTTAATGCCCCTTATGCATAAAGATATGGATAAGGATACCGATTTAAATATGGTTAGAAAGGCTTGTCTGAGTGATTCATAAACCCTTGTTAGGATAAACAAACAAGTGTTTCATCCTTTGCTTATGGGAATGCTACTTTGAGAAATGTTGCTTTAAGATAAGCTAGATATGTTGTATCAGAAACTTGATACATTAGTTGAGCTGATGCTGCTTTGGATGCTTGCCTTGTCTTTTTCCATTGAGGTTAGCTCTTTAAGATCAATTGAATAGCTTGTTAGCACTTTCTCTTTTGGTTCTAGGTTGTAGAAATGCTATTATCAATGATTATTGAGTTGATCTTTTGTTCTCATCTTTCAATGAAGAAAAAATATGACCCTTACAATATCTCGCACTTAAAAAAGAGATATCATATAGTCGATTAAATTTCTATAAAACGAAATAGTTAATTCATTCAATCAAGATCGTGAAAAAATATTATAGTAGATTAAATCCCTTGAATGAGAATTAGTTGATTGATAATTAATGTGCACTTTTGTAGTAGTCGAACCCACCACATAGGTTTCTTCCTTATACTACTGAGATGAACTAAAAAGCGTGACGAGATTTCGTTACTTTTTTTTATCATTAATAGCAAAGCTTTCCATTAATCGAAGATTTAGGGGTATATGAAGGCGTGTTTCACATGGCTGAATGGAAGGTAACTCTGTTGACCAAAGCCGACGTAAGTCCCTCTTAAAAGGAATTGAAACCCTTTCACATATATCTCTTTTGGAACAAATCTTAAGTGACATTATTGCTGCTACTGGTCTTGACACTAAAATAAATTTCAATAGAGTTAAAACAAGCAAGCCGAGTTAGGAAAAGCGTTATGGGTCATAGAAAGAGCGCAAACATATACTCTTTTTTCCTTGATAACAAAGGCAATGTTAAACCTCCTACACGCATGGGAACCAAGGAAAAAAAACAAGGAGGAGATAGGATCCACCTTTTGAGAGGAAGCAAGAATAAAAAATGTTGCATTGAAACTTGAAGGCAACCAAGGAATTACTATTTAAGATCATAAGGACCGACAACGGTTAAAGAATAAAAAAGAGGCATCATACGCTAGTTGCCAGTACCCTGATAGTTGCCACCTAATCAAAGCGAGAAAGTGAAAATCGTGCCATCTTTAAGCCTAGCTCTATCTCTTGTTTTGGTTTTGTGCCCTCTAGGCATCTCTTAAGGAACGATCGGTATTTTTTTTTTTTTTTTGACATCTTTTGGAAATGGAAAAAAGAGAGCTAGGGTATTAGGCATACCGATAAAAGCTATATTCAAATCCGTGTTGCTTAGGTCATGAACCACATCAAGATTATTTCAAAGCAAACAATTGCCTGTCCACTACAAGATTAGATGGAATGTCCACATAGCTCATTATAGTTAAATTAGAGCTGAGGCCAACTTTACACTTACTAATTCGGCAAAAGTTCCCAGACTAAAGCCATACCATAACCATACATATATGATGGCCTACCAGCACCATATGCGACAATAAAAGGGTAACAAGATTTGGAAGATAGTCAGCACTCATAACAGTAAAAGAAGAAAGATGCTCATGCATGGCCACCACCAACAAGCAGAAGTTAGAAGGAAATAGGGAGGCCCAAGCCCACGACCTCTAATTTGAACACACTCATTAGTTAGTCTATCTTTGAAAGAATCTACATTTGAAGGCTTAGGTGAAGCATTTCAAAATATGAAATTAACATTTGACTAGGAATAGTCTTATTATAGATCAAAATCATATGGTTAAGGTCCCCACACTTAGCACCATCCATATTAGGGCTAGCTTAACTTTGATTGAAGTCTAATGCATTGTCCATAAAAAGAAGACTATTAATGATTCAGCATCTTGCCACCTCATGTAAATCCTTCTTAAGATAAGCTAATTCTATCATCTACAGGTCTTTAATCTTCACGTGAAAGCAATGCAACCTTCTCACAAAGGAGAGACTTATTTTGACCTAACCATTTAGGCCCTATCAAGGCCCGAGTAAGGGTTTTAGTGGGGAAGGAACTTGTTAAGCCATAGAGTCTTGTCATTCTCATTTGTTGTGGGCACCTCATTAATTTTCATGAATGTTGTAAGTGAAAGGTATTGTTAACATAAAGTTGTTTGATTTGCCAGCTTAGTCCTAAAGCAATGAGGAGGACATTGATATGGTAGTAGTTTTACAACTGGGTCATAAACATGCCATTAAACATTAAGAAAACAACCTTCACATAAAAGTCCATCGGTGAACTAATTCTTTATGATCTTTCCGATGAAAGCTTAAGGGAAGGATTTCTTTTCTCTTGTTAGGAAAAGAAAGACTAAGTAAAGGCAGACAATAAGGCGAAGATACAGATTGCCTCGAGACAAGAACATAGCATCGAGACATTGCTCCGGATTGGTGAAATAGTTGAACCCAGCTCCTTCACTTGGCAAGCTCTTCTTTGCTCCTAATAGACTATTAGACATATTGTCTACTCTGCTTTTATGGAAAAGCTAAGTCCAAGAAGAGCTCTCCAAAGTCAATTGTCAAGCTTTTAAACTCGCCTTAAAGTTGATAAATGATTGTAGGGCTACTAATAAGCAAGCTCTTTTATGATATGCTAAAATTATACATCCAGTTTTTTATTAATCCCTAACATTCATGAAGCAGATTGTCAAAAAGGGGTTTCTACAAGCAGAAAAAATGACCTTTTTGACGATCTACATATTATAGCTTGATGCTAGTCTTAGGACTTCCTAAGTCATGGAGTCTTTGATAAAGTTGTAAAAAAAAAATGGAATTTACCCTAATATATATATATATATATATATTCAAAAGGCTTATAGTTAGTAAGACATGTGTCAATACAAAATCCTAAATCAGTAGTGGACTACTATTTAATGCACTACTAAAGTAAAGTAATCAGCATGCATATATCATGATTTGCCAGAGGAGCTTAGAGCTCAGCAAATGGAAGAAGCAGGCAAAGATAGATGGAATTTAGTAGGGAAAGGTGCTTTGTTGGACTTATTCTAAGGTGAAATCAAAGATCTTTCAATGTGTTGATTTGCAAAAATAAGAAAATCGCTTTCTACTAGGAGTTTTGTTTATTAATCGATGTGAAAGGGTCGAAAACTCTTGCTTTATGCTTGAGAAACACCCTTCCCAATGATCTGTTTCATGAATGGAAGGGTGGAACCAAGGAGGACAACTGAATACTAAAAATTAAAAGAGAAGGATTTCCAGAGATAAATATCTGGCATAGAGCCCACTTATCATAAGTATGAGTTGAGAGAGAGAGATAGAGACAAATACCCAATAGATGGTGAAAAAGCTTTCCTACATGCAGGAACCTTCCTTTTATCTTAAAGCCTTGATACTCAACTCCATTGTCCTGCACATTTGCTCTTGCAAGGCCAACCAAGAAAGAGGTGCTTTTTTAGGTTTCGTTTGCCTAGATAGGAAGTGTGCTTATAATTCTTTTATTAACGATCTGTAAGTGAAATATCATTTTATTCCAGGGTTACGATTGCTCGTTCTTTGACTTAAAGCTAGGGCTTATGGTTCACTATCAATACCTCTTTTAAAGTGATATAACCTCGTTGCCCGCTTCTCAATGTTTGGGTCTTTCCCTCACACTCTCTCTTAAAATAGGTCATATCGCTATGCTCTGTCAACACTTTATCACAATGCTAGAAGGTGAGATTCTAGGACTTTTTCGAAGCTGTGAATCTTCATCAATGGCATGGTAATAAAAGATAAAGAAATTTTTAATTTGATGTACCATTTGTAAACACAATGAAAAAAGTAGTTGAACCACGTCCCTCAAGTGTTACTGTACAAGAACGAGCTCTTAGCAGTGATTCCCATGTCGAAATACCAAAATTATAAATCATCGAGATTTGTGCTTGGTCTTTTGCTTATTGTGTATGGTGTAATGGCATCTCATGCAAAGAATAAAGACAAGTTGAACTTGGCTCATAAACCAAAAGATTTAGGGGCTTTGGCCCGCTCATCATCAATCCCATTCTACAACTGTGTTACTACCTGTTCTGACTCTTATCATTCTTTGAGGGACATTGAAGACTTGAAACTAAATTAAAAGACAAAGTATTTTCCTTTTTCATTACCATCTCGAAAGAAGCAATTAGCTTGGGATGAATGTTATTAGCTTTTTTTTCTTTGTTTCCATCTCGTGAGCTTCCTTTCAGAGTCAACATACTTCCTTATTTGTGAAAATTTCCTCCCCTTGGTATTGGCTACTTATTAAGCCTTCTTCTTGTCATTTTAACCTTTCCTCACATCTTAAGTTATTTGTCTTAAAGTCTTTCTTTAGTCTGATCAAATAATGGTGCTTTGCTTTTAGACATAGGATTTGATATCACCTAATTCTTCGTTTACTAATGTAGAACTCGTACTAAGTTAGATTTAATGTTTCAAAGAAGTAAGTAGTTATTAACCACCAAAGTCTAGTTGATGTTTCCTGGTTAACTTAACTCCTTACTCTATTTTATTATAGACTTTGATGTTATCTTCTGTCTTCTCATTCTTGCGCACTGGATGAATACTGGCTTTTCTTCTTTTAATTAGTAGCTCTTGTCTTACAAGTAAAATAGCTAGGAATCTTCCTATTTAGGAGTTCATGAGCTAAGCCAGACCAGATTGCAATTCTTTTCTCGGAGTTGAGAAAAGCTAAGCCATGTTGCAATTCCTATATAAAGCAATTTTTCTGTAGTAACAAGGCCTATTTAAAAGATTAAATAGGCAGATAAAAGCAAGAAAAAGGCTTACTAGCTCGTGTAAACAAATAAGAAATTCCTTTGCCTTAGTAAGCTAGCCTTGGTTGCTAAGGTTCTTTAAGCACTATGGTAGGACGTGGATTGATCATGACGAGAATTGACTTTTCCGTAATGTAATAAAAGAGTCACAATCTAAGAAATCTCAGCTAGATGAAGGAGATATGAATTCAATTCAGGTAGGTAAGGGCTTAGCTTGACCTTGTCTTCTCTCTTAGTCCTTTTGAACAAGATATTTCAAAACATGGACAAGTTGTAGGCAAAGGCTAGTAAAGTTCATCATAGAAAAGAAGCATCACCCAAGGAAAAAAGTGGCAGATTTTAATGGCTTGGATACTGCGCAGATTTTGATGTGGTCTATCTCATAAATAGAGGAAAACTATGCGTGCTAGCGCACTACGGTTTATGTAGTTGATCGAATTAGATAGCCTTTGAGCAACCAACTACATAATAAATTTTGATCAATAACTTGAAGGGATGGCTAAGTGGCTTAAGGAATTGGTTTGTTAAATCGATATACAAGAAGATTGTATCATGGGTTCGAATTCCTTTTCCTTTAGTGCGAAAGTGGAACGGGTAGGCAAACTTACATGAAAGAAAGAACCTCTTGCTAGAGTCCATCGAAGAAAAAATTACGTTACTTAATGACTAAGAGCGGAGAACCTATTGTGCATTATTTTTATTTAACCGACCTATCTTCTTTCCATAAGCAAGCTCCCTATAGCCATTTAAGGACTGGACAAATCTCAATTCTTGAGCATGTTAGGAGATTAAGTGGCAATTGAAAGAGCTACTCAAAAATTTGATGAACAAGTGAGCCTAATAAATTGATTACTAAAGGGCTTTTCCCTTACTAGTTAAGTGTTAAGGTAGGGTGTTATTCGATGAAGAAAACGAACTTTAGGAAAGTGGTTCATGTAGCTCAACTGATTAGAATGAAGGATTAAAAATCCTTATGTGAAAGGTTTGAATCCATTTCTAAGGGGACGAAGGGTCGAAAGGACATATAGCCGAGTGTGAGCAGGATTTTTAAATTCAAGTGAAAAGAAGAAGGCAAAAAGCCATATAGTGCAAGATGCAAATTATTTCTCACCCCTTATGCCTAATAGGATGAGCAAGTTTGGTTTGAGCATTCATTGATTGAGTGGATTTATATGCTTCAGGGGGTGAGACAAGGTGTAGTGCAGTTTGGTCAGTGCATTTGTTTTGGGTATACAGGGCCATAGGTTTAATTCTTGTCATTTAATGTCTTTTTTATTTTTTTGGTATGCCGTGATTGGTCCTTGCATAGTTTGCTAAGCATGGTGTCAGCATGGCCTTCCAAGACCAAGCCTAATGTGTTCTCTTCATATTGTTATAAATAAAAGAGGAATTAAAAAAAAATGCCCTTATGCATATAGGTATGGCCCTCATGAAAAGTGCCCAATGCCAATGAAGTGTGCATGACTCATGTAACATGGGCTTCCAATGCCTCTACTCCCCTTAATTAAATCTCCAGGCATGCCAAAGATTGCTTACTTATGAAATAGGCCTAAGCCTATGCCAATGGACTCGTGACATTCACGCACTGAGTCATCAAACGACACATGTTAAGAAGGCTTGCTAGACCTGTCTAAATTCAAAGCCCGAAAGAAAAGTGAGTCCCATGAAATCATGAAAATGATTAAACAATAGTCACTCTTGGTAGTACCTAGCTACCAGCTCAAAAACCACACACAGACAAAGACATACGGGCTTAGTCCAACTCATAAATTATAGATTAAGAAATAGAAGGAATTGCCAAAATTGACATCCCATGTCCCTTTTTTTATGAAACAAACCATCTTTACTAACTTTTTTGCTTTTCACACTTAAATGTATTATGACGACCAAAATACCTATACAAAGATAATAATACCCTTAAAAAGTAAATAAATTCAAAAAATGAGTAAATTAATGCATACAGTATTAATATTCTTGCTCTTCGAGCTCTCTTTGTCATCAAGCTCTCTCTTTTTTATCTTTAGGCTCTTTTTGCAAATTTTTCTTTATGTATGTATCTAAGATATACCTAAACAAAGGCTAGAAAAGGAATCAAAAGCAGTCATCAATTGATTTTGACTAGTTCTCTTCACGTTATATCTAAGATCTACACACTCATATTTTTAGTAACACATTGTTCTTTAAAAGCAAAAAGTGTTCGGGTGGGTCAAGAGACTAACAGGTATGTATTTGAAAGATAATGTATTTTAACAATGCAAAGATTTTATGTGTTTTAAGAGAATAATCGTGATGTATCATACATATCGTAACATGAACAAAGAACCGTGCTACGTTTGATTAAATCATGACTTAGCCACCAAATTTGTATCATCTTGTGAACCATCATGACTTTATTCACAAATTGATATTTCTTTAATGAAATCGATACATAAGATAATTTCATTGCTTATTTATCTAAATCATTATTTATTTACTAAACTTCAGTTTTGTTCTTTTTTTAAAAAAAATTGTCACTTCTTTTCTGAAATATTTTCATGGTTATGGCAGAATGTGTGTTATTGTAACTTGGAATGGTGAGTGGATCGAGTCAAGAGGAAGTTTTAAGTATACTGGTAAGACTATTAAAACTCGAAGTTATGTTGTTTAAAAAGGTTAGACACATGCACAATTATTAGGTTTAGTTAAATCTTGCATTGATATTGATTTCTCTAACTATGATATTATACTGCACATCATAGTGAGATCCGAGGAAACTACTGTGAAAATTGAGTTAGAGAATGATGACGATATTGAGTTCATGTTGTATAATGATAACATAATACCCCATGTAATTGTGGATTTGGTGGAGCGACATGATGTTCAGAACATACATGGTGTATGTGAAGGTAAAAATTCAAAACGAATCAATTAGTTAAATTTTTGTGTTGGGAGCAATGAGGTTACTAATGCAATCCCTTATGTGGAGACCTATCTAATTGTTTAAGGTAAAAATTTGAGCATAAAACCATTATTCCATAATTTTACTCCTCCTATACTTAGAATACTGATGAGATCGACTTGGATGAGTCGATGGACTATGATTTTGGGTGTGAGTATTCAATCCCAAAAATTGAGCCCACTCAACCTATTGAAGAAGGAAGTTAAGCTTGATGATGAGAACTTGCCTTCTGTACCACGTTCAATCCCACCTTATGTGCCACTTGCATGTGCTAAAGCACATAACAATATAAGTGATAGTGTTAATAAGAGGCACAGTGTGTTAGGTGCTGAATTATACAATATTATTCTGGCTCTTACTACGGAATCAGTGACTCTAATTGACACCTTTACTAAAGGTCAATTTTTTCTAAATAAGAAAAAGTTTAAGCAATTTTTGTGTATATACGCATTGACTGAAAACTTTGAATTTAGAGTCACTAGATTTAACAAATCAATATTTAAGATTGCTTGTAGAGAAGAAAATTATGCATGAAAGGTATGTGCTGTGAAAGTTGCATAAGGATAATTCATTCAAATTAGACATTGTGATTTGACACACACTTGCACAATCAAGGAGTTGCATCAACAAGCAAGTTTTACCATTATCAGAGAAATTATTACTCAACGGTTATCCACTGATACTAGAATTATTAAGCCAAAAGATATCATAGGTGACATGAAAGAATTATATGGTATACAAATCTTATATAACAAAGCCTAAAAGGCAAAAGAATATGCATTGTCTCTTACTTATGGTGACCTAGTTGAGTCGTACTAATAATTACCATCATGCTGTCACATGTTGCAAATAGCTAGTCCAAGAACTAAGGCTTACATATGCATTAAAGATAAGACTAATCGATTTAAGTATTTTTGTAGCTCTTGGACAATCATTAAGGGGGGTTTTATTCAGTGATTAGATAAGTTATTGCCATCGATGCCACTCACTTGAAAAGAAGATTCCATGGTGTTATGTTTATAGCAGTGTGCAAGGATGAAAATGAACAGATATACCCACTAGCATTTGGTTACAGTGGCTCAAAAAACAATAAGGCTTGAGAGTGGTTATTGGAGCAACCGAAGGAGGTTATTGGTCATGTTGATGACTTGGTTATTATATCGGATCATCATGCTAGTATTGCAAAGGCCATTGTAAAGGTCTTCCTCGATTCTTGTCATAGGTTATGTTCTTGGTATGTTACCCAAAATGTAAAGAACAAATTCAAGAGAGAAGAAGTGTCCAAGATATTTTATAGTGTCGCAAAGGCATATCGAGAGTATGAATTTAGTCAATTTATGATTGAATTATAAGCTAATCACCCTCAAGCATGTGAATATATCATGATGGAAGATTCGAGCAAATGGTCACATATGTATTGCCCTCGAAAATAATATCAACTCATGACCATCAATATTGCTGAAAGCTTGAATTCGTGTCTTTGATTTGCCCGTGAGTTGCCCGTCATAGCTCCATTGAAATTCATTAGAGATATGATGCAAAGTTGGTTCTATGATAGGCATAAGAAAGCTAAGATTTGGAAAGCGCAATTAACTGAATGTGTCCACTCTTTGATGAATGAAAGACAAAAAGTTTCATTACAAATGACAATTTCTACCATTGATTGGAATGTATTTGTAGTCAGGCACAAGCGTAAAGAGGTGGTTATTAACCTTATGGAATGTACTTGCACTTGTAGAGAATTTCAGACTGATCTGTTGTCATGCACACATGCACTAGTAGCATCTAGGTGACATTTATTGTTTGTTAATAATATATTTTTATTTTTTATTCTTGTTTTAATGACTTCATCATTTTTCATTTTTTTTTACAAGGAACTTAACATTGATTTTATAACCCTTTACATTGACTATTATAAGCAAAAGCACTTAGTAGCAGCATACACTGAGCCAATCTATCTAATTAGTGATAAGTCTTATTAGAATGTACCTGAAGAAGTCAGAAAGTTTGTTGTATTACCGCTAAATAATGGTAAGCATACGGGTCATTTAAAGGAGCAAAGAATACCCTTTAGTGGGGAAAGGACATGATAAAAGAAATGTTTTAGGTGTAGCCAATATGGACATAATCTATTGACATGCTCAAACCCATAGTATCATGATAAAGGAAGTCATTCAATTTTAGATTCTAAAAAAAGAATGTCACTTGGAATTTCGACAAGTGACTCTTCTATTTCAGATCCTAGCCTTCGTAGAACTTGTCTTTGATTAGGATTTCGATTAAAAAGAAGTTAGATAGCTTTCTCATGTGCCTACAAAGCCAAGGTAATCTCAATTGCAGCTAATTCTAATTTTTCTAACACTCGATCAAAGTGGGGCATAAAAAGTTTAGTGGTTGAACCTCTACAATTGATTGATGAGGACCTCGAAGCTATCTAGGGCAAGAACATACTCATATTAGGCATAGTCGTAACATCAATTAGTACAAGGAAGAAGCATAATAGCGAAGATCAATTCATCTCAATGTACAAGAAATATTGTCTTCGAGATGCAACCTAAAAAGATAAAAAGATTGCTAGCTTGAAGAGAACTCTTTTAGAGCCTGATATAAGCCAAACCCTTCGATTCAACAACAAGAGTCGGTTATGGAATAGTCTTTTAGTTAGCTTTCTCGTTCTTAAGGACTTTTAATCGATAGGCTTTATAGTGGACCTGCTTTGCTAATAAGGAGAATATGAAATAGATAGTTGCGCTTGTCTTCACTTAGAAACTTTATGCTCCCTATTCTAGTAAGGCATGCTCTCTAAACTAGATTCACTCGTTCTTGTCTCTGGCAATTAACCTATTCTAAAGCACCCTACTACAAAAATTATAATAAGTAACAGTGATTTAATGATAGTTTTTGAAAAAACAGTTATTAAAAGCATCTTTAATAATTTTTAATGTTAGTTCTTCCAAAACTGACATTAGAAGTGGGATTTATCACACTTTTAACGTCAGTTACCATTAACTAACATTAAAAAGGCAACATTTAATGTTAATTGCCATGGGAACTGATGTTAAATGCTTAAAAGATTGAAGCCTTAAATGAAAGTTCCACAAGAATTATCGTTAAAGGCTTAAACTACATAACTTTTAATTAAAATTCTACTGGAACTGTCATTAAAGGCTGGCACCAAGCCTTTTAACCTAGGTATTATTTTCTCCTCCAAAAGTAGCAGCAGATGCCAAAGATGAAGAACAAATGAAGGGGGAGGGTTTGGCTTCGCATTGTGGAGATTGAGACAAATGGGAGAGGAAAAAGCAAGAAGAGAACAATGAGAGGGAGAGATGTGTGCGCGGGCCATGTGGCTACTCCTCCAAAAGTAGCAGCAGCCACTTTTGGAGAAGTAGCCACATGGCCCGCGCACACATCTCTCCCTCTCATTGTTCTCTTCTTGCTTTTTCCTCTCCCATTTGTCTCAATCTCCACAATGCGAAGCCAAACCCTCCCCCTTCATTTGTTCTTCATCTTTGGCATTTAAACATGAAAGTATTTAGGTAGATTCAAAAAAATTTTACGAAAGTTTTTTTCACAATTATTTCATTTGGTTTTGATTTGAAGAATGAATTGAGAATGTATATTATTTTGAGATTTTCTTCATTAGGTATGTTTGTTGAATTTTTATTAGTGAAAATTTAGGTTTTTCAGTAAGTATATTTGGATGAATATTAGGTATGAATAAGTATATATTGATGAATGTATTGTTTGATAATTTTTAAGATTTTTATATTAATTGATGAATTAAGTAGACGTTAGTTACATGAATTTATATTTTGATGAATTAAGTGGATATTAGTTAAATGAATTTATATTTTGATCAATTTATGATTGAATAAATTTTGTTAGGTAAGATTAATTGGTCTATTTTGTCAAATTTATATTGATTTTGTAATTAACTTAATTTAATATTAATTTTAATAGATATTTAATTAATTAGATGATTCTATAGTAAGTAATTAAATATTATCTTAATTTTAATTAATTTACTAGGTAGTTAGATGCTTGTAAAGTAATTATTATTAATTGACTATGTATTAATTAACTAATTAGTCATTAATCATTTATTTAAATTTTAATTAATTAATTTGATGCTTGTAAAGTAAATAATTAAATGTTATTTAAATTTTAATTAATTTACTAGTGCTTGCAAAGAAATTAATTAGATATTAATTAATTGATTATGTATTAATTAACTAATTAATTATTAATTATTTATTCAAATTTTAATTAATTAATTTGATGCTCTTAAAGTAAATAGTTAAATTTTAGTTAATTTATTAGTGCTTATAAAGTAATTAATTAGATGTTAATTAATTGACTATGTATTAATTAACTAATTAATTATAAATCATTTACTTAAATTTCACTACAAGAAAACAGCAAAATTCTTAAGAAAAATTCCTACGAAAATAAAAATCGTGAAAATTTTTGAAATCTATTAAGCCAATTGATACGGAAAAGTTATGTAATGAGAAATCATTATTCCAATGAAAATTCCATCAAAATTTCGTACGTATTATCTTTTACGAATATTGTCGTAATAAAATCCGTAAGAAATTTGATAAAAAATATTTATTTATATTTTGTTTTTTAATGTTAAAGAATTTTCAACAAAAACTATTGTGGTAGTTTTTATATAATTTTATTAATATTAAAAAATAATTAATTTAATTGTCACAAATATTATCGTGGTAATTGTTTTAACTATATATTTAAATTTTTAAATTTAATTAAATAAAATTAATAATGCAATTGTCACGGTATATTGCCACGAAAATTTTAGTGTCAATTTTGTTAAAGTAATTTTTAATTTAACATAATGAAATAATTTTTTGTTGTTTTAATTAATTGCTACAGTAGTTTTTCGTTGCAATATTTTTTGAGTGTTTGCCATGGTTTTTTTCGTGAAAATTTTGAAAAAATTTCTTAGTATTTGATATAATATTTAAATATTTAAATAATTAACTTAAAAATAATTTATAATAATTGTTTATAATAAGTTATTATAGATATTATCCGTGACATTTTGTTATTTGTCATAGTTTTTCTCGTAAGAATCATTGATTGAATTAAAATTTTTAATTAATTTTTTAAAATTTTATAAAATATATTTTTAATGTACTTTGATATTATTTTTATTATTTATTTATCATAATTAAATTTTTAATTATAATTATTTTAATTATATAATTATTATAATTAAAAAGAGATGAATAATCAAATATGTTTTTTGTTAATTTTTGACAAATTTAGTTAATTGTTTAACATATAATTAAGTGTTGTTTTGTATATCTTTGTTGTAATCACAAATTTTATATATATATATATATATATAAATTTATTTTTAATTTGATAATATATTATTACCAATAAAAGTAAAATTCAACTACTTGAATTAATAATTATATTTACTAAAAACTAAATAATAATCTAATTTGCATTTGAAAACAATACTACATTTGGTTGTTTGTTTCAATGGTCGAAGTCCTATACTTAAAAGCATAACTTCAAGTTTGCTTTCTTGCATTTTAAGTATATAATATATAATATTTTTTAACAATTTAATTTAATTTATTATTAAAAATATATCATGTCATATATTTTTTAATATATTATAAAATGTATAAAATATTAATAAATTAATTTAAAACTTGTAGATTATAATATATAGTAATATATACAGGAAAATCTCATGATATATATATATATATATACATTATGATTAGTGCTTATAACCCAATTTAAAACCATGAATTTAATTATCTTGTATTTTCATAATATATTAAATATCAAGTAGTGAATTATATTATATTAATTATAATACATTGTAAAATATATAATATATTAATTTATTCAATAAATATAAGTACTAATTATAATGATAAGCCATGAGTTGTAATTAAACAACTTGAAAGTTATAAATAATTTAGGATTGAAATATTGATACATATAACTATGATTAGCTATCAATTTTGAAACAATTACTTGTTTCTAATTGCATTGTTTAGTAAAAAATATGTATGATTAGGCATCAATTGATAAATAATTCACTACTACAAAAATTATAATAATTGACACCAATTTAATGACAGTTATTCAAAAAACTGTCATTAAAAGATTTATCAACATTTTTTATGACAGTTATTTCAAAACTGTCATCAAAAGTAAGATGTTTCAAAACTTTTAACGTCAGTTCCTTAAGAACTGACGTTAAAAGATAACATTTAACGTCAGTTCCATGAGAACTGACGTTAAAAGAAACATTTAACGTCAGTTCTCATGGGACTGACGTTAAATGTTAAACTTTGACGCCAGTTCTTGAAGAACTGGCGTCAAAGGCCAAAATTGCAGCAGCATGGGTTGCTGCTGCTTTCCTTGCTGCAGCTGTAAGCAGCACCAAGGTCCGGATTGAAGACCATTGCTGCAGCTGTAAGCAGCCATTGCTCTGCTGCTGTTGCTGCAAGAGGCAGCACCAAGGTCCGGATTGAAGACCATTGCTGCAGCTGCAGCAATGGCTGCTGCTGTTGCTGCAAGAGGCAGCACCAAGGTCCAGATTGAAGACCATTGCTGCAGCGCAGCAATGGCTGCTGCTGTTGCTGCAAGAGGCAGCACCAAGGTCCGGATTGAAGACCATTGCTGCAGCTGTAAGCAGCCATTGCTCTGCTGCAATGGCTGCTGCTGTTGCTGCAAGGGGCAGCACCAAGGTCTGGATTGAAGACCATTGCTGCAGCTGTAAGCAGCCATTGCTCTGCAGCAATGGCTGCTGCTGTTGCTGCAAGGGGCAGCACCAAGGTCTGGATTGAAGACCATTGCTGCAGCTGTAAGCAGCCATTGCTCTGCAGCAATGGCTGCTGCTGTTGCTGCAAGAGGCAGCACCAAGGTCCGGATTGAAGACCATTGCTGCAGCTGTAAGCAGCCATTGCTCTGCAGCAACGGCTGCTGCTGTTGCTGCAAGAGGCAGCACCAAGGTCCGGATTGAAGACCATTGCTGCAGCTGTAAGCAGCCATTGCTCTGCTACAATGGCTGCTGCTGTTGCTGCAAGAGGCAGCACCAAGGTCCGGATTGAAGACCATTGCTGCAGCTGTAAGCAGCCATTGCTCTGCTACAATGGCTGCTGCTGTTGCTGCAAGAGGCAACACCAAGGTCCGGATTGAAGACCATTGCTGCAGCTGTAAGCAGCCATGGTCTTTTTGTTTAAGCTATGGTTGGTAATTTGAGTTCTTTACTTAGTTTCAGTGAAATTGCGAGCCAACACAAAAGCAGATCTCTGGCCTTCAACGTCAGTTATGTAAGAACTGGCGTTGAAGTACAGAGTAGTGACCTTCAACGCCAGTTCTGTAAGACCTGGTGTTGAAGGACAGAGTAGTGACCTTCAACGTCAGTTCTGTAAGAACTGGCGTTGAAGGCCAGAGTGGGGTTTTAAATATTTTTCCAGAGCCCTCTAGAGCCCGCCATAACCTCCCGCTTCATTTTTTCTCTCCAAGGTCAAAATTCTCCTCTTCATAGACTGTCCAGAAGCGGCTGCACCGCCGGCCATCCATTCTCCGGCGATTCTCCTGTCTGCAGTCCATCCACAACCAGCTGGGGTAGCTAGTTGCAGCCTTTTCCCCACTCTTCTCCGGCCATTCTCCTTTCTGCAGTCAATCCAGAACCAGCTCGTGTAGCTTCTGGCAGCGTTTCCAGCACTCTCTGTTTTGGTCTTTGTCCACACAGCAGCCATCTCCGGCGATTCTCCTGTCTGTAGTCCATCCACAACCAGCTGGGGTAGCTGGTGGTAGCCGTTTCTCCACTCTTCTCCGGCCATTCTCTTTTCTGCAGTCAATCCAGAATCAGCTGGTGTAGCTGCTGGCAGCGTTTCCAGCACTCTCTGTTTTGGTCTTTGTCCACACAGCAGCCATGTTTCCAGCGTTTCCAACACTCTCTCCTTTCTGCGTTTCCAGCGTTTCCAGCACTCTCTGTTTGGAACTGTCGTTGAAGGGTACCCCCTTTAACGACAGTTCTGTTGGAACTGTCGTTGAAGGGTACCCCCTTTAACGACAGTTATGTTGGAACTGTCATCAAAGGCACCCCCTTTAATGACAGTTCAAGAACTGTCATTAAAAACTCTCCCCTTTAATGACATGAACAAAGATGACACTTTTATAACTATCATTAAAAACTATTTTTAACTGTCATTAAAGCTTTTATTTGTAGTAGTGATTGCTTGTTAATATAAATTGTAATTATTAGTCTAAATTGTAATATATGTGTTGCTAATTAATACTAATTAATTTAAATTTCAATTAATGCATATAATGATTAAATAATTTAATTAAAATGAATAAATTGAAAAGCAAAATACAATATCAAAACGACATCATTTTGATGTAATATAAGTACTTACTTAAAAACCTAACCCTAACTTAGTTATCTTCTTTACCGCCGCATACCCTTTTCTTCTCTTTACTGTCTGCAATCTTTTTGCTCTCTGTAATCCCCATTTCTCTGCAATTTCTCCATTATTCTCGCTACTTAGTCTTTACAGGAAGATCATATTTAAGCATTTGGTGAATCATAACTACATTTTGAGAAGGTAAACTTGGATTTTGCCCACCCGATATGCTTAAAGTTAAACAGCTGTGGAAAACTCTTTCTCTCCTTTTCCTCTCTGCTTAAAGTTAAGAACCACCTTCATCGAATATGATTGAAAATTCATTTCTCGAAATTGACTTTATAGTGAAAATTTTAAAGCTTTTCTAATTACTTTGGCCTCTACTTCCTTTGGCTTCATATTCCCTTCCGTGGACTTATATATTAAACTATACTTTTGACAAAAGCACCCTTTTCATCTCTAATTACCAGTGCCATGCTTACCAGATTTAAGTCATGAAAAAGCAAGGTTCTCCCTTTAGGCCCGACTACAACAAGCTCACCATTGTAATAGAAAGAAATGGTAAGCTCTCTGCTTTCTTTAGCTTCACATTCCCTTCCGTGCAGTTAAACTACACTTTTGACAAGAGCACCCTGCTCATCTCTGATTACCAATCTATGCCTACCAGATTTAAGTCATGAAACATGTGGTTCTCCGTAAGAATTGACTACAGCGAGCTCGTCACTGCAATAGAAAAAGACGGTAAGCTATCTACTTCCTTTGCCTTCAGATTCCCTTCCGTGGTCTTCACCTATACTTTTGAAAAAAGCACCCTACTCATCTTTGATTACTAGTGCCATACCTACCAAATTTAAATAGTGAAAAAACAAGGTTCTCCCTTTAGGACTAACTACAACAAGTTCGCCACTGTAATAGAAAGAAACGGTAAACTCTCTTCTACTTTATTTGCTCGTAATGCTATACCTATCAAAATTGGTAAACGTTGCAGCATCCACACTCTCTTTCAGTTGTCCAGTACCATGTATTATCCATTTTCTGGGTATCTTAGATCCTTTTCTACTTCTTGGTGCATTAGCTGAAAAATTAACAAAGTTCCTCGCGTAGCCTTTCTTTATGCCTCATTTCGACATAGCTGTCCTCAAATTGGATTGGATTCCTCCCCTTTGTCGAACATACAGAGAATTAGAGGTAGCATTCCACCGATGTTAAGCCATGGACTGGCTGTTTCAGCCTTTTTTGTATGTATTGGTGTTTTATATAACTGACATAAGACTTGACTTGTTAGATATTAATTACGGAGGTTTAGTGAGCACTATGCTGAATCTCTCTACCATTTCCTTTTCTTTTACTTTGACCAATATGAGTTCACCTTGTACTAGCAGCTTTATTAGGGAATTTCCCATCTCAGTAGGAGCTTTCCAAAGAAATAGCTTAGTAGCCACATTGGCCTTGCTCTTCTAATAATAAAGAGAAGCCTGCATCTTTATCATCTTCTAGTAATGACTAGTTGCTTTAAAAAAAAAAACGCACACACAATGGACTGGACATAAACAAAAGATAGAAGAAAAGGGCCATACATCCATAACAAAACATAAGGCAAAGAGGAAAATGGGTCACCCTACCAAAGTCCCCTTGGGCTCTTGATGCCAATATGATTCTAAGTGAATGCAATCTGGTTAAAGAGGTATTGATAGGGGCATTTAACCTAGAAGTAAAGATTTCTGGGAAACAACAATTTTATCGAAAGAATAATACTATAAAAATTGGCTCTAAAATGAATCTTAAAATATTTTGTTAGTATTTTAACTCTTTGTTTTTTTGGTTTTTTTAGGCTGTAGATTTTACAGTGGAATAGAATCCAAAAAATGTTTCAAGCTAAGGTTAATTGTTGTCATCTCAATGGTGAGAATACATTCCAAAGGCAGTGTAATTAGATGCTTAACCATATTGCTAACACATGATTAAAATGTTTTAGAGTAATGCAAATATATGACATGCACATATGAGGATTGAGGTAGCTAAAGCACTCATTAAGATGTTGATATTAGAAATAAAACAAGTAATACAATACATTTTTCTTTTATGAATTGCATTTTGTTAAAAGCTGTAGGAACCTAGATGCACCATGTTAGGATTTGAGGCTATGGTATATTATTGCGACATTCCAAGTGGCCATCTCTATTAAATTTTTTTCTGGAATTAATAAAAACCTTGATTCAATAGTTTGTTATTATTTTATATGCTAATAGGAATAACAAGGAAGAACATTAATTTGAACTTGATTGTAGTTGCAATGTGGTTGTGCATTCTGCATTCAATACTTAACATTAGTGTTTTAGGAGTGAATATTGCCACTTTAGTGGTCCAAAGATGTACTTTGATAAGGGTGTTAGATTTGTGAGATCGAATTCTGATGTAAACTTGATTTCTTTTGAGAAAAGGTTTGGATGGTAAAATTTTTTATTTGGGTGGGTTCAAGGGTATTTATATTTTGTTTTTTTTTTTTTGATTTCGTACGAAAAGAATGTTATATATTATGTTATATAGCATTACCAATTATATGGTGACCATTATTTTCTTTTTACTAGTATATGTTAAAATGTTCGATAATTGCACAACTATGAATCTGATTTCACATTTACGAAAAATGGTTTCATGTATTTACAAATGAATTCTCTCATATATAATGTCTAAATATATAGTAAACAAAATTGTAATGTTTTCATATAACTCATTCAAATGATTAATTATAATTTAGTTATAATATTTTCAATTTCATTACACTATATATCAGTCTTAACAAATAGAATGATATTTGATCTTGTAAGTATGTTCATTATCATATTAAAGTTAATATAATTAATTAATTATAAATTATTTAATTTTAATTATTTAATTTATTTTTAAAATAGATAAATAACTAAAAAATTAATTTTTTAAAAACCTTTTTACTAGATTTCTTTATCAACTCCTTGTTTGTTTGAAAATAAATTTAAACAACATAAATAATTTGTTAGATCATTTAATTAAAAATCAATTTTTTAAATATTTAATTAATATTTATGAAAAATCTCAATCCCATGAAAAACAATCAAGCACTTTTTTTCCCTAGTTAATTAAATAGAGAAAAACATGGTTGAAATTAAAAACAAAATCTCAATTATTTGTTACAAACATTGATTAGTTTTGCTATTAATCTATTAATTAATTACAAATATTCAAAAGTGAAGATAGTTTATTCAGTAAAATTTGTTCAAGATATATATTATGAGAATTTTATTGCTAACATATTATTTATTTTAAATTTAATTAAAGTAAAATATTTAATAATACAAAATAAGTTCATTTAATTAATTAATTTTAAAATATTTTATTACAAATATATTTAATTCGGTAATATAATATAAATCATATTATATAAATTTTTAATCAATTTTTAATGGCTAATAAAATGAAAACAAATTGTTTAAATTATAAAAACAAGTCATTGTTATTTATTATAAATAGTCACTAATTTTACTATTATTTTATTAGGTAAATATGTATTTATAAAATTAAATATATTTTATTCTATAAAATTTGCATATGATAAAAAATATAAGGATTTCATTGCTTACATCTTAATTGGTTTCTCTTTTCAGCTTGGACCACATGACGAAACTCTTCATTGCATCATAAAACAAGAGAAATTTGTCTCAAAATATCACTTGATTGCTCGCGTAACTGATAGTGAGATCTTACTAACTTATTTATTTATTTATTAAAGTATGTTAATATTATATTATTAATTATAAGTAATTTAAAATTAATTTCACTTTTTAATTACGAAAAATAACATTAGTTATATAAGAATGAGATATTAATTGATGAACCTATAGTTAGTAGCTAGAGTTTATTGAATTAGTTACAACTTTCAAGTATATTAACTATATTGAAATAATAATGTTTGACTTTTAATTTATATTTTCACATGTATTTAATGTCACTTGATTTTCATGATGTAGTTAATTAACATAAATATTTGTTTATTTATATAATGCAATACTTGTGTAGTTTATAATATCTTTAATATAGGATAAAATAATTACTTTAGAAAAGTTAACTTTTGACTAGTCAATTTATTAAAATTGATACAGCTATTCAGAAAATGGTTATTTCAATTATGCGTGCAAGTTTTTCTTGCATCATCTTTTGTAATCCACTTTAAGTGTTCCTTTAGAAACCCATGCAAGGGTTAACTTTATCTAGTTACATTTTGAATAGTCCCCGATTCAGATTATTCATGAAAAAGGTGTCTATTTCAAGTGCTATTGAAATTTTTATGAACTAGTTGCTCGCTTGAACTTGTTCTGGTGAAAAGCTAATTCATAATGAGAGAGAGGCCATGCATGTTCATCTTATCAATATCATTAGCTTAAAAAAAATAAAAACTAATATTTTACTTATATCAATAGTTTATTAAGAATGGGATGATTGATTTTTTGATCTGACTTTTTTTTAGATGAAAATTCCTGAGCATCATCACTGGATGTATAATAGGATAACTTGGACGAATGATATGTCACCAGAATTTATGTTAGGGGTTGAAGAATTTATATTAGTTGCATGTCAGTGGCTTGTGTACCAAGCAGATCAGTCAATCAGGTGTCCTTATGAAAAATGCAAGTGTCTACGCTTTCACGAGCCAGATAAAGTGAGACTACATCTATATAGAAAAGGTTTTTAACTTGACTATTACCATTGGCATAAACATGGTGAGGCTTCTACTCCATTCGTTCTAAGTCATTATGAACCTACTTTAGTTCATGAGGATATCAACAGTTATGAAAAAGTGGTCATGGATGCTGCGGGGCCATCCTTTGTTCCAAATGTTGAGCCAGAATTACTGAATTCAAAGTCATCAAAATTCTATGATATGTTAAATGTTGCCTAGTCACCATTGTGGGATGGATATCAGAGCCACTCAGTCTTATCAGTTTCTGTGAGATTGATGAGTATCAAGTTTGATTATAATGTAGCGTGCATCGATGTATTAGTCACCCTATTAAAGAAGTATTATCGAAGAGTAATAAGATGCCCAATAATTTCTATCAGACTAAAAAATTGATCTCTCAGCTTGGATGTGATTACAAGAAAATTTAATGTTGTCCTATTGGTTGCATGTTATATTATGATGACAGTGCTGCAAAGCAAGAATGTAGATTTTGTGGTCAAGATCATTTTCGAAATCAACAAAGAGTAAATAATCGAAGTAAGAATGTACCAAAGAAACAAATGTGATATTTACTGATAGTTCCACAGTTGCAAAGATTGTTTGCTTCAAATGTTACTGCAGAGCATATGAGATGGCATCATGAGAATAAATGCGAAGATGGAATATTAGCACACCCCTCAGATGGGAAAGCTTGGAAGCATTTTGATTTGACTCACCCAGAGTTCGCATTAGAATCAAGGAATGTGCGATTAGGATTATGTTCTGATGGCTTCAGTCCTTTTAATATTACCTCTAACATATATTCATGTTGGCTCATCATTCTAACCCTATATAATCTTCCACTAGCGATGTGCATGAAGAGAGAATATATGTTTTTAACAGCAATCATTTTATGGTCCGAACAATCTAAAGGCCCTAATAGATGTGCTTTTGCAGCCTTTAATTAAAGATTTGAAACTATTGTGGGATTATGGTGTGAAAACTTATGATATCTTACTGAAGCAAAACTTTTGTATGAAAGCCGCACTATTATGGACTACAAATGACTTCCCTGCTTGCAGTATGTTATCGGATTGGCAAATAGCAGGTCAATTAGGTTATCCAGTTTGTATGGGATCATCGAAAGCTTTTTACTTGAAACATGGTCGAAAGTTATGTTATTTTGATTATCATCGACAATTCCTCACAATGGACCACCCGTTTAGATGAAACAGAAATAATTTTATCAAGGGTCGAACTAAACAGGGTGAACCACCAAAGAGATTCTCTAATGCAGAACTATATCATGTAGCTATGCAGTTTTCTAAAATAATTGACACTAGAGGCCAGCATTGAACACATGGCTATGGAGAGTTACATAATTTCATTAAACGTAGCATCATTTGGGATTTACCATATTGGTGTTATTTATTGAACCCTTATAATATAGATGTCACGCATACTGAAGCCAATGTTTTCAAGAATGTTTTTCATACTGTGCTGGATGTTAATGAAAAAACTAAGGACAATGTCAAGGCAAGGTTAGATCTACCTTTATATTGTTGTTCAAATGACTTGCATCTTAAAGATAGAGGTAATGGAAGCTTCATAAAATCGAAAGCTCCATATACACTAGATATGGACCAGAAGAGGGCTATATGTGAGTGGATAAAAGAGTTGAAACTTCCTGATGGATATGCGTCTGACTTGGGCAGACATGTTGACATTCGAACGTGTACATTGCAACATATGAAAGCCATTATTGTCATGTGGTGATGGAGAGATTATTGCCAATTGCATTCAGTTGCCTACTTACGCCTGTTTGGGTAGCTATCACGGAATTGAGTCTATTCTTTTGAGATTTGTGTTATCTAAAATTGAAAGAGAATAAGTTAAATGTGATGGACAATAATATTGTCATAATTTTGTGTAAGTTGGAAAAGATATTTCTTCTTGTATTTTTTGATGTCATGGAACACTTACCTGTGCATTTAGTGCGAGTTGGAGGACCAGTACAATACAGATGGATGTATCCATTTGAGAGGTTGAATTTTTTTGTTGAAATTTTATTTACATTTAAATGGATTGAGCTTATGTGATTATCCCAATGCATGTGAAAATGTTATTTTGTAGATTTTTACACAATATGGACAAGAAGGTTAAGAATAAAGCTCATGTGCAAGGTTCCATCTATGAAGCTTACATGTTGGAGAAAACATCATCTTTTTGTTCTCATTACTTTGAGGCACATGTCCAAGGTAGAAATCAAAGAGTGCCACGAAATGATGATGGTGGAGTGTCATTTGAGCATCCTCAACTATCTGTCTTTAATTATTCTAGCCATAGTGAGGGGTTGTATGAGGCTCGTTATCTTGCACAAGAAGAAGCAGTTGAGATAAGCAAATACGTGCTTATGAATTGTCCTAAAGTTGAACTCTTTGTGCTGTAAGCTCTGTTGTGTATATTGGTAACATTTTACATCAATTGTATTGGATATAATTTGACAAGTATGCTATTTGTCCTTGCAGAATATTCATTTAGACATTAACCACATCCTTACCGAATCTATGCAAAGTCGATATAACAAAACTTATACAATCAGAGTTTATTGATTGGTTCAAGGAATACGTAAGTACTTTCATGGTAATTCTTATTGAAATTATGAAATAATGTAACTTTCAGTAGCATTTATGTTGACAAAGTTTTCTTTCTATCGATATGCTATTAGGTGCACAATCCTATCAATGGGGTGAATGATACATTTTTGCATGATTTGGCATGGGGACCTACAAATAAGGTCAACATTTATCCAATTTACTATGTCAATGGTTACTATTTTCATACTTCCATTTGGGCTAATAATCGCAGTTCAAACAACTCTAGAGTAGCTTTGATAAGTACAGACTATATGTACCATGGAATCATTAAAGAAATTATAGAGATCGAGTATCCTGGTATGCCTGTGAAATAACTGACATTATTCAATTATAGATGGTTTGAACCTTCTAGCATCGGTTCAAGGATATGCCCCAAGTATGAGACCATTGATATTAAAACCAATAAGAGATATAAAGGAAAAGATACATTTATTTTTTCATATCAAGTAGAATAAGTATATTTTACACCGTATCCTAATACCATTCCATGAAAGAAAGACTGGAGTGTGGCCATCAAAACTAAAGCAAGAAATTGAATTAAATCTTCGGGTGATCCATTCCAAGATGATATTATGCAACAGTTACATCCTATCTCTTCTGACGATCAGATTATAAATAATTTGAGAGATATCAATGATCAAGGTTAAGTTGAGGAAGATTCAGTTCAATTGGTAGACGAAAAAGAAGTATTATTTAATAGTGAGAAGTCTGATAGTGAAGATGAAACTTCTGTGAATGACATTGTTAATAGTGACTGATTATAAAGGTCTGAGATTGAATACGTTACAAATTAGATTTATGCCCATTTTTTAATTTTCTCACTAAACATACTTTGTTCATTACTCACAAATGTCAGAGAGAGGGGGACGTGGTGCTCGTGGTGTTAGAGGTAAGAGCAGATGGTCCTACACATTGGACACATCTTTTACAGCTCAAGTGTCATCACCTTTTGCTCAGACACTATCACCTTCAGTTGATGCACCATCATTCCCAGCTCATAGAATGTCTTCCTCGGTTGATACTCCATCGCCTCTAGTTTATACACCATCACCTGCATGTCATACACCATCATCTCGGTCGTCATCATCTGACCATATGCCATCACCCGAAGATGCTACAGTTCACACATCATTGACTGAGTCGGCGTGTACAATAGGAGAAAGTAGGCTACATATTCAGCTTGTAGGAAAAGAGTATGATAACTTATCTTTTTTGTTATACTGTGCTTATCTTAAAATTACGTATTCTGTTCTAATTCCTATATGGTATGTTTTATGTTTTCAATTATTTTTTACAAGTTATTGTCTACATCGAGGATAGTTGACATTATTTCTGGAATCATTAAGTCAAAATTTGATCAGCCATGGACTGAATGGCATGAAGTTTTGATTGACGTTTGAGATTTATGGTGGGTTAAATTTCAGGTGATATTATAACATGTTCAATTTACAAAATTAATTTTCTTATAGTTATAGTTAGTTTACATGCTTAACGAACTAATTTGAGGTCAATATTATTGTAAAATAAATGTAGATGGGATCCACTTATGGATGGTGTAGTTAGACGGATATGGGGTCTAAATCTGTAGAGGTCCTTCGATAGAGTCTTGCATCGATCCAAACTAAGAAGTCAAAGGGAATATGGATGCAACCATCCATTCGAGAAGCACTGTTTGCTAAGTGGACGACGAACTTGGCCTTTCAAGGTGCATCACAGAGGAATAAAAGCAATCGATCTCTTAGTGAAGCCATTGTGCATCGAAAAGGTACTATTTTCATTTTTGAGCATAGAAGATGAATGGCAATTTTTTAATTTAATTAATTATTTTCATGTCATTATCATATATTTAGTTACACTTGACAGATTTTTATTTTTCAGTTGTTAACTATTAGGCTAGGGAGCTTGGGAGGGATCCTAGCATGCCAGAACTGTTTCAAAACTTAAATCATAATGAGGAGACTGGTACATGGGCCACAGAAAAAGCTACACGAATTTATGTGAGTACTTAAAGTATAATATATTTGTCTTTAGTTAATTATATGTTGAATGGAATAAATTGATTAATGGTTTTTTGTTTCTATTAAGGTTTTGGGTTGGTTATCAAAATAACAATTTTTGGTTTTAGCTTCTTGTGTGGAGGTTGTATGTCTTCACATTGCATTTAAATTATTTGACAAAAGACTACCTTATATTGATCTAGTTGAGGCATTTTTTGTTACTTTACAAATGAATGCTTATATTTTTTTACTTTTTGTTGTCATTGTGATACACTTCTCTGTTGCATTTTCTTGTCAGTTTGATTCTTGTATTTTTTAGAAGCATACCTTATGAGTGTAACACCACTCCATTATTTTTGTTGGTAAGAAGCATTACTTTTATAGATCATCCTCTTATTAAATTGGGCCAAATTAATTTCTTATTGTAGATCTCACTATATTTTATGCATATATTGTGACCTTACTATTAGTTGTATGTAGTGGTGTTAAATATGATACATGCTACTAGTTCATTAAATGGAACAACCACATATGTCGAGTATTTGAGTTAAATTTTCTTTTACTTTTGTTTCCAAATTTTTTTATTTGGATTCCTTTACTTTTTGTTAATAATTTTTTGCCTTGGATTTTTAAAAATTTTTAATGCATTTTGATTAATTAATTTATTGTTTGTGATTTTATTGATACATAAGAGTTTGTTTTTCTTACTTTAGTGTTTTTTTAATTAATTATGTGCAGTCTGGTTATGAGAAATTAAGAGAGGATACCATCACCTCAGGATCATCTGTTGATGATTCCACCATCTGTTTTGAAGCTGCAGGTGAAAAGAATAAGAGAGGTAGGGCCTTTAGATTTGGATTAGAGGTAGCCTTTTATGAAGCATCAAACTTTGGTTCTTAATCTTCACTTGCCCCATCAAGTGTTACGATGCAACAAATGATGTTTCGTTTTCAATATATGCAAGGATAATTAGATAGAGAATGTGAAGAAATGGAAGAACAATTAGTAAGAGAATGTGTTGTGAGAGATGTGAGGGAAAAAGAGATGGAAGAACAATTACAAAAAGAACATGATCTGATGGAGACACAACAAAGAGATTTGAGAGAAAAGATGAAAAGATAAATGGAAATAAGAGATCAAAGAGAAAATAAACTTAGAAAAGAAATGGCCTCGATGAAGAAGCTTCTGAATAGACTTGTTAGACAAATGAGTTCACAGCAAGGTATTGTAGGTCACCGTGGCACTTTTTCTAGTCTAGTTGATGATGATGATGGTGATGGTGATGGTGATGGTGATGGTGATGGTGTTGATCTTATAGAGGATGATTAGATTTTTTTAAAAAAAATTCATTAATCAGAACGATTGAATATTTAATCTAAGTATATTGTGTATTTAACATTATATAGGATAATTTCACTGTTACTATGACTTTTACATGCTTTTATTTGTTTTGTTAATTTTATTTTATGAAAATATGTATTTATTAATTTAATTAATTTATAAAAATATATATTTATTGAGTTTTGTGAATTACATTGAATACATATTTTGATATGAATTAAACAAAATAAAAAATTATTTATTTCATTATTAAATAAAATAAAATTCAATAAATTTATTAATCAAAAATTTTGTGGCAAAGAAAATATTGTCACGAATTTTCTTCCATTGCAACAATAGATCAATTGCCACCACATTTCTTCCGTGGTAATAAGAGGTTAATTGTCACGGAAGATATTCCGTGGCAAAAGTAATATCTTTCGTGGCAAAAGTAACCAATTGCCACGGAAGATATTCTGTGGCAAAAGTAACCTAGTGCCACGAAATATCGTCCATGGCCACAAAAATCAATCGTCAACCAAAGATATGGATTTCCACGAAAATAATTCCATGGCAAAAGATCTGGATCATCACGGAAACTATTCTGTGCCTAATTATGTAAATTGCCACAGAATATTGGTTACAGAATATGTTTCGCGGCAAAAGAAAACAGTTGTCAAGAAAAATCTACCGTGAGAAAGATTTTATTACTAGGGAATTTCTTTCATATCAACAAGAGACTAATTCCCACGAAATATTTTCGTGGCAAAAATAAATTAATTGCTATGAAATTTTTTCGTGGCAATTTTTATGTTCATTTATTAATTAAAAAATTTAGTAACATAATATTAAATATTTCCAACGAACATTCCGAATGTCATTGCAAAATTATGACGGTAGTAAATTCCGTGGGAAAATTAATATTCTAACGAACATAATTCTTACAAAAATTGTTCTGTAAGAATTTCCTTGAAAAATACAGATTCTCACGAAAATTCTTCATTTTCCCACAATATTTTTTTGTGAAAAAATGGTAAATTTCTTGTAGTGTTTTAATTAATTAATTTTTCATTAGTTATATATTATTTATTTAATTATATACTAACTAATTATTTGTTACTTAGCTAATTAATTAATTGTATGCTAATTTAGTTAAATATATATTAAGTACAAATGTTAATTAGTTCATTAAAATTTTGGTTACATGTAATTTGTACATAAATGTCTAATATAATTGTGCACGTATGTGTTTGAAATTTTTATTGGTTTATTATTATTTGGCTACATCATATTTATGTTTTTTTTACTCATTTTATTGTTTGAGTAAACTTTATATAGATTTAGTTATACTTGGCTTTGAGAAGTATTTTGTATTTGCTGATCAATTTATCATATGGGATGTCTATAAGTATAAACACTCAAGTCTGTCACCTTGCCAATAGAATGATAGATCAATATAACAAAGGAATAGTGATATTTTCGGATAAATTGAGGTAAGTCTTAATACTATTTGAAAATATTAATAGTTTAATTTGTTGACAATGTTTTTTACATTTATTTTTGATAATGTTGACATCATTGGATGTTGATGGTTGTCGAGCCTTGTACTTTTGTGTACAACATTTTTTATCCTTTGAACCATGGTTCTCGTCAAGAAGTAGATCAACTTATGTCCACACAAGTGAAAATATTTTAATTTATATTAGTATGTATTATTTTTTACTGTTAAAATTATTGATAATTTTTTATTGGTAGCTTTTTTAAATTGTTCAAAGTTATCAATGAATCAAGTAGTAGGTGCATTCCTAGAAGTATTTCTGCTAAGTTATGTACATTTAAACCAATATATGATGTTAGTTTTATTTAATTTACAAATTATAATTTATTAAAAATTTTTAATGTGGTGTCCACATCAACTTTCAAATACTGAGTGTGGATATTATATTATAAAATTTTTAAGGGACATCATTGATAAACATGATAAAAATATCCCATATATGAAATTAGTAAGTTTTTAAACATTTGCTTATATAATTACTTTGGTAATTGATGTGCTTACTAAAAGTTTTAGACTAACTTTTTTTTTTTTTATAAATGCAGTTAGTGAATATAGATGCTTACACTCAGTCAGATACTGATGAAGTTAGAAAGGAGATTGAACAGATTCTTTGGAGTGCCATATTAAAAAGTTGAACCTTGAAGATTTTTGTAAACATGGACGTTATTGAATTTACATAGTTGAATTTTTAGGATTGTGTATGATAATATGTATTGCACATATGGAGTTCGGTTATGACATCAAGTTTTTTTTCTTCATCTTTCATTACTTTTTGGATTGGATTATGTTGAGGTATTTTCAAACATAAAAGAAGTAATAATGGTTTGAGTGAGAATGGTATTGAAGAGTATTGAAAGAAAAAGTTGTTTCATTGAAGCATTAGTATTAAATTATGTTAACGTATACAAGATAAAGATATGTAGGTGATGTGGAAGAGATGAAGAATTTTATATATGAAAAGTTTTGGATAATTTGTACGTAAGAGTTTTGTTTATATCAAAATTATTAAAAAAAAATTCTTTTAATGGATTGTTCATTGAAAACTAATATTAAAGGCACTATCTTTTAATGACAGTTCTATTAGAACTGTCATTAAAGACCTCACCTTTTAATGACAGTTCTTTTAAAATTAAAGGGAAGGTCTTTAATGGTAGTTTTAAAAAAACTATCATTAAAGGCCCTCCTTTTTTAATGACACTTATGTTAAAATAGTCCTTAAAGACTCCCCCTTTAACACCAGTTTTAAAAGAACTGTCATTAAAATGGGGCTTTAAAAGGGAGTTTTAATAACAGTTTTCAAGAAATGTCGTTAATTAAAACTCTCCCTTCTTTATTATCATTAAAGTCCTTTTTAACTGTCATTAAGTCTCTTATGTATAGTAGTCGTCGGTGAAGATTGCTTCTAATGATTAGGAAATAAAAAGATAAAAAACCATTACTTTATTTTCAACACTTCGAATAGGCGAAAGGATCTATGTCCATCCCCAACTTTCTTCTAATCCTTATCAATAAATTTAGGCGTTTTCTATTAGGCGTCATCAAAGGAGAATAGGCATACATTGGCCAGATAAGCTAAGGAAAAAGAAAGAACTACCACTTGGTTTTGACACTCAAGCGAGCCATCTTGTCAAACATCGATGCAAAGGTTAGATTTCACCACCTTTATCGCCCAACTAGTCCTATTTAATCTAAAAAATCCAACCTAAAAACTATATTTCCCAAAAAAAAAAAAAACACTCTACTTCAAGCCCTTTCATATGTTGGGCAAGCTTGGATGCCCTCACTCCTAACAAGTTGTTGGTCAAGATCGTGAAACTAGCACTTGAAAAGTAGTTTTTCTTTGGTCATAAGGATAATCATTCTTATTAGATGAAGGGCAACCAGTCCGAGGCCACGATTAGTAATGGCATAACTAAAAGAAAGGTAAGGGTGACAAGGTTATGCACTAGGTAGTGCAGCACATCTCTTTCAAGTACAATGGCAATGCAGAAGGCTAAGTCAGCCAACCAACACAATAGGTCAGGGTCGGGCTAGCCATAGGTTTGAATCCTATTTCCTTTCTTATGGACCATCTCGTGGTTATCGGATGATAGGAATAAGGAAGCAAAATTTTAGAAATGAGCACGAAATGTCAATATATGAATTATCTTATTACTCATTATTTTTGGGTCTTTTCGTTGCATTCACTTGTAATAAGAAAGAACCACCAGTGTTAGGTGTAGCACCTGCATTTTAGTGCATTCTTTTTTTGTCCTTGGTCTTCTATTCTGTCATATTCCTAATAACTTATCCAATTACAACGTATTAATCGCTAATGCGCCTTTCTTTTATCAAATCTCAGGGACACGGTCCAATCATGAAGATAACATTTTATTATGGTTTTAGATCCCAAATTTTTATGAAATTTTTCTTTGTTATCGGGGTCAACCCCAAAGGCATAATGTCTTAAAACAAGGAGGCCATAGAGAAACTTTTTTTATTTTTTATCTCAAACTTTGTGAAGAATTCCGTTCTCTCACTTTCATTCGTTGTGAGTAAAAAAGTATAGTTGCACCCTAGTTGTACAGTCCCTTCGTTCTATAAACCATTGTTGATTTTGAACTTTATTCGTGAAGGAACCAAACTTTTAATGGACCAGCCCTTTTTTATGCGCCACTTTACCCTAAAAGGAAAATGAGCTTTGTTCCTTTAGACACTAGGTGCTCTCGTAGTTCACAAAAAGGAAAAAAGACTTATCCATTGTTGCATCTACCATGAGATGATAAAAAGAGAGCTTCGTCTATTGATGAAGCTCTTGGCATTGCTTTGTTTTTCTCTCCTTTCCTATCAACGAGTTTTGATCCTTTTGTTTTAACTATCTTCACTTGTACCGAACTAGTTATAGAATCAAATCCTATTTCAGAGGATCCTATATCAACCATACATCCTTATTACATTTATGCCGGGGATGTCACCACTGTTATGGGCTTTGGCTTTTAGAGATAAAAAATGATGAATGGGATTATGGCACTTCACTTATCGCCATTACAGAAGGATGCCGTCAAAAAGAGAGCAACACTGGTCTACTCTGATGGATACGTCAGATCCCATATAACAAGCGAGCTTTTAACCCTTACCCTACTCTATTGTTACAATAAAATCCCACTCATGCTACTTCGGTGTCATTTTTTTGCCTTCTTTTCGCTTTGGACAAAAGTGCTAGTGGACATGTTGAGGGTTTAGATGAAGCGTGTCATTTGTGATTAATAGAAAAATACTACTATTTTGCCTCTTTGTTGGACGATGAGCGTGAATATAGTGGTCTCTGATGAGGACTAGGAACCAATTTGAATTTTTATCTAGATGTGTTAGTGGTTTTTAACCATAGGCACCTTGGTAGGAATTTAGTGGGCTCATCAAGAATTAGGTTAAGGTGGCTGGTGCTTTCAAAATCTCATAAAAAAAATGCTTCTTTTATGCTTCGGGTAGTAGCCACAACTCGTATTCATTCAGTAATTCTCCCCCTATTTATTCTTGGACTTTAGTTTCCTAATATTGTGACTTTTCCATGTTGTGTCTTAGAAAACTTTTCGATAAGGTCTGGATTACTAGCTCTCGTTCAAAAGTTTTGTAATAGACGATACATAAGGAATCTTTTTATGGCAGTTCTTCCTTCGACCAGCATATCTATGATTCTTTTCTTCTGGAGAAAGCAGCAAGGACCGGTCGATAGAACCTATAAAAAGGTGATGGTTGTGACACGAAGTACTCTTGTATGCCTATGTCACTCGGCTCGCACAAAACCCCACCCCGTTATGTTATGAAAAAATTAAACTTATTGTTAAGTTGGTTATTCAAAGTCAGCAATTGGCTGCTAGATTTCATCCTGTAAGTAAAAGAAGATCGCTTTGAGGGTATGGTGTGGCTGAATGTAAACTAATCCACCACTACAGCCTTTGATTAGTAAATTATTTAGAACTTTGAGAAATGGTTAAGGTAGCTTGCTTCCAAGGCATTGACTAGATGCGCATGTAGTCATGATAGTTGGCTCATTGCTATTTCATCTTTAGAATAAGGCCTACGAGGTCTCTATTTGAAGACAAAACAATGTTAAAAGTTCTGAGGCATACGAAAGCTAGCGGTTTGGGGGAAATGCCAATTTATTGATAATATAGAGTAAACAAGTTTGATTGGCAGACTAAAAGATAAAGGCAAGTAACAACATAAAATGCCTTAGCCTACTCGCTGGGGACATAAGGATTGACATATGTTGAGACAGCAACCCAAGCCAGCTGAGCCTTTCAAGAATGTGTAAACTGACTTTGTCTTTCAATTTCTGCTACTAGTGACTTAAAGGGGTGGTAGATGCTTTAAGTCTAAATTGGACAATGAAAGTAAGATGGTCAAGGTTAAACCTTGAAGTGCATGGTGAGTCAAATGTCAAAGTCACGGATGAGTTTGATGAAGAAAGACATTAGCATGATCAGCCAATGAAATCTTTTCCATAGGGAGCAGTATCAAAGGTGTATTAAAGGGGACACCTTTTACATATGGACCCACTGCTTTCATACTTGGAGAAAGATCATGGCCAGGTTCTCATCTTGATACAATCATGCAGCAGTTGTCAGGGCCTTTGCAGATCATGAAATAAACCTTACTGAAGCGAGCCACTTCGATCGGTATAATTGCGAGTCTTAGGTGGCCTGGTGAATGCTTAAAGGATGAGACCTTAGAATGAGAATTCGACCATATTTGAGGGAGTGAGCCTAATAGTAAAAGAGAAAGGCAAGAATGACTGATCTAGGGAAGGTATACTAAGTGAGGTGGCTAGCATTATCCAACTGGGTATTGGCCTGGCTTCTGTACCTTCTTCTTAGTCTTCGGCTTTCACTAGATTCACTACTCTAAGTGAAGGAACTCGAAAGGAAGAATCTGATATTGAAGGCTTGAGGGGAGAAAAAAAAAAGCAATGCCATCGATTTAGCTATTGGAGTATGGGCATTAGGAGATTAAGACTTAAGGCATGGCATTAGATTAGTGAAATACTCTTTTGAATGAATCCAAAGAAGAAACTATAATTTCCATGCTTTTAATGGTCAAAAAAGAGGAAAAGAGCTCATCATCGGTTATATGATTTCAGGTTAGGAGTTTCATTATTAGCAAGGTCCCCAGCTATTGAATCTGTTGTTATCGATTGAGCTACTTCTCCTTTTAAAATGGGAAGAATAGTTTAGTCAAAGTAGGCTAAATCGATAGCTTTTTCTTCATGTCTTGGAAAAAGGGCAGTAAGATTAAAAAAAGGCCTAATTGTTGTTGAAAGAATAGAGGTTGTTTCAGCTCTTGAAATAAGGAGAGAAGGGCTAAATGCTGATTAAATAAAGGATGAGTGCCAGTGGAATGCTTTTTAATACTTATCCAACTCAATGAAAATTTCTTTAAGTAAGATCCTACATCCAAGTGTCAAATTCTAATCTTACTTTAACTATTCTAAAGAAAGGAGGCCACCAAACCAAAAGAGAGGTCTTTGCTTGCTTTTCGTGTTAGAGATGCTAGTCTTTCTGTAATAACTGGTCTGTAAATATTTTTAGGAATAAATAAAGAAGGTGCTCTTTAATAAGCTTTTTTGGCTATTTGCTTGTGATAAAGAAAGAGTGAATTGACCTAGGCTCAGTAGTTTGGCTAAGCTAGAAAGAAAGATTTAGATCCTCTTTAAGATGAAATGCGGCAATGTGTTAATCAAACCAAGCGCAAGGTCAACAATTTCACTCAGGGCTCAAGGCTCAAGGCATAAAAGCTATTATTCCTTCTTCTTGATCTCACCTTAACTCTAAAAAGGCAGCTTGATGGCAGCTATCCTGCTCTGTCTGAGAGAATTAGAATGGAACTAGTTGGGTTCACTAGCACTTTCTTTTGTGATGAATTCATTTCGAATAAAGGAAGGTGGTCGTGATAGAGAAGGACCTTGCCTTATTACTAGGAAGGAGAATGAAAAAAGATAAAATGGGCCAAATCATCTGCTAGAGAAGAAGCTCTTAAGGAATTAATCTAGACTGGATGAGATGTCGATGCCATTAAACTAGCTCACAGAACAGGTTTAAAAGATGAGGATCTAGGTAATGACATCACCTTTAAGGGAAGAATCATTTCATTCACTTGAAAAACTATTAAAAAGAATAGCTTTTCTCTTGCTGAGTTGTGGCAAACAAAGAAGAAAAGGCGAAGTAAACTAAGCAGGGTAAAAGGGAAACAAGGAAATGATAAACTTTGTCTTATCCCTTGTCGACTGGGAATGAATGGTAGTATGGCTTGAATAATGACTCTTCTTTCCTTGCATTAGTTAGTGTCAATGGTAAGCTTTCAAATAGAAAGAATGCTTCCGAGTAAGGTGTTATGCTTGATGATTATTAACATGCTTAGTCGGTATCGATCCTGTTCACATGCTTTCCATAGAAGATTCCTTAAGGGAATTGATTAACTAAAGGAAGAATTCTTGCTTAACAAAGCAGTCGCTAGGACTCGAGAAAGCCAAAATGCTAGATTTATCTTTGCCAATAAGTGGAATCGATTTAGAAGTTCATGATGAAAGGCATAGTAGAGAAAACCGAGAAAGACTAGGCAATCTTTAGGTTGAAATCGATCCTACACTCAATAAATAAGATTAGGTTACGACATAGAAGCAGGTAGGTTACAACAATTAATGTAATCTATAATGAAATAGAGGAGTTTTTCACTCCTTAAGAAGTTCTAGTCTTTTCACGGTTAGCTCAGTAGGAAAAGTTATTGACGAAAAAAGCAAGGTTGATCCATATGTCATGACAGTAGCTGTCATTCTTGTGAGCATGATGCTGGGGGATTATGCAAGGGCAAAACATTTAGGTTAGTTTGGGTAGATAACTCAGTTCAATATCGCTTCTTCCCTTTTTATATTGGATTAACTATAAAATTTTTGGCAACTTCAGGGTAAGAAAATAGTAACTAACTAGCAACTTTCTTTTAGGTGTCCTACTTGGATTTTAGCTTTACGTTTGGAGAAGAAAATTTTATTCAATTAGCATTTCACTCTTCCTCATGACCTAGGAGTTTCAGATTCGAGCAACCAATTTCGAAACCTTCTCAGTTAAAGTTGAGCTTTATGGGATCTTTTCCATTTTATTTATTGAATTGCTTAGAAATGCGAATTTGGCTCACTATCTTGTCGATTGATGTTGACCATTTTTTTTTTGTTCTTATCTTAAGGTTAATCAAAGAAAATCTATTAAAAGGGTGCTTAGATTCCGTTGATTGACTCGTTTGTCATGCTATCAGACGGAGTCAATGAAATCTCGAACACCTATCCATCTGGTAGGGACCTAATCAATCGACTATGAAAGAAGGTTTTCCTATATTGAAATAAGGCATGGCCTTTCTTCTCTGCTGTACATTGGTACTAGAGATTCAAATCATTTTCAATCTGCCTTTATACTAGTAAACTTTAAGTCTTTCTATTCCTATTAGGGCTTCATATATTTTCCCAGCCCAAGGAATCGATTATAGCGATTAACTTTACCTAGATTCCGAAATACTTAATTGTTAGAGTTGTTCTTTCGTAAATGGTGTTCTCTTTCTTCAAGATGGATTTAGACCTACGAATAGGATTCAAATGTGCAACTTACAAGTCAAGCAAAGAAAACCTACAAGCCTAGTCTTATTACCTTTATTACCAGGCCAATGAGGGGTAAGTGTAAAAGAAATAATTTAATCTTAACCTACGGAGAAACTTAAGGGTGTTCTTTATGATATTGAAGTATTGGTATCAAGGTTAAGAGTGAAAAGAAGTCTATAAAGAGTAGCTTTCAATCATAGTCTTATAGCTGTAACTGTGAATAAAAGCCTTGCATCTTCTTCAAAAACATCGATAAACTTTTTTCATTCTTTTTCTCCACTTACTCAGGATAAACTTCATTGATTCTTCAAGTAGTAAATATCAGGTATGAAGTGCACACTATGAGGAGAGCCTCTCCGGGTTCTAGATGTGCAAACCAGACATTTGATTGGCCCTAACCATTTGCATCGAAGGGATTAAGAGTGTACGTGGTGTTACTTGCTTTTAGATTCCACAACTGGCAGCTTGAATCTCTTTCCTTTTTTTGGTAAGTTTAATCCTTTCTCCCAAAATGTTGTACTTATCTTTTTTGTTAAAATGCATAAATTATTGTTCCTTGATTTTTTTTTTCCTTTTAGTTTCATTATTTTTAAGCTCAAATCTGGATGTGGTTCTCCTTCCATTGGGATTCTAGATATGTGCATGGTTTTACTTTCATCGGGATATTACATTTGTTCTAGGTTCAAAATGTTTGTTAAGGTCCCAAATTTATATGTATGGGGTCCTGAAGCTGGGATGAGAGTTCCTGGGTGAGGGATTCCAGATCTGGGCTGAGAGTTTTGGATCTAGGTGAAGGGTTCCAAATCTGGGCTGGGGTTTTGGATCTAAGTGAGGGGTCTGGGGGTTGTAGATCTGGCGGGGTGTCTAGGAGTTCCAGATCTGGGCTGAGGATTCCAAATCTGGGCGAGGGGTCTAAAGGTTCCAGATCTAGGTGAGGGGTTTCAGCTCGAGGCTCCAGATTCCAAATCTTTATTAGAGGTTTCAAATCTAGGTGCAAGGCTTCAAATCTAGGCTAAGGATTCTAGATCCTGGTTAGGATTGGAGATATGTGCTGGGGATTCTAAATCTCTTTGCAGGGCTTTAAATATGGGCTAGGGATTTGATATCTTCATTTGGATTTTAGATATGTGTTGGGAGTTCCAAATCTACGTATGAAGTTTTTAATCTGGGTTAGGATTTTAGATATATGCTGGGGGTTCCAAATCTGGGTGTGGAGTTTTAGATTTTGGCTAAGGATTCCAAATCTTGGTTCAGATTTTAGATGTATACTAGGATTTCCAAATCTAGGTATAGGGTTTTAAATTTGGGCTAGGAATTCCAGAACTTGGTTAGGATTTCAAATCTGTGCTAAGGGTTCAAAATCTGGGTTCGAGATTTTAGATTTGTGCTACGAATTCCAGACCTGTGCTGGGGATTCAAGATCTGGGTGCGGGTTTCTAAATTTCATCGAGATTTTAGATCTAGGCATGGTTCTACTTATATCGAGGTTTCACATCTGGGTTGGGGATTTTAGATTTATGCTGAGGGTTCTAGATTTGTGATGAGGGTTCTAAATTAAGGTGTGAGGTTTTACTTTCATTAGGGTTCCAGATCTGGATATTATTCTACTTCCATCGAGGTTCTAGATCTAACATATCAAAATCTTGGCATTTACTGATTGCAACAAAGGAAGATGTGGTTCTACTTTCATCCGGGTCCCAAATCTAGCTAGTTAAAATATCTTTTTAGTTTTGGTAAGGTTAGTCTTTTCTTTCCAATTTATAATTACTTTTTTTCTTCTTACGAGTATCAGCTTTTACTCTTTTTTTTTTTTTGGTTCTTTTTCAGCTATTGGCCTGGCTCTTTTCCAGCAAATATGACCAAAAATGAGCTTTGTGGACCTTGATTTAAGTTTGCTTCTCGAGAAATTTTTAATAGCAAATGAACTATCATGCAGCCTAAATTAAAGCATGAGATAAATCATTATCTAAAGTAAAAGACAAATGAAATACTCATGGTTTAATATTCAAGATTATGTTATAAATAAAGTATTGAGCAAATAATAGTATTATATGTAACAACCAATAAGGATAAATCTGTAACTTTTTACATATTTATTTTCAAGTCATTTACTTTTTCTCTATATATAAATAAAAAATTGCATCTACCCATTTGTTCATATACAAATATTTTTCCAGTATGTTGAATAACTTTACACTATGACATTGAAAAATTAAATGTCTCCATAAGATATAAAATATTCCAATTGGTATATTTCTCATGAATAACGGCAGCATGAGAAAAAGCTTTTAATAATACAAAAGAAGTATAAGATGGGATTTAAATTGATTGTTATCATTATTGATTGTGAAAAATTAAAACATTTCATAACTTATAAACTATAAAGATTTACAAATCCATGTAAAGAAATTATATGAAATAATGATTGGTTATTTGTTGTTTGATATCATTTGTGTCCTATTTGATTATTACAATTAAAAAGTAATAATTAAATAAAATTAGGAATATTAATTAAAATATTTTAATAATTTAATTTTATGAGATTCTACAATGGTATTTCTATTTTTATAACGATTATTAAAAATCATCATGACAATAATATCTATAATGATCATCATTATATAAAAAATGTAGTAATGATATTGACCAAATTTGAAAAATTTGTTATAAACAAAGGAGACTATTATATGATCCCTATTTTCAGATGGGCAGAAGCTCAAGGCTAACATTATTAAGATATTAGATTTCATTATTTTTGGCTTATATACTAAAAATTTAAATTTAGTAATCACAGTTGGAATTTGTGGATGATACTGTCAATTATTTGATTTCATTTACAGTCTTGTTAGTAAATATAGTTAAGTTTGTGTCATTGACAATAGTCTTGCAGAAATTTTAACAAATATTTTTTTTTTCAGATTACCATTAATTTGAGGGTCTTTAGAAGTGGGCTTATATAGTAAGCTGATCTTTTTATTTTTAATTTTTTAAGTATTCAATTTTTTCTTAGAAAAGTTGACAACTTCAAAGATTTAGTAATTGTGATTAATAATAAGTTAATTAGCAAAATTATTATTTAAACGTGATTTGTGTTTTTGCAGAAGAAAATAGTATTGCAAGCTAATTGGGGAATCATCATTAAGGTAAGCATTATTGTTTTACAAATTTTTATTTAGTGATTTTTTAATTTGATGTAAATTCAAGTTATACTTGTGCAATTTTACATTTAAAATTCATTTCACCAATTAGTAAAAAAATCCATTTATGTGTACAATGTTAGCACATTATGCTTAGTAAATATAACCTTAGATACCGTTTTAGAATTATAAATAAATATTTTATTATAGTTCACGTGTATAACATGTGGATTAAATAAAAATTTTCATTACAATTCTTTAATTGTCCAGTTTGGACAGTTTGAAAATGTAATATTTATGTATTGCACATGATGTATAAATCTTGATTCATTTTATTTCATAACAAATTTCGAGTAACATATCCTTTGTTCTTCGAGTACATACTAGTGGATATTTATTGGTGTTTTGATTTAAAAAAAAACACTAAAAAGTATCTACATAAGTCATGTACTTGAAGAACTATAGGGATATGCTGTCAAATTTTTTATAAAATTAAATGAAGCATGATTTATCATGTGCTCCACATAGATGTTGCATTTCTGAATGGTATAAGATCATCCTACCTGTAAAAATTGGTTGACATGCATACATATACATTGATAGAATCAAGTTAATGTGCTAACATATGGAGTGTTAAATATTAGAATGGACAGGAGTTGGATGTTCGCTGATAGAAGGTCAGATGAGTACGATATAGATGTAACTAATTTCTTGAAATATGCCATTCAAAAGTTTGATAATCATGAACATGTTTGTTGTCCATGCATTAAATGTGGTAATATGAAACGTCTGACTTCACGTGAGATACGAGATCATTTATTTGTTAATGGAGTTTATCGAAGTTACAATAATTGGATATGGCATGGGGAAGCATGTCTTGATGGGTCTTCTATAAGTCGAAATGCTAGAGCTAATAGGGAGGTCGTCCAAGAGGAAGAAGTTGATAACACTATAGTGATGGTTCAAGAGGCATTTGTAGAGTACAACGGTAATGCTAACCAATTCATGAAGTTACTTAGTGATGCTGAGAAGCCTTTGTATTCTGGATCAATAAAGTTCATTAAACTATCTACTCTAGTTAAACTTTACAGTTTTAAGGCAAAGTACAATTGGTCCGACTAGGGCTTCAATGAACTTTTAAATTTGATATCCAAAATGTTGCTAAAGAATAATGAAATGCTTACATCTATGTATGATGCCAAAAAAACATTAAATGCATTAGGCATGGAGTATCACAAGATCCATGCATGTCCAAATGATTGCATATTATATCGAAAAGAGTTTCAAGATGAGATTCAGTGTCCAACTTGAGGTCTTTTAAGATGGAAAATAATGAAGAATAGTAACAAGATACAGACTAGGGTGCCGACTAAGATGTTATGGTATTTTTCGCCAATACTTAGGTTTAAAAGAATGTTTAGAAGCCTTAAAACCTCAAAAAATCTGACATGGCATTCGAGTCAAAGAGAAGTTGATAGCCAGTTGAGGCATCCTTTAGATACACCATCATGGAAAATAGTTGACTATATGTGACAAGAATTTGCATCAGAATCAAGAAACTTAAGGCTTACTATTTTCGGCTGATGGGATTAATCCTTATAGTACATTGAATAATCAATATAGTTGTTGGCCGGTTGTTATGGTGACATATAATTTACCACCATGGTTAACAATGAAGAGAAAGTTCATGATATTAACACTATTAATATCAGGCCCCAAACAACCTGGTAATGATATAGACATTTACTTAGCACCACTTGTAGAAGACTTACGGATACTATGGGACACTGGTGTGGAAGTTTATGATGCGTACCAAAAAGAATCGTTCAACTTGAGAGCTATTTTGTTGTGGACTATTAATGATTTTTCTGCTTATGGTAACTTGTCTGGTTGTACGGTTAAAGGTTACAATGCTTGTCCTATCTATGTTAAGAATACCAATGCAGTTTGTTTATAGCATAGTAAGAAAATGTCATATATTGGACATAGAAGATTTTTACCACAACATCATCCTTATCGTAAACAAAAGAAAGCTTTTAATGGGGAAAAAGAATTCAAAGTTGTTCCACAACCATTAACTGGTGAAGAAGTCTACTCTAAGGTTCAAAGTTTGTCAAATTCATGAGGGAAGTCAAAAAAAAAAACATAAACGAATTAATGAAGATGTGGTTTCATAATGTTGGAAGAACAGATCAATTTTCTTTGACTTACCATACTAGAAGTCCTTACATGTCAGACATGTGCTTGATGTTATGCATATAGAAAAGAACGTATGTGATAGTCTTATAGGCACATTACTTAATATTGCGGAAAAATCAAAAGATGGGGTAACAGCTAGAATGGATCTGCAAGAAATGGGATTAAGGTATGAATTGGTACCACAACATCACAATAATCATACATTTCTACCACATGCATGCTATACATTGTCGAGAGATGAAAAAAGGAAATTTTGTAAAGTGCTCAATGAGATTAAGATGCCAGATGAGTATTCTTCAAACATCAGAAATCTTGTTTCTATGGATGACTTAAAGTTATATGGGTTAAAGTCGCATGATTGTCACACTTTAATGCAACAACTTTTACCTGTTGCTCTATGAGCAATGTTACTGAAACATGTTATATATGCTATAGTTAGACTTTGCATGTTCTTCAATTCGTTATGCCAAAAGGTGGTAGATATTTCAAAGTTAGATGACATCCAATGTGAACTTGTGAAACATTATGTGTACTAGAGAAGTACTTTCCTCCCAGCTTCTTTGATATTATGGTTCATTTAACTATTCACCTAGTTAGAGAAGTGAAACTATGAGGTCCTGTATATTTGAGGTGGATGTACCCATTTGAAAGATACATGAAGGTGTTGAATAGTTATGTTCGAAATCGTAATAGGCCTGAGGGATGTATTGCTTAATCATACATAGCAGAAGAGGCACTAGAATTTTGTGCAGATTATTTATCCAATATAGATTCTGTTGGGATTCCTCTAAGGAAGAATGTATTTGATTATTCAACTCAAAATGAAAGACCTTTAGCTAGTGGATGGATTAAACAAGTTCACCATGATCTTCTTCAACAAGCCCATTTATATGTTTTGATGAATACAAGTGAAGTTCAACCTTACATAAGGTAATATTTATAACGCATTTATTATACCACATCAAAGATAATTTCAAACGTTTACATGAATTATTCTTATCATGCAGTGAGCATTTAAACCAATTAACTGTTGACAATCCCATGAAGTCAAAAAGAAGAAAGTGGTTGCATGATGAGCATAATCGCACCTTCATCAATTGGTTGCGCATACGGGTAAGAATCTTTACAAGTCCACCATTAAGTCATATTTGTCCATAATGGTTGATCTAATAAATTATTTATTATAGGTTGGGTATCAACTTTCATTGTCTAATCATAATATCTGATCAACTTTACGATGGATTGCTCATGGACCTCAAGTCACAGTAATCAAGTATCCTGCATACATCATTAATGGTTGTCATTTTTATACAAAAGAAAGAGACAACTCAAGAGTGCACCAAAATAGTGGAGTCACTTTAGTTTCTAATACCATGCAAATTTCGAGTGCAAAAGATAAAAATCTAGTATATGGTGATATGGTATTTTATGGGGTAATACAAGAGATATGGGAGCTGGATTACACTTTATTTAGAGTCCCAATTTTTAAATGCAATTGGATTAAGAATAGTAATGGTGTTAAAGTTGATGATTTAGGAGTTATCCTTGTTGATCTTAATCGAATTGGGCATAAAAATGATCAATTTATACTAGCTTTACAAGCAAGACAAGTATTTTATGTTGAAGATCCAATCAATACAACATGGTCGCTTGTAATGTCAACAGCTCGAAAAGACATTAATGAATAAGACAATTTAGGTGACATTAGCCTGGATTATATGTCTTTTTGTAATAATTTACCATCTATTAAACTCTTCGATCAAATAGCCGACAATGTAGTTGCATATGCTAGGGAACATGGTGAAGGATTATGGGTTTGATTAATATGATAGGTAATGTTAAAATTTACACATGCCTTATAATTTTTTTAATCTATTTTTTTATGAATCAAGTATTTACATGTTGGTTTTTATTCACTTTTAACTTTACATGTTTATGAATATGTATTGTTAATTTGCTAGTTTTTAATTTGCAGATTTAATGGGTTCATCAGATCAAGCAGCTCATGCCTCTCGAAAATGCAAAAAACGAGGTATTACCACTATGCCTGATGTTATTAACTGTAGATCAATGGGACAAAAGATATCAGTCCAATTAAATGAGAAAAGATAGCCTATCGAAAAGCATGGTGCAACGATGAACAATTATATTGGTGTCATTGTACGATATGTAGTGCCTATTATGCTTGACAATTGGCATGTTGTCCCAGATGAGTTAAAGAATAAGATTTGGAAAACAATTTCAGTACATGTTATAAAATATGCAAGTGCTTGCATTTAAAATTGAATTATATGCTCATGATTTATTTTCATTAATTTATGTAAATGTGTTTTATAGAGGACATATGACATTGATGTAACTTTGAAAAGGTATGTACTCCAATTTGCTGCACAAAAATGGAGGAGCTTCAAAACCGTTCTTATGAGGAAATACATCTTACCTTTTATGGATGACCTAGAATACTTGAGGTTATCACCAGCAGAATATAGGAGTTTCATAGATGTAGATGTATGGCATGCATTTGTGAACTCTCACCTTTTAGAGGAGTTTCAGGTATTACATTAACCAAATAGAGATGTTTATTTGTGAAACTTTCACTAAATATTGATATTCGTTTATATTATAGCGAAAAAGAATTGTTGCAATAGAGAGAAGGAAGAAAAATATATATGATCACCATCTTGCTCGAAAAGGATTTACAGGGTTAGAGATCGAACTTATAAGCCAATTATGTTTTGGTTTTTCTGTATAAATTTTTGAACATGTGATTTGTTTACTTTAATTAACTACATTAAATGATTTTGTATGATTGCTTGTAAAAGAAGTCATTGGGTACTGAGGAAAAAATTGATCGTGCTACATTATGGAAAGCAGCATGATGTTCAAACAAGGATGATACACAAATGAAACGACCAAAGAGTGTGCTAAAAGGATTGTACGTCTTTGATAAGTATTTAATTTTATTTGATTTGTGCTTATTCAAATGTCACATTTATATAATAATTGCATTCTGACTTTGTAACATGAGTTGATGACACAAAACATTTAAACTAGTATATGTGAATGACGTCCTCACAAAAGGTTTGGGCATACCTGAACATCCTGGTCATGTTAAAGGTCAGGGATCTGGGGTAAATATAACCTCGTATTTAGGAGGATGAAGACACATATCGTTCCAGTAAGTGAAGCACCATATGATAAACAAGATTTTATGAATATGATGAAGTGGTTCTCACAACATAAAGATGTTTTAGATGACATTGTGGGGGACAGAGTTACTACCCAACCAAATATCATTCAAGTGCCATTTCGTTCAAGTAAAGCTAGCAATAGGATGGTTGGAATAGATGATAATGAAAAAAGTCCGACATCACCTCCTTAACCTTCACCAGTTAGTCCGTCAAAGCCTACATCATTCAGTAGTAAGGTATGTCACATGTTATATTTCTATTAAAGAAAAGAATAAAAGTTTTGAGACATTAAATTGTGCTTTGACTATTCATCGTAATGTGTAAATGCGATTTGTACATTGGTTCTTTGGAGGATATCGTGGCCCATGGATCAGTTTTCATAAGTACTACCATGAATCAAACTATCCATGGGCATCCTCTGTTTGATGGAGATGTTAGGGTACTAGTGGATGTAGTTGTTCGTAGGGATGCTCATTTGCTTCGCCCAATACTAGAAGCAAAATTTTTTACTGTATTTGAAATGGTTGGCCTGCATGTTGCTTGGCCACAAGATTGGGTCATCACACATGAATATGAGGTATTTTATGTCAAAAATTAAAATTTTTTTTAGTTCTTTTACTGAACATGACTTCTTAACTATTTTATTTCTAATCAATGAATAGAGGAAAGATGCAAAAGTTGCCAGTTAGACAAGCATCAACATTGATGAAACAACCATCATTGCAGTAATTGTCTTCTATTGGGTTGCCATTATCACTGAAGGTATTGCATGAGCATGTCACAAAGGTAATGGATCATGATGGAGTCATCACCATTCCTTTGGAAAAAGCGGTATTTGCTAATGAGGGCTCCATATATGTGATGCGAGAAGATATAATACATTTATATCACATGGAAGAGATAAGTGCTACTATCATCCATGCTTACATTGTGTACGTATTTTTTTCTTTTATTAGTTTATTGATCTTACAATTGTGTCATATTCATATTTATATATGTTTTTTATATTTTCAGTAAACTTCACAAAGATTTGGTTGCACTTGGCTTCAATCAAAATATTTTATTTGCTGATCTGTCGATGGTATCAGTTGTGAATGGTATAAAGATAAAAGATCAAGCTCGTCGTATGGCAACTAGATTAGCTCAACCATGTGACAAAGGAGTAGTGATCTTCCCGTATAACATCACATAAGCATGAACTTAATTTTTTTAATTGCATTAGTTAAATAACTAATAATTTAGGCATCATTGGATGATGGTGATTGTTAAGTCGTGGGCGTTCACATATACAGTTTTTGATCCTCTAGGGCATGGTTCTCGCACTGAGTAAGACATGCTCATGTCCATATGATTTTAATTATTTTATACTTATATTAGTATATGTAATTGCAGTTTCAAGATTAGTAATTTTTGTTTAGCTCTTTCAGCAAGATTTTTGCAATAGACATGCCATCTCTTAGCCGAGGAACTGCCAAAGTATTATTGCTAATGTATATATGTTACGGACCATATATTATATTAAATTTTATTATTTTTAATCACAAAAATGTAACATCTAAATTATACTAATGTAGTGTCCACGTCAACCTTCTAACAATGAGTGTGAATATTATGTGATGAAATACATGAGAGATATCATTAATAGATATAAGAATAATGCACCATACTCGAAAATAGTAAGTTTTTAAATAATTTATTTCTTTAAAATGTTGTCTATAATATTGAAATTATAGTTGTACTAACTTTTATATTTTTCACTTGTATAGCTAATGGATATTGATACCTACAGTCAGTCTGAGCTTAATGATGTTAGACAAGAGTTTGGGCAATACATATGGAGCATTATGTTAGGATTCAGGTAAAAGTGTAGGACTTATATTTCAAATTTTGGAATATTGTAAGTATTTGCCTTTTAACTTTTAATTTGTAAATTAATTTTTCTCCATGTGTTTCATACATAGCTGAAAGGTTATATGGATGAGAATTATGATTCACTATAGTTTCGAAATGGTAATCAATATGTGTTATGTTGAAGTGTATTATGATGAAAGAAGTGATCATGAATGTGTTCATATTGGATTAAAATATGTTATGAATGAATGAAGTGATGATGGTGTTAGACTGCATTGAGGTATGTTATATTGCTCTAGAGAGTGTTGTCATGAAAAAAGTGGTGGTGGTAGTGCATTTGATTGTACTAAAGTGTGTGAATACTATTGAAGTGCTTTTTGATTAAAAAAGTGGTGGTGGTGTGTTACATTTTATTGAAATGTGGTAGGTAGTATTAAAATCATTTGTGATGGTTTATTTTTTTTTATTGTATCTAACATTTTTTGGATATTTTCAAATTTTAATTTTGGGTAAATAGAAAAATGTGAATTCATAAGCAAAAAATTTTGATTTTGAAACAAAAAACGTAATCAAATAATAATTATAAATATGAATTATAAATATGAATTAAGATTATTAAAAATTAAATAATGATTCAATTTTAAATTATTAAACATTAAAAACAAAAAAATAAATAGTAATTCAAAATTTTAATCATTTATCCATTTAAATTTTGATTTTTTGATTTTTTAAAATAAATAAATAAAAATTAATTATAATTTATCTACAGTTTTAACAAAACTGTGAATAAAACCATAAAATAAATTAAATGATTTTAATTAAAAATAATTATTTATTCACAGTTCTAGAATTATGAATAAATTTAATGAATTGTGAACTAATATAGTTTTATTCATAGTTATAGAACTGTGAACAATTGTTTAATGAACTGTGAAATATAGTTGTTTTATTCACAGTTCTCGAACCGTGAACAAAATTTTAATGAACTATGAACTAAGTTTCTTTATTCATCATTTTATTCACAGTTCTCGAACTGTGAACAAAACTTTAATGAACTATGAACTAAAGTTTCCTTATTCACCGTTTTATTCATAGTTCTAAAACTGTGAACAAAACTTTAATAAACTGTGAACTAAAGTATTTTATTCACAGTTTTAGAACTGTGAATAAAACTTTAATGAACTATAAAGTAATGTTTGTTTGATTCACAGTTTTAGAACTGTGAACTATATTGGCCGACTTTTGTTCACATTGATATAGTCCACAGTTTTACAATTGTAAACAAAAGTCATTTAAAGTTGTGAATAAAAGATTATTTTGTTGTAGTATCTCTTCACGTCGTATTTAGGATCTACATAACCAAGCTCGTGTTTTTAGTAACACATTGTTCTTCATAAGCAAAAAGTGTTCGGGTGGGTCAAAAGATTAACAGGTATGTATTTGAAAGATAATGTATCTTAATAATGCAAAGATTTTACGTGTTTAAAAAAAATAATCGTGATGTATCATACATATCATAACATGAACAAAGAACCATGCTATGTTTGATTAAATCATGACTTAGCCACCAAATTCGTGTCATCTTGTGAACCATCATGACTTTATTCATAAATTGATATTTCTTTAATGAAATCGATACATAAGATAATATCGTTGCTTATTTATCTAAATCATTATTTACTTACTAAACTTCAGTTTTGTTCTTTTTTCTAAAATTGTCGTTTTTTTTCTAAAACATTTTCATGGTCATGGCAGAATGCGTGTTATTATAACCTGAAATGGTGAGTGATCCGAGTCAAGAGGAAGTTTTGAGTATATTGGTAGGACAATCAAAACTCGAGGTTATGTTGTTTGAAAGGGTTTGACACATGCACAGTTATTAGGTTTAGTTAAATCTTGCATTGATATTGATTTCTTTAACTATGAAATTATACTGCAAATCATAGTGAGATTCGAAAAAATTGCTGTGAAAATTAAGTTAGTGAATGATGACGATATTGAGTTCATATTGTATGATGATAACATAATACTTTATGTAATTGTGGATTTGGTAGAGCGACATGATGTTGAGAACACACATGTTGTATGTGAAGGTAGAAATTCAAAACGAGTCAATTAGTTAAATTTTTATATTGGGAGCAATGAGATTAGTGATCCAATTCCTAATGTGGAGACCCATCCAATTGTTCGAGGTAAAAATTTGGGCATAAAACCATTATTCCATAATGAGACTCTTCCTAATACTTAGAATACTGATAAGATCAAATTAGATGAGTAGATGGACTATGATGTTGTGTGTGAGTATCCAATTCCAAAAATTGAGCCCTTCAACCTATCGAAGAAAGAAGTTAAGCTTGATGATGAAAGCTTGCCTTCTGTACCACGTTCAATCCTATCTTATGTGCCATTTGCATGCATTGAAGCACATAACAATATAAGTAATAGTGTTAATAAGAGGTACAACATGTTGGATTCTGAATTATACAGTATTGTTTCAGCTTTTACTATGGAATCAGTGACTCCGATTGACACTTATACTAGAGGTCAATTTTTCTTAAGTAAGAAAGAGTTGAAGCAATTTTTGAGTATGTATGCATTGACTGAAAACTTTGAATTTAGAGTCACTAGATCTAACAAATCAATATTCAAGATTGCTTGCAGAGAAGAAAATTATGCATGAAAGGTCCATCCTATGAAAGTTGCACAAGGATAATTCTTTCAAATTAGACATTATCATTTGACATAGTTGCATAATCAAAGAGTTGCATCAACAAGCAAGTTTTACCATTATTGGAGAAATTATTACTCAACGGTTATCCACTAATGCTAGAATTATTAAGTTAAAAGATATCATAAGTGACATGAAAGAATTATATAGCATACAACTTTTATATAGCAAAGCTTAGAAGGCGAAAGAATACGCACTGTCTCTTACTTATGGTGACCTAGTTGAGTCATACTAACAATTACCATCATATTGTCACATGTTGCAAATAACTAGTCCAAGAACTAAGGCTCACATATGCATTAAAGATGAAACTAATCGATTTAAGTATTTTTATAGCTCTTGGACAATCATTAAAGGGATTTTATTTAGTGATTAGACCAGTTGTTGCTATCGATGCCACTCACTTGAAAGGAAGATTCCATGGTGTTATATTTGTAGCAATGTGCAAGGATGGAAATGAACAGATATACCCATTAGCATTTGATTATGGTGGCTCGAAAAATTACAAGGCTTGGGAATGGTTTTTGGAGCAACTGAAGGAGGCTGTTGGTCATGTTGATGACTTGGTTATTATATCGAATCATCATGCTAGTACTGCAAAGGCCATTATGAAGATCTTCCTCGATTCTTGTCATAGGTTATGTTCTTGGTATATGGCTCAAAATATAAAGAATAAATTCAAGAGAGAAAAAGTGTCCAAGATGTTTTATAGTGTAGCAAGGGCATATCGAGAGTCTCAATTTAGTCAATTGATGATTAAATTATAAGCTAATCACCCTCAAGCATTTGAATATATCATAAAGGAAGATCTGAGGAAATGATCACATGTGTATTGCCCTCGAAAATCATACCAACTCATGACCACTAATATTGCTAAAAGCTTGAATTCATATCTTTGATTTACCTGCGAGTTACCCGTCATAGCTCCATTGAAATTCATTAGAGATATGATGCAATATTGGTTCTATGATAGGCATGAGAAAGCTAAGATTTGAAAAGCATAATTAACTGAATATGTCCACTCTTTGATGAATGAAAGATGAAAAATTTCATTATAAATGACAGCTTCTAACATTGATTGGAATGTATTTGTAGTCAGGCACAAGGATAACGAGGTGCTTATTAACCTTATGGAATGTATTTGCACTTGTAGGGAATTTTAGACTGATCTGTTGTCTTGTGCACATGCATTAGCAGCATCTAGGTGACATTTATTATTTGTTAATAATATATTTTTATTTTTTATTCTCATTTTAGTGACTTCATCATTTTTCATTTTTTTTATAGGAAACGTAACATTGATTTTACAACCCTTTGCTTTGACTATTATAAGCAAGAGCACTTAGTAGCAGCATACATTGAGCCCATTTATCTAGTTGGTGATAAGTCTGATTGGAATGTGCCTTAAGACGTTAGAAAGGTTGTTGTATTACCATTGAATAATGGTAAGCATGCGGGTCATCCAAAGAACCAAAGAATACCCTCTAGTGGGGAAAGGACATAATAAAAGAAATGTTTTAGGTGCAGCCAATATGGACATAATCGGTTGACATGCTCAAACCCATAGTATCACGATAAAGGAAGTCATTCAATTTTAGATTCTAATGGAAGAATGTCACTTGGAATTTCGACAAGTGAATCTTCTCTTTCAGATCCAAGCCTTTGTAGAACTTGTCTTTGATTAGGATTTCGATTGAAAAGAGGTTAGATCACTTCCTTATATGCCTACAAAGCCAAAGCAATCTCAATTGCAACTGATTCTAGTTTTTCTTGCTTAATCTTTTTTATAGAAATAACATTCGATCAAAGTGGGACATAAGCAAGTTCAGCAGTTGAACCATCTACAATCGATCGACGAGAACCTTGAAGCTATCTAGGGCAGGAACAAACTCATATTAGGCATAGTTGTAACATCAACTAGTACACGAAAAAGGCATAATAGTGAAGATCAATTCATCTCAATGTACAAAAAATATTGTCTAAGGCATGCAATACAGAAAGATAAAAAGATTGCTAGCTTGAAGAAAACTCTTTTAGAGCCTGATATAAGACAAACCCCTCGATTTAACAATAAGAGTCGGTTATGGAACAAGCTTTTGGTCAACTTTCTCGTTCTTAAGGACTTTTAATCGGTAGGCTTTTGTAGTGGACCTGCCTTGCTAATAGGGAGAATATGAAATAAATAGTTACAGTTGTCTTCACTTAGAAACTCTATGCTCCTTATTCTAGTAAGGCATACTCTCTAAACTAGATTCACTTGTTCTTGTCTCTGGAAATTAACCTATTCTAAAGCACCCTACTACAAAAATTATAATAAGTAACAGTGGTTTAACGATGGTTTTTGAAAGAACTGTTATTAAAAGCATTTTTAACAATTTTTATTGTTAGTTCTTCTAAAACTGACATTAGAAGTAGGATTTATCACACTTTTAATGTCATTTACCGTTAACTGACATTAAAAGGCAACATTTAATTTCAATTTCCATGGGAACTGATGTTACATGCTTGAATGATTAAAGCCTTAAATGAAAGTTCCATAAGAACTATCGTTAAAGGCTTAAACTACACAGCCTTTAATCAAAATTCTGCTGGAATATTCGTTAAAGGCTTGCACCAAGCCTTTTAACCTAGCTATCATTTTCTCCTCCAAAAGTAGTAGTAGCCACTTTTGGAGAAGTAGCCACTCGGCCTGCACGCACATCTCTCCCTCTCCATTGTTTTCTTCTTGCTCCTTCCTCTCCCATTTGTCTCAATCTCCACAATGCGAAGCCGAACCCTCCCCCTCCATTTGTTTTTCATCTTTGGCATTTAAACATGAAAGTATTTTAGTAGATTCAAAATTTTTTTATGCAAATTTTTTTCACAATTATTTCATTTGGTTTTGATTTGAAAAATGAATTTAGAATGTATATTATTTTGAGATTTTCTTCATTAGGTATGTTTGGTGAATTTTTATTAGTGAAATTTGGGTTTTTTTGTAAGTATATTTGGATGAATATAAGGTATGAATAAGTATTTATTGATGAATTTATTATTTGATAAAAATTTTAAGATTTTTATATAATTGATGAATTAAGTAAACGTTAATTACATGAATTTATATTTTTATGAATTAAATAGATATTAGTTAAATGAATTTATATTTTGATCAATTTATGTTTGAATCAATTTTGTTAGGTAAGATTAATTGCTATATTTTGTAAAATTTATATTGATTTTATAATTAACTTAATTTAATATTAGTTATACTTTAAATACATAATTAATTAATTAATTAGATGATTGTATAGTAAATAATTAAATATTATCTAAATTTTAATTAATTTACTAGCTAGTTAGATGCTTGTAAAGTAATTAATTAGATGTTAATTAAATATTGACTATGTATTAATTAACTAATTAAGATTAATCATTTATTTAAATTTTAATTAATTAATTTGATGCTTGTAAAGTAAATAATTAAATATTATTTAAATATTAATTAATTTACCAGTGATTGTATAAGAACTAATTAGCTATTGATCATTTATTCAAATTTTAATTAATTAATTTGATGCCTTTAAAGTAAATAATTAAATTTTAGTTAATTTATTAGTGCTTATAAAGTAATTAGTTAGATATTAATTAATTGACTGTGTATTAATTAACTAATTAATTATAAATTATTTACTTAAATTTTAATTAATTAATATTTCATTAGTTATATATTATTTATTTAATTATATACTAACTAATCATTTGTTATTTAGCTAATTAATTAATTGTATGCTAATTTAATTAAATATATATTAATTACAAATGTCAATTAATTCATTAAATTTTTAGTTACATGTAATTTGTATATAAATGTCTAATATAATTGTGCACGTATGTGTTTGGAATTTTTATTGGTTTATTATTGTTTTACTACATTATATTTTTGTGTTTTTTACTCATTTTATTATTTGAGTAAACTTTGTATAGATTCAGTTGTGCTTGGGTTGGAGAAGTATTTTGTATTTGCTGATCAATCTATCATATAGGATGTCTATAAGTATAAACACCCAAGTTTGTCACATTGCCAATAAAATGATAAATCTATATAATAGAGGAATAGTGATATTTTCAGATAACTTGAGGTAAGTCTTAATACTATTTGAAATTATTAATAGTTTAATTTGTTTACTATGTTTTTTACATTTATTTTTGATAATGTAGACATCATTGGATGTTGATGGTTATTGAGCCTCGTACTTTTATGTACAACATTTTTGATCCTTTGAACCATGTTTCTCGACAAGAAGTAAATCAACTTATGTTCATATAATATTTTAATTTATATTAGTATGTATTATTTTTTATTCTTAAAATTATTGATAATTTTTTATTGTCAACTCTTTTAAATTGTTTCAAGTTATCAATGAATCAAATGGTAGGTACATTACTAGGAGTATTTCTGCTAAGTTATGTACATTTAAACCAATATATAATATTAGTTTTATTTAGTTTACAAAATATAATAATTAAAATTTTTTAATGTAGTGTCCACATCAACCTTCAAATACTGAGTGTGGATATTATGTTAAGAAATTTTTAACGGATATCAATGACAAACGTGATAAAAAATATCCCACATATGAAAATAGTAAATTTTTAAGCATTTGCTTATGTAATTACTTTGGTAATTGATGTGCTTACTAGAAGTTTTAATTGGAGTAACTATTTTTTTTTATAAATGTAGTTAGTGCCTAAAGATACTTACACTAAGTCAGATACTGATGAAGTTAGAAAGGAGGTGGAATAGTTTCTTTGGAGTACCATATTAAAAAGTTGAACCTTGAAGATTTTTTCATACATTAACATTATTAAATTTACATAGTTGAATTTTTAGAATTGTGTATGATAATATGTATTATACATATGGAGTTCGGTTATGACATCAAGTTTCTTTTTCTTCATCTTTCATTACTTTTTGGATTGGATTATGTTGAAATGTTTTCAAACATGAAAGAAGTAATGATTGTTTGAGTGAGAATGGTATGGAAGAGTATTGAAAGAAAAAGTTGTTTCATTCAAATGTTAATATTGAATTGTGTTAAGGTATACAAGATAAAGATATGTGGTTGATGTGGAAGAGATGAAGAATTTTATATATGCAAGTTTCGGATAATTTGTATGTAAGAGTTTTGTATATATCAAAATTATTGAAAAAGTTCTTTTAATGGACTGTTCATTGAAACTAACATTAAAGGCACTATTGTTTAATGACAGTTCTATTAGAACTATCATTAAAGTCCTCACCTTTAATGATAGTTCTTTTAAAATTAAAGTGAAGGTCTTTAATGATAGTTCTAATAGAACTATCATTAAAGGCCCTCTTTTTTTAATGATAGTTCTATTAAAATAGTCCTTAAAGACTCCCCCTTTAATGCCAGTTTTAAAAGAACTATAATTAAAAGGGAGCATTAAAAGGGAGTATTAAAAGGGAGCTTTAATGATAGTTTTCTAGAAATGTCGTTCATTAAAACTCTCCCCTCTTTATTATCATTAAAGTCCTTTTTAATTGTCATTAAATCTCTTATTTATAGTAGTGGTAGTATGGTGATTAGCCCTTCTCATATTATTGGAAGCCTTCTAAACTCATTGTCGAGTTCTATCATACTAAAGATTACTGTGAGAAGATCCTTATGCTGTTGAAAATTACTTTTAGTGATCGGGAAATAAAAAAATAAAAACCATTACTTTATTTTCAACACTTCGGATAGGCGAAAGGATCTATGTCCATCCCTAACTTTCTTCCAATTCTCATCGAAAAATTTAGGCTTTTTCTATTAGGAGTCATTAAAGGAGAACAGGCATACGTTGGTTTTAATAAGCTAAGGAAAAAGAAAGAACCACCACTTGGTTTTGACACTCAAGCGAGCCATCTTGCCAAACATCGATGTAAAGGTTAGATTTCACCACCTTTATCACCCAACTAGTCCTATTTAATCTAAAAAATCCAACCTGAAAACTATATCTCCCTTAAAAAATGCTCTGCCTCAAAGCCCCTTTCATATGTTGGGCAAGCTTAAATGCCCTCACTCCTAACAAGTTGCTGGTCAAGATCGTGAAACTAGCGCTCAAAAGTAAGTAAGCTAGTCTTTCTTTGGTCATAAGGATAATCATTCTTATTAGATGAAGGGTGACTAGTCTGAGGCCGCGATTAGTAATGGCATAACTAAAAGAGGGGTAAGGGTGACAAGGTTACATGCTAGGTAGTACAACACATCTCTTTCAAGTACAAAGGTGATGCAGAAGGCTAAGTCAGCCAACCAACACAACAGGTCAGGGTCAGGCCAGCCATAGGTTTAAATCTTACCAACTTTCTTGTTGACCATCTTATGGTTATTAGATGATAGGAATAATGAAGCAAATTTTTGGAAATGAGCATGAAATATCAATATATGAATTATCTTATTACTAATTATTTTTAGGTCTTTTCGTGGCATTCACTCGTAACAAGAAAGAACCACTAGTGTTAGGTGTAACACCTCCATTTTAGTGCATTCTTTTTTTTTCCTTAGTCTTCTATTTCGTCATATTCCTAATAACTTATCCAATTACAACGTATTAATCGCTACTGCACCTTTCTTTTATTAAATCTTAAGGACATGGTCCAATCATAAGGGTAGTATTTTATTATGGTGTCAGATCCCAAATTTTTATGAATTTTTTCTTTGTTATCGGGGTCGACCCCAGAGGCATAATGTCTTAAAATAAGGAGGCCATAGAGAAACTTTTTTATATTTTTTATCTCGAACTTTGTTAAAAATTCCATTCTCTCACTCTTATTCGTTGTGAGTAAAAAAGTGGGGTTGCAACCCTATTGTACATTCCCTTCGTTCTGTAAACCATTGTTGATTTTGAACTTTGTTCATGAAGGAACCAAACTTTTAATGGACCAGCCCTTTTTTATGTGTCGCTTTATCCTAAAAGGAAAATGAGCTATATTCCTTTAGATACTAGGTGCTCTTGTGGTTTGTAAAAAGGAAAAAAGACTTATCCATTATTACATCTGCTACAGGATGATAAAGAGAGAGCTTCATCTATCGATGAACAGTGAATTAATGAAGCTCTTGGCTTACTTTGTTTTTTTCTCCTTTCTTATAGCAAGTTCCAACCCTTTTCTTCTAAATTTCTTCACTTGTACCAAACTAGTTGCAGAATCAAATCCTATTTCATAGGATCCTATATCAGCCATACATCCTCATTACATTTACGCCGCGGATGTCACCACTGCTATGGGCTTTAGCTTATATGCATAAAAAATGATGAATGGGATTATGGTACTTCACTCATCGCCATTACGAAAGGATGCCATAAAAAAAAAAAAGGAACACTGCTCCGCTCTGCTGGATACGTCGGATCCCATACAACAAGTGAGCTTTTAACCCTTACCCTACTCTATTGTTACGAAACAATAAAAGCCCATTCATGCTGCTTTGGTGTCATTTGTTACCTTTTTTTTTTTTTGCTTTGGACAAAAGCGTTAATGGACACGTGGAGGAGCAGATGAAGCGTGTCATTCATAATTAACAGAAAAATACTACTATTTCGCCTTTTTGTTGGACAACGAGCATGAATATAGTGGTCTCTGACGAGGACTAGGAACCAATTTGAATTTTGATGTTGACATGTTAATGGTTTTTAACCATAGGCACCTTTCCAGGAATTGAGTGGGCTCATCAAGAATTAGGTTGGGGTGGCTGGTGGTTTCTAGATTATGTAAAAAATGTTTCTTTTATGCCTCGGGTAGTAGCCATAGCTCGTATTCATTCAGTGATTCTAAAGATCATGAAATAAACCTTACTGGAGCAAGCCACTTTGATCAGTGTAGTTCTGAGTCTTAGGTGGCCTAGTGAATGCTTAAAGGATGAGACCTTAGAATGAGAATTTGACCATATCTGAGAGAGTGAGCCTTATAGTAAAAAAAGAAGGCAAGAAAGACTGATTTAGGGAAGGTATACTAAGCGAGGTGGCTAGCTTTGTCCAACTGGGTATTGGCCTGGCTTCCGTACCTTCTTCTTAGTCTTTGGCTTTCACTAGATTCACTACTCTAGGTGAAGTAACTCGAAAGGAAGAATCTGATATTGAAGGCTTAAGGGAAAAAAAAAAGTAATGCCATCGATTTAGCTATTGGAATATGGGCATTAGGAGATTAAGACTTAAGGCATGGCATTAGATTAGGGAAATACTCTTTTGAATGAATCCAATGAAGAAGCTACAATTTCCATGCTTTTAATGGCCAAAAGAGAGGAGAAGAGTCATCCCCAGTTATATGATTTAAGGTTAGGAGTTTCACTGTTAGCACGATCCCCAGCTATTAAATCTGTTGTCATCGATGGGGCTACTTCTTCTTTCAAAATAGGAAGAATAGCTTAGTCAAAGTAAGCTAAGTCGATAGTTTTTTTTTTTCATGTCTTGGGAAAAAGGCAATAGAATTAAAAAAAGGCCTAATTGTTGTTGAAGGAATTGAGGTTGTTTCAGCTCTTGAAATAAGGGAAAAGGGCTAAGTGCCAATTAAATAAGGGATGAGTGCTGGTGGAATGCTTTTTTAGACTTATCCAGCTCAATGGAAATTTCTTTAAGTAAGATCCCAGGTCTGAGAGTCAGATTATGATCCTACTTTCGCTCTTCTAAAGGAAGGAGGCCACCGAACCAAAAGGGAGGTCTTTGCTTGCTTTCCATGTCAGAGATGCTAGTCTTTCTTTAATAACTGCTCTGTAAATGTTTTCAGGAGTAAAAGAAGAATTTGCTCTTTCATCAGCTCTTTTGGCTATTTGCTTGCGACAAAGAAAGAGTGAATTGACCTGAGCCTATTAGTTTGGCTAAGCTGGAAAGAAAGATTTAGATCTTCTTCGAGATGAAATGCGGTAATGTCCTAATCAAACCAAGCACAAGGTCAATAATTTAGCTCAAGGCTCAAGGCTTAAGACATAAAGGCTATTATTCCTTCTTCTTGATAGCATTGATCTTGCCATATCTTTAAAAGAGCAGCTTCGTGGCAGCTATCCTGCTCTATCTGAGAAAATTAAAATGGAACTGGTTGGGTTCACTAGCTCTTTCTTTTGTGATGAATTCATTTCGCATAAAGGAAGGTGGTCGTGATAGGGAAAGAACTTACCCTATTAGTAGAAAGGATAATGAAAAAGGATAAAATGGGCCAAATCATCTATTAAAGAAGAAGTTCTTAAGGAATCGATCTAGACTAGATGAGATGTCGATGCCGTTAAACCAGCTCTTAGAACAGGTTCAAAAGATGAGGATCTAGGTAGTGACGTCACGTGTAGGGAAAGAATCATTCCATTCACTTGAAAAACTATAAAAAGGAATAGCTTTTCTCTTGCTTAACTATGGCAAAAAAAAAAAAAAAAAAGAAGAAAAGGTGAAGTAAACTGCACAAGGGGTAAAAGGGAATCAAGGAAAAGATAGACTTTGTCTTATCTTTTGTCAATTGGGAATGAATGGTAGCATGGCTTGAATAATGACTCTCCTTTCCTTGCATTAGTTAGTGTCGATGGTAAGCATTCGAATAGAGAGAATGCTTTCGGGTAGGGTGTTATGCTTGATGATAGTCAACATGCTTAGTCGGTATCGGTCCTGTTAAATGCTTTCTATAGTGGATTCCTTAAAGGAATTGATTAACTAAAGGAAGAATTCTTGCTTTACAAAGAAGTCACTAGGACTCAAGAAAGCCAAAATGGTAGATTTATCTTTGCCAACAAGAGGAATCGATTTAGTAGTTCACGATGAAAGGCATAGTAAAGAAAGCCAAGAAAGACTATGCAATCTTTGAGTTGAAATCGACCCCAGACTCAATAAGTAAGAATTAGGTTAGCACAAAGAAGGAGGTAAGTTACGGCAATTGCTATAATCTATAATGAAATAAAGGAGTTTTTTGCTCCTTAAAAAGTTCCAGTTTTTTCATGGTTAGCTCAGTAGGACAAGTTATTGACGAAAAAAGCAAGGCTGATCCATATATCATGACAGTAGCTGTCATTCTTGTGGGCATGATGCTGGGGGATTATGCAAGGGCAAAACATTTAGGTTAGTTTGGGTAGATAACTCAATTCAATAGTGCTTCTTCCCTTTTTATATTGGATTAACTCTAAAATTTCTGGTCAACATAAAGGTAAGGAAATAGTAACTAACTGGCAACTTTCTTTTAGGTGACAGACTTGGATTTTAGCTTTATGTTTGGAGGAAGAAACTTTTATTCGATTAGAATTTCACTCTTCCTCATGACTTAGGAGTTTTGGATTCAAGCAACCAATTTCGAAACCTTCTCAGTTAAAGTTGAGCTTCATGGGATCTTTTCCATTCTATTTATTAAATTATTTAGAAATGCGAATTTGGCTCATTTTCCTGTCAATTGACATTGACCAATTGTTTTTCTTTGTTTTTATCTTAAGGTTAATCAAAGAAAATCTGTTAAAAGAGTGCTTAAATTCCACTGAATAACTCGTTTGTCAACCTATCAGACGAAATCAATGAAATCTTAAACACTTATTTATCTCATAGGAACCCAATCAGTCGATTATGAAAAAAAGGTTTTCCTATACTAAAATAAGGCATGGCCTTTCTTCTATGTTGTACATTGGTACTAGAGATTCAAATCATTTTCAATATGCCTTTATGCTAGTAAAATTTAAGTCTTCTTATTCCCGTTAGGTTTTCATATTCCGGCCAAAGGAATCGATTATAGCGACTAACTTTACTAGATTCTAGAATACTTAACTGTTAGAGTTGTTCTTTCATAAATGGTGTTCTTTTTCTTGAGGATGGATTTAGACCTACAAACAAGATTCAAATGTGCAACTTACTCTATGTTAAATACAAAATCATTTATATGTATATGAAGTTAATAGCAGCTATCAAAACTGGATATGGCATGGAGAAACTAGCATTATTGGGTCTTTTACTAGTAAGAATGCTAAGGTTTTTAGGAAGGTAGAACACATCAAAGGAGTTGATAACACTATAGAAATGATATAATAGGCATTTGTAGAGTATGATAATAATCCTAACCACTTTGACAGATTACTTTGTGATGCTGAGAAACCTCTGTATTCTCGATCAGTGAAGTTTACTAAATTATCTACTCTAGTTAAATTGTACAATTTAAAGGCAAAATATGGTTGGTCCAATCAAAGCTTTAGTGATCTTTTAAATTTGATTGTCGAAATATTGCCTGATAATAATGAAATGCCTACATCCATGTATGATGCTAAGAAAACATTGAATGCATTAGGCATGGAGTATCAAAGGATTCATGCCTGTCCAAATGATTGCATATTATATCAGAAGGAGTTTCAGGATGACATCTAGTATCCAACTTGTGGACTTTCAAGATGGAAAGTAATGAAGAATGGTAATAAATTGTGGTATTTTTCACCAATATCAAAATTTAAAAGAATGTTCAAAAATTTTGAAATATCAAAACCCCTTACATGGCATTCAAAATTTTCCTACATATGGTAATTTACTTGGTTGTACTGTTAAAGGGTATTATATTTGTCCTATTTGTGTTGTAGCTAGTCACTTAAAACATAGTAAAAAGATATCATATGTTGGACACAAGAGATTCTTACCACGACATCATCCTTACCGTGGATAGAAAAAGGCCATCAATGGTGAACAAGAAGTCAGAATTGCTCCCTAATCATTAAGCAATGAAGAAGTCTTTCACAAAGTTCAATGTTTAGTAAATTTATGGGGAAAGTCAAAGAAATGAAGTACAATAGGTAAAGAAGATGTTGTTACACAGTGTTGGAAAAAGAGGTTGATTTTCTTTTACTTACCATATTGGAAGTCCATGTGTATCAAACATATTCTAGATGTCATGCACATGTGAAAGTCTTCTTGGGACATTGCTTGATATTTTTGAAAAATCAAAAGATGAATTAGCTTCTAGAATGGTTTTGAAAGACATGGAGTTAAGGTCTGAGTTAGAACCACAAGTTCACGATAATCGTACATTTTTACCGCCTGTATGCTATACTTTATCTAAGGAAGAAAAAAGATATTTTATAAAGTTTTCCATGCGAATAAGGTCTCAGATGGGTATCCTTCGAATATTAAAAATCTAGTATCCATGGACGACTTGGAACCATATGGGTTGAAGTTGCATGATTGTCGCATCCTAATGTAACAATTTTTACCTATTACTTTATCAGGTGTGCTACCCAAACATTTAGATGTGCTCTCATTAGACTTTGTATGTTCTTCAATTTATTATGTCAAAAAGTGGTGGATGTGCAAAAGTTGCATGAAATCCAAAACGAACTTGTGATAACACTTTGTTTGGTTAAGAGGTACTTTCCTCCCAGCTTCTTTGATATTATGGTCTAACTCACTATTCATCTTATCAGAGAAGTAAAATTATGTGATCCCATATATTTATGATGGATGTACCCATTTGAAAGATATATAAAAGTGTTGAAGGATTATGTTCGAAATCGTAATAAACTTGAGGGTAGTATTGCTGAGTCGTACATTGTAGAAAAGGCATTAGAATTTTGCGTTGATTATTTATCTGGTATGGATATTATTGGGATTCCTCTACAAAAGAATGTATTTGGTCACTTAACTCAGAATGAAAAAGCTCTAGCCAGTGGAACTATTGAGAAAGTTGATAATGTCCTCTTTCATCAAGCGCACTTGTATATTTTGATGAATATGAGTGTAGTTCAATCATATATAAGGTAATTAAATTTTACAACCCATAATTTATTATTATATTAAATAATATTTAAATTATTGTTAAATGATTTATTCTTAATATTCAGTGAGTATTTAAATCAATTAAAGATCGACAATTCTATTAGATCAAAACGACTTAAATGGTTACATGATGAACAAAATTGAACCTTAAGTAATTGGTCACGAACACAGGTAAGAACACTTATTCTTGTCTAGACATTAAATTTATTTCTAATATGGTTCATCATATATATGATGCAGATTGAGAATGAACTTTTATTATCCAATCATAATGTTTTATTAACACTACGATGGATTACCCATGGTCCTCGATTCATAGTAATCAAGTATCGTGGATATATCATCAACGGTTGCCGCTTTTACACAAAGCAACGAAATAACTCAAGGATCCATCAAAATAGTGGTATCATTTTAGTTGCCAACACCATGCAATTCTCTAGTGTTAAGGATAAAAATCCAATATATGATGATTTGTCATTCTATGAAGTTACACAAGAAATATGGGAACTAGATTATACAACATTCAGAGCTCCAATTTTCAAATGTGATTGGATTAAGAATAGTAACGATGTTAAAGTTGATAATCTAGGAGTTATACTAGTTGATCTCAATCAGATTGGACATAGAAATGATCAGTTTATATTACATTGAAGATCCACTTGATGCCAAATGTTTCGTAGTATTATCAACACCTCCAAAAGACTATGATGAAGATGATGATTTGTGCGATATTAGTGTGGAGCACAGGATTTTTTGTAATAATTTGCCACCTGTTGATTTATTTGACAAAATGGATGACCATCATCTTGCATATGCTCGAGACAATGGTGAAGGATTGTGGGTTTGAGTATTTTTTAAGGTAATCATCAATTGCCTCATGTGTCAAAGTAATCGAGTCTTTTATAATTTTATTTTATGTTATTTTTTTAGTTTTATCATGTTATATCATGTTTTGCATATATGATGCTAATCATATTTTGTTTTCGTTTATAAGTTTGATGGATCCTGTTGAACACTCATGTGAAGGGTCTCAAGGGCTGAAAAAAATGAAGTATCACTAGTATGCGTAAGATAATTAAGAGTCGTGCTTCTAATGTTAAGCTCACGATCGAGGTAAATGATAAAGATCAACCAATTGGGATGAATGACACCTAGTTTAATAGCTACATTGGGGTAGTGGTACGTAACACGGTGCCCATAAATATCATGAATTGGCATTCTATAAGCATTGAAATGAAAAATAAGATTTGGGAGACAATATTGGTAAGTTAAATGAAACACAAAGTATTATTGTTTTTCAATTAGTTTATTGCCAATTAATTTGATTTGTACCAATCCACTTTTTTTATAAATACATTGTAGGAGATGTATAATATTGATGCGAGCATGAAGAGGTACGTACTTTAGTCTACTGCAAACAAATGGAGGAACTTCAAGACCAATCTTATATCAAATCACATATTCCTTCACATTGATGACTTGAAATTTCTATCATTTCCACCTAAAGAATATAGTAGTGTCTTAGATGTTGGGTTGTGGCAGGACTTTGTGAACTCTCGTATAATAGAAGAGTTTTAGGTATGCATTTATAGTTAGTAAAATTTTTGTTTATTCAATTTTCTTCAAATGTTAATGTGTATTGATCTTACAGCAAAAGAGACAAATAGTAAAAGAGAAAAGAAAGAAGAATGTGTATGACCATCATTTATCTAGAAAGGGATTTGTAGGGCTGAAGAATGAACTTGTAAGTTTTTTTTTCATTTATTATGTTTATAATTGATAATATATTCATTTGGTAGTACATTTTAAAAATCTAACATGTTCACTTTTTATGTTAAAAACAGAAACAAGCATTGGGTATGGATGCTTAAATTGATAATGCCTTCTTGTGGAAGGCTTCACGACATAATAAAAAAAGAGAATATATGAATGATGCAAGCCGACTGTGTGGAAAAAAATTATAAGTATAATTCAACTTTTTTATAGCATTTATGGTAATAAATTTCATATTCATTGATTAATTTTATTTTTGAAATTGTAGGATGAGTTGATGACACAGAGCACACAAGGTAAATTTATAAACTTCAGTCTAGAAGATGCACTGACAAAAGCTCTTGGTACACCTGAGCACCTTGGACGCGTTAAAGGTCAATGATCCGGGGTAACTATCCCATCTTATTTTGGGAAGCCCAAAAAGTTGACTGTCATTCAGGGTATGCAATTAGATCAACAACAATTAGCAGAGATGATGAGATGGTTCATAAAGTATAAAGAAGTTTTGACAAACAATGTTACGAACAAAACTGATGATATCTAGTAAGAAAAATCTGGAATGCAATTTCGTTCGAGTAAAGCTAGCAATAATATAACTAGATTATTAGATAAAGAAGAATATTCAATACCTCAATCACCTATGCTAGTCACAGCACCAGCACCTGCACATGCATTGGCTCCACAAGACAACAAAGTATGTTACATGTTAATCATAATAGATATGACATTAATAATATTATGAACGTAACTTTTGTTTTTGTTTTTTTTTTGGATCATTGTAGTATGAGCCATGCCATATGTTCATCCAGTCATCAGACTATATAGTGGCAAGTGGGGTGATCTTCACGGATCATACTCCTAATCAGATCATCCATGGTCGTCCATTATTTTCTGGTGATGGTTAGGTGATAGTATACGTAGCTATTCATGGTGATGCACAGTTGCCTTACCCAAACCCAGACAGTGGATTGACAAATATTTTTTTTTTGCACTCGATTCAATTGTCGCTTGGCCTCGAGATTGGGTCACTGTTGGTACACATGAGGTAATGTTTTTAGTAAACATATTTTATAAAGTCACCCTATTATTATCAATTAAGTTTGCAAAATTTTTTTTAGCTATCGACTATAAAGCAACAAAGTAAGTTGCCAATTAAGAGAGCACCAACACTGATAAAACCACAATCATCGCAACGAGTATCTTTCGTAGGGCTACCACGAAGATTACAGAGGATATATAATTATGTCAATAAGGTGATGGCACCTAATGAAGTAATACACATATCTTTTACGAAAGTCTTTGCTTCTGATGGACATGTATTTGTGGCTTGAGAAGATATCATGCAATTTTGTCACATAGAGGAGCTAAGTGTCACCATTATTCAAGCTTACATTGTGTACGTATGTCTTTTGAATTTTTATTTAATTATTATTATTTGGCTACGTCATTTTTATATTTTGATTGTTTTAGTAAACTTTATACAGATTTAACTGCACTTGAATTGAGAAAGTATTTTGTATTTGCTGATCCGTCAACATTGTCATATGAAATGTCTATAAGTATAGACACCCAAGACCGTCACGTAGCCAATAGAATGATAGATCCATGTGACAGAGGTGTAGTGATATTTTCTTATCACTTGTGGTAAGTTATAATACTAGTTAAAATTATTAATAGTTTTGTTCACAATATTTTTAACATTTATTTTTTATAATGTAGGCAGTATTAGTTATTGGTGGTTGTGAAAATTTGTAATTTTGTGTATAGTATTTTCGATCCTTTGAACCATGGATCTCGTTAAGAACTAGATCAACTTATGTCTACATAAGTGAAAATGTTTTCATTTATGTTAGCATGTATTTTTTTTTTAAACTCTTAAGAATATTGATTATTTTCTATTGGCAGCTTTTTGAAATTGTTCCAAGTTTTCAAAGAATCAAGCACTAGGTGCATTCCTAACAGTATTCTTGTTAAAGTATGTATATTTAAACCTATATGTGATGTTAGTTTTATTTATTTTGTAAAAAATATAATAATTGAAATTTTTTAATGCAGTGTCCATATTAGCCTTCAAATACTGAGTGTGGATATTATATTACGAAATTTTTAAGGGACATCATTGATAGTACGTGATAGAAATATCCCATATGCGAAAATGGTAAGTTTTTAAGCATTTACTTACGTAAATACTTAAGTAATTAATTGATGTGCTTATTAAAAGTTTTAATTGGACTATTTTTTTTAATAAATATAGTTAGTAGATATGGATACTTACACCCATCGAATATTAATGAAGTTAAAAAAGAGGTTAGACAATTTCTTTGGAGTGCCATATTAGAAAGTTGAACCTTGAAGATTTTAGTACACTGAACATCACTGAATTTGTGTAGTTGAATTTTTAGGATTGCATATGATAATGTATATTTAAACTCATGTATTGTACATATAGAGTTCAATTATGACATCAAATTTTTTTTCTTTTGTTTTATTCATCTTTTATTACCTTTTTATATTGGATTATTTTGAGTATTTTCAAACATGAAAAAAGTAATGACGATCTTAATGAGAATGGTATTGAAGTGTATAATAGGAAAATTTTGGTTGCATATTATAAAAAATTGTATTGATGTATAAAGTTGATGTGGAAGAGATGAAAAATTTTATATATGCAGGTTTTGGATAATTTGAATATATAGATTTTGTATTTATTTCGAAATTAATAAAAAAATACCTTTAATGACCTTTTTAATGATAGTTCTATCATAACTATCATTAAAGGTCCTCTTTAACGATAGTCTATTAGAACTGTCATTAAAAGTTAAGGCTTTTAACGACAGTTATTGAACTGTCATTAAAATCTCTCCCTTTTTAATGATAGTTTTATAATTGTCATTAAAAGCCATTTTTAACTATCATTAAAGCTTTTATTTGTTGTAGTGTCAATATAGGATTTAACAAGCCTTTTGCTAATGAATGAGTAGCTTATCTAAAATATACATGTGAATATGTTTTAATAGCTGTTTGGATGGTATTCTTGTTATTTTACCAAGAATATGACTTATCCTTGCATTGATAGGTCAGATTTTGATTTGCCTTCGAGTTAATTCTTCACTTTTTCTGTACCTTCGAATTATCAGCCTTCAGTTATGACAATATTATATTGACTCTACTACTACCAATCTGGCACTCATAACATATCCCATGTTGGTCCACTGACTTCTGCTTTGATCATTCAACTTTATTGTTCGATGTAACTTTTTGAAAAAAACGTGTTCAAACACGATCAACATATCATAAGCCTTTTGAAAGCTCCGAGACCATTAACTATAATAATAGATGACACAAAGCTCATAATTCCAATTTCCTTTTCTTTCCAATTTTTATTTCATTAAGCAAGCACATCCATCTTTATAGGGATCTAGAATGATACATAAGATACTGTGTTCACCGGGCAATCAAATATCATATTTCAATAAATTACGCTCAAAGAATATTGCTTAGTCCAAATGTAACATCTCAAAACAAATAAACATAACACTTAAAGGGAAAGGAGGCACTAATCAATTATATGTCACAACATTAATATGTATGAATACAACATGTTTAGTTATTAGTTACAAGTACATTAGAATATTTATAAGAAACATGATTTTAATTCAAAGAGAATATTTATAAGAAACATGATTTCAATTCAAAGAGAAATATTAATAAGAATGCATATATTTATTTTTCAAGTATGAAAACTACTCAAACCAACAAATCATTAAACAAGAAGAAACCACTAATAAATCATTAAGCAAGAGGAAATTATTAAAATGAAAATTCTTAAAATCTAAAAATAGATCGACAGAAACCAACCTGACCTATGGTAGCCAATTTTCTCACTCCTCACAACCTTCAAAACAGTTGTAAGTTGCAAATTCCAAATAGGTGAATAGTTTTAGGACCTAGGGACTAAGTAGCATTTAAATCCATAGCCTTCTTGCCTATTGTAGTTCAAACAAAATGTAATCTTAACAATAGTCCATCTGTAGGATCAGCCCATCGCATTGCTCACATAAGACCAAGCCTAATTTTGAAAAATAACTAGATACGAATCATTCTCATCCTGATGCACATGGGCACAAAACCTACTTGAACCAATCCATACCCACATTGACACCCACACCCTAGCGTGCAATCACGATTCATTATTATAGGTCCCACTACCACAGTATCACCTTGCACGTGTTAATGATCACTTTAGATAGCTTACTCAAGAGCATGTAATAATTTAATCAATCACCAGGCTTGCTTGTGCAATCATGGATGTCTAGTAAGCTCATATGATCAATAGCTTAAAATAAGCTCTTTTTCCCTTTTGGTTTAGGGAGTGAGAAAATTGGTACCAAGAAGCTTCATAGCCAATAAAATTATAAAGCAATTATACACACATATATGCAAAATAGGGGACCATAATGGTGTCATTACATACCTTGACATTAAGGTAGTCATTGATGGCATTTAATATAAACTGAATATCAACCTTATGTGGTTCAAGGAGCTAAATTATTGTAGTCTAGAATTTGTGGTGTCAGCTATGGTTCTTCCCAACCATGGCAGCATGAAAACAACACATCCATACTTAGTTTTAGGAACAATCAAGAATAGTAATAAGACATAACAACATGGCCACCACTACTAGGACAAATCATAGGTTTTGCATCCTTGTCGCCAATTTCCTTAAAGAATCACAAAATAGTCCAATAGCATTTACAACTGTTTTTGCATAAGTATCGACTTCTTGGTCTGGTTTTAGAGGATATGAAAATAAGAAAAATTGAAAAGTAGTGCACCTGAAATCTTACCATCCATAACAAATCTTAATTGCAAAAGCATGAAAAAAAAGTGATAAAAAATCAAGCATACTATTGGAATTGATCCTTTTATGGGAACTTTATCCATATTAAGAGGTTTTGTAGAGAGTTTAAGAAGAATCAAGGTGAGTAACCCACCAATGAGACACATGCAGCCGTGGCTGCAGATTCCCTTGAAAAAAAAGGTGATGTGCTAGCTGTGACAAAATTTAAAGTCTCAAATGAATGGATTCTTGACTTGCCTTACACCTATCACATATGTTCTAAGGCTAAGTGGTTCTAAGACTATAAAGAGGTAAATGGAGGAATGGTTATCATGGGGAATGATCAATCCTATAAAGTTAAAGGCATTGGAACCACATAAAAGCTAAAAGATGGAACCATCAAGATCTTAAAGGAAATGAGGTATTTGCCTCAACTAAAGAGGAACTTGATTTCTTTAAGCTCTTTGGATGATAAGCGATACTCTAGAAAGGTACCTTTAAAGTCTTGAAAGGTTTCTTGGTGATCCCAAAAAGAATTAAAGAGAATTGTCTATACATTCTTAAAGGCAAAGTTGTGATAGGAGAAATAGTAGCTGAAGAAAAACTTAGTGCAACCCAGCTTTAACATAGAAGGTTGAGGCAATGTAGTGAGGAAGGGCTTCTAATCCTTAATAATCATACTACAACATGAAAGAGTTTTAACGATGCTTATTTTGAGTTCTAGCGGTAATTGCAGTTGCCACTAAAGTCTTTATCAATCACTGTTCAAAAGTTAACGTAGTTGGGGTTGAGAAACCTTATGGCGACAATTATCATGATTGTTGGTAAATATATAATATAATTATTACTAAAAATCTATATTATTACTAGCAGTTGTTAAAGGCAATTGATAAATGCTACTAAAAATATATTGGCATTCATTTTGTTCATGATAATTATATATTGTCGCTAAAAATAAATTGATATTTGTGTTGTTTGTGACAATTATCAATTACTGCAAAACGTCTGGTTATTTAATGGCAATTATTAAGGCAAATAAAATTTTTTACTAAAAGCATATTAACTTTTATTTTATTTATGGCAATTACCAATTATCACTAAATGTCTATATATTTAATGGTAATTAATAATTACCGCTAAATATCTATGTATTTAGAGGTAATTATTAAAAAATTAACAATTGCTATTAAAAGCAAGTTGGACTTCATTCTTTTCGATAATTAACAATTAAATTTTTACTATTAAATATTAATATAATTATCAATATAAACCAAACTATAAATTTGTTAAGACAATTAACATTTGACACAAAAATGATTACAAATAGTAGTATACCGATCATTGAATAGTTATCGCTAAAATGAATATAAATTATTAATTATTTATTGATGATTGAATAAAAACGGCAAAAAAAAAATCATTTAGCTATCATCAATAAATTATTACTATTTTTAAAAAAATTACAATTAAAATACAAAATTCTTAAACTTGTAACTCACAATGTAATTAAAACAAATTTGCTCATTCACAACTAAAATATTATCTATATCATTTTCTTACATAACAAAAAAATTCAAATATCAAATAGTCATTTAATAAAAATATACTTTCATATGAAAAGTTCACTAATGCTCCTAAATTTAAAGAGTTAAAAGTTAATACACTAACTCCACAAAATATCACTTTGTCAATCTCAACAAATGATAGTTAGTTCAAATTGTGTGACTTGAAGATGAGAAATATATGTAAGAACATGCACAAAATATAAATATTTCATAGGAACAAAAATAATACTTACCATGGGAAGATTCAGACACTAGATTTTTATCATTCTTTTAAACACCTGTATGAATACTCAATGCATTAAGAATCTATTAAATATAAAAAAACAAATAAGAATGTGCATATTAATAATACAATTTAAAATAAAATTTAATTGTAATGTGTTGTTTTTCATCATGGTAGGTATCTTCCCACATTTTTCAAGAAAAAAAGGAAGAATCAAGTTTTCCTGGATAGTTTGAATGGGCTAGAATGTTAATCTTCCACCTTTTTAGGTCAATTATGTTAGTTTGCTCTATGATATATTCCCTTTCCCTTTCCCTATGGCAGTACTATAAATCAAAAATACTAAATCACTTTAAATCAAATGCATAAAAAAACTATTCTTTTGGTCCCATCTAAAAATTTCTTCTTTACCTATTCCAACCTCCTTTCATTACACTTCAAACAATAAATATATTAAGGATAAAGAATAGAACTTAAAATCAATCTTATTATTATAAAGAATGATAATAAACTTTCCTTGTGATCAAATACCAATTGTTATTAAATGCATAAATCATGCAAATCCTAAGCCAACAAAACATTAAAAGACATACCTATTATCAATTCTGTTTCACCTCTGACTTGTTAGCTTTTGCTTCTCCTTTTGTTGCACTACCTCAATAGACATCATTATCCTATGTGTACTCTATAACAATTGCTGATATTATTCTTTTTCATCTGTAGCCCTATTTAACTTATTGCTATAACATTCCACTACATAATTGCATTTTACAGTTCGATAATTATAGATAATTACTCAAATAATATTAATTTTTCATCACTTTTTAAGGTAAATCAATAAAAACTGGAACCATGAGCAAGTCTTCAATGGAATAGTCCAAGGAATTACGAGTTTTGTCAAGCTGCTTCAAGCCATTGGACTTCCCAACAGAGTCTTGCATATCTATCTATTTTGATAGGGTTCTAGCATGCAGATTTTGATGTGTACATACATACAAACAGACTTCTTATGCAACTCAATAGATACTTTACTTTTTAAACAAATTATCATTTCACCCATTTAGATAAGAAATATTTATTTCTCAAATGTTCTTGAACCAAGCGACCTTTAGAGACACAAAAGAAATGATATCATCTTCATTGTTGATCTCTCTTTTTCTCGATCCTAAAAGGAAATGATGCGTAATGAAGTGTCCCAAAATCTGGTGGTGAGTGAGGGTTTCATTTTCATAATTTATTCTCCATTAACTCCCATTTTCTAGGCATATCGTCCTCCTTCTTCGAAACGTTTCACTGCATCCTCCATGTACTCCTTCCATTCCCTCACAGTCATTGCCTTTCAAATTTTTTCTAGGTAACTAGTTAAGATATTCTTACCTTTCAACATAGCTGCAAGTTACAGTAACTCTTGATGGAATTCACTCAGCTTGGCATTTTCATTTGCCTCACCATCCTTGATCTTCACCAATGTTAAAAGTTACTCTGTTCATACAAAGAACATTAAACTATCAAAGAAAAATCATACCAAAAAGTCACTGGTAATAACCTTTTTCTTAATATGAAAAGAAGGATGAAGAGTTGGGTTAAGCAAGTGACCTAGGCAATTAGTTATGGGGTTCTTTCTGAGATTGAACTATGTTTTCAAAGGATCCAGCAGATGGATCCCTCTTTATTAGGAAGTGTGAGGAGAGATTGAAGAGCTTCTTCACTGTTGCCAAAATTGATAAGTGCTCATACTCTGACATTGAAGTGGGTGATCTATTTAAGCCATGGATAACTGCATCATCATCATACAATCATTAACACTTTGATATCATTTAAAAGAAATTAAGAAAGAAATAAGCAACAAAATCCTAAAGGATCCATCGGCCTAATTTTAGAGTTAATAGATTCTTTTCATGTCCCTTTTTGTGACCACTATTAAGGCATTCCTTAAGTATTAATTTAATAATACCTTTAGATAAATTCATGAACTCTACAGAGAAGAGCAGAGCTCTCAACAACATCTCAACTAGTTCTTTAATTTTCTCACGGCATGAAGTCTTGTTGGTTAAGAAAAAGAAGAAAAGAGACATTATCTTCTTACCCATAAGATCTGCTAGTTTGCTTTTCCATCTAATATGGTTTCATAGCCTATTTTGACAAACAGAGGAACAAGACAAAAGTTGGTTGTCTTCTTCACCATGCCATCAATGTTCGAGTCTAACTCATTCCAAAAGTAGAGTGAGAAAACTAATAGTTTTTTGTCAAGTAGAGATATTTTCTAGATTCTTGACTCAGCTTGCACCTATCACTTGTGTCTCAAGGCCGAGTGGTTTCAAGACTATAAGGAGGTAAATGGAGGAAGGGTTATCATGAGGAATGATCAATCCTATGAAGTTAAAGGCATTATAACCATAGCTTTTGAGACAAAAGATGGAACCATCAAGATCTTGAAGGAAGTAAGGCACAACCAAAAAGGAACTTGTTTTTCTTAAGCTCTTTGAATGATAAGGAATGCTCTAGAGAGAGGCACTTTGAAAGTCTTGAAAGGTTCCTTGGTGATCCTAAAAGGAATTAAAGAGAATGGCCTATACATTCTTAAAGGCAAGGTTATGATGAGAGAAGTAGTAACAGCTACAAAAGAAGAACTTGGTACAGCCCAACATTAGCATAAAAAGCTTAGGCATTGTAATGAGAAAGGGCTTTAAATCCTCATTAATCAAGGACTGTTAAGCAAGGACAAAGCTTCACATCTTGGTTTCTATGGGCAGTATGTGTTAGTTGGCCAAGCAACAAAGGTTGAAGTTTACTATAGTTGGGGGGCATAACTCAGCTAAAATTTTGGATTATGTGCATTCAGATTTGTGGATGCCAGAGGTAACTCTAACCCATGGTGGATACAGGTATTTCTTCTTTATTGTCATCAACATTTCAAGAAAGGTATGATTGTATATGTTAAAAACAAAAAATGAATGCTTTGAAAGGTTTAAAAAATGAAAGGTGTTGATCGAGAACCAAAGTGGAAGAAAGAATAAAGCCTTGAGAATTGATAATGGTTTAGAGTTTTGCGGCTCATCTTTTGATACTTATTGTAAAAAGAATGGGATTTTGAGCCAGAGGACAGTGTGGAATACTTCGCAGAAGAATGGAGTTGCTGAAAGGATGAATAAAACCATCACGGAAAGGTGAGGCGTTTGTTATTCACCTCTGGCCTTAGCAAGGGTTTTTGTGGGGAAGCAACTACCATAGCTGTGTACTGATAAATAAATGTCATTCAAGGCATAGACTTGAAGACACCTCAAGAAAAATGGACTAGAAAAGACCTCAATCTCAGTCACTTTAGGGTATTTGGGTGTGCTGCCTTTTCACATCAAAGAGAAGGGAAGCTTAATCCAAGGACAGTAAAAGGAGTTTTCCTTGGCTATCCTAAAGGAGTGAAGGGATATAAAATCAGTATAAAAAAAATGAAAAAGTCTATAAGATTTTAATTATTAAAGACATCACATTCTAAGAGACTTCTCTGCCATATGCTTAACAAGGAGGTGTTGTTGCCAGTAATAAATATCCAGAAGCATTAGAGGAATATAGGGAAGTTAATGGGGTTGAGATAGAATCAAAAGGATCTCAAGCCTCTACTGAATGAGTTTTTGAATGAATTGGCCTAAGGTCATAAAGAAAGCAACAGCAAATTGCCCCTGTAAATGATGATCAGTAACAACTACAGTGTGGGGATTAGCATGATCAACTGCATCAATATCAATTGGCTTGAGATAGGGATTATATAATCATTCAATCACCAAGTTTTGGTGAGGAGCCGAGCACTAGCTTGGCTGAGGGAGAATTTATTACTTATACCCTTAACATAGCTGACAGTATGTAAGAGGATCAGGGACTTAGAAACATCAGAGATGTTATGTCTAGACAAAATGGATAGTGGCATGCTATGAAGGAAGAGATTGCCTCTTCGAAAAAAGAATAAGACTTAAAAGCTTGTAAAAAGGCCTAAGAAGCAAAAGGTAGTGGCTTATAAGTGGATTTACAAGATCAAAGAAGAAGAAACAGAAAGAGCTCCAAAGAGGTTCGAAGGCAAGTTAGTAGCTAAAGGCTACACTCAGATTGAAGGAGTTGATTATATTGAGCTCCAAAGGGTGATCCTTGTTAAGATAGTCTTAGAGGATTGGGAATTGGAGCAAATGGTTTTCAAAAACTGCATTCCCACATGAAGAGTCATTGGAAACCATTTACATAAAGCAACCTGAAGGCATTGAGGCAAAAGGCAAGGAAAACTAGGTTTACCTTTTAAAAAATATTTATATGAGCTCAAGCAAATACCTTAAGCAGTGGTATAGGTGGTTTGATAATTTCATGTTGAGTCAAAGCTTCAAGAAAAGTCATATGATGCATGCATATATCATAAGAATGCTGGCTGCAAGGATGTTATCTTGGTTTTACTTTATGTTGATGACATACTCATAATGAGCAGTATCCAATACCAAATTTGCATGGTAAAGAAAATTCTAACTGAGGAGTTTGATATGAAGGACCTAGGGCCAGCTAAAAGAATCTCGGGGATGGAAATTCAGAGACATAGAACTAAGAGGAGGCTCAAGCTCTTCCAAGAAGATTATCTACAAAAGCGGTGAAAAATTCTCCATACACCAAGCAAACCCTATTACCAAACCCTTAAAAACTCATTTCAAGTTGTCTGCCTATAGTTGCCCATTCAGAAGAAGAAAATAGAGAAATGAGCTATATACCCTACTCAAATGCAATAGTCACTCATGTATGCTATGATCTGCAGTGAGCCTGATTTATGCTATGTAATCAGCCTTTTTAGCAGATATATGGCCAATCTAGGTAAAAACACTAGCAAGCAATGAAGTGGTTACTAAGATATATCAATGTAACTAAGGGTTATAGATTTATATATGCCAAAGAGGGACTCATCCAGCAAGGATTTTCTAGATGTGTTGATACTGATTTCATTGGTCATGGAAAGAAAATAAGGTCACTCCCAGCCTCTATTTTCTTGCTTGAGGGGTGCTGTATTAGTTGGAAGACATAACTTTAATAGATCATAGCTCTTTTCACTATGAAGGCTGAGTATATAGCCATAACAGAAGGGTTCAAAGAAGGTGTATGATTGCTTTGACGATTAAAGGAGGTGAAGATGTATAGCTTGGATTTGATGATGTTTTCAAAGAGCTAATTAACCATTTATTTATGTAAAAACCTAGTATATCATGAATGAACTAAGTATTTTGATGTTAAGTATCACTTTTTTCAAGAAAAAGTGAAACAAGACTGCATAAAGCTCAAGAAAATCTTAACTAAAGACAACTAATAGATATAGTCACAAAGTGTGTCCTTCCTTTAAAACCACTTAAAGTGCTTGAAGATTTTGAGCAGTGGTATGGGTTAAGAGAAAGGAGAAGGGTTTTTGTTTTGATTTGCACTAGCTGCTTGCTAATTAGGGAGAAGTTTGTTGGATCAAATCTTGTAAGCAGCAAGTTCTGTAATCTAAAAGCCAAAACCTCCCACCTCAGTTTCTTTGTGGTTTTTTCCATGTTGTTGAAGACCGTTTGCAAAGCTAGACATTGACTTCTATGAAAACAAATTATGACTCTCCATGTTATTTAATGAAAAATCCACATGGTTTATTTTTTTAGCTATGTCTTATTACTAATACATACATTCAGAAACATTTATGAAGTATAGAAAGGGTTAAGATAAGAGAGGGCCATTTATGGTGTATGACACGTAACAATTGATGTGCTGTATGACCATTAACAAAGGAAGAATCATAGTTCAAAAATTATTTAAATCTAATACTCCTACACATAACAAATTAATTTAGAACCAAACTATTATGCTAACATGCTTATCATTAAAGCATTTTGAAAAAATTAGTTATTATTTAGGTTATGGTGTTCCTCTTTAATCTTAAAATTCTTTAGTTATTCATAGTGGAAGATTATTTACATGTCATCAACAGAGAAAAGCACCTAAAGGAAATAAGTGAAGAAATATAAAAGGTAATTGGGTAGTTAATGTCAGAATTATGCTAATCCAACTATATAATTTCTTGCCTACTAATATGCAATATTATTATAAGGAAAGAATATAATGTCTAAATTATGAAATCTACATTTAATAGTGATACATTTCAAGAAAAATAATTAAGTGACAATAAAACTTGAAGAGAAATAAAGCTTTTAGATTGAGTTTTGTACCAAAAATAACACAATTGAGAATGTAATTAGCCAATAAGAAAGCAGACACATATGCAAACAAACATAAACATGTTCCAAAAAATAGTGAGTACATTTTCCATCAATTAAAGCAAATGAAACAAGCGCAAAAAGATGTTAAAGGCACAACAATATCCTTTCACATAATCTAACCTGAATTGCACAATGGAAATGAGGGATATGAATCATGTCCCTAGACCATGTAGAAAAATTACATTAGTAAAACTTGTAAGAGTAGAATATAAATGGTTTGAAAACATAGTGAAGCTCACAAAACTCCAAGTGAGATACTTTGTCCTTTCTCAGCAATCCTTGGTTGCTTAAGGCTTGCAGTCTTTTCTCAAAAATATGACCAAGCCTCTTATGCAAAAATTGAGCAATATTCTCATCACTTTTAACTGCAACAGCAACATCTTTAGTAATTACCTTTCCTCGTAGAGCATACAACCCATTTTGCTTCGCTCCCGTAAGTATAACTAATGATCCTTTTATCACTTTAAGGATAACATGTTCAATCTTGGATGCATACCTTTTTCATCTAGAGAACCAAGAGAGATTAAATTTCTCTTCAATTGAGAAAATGTTCCTCCCATTTGTAAGTATTTTTGTTGAACCATCATTAAGCTTGGAGCTATGGAGCCAATCCCTTTGATATCATAAGAACGATCATCTCCCATAATCATCCTTCCATTGTTTACCTCTTTAAAGTCCCTAATCCATTCATTCTAGGGATATATATGAAAGTTATAGGAAAAATCCAAAATCCACTCTTTTGTGCTTCTTAGTTTAGTTACTGCCAATACATCTCCCTCTTTAAGAGACTTTATTACAATTGTAGCATTTCCTTCCTTGTTCTGTTGTTCTGGTAATTTCTTCGTTAATTCCTTGTAAAACCTTCTAATATAGCCAACTTTTCCATAAGAATAAAACTTCCTTCCAACTCCTTTTGATTTAGACCTTGCTGAACTTTTGTGTTTAGTTGAATCCTTCCCTTAAGAATTCTATCTTTGTCAGGTCTTTCTCTAATTGTAAGGCTTTATTGTTACTTTTAAGGCTTTCAACTCCCTTGTTTTACATTAATTCATGCTCTTTTGATCTTATGGCTGACTCCAGCTCCTCCACTGGCAAGCTATCCTTGTTATACCTTATTGTATCTCTCAATTTGTTATATGTAAGAGGTAGCGAGTTTGACAACATCACAACTTAATCTTTATCACTAATCTTTTCACTCATATCTTCCAAATCAATCACTATCTTAGAGAACTCATCAAGATTCCCATCAAGACTCTTATCTTCATTCATCCTAAATCCAAAAAACTTTGTTTATATAGTGATTTTGTCATGTACAGGTTGTCAAGCTTGGTCCAGACCTTAGCTATAGTTTTCTCTTTTAATACTTGCCTCATCACATTATCACTCAAATACATGATCATTGTGCTGTAAGCATTTTCCAAGACATCTTTTTTCTTTGCTGCAAACATGTTATATGGCAACTTACTCTCACTAGCAAGTGCTTGCGCCACTTTTTGTTGAACAAGAATGGCCTTGATCCTTGGAAGTCATATCCCAGAATCTCCTTTGCCATTAAAGCGCTCCATCTCAAACTTAGTTATCCTCATTGTGAAACTAAATTTTGTAGTTTTTTACAAAGGACTCTCTTGAAGTCTTGCTAAATCTTTAATAGACTTTGATACTAGTTTTTGAATATAACTTCTATTTTAACCTTATGCAAACTCAACCTTAAATTTTCTTTATTCTTATAAAGCAAACAATAAAAGATTTTCCACAAATGAAGAAATCGGATTAATCACTCTCCTGAATTGAACTTTACAAATACATGAAGAATGAATCCAACACTAGACACTAATAACTATAGACACTTGGTCTTCTTATATAATTGATGAAACTCTCCCATAGAGATAAATAATTTCATTGCTTGTAGTGCTATAATTCCTCAGTTATAATCAAAGGCTAGTACTTCTTAAAAGACTCAATCAAAGAGGATATAAAACTTTCAGCAATAGCAATAGAACCTGAAAATATAGTGGCTTTATATATTATATATTTTGCTGACATGGTAAAGAGATTCAACCATCTGTGCAATAAGCTTATGACTTAGATAATACTCATTGCTCAAGTTACTTACCAAGCCTTTTTTGACTTAGCTACTAGATCCAGAAGCGGTACCATTAGAAGTCTTTGCTATCATTTTTAGCTAGATTATCTTATTCTTCAACATACTCCTTCTTGATCTAATAAAATCAACTTAGTGCATCTTCAACCTTTCATTCATTCTATATCATCGAATACTAACCTAATAATCTTTAAATACTTATATAGTTTTTTAGGAAAACAGGTTTTATGGCCATATCAATGGGGTTTGTCGTCAATGGTAACCTTCTCCAATAGTATGAATCCTTGTTTTACTTTTTCTCTCATAAAATGATACTTAACATTAAGGAGTTTGCTGCATTCATGGTAAATTAGATTCTTATAGAGATGCATTACAGTTTGGCTATCTGAAAACACAAATATGGGACCTCTATAAAACTATAAATCACTGAGAAACCCAAGCAACTAGGTAACTTCATTAAAACCTTCTGTAATTAATATATACTCTGCCTTAGTGCTAGAGTAAAGCAACAATAGCTTGAAGTTGAGCTTTCTAACTCAAATAACGTCCTTCAAAAATTAAAATATAACCAAAAAGATATCTTCTTTTGCTTTTATCTCTAGCAAAATTAAAGTCTACATACCCTTCCAATCCTTACTGAATTAAATCTTTCTTTTCATAAGCTAACCCAAGCTTCTTATTCTAATTAAGTATCTTAATAACCACTTTTACCTACCAATAATCTTTAGTGAGATTGGCCATGTATCTACTAAGCAGTCTGATTACATATGACAAATCAACTCTGTTGTAGATCATGGCATATAGATACTCCTCACTTCATTTGAGTAATGGATGTTTATCATTTCCTGCTTTTCTTTTTCAGTTTTTGGACAATTCTAAATAGATAATTTAAAATGATTTCCAACTGGAACACTTACTGATTTTACTTGTAGCATCTAAAACTTTTCAGTAACTTTGTGGATGTGAGATTTTTAAGATAACATAAGCTTGTACTTACTCTTATCTCTTTTGATTTCCATTCCTAATATCTTTTTTGCAAGCCCTAAATCTTTCATGTTAAATTCGTCACTCAAAATCTTCTTCAATAAGGTTATCTTGTGCATGTTACTGCCGATAATTAGCGTATCATTTAGATACAACATTAAGAACACAACTTCTTAACAACCTGCATCTTTGTAATAGGAGTATGTATTATAAGCACTCCAAATGAAGCCTACTTGATGTATAAAGCTATCAAACCTCTTGTACTATTGCCTAGGAGATATTTTTAAGCCATATAGTGACTTCTTTATTAAGGATACTTGATCTTCTCTGCCTTTTTCTTCAAATCCCTCACATTATTTCATATAGATCTTCTCCCATAATTCTCCATGGAGAAAAGCAGTCTTCACATCCATTTGTTTAAGCTTCTAATCTTCTATAGCTACCTTTGCAAGATGGTTTGAATTGTCTTGTATTTGACCACAAGTAGGAAAATTTCTGCATAATCAATCCCTTTCACTTGGGTGAAGCCTTTGGCCATCAGACTTGATTTGAATTTATTAGGTGTAACTTCTATATGACCATCTTTGAGCTTGAATACCTATTTATAATCCACCACCCTTAGATTTAAAGGTTTTTAAACCAGCTTCCATGTCTTGTTACCATAAAAAGAGCTCTTTCCTCTTGCATTACCTTAAACTAATTTGCTGCTTGATGACCAGACGTAGCACATTGTATTTTTTAGATTCATACTCTCCATCTGGTCTACTATGTGGAGAACATAGGCTATCAACTTTCCTTTAACTTAGTTGGAATGAAGATCTTCATATAGATATCTTATAGGTGGTATGATACTTCTTCTAAACCTATCACTTGCTAATTGATAAGTCCTTAATTGTTCTACATCATTAAAAAAATGCTCCGTTTCATCATTTAAACTAGGCTATCTTTGTTGACTGGATAAGGCTGTTGTGTTATATTCTGTTTTTGGGATGAATGAGCTGATCTTCTAAGTTTAAATTAATCTAGATCAACAACTTCTTTAACTTTAGAAGTTCTCTCTGTAGTTGGTTTATTTTACTTTTCTTTTTCTTGGCTTGCATATGGCAGGGATGTCTCATTAAAGACCACATCTCTACTTATGAAAATTTTATTATTTAAACCATGTTTTACACAAAGTCTGTAACCTTTTAATCCCTTCAAGATAGGCAAGAAAAATATCTTTAATTGCCCTAGAATCAAGCTTGCCTCCTTTCGGTGTGCATAGGCTGCACATCCAAAAACTCTCAAGTGATATTGGCTCGTAGGAGTCCTTGACCACCTCTCTTCAAGTGTTTTAAGATCAATAACCCTTGAAGGACACCAATTGATCAAACAAATACTAGTTGTATCTGCCTCTTCCTACTTAAGTTTTAATTTGATACACTCAAATAACTAAAAAAATAGTGCAACTCAAATTAAGCTCCTAATAATTAAAAGCCCATAAATAAAGTTAAAATACCAATAGCTTTACACTTTTTACTCTTCCATGTATCAGTTTTAAAATTTCTTTCGATAGTAAGGAACTTGTTATGACATTATTAGACCCAGTGTTTAAATCAAAGTAAGCATCTGCATAACTTAAGGTCTAATTTTCTATTCTAGCACTCTTTGACATAATATCATAGCTAAATTTGCCTTCGATATCTTGCCCAAAGTGAGTCTTATTACACCATTTGGGCCTGCATTCAAGCATATGACTACTAGTAAAAGCTTCAACATACCAAGATGCAGTCTCAAACAAAGGATCTCTGGTTATTAAGCACTATTCAGAACCTAAAGATTAAGCAACATAACTAGACATGGTTCCTTTGAGTTATTACACCAAATTTCTCCTTAGTAGAAAGCTTTGAATAAGATGGGAATATCTTTGTAGAAGCTCTTTGGAGAAAATTAGAATCTTTAGCCATGTCAAGCTATCGGGAGGTCCTTACAAAATAATTAAAACTCCTATTTTTGCCATCAACTTCTAGGATATTGAATCTTTCAATGGAGATCTCCTTGCTTTTGGTCAAGTATAGCTCCTCAAATCGTAGGCTTCCTCTCTAATTTGTTGTCAAATTCATGAAAAGGAAAACATAAAGCATCTTTAGTTGATCAATTCCTCCAATTATGCTCAGTATTAAATGATTCATTAGTTAAATGTGACCGTAAAATATGGCGATCCACATGATTGTCAAAACTTCTAGCTGCAGTTAAATCATTCTCCAAGAAGTAATAGCCTATTAATAAAAAATCATTGTCAGGTATCCATTAACAATTTTCATCCTTTCGGGTCTTTGTGTCCCTTTATTAAAGAAAATAACTAATTTGTTGAAGAAATTTCCATTTAGTTTCTTTCTTTTTGGATAGTGTGGCATTCTTCAAAACGAAATTTTGTCATGTTCACTCTGACGCAAAAAGTCATCATCTTTCATTAGGTCATCCAAAAGGGATTATAGCAGGTGAGACAAGGTTTAGAAACATCCTATTAAACCAGCTCTTATATTGGTTTGCAAGATGTTTCTAGTTTATGTGACCTAAGTAAAGTCCAATTGGCAGCTTCATTAATACATTTGAAGTCTGTTGATTGGTTCTGCAACTTATTATGTCCAGTTAGGCAAACTAAATCTAAACAAAGGAACAATGCTTTAATTTTTTTTGTAACTTTGCTGGATCACTTTCAGTAATATTTTTTTACCTTGTTTCTGTAATATTCTCCACTTCGATTTACCAAAAGTGGTATTAATGCAGACTTTACTGCATCACAAACAAAATCATCATCCCATACCTATCCTTAGCAGCTCCTTGCATCTATAACTTTCTAAAAAAAATAGTCTTTGTGGTCATATCTGAAGGGTTATCTTTAGTTTCAATCTTTTCTAGTTTGAGGTAAAAAAAATAGTCTTTGTGGCCATATCTGAAGGGTTATCTTTAGTTTCAATCTTTTCTAGTTTGAGGTAACCATCCTTTACCTTCATCCTTTTGAAATAGTACTTAATATTAAGGTGTTACTGACTGGCTATCTGAAAAAAAAAAGATCATATTTAAGTTAAATAATCCCAATTCCTTTAGCAATTCAAGCAACTAGATTCCCTCTTTTAAACCCTAAGTCATTACTAGATATTTTGCTTCTATGCTGGACAAGGCTACAATTGGTTGAAGTAAAGCCTTATAACTCACATAACAACCTTCATAAATGAACACATGCAGACAATGATCTTCTTTTGTCTCTGCCACCAAAAAATCAGAATTTACATGTCCTATTAACCTTGTTGCATAAGATTTTTTTCTCATAGATCAATCCATGATTCTTGGTCCCATTTAGTATCCTAAAAGCTACTTCATAGCCTCTAGTGCTCTTTCTTCGAATTAGCCATGCATCTACTAAGCAAGCCGATTGCATAGCAAAAATGAGGCCAGCTGTAGATCATGACTTACATCACTCAGCCCACTATAGTAGAGGATGGAATAAACTCGAAAGTCTTTACATGACTACAAATTTAACCAATAGAAACTACCTCAAGACAAGATTTTTTTGGTTACAAGATGGATAAAGATAAATGTCTTGATGAGAACTTCGATGAATTCTTCAAGATTGTAATCGATCTTAAAAATGTAATCTATTTTGAAAATGTGAGTGGGAAGTTTAATGACAAAGATGAAGCAGTTATCTTGCTCGACTCAATACCACTAGCCTTCCATCAATTAAGGGATATAATCAGGTACAACAGAGAGACTTTATCCGTGATAGTTAGAGCTTATGATCAGGTCCAAGGATCAAGAAATGAAGAGGAACAACAACATTTCGATCTTCGTTAAAGGAAGCTTTATGTGCCAAAGGACGAACTAAAAAAAAAGAAGGCAATCTTTCAACAAGATTTTTACCAAAGACTAGTCCAAAAGCCCTATAAGGTCTCAATCAAAATGGCTTATGAAGAAATATTTCTTCTATGGAAACTTAGTGATATTAAGAGGTTTTGTAGAGATTTTAAGAGAAAACAAGATGTGCAACCCACCAAGGAGGCAGACGCAATCGTAGCTGCTGATTCTCTTTAAAAAGAAGGTGATGTGCTAGCAGTGATAGAATCCAAAGTCTTAAAGGAATAGATTCTTGCCTCAGCTAGTACCTATCACATGTATCCCAAGGCTGAGTGGTTTCAAGACTATAAAGAGGTAAAAAGAGGATGGATTATCGTGGGGGAATGATCAATCCTATGAAGTTAAAGGCATTAGAACCATAACTTTTAAGCTGAAAGATGGAACTATTAAGATCTTAAGGAAAGTGAGGCATGTACCATAACTAAGGAGGAACTTGATTTCCTTAGGCTCTTTGGATGGAAAAGGATACTCTTCAAATACTAAGAGAGGTACTCTTAAAGTCTTGAAAGGTTACTTGGCGATCCTAAAAGGAATTAAAGAGAATGGCCTATACATTTTTAAAGGTAAGGTTGTGACAGGAGAAGGAGTAGTGGTTGTTAAAGAAGAAATTGGTGCTGCTTAACTGTAGCATAGAAGGTTTGGGCACTGTTGTGAGAAAGGGCTTCAAATCTTTAGTAATTAAGGACTACTAGGCAAGAATAAAGTTTCACATCTTAAGTTTTATGAGCAGTGTGTGTTTGCCAAGCAACACAAGTTAAAGTAGTTGGAGAGCATAACTCAACCAAAATTATGCATTATGTGTAGTCGAATTTATAAGGGCTAGAGGCAACTCCAACCCATGGTGGATGCAGGTACTTCTTCTCATTGTTGATGACTTTTCAAGAATGATATGGCTGTATATGTTAAAAACAAAAGATGAATGCTTTGAAAGGTTTAAAGAATGGAATGTGTTGATAGAGAACCAAATTAGAAAAAAGCATACAGCCCTAAGAACTTATTACAGGAAGCATGGGATTTTGAGGCATAAAACAGTGAGGAAACTCTAGAACAGAATGGAGTTACTCAAAGGATGAATAAAACCATCATGGAAAAATGAGGCATACACTATTCACCTCTGGCCTTGGCAAGGCTTTTTGAGGGACTGTAACTATAACAGAATTAGCTATAAGATCTATATAAAAAGGGAGGAGTCTATAAGAGTTTAATTAGTAAAGATGTCACATTCCAAGGGACTTCTCTGCTATATGCTCAATAAGGAGGTCCTGCCACAAGTAATGAGAATCTAGAAGGATTGAAAGAATGCAAGGGAGTTATTAAGGTTACGATAAAATCAAAAACATCTCAAGCCTTTACTAGACAAGCTTCTGAATCATCTAGTTCAAGTTCATAAAGAGAGCAGCAGTGAACTACCCTCGTAAATGATAATCAATAATTGTTGTAGTGTGGGGATGATCATGATCAGTTACTCAATACAGTTGGCTTGAGATAGGGACAAGAAAATCATTTAGCCACCAAGAAAATTTTGAATAAGGAGTTTGATATGAAGGACCTAAGGCAAGCCAAAAGAATCTTGGGGATGGAAATTCAGAGAGATAGAATTGAGAGAAGGCTGAAGCTCTCTCAAGAAAACTATCTACAAAAGTGGCTGAATAATTCTCTATGCACTAAGCAAAACATGTCACCATACCTTTGGGAAAACACTTCAAAGTGTCTACCTATAGCTGCCTAAATTTAAAAGATGAAAAAATGGAAATGAGTAGTCCATCATACTCAAATACAGTAAGGTCACTCATGTATGCTATAATCTGCAAGAGGCTTGATTTATCCTATGTAATTAGCCTTCTTAGCAAGTATATGGCCAATCTAGGTAAGAACACTGATAAACAATGAAGTGGTTTCTAAGATATATCAATGGAACCAAGGGTTATGGATTCATATATGCCAAGGAAGGACTGATTTAGCAAGGACTTGTTGGATATGTTGATGGTGATTTCATCGATCATAGAAAGAAAATGAGGTCACTTTGAACTTTATTTTCATGCTTGATAAGTGCTACATTAGTTGAAAGGTACAACTTCAACAGATAGTAGCTCTCTCCACTACAGAGGCTGAGTATATAGCGATGACAGAAAGGTTTAAAGAAGGTGTATGATTGCTTGAACTATTAAAGCAGTTGAAGATATATAGCTTAGGTTTAATGATGTTTTCAAATAGTCAATCAACTATCCATCTGTGTAAAAATTGAACAAACTAAGTATTTTGATGTTAACTATTACTTTCTTTGAGAAAAAGTGGAACCAGACTGCATAATGCTCGAGAAAATCTCAATTGAGGACAACTTAGCAGATATGGCCATAAAGTGTGTCCCTCTTTCAAAATCACTCAAAGTACTTGAAGATTTTGAGCATTGGCATAGGTTGAGAGAAAAAAGAAGGGATTGGCTTTGATATGCATTAGGCTACTTGTTGGATCAGGGAGGAGTTAGTTGGATCAAATCCTTCAAGCAGTAAGTGCTACATTCCAGAAGCCAAAACCTCCCACCTAAATTAACTTATTTTAGTAGCGATGGTGAGTGAGTAATTGAGGGTTCTATTAATGAAAGAAAAACTGCTGCTTGAGGAATTCCTCCCCTTATTCATGGGCCCCACTCAAGAACACATTTCAGATAAGCACATTAAAAATTTGACTGTTGGGATGTAGGTCTATAGGGAAACGATTCAGGGCATGCTCTCTCTTACTTCCTCTCTCTGGTCATAAGAAAATTCTAGAAAATGAAGGCCATTGAATCAAAATTTTTAGTACTTCTAATAGAATCCATTACTTCATCCCCTAACTCTTGAACACATTCCAAAAGCGCACTTAAAATTTGACCATTGGGACTTAACTATAAAAGGAAAAGGATTCACGATGTGATCTCTCTTGCTCCCTCTTTCTCGTCATGAGAAGATATTAAAAGATGAAGAACATCAGATCAAAGTGTTTAGTACTTCATCGAGAATTTCAAGATTCCATCACTAAGATGCACTAGAAGGCAACTTGTTTTAGTAGTGATGGTGAGTGAGTAATTGGGGGTTATGTTAGTGAAAGTAGAATCTATTGCTTAAGGAATTGCTCTTTCACTCATGGTTCTTCGCTCTAGAACACATTCAAGATAAGCATACTTATAATTTGACCACTGAGATATGACTCTAAAGGGAAACGGATTCATGACGTGCTTCTTCTTGCTCTCTTTTTCCAGCCATGAAAGGATTATAGAAAATGAAGGCCATTGGATAAAAATGTTTAGTACTTCTTAGAGAATCCATTACTTCCTACTATAATTCTAGAACATATTCCAAAAGCGCACTTAAAATTTGACTTTTGGAACTTAACCATGAATAGTTAAGGATTCACAGTGTGCTTTCTCTGGCTTATTCTCTCTGGTTGCGAGCAGATTATAGAAAATGAAAGCCATTAAATCAAAATGTTTAGCACTTCTTAGAGATCTATTGCTTCATTCTTTAACTCTAAAACACAATCCAAAAACGCACTTAAACTTTAACTGGTAGTACTTAGCTATAAAGAAGAAAGGATTTATTGTATGCTTTCTCTTTCTTCCTCTTTTTGCTTGTAAGAAGATTGTAAAAAATGAAGGTCATTATATCAAAGTTATTAGCACTTTTTTGAAAAAGTCAAGATTCCATCACTAAGATGCACCAAAAAGCACGTTGTTTCAATAAAGATGATGATGAGCAAGTAACTAGTGGTTCTTTTAGTTAAAGTAAAATCCATTGCTAGAGGAATTCCTCCCTTCCCTCATGAGGCACCTCATTCTAAAAAATATTTTAGATAGGTGCTTATAAACTTTGATCTTTAGGACGTAGCTCTAAAAGGAAATGAATTCACGCATTCTTTCTCTTGTTCCCTCTCTCTAATTGTGAAAAGATTATAGAAAATGAAGGCCATTAAATCAAAATGTTTAACACTTCTCACAGAATCCATTGCTTCCTCCCTTGACTTTAGAAACACATTTCACAAGCACACTTAAATTTGACCATTGAAACTCAACTATAAAGGAAAAAGGATTCATGACATGTTCTTTCTTGCTTTACTCTCTAGCAGGAAGAAGATTTTCGGAAATGAAAGCTAATGGATCAAAATGTTTAAAACTTCACCGGGAATTTTAAGATTCCATCACAAAGATGCACAAGAAGGCACCCTATTTCAATAATTATAGTGAATGAATAATTGGGAGTTTTATTAGTGAAAAGAAAATCTATTACTTGAGAAATTCCTCGCTGCACTCAAGGCCCCTCATTCTAGAACACATTCTAGATAAATAAACTTAAAATTTGACCATAACAATACGACTCTAAAGGAAAAAGGATTCACGATGTGTTATCTCTTGCTCATTCTCTTTATCTACGAAAAATTACAGAAAATGAAGGCCATTGGATCAAAGTTGTTGGCACTTCTCTTAGAATTTCAAGATTTCATCACCAAGATGTACTGTAAGGTAGCTTGTTTTAGTAGTGATGTTGAGTGATTAACTGGGGATTTTATTAGTGAAAGTAGAATCTGTTGCTTAAGGAATTCCTCCACTGACTTATGACCCCTCACTCTAGAACATAAAACATATTCTAGATAAATGTGTTCAAAATTTGACCAATGGGATGTGACTCTAAAGGGAAATAGATTCAAAACATGTTCTCTCTTACTCCTCTCTTAAGTCGTGAGAAGATTTTTGAAAATGAAAGCCACTGGATCAAAGTTTTCTACTTTTTTTTTGAAAATATGAAGATTTCATCACCAAGATGCACTAAACAACACTTTGTTTTAGTTGATGGTGAGTGACTAATTGGGGCTTTTATTAGTGAAAGTAGAATCCATTGCTCGAGGAATTCTTTCCTTGACTCATGGCCCCTTACTCTAAAACACATTCTAGATAAGTATGCTTAAAATTTGATCATTAGGATGCAGCTCTAAAGGGGAACAGATTCATGGCTTGCTTTCTCATGCTCCCTTTCTCTAACCGTGAGTAAATTATAAAAAATGAAGGCCATTGGATTACTGTTTTTAGCACCTCTATGGGAAATTCTAGATTCCATCACCTAGATGCACTATAAAGCACATTGTTTTAGTGGTGATGGTGAGCGTGTAATTTAGGGCTCTATTAATGAGAGCAAAATTTGTTGCTTGAGGAATTCTCTCTTCACCATGGCCCCTTAGTGCAAAAAGATTTCGAGATAAGTACACTAAAATTAATCATTTGGATGCGGCACTAAAGGGAAACAGATTCACGGCATGCTCCTTACTTCCCCTCTCTAGGCGCAAGAAGATTGTACAGAATGAAGCCATTAGATTAAAGTGTTTAGCACTACTTAAAGAATTAGTTGCTTCCTCCCTTAACTTTAGAACACATTCTAAAAGTGCACTTAAAATTTGTGGCTAATTACAAGCCATGTGGATTCTTCATTAAACAGCATGGAGAGCTATAATTTATTCTATATCTAGCTCTACAAATGGTCTTTAACAACATGAAAAAAAAAAACTAGTAGGAGATTTTGGCTTCTAGATTGTAGTACTTACTGCTTGAAGGATCAATTCCAACAAAGTCCTTCCTACACCAGTGAGTAGCCAGGTGCAAATCAAATTCAATCCTTTATCTTTCTCTCAATCCATGCTAATGCTCAAAAACTTTAAGCACTTGAGTAATTTTGAAAGAGGGACATATTTTGTGGTCCTACTGATCCCATCTGCTGGGTTGTCCTCAGTTGAGATTTTTTTAAGCTTTATGTAATCTTGTTCCACTTTTTCTTGAATGAGGTAAAACTTAACATCAAGATACTTAGTTTGTTTCATGATATACTGGGTCAATACATAGATGAATGGCTGATTGACTATTTGAAAACATCATCAAACCAAAGCTATACAGCTTCAACTCCTTCAATAGTCCAAGCAGCCATGCACTTTCTTTGAACCCTTCTAGCATGGCTATATGCTCAGCTTCTATAGTAGAGAGAGCTACTGTCAGTTGAAGTTATGCCTTCTGACTAATCTAGTACCCATCAATTATGAAAATATAGGCTGAGAGTGACCTTCTTTTATCTCTATCTTCAGCAAAATCAATATCAATATATCTAGCAAGTCCTCGCTGGATGAGTTCCTATTTGACAAATATTAATCCACAACCCTTGGTTCCATTGACATATCATAGTAACTACTTCATTACTTGCCAGTGTTTCTTACATGGATTAGCCATATACTTTCTAAGAAGGCTGATTACATATGATAAATAAGGCATATTGCAGACTATAGCATACATGAGTGACCTTACTACATTTGAGTAGGATATGTTGCTTATTTCCCTATTTTTTTCTTCTAAATTTAGGTAGTTATAGGCAGGCAATTTGAAGTGTGTTCCTGAAGGTGTGGTGATTAGCTTGGCTTGGTGTATAGACAAATTTTCAACCACTTTTTGTAGATAGATTGCTTGGGAGAGCTTAGGCCACCTTTTAATTCTATCTCTCTGAATTTTCATCCCTAAGATTCTTTTGGTTGGCTTTAGATCCTTCAAATAAAACTCCTTACTCAGCATTTTCTTTATGGTGTAAATTTGGTATTGGCTACTATTAATTATAAGCATATAATCAACATAAAGAAACAACAAGATAGCCTGATTGCAGTCAGCATTCTTGTAATACAAGCATGCATCATTTGAGCTTCTCTTGAAGCCTTGACTTAAATTGAAATTATCAAACCATCTATACCATTACCTAAGGGATTGCTTAAGGCATATAAATATTTTTTTAAAAGGAAAACTTGGCTTTCTTGACCTTTTACCTCAAAGCCTTTAAGTTACTTCATGTAAATGGTTTCTAGCAATTCTCCATGTAGGGATACAATTTTGACATCCATATGCTCCAATTCTTAACCCTCTAAGGTTGCTTTAGTAAGCATCACCCTTATTGTTTTATACTTGACCATAAGAGAGAAGATCTTAGTATAATCAGCTCCTTCAATCTAAATGAAGCCCTTAGCCACTAACCTAGCTTTGAACCTCTTCAGCTTCTTTGATCTTATAAATCCACTTGCAAACCACCACCCTTTGCTTCTTAGGCTTTTGTACAAGCTCCAGGTCTTATCTATTTTCAAAGCAGCCATCTCCTTTTTATATCATGCCATAAATGGATTGCATTTCATTTAAACATAGCATCTTTGAAGTTTCTAAGTTCCTAATCCTGTTGCATCTGTTCAGCTATGTTAAGGTCGTCAGCAATAAGTTCTCTCTCAACAAAGCTAATGTTAGGCTTCTCACCTAAGAATCTCCTTGGTGGCTGAATGATTCTTCTATCCCTGTCTTGAGCCAATTAATATGAAGCAGTTGATCATGTTCATCCTTAAATTATAGTTCTTGTTGATCATCATTTAGAGGGGTAATTTGCTGTTGCTCTCTTTGTGAACTTAGACCAATTGATTTTTAGGCTTGTTTAGTAGAGGCTTGAAATCTTCTCGAATTTATCTTAACCCCAATGACTTCCCTGGATTCCTTTAATTCTTTTGGATTCTCATTGTTAGTAATAACTCCTCCTTGTTGAGCATATAGTAGAGAAGTCTCTTGGAATGTGACATCTTTACTAATACTAATTAAAGTCTTATAGACTCCTCCTTTTTTTATACAAAAAACCCTTGCCAAGGCCAAAGGTGAATAGCACACACCTTACCCATTCCATGATGGTTCTATTCATTCTTTTAGTAACTCCATTTTGTTCTAAAGATTTTCTCATTGTCCTATGCCTCAAAATCCCATGCTCATTGCAATAAGCATCAAAAGGTGAGCTGTAAAACTCTAATTCATTATTAGTTTTCAAAGCTTTAAGCTTTTTTCCAGTTTGGTTCTCCATCAACACCTTCCATTCTTCAAACATTTCAAATCATTTATCTTTTATTTTTAACATATATAGCCATATCAAGATCTTGATCATTCCATCTTTTAACTTAAAAGCTATAATTTCAATGCCTTTAACTTCATAGGATTGATCATTCCCCATGATAACCCATCCTTCATTTACTTCCTTATAGTCTTGAAACCATTCATCCTTGGGACATATGTGATAGGTGGTGCAAGCTGAGTCAAGAATCTATTCATTTGAGACTATGGATTTTGTGACTGCTAGCACATCATGCTTATAGATCTTTATTAATTATATCTATTTCGAATATGCCATAATGAAATGATTTATTAGGGTATGCTATCATAGATGACAATTTTGGGAGCCAGGAATAAATCTAGATAGTGCTGGTGATACCCAAGTTAAACATAATTTATTAAGCAATGGCACACATAACCCATTCACTTATGCCTTACAGAGTAGGACATAGTACAATCTTGCCTATCCATTGAGGGTGGTGGATAATTTAATAGGTCAAATATTGACTACCAATAAGAGATACCAAATTGCCCAAGTTGAAACTCATAGTGTTTCAAATAAGCTTAATTGCTCTAGGTGGATAATTTAATAGTACCAATAAAAAACAATTATTATTAGTAATCTTGTATGGCCATGGTTATGCCAATTTGAATTGGGATAGCCAAACCTTATCCGATTATCGATGGCTAATACTCTCGGATATATTTCGAGGGTAAGATATTTATTATTTTCAAATAATACTTTCAATTTTGGGATAATGACATGACTTAAAAACTTATATTAGATATGTTAATTTTCTAATTTGACACTTATGATAAATGCAAGCCATTTTTCCCTCGTAAGTTAGAATTAATAAACTAATAATTACAAATATTCCATCAACCTATTTACAAGTATAGCTTACATATGGCATGTCCAAGGGATCATACTTTGATCAATCCTCTCATTATATAACGCTCAATTTAAAGGTTTCCTCACTGTTTTATCATTAAATTTTGGCCTTTCTCATTCTTCCAGATATCCTCAGCTTATCTAATATCGCCCTTATGATATGTCCCATGTTTATCTACTTTTGCCTTCTCCTTATCTTTGTCATAACAACTTGTACCTCAAATAAGGATCAGACCTCGTCAATTGTGGTATCATCACTGGAAATTGGTGTGAAAAGATTACTTGCAACAAGGCATATGATTGGCTTGCGTAACATTAAAGTCTTCCTAAATTGATCATATTTTCATTCTTACAAATGATCTAGCCTAATTTGCACCAGGCAAAATATTTATTGGCCTATTGTGGATACTACTCTAGTCAATTAATTTGCAAGTTTTATACTCTCTCCGTAGGCATTACTATAATTATCATTAGCCGAATCCTTTCAAATAATGATCTATTGCTTGATTATGACATAATCCACATAAAGGGTTTTAAAATGGATCCAATGTCTACATATGGCTTTGGGAGGAATATTGCCAATTGAAAAGGGGTATAAAGTTGGTCAATTTATGTGTAGCATATATTATTATTAGTGCATACTAAAGTTCATGATATCCTTATTAGTCGAATAGATATCTTATATCGATCCATAGACCTAACAATATCATAAAGCAGTATGATATGAATTATAGGGTATCAAACTTATTGTTGATATGATTATGGTGTAGATCAATGACGCGGGAAATATTTAAGCCATTGACTTAGAATATCAATATAACCCGCTTAAAGTTGACTTATCCACATGCAATATCTGGATTATGTTATAATCCAATAGTAGATCATCATCCTCATTTCATTGCTACTATAAACTTAAATAATGGGCAATATTCAACAACAAACTGAAATAATTCAGAAATGGACTAACCATATGATGTGTAGAATTGGTGATTTTGGATAACAGATAATTTCGATGATTGCCCAGTCCACCTAGATAGGTTAAGGCAAATACCATATCATAATTTAAAGACCAATAACTAAAACATATGGTTATGCTTAACCCAATTATACAGATACCATCCATAATCTTGTGAAGGTTATATATTGATGATTAACAAGATTCCACTTGAACATGCTAATTTGGTGGGTCATTACATCCTGATGAATATAATGACCATAATGAACCATATGTTCTTAGGAATTAATCCATTGACCACAGGTCAATCGCTCCTAATATTGATCCATCCATAACTATTTTGCTAATTTAAATAGTCATGCTACAATTCTAACAGTCAATCTGTCACCTAGTTAATGGCCGTTATACTGATATAAGTTATATATACAAAATTACTATATATAAGTGATCAATAAGTAGGCATGGACAGTCACAATTACGTGTCCAACTCGGTAAACATACCAATTTCCATGTTCCATGGGTATGTCGGTCATATGCCCCAATAAATGACTATCCATGCCTACTTGTTAATTACTTATATTCTCACTACTAAATTATGTAAATCATTCACTTACTTAAGGGTCAATTGGTGGCCTAGAATTCTCACTAAGCTTGATCATCCAACATTCAGTAAGATTATCTATAAAGGGTTTGAGAGTGGTAATTCTTGGGAGAAGCATCATAATAAATTAGGAATATCTTTAATTCCATCAAAAATATAATGTCCAAATTGGTTATGATGTGAATGTATATTGTCAACCCAAATACATACCTTATTGGAGTATTCATTCCATTAACTTATAAGAGATATGACCAAGACCCCTTAAGATACTTTTAGTGATACTTTCATTAAGATATGAACTCCTTCACCAATTGAAAATTCCTCTTGGGGATCCCTTCTTAGATAAGTTAGCTCGAGCTCAAGCTTAATTCCTGTCATGCTATGTATAACTTGACTAATAAGTTGACCAATATGCACAGTTGGTATCCATTGATCTAGGAATTAAAATAATATTTTATTAATCAAGTTATTGGCATATAATCATGTTAATTTGGCACAAAAGAGGGAAATACAGGATGGCATTTCCTTTGTATTCTTCCAGTTGATGGATATACTAATACAATTAGTATAGGATGAATGCTTATAACATGAATACTAGAGTGAGTGGAAGTTACCTATCTTTCTTGATACCCTGCTCAATAGAATGTGCTTATTTATTATGGAAAGAATTCTATAAGGATGATCCTGGGCATAACTTATGTAAACTATCTATGACTCTACCTTGAGATTATAGAACATGCAATTTTGGTGCAATCTATGGTAGTAACTCATTCAAAGGAGGACTTATGTGAAGTCCAAAAAGAAGTGCTAAGGAGCACACAAGTGACAGCAAGGGGGGTAGTAACCAGCTCATGAAGGAACACTGTGGAGGATTGTACAATTCAATCTTATGATAAAAAAATCCCTAATAATGTTTAGAATAGTTACATTACCTATAATCCATCATTGCAATGTTGACATGTTATTAAATAGCAATTATGCAACATATTATTCCTTCATATCATTTGGGATACCATTATGATTGTGTTATAATTCCACCGAAGTAGTGCTTCTTCCAGTGAACACTTAATTCTAACACATTAGTTCATAATTTGTTAACAACTTAAGTTAGTATGACAGTGTGCTTGCCTATTTTGTTTACCCAATATAGCCTGCTAACCTATTGATATCTAATTAAGCGTTAGATAACCTACACTATTATGGAAACCTTAGTAGGTTCACGTATAAGTATCCACGTCCTTGATCATGGCCTATCTATGTGGTGACCCCTTAACTATGGCTATATCTTGATGGTAATTCATGCTGGATTGTGATATGAAGAATACCATTGATTGCACTTAGGTATCCAATTAAGACTGACATGTTGAATTTCGGCCATATCATATGGGCAACCAATGCTCATGATTTAAATAAATCATAAACATTTGTACCCATTCATGAATATTATGAATAAGTTATGAACATGTTTACTTTTATTCATATAAAGTATGATTTTTATGAGTCTATGGCGATGCTATTTAGGCTAACCAAATTTACTACTTTTTGTAACCATATGAAACACATATGGTTTGAATTTTTGGATAAATTTATGATGGTTTATTTGGATGATATTTTGATCTACAATGAGACCTTAAAGGACCAAGTAAGCCATTTATGACAAGTATTAATGCGGCTGCAAGAGCACCAACTATACATCAAGAAAGAGAAATGCAAGTTTTGTAAGTAAGAAGCATTATTCCTTGAGCACTGGGTAGAAAACAAATAGATACGGATGGATGAAAGAAAAGTAAAACCCATCATCGAGTGACCAACCTTAGTAAAGTTGTCGAGTTGCAATCAACTTAAGCCCTATGCTTAGAGCTTACTAACTCCTTGACTTACTGATCCCTTTAGTTATGCCAAGCCAAATCCTGATCCAATAGTCATGTGCCCTACAATAAACATTCTTTCCACACATATCTTATAGTACTATGGGTTAAGGATTCAATAATGAAAGTATTACTTAATTCATGAACATAAGGAAAAGGATAAAGATATTAAGGCAAACACAAATAGAAGGTGCATGCACACACAGCAAGATTTAAGGAACTTATCCCAATCCTTTATTAACTTTATAAAGGAATAAACAGAGAAAAAAGTGGATGCTTATCCCAAGCATTGCCATACTCAAACCCTTATAGACCTCTCTTGTGATCCCTTAGGCTTTCCCTTTTGGGTTATATCTAAGGTGCATCAATTTCTTGGTATTAAACTGCTTGGTCTTAGAAGTCAACTTAGATTATTGGGGTGTAATTCATTGGACACTAAGATATGATTGATCTAAATGAAATTATTTTTTAGGCCTAATTAATTCTTAAAACCTAATTAATATACCTCTTTGAGTTCCTTACTGTTAGTAGTTTAGGATAAAATTTAATTAGGAATCAATCATCATTATTTATTTCCATCCATGTCTTAATATCCTTTGCATATAAAATTTGTATTATTAAACTTAGTATCGGTTGTTGACACTTAATTTTATTCCTAAGAAAAAGGACTTCATCAAAAACTCATTCTCCAGTTCAAAGGTCAAGAATCGAGATTTATTGCAATTTGTCATTAAACTTTACAATATTGGTTGTCCAACCTTATGCAAGATTTTAAAAGCCTTCTTCATCAGGGTTCAAGCAATAGATGACTCATCAAGGTTTATAAACACAAATGATACATTAGGTTTTACATCATTCATGCTTATCTTAATCCACTAAGAGTTTCCTTCATCGAGATTTTTGATTCAGTTAATACATCGAGTTTTACTTCATGAGGTTTAAAGTTAAACCTCATATTGGGGATCTATTTGATAAATTTCTCAATTCCTTAGGAGTATTTCACATTGGGATTTTGGATCTAGCTTATTCATCAGGATCATACTTATTGGGTTCCTTTCATCATTGGGATTAAGGCCTTTAAAAGTTTGCTTGAATTTTTCCATTATCCAGACTGATCTCATATCGAGTGTTATATTCCTTCATAGAGTTTTTCTCATCTAGAATTGATTGAAGTTCCATTGGGAAGTTAATGATTCCAAGATTAATATTCTAAGGATTACTACTCTAGCTATTCTACATCGGAGTTGAAGACGGATTTGAAACTAAAATTCTCTTAATCGATAATGTTTGTACATTTAATAGAAAAGAAGAAAAAGCATTACAAGTTTTAACTCTTAGCTCAACTTCAACTTCAGCCATATCAGGTTTTTGAGTAACGTCGAAAGCAGGAGCTTCTAACACTGGTCTAAAAAAACTCCTTTTTAACTGATTAAGTTGTCATTCTTTTAGGTCAATTAGAGTGATATCTAGCTCTTTAGAATGAATTAAGAAGCTTTTACGGGAGGAACCACCTATACAGAGGATAGTTAGAGGTTAGGATACTTGCCTTTGATCTCTTCAACCACATGCCTTCTGATGGGCCAATTCAAACACAAGCCTTGCTCCTTAATCTTAGTTTGGTAAGCTTTTAACATTTTGAATTTGTATAAAGCTCAAGATCAAGCTTCTTCTTGAGCTACCCTTAGCTCATCCCTATAGATAAGTTTACTTTTAGTGCGATTTATCCTTGCCACACACTGGCTTAACCTGGGCCAATTTAATCTTTGCATTGTCCACATTGATTTCAGCCTTGGCTAGCAGATTCTTCAACCTCTCAACTTTAGGCCCATAGATATGCACTTTATTAATAGCATCGATTATAGACATATTAGTAGCAATAGCCTCCTTCATGAAGTAATGAAGATCGATGCTGGTATGGTTGTAGTTGTTTATAAGTATAGCCATCCTCTAGGCAAACTATAAATAAAAAAGGTAAGCATTAACTAATAACCTGCTACTACATGGCACAAAAGTAAAGTTAAATAGATTAATACTTACGTCTCTGAAGCACATCATTGTGCTACTAAATAAGGTGTTGTTATTCTCCCCCTATAGCTTTTTCAGGTCCTAAGGGAAAATAAACCTATATAACCACTCCTAAACTAGGTTGGGATGTCTTAGGGATCCCACAATAAGCACGTTCTAGTCAAGCATAAACATCTCTTTAAAGCAAAAAGTTGTGGCACATTCAATGGCATTGAAAGTTTCCTATAATGCCCTAATCCTTAGGATGGCTCCCTTTCTCGCTTCCTTTCCCTCTAATGGTTGGAGAAGCAGTAACCACCATTTTCTCCTTCTTGGCAGCAAGGGCACCATTGTTATAGCCAGCTCTCACTTTCTTTCTCTTCGAGGCAGTTCATGAAGATAATCTCACTGTTAAGATTTGGCAGTAGCACTAGACTAAAACCTCTTATTATGCCATTCTTCCCGAAGGTAATGTCCATTGCCTCCTAGAGTTGATCTTTTATAATTAAGGATAGATTTGATTAAGGGACCATCTTTTTTTCAAGGTCTGTAAAACATAACACCAAGGATTAACAGTAAATAAAAAAATGAAATAACTAAACTAGAAGATGAAGCAATGATAAGACCTAGCATGGCATCAGTCCGAGAGAATAGTAAAGGTCTAGTCCTTTCATTAGGGTGTACATCCTCAAGACTAGTGTTTAGCTTAAGGTTTGGTGTTTGCTCATCATTGGGATGTATATGCACTTTTGGCTGAGTAATTGGTTTATGGTTTCATGTTTGTTCATCATCGAGAATTGGATTTGAAAGATGGAAAGAGAGCTTTTTAGGACTTGGACTCAATGTGTCTTTGATAAATCGAGAAGTCCCATTAAATCTAAAGACTTTGTACTAAGATCTAATAGCTCTAACTATAGCTATCGTACTACATTTACATGATATCTAAAACTATCTACACCCACTTGATCATAAAGAGACTAAAAGATCAACGATAGGTTGTGGTTAGCCTATTTTTAGTGGACTTATCTAAAGAGTTCACTGTAGGTGTTTAGATGGTGATACATTTTGGGCCAAGAGGCTAAAAATACTTGTCAACTTAATCTTTGTTATTTAAAGGAAGGCTTTTGAAAAGAGTTTTGGGCTAACATAAGCAAAAATAACAAAATTTGATTATTTTTCTATATGCGTTGAGGGATAGCATAATTAGTGAAATTTAAACATAAGATTATTATATTAAACAAGTGTTATTCAAAATAACTAATTTGTTAATATGTATTGAATGTGATCACCAAAGAGAGAATCAAAATAGCATATTATACCAATTGCAAGTGTTAAATGTAGTCTCCACAGAGAGTTTTTCCAAAAGGGATGATGTTTGTTGAGGTACACATCAACAAGAAGAAGGTGATGGGCATGTTAGACAAGAGTCCATCAAATTGCTTTATTGCAAAATAGACGGTTAAAGACTTGTTGTTGGAGATATTCATGATCTTTATGAAGGTTAAGTGTGCTAACTCAGAGGCTAAGAGGGTAAAGGGTGTAGTAAGAGTCGATCTTCAAGTTAGTGGGTTGAAAGGGAAAATTAAGCTTCTCATATGTCCACTTCCTGATTATGATCTAATCCTTGGTATGGATTTCTTTAGTAAACAAGTGATCTTATAAGATGTTACAATATCCGACTAATCGATGTCCATAAGTCAATTCAGATTATACCAATTAGTATAATTTAGCTTGACAATAGGTCTATGTTAGGCTATTCGAGGCAATGGATAAATAAACATGAGGAGTTGTTCCATCACTTATCAATAAATTCACCTTTAGCTAGTAACCCTATATAATTATCATATGTGCCATAGTCAAAGGACAACTGATCCATGGATGAACATTAGATGGATCGATGATCCTCATTAAGAAAGAGGTATATTTGTATTAGAATAACATAGACTAAATATCACTTATGATACAAGTAAGCAGCAATATGTATCTACCATTATACCCATTATTATTATTAAAAAAACTTGTGTAATTAAAATTATCAACATAAATAAAAAGTAGAATAATCGTTTGATTATTATAATCTATTAATTCATTAAAAATCTCATAATGGTAACTACTTCTTATAAGTAGTTAAATCATTATTTATCCACCCAGTTATGACACTATTGGGTAATTCACATATCATGTACCAATCATAGTGAACTTTATACACTATCATGCTTTATTCATGATCCTCCCATTACCTTCTGCATATTTGAACATATCCTTGATTGGATCATCAAACAACTGTAATCTTGACATAGGAGATATCTAAGATTGGTACATGATATGCCTTGTGGGTCACTTCATATCCTCAATTGGGTGGCATAACCATGACCCTGGGCATTAATTCATACCAGAATATAGGGTATGAATTCATGGCCATGTTATCCTATGAATTAATATAACCCCTATTTGAACTCCTTCACATCATCATGCATAGCCTTATCTACTTCAACCTCTTACCTTTTAAAATAAGAATTGCTTCCTCAACTCTTTCTTCAATCTCTCCCACAAATCGATGGTAAGACATCCACTTGCAACATCATCCACCATTTGTGTTGTATATCAATCTATTTATAAGCATATCCAGTGAAACTTATCATATTGAATTAATAATCTAGAAACATAAGGTTTGATGGAATACATTGGTACCTAAGTTACCTCCACCAATTGAGCACATTATTGAATATAATCAACCATTAACCATGATAACTACCAAATACATACATCCTTGCCTAAATGATTTATATATGCCCAGGTTGCATTTCATTTGTCCCAAAGATGAATGATTAATGCCAACACAATCTTTCTTTGTCTATTATTCATTAATTGGGTCTAGTATCTATCTAATTCTATGAGTTGACTATGATTTCGGCTGAACAATTACTTAATGATTATGAAAGTATACATAAGTACATAAGGTCAGGTTATTATCATATTTCCTTCAGACACTCAAGAAAGTAATCCTTATTAATGACTTATATCCCTATGATGTTTTGATCTTGATAAATTTAATGGCTAATCATTTGGTATTATCTTTCTTGACTTATTTATAAATATTTCCCATTATCCAAATTGTGAACTTGTACTTAGTGATAATTAACGAATAAGTAAACAAGTGCAACGGTAGACATGATGATTACCCTTAGCCAAATGTAAGCAAATAATAAACTTAATGTGCATTGGATAGTCAGATATTATCATAATTTCTTAGTACGATCTCAAATAGTTCTACTAGTGACCTATAAGCATGTGTCCCATATGACCATAATCATTCATGAATAGATTGGGCTGGTTGGATGAACTAAACCTTAGACCCAAGGATGACTACAAGTTCACTAATGTGAGGCTAGAGAGCTGTGGCAGTATTATAACCAAGTTATCAACCATGGTTCCATAGAATGCACATTATCATATGTTAATATGAATAGGTTGTCATAATATGGATAAAGAAAAACACCATTTGCTTGGGTATTGGTTATTCAAAACCATCAGTAAAGCAAACTATGATGTGAATTTACTCATAGTGGATGATTTAATAACTCCTGGGCATCGGTGCCATTAGATATCATATGGTTAAATCTTGGTAATTATCATTACTTGAAATATCTCATCAACTATTTGTTGGGTCTAAGGAATTTTTTATAGTTTGATATCGCATACTTAGAGGTATAAAAGAGTTACAAGTATCATGTAATGGTGCAAGTTGTAGTTCAGTTATACCAACTTTATACTCATATCAGTTGGTTAGCACATATCAGCACGCATTAAGGTAATTGCGTATAACTATTCATCATTTACTTTGTCGACCTTAAACCCTAAACTCATATATCCAATCTCATGTTCATTATGTAAGATACCATAATTAATGACTAGGCCAAGGATATCTAACTCCTTGATAACACAATGAAAAAAAAGCATTAGATAATTACCTCAAGACGAATTAAGTCAATTGATCTGCAGCATAGTCATATGGGCTATGACTCTCTCAAGAGGTCTATTAGCCAGATTGAATTCCTTTAATTGGTGATGCTTAATAACATTATCTAATCCTATGTACATCATCAACCTAAATAAGTAGCTTATCAGAATTTTCATTGCATTAACTCATAATTAACATAAGTCTTTGCACAGACAATTTTTATTACTCATTGATGGTTAGGATAAGTGACCTTCATTGTCAAACATAACCACTAATAATCAATTAATCTGAAGGGGTCTAGCAAGAGTACAATGAATAAAATTTAACCGTGGACTATACCATCACAAGTCATTATTCGAATTAAGTTGGCAACACAATTGGGCCTTATCCTTTTTGCCTTAATGTGTTAAGGATAACATAGCTGTCAATAATTGGTACAACTCAATTATTAGACTAAGGTTAATACGTCACTTAATAGCTAATAATTAATTGAATCATTTGAAAAAGAGTCATATTTCTTTATATGAAGTTTACTAATTATGCCATGATTGACATACAACATGGATTATCCACATAGATAGTTGAAGTGGATTAGATAATAATACCTAACAAGGCAATTGACAATCACCATAAATATTTTTTCTATCCATCCCAATAATATATGTTATTAGATCAATGTAATAATTAACTATCCCGATGTATACACTCAAAAGAGGCACATATGTTCTATAAATGATAGTGTGAACCTAGTTAACCTGACATTAGGATTATAAAATATTGGGTTAAACTCCACTTGCCTAGCTATATATTAATATATCACCATTGAATCAACATTACCTTTGTTTTATCTTATTATATTTTTAGTAACTCGTTTGATAAAAATTTTCAACTGTGAAATTTAAATAGTCTAATGGATTACTTAAAATATATTTGAGGTCAATAATTAACTTATTTAAAATATAATTAGGTCTGACTTGTAATCAAGCTTAATAATATGGATATCTCTAAACTATAGTCCTAAGATTGATGTACTTTGTCACCATAGGATGGATACAGTATGGCCATAACAAATGACTTCAACCTTTCCCATTATAACTTATTCTCATAGGATAATTGTGGGTCAATTTCCACTTGATATTATTACTAAGGTGTACAATAAATTTAATCATAAGGGTTGACCTTCAATTCACAGATATCATCATATTGATCATTAACTATGGTTGATCAAAACATATATAACTCTATATATATATATATCAATGTTTATTTGAATAATGACTATACCTAGTTAATACTTTATTGCATGAGTAGGAGGTAGATATTGTCATTTAATATGTACTCCGCTCACCTTATAATCAAGTAATATACAATCGATCTTCACAGATTATTCAATTAGGATAATTATAAATAGGGATGACCTTCAAATATATTTAATCCTATTATCACTAGATACCTAAATTGTAATAAAGATTTAGTTATAACATTCGAGTATCATTAGTTATTACACGAGTTACGATTAATTTGGTCAACAATCATTAGTTGGTTTATATTAGTAGATGAACTCATATTCGTAAGAAAATTAACTATACTAGAGGTTAAAATAGTATTGTGAAGTATGAAGATTATTTAATTGATGGTAAATTAATAGACCATTCGTAATTATTTTACCCTATTATAGTGAATTAGGTAACTAGTCATGGATATTTAATCCCTTGTGTATACTTTTATTAGGCTTAAGATACATACAATTGGGTGGGTGCAATCTAGATTATTACTAAACATAATGCTAACCCATTCGTATGTATCCATTGGCACCATTTACAAAAGTCATCCTAATACTCATTGACATTATCTAGTCCACTCAATTATTGTCTAAACCTTCTGCTGCCATCTGGCATGATTAGTTCTTTCCTCAAACTAACTCATGTCCATCCAAGATATTAAGGTACCCACTGAGTATGTATAAATTAAGTCAAGAAAGCCAAGCTTGAAAGAAAAGGAGTCTTGCACTACAAAAGAATTCAACTTTAACGATCAATAAATCCGTCGCTAAATTAAAACAATCTCTAACTAAATTTTTTGGCAACATATTAATGATAGATAAAATTGGTAATTAAAATTATTATCATGAAAAAAAACTAACGATGAAATTTTGTATCTATCGCTAATTGGCGACAGATTAGCGACCAATAAAAATGTGTCACTAAATTAGCGATATTTTAATATCTATTGTTAGTTTAGTGACAAATTAATATTTTTCCCTAATTTAACCACAAAAACAAAATTTTATCGCTAAAGTTTAACGACTTATATATGTCTATCACTATTTTAGCGACTGATATTAGTGTGTCATTAGTTAACGATAGATATAAATCGATCACTAAATTATCATTAATGTGATTAAATTTTTTTAAAAAATTAATTTTAAATATAACTAAACAAAAATAAAATAAAATTCATAAAGCAATATAATAAATACAAGCTTATATATTATGTTCTCATCAAATACAATATTTATACAAGAAATTACATCAAATTATTAGGCGGTGCTAGGTGTTAGCTTCTTAGAAGGATTGCCTCCATCCTGCCGATGCACTTATTCATATCAACCTCTCTTTATAAGCGCCTTGTAACTCAGCCTCGAAGTGTCTGCGATCATACTCCATTGCCTTATGCTCCTCGTCCAATCTTTATTTCTAAAGTCCTACGCTTCTCTTTTATACACTCCACCATAGATTTACGCTTCAGCTCTATATGCTCTTCCATAGCTTTTATCTTAGAAATAATCGCACTTAAATTACAATATCCAATTAAACTATTATCTAAATCGAACATACACTAAAATTTAGTAACAAATAAAATTTAAAAACTCTAAAATTTAATCAACATCTAATTAACTAATACAAATTTCATAAAAACCTAACTTAATTATTTAGCACAAATTAAAATATCTAATTAAGCTATTATCTAAATCTAAAATAAATTAAATTTATTTTAAAAAATAAAATTAACAACTCCAAAATTTAATCAACATTTAAGTAAATTAATTTTCGTAAAAAATATGGTTAATTAAATAATTTATATCATTAAAATACAATGTAATTAAACTATTATCTATCTAATCAATAACAAATAAAATAATTTTATTAACAAATAAAATTAACAATTACAAAATTTAATTAACATCTAATAAATTTAAATTTCATAAAAATGTAATTAAATTACTTTTTTCAAATTATATTTTACTTAAACTGTTATCTATCTAATTTAATATAAACTAAATTTTTGATTAACCTATAAAATTAACAATTATAGAATTTAATAAATACCTAACTAATTTATTCCATAAAACTCTAATTAAATTATTTATCTAAAATTACAAACTAATTAGATTATTTTCTAAATAATCTAGTATAAATTAAACTTATTAACAATTATAAATTTTAATTAATATCTAAGTAATTTAAATTTAATAAAAATATTTATGTTGAATTACTACCAAATTCAACCATTACCTAATAATATGCCATAAATTAAAATTGTTAAAAAATAAAATAAATAATTAAAAAATTTATTTAAAATCTAAATAATTTCTATAATTACCAAATCTAATCATAATATTCCAATACAACATTTTCCAGTCATCAATAAAAATTTTTACAATTACGTATATAAGTTATCAAGTAAAGAAAGCAAACCTCACGCAGTGAAAGAGAATATGATTGGTCACAATAGAGAAAATAAAGAAAAAATGATACAGAGCAAGATCCCGAGCAGGGAGAGAGCGGTATAGACATATGGATATGAGAAAGCAAGATAAATTGGGCGAAAGAGAGTGGTACTCGAGGGCAAAATGCAAAAATTGAGAAACTTGTGTATAGACAGATGCAGAGACAATAAGAAAAATGAGGAGAAAAGGTGTAGGCAAAAGGAAAAAAGATTAGCAAGATCGATGGAAAGATAAAGGGATGAGTGTCAATGGAAAGAAAGGTTGAATGCTGGTTAAACAAGGGATGATCGCCGGTGGAATGCTTTTTGAGACTTACCGCATTCAATGAAAATTTCTTTAAGCAAGATCCCATGTTGAAGAGTCAGATTCTGATTCTACTTTCATTCTTCTTAAGGAAGGAGGCCACCAAACCAAAAAGAGGTATTTGCTTATTGTTTGTATTAGAGATGCCAGTTTTTTTTGTCATAGTTGCTTTATAGATGTTTTCAGAATAAGAGAAAACGGTGCTCTAATTCATTATCTCTTTTGGCTATTTGCTTGGGATAAAGAAAAAGTGAATTGACTCGAGCCAAGTAGTTTGGGTAAGCCGAAAAGAAAGAGTTAGATACTTTTTGAAATGAAATGCAGCAATGTCTTAATCAAACCAGGTCCAAGGTCAATGATTTAGCTCAAGGCTCAAGGCTCAAGGCTCAAGGCAGAAAGGCTATTATTCCTTCTTATTGATAGCATTGGTCTTGCCCTAGCTATAAAATGGTAGCTTGATGGCAACTATGCTGCTCTATTTGAAAGAATTGGAATGGAATTAGTGTGGTTCGCTAGCTCTTTCTTTTATGATGAATTCATTCTGAATAAAGAAAGGCGTTGTGATAAGGAAAGGCCTTGCCTTATTACCAAGAAAGAGAAAGAGAAAACATAAAATGGGCTAAATCGTCTGCTAGAGAAGAAGCCCTTAAGGAATCGATCTATACTAGATGAGATGTTGGTGCCATTAAACTAATTGCCAGAACGGGTTCAAGAGATGAGGATCCAAGTAGTGATGTTACCCTCAAGAGAAGAATCATTCCATTCACTTGAAAAACTGCTAAGAACAATAACTTTTTTCTTGCTTGACTATGGCAAAAAAAAGAAGAAAAGGTGAAGGAACCTACGTGGAAGGGTAGAAAGGAATCAATGAAAAGATAAGCTTTGTCTTATCTCTTGTTGACTAGGAATGAATGGTAGCATGGCTTGAATAATGACTCTCTTTCCCTTGCATTGAGGTAGTGTCAATTGTCGGCTTTCAAATAAAGAAAATGCTTTTGGGTAAGGTGGTATGCTTGATGATAGTCAACATGCTTAGTCGGTATTGGTCTTGTTCAAATGCTTTCCATAGTAAACCCCTTAGAGGATTTGATCAACTAAAGGAAGAATTTGTGCTTGATAAAAAAGTTGCCAGGACTTAAGAAAGCCAAAATGCTAGATTTATCTTTGCCAATAAGAGGAATCAGTTTAGTAATTCATGATGAAAGACATAGTAGAGAAAGGTGAAAAAGATTAGGCATTCTCTTAGTTGAAATGCTAAATTGACCCTAAAATTTTTGGGCAACTGAAGGGAAAGAAAACAGTCACTAACTAGCAACTTTCTTTTAGGCAGCCTATTTGGATTTTAGCTTTATGTTTGGAGGAAGAAACTTTTATTTGATTAGCATTTCACTCTTCTTAATGACCTAGGAATTTCAAATTCGAGCAATCAATTTCAAAACCTTCTCAGTTAATGTTGAGCTTTATGGGATCTTTTCCATTCTATTAATTGAATTATTTGGAAATGCGAATTTGGCTCACTTTCCTGTCGATTGACATTGACTAGTTGTTTTCCTTTGTTCTTATCTTAAGTTTGATCAAGGCAAATCTACTAAAAGAGTACTCTTAAATTCTACTAATTGACTCATTCGTCACGCTATCATACGAAGTCAATGAAATCTCAAATACTTATCTCTCTCTTAAGTACCCAATCAATCGGCTATGAAAGAAGGTTTTCCTATATTGAAATAAGGCATGCTCTTTTTTCTCTACCGTACATTGGTACTAGAGATTCAAATCAATTTCATTCTACTTTTATGCTAGTAAAGTTTAGGTCTTCCTATTCTCAGCCCAAGGAATCGATTATAGCAGCTAACTTTACCCAGATTCCGGAATACTTGACTATGAGACTTCTTCTTCCATAACTAGTGTTCTTTTTCTTTGAGGTGGATTTAGACCTACGGACAGGATTTAAACGTGCAACTAACAAGTCAGGCAAAGAAAACCTACAAGCCTAGTCTTATTACCTTTATTACTAGGCCAACGAGGGGTAAGTGTAGAAGAAATAGTTTAGTCTTGTCCTACAGAGAAACTTAAGGGTGTTCTTTATGATATTAAAGTATTGGTGTCAAGATTAAGAGCGAAAAGAAGTTCATAAAGAGTAGCTTTCAGTCATAGTCTTATTAATTTTTTTAATTCATTTAAGAGTTCAAAGAGAAAGAAACCAGTTAAGATTTACCTGCAGATAAACTAAATCAATTTCTTTATGCTTATTATATGACAGGGTTAAGAGAAAAGAGAATATTCTTACCAGGCCCTTAGGTTCTTTAAGAGGCATATCTTAGATCTCTTAACTTATTAGCCAGCCTCTTAAGGTGTGTGAAAGTAAAATAGGCTATTTAATCTCTTTATGCGAAGGTGGGTACAGTACGTTGGCTAATAACTCTTATAGCGCGTTGGTAAGGATGTAGTTACCAACACTACTTTATTCTATTGAAAGGACCAACTTAAAAGAAGGAAACACTTGCCCCTTAAGGATGATTGTTTGACTAACTAGCAAACGTTCTCATATAGAATATGACCACCTAGGAATGCCTTTCACGCTCGCTTAAAAAGGGAAAGGCTCGTCATCACACACAGCATCCTCATTATGCTTTCTTTCTCTCTTTAGCCCTAAGGGGCTTCGCTTCTTTACATTAGGGTTATATGAGTCGAAACCCTCTTTGAGTATGTCAAATTTCTCTTTATATACCATATTAGAAATTCTGCTTTGTTACTTTTCTACTTGGATGTACAAGACGACTTTCAGTATATTAAGAAAAAGCCCGCTGAAGCGTTGGAATAATTTTTACTTCTAGAACTTTCAAAAACCATTCTTCAGCCATACTAGACTAATTCTATCTACATTTAATGAGCCAAGGTTATAGAGAATTTCCTCTATTGTTCCTTACCCTATAGGTTATAAAAACTCTTCCTAGTGCCAAGAACTAGGATCAAAAGGAAAGTCTCAACCCTTAAGTACAAAAGTAGGCTATGCTTCCTAAAGAGAAAGAAATGGTTTCATATAAAGGCTTCGCCCCCAGTTATCTTTATTTAAGTTGGCCTTACTCAGGCTAAGTTCAAGCAAAGATCAGTCCTTTAAGCTAAAAGCTCAAATGATCAACTAGAAGATACCACCTTCCCCAATGAAACTTCTTTCCTCGGAGTAGTAACTTAAAAAGAAAGGACCATGTATGCTTGAAAACTTTAAATGGATTCATGAAAAATAGATAAGAAATATACTCCAAATACCATTTGAACCTGAGTTGAACCATTGAATTACCTGAGAGTGATTTCACTGCAAAAGAGCTTGAGTCACTGGTTGCCTTTAGAGCAGATAAAGAATCAAGTACAAAAGGAAGTGAAGGTGAAGCAGGCCTCTTTTAAAGGCTAGGCTTTCTCTCTTCTATGGCTTAACGATATGATAGAGATGGGCCCTTGAGCCTAGGCTTGCTTCTTGAAAGCATAAAGCTGGGTATGGACCAGATTGTTGGTCGGATCTTCCTGGATATTCCCACTTTGCTTGGATGGAGACTTTTACCTTTGATTAGGAATTTTCTGCATTTCATCTCAAAGAGGATCTAAGCTAACATAAGCTAAACAGTGCTTTTCTCTTCGTAAACCCAAATAGTAAGAGTAAAGCATGGAAATTTTAGGGCTTAGGTTAAGCGCCTTCCAAATGTAATGCCATGGCCAACCAATGCCGAATCCAAGACCTAGTTCACTCTTGAAAGCCAGAGCTAGTCGTCTTCCCACTGACCATTACTAATAAGATAAGACAAACCACTGCCAGTAGTCCTTCTTCCAACATATGGGGGTTTAATACTACCGATTCTGTAAGAGCTTATTCTGTCACAGCTTCTTCAACTCAACCTCCCTTAAAGAAGTAAGTAAGGTAGCAGGAATAGATCGACTAGGTCTTGAGATAGGTTTGAGCTCCTCTTCGCTCATTACTCTCTTTGGCTCTACCTATAAGAGGCCTATAGACAGAGAATTTTCACTGCAAACTTTTCTCGGTCTTTACCATTGGTTAGACCTAGTTCACTCGTGGATCTAACTCTCCTTTTTCTCTTTTGGGCTTAGCCTAGCTAGTGGGAAGAGACTTTAGTCATTGATATCCATTTTGAAAAGTGAGTATTCCTATAAAACAAAATAAAAGCGCTATACCCTGGTCCATTCCTTTAATCAATAAGGCTGCTTTCCCTTCTAATCCCTTCTCACCAAGGAAAGAAACCTAATAGCAGGTGATCTTAGCTTCGAGTACTTATTCCTTTTGCTCCCAGCTACCTCTAAGAGCGGTCACGAGATTATTGGAATCAAAGCTTTTTCAAGCACTCCTATAGTAAGAAGGTCAACTGAAGCTAATCCATTTATGTTAACGAATGCTCTTACTCCTAATGGTTCTACATCCAATTCCCTAAGGATAAGGAAAAAGGAAAGAGAAGAAGATAACAGTTACTAACAGTTATAAGAGCCACACCACAGAAAGCTAAAAGGAGCCAAGGTCTACTACTTTATATATGTTGGCACCAAAGCAAGGGGCATAGCAGGCAAGGTGGCTCATCCATCTTTTCATCTTTTAGACAATTTTAGTAGAGAGTGTGATCGTTACTTCTTCGCCTAGTGAGTTAAGCACATAAACAGTAACTTAAACAGCCTTTTCGTGTCGATCCGCTAGGAATGAAAGTGACCTATGCACTGGATTCACCAGCGTGTGCTAATGGAGAAAGGGTCTTTCATGCATCTTTCAAAGCCATGGGAACAAAGTTAGAACTCATTATTTGAAAAATGGATTTTGCATCTGATTTCACTAGTACGAGGCATTCTCATTTGTCGCCAGTCAGCTTTGACTCTGCGATTGAAAGTTGAAAGTGACCAAATGTGCTTTTAAGTCAAAGTAAGTTACAGAGCTATTGTCTTGAAGTCAGTGAATGGAGACTACACTTTTCCCTTCTTTCCAACCTATTCCTATTTTGTCATTTGCAACTGTGGTAGTTATAAAAAAGTAGCTAGGCTTCCAAGGGGGTGAAACGATTAAAAAGAGAAGTGCTGAGTAATAGGAAAGGAGCAAAAAATCCATTCCATCTTAGCTTGATCCCACGCTTCTTCGAAAGTACGTTGATGACCTAGATCCTTATTTTAAATGACGGAGGAAGCATTTGGCCAAGTAGTAGTCAATAGTCGAAAAAGGAGCCAAAGGCAAATATATGTTTACCCCTCCTCTTCAGTCAATGCTTTAGCCTATCTTTTTCCCTTTTTTATGACCAGTTTTATATGTTAGCGTGGGCTATGCCTTTATCTTATTTGAGAAAAAGACATTCCAAAGCCATAACCATTCCATGTAACCTGAAAAAGGTGGTTATGTGTGTCTTAATAGCTTACTTGCCTTTAAGCTAGACCCCATTTGGGAAAAGCCTATTCCATCCATAAGACAAACTAAAGGAGGTTGACTTGACCAGAAAGTCACTACTGTAAAAGGAACCTATCATACTGGGACATAATTTTTGTAAGATAAGCCTGCAACCCATGATATGGAAAGAGAAGAATACGACCATCGAGTTTCTTCAACGAGCCCCAACTTGGGTCTTTCTTAGTAAGGTTGGTTCTCCCGTTGTAAGCTCTGACTACTGGCTTGGCTAGGCTGGTCTCCTATTAAACATGGTAAACTCGACCCTTTGCTCACTAAAACCTAGAAATCCTTTAGTTTTTAGGAGTAAGAAGTCCTCTATCGCCAGTCTCAATCAATTGAATTTGATTGAGCTTGATAGGTTTGGACTTGCCTTTTTTACTTTTTTCTCTAATTATTTTTTTGGTGTCTAAAAGACAACAAAAATGGGGTAGGCTTAAGAAAGGTCTCTTCCTCTTCTTTAATGGATGGGAAAATGTCAAATGAAAAGGATGTCGAATGAGTTGAAAGATGGTAAAAACCCAACTACCTTGTGAGAAAGTCAATCTCAACTTTATTGGCTCCATCACTAAAACTAGGAGTAGCCTTTCTAATCTAATTCCATTCCATAGGGATGCTAAGACAATGATGATGACCCATTCTTCTTCTTAGAGACTACTTAAATTGCCTGATTGACCGATGGCTCTTTAATGGTTAATTTGCTTGACCTTATGTTTTTAGAGGAAACTAAACCATCATTTCAAGTAAAGGTAGAAAAGTAAACTGGAATGTTGAATTCCACCAATCATGGTGAAAAGGCGGCAAGCATCGGTGAGAGGAACGTCACTAAAGAGCTTAACTACTGAGCTCTTTTATGATTACCACTTCTACTCACTAGCTAGATCGGACTGTCTGTACCTTCTATAACTAATTCTGCCTGTAAGGAAGTTAGTCCATAGCGATTCTTAGGCCAAAGCATTTAGAAATCACCCATCGATTGAGAGATGGAATCAAAAGCACAATGTGAGGTAGGAGATAAGCTTGGAGACAAATGGTACTTGAGAGCTGTGCCACTTTAACTAACTTTACCTATAAGAAGAAACGTGAGAAAAGCTTAACCATTGTGTACCAAGTTCCGGGGTTGAATCCGATCCAAAAGATAAAATGTCAGTGCGAAGTGAGAAATTCTCTAATTTTGACTAAGATTTTTGTCTTACTTCTCAATCAACCAACTACTGAAAGAATGTAGTTGACTTGACTGGAATCACAAGTTTTCAATGATACGAACAATTTGGAAATGGAGCTATGAAACTATGCCGCATACTTGCCCTTTAATACCTTTTTAGTCCAATCCCGTTGCTTGTACGGAGTACGAATAAGGGAGCCTGCCTAATCTCAAATGAAAGATAAAGCTATGCCTCTAATCCTTCATTTGGAATTCTTGCTAGCTAGTGCACTTGAACCGTGCCTTTGCTTCCCGTGTTTCTTTAACATAGAGAACGATAGATTGCTTGAGTTGTTAGCCTTTGTGTTTGCCTTATTTTCTTTTTGGGGGAATGCTTTACACTAACATTGCCTTTTTCGATCAATTTTTTTGGCATCGGCTAGAGTCGAAGACCACGCCTCTAAGCCTTAAGAAACGGAGTGAGCCTTATCACACCTAAAAGAGACATATGGGTTCCAAGGGGTTAAGAAGAATAAGGTGTTTTGCCTTTTTTCGTATATTTCATCATTAGCAATCCCCTCGTTATCAATCATCAGAAACATATGCCTTAATCAGCTTCCCTAGTGGTATTGCCTTGTAACTGCCCAGTGTGTACCTTTACAAACACCGCAGGTGCTCCCTCAATGCACAGCTATGCAAAACGGAGGAAGACACTAAGAACAGAGATTATAGCAAAGACTATCTCAACTCCTTGGCTTGCTTAATGCTTCTCCATCAACTGCAGTGGGAAGGACAGGAATAGGGGAAGGAAGAAAGATACCATCTTAGCCTAAGAAAGGAATGCTCTTAAATGCCATTACTATCCATCTGTATACAACTATCAATATTAATGATATAAACAAATATTCATTATATAAACAGGTGAAAAGCAATCAAAGCTTTTTTTGAGGAAGGTGTTAGGTTGGAGTGAGAGGATCCATCCATGCCTATAAACATAAGATTTAGATCTATCAAACATATGATAGAGATTGGAAAAGCTATCGAAAACCTTTACCACCTTTAACCTTACACACCAACTCAAACACTTCCTTGCTCACAACCAATTTCTCAAAGTAATGAATGCGCTTAAAAATAGGCCATAGCATGAGAGAAAGTTGTTACGTGGCTGAATACTCCATCATTTGGTGGTACGTATGGCTTAGAGCCAAGGCATCCATAGGTCTCTTTTTAGAGCTCCATCTAGGAAGTGATAACTGAATAGGTTCTTAAACATAGCAATTGGGAAGGCTTTTTCTCCTCGTACTTACTCTCATATATATCCTTCCCAAATCTTAGTCGCGATTACCATCTTAAAAGCTATTGCCAAGGCACTCATCTTTTAATTCATTTTTTTCTACAAACCTAGGTAGTTGACGCAACTTTTCAATATTAACCTTCTTTGTTTCAGGGAAGAGTGGATGATCTGCTAGCTCTTGTAGAAATTTATTACAGTTGTTACGAACCCCTAATTCTACATTGGCATGAGCAACAACAGCCACAAGGTCCACCCTGATTTAATCTAAACTCTGTGCACATTAGTAAAATTGATTCCACTCTAAAAGAGCCTTGGACAGAAAACCAAAACGTAGAAGAGGTGCCTTTCTTGGGGTTTAGTAAAGGATCTCTAACAAGAGAGTACTTGTTTACAGCAGTTTCTCAATCGGGATTTAAGTTTTTTTTTTTTCCTTTGGAGGAGAGTAAGGTCGTTCTTTACTCCATTCCTTCCTAAAGTTAGGAATGGCAGGACGATTAGGAAATTACATCTAAGGAACATCTTATTAATAGATGTTTTCTTTCTTTTTACTATAAACAAAACAAGAAATAACGTTCAACCAATGAAATGCTTCTCTATACTTGTTCTTGCTTGCTGACTTAGTCCATCTAGAAGATGGTAAATTCATCTTGTTTTTGATGCATTCTTATATGCGGTGCTTTGACCAATTGAATTACAATTTTAGGGGAATGACTACCTAGAAGCTTAGAGGATAAATTGAATTAAATTCTTTAAAAGAAAAATAATAATAAATTCAATCAATGACTGACTAATTTATATGACCTTTCATTTTCTATACATCTACTTAACTTTATATCTATCTCATAAGTGACATATATTATCTAGGGGTATTTTTTCATAAATAGTTAGATTCACCTAGAGACAAAACTCAAGTAAGAAAAGAGAATATGATAGGAGAAAGAAAAGAGAGGAGGGAAAGCAACTATAGGAATTAGATGTCATGCTCCTACTTATAAAAGGAACTTCCTTGAACTTACAAAGAAGGGAGAGATAGGACAAGACCTCTCTAGATGACAGGACTGAGTTAGTATAGTTCCTTTTTTTTTCCTTCTCTGATCTATGCCCACCTCGATCTAGTAAGGATTGGAATTAGGCACTAGCATGAGTATTTGAGTGCTGCTTTCTATCTTCTTCCCTGAGAGCTTCTGATGTAGCGTCCTATTTTTTGAAATAAATTTTTGTATCTTAAGATTGTCCATAATTAGTTCCTATCCTGGCAGTGAGTATCTTGTATTAGCTTGCCAAAGGCTTGAAGATATAAAAGTTAGGAAAGTAAGAATGTCGTACATCTAGTCTATAGCTTTCTTTCGTGGTTCTCTCTATTATTGAAAAAAGATATGAGCTATGAACCTAGCTTCTCTCTTAAAATCAAAAGTAAGGTAAATCCATCATTTGTGCATATTGGGATAGGCTTATAAGATTCGCTTTGCTCACTAATTCACATTCTGGTTAACGTTGATTAGTTGTATTCACATCCCTACCTCCTAGCTAAAGAAACATGCATGCCATAGCATCTTCATTAGTTCAAGTTGAGGCACTGGTTTGAAATGGCCTTGACCATTTCATATACTTATTATCACTCTATGTACTAAGGTAGTTAAGTAGGACAAACTAAGCCTTTGGGCAGGTTAGCTATTGATGGCTTGATCTAATTGATTCAATTTCTTTTTTCATAGCCACCTTGTATAGATAAGATAGAAACATTAAAATTTAGTTCATTCGTAGGTTTTTTTACGATGACCCATGACCTGAGTAATATGCACCTAAAAAAAGCAAATAAAAGCATGAAACCTTAAGAAGTAAAGCAGCAGAGTACAGTAAACATAGGCATCATGGGCAGAGGCTTCAAATATATATATATATATATATATATATTATTTAGATTTCATCATATTTATAAAAATTATAGTCAAACTAGCTACAACCGACTAAAGTGGAAAAACATGACATAAAGGACTGGAAACTGAGTAAGCAAGTTATAACTAAGATTGGGAAGTCCAACATGCCTCGAAGGACATGTTTAAGATGAAAGATTATGATTACGTTATTAGATAAAATGAACATAAAAAGTGTGAAGAGAGATGAATTTGAGCTATTAATTAAGAGGACCACCATCGCTTACTAGTTCATACTATTATCTTATATTTACTGTTAGTCTACACTTTTAGTTTCTTTCTGTGCCTTTGACTACCAAATCCATTTGGATTGCCAAAGATGAGTGTGTCTGGAGCCATTGAAAGGCGAATCGTCCTAAAAATGAGAAAAAAAAAGTTGAATGGTATGAGTCATGGATCCTCTCAACACAACCTTGACTTATCAAATATGAGGTGCTTTTCAGCAGACATATGCACACCAAACCGAGCGAGAGTCACCTTTGTCCATCTTATCTATCACATCAAACAATGATCCACCTACTACTTCTAAAGAAATCTCACCAGATTTCATCTATGATTATGAGAAAGTTATAGCCTCCGGTTACAAACAAAACTCAAAGAAAGTGTCACTACCATGTTTGCTTCTTATATGAGATAGCTTTTTTTCTTCACCAATAAGTCCTCTTCTCAGATTTTTGATTTCAGTCATTTAACATTTTCATCCTTTTTCCATTCATATATAACCTATAACATCCATCCCTACTTGATTTTTATCCTTAATAATTTTATCTTCCTCATCTATCATTCTATTTTTATTAGTTAAATTTCATATTCCATTTAGAATGTGATGTTATTTGAAAGAAGGCTAGAATGCTAACAGGTGTCTCTATCTAATTCATTCACTTGACCTAGTACATACCCTTTTTGGAAGATCAAGTGCCAACGTCATTGAATGGAGAAGTCACTAATCCCTAAAAATTACTTTCAATTTGTTTATGGGCAAGTATTTGACCTAGACTTCCTATGATATTAATTTACCCTTGTCCTGTTGAAGCATATAGGTTAGGTGGGTGTAGTTGGGATCTCTAAGGCTTCCAAGGTGGCTTGGGATTAGTCTACATCTCGAAATGAAAGAGGAAGGGGGTCTAGCCTCAAGAGAGTTCATGACTGGAATGAGGCAGCTATTACTAAACATTTATGGAACATTGCCTTTAACTCACATACCATAGATGCTTCTGAATTAAAAGTTTTCCCTTAAAAGGTAAGAGTGCATAAGGTATCCTCATTCCTAACGACTTTTTCTCTTAGAGTTGGAGGAAATTTATGAACTTGAGGTACACTATGAGACCTTTCATCTCGTCCAAAATGGGTAATGGCGAAAGGTACTTTTTTTATTTGGTTTGACAACTAGCATCCGTTAGGCCCCATTGTATAGAAATATAGTAGTAGAATTTATTATGATATAGCTATTTCAGTCTATGCAAAACTTAACATAATTATTGAAGAAAACTGATGGAAGTGGCCGATAGTTAGATCTTTCAATAGGGCTTGTTACACCTCGAGTCCACTCAAGAACTATTGACTAACTAGCGACAGGGAGATTTGAAAGACTAATTGAGGGCACAAAACAACCATGATCGTAACTATTACTTGAACAGGAAATGGAGAAAGAAAACAGGATAATCAATCCCTTATAAAAGCTCAGAGAAAAATAGCTAAAATCTATTTCATTATAAGGGGTGAAGGAAAATGCCAAATCAATAAAAGGATCGGGCACCTACAAATTATATTACAGAAGAAAGATGTTCTCCCCTATGAGCTTCTTACAGGAAAGGTTCAAATCGAGTGCAATTCAGTTTGTCAACCAACTAAAGTAAGGAAGAATCAGCCACTTTGGGGGGTTAAGCTCACTTTAGCATTAAGCATAGTAGTGTATAGTTATTTCATCAAACCCCATAACTTAATGAAGTAGATTAGGACGGACTGAAAAAAAAATTCAAACAGGGATGATTGCGAAGTCAAGGAAGTTCAATAGGAAATAAGAGAGTAGCAATACCTTTCGAGCTAGCATAGATAGCAGTGGGAGACCAAGTAAATGTTTCATACAATAGTGTTAAAGAAGTCATAATAAGCTAAAGAAGCAAATGAAGCATCAGGTCCTGAAGAAGAATACGGTCATAGAGCATAGCAAATCGTTAAACCATATGTGTGTGATTACTCGCCTATCATGAGTTTGACTTACGCTTTAAAGCTGTCTTTTTGAGGAAGACCAAAGAGAACCTTTATGACATTCTTATGGATAAAGTAGCCGATGAAGCTTTTTCTTTAGTTGTTGTTGACCTGGCAATGTCTATTATTTCTTTTTCCGAAGAGGTGCAGGCTTCATTGAAAGGCTCTCTGCATTGTGGCTTTATTGGGTTTACTTGTAAACAATATTCTCCCCTCGCTTCCCTTCAATCATTTTTAAAAGAGTTGCCCAACTGACTTCATAATTACACCTTTGTTGACAGATCCCACGAGTGCTGCCAAAATGGCACATTAGAGCTCCTCTCTCGTATCATGATTTGTCGTTTGATTCCAATCACCAAACTTCCCTGTGATCTGTTGATTCGTATCGATAAAACTAATTGTGTGCCACATACGTGGCATGGATCCCAAACTTCTTATTATTGATAAGCATCAATCCAAGTCACTGAGGGACTTCACTAAGAGTTCCTTTTTGGACCTAAAAGAAGGTTCATGACCTAATCTCCTAAAGGGATTCTCAATCAATATGCGTTGAATAAAGGAATAGGTCCATTCCCTAGCCAATATTGGGTAAGCCAAAGTTGCATTCATAGATCAAGTCATTTCAATATCATGTTCCCAATCTCAATGACCTGCATGTAATTTTAATGAGTGCTAGGAGAAGAAATGGGATAATAACACTACTCGCTTCTCTTTGAATAAAATAAATCATCATAACTAGAATGACAACCATTTATATTGAAATTTGTTCGATAAGAGGTATAAGATGGAACCAAATTTGCTTCACGAGGGTATTGCTCGCACAACTAAAAGAAAGCTTTAGCTAATCAACACCATGCTAAAGAGCTTCCTTAGTAGGAAAAAGAATGTGCGTGGGAAATTAATCAAAATAAGGTGATATATTCGTAGGAATAACTGAAAAAAAAGGTGGTAAGACAATTTAATATCTTTTATTTATGTTAGAAGATGTAGAATGTTATAACAAAGTGGACCTCTAACCATATTATTACCAATCCTCGTTGTGGCTTCTTTTGAAGCTTTAGTTCTCACACATCTTAGCTTCAAGATTAGGCTTTTACTTTTAGTGTGGAGTGGCTTGCTGAGATCAATGGAGATATTCCAACCTTTAATTATCAAACTTATAGTGCTTATGAGCCAAGCATAGGACGGATGGTGTAGAAATCAATTTGCTTATGGAGATTACAAAAATGAAAGAAGGATATCAAAAGAGTTAGGAAAAAGAGTAAAAAAATGAGAGCGAAGACATAGGCTAGCTAAATGTCCTAAAATTCATGTATGAAAAATCCTACAATCTTGGGGAGTACATTGATAAGCCGAACCCATCGAGCGCATAGTACGTGTTGTGAAGGCTTTTTATACTTGCAAAGTTTAAAAGGCATAATGTTAACGAATCATGGCTATAGCATCTATTTATCTCAAATCCCTTAAATTAGATGCAGGGAAAAGAGAAGAAATTAGAGCTTATCGATAATAGAAATGCCTGATTGACTTTACTTTATGAGCTATAAGGTCTCTTTTAGCAAACTTGACTTATCATATAAGTATATATTAATAACTGAGCATACATTACTAATAGGCAGGTCAATTCTAAAAATGGTATTAGAGACCAAACTATGGTATCTTCGTAAGGGGCACCTCATATGAGTGGTTAGGATAGGCCTTTAAATGCAATCTAGAGCCCATTGCATGCATATTTACTTACCCTCACCATGTCGTTAGATGTTTTGACTAGCTGTCAAATGGGTAGTTGGCTATCTGAGCCTATCCATATATAGTCCTATAAGAACCAAAGGACAAGCGGCCCATTGCCACTCCGTATGTGAAAGCCCTTCCCTCACTTCACTTCCTAATTTTGCAATGCAACAAAGTGTGGTTGGTAGTTAGGACCTTTCCTTACATTTTTGGCTCGAGTTTCAGTTTTAGGTAGATAGTTATAACTTTTATTTTTTAACTAGGTTTTTTTAACTTCACATGTAGCTCATCAGCTTGTGACTTCACACTCTCATTTTCGAAATTGGGAATCAATAAAACTGTCTTTTCTCAGTTAAAAAGGTTAGTTGGTTAGAGTTACTAAAGGTAATACAATAAACATTCTTATCTAATAGTTTTTAATTTCCCATGGAATCCTGGGGGTTTTCCTGACAACACTAGTAGGGTTTGTTTTCCTTTGCTTGGTAATTGATCTTTTTGATCCTTTTTCTTACTCTTTTTCTCAAAAAAGGCAAAATCTTTTTTCATTAGTTGCAGTTTAAAAAGAAAAAATACAGGCTACTTCCTTTCTTATCTTTAAGCCTAACTCTATCTCTTGTTTTGGTTTTGTGCCCTTTTGGCATCTCTTAAGGGATGATCGGTATTTTTCTTTATGTTTTGACACCTCTTAGAAACTAAAAAAAGAGAGCTTGGGTATTAGGCATAGTTATAACATTTATATTCAAATCCATGTAACAGAGGAATAGTGATATTTTCAAATAACTTGAAGTAAGTCTTAATACTATGTAAAATTATTAATAGTTTAATTTCTTCATAATGTTTTTTACATTTATTTTTGATAATGCAGACATCACTAGATGTTGATGATTGTCGAGCTTCGTACTTTTGTGTACAGCATTTTTGATCCTTTTACCATAGTTCTCATCAAGAAGTAGATCAACTTATGTCCACGTAAGTGAAAATATTTTAATTTATATTAGTATGTATTATTTTTTACTCTATAAGATTATTGATTATTTTCTATTGGAAGCTTTTTTAATTTGTTCGAAGTTATCAATGAATCAAGTGGTAGGTGCATTCCTAGGAGTATTTATGCTAAGTTTTGTATATTTAAACCAACATATGATGTTAGTTTTATTTATTTTACAAAATATACCAATTAAAAATTTTTCATGCAGTGTCCACATTAACCTCCAAATACTGAGTGTGGATATTATGCTATGAAATTTTTAAGGGATATCATTGACAAACGTGACAAAAATATGCTATATGTGAAAATAGTAAGTGTTTCAGCATTTGCTTATGTAATTATTTTGATAATTGATGTGCTTACTAGAAGTTTTAAATGGACTAACTATTTTTTTTTTTTATAAATGTAGTTAATGTATAGATACTTACACTCAATCGGATACTGATGAAGTTAGAAAGGAGGTTGAACAGTTTCTTTGGAGTGCCATACTAAAAAGCTGAACTTCAAAGATTTTTGTAGACATGAACATTATTGAATTTACATAATTGAATTTTTAGGATTGTATATGATAATATGTATTGTACATATAGAGTTCAGTTATGACATCAAGTTTTTTTTTTCCTTCATCTTTCATTACTTTTTAGATTGGATTATGTTGAAGTATTTTCAAACATGAAAGAAGTAATGATGGTTTAAGTGAGAATAATATTGAAAGAAAAAGTTGTTTCATTGAAGTATTAGCATTGAATTATGTTAATGTATACAAAATAAAGATATGTAATTGATGTGGAAGAAATGAAGAATTTTATATATGCAGGTTTTGGATAATTTGTTTGTAGAAATTTTATATATATCAAAATTATTTAAAAAAATTCTTTTGATGGACTGTTCATTAAAAACTAACATTAAAGGCACTATCTTTTAATGACAATTCTATTAGAACTATCGTTAAAGTCCTCACCCTTTAATGACAGTTCTTTTAAAACTATAATTAATGGGGGGGGGGGTTTAATGGTAGTTCTATTAAAATAGTTGTTAAAGACTCCCCCTTTAACGACAGTTTTAAAAAAACTTTCATTAAACGAGGGTATTAAAAAGGTGTTTTAATGATAGTTTTTAAGAAATGTCGTTAATTAAAACTCTCCCCTCTTTATTATGAATAAAGTCCTTTTTAACCATTATTAAATCTCTTATTTGTAATAGTGGAAATATAACGATTAGCCCTTCTCATATTACTCAAAGCCTTCGTAAAATCATTGTCGAGTTCTATCATACTACAGGTTACTGTGAGAAAATCCTTATGCCGGTGAAGATTGCTTCTAATGATTGGGAAATTAAAAAAATAAAAAACCATTACTTTATTTTCAACATTTCGGATAGGTGAAAGGATCTATGTCCATCCTCAACTTTGTTCTAATCCTTATTGACAAATTTAGACTTTCTCTAATAGTAGTCATCAAAGGAGAATAGGCATATTGGTTTGATAAGCTAAGGAAAAATAAAGAACCACCACTTGGTTTTGACATTCAAGCGAGCCATTTTAGCAAACATCGATGCAAAGGTTAGATTTCACCACTTTTATCACCCAACTAGTCCTATTTAATTTAAAAAATCCAACCTGGAAACTATATCTCCTTTAGAAAATGCTCTACCTCAAAGCCCTTTCTCATGTTGTGGTACTAGCGCTCAAAAGTAAGTAAATTGGTCTTTCTTTAATCATAAGGATAACCATTCTTATTAGATGAGGGGCAACCAGTCCAAGGCCACGATTGGTAATGGCATAACCAAAAAAGGGGTAAGGGTGACAAGGTTACACGCTAGGTAATGTAGTATATCTCTTTTGAGTACAATGGCGACGAGGGGAGCTTAAGTTAGCCTACCAACATAATAGGTCAGGCTTAGGCCAACCATAGGTTTGAATCCTGCTGCCTTTCATATGGATCATCTTGTGGTTATCAGATGATAGGAATAACGAAGCAAAATTTTTGAAATGAGCACGAAATGTCAATATATGAATTATCTTATTATTCATTATTTTTAGGTCTTTTCATTGCATTTATTTGTAACAAGAAAGAAACATCAATGTTTGGTATAGCACCTACATTTTAGTGCATTCTCTTTTTTTTCCTTGGCCTTCTGTTTTGTCATATTCCTAATAACTTATGCAATTACAACCTGTTGATCGCTAATGCATCTTTCTTTTGTTAAATCTCAAGGACATGGTCTAATCATGAGGGCAATATTTTATTATGGTGCTAGATCCTAAATTTTTATGAATTTTTTCTTTGTTATTGTGGTCAACCCCAAAGGCATAATGTCTTAAAACAATGAGGCCATAGATAAACTTTTTTAAAAAAATTTTTATCTTGAACTTTGTGAAGAATTCCATTCTCTGGCTTTGATTTGTTGTGAGTAAAAAAGTGGGGTTGCACCCAATTGTACACTCCCTTCATTTTACAAACCATTGTTAGATGGCGAGCGTGCCATCTGTAATGGAAAGAAAAATACTACTACTTTGCCTTTTTGTTGGACGGTGAGCGCGAATATAGTGGTCTTTGACCAGGACCAAGAACCAATTCAAATTTTGATGTTGACATGTTGGTGGTTTTTAAACGTAGGTATCTTACTAGGAATTCGGTGGGCTCATCATGAATTAGGTTGGGGTGGCTGGTGGCTTTTAGATCCCATAAAAAATGCTTTTTTATGCCTTGGATAGTAGCCACAGCTTGTATTCATTCAATAATTCTACCCCCTCTTCATTCTTGGACTTCAGTTTCCTAATATCGTGACTTTTCCATGTGTCTTAGGAACCTTTTTGATATGGTCTGGATTGCTAGCTCTCGTTCAAAAGTTTTGCAATAGATGATACACAAGGAATCTTTTTATGGCAGTTCTTTCTTCTAATGACCAACATATCTATGATTCTTTTCTCCTAGATGAAACAGCAGGCATCGATCCATAGAACCTATAAAAAGGTGATGGTTGTCACACGAAGTACTCTTGTATGACTGCATCACTCGGCTTGCACAAAACCCAACCCGTTATGTTATCAAAAAAATTAAACTTAATTGTTGGGTTGATTATTCAAAGTCAGCAATTAGCTGCTAGATTTCGTCCCGTAAGTAGAAAAAGATTGCTTTGAGGGTCACTGTGGCATGGCTAAATATAAAGCAATCCACCCCTACAGCCTTTAATCATTAAATTATTTAGAACTTTGGAAGATGGTCAAGGTAGCTTACTTCCAAGGCACTGCACAAGATGTGCATGTAGTCGTAGTAGTTGGCTCATCACTACTTTTATCTTTAGAATAAGGCCTACAAGGTTTCTATTTGGAGACAAAACAATGTTAAAAGTTCTGAGACATACAAAAGCTAGTCATTTAGGGGAAATACCGATTTTTTTAATAACATGGAGTAAACAAGTTCGATTAGAAGACTACAAGATAAAGGCAAGTAGCAACATAAAGTGCCTTAACCTACTTGCTGGGGACATAAGGATTGACATGTTCTGAGACAGCAACCCAAGCCAACTAAGTCTTTGATCTTCATTTGAGTTAAAAAAGACTTTCAAGAATGTGTAAACTGACTCCAACTTTTAATTTTTACTACTAGTGAATTAGAGGGGCAGCAGATGCTCTAAGTCCAGATTGGATAGTGAAAGTAAGATGGTCAACGGTAAACCTTTGGTGCATGATGAGTCAAATGTCAAAGTCACATATGAATTTGATGAAGAAAGACATTAGCATGATCAACTAGTGAAATCTTTTCCACAGGGAGCAGTATCAAGGGTGTATTAAGGGGGACACCTTTTACACGTGGACCCACTGCTTTCATACTTAGAAAAAGATCATGACCAGGTTCCCGTCTTGATATGATCATGCAGCAGTTATCAAGGCCTCTATAGATTATGAAATAAAACCTTACTAGAGTGAGCCACTTCGATCGGTGTAGTTGTGAGTCTTAATGGCCTGGTGAATGCTTAAAGGATGAGATCTTAGAATGAGAATTTGACCATATCTGAGGGAGTGAGCCTTCAGTAAAAGAAGGCAAGAAAGACTAATCTATGGAAGGTACATTAAGCGAGGGCTAGCTTTATCCAACTAGGTATTGGCTCGGCTTCTGTGCCTTCTTCTTAGTCTTCAGTTTTCACTGTATTCGTTACTCCAAGTGAAAGAACTCGAAAGGAAGAATATGATATTGAAAGCTTGAGGGGGATAAAAAAAAAAGCAACGCCATCGATTTAGCTATTGGAGTATGGGCATTAGGAGATTAAGACTTAAGGCATGGCATTAGATTAGGGAAATGCTCTTTTGAATGAATCCAAAGAAGAAGCTGCAATTTCCATGCTTTCAATGGCCAGAAGGGAGAAGAGGAGCTCATCCCCAGTTATATGATTTAAGGTTAGGAGTTTCAATATTAGCAAGATCCCCAGTTATTGAATTTGTTGTCGTTGATGTGGCTAATTCTTCTTTCAAAATGGGAAGAATAGTGTAGTGAAAGTAGGCTAAGTCAGTAGCTTTTTCTTCATCTCTTAGGAAAAAGGCAGTAAAAATAGAAAAAGGCCTAATTACTATTGAAGGAATAAGGGTTATTTCAACTCTTGGAGTAAGAAGAGAAGGGCTGAGTGTCGGTTGAGACTTATCTACCTCAATGGAAATTTCATTAAGTAAGATCCCAAATCTTAGAGTTAGATTCTGATCTTATTTTCGCTTTTCTGAAGGAAAGAGGCCACTAAACCAAAAGGGAGGTCCTTGCTTGCTTTTCATGTTAGAGATGCTAGTTTTTCTACAATAACTACTCTACACATGTTTTCAGGAATAAAAGAAAAAGGTGCTTTTTCGTTAGCTCTTTTGGCTATTTCTTTGCGATGAAGAAAGAGTTAATTGATCTGAGCCAAGTTATTTGGTTAAGCCAGAAAGAAAGGGTTAGATCCTCTTTGAGATTAATGTCCTAATCAAACCAGGTGCAAGGTCAATCATTTAGCTCAAGGCTCAAGGCTCAAGGCTCAAGGCATAAAGGCTATTATTCCTTCTTCTTGATAGCATTGGTCTTGTTCTAGCTCTAAAAGGGCAGTTTGATGGTAACTATCGTGCTCTGTCTGAGAGAATTGGAATGGATCTAGTTGGGTTCACTAGCTCTTTATTTTATGATGAATTCATTTCAAATAAAGGAAGGTGGTCATGATAGGGTAGGGCCTTACCTTATTACTAAGAAGGAGAATGAGAAAGGATAAAATGGGCTAAATCATTTGCTAGAGAATAATATATTAAGGAATCAATCTAAAATAGAGAAGATGTAGGTGCCATTAAACTAGCTCCCAGAACAGGTTTAAGAGATGAGGATCTAGGTAGTGACGAAGAATCATTCCATTCACTTGAAAGACTATTAAGAAGAATAGCTTTTCTCTTGCTTAACTGTGGCAAAAAAGGAAGAAAAGACGAAGTAAACTCCGCAGAAGGGTAGAAGGGAATTAAGGAAAAGATGCACTTTGTCGTATCACTTGTCGATTAGGAATGAATGGTAGCATGGCTTGAATAATGACTCTCATTTCCTAGCATTAGTTAGTGTCAATGACAAGCTTTTAAATAGAGAGAATGCTTTTAGGTAAGGTGATATGCTTGATGATAATCAACATGCTTAGTCGGTATTGATCTTGTTCAAATGCCTTCCATAGTAGATTCCTTAAAGGAATTGATCAACTAAAGAAAGAATTCTCTCTTGACCAAGAAGTCGCTAGGACTCGAGAAAGCCAAAATGCTAAATTTATCTTTGCCAATAAGAGGAATTGATTTAGTAGTTCATAATGTAAGGAATAGTAAAGAAAGGCGAGAAAGACTAGGTAATCTCTGAGTTGAAATCGATCCCAAACTCGATAAATAGGAGTTAGGTTATGACAAAGAAAGAGGTAGGTTACGACAATTACTATAATCTGTGATGAAATAGGGGAGATTTTTGCTCCTTAAAAAGTTTCAATTTTTTTGTGGTTAGCTCAGTAGGACAGGTTATTGACAAAAAAAGCAAGGTTGAATCCATATATCATGATAGTGGTTGTCATTCTTGTGGGCATGATGCTAGGGATTGTGCAAGGGCAAAACATTTAGGTTAGTTTGGGTAGATAACTCAGTTGAATAGCACTTCTTCCTTTTTTATATTAGATTAACTTTAAAATTTTTGGGAAACTTAAAGGTAAGAAAATAGTAGCTAACTAGCAACTTTCTTTTAAGCGGCCTACTTGGATTTTAGCTTTATGTTTGGAGGAAGAAACTTTTCTTCAATCAGCATTTCACTTTTTCTTATGACCTAGGAGTTTCGAATTTGAGCAGCCAATTTCAAAACCTTCTTAATTAATGTTGAGCTTCGTGGGATCTTTTTCGTTCTATTAATTGAATTATTTGGAAATGTGAATTTGGCTCACTATCCTATCGATTGATATTGACCAGTTGTTTTCCTTTGTTCTTGTCTTAAGATTGATCAATGCAAATCTACTAAAAGAGCATTTAAATTTCACTGATTAACCCGTTCGTCAAGCTATCAGACGAAGTCAATGAAATCTCAAACACTTAGCTATCTTTTAGGGACCCAATCAATTAACTATGAAATAAGGTTTTCCTATATTGAAATAAGGCATGCCCTTTCTTCTCTGTCATATATTAGTACTAGAGATTCAAACCATTTTCATTTTGCTTTGATGCTAGTAAAGTTTAAGTCTTCTTATTCTTGGCCCAAGGAATCGATTATAGCGGCTAACTTTACCCAGATATCGGAATACATGACAGTTAGAGTTGTTCTTTCGTAAATGGTGTTCTCTTTCTTCGAGGTAGATTTCAACTTACGGAAGGATTCAAATGTGCAATTTACAAGTCAGGCAAAGAAAACCTACAAGCCTGGTCTTGTTACCTTTATTACCAGGCCAAAGAGGGGTAAGTGTAAAAGAAATAGTTTAATCTTGACCTATAGAGAAACTTAAAGGTGTTCTTTATGATATTAAAGTATTGGTGTCATGGTTAAGAGTGAAAAAAAGTCCATAAAGAGTAGTTGTCAATCATAGTCTCATTAATTTCTTTAATTCATTTAAGAGTTCAAAGAGAAAAAAACTAGTTAAGATTTAACTCTTAGAGCCATTCGGCAAGGATGCAGTTTCCAATGCTACTTTGTTGTATTAAAAGAACCAACTTAAAAGAAGGAAACACTTGCCCCTTGAGGATGATTGTTTAACTGGCTTGCAAACATTCTCATAGAGAATATGACCACCTAGAGATGTAACCTAGTCCATCTAGGGAAAGACCACTACTTACCCGATTGTTTTCCCTTCTTCCATGAGGCACAATAACTACTTGGATTGGGCATGCTTTCTTATGCTACTACTACACATCCTATGACTCTTACCTTCATTTTGGTAAGCTCAGTACTCGATGGAGGATGAGAGAATCCACTTTTCATAATAGAGCTCACAGTATCTATTTCTGTATCGACTTTACCTATCGAAAAGGCTTCTTTATTCAGTAGATGTCTCGAGGGAACAAAGCAAACAAAATCTAGTTTGATTTTTAGTAAAAGCTCTTACTTCTTTGAGGAGCTCCCCACAACTTTACCTCTGTAGGTAGCTTCCGCCATCTATTCCTCTGGTAGATCCATTTCTTGTTTTTCACTCCTTATCATTAGAGTTTGGTCCTTGCTGTTTTCAGTCATGTCCATTTGTTTGCTTTCTTGCTTTCTCTTTATGCCTTCCAATAGATTCTCTTCAGAGCTCATCTCTCGCCTCTAGACAAGGTATGATACACAATTATCTTTTTTTGATCCTCAACTTCGTGTATTTCTCATTTAAAAAAGAGGATAGGTGCCTTCCACGCTTGCTTAGAAAGAGAAAGGCTCTTCACCACGCACAACATTCTTATTATCCTTTCTTTACCTCTTTTGCCTCAAGGGGCTTTGCTGCTCCATATTAGGGTTGTAGGAGTCGGACCCCTCTTCGAATAAGTTTAAATTTCTCTTTATATACCATACTAGGAATTCTACATCATTGCTTTTCTACTTGGCTGTACAAGATGAGTTTCAGTATATTAAGAAAAGGCCCGTTTAAGCGCTGGAATAATTTTTTACTTCTAGCACTTTTCAAAAACCATTCTTTTGTCTTACTAGACTAATTCTGTCTATGTTTAATGAGCCTAACGGTTCTAAGGTGAATTTCCTCTATTGATCCTTACCCTATAGGTTTTAGGGACACTTTTTAGTGCCAAGAACTAATATCAGAAGGAAAATCTCAAACCTTTAGTACAAAAGTAAGCTATGCTTCCAGAGAGAAAGAAACGGTTTCATATAAAGGCTTTGCCCACTGTTATCTTTATTTAAATTGACCTTACTCAGGCTAAGTTCAAGCAAAGATCAATCCTTTAAGGTAAAAACTTAAGTGATTAACTAAAAGATACCACCTTCCGTAATGAAACCTTTTTCCCCAAAGCAATAACTGAAAGAGAAAAGACCAGATATGCTTGATAACCTGAAATGGATTCATGAACAACGGATAAGAAATATACTCCAGATATCATTTGAACCTGAGCTAAAGCATTGAATTATCTAAGAGTGATTTCAATGCAGAAGAACTTGAGTCACTGGTTGCCTTCAGAGTAGATTAAGAATCAAGTATGGAAGAAAATGAAAGTGAAGCAGGCTTGCTTTAAAGGCTAGGCTTTCTCTCTTCTTCTACTTAACGATATGATAAAGATGGGACCTTAAGCTTGGGCTTTCTTCATGAAAGCCCAGAGCTAGGTATAGACTCGATTGTTGGTCGGATCTTCCTAGGTATTCCCACTTTGCTTGGATGGAAACTTTCACCTTTGATTAAGACATTTTTGCATTTCGTCTCAAAGAAGATCTAAGCTAACATAAGCTAAACAATGTTTTTCTCTTCCTAAACCTAAATAGCAAAAGTAAAGCACAAAAATTTTAGGGCTTAGCTTAGGCGCCTTCCTGATCTAATGCCATGCCTAACCAATACCGAATCCAAGACGTGGTTCACTCTTAAAAGCCAAAGCTAGTGTTCTTCCCACTGACCACTATTAATAAGATAAGATGAACCACTACCAGTAGTCCTTCTTCCAATAGATGGGGATTCAATAGGTGTTGATTCTGTAATAACTTGTTCTGTCACAGCTTATTCAACTCAATATCCCTTAGGGAAGTAAGTAAGGTAGCAGGAATAGACCTACTAGGCCTTTAGATAGGTTTGAATTCCTCTCCTCTCATTACTCTCTTTGGCTCTACCTATAAGAGGCTTGTAGAGGGAGAATTTTCGCTACAAACTCTTCTCGGTCTCTACGATTGCTTAACTTAAACAAGTGACCTCTTTTCTTTCATCTATGAGATAATATCTCTTCAGTCATGGATCTAAATCTCCTTTTTTTTTCTTTTGGGCTTAGCCTAGATAGTGGGAAGAGACTTTAGTCATTGATATTCATATTGAAAAGCGGGTATTCCCAAAAAAAAAAAAAAAAAAGAAAAGAAAAAGCACTATACCCTAGTCCTTTACTTTAATCAATAAGGCTGGTTTCCCTATTAACCCCTTCTTGCCAAGGAAAGAAGTCTAATAGCAAGTAATCTTAGCTTTAAGCACTTATTTCTTTTATTCCTTGCTACCTCTGAAAGCGGTCACGAGCTTATTGGAATTAGAGCTTTTTTAAACATTCTTATAATAAGAAGGTCAACCGAAGCCAATCCATCTCTATTAACAAATGCTCCTACTTCTACTACTTTATATATGTTGGCACCAAAGCAAAGGGTACAGCGAGCAAGGTGCCCACATAAAGGCAAAGCTTAGTCAGATAGATAGAGTGGCTCATCCATCTTTTAATCTTTTAGACAAGTCTAGTAGGGAGTGCGATCCCTACTTGTTCTCCTAGTGAGTTAAGCGCATAAACAGTAACTTTGCCTGTCGATTAAGAGATGGAATCAAAAGCAAAATGGGAGATGGGAGATAGGCTGCTGACAAATGGTACTTGGGAGCTACACTGCTTTAACTAACTCTTCCTGTAAGAAGAAACCTGAGAAAAACTTAACCTCTACGTACCAAGCTTCGAGGTTGAATCCGATCCAAAAGATAAAGTGCTAGCGCCAAGTGAGAAATTCTCTAATTCTGACTGAGATCTTTGTCCTACTTCTTATCGAACCAGCTACTGAAAGAAAGTAGTTGACTTGACCAAAACCATAAGTTTTCAATGATATGAACAATTTGGAAACAGAGCTACGAAACTGAGTAGCATACTCGGTCTTCAATACCTTTTTAGTCCAATCCTATCGCTTGTACGAAGTACAAATAAAGAAGGCCACCTAATCTCAAATGAAAGATAAAAGCTATGCCTTTAATCCCTCATTTGGAATTCTTAATACCCAGTGCACTTGAACTGCGCCTCTGTTTCTTCAACACAGAGAACGATAGATTGCTTGAGTTGTTAACCTTTATGTTTGCCTTATTTTATTCCTGGGGTATGCTTTACGTTAACATCAACTTTTTCAATTTTCTTTTTTTTTTGGCATTGACTGGAGTCGAAGACTGTGCCCAAAATGTGAAGAATGAAGTGAGCCTTGTCGCGCCTAAAAGAGATGTATGGGTTCCAAGGGGTTAAGAAGAATATGGTGTTTTGCCCTTTTTTGTATATTTCATCATTAGCAATCACCTCATTATCGATCATCATGGTGGTACGTGTGGCTTAAAGCCAACGCATTCATAGGTCTCCTTTTAGAGCTCCATCTAGGAAGTGATAGGTTTTTAAACCTAGGTCTTGAACAACAAATGGAAAGGCTCTTTCTCCTCACGCTTACTCTCATATATATTCTTCCTAAATCCTTGCCTCGGCTACTATCTTCAAAACCTAGTATTGTGGCACTCATCTTTTAATTCATTTTTTTCTACAAACCTAGGTAGTGGATGCAACTTTTCAATGTTAACCTCCTTTGCTTCAACGAAGAATAGATGATCTGCTAGCTCTCACAGAAATTTGTCAAAGTTATTATGAACCTATAATTCTACAGTGGCATGAGCGACAGTAGCCCTAAGGTCTGCCCTGATTTCATCCAAACTCCATGCACATTATCAGAATTGATTCCACTCCGAAAAGCCTTGAACAAAAAAGCAAAACATAGGAAAGGTGGCTTTTTAGGGGTTTAGTAAAGGATCTCCAACAAGGTAGTACCTGTTTACAGCGGTTTTTCGATCAAGATTTAGGTATTTTTTTCTTCGAAGGAGAGTAAGGTCATCCTTTACTCCATTCCTTCCTAAAGTCAGGAATCACAAGACAATTAGGAAATTAGATTTAAGGAACAACCCATTATAGATTATAAAACCGTGACTGACCTATAAAGCATAAATAAAAAGTCAATTCCAATCCCACAAGAAAATCATTTTTTTTCTTTTCGTGAGCTAAGCCATACATTAGGGATGGCAATTTAGTCAGTTTTATGCACAGGACCTTCTGCTTGCCTGCTGTGGTAGGTCATTAGCACACACTGGATCGTTTGGATGTTGCTGGGATAGATTGGTATAGGTAGTTCGTTGAGTGAGGGAGGATCCTTCCTTCCATCATTCAAGACTATTCCTCTCACATTTTCATCAATCATGAATACATTTAGTTTGGGATTAGCCAAAAAAGATAGCATATTTACTTGGGTCAATACTTTCACACATTGTGGAAATGACTTCCTTAACCTTCACTTCACCTCTCCCATTCTCATCGTGAATAGGGATGAGAAATGATGGGATCAATTTCCTATGCCTTAGCTTGGTTCAAAAGATGATTCGGTTGGATTCAGTCTAATTTCGTACCATTAGGGGCTCCTTAGCATACAAGCTTAATTCATTAGGCCGCAAACGGAATTAGGAGATGAAATAAATGTTGATGACCAGGCTGGGAGAATAAGAAAGAGCTTTGATATGGTGAAAGTGGCTGACTTACCTGTTCGGGAATGTTTGAGATTGGACTTGGGAGAAAGAGATGCCTTGGCACTTAATGAACCAACCTAATTAGTTAGCAAAATAAGGGACTGGTCTTAGAAATGCAGATAAAAAGCGATGCATTAGCAAGTTGTCGTTTAAGTGCAGCGGAACCAAAGTCTCGACTAGTTGAGATTGAGGTTTTAGGAGAAGTGAAGCTTCTTTTAATGGGTCCCTTGTTACTTATCGATCGGATCCAACATCTAAGTTCTGGTTGGTGCTACATATATATGAAATAAGTTATTGTCAAAGAAAGGTGAGGTCCTAGTCAACAGGTAATTCCTTTCTCTCAGTCGATGGCACTGGATTGCCTACTTGTTCTTCCCTATAAAAGTTAAAGATGCCTTGCCAGTTGAATCAAAGAATACTAGCTTGCTTAGATATCAGGTAAGGGTAAAGGCTAGCCTGTAGAAAAGCAGAAGGAGAAGAGCACCTCATGGGATTGGGTTAGCCAACATTTATGAGGTAAAGGCCAGATGCGTAAGTTGACGACCTTTGGTGGAAGCATTAAAACACTTGGATGTGGAAGAATTAAAACTTGTATGCGCTTCGTTTGATAAATAAGGGGTAAAGAAAAGCTTGATGTTTCCCTTGATTGGATCAATAAGAGAACAAGGCCTTTCAATGTCTTAGTTTACCTTTGGGGACGTCGTAATTTCTAGAAAAGGTGAACGAACATGAAGAAATTGTTTTGGGTCTGGTTGGATTCATTTGTCGAGTGCAGGCTGAATCACTTTAGTACATCTGAGGAATATCTAAAGTAATCCATGAGTTGGAGTCAAAGTCAATGCTCTAGGTCACAAGCAAGAGCTTATATGAAGGTTAGGATGCAGTTGAGTGCTTCAAAGTGGGGCTCACCTTTACTTTTATATGAATCCAATCCTTCTTAATATAAATCCTTTAGTTCTGATCTCAGTTGAGCAAGAGCCGACCGGGAAAGGAAAATGAGATGGCTTTTCTAACAAGTGTTATAGGCATACCAGCACGAACTAGAATTGAGCATTATTGACGGTACTGATGGACTCCTCTTAAGCTGTTAGCAAGGATAGACTGATAGCCTTTTCAACATCTTGCACTTCCAACTTACAATCTTTAGCTCTAGATGGAAAAAAGACTATAGCACCAGAATTAGGGTATAAGAGTTCATCATCACTTAGCTTACTTGTAGGCAGTATACAAGATGGATACAAAGTAGGCTTACAGGGAACAAAGGTTACTGTATTTATCCCAACGAAGGGGAAGTTAGCAGAGTTTATAACCTGGACTTACTAGCTTGCTAACTTCACTAGCTTACTTCTAGCCTCTCAGAAAAGAGTAGTGTCAACCCGAATGCTCACACCACCATTCTAAGACATTTTTGGGAGCTGTACTATCATCCTTTTCAATTTCTTGGTTTGTTTGGCAAGGATGTCCTTTTGCACTGACCTTATTTGTGATTGTTGACAATGGATGCTTTAGGCTATATATATATATATATTTATTTATTTATTTATAACATGAAAAAGACCTAATGAAAGGGCTTTGATTGTGCCATATGTAAATAAGAGTTCTATCTCTCTTTCTTCAATTAGCTATAAGAGAAAGAAGAAGACACTTTGTATATGTAATTAGAGAGCTTTTCAGGTTCTGTTATGAGCTAGAAAGCCAATATTAGTTTCCGTATGATTAGATTGGGCCATAGCCGAGTAACCAGATTAATCAAAAAGACAGTTCGACTTTCATGTGTTAAGTATATGCCTTTTGTAGCATGATTGTAACTCAAACTATAAGCTTTAACCTCTTAAGAATATGATAAAGGAACCATGATGAGATATAAGATAAAATATCTAAATATGACTGAGTTCCACTTACCCTTGCTATCATGATCTTAACGCCCTAAAATAAAATTAGCTTTACATGATGGGATGAAAGCTTTAATAACTCAAATTACCCTGCGAATGATTTTGACATAAAATCATCAGGATCTTATTCAAAGACTTATCACCATTGGGAGCTTAGCCTTTTCTTTCTCAGAAGCCTTTGACTTTTTCCTTCGGCTAAAAAGGCCTTCTTTGTAAGATTAAGGTAGTCTTTAGAGACCTTTCACTTTTAAAAATATCCAAAAGAAGAGACATGTCTCACCCCTCAGAATAGTGTGAAATCCTTTTCTACCTTTATTTAATAGATTTTTTCTTTCTTTTTGCTATAAACAAAATGAGAAATAATGTTCATCTAACGAAATCCTTCTCTATACTTGTTCTGGCTTGCTGACTTAGTCCAGCCAGAGGATGGTAGATCCGTTTTATTTTTGATATATTCTTATATACGGTGCTTTAACCAATTGAATTATAATTTAGGGGAATGACTAACTAGAAGCTTAGAGGATAAATTGAATCAAATTCTTTAGAAGGAAAAAAAGTGTCAATTCAATCAATGACTAACTAGTTTGTATGACCTCTCATGTTTGCTACATCTACTCAACTTTATATCTATCTCATAAGTGACACTTATAATCTAGGGTTTTTTTTTTTTTTTATAAATAGTTAGATTCACTAAGAGACAAGCTCAAGTAAGAAAAGAGAGTATGATAGGAGAACGAAAAGAGAGAAGGGAAAGCAACTATAGGAATTAGATGTCGTGCTCCTACCTATAGAAGGAACTTCCCTGAACGTACAAAGAAGGGAGGGCTAGGAAGGGACCTCTCTAAATGACAGGACTGAGTTAGTATATATAAATATATATATATATATATGTATATATATATATATATATATATATTATAATCTAAATTTCATCCTATTTATAGAAACTATAGTCAAACTAGTTATAACCGACTAAAGTGGAAAAACATGACATAAAGGACTAGAAACTGAGTAAGCAAGTTACAATTGAGATTAGGAAGTCCAACAAGCCTCGAAGGACATGTTTGAGATGAGAGATTATGATTACATTATTAGATAAAATAAGCATAAAGAGTGAGGAGAGATGAATTTGAGCTATTAATTAAGAGGACCACCATCGCTCACTACTTTACTTCATACTGTTATCTTATATTTGCTATTAGTCTACACTTTTAGTCTTTTTCTGTGCTTTTGAGTACTACATCCATCTAGATTGTCAAAGATAAGTGTGTCTAAAGACATTCAAAGGTGAATTGTCCTACAAATGAGAAAAAAAAAGTTGAATGCTATGAGTCTTGGATCCTCTCAACACAACCTCGACTTATTAACCATGAGGTGCTTTTCAGTAGACACATGCACACCAAACCGAGCGAGAGTCACCTTTGTCCATCTTATCTATCACATCAAACATTGATCAGCCTACTACTTCTAAAGAAGTCTCACCAGATTTCGTATATGATTACAAAAAAATTATAGCCTCCGCTTACAAACAAAACACAAAGAAAGTGTCATTGCCATGTCTGCTTCTCATATGATGTAGGTATCTTTTTCTTCACCAATAAGTCTTCTTCTTGGATTTTTTATTCCGATCATTTAACGTTTTCATCTTTTTTCCATTCATACAGAACATGTGACATCCATCACTACTTGATTTTTATCGTTAATAATTTTATCTTCCTCATCTATCACTCCATTTTTGTTAGTCAAATTACATATTCCATTTGGGATGTGTTGTTATTTAAAAGAAGGCTAGAATACTAACAGGTGTCTCTATCTAATTCATTTACTTGACCTAGTACATACCCTTTTTTGGAAGATCAAGTGCCAAAGTCATAGAATAGGGAAGTCACCAATCCCTAAAAATTACGTTCAATTTGTTTATGGGGGAGTATTTGACCTGAACTTTCTACGGTATCAATTTACCCTTGTCCTGTTGAAGCATATAGGATAGATGGGTGTAGTTGGGATCTTTAAGGCTTCTAAGGTGGCTTAGGATGTAGTCTATGTCTCGAAATGGGAGAGGAAAGGGGTTTAGCCTCAAAAGAGTTCATGACTGGAATAAGGCAGCTATTACCAAACATTTGTGGAACATTGCCTTTAACTGACATATCATCTAGGCTTCTGAATTAAAAGTTTTCCCTTGAAAGGTAAGAGTGCGTAGGGCATCCTTATTCCTAACGACTATTTCTTTTAGAGTTGGAGGAAATTTATGAACTTTTGGTACACTATGGGACCTTTCGTTCGTTCAAAATAGGTAATGGTGAAAGGTTACTTTTTTTTTATTTGATTTGATAACTGGCATCTGTTAGGTCCCATTGTTCAGAAGTATAGTAGTAGAATTTCTTATGATGTAGATTGGGTGGACCACACTGAAAAAAAAATCCAAATGAAGATGGCTACGAAGTCAAGGAGGTTTAATAGGAAATAAGATAGTACTAATACCTTTCGAGTTAGCATAGATAGTAGTAGGAGACCAAATAAATGTTTCATATAATAGTGTCAAAAAAGTCATAATAAGCTAAAGAAGCAAATGAAGCATCAGGTCCTGAAGAAGAATAAGGTCACAAAGCATAGCAAACCACTAAACCATGTATGTGTGATTGCTCACCTATCGTGAGTTTGACTTACGCTCTAAAGCTATCTTTTTTAGGAAGACTAGAGGGAACCTTTATGACATTATTATGGATAAAGTAGCCAATGAAGCCTTTTCTTTAGTTGTTGTTGACCCCTTATTAGGAAACTCTGCCAATGTCTACTATTTCTTTTTCCCAATAGGTGCAAGCTTCATTGATAGGCTCTTTGCCTTGTGGCTTTATTGCGTTTACTTGTAAATAATGCTTTTCCCCTTAGCTCCCTTCGATCATTTTTGAAAGAGTTGCCTGACTAACTTCATAGTCACACCTTTGTTGACTAGATCCCATGAGTGCTACCAAAATGGCACGTTAAAGCTCCCCTTTTGTATCATGATTTACCATTTGATTGCAAAGACCAAACTTCCTTATGATATGTTGATTCGCATTGATAAAACTAATTATGTACCACATACATGGCATGAATCCCAAGCCTCCTATTATTGATAAGAATCAACCCAAGTCGCTGAGAGACCTAATTAAGAGTTCCTTTTTAGACCTCAAAGAAGGTTCGTGACCTAATGTCCTAAAGGGATTCTCAATCAATATGCAATGAATGAAGGAATTGGTCCATTCCCTCGCTAATATTGGGTAAGGCAAGTGTTACATTCACAGATCAAGTCATTTCAATTTGATGTTCCCAATCTCGATGACCTACATGCAATTTTAATGAGCATTAGGAGAAGGAAGAGAGTAATAAGACCACTTGCTTCACTTTGAATAAAATAAATCATAACAACTAGAAGGACAACATTTTATATCGAAATTTGTTCGATAATTGGTATATAATGGAACCAAATTTACTTCACGAGGGTATTGTTCACACAACTAAAAGAAAGCTTTAACTAATCAATAGCATTCTAAAGAGCTTCCTTAGTAAGGAAAGGAACATATTGGGGAAATTAATCAAAACAAGGTGATATATTCATAGGAATAATAGAAGAAAAGGTGTTAAGATAATTTAACATCTTTTATTTATGTTAGAAGATGTAGAATGTTATAAAAAAGTGGACCTCTAACCATATTACCAAAACTCGTTATGGCTTCTCTTGAAGCTCTAGTTCTCACACATCCTAGCTTCAAGATTTGGCTTTTGCTTTGAGCGTGAAATGGCTTACTGAGATCAATGAAGATATTCCAACCTTTGATTATCAAACTTACAGTTCTTATGAACCAAGCATAGGATGGATGGTGTATAAATCAATTTGGTTAAGGAGATAGAAAAGATGAAAAAAGGATATTGAAAAAGTTAGGAAAAAGAGTATAGAAGCAAGAGCAAAGACATAGGCTAGCTAAATGCCCTAAAATCCGTGTATGAAAAGGCCTACAATCTTAGGGAGTATATTAATAACCCGAACCTACCAAGTGCATAGTAACATGTTGTGAAGGCTTTTGACACTCTCTCGTTAAAATGATGACTTATAGTCTTACTAAGTTTAAAAGGCATAATGCTAATGAATCAAGGCTATATAATGTGTGTTTATCTCGAATCCTGTAAATTAGATGCAGAGAAAAGAGAAGGAATTAGAGATTATCAATAATAGAAATGCCCAATTGACTTAACTTTGTGAGCTGTAAGGTCTCTTTTAGCGTACTTGACTTATCATATAAGTATACAATAATAAGTGAGCATTACATTGCTAATAGGCAGGTCAATTCTAAGAATGGTATTAGAGACCAAACTATGGTATCTTGGTAAGGGGTGCCTCATATGAGTGGTTAGGATAGGCCTTTAAATGCAATCTAAAGCGTATATAAGGAGATCGCTGCATGCGCATTTACTTGCGCGAGCAAGCCCCTACTGAAGTACTGGAATGCTCCTTATCACTCTTAACCTTTAAACGAAGAGGGAACTCAAAACCACAAAACAAAGAAAGCAACAACTCTAGGAGAAGTTTATGAAAATAACCACATTTCACTACACTCAGCTTGCCCTCACTATGTCGTTAGATGTTTTGAGTGGCCGTCAAATGGATGGTTGGCTCTCTGAGCCTATCCATAAAAAATCCTATAAGAACCAAAGGACTAGCGGCCTATCACCACTTCGTATATGAAAGCCCTTCCCTTACTTCACTTCTTGATTTTGCAATACAGCAAAATGTGGTTAGTAGTTGGGACCTTTCCTTACCTTTTTGGCTCGCAATTTTAGCTTGATAGCTATAACTTTCATTTCTTAACTGGGGTTTTTTAACTTTACATGTAGCTCATCAGCTTGTGAGTTTGCGCTCTTAGTTTCCAAATTAGGAATCAATAAAACTGCCTTTTCTTAGCTATAAAGGTTACTTAGCTGGTTAGATTTACTAAAGGCAATTCAATGAACATTCTTATATAATAGTTTTTAATTTCCCATGGAATCTTGGGGGTTTTCCTTAATACACTACTAGAGCTTGCTTTCCTTTGCTTAGTAATTGATCTTTTCGATCCCTTTTCTTACTCTTTTTCTCAAAAAAGGGGAAGTCTTCTTTCGCTAGTTGCAGTGTAAAAAGAAATAATACAGGCTACTTCCTTTCTTAGATGCACCCCTTTAAATCAGGGGGAATGCCTTACGAAACTACTACAATCCATTGGTTTTTCTTCCTATTTCAAAAGACTTTTGTTTTATCTTTAAGGGAATTTTGTTAGAAGGTAAATCATTAGTTTCATAAGGAGAAGTATTCCCTCAAACACACTGGTTTAATCCTGATAATGGAATGACCACACAATGAATGAATATTACGTTAATAGAGTAGTTGTTCTTTCTCTTGTGCCCTTAACACAAAGCGAAGGCAGCAATGCAGATGCTTGTCAGTGCATTAAGTCAGATACTAATTGGTACAAAATAGATCAATTATGTAGGATCGAGCCTCAACTTTAGAAGCCTTCCCAGTTTGGTTTTTTTATTTGAGTTTACTAATCTATAAGATATGGCTTTAAAGCTTCCCAGCTTAGGTTGTTGTGAAGTATGACAGCACAAGTGAGCTCAGTCTTTTGCCACTCATGTAAACCTATGTCATGGCTTTTAGAAGGGCCTAAAGTGCATGGTGATTTAATTTTCAAATATATAAAAAGGCCTCCTTTGTTGTCATCCTTCTTTTTCTCTCCTATTGACATAGTAAAGTATGGTTCTATTAAGTGTGATACATGCCCTCTATAAAGTGGTCTTTAAAAAGGTCTTTAAATGACTATTTGTCTTTAGTTCTTAAAGATGTAATGAATAGTTTTCTTCCTTGCCTACCACTCATGAAAAGAAAGAGCACATAGGGCCTCTTCAGCCTGCCCTAATTCAAATACGATACTTTTTCAGTTTATCCTACCTTGCTCACTGCCCCTTAGGCTTAAAAAAATGCATTTTCATTGTCATCACTTATTATCATCAATATGGCTAGCTTTTTAGCATTATTTCTAGCTTGAAATAAGGCTTCGAAGTCCCTCTCCTATTTTTATAACTAGAAAGGTAGACAAACCTAAATTCAGAGCCACCTCGATTCGAGATGTTAGAACACCAACTAGATTAAAAATAGATTCTTAAACTAACTTCTAAACAAATTTGAGCATTTTAATTGAAAGCCTTTCCTATCTAGTGTTAGTTGATCCTTCAATGTCTACACCAACTAAATTAGAAGCTTAATTTGAAAGATGAGAGTAGGCTCAAGAAAGATCAAAAGACTTCTTCTTGGTCCCTTAAAGTTATAAAGTAGATTAGATTGTAATATAAGTCTATGGAATAAAAAATAATGAAAAGAAATCCATGTGAAAAATCAATAAAGGCTTACCTATACGTCTTTTTAGTGTACGCACGGTTTCTGTCAATTAGAACCTATCACTACCTAGATCAATCTTTCAATTCTAGTTTGCGTTGTGTCATCTGATTTCAGAGATTTCATTGGATCCTGAACTTACTTCATACTTGGCATTTAATCTTTTGCTAGGAGCAAGGTTGTCCTTAGCGAGAATGGTTAGAACAGAGCCCTTGGCTAGAATTATGAAACTACTCGTAGGAAATGTTTTTAAGTTGATGGAATGTTTGGGCTTACCGACTAATAAAAGATCTTTTTCAAACTAATTTGCTGGCTCTATTTGAAAAAAAAATTCTCATTCTAGAGAGATATCAATAGACATAGAAAAAGATCTTAATCTTGCAGTTCGCAAAGTAAAAGTCCCATAAGCACCCACTTTTAAAGAAGCAAATACACTTGCCTTAGGAAGCATACACACTTATATATGACCTACATTTATTAATAATCTTGCAAGAAATTTCCTTCTCAAGGTAGGTCAAAAAAGCAAGTCAATGAAAGAAAGACTCTCTCGAAAGGTGTCTACTTGTGGAATAGAAAGACTTCGTTGCATCGACAAAGTGTAGTAATAAAAAATGCTTACATAAGCTCATCGATATGTACTCTCGATTGTGAAAGAAAAGGTGGTTCTGGGCTAGATCAATCTTGCACTGATGATTACCAGGAACTTTACACTAAATGAAAGCAAAAATGAAGACTAAATCTACTTTAAAAGCAATTCGAGAGACCATAAGAATGATCGGGTGATGAGCAAGAATAGTAGAAACATTAAGATATGTTTATTCAAAGATGCATCAAAGTATACCTATGAAAGTAGATTACAAGGGTCACACACCAATGCATTACTAAAGATAACCAATTAGAATAACTTTTCAAGAGGCGTAGAACGATGGATCAGTCTTATTATCTGTGGGTAAGAAAACCACATGGGAAAAGATTCCTAAGGAAAGCTTCTTGTTAGTGCTTTGCCTCACCATTGAACATTGTATTACTACGGTCAATAACTTGCCCTAAAGTGGTTTCGAATGACCTCAAGGGTGGTCAAAGGCCCCGATAAGGCACTATGCCTTTCTTTCTCGAAGGATCTATGAAAAGAGCGTCCCATTACGAATTCCTATCCCATTAATAAAATATAGATAAGGGTTATTTTTTTTCCAATTCTAACTTTTAAAGCTTAACATTGGAAAAAAAAAAAACACCTTTGGCTCTCAAATTTCTTCTTTGATAGATCTTTCCTCTCAAAAGAGGTTTTACCTAACCCATTATGTCCTTTGTTGAATATCTATTTCTAAGGGTGAGAACCTTAAATTGAAAACCTTTTCTTTTGCCTTCACCACTTTTTTGACCTTATCCACCTTCTTTGAGGAATACTAGATCAAGAGATGAATTAGTGGATCATAAGGCTAAGTCGAAGGATGTCTTGACCTTCTTTAGTAGTGAGCCATACTGAGTAGCTTCTAGTAAGGGCTTCCAGATCATAGTAATGCCTACCAAAACTTTCCGTGGGTACGAATGTCATGTTCGAAGCTGCTTTCTCAAGACACCATGGAAAATATGACTGGTGAGCTTAATCTTTAAGTGTTAAATTTTTAGTTTCCTCATCTTTTTGAGCCTAAAATCATATAGGTCAACAATTCTCACTTCTTAGTTAATGAAAGCCCTTCTCGAGAAAGTAAGCCAAGAGCCACTCATTTGAGATAACGTATGCAAATTTTACTGTGCCTATGCGTACAGTAACATGTTTAAATCGTAATGTGAAATCTTTGGTCTCCTCTATCATTTCCAATTAAGAGTTAACTCCGCTAGGTAAGAGGACCACTACTAGGATTATTCAACTACTAATTGATAAGCAGGGGACTACTATTCTCCCTCCACTATTGATATTGACTTTCTTGTTGATAAAATGGCAAGGGATGTAGTTTCGTTATATATCCCATCAATTGGAAGACGACGAAGCACGTCCATCACCTCATCATGTAAAGGCTGAACTAAGGTCTATTTGCAATGGTAAAGACCCTTATCATTCCACTATCTCCTAGCTTGATTTTGAACGTACACCTAAATAAGATATTTAATGAGAGGCTCTTTTCATGTCAACTGCTTGTTTTTTTTTAAAACAACTCATAGTTTTCCTTTTTATTTATATATATACTAACTTTTTGGTTAGATCAAATAGGGACTTTTATAAAGATCTTTCTAATCATTCATCATACTCAAAGTCGAAGTCACAGCATGGGATGCTCAAAAAGATAAGGAGAATCGACATTGCGATGATGTTATAATATGGTAATTTATCTTATCGAAGAAGATCCTTGAGCCTATTCATTGACCATAAATGTGAATCGATCGACTACTATCTAAGATAAGATAAGTGGTTCTTCTATTGTTCAAGGGTAAGGAGAGAACATATAACAGCTTACGTAGCTCTCGTATTTCCCACATAGTTCATAAGTCAAACCAATGATTCTCTTAAATAATAGAGACATTCTTTATCTTTTTTCAGTATGTTGCTATGTGTGCTAAGAGTGCATCATCGAGGCAAGAGAAAAATTAAGATAGGATCATCATCAAGGCTCTTTTCTTCTTTCCATTATTTATGTCCAGTCTGTTGTGTGTATGTCTTTTTAAGGCTTATCAAAGGCTTTCACTCCAGAGCATCTAATTCCTCTTCTTTCTTTGTCTATTGATTTCACATCAAGAGCTATTCCTTCTTGTTCAAGGTCATCAGATGAGAGATCTTCATCTAACTTTGAGAAATAGATCGAATGGGGGCCTATCTTCGACTTACCTCTTTATCTATAAAAAGCCATTCTTAGAAGAGAGTGAAAGCTTTAAGATGAGTATGTCTTAGATTTTTCAGATTTATTCTCATCCTGATCCATTATGAAATTTTCAAAATCTATAAAAACATTAATGAAAAAGGCTTGTCATGATCTTCTTGAAGACCATAAGGTGCTGAAGTGGCATGATAGGCAAGGGATCCATAGGTTTTTATGAAAGGGATGATTTCATCATGTTATTACTGAAAAGAAAAACTGAATTCATCTATTTCATTCGATTTATCCACACTTCCATCCATTGCTTGTAAAGAAAGGCTAACTACTTACTAGCTGGGAGTAATATGAGCAGTAACGTCCATGTACACTCTCATGAGAAGGGCGGTGGACAGAAATGGCATTGTTGTACCTTACTCTTGTCTTTAATAGGGGTCTACGCTTCTTTTTTTTTTGAAGGAAAGTATGTCAATATGATCTTAATTAGGTGTAAAACTTTGCATCTAACATTTATTAGGCTTTCCTCTTTGGGAGCCTCTGTCTCAGCTTGAGCAATAAACCTTTTGGGCGAAAACCAGTGATAGATGGTACCACGGAGCTTTCGGAAAAGGGTAGCCTAATGTGCAAGCATAACAATGAATCATAGTGAACCCTTAAATGACCTATCTAAGATTAAGTGGGAGATCTTCAGTAATGATGACCCTTCCACTTTTCCATAAATTAATGCATGTACCGAATGCTCATATGGGAAAGCCTCATACCTTGAGTTTGGAAGCAAGGGGTATTTTGAGAAATCCTTGCCTTGTCATCCTCTTTGTGGGGGGGGGGGGAGGTGGTGCAAACACATCTGTGTGGATTGCAGGTGATGGATACAAGAATGGCGAGGAAGTGAACAGCACTCGACAACATTCAGGGATGGATGTAAACCCATTGGGCAGGGAAAATCATTTTGGTCTTGGGAAAGGTGTTGAACATTCTCAAGAACCAAAAATACTAAGCAACAAGAAGCCCTATGAGTCACTAAAAAGAGGACAAGGGGTCCTTGATTATTAATAAAAGGAGGAAACAACGAGGTTTGTCCCTCTTTAAAGTATGAAGAAAGAAATAACGGTTAAATTTTAGACTACTCATAGTAGTTCTACCTATAGAAAAGGTCATGAAAGAGGCAATCAAAATGGTACTCCAAATCCATTAATGATCCTGAGTTTCCAAACACATTGCATTTTCACTCGCATCAAGGCTGCCACTCGGTGTAAAAACGAATCAAAAAATAGTAAGAAATCTCTCATTGGTTTTTAGAATTCAACATCAGAAAGTGTTTTCATACCATCGATTGACATTGACTCATCCTAATCTTTAAGGAAGAAATCGAAGATCCTAACTTCTTTTACTCCATTCAAAAAGCCTTTTCTACTAGATAACTTATAAGTGATAAGAAGGGCCCTTACTCTGTCCTACTCAGTGTACTACTATCGGCCCTACCAAGCAATATCTACCTACATAAGCTCGATTAGGAGATAGGGAGAATTCAATAAAAGTATGAAATTTCGATTATTCAAAGAATCAGATCAGTTTTATTAAGGACAAGTCCTATTAGTGGCTAAGAAAACTCTAGAGAAGAAGCAAGCTTTAACACTCTTCAAGACAATAGAGCCATCATTCTTGGGAGGGTAAAAAGTATCCAATGCAAAACGGCCTTTCATTCTCTTATTTCATTGTGGCACACCCCCCTCTACAAGCACGTTTCGCCTTAGGAGCAACTAGAAAATGCCTTCTATTTTACCCTTTCATCGACTCTTATCATCTTCCTTAACAAGCACTCAAGCCATTTTTGCATTACTTTTCCTCATAAAAGTCATCTGGTTGACCTCGAAGGCCAAATTCTATGGTAGAGAATGTTGCAATAATAATTAGGCCATTAGAGACCTTATGAAGTATTACAAAAGAAAGGGCTACTCATATGGCTAGGAAAAAAGGCAATACTAGTTATTAGGTCAAAGAGACGCCTGGCTTATAAATTGGCCCCCTTAAAAACCCATTACTTAATAAGTATTTGTTACACATGATATGCTGACAACTTACTATTGGGAATCATGGGTGTTATAAAGCTTTTCATTGAAATATGAAATTGTGTTGCCCGTTTCTTATAATCCGACTTGAAAGTTTGGGTAGGCTTTGTAAGATAGCTGTATAAGGCACAATGGAATTCATCAGTATGATCATTCAAGAAGACTCTCCAAGGATGACTCCTATGCAACTTTTGTGAGGGCTCGAGAATTATCTATGTATCAAGCACCGTATCCATACAACTACTTGCCATCTACACTTTGCCATCTATGGAAAGTTTAGGAACCTAGATGATAGTATTATGATCAAATAACTTAAAAAAGGAATGAGCAAAATAGGGAGTTTATTGGACAATGTTTAACTAGCAAAAAAGCTTGAGTAAGAAGTCCCTAAGTTAGCATATCATAGGGGATCATCAAGCACATCCTACAAGGATCAAGGGGGATTTTATTATTACATAGCTTAGTTTGAAGCAATGCATTATCAGATGTTCAACAAGCAGTCTCATAATCGAGCATGAATGTTTGAAATTTATGACCGTATACTCTTAAGGGTCAAAAGGTGGCGGAGGAAGGAAAACAACACTGGTAAGAATCTATCAGCAGCGAATTCCCCATGCAGATAAAGGTGCCTATCAAAAAAATACTCTAAAGGCTTCGGGATTAGGTCTCATTAGCCAAAGAAGACTTTGGCTAATCCACATGGCCTACTTGATGAATGTTAGGGATGGAGACATCATAAATTAGTCCATGGGCATTGTGATAAGTCCTATATCCTACTACAGGTACCATGATGACCTTTACCAAGTCTAAATGATTATTAACCACTAGTCTTCTTGTCTATAATATTCACCCTAGCCTACGAGCATAAATCCTTGGTGTGGGATACAATCTCAAAGTACTTCAATGACTCAAATATAATAAATCAAAGTGGTAAGATCCTTGTAAAGTACCCCAACAGCACAAAGCTTGAGAAACTCAAACCTATTGATCTGAACAATGAGGAGTACTAAACTACTCATCTAGTCTTGTAATTGTTTTTGTTTTCTATTAGTTGCAATGTGAACATGCATTTACTTATGAGATTAGTTGAGTAAACTTACATTAGTTATCTTCTATAAGATAACTAGTTTTGGGGCTTTTGACATCAAAAAGCCTATCCTGCTAAGCTTTGCTATTCCTTGTGACTTGTATTGTAGTTAACTCAAAATGCCCCATGCAGTCTTTCTAATGCTAATGCCTTCTTCCTTCATTCATTTTTTTAGTTGTAGTAGCTTTCGTGCCAACAAAATATGGACAACAAAGCCACAGTAATACTGAATAAGTGAGAAAAACCCTTCTTATTAGTAAAGTACTAATGGTTAAGAAAAGGCTCCTTACAATAGGTAGGCTAAAATGTTTCTACTAATATGATGATTTTTATAATCATCCTTTCTCAAAGTTACTTCTTACTTAAAAAAGATTACAGGGTCACTTAGGTTTTTTGGCTTCTTCTTGGCTCAAAAGTTTGCTTTCAATGACAAACTTTTACTGCTAGCACTTGGACTTGGAAGCAAGCTACAAGTACCTTGAATTAATTAATGAATGAATGAAAATGCATACCTAGGAATAAAAAGGGAGGACATATTGGTTTGAGGGTATGTATGATTCCTTTGAGAATGGTATGATAACACCACCTATCAGGCCCCATGAGTAATCCATGGAACTGTATCCTTACTCAGCTAGTACATGCATCTCACTCTCTCTAGGAGGTTGGCCGCCTACCTTAGATCTTCCCATTTTCAAGAAGATCTTGGGCTCGATTTTAGTTTAGTATTAAGGTAATTCTTTTTTCGCTTCTATATATATCATGTAGCATTTCCATGATATCATTATGATCAATTAATGGAACTTGGCCAGAAAGTGTTCTTGCCTCTATCATTAGCTTGGGTAGTCCCTATATGTAGTGTTTTGGTAATCTTACAACGGTTCCCTTAATTATCTACAAAGAATTACTCTTTTGACGAATGGGAAGCGGGCTAGTCCTAAAAAATGCTTGTTTGTTTTTCGTTAAGGCTATAAATCTTTCTTACCTGTTCGTAGGAACTCAATAAAGTGGCCAATAAGTGAACAGGTAAGGGGGTCTGATGATGCAGAGAGCAAGGAAAAGCAGCAAAACTATGTTGAACGGATGGAAAGCTACAAGAAAATGGGTGTTACCTGCGATGGGACCATTGAATGGGGGATATAAGGCAAATAAAGATGGACAATTCGAAGAAAGTGCCACATGTGAAATAATAGATTGTATCAGCTCAAACACCCCCTTAGGATGAGGGTTATTTTTCATCTCTAGTTTACCACCGGGAGTTCAATGGGAGAAAGTGTATAGTTTACAATTTACAATCTTATTGTAGTTTGCATATGTGTAAGCCTTAAACATCTTCCTTCCTTGTATGTAAGCACTTTAAGGAGAGTGAAGTACTCTCAAATAGGAGGACTGAACAGCTTTGTTTTAAAGTTTGAAATTTTGACTTTTAATTAACGCTTTCAATCATGAGTAAAACTAACTATAAGCCAATTTTTTGTTTAACAAAAATACTAGTTTTAAATCCCTTAGATTGTGTTGTGACTTTTAAGCTCCTTTATTATTCTTTGTAAGATAGGATGCTCTAGAGTTTGCATCATTTACTACTTTTAAGTCTCTTTATTAGTAAGATTGCTAGGAATCAATCCCCTTTGAAAGCAAACCATTAATAATGAAGGGCTAGATTGAAATCTATGGAATTTCCCTAGCATTGATTTAAAGGTCCCTCTTGAATAGAATGATTACATATAAGGTCAAACCTTCAATTCATATTTATTGAGACATGTTAATGTAATGAAAAATGAATCAATAACTATATTTCGGATCAAGGGCTTACTAACAATAAAATGCCATTAGAAGTAGCAAAATTGGGCATAGATTATGCTATCAATTAGACTATTAAACCTTATTATCAATTAGATTTTGGTATAGCTAAGATCGTTAGAAAAATCAAAGGCAAAGAAAAACACTTTAAAGAAAAAAAAAGATGTTAATAATATAAGCAACTATGCCAATGACCTATGACATGCTTTTAGGTAGATAGTTAACATATGATTAAGATACATTAATCTTTTGTGACATAAAATATGTAGTTATCCTAATCACCACAAGCAAAAAACTATTTTTAATGATAGTATTTTATGATGGTATTTGATGATCGTCATTAAAAAATCGAATACATGATTGTCTTGAAAGATCGTCATAAAAAACGTAACATACATGACGGTCCCAAGAGATCATCATAAAAAGCATAGCATACATGACGATTTTGAGGGACTATCATAAAAATCTATAATTAGAAAAAAAATTTTGTGATGGAGATTCAAACCCAATCTCTTCAAGAGAGATTGATAAATGTCATTGCCATCCAATCTAAAGAAACAATTTGATGTGTTTTTTTGTGATTTTATTTCTAATTTAAATATTTGATTGAAAAGGCAAACCAACAGACTCGAACTAAGTCCTATTGGAAATTATATCACATTTACAATCATTTGGTCTATAATTGATTTTCGTTAATTATGTTGTTTGTTTAACAAAAGATGTGTTTGAATTGTTTTGAGAAAAAAGCAAAAGTGTCGACTTAAACCCAAGCTCTCTTAATCAACCCTATGAGACTTTACCACTCGATCAATGGAAATTTTGTGCAATGATATTTTAGTGGTAATAGATTTTAAATAGTATACATGATGTACTGTAATACTTAAAGATCTTTACCCACATAATGCCAGTGTTCTTCCTTCACTCTCCCACAAAAACACTATTCTTTAAAACATAAATTTCTCTCTTTTGATGTCATATAATCGACCAAAGCTTTGTTCTTTCAAAAATTTTATGAAATAGGCTTCGTGCACTATCAGATGATACCATTAAAGCAAAAAAAAAAAAAAAAGGTATGTAAAACTAATCAAACCTTCATCTTGCGTTATAAGAGAGAAAGAGAGATTTTCTTGTCAAGTCTTGCAATTTCTTACTCAGTTTTGTTCTAAAATTTTCTTCTCTTGTTATTGTGCACTGTCAGATGATACCCATGTGTGTTGCCCTTGTGATACTAGAAATTGTAAGTAAATCAAGGGAGAAAATTTTTACTGGAGCATGTTCTTTGTGAACTTACAAATTAGTGTTACTGTTTATATTCTTGGAATGCAATCACCACCCACCTTAAGATATATCAAGTCAATTGCACATTTTTTGTCTGGACAGATTCATTGCTTCACGCTGTAACTTGTTAGGATGCATCCTATTGAAGTAATTTTGCTTTATTTTTGTCTGAATCAAAGATCTTGGCCTGCTCTGTGAATGGTTGTTAATGCTTGTTATCCATAGTTTAACAAAGTCTGGCTACTGGTTTATAGTAGATGATGTGCCTCTTACATCTCTGTAATTTAGCTTGGTGACCCTATAACTATTAATTATTTAGTTAGAAATTTAGTTGAAAATAGTTGAACTAGTAGAGCAAGCTTAGTTTGGTTTTGCAGTAACCATTGGACTAACATTTAGTACATGAACTAAATCCTTGACTATCTATATAGTGTAAACCATGTTGCTCACCAGAAAAGATTGCTAATATTTCCTTAAAGAATTCTTTAACTTTAACTCAATTTCTATTATGACTGTGTCTTTATTGATTTGTCAAATAGTCTGCATGTCTTAAGTTTTTTTTTTTTTTTGACATTTTGAATTCCAGTTTGGTTTCCACTTTGATACGAGAAACTCTAAATAAATCATGGTAGAAAATATTAGTTTTACAAATATTTTGGATAATTGATATTGTTAACACACAGTACTTGAAAGATTAAGGATTACTTTAGTCGAAGCAAAGATAAACCAATAATAGGAGAATAATCATTGAGAGAAAAAGTTTACTGATATTCAGGTATGTTAATTAAAGTGAAACTTTTTTAGTATTTTGCTGTGCTAGTAATAAAGGCTTTCTTTTTCTCTTAGAGATGATATGGTTCATCATGCGGGATAATTATAAATCAATAGTCAGTTGCTTGTTCGAAGGAAAGGAAAGCTTGTTGCATATTAATAGAACTTGAAAGAAAAGTCAAAACCCTTCAGACAGAAGCTGCAACTCTTTCTACACAGCCAACATTATTTCAAGTTAGTAATTCTTTACTAATCTACTAGTGTACCATGCATTTAGAAGAAATAGTCTTCGCTTTGCCTAAGGCCTTTCAGTCTAGTAGGCACCTTATTTCTTATCTTATTTTTACAATAACATTGCTTTACATACATAATAAGCATACATTATGAGTGGGTTTTCTTTTATTTGTCATCATAGGATAGAATATGGATAAATCTTGGATGCACTTGAATAGATTGTCCAAGAAGTTTTCTGATGGCATGGATGAGTTTCCTGCTTTTGCCATTTCTCATTATGAAGATCTTACACTCATTAGATGTCCTTATCAATCATGTGCTAATTTAACATTATTAAGTGTTGAAGAAGTAAAGTATCATTTGTTTAGTGAAGGGATTGATCAGAGGTATAAGAGATGGATTTGGCATGGAGAATAGTGTTCTTCTAGATCTTCCACAAATAAGAAATTAGTGTTTGATGAATCTTACAATGATGATCATATCGATAATATAATAGACATAGTTAATGATGCATTTGAATATTGTCAAGATGACCTTAAATTATATCAAAACTTACTAGAAGATGTAGAAAAGCTTTTATATCCTGGTAATATGAAATATACTAAATTGTCTGCATTGATGAGATTAGATAACATAAAAGAAAAATATGGATGGTCAGATAAGAGTTTTTCTGATTTGTTAGGTTGTTAGTCAGATATGTTTCCTATTGGAAATGAAATCCTTACATTGATGTATGAAGCAAAAAGAACTATGAACACATTTGGTTTACATTATGAGAAAATACATGCTTGCCCGAATGATTATATACTCTATAAAAAGGAGTACAAGAATTTATTATCTTGTCCTACTTGTGGACTATCGAGATGAAAAGAAAATGGTAAGGTAAAAAACCAAACGAAAGCGATTCCTACTAAAGTATTGTGGTACTTTCCTCTTATTCCACGGTTCAAGCAAATGTTTCGATCACTATAAATTTTACAACATTTAACTTGGCATGCTAACAAAAGGGAAGTAGATGGGAAACTAAGACATCTTACTGATTCACCTGCTTAGAAGTTAATATAATTTAAGTGGTCAAGTTTTGCATCTGACCATAGAAATCTTTGATTGACTATTTTTATTAATGGAATAAATCCATATAGTTCTCTTAGCACTAGTAATGATAGTTGTTGGCCAGTGGTAATGATAACATATCATCTACCAGCTTGGTTATGTATGAAATGGAAATTCATGATGTTATCCTTACTTATATCAGGACCTCGCCAACCAGGTAATGATATTGATGTATATGTTGCTCTATTGATTGATGATTTGGAGCTTTTATGGGAGGCTAGTGTAGAAGTCTATGATTCTTACCTAAAAAAGTTGTTTATGTTATGAGCTGTTTTGTTATGGACAATTAATGATTTTCTTGCTTATGAAAATCTTTGTGGTTGTCCAGTTAAGGGATATTATGCTTGTCCAATATGTGGTGAAAGCACATATACTTGTAGATTACAGCATGGTAAGAAGAATGTATATATGGGTCATAGATGATTCCTTCCAAAAAATCACCCATTTAAAAAGCAAAAGAAAACATTCAATGGAGAACGTGAAACCAATTCACCACCTTGTGCAAGTGGAGAAGAAATACTACAAAAAGTAAGCTCTGTTACTAATGTGTGGGGTAAAAAAATAGTTGCTAAGAGGAAAATGACACGAGGTAACAGATTAAATGATAATATTCAAACTTGCTTCAAGAAGAAATCATGCTTTTTTGACCTTGAATATTGGAAACATTTACATGTTCGGCGCATTTTGGATGTAATGCATATTGAAAAAAATATTTGCGAAAGCATCTATGGAACTTTACTTAATATTCCTAAAAAATTTAAAGATGGGATCAACACTCAACTAGACCTTGTAGAAATTGGCTTAAGAAAATAGTTAGCTCCCAAGGTTGTAAATGGCCGCACTTATTTACCAGCTGCTTGTTACATTCTAAGCAAACCAGAGAGAATGATGTTTTGCGAGACATTATCAAACATAAAAGTTCCAGATAGGGATTCTTCAAATTTCAAAAATCTTGTGTCAATGACTAATATGAAAATTCAAGGTCTTAAGTCTCACGATTGTCATGCTCTTATGCAATAACTTCTACCATTGGCTATTTACTTAGTTTTGCCAAAACATATTAGGTACGTAATCATGAGATTTTGTGTCTTCTTCAATGCTTTGTGTAGTAAGGTTGTGGATGTTTCAAAACTAGGCAAATTATAGAAAGATTTGGTGGTAACTCTTTGCTTATTTAAAAAATACTTTCCACCTTTTTTTTTTCGATATAATGGTGCATTTAGCAGTACACTTTATTAAAGAAGTGAGATTATGTGGACTGGTATACCTTAGATAGATGTATCCATTTGAACGGTTCATGAAAACTTTGAAAGGATATATTCATAATCATAATCATCTTGAAGGATGTATTGATCAATGCTACATTGCAGAAGAAGCACTTGAATTTTATGAAGGTTATTACTCTAACATGCATCCAATTGGTATTTTACAAAACAAGATGACATCCAAGTTGGAAAGCCCTTACCAGGTGGTCACATTGTTACTATTGATCGACAAGAATTAGAGTAAGCACATCTTTATGTATTACTGAATTCACTTGACGTTCAACTATATATTGAGTATGTCTCTTCCTAATCTGTGTATTTTGATTATAAAACATATACTTCATACATATATGCATTCATTAGATGAGTTTAACCTTATTTCATTAACAGTGAGCATATCAAGTATATGAAATTACAGTATCCCCGTTATTTAAAACAATCCAAATGGTTACAAGATGAGCATATCAAGTATGTGTCTTCTATTTATTTAATACTAAAATCTATTCGATCAAATTTTTGTCAATAGGTTGCATCAAAAATATAAAGGCAAAATCAACCTTCCTTTTTAGTGAAATGGTTAACACATGGACCTCGTCCTGAAGTTATGAAATATCTTGGATATGATGTGAATGGTTATCGCTTCCATACATGAAAACGTGATAATAGTCGAGTTACACAAAATAGTGGAGTCATTGTAGTTGTAACAACAATGCACATGTCAAGTGCCAAGGACAAGAATCCAGTAATTGGACAATTTTCATTTTATGGTGTTATGAAGGAAATATGGGAGCTCAATTACCACATGTTTAAAACAACATTTTTTAAATGTGATTGGGTTAAAAATAATGGTGGGATTAAATTAAATTATGTTGGTCACTTATTAGTTGATCTTAAACGACATGGCTATAAATCTAATTGTTTCATTTTAGCTTCTCAAGCTAAATCGGGTATTTTACGTTTCAGACCAACTAAATCTAAGATAGTCCATTGTTTGCTCTACTCCACAAAAAGACTATAAACATAATTAGAGAAATAATGATGTAGATAACATAGCAGAATATGATTTCATTATTGATGGCATACTTGAGGTTGGTATAAATGATGAAATCAATGAGGATGATGTTAACTATATACGGCCCGATTGTGATAGAATTTAGATTGATGAAGCTTACAAGTAAACTTTTTAACTCAAGGCAAAAAGGTTTGATTTTTTTTCTCATTTATGACAATATTATTTATTGCAAAAACTAGTATCATATAATGAATTATGCTATAACTATTTATTTGAATTATATTTTATGTTTGTAGGAATGTAGATATGACTAAGAAGTTATCAGATTCGCCTGCCAAATCTAGAGGACCAATAAAATTATTGAACCAAAAAAATTTGGGGACAAAAATGGTGGTATAGTTCAATTTAGAAGATGTACCATATGGTGCTGAAGCTAAATCCCTTATGTCTACTCTTGCATTCTTGCATGTACTATGGTACCTATAACTTATAGTGATTGGTGAAAGGTTCCTGATCCTTTGAAAGAAAAAAATGTGGGAATATGTTTAAGTTTAACACTTTCACCCTAAATATTTAATTATACTTTTTATTAGCATAGTAACTTATCAAATTTCATTTATAGGATACATTTGAAATTGATCATCGCATGAAAAAGTGTATCTTATAATTAATTGGAAACAAATTTAGAACATTCAAGAATATCTTAACAACAAAATATATAATGTCTTTTGCCAATAATCTTAATGCTATAGTGAGACCACCTTCGATCTACAATTTCACACAAAATGATTAGGAGAAGTTCGTTAAATCATGACTTTCGAAGGATTTTAAGGTATATTTATGTTGTAATATGTTTTTTAAACAATAAATATTTCATGTTTCTTCATCAACTGCAATGAAACATTGTAGAAATTGAATGAAGAACAAAAAAACGACAAAAACATAATAAATATCCTGATCGATTGAGTCGAGTGGATATGCAACCTTGGAGCACAAATTGGTAATTTTCTTATTCTTACATTCTTTGTGACGATTTTAAGATACATTCTTTCTAATTTTTAATTTGTTACTCCATCTTTACAGAAAGCAAAACTCAAGGTAAAAGAGGAAATTGATCATAGTGAATTATGGAAGCTAGCACGACAACATACAAAAGGACATTATGCATTAGAAATGATGCTTATCATTGAAAAAATTGAAGTTAAACGATGCCTATCATTGAAAAAATTGTAAATTTTCTTTTTAATGAATCTTACATAAACGTTAGAAATCTTGTCTTTATAAGATTGTTTGCTAAAGTTTTAAGACAATGAGGCAGCAAAGGAATATTATTTAGGTAGTAAGGTAGTATAGTCTAACCAACTAGAATGCCACTTTTTCTTGGCTTATGAATAAAGACACCTAAACAGAAAGTATTCTATCTTTTTCTTCCCTGCTTGTTTTCTTGACACACTTAAAGCTAAGTTGCAATATTTTATGTTTATTGCACGCAAGTCATGAATAATAGCTTATAAAACTAGAAAATTAATTTCTATGTAATTTATACTTGATTCGGCATGGATTTTTATAGGATGAGTTAGTGGAGCAGTCAAAAGTTGGTACCATTACATTCTCAGGCAGCAATGACATTTTAAGCAAAGCTCTTAGTATTAATGAGCACAGGGTCGAGTTAGAGGAGTTGGAAAGTTTATCACTCCTTCAGTCTTTTTCTCTACTCCTAATAAGGTAGCATATCTAAAAGCTCGCTTGGCTAAGGCAGAGTAGAAACTATTGTTATTGACTCAAGGAAGCATAGATACGCATTCACGTGTTGTACAACTTGAAGGTTATAGCTCCAATAAGATACAAAACTTGATTCACCAATGTCTATGAAGGATTCTTGCGATGTTTCTGATGAAGATTTGAATATGAAGGTATTTACTTATTTATCTAATGTTTTAGACATTGTTTTTACTATTAATTATAATTAATAATGTCATTTTCTTTATGAATAGGGTATTATATGTAAATTAGCAGTGGATACACTTGAAAATGTTGTTGCAATGGGCACTATTATTGATGGTTCATGTGCCAATTTTGTGGTTTTCATTGATCAAATATTCAGCCAAGATGCTCGACTACCTATCAGAAATGAGGATGAATATCTTATATTTATTAAAGATGTATCGGGTCATCATGTAAGTTTGCCTAAAGACTTGGTTTCTACTCATATTATTAAGGAGGTATGAGACAATTTTAGTTGTGGTATATATATATTTTTTACCTTAAATTTATTTGGCTTTTAAAAATTATTATTGTCACATGTTTGGAGACAAAGGAAATGAAAATTAGTAAAAAAGTAGGATCCATTTCTAAGTAAGCTCTATAGTAGTTCGCAAAAGCAACTTATCCATTGATGATTAATATGTGAAATGAAGTTAAAGTAAGATTTGATGATGATGTTTTTTGTTGTCCATTTTATTGCTATTTTGGCTCAAAAGATTGCTCTATCATGATTGATAAAAAAGGAACTATGAGGAACTAGCATTTTTCTATATATCAGGTTAGGTAGAATTTCAATATCAATTTATTTTAATATCTATGTTTATATGATTTAACTTTCGATTTGTTTACTTTCAGATATCTACATGCTAATTTAAAGGATACAAAAAAATTAAAACAATTTGGCTTTCATCAATCTTGTGATTGTCTCACTCTCTGGTGAACTAAATAATGAAAGTAGGTTAAAAGATAAAGCACGACATATTGCTGAGCGATTAGAAAAAGCATATTCAAACAAATTTCTTTTCATGCCTTACAATCCAAAGTAAGAAATTTTTATCTTAATTGCTTTACCAAGAGATATCTCATTTGGCTATTTATCATCTTTTGTTTTTCTTATTACGAATAGATTTCATTGAAAATTAGTGGTCATTCATATGGCATCACGAATAGTGTATTATTTGGATTCTTTGGATCATGAAGTAGGACCTGATCTTAAAAAAACTGTGACCATGTAAGTACAAGTTTTACTTTATGCTTTTTGTTTATTGGTTTCATTTTAAATTCTAAATACTACATGTTTTCAAATGTTTATCGGTTAATCAAATGTTTATTGGTTAATGATACAGGGGTTTTCAACTGTTTCGTGTGAGATCAAATATTACATGGCAACTAATTCAAGTGAGTTCATTTTATTTTTTTATTATTAATAATATTGAAAATAATGTGTCAATGATTATATTTCTACATGTATAGGCACCGATTCAAAGAGGTGGTATAGAATGTGGCTATTTTATGCTTCGATTTATGAAGAAAATAATTGAAGATCCAAAAATTCTTTGTGAGAATGTCATATTATTTATTTTATTTACATATTAAATATTTCATATTTATAAATAATATCAAATTGATTATGCTGTCTTCTTTTGTATTTTAATCTTAAAGTTCAATGGTAAGGATACATATATTAATGAAGAAATTAATGAAGTGCATGGTGAATGGGCTTTGCATGTACAACAGTTACTATCATAGCCAGGTATGTAATCCTTGTTGGTTCATTAATGGTTATGTTTTAATTATGTGTTGTTTGGCTTGGTTAAAGTCAAGTATGATGGACTAATTCTATTCATTTAGTACTCTACCCATTCTATTCATTGAGCCATCTACTAATTCTGTTAAGTTCCTTGTCAATTCTATTGAGAATTCTGTAAAGGTCATCTTTAGGAAGTTAATAGAGCAAAGAATAAGTAAAAGTATTCAAACATGCATATGAAATAAAGATGTTCATGATCAGTTAATTTTCGCACTTACTATTGCATTACAAGAAGTTACACTTTTGATATCTAGTTGTAGGGAACTAAAATAAAAAATTGTATATTATGATTAATATAGATCTTATGAGTTGTAAGAAGTCATATTTTTGACATCTAGATGCATTTTCAATCTTTTATTATGTTTGATTTTCAAGCTTTATTACAATTGCTTATTTATTTTGATAAATAAATTAATTATATGTTAAATAGAGCTAATATAATAATGTATCTTTTCTATGACTATTGTAGGAGTGACACATCTAATTCACTGAGTATTTTTTGATGTAATGATAAAATAGAGCAGTGAAAATGATATATTGTGTAATTTAATTTTTAGATACTTTGTTTATTTTTGATACTTAATATTATTATTTTTTGTAAAATGATAATAGTTGCAGTTATAAATATATGTAATTTTTTTGTTTGATATTTTTGTACTGTTTGACTATAATTGTAAAATAAATGATAAATATTAATTAATTAACTAAAATTATGAAAAAATTATGATTAATTAATAAAAAAGATATAGTAAAACATAAATATTTTTTATGACGACGATCATAAAAATCGTCATACAAAATGCATATTCTAAAATCACAAAGACTGTCATTAATAAATGAATATTTTTAATGACGGTCACAAAGATCGTCATTATATCATGAATATATTTTTTAACGGTTTATTATGACCCCTCATAAGTTTTTTATGACGGTTCATCATAGACCATTATTAATATTTTAACTTTTTAATGATGGTTAAAAACTATCAAAAATTTATGACAGTTTTTTAGATAGTCATAAAGTTTCCACGTCATCATTTATAATGACAGTTTCTTAACCGTCATAAAAAGCTTTTTATGACAGACATTACACGTCATAAAAAGCTTTTTTTTAACGGTGAATCCATGAAAATTGTGACGTTATCTAGTTAATCAAAGTAAAGAATGACTATGACCAAGGGCGATTGTGAAGAAAATGACACAACATCCTCTAAAAAAGATAGTCTTGCTGCATATCTTGCCCTAAATACAATTGGAACATATGGCTGCAAACATTATGGAGAGACTTTGAGTGCTTTAAGCACTAACATTAATGCAATAGAAAAGTGTGAGAAACTCTATTGTGAAGGAATTCGATGCTTTACCGTTTTTTGTATCTATTGAAAGATAAAGACAATAGAAATTCGATGCTTTTCTTTTTTTTTTTCATATTTATTGAAAGATAAAGAAGTCATACTTTATAGGAAGTCAAGCACCTAGAAAAGCCTAATCTTGATCATGTTATCAAAAATACTAAAGATATGTTGGTCTAACCCCAGAAGAAATGATTTCAGGGCAGCACATGACTATTATAACCTATGGATCTTCAATGAATTTCATGAGCCAAATGCAAAAAGATCTATTTTCAGGGCAATGGAGGTAGGAACCACATTCGCCAATACAATGCTAAAGGTCTTTGATGGACAAGAATGCTAATTAGACTTAAATTATGTGAGAGTCTTCACCAAAAAGAGAAATGTGCCCATGATCGTAGTAGCTAATCAACTACTCAAATCCCTAAGAAACACAAGACCTTTAGAGGGAGGTTTATAAGGTTGAGGTTCTCAAAGAGGCTCGACTAGTAGGGAGAGGGTTTTCTCCAATAGGCCAAATGTAGTGGAAGAGAAAGTCATAGCTACTTTATATAAGTGCTTTCAAAGACGAAGAAACAAAGCCAATATGCCAAAATCATGTTGACGCCTAAGATAAAGCTTTAATACAATGAAAAAGGTTTTTATTTCTTTTAAATTATTTTCCTAAAAAAAGAAAAAGAAAGAAAAATGAAAAGACAAAAAAAATCCCCACGAAAAAATCAAAAAAGTCTTACACTTAATCAAATGAAGAAAAGCATTGAAGAACAGTCAATTAAAGTAAGAAGAGGTCAGAGCCTCTATAAGAACAAAAAAACTCTGAAAAGTTACTATGATTGCTCTATTTCACAGACTTTCCAATGGAGTACCACAGCATTGGATCGGAATGAGAGAGGTAAACCCGAGTAATGATGAAACAACCTAATCTCAAACAAATACTTACGGCATTGAAGAGAGGAAGCCAGATGCAAGTAAAGGAAATTCCCGTGAATGACAAAATGGTTGAAGGGTGTAGAGATTCAGCCTATGTAGAGGATGTTTGAATAAAGTGGATAAACTTGATTTTAGACGTCAAGGAAAGGGATGGGATACCACAACGAAAAGATCAAAAACCAAGAACCCATTTTGGAAAGTAACAGAAATAGTACAATTTTGAGAATGGAGGCTAATAAAGAGAAATCAAGTACCTTTGGATCTAACATGGAAAGCAATTCCAGTGAATAACCTTGAGATCTCGAGAAGTAAGATAAAAAATAAAGTAAGAAAAAGTAGTTCTTAATCAAAGGCATAAGAAAGAGAAAAAGGTTTTTATATAAAAAAGACAGAGATGAAAAAGAGGAGCCAGGGATAGAGAAGCCAATAAAAAGCATTTATCTTACAGTGGACCATAAAAATTATCAACCCAAAGACAAAATACGCAAGAAAATCCATCAAAATGAGATACCGATACAAATATTATCAGGTCAAGTCAATCGGATACCAAAAAGGTAAGGCAACTTAATAGAGAGACGGCATTCTCTTATGTTTTATTGTAGAGCTCTTATTACTCAAGTCACAGAACTTGAGGGAAAGAGCTCATCAGCATGTAAGTTGATAAAAGCCAAAAGCAAGATGTGAAGGTATGAGTTTGAAGTGTCCATAAACTTAAAGCATATAGGGGCAGTAAACCCTTATTAGTAAAGTAAAGCTCCAAACAAATGAAAGATTAACCGATAGTGTGGATCTGACTTGACTAAGAAAATATCTACTCTGAAAGACAAGAGAAAGAAGAGCATTCAATCTACTAATAATGGTATAAAAATAACAACTATACTTGCATTTGCTCCAACCTAAGCAAGACGCATTTTTTAGACAATGATATCCATACTCTCTGTTGGGGCACTTAGGCTTGTAAAATGAGTTTTTCTTTTTTAAAAAGGCTTTGAGTTTTTGCATCTTCTCTCAAAAAGGAATGAACTAAGTTAATTAAGTGGTCATCAAGCATATGTTCCCAGAAAGATTCCTAAGTTTGCAGACACAAGCACGCATGATAAAAGAGTAAGTAGCTTACTTAAATTAGAAGAAAGGGCAAAAATTAATTCAAAAACTTATGGATAGAGTGGTTGGTTTAGGATGTCAAAGAAAGGATTACCTTCATTGAACTAAAGTGGTTGGTAGAAAGTTAAAGTAGTATAAAGAAATATGAGAAAAAAGGCAAATAGATTGGCTTGAAAAAGGGCTAAGGTTACTTTTTATGTTGGTTGAATTCACCACTAAGTGGAATTAGACCTTCGACTCTCGATTACTGCTTGATTACCTTTGTTGCTTGCACTAGGCTTTCTTCACTTTCAGCTTCCCACCAAATCGTAGCAAAACACAGACACGGTAGCCATTTTTTAAAGCAGTCCATTAGCTTAGTAGTTGGACCTGTCAAGTTTTGCTCTTCCTACTTAATCCTACAAGTTTATACTTCTTGCTTTGATGGCTATGATTGCAATAGTTGGAATTTGTTGGTCGCTTGTTTGATTGGAAGAACTATTGTTTTTTTCTCTTAGCTTAACTGATCGTTTAGCAATGTGCTACTTCAATTCAAAATCCTTAACAAGCATTATTGGCCATTTCCTGATTGAACCAACACATTTACTTTGCTTCCCCACTACCTACCCTTCTTAAACAAACTCTTTTTATCCATTCTTTTCCCTTACTTCCCCACTAAAAAAACCAAATTTAGCGATTGGTGAATCCGTCACTAAATTAGTGATCCATTTACGTCTGTCACTAAAGATAGTGACAGAATAATATTCGTCACTACTTTAATGACAAATTCTTATATATCGCTAGTTTAAGGACAGATTCTATTCTATTGCTATTTTAGTGACAAACTAATATCTGTTACTATTTTAGCAACTCATAAGAATCTATTACTACACCCAGAAGCTTCACTACAAATTAATTAGTAACTAACAGATCTGTCATTAATATAATTAATTTTTTGTAAACAAATAATTTTAAATATAACTAAACAAAAATAAATTAAATTAAAATTCACAAAACATAATAAATACAAGATTATATATTATGTTCTCGTGAAATACAACATTCATATAAGAAATTTCATGTAATTATTAGGCGATGCTAGGGCCTGCTTCCCAAAAGGGGAGCCTCCATCCCACGGATGTGCTTATTCATATCAACCTCTCTCTGTAAGTGTTTTTGTAGTTCAGTCTCCAAGCATATGCGATTATACTCCCTTGTCTTACATTCTTCCTACAATCTCTCATCTAAAGTCCTACGCTCTTTATACACTCCTCTATAAAATGAACAAAAATTTATACATGTGTTGCACATAAATGTTACATTTCTAAACTGATCGATCTCAATAATTCAGGAATTATTATTAAACAATTTACTTTGATGTACATACAAAACAGGTGACCGATAATAAATGTTCACTAATAATTTTCAAATTGTGTATATAAAAAATATGTGTGAAGTATAACTTTGTTAACAATAACACTTTATGATTATCATATAATAGATTTATTTAATTAATTAACATGTAATTAAATTTTCTCAACATTAGTAATAATCATTCATATGTAAATATGTAATTAACATAAACTAAATTTATTTGAAAAAATAAAATTAACAACTAATTAATTAAATTATTTATGTCATGAAATTATAATGTAATTAAAGTATTATCTATGTTATCAATAACAAATTAATTAATTTATTAACAAATAAAATTAACAATTGTAAAATTTAAATTTTATAAAAAACTAATTAAATTGTTTATCTCAAATTATATTCTATTAAACTGTTATCTATCTAATTTAATATAAACAAAATTTTTAATTAACTTATGAAATTAACAATTATAAAATTTAATTAATACCTAACCAATTTAAATTTCACAAAACTCTAATTAATTTATTTATCTTACATCACAAACTAATTAGATTATTTGCTAAATAATATATTATAAACTAAATTTATTAACAAATAAAATTAACAATTATAAAATTTAATACATATCTAACTAATTTAAATTTCATAAAAATCTAATTAAAATATTTATCTTAAATTACAACCAAATTCAACAATTACCTAATAATATACCATAAATTAAATTTATTAAAAACGTAAAATAAATAACTAAAAAATTTATTTAAAATCTAAAATATTTTTATAATTACTAAATCTAATCATAATATTCTTATACAAGATTTTCTAATCATTAATATCATTATCAATAATTTCAACAATTAACTTCATGAATTATCAAGTAAAAAAGAAAGAGAATATGCCTGTTCAGAGTGGAAAAAATGGTACACACCAAGACGTCAAACAGGAATAGAGCGGTAAAGATTTGGCCTTGAGATAGCAAGATAAATAGGGAAAAAAACAGTGTCGCTCGCTGATGAAATGAAAAATTTAAGAATCGTGTGTATAGATAGATGCAGAGACAACAATAAAGTTAGAGAGGAAATGGAGTGGGCAAAAAGGAAATAGTTTAAGAAGTTAGAAGTGGAGACAATAATAGAAATGGGGAAAAACGAAATGGTACTTGCTCGAAAGGAAAAAAAAAAGGGTTTTAATTTATAAGCACTTAGTAACGAAAGTAACCGGTGGTCGCTAGAAGTGAAATCTAGCAATGGAACTGCAGTCCATCGTTGCCTTCATAATGAAAGTAAAATCAACCGAAGGCAGCAATGCCTTCATGACCATGGTTACCACCTTCGAAGCCATGCATGAGCGCTTTCGCGGCGGCTATGGCTACTACCTTAGAAGGCCATGGCTGCCAAATTCAAATGCCACAATTGCCTTCGCGGCCACTCATGGATACTTTCGCAATAGCCATCACTGCCACCATTGAAGGCCATGGCTGCCATTGCAGCCATGCGTGAACGCTTTGGTGATAGGCATGGCTGCCTTTGCAACCATGCATGGACGCTTTGGCTGCGGTAATGGCTGCCTTCATGGCCATACATGGAGGCCTTTGGGGCAGCCATGGCTGCCTTCATGGCCATGCATGGAGGCTTTCAAGGTAGTCATGGCTGCTTCCCTGTCACGTCGGCCATCGTTGCGGTCCCCAAAGGCCATGGTTACTGCCATCAAAGGCCATGGCTGTCGCCTTCAAGGCCATGGCTGCCACCTTCGAAGGCCATGGCTGCCATCTTTGAAGGTCGTGGCTACTTTCGTGGATGCCTTTGTCTACCTTCGTAAGCACGGTGGCTGCCTTCATGGGTGCCCGTCGTTGCATTCGTGAGTGCCCATGGCTACCTTTGTGGGCGCTCGTGTCTGCTTCATGGGTGCCCGTGGCTACCTCATAGGTGCCCGTGTCTGCCTTCATGGGCGATTGTCGCTGCCTCTTTCGTGACCATGGTAGCCGCCTTTAAAGGCCACGGTGACCTTCACGGCCATCGCTTCCACTTTGAAGGCCATGGCTGCCTTTTTCGTGGCCGTCGTAGTCACCTTCGAAGGTTATGGCCATGGAGTGCCTATGCATGGTAACCTTCGAATTAAGGCAATAAACTTGCAGCTATGCGTGGTTATCTTGGAAGGCCTGGTGACTAGATTGCTTCTAAGGCAGCCATGCATGGCTGCCTTCGAAGGTAGCAAGCTGGTCGCCAGCTTGCTTGTGCCATAAGCTTGCTTCCCCGACCGACGGCCATGCATGGAGCCTTCGAGGGCAACAAGTTGGCAGCCAGCTTCCTTTAACGATGGCCATGCATTGCTACCTTCCAAGGTGACATGATGACAACCAACTTGCTTTTGCAGCTGCCATGCATGGCTATCTATGAAGGTAGCAAGCTAGTTGCCAACTTGCTTTTGTGGTAGTCATGTAAGAAGGTAGCCTTTGAAAGTGGCCAGCTTGCTGGCTTAAAAGATAACAATTAAGTTTATGGCCATGGCTTCCTTCAAAGGCAGCAAGCTTACAGCCTTCGTGACGGCCCATAGGGTGGTCACTAGGCTGTATTGCTTACATAATGATCGAAGCATTATAGTATCTAGATCTTTGATTAGCTACCGATTAAAATTCGATCATTGATATGTTTTTATGTTGATTAAAAATTAAAATAAATGAATTAAAAATAAATTTAACGATGAAGATAGCGTCTGTAGCTAATATGTGCCGCTAATATGTTATTATTTCGTCCCTATGGTAAAATTTTTATTCTGTAGTAAATCTATCATTATTTTATCATTATTTAGCGATTGACAAAATCAATCACTATATTATGTCGTTATTTTTAAATTTTTTCTAGTGCCCTAAAAGTTGGATTTATCTTTTTCTTAAAGTCATGTCTCATGAAAGCTAGTAATTTTTTGAAAGTCATGACATCACTCCGCCAAACCCAATATGGACCATGAGGCTAATGACACTAGTTATTCAAGATAAAGGGGAAAGATTCGCTTCGCTAACCACCATCGTTGACAAGTCTCCTTAACAAAAGAGAAAAGGTTACTAAGGGGCCGAGCGTCAACTTCGTCCAAAGCTTGACCATAAGATGGTTGAACGCATAAGAAAAAAACAATAGTAGGTTAGTTGTAGGCCTTCTACATACTTTTTTCAATGTTCAAAATCTCTCTTCATGGGTGCTTAGGTTAGCCCATCTTCTGGTCGAGTTTTTCCTTTGTTCTTCCTTTGGTTATATACCAACTCACTTATCTAGATCAGTGGATTGTCCTATTTAGTAGATTTGGCTTCATTTGAAACGTCTATAGATTACTAAGCCATGAGATCTTAGGACTTGGCTAGGAAAGACTTATTACATACACCTTGGGGAAAGCCCATACAAGAAAATGAGACTTTTTCAGAAGGAAAGAATTCTTGTTGCTTCAAAAAAGATCTAGCGAAAAGCACTAGTGAAGTGAGACATGAAAGGCTTTAAAGAGCTCAAGCAAATTATGCCTACCATGGCTACTAGTAAAGATAGAGTTAATTTACTTAACAAAGTCGTACCTGAGTGATTAAGGAAGTGGCTTTATCTTAGCTTTTCTACATTCTGTCTGATCCTTTCTTTCATGGAGGAAAGGCTTTATGCAGTACTCATTTTCTTTGGATTAATGTTCCACCATTTGCCTTTAGGCTTGTAATAACAATAAGAGTTAACGATCTTTTATGCCCTTTGCTTGGCCAACCCTTATAATTGGTTGGTTATTGTTACTAGTTTAAATCGTTTTATATGCTTATTTTAGTTCGAAGAGTGCTCCACCTTGCTCCACTTGGTATTTGTATGCTATCTTCTCTCTCCTACCCACTAAGGATGAAGTTAATAGAGAAATTTAGGTGTTGAGGACAATCCGTAAGCCCATGTTCATCAAACACTTCACTGACATAAGTTAAGGTTGAAAACTCTAATTCAATCTATTTCCTTATGGAATACATAGACTTCTTCGCTTGGAGTTATAAATAAAGGATCAACTAGCCAAGCTTAAGCTTAATAGTTATGCAAGCAAAGAAAATATAATAAAAAAATAGTATAGTGAAATAAAGTTCTCGTGGGTGGCGTGGCGTTCTCACTATTGATTAAAAGGAAGTAACATCTCTTATCGATCAACCTCCAAATGTAATGGCTAGCTTAGATAAGAGCATTTCAAGCTGTTCAAATAGATTAAGTTTAGAGTAGCGGTGTGTTACTAGGTTAGCACATCAAGAACTATTACCTGACACAGCTTGCTTGGAAGTCATGGCAAGCTTTTATGCTAATTGCATTGGTTCCTAGCAAGTATTAAGAAGTTCGATCCTCTAATTCTTAAAACTTTTATGCTTAACTTAATCTCTACCTTACTTATTTTGTCCCTTGCAAAGTTAATAGGTTTTTGGAAAAGAAAGGACTTTAGCCATTTGTGCGAAGTTTCTCTTGTTATTAGAGAAATTATGCTTGTGTGAAATCAAACCCTTGGCTGAAGAGACATTTTTAGCAGTACACCCCTTGGACCTTAGCCCTTTAAGGTTCGGGTTTCAGTGGCAGGCTCTTACATCATTTGGACCTATATCTAGTAAAAGTGGTGGCTTAATTGGTCCCACACACCTTATCATGCATGTCTATGTGAGTTGTTTGTGCTAACATTTTTATGCTCGCCTTATGGTTCTCAATCTTCTTTCATCGAGATGCCTTTTAAAGAGATTTATTCTCATATCAAAACAAGATCCACTATGCTAGATTTAGCTAATACGGATACGAATGGGGATTCCCTAATTCTTTTTATAGATTTATATTTTGATGCCCCTATGAATAAAGATATGGATAAGGATACCAAATTAGATGTTGCTAAAAAAGGCTTGTTTTAGTGATTCATAAACCCTCATTAGAATAAACAACTAAGGGTTTCATCCTTTGCTTGTGGGAATGCTACTTTGAGAAATGTTGCTTCAGAATAAACTAGAAATGTTGTATCAGAAACTTAATACATTAGTTCACCTGTTATTGCTTTAGATGCTTACGTTGTCTCTTTTCATTGAGGTTAGCTCTTTGAGATCAACTGAATAGCTTGTTAGCGCTTTCTCTTTCTGTTTTAGGCTGCAGAAATGTATTGTGAGAGTTGGTCTTTCGTTCTCATCTTTTAAACAAGACAAAATATAACCCTTACAATCTCTCGCACTTAAAAAAGAGATATCATATAGTCAATTACATTTCTATAACATGAAATAGTTAATTCATTCAATCAAGATCATAAAAAAAATCATAGTAGATTAAATCACTTGAATGAAAATTAGCTGGTTAATAATTAATGTGCACTTTTTGTAGTAGTCGAACCCACCACATAGGCTTCTTCTTTGTACTACTAAGATGAACTAAAAAGCGTGATGAGATTTGGTTACTTTTTCGATCATTAACCGTAAAGCTTTCCATGAAGAACCCCCATAAGTCACACTAATCAAAGAATTAAGGGTATATGAAGTCCTCTTTCACATGGCTGAGTGGAAGGTAACTCTGTTGACCGAAGCTGACATAGGTCCCTTTTAAAAAGAATTGAAACCCTTTGATAAATATCTTTTTTGGAACAAATCTTAAATGACTTATTGCTGCTACTAGTCTTGACACAAAATAGATGTCAATAGTTAAAACAAGTAAGCTAAGTTGGGAAAAGCGTAATGGGCCATAGAAGGAGTGCAAAAGCACACTCTTTCTGCCTTGACAACAAAGCCAATACTAAACCTCCTCCACACATGGGAACCAAAGAAAAAAGAAAAGAGGAGATATGATCCACCTACACTCTAAAAGGAAGCAATAACAGAAAATGCAACATCGAGACTTGAGGGTAACCAAGGAATTACTATTTAAGATCACGAGGACCAATAACGGTTAAAGAATAAAAAAGAGGCATTATTACCAGTACCTCGACAGTTGCCACCTAATTAAAGTGAGAAAGTGAAAATCATGCCATCTTTAAGCCTAACTCTATCTCTTGTTTTGGTTCTATGCCCTTGAGGCATCTCTTAAGGGATGATCGGTATTTTTCTTTTTGTTTTGACACCTCTTGGAAACTGGAAACAGAGAGCTTGGGTATTAGGCATACCTATAATAGCTATATTCAAATCCATGTTACCTAGGCCATGAACTGCATCAAGACTATTTCAAAGTGAACAATTGCCTATCCACTACGAGATTAAATGGAATGTCCACACAGCTCATTACACTTAAATTACAGCTGAGGGCAACTTTAGACTTACTAATTTGGCATAAGTTCCAAGATTAGAGCCATACCGTAACCATACACATATGATGGCCTACCAGCACCATATGCGACAGTAGAAGGGTAACAAGATTTGGAAGATAGTTAGCACTCATAATAGTAGAATGAGAAGAATTCTCATGTACACCCACCACCAACAAGTAAAAGTTAGAAGGAAATAGGGAGGCCCAAGCTGAAGACCTCCAATTCGAACACACCTATTAGTTAGTCTATCTTTGGAAGAATTTGCATTTGAAGGCTTGGGTGAAGCATTTCGAAAAATGAAATTAACATATTACTAGGAATAGCCCTATCATAGATCAAAATCATATGGTTAAGGTCCTTACAGTTAGGACCATCCATACTAGGGCTAGCTTAACTTAGATCAAAGTCTCGTGCATTGCCCATAAAAAAAATGCTATTAACGATTCAAAATCTCGCCACCTCATATAAATCCTTCTTAACATAAGCTAATTCTGTTGTCTACAGGTCCTTAATCTTCACGCAAATGCAATGCAACCTTTTCATAAAGGAAAGACTTATGTTGACCTAACTACTCTTACCCTGCCAAGGCCCGAGTAAGGGTTTTGGTGGGGAAGGAACTTGTTGAGCCACAGAGTCTTGTTATTCTCATTTGCTTTGGGGCAGCTCATTAATTTTCATAAATGTTATAAGTGAAAGGTGTTGTTAACATAAAGTTGTTTGATTTGCTAGCCTAGTCTTAAAGCAATGAGGAGGACATTCATATGGTAGTAGTTTTGCAACTGGGTCATAAACATGCCATTAAACACTAAGAAAATAGCCTTCATATGAAAGTCCATCGGTGGACTAATTCTTTATGATCTTTCAATGAAAGCTTAAGGGAAAGATTTCTTTTTTCTTGTCAAGAAAAGAAAGACTAAGTAAAGGTAGACAATAAGGCGAAGATAGCAGACTTGCCTTGAGACAAAAACATAGCATGGGGACATTGCTACGGATTGGTGAAATAGTTGAACCCACCTCCTTCGCTTGGCAAGCTCCTTTTTGCTCCTAATAGACTACTAGACATATTGTCTACTCTGCTTTTATGGAAGAGCTAAGTCCAAGTAGGGCTCTCCGAAGTTAATTGTGAAGCTTTCAAACTCACATCGAAGTTAATGAACGATTATAGGGCTAGCAATAAGCAAGCTCGCTTATGATATGCTAAAATAATACATCCATTTTTTTTTATTCATCCCTAACATTCATGAAGTAAATTGTTAAAAAAAGGTTTCTGCAAGCAGGAAAATGACCTTTTTGATGATCGACATGTGTAGCTTGACCCTGGTCTTAGGACTTCCCAAGTCACGGAGTCTTTGATAAAGTTGTAAAAAAAAAAAAGGAATATACCCTAATATATATATTTTTTCAAAAGGCTTATAGTTAGTAAGACAGGTGTTAATACCAAATCCTTAATCAATAGTGGGCTGCTAGTTAACACACTACTAAAGTAGAGTAAGCAGCATGCACATATCATGATTTGCCAGCGGAGCTTAGAGCTCAGTAAATGAAAGAAGCGAGCAAAGATAGATAGAATTTAGTAGGAAAAGGTGCTTTGTTGGACTTATTCAAAGGTGAGATCAAAGATTTCTTAATATGTTGATTTCAAAAAAAAAAAGAAAGTGGTTTTTTACTGGGAGTTTTGTTTGTCAATCGATGTGAAAGGGTCAAAAACTCTTGCTTTACGCTTGAGAAACACCCTTCCTATTGATCTGCTTCATGAATGGAAGGCTGAAACCAAGGAAGACAGCTGAATACCAAAAATTAAAAGAGAATGATTTTCAAGATAAATATCTGGCATTGAGCCTGCCTATCATAAGTATAAGTTGAGATAGCGAGATAGAGACAAATACCCAATAGATGGTGAAAAAGCTTTCCTACACGCAAGAACCTTCCTTTTATCTTGCAGCCTCGATACTTAATTCTATTATCCCACACATTCGTTCTTACAAGGCCAACCAAGAAAAAGGTGTTTTTTCATGTTTGGTTTGCTTAGATAGAAAGTGTGCTTATAATGCTTTTAGTAACGATTTTAAAGTGAAATATCTTTATATTCCAAGCGTATGATTGCTTGTTTCTTCGACTTGAAGCTAGGGCTTATGGCTCGCTATCAATACCTCTTTTAAAGTGATATAACCTCATTGCCCAGTTCTCGATGTTTGGCTTTTCCTTGCACTCTCTCTTAAAGTGGGTCCTATCACTCTGCTCTGTCAACACTTTATCATAATGCTAGAGGGTGAGATTTCAGAACTTTTCCTAAGTTATGACTTTTCATCGATGGCATGGTAATAAAAGATAAAGAAATTTTTAATTTGATGTTCCATTCATAAACACAATGAAAAAGGTAGTTAAACCGCCTCCCTCAAGTGTTACTATACAAGAAGGAGCTTGCAGTAGTAAATCACATATCGAAATACCAAAATTAAAAATCATCGAGATTTATGCTTGGTTTTTTGCTTATTGTGTATGGTGTAACAAAATCTCATGCAAAGAATAAAAAAAGGTTGAACTTGGCTCCCAAACCAAAAGATTTGGGGGCTTTGGCCCGCTCATCATCAATCCCATTCTACAACTCTATTAGTACCTATTTTGACTCTTATCAATCCTCAAAGGACATCGAAGACTTGAAACTACATCAAAAGGTAAAGCATTTTCCTTTTTCACTACTATCTCGAAAGAAGCAATTAGCTTAGGATGAATGTCATTAGTTTTCTCTTTTTTTCCTTTCTTTCCTCTCGTGAGCTTCCTTTCAGAGTCAACATGCTTCCTTATTTGCAAAAATTTCCTCCCTCTGGTGTTGTCTCCATACTAAGCTCTCTTCTTGTCATTTCAGCCTTTCCTTACATCTAAGCTTTTTGTCTTGAAGTCTTTCTTTAGCCAGATCAAATAATGGTGCTTTACCTTTGGACATAGGATTTGATATCACCCAATTCTTCATTTACTAACGTAAAACTCATACTAAGCCAGAGTTAATGTTTCAACGAAGTAAGTAGTTATTAACCACTAAAGTCTGGTTTATGTTTACGGACTAATTTAACTCCATTCCTTATTTCTGTTATAGATTTTGATGTTATCTTCTGTCTTCTCTTTCCTGCGCACTAGACAAATATTAGCTCTTCTTCTTTTAATTAGTAGCTCTTGTCTTACGAGTCTAAGTAGCTAGGAATCTTCCTGCTTAAGAGTTCATGAGTTAAGCCAAATTAGATAACTATTCCTTTCCTAGAGTTAAGAAAAGCTAGCCACGTCGCAATTCCTATATAAAGTAATTTTTTGTAGTAATAATGCCTATTTAAAAGATTAAATAGGCAGATAAAAGCAAGAGAAAGGCTAACTAGCTCATGTAATGAACAAGAAATTCCTTTGCCTTAGTAAGCTAGCCTTGGTTGCTAAGGTTCTTTAGGCACTACGGTAGGATGTGGATTGATCATGACAAGAATGGACTTTTTCATGATGTAATAAAAGATTCACAATCTAAGAAATCTCAAGTAGACGAAGGAGATATGAATTCAATTTAGGTGGGTAAAGGCTTAGCTTGGCCGTGTCTCCGCTGCTAGTCATTTTGAACTAGATATTTCAAAAATGATCAAGTTAAAGGCAAAGACTGGTAAAGTTCATCATAGAAAGGAGGTGTCGCCCAAGGAAAGAAGTGGCATATTTTGATGGCTTGGATGCTGGGTAGATTTAGATGGGGTTTATCTCATAAATAAAGGAAAATTATACGTGCTAACGCACTACGGCTTATGTAGTTGATCAGATTAGATAACCTTTGAGCAACTAACTACACAATAAATTTTGATTAATAACTTGAAGGATGGCTGAATGGCTTAAGGCATTGGTTTTGCTAAATCAATATATAAGAAGATCATATCATGGGTTCAAATTCCTTTTCCTTTTGGCACGAAAGTGGAATGGATAGGCAAAATTATGTGAGAGAAAGAACCTCTTAGTATGGTCCTCTGAAAGAAAAAATTACACTACTTAGTGACTAAGAGCGGAGAGCCTATTCAGCATTATTTTTATTTGATTGACCTATCTTCTTTCTATAAGCAAGCTCCTTATAGTCGTTCAGGGACTGGATGAATCTCGGTTCTTAAGTATGTTAGGAGATTAAATAGAAATTGAAAAAGCTGTTCGAAAGCTTGATGTAAAGGCGAGCCTAATAAATTGATTAGTAAAGGGCTTTTCCCTTACTAGTTAAATGTTAAAGTAGGGTATTATTCGATAAAAAAAACGGACTTTAGGAAAGTGGTTCATGTAGCTAGATTGATTAGAGCCAAGGATTGAAAATCCTTATGTGAGTGGTTCTAAGGGGGAAAAAGTTCTCAAGGACACATTCCGTGTGTGAGTAGGATTTTTAAATTCAAGTGAAAAGAAGAAGGCAAAAAGCCATATAGTGCAAGAGGCAAATTGGTTCTCGCCCCTTATGCCCAATAGGATGGGCAAGTGTAGTTCGACTATTCATCGATTAAGTGGATTTATATGCTTCGAGGGGTGAGACAAGGTGCAATGCAGTTTGATCAACGCATTTGTTTTGGGTATAGAGGGCCATAAGTTCAATTCTTGTCGCTTGATGTCTTTTTTATTTTTTGGTATGTTGTGACTGCACCCATGGCATGATGTTTTAAGATTGGTCCTTGCTTAGTTTGCTAAGCATGATGTTAGCATGGCGTTCCAAGATCAAGCCTAATGTGTTCTCTTTATATTTTTATGAATAAAAGAAGAATAAAAAAAATGGCCTTAAGACGTGTGCATGACTTGTGTAACATGGGCTTGCAGTGCCTTGACTCCCCTTAACTAAATCTCCAAGCCTGCCAAAGATTGCTCACTTATGAAATAGGCTTAAGCCTATGCCAATGGACTCGTAACATCCACGCACTAAGTCATCAAACAACACATGTTAAGAAGGCCTGCTAGATCTGTCCAAATTGAAAGCCTGAAAGAAAGATGCGTCCCATGAAATCATGAAAATGATCAAACAATAGTCCTTCTTGGTAGTGCTACCTACCAGCTTAAAAACCACACACAAACAAAGACATACAGGCCTAGTCCAACTCATAAATTATAGACTAAGAAATAGAGGAAATTGCCAAAATTGACACCTCGTATCCCTTTTTTTTATGAAACAAACCATCTTTACTAACTTTTATGTTTTTCACACTTAAATATATTGTGAAGACCAAAATACCCATGCTAAAGACAATAATACCACCCTTAAAAAGTAAATAAATTCAAAAAATGAGAAAATTGATGCATAAAATATTAATATTCTTGCTTTTCGAGCTCTCTTTATCATCAAGCTTTCTCTCTTTTTATCTTCAGGCTCTTTTTGCAAATTTTTTCTTCATATTTGTGTCTAAGATCTACCTAAATAGAGACTAGAAACGGAATAAAAAGCAATCATCAATTGATTTTGGCTAATTTTTTTCACGTTGTATCTAAAATCTACACAATCAAGCTCGTGTTTTTAGTAACACATTTGTTTTTGGAAAGCAAAAAGTGTTTGGGTGGGTCAAGAGACTAACAAGTATGTATTTGAAAGATAATGTATCTTAACAATGCGAAGATTTTATTTGTTTTAAAAGAATAATCACGATGTATCATACATATTGTAGCATGAACAAAGAACCATGCTATGTTTGATTAAATCGTGACTTATCTACTGAATTCGTATCATCTTGTGAACCATCATGACTTTATTCACAAATTAATATTTTTTTTAATAAAATCGATATATAAGATAATATCATTGCTTATTTATCTAAATCGTTATTTATTTACTAAACTTTAGCTTTGTTCCTTTTTCTAAAAATGTTGCTTCTTTTCTGAAATATTTTCATGGTCATGGTAGAATGCGTGTTATTGTAACTTGGAATAGTGAGTGGTCCGAGTCAAGAAGAAGTTTTCAGTATATTCATAGGACTATCAAAACTCAACGTTATGTTATTTGAAAGGGTTTGACACATACACAGTTATTAGGTTTAGTTAAATCTTGCATTGATATTGATTTCTTTAACTATGATATTATATTGTACACCATAGTGAAATTTGAGGAAACTACCATGAAAATTGAGTTAGTGAATGATAACGATATTGAGTTCATGTTATATGGTGATAACATAATACCCCGTATAATTGTGAATTTGGTGGAGCCACATGATGTTGAGAACACACATGGTATATATGAAGGTAGAATTCAAAACAAATCAATTAGTGGAATTCTTGTATTGGGAGTAATGAGGTTATTGATGTAATCCCTAACTTGGAGGCCCATCCAATTGTTCAAGGTAAAAATTTGGGCATAGAACCATTATTCCATAATGAGACTCCTCCTAATACTTAGAATATTGATGAGATCGACTTGGATGAGTCGATGGACTATGATATTGTGTGTAAGTATCCAATCCCAAAAATTGAGCCCACTCAGCCTATCGAAGAAGAGCAATTTGAACCCATTATGGAACTTGAGCTTAATGATGAGAACTTGCCTTCTGTACCATATTCAATCCCACCTTATGTGCCACCTGCATGCGCTGAAGCACATAACAATATAAGTGATGGTATTAATAAGAGGTATAGTGAGTAGGGTGCTGAATTATACAGTATTGTTCTAGCTCTTACTATGAAAACAGTGACTCCGATTGTCACCTTTACTAGAGGTCAATTTTTACTAAATAAGAAAGAGTTAAAATAATTTTTGTGTATATATGCATTGACTGAGAACTTCGAATTTAGGAGATCTAACAAATCAATATTTAAGATTGCTTGTAGAGAAGAAAATTATGCATAGAAGGTCCGTGCTATGAATTTTGCACTAGGACTTCTTTCAAATTAAACATTGTAATTTGACAAACACTTGCATGATGAAGGAGTTGCATCGACAATATCAACAAGCAAGTTTTACCATTATTGAAGAAATTATTACTTAATAATTATCCCCGAATGTTATAATTATTATTAGAAAAGATATTATAGGTGACATGAAAGAATTATATGGCATACGAATTTTATATAGCAAAGCTTAGAAGACAAAAGAATACGCGTTGTCTCTTATTTATGCTGACCTAGTTAAGTCATACCAACAATTACCATCATATTGTCACATGTTGCAAATAGTTAGTCTAAGAACTAAGGCTCACATATGCATTAAAGATAAGACTAATTGATTTAAGTATTTTTTTGCATCTCTTGGACAATCATTAAGGGGGTTCTATTCAGTGATTAGACCAGTTATTGCTATCGATGCCACTCACTTGGAAGGAAGATTCCATGGTGTTATTTTTGTAGCGATGTATAAGGATGAAAATGAACAGATATACCCATTAGCATTTGATTATGGTGGCTCGAAAAAATGTAAGGCTTGAGAGTGGTTTTTAGAGCAACTGAATGAGGCTGTTAGTCATGTTGATGACTTGATTATTATATTGAATCATCATGCTAGTATTGCAAAGGCCATTGTAAAAGTCTTCCCTGATTTTGATCATAGGTTATGTTCTTGGCATATGGCCCAAAATATAAAGAATAAATTCAAGAAGGAAGAAGTGTCCAAGATATTCTATCGTATAGCAAGAGCATATGGAGAGTCTGAATTTAGTCAATTGATGATTGAATTACAAGCTAATCACCTTCAAGCATTTGAATATATCATGAAGGAAGATCTGAGGAAATGGTCACATGTGTATTGCCCTCGCAAATGATACTAACTTATGACCACTAATATTGCTGAAAGCTTGAATTCATGCCTTCGATTTGCCCGCGAGTTGCCAATCATGGCTTTATTGGAATTTATTAGATATATGATGCAACATTGATTCTATGATAGGCATAAGAAAGCAAAGATTCGAAAATCACAATTAACTGAATGGGTCCACTCTTTGATGAATGAAAGACAAAAAATTTCATTACAAATGACGGCTTTTAACATTGATTGGAATGTATTTGTAGTCATGTGCACATGCACTAGTGGCATCTATGTGACATTTATTGTTTGTTAATAATATATTTTTATTTTTCATTCTTGTTTTGGTAACTTTGTCATTTTTTATTTTTTTTACAGGGAACATAACATTGATTTTATAACCTTTTGCTCTAACTATTACAAGTAAAGTACTTAGTAGCAGCATACACTGAGCCAATCTCTCTAGTTGGTGATAAGTCTAACAGGAATGTGCCTGAAAACGTCGGAAATGTTGTTGTATTACCGCTGAATAATGGTAACCATGCAGGTTATCCAAAGAAGCAAAGAATACCCTATAATGGGGAAAAGATATGACAGAAGAAATTTTTTAGGTGCAGCCAATATGGAAACAACCGATTAACATTCTCAAACCCACAGTATCACGATAAAGGAAGTTATTCAACTTTAGATTCTGAAAGAAGAATGTCACTTGGAATTTCGACAAGTGAATTTTCTCTTTCAGATCCTAGCCTTGGTAGTACTTGTCTTTGATTGGGATTTAAATTGAAAATAGGTTAGATCACTTCCTCATGTGCCTAAAAAGCCGAGGTAATCTCAATTGGAGCCAATTCTAGTTTTTCCCACTTAATCTTTTTTATAGAAATAGCACTCGATCAAAGGGGGCATCAGCAAGTTCAGCAGTTGAACCCTCTATAATCAATTGATGAGAACCTCGAAGCTATCTAGGGCAGGAGCAAACTCATATTAGGCATAGTCGCAACATCAGCTAGTATAAGAAAGAGGCATAGCGAAGATCAAATCATCTCAATGCACAAAAAGCTTTGCCTTAGGCATGCAACCCAAAAAGATAAAAAGATTGCTAGCTCAAAGAAAACTATTTTGGAGCTTGATATAAGCCAAACCCCCGATTCAATAATAAGAGTCAGTTATGGAATAGTCTTTTGGTCAGCTTTCGCATTCTTAAGGATTTTTAATCGGTAGGCTTTATAGTGGACCTGCCTTGTTAACAAGGAGAACATGAAATAGATAGTTGCGCTTATCTTCACTTAGAAACTCTATGTTCCCTATTCTAGTAAGGCATGCTCTCTAAACTAGATTCACTCGTTCTTGTCTCTAATGATTAACCTATTCTAAAGCACACTATTACAAAAATTATATTAAGTAATAGTGATTTAATTATAGTTCTTGAAAAAACTGTCATTAAAAGCATCATTAATAATTCTTAATGCTAGTTTTTCTAAAACTGACATTAAAAGGTAACATTTAATGTCAATTGCCATGGGAACTGATGTTAAATGCTTAAAAGATTAAAGCTTTAAACAAAAGTTCCACAAGAACTGTCGTTAAAGGCTTAAACTACACAACCTTTAATGACAATTCTACTGGAACTGTCATTAAAGGCTTGCACCAAGCTTTTTAACCTAGCTATCATCTTCTCCTCCAAAAGTAGCAGCAGCCACTTTTAGAGAAATAGCCACCCGACCGGCACACATCTCTTCCTCTCCATTGTTCTCCCCTTGCTCCTTCCTATCCCATTTGTCTTAATCTCCACAAGGCGAAGCCAAACCCTCCCCCTTCTATTTGTCCTTTATCTTTGGCATTTAAACATCAAAGTATTTTGGTATATTCGAAATTTTTTTATGAAAGTTTTTTTCACAATTATTTCATTTGGTTTTGATTTGAAGAATGAATTGAGAATGTATATTATTTTGAGATTTTCTTCATTAGGTATGTTTGATGAATTTTTATTAGTGAAATTTAAGTTTTTTTGTAAGTATGTTTGGATGAATATTAGGTACAAATGAGTATATATTGATGAATTTATTGTTTGATAATTTTTAAAATTTTTTTATTAATTGATGAATTAAGTAGATGTTAGTTACATAATTTATATTTTGATGAATTAAGTCGATAGTGGTTAAATGAATTTATATTTTGATCAATTTATGTTGGAATAAATTTTATTAGATAAGATTAATTGGTATATTTTGTAAAATTTATATTGATTTTATAATTAACTTAATTTAATATTAGTTAAATTTTAAATAAATAGTTAATTAATTAGATGATTGTATAGTAAATAATTAAATATTATCAAAATTTTAATTAATTTATTAACTAGTTAGATGCTTGTAAAGTAATTAATTAGATGTTAATTAAATATTGACTATATATTAATTAACTAATTAGTTATTAATTATTAATTTAAATTTTGATTAATTTATTAATGCCTGTAAAGGAATTAATTAGATATTAATTAATTGATTATGTATTAATTAACTAATTAGCTATTAATCATTTATTCAAATTTTAATTAATTAGTTTGATGCTTGTAAAGTAAATAATTAAATTTTATTTAAATTTTAATTAATTTATTAGTGCTTGTAAAATAATTAATTGACTATGTATTAATTAACTAATTATTTATAAATTATTTACTTAAATTTTAATTAATTTTTTATTAGTTATATATTATTTATTTAATTATACACTAACTAGTCATTTGTTATTTAGCTAATTAATTAATTGTATGCTAATTTAGTTAAATATATATTAATTACAAATGTCAATTAATTCATTAGAATTTTGGTTAAATGTAATTTATACATAAATGTATAATATAATTGTGCACGTATGTGTTTTTAATTTTTATTGGTTTATTATTGTTTGGCTACATTATATTTATATTTTTTTATTCTTTTTATTATTTGAGTAAACTTTATACAGATTTAGTTATACTTGACTTGGAGAAATATTTTGTATTTGCTAATCAATCTATCATATGGGATGTTTGTAAGTATAAACACCCAAGTCTGTCACCTTGCCAATAGAATGATAGATCTATGCAACAGAGGAATAGTGATATTTTCGGATAACTTAAGGTAAGTCTTAATACTATTTGAAATTATTAATAGTTTAATTTGTTCACAATGTTTTTTACATTTGTTTTTAATAATGTAGGCATCACTGGATATTGATGGTTGTCGAGCCTCGTTCTTTTATGTACAATATTTTTAATCCTTTGAACCATGGTTCTCGTCAAGAAGTAGATCAGCTTATGTCCACATAAGTCAAATATTTCAATTTATATTAGTATGTATTATTTTTTACTCTTAAGATTATTAATTATTTTATATTGGTAGCTCTTTTAAATTGTTCCAAGTCATCAATGAATCAAGTGATAAGTGCATTCCTATGAGTATTTTTGCTAAGTTATATATATTTAAATCAATATATAATGTTAGTTTTATTTATTTTATAAAATATAAATATTAAAAATTTTTAATGTGGTGCCCACATTAACCTTCAAATATTGAGTGTGAATATTATGTTATGAAATTTTTAAGGGGACATCATTGACAAACGTGACAAAAATATCCCATATGCAAAAATAGTAAGTCTTTAAGCATTTTATTATGTGATTACTTTGGTAATTGATGTGCTTACTAGGAGTTTTAAGTGGACTAACTATTTTTTTTATATAAATGTACTTAATGAATATAGATACTTACACTCAATCAGATACTCATGAAGTTAGAAAGGAGGTTGAATAGTTTCTTAGGAATGCCATATTAAAAAGCTGAACCTTAAAGATTTTTGTAGACATGAACATTATTGAATTTACATACTTGAATTTTTAGGATTGTGTATGATAATATGTATTATACATATCGAGTTCAGTTATAACATCAAGTTTTTTTCTCATCTTTTATTACTTTTTGGATTGGATTATGTTGAAGTATTTTCACACATGAAAAAAGTAATAATGGTTTGAGTGAGAATGGCATTGAAGAGTATTAAAAGAAAAAGTTGTTTCATTGAATTGTGTTAATGTATACAAGATAAAGATATGTGGTTAATGTGGAAGGGATGAAGAATTTTATATATGCAGGTTTTGGATAATTTGCATGTAAAAATTTTGTATATATTAAAATTATTTAAAAAATTCTTTTACAGGATTGTTCACTGAAAACTAACATTAAAGGTACTATCTTTTAATGACAATTCTATTAGAATTATCATTAAAATCCTCACCCTTTAATGACAGTTTTTTAAAAACTGTCGTCAAAAGGAAGGTCTTCAATGGCAGTTTTAAAAGAATTATCATTAAATACCTTCCCTTTTTAATGATAGTTCTCTTAAAATAGTCCTTAAAGACTCCCTATTTAACGCTAGTTTTAAAAGAATTGCCATTAAAAGGGGGCATTAAAAGGGAGTTTTAATGATAGTTTTTAAGAAGTGTCGATAATTAAAACTCTCTCTTCTTTATTATCATTAAAGTCATTTTTAATTGTCATTAAATCTCTTATTATTAGTAGTAGCAGTATGGTGATTAGCTTTTCATGTATTACTCGAAGCCTTCACAAACTCATTGTCGAGTTCTATCGTACTAAAGGTTACTGTGAGAAGATCCTTATGCTGGTGAAGATTGCTTTTATTACTTTATTTTTCACACTTCGGATAGGTAAAAAGATCTATGTCCATCCCCAACTTTCTTCCAATCCTCATCGAAAAATTTAGGCTTTCTCTATTGGGAGTCATCAAAGGAGAATAAGCATACATTGATTTGATAAGCTAAGGAAAAAGAAAGAACCACCACTTGGTTTTAACACTCAAGCAAGCCATCCTGCCAAACATCAATGCAAAGTTAGATTTCACCACCTTCATCATTTAACTAGTCCCATTTAATCTAAAAAATCCAACCTGGAAACTATATCTCCCCCATAAAATTCTCTACCTCAAAGCCCTTTTCATATCTTAGGCAAGCTTGGATGCCCAAACTCCTAACAAGTTGCTGGTCAAGATCATGAAACTAGCTCTCGAAAAGTAAGTAAGCTGGTCTTTCTTTAATCATAAGGATAATCATTCTTATTGGATGAGGGGTGACCAGCTCGAGGCCACGATTGATAATGGCATAACTAAAGGAGGGGTAAGGGTGGCAAGGTTACGTGCTAGGTAGTGCAACATATCTCTTTCAAGTACAATGGCGATGTGGGGGGCTAAGTCAGCCAACCAACACAATAGGTCAAGGTCGCGCCAGTAATAGGTTTAAATCTTACTGCCTTTCTTATGGATCATCTTGTCATTGTCTAATGATAGGAATAACGAAGGAAAATTTTAGAAATTAGCACAAAATGTCAATATATGAATTATCTTATTACTCATTATTTTTGGGTCTTTTTGTTGCGTTCACTTGTAACAAGAAAGAACCACCAGTGTTTGGTGTAGCACCTATATTTTAGTGCATTCTTTTTTTTTCCTTGGTCTTCTATTCTGTCATATTCCTAATAACTTATCCAATTATAATGTATTAATCGCTAATGCACCTTTCTTTTATTAAATCTCAAGGACATGGTCCAATCATGATGGTAGTATTTTATTATGGTGTCAGATCCTAAATTTTTATGAATTTTTTCTTTGTTATCGAGGTCGACCCTAAAAGTATAATGTTTTAAAATAAGGAGGCCATAGAGAAACTTTTGCTCTTTTTTCTCAAACTTTGTGAAGAATTTCGTTCTCGCTCTCTCATTTGTTGTGAGTAAAAAAGTGGGGTTGCACCCCAGTTGTACACTCCCTTCGTTCTACAAACCATTGTTGATTTTGAACTTTGTTCGTGAAGGAACCAAACTTTTGATGGACCAGCCTTTTATTGTGTGTTGCTTTACCTTAAAAGGAAAATAAGCTTTGTTCCTCTGGACACTAGATGCTCTCGTGGTTCATGAAAAGGAAAAAAGACTTATCCATTGTTGCATCTACCATGAGATGATAAAGAGATAGCTTCGTCTATCGATGAACAGCGAATTGATGAAGATCTTGGCATTGTTTTATTTTTCTCTCCTTTCCTATCGGTGAGTTTCAATCTTTTTGTTCTAAATTTCTTCGCTTGTACTGAACTAGTTGTACAATCAAATCCTGTTTCACAGGATCCTATATTAACCATACATCCTCATTACATTTATGTTGGGATGTCGTCGCTGGTATGGATTTTGGCTTATATAAATAAAAAATGATCAATCGGATTATGGCACTCGTCGCCATTATGGAAGGATGTTGTCAAAAAGCAAGGAACACTATTCCGCCCTGCTGGATACTCGGATCATATATAACAAACGAGCTTTTAACCCTTACCTTACTCTATCGTTATGTAACAATAAAAGCCCGCTTATACTACTTAAGTGTTGCTTTTTCACCTTCTTTTTGCTTTGGACAAGATTGCTAATGGACACGTGGAGGGAGTAGGTGAAGTGCATCATTTGTAATGGAAAGAAAAATACTACTAATTTGCCACTTTGTTGGACAACGAGCGCGAATGGAGTGGTCTCTGACCAGGACCAAGAACCAATTCGAATTTTGATCTTGACATGTTGGTGGCTTTTAACCATAGGCATCTTGCTAGGAATTTGGTGGCTCATCATGAATTAGGTCGAGGTGGTTAGTGGTTTCTCGATCCCGTAAAAAAATGCTTCTTTTATTCCTTGGATAGTAGCCCCAGCTGGTATTCATTCAGTAATTCTATCCCCTCTTAATTCTTGGACTTCAGTTTCTTAATGTTTTGACTTTTCCATGGTGTGTCTTAGGAACCTTTTCGATATGATTCAGATTGCCAGCTCCCATTCAAAAGTTTTGCAGTAGACAATACATAAGGAATCTTTTTATGGCAGTTCTTCCTTCTAATGACTAGCATATCTATGATTCTTTTCTCCCAAATGAAGTGGCAAGCATTGGTCCGTAGAACCTACAAAAAGGTGATGGTTCTGACACGAAGTACTCTTGTACGCTTGTGTCACTCAGCTCGCACAAAACCCTACCCCATTATCTTATGAAAAAATTAAACTTATTGTTGGGCTGGTTATTCAAAGTTAGCAATCAGTTGCTAGATTTTGTCCCATAAGTAAAAGAAGATTGCTTTGAGGGTTACTGTGATGTGGCCAAATATAAAGCAATCCACCCCTACAGCCTTTGATCAGTAAATTATTTAGAACTTCAAAAGATGGTTAAGGTAGCTTGCTTCCAAGGCATTACACTAGATGCGCATGTAGTTGTAGTAGTTGGCTCATTGCTACTTTTATCTTTAGAATCAGGCCTACGAGGTCTCTGTTTGGAAATAGAACAATGTTAAAAGTTTTGAGGCGTACGAAAGCAAGCGGTTTGGGGAAAATACCAATTTATCAATAATATAGAGTACACAAGTTTGATTGGCAGACTAGATGATAAAGGCAAGTAGCAATATAAAGTGCCTTAACTACTCTTTGGGGACATAAGGGTTGACATGTGCTGAGACAACAACCCAAGCCAGCTAAGCCTTTGATCTTCATTTGAGTCAAAAAAGACTTTCAAGAATTTGTAGACTGATTCTGTCTTTCAATTTTTGCTACTAGTGAATTAGAGGGGCAACAGATGCTCTAAGTTTGGACTGGATAATGAAAGTAAGATGGTCAAGGGTAAACCTTTGGTGCATGATGAGTCAAATGTTAGAGTCATAGATGAGTTTGATGAAGAAAGACATTAGCATGATCAGCCAGTGAAATCTTTCCCACAGGGAGCAATATCAAAGGTGTATTAAGGGGGACACATTTTACACGTGGACCCACTGCTTTCATACTTGGACAAAGATCACGACTAGGTTCTCATCTTGATATGATCATGCAGTAGTTATTAGGTTCTCTGCGTATCATGAAATAAACCTTACTAAAGCAAGCCACTTCGATCGGTGCAGTTGTGAGTCTTAGGTGGCTTAGTGAATGCTTAAAGAATGAGACCTTAGAATAAGAATTCGACCATATCTAAGAAAGAGAGCCTTACAGTAAAAGGGGAAGGCAAGAAAGACTGACTTAGGGAAAGCACACTAAGCGAGGTGGCTAGCTTTATCCAATTAGGTATTGGCCTAGCTTCCATACCTTCTTCTTAATCTTTGACTTTCACTAGGTTCACTACTCTAAGTGAAGGAACTCGAAAGGAAGAATCTAATATAGAAGGCTTGAGGGTGGAAAAAAATGATACCATCGATTTAGCTATTGGAGTATGGGCATTAGGAGATTAAGACTTAGGGCATGGCATTAGATTAGGGAAATGCTTTTTTGAACGGATCCAAAGAAGAAGCTGCAATTTTCATGCTTTCAATGAATAGAAGGAAGGGGAGGAGCTCATCCTCAATTATATGATTTAAGGTTAAGGGTTTCATTGTTAGTAAGATCCCCAGCTATTGAATCTATTGTCAACAATGGGGCTACTTCTTCTTTCAAAATAGGAAAAGTAGTGTAGTCAAAGTAGGCCAAGTCAGTAACCTTTTCTTCATCTCTTGGGAAAAGAGGAGTAGGATTAGAAAAAGGCCTAATTGTTGTTAAAGGAATAAAGGATATTTTAGCTCTTGGATTAAAAGGAGAAGGGCTGAGTGCCGATTAAATAAGGGATGAGTGCCAGTGGAATGCTTTTTGAGACTTACCCAGCTTAATGGAAATTTCTTTAAGCAAGATCCCACGTCCAAGAGTTAGATTCTGATTCTACTTTCACTTTTCTAAAGGAAAGAGGTCACCAAACCAAAAAGGAGGTCTTTGCTTGCTTTTGGTGTTAGAGATGTTAGTCTTTCTATAATAACTGCTCTGCAAATGTTTTTAGGAACAAAAGAAGAAGATACTATTTCATCAACTCTTTTGGCTATGTGCTTCCGATAAAGAAAGAGTGAATTCACCTAAGCCAAGTAGTTTGGCTAAGCTAGAAAGAAAGAGTTAGATCCTTTTTGAGATGAAATGAGGCAATTTCCTAATCAAACCAGGGGCAAGGTCAATGATTTAGCTCAAGGCTCAAGGCTCAAGGTATAAAGGCTATTATTCCTTTTTCTTAATAGCATTGGTCTCACCTAGCTCTAAAAGGGCAGCTTGATGGCAGCTATCTTGCTTTGTCTGAGAGAATTGGAATGGAACTGGTTGGGTTCACTAGCTCTTTCTTTTGTGATGAATTCATTTTGAATAAAAGAAGGTGGTCGTGATAGGCAAAGGCCTTACCTTATTACTAGGAAGGAGAATAAGAAAAGATAAAATGGGCCAAATCGTCTGCTAAAGAAGAAGCTCTCAAGGAATCAATCTAAACTAGATGAGATGTCAGTGCCATGAAACTAGCTCCCAGAACATGTTTAAGAGATGAGGATCTAGGTAATGATGTCACCTTCAGGGGAAGAATCATTCCTTTCACTTAAAAAACTATTAAGAAGAATAGCTTTTCTCTTACTTAACTGTGGGAAAAAAAGAAGAAAAGGTGACGTAAACTTCGCAGAGGGTAGAAGGGAATTAAGGAAAAGATAGACTTTGTCTTCTCTCATGTCGACTGGGAATGAATGGTAGCATGGCTTGAATAATGACTTTCCTTTTCTTGCATTAGTTATTATCGATGGTAAGCTTTCGAATAGAGAGAATGCTTTCGGGTAAGGTGGTATGCTTGATGATAGTTAACATGCTTAGTTGGTATCAGTCTTGTTCAAATGCTTTTCATTGTAAATTCTTTAAAGGAATTGATCAACTAAAGGAAGATTTCTTGCTTGACAAAGAAGTCGCTAGGGACTCGAGAAAACCAAAATGCTAGATTTATCTTTACCAACAAGAGGAATCGATTTAGTAGTTTACGATGAAAGGAATAGTAGAGAAAGGCGAGAAAGACTAGGCAATTTTGGAGTTGAAATCGATCCCATACTTGATAAATAAGAGTTATGTTATGACAAAGAAGGAGGTAGGTTACGATAATCGATGTAATCTATAATGAAATAAAGGAGTTTTTCGCTTCTTAAAAAGTTTTAATTTTTTGTGGTTAGCTTAGTGGGACAGGTTATTGACGAAAAAAGCAAGGCTGATCCATACATCATGACAGTAGCTATTATTCTTGTGGGCATGATGCTGGGGGATTGTGCAAGGGCAAAACACATAAGTTAGTTTGGGTAGATAACTCAGTTCAATAGTACTTCTTTCCTTTTTATATTGGATTATATCTAAAATTTTTGGGCAACTTAAAGGTAAGAAAATAGTAACTAACTGCAATTTTCTTTTAGGTGACCTACTTGGATTTTACCTTTATGTTTAGAGGAAGAAGGTTTTATTCAATCAACATTTCACTTTTTGTCATGACCTAGGAGTTTCAAATTTGAGCAACCAGTTTTGAAACCTTTTCAGTTAAAGTTGAGCTTCGTGGAATCTTTTCCATTCCATTAATTCAATTGTTTGGAAATGCGAATTTGGCTTATTGTCCTATTGATAGACATTGACTAGTTGTTTTTCTTTGTTCTTATCTCAAGGTTGATCAAGGCAAATCTATTAAAAGAGTGCTTAAATTCCACTGATTGACTCGTTCATCATGCTATCAGACGAAGTCAATGAAATCCCGAACACTTATCTATCTCTTAGGGACCCAATCAATCGGTTATGAAAGAAGGTTTTCCTATATTGAAATAAGGCATGCCCTTTCTTCTCTGTTGTACATTGGTACTAGAGAACAAATCATTTTCATTCTGCTTTTAAGCCAGCAAAGTTTAGGTCTCCTTATTCCCGGTCGAAGGAATTGATTATAGCAACTAACTTTACCTAGATTCTGGAATACATGACTGTTAAATTTGTTCCTCCATAAATGGCATTCTCTTTCTTCGAGGTGGATTTAAACCTACGGATAGGATTAAAACGTGCAACTTACAGGTCAGGCAAAGAAAACCTACAAGCTTGGTCTTATTACCTTTATTACTAGGCCAAGGAGGGGTAAATGTAAAAGAAATAGTTTAATCTTAACCTACGGAGAAACTTAAGGGTTTTCTTTGTGATATTAAAGTATTAGTGTTAGGGTTAAGAGTGAAAAGAAGTCCATAAAGAGTAGTTTTCAGTCATAGTCTTATTAATTTCTTTAATTCATTTAAGATTTCAAAGAGAAAAACATACCAGTTAAGTGCGAACAAACTAAATTAATTTCTTTATGCTTATTATATGTTAGGGTTAAGAGTGAAAAGAGAATATTCTTACCAGGCCCTTAGGTTCTTTAAGAGGCATCTCTTAGATTTATTAACTTATTAGCCAGACTCTTAAGGCGTCTGAAAATAAAATAGGCTATTTAATCTCTTTATGCAGAGGCCAGTACAGTACGTTGGCTAGTAACTCTTACAGCGAGTCGGCAAGGATGCAATTACTAGCACTACTTTGTTCTATGGAAAGAACCAACTTAAAAGAAGGAAACACTTGCTCCTTCAGGATGATTTTCTAACTGGCTAGGAAACTTTCTCATAGAGAATATGACCACCTAAAGATGTAACCTATTCCTATCTAGGGAAAGACCACCGTTTACCCGATTGTTTTCCCTTCTTCCATGAGGCACAAGAAGTGCTTGGATTGGGCATGCTTTCTCATGCTACTGCTACACATCCTATGACTCTTACCTTCCTTTCGGTAAATCAAAACTCGATGGAGGATTAGTGAATCCATTCTTTAAAATAGGGCTAGCAGCATCTGTTTTTATATCGGCTTTACCTATCGAATGGGCTTCTTCATTAAGTAAATGTCTCAACAGAACAAAGTAGGAAAAATCTAGTTTGTTTTTTGGTAAAACAATTGCTTCTTTGAGGAGCTCCCCACCACTTTATCTTTATGGGTAGCTTCCATCATCTATTCTTCTAGCAGATCCATTTCTTGTTTTTCACTCTTTATCATTAGAGTTTAGTTCGTGCTGTTTTCAGTCATGTCCATTTCTTTACTTTCCTACTTTCTCTCTATGCCTTCCAATAGATTATCTTCAGAGCTCATGTCTCGCCTCCAGATAAGGCATGGTATATAATTATCTTTTTCTGGTCCTCAACTTTGTGTATTTCTTAGTTAAAAAGGAGGATAGGTGCCTTCCACACTCGCTTAGAAAGGGAAAGGCTCTTCACCATGCATAGCATCCTCATTATCCTTTCTTTATCTCTTTTTCCCCAAGGCACTTCGCTTCACCACATCGAGGTTATGGGAGTTGAACCCCTCTTCGAAGAAGTCAAATTTCTCTTTATATACCATACCAGAAATTCTGCTTCATTGCTTTTCTACTTCATTGTGCAAGATGAGTTTTAGTATGTTAAGAAAAAGCCCATTGAATCCCTGGGATAATTTTTACATCTAGCACTTTTCAAAAATCATTCTTCGGCCATAGTAGACTAATTCTATCTATGTTTAATGAGCCTAACGGTTCTAAGGTGAATTGCCTCTATTGATCTTTACCTATAAGTTATAGAGACTCTTCTTAGTACCAAGAACTAGGATCAGAAGGAAAGTCTCAAAAATTTAGTATGAAAGTAGGCTATGTTTCCCAGGGACAAAGAAATGGTTTCATACAAAGGCTTCAACCCCAGTTATCTTTATTTAAATTGGCCTTGCTCGGGCAAAGTTCAAGCAAAGATCAATCCTTCAAACTAAAAGCTTAAGCGATCAACTAGAAGATACCATCTTTCCCAATGAAACTTTTTTCCTCGGAATAGCAATTAAAAGAGAAAAGATCGGGTATCCTTGAAAACCTGAAATGGATTCATGAATAACAGATAAGAAATATACCCCATCTACAATTTAAACCTGAGTTGAACCATTGAATTACTTGAGAGTGATTTCACTGCAGAAGAACTTGAGTCACCAGCTGATTTTAGAGCAGATTAAGAATCAAGTATAAAAAGAAATGAAGGTGAAGCAGCCTTTCTTTAAGGGTTGGGCTTTCTCTCTTCTTCGGTTTGATGATGTCACAGAGATGGGCCCTTGAGCTTGGGCTTTCTTCTTGAAAGCCTAGAGCCAGGTATGGATTCAATTATTGATCAGATCTTCCTGGGTATTCCCACCTTGCTTTGATGGAGGCTTTCACCTTTGATATGGACTTTTTTGCTTTTCATCTCAAAGAGGATCTAAGCTAACATAAGCTAAACAGTGCTTTTCTCTTCCTAAACCTAAATAGTAAGAGTAAAGCGTGGAAATTTTAGGGCTTAGCTTAGGCGTCTTCCTAATCTAATGCCATGCCCAACCAATGCTGAATCTAAGACCTGGTTCACTCTTGACGGCCAGAGCTAGTCTCCTTCCCACTGACCACTACTAATAAGATAAGACGAACCCTTACTAGTAGTCCTTCTTTCAACAGATGGGGGTCCAATAGCTATTAATTCTGTAAGAGCTTGTTTTGTTACAGCTTCTTCAACTTAACCTTCCCCAGGGAAGTAAGTAAGGTAGTAGGAATAGACCTACTAGGCCTTAAGATAGGTTTGAACTCCTCTCCTCTCATTACTCTCTTTGGCTCTACCCATAAGAGGCCTGTAGAGGGAGAATTTTCACTACAAACTCTTCTTTGTCTCTACGATTGCTTAACTTAAACAAGTGACCTCTTTTCTTTCATCCGTGAGATAATATCTCTTTAGTCATTGATCTAACACTCCCTTTTTTCTTTTAAGCTTAGCCTAGACCATGGGAAGAGACTTTAGTCATTGATATCCATATTGAAAAGCGGGTATACCCATAAAACAAAATAAAAGCGCTATACCTTGGTCCTTTACTTTAATCGACAAGGTTACTATCCTTGCTAACCCTTTTTTGCCAAGGAAAGAAGTCTAATAGCTGATCTTAGCTTTAAGCACTTTTAATTTTTTGTTCCCAGCTACCTCTGAGAGTGATCACAAGCTTATTGGAATTAGAATTCTTACAGTAAGAAGGTCAACCAAAGCCAATCCATCTTTGTTAATGAATGCTCCTACTCCTAATGGTTCTATATCTAATTCCCTAAGGATAAGGAAAGAGAAGGAGATAACAGCTACTAAGATATAAAAGCCACACCACAGAAAGCTAAAAAGGATTCAAGGTCTACTACTTTATATTCATTGGCACCAAAGCAAAGGGCACAACAGACAAGGTGCCCACGTAAAGGCCCAGCTTAGTAGGATGGAGAGAGTGGCTAATCCATCTTTTCATCTTTTAGACAAGTCTAGTAGGGAATGCGATCCATACTTCTTCTCCTAATGACTTAAGCATGTAAATAGTCACTTAAACAGCCTTTCCATGCTGATCTGCTATGAATGAAAGTGACCTATGTACTGGATTCACCAGCATGTGCCAACTATCCTACTTCCTTATTTCTTGCTTTTTCATCCCCCCGATGGGTAATGTTGAAGGGGTCTTTGATGCATCTTTCAAAGCCATAGGAACAAAGTTAGAACTCTTTATTTGAAAAATGGATTATGCGTTTGATTTTGCTAGTGCGAGGCATTCCTAATAGTCGCCAGTCAGCTTCGACTCCGCGATCGAAAGCTAAAAGTGACCAAATGTGCTTTTAAGTCAAAGTAATTTACAAAGCTACTGCCCTAAAGTTAGTGAATGGGGATTGCGCTTTTTCCTTCTTTCTAACCCATTCCCATCTTGTCCATTGCAGCTATGGTAGTTATAAGAAAGTAGCTAGGCTTCCAAGGGGGTGAGAAGATTCAAAGGAGAAGCACTGAGTAATAAGAAAGGAATAAAAAATCCATTCCATCTTAGCCTGATCCCAGGCTTCTTCAAAAGTATGTTGATGACCTAGATCCCTCTTTTAAATGATGTAGGAAGCATTTAGCTGAGTAGCAGTCAGTAGACGAAAAAGGAGTCGAAGGTGAATATATGTTTACTCCCCCCCCCCCCCCTCTTCAGTCAATGCTTTAGCTTCTGTCTTTTTTTTCCTCTCTGTGACCAGTTTTGTATGTTAACGCGGGCTATGCCTTTACCTTATTTGAGAAAAAGACATTCCAAAACCATAACCATTCCATGTATGCTGAAAAAGGTGGTTATGTGTGTCTTAATTGCTTCCTTGCCATTAAACTAGACCCAATGGGGGAAAAGCCCACTCCGTTCGTAATACAAACTAAAGAAGGCCGACTTGACTAAGAAGCCATTACTGTATTAGTAAAAGTAATCTATCACGTTGGGATATAATTTCTGTAAGACGAGCTTACAACCCATGATATGGAAAGAGAAGAATGCGACCTTTGAGTTTCTTCAACGAGCCCCACCCTAGGTATTTCTTAGTGAGGTTTGTTCTCTTATGGTGAGCTTTAACTATTAGCTTAGCTAGACTTGTCTCCTATTAAACATGGTAAGCCCAATCCATTACTCATTGAAACTTGAGAATCCTTTAGTTTTTAGGAGTAAGAAGTCCTCTATCACCAGTCTCAGTCAATTGAATTTGATTGAGCTTGATAGGTTTATACTTGCCTTTTCTACTATTTTTTCTAATTATTTTTTTAGCGTCTAAAAGACAACAAAAACAGGTAGGCCTAAGAAAGGTCTCTTCCTCTTCTTTAATGGATGGAAAGATATGAAATGGAAAGGATAGTAAATGAGTTGAAAGATGGTAAAAACCCGACTACCTTGTGAGAAATTCAATCTTAACTTTATTGGCTCCATCACTAGAAGCAATAGTAGCCTCTTTAATCCGATTCCATTCCATAGGGATGCCAAGAAATAATGATGACCTGTTCTTCTTCTCAGATACTGCTTGAACTACTCGATTGACCGTCGATTGAGAGATGGAATTAAAAGCACAATGGGAGGTAGGGGATAAGCTTGGAGAAAAATGGTACTTGGGAGCTGTGCCGCTTTAACTAACTCTGCCTGTCAGAAGAAACCTGAGAAAAGCTTAACCCCTACGTACCAAGTTCCAAGGTTGAATCTTATCCAAAAGATAAAGTGTCAGTGCCAAGTGAGAAATTCTCTAATTCTGACTAAGATCTTTGTCCTACTTCCCACCCGACCAGCTGCGAAAAAAAAGTAGTTGACTTTACCGAAATCACAAGTTTTCAATGATACAGACAATTTGGAAATGGTGCTACAAAACTAAGCAGTATACTTGGCCTTCCATACCTTTTTAGTCCAATCCTACTGCTTGTATGGAGTACGAATAAGGAAGGCTGCCCAATCTCAAAAGAAAGATAAAGCTATGCTTCCAATCCCTCGTTTGGAATTCTTGCTACCTAGTGCACTTGAACTGCGCCTTTAATTCCAAAGTTTCTTCAACACAAAGAGCGGTAGATTACTTGAGTTGTTGGCCTTGGTGTTTACCTTATTTTCTTTTTGGGGAATGCTTTACGTTAACATTGGCTTTTTCGATCGATTTTTTTTTTTTTGCATCCATTGGAGTCGAAGACAGCAACTCACACCTTGAGAACGGAGTAAGCCTTATTGCGCCTAAAAGAAACATATGGGTTCCAAGGGGGTTAAGGAGAATGGGGCATTTTGACCTTTTTCGTATATTTCATCATTACCAATCCCCTCGTTATCAATCGTCAAAGACATATGCCTTAATCAGCTTCTCTAGTGGTATTGCCTTATAACTGCTCATTATATACCTTACTAACACCATAGGTACCCCCTCAATACACAGCTATGCAGAACAAAGGAAGACACTAAGAACATAGATTATAGCTAAGACTATCTCAACTCCTTGCCTTGCTCAATACTTCTCCATCAACTGCAGTAGGAAGGATAGGCACAGGGGAAGGAAGAAAGAGACCATCTTGGCCTAAGAAAGGAATGCTCTTAACTACCATTGCTATCAATCTGCAGACAACTATTATTGTTAATGATAGAAATAAATATTCATTATATAAATAGGTGACAAGCAATCAAAGCTTTTTTTTAGGGGGATAGGTTGGGGCGATGGGATCTATCCATGCCCATAAACAAAAGATTCAAATCTATCAAACATACGATAGAGATTAGAAAAGCTATCGAAAACCTATGCCACCCTTAACCTTACGCGCCAACTCAAACCCTTCCTTGCTCATAACCAATTTCTCAAAGCAATGAATGCCCTCCAAAATAGGCCATAGCATGAGAGAAAGTTGTTGCGCGACTGAATACTCTATTATATGGTGGTACATACGACTTAGAGCCAAGGCATTCATAGGTCTCCTTTCAGAGCTCTATCTAGGAAGTAATAGTTGAATAGGTTTTTAAACCTAGGTCCAGAATAGAAAATGGGAAGGCTCTTTGTCCTCACACTTACTCTCATATATATCCTTCCTAAATCCTAGCCTTGACTACCATCTTAAAAGCTACTGCTGTGGCACTCATCTTTCAATTCATTTTTTTCTTTTTTACAATCGTAGGTAGTTGATGCAACTTTTCAATGTTAACCTATTTTGCTTCAAGGAAGAATGGATGATCTGCTAGCTCTTGTAAAAATTTGTCAAAGTTGTTATGAACCCCCAATTCTACAGTGGCATAAGCGATAGCAGCCATAAGGTTTGCCTTGATTTCATCTAAACTTCATGCATATTAGCAGAATTGATTCCACTCTGAGAGAGACTTAGACAAAAAAGCAAAACATAGAAGAGGTGGCTTTTTAGGGGTTTAATAAAAGATCTTCCTGAAGTCATGAATGGCAGGATGATTAGGAAATTACATCTAAGGAACATACCATTATAATTATAGAATCATGACTGACCTCTAAAGCACAAATAAAAAGTCAATTTCAATCCCACAAGGAAATCAATTCTTCTTTTCTTCTTCGTGAGCTGAGTCCAATGTTAGGGATAGCCATTCAGTCAGTTTCATGCACAAGACCTTCTGCTTGCCTATAGTGGTAGGTCATTAGCACACACTAGATCGATTGGATGCTTTCGGGATAGATTGGTACAGGTAGCTTATTGAGTGATGAGGGATCCTTCCTTCCATCATTCAAGACTATTCCCTTCACATTCTCATTAATCATGAATACGTAGAGTTTGGGATTGGTTAAACAAAATAGCATATTTGCTTGTGTCCATACTTTCACGCATTTTAGAAGCGACTTCTTCAACCTCAGCTTCACCTCTCCCACTTTTATCGTGAATAGGGATGAGAAATGATGGAATCAATTTCCCATGCCTTAGCTTGGCTCGCAAGGTGATTTGGTTGGATTCAGTCTAATTCTGTACTGTCAGGGGCTTTTTAGCTTATGAGCTTGCATTCATTAGGCCGCGCGTAGAACTAAGAGATAAAAGAATTGTTGATCACCAAGCTGGGAGAATAAAAAAGAGCTTTGATATGGTGGAGATGGCTAACTTGCCTCTCCGAGAATGTTCGAGATGGGATCTACGAGAAAGAGATGCCTTGGCACCTGATGAACCAACCTAATTGGGTGGAAGAATAAGGGACTGATCATAGAAATGTAGATAAAAAGCGATGCATTAGCAGGTTACCATTTAAGTGCAGTGAAACCAGAGTCTTGACTCGTAAGATAAGGTGCTCTACAGTTTGCATCATTTACTGCTTTCAAGTCTCTTTATTAGTAGGGTTGTTGGGAATCAATCCCTTTTTGAAAGCAACATAGTCAAGGGCCAGATTGAAATCTATGGAATTGCCCTAGCATTGATTTAAAGATCCTTTTTGAATAGAATGATTAAACGTAAGGTCAAACCTTCAATCATATTTATCAAGACATGTTAATGTAATGGAAAATGAATCAATAACAATATTCCACAAGGGCTTACTGACAATAAAATGCCATAGAAGTAGCAAAATTAGGCATAGATCATGCTATTAATTAGACTACTAAACCTTATTATCAATTAGATTTTGGTATAGCTAAGATCGTTGGAAAAATCAAAGGCAAAGAAAGGTACTTTAAAGAAAAAAAGATGTTAATACTATGAGCAACTATGCCAATGACCTATGAAATGCTTTTAGGTTGACAATTGACATATGATTAAGATAGACTAATCTCTTGCAGGATAAAATATGTAGTTATCCCAATCCATGGGAAATTGTAACATTGTCTAGCTAATCAAAGTAAAAAATGACTATAACCAACGGTGATTGCGAAGAAAATGACATAACATCCTCTAAGAAAATAGTCGTGCCACTTATCTTGCCCTAAATACAATTGGAACATATGGCTGCAAATATTATGGAGAGACTTTAAAGACTTTAAGCAATAGCATTAATGCAATAAAAAAATGTGAGAAACTTTATTGTAAAGGAATGTGATGCCTTTCCTTTTTTCGTATTCATTGAAAGATAAATAAGTCATACTTTATAGGAAGTCAAGCACTTAGAAGAGCCTAATCTTGATCATGCTATCAAAAATACTAAAGATATGTTGGTCCAACCCTAAAAGAAATGATTTTAGGGCAACACATGATTGTTGTCACCTATGGATCTTCAATGAATTTCATGAGCCAGATGCAAAAGGCTCCATTTTCAGGGCCACAGAGGTAGGAACCACATTCGCTAATACAATGCTATAGGTCTTTGATGGACAAGAATGCTAATTAGACTTAAAATACGTGAGAGTCTTCACCAAAAAGAGAAATATGCCCATGATCGTAGTAGCTAATCAACTGCTCAAATCCCTAAGAAATACAGGACCTTTAGAGGGAGGTTTATTTGAGGTTTTTAAAGAGGCTTGACTAGTAAGGAGAGGGTCTTCTCAATAGGCCAAATCTAATGGAAGAGAAAGTCATAGCTACTTTATATAAGTGCTTTCGAAGATGAAGAAACAAAGCCACTGTGCTGAAATCACGCTGACGCCTAAGATAAAGCTCTAATACAATAAAAGAGATTTTTATTTCTTTTAATTTATTTTCCTAAAAAAAAGGAAAGGAAAGGAAAACGAAAGAAAACAAAAAAAAAGGAAAAATCCACGCAAAAGAATTGGAAAAGTATTTATACTCAACCAAATGAAGAAAAGCATTGAAGAACGGTCAATTAAAGTCAGAAGAGGTCGGAGCCTCTTTGAGAACAAAAAAATTGTGAAAAGTTACTATGATTGCTCTATTTCATAAATTTGCCAATGAAGTACCATCGCATTGGACTAGAATGAGAGAGGTAAACCCAAGTAATGATGAAACAACCTAATCCTAATGAATGCTTACAGCACTGAAGAAAGGAAACCAAATGCAAGCAAAGGAAATTCCCCTGAATGACAAAATGGTTAGAGGGTGTAGAGATTCAGCCCATGCAGAGGATGTCTTGAATAAAGTGGATAAACTCATTTTTAGACATCAAGGAAAGGGATTGGATACCATAATTTGCAAATATAACGAGAAGATCAAAAACTAAGAATGCATTTTAGAAAGTAATAGAAATAGTACATTTTTAGAGTAGAGGCTAATGAAGAGAAATCAAGTACCTTTGGATCTAATATGGAAAGCAGTTGCAGCAAATAACCTTTAGATCTAGAGAAGTAAGATAAAAAATAAAATAATAAAAACTAATTCTTAATAAAAGGCATAAGAAAGAGAAAAAGGTTTTTATATAAAAAAGATAGAGACGAAAAAGAGAAGCCAAGGATAAAGAAGCCAATAAAAAACATTTATCTTGCCAGTGGACTGTCAAAATTATCAACCTAAAGATAAGATACACAAGCAAGTCAAGCAGAATGAGATAACGATACAAATATTATTAGGTTAAGCCAATGGGATACCGAAAAGGTAAGACAACTTAATAGAGAGATGGTGTTCGTTTACGCTTTATCATAGAGCTCTTATTACTCGAGTCATTAGAACTTGAGGGAAAGAGTTCATCAACATGTAAGTTGATAAAAGCTAAAGGCAAAATGTGAAGGTACGAGTTTCAAGTGTCCATAAGCTTAAAGCATATAGGGACAGCAAACACTTACTAGTAAAGTAAAGCTCCAAAAAAAATGAAAGATTAACCTGTCGTGTGGACCTGACTTGACTAAGAAAAGATCTACTCTGAAAAATAAGAGAAAGAAGAGTGTTCGATCTAGTAATAATGGTATGAAAATAGCAACTATACTGGCATTTGCTCCAACTTCAGCAAGCTACATCTTTCAGACAATGATATCCATACTCTCTGTTAAGGTGCTTAGGCTTATAAAATGAGTTTTTCTTTTTTAAAAAGGTTTCAAGTTTTTGCATCTTCTCTCAGGAAGGAATGAACTAAGTTAAGTAAGTAGTCATCAAGCGTATCTTCGTAGAAAGATTGCTAAGCTTGTAGGTATAAGCATGCGTGAAAAAAAAGCAAGCAGCGTACTAACATAAGAAGAAAAGGCAAGAATTAATTCAAAAACTCATGGATAGAGTGGTTGATTTAGGACGTTGGAGAAGGGATTACCTTCATTGAACTAAAGAGGTTAATAGAAAGTTAAAGTAGTTCAAAGAAATAAAAGAAAAAAGGCAAGTAGATTGGCTTTAAAAAAGGCTAAGGTTACTTTTGTATTGGTTAAATTTGCCATTAAGTGGAATCAGACCTTTGACTCTCAATTGCTGCTTAATTACCTTTGTTGCTTGCACTAAGCTTTCTTGACTTTTAGTTTCCCACCAAATCATAGTAAACCATAGACACAATAGCCATTTTTTAAAGCTGCCCCAGCTTAGTAGTTGAGACCTATCAAGTTTCGCTCTTCCTGCTTAATCCTATAAGTCAATACTTCTTGCTTTAATGGCTATCACTGCAATAGTTGCAATTGGTTGGTTGGTTGGTTGATTGGAAGAACTATTACTTTTTTTTTTAAGCTTGACTAATCATTTAGCAATGAGTTGCTTGAATCTAAAATCCTTAACAAGCATGATTGGCCATTTCTTAATTAAACTAACACAATTACTTCGCTTCCCCACTGCCCACCCTCCTTGAATAAGCTCTTTCTGTCCATTCCTTTCCCTTATTTCCCCAGTAAAAAAACCAAATTTAGCTACTAGTGAATGCGTCACTAAATTAGTGATCGATTTACATCTGTTACTAAAGATCGCGATAGAATAATATTCGTCACTAGTTTAACGACAGATTCTTGTCTGTTACTAGTTTAGTGACAAATTCTATTCTGTTGTTATTTTAGCGATAAACTAATATTTGTTACAAATTGATTAGTGACTAATAGATCTATCATTAATATAATTAATTTTCTGCAAAAAATGATTTGAAATATAACTAAACAAAAATAAAATAAACTAATATTCATAAAACATAATAAATACAAGATTATATGTTATGCTTTCGTGAAATATAATATTCATATAAAAAATTACATCTAATTATTAAGTAGTGCTGGGATGCTTCCCAAAAGGAGAGCCTCCATCCTACGGATGCGCTTATTTATATCAAGCTCTTTCTGCAAGTGCTCTTGTAATTTGGTCTCGAAGCATATAAGATCATGCTTCCTCGCCTTACGCTCATCCTCCGATCTCTCTTCTAAAGTCCTATGTTCCTCCTCCATACGGTCCTCCATACAATGCAAAACAAATTACAGACATGTTGTACATAAATATTACATTTCTAAACTGTTTGATCTGGACAATTCAAGAATTATTATTCAACAATTTATTTTGATGCACGTACAAAACACATGACAGATAATAAATGTTCACTAATAATTCTCAAACGGTGTATCTAAAGAATATATGTGAAGCCCAACTTTGCTAATAGTAATACTTTATTATTATCATATAATTGATTAATTTAATTAATTAACATATAAATAAATTTCTCAATATTAGTAATAATCATCCATATGTAAATATGTAATTAACATAAACTAAATTTATTTGAAAAAATAAAATTAACAACTCCAAAATTTAATCAACATATAAGTAAATTTATTTTCATAAAAATTTAATTAATTAAATTATTTATGTCATGAAATTACAATAGAATTAAACTATTATCTATGTAATCAATAACAAATTAACTAATTTTATTCATAAACAAAATTAACAGTTGCAAACTTTAATTAACATCTAACTAATTTAAATTTTATAAAAAACTAATTAAATCATTTATCCCAAATTATATTCAAATTAAACTGTTATCTATCTAATTTAATATAAATAAAATTTTTAATTAACCTATAAAATTAACAATCATATAATTTAATTAATACCTAACTAATTTAAATTTCTTAAAACTCTAATTAACTTATTTATCTTACATCATAAACTAATTAGATTATTTTTAAAATAATTTAACATAAACTAAATTTATTAATAAATAAATTAATACTTATAAAATTTAATAAATATCTGTCTAATTTAAATTTTATAAAAATCTAATTAAAATATTTATCTTAAATTACAATCAAATTCAACAATTACCTAATAATATATCATACATTAAATTTATTAAAACATATAATAAATAACTAAAAAATTTATTTAAAATCTAAAATATTTTTATAATTACCAAATCTAATCATAATATACCTATACAAGATTTTTTAATTATTAATATCATCATCAATAATTTCAACAAATAATTATACAAATTATCAAGTAAAGAGGAAAGAGAATATGGGTGTTCACAGTGGAGAAAATAGAGGAGAAAATGGCACACACCAAAATGTTGAGCAAGGAGAAAGTGGTAAAGACTTGGCTTTGAGACAGCAAGATAAATAGGGGAAAGATGGTGCCGCTCGCTAAGTAAGGGGATGAAATGAAAAATTTGAGAATCATGTGTATAGATAGATGTAGAGACAATAATAAAGGTAGATGAGAAATAGAGCGAGCGAAAAGGAAATAGTTTGAGAAGACAGAAGTAGAGAAAACAATAGAAACAGGGGGAGAAGAAACGACACTCACGTGAAAGGAAAAAAATTAAGGTTTCAATTTATAAGCATTTAGTGACGAAAGTAAGTGGCGGTCGTTAGATGTGAAATTTAGTGACGAAAATGCAGTTTGTTGTTGCCTTCACAGTGAAAGTAAAATCAAGTAAAGGCAGTAATACCTTTGCGACTATGGCTACCACCTTCGAGGCCATACATGACCGCTTTCACGGCAGCCATGGCTGCTACCTTAGAAGGCCATGGCTGCCAGATTCGAAAACCATGGCTGTTTTCACGGCCACTCATGGACACTTTTCCTCCAGCCATCGCTTCCACCTTCAAAGGCCATGGCTGCCCTTCCGGCCATGCGTGGATGCTTTGGCGATAAGAATGGCTGCCTTTGGAACAATGCGTGGATGCTTTGGCGGTAAGAATGGTTGCCTTTACGACCATGCATGGACGCTTTGGCGGTAAAAACGACTGTTTTTGCGACCATGCATGAAGGCTTTTAGGGTAGCCATGGTTGCCTTCGCAGCCATGCATAGAGGCTTTCGTGGCAGTCATGGCTACCTTCGCTTTCACGGCGGCCATGGCTGCCGCATTCGAGGGCGCCCATGATTGCCTTCGTAAGTGCTATGGCTACTTTTGCGGGTGACATAGCTGCCTTCATGGTAGGCCATGGCTGCCTGCTTCGCGGTCATGGCAGCCACCTTGAAAGGCCATGGCTGCCTTCACTACCATGGCTACCACCTTCGAAGGCCATGGTTGCCTTCTTCATGGCCATCGCAGTCACCTTGGAAGATCATGGCTACCTTGGCAGTGCCCATGCATGGTAACCTTCGAATTAAGGCAAAAAGCTTGCGGCCATGCATGGCTGCCTTGGAAGGCCTGACCACCAGCTTGCTTCGAAGGCAGTAAGTTGGCTGCCATGTATGGTTGCCTTCAAAGGAAGTAAGCTGGTCGCCAGCTTGTTTTATGATGGCCTTGTATGGCTACCTTCGAAGGCAGCACCTTCGAAGGCGACGAGCTTGCTCATTTCAAAGGTAGCAATTAAGTTTATGGCCATGGCTTCCTCTGAATGTAGCAAGCTTGCAGCCTTTGTGACTGCTCATAAGGTGGTCACTATGTTACATATCTTACATAGTGATCGAAACGTTATAGTCACTAAATCTTTGATTAGCTACTGATTAAAATTCGATCGCTAATATATTTTTAAGTTGATTAAAAATTAAAATAAATAAACTAAAAATAAATTTAGTGATAAAGATAGCGGCTGTCGCTAATGTGTGTTACTAATCTATCATTATTTCATTGCTATGGTAAAATTTTCATTTTGTAGTAAATCTGTCACTATTCTATTATTGTTTAGCGACTGGCAGAATTAGTCGCTATATTGTGTCACTACTTTTTAAATTTTTTTGTGGTGCCCTAAAAGTTGGATTTATCTCTTTCTTCGAGTCATGCCTCACGAAAATTAGTAATTTTTTGAAAATCATGACATTGCTCCGCCAAATCCAATATGGACCAGAAGGCTAATGACACTAGTCATTTAAGATAAAAGGGAAAGATTTGCTTTGCTAACCACTATCGTTGACAAGTCTCCTTAACGAAAGAGAAAAGGTTGCCAAGGGGCCGAGCGTGAGCTTCGTTCAAAGCTTGACCATAGGATGGTTGAATGCACAAGAAAAAAAAAGTAAAAGTAGGTTAGTTATAGGCCTTCTACCTATTTTTTTCAGTATTCAAAATCTCTCTTCATGGGCATTTAGGTTAGCTTATCTTTTGGTCGAGTTTTCCTTTTATTCTCCCTTGGTTATATACCAACTCACCTATTTAAATCAATGGATTATCTTGTTTAGCATATTTGGCTTCATATGAAGCATCTGTAAATTACTAAGCCACGAGATCTTAAGATCTGGCTAGATAAGACTTATTACATACACCTTGGGGAAAGCCCATACAGGAAAATCAGACCTTTTCATAAGGAAAGAATTCTTGTTGCTTCAAAAAAGATCTAGTGAAGAGCACTAGTGAGGTGAGGCATGAAAGACTTTAAAGAGCTCAATCAAATTATGCCTACCATGGCTACTAGTAAAAATAAAGTTAATTTACTTAATGAAGCCGTGCTTGAATGATTAAGGAAGCGACTTTATCTTAGCTTTTCTACCTTTTATCCGATCCTTTCTTTCATGGAGGAAAGGCTTCGTATTGTATTTGTTTCTTTCGATTAATGTCCCACCTTTTGCCTTTAGGCTTGTAATAACAATAAGAGTTAATGATATTTTGTGCCCTTTGCTTAGCCAGCCCTCATAATTGGTTGGTTATTATTAGTGGTTCAAATCATTCTATATGCTTATTTGGTTCAAAAAGTGCTCCACCTTGCTACACTTGATGTTCATGTGCTATCTTCTCTTTCCCACCCTTTAAGGATGAAGTTAATAGAGAAATTTGGGTGCTGAGGACAATCCGCAAGCCCATGTTCATCAAAAACATTGCTAACATAAGTTGAGGTCGAAAACTCTAATTTGATATGTTTCCTCAAGGAATACATAAACTTATTCGCTTGGAGTTATGACTAAAGGATCAACTAGCCAAGCTTAAGCTTAGTAGTTGTGCAAGCAAAGAAAATAAAATTCCAAAAAAATATATAGTATAGTGAAATAAAGTTCTCATGGATGGCGTGGCCTTCTCATTATTGATTAAAAGGAAGTAACATCTCTTGTCGATTAACCTCCAAATGTAATGGCTAGCTTAGATAAGAGCATGTCAAGCTATTCAAATACATTCAATTTAGAGTAGTGCTATGTTACTAGATTAGCACTTCAAGAACTGTGACCTGACACAGCTTGCTTAGAAGTCATGGCAAGCTTTTATCCTAATTACATTGGTTCCTGGCAAGTATTAAGAAGTTCTATCCTTTAATTCTTAAAACTTTTGTGCTTAACTTAATTTTTACGTTACTTATTTTGTTCCTTGCAAAGTTGATAGGTTTTTCAAAAAGAAAGGACTTTAGCCATTATGTACGAAGTTTCTCTTGTTATTGGTGGAGTTATGCTTATGTGAAATCGAACCTTTGGGTAAGGAGACAGTTTTAGCAGTACGCCCCTTGGACCTTAGCCCCTTACGGGTTGGGTTTCAGTGGCAGGCTCTTATGTCATCTGGACCTATATCTAGTAAAAGTGGTGGCTTGGTTGGCCCTACACACCTTATCATGCATGTCTATGTGAGTTGTTTGTGCTAGCATTTTGATGTTCACCTTATGGTTCTCAGTCCATTTTCATCGAGATGCCTTTTAAAGATATTATTCATGTATCGAAACAAGACCCACCATGCTAGATTTAGCCAATACAGGTATGAATGGGGATTCCCAAATTCTTTTTACATATTCAGATTTTGATGCCCCTTATGCATAAAGATATGGATAAGGATGCTGATTTACATGTGGCTAAAAAGGCTTGTTTGAGTGATTCATAAACCCTCGCTAGGATAAACAAGCAAAGGTTTGATCCTTTGCTGATGGGAATGCTAGTTTGCGAAATGTTTCTTTAGGATAAACTAGATGTGTTGTATTAGAAACTTGATACATTAGTTCAACTGATACTGCTTTGGATGCTTACCTTGTCTTTTTCCATTGAGGTTAGCTCTTTGAAATCAACTGAATAGCTTGTTAGCGCTCTCTCTTTCGGTTCTAGGCTCTTTGATCTTAGAAATTAAAAAATTTTCTTTTGCTATTTAACTTCCACAAAAGACTTAAGGTAGGTTTGTAAATTAGTAAATTTATAGCAGAAGGCCTTTACGACTTGATAAGCATGTGTTACAAGCTATAGAAATGCTATTATCAATGAATATTGAGTTGTTCTTTCATTCCAATCTTTCGAAGAAGACGAAATGTGACCCTTACTATCTCTTACACTTAAAAAAAAGATATTATATAGTCGATTACATTTCTATAAAATAAAATAGTTAATTCATTCAATCAAGATCGTGAAAAAATATCATAGTAGATTAAATCCCATTAAATCCCTTGAATGAAAATTAACTTTATTGATAATTAATGTGCATTCTTGTAGTAGTCAAACCAACAACATAGGCTTCTTCCTTGACAACAAAGCTAATGCTAAACCTCCTACATGCATGGAAACCAAAGAAAAAAAAAAGAAGGAGATGGGATCCATTTACAGTCCAAAAGGAAGCAAGAACCCAAAATGTGGCATTGAGACTTGAGGGCAACCAAAGAATTACTATTTGAGATCACAAGGACTGACAGCGATTAAAGAATAAAAAGGAGGCACCACAAGATAGTTGCTGGTACCCTGATAGCTGCCACCTGATCAAAGTGAGAAAGTGAAAACCATGCCATCTTTAAGCCTAGCTCTATCTCTTGTTTTGGTTTTGTGCCCTTTAGGCATCTCTTAAGGGATAATCGATATTTTTCATTCTGTTTTGACACCTGTTCAAAATTAGAAAAATAGAGCTTAAGTATTGGGTATATCTATAATAGCTATATTCAAATCCATGTTGCTTAGGTCATGAACCACATCAAGACTATTTCAAAGCAAACAATTGCCTGTCCACGAGATTAGATTGAATGTCCATACAACTCATTACATTTAAATTAGAGCTGCGGGTAACTTTAAACTTACTAATTTGGCAAAAGTTCCCAGACTAAAGCCATACCATAACCATATACTTATGATGGCCTACTGGCACCATAGGCAACAATAGAAGGGTAACAAGATTTGGAAGATAGTCAGCACTCACAATAGTAGAAGGAGAGGGATGCTCACGCATGCCCACCACCAACAAGCAGAAGTTAGAAGGAAATAGGGAGGCCCAAGCCCAAGACCCCTAATTCGAACAAACCTATTAGTTAATCCATATTTGGAAGAATCTACATATGAAGGCCTTATCTTTGGAAGAAGCTACATTTGAAGGCTTAGGTGAAACATTTCAAAAAATGAAATCAACATGTGACTAGGAATAGTCCTATAATAGATGAAAATCATATGGTTAAGGTCACAACACTTAAGACTGTTCACACTAGGGCTAGCTCAACTTAGATCGAAGTCCCATGCATTGCCCATAAAAGGAAGACTATTAACGATTAAGCATCTCGCCACCTCATATAAATCCTTTTTAACATAAACTAATTCTGTCATCTACAGGTCCTTAATCTTTATGGAAAAGCAATGCAACCTTCTCACAAAAGAGACTCATTTTGACCTAACTACTCTAATTTTGTTACGGCTCGAGTAAGGGTTTTGGTGGGGAAGGAACTTGTTAAGCCATAGAGTCTTGTTATTCTCATTTGCTGTGGGCACCTCATTAATTTTGATGAATGTTATAAGTGAGAGGTGTTGTTAACATAAAGTTATTTGATTTGCTAGCCTAGTCCTAAAGCAATGAAGAGGACATTCATATGGTAGTAGTTTTACAACTGGATCATAAACATGCCATTAAACACAAAGAAAACAGCCTTCACATGAAAGTCCATTAGTGGACTAATTCTTTATGATCTTTCCAATGAAAGCTTAAGGGAAGAATTTCTTTTCTCTTGTCAGGGAAAAAAAGACAAAGTAAAGGCAGACAATAAGGCGAAGATAGCAGACTTGCCTCGAGACAAGAACATAGCACAGGGACATTCCTCCGGATTAGTGAAATAGTTGAACTCGGCTCCTTCGCTTGGCAAGCTTCTCTTTGCCTCTAATAGACTACTAGAAATATTGTTTACTCTACTTTTATGGAAGATCTAAGTCTAAGAAGGGCTATCCAAAGTCAATTGTTAAGCTTTCAAACTCACATTGAAGTTGATGAACGATTATAAGGTTGGCAATAAGCAAGCTCGCTTATGATATGCTAAAATAATACATCTAGTTTTTTTTTTATTAATCCTTAACATACATGAAGCAGATTGTCAAAATACATGTTGTAGCTTGATCCTACTCTTAGGACTTCCTAAGTCACAGAGTCTTTGATAAAGTTGTAAAAAAACAAGGAATATACCCTAATACATATATTTTTTCAAAAGGCTTATAGTTAGTAAGATAGGTGTCAGTACCAAATCCTAAATCAGTAGTGGACTACTAGTTAACACATTGCTAAAGTAAAGTAACCAGCATGCACATATCTTGATTAGTCAAAGCAGCTTAGAGCTCAGCAAATGGAAGAAGCGAGCAAAAATAGATAGAATTTAGTAAGGAAAGGTGCTTTATTGGACTTATTCTATGGTAAAATCAAAGATCTTTCAATGTGTTAATTTTCAAAAATAAGAAAGTGGCTTTCTACTAGGAGTTTTGTTTGCCGATCGATGTCAAAGGGCCAAAAACTCTTGCTTTGCACTTAAGAAACACCCTTCCCGATGGTCTGCTTCATGAATGGAAGGGTGGAACCAAGGAAGACAATTGAATACCAAAAATTAAAAGAGAACGATTTCCAGAGATAAATATCTGGCATTGAGCCCGCCTATCATAAGTATGAGTTGAGAGAGCCAGATTGAGACAAATACCCAATAGTTGGTGAAAAAGCTTTCCTACACGCAGGAACCTTCTTTTTGTCTTACAACCTTGATAATCAATTCTATTATCTCGCACATTCGCTCTTTCAAAGCTAGCCAAGAAAAAAGTGCTTTTTCAAGTTTGGTTTGCCTAGATAAGAAGTGTGCTTGTAATGCTTTTAGTAACGATTTTGAAATGAAATATCTTTTTATTCTAGGGGTATGATTGCTTGTTTCTTTAACTTAAAGCTAAGGCTTGTGGTTCGCTATAAATACCTCTTTTAAAGCGATATAACCTCGTTGCCTGCTTTTCGATGTTTAAATCTTTCCCCTGCACTCTCTCTTAAAGTGGGTCTTATCTCTCTTCTCTGTTAACACTTTATCGCAATGCTAGAAGGTAAGATTTCATGATTTTTCCCAAGCTATGAATCTTCATCAATGGCATGGTAATAAAAGATAAAGAAAGTTTTAATTTGATGTTCCATTCGTAAACACGATGAAAAAAGTAGTTGAACCACCTCCCTCAAGTGTTACTGTACAAAAAGGAGCTTGTAGCAGTAAATTACATGTCAAAATACTAAAATTAAAAATCATCGAGATTTGTGCTTGGTATTTTGCTTATTGTGTATGGTGTAATGGCATCCTATGCAATGTATAAAGAATGGTTGAACTTGGCTCCCAAACCAAAAGATTTGGGGGCTTTGGCCTGCTCATCACAATCCCATTTTGAAACTCTGTTAGTATCTATTATGACTCTTATCAATCTTTGAGAGACATCGAAGACTTGAAACTACATCGAAAGGCAAAGCATTTTCCTTGTTCACATCGAAAGGGAAAGCAACCAAAAGACTTGCGAAAATTTCCTCCCTTCGGTGTTGTCTCCTTACGAAGCGCTTTTCTTGTCATTTTAACCTTTCCTCACATCTAGGCTTTTTGTCTTGAAGTCTTTCTTTAGGCTGATCAAATAATGGTGCTTTACTTTTGAACATAGGATTTAATATCACCCAATTCTTCGTTTGCTAACGTAGAACTCATACTAAGCCAAATTTAATGTTTCAAAGAAGTAAGTAGTTATTAACCATTAAAGTCTAATTGATGTTTACGGATTAACTTAACTCCTTACTCTATTTCTATTATAGACTTTGATGTTATCTTCTATCTTTTCCTTCCTACACACTGGACGAATACTAGCTCTTCTTTTTTCAATTAGTAGCTCTTGTCTTACAAGTCTAAGTAGCTAGGAATCTTCCTGTTTAGGAGTTCATGAGCTAAGCCAGACAAGATAGCTATTCCTTTCCTAGAGTTAAGAAAAGCTAAACCATGTCGCAATTCCCATATAAAGCAATTTTTTTATAATAACAAGGCCTATTTAAAAGATTAAATAGGCTGATGGAAGCAAGAAAAAGGCTAACTAGCTCATGTAATCAACAAGAAATTCCATTGCCTTAGTAAGCTAGCCTTAGTTGTTAAGGTTTTTCAGGCACTACGGTTGGACTTGGATTGATCATGACTAGAATGAACTTTTTCATAATGTAATAAAAGAGTCACAATTTAGGAAATCTCGACTAGATGAATGAGATATGAATTCAATTCAAGTGGGTAAGGGCTTAGCTTGACCTTGTCTTCTCTTCTAATCCTTTCAAACAAGATATTTCAAACATGGTCAAGTTAGAGGCAAAGACAGATAATGTTTTTCATAGAGAGGAGGCATCACCCAAGGAAGGAAGTGGTAGATTTTGATGGCTTGGATGCTGGGCAAATTTGGATAGGGTCCATCTTATAAATAGAGGAAAAGTATGCGTGCAACCAACTACACAACAAATTATGATCAATAACTTGAAGGGAAGGCTAAGTAGCTTATGGTATTGGTTTGCCAAATCGATATACAAGAAGATCGTATCATGGGTTTGAATTCCTTTTCCTCTGGCACGAAAATGGAACGGGTGGGCAAAATTACGTGAGAGAAAGAACCTCTTGGTAGCGTCCCCTAGAAAAAACAGTACTTAATGACTAAGAGCAAAGAGCTTATTGTGCATTATTTTTATTTGCCTAACCTATCTTCTTTCTATAAGCAAGCTTCCTTATAGCCATTCAAGGATTGGACGAATCTCGGTTCTTGAGCATGTTGGGAGATAAGGTGGCAATTGAAAGAGCTAATTGAAAACTTAATGAACAAGCAAGCCTAATAAATTGATTAGTAAAGGGCTCTTCCCTTACTAGTTAAGTGTTAAGGTAGGGTGTTATTTGATGAAGAAAATGAACTTTAGGAAAGTGGTTCATGTAGCTCAGCTGATTAAAGCGAAGGATTAAAAATCCTTGTGTGAGTGGTTTGAATCCACTTTTAAGAGGCGAAGGGTCTAAAGGATACATAGCTGACTGTGAGCATGATTTTAAACTCAAGTGAAGAGAAAAAGGCAAAAAGCCACATAGTGTAAAAGGCATGTGGGTTCTCGCCCCATATGCCCTATAGGATGGGCAAGTTCGGTTTGAGTATTCATCGATTGAGTGGATTTGTATACTTCAAGGGGTGAGATAAGGTGTAGCAAAGTTTGGTCAATGCATTTGGTTTAGATAAAAAGGGCCATAGGTTCGATTCTTGTCGCTTGATGTCTTTTCTATTTTCGGTATGCCGTGACTGCACACATGGCATGATGTTTTAAGATTGGTCTTTGCATGGTTTGTTAAGCATGGTGTTAGCATGGCATTCTAAGACCAAGCCTGATGTGTTCTCATTATATTGTTATAAATAAAAGAAAAATAAGAAAAAAAGGCCTTATGCATATGGGTGTGGCCCTCCTAAAAAGGGCTTAATGCCAATGAAGTATGCATGACCCATGTAAGATGGGCTCATAGTGCCTCTACTCCTTTTAACTAAATCTCTAGACCTACCAAAGATTGTTCACTTATGAAATAGGCCTAAGCCTATGCCAATGGACTCGTGACATCAATGCACTGAGTCATTAAATGACACATGTTAAGAAAGCCTGCTAGATCTGTCCAAATTCAAAGCCTGAAAGAAAGGTGGGTCCCATGAAATCATGAAAATGATTATGCAACAGTCCCTCTTAGTAGTTGCTAGCTATGATCTCAAAAACCACACATAGACAAAGACATACAGGCCTAATCCAACTCATAAATTATAAACTAAGAAATTGAGGAAATTACCAAAATTGGCATCCCATCATTAGTAACTTTATGTTTTTCACACTTAAATGTATTGTGAAGACCAAAATACTCAAACTACAGACAATAACTCCCTTTAAAAGTAAATAAATTTTAAAAATGAGAAAATTAATGCATACAGTATTAATATTCTTACTTATTTGAGCTCTCTTTGTAATCGAGCTCTTTCCCTTTCTTTGTCTTCACGCTTTTTTTTTTCCAAATTTTTTTTTTCATGTCTGTATCTAAGATCTACCTAAACAAAGGCTAAAAAGGAGTAAAAAGTAGTGATCAATTGATTTTGACTAGTTCTCTTCACGTTATATCTAAGATCTACACAACCAAGCCCGTGTTTTTAGTAACACATTATTCTTTCAGAGCAAAAAGCGTTTAGGTGGGTGAAAAGACTAATAGGTATGTATTTAAAAGATAATGTATGTTAACAATGCGAAGATTTTATGTGTTTTAAAAGAATAATCGTGATGTATCATACATATCGTAACATGAACAAGAAACCGTGCTATGTTTGATTAAATCGTGACTTAGCCACCAAATTCGTATCATCTTATGAACTATCATGACTTTATTCACAAATTGATATTTCTTTAATGAAATTGATACATAAGATAATATGATTGCTTATTTATCTAAATCATTATTTATTTACTAAACTTTAGTAATGTTCTTTTCTCTAAAATTGTCGCTTCTTTTTTGAAATGTTTTCATTGTCATGGCAAAATGTGTGTTATTGTAACTTGAAATGGTAAGTGGTTCGAGTCAAGAGAAATTTTTGAGTATATTGTTAGAACTATCAAAACTCGAGGTTATGTTGTTTGAAAGGGTTTGACACAAGCACAGTTATTAGGTTTAGTTAAATCTTGCATTGATATTGATTTCTCTAACTATGATATTACACTGCACACCATAGTGAGATCCAAGGAAACTACCTTGAAAATTGAGTTAATGAATGATAATGATATTGAGTTCATATTGTATGATGATAACATAGTACCTTATGTAATTGTGGATTTGGTAAAGTGACATGATGTTGAGAGCACACATGGTGTATGTGAAGGTGTAAATTCAAAACAAATCAATAAGTTGAATTCTTGTATTGAGAGAAATGAGGTTACTCATGCAATCCCTAATGTGAAGACCTATCCAATTGTTTAAGGTAAAAATTTGGGCACAAAACCATTATTCCATAGTGAGACTCCTCCTAACACTTAGAATGCTAATGGGATAGACTTGGATGAGTCGATGGACTATGATGTTGGGTGTGAGTATCCAATCCCAAAAATTAAGCCCAATTAACCTATCGAAGGAGAGCAATTTGAACTTATTATGAAAGTTGAGCTTGATGATGAGAACTTGCCGTTTATACCACGTTCAATCCTACCTTATGTGCCACCTGCATGTGTTGAAGCACACAACAACATAAGTGATAGTGTTAATAAGAGGTATAGTGTGTTGGGTGCTGAATTATACAGTATTGTTTCAGCTCTTATTATGAAATTAGTGACTCTGATTGACACCTTTACTAAAGGTCAATTTTTTCTAAATAAGAAAGAGTTGAAGCAATTTTTAGGTATGTATGTATTGACTGAGAATTTTGAATTTAGAGTCACTAGATCTAACAAATCAATATTTAAGATTGCTTGTAAAAAAGAAAATTATGCATAGAAGGTCCGTGCTGTGAAAGTTACACAAGGATAATTCTGTCAAATTAGACATTGTGATTTCACACACACTTGCATAATCGAGGAGTTGTATCGACAACATCAACAAGCAAGTTCTATAATTATTGGAGAAATTATTGCTCAGAGTTATTCACTAATGTTAGAGTCATTAAGCCCAAAGATATCATAGATGAGATGAAGGAATTATATGGCATGCAAATTTTATACAGCAAAACTTAGAAGGCGAAAGAATACGCATTGTCTCTTACTTATGGTGACCTAATTGAGTCATACCAACAACAACCATCATATTGTCACATGTTGTAAATAACTAGTCTAAGAACTAAGGCTCACATATGCATTGAAGATGAGATTAATCGATTTAATTATTTTTTTATAGCTCATGGACAATCATTAAGGGGATTTTATTCAATGATTAGACCAGTTATTACTATCGATGCCACTCATTTGAAAGGAAGATTCCACAATGTTATGTTTATAGCTTTGTGCAAGGATAGAAATAAACAGATATACCTATTAGCTTTTGGTTATGATGGCTCGGAAAACTATGAGGCTTAGGAGTGGTTTTTAGAGTAACTGAAGGAGGTTATTGGTCATGTTGATGACTTAGTTATTATATCAGATAATCATGCTAGTATTGCAAAGGCCATTATAAAGGTCTTCCTTGATTCTTGTCATAGGTTATGTTCTTAACATATGGCCCAAAATATAAAGAATAAATTCAAGAAACAAGAAGTGTCCAAGACATTCTATAGTTATAGCAAGGGCATATCGAGAGATTGAATTTAGTCAATTGATGATTGAATTGTAAGCTAATCACCCTTAAGCATTTGAATATATCATGAAGGAAGATCTAAGGAAATGGTCACGTATGTATTGCCCTCGAAGATGATGTCAATTCATGACCATTAATATTGCTAAAAGCTTGAATTCATATCTTCGATTTGCCCACAAGTTACCCATCATGGCTTTATTGGAATTCATTAGAGATATGATGCAGTGTTGGTTCTATGATAGGCATGAGAAAGCTAAGATTTGGAAAGCACAATTAACTGAATGGGTCCACTCTTTGATGAATGAAAAACAAAAAGTTTCATTACAAATGACAGCTTCTAACATTGATTGGAATGTATTTGTAGTCAGGCACAAGGAAAAGAATTTGTTGTTAAAACCCACCCCTCTTTATTATCATTGAAGTCTTTTTTAACTGTCATTAAATCTATTATTTGTAGTAGAGGCAATATGGCGATTAGCCCTTTTCGTATTACTCGAAGCCTTCGTAAACTCGTTGTCGAGTTCTATCATACTAAAGGTTGCTATAAGAAGATCCTTACGCCGGTGAAGATTGCTTCCATTACTTTATTTTCAACACTTCGGAAAGGCGAAAAGATCTATGTCCATCCCCAACTTTCTTCCAATCCTCATCGACAAATTTAGGCTTTCTTTATTAGGAGTAATCAAAGGAGAATAGGCATACATTAGTTCAATAAACTAAGGAAAAAAGAAAGAACCACCACTTAGTTTTGACACTCAAGCGGGCCATCCTGCCAAACATCGGTTCAAAGGTTAGATTTCACCACCTTTATCACCTAACTAGTCTTATTTAATCTAAAAAATCCAACCTGGAAACTATATATCCCCTAAAAAAATGCTCTACCTCAAAGCCCATTTCATATGTTGGGCAAGCTTGGATGCCTCCGCTTCTAACAAGTTGTTGGTCAAGATCATGAAACTAGTGCTTGAAAAGTAAATAAACTGGTCTTTCTTTATTCATAAGGATAATAGTTCTTATTAGATGAGGGGCAACCAGTCCGAGGTCGCGATTGGTAATGGCATAACTAGCAGAGGGGTAAGGGTGACAAGGTTACGCGCTAGGTAATGCATTCTTTTTGTTTTTCCTCGGCCTTTTATTCTAGAAATATTCCTAATAACTTATCTAATTACAACCTGTTAATCACTAATGCACCTTTCTTTTATTAAATCTCAGGGACATGGTCCAATCATGAGGATAGTATTTTATTATGGTGTTAGATCCCAAATTTTTATGAATTTTTTCTTTGTTATCGAGGTTGACCCCAAAGGCATAATGTCTTAAAATAAGGAGGCCATAGAGAAACTTTTTATTTTTATTTTTTATCTCAAACTTTATGAAGAACTCCATTCTCTCGCTCTTATACGCTGTGAGTAAAAAAGTGGGATTGCACCACAGTTGTACACCCCCTTCATTCTATAAACTATTATTGATTTTGAACTTTGTTTGTGAAAGAATGAAACTTTTGATGGACTAGCCCTTTTTTGTGTGCCACTTTACGCTAAAAAGAAAACGATCTTTGTTCCTCTAGACACTATATGCTCTCGTGGTTCACGAAAAGGAAAAAAGACTTATCCATTGTTGCATCTGCCATGAGATGACAAAGAGAGAGCTTCTCTATCGATGAATAGTGAATTGATGAAGCTCTTAGCATTGTTTTTAATCTTCATTCGAGTCAAAAAAAGACTTTTAAGAATATGTAAACTGACTCTGTCTTTTAATTTCTACTAGTAATGAATTAGAGGGGTAGTAGATGCTTCAAGTTCGAACTGGACAGTGAAAGTAAGATGGTCAAGGGTATACTTTTGGTGCATGATGAGTCAAAGGTCAAAGTCATAGATGAGTTTGATGAAGAAAGATATTAGCATGATTAGTTGGTAAAATATTTTCCACAGGGAGTAGTACCAAAGGTGTATTTAGGGGGACACCTTTTACAGGTGGACCTACTGCTTTCATACTTGGAGAAAGATCATGACCAGGTTCTCGCCTTGATATGATCATGCAGTAGTTGTTAAGGCCTCTGCAGATCATGAAATAAACCTTACTGGAGCAAGCCATTTTGACCGGTGAAGTTGTAAGTCTTAGGTGGCCTGGTGAATGCTTAAAGGATGAGACCTTAGAATGAGAATTCGACCATATTTGAGGGAGTGAGCCTTACAGTAAAAAAGGAAGGCAAGAAAGACTGATCTAGGGAAGGTACACTAAGCAAAGTGGCTAGCTTTATCCGATTGGGTATTGGTATGCTTTCGTACCTTCTTATTGGTCATCGACTTTCATTAGATTCACTATTTTGAGTGAAGAACTCGAGAGGAAGAATCTGATATTGAAGGCTTGAAGGGGGAAAAAAAAGCGATGCCATCGATTTAGCTGTTAGGGTATAGGCATTAGGAGATTAACACTTAGGGCATGGCATTAGATTAGGGAAATGCTCTTTTGAATGAATCCAAAGAAAAAGCTGTAATTTCCATGTTTTCAATGGCTAGAAGGGATGAAAGGAGCTCATCCTCGGTTATATGATTTAAGGTTAGGAGTTTCATTGTTAGCAAGATCCCCAACTATTGAATCTGTTGTCGTCGATGGGCTACTTCTTCTTTCAAAATAGGAAGAATAGCATAGTCAAAGTAGGTAAAATTGGTAGCTTTTTCTTCATCTCTTAGGAAAAGGGCAGTATGATTAGAAAAAGGCCTAATAAGTATCAAAGGAATAGAGGTTATTTCAGCTCTTGGAGTAAAGAGAGAAGGGCTGAGTGTCGATTAAACAAAGGATGAGTGCCAGTGGAATGCTTTTTGAGACTAACCCAGCTCAATGGAAATTTCTTTAAGCAAGATCCCAGATCCAAGAGTGAGATTCTGATTTTACTTTCACTTTTCTAAAAGAAAGAGGCCACCAAACCAAAGGGGAGATCTTTGCTTTTTTTTTGTGTTAGAAATGTTAGTCTTTCTGTAATAATTGCTTTGCAGATGTTTTCAAGAATAAAAGAAAAAGGTACTCTTTCATAAGCTCTTTTGACTATTTGCATACGATAAAGAAAGAATGAATTGACCTGAGCCAAGTAGTTTGGCTAAGCCAAAAAGAAAGAGTTAGATCCTCTTTGAGATGAAATGTAGCAATGTCCTAATCAAACCAGGCGCAAGGTCAATGATTTAGTTCAAGGCTCAAGGCTTAAGGCCCAAGGCATAAAGGCTATTATTCCTTCTTCTTGATAGCATTGGTCTCGCCCTAGCTCTAAAAGGGCAGCTTGATGGCAACTATCCTGCTTTATCTGAGAGAATTGAAATGGAACTGGTGGGGTTCACTAGCTTTTTCTTTTGTGATGAATTCATTTTGAAGAAAAGAAGGTGGTCATGATAGGGAAAGGCCTTACCTTATTACTAGGAAAGAGAATGAAAAAAGATAAAATGGGCCAAATCATCTGCTAGAGAAGAAACTCTTAAGGAATCGATCTAGACTAGATGAGATATTGGTGCCATTAAACTAGCTCCTAGAATAGGTTCAAGAGATGAAGATCTAGGTAGTGATGTCGCCCTTAGGGGAAGAATCATTCCATTCACATGAAAAACTGTTAAGAAGAATACCTTTTCTCTTACTTAACTGTGGCAAAAAAAGAAGAAAAGGCAAAGTAAACTGCGCAGAGAAGTAAAAGGGAATCAAGGAAAAGATAGACTTTGTCTTATCTCTTGTCAACTGGGAATGAATGGTAGCATGGCTTGAATAATGACTCTCCTTTCTTAGCATTAGTTGGTGTCGATGGTAAGCTTTCGAATAGAGAGAATGCCTTATGGTAAGGTGGCATGCTTGATGATAGTCAACATGTTTAGTCGGTATTGGTCTTGTATAAAAGCTTTCCATAGTAGATTCCTTAAAGAAATTGATCAACTAAAGGAAGAATTCTTGCTTGACAAAGAAGTTGCTGAGACTTAAGAAAACCAAAATGCTAGATTTGTCTTTACTAACAAGAGGAATCGATTTAGTAGTTTACGATGAAAGGCATAGTAGAGAAAGGCGAGAAAGACTAGGCAATCTCCGAGTTAAAATCGATCCCAGACTTAATAAATAGGAGTTAGGTTATGATAAACAAGGAGGTAGGTTACGACAATCGCTGTAATCTATAATGAAATAGGGGAGTTTTTTACTCCTTAAGATTTCTAGTTTTTTTGTGGTTAGCTCAACAAGACAGGTTATTAACCAAAAAAGCAAGGTTGATCCATATATCATGACAATTGCTATCATTCCTGTAGGCATGATGTTGGGGGATTGTGCAAGGGCAAAACACTTAGGTTAGTTTGCGTAAATAACTTAGTTCAATAGCGCTTATTCCCTTTTTATATTGGATTAACTCTAAAATTTTTGGGCAACTTAAAGGTAAGAAAATAGTAATTAATTGGCACCTTTCTTTTAGGCAGCCTACTTGGATTTTAGCTTTATGTTTGGAGGAAGAAACTTTTATTCAATCAGCTCTTCATCATGACCTAAGAATTTTAGATTCGAGCAACCAGTTTTGAAACCTTCTAAGTTAAAGTTGAGCTTCATGGGATCTTTTCCATTCCATTAATTGAATTGTTTAGAAATGCGAATTTGGATCATTGTTCTATCGATAGATATTGAATAGTTGTTTTTCTTTGTTCTTATCTTAAGGTTGATCAAGATAAATTTGTTAAAAAAGCACTTAAATTTCACTAATTGATTTGTTCGTCACACTATCAGAGGAAGTCAAGAAAATCCCAACACTTATCTATCTCTTAGGGACCTAATCAATCGACTATGGAAGAAGGTATTCCTATATTGAAATAAGTCAAGCCCTTTCTTTTCTTTCATACATTAGTACTAGAGATTCAAATTATTTTGATTATGTTTTTATGCCAGTAAAGTTTAGGTTTTCTTATTCTCAGCCTAAGGAATCGATTATAATGGCTAACTTTACCCAGATTCCAGAATACATGACTACCAGAGTTGCTCTTCCGTAAATGCCATTCTCTTTCTTTGAGCTGGATTTAGACCTACGAATAGAATTTAAACGTGCAACTTACAAGTCAGGCAAAGAAAACCTACAAGCCTAGTCTTATTACCTTTATTACTAGGCTAAAGAGGGGTAAGTGTAAAAGAAATAGTTTAATCTTGACTTACGGAGAAACTTAAGGGTGTCCTTTGTGATATTAAAGTATTGGTGTCAGGGTTAAGAATGAAAAGAATTCCATAAAGAGTAGCTTTCAATCATAGTCTTATTAATTTCTTTAATTCATTTAAGAGTTCAAAGAGAAATAAACCAGTTAACATTTTCCTACGGACAAACTAAATCAATTTCTTTATGCTTATTATATGTTAGAGTTAAGAGTGAAAAGAAAATGTTCTTACAAGGCCCTTAGGTTCTTTAAGAGGCATCTCTTAGATATCTTAACCTATTGGCTACTCTTAAGGCGTGTGAAAGTAAAATAGGCTATTTAATCTCATTATGCGGAAGCGAGTATAGTATGTTGGCTAGTAAATCTTATAGCGGGTCGACAAGGATGTAGTTACTAGCACTACTTTGTTCTATGGAAAGAACCAACTTAAAAGAAGGAAACATGCCCCTTGAGGATGATGGTTTAACTGGCTAGCAAAATTTCTCATAAGGAATGTGACCTCCTAGAGATGTAACCTATTCCCATCTAGAGAAAGACCATTGTTTACTCGATTGTTTTCCCTTCTTCAATAAGGTACAAGAACTACTTGGATTGGGTATGCTTTTTCATGCTACTACTACACATCTTATGATTTTTACCTTCTTTTTGGTAAGCTTAGAACTCAATGGAGGATCAGAGAATCCAGTCTTTACAATAAGGCTAGTAGTATCTATTTTTGTATCGGCTTAACCTATCGAATGGGCTTTTTCATTAAGTAGATGTCTTAAGGGAACAAAGTAGATAAAATCTTTTTTTTTAGTAAAAACTCTTGCTTCTTTCAGGAGCTCCTTACCACTTTATCTTTGTAGGTAGCTTCCACCATTTGTTCCTCTAGTAGATCCATTTCTTTTTTTTCACTCCTTATCATTAGAGTTTGGTCTTTGCTGTCTTCAGTCATGTCCATTTCTTTGCTTTCCTACTTTCTCTCTATGCCTTCCAATAGATTCTCTTCAGAGCTTATCTCTCATTTTTAAACAAGGTATAGTACATAATAATCTTTTTTTGGTCTTCAACTTCGTGTATTTATTAATTAGAAGGAGGATAGATACCTTTCACATTCGCTTAGGAATGGAAAGGCTCTTCACCACACATAGCATCCTTATTATCCTTTCTTTATCTTGTTTGCCCCAAAGGGCTTCTCTTCTCCATATCGAGGTTATGGGAGTCGAGCCCCTTTTTGAATAAGTCAAATTTCTCTTTATATACGATATCAAAAATTCTGCTTCGTTGCTTTTTTACTTGGCTATACAAGACGAGTTTCAATATATTAAGAAAAAGCCTGCTGAAGCGCTAGAATAATTTTTACTTCTAGCACTTCTCAAAAACCATTCTTCAGCCATACTAGACTAACTCTATCTACATTTAATGAGCCTAATGGTTCTAGGGTGAATTTCCTCTATTGCTCCTTACCCTATAGGTTATAGAGGCTCTTCTCAGTGCCAAGAACTAGGATCAGAAGGAAAGTCTCAAACCTTTATTATGAAAGTAGGCTATGCTTCCCAAACAGAAACAAATGGTTTCACATAAAGGCTTTGCCCTCAGTTATCTTTATTTAAGTCGGCCTTACTCGAGCTAAGTTCAAGCAAAGATCAGTCCTTTAGGCTAAAAGCTTAAGTGATCAACTAGAAAACACCACCTTCCCTAATGAAACTTCTTTCCCCAAAGCAGCAACTGAAAGAGAAAAGACTGGGTATGCTTGAAAACCTGAAATAGATTCATGAACAACAGATAAGAAACATACCCCAGATACCATTTGAACCTAAGCTGAACCATTGAATTACTTAAAAGTGATTTCATTGCAGAAGAGCTTGAGTCACTGGCTACCGTTAGAGCAGATTAAGAATCTAGTATAGAAGGAAGTGAAGGTGAAGTAAGCTTGCTTTAAGGGCTAGGCTTGCTATCTTCTTTGGCTTAATGATATGAAAGAGATGGGCCCTTGAGCTTGGGCTTTCTTCTTGAAAGCCTAGAGCCAGGTGTGGACTCGATTGTTGGTCAGATCTTCCTGGGTATTCCCATTTTGCTTGGATGGAGACTTTCACCTTTGATTATGACTTTTCTGCATTTCCTCTCAAAGAAGATCTAAGCTAACGTAAGCTAAATAGTGCTTTTCTTTTCCAAAACCCAAATAGCAAGAGTGAAGCACGAAAATTTTAGGGCTTAGCTTAGGTGCCTTCCTAATCTAATTCCATGTCCAACCAATGCCAAATCCAAGACCTGGTTCATTCTTGAAAGCCAGAGCTAGCCTTTTTCCCATTGACCACTACCAATAAGACAAGATGAACCACTACCTGTAGTCCTTTTTCCAATAGATAGGGGTTCGATAGCTGCTGATTCTATAAGAGCTTGTCCTCTCATAGCTTCTTCAGCTCAACCTCCCCTAGATAAGTAAGTAAGGTAGTAGGAATAGACTTACTAGGCCTTGAGACAAGTTTGAACTCATCTTCTTTCATTACTCTCTTTGGCTTTACTTATGAGAGGCCTATAGAGAGAGAATTTTTGCTGCAAACTCTTCTTGGTCTCTACGATTACTTAGCTTACATAAGTGACCTCTTTTCTTTCATCTGTGAGATAATATCTCTTCTCTCGTGGATCTAACTCTCCTTTTTCTCTTCTGGCTTAGCCTAGACCATGGAAAAAGACTTTAGTCATTGACAACCATATTGAAAAACGGGTTTTCCCACAAAACAAAATAAAAGTGATATACCCTGGTCCTGTACTTTCATCAATAAGGTTGTTTTCCCTACTAACCCCTTCTTACCAAGGAAAGAAGTCCAATAATAACTGATATTAGCTTTGAGCACTTATTCCTTTTGTTCCTAGCTACCTCTAAGAGTAGTCACGAGCTTATTGGAATCAAAGCTTTTTCAAGCATTCCTATAGTAAGCAGGTCAACCGAAGCCAATCCATTTCTGTTAACAAATGCTCCTGTTCTTAACAGTTCTATATCTAATTCCTTAAGGATAAGGAAGAAGGAAAAAGAAAGAGATAACAGCTATTAAGAGTTATAAGAGCCACACCATAAAAAGCTAAAAGGAGACAGGTCTACTATTTTATATACACTGGCATTAAAATAAGGGGCGTAACGTGTAAGGTGCCCAAGTAAAGGCCAAGTTTAGTTAGATGGAGAGAGTGGCTTACCATCTTTTCATCTTTTAGATAAGTCTAGTAGGAAGTGCGATCCTTACTTCTTCTACTAGGGAGTTAAGCGTTTAAACAGTAGCTTAAACAGCCTTTTCGTGCCGGTCCATTGGGAATGAAAGCGACCTACATATTGGATTCACCAGCGTGTGCCAACTTTCTTGCTTTTTTATCCCTTTTATGGGTTAATAGAGAAGGGGCTTTCAAAGCCATGGGAACGAAGTTAAAAATCTTTATTTGAAAAATGGATTGTGCGTCTGATTTCGCTAGTACAAGGCATTCCCAATAGTCGCCAGTCAGTTTTGACTCCACGATCAGAAGCTGAAAGTGACCAAATGTGCTTTTAAGTCAAAGTAAGTTTTAGAGTTGCTATCCTAAAGTCAATGAGCGAAGACTACGCTTTTTCCTTCTTTCCAACCCATTCCCATCCTATCCATTGCAGCTGCGGTAGTTATAAAAAAGTAGCTAGGCTTCCAAGGCGGTGAGAAGACTCAAAAGAAAAGCGCTAAGTGGTAGGAAAAGAAGCGAAATATCCATTCCATCTTAACCTGATCCCAAGCTTCTTGAAAAGTACATTGACGACTGGATCCCTTTTTTAAATGACTTAGGAAGCATTTGGCCAAGTAGCAGTCCATAGGCCAAAAAAAAAAAATTCAGAGGGGAATATATATTTACCCCCCTCTTTAGTCAATGATTTAGCATTCATCTCTTTTGCCCTTTTTTGTGACCAGTTTTGTATGTTAGCATGGGTTATGCCTTTACTTTATTTGAGAAAAAGACAGTCTAGAGCCATAACCATTCCTTGTAAGCTGAAAAAAGTGGTTATGTGGGTCTTAATGACTTACTTACCTTCGAGTTAGACCCCATTGGGGAAAAGCCCACTCTGTCCGTAAGACAAATTAAAGGAGGTTGACTTGACCAAGAAGCCATTACTGTGTTAGTAAAAGCAACCTTTCACGCTGGGACACAATTTCTATAAGACGAGCCTACAACCCATGATATGAAAAGAAAGGAATGTGACCATCGAGTTTCTTCCACGAGCCCCACCCTGGGTCTTTCTTACTAAGGATGGTTCTCCCATGGTAAGCTTTGACTACTAGCTTGGTTAGGTTAGTCTCCTATTAAGCATGGTAAGCCCGCCCTCACTCATTAAAACCTGGGAATCCTTTAGTTTTTAGGAGTAAGAAGTCCTCTGTCGCCAGTCTTAATCAATTGAATTTGATTAAGCTTGGTAGGTTCAGACTTGCCTTTTCTACTTTTTTCTCTGATTATTTTTTTGGTGTCTTAAAGACAATAAAAATAGGGTAGGCTTAAGAAAGGTCTCTTCCTATTCTTTAATGGATGGGAACATATCAAATGAAAAAGATGTTGAATGAGTTAAAAGATGATAAAAACCCGACTGCCTTGTGAGAATTTCAATCTCAACTTTATTAGCTCTATCACCAGAACTAGCAGTAGCCTCTCTAATCCGATTCCGTTCCATAGGGATGCCAAGATAATGATGATGACCCACTCTTCTTCTCAGAGACTACTTGAACTACCCGATTGATTGATGGCTCTTTAATGGTTAATTTGCCTGACCTTATTTCTTTAGAGGAAACTAAACTATGACTTCAAGTAAAGGCAGAAGAGTAGACTAGAATGTTGAAGTCAGCCGACCATGGTAAAAAGGCGACAAGCACAGGTGAGAGGGACATCACTAAAGAGCTTAACTAACGAGTTCTTTTCATGATTAACGTTTCTGCTCACTTGCTAGAATGGACTGTTTGTACCTTCTATAACTAACTGTACTTGTAAGAAAGCTAGTCCATAGCGTTTCCTAGGCCAAAGCATTTAGAAATCGCCTGTCAATTAAGAGATGGAATCAAAAGCACAATGGAAGTGGGAGATAGGCTTAGAGACAAATGGTACTTGGGAGTTGCACCACTTTGACTAACTCTGCCTGTAAAAAGAAACCTGAGAAAAGCTTAACCTCTACGTGCCAAATTTCTGGTTGAATCTGATCTAAAAAATAAAGTATCAGTGCCAAGTGAGAAATTCTTTGATTCTAACTAGGATCTTTGTCCTACTTCTCACCCGACCAGCTGCTAAAAGAAAGTAGTTGACTTGACCAAAATCATAAGTTTTCAATGATACGGACAATCTAGAAATGAAGCTATGAAACTAGCAGCATACTTAGCCTTCAATACCTTTTTAGGCCAATCCTACTGCTTGTACGAAGTATGAATAAGGGAGGTTGCCCAATCTCAAACGAAAGATAAAGCTACGCCTCCTATCCCTCATTTGGAATTCTTGTTATCCAATGCACTTGAACGGTGCCTCTACTTCCCATGTTTCTTCAACACAGAGAATGGTAGATTGCTTAAGTTATTAGCCTTTATGTTTGCCTTATTTTCTTTCTGGGGAATGCTTTACGCTAACATCGGCTTTTTTAATCAATTCTTTTAGTATCGGTTGGAGTCAAAGATTGCGCCTAAGCCTTATGAATGGAGCGAGCCTTATCGCACCTTAAAAGAGACGTGTGGGTTCCAAAGGGCTAAAGAGAATAAGGCATTCTGCCCTTTTTCGTACATTTTATCATTAGCAATCCCCCCGTTATCGATCATAAAAAACATATGCCTTAATTAGCTTTCCTAGTGGTATTGCCTTGTAACTGCCTAACGTATACCTTGACTAACACCACAGGTGCTCCTTCAATGCACAGCTATGCAGAGCGAAGGAAGACACTAAGAACAGATATTATAGCTAAGACTATCTTAACTCTTTACCTTGCTCAATGCTTCTCTATCAACTGCAATGGGAAGGATAGGAATATGGGAAGGAAGAAAGAGACCATCTTGGCCTAAGGAAGGAATGCTCTTAACTGCCAATACTATCATTCCGTGTACAACTATCAATGTTAATGATATAAATAAATATTCATTGTATAAATAGGTGAAAAGTAATCAAAGCTTTTTTTGAGGAATGGGGTTGGGTTGGGGCAAAAGGATCCATCCATGCCCATAAACACAAAATTTAGATTTATCAAACATATGATAGAGATTGGAAAAGCTATCAAAAACCTGCACCACCTTAACCTTACACGCCAACTCAAATGCTTCCTTACTCATAACTAATTTCTCAAAGCAATGAATGCACTTAAAAATAGGCCATAGCACAAGAGAAAGTTATTGCGTGGCTGAATACTCCATTATACGGTGGTACATATGGCTTAGAGCCAAAGCATTCATAGGTCTTCTTTCAAAGCTTCATCTAGGAAGTGATAGCTGAACAGGTTTTTAAACCTAGGTCCAGAACAACAAATGGGAAGGCTTTTTCTCTTTACACTTACTCTCATATATATCATTCCTAAATCCTAGCCTCGGCTACCATCTTAAAAGCTATTGCTGCAGCACTCATCTTTTAATTCATTTTTTTCTTCAAACCTAGGCAATTGATGCAACTTTTCAATGTTAACCTACTTTGCTTCAGCGAAGGGTGATGATCTGCTAGCTCTAGCAGAAATTTGTCAAAGTTATTATGAACCTCCAATTCTACAGTGGCATAAGCGATAGCAGCCCTAAAGTACATCCTGATTTCATATAAACTCTGTGCATATTAACAGAATTCATTCCACTCCGAAAGAGCCTCGGATAGAAAAGCAAAACATAAAAGAGGTGGCTTTTTAGTGATTTAGTAAAGGATCTCCAACAAGGGAGTACCTGTTTACAACGATTCCTCGATCGGGATTTAGGTATTTTTTTTTCTTTGGAGGAGAGCAAGGTAATCCTTTACTCCATTCATTGTTAAAGTCACGAATGGCAGGATGATTAGGAAATTACATCTAAGGAACATCCCATTATAGATTATAGAACAGTGATTGACATCTAAAGCATAAATAAAAAGTCAATTCCAATCCCATAAGGAAATTAATTATTCTTTTCTTTTTCATAACCCGAGCCATACGTTAAGGTTAGCCATTTAATCAGTTTCATGCACAAGACCTTCTACTTGCCTACTGTGGCAGGTCATTAGCACACGCTGGATCGATTGGATGTTTTCGGGATAGATTGCTACAGGTAGTTTGTCGAGTGAGGGGGGATCCTTCCTTCCATCGTTCAAGACTATTCCCCTCACGTTCTCATCAATCATGAATACGTAAAGTTTGAGAATGGCCAAACAAAATAGCATATTTGCTTGGGTCCATACTTTCACATATTATAGAAGTGACTTCCTTAACCTTCACTTCACGTCTCCCACTCTCATCATGAATAAGGATAAGAAATGATGGGATCAATTTCCTATGCCCTAGCATGGCTCAGAAGGTGATTTGGTTGGATTCAGTCTAATTTCGTATAGTCAAAGGCTTCTCAGCTTACGAGCTTGATTCATTAGGCCATGCGCAGAATGGGGAGATAAAAGAAATGTTGATCATTAGGCTAGGAGAATAAGAAAGAGCATTGATATAGTGGACGTGGCTGACTTGCCTATTCAAGAATGTTTGAGATAGGACCTAGGACAAAAGGATGGCTTGGCACTTGATGAACTAACCTAATTGGTTAGTAGAATAAGGGATTAGTCTTAGAAATACAGATAAAAAGTGATGCATTAGTAGGTTACCGTTCAAGTGTAGGGGAACCAAAGTCTTGACTCGTTGAGGTTGGGGTTTAAGGAGAAGTGAAGCTTTTTTTAGTGGGTCCTTCGTTGCCTATTGATCAGATCCAACAGCTGGAGTTCTTGTGGGTGCTGCCTATATACGAAATAAGTTATTGTCCAAGAAAGGTAAGGTCCTAGTTAGGAGGTAATTCCCTTCTCTCAATTGATGGCACTAGATTGCTTGCTTGTTATTCCCTATAAAGGTTAAAGATGCCTTGCCGGTTGAATCAAAGAACACTAGCTTGCTTAGATATCAAGTAGGGGTGAAAGCTAGCCTGCAGAAGAGCAAAAAGGGAAGAGCACTTGATGCACATTTATAAGGTGAAAGCCGGATGCAAAAGTTGACGATCTTTGGTGAAAGCATCAAAAACACTTAGATGTGGAGGAATTAAAACCTGTATTCACTTCATTTAGTAGATGAAGGTAGAGAAAAGCTTGGTGTTTCCCTAGATTTGATCAATAAGAGAATGAGACCTTTCAATGTCTTAGTTTGGCTCTGGGAACCCTGTAACTTCTAAAAAAGGTGAATGAACGTGAATGAATAGTTTCGAGTCTAATTGGATTCATTAGTTGAGTGTAGGCTGAATCATTTTAGTATATCCGGGGAATATCTAAAGTAATCCATGCGTTGGAGTCAAAGTCAATGCTCTGGGCCATAGGCAAGAGCTTATATGAAGGTTGGGATGCAATTGAGTGCTTCAGAGTGGGATTCACCTTTACCTTTTATATGAATCTGATCCCTCTTAATATCAATCCTTTAGTTTTGATCTCAGTCGAGCAAGAGCCGAATTGGAAAAGAAAGTGGGACAACTTTTCTAACAAGTGCTATAGGCATGCCAACATGAATTAGAACTTAGCATTATTGACGGTATTGATAGACTTCTTTTAAGTTTCTAACAGGGATAGATTGATAGCCTTTTCAACATCTTGCACTTCCAACTTATAATTTGTAACTATGGATGGAAAAAAGACTATAGCACCAGAATAAGGGTATAAGAGTTTGTCATCACTTAGCTTACTTGCACGCAGGGTACAAGATGGATACAAAGTAGGCCTACAGGGTACGACGGTTATTGTATTTATCCCAGCGAAAGGGAAGTTAGCACGATTTATAGCCTGGACTTACTGGCTTGCTAATTACACTAGCTTTTTAAAAAAGAGTGGTCTCAATCGAATGCCTATATCACCATTCTAAGACATTTTTACGAGTTGTATTACCGTCTTTTTCAATTTCTCGGTTTATTCGGCCAAGATGTCCTCTTGCATCTATTTATGATTGCTGACAACAGATGCTTTGGGCTATATATATGTTTATTTATTTATTTATAACATGAAAAAGGCCAAATCAAAGGGCTTCAATTGTGCCATATGTAAATAAGAGTTCTATCTATCTTTCTTCAATTAGCTATAAGAGTAAGAAGAAAACACTTTATGTATGTAATTAGAGAGCTTTTTCAAGTTCTGTTCAGAGTTAGAAAGCCATTATTTGTTTCCATATGATTAGATTGGGCCCCAGCTAGGTAATCATATTGATCGAAAAGATAGTTTAACTTGCGTGTGTTAAGTATATACCTTTTGTAGCATGATTATAACTTAGGTTATAAGCTTTACCCTCTTAAGAATATGATAGAGGAACTATGATGAGATATAAGATAAAATATCTAAATATGACTGAGTTTCACTTCCCCTCGCAATCATGACCTTAACACCCTAAAATAGAACTAGCTTTACATGAGAAGATGAGAGCGTTAATAACATAAATCACCTTGCAAATGATTTTGACATAAAATCATCAGGATCCTATTTGAAGACTTTTCACCATTGGGAGCTTAGTCTTTTCTTTCTCGGAAGCCTTCGACTTTTTTCTTTGGCTAAAAAAGGCTTCTTTGTATGAATAAGGTAGTCTTTAGGGACCTTTCACTTTCACAAATATCCAAAAGAAGAGGCATGTCTCACCTTTCAAAATAGTGTGAAATCCTTTCCCACCTTTACTTAATAGATTTTTTCTTTCTTTCTGCTATAAACAAAATGGGGAATAATGTTCAACTAATGAAATCCTTCTTTATACTTATTCTTGCTTGTTGACTTAGTCCATCCAGAGGATGATAAATTCATCTTATTTTTTATATATTCTTATATGCGGTGCTTTGACCAATTGAATTACAATTTTAGGGGAATGACTAACTAGAAGCTTAGAGGATAAATTGAATCAAATTCTTTGGAAGAAAAAAAGTGTTAATTCAATTAATGACTAACTAGTTTATATAACCTCTCATTTTTGGTACATCTACTCGACTTTATACTTATCTTATAAATGACACATATTATCTAAGGGTATTTTTTCATAAATAGTTAGATTCACCTAAAGACAAGACTCAGGAAAGAAAAAAGAGAAAAGAGGAGGGAAAGCAACTACAGGAATTAGATGCCATGCTCTTACCTATAGAAGGAAATTTCTTGAACTTACAAAGATGGGAGGGCTAGGACTGGACCTCTCTAGATGATAGGACTAAGTTAGTATAGTTTCTTTTTTTTTTTTCCCTTCTTTGATCTATGCCTACCTCGACCTAGTAAGGATTGAAATTAGGCACTAGCATGAGTATTTGAGTGCTGGTTTCTATCTTCTTCCCTGAGAGCTTCCAATGTAGCATCTTATTTATGAAACAAATTTTTGTATCTTAAGATTGCCAACAATTAGTTCCTACCCTAGCAGTGAGTATCTCGTATTAGCTTGCCAAAGGCTTCAAGATATAGAAGTTAGGAAAGTAAAGATGTCGTACCTCTAATCTGTAGCTTTCCTTTGTGGTTCTCTCTTTATTGGAAAAAGATATAAGCTATGAACCTAGTTTCTCTCTCAAAATCAAAAGTGAGGGAAATCCATCATCTTTGCATACTGGGATAAGCTTGTAAGATCCGCTTTGACCATTTCATATACTTGCTATGATTCTATGGACTATAGTTGTTATGTAGGACAAATCAAGCCCTTGGGCAGCTTGATTTAATTGATTCAGTTGCTTTGTTCGTTACCACCTAGTATAGATGAGATAGAAATATTAAAATTTGATTCACTTGTAGGTTTTTTTATGATGACCCATGGCCTAAGCAAGCTACACCTAAAAAGGCAAATACAAGCACAAAACCTTAAGTAGTAGAGCAACATAATACAGTAAGCATAGGCATCATAGGCGGAGGCTTTATATATATATATACATATATATATATATATATATATATCAATTTCATCCAATTTATAGAAACTATAGTCAAACTAGCTATAACCGACTAAAGTGGAAAAACATGACATAAACGAAAGAAAGTGTCACTGCCATGTCTGCTTTTCATATGAGATAGGTCTCTTTTTCTTCACCAATAAGTCCTCTTCTTGGATTTTTGATTTCGATCATTTAACGCTTTCATCCTTTTTTCATTCATATAGAATCTGACATCCATCACTACTTGATTTTTATCCTTAATAATTTTATCTTCCTCGTCTATCACTCCATTTTTGTTAGTCAAATTACATATTCCATTAAGGATGTGATGTTATTTGAAAGAAGGCTAGAATACTAATAACCATCTCTATCTAATTCATTCACTTTACCTAGTACATACCCTTTTTTGGAAGATCAAGTGCCAAAATCATAGAATGGGGAAGTCATTAATCCTTAAAAATTACTTTCAATTTGTTTATGGGCGGGTATTTGACCTAGACTTTCTATGGTATCAATTTACCCTGGTCCAATTAAAGCATATAGGATAGGTGGGTGTAGATGGATCTTTAAGGCCTCCAAGGTGGCTTGGGATGTAGTCTATGTCTCTAAATGAAAGAGGAAGGGGGTCTACCCTTAAGGGAGTTCATGACTGGAATAAGGCAACTATTACCAAATATTTATGGAACATTGCCTTTAACTCACATACCATTTAGGCTTCCGAATTAAAAGTTTTCCCTTGAAAGGTAAGAGTGCGTGGGGCATCCTCGTTCTTAATGACTCTTTTTCTTCGAGTTGGAGGAAATTTATGAACTTGAGATACACTATGAGACCTTTCATCCCCTCCAAAGTGGGTAATGGCGAAAGATACTTCTTTTATTTGGTTCAATAACTAGCATTCGTTAGGTCCTATTGTTCAAAAGTATAGTAGTAGAATTTATTATAATGTAGCTATTCCAGTCTATGCCAAAGTTAACACAATTATTAAAGAAAACTGATGGAAGTGGCTGACAGTTAGATCTTCAATAGGCCTTGTTACACTTCGAGTCCATTCAAGAACTTCTTGACTAACTAGCGACAGGGAGATTTGAAAGATTGATCGAGGGCACGAGACACCCATGATCGTAACTACCACTTGAACAAGAAATAAAGAAAGAAAGCAGGACGATTAATCCCTCATAGGAGCTCAGAGAAAAATAGCTAGAATCTATTTTATTAGAAGGGAGGAAGGAAAATTCCAAATCAATAAAAAAATTGGGCACCTACATATTATATTACAGAATAAAGATGTTCTCCTCTATGAGCTTCTTACAGGAAGGGTTCAGATCGATTGCAATTCAGTTTTTCGACTAACTAAAGTAAGGAAGAATTAGCCACTTGGGTTGGTTAAGCTTACTTTAACACTAAGCATAGTAGCGCATAGTTATTTCATTCAACCCCATAACTTAATGAAGTAGATTGGATGGATCACACTGAGAAAAAAAGTCCAAACAGGGATGGCTGTGAAACCAAGGAGGTTTAATAGGAAATAAGATAGTAGCAATACCTTTCAAGCTAGCATAGATAGTAGTGGGAGACCAAATAAATGTTTCACAAAATAGTGTCAAAGAAATCATAATAAGCTAAAGAAGCAAATGAAGCATCAGGCCCTAAAGAAGAATAAAGTCATAGAGCATAACAAACCACTAAACCATGTGTGTGTGATTGCTCGCATATCATGAGTTTGACTTACGCTCTAAAGCTGTCTTTTTGAGGAAGACCAGAGAAAATTTTTATGACAATCCTGTGGATAAAGTAACCGATGAAGCTTTTTTTCTAGTGGTTATTGACCCCTTATTGGGAAACTTTGGCAATGTTTATTATTTCTTTTTCCCAAGAGGTGCAAACTTCATTGAAATGCTCTCTGCCTTGTGGCTTTATTGGGTTTAATTGTAAAAACACTTTTCCCCTCACCTCCCTTCGATCATTTCTAAAAGAGTTGCCCAACCGACTTCATAGTTACGCCTTTGTTGACCAGATCCCATGAGTGCTACCAAAATGGCACGTTAGAGCTCCCCCCTCGTATCATGATTTGCTGTTTGATTCCAAAGATCAAACTTCCCTGTGATCTGTTGATTCGCATCCATAAAACTAATTGTGTGCCACATACATGGCATGAATTTGAAGCTTTCTATTATTGATAAGCATCAATCCAAGTCACTGAGGAACCTAACTAAGAGTTCCCTTTTGGACTTGAAAGAAGGTTCATGACCTAATCTCCTAAAGGGATTCTCAATCAATATGCATTGAATGAAGGAATTGGTCCATTCCTTGGCCAATATTGGGTAAGCCAAGGGTTGCATTCACAGATCAAGTCATTTCAATATGATTTTCCTAATCTTGATGACCTACATGCAATTTTAAAGAGTGCTAGGAGAAGGAAAGGGACAATAACACTACTCGCTTCACTTTGAATAGAATAAATCATCACAACTAGAAGGACAACCATTTATATTGAAATTTGTTCAATAAGAGGTATAAGATGGAATCAAATTTGCTTTGCGAGAGTATTGTTTTCATAACTAAAAGAAAGCTTTAGCTAATCAACAACATGCTAAAGAGCTTCCTTAGTAGAAAAAGGAATGTGTGGGGCAAATTAATGAAAATAAGGCAATATATTCATAGGAATAACTGAAGAAAAGGTGTTAAGATAATTTAACATCTTTTATTTATATTAGAAGATGTAAAATGTTATAACAAAGTGGACCTCTAACCATATTACCAACCCTCGCTATGGCTTTTTTAAAAGCTCTAGTTCTCACACATCCTAGCTTCAAGATTTGGCTTTTGCTTTGAGCGTGAAGTGGCTTGTTGAGATCAATGGAGATGTTCCAACCTTTGATTATCAAACTTATAGTTCTTATGAACTAAGCATAGGATGGATGGTGTATAAATCAATTTGGTTAGGGAGATGGCAAAGATGAAAGAAAGATATCGTAAGAGTTAGGAAAAAGAGTACAGAAGTGCGAGTGAAGACAGGCTAGGTAAATGCCTTAAAATCCATTATGAAAGAGACTATAATCTTGGGGAGTACATTGATAACCCATACCCACCAAGTGCATAGTAACGTGTTATGAAGGCTGTTTATACTTTCTCATTAAAGTGATGATTTATAGTCTTGCCAAGTTTAAAGGGCATCATGCTAAGGATCAGGGCTATAGCACCTGTCCATCTCGAATCCTTTAAATTAGATGCAGGGAAAAGAGAAGGAATTGGAGCTTATCAACACTAGGAATGCATGATCGACTTTACTTTATGAGCTATAAGGTTTCTTTTAGCGCACTTGACTTATCATATAAGTATACAATAATAACTAAGCATACATTGCTAATAGGCAAGGTCAATTCTAAGAATGGTACTAGAGAGTAAACTATGGTATATTGGTAAAGGGCACCTCATATGAGTGGTTAGAATAGGCCTTTAAATGCAATCTAGAGCCCTTATGAGGAGCTCACTGCATGCGCATTTACTTGCACGAGTGAGCCCTTACTGAAGTAGTAGAATGCTCCTTATCATTCTTAACCTTTTAATGAAGAGGGAACTCAAAACCGTAAAACAAAGGAAGTAGTAACTCTAGGAGAAATGTATGAAAATAACTGCACTGCACTGCACTCAGCTTACCTTCACCATGTCATTAGATGTTTTAAGTGGCTGTCAAATGGGTAGTTGGCTCTTTGAACCTATCCATATACAGTCCCATAAGAACCAAAGGACTAGCAGCCTATCACCACTCCGTATGTGAAAGCCTTTCCCTCACTTCATTTCCTAATTTTGCAATGTAGCAAAGTGTGGTTAACAGTTGGGACCTTTCCTTACATTTCTGGCTTGAGTTTCAGTTTTAGCTTAATAGCTATAACTTTTATTTCTTAACTTGCTTTTTTTTAACTTCACTTGTAGCTCATCAGCTTGTGACTTCATACTCTTAGTTTCAAAATTATGAATTAATAAAACTGCTTTTTCTCGGCTAGAAAGGTTATTTAGGTAGCTTAGCTGGTTAGATTTACTGAAGGCAATTCAATGAACATTTTTATCTAACAATTTTTAATTTCCTATGGAATCCTAAGGGTTTTCCTTACAACACTGGTAGCACTTACTTTCCTTTTCTTGGTAATTGATCTTTCTGATCCCTTTTCTTGCTCTTCTTATCAAAAAAGACGAAGTCTTTTTTGGCTAGTTGCAGTTTAAAAAGAAAAGATACAGGCTACTTCCTTTCTTAGGTGTTCCCCTTAAAATAAGGGTGAGTGCCTTATGAAACTACTACAATCCATTGGTTTTTCTTCCCATTTCAAAAGACTTTTGTTTTCTCTTCACAGGAATGTCGCTAGGACATAAATCCCTAGTTTCATAAGGAGGAGTTATTCCCTCAAACACATTGGTTTAAGCCTAATAATGGAATGACTACACTATGAATGAATTTTACGTTAATAGAGTAGTTATTCCTTGTGCCCTTAACATGAAGCTAAGGCAGTAATGCAAATGCTTGTTAGTGCATTAAGTAAGTCAGATACTAATTGGTATAAAACAGGTCAATTATGGAGGATCGAGCCTCAATTTTGGAAGCCTTCCTAGTTTGGTTTTTTTATTTGAGTTTACCAATCCATATGATATGGCTTGAAAGCTTCTGAGCTTGGGTTGTTGTGAAGTATGAGAGCACAAGCGAGCTCAGTCTTTCACTATTCATGTAACCCAATGTCATGGCTTTTAGAAGGGCCTAAAGTGCATGATGATTCAATTTCCAAATATATAACAAGGCCTCATTTGTTGTAATCCCTCTATCTCTCTCTTATTGACATAGTAAAGTATGGTTCTATTAAGCGCGATAGATGCCCTCTATAAAGTGGTCTTTGAAAAGGTCTTTAAATGACTATTTGTCCTCAGTTCTTAAAGATGTAATGAATAGTTTTCTTCCTTATCCACCACTCATGAAAAGAAAGAATACGTAGGGCCTCCTCTACCTACCCTAATTCAAATATGATTCTTTTTCACTTTATCCTACCTCGCTCACTGCCCCTTAGGCTTAAAAAAAAGCCTTTTCATTATCACCACTTATTATGATAAATATGGCTAGTTTTTTAGCACTATTTCTAGCTTGAATTAAGGCTTTGAAGTCCCTCTCCTATTTTTATAACTAGAAAGGTAGGCAAACCTAAGTACAGAGCCATCTTTATTCGGGATGTTGGAACACTAACCAGACCAAAAATAGATTCTTCAACTAACTTCGAAACAAATCTGAGCACTTTAATCGAAAGCCTTTCCTATCTAGTGTTAGTTGATCCTTTAATGTCTGTGCTAACTAAATCAGAAGCTTAATTTGAAAGATGGCAGTAGGCCCAAGAAGGATCAAAAGACTTCTTCTTGGTCCCTTAAAGTCATAAAGCAGATTAGACCGTAATGTATAACTATGGAACGAAAAATAATGAAAAGTAATCCATGTGAAAAATCAGTAAAGGCTTGCCTATACGTCTTTTTAATGTACTTACGGTTTCTTTCAATTAGAACCTATCAGTACCTAGATTAATCTTTCGATTCTAGTTTGCCTTGTGTCATCCGATTTGAGGCAATTCATTGGATTATGAACTTACTTCATACCTGGCATTTAATCTTTTACTAGGAACAAGGTTATCCTTAGCAAGAATGGTTAGAACCGATGCTCTGGTTAGAATTATGAAACTACTCGTAGGAAATGTTTTTAAGTTGAGGGAATGCTTAGGCTTATCGATTAATAAAAGGTCTTTTTTTAACTAATTTGCTGGCTCTATTTGTAAAAGAATTCTCATTCTAGAGAGATATCAATAGACACAGAAAAAGATCTTAATCTTGTAGTTCGCAAAGCAGAAGTCCCATAAGCACCCACCTTTAAAGAAGCAAATACACTCGCCTTAGGAAGCATACACACTTATATGTGACCTACATTTATTAATAATCTCATGAGAATTTTTCTTCTTGAGGTAGGTCAAAAGAGCAAGTCGATGAAAGAAAGACTCTCTCAAAAGGTGTCTACTCATGGAATAGAAAGACTTCGTTGCATCAACAAAGTGTAGTAATAAAAAATGCTTACATAAGCTCATCAATATGTGCTCTTTAGTTGTGAAAGAAAAGGAAACTTTGAGCTAAATTAATCTTGCACTGGTGATTACTAGGAACTTTACACTCAATGAAAAGTGAAAATAAAGACTAAATTTGCTTTGAAAGCGATTTGAGAGACCGTAAGAATGATTGGGTGGTGAGCGAGAATAGTAGAAACATTAAGATATGCTTGTTCAAAGATGCAACAAAGTATACCTATGAAAGTAGATTGCAAGGGTCACGCACCAATGTATTACTAAAGAATAACCAACGAGAATAACTTTTCAAGGGGATGGAAAGATGGATCGGTCTTATTATCTATGGGTTAGAAAACCACATGAGAAAAGAATCCCAAGGAAGCTTCTCATTAGTGCTTTGCCTCACCACTGAACATTGTATTACTACGGTCAATAAATTGTCCTAAAGTGGCTACGGATGACCTCAAGGGTGCTCAAAGGCCCCAGTAAGGTGCTGTACCTTTCTTGCTTGAAGGATCTATTAAAAGAACGTCCCATTATGAATTCCTATCCCATTAATAAAATATAGATAAGGTTTATTTTTGTTCCAAGTCTAAATTTTAAAGCATAACATTGGAAAAGAAAAAAACCTTTGGCTCTCAACTTTTTTCTTTAATAGATCTTTCCTCTCAAAAGAGGTTTTACTTAACCCATTATGTCCTTTGTTCAATACCCATTTGTAAGGGTGAGAACCTTAAATTGAAAACCTTTTCTTTTGCCCTCACCACTTTTTTTTGACCTTATCCATCTTTTTTGAGGAATACTAGATCAAGAGATGAATTAATGGATCACGAGGCTAGGTCGAAGGATGCCTAAACCTTCTTTAGTAGTGAGCCATATTGAGTAGCTTCTAGCAAGGACTTTAAGATCATAGTAATGCCTGCCAAAACTTTCCATGGGCATGAATGTCATGTTTGAAGCTACTTTCTCAAGACACCATGGAAAATACCACTAACGAGCTTAATCTTTAAGTGCGAAATTGTTAGTTTCCTTATCTTTTTGAGTCTAAGATCATATGAGTCAACAATTCTCACTTCTTAGTTAGTGAAAGTACTTCTTAAGAAAGTAAGCCAAGAGCCACTCATTTGAGCTAACAGATTCAAATTCTATAATGCCTATGCATAAAGCAACAAGTTCAAACTGTAATGTGAAATTTTTGGTCTCCTTATCATTTCCAATTAAGGGTAACTCCACTAGGTAAGAAGACCACTACTGGGATTATTCAACTACTAATTGATGACTAGGGGACTACTATTCCTCCTCCACTATTGATATTAATTATCTTGTTGATAAAATGGCAAGGGGTGCAGTTTCGTTATATATCCCATCAATTGGAAGACAACGAAGCACATCTATCACCCAATCATGTAAAGGCTGAAGAAAATCTGTTTACAGTGGGAAAAGCCCTCATCTTTCCACTATTTTCTAGCTTGATTTTGAATTTACACCTAATTAAGACATTTACAGAGGCGCTTGTTTCATGTCAACCACTCGTCTCTTTTAGAAAAACTCATAGTACTCTTATATATATATATATATATATATATATATATATATATATACTAACTTTTTGGTTAGATCGAATAGGGACTTCTATAAAGATCTTTCCACTCATTCATCGTACTCAAAGTCAAAGTCATTGCATGGGATGCTCGAAAAAATAAGGAGAATCAATGTCGCGGTGGTGCTACAATATGGCAATTTATCATATAGAAGAAAAGATCCTCAGGCCTATTGATTGACCATAAATGTGAATCGATCAACTACTATCTAAGAGAAGATAAGTGGTTCTTCTATTATTCAATGGCAAGGGGAGAACATATAACAGCTTGCCTAACTCTCGTATTTCCCACATAGCCCAAAAGTCAAAACAACGATTCTTTTAATTAAATAATAGAGGCATTCTTTCTCCTTTTTTGGTATGTTGCTCTGTGCACTAAGAGTGCATCATCGATGCAAGGCAAAAATTAACATAGGATCATCATCAAGGCAGATTTCTTCTTTCCATTATTTATGTCCAGTTCGTTATGTGCATGTTCTTTTAAGGCTTATCTAGGGCTTTTACTCTAGGGCATCTAATTCCTCTTCTTTCTTTGCTATTGATTTCACATTAAGAGTTGTCCCTTGTTGTTCAAGGTCATTGAATGAGAGATATTCTTTTGACTTTATGAAATATATCAAACGGGGGCCTACCCTGGACTCACCTCTTTATCTATAAAAAGCCCTCCCTAAAGGAGAGTGAAAGCTCTAGGATGAGTATTTCTTAGATTCTGATATTTATTCTCATCCTGATCCATTATGAAATCTTCAAAATCTATAAAAACATTAATGGAAATGGCTCGTTATGATCCATAAGGTGCTGAAGTGGCCTGATAGGTAGGGGAACCATAGGTTTTTATGAAAAGGATGCTTTTATCATGTTATTATTGAAAAGAAAAACTGAATTCTTCTATTTGGTTCGATTTATCCACACTTCCATTAATTCTTTGTAAAAAAAAGGCTAACTACTTACTAGCTGGGAGTTGTATGAGCAGTAACATCCATGTACGCTTCCGTGAGAAGGATGGTGGACAGAAATGGCCTTGTTGTACCGTACTCTTATCTTCAATGGGGGCTATGCTCTTTTTTTTTTTTTAGGAAAGTATGCCAATATGATCTTAATGAGGTGTAGAACTTTGCATCTAACATTCATTGGGCTTTCCTCTTTAGAAGCCTGTGTCTCAACTTGTGTAATAAACCTTTCTGGGTGAAAAACAATGATAGATGGTCTCATGGAGCTTTCAGAGAAGGGTAGCCTAGTGTGCAAGCACAACAATGAATCGTAGTGAACCATTAAATGACCTATCTAAGATTAAGGGAGAGATCTTTAATAATGGTGACCCTTTCACTTTTTCACAAATTAATGCATGTATCGGATGCTCATATGGGAAAGCCTCATAGCTTGAGTTTGGAACTAGGGGGTTATTTTGAGAAATCCTTTCTTTCTCATCCACTTGGGGGGCGCAAACACATTTGAATGGATTGCAGGTGATGGATACAAGAATGGTGAGGAAATGAATAGTACTCAATAACATTTAGGGATAGATGTAAACCTACTGGGTAGGGTCAATCATTTTAGTCTTGGGAGAGGTGTCGAACATTCTTAAGAACCAAGAACACTGAGCAAAAAAAAAGCCCTATGATTCATTAAAAGGATGATAGGGGTCCTTGATTATTAATAAAGGGAGCAAACAATGAGATTTATCCCTCTTTAAAGTATGAAGAAAGAAATAGGGGTCAAACTTTAGACCACTCACAGTAGTTTTACCTATAGAAACATCACGAAAGAGGCAATTAGAATGATACTCTAATCCATTTATGATCATGAGTTTTTAAACACATTGCATTTTTTCTCACATCAAGTCTGCCACTCAGTGTTAAAACGATCAAAGAATAGTAGGAAATCTCTCGTTGGTTTTTAGAATTCGACATCAGAAAGTGTTTCCATACCATCAATTGACATGGACTCATTCCAATCTTTAAGGAAGAAATCGAAGATCCTAACTTCTTTTACTCCATTCAGAAAGTCTTTTCTACCAAATGACTTATAAGCGATAAGAAAGGCCTTTACTTCATCCTATACAGTATATTACTATCGACCCTACCAGGTAATATTTACCTATATAAGCTCGATTCGGAGATAGGGAGAATTCAATAAAAGTATGAAATTTCGATTGTTCAGAGAATTAGTTCAGTTCTATTAAGGACAAGTACTACTGATGACTAAGAAAAATCTAGAGAAGAAGCAAGCTTTAACACTTCCCAAGACAATAAAGCCATCATTCTTGGGAGGGTAAAGAGTATCCAATGCAAAGTGGCCTTTCATTCCCTTGTTTCATCGTGGCACACCCCCTCTCTATAAGCACCTTTCGCCTCAGGAGCAACTAGAAAATGCCTTCTGTTTTACCCTTTCATTGACCCTTATCATCTTCCTTAACAAGCATTCAAGCCTCTTTTACGTTGCTTTTCCTAATAATAAGTCGTCTGGTTGACCTCAAAGGCCAAATTCTACGGTAGAAAATGTTGTAATAATAATTAGGCCATGAGAGACCTTATTAAGTATTACAAAAGAAGGGCTACTTATAGGGCTGGACAAAAGGTGATACTAGTTATCAGGTCAAAGAGATGCTTGGCCCGTAAGCTAGCCCCCTCAAGAACCCATTACTTAATAAGTATTTGTTACGCACGATATGTCGATGACTTGCTATTGAGAATCATGGGTGTCGTAAAGCTTCTCATGGAAATACAAAAATGTATCGCCCATTTCTTATAATCTGACTAAAACCTTTGGGTATGCTTTATAGGATCAACAACAGTAGCTACATAAGGTACAATAGAATTCATCAGTATAATCATTCAGAAGACTCTTCGAGGATAAGTCCTATGCAACTTTTGTGAGGGATGAAGAATTATCTATGTGTCAAGCATTGTATCCATATAACTACTTGCTATCTACCCTTTGCCATCCATGTAAAATTTAGGAACCTAGAGATAGTATCTCGATCAAATAACTAAAGAAAAGGATGAGCAAATAGGGAGTTTATTGGACAAAGTTTAACTAGTGAAAAAGCTTGAGTAAGAAGTCCTAAAGTGAGCATATTATGAGGGATCATCAAGGACATCCTGTAAGGATCAAATAGGATTTCATTGTTGCATAGCTTAGTTTGGAGCAATGCATCATCAGATGTTCAATAAGCAGTCTCACAATTGAGCATGAATGTTTGAAAGTTATGACTATATACTCCTATAGGTCAGAAGGTGGTGGGGGAAGAAAGATGACACTTGTAAGGATCTATCAGCAGTGAATTCCCCATACAGATAAAGGTGTCTATTAAAGAGATACTTAAAAGGCTTTGGGATTGAGGTCTAATTAGCCAAAGAACACTTTGACTAGTCCAGTGGTCTATTTGATGAATGTTAGCAATAGAGACATCATAAAATGGTCCATGGGCATTGTGATAAGTCTTGTATCCTACTACAGTGTCGCGATAACCTTTACCAAGTCTAAACGATTATTAACCACTAGATTTTCTTGTCTATAATACTCACCCTAGCCTATAAGCACAAATCCTTGATGTGCAATAAAATCCCAAAGTACTCTAATGACTCAAATATAGTAAATCAAAATGGTAAGACCCTTGCAGAGTTCCCCAATAGCATAGAGCTTGGGAAGCTCAGACCCTATCGATTTGAACAATGAAGAGCACTCAACTACTCGTCTAGTCTTGTAGTTGTTCTTTTTTCTATTAGTTGCAATGCGAACAAGCATTTACTTATGAGATTAGTTGAGTAAGCTTACATTAGTTATCTTCTATAAGATAGTTAGTTTTGGGGCTTTTGACATCAAAAAGCCTATCCTACTTAGCTTTACTATTCCTCATGACTTGTTTTGTAGTCAACGCAAAATGCCCTATGTAGTCTTTCTAATGCTAATGCCTTTTCCCTTCATTCTTGTTTTTAGTCGTAGTAGCTTTCGTGCCAACAAAATACGGACAGCAAAGCCAAAGTAATACTAAATAAGCGAGAAAAACCCTTCTTATTAGTAAAGCACTAACGGTCAAGAAAAGGCTCCTTACTATAGGTAGGCTAATGCATCTTTACTACTGTTATGATTTTTATAATCATCCTTTCTCAAAGTTACTTCTTGCTTTAAAAGGATTACAGGGGCGTTCAGGTTTGTTGGCTCCTTCTTGGCTTGAAAGTTTACTTTCGGTGACAAACTTTTACCGCTAGCACTTGGACTTGGAAGCAAGCTACACGTACCTTGAATTAGTCAATAAATGAATGAAAATGCCTGCCTAGGAATAGAAAGTGAGGACATGTTGGTTTGAGGGTGTCACGTACGATTCCTTTGAGAAGGGTGTGATAACATCACCTATAAGGCCCAATGAGTAGTTCATGGAATTGTATCCTTACTCAGCTAGTACATGCATCTTGCTCTCTCTAGAAGGTTGGCCACTATCGTAGATCTTCCCATTTTCAAGAAGATCCTAGGCTCAATCTAGTTTAGTATTAAGGTGATTCTTTTTTCGCTCCTATATATATCATGTAGCATTTCCATGATATCATTATGATTAATTAATGGAACTTGGCCAGAAAGTATTTTTACCTCTATCATTAGCTTGGTTCCTACAAATCGGTGGAGGTGGCTGATGATGCAAAGAGCAAGGAAAAGCAACAAAGCTATGTTAAGCAGATGAAAAGCTATAACAAAAGGGGTGGCTACCTGCGGTGGGACCACTATATGGGGGATTTAGGGCAAATAAAGATGGAAAATTTGAAGAAAGCACCACATGTGAAACATTAGATTATATTAGCTAAAACACCCCATTAGAATAAGGGTTATTTTCTAACTCTAGTTTATCACCAGGAGTTCAATGGGATGAAGTGTGTAGTTTACAATTTGCGATCCTATTATAGTTAGCATATGTGTAAGCCTTAAACATCTTCCTTCCTTGTATATAAGTGCTCTAAGGAGAGTGAAGTACTCTCAAATGGGAGGACCAAACAACCTTGTTTTAAAGTTTGAATTTTTAACTTTCAATTAACACTTTCAATTATGAGTAGAATTAACTATAAACCAATTTTTATTTAATAAAAATACGAGTTTTAAGTCCCTTAAATTGTGTTGTGACTTTCAAGCTCCGTTATTATTCTTTGTAAGATAAGGTGCGCTAGAGTTTGCATTATTTACTACTTTCAATCCCCCTTTGAAAGTAAACCACTAATAATTAAGGGCTAGATTAAAATCTATGGAATTGCCCTAACATTGATTTAAAGATCCCTGTTGAATAGAATGATTAAACATAAGGTCAAATCTTCAATTCATATTTATCGAGACGTGTTAATATAATGGAAAATGAATCAATAACTATATTTCAGATCAAAGGCTTACTGACAATAAAATACCATTAAAAGCAGCAAAATTGGGCATCAATTATGCTATCAATTAGACTACTAAACCTTATTACCAATTAGATTTTGGTATAGCTAAGATCGTTGGAAAAATAAAAGGCAAAGAAAAACACTTTAAAGAAAAAAAGATGTTAATACTATGAGCAACTATGACAATGACTATGAAATGCTTTTAGGTAGACAATTGACATATGATTAAGATAGACTAATCTCTTGTAGGATAAAATATGCAATTATCCTAATCCATAGGTAATGGTAACATTGTCTAGCTAATCAAAGTAAAGAATAACTATGACCAAGGGTGATTGTGAAGAAAATGACATAACATCCTCTAAAAAAGATAGTCTTGCCACTTATGTTGCCCTAAATGCAATTGGAACATGTAGCTGTAAACGTTATGGAAAGACTTTGAGGGCTTTAAGGACTAGCATTAATGAATAAAAAAGTGTGAGAAACTCTTTTGTAAAGGAACTCGATGCTTTTCTTTTTTTCGTATCTATTGAAAGATAAAGAAGTCATACTTTATAGGGAGTCAAGCACCTAGAAGAGCCTGATCTTGACCATGCTATCAAAAATACTAAAGATATGTTGGTCTAGCCCTAGAAGAAATGATTTCAAAGCAGCACATGATTGTTATAACCTATGGATCTTCAATGAATTTCATGAGCCAGACGCAAAAAGCTCCATTTTTAGGGCAACAGAGTAGGAATCACATTCATCAATATAACACTAAAGGTCTTTGATGGATAAGAATGCCAATTTGATCGTAGTATCTAATCAACTGCTCAAATCCCTAAGAAATACAAGACCTTTAGAGGGAGATTTATGAGGTTGAGGTTCTCAAAGAGGCTCGATTAGTACGGAGATGGTCTTCTCCAATAGGCCAAATCTAGTGGAAGAGAAAGTCATAGCTACTTTATATAAGTGCTTTCTAAAGCAAAGAAACAAAGCCAATATGCTAAAATCATGGTGACACCTAAGATAAAGCTCTAATACAATGAAAGAGGTTTTTATTTCTTTTAAATTATTTTCCTAAAAAAAGGAAAGGAAAGGAAAATTAAAAGAACAAAAAAAAAAGAGAAAATCCCCACAAAAAAATTGAAAAAATCTTTATACTTAATCAAATGAAGAAAAGCATTGAAGAATAATTAATTAAAGTAAGAAGAGATTGAAGCCTTTTTAAGAACCAAAAACTGTGAAAAGTTACTATGATTGCTCTATTTCATAGATTTGCCAATGGAGTACCACAACATTGGATCAGAATGAGAGAGGTAAACCTAAGTAATGATGAAACAACCTAATCCCAAACAAATAGTTATAGCATCGAAGAGAGGAAGCCAGATGCAAGTAAAGGAAATTCTCGTGAATGACAAAATGGTCAGAGGGTGTAAAGATTTAGCCCATGCTGAGGATGTCTTGAATAAAGTGGATAAACCTACTTTTAGGTGTCAAGAAAAGGGATGGGATACCATAACGAGAAGATCAGAAACTAAGAATGCATTTTGGAAAGTAACAAAAATAGTACAATTTTAAGAGTGGAGGCTAATAGATAGAAATCAAGTACCTCTGGATCTAATATGGAAAGCAGTTACACCAAATAACCTTCAGATATCGAGAAGTAAGATAAAAAATAAAAGAAGAAAAAGTAATTCTTAATCAAAGGCATAAGAAAGAGAAAAAATTTTTTATATAAAAAAGATAGAGACGAGAAAGAGGAGCCAGGGATAGAGAAGCCAATAAAAAGCATTTATGTTACCAGTGGACTGTAAAAATTATTCAACCCAAAGACAAGATGCACAAGAAAGTCCATCAAAATGAGATACTTATACAAATATTATCAGGTTAAGCCAATGGGATATCGAAAAAGTAAGGCAACTTAATAGAGAGATAGTATTCTTATGCGTTTTATAATGGAGCTTTTATTACTCAAGTCACAAAACTTGAGGGAAAGAACTCATCAGCATGTAAGTTGATAAAAGCTTAAGGCAAGATGTGAAGGTATGAGTTTGAAGTGTCCATAAGCTTAAAGCATATAGGGGCAGCAAACCCTTATTAGTAAAGTAAAGCTCCAAAAAAATGAAAGATTAACTCGCAGTGTGGATTTGACTCGACTAAGAAAAGATCTACTTTGAAAGATAAGAGAAAGAAGATCGTTCGATCTACTAATAATGGTATAGAAATAGCAATTATACTGGCATTTACTCCAACTAAAATAAGATGCATTTTTCAGACAATGATATCCATACTCTCTATTGTGGCATTTAGGCATGTAAAATGAGTTTTTCTTTTCTAAAAAAGTTCCGAGTTTTTGCATCTTATCTCAGGAAGGAATGAACTAAGTTAAGTTTGTGGTCATCAAGCATATCTTCCCAGAAAGATTGCTAAGCTTGCAGGTACAAGCAAGCATGAAAAAGGAGCGAGCAGTTTACTTAAATGAGAAGAAAGGGCAAGAATTAATTCAAAAACTCATGGATAGAGTGGTTAGTTTAGGACTTTAGAGAAAAGATTACCTTTATTGAACTAAAGTAGTTGTAGAAAGTTAAAGTAGTATAAAGAAATGAGAGAAAAAAGGCAAGTAGATTGGCTTTAAAAAGGGCTAAGGTTACATTTTATATTGGTGAATTTGCCACTAAGAGGAATCAAACTTCGACTCTCGATTACTACTTGATTACCTTTGTTGCTTGCATAAGCTTTCTTCACTTTCAGTTTCCCACTAAATCATAGCAAGCCATAGACACAGTAACCATTTTTTAAAGCTACCTATTAGCTTAATAGTTATGAGACCTGTCAAGTTTCACTCTTCCCACTTAATCCTACAAGTAAATACTTCTTGCTTTGATGGTTATGACTGCAATAGTTGGAATTGGTTGGTTGCTTGTTTGATTGGATGAACTATTGCTTTTTTCCCTTAGCTTGACCGATCATCTATCAACGAGTTGATTGAATCTAAAATCCTTAACAAGCATGATTGGCCATTTCCTGATTTAACCAACATAATTACTAAGCTTCCCCACTACCTACCCTCCTTGTGCAAGCTCTTTCTATCCATTTCTTTCCCTTACTTCCCCACTAAAAAGACCAAATTTAGTGACTAGTGAATTCTTCATTAAATTAGTGATCGATTTACGTTTGTCACTAAAGATAACGACAGAATAATATTTGTCACTACTTTAACAATAGATTCTTGTTTGTCGTTAATTTAATGACAGATTCTATTCTATTGCTATTTTAGCGACAAACTAACATCTATTACTATTTTAGCGACTAATAAGAATCTGTTGCTACACTCAGAGGCTTCACTACAAATTGATTAGTAGTTAATAGATCTGTTGTTAATACAATTTTTTTTGTAAAAAAAAAGTAATTTTAAATATAACTAAATAAAAATAAAATAAATTAGAATTCATAAAACATAATAAATTCAAGATTATATATTATGTTCTCGTGAAATACAATATTCATATAAGAAATTACATCTAATTATTAGGCTGTGCTAGAGCTCGTTTCCCAAAATGAAAGCCTCTATCCTACGGATGCACTTATTCATATCAACTTCTATTTGTAAGTGCTCTTGCAATTCAGTCTAGAAGCGTATGAGACCATGCTCTCTCGCCTTACACTCCTCCTCCAATCTCTCTACTAATGTCCTGCACTCCTCCTCAATATACTTCTCCATAGAATGAACAAAAAATAACACATGTGTTGCACATAAATGTTACATTCTAAACTGTCCAATCTGGACAATCCAAGAATTATTGTTGAACAATTTATTTTGATGCACGTACAGATACGTGATCGATAATAAATGTTCATTAATAATTCTCAAACAGTGTATCTAAAAAATACGTATGAAGTCTAACTTTGCTAATAGTAATACTTTGTGATTATCATATAATACATTAATTTAATTGATTAATATATAAATAAATTTCCTCAACATTAGTAATAATCATCCATACATAAATATGTAATTAACATAAACTAAATTTATTTGAAAAAAATAAAATTAACAACTCCAAAATTTAATCAACATCTAATTAAATTAAATTTCATAAAAATCTGATTAAAGTATTTATCTTAAATTACAACCAAATTCAACAATTACCTAACAATATACCATAAAATAAATTTATTAAAATATAAAATAGATAATTAAACAATTTATTTAAAATCTAAAATATTTTTATAATTACTAATTCTAATCATAATGTTCCTATACAAGATTTTTTAATCATTAATCATTATCAATAATTTCAACCATTAACTGCACAAATTATCAAGTAAAGAGGAAAGAGAATATGGTTGTTCACTGTGGAAAAATAGAGGAGAAAATGGCACATACCAAGATGCCGAGTAGGGAAAGCGTGGTAAAGACTTGGCTCTGAGATAGCAAGATAAATAGAGGAAAGACAATGTCGCTCGCTGGTGAAATGAAAATTTTGAGAATCATGTGTATAGATCGATGCAGAGACAACAATAAAGTTAAAGGGAAATGGAGTGGGCAAAAAGGAAATAGTTTAAGAAAACAGAAGTAGAGACACAAATAAAAATGGAGAGGAAATGGCACTCGTGCGAAAGGAAAAAAATTAGGGTTTCAATTTATAAGCACTTAGTGATGAAAGTAAGTGGCGGTCGCTAGAAGTGAAATCTAGCAATGGAACTGCAGTCCGTCGTTGTCTCTACAATGAAAGTAAAATCAAGCGAACGCAGTAATGCCTTCGCAACCATGGCTATCACCTTTGAGGCCATGTATGGGCATTTTTGCGACAGCCATGGTTATTATCTTAGAAGGCCATGGTTGGCAGATTCGAAGGCGATAGCTGCCTTCGCAGCCACTCATGGACACTTTTGCGACAGCCATCGCTGCCATCTTTGAAGGCCATGGATGCCATTGCGGCCATCCTTGGACACTTTGGCAGTAGGAATGGCTGCCTTTGCAGCCATGCGTGGACACTTCGGCGACGGCCATGGCTGCTTTCATAGCAATGAATGAAGGCTTTTGGGAAAGCCATGGCTGCCTTTATGGCCACGCATGGAGGCTTTCGTGATAATCATGGATGTCTTGCTATCACATCGGCCATTGCTGCCACCTTCAGAGGCCATGGCTACCACCTTCAAAGCTATGGCTGTCACCTTAGAGGCCGTGGTTATCGCCTTCAAAGGCCATGGCAGCCACCTTTGAAGGCCATGGTGGCCTTCGTGGTAGCTGTGGCTACCTTCATGGGCATTAGTGGTTGCCTTCATGGACACCTTTGTTTGCCTTAGTGGGCACGGTGGCTACCTTTGTGGGCGCACTTCGTTGCCTTCATAGGCTCCGTGGCTACCTTTGTGGGTGTCGTGGCTACCTTCGTGGGTGTCGAGGCTACCTTTATAGGCCATCGTGGCTACCTTTTTCATGACCATGGCAGTCGCCATCGAAGGCCATGGCTACGTTCACAGCTATTGTTGCCACCTTTCAAGGCCATGGCTGCCTTTTTGTGGCCATTGCAGTCACCTTCGAAGGTCATGGTTGCCATGGCAGTGCCTATGCATGGTAACCTTCAAATTAAGGTAGCAAGCTCGCGGCCATGAGTGGCTGCCTTAGAAGGCCTTGTGACTAGATTGCCTTTGAGGTAGCCATGCATGGCTACCTAGCTAGCTTTAGCCATGCATGGTAGGCAAGCTAGCAGTTAGCTTGCTTGTGCCACTAGCTTGCTTCCCTAACTGATGGCCATGCATGGTGCCTTCGAAGGCAGCAAGTTGGAGGCCAGCTTCTTTTAGTGATAGCCATGCATTGTTGCCTTCAAGGCAACATGCTGACAACCAGCTTGCTTTTGTAGCTGCCACGCATGGCTGCCTTCGAAGGCAACAAGCTAGTTGCTAGCTTGCTTTTGCGAGGCCATGCATGGCTATCTTCGAAGGCAGCAAGGTGACGGCCATGCATGGCTGCTTTCGAAGGAAACAATTAAGTTTGTGGTCATGGCTTCCTCCGAAGGTAGTAAGCTTACAACCCTCGTGACTGCCCATGGGTAGTCGTTAGGCTGTATTGCTTACATAGTGACCGAAGCGTTATAGTTGTTAGATCTTTGATTAGCTATCGATTAAAATTCGATTGCTAATTTATTTTTAAGTTGATTAAAAATTAAAATAAATGAATTAAAAATAAATTTAGTGATGAAAATGGCATCTGTCGCTAATATGTGTTGCTAATCTATCATTATTTCGTCGCTATGATAAAATTTTCATTTTGTAGTAAATCTATCACTATTCTATCATTATTTAATGACTGATAAAATCAATTGCTATATTATATCGTTATTTTTAAATTTTTTGTAGTGCCCTAAAAGTTGGATTTATCTTTTTTTTTTTTTTTTGAGTTATGACTCATGAAAACTAGTAATTTTTTGAAAGTCATGACATCGCTCTACCAAACCCAATGTGGACCAGGAGGCTAATGGCATTAGTCATTCAAGATAAAGGGGAAAGATCCACTTTCCTAACCACCATCGTTGACAAGTTTCCGTAACAAAAGAGAAAAAGTTACCAAAGGGCCGAGCTTGAGCTTCGTCCAAAGCTTGACCATAGGATGGTTGAATGCACCAAAAAAAAAAAAAGTAATTTAGTTGTAGGCCTTCTACCTACTCTTTTCAGTATTCAAAATCTCTCTTCATGGGCGCTTCGGTTAGTTTATCTTCTGGTCGGGTTTTCCCTTCGTTCTTCCTTTGGTTATATACTAACTCACCTATCTAGATCAGTGGATTCTCTTACTTAGCAAATTTGGCTTCATATGAAGTGTTTATAGATTACTAAGCCACGAGATCTTAAGATCTGGCTAGGTAAGACTTATTACATACACCTTGGGGAAAGCTCATACAAGAAAATAAGACCCTTTCATAAGGAAAGAATTCTTGTTAACTTCAAAAAAGATCTAGCGAAGAGCACTAGTGAAATAAGGCATGAAAGGCTTTAAAGACCTCAAGCAAATTATGCCTACCATGACTACTAGCAAAGATAGAGTTAATTTACTTAACAAAGCCATACCTAAGTGATTAAGGAGGCGGCTTTATCTTAGCTTTTCTACCTTGTGTCTGATCCTTTCTTTCGTGGAGGAAGGGCTTCGTACAGTACTCGTTCTTTGCATTAATATCCTACCTTTTGCCTTTAGGCTTGTAATAACAATAAGAGTTAACGATCTTTTGTGCCCTTTTGCTTGGCCAGCCCTCACAATCGATTGGTTATTGTTACTGGTTCAAATCATTTTATATGTTTATTTAGTTCAAAGAGTGTTTCATCTTGCTCCACTTGATGTTCATACACTATCTTCTCTCTCTCACCCACTAAGGACAAAGTTAATAGAGAAATTTGGGTGCTAAGGACAATCCGTAAGCCCATGTCTATCAAACACTTTACTGACATAAGTTAAGGTCACAAACTCTAATGCGATCTATTTCCTCAAAGAATACATAGACTTCTTCGCTCAGAGTTATAAATAAAGGATCAACTAGCCAAGCTTAAGCTTACTAGTTATGCAGGCAAAGAAGATACAATTCTTAAAAAAAAAAAAATTGTATAGTGAAATAAAGTTCTCATGGGCGGCATGGCCTTCTCACTATTAATTAAAAGGAAGTAAAATCTCTTGTCGATCAACCTTCAAATGTAATGGCTAGCTCAGATAAGAGCATTTCAAGCTATTCAAATAGATTCAATCTAGAGTAGTGGTGTGTTACTACGTTAGCACTTTAAGAACTATCACCTAACGCAGCTTGCTTGGAAGTCATGGCAAGCTTTCATCCTAATTGCATCAGTTCCTGGCAAGTATTAAGAAGTTCTATCCTCTGATTCTTAAAACTTTTATGCTTAACTTAATCTTTACCTAACTTATTTTGTCCCTTATGAAGTTAATAGGTTTTTCAAAAACCAAGGACTTTAGCCATTGTGTGTGAAGTTTCTCTCATTATTAGAGGAGTTATGCTTGTTTGAAATCGGACCCTTAGGTAAGGAGACATTTTTAGCAGTACACCCTTTGGACCTTAGCCCTTTTTGGGTTTCAGTGGTAGGCTTTTGTGTCATCTGGACCTATATCTAGTAAAAATGGTGGCTTGGTTGGCCCCACACACCTTATCATGCGTGTCTATGTGAGTTGTTGGTGCTAGTATTTTAATGCTCGCCTTATGTTTCTCAGTCCTCTTTCATCGAGATGCCTTTTAAAAAGATTTATTCTCATATCGAAACAAGACCCACTATGATAGATTTAGCCAATATAGGTATGAATGGGGATTCCTAAATTCTTTTTACAGATTCAGATTTTGATACCCTTTATGCATAAAAATATGGAAAAGGATACTGATTTAGACATGGCTAGAAAGGCTTGTTTGAGTGATTCATAAACCCTTGTTAGGATAAACAAACAAAGATTTCATCCTTTGCTTATAGGAATGCTACTTTGAGAAATGTTGCTTTAAGATAAACTAGATATGTTGTATCAGAAACTTGATACATTAGTTGAGCTGATGCTACTTTGGATGCTTACCTTGTCTTTTTCCATTAAGGTTAACTCTTTAAGATCAACTGAATAGGTTGTTGCACTCTCTCCTTCAGTTCTAGGTTGTAGAAATGCTATTGTCAATGATTATTGAGTTGATATTTTGTTCCCGTCTTTCAATGAAAACAAAATATGACCCTTACAATCTCTCGCCCTTAAAAAAGAGTTACCATATAGTCGATTACATTTCTATAAAATGAAATAGTTAATTCATTCAATCAAGATCGTGAAAAATTATCATAGTAGATTAAATCCCTTGAATGAGAATTAGTTGATTGATAATTGATGTGCACTTTTGTAGTAGTCGAACCCACCATATAGGCATTTTCCTTATACTACTAAGATGAACTAAAAAGTGTGATGAGATTTGGTTACTTTTTCGATCATTAACAGCAAAGCTTTCCATGAAGAGCCTCCGTAAGTCACATTAATCAAAGATTTAGGGGTATATAAAGTCGTGTTTCACATGGCTAAATGGAAGGTAACTCTGCTGACCAAAGCCGACGTAAGTCCCTCTTAAAAGGAATTGAACACTTTCACATATATCTCTTTTGGAACAAATCTTAAGTGACATTATTGCTGTTCTTGGTCTTGACACTAAAATAAATGTCAATAAAGTTACAGCAAGCAAGTCGAGTTGGGAAAAGAGTAATGGGCCATAAAAAAAGCACAAAAGCACACTCTTTTTTCCTTGACAACAAAACCAATGCTAAACCTCTTACACGCATGGGAACTAAAGAAAAAAGAAGGAGGAGATAAGATCCACCTACACATTTGAAAGGAAGTAAGAACAAAAAATGCAGCATCGAGACTTGAGGGCAACCAAGGAATTACTATTTAAGATCATGAGGACCGACAGTGGTTAAAGAATAAAAAGGACACATCACACGCTAGTTGCCAGTACCCCAATAGTTACCACCTAATCAAAGCGAAAAAGGTGAAAACCATGCCATCTTTAAGCCTAGCACTATCTCTTGTTTTGGTTTTCTACCCTTTAGGCATCTCTTAAAGGATGATCGATATTTTTCATTTTGTTTTAACACCTTATGGAAACTAAAAAAAGTGAGCTTGGGCATTGGGCATACCTATAACAGCTATATTCAAATTCGTGTTGCTTAAGTCACGAACCACATTAAGATTATTTCAAAGCAAACAATTGCCTGTCCACTACGAGATTAGATGGAATGTCCATATAGCTCATTACACTTAAATTAGAGCTAAAGGGCAACTTTAGAATTACTAATTCGGCATAAGTTCCAAGACTAAAGCCATACCATAACCATACATATATGATGGCCTACCAATACCATCCACAACAGTAAAAGGGTAACAAGATTTGGAAGATAGTCAGCACTCACAATAGTAAAAGGAAAGGGATGCCCACGCATGCCCACCACCAACAAGCAAAAGTTAAAAGGAAATAAGGAGGCCCGAGCCCAAGACCACCAATTTGAACACAGCTATTAATTAGTCTATCTTTGGAAGAATCTACATTTGAAGGCTTGGGTGAAGCATTTTGAAAAATGAAATTAACATATGACTAGGAATCGTCCTATCATAGATCAAAATCATATGGTTAAGGTCCCTACACTTAGGATCGTCCATACTAGGGCTAGCTTAACTTATATCAAAGTCTAATGCATTACCCATAAAAAGAAGACTATTAATGATTATGCATCTCGCCACCTCATACAAATCGTTCTTAACATAAGTTAATTCCGTCATCTCCAGGTCCTTAATCTTCATGCGAAAGCAATGCAACTTTCTTACAAAGGATAGACTCATTTTGACCTAACCACTTTCACCCTATCAAAGCCCAAGTAAGGGTTTTAGTGGGGAAGGAACTTGTTAAGCTGTATAGTCTTGCCATTCTCAGTTGCTGTAGGCACCTCATTAATTTTCATGAATGTTGTAAGTGAAAGGTATTGTTAACATAAATTTGTTTGATTTGCTAGCCTAGTCCTAAAGCAATGAGGAGGACATTGATATGGTGAAATAGTTGAACCCAGCTCCTTCGCTTGGCAAACTCCTCTTTGCTTCTAATAGACTATTAGACATATTGTTTACTTTGCTTTTGTGGAAAAGCTAAGTCAAAGAAGAGCTCTCTAAAGCCAATTATCAAGCTTTCAAACTCGCCTAGAAGTTGATGTTGGTCTTAGGACTTCCTAAGTCATGGAGTCTTTGATAAAGTCATAAAAAAAAAGGAATATACCCTAATACATATATTTTATCAAAAGGCTTATAGTTAGTAAGACAGATGTCAATACAAAATCCTAAATCAGTAGTGGATTACTATTTAACACATTACTAAAGTAAAGTAACCGGCATATACCTATCATGATTTGCCAGAGGAGCTTAGAGCTCAACAAATGGAAGAAGTAGGCAAAGATGGAATTTAGTAGGGAAAGGTGCTTTTTTGGACTTATTCAAAGGTAAGATCAAAGATCTCTTAATGTGTTGATTTTTAAAAAGAAAAAAGTGGCTTTCTACTAGGAGTTTTGTTTATCAATCGATGTGGAAGGGTTAAAAACTCTTGCTTTATGCTTGAAAAACACCCTTCCCAATGATCTGCTTCATGAATAGAAGGGTGGAACCAAGGAAGACAACTGAATACCAAAAATTAAAAGATAAGGGTTTCCGGAGATAAATATCCGACATTAAGCCTGCCTATCATAGGTATGAGTTGAGAAAGTGAGATAAAGACAAACACTTAATAGATGGTGAAAAAGCTTTCCTAGAAGCAGGAACCTTCCTTTTATCTTACAACCTTGATACTCAATTCTATTGTCCCGCATATTCACTCTTGCAAGGCTAGCCAAGAAAGAAGTGCTTTTTCAAGTTTGGTTTGCCTAGATAGGAAGTGTGCTTATAATTCTTTTATTAATGATTTGTAAGTGAAATATCTTTTTATTCCAAGGGTATGATTGCTCATTCTTCGACTTAAAGCTAGGGCTTATGGTTCACTATTAATACCTCTTTTAAAGCGTTATAACCTCATTGCCTGCTTCTCGATGTTTGGGTCTTTCCCCTACACTTTCTCTTAAAATAGGTCCTATCACTCTGCTCTGTCAACACTTTATCGTAATGCTAGAAGGTGAGATTTCAGGACTTTTCCCAAGTTATGAATCTTCATCAATGGCATGGTAATAAAAGACAAAGAAATTTTTAATTTGATGTTCCATATGTAAACACGATGAAAAAGGTAGTTGAACCACCTCCCTAAAGTGTTACTGTACAAGAAAGAGCTTGCAGCAGTGAATCACTTGTCAAAATACTAAAATTAAAAATCATCGAGATTTGTGCTTGGTCTTTTGCTTATCATGCATGGTGTAACGGCATCTCATGCAAAGAACAAAGAAGGGTTGAACTTGGCTCCCAAACAAAAATATTTGGGAGCTTTGGCCCGCTCATGATCAATCCCATTCTATAACTGTGTTAGCACTTATTCTGACTCTTATCAGTCTCTGAGGGACATCGAAGACTTGAAACTACATCAAAAGACAAAGCATTTTCCTTTTTCACTACTATCTCGAAAGAAGCAATTAGCTTGGGATGAATGTCATTAGTTTTTTTTTCTCTATTTCCATCTCGTGTGCTTCCCTTCAGAGTCAACATGCTTCCTTATTTGCGAAAATTTCCTTCCCTTGGTGTTGGCTCCTTACTAAGTGCTTTTCTTGTCATTTTAACCTTTCCTCACATCTTAAGCTTTTTGTCTTAAAGTCTTTCTTTAGCATGATCAAATAATGGTGATTTACTTTTGGACATAGGATTTGATATCACTCAATTCTTCATTTACTAATATAGAACTCGTACTAAGCTAGATTTAATGTTTCAAAGAAGCAAGTAGTTATTAACCACCAAAGTCTAGTTGATGTTTACGGATTAACTTAACTTCTTACTCTATTTTTATTATAGAATTTGATGTTATCTTCTGTCTTCTCTTTTTTGCACACTGGATGAATACTAACTTTTCTTCTTTTAGTTAGTAGCTCTTGTCTTACAAGTCTAAGTAGCGAGGAATCTTCCTATTTAGGAGTTCATGAGCTAAGCCAGACCAGATTGCTATTCTTTTCCTAGAGGTAAGAAAAGTTAAGCCATGTTGCAATTCCTGTATAAAGTAATATTTTTGTAATAATAAGGCCTATTTAAAAGATTAAATAGGCAGATAGAAGCAAGAAAAAGGCTGACTAGCTCGTGTAAACAAATAAAAAATTCCTTTACCTTAGTAAGCTAGCCTTAGTTGCTAAGGTTCTTCAAGCACTATGGTAGGACGTGGATCGATCATGACGAGAATGGACTTTTCCATAATGTAATAAAAGATAATCTAGGAAATCTCAACTAGGTGAAGGAGATATGAATTCAATTCAGGTAGGTAAGGACTTAGCTTGACCCTATCTTCTCTCTTAATCCTTTCGAACAAGATATTTCAAAACATGGTCAAGTTGAAGGCAAAGACTAGTAAAGTTCATCATAGAAAGGAGGCATTACCCAAGGAAAGAAGTGGCAGATTTTGATGGCTTAAATGCTGGGCAGATTTGGATGGGGTCTATCTCATAAATAGAGGAAAAGTTTACATGTTAGTGCACTACGGCTTATGTAGTTGATCGAATTAGATAGCCTTTGAGTAACCAACTACATAATAATTTTGATTAATAACTTGAAGGGATGGCTGAGTGGCTTAAAGAATTGGTTTGTTAAATCAATATACAAGAAGATCGTATCATGGGCTTGAATTCCTTTTCCTCTAGCGCGAAAGTGGAATGGGTGGGCAAAATTACGTGAGAGAAAGAACCTCTTGGTAGAGTCCCTCATAAGAAAAAATTACTCTACTTAGTGACTAAGAGCGGAGAGCCTATTGTGCATTATTTTTATTTGACTGACCTATCTTCTCTTTATAAGCAAGCTCCTTATAGTCGTTCAAGGACTGAAAGAATCTCGATTCTTGAGCATGTTAGGAGATTAAGTGGCAATTAAAAGAGATGCTCAAAAGCTTGATGAGCAAGCAAACCTAATAAATTGATTAGTAAAGGGCTTTTCCCTTACTAGTTAAGTGTTAAGGTAGGGCGCTATTCGATAAAGAAAACGGACTTTAAGAAAGTGGTTCATGTAGCTCAACTAATTAGAGTGAAGGATTGAAAATCCTTATGTGAAAGGTTTGAATCCATTTCTGAGGGGATGAAGGGTCGAAAGGACACATAGCCAAATGTGAGCAAGATTTTCAAATTCAAGTGAAAATAAGAAGGCAAAAAGCCACATAGTGCAAGATGTAGATTGGTTCTCACCCCTATGCCCAATAGAATGGGCAAGTTTGGTTTGAGTATTCATCGATTGCATGGATTTATATGCTTTAGAGGGTAAGACAAGGTGTAGCGCAGTTTGGTCAACACATTTATTTTGGGTATAGAAGGCCATAAGTTTAATTCTTGCCCCTTAATGTCTTTTTAATTTTTTGGTGTGCCATGATTGCACCCATGGCATGATGTTTTAAGATTGGTCTTTGCATGGTCTGCTAAGCATGGTGTTAGCATGGCATTCTAACACCAAGCCTAATGTGTTCTCTTCATATTGTTATAAATAAAAGAAGAAAAAAAATGGCCTTATGCATATAGGTGTAACCCTCATAAAAAGGGCCCGATGCCAATGAAATATGCATGACCCGTGTAACATGGGCTTGCAGTGCCTCTACTCCCCTTAATTAAATCTTTAGGCATGCCAAAGATTACTCACTTATAAAATAGGCCTAAGTCTATGCTAATGGACTCGTGACATCCACGCACTAAGTCATCAAACGACACATGTTAAGAAGGCTTACTAGACTTGTCTAAATTCAAAGCCTAAAGAAAGGTGAATCCCATGAAATCATGAAAATGATTAAACAATGTCACTCTTAGTAGTAGCTAACTACCAACTCAAAAAACCACGCACAGACAAAGACATACAGGCTTAGTCTAACTTAAAAATTATAAACTAAAAAATAGAGGAAATTGCCAAAATTGACATCCTATGTCCTTTTTTTTATGAAATAAATCATCTTTACTAACTTTTATGTTTTCACACTTAAATGTATTGTGAAGACCAAAATACCCATACTAAAGACAATAATACTCTTAAAAAGTAAATAAATTCAAAAAAAGACAAAATTGATGCATACGATATTAATATTCTTGCTCTTTGAGCTCTCTCTGTCATCGAGCTCTCTTTCTAGTTGTCTTCAGGCTCTGTTTGCAAATTTTTCTTCATGTTTGTATCTAAGATCTACCTAAACAAAGGCTAGAAAAGGAATTAAAAGTAGTCATCAATCGATTTTCGTTAGTTCTCTTCTCGTTGTATCTAAGATCTACACAACCAAGCTTGTGTTTTTAGTAACACATTGTTCTGCAAAAATAAAAAAGTTTTCGGGTTGGTCAAGAGACTAGCACGTATGTATTGGAAAGATAATGTATTTTAAAAGAATAATTGTGATGTATCATACATATCCTAACATGAACAAAGAACCGTGCTATGCTTGATTAAATCATGACTTAGCCACCAAATTCATATCATCTTGTGAAACATCATGACTTTATTCATAAATTGATATTTTTTTAATGAAATCAATACACAAGATAATATCATTGCTTATTTATCTAATCGTTATTTATTTACTAAACTTCAGTTTTAAAAAAAAAAACAAAATTGTCGCTTCTTTTCTGAAATGTTTTCATGGTCATGAAAGAATGCGTGTTATTGTAACTTGGAATGGTGAGTAGTTTGAGTCAAGAGGAAGTTTTGAGTATATTGGGAGGACTATTAAAACTCAAAGTTATGTTGTTTGAAAGGGTTTGACACATGCACAATTATTAGGTTTAGTCAAATCTTGCATTGATATTGATTTCTCTAACTATGATATTATGCCGCACACATAATGAGATCCGAGGAAACTAATGTGAAAATTGAGTTAGTGAATGATGACAATATTTTGTTCATGTTATACAATGATAATATAATACCCCGTGTAATTATGGATTTAGTAGAGTGACATGATGTTCAGAAAACATATGGTGTATGTGAAGGTAAAAATTCAAAACGAATCAATTAACTAAATTTAGTATTGAGAGCAATGAGGTTATTGATGCAATCCCTTATGTTAAGACCCATCCAATTGTTCAAGGTTAAAATTTGGGTATAAAACCATTATTTCATAATGAGACTCCTCCTAATACTTAGAATATTGATGAGATCGACTTGGATAAGTTGATGGACTATGATGTTGGGTATGAGTATTCAATCCCAAAAAATTGAGCCTACTCAACCTATCGAAGAAGGAAGTTGAGCTTAATGATGAGAACTTACCTTCTATACCACGTTCAATCCCACCTTATGTGCCACTTGCATGCACTAAAGCACATAATAATATAAGTGATAGTGTTAATAAGAGGTACAATATGTTGGGTGCTGAATTATACAGTATTATTCTGGCTCTTACTATGGAATCAGTGACTTCGATTGACACTTTTGCTAGAGGTCAATTTTTTCTAAATAAGAAAGAGTTGAAGCAATTTTTGGGTATGTATACATTGACTTAGAACTTTGAATTTAGAATCACTAGATCTAACAAATCAATATTTAAGATTGCTTGTAGAGAAGAAAATTATGCATGAAAGGTCTATGCTGCGAAAGTTGCATAAAGACAATTCTTTCAAATTAAACATTATGATTTAACACACACTTGCATAATCAATGAGTTGCATCAACAAGCAAGTTTTACTATTATTTAGAGAAATTATTACTCAACGGTTATCCACTAATGCTAGAATTATTAAGCCAAAAGATATCTTAGGTGACATGAAAGAATTATATGGTATACAAATTTTATATAGCAAAGCCTAGAAGGCAAAAGAATAAGTAGTATCTCATACTTATGGTGACCTAGTTGAGTCATACTAACAATTACTATCATATTGTCACATGTTGCAAATAGCTAGTCCAAGAATTAAGGCTCACATATGCATTGAAGATGAGACTAATTAATTTAAGTATTTTTATAACTTTTGAACAATTAATAGGAGAGGTCTTATTTAGTGATTAGATCAGTTATTGCTATCGATGCCACTCATTTGAAAGGAATATTCCATGGTGTTATGTTTGTAGCAATTTGCAAGGATGAAAATGAACAGATATACCCACTAGCATTTGGTTACGGTGGCTTGAAAAACTATAAGGCTTAGGAGTGGTTTTTGGAGCAACTGAAGAGGCTATTGGTCATGTTGATGACTCAGTTATTATATCGAATCATCATGCTAGTATTGCAAAGGCTATTGTAAAGGTCTTCCTCGATTTTTGTCATACGTTAGGCTCTTGATAGATGGCCCAAAATATGAAGAGAAAATTCAAGAGAGAAAAAGTGTCCAAGATATTTTATAGTGTAGCAAGGGTATATCGAGAGTCTGAATTTAGTCAATTGATGATTGAATTATAAGCTAATCACCCTCAAGCATTTGAATATATCATGAAGGAAGATCCGAGCAAATGGTCACATGTGTATTGCCCTCGAAAATGATACTAACTCATGACCACTAATATTGCTGAAAGCTTGAATTCATGTCATTGATTTGCCCGCAAGTTACCCTTACAGCTCCATTGAAATTCATTAGAGATATGATGCAATGTTGGTTTTATGATAGGCATAAGAAAGCTATGATTTGGAAAGCACAATTAACTGAATGTGTCCACTTTTGATAAATGAAAGACAAAGAGTTTCATCATAAATGACAACTTCTAACATTGATTGGAACGTATTTGTAGTCAGGCATAAGGGTAAAGAGGTAGTTTATTAACCTTATTGAATGTACTTACACTTGTAGGAAATTTCAGACTGATCTATTGTCATGTGCACATGCACTAGTAGCATCTAGGTGACATTTATTATTTGTTAATGATATATTTTTATTTTTTATTCTTGTTTTAGTAACTTCATAATTTTTCGTATTTTTTACGGGGAACGCAACATTGATTTTATAACCCTTTGCTTTGACTATTATAAGCAATAACACTTAGTAGCATCATACACTAAGCTAATCTATCTAGTTGGTGATAAGTTTGATTGGAATGTGCGTGAAGACATCAGAAAGGTTATTGTATTACTGTTGAATAATGATAAGCATGTAGGTCATCTAAAAAAGCAAAAAATACCCTTTAGTGGGGAAAAGACACGATAAAAAAAATGTTTAAGTGCAGCCAATATGAACATAATTAGTTGACATGCTTAAACCCATAGTATCACAATAAAGGAAGTCATTCAGTTTTAGATTCTAAAGAAAGAATGTCACTTGGAATTTTGACAAGTGAATCTTCTCTTTCAGATCTTGGCCTTGGTAAAACTTGTCTTTGATTGGGATTTTGATTGAAAAGAGGTTAGATCACTTCCTTATGTGCCTGCAAAGCCAAGTCAATCTCAATTGCAGCCAATTCTAGTTTTTCTTGCTTAATCTTTTTTATAGAAATAACACTCGATCGAAGTGGGGCATAAACAAGTTTAGCGGTTGAACCCTCTACAATCGATCGACGAAAACCTCAAAGCTATCTAGGGCAAGAACAAACTCATATTAGGCATAGTCGAAACATCAACTAGTACAAGGAAAAAGAATAATAATGAAGATCAATTTTCTTCAATGTACAAAAAACATTATCTTAGGCATGCAACCCAAAAAGATAAAAAGATTACTAGCTCGAAGAAAGCGCTTTTAGAGCCTGATATAAGCCAAACCCGTCGATTCAACAATAAAAGTTAATTATGGAATAGTCTTTTGGTCAACTTTCTCGTTCTTAAGGACTTTTAATCGGTAGGCTTTATAGTGGACCTGCTTTGCTAATAAGGAGAATATGAAATAAATAGTTGCGCTTGTCTTCACTTGGAAACTCCATGCTCCCTATTCTAATAAAGCATGTGTAAGGCATGCTTTCTAAACTAGATTCACTCGTTCTTGTCTCTGAAAATTAACCTACTCTAAAGCACACTATTATAAAAATTATAATAAGTAACAATAATTTAATGATAGTTTTTGAAAGAACTGTCATTAAAAGCATCTTTAACATTTTTTAATGTTAGTTCTTCTAAAACTGATATTAGAAGTGGGATTTATCACACTTTTAACATCAATTAATATTAACTGACATTAAAAGGCAACATTTAATGTTAATTGCCATGGGAACTGACATTAAATGCTTAAAAGATTAAAGCCTTAAACCAAAGTTCCACCAGAACTGTCATTAAAGGCTTACACTATATAGCCTTTAATGAAAATTCTACTGGAATTGTCATCAAAGGCTTGCACCAAGCCTTTTAACTTAGCTATCTCTCCTCCAAAAGTAGCAGCAGCCACTTTTGGAGAAGTAGCCACCCAACCCCTACACACATCTCTCCCTCTCCATTGTTCCCTTCTTGTTCTTTCCTCTCCCATTTGTCTCAATCTCCACAATGCGAAGCCAAACCCTCCCCCTTCATTTGTTCTTCATCCTTGGCATTTAAACATGAAAGTATTTAGGTAAATTCAAAATTTTTTTACGAAAGTTTTTTTCACAATTATTTCATTTGGTTTTGATTTTGAAAAATGAATTGAGAATGTATATTATTTTGAGATTTTATTCATTAGGTATGTTTGGTGAATTTTTATTAGTGAAATTTTGGTTTTTTTTTGTAAGTATATTTGGATGAATATTAGGTATGAATATGTATATATTGATGAATTTATTGTTTGATAATTTTTAAGATTTTTATATTAATTGATGAATTAAATAGATGTTAGTTACATGAATTTACATTTTGATGAATCAAGTAGATATTAGTTAAATGAATTTATATTTTAATCAATTTATGTTTGAATAAATTTTGTTAGGTAAGATTAATTGGTATATTTTGTAAAATTTTTATTAATTTTTTAATTAACTTAATTTAATATTAGTTAAATTTTAAATAGATGTTTAATTACTTAGATGATTGTATACTAAATAACTAAATATTATCTAAATTTTAATTAATTTGCTAGCTCTTGTAAAGTAATTATTGTTAATTAAATATTGACTATGTATTAATTAACTAATTGGTTATTAATCATTTATTTAAATTTTAATTAATTAATTTAATGCTTGTAAAGCAAATAATTAAATATTATTTAAAATTTAATTAATTTACTAGTGCTTGTAAAGGAATTAATTAGATATTAATTAATTGATTATGTATTAATTAACTAATTAGCTATTAATCATTTATTCAAATTTTAATTAATTAATTTGATGCCTTTAAAGTAAATAATTAAATTTTAATTAATTTATTAGTGCTTACAAAGTAATTAATTAGATGTTAATTAATTGACTATGTATTAATTAACTAATTAATTATAAATCATTTACTTAAATTTCACTACAAGAAAATAGCGAAATTCTTAAAGAAAATTCTCACGGAAATAAAAATCGTGGGAATTTTTGAAATCTATTACGCCAATTGATACGGAAAAGTTATATAATGAGAAATCATTATTCCAACGAAAATTCCATCAAAATTTCTAACATATTATTTCTTACGAATATTGTCATAATAAAATTCGTAAGAAATTTGATAAAAAATATTCATTTATATTTTTCTTTTTTAATGTTAAGAAATTTTCAACAAAAAACTATAGTGGTAGTTTTTATATAATTTCATTAATATTAAAAGTAATTAATTTAATTACCACAAATATTACCGTGGTAATTATTTTAACTATATATTTAAATTTTTAAATTTAATTAAAAGAAATTAATAATGCAATTGTTACGGTATATTGTCATGAGAATTAATTGTTACCTTTGCCACGAAAGACAAAACCGTGGCAATCCATGGAAAAAATATATACTTTTATTTTTTAATTATTTTAAACAATAATATTACTATGGAATAAACCGTGGCAATGTTTACATCATTTGCCACAAAATTTTTGGTGTCAATTTTGTTAAAGTAATTTTTAATTTAACATATTAAAATAATTTTTTGTTGTTTTAATCAATTGTTATAGTAATTTTTCGTTGTAATATTTTTTGAGTGTTTGCCATGGTTTTTTTCGTGGAAATTTTGAAAAAACTTTTTGATATTTGATATAATATTTAAATATTTAAATAATTAACATAAAAATAATTTATAATAATCGTTTATAATAATTTGTCACGGATATTATCCGTGACAATTTTGTTATTTGCTACAGTTTTTTCCGTAAGAATCATTGATTGAATTCAAATTTTTAATTAATTTTTTAAAATTTTATAATATTTTTTAATGTATTTTATAATATCTAGGAAGATAAATTTTTAAAAATAATTTAATATTATTTATTTATTTATTTATTTATCATAATTAAATTGTTAATTATAATTATTTTAATTAAAAAGAGATGAGTAATCAGATTTTTTTTTTAATTTTTGACAAATTTAGTTAATTGTTTAACGTATAATTAAGTGTTATTTTATATATTTTTGTTGTAATCACAAATTTAATATATATATAATGTATTTTTAATTGGATAATATATTATTTCCAATAAAAGTAAAATTCAACTACTTGAATTAATAATTATATTTATTAAAAACTAAATAATAATCTAATTTGTATTGGAAAACAATACTACATTTGGTTGTTTGTTTCAACGGTCAAGGTCTTATACTTAAAAGTAAGAGAGCACAAGTTTGCCTTTTTGTATTTTAAGTATATAATATATAATATTTTTTAATAATTAAATTTAATTTATTATAAAAAATATATCATATCATATATTTTTTAATGTATTATAAAATGTATAAAATATAGTAATGCATTTAATAAATTAATTTAAACACTTGTAGATTATAATATATAGTGATATATACAGAAAAGTCTCATGGTACATATATACATCATGATTAGTACATGTAACCTAATTTAAAATCATGAATTCAATTATCTTGTATTTTCACAATATATTAGATATCATGTAGTGAACTACATTATGTTAATTATAATACATTATAAAATATATAGTATATTAATTTGTTCAATAAATATAAGTACTAATTACAATGATGAGCCATGAGTTGTAATTAAAGAACTTGAAAGTTATAAATAATTTAGGATTGAAACATTGGTACATATAACTTGTTTCAAATTGCATTGTTTAGTGAAAAATATGTATGATTAGACATCAATTGATAAATAATTGCTTGTTAATATAAATTGTAATTATTAGTCTAAATTGCAATATATGTGTTGCTAATTAACACTGATTAATTTAAATTTTAATTAATACATATAATGATTAAATGATTTAATTAAAATGAATAAATTAAAAAATAAAATACTACATCAAAACAACGTCGTTTTAATGTAGTATAAATACTAACTTAAAAACCTAACCCTAACTTTGTTATCTTCTTTACCGCCGCATACCTTTTTCTTCCCTTCACTATTTGCAATATTTTTGCTCTCTGTAATCTCCATTTCTCTGCAATTTCTCCACTCTTCTTGCTACTTGCTCTTTGCAGAAAGATCAAATCTAAGCATTTGGTGAATCATCACTTGATTTTGAGAAGGTAAACTTAGATTTTGCCCACCTGATATTCTTAAAGTTAAGAAGCTGTGGAAAACTCTTTCTCTCCTTTTCCTCTCTGCTTAAAATTAATCACCATCTCCGTCAAATCTGACTGAAAATTCATTTCTCCAAACTGACTTTGCAGTGAAAATTTTAAAGCCTCTCTAACTGTCTAGGCCTCTACTTCCTTTGGCTTGATATTCCCTTCCATGGACTTAGATATTAAGCTATACTTTTGACAAAAGCACCCTGCTTATCTCTGATTACTAGTACCATGCTTACCAGATTTAAGTCATGAAAAAGCAAGGTTCTCCCTTTAGGACCGACTACAACAAGCTCGCCATTGTAATAGAAAGAAACGGTAAGCTCTCTGCTTCCTTTGGCTTCACATTCCCTTTCGTGCACTTAAACTATATTTTTTACAACACCACCTTGCTCATCTCGGATTGCTAGTGCCATGCCTACCAGATTTAAGTCGTGAAACATGTGGTTCTCTGTAAGAATTGACTATTAGCGAGCTCGTCACTATAACAGAAAGAGACGGTAAGCTATCTGCTTCCTTTGCCTTCATATTCCCTTTCATGGTCTTCACGTATACTTTTGACAAAAGCACCCTGCTCATCTTTGATTACCAGTGCCATGCCTACTAGATTTAAATCATGAAAAAACAAGGTTCTCCCTTTAGGACTGACTACAACAAGTTCGCCATTGTAATAAAAAAAAAACGATAAGCTCTCTTCTACTCTATTTGCTCGCAATGCTATACCTATCAAATTTCGTGAACATTGCAGCATCCACTTTCTAGGTATTTCAGATCCTTCTCTACTTCTTGGTGCACCAGATGGAAAATTAAAAAAGTTCCTCACGTAGTCTTCATGCCTCATTTCGACATAGCTTTCCACAAACTGAACAGGATTCCTCCCCCCTGTCGAACATACAGGGAATTAGAGGTAGCATTCCACCGATGTTAAGCCATGGACTGGCTATTTCAGCCTTTTTTTGTATGTGCTCGTATTTTATATAACTGACATAAGACTTGACTTATTGGATATTAATTATGGAAGTTTAGTGAGCACCATGCTGAGTCTCTTTACCATTTCATTTTCTTTTACTTTGACCAATATGAGTTCACCTTGTACTAGCAGCTTTATCGGGGAATTTCCCATCTCAGTAGGAGCTTTCTAAAGAAATAGCTTAGTAGCCATATTAGCCTCACTCTTTTAATAATAAAGAGCATCCTGCATCTTTATCATCTTCTAGTAAGGACTAGTTGCTTAAAAAAAACACACATAATGGACCGGACACAAACAAAAGATAGAAGAAAAGGGCCATACATCCATACCAAAACATAAGGCAAAGAGGAAAGTGGGTCGCCTTGCCAGAGTCCCTTTGGGCTCTTAATGCCAGTATGATTCTAAGTGAATGCAATCTGGTTAAAGAGGTATTGATAGGGGCATTTAACGTGAAAGTAAGGTTTTATGGGGAACCACAATTTTATTTAAAGAAATAGTACTATAAAATTTGGCTCTAAAATGAACCTTAAAACATTTCATTAGTATTTTAACTCTTTTGTTTTTTTGATTTTTTTTTTTGTAGTTGTAGATTTTACAGCGGAATAGAATCCCAAAAATGTTTTCAAGCCAAGGTTAATTGTTGTCATCTTAGTGGTGAGAATACATTTCAAAGGCAATGTAAGTAGATACTTAACCATATTGCTGACACATGACTAAAACGTTTTAGAGTAATACAAATATATGACGTGCACATATATGGATTGACGTAGCTAGAGCACACATTAAGATATTCATATTGGAAATAAAACAAGTAATATAATATATTTTTCTTTTATGCATTACATTTTGTTAAAAGCTATAGGAACCCAGATGCACCATGTTAGGATTTGAGGCTATGGTATATTATTGCGACATTCCAAGTGATCATCTCTATTAGATTTTTTTTCTGGAATTAATAAAAACCTTGATTCCACTGTTTGTTATTATTTTATATGCTAATAGGAATAACAACGAAGAAAATTAATCTGAACTTGATTGTAGTTACAATGTGATTGTGCATTCTGCATTCAATACTTAACATTAGTGTTTTAGGAGCGAACATTGCCACTTTAGTGGTGGAAAGATGTACCTTAGTACGGGTGTTAGATTTGTGAGATCGAATTTTGATGTAAACTTGATTTCTTTGAGAAAAGGTTTGGATGGTAAGATTTTTTATTTGGGTGAGTTTAAAGGTATTTATATATATATATTTTTGATTTCATATGAAAGGAATGTTATATATTACGTTACGTAGCATTACCACTTATATGGTGACCATTATTTAATTTTTACTAGTATATGTTAAAATGTTCAATAATTGCACAACCATGAATCTGATTTCACATGTATGAAAAGTGGTTCTATGTATTTATAAATGAATTCTCTCATATATAATATCTAAATATATAGTAAATAAAATTGTAATGTTTTCATATAACTCATTCAAAGAACTAATTATAATTTATTTATAATATTTTAATTTTTATTACACTATATAGTAGTCTTAACAAATAGAATTATATTTGATCATGTAGGTATGTTCATTATCATATTAAAGTTAATATAATTAATTAATTATAAAGTAATTATTTTTAATTATTTAATTTATTTTAAAATAAGATAAATAACTAGAAAATTAAGTTTTTAATAACCTTTTTACTAGATTTCATTGTCAACTCCTTCTTTGTTTGAAAATAAATTTAAATAACATAAATAATTTGTTAGATAATTTAATTAAAAATTATTTTTTAAAATATTTAATTAATATTTGCAAAAAATCTCAATCCCAGAAAAAAAATCAAGCCCTTTTCTTTCAATTAATTAAATAGGGAAAAACATGGTTGAAATTAAAAACAAAATCACAATTATTTGTTATAAACATTGATTAGTTTTGCTATTAATCTATTAATTAATTGCAAATATTCAAAAATGAAGATATTTCATTCAGTAAAATTTGTTCAAGACATATATTATGAGAATTTTATTGCCAACATATTATTTATTTTAATTTTAATTAAATAACATATTTAATAATATAAAATAAGTTTATTTAATTAATTAATTTTAAAACATTTTATTACAAATATATTAATTTGGAAATATAATATTAATCATATAATATAATTTTCTAAACATTTTTTAATGGTTAATAAAATGAAAACAAATTGTTTAAATTATAAAAACTAGTCATTGTTATTTATTATAAATAATCACTAATTTTACTATTATTTCATTAGGTAAATATCTATTTATAAAATTAAATATATTTTATTCTATAAAGTTTGTATATGATAAAAAATATAAGAATTTCATTGCTTAGATCTTAATTGGTTTCTCTTTTCCAGCTTGGACCACGTGACAAAACTCTTCATTACATCATAAAACAAGAGAAATCTATCTCAAAATATCACTTGATTGCTCGTGTAACTGATAGTAAGATGTTACTAACTTTTTTATTCATTTATTAAAGTATGTTAATGTTATTTTATTAATTATAAATAATTTATAATTAATTTTACTTTTTAATTACAACAAATAACATTAGTTATATAAGAATGGGATATTAATTGATGAACCTATAGTTAATAGCTAGAGTTTATTGTATTAGTTACAACTTTCCAGTATATTAACTAAATTGAAATGAATAATGTTTGACTTTTAGTTTTTATTTTCTTATGTATTTAATGTCACTTGATTTTCATGATGTAATTAATTAACATAAATATTTGTTTATTTAGATAATGCAATACTTATGTAGTTTATAATATCTCTAATGTAGGATAAAATAATTACATTAGAAAAGTTAACTTTTGACTAGTCAATTTATCAAAATTGATATAGTTATTCAGAAAATGATTATTTCAATTATGCATGCAAGTTTTTCTTGCATTACCTTTATAATCCACTTTAAGTGTCTCTTTAGAAACCCATGCAAGTGTTAACTCTATCTAGCTACCTTTTAAATAGTGCCCCATCAGATTGTTGATGAAAAGATGTCTATTTCAGGTGCTGTTGAAATTTTTATGAACTAATTGCTCGCTTGAACTTGTTCTAGTGAGAAGCCAATTTGATAATGAGAGAGAAGCCATACATGTTCATCTTATCAATATCATCAGCTTAAAAAAAATGAAAACTAATGTTTTACTTATATCAATAATTTATTAAGAATGGGATGATTGGTTTTTTTATCTTACTTTTTTTTTAGATGAAAATTCTTGAGCATCGTCACTGGATATATAATAGAAGAACTTTGACGAATGATTTGTCACTAGAATTTATGGTGGGTGTTAAAGAATTTATATCAGTTGCATGTTAGCTGCTTCTGTACCAAGTAGATTGGTTGATCAGGTGTCCTTGTGCGAAATGTAAGTGTTTGCGCTTTTACGAGCCAGATACAGTAAGACTACATCTTTATAGAAAAAGTTTTCAACCTGACTATTACTATTGGTATAACCACGGTGAGGCTCCTACTCCATTCGTTCCAAGTCATTATGAACCTACTTCAGTCCATGAGGATATCAACAGTTATGAAAAAATGGTCATGGATGTTGCAGGGCCATCTTTTGTTCTGAATGTCGAGCCAGAATTACTGAATTCATAGTCATCAAAATTCTATGATATGTTAAATGCTGCCCAATCACCCTTGTGAGATGGATGTCAGAGCCACTCAGTCTTATCAGTTTCTGTGAGATTGATGAGTATCAAGTCTAATTATAATGTAACTGTGGTGTGCATCGATGAATTAATCACCCTATTTAAAGAAGTATTACCGACGAGTAATAAGATGCCTGATAATTTCTATCAAACTAAAGAATTGATCTCTCGGCTTGGATGTGGTTACAAGAAAATTGATTATTGTCCTGCTAGTTGCATGTTATATTATGGTGACAGTGCTGCAGAGCAAGAATGTAGATTTTGTGGTCAAGGTCATTTTTGAAATCGACGAAGAGTAAATAATCAAAGTAAGAATGTACTGAAGAAACAAATGTGGTATTTACCAATTGTTCCACAGTTGCAAAGATTGTTTGCTTCAAATGCTACTGTAAAGCATATGAGATGGCATCATGAGAATAAACGCAAAGATTGAATATTAGCACACCCCTCAGATGAGAAAGCTTGGAAGTATTTTGATTTGACTTACTCGGAGTTCGCATCAGAACCAAGAAATATGCGATTAGGATTATGTTCTGATGGCTTCAGTCCTTTTAATATGACCTCTAACATATATTCATGTTGGCCCATCATTCTAACCCCATATAATCTTCCACCAGGGATGTACATGAAAAGAGAATATATATTTTTAACAGGAATCATTCTTGGTTCAAACAATCTGAATGCCTTAATAGATGTGTTTTTGCAGCCCTTAATTGAAGATTTGAAACTATTGTGGGATTATGGTGTGGAAACTTATGATATCTCACTAAAGCAAAACTTGTGTATGGAAGCTGCATTATTATGGACTATTAATGACTTCTCTGCATACGGTATGTCATCAGGTTGACAAACTACAGGTCGATTAGGTCGTCTAGCTTGTATGGGATCATTGAAAGCTTTTTACTTGAAACATAGTTGAAAAATATGTTATTTTGATTGTCATCGACAATTCCTCTCAATGGACTACCCATTTATACAAAATAGAAAGAATTTTATCAAGGATCGAACTAAACAGGGTGAACCACCAAGGAGACTCTCTAATGCAAAACTATATCATGTAACTATGCAATTTCCTAAAATAATTGACATGAGAGGCCAGCACTGAACACATGGCTATGGAAAGTTACACAATTTCACTAAATGAAGCATCTTTTGGGATTTACCATATTGGCATGATTTATTGAACCCTTATAATATAGATGTCACCCATACCGAAGCCATTGTTTTCAAGAATGTTTTTCATACTGTGATGGACGTTAATGGAAAAACTAAGGACAATGTTAAGGCAAGGTTAGATCTACTTTTATATTGTCATCGAAATGACTTGCACCTTGAAGATAAAGGTAATGGAAGCTTCATAAAATCGAAAGGTCAGTATACAATAGATATGGACCAGAAAAGAGCTATATGTGAGTGGATAAAAGAGTTGAAACTTCCTGATGGATATATATCTAACTTGGGCAGATGTGTTGACATTCGAACATGTACATTGCAACATATGAAAAGCCATGATTGTCATGTGGTAATGGAGGGATTATTGCCAATTGCATTTAGTTGCCTACCTACGCCTATTTAGGAAGCTACCACTGAATTGAGTATATTCTTTTGAGATTTATGTTGTCCACAATTAGAGGGAATAAGTTAGATGTGATGAACAATAATATTTTCCTAATTTTGTGTAAGTTAGAAAAGATATTTCCTCCTGCATTTTTTGATGTCATAGAACACTTGCTTGTGCACTTAGTGTATGAAGTGCGAGTTGGAGGACCAGTACAATACAGATGGATGTATCCATTTGAGAGGTGTGAATTGTTTTATTGAAATTTTATTTACATTTAAATGGATTGAGCTTATGTGATTATCCTAATGCATGTGAAAATGTTATTTTATAGATTTTTACACAATCTAAAAAGAAAAGGTTAAGAATAAAGCTCATATGGAAGGTTCCATCTGTGAAGCTTACATATTGGAGGAGACATCATCTTTTTATTCTCACTACTTTGAGGCACATGTCCAAGCTAAAAATCAAAGAATGCCATGAAATGATGATGGTGGAGAGTCATTTGAGCATCTTTAACTATCTGTCTTCAATTATCCTGGTCGAAGTGAGGGGTTGTGTAAGGCTCGTTATCTTACATAAGAGGAAGCATTTGAGATAAGTAAATACGTGCTTATGAATTGTCCTGAAGTTGAGCTCTTTATGCAGTAAGCTCTGTTGTGTATATTGGTAACATTTTATATCAATTGTATTGGGTATAATTTGACATGTATGCTATTTATCCTTGTAGAATATTCATTCAGACATTAACCACATCCTTACCGAATCTACGTGAAGTCGATATAACAAAATGTATACAATCAAACTTTGTTGATTGGTTCAAGGAATACGTAAGTAATTGCATGGTAATTCTTATTGCAATTATGAAATAATGTAACTTTTAATAGCGTTTATGTTGACAAAGTTTTGTTTCCATCGATATGCTATTAGGTGCACAATCCTATCAATGGGGTGAATGATACATTTTTGCATGATGTAGCATGGGGACTTATAAATAAGGTCAACACTTATCCAATTCACTATGTCAATGGTTACTATTTTTATATTTTCACTTGGGTTAATAATCGAAGTTCAAACAACTCTAAAGTAGCTTTGATAAGTACAAACTATACATACCATGGAATCATTGAAGAAATTGTAGATATCGAGTATTCTAGTATGCTTGTGAAACAACTGACATTATTCAATTGTAGATGGTTTGAGCCTTCTAGCATGGGTATAAGGATCTGCCCTAAGTATGGACCATTGATATTAAAACCAATAAGAGATGTAAAGGAAAGGATACATTTATTTTTTCATATCAGGAAAAATAAGAATATTTTACACCATATCCTAGTACCATTCCACAAAAGAGATACTGGAGTGTGGTCATCAAAACTAAAGCAAGAAATCGAATTGAATCTCCGGATGATCCATTCTAAGATGATATGATGCAATAGTTACATCATATCTCCTCTAACGATCAGATTGTAAAGAATTTGAGAGATATCAATGATCAAGGTCAAGAGATTCAAGTTGAGGAAGATTCAGTTCAATTGGTAGATAAAGAAGAAGTATCATTTAATAGTGAGGATTTTGATAGTGAAGACGAAACTTCTGTGAATGACATTGTTGATAGTGACTCATTATAAAGGCCTGTGATTGAATACGTTACCAATTAGATTTATGCCCATTTTTTAATTTTCTCACTAAGTATACTTTGTTCATTACTCACAGATGTTAGAGAAAGGGGGACGTGGTGCTCGTGGTGTTAGAGGTAAGGCTAGATGGTCCTACACATTGGACATATCTTTTACAGCTCATGTGTCACCACCTTTTGCTCAGACATGATCACTTTCAATTGATGCACCATCATTCCCAGCTCATACAATGTCTTCCTCGATTGATGCTCCATCACTTCCAGTTCATACACCATTACTTGCATGTCATACACCATCATCATTTGACCATACGCCATCACCCGGAGATGCTGCAGTTCACACACCATCGACTGAGTCAGTATATGCAGTAGGAGACAGTAGGCTATATATTTAGCCCATGGGAAAAGAGTATGATAACTTATCTTTTTTGTTATGCTGCACTTATCTTTCAATTATGTATTGTGTTCTAATTCTTATGTGGTACGTTTTATATTTTTAATTATTTTTTACAGGTTATTGCCTACATCTAAAAACAATTGTCATTATTTCTGGAATCATCAAGTCAAAATTTGATTAGCCATGGACTGGATGGCATGAAGTTCTGATTGACATTCAAGATTTATGGTGGGTCAAATTTTAAGTGATATTATAACATGTTGTTCAATTTACAAAATTAATTTTCTTATAGTTATAGTTAGTTTACATGCTTAACTAACTAATTTGAGGTTAACATTGTTATAAAAAAAATATGTAGATAGGATCCACTTATGGATAGTGTAGTTAGACGGATATTAAGGTGTAAATCTGCAGAGGTCCTCCGATCAAGTCTTGCATCGATCTTAACTAAGAAGTTAAAGGGAATGTGGATGCAGCCATCCATTCGAGAAGCACTATTTGCTAAGTGGATAATGGACCCAGCCTTTCATGTTGCATCACAGAGGAATAAAAACAATCGATCTCTTAGTGAAGCCATTGTGCATAAAGGAGGTTCTATTTTCATTTCTGAGCATAAAAGACAAATGGTAATTTTTTAATTTAATTAATTATTTTCATGTCATTATCATATATTTAGTTACATTTGACAGATTTTTATTTCCATTTGTTAACTTTTAGGCTAGGGAGTTTGGGAGGAATCCTAGCATGCTAGAACTGTTTCAAACGTTAAATTATAATGAGAAAACTGGTACATGAGCCACAAAAAGAGCTGCACAAATTTATGTGAGTACTTAAAGTAGAATATATTTGTTTTCAGTTAATTATGTGTTGAATGGAATAAATTGATTAATGGTTTTTTTTTTTCTATTGAGGTTTTAGGTTGGTTATCAAAATAACAATTTTTGGTTTTAGCTTCTTGTATGGAGGTTGTCTGTCTTCACGTTCTGTTTAAATTATTTGACAAAGAACTACCTTATATTGATCTAGTTGAGGCATTTTTTGTTACTTTACAAATGAGTGCTTATATTTTTCTACTTTTTGTTGTCATTGGGATACACTTTCTCTATTGCATTTTCTTGTCAGTTTGATTCTTGCATTTTTTAGAAGCATACCTTAAGAGTGTAACACCACTCCATTATTTTTGCTGGTAACAAGCATCACTTTTATAGATCATCTTCTTATTAAATTGGGCCAAATTAATTTCTTATTGTAGATCTCACTATATTTTATGCATATATTGTGACCTTACTATTAGTTGTATGTAGTGGTATTAAATATGATACGTGCTACTAGTTCATTAGATAGAACAACCATATATGCCGAGTATTTGAGTTAAATTTTTTTTTATTTTTTTTAAATTTTTTTATTTGGATTCTTTTACTTTTTGTTAATAATTTTTTTATTTTTATTGATTTATTATTATTTGCTTACATCATATTTATGTTTTTTTTACTCATTTTATTATTTGAATAAACTTTATATAGATTTAGTTGTACTTGGTTTGGAGAAGTATTTTGTATTTGCTGATCACCTTGCCAATAAAATGATAGATCCATATATCATAGGGATAATGATATTTTCGGATAACTTGAGGTAAGTCTTAATACTATTTGAAATTATTAATAGTTTAATTTGTTCAGAATGTTTTTTACATTTATTTTTGATAACGTAGATATCATTGGATGTTGATGGTTGTCGAGCCTCGTACTTTTGTGTACAATATTTTTGATCCTTTGAACAATTTTTCTCGTCAAGAAGTAGATCAACTTATGTCTACATAAGTGAAAATATTTTAATTTATATTAGTATGTATTATTTTTTACTCTTAAAATTATTGATAATTTTCTATTGGTAGCTATTTTAAATTGTTCCAAGTTATCAATCAATCAAGTGGTAGATGCATTCCTATGAGTATTTCTGCTAAGTTATGTATATTTAAACGAATATATGATGTTAGTTTTATTTAGTTTACAAAATATAATAATTAAAATTTTTTAATGTAGTGTCTACATCAACCTTCAAATACTGAGTATGGATATTATGTTATGAAATTTTTAAACGATATCATTGACAAATGTGACAAAAATATCCCATATACGAAAAAATAGTAAGTTTTTAAGCATTTATTTATGTAATTACTTCGATAATTGATGTGCTTACCAGAAGTTTTAATTAGACTAATAATTTTTTTTTTAATAAATGTAGTTAGTGAATACAGATACTTACACTCAATCAGATGCTGATGAAGTTAGAAAGGAGGTTGAACAGTTTCTTTGGAGTGCCATATTAAAAAGTTAAACTTTGAAGACTTTTGTAGACATGAACATTATTGAATTTACATAGTTAAATTTTTAAGATTGTGTATAATAATATGTATTGTACATGTGGAGTTCAGTTATGACATCAAGTTTTTTTTTCTTCATCTTTCATTACTTTTTGGATTAGATTATGTTGAAGTGTTTTCAAACATGAAAGAAGTAATGATGGTTTGAGTGAGAATGGTATTGAAGAGTATTGAAAGAAAAGGTTGTTTCATTGAAGTGTTAGTATTGAATTGTGTTAACGTATACAAGATAAAGATATGTGATTGATGTGGAAGAGATGAAGAATTTTATATATGCAGGTTTTGGATAATTTGTATGTAAGAATTTTGTACATATCAAAATTATTAAAAAAATTCTTTTGATGGACTGTTTATTGAAAACTAACATTAAAGGCACTATCTTTTAATGATAGTTTTATTAGAACTATCATTAAAGTCTTCACCCTTTAATGACAGTTCTTTTAAAATTAAAGAGAAGGTCTTTAATGGCAGTTTTAAAGGTACTAGCATTAAAGGCCCTCCTTTTTTAATGACAGCTATGTTAAAATACTCCCCCGTTAGCGCCAGTTTTAAAAGAATTATCATTAAAAGGGAGTATTAAAAAGGAGTTTTAATAACAGTTTTCAAGAAATGTTATTAATTAAAACTCTCCCCTCTTTATTGTCATTAAAGTCCTTTTTAACTATCCTTTTTAACTGTCATTAAATCTCTTATGTATAATAGTGACAGTATGGTGATTAGCCCTTCTCGTATTACTCGAGCCTTCTAAAGTCATTGTCTAGTTTTATCATACTAAAGGTTACTGTGAGAAGACCTTATGCCGATGAAGATTGCTTCTAATGATCGGGAAATAAAAAAATAAAAAACCATTACTTTATTTTCAACACTTCGGATAGGCAAAAGGATCTATATCCATCCTCAACTTTCTTCCAATCCTCATCAACAAATTTAAGCTTTCTTTATTGGGAGTCATCAAAAGAGAATAGGCATAGTTAGCTCGATAGGCTAAGGAAAAAGAAAGAACCACCATTTGGTTTTAACACTCAAGTGAGCCATCCTGCCAAACATCGATACAAAGGTTAGATTTCACCACCTTTATCACCCAAATAGTCCTATTTAATCTTAAAAAATCCAACTTGAAAACTATATCTCCCCCAAAAAACACTCTACCTCAAAGCCCCTTTCATATGTTGGGCAAGCTTTGATGCCCCAATTCCTAACAAGTTGCTGGTCAAGATCTGAAACTAGTGCTCGAAAAGTAAGTAAGATGTCTTTCTTTGGTCATAAGGATAGTCATTCTTATTAAATAAAGAGCGGCCAGTCCAAGGCCGCGATTAGTAATGGCATAACTAAAATAAAGGTAAGGGTGACAAGGTTACGTGCTAGGTAGTGCAGCACATATCTTTCGAGTACAATGGCGATGTAGGGGGCTAAGTCAGCCAACCAACACAACAAGTTAGGGTCGGGCCAGCCATAGGTTTAAATCCTATCGCCTTTCTTATGGACCATCTTGTGATTATAACATGATAGGAATAAGGAAGCAAAATTTTGGAAATGAGCACGAAATGTCAATATATGAATTATCTTATTACTCATTATTTTTGAGTCTTTTCGTTGCATTCACTTGTAATAAGAAAGAATCACCAGTATTAGCTATAGCCTGCATTTTAGTTCATTCATTTTTGTTTTTTTTTTGTCCTTGGTCTTCTATTCTGTCATATTCCTAATAATTTATTCAATTACAACGTATTAATCGCTAATGCACCTTTCTTTTATCAAATCTCATGGACATGGTCCAATCATGATGGTAGTATTTTACTATGTTGTCAGATCCTAAATTTTTATGAATTTTTTCTTTATTATCGGGGTCAACCCTAAAGGTATAATGTCTTAAAATAAGGAGGCCATAAAGAAACTTTTTTTATTATTTTTTATCTCAAACTTTGTGAAGAATTCGATTCTCTCGCTCTCATTTGTTGTGAGTAAAAAAGTGGGGTTGCAGCCAAGTTGTACACTCCTTTCATTCTATAAACCATTGTTGATTTTGAACTTTTTTCATGAAGGAACCAAACTTTTGATGGACCAACCCTTTTTTGTGTGTCACTTTACCCTAAAAGGAAAATGAGCTTTGCTCTTGTAAACACTACGTGCTCTCGTGGTTCACAAAAAGGAAAAAAGACTTATCCATTGTTGCATTTGCCATGAGATGATAAAGGGAGAGCTTCGTCTACCGATGAATAGTGAATTGATGAAGCTCTTGGCATTGCTTTGTTTTTCTCTCTTTCCTATCAGCGAGTTTCGATCCTTTTATTCTAAATTTCTTCACTCGTATCGAACTAGTTGCAAAATCAAATCCTGTTTCACAGGATCCTATATGAGGCATACATCCTCATTACGTTTATGCCGAGGATGTCACCACTGCTAAGGGATTTGGCTTATATAGATAAAAAATGATGAATGGGATTATGGCACTTCACTCATCGCCATTACGAAAGGATACCGTCCAAAAAAAAGGAACACTACTCCACTCTACTGGATACGTCCGATCCCATATAACAAGCGATCTTTTAACCCTTACCCTACTCTATTGTTACGAAACAATAAAAGCCCACTCATGTTGCTTCGGTGTCATTTTTTTGCCTTCTTTTTGCTTTGGACAAAAGCGTTAGTGGACACGTCAAGGGAGCAGATAAAGCGTGTCATTCGTAATTAATAGAAAAATACTACTATTTTACCTCTTTGTTGGACAGCGAGCGTGAATATATGGTCTCTGACCAAGACTATGAACCAATTCAAATTTTGATCTTGACATGTTAGTGGTTTTTCACCATAGGCACCTTGCCAAGAATTTAGTGGGCACTTTAGGAATTAGGTTGGGGTGGCTAGTGGTTTCTAGATCCTATAAAAAATGCTTCTTTTATGCCTTGGGTAGTAGCCACAGCTCGTATTCATTCAATAATTCTACCCCCTCTTCATTCTTGGACTTCAGTTTCCTAATATTATGACTTTTCCATGTTGTGTCTTAGGAAACTTTTCGATAAGGCTCGGATTGCTAGCTCCCGTTCAAAAGTTTTACAACAGATGATACACAAGGAATCTTTTTATGGCAGTTCTTCTTTCTGATGACCAGCATATCTATGATTCTTTTCTCTTGGATGAAGCAGCAAGCATTGGTCCGTAGAACCTATAAAAAGGTGATGGTTGTGACACGATGTACTCTTGTACGCCTACGTCACTCAGCTCGCACGAAACCCCACCCCATTATGTTATGAAAAAAATTAAACTTATTGTTAGGTTAGTTATTCAAAGTCAGCAATTGGCTACTAGATTTCATCTCGCAAGTAAAAGAAGATTGCTTTGAGGGTGTGGCATGGTTGAATGTAAATCAATCCACCTACAACCTTTGATCAATAAATTATTTAGAACTTCGGAAGATGGTTAAGGTAGTTTGCTTCCAAGGCACTGACTAGATGTGCATGTAGTCATAGTAATTGGCTCATCGCTACATTTATCTTTAGAATAAGGCCTACGAGGTCTCTATTTGAAGACAGAATAATGTTAAAAGTTCTGAGGCGTATGAAAGCTAGCGGATTGGGGGAAATACTGATTTATCAATAATATAGAGTAAACAAGTTTGATTGGCATACTAAAACATAAAGGCAAGCAGCAACATAAAGTACCTTAACCTACTCACTAAGGACATAAGGATTGACATGTGTTGAGACAGCAACCCAAGCCAGCTAAGCCTTTAATCTTCATTTGAGTCAAAAAAAGACTTTCAAGAATGTGTAAACTGACTTTGTCTTTCAATTTCTGCTACTAGTGAATTAAAGGGCTAGTAGATGCTCCAAGTCCAAACTGGACAATGAAAGTAAGATGGTCAAGGGTAAACCTGAAAGTGCATGATGAGTCAAATGTCAGAGTCATGGATAAGTTTGATGAAGAAAGACATTAGCATGATCAGCCGGTGAAATCTTTTCCATAAGGAGCAGTATCAAAGGTGTATTAAGGGGGACACCTTTTACATATGGACTTACTACTTTCATACTTAAAGCAAGATCATGACTAGGTTCTCATCTTGGTATGATCATGCAGTAGTTATTAAGGCCTTTGCAAATCATGAAATAAACCTTACCGGAGCGAGCCACTTCGATCGGTGTAGTTGTGAGTCTTAGGTAGCCTGGTGAGTGCTTAAAGGATGAGACCTTAGAATGAGAATTTGACCATATCTGAAGGAGTAAGCCTTATAGTAAAAGGGGAAGGCAAGAAAGACTGATCTAGGGAAGGTATACTAAGCGAGGTGGCTAGCTTTATCCAACAAGGTATTAGCTTGGCTTCCCTATCATTTTCTTAGTCTTCAGCTTTCACTAGATTCACTACTCTAAATGAAGGAACTTGAAAGGAAGAATTTAATATTAAAGGCTTGAGGGGAAAAGAAAAAACAATGCCATCAATTTAGCTATAGGAGTATGGACATTAGGAGATCAAGACTTAAGGCATGGCATTAAATTAAGCAAATACTCTTTTGAACGAATACAAAGAAGAAGCTATAATTTTCATGCTTTTAATGGAGAAAAGGGAGGAGAAGAGCTCATCCCTGGTTATATGATTTAAGGTTAGGAGTTTCATTGTTAGCAAGATCCCCAACTATTGAATCTGTTGTCATCGATGAGGCTACTTCTTCTTTCAAAATGGGAAGAATAGCTTAGTCAAAGTAGGCTAAATCGATAGCTTTTTCTTCATGTCTTGGGAAAAGGGTAGTAGGATTAAAAAAAAGGCCTAATTGTTGTTGAAAGAATAGAGGTTGTTTCAGCTCTTAAAATAAGGAGAGAATGGCTGAGTACCGATTAAATAAAGGATGAGTACCGGTGGAATGCTTTTTAAGACTTATCCAGCTCAATGGAAATTTCTTTAAGTAACATCCCACATCTAAGAGTCAGATTCTGATCCTACTTTCACTCTTCTAAAAGAGGCCACCAAACCAAAAAAGAGGTCTTTCGTTGCTTTTTATGTTAGAGATGCTAGTCTTTTTGTAATAACTGCTCTGTAAATGTTTTCAAGAATAAATAAAGAAGATGCTCTTTCATCAGCTCTTTTAGGGCTATCTGCTTGTGATAAAGAAAGAGTGAAGTAATGTGAACTCAGTAGTTTGGCTAAGCTGGAAAGAAAGACTTAGATCCTGTTTGAGATGAAACGCGGTAATGTCTTAATCAAACCAAGTGCAAAGTCAATGATTTAGCTCAAGGCTCAAGGCATAAAGGCTATTATTCCTTTTTCTTGATAGCATTGATCTCGCCTTAGCTCTAAAAAGGCAGCTTGATGGCAGCTATCCTGTTCTATCTGAGAGAATGTGAATGGAACTGGTTAGGTTCACTAGCACTTTCTTTTATGATGAATTCATTCTGAATAAAGGAAGGTGGTCGTGATAGGGAAAAACCTTACCTTATTACTAGGAAGGAGAATGAAAAAAGATAAAATAGACCAAATAGCCTGCTAGAGAAGAAGCTCTTAAGGAATCAATCTAAAGTAGATGAGATGTTGATGCCATTAAACTAGCTCCCAAAACAGGTTCAAGAGATAAGGATCTAGTTAGTGACGTCACCTTCAGGGGAAGAATCTTTCCATTGACTTGAAAAACTATTAAAAAGAATAGCTTTTCTCTTTCTAAACTGTGGCAAAAAAAAAAAAAAAGAAGAAAAGGCGAAGTAAACTACGCAAAAGGGTAAAAGGAAATCAAGGAAAAGATAGACTTTGTCTTATCTCTTGTCAACTGGGAATGAATGGTAGCATGGCTTGAACAATGACTCTCTTTTCCTTGCATTAGTAACTGTTAATGGTAAGCTTTCGAATAGAGAGAATGCTTTTGAGTAGGGTGGTATGCTTGATGATAGTCAACATGCTTAGTCGGTATCAATCCTATTCAAATGCTTTCCATAGTAGATTCCTTAAAAGAATTGACTAACTAAAGGAAGAATTCTTGCTTGACAAAGAAGTCACTAAGACTCAAGAAAGCCAAAATGTTAGATTTATCTTTGCCAATAAGAGGAATCGATTTAGTAGTTCACGATGAAAGGCATGGTAGAGAAAGCCAAGAAAGACTAGGCAATCTTCGGGTTGAAATTGATCCTAGACTCAATAAATAGGAGTTAGGTTACAACAAAGAAGCCGGTAGGTTACAACAATTACTGTAATCTATAACGAAATAGGGGAGTTTTTTGCACCTTAAGAAGTTCAAATTTTTTCGTGGTTAGCTCAATGGGATAGGTTATTGACGAAAAAAGCAAGGTTAATCCATATATCATGATAGTAGTTATCATTCTTTTAGGCATGATGCTGGGGAATTATGCAAGGGCAAAACATTTAGGTTAGTTTGGGTAAATGACTCGGTTCAATAACACTTCTTCCCTTTTTATATTGGATTAACTTTAAAATTTCTGAGCAACTTAAGTGTAAGAAAATAGTAACTAACTGGCAACTTTCTTTTAGGTGGCCTACTTGGAATTTAGTTTTATGTTTGGAGGAAGAAACTTTTATTCAATTAGCATTTCACTCTTTCTCATGATCTAGGAGTTTCAAATTCGAGCAACCGATTCCGAAACATTCTCAATTAAAGTTGAACTTCGTGGGATCTTTTCCATTCTATTTATTGAATTGTTTAGAAATGCGAATTTGGCTCATTATCCTGTCGATTGACATTAACTAGTTGTTTTTTTTTCTTTTGTTCTTATCTTAGGGTTAATCAAAGAAAATCTATTAAAATAGTGCTTAAATTCCACTGATTGACTCGTTTGTCATGCTATTAGACAAAGTCAATGAAATCCCGAACACTTATCTATCTCGTAGGGACCCAATCAATCGATTATGAAAGAAGGTTTTCCTATATTGAAATAAGGCATGGCCTTTCTTCTCTGTTGTACATTAGTACTAGAGATTCAAATCATTTTCAATCTACCTTTATGCTAGTGAAGTTTAAGTCTTCCGATTCCTATTGGGTCTTCATATTCCCAGCCTAAGGAATCGATTATAGTGGTTAACTTTACCTAGATTCTGAAATACTTAACTGTTAGAGTTGTTCTTTCGTAAATGGTGTTCTCTTTCTTCAAGATGGATTTAGACCTACGAACAGGATTCAAATGTGCAACTTACAGGTCAGGCAAAGAAAACCTATAAGCCTGGTCTTATTACCTTTATTACCAGGCCAATGAGGGGTAAGTGTAAAAGAAATAGTTTAATCTTGACCTACAGGAGAAAATTAAGGGTGTTCTTTATGATATTAAAGTAATGGTGTCAAGATTAAGAGTGGAAAAAAGTCCATAAAGAGTAGCTTTTAGTCATAGTCTTATTAATTTCTTTAATTCATTTAAGAGTTCAAAAAGAAAGAAACTAGTTAAGATTTACCTACGGACAAACTAAATCAATTTCTTTATGCTTATTATATGTCAAAGTTAAAAGTGAAAAGAGAATATTCTTACTAGGCCTTTAGGTTCTTTAAGAGGTATCTCTTAGATCTTTTAACTTATTGGCCAGTCTCTTAAGGCATATGAAAGTAAAATAGGCTATTTAATCTCTTTATGCAGAGGTGAGTACAGTACGTTGGCTAGTAACTCTTACAACAGGTTGGCAAGGATGCAGTTACTAGCATTACTTTATTCTATTGAAAGAACTAACTTAAAAGAATTGAAGGAAACACTTGCCCCTTGAGGATGATTATTTAACTGGCTAGCAAACTTTCTTATAATGAATATGACCACCTAGAGAAGTAACCTACCAGAAATTCATACTTTACAATAGGGCTAGTAGTATCTGTTTCTGTATCAGCTTTATCTATCTAATGGGCTTCTTCATTGAGTAGATGTCTCGAGGGAACAAAGCAAACAAAATCTGTTTTGTTTTTTTGTAAAAACTTTTGCTTCTTTGAGGAGCTTCCTACCACTTTATCTCTGTAGGTAGCTTCCACCATCTGTTCCTTTAGTAGATCCATTTCTTGTTTTTCACTCCTTATCATTAGAGTTTGGTCCTTTCTATTTTTAGTCATGTCTATTTCTTTGCTTTCCTACTTTCTCTTTATGCCTTCCAACAGATTCTTTTCATACCTCATCTCTCGCCTCCAAACAAGGTATGGTACATAATTATCTTTTTCTGGTCCCTAACTTTGTGTATTTCTTAGTTAGAAAGGAGGATAGGTGCCTTCCACGCTTATTTAGAAAGGGAAAGGTTTTTCACCATACATAGCATCCTCATTATCCTTTCTTTATCTTTTTAGCCCCAAGGGGCTTTGCTTCTCCACATCGGGGTTATGGGAGTCAAAACTCTCTTTGAATAAGTCAAATTTCTCTTTATATACCATACCAGAAATTTTGCTTCATTGCTTTTCTACTTTGCTGTACAAGATAAGTTTCAATATATTAAGAAAAAGCATGCTGAAGCACTGGAATAATTTTTACTTCTAGCACTTTTCAAAAACCATTCTTCAGCCATACTAGATAAATTTTGTCTACGTTTAATGAGCCTAACGGTTCTAGGGTGAATTTCCTCTATTACTCCTTACTCCATAGGTTATAGAGACTCTTCCTAGTGCCAAGAACTAAGATCAAAAGGAAAGTCTCAAACCTTTAGTACGAACGTAGGCTATGCTTCCCAGAGAGAAAGAAATGGTTTCATATAAAGGCTTCACCCCTAGTTATCTTTATTTAAGTTGGCCTTACTTGAGCTAAGTTCAAACAAAGATCAGTCCTTTAAGCTAAAAGCTTAAGTGATCAACTAGAACCACCTTCCCCAATGAAACTTCTTTCCCCAGAGTAGCAACTGAAAGAGAAAAGATCGAGTATGCTTCAAAACTTGAAATGGATTCGTGAACAACAGATAAGAAATACACCCAAGGTTCAAATGAGCTGAACCATTGAATTACGTGAGAGTGATTTCACTATAAAAGAGCTTGAGTCACTAGCTGCCTTCAAAGCATATTAAGAATCAAGTATGGAATGAAGTGAAGCTGAAGTAAGCTTGCTTTAAGGGCCAGGCTTTCTCTCTTCTTTGGCTTAACGATATGACAGAGATGGGCCCTTGAGCCTGGGCTTTCTTCTTGAAAGCCTCGAGACAAGTATAGACTCGATTATTGGTCGGATCTTCCTAGGTATTCCCATTTTCCTTGGATGAAGACTTTCATCTTTGATTAAGACTTTTCTAAATTTCATCTCAAAGAGGATCTAAGCTAATGTAAGATAAATAGTGATTTTTTTCTTCTTAAACCTAAATGGTAAGAGTAAAGCGTGAAAATTTTAAGGCTTAGCTTAAGCGCCTTCCTAATCTAATGCCATGCCCAACCAATGCCGAATCCAAGACTTGGTTCACTTTTAAAAGCCAGAGCTAGTCTTCTTCCCACTGACCACTACTAATAAGATATGACGAACCACTACTAATAGTCTTTCTTTTAATAGATGGGGGTTCAATAGCTGTTGATTCTGTAAGAGCTTGTTCTGTAACAGCTTCTTCAACTCAACCTCAACCAGGGAAGTAAGTAAGGTACTAGGAATAGATCTACTAGGCCTTGAGATAAGTTTGAACTCCTTTCCTCTCATTACTTTCTTTGGCTCTACCTATAAGAGGCTTGTAGAGGGAGAATTTTCGCTGCAAACTCTTCTCGGTCTCTATGATTGCTTAACTAAAACAAGTGACCTCTTTTTTTTTTTTTTCATTTGTGAGATAATATCTCTTCACTTATGGATTTAACTCTCCTTTTACTCCTTTGAGCTTAGCCTAGACCGTGGAAAGAGACTTTAATCATTGATATCCATATTGAAAAGTGGGTATTCCCATAAAACAAAATAAAAGTGCTATACACTGGCCCTTTACTTTAATCAACAAGGCTACTTTCCTTGCTAAACCTTCTTGCCAAGAAAAGAAGTCCAATAGTAGTTGATCTTAGCTTTGAGCACTTATTCCTTTTATTCTCAGCTACCTTTGAGAGTGGTCACGAGCTTATTAGAATTCGAGCTTTTTCAAGCATTCCTATAGTAAGAAGGTCAACCGAAGCCAATCAATCTCTATTAACGAATGCTCTTGCTCCTAACGGTTCTATATCCAATTCCCTAAGAATAAGGAAGAAAGAAAGAGAAGGAGATAACAGCTACTAATAGTTATGAGAGCCACACCACAGAAAGCTAAAAGGAGCTAGGGTCTACTACTTTATATACGCTAGCACCAAAGCAGCGGGCAAGGTGCCCAGTAAAGGCCAAGCTTAATTAGATGGAGAGAGTGGCTTATCCATCTTTTTGTCTTTTAGACAAGTCTGGTAGGGAGTACAATCCTTACTTCTCCTCCTAGTGAGTTATGTGCGTAAACAGTAACTTAAACAGTCTTTTCGTGCCGATCCATTGGGAATGAAAGCGACTTACGTACTGGATTCATCAGCGTATGTCAACTATCCTACTTCCCCATTTCTTGTTTTTTCATCCTCGTTTATGGGTTAATGGAGAGGGATCTTTAATGCATCTTTCAAAGCCATGGGAAAAAAGTTAGAACTCTTTATTTGCAAAATGGATTGTACGTCTTATTTGGCTAGTACGAGGCATTCCCAATAGTTGCTAGTCAGCTTCGACTCCACGATCAGAAGCTGAAAGTGACTAAATGTGCTTTCAAGTCAAAGTAAGTTATAGAGCTGCTTTCCTGAAGCAAGGAAGTGGAGACTGCGCTTTTTCCTTCTTTCCAACCAATTCCCATCCTGTCTGTTGTAGCTGCTGTAGTTATAAAAAAGTAGCTAGGCTTCCAATGGGGTAAGAAGATTCAAAAAAGAAGCACTGAGTAGTAGGAAAGGAGTGAAAAATCCAATTAGTCTTAGCTTGATCCAATGTTTCTTTGAAGGTATATTGACGACCTAGATCCCTCTTTTAAATGACGTAGGAAGCATTTGGCCGAGTAATAGTCAGTAGGCGAAAAAAGAGTCAAAGGCGAATATGTGTTTACCCCTTATTCAGTCAATGCTTGAGCCTTCATCTTTTTTGCCCTTTTTTATGATTGGTTTTGTATGTTAGCCCGGGTTATGCCTTTACCTTATTTCAGAAAAAGACATTCCAAAGCCATAACCATTTCGTGTAAGCTGAAAAAGGTGATTACGTGTGTCTTAATAGCTTACTTGCCTTCAAACTAGACCCCATTGGGGAAAAGACCACTCCATCTGTAAGACAAACTAAAGGAGGCTAACTTGACCAAGAAGCCATTACTGTATTAGTAAAAGCAACCTATCGCATTGGGACACAATTTCTATAAGATGAGCCTATAACCCGTGATATGGAAAGAGAAGAATGCGACCATCGAGTTTTTTCAAAGAGCCCCACCCTAGGTCTTTCTTAGTGAGGTTCATACTCCTGTGGTAAGCTCTGATTACTAGCTTGGCTAGGCTGATCTCTTATTAAACATGCTAAGCCTGACCCCTCACTTATTAAAACTTGGGAATCCTTCAGTTTTTAAGAGTAAGAAGTCTGTCGCCAGTCTCAGTCAATTGTATTTGATTGAGCTTGATAGGTTCGGACTTGCCTTTTTTACTTTTTTCTTTGATTATTTTTTTAATGCCCAAAAGACAACAATAATGAGGTAGGCCTAACAAAGGTCTTTTCCTCTGATTTAATGGATGGGAACATATCCAATGAAAAGGATGTCGAATGAGTTGAAAGATGGTGAAAACCCAACTGCCTTGTGGGAAATTCAATCTCAACTTTAATGGCTCTATCACCAGAACCAACAGTGGCCTCTTTAATCTGATTCCTTTCCACAAGGATGCTAAGACAATGATAATGACCTGTTTTTCTTCTCAGAGGCTACTTGAATTGCCTGATTGATCGATGGCTCTTTAATGGTTAATTTGTCTAACCTTATTTCTTTAAAGGAAACTAAACCATCACTTCATGAAAAGGCAGAAGAGTAGACTGGAATTTTGAAGTCAAACAACCATGGTGAAAAGGCGACAAGCATAGGTGAGAAAGAATCATCAAAGAGCTAAACTAACGAGCTCTTTTTATGATTAACACTTCGGCTCACTAGCTAGATCCAACTGTTTGTACCTTCTATAACTAACTCTGCTTGTAAGGAAGTTAGTCCATAGTGCTTCCTGGGCCAAAGCATTTAGAAATTGCTTGTCGATTAAGAAATGGAGTCAAAAGCCCAATAGGAAGAAGGAGATAGGCTTGGAGATAAATGGTACTTGAGAGCTGCACCGCTTTAACTAACATTGCCTTTAAGAAAAAACCTAAGAAAAGCTTAACCTCTGTGTACCAAGTTCTAGGGTTGAATCCGATCCAAAAGATAAAGTGCCAGTGCCAAGCGAGAAATTCTCTAATTCTAATTGAGATCTTTGTCCTACTTCTCACCTGACTAACTGCTGAAAGAAAGTAATTGACTTGACGGGAATCACAAGTTTTCAATGATACGGACAATTTGGAATTGGAGCTATGAAACTAAGCAGTATACTTGGCTTTGAATACCTTTTTAGTCCAATCCTGCTGTTTGTACAGAGTATGAATAAGGCAAGCCACCTAATCTCAAATGAAAGATATAGCTACTCCTCCAATCCCTCATTTGGAATTCTTGCTACCCAGTGCACTTGAACTGCGCCTCTGCTTCCCATGTTTCTTCGACAGAAAGAATGGTAGATTTCTTGAGTTGTTATCCTTTGTGTTTGCCTTATTTTTTTTTTTTGGGAATGCTTTACGCTAGGCTTTTTCGATCGATTTTTCTGCCATCGACTGGAATCGAAGATCGCGCCCTAAGCCTTAAGAACGAAATGAGCCTTATCGTGCCTAAAAGAGACGTATGGGTTCCAAAAGGTTAAGGAGAATATGGCATTTTGCCATTTTTCATATATTTCATCATTAGTAATCCATTCATTATCGATCGTCAAAAATATATGCCTTAATCAACTTCCCTAGTGGTATTTTCTTGTAACTGCCTAGCATATGCCTTCACTAACAACACAGGTGCTCCCTCAATGCACAACTATGCAGAGCAGAGGAAGACACTAAGAATAAAGATTATAGCTAAGATTGTCTCAACTTCTTGCCTTGCTCAATGCTTCTCCATCAACAACAGTGGGAAGGACAGGAATAGGGGAAGGAAGAAAGAGACCATATTGGCATAAGAAAGGAATGCTCTTAATTGCCATTGCTATCCATCTGTATACAATTATCAATGTTAATGATATAAACAAACATTCATTGCATAAACAAGTGAAAAGCAATCAAAACTATTTTTTTTAGAGGAGGTTAGGTTAGGGCACAGGGATCTATCCATGCCTATAAACACAAGATTCAGATCTATCAAACATATGATAGAGATTGGAAAAGCTATCGAAAATCTGCGCCACCCCTTAACCTTACATGCCAACTCAAATGCTTCCTTGCTCACATCCAATTTTTCAAAGTAATAAATGCGCTCAAAATAGGCCATAGCACTTGAGAAAGTTGTTACATGGTTGAATACTCCCTTATACAGTGGTATATACGGCTTAGAGCCAAGGCTTTCATAGGTCTCCTTTCAGAGCTCCATCTAGGAAATGATAGCTAAATAGGTTTTTAAACCTAGGTGTAGAATAGCAAATAGGAAGGCTCTTTCTCCTCAAACTTACTCTCATATAATCCTTCCCAAATCCTAGCCTCGGCTACCATCTTAAAAGCTACTGCTACAACACTCATCTTTTAATTCATTTTTTTTACAAACCTAGGCAGTTGACACAACTTTTCAATGTTTTAACCTGCTTTACTTCAAGGAAGAATGGATGATCGGCTAGCTCTCGCAAAAAGTTGTCAAAGTTGTTATGAACCCCCAATTCTACAGTGGCATGGCCAACAGCAGCCCTAAGGTCTGCCCTGATTTCATCTAGCCTCCACACACATTAGCAGAATTGATTCCACTCCGAAAGAGCCTTGGACAGAAAAGTAAAACGTAAAAGAGTTGGCTTTCTAGAGGTTTAGTATAGGATCTCCATCAAGGAAGTACCTATTTACAGCATTTTCTCAATCAGAATTTAGGTTTTTTTTTTTTTGAAGGATAGCAAGGTCGTCCTTTACTCCATTCCTTCCTAAAGTCAAGAATGGTAGGACGATTAGAAAATTACATTTAAGGAACATCCCATTATAGATTATAGAACCATGACTGACCTCTAAAACACGAATAAAAAGTCAATCCCAATCCTACAAGGAAATCAATTCTTCTTTTCTTCTTTGTGAGCTGAGTCGTATGCTAGAGATAGCCATTCAATCAATTTCATGCACAAGACCTTTTACTTGCCTACTGTGGCAGGTCATTAGCACACACTGGATTGATTTGATGTTTTCAGGATAGATTGGTACAAGTAGTTCATCGAGTGAGGGGGGATCCTTCCTTCCATCATTCAACACTATTCCCCTCACATTCTTATCAATCATGAATACGTAGAGTTTAGGATTGGCCAAACAAAATAGTATATTCACTTGGGTCCATACTTTCACGCATTGTAGAAGCGACCTCCTCAACCTTCGCTTTACCTCTCCCACTCTCATCGTGAATAGGGACGAGAAATGATGGGATCAATTTCTCGTGCCCTAGCTTGGCTCATGAAGTGATTCGATTGGATTCAATCTAATTTTGTACTGTCAAAAGCTTCTTAGCTTACGAGTTTACATTCATTAACACTACAAAAAATAATAATAATAAATTTAGCAACCGATGAATCTGTCACTAAATTGAAACAATCTGTCACTAAATTTTTTAGCGATACATTAATGATAGGTAAAATTAGTAGTTGAAATCATTGTCGCGAGAAAAACTAACAACTGAATTTTGTATCTATCCTTAAGTAGTGACAGATTAGAGACCATTAAGGATCTGTCGCTAAATTGGTGACAGATATTAATCTGTCGCTAAACTAGTGACAAAAAAGAATTCTGTGAGTAAAGTATGACAACAAATTCGTTTGGCGATACACAAGAATTTATCACTATATTAATGATCGATTTATGTCTGCCACTAAGTATAGCGATTGAATAGTAATCTATCGCTAAACTCAGAGGTTTTAATACAAACTGATTAGTGACTGATGGAACTGTCATTAATATAATTAATTTTTTATAAAAAAATAAATTTAAATAACTAAACAAAAATAAAATAAACTAAAATTCATAAAACATAATAAATATAAGATTATGTATTATATTATCATAAAATACAATATTCAAACAAAAAATTGCATCTAATTATTAAGAGGTGCTGGGCGTCCGCTTTCCAAAAGGAGAGCTTCCATCCTGCATATACGTTCATTCATATCAACCTCTTTCTATAAATGCTCTTGCAATTCGATCTCGAAGCATATGCGATCATACTCCCTAGTCTTACGCTCCTCCTAGAATCTCTCTTCTAAAGTCCTACACTCTTCCATACGCTCCTCTATAGACTTACACTCTAGCTCTATGCATTCTTTTATAGCCTTCATCTAAGAGCATATATCTTGCATAGCTACATCATCAATAAGGCGTCCACTGTTAGAGCTGTCGCCTGAATACCATGATAGAGCTAAACTCCCAAGCCCGTACACTCGATGCTTTTTCTCTCCACCTACTGCCTCATAGTAAAGCTTATTGTAGTCTACCTCAGGCGTATTTGAAGATCCCTACTGTGGCTAAGAAGCTGTGGCAACGAACTCTTCAAATCGTTCCTACAATAAATAAAGCATTTTGTTAACTTATTAGCTTAACCAAATAGTGAAATAAAAAGAGATAAAATTAAATTTACTTATTAAATACTAAAAACAATAAACTTACATTTACTTTTTTGGAACGATTATCTATGAACTCATCAGGATTAAATTTTTTAGTGTGAGTTCGTTTAAAAAGTTCTATTGCAGTAGGCTCATATCCCAACTCCCGTGCTTGAAAAAATACATAGTAAATAATCATAACATTTTCATTTATATTTCTTTAAAAAATTTAAATATCATACATACCAAGCGTCGACAATCGTTCTGCAATGAACATGAGCCGACACTATATCAAGAGGGACTTGACCCAGGTCCACTTGTTTCGCTTCGTCGATTACGAGATATAGTTTCACACTTATGTTTGTACTCTAATCGGTTCCATTATATTTATCATTGCTCCTATACAGTATCAGGGATAAATTGAGGCTTATTTCTCATCTTATGACGACATGCATACTTCAAATCAACATATCGATCTGCAGCTCGAACCTCTCATGCGACCTTCACCATGCCATCCATAGCCTCGTCCCATGTAAAATATTCCTATAGCAAAAATAAATGTTAGTAAGTATGATAAAATGAAATAAAATTTTTTTTGGTAAATAATTATACATACTTTGAATTCCTCATAATAAAACGCTTTGGTTTCTCGAGAAACCATCTTCTATGTGTACCTAACATGGATCAACTCTCTCTTGAAAAATTCTATAATTCTTCGCAGAGCATTGATATGAAGGCTTGATCTTGTCAAATAAGATAATGAATAAATATTAACAAAATTTATATATAAAGATAATGATACAAATCAAAAATAATAATTATAAATACTTACGTGTTATTATTTACATAAATCGACTATTTACCTGAACTTTGCATACTCCCTGAGCTAGACATCTTAGTCGCAGCAAAGCTAGATGAGGTTGAAACATGCGAAGATGGTCAACTATATCCTCCTTTTCATCCTAGATATGTGGAAGTGAAGATACGGATCGTGGATCTCTCCTTCCGAGATACTCACCTTTCCCTCCGGAGTCACTTCTCCCTCCGAAGTCACTTCGTCTCCCTTGGCCTCTCATCTAATCATGTTAATGGACTTGATAAAGTTTAGTTTCATAAATTAATAAAAAATTTGAGAAAATCTTCCCTAATAATCGAACTCAAACCCCCTGAAATAATGATGAAAAGATAATATAAAGAATAACTAGTTCAACACTCATTTCTTATAATAGATTATATAATTAAAATAGTACATTAAATAATTAAAAAAACAAACTAATCATCATGTTCAAGATCTTCCTATTCTTCATCTTCTTCCTCCATAGAATAATATTCAAAATCTAGCTCATCCAACATATTTTCTCTTGTTCATCAATATCTATTAATGTTCCACTTGGATCATTTAAAGATATAAGATGATCGTCCGTATCATTCTCAATTTGATGGACATCTCTCTCATCATCTTGAAAAGATGCATCTTGGCTTGATCCACATGTCAAATTAGAATCTGGAAGTTTAATGACAGATTAAGCATTTATCTTGCGAACAGCCCACCAATCACGCTTATCGCGCTTTAAACTTGGATAAGGAGCATAATAAACTTGAGCTGCTTGTAAAGCTAACATAAATAGTTCATATTTATTTAATCTCCTTGTGTGATTCAATTCCACCAGATTATATGATTTATGTACTTTTGTTCCCATATTTGGTGTAGAATCAAACCATTCACACTTGAATAAAATAGTTCTCGTGATTGGTAATGTAAGATATTTTAACTGTAACACTTCCATCAATATATCGAAATAGTCACTTTCATTTGCGTTATAATTGGACCCTTTAATACAGACTCTGCTATTCATTGTAGTTCTATCTAAACTATGTCTTTCAGTGTGAAATTTGTATCCATTGACATAGTAACCTGGGTATGATTTCACTGACCTTAATGGACCTTTTGCAACATCTTGATAGAATTATAGTTAGCAAAGTTTAGTGGATCATGAACCTACAAGTATTAGAAAATGAATCATTTAACTAGACTAACCAAAAATGATTTAACCAAACAAGAAATTAGATTAGAAGGACGCATGTATGGATTAAACTAACTAGAAAAATGAAGCTCTAGATGAGTGTCGACCGCACGATAGTTATGCATGGATAATGTTCACGTATGAGAAATATAAATCCTACAAAATGTTAGTATGAAAAATGACGAGCATTATCAAAGAACATTTTTAATGTGCGAATGGCTACGTCAATTGCTATGATTAAGTTATCAAATACATACTCTGTGAATGGTTCAACCTTAGGGCAATTCAACAAAACATACGTATGTGCGGCTTGATATTCTCCCTTTGTCAAGTACCTAGATGTTTCCTTGCTAAATGATTGACCATGATGTTTAAAGATCGAGATATTTTCTTCATGCTCTTTCGGCTCATAATCACCGGCATCATTCCATGATAATTTTCGATGTCATGTGTTAACATGTGGCTCGAAGTAGTGTGAGCAAAATGATGATGTCTTTTTAACCAAATATGCATTGCATATCGAGCCTTCCACTTTTGCTTTATTTTCAATGTTATTTTTCAACTTTCATAAGTACCTATGATGATAATTAACAATGATTAAATAATTATCATGCACAATGACATATATTAATTACATAATGTAAAGATTAGTAACTTATAAGAACTTAGTTCATTGTCTTCACCCTAATATATCATGCACCCATTGTTACAAGAGTGAATCTTTTCAACCGACAACTTCATACTTTGCATGCATTTTTTTGTACTATAAAAATTCTCAGTCATGAGATTACTAACAGGCATCATTTCTTTCATTAATTAGCAAATATCATCATAGCATCTTTCCGAAATATAACGTTTTGACTTCACGTTCATCATTCTAGCAAGAGCAGATAATTGTGAATGATTTTGACACTCATCCCATAATTATTGATTAGCAGCATTCAACATATCATAAAAAAATTGAGCGTTTAGATTAGGGGATTCCTCTATACGTTCTGGATTAAATTTCGGATCAGCGGCATCCATTACCATTGTTTGGTATGTATTAATTTCATGCACAGTGGTAGACCCTTCTCCACATAATATTCAGTTGCCCTTTTATTATAACTCTCATTGTTTTCCCCATGACAATTCCAAACATAATATCCCAATACGAAACCATATTTAGCCAAATGATATCTAACCACATCAACAGTTTTATAACGACAGTTCTGACACTTTTTACGATTACATGGACACCTTATTTTATCTCCATCCATGAATGCCGATTGATTACAAGCAAACAGAATGAAATGTTCCATACCTTTTAAAAATTTCTGATTTAAGAATCCATCTAGAAGCTTGAAGTACATCTACTGGCGATCCAATGTACTCATTTTTTTGTTTCTCAAGTTGTTCTAATTAAACTAGTTCCCAAAAACTTGCCTCCTAAAAATTTTAATAATTTAAAAACTTATTATAATATAAAATAATTATCAAACAATTTTGAGGACACATAAAATACACATGACTTATAATATGACTTGTTTAACATTTTATGCATGCCACCCAAACTTCAAAGGTAAGTGATCCTATACCATTTAGAAATGTACACTTTTGTGAAGTACAATATAGTAACTGATAGTTCATTTCATTTTGTAAAAATTTCAACAGGATTTCCACATAGTTCTCTAAGTACATGGTATATATAGATATGAGTTAGTGTTTTCAAATGAAACACACTCATATTCATTAGTATGTACTCGAAGAATAAAGGAGATACTACATAAAATTTTTACAAAATAAAATGAACAACAATTTACACGTGTACCGCACATAAATGTTATATTTCTAAACTGTTCGATCTAAACAACTCAAGAATTATTATTAAACAATTTATTTTGATGCACGTACAAACACGTGACCGACAATCAATGTTCACTAATAATTCTCAAACGGTGTATCTAAAGAATATGTATGAAGTATAACTTTGCTAACAATAACATTTTATGGTTATCATATAATAGATTAATTTAATTGATTAACACATAAATAAATTTCCTCAACATTAGTAATAATCATCTATATGTAAATATGTAATTAACATAAACTAAATTTATTTGAAAAAATAAAGTCAACAATTCCAAAATTTAATCAACATCTAAGTAAATAAATTTTCATAAAAATCTAATTAATTAAATTATTTATGTCATGAAATTACAATATAATTAACCTATTATCTATGTAATCAATAATAAGTTAACTAATTTTATTAATAAATAAAACTAACAATTGTAAAATTTAATTAACATCTAACTAATTTAAATTTCGTACAAATCTAATTAAATTATTCATCTCAAATTATATTCTAATTAAACTATTATCTATCTAATTTACTACAAATAAAAATTTTAATTAACCTATAAAATTAACAATTATAGAATTTAATTAATGCCTAACTAATTTAAATTCCTTAAAACTCTAATTAACTTATTTATCTGACATCACAAACTAATTAGATTATTTTTAAATAATCTAATATAAACTAAATTTATTAATAAATAAAATTAATAATTATAAAATTTAATAAATATCTAACTAATTTAAATTTCATAAAAATATAATTAAAATATTTATCTTAAATTACAACCAAATTCAACAATTACCTAATAATATACCATAAATTAGATTTACTAAAACATATAATAAATAACTAAAAAATTTATTTACAATCTAAATTATTTCTATAATTATCAAATCTAATCACAATATTCATATACAAGATTTTCTAATTATTAATATCATCATCAATAATTTCAATAATTAACTACACAAATTATCAAGTAAAGAGGAAAGAGAATATGGTTGTTCATAATGGAGAAAATAGAGGAGAAAATGGCACACACCATGACACTGAGCAGGGAGAGAGCGGCAAAGACTAGGCTCTAAGATAGTAACATAAATAGGGGAAAGATAATGCCGCTCGCTTGTGAAATGAAAAATTTGAGAATCGTGTTTATAGATAGATGTAGAGACAATTATAAAGTTAGAGGGGAAATAGTGGGAAAGAAACACTAAGTAAAGGTAGACAATAAGGAGAAGATAGCAGACTGGCCTCGAGATAAGAACATAGCATGGGGATGTTGCTCTGGATTGGTGAAATAATTGAACCCAGCTCCTTCGCTCGGCAAGCTCCTTTTTACTGCTAAGAGACTATTAGACATATTGTCTGCTCTGCTTTTATGGAAGAGTTCAGCCAAGAAGGGCTCTCCAAAGTCAATTGTCAAGCTTTCAAACTCGCCTTGAAGTTGATGAACGATTATAGGGCTGGCAATAAGCAGGCTCGCTTATGATATGCTAAAATAATACATCTAGTTTTTTATTAATCCCTAATATTCACGAAGTAGATTGTTAAAAAGGGGTTTCTCAACCCCTTTAACGACATTCTATTAGAACTGTCATTAAAAACCCCCTTTTTAACGACAGTTCTATTAGAACTGTCATTAAAATCTCTCTCCTTTAATGACATGAACAAATATGACAGTTTTACAACTGTTCTTAAAACCCATTTTTAACTATCATTAAAGCTTTTATTTGTTATAGTGTCAATATAGGATTTAACAATGCTTTTGCTAGTGAATGAGTAGCTTGTCTAAAATATACATGTGAATATATTTTAATAGTTGTTCAGATGGTATTCTTGTTATTTTACCATGAATATGACTTATCCTTGCATTGACAGGTGAGATGTTGATTTGCCTTCGGGTTGGTTCTTCAGTTTTTCTGTACCATCGAATTATCAACCTTCAATCATGACAATATTATATTGACTCTACTACTACCAATCTGACACTCATAGCATGTCCCATGTTGGTCCACTGACTTCTGCTTTGGTCATTCAATTTTATTGTTCGATGTAACTTTTTGAAAAAGCGTGTTCAAATGGCCAACATATGATGAGCCTTTCGTAAAGCTCAAATCAAATATGACCTTATCAGAGCCAATATTATTTTTAATTCAATTTAAGATACAACATCATAAACACTTGAATAAGTAAAAAAAGAAGCAAAAAGAAAGTAGTGCATGAACTAATGGAGTACATTATTAATTTCTTTCAAAATGCTTATTTATCTTATAACACTCTCCAAGGAGGAAAAAAAACACTTTTTAAAGCTTCATCTTCCTATTTGAGTCCATTTAAATAGTCTTCCTCTCCTTTAATAACCAAACTTTGTCTCTTAGCATTATTAGAGTTGAGTGGAAGCTTCTTAAGATTAGAGCAACGAAACACAGTGATTCTTTGAAGAGATGGGAAAGGAAGGGGAATCCAATAGATGCTTTTTAGTCCATGCACGTGATGCAATTTAAGCACTTATAGTTTTCCAAATGGGACTAAATATTTTCCTCCCTTTACAACTTCATTCATCTTTCCCTCACTTATTGTTTTCTCCACTTCTTCAGTGCTTGATATAGTGAGATAAGTAAGATTTAGGACAAATATTAGCATGTTAAGTCCTTCAGTCCATTGTATTTGACGACTTTTACTTTATAAAGGTTGTCAAAACATGTACTACTTGGAAATGCCAAGTTGTTCACATCATTCGGATTTTCGCGCACTTTTTGTCTACTTACCCAATCAACCTTCAACCCAACAGAAATATAAGAAGCCAACATAGAGAAGGAATGAAGAAGTTTCATATGTGATAGAAATGAAATATCCAACGAATCTAAAGCATCGAGTGTAGCAAAAGAAAGCTTCAATACATGTTTGTAACTTGGGAATCCTCAAAACTTGTTTAAGACCAACAGTCGTTTTAATGTTAATAGTTAATATTTTCAAATGCTACAAACCCTACAATTCCTTCACCAACTGTTTATTCCCACCATACAAAACACTTTTTTTTTCAGAATAATATCCACCAAATAAAAATTAACGAAATTGAAATCAAAGTTGAAGTTTAAAAATCAAAGAAAATGTTATATGATCTATGCAGTGAAAATTGTTAAGAGTAAAAAAAGTGAAAACAACAGTGTTTATTAAATAATTGTATAACTTCCATATGAATTAATCACATGTTATGTATCGATTTTGCCTCAATTTTCATGAAATTAGTGAGAAACAAGATGGGATATGATCACAAGAAAAGAATATTATTGTTTAGTTTTCAAATTTTTCTAACATATATGATATTTTATAATAATTTGATTTGTATAAATTTTTATAAATAAATGGTTTTATAATCTGTTAAATCAATAATGCATTATTTATTTTTCACATATTAATATCAATGTAAATAAAATGGTACAAAAAATCTTTTAATGATTCAAAATTTTTTATTTATTATTTTATTTTTTACTGTAATATTATAAATGATTTAAATATTTTTATATTTTTTTATTAAAAAGCTTATTACCTTGATTTTATCCATTAATTTTGTTTGACCTTAAAAAAGGCGTTTGTGATGATATAATAGATTAAAGAGTTGATTTTTTCTCATTGAGGAAGATGAAATTAGTTTCTTTTTTTTTTTTTTAAGCTCGCCTAATTCTAATTTCACGGAAGGAAGAATTCGCTTTTTATCTTATTGATAAAGGTTTACTGATTAGTAAGCAGTAATATTTGTAAAAAAAAATAATATTTCATATTATAATTTGTTTGAATAGTGTTATCTTCATTTGTGTTACTTATCATAAGATAATATAAAACTACCTTTTTGGATAATTCTTGCATGGTATTAACTCTTTAAAATATATTACTGTATTTGTTATCATTACCTTTTCAGTTCAACTTGTGACATTATTTTAACGCTTCTATGGAAGGCTCTAAAGAATCAATTGCCTTCAATAAGATGTGTAAGCTATAGTCTCATAACACACAGACTACTGCCATCTGCCAAATATGAAAGCAATATATATATATTGTATTAGAATTAAGAAAATATGGTGCAAAAGTGGATATGTAGAACCTTTAATCTTGTTTGCTTGTGTGGATTACCTAGAATGGGGATACAAACAAGTCAATAACTATATAAAAAGTTTGAAAAACCTTAAATGATAGAGTGAACGAAGGAAATGATATTGTTTATTATCCAGAATGAGCATTTTTAGAAGACTTGAAAGTTTTCAAGAATTTTTAGCCACCTGCAACTAGTGCTTTAGCCTTAACTTGTCCCAATTTTGTTTAGTTGCCAATATCTCTTTAATGTATGGCAATGCTTGGCCTACTACATTGGTATCAAGGAAAACAAGTCATAATCTCATAATAATGAAATCAATCATGGATTCATAGTAGTTATAGTAAGCACAGTACGCAACCTCAACCTCAAGAAAAAAATATTCATGGGCAAGATGCTTCCCCATGTTCTCATTATAAAGATAGAAAAATGGATTTAAAATCTTAACATAAAAATAGTAACCATCACATGTTCATGCACAAAACTAAACTACATGAAAATCAAATCAAATCATAAGGAAAGACAAGATTGATTCAGACAATGGGATAGACTCAAGTCACAATATTGATTCACACAATGGGATGAACTCAAGTTTATTGATTGAAAGTAAATGCATAACAGATCATTTGACTATTCCACTAGACTATAACTAGTCCATCACTTTCTAAGAGATGATGAAGTCCTTGAAGACTTTAACATTTTTCATAAAAACTTACTTGCATTTGTAGCACTTACCAATCCTAACACTTCAAAATTAGTCCATCACTTTCGAGAAGATGATAAAATCCCATAAGACTTTCAAATTTTCAATAAAACTTAATTTTATCAATTTTAACCTCAAAAGCACTCCCAGTTTCAACATTATGATGCATGGTATCCATTTTTGTTTTCTTTAAGAAAATATAAAATATTATCTGCAGATTACTCTTAAACCAACATGCTATTCACATTCTGCAAACTTAACATTATACCATGGTTAGGCTATTAATGAACTGGGTAAGAAAATAACCCAAAACAATAGAGTCAAATATAGTTTAAGCAGAAGACACAGATGTTGTTTTCAAATAAACATTTAAAACTAAGGCAACAATGACATTAATAGATAATCTCAAATTAATAGCTTCCCCAAGACCATTAACTGTAATAATATAGATGACACAAAGCTCATAATTCCAACTTCCTTTTCTTTCTAATTTTTATTTCGTTAAGCAAGCACATCCATCTTTATAGGGATCTAGAATGATACATAAGATATTGCGTTCACCGGGCAATCAAATATCATATTTCAATAAATTATGCTCAAAGAATATTGCTTAGTCCAGATGTAACATCTCAAAACAAATAAACATAACACTTAAAGGAAAAGGAGGCATTAATCCATTATATGTCACAACATTAATATGTATGAATACAACATGTTCAGTTATTAGTTACAAGTACATCAGAATATTTATAAGAAACATGATTTCAATTCAAAAAGAATATTTATGAGAAACATGATTTCAATTCAAAGAGAAATATGTAATAAGAGTGCATATATTTATTTTTCATGTATGAAAACTACTCAAATCAATAAATCATTAAACAAGAAGAAATTACTAATAAATCATTAAGCAAGAGGAAATTACTAAAAAAATTCTTAAAATCTAAAAATAGATCAAGAGAAACCAACCTGACCTATGGTAGCCAATTTTCTCACTCCTCAAAGCCTTCAAAGCAGTTGTAAGTTGCAAATTCCAAATAGGTGAATAGTTTTAGGACCCATATATGGAGTAAGTAGCATTTAAATCCTCAGGTTTCTTGCATGTTCTAATTCAAACAGTATGTAATCTTAAAAATAGTCCATCTCTAGGATTAGCCCATCACATTGCTCACATAAGACTGAGCCCAATTTTGAAAAATAACTAGATACGAATCATTCTCATCTTGATGCACATGGGCACAGAACCTACTTGGACCAATCCATACCCACACTGACACCCATACTCTAGCATGCAATCATGGTTGACTATTGTAGGTCCCACTACTATAGTATCACCTTGCACGTGTTAATGATCAATTTAGATAGGTCATTCAAGAGCATGTAATAATTTAATCAATCACCAGGCTTACATGTGCAATCGTTGATGTCTAGTAAGATCCATATAATTGATAGCTTAAAAATAAGCTCTTTTTCGCCTTTGGTTTGGGGAGTGAAAAAACTGGTGCTAAGAAGCTTCATAGCCAATAAAACTATAAAGCAAGTATACACACATATATGCAAAATAGGGGACCATATTGGTGTCATTACATACCTCGACATTAAGGTAGTCACGGATCACATTTAGTATAAACTGAATTTCATCCTTATGTGGTTCGAGGAGCTAAGTAACTGTAGTGCTAGAATTTGTGGTGTTAGCTATGGTTCTTCCCAATCGTGGCAGCATGAAAACAACACATCCATCCTTAGTTTTAGGAACAATCAAGAATAGTAATAAGACAGAACAACATGGCCACCGCTTCTAGGACAAATCATAGGTTTTGCATCTTTGTCGCCAATTTCCTTAAAGAATCACAAAATAGTCCAATAGCATTTACAACTATTTTTGCATAGGTATCGATTTCTTGGTCTGGTTTTAGAGGACATGAAAATAAGAAAAATTGAAAAGTAGTGCACATGAAATCTTACTATCCACAACTGATCTTAATTGCAAAAGCAAGAAAAAAAAAAGGTGATAAAAAATCAAGCATACTATTGGAATCGATACTTTTATGGGAATTTTAAATATATTAAGAGGTTTTGTAGAGAGTTTAAGAAGAATCAAGGTGAGTAACCCACCAAGGAGACACATGCAGCCGTGGCTGCAAATTCCCTTGAAAAAAAAGTGATGTGCTAGCTGTGACAAAATCTAAAGTCTCAAATGAATGGATTCTTCACTTGCCTTACACCTATCACATATGTTCTAAGGCTAAATGGTTCCAAGACTATAAAGAGGTAAATGAAGGAATGGTTATCATGGGGAATGATCAATCCTATAAAGTTAAAAGGCATTGGAACAACATAAAAGCTAAAAGATGGAACCATCAAGATCTTAAAGGAAATGAGGTATTTGCCTCAACTAAGGAGGAACTTTATTTCTTTAAGCTCTTTGGATGATAAGTGATACTCTAGAAAGTACCTTTAAAGTCTTCAAGGGTTTCTTGGAGATCCCAAAAAGAATTAAAGAGAAAGGTCTATACATTCTTAGAGGCAAAGTTGTGAAAGAAGAAATAGTAGCTGAAGAAGAACTTAGTGCAACCCAACTTTAACAAAGAAGGCTGAGGCATTGAGTGAGAAAGGGCTTCTAATCCTCAGTAATCACACTACAACATGAAAGATTAAAAGATAATTGTTTTGAGTTCTAGCAGCAATTACAATTGTCACTAAAGTCTTTATCAGTAGCTGTTCAACGTAACTGGGGTTGAGAAAACCTTATAACGGCAATTATCATGATTGTTGGTAAATATATAATATAATTATTTCTAAAAATCTATATTATTACTAGTAGTTGTTAGAGGCAATTGATAAATGCTACTAAAAGTATATTGACATTCATTTTGTTTGTTACCATTATATATTGCCACTAAAAATAAATTGATATTTGTGTTGTTTGTGACAATTATCAATTGCTGCAAAACATTTAGTTATTTAATGGCAATTATTAAGGCAAATAAAAATTGTCACTAAAAGCGAATTAGCTTTTATTTTGTTTATGGCCATTAACAATTGTCACCAAATGTCTATATATTTAATGGTAATTAATAATTGCCACTAAATATCTATGTATTTAGAGGTAATTATCAAAAAATTAACAATTGCTATTAAAAGCAAGTTGGACTTCATTCTTTTCGATAATTAACAATTAAATTTTTACTATTAAATATTAATATAATTATCAATATAAACCAAACTATAAATTTGTTAAGACAATTAACATTTAACACAAAAATCATTGCAAATAGTTATATACCGATCATTAAATAGTTATAGCTAAAATAAATACAAATTATTAATTATTTACTGATCATTGAATAAAAACCGCTAAAAAAATCATCTAACTATCGTCAATAAATTATTACTATTTTTTAAAAAAATTACAATTAAAGTACAAAAATTTTTAAACTTGTAACTCACAATGTAATTAAAACAAATTTACTCATTCACAACTAAAATATTATCTATGTGATTTTCTTTCATAACAAAAAATATTAAAATATCAAATAGTCATTTAATAAAAATATATTTTCATATAAAAAGTTTACTAATGCTTCTAAATTTAAAGAGTTAAAAGTCAATACACTAACTCCACAAAATATTGTTTTGTCAATCTCAACAAATGATGGTTAGTTCAAAATGTGACTTGAAGATGAGAAATATATGTAAGAACATGCACAAAATATAAATATTTCATAAGAACAAAAAATAATACTTACCTGGGAAGATTCAGACACTAGATTTTTATCATTGTTTTCAACATCTTTATGAATACTTAATAAATCAAGAATCTATTAAATATATATATAAAATAAGAATATGCATATTAATAATACAATATAAAATAAAATTTAACTGTAATATGTTATTTTTCATCATGGTAGGTATCTTCCCACATTTTCAAAAAAAAAAAAAATAAAAGGAAGAATCAAGTTTTCCTGGATAGTTTGAATGGGCTAGAATGTTAGTCTTCCACTTTTTTAGATCAATTATGTTAGTTTGCTCTATGATATGTTCCCTTTCCCTTTTCCTATGGCAGTACTATAAATCAAAATACTTAAAAATAATACCAAATCACTTCAAATCAAATGCATAAAAAAACTATTCTTTTGGTCCTATCCAAAAATTTCTTCTTTACCTATTCCAAACTCCTTTCATTACACTTCAAACAACAAATAAATTAAGGATAAAGAATAGAACATAAAATCAATCTTATTATTATAAAGAATGATAATAAACTTTCCTTGTGATCAAATACCAATTATTATTAAATGCATAAACCATGCAATTCCTAAGCCAACAAAACATTAAAAGACATACCTATTGTCAATTCTGTTTCGCCTATGACCTGTTAGCTTTTGCTTCTCCTCCTGGCGCACTGCCTCAACAGACATCATTATCCTATATGTGCTCTATACCAATTGCTGATATTATTATTTTTCATTTGTAGCCTTATTTAACTTATTGCTGCAACATTCCACTACATAATTGCATTTTATAGTGCGATAATTATAGATAATTATTCAAACAATATTAATTTTTCATCACTTTTTTAGGTAAATCAGTAAAAATTGGAACCCCCAGCAAGGCTTCAAAGGAATTGCGATTTTTGTCAAGATGCTACAAGGCATTGGACTTCCCAATAAAATCTTGCATATCGGTCTATTTTAATAGGGTTCTGGCATGCAGATTTTGATGTGTACATACATACAAACAGAATTCTTATGTGACTCGACGGATACTTTTCTTTTTAAACAAATGATCATCTCGCCCATTTAGATGAGAAATATTTATTTCTAAAATGTTCTTGAACCAAGTGACCTTTAAAGACATGAAAGAAATGATATCATCTTCATTGTTGATCTCTTTATTTCCCTTTTTCTAGATCCTAAAAGCAAATGATGCTTAATGAAGTGTCCCAAGATCTGGTGGTGAGTGAGGGTTTCATTTTCATAATTTATTGTCCATCACCTCCCATTTTCTAGGCATATCGTCCTCCTTCTTCAAAATGTTTCACTGGATCCTCTATGTACTCCTTCCATTCCCTCACAGTCATCGCCTTCCCAATTTTTTCTAGGTAATTGGTTAAGATATTCTTACCTTTTAACATAGCTATAAGTTACAATAACTCCTAGTGGAATTCACTCAGCTTGGCATTTTCATTTGCCTTACCATTCTTGATCTTTACCAATGTTAAAGTTGCTCTATTCATATAAAGAACATTAAACTATCAAAGAAAAATCATACCAAGAAGTCACTGGTAATAAACTCTTTTTCTTAATATGAAGAGAAGGATGAGGAATTGGGTTAAGTAAGTGACCTAGGCAATCAATTATGGGTTCTTTTTTAGATTGAACTATGTTTTCAAAGGATCCACCCGATGCATCCTTCTTTATTAGGAAGTGTGAGGAGAGATTAAAGAGCTTCTTCACTGTTACCACAATTGATAAGTGCTCATACTCTAACATCGAAGTAGGTGATCCATTTGGGCCATGGACAACTACGTCATCATCATACAATCATTAACACTTTGATATCATTTGAAAGTAATTAAGAAGGAAAGAAGCAATGAAATCCTAAAGGTATCCATTGACCTAATTTTAGAGTTAATAGATTCTTTTCATGCCCCTCTCTATGACCACTTTTGAGGCATACCTTAAGTATCAATTTAATAATACCTTCAGATAAATTCATGAACTCTACAGAGAAGAGTAGAGCTTTCAACAACATCCCAACTAGTCCTTCAATTTGCTCACATCATGAAGTCTTGTTAGTTAAGAAAAAGAAGAAAATAGACATTATTTTCTTGCCCATGAGATCTACTAGTTTGCTTTTCCATCCAATATGGTTTCATAGCCTATTTTGACAAATAGAGGAACAAGAGAAAAGTTGGTTGTCTTTTTCACCATGCCATCAATGTCCAAGTCTGACTCATTCCAAAAGTAGAGTGAAAATGACAGACAAAACTAATAGTTTTTTGTCAAGTAGAGATATTTTTTGGATTCTTGACTCAGCTTGCACCTATCACATGTGTCCCAAGGTTGAGTGGTTTCAAGACCATAAGGAGGTAAATGGAGGAAGAGTTATCATAAGGAATGATCAATCCTATGAAGTTAAAGGCATCAGAACCATAGCTTTTAAGCTAAAAGATGGAACCGTGAACATCTTGAAGGAGGTGAGGCACAACCAAAAAGGAACTTGATTTCCTTAGGCTCTTTGAATGATAAGGGATGCTCTAAAGAAAGGCACTTTTAAAGTCTTGAAAGGTTCCTTGGTGATCCTAAAAGGAATTAAAGAAAATGGCCTATATATTCTTAATGCAAAAGGCTTAGGCATTGTAATAAGAAAGGGCTTTAAATCCTCATTAATCAAGGGCTGTTAAGCAAGGATAAAGTTTCATAGCTTAGTTTCTATGGGCAGTATGTTTTAGTTAGCCAAATAACAAAGGTTGAACTTTGCTATAGTTGGGGAGCATAACTATGCTGAAATTATGGATTATGTGCATTCGGATTTATGGGTGCCAGAGGCAACTCTAACCCATGATGGATACATGTATTTCTTCTTTATTGTCATCAACATTTCAAGAAAGGTATGGTTGCATATGTTAAAAATAAAAGATGAATGCTTTGAAAGGTTTAAAGAATGGAAGGTATTGACTAAGAACTAAAGTGGAAGAAAGAATAAAGCCTTGAGAATTGATAATGGCTTAGAGTTTTACAGCTCATCTTTTGATGTTTATTGTAAGAAGCGTGGGATTTTGAGTCAGAGGACTGTGTGGAATACTTTGCAGCCGAATGGAGTTGTTGAAAGGATAAATAGAACCATCACGAAAAGGTGAGGCATATGCTATTCACCTCTAGCCTTAGCAAGGGTTTTTGTAGGGAAGCAACTACCATAGCTGTGTATTGATAAATAAATGCCCTTTAAAGGCATAGACTTGAAGATACCTCAAGAAAAATGCCCTCAATCTTAGTCACTTTAGGGTGTTTGGGTATGCTACCTTTTCACATCAAAGAGAAGGGAAGCTTGATCCAAGGATAGTAAAAGGAGTTTCCTTGGTTATCCTAAAAGAGTAAAGGGATATAAAATCTGTATTATTAAAGATCTCACATTCTAAGAGACTTCTCTGCCATATGGTTAACAAGGAGGTGCTGTTGCTAGTAATAAATATCCAGAAGGACTAGAGGAATATAGGGAAGTCAATGGGGTTGAGATAGAATTAAGAGGATCTGAAGCCTTTACTAAATGAGTTTTAGAATCAACTGGTCCAAGGTCATAAAGAAAGTAGCAACAAATTGCCCTTGTAAATGATGATCAGTAAGAACTACAATGTGGGGATTAGCATGATCAACTGCATCAATATTAGTTGGCTCGAGATAGGGATTAGAGAATCACTCAGTCACCAACGTTGGGTGAGGAGTCGAGCACTAGCTTGGCTGAGGAGAATTTATTACTTATGCCTTTAAAATAGCTGAATGTATGTAAGAGGATTAGGGACCAAGAAACTTCAGAGATGTTATCTCTAGACAAAATGGATCGTGGCATGCTATGAAGGAAGATATTGCCTCTTCGAAAAAAGAATAAGACTTACGAGCTTGTAAAAAGGCCTAAGAAGCAAAAAGTAGTGGCCTACAAGTGGATTTACAAGATTAAAGAAGAAGAAACAGAAAAAGCTCTAAAGAGGTTCAAAGCTAAGTTAGTGCCTAAAGGTTGCACTCAAATTGAAGGAATTAATTATATTGAGATCTTCTCTCTTATTGTTAAGTATAAAACTATAAGGGTGATCCTTGCTAAAATAGTCTTAGAGGGTTAGGAATTGGAATAGATGGTTATCAAAAACTGCATCCCCACATCACTACAAAAAAACCCAGATTTAGCGACTGATTAATCCATCACTAAATTGAAATAATCTGTTGCAAAAAAATTTAGCAACAGATTAATGACAAATAGAATTATTAGTTAAAATTATTGTCGTGAGAAAAACTAACGACTGAATTTTGTATCTGTCGCTAAGTAGCGATAAATTAGAGACCGTAATGGATCTGTCACTAAACTAGTGATAAAAAAGATATCTGTCGCCACCTTTTAGCGACAGATCCATTTAGTGACACACAAGAATATGTCACTATATTAGTGACCGATTAATATTTGTCACTAAGACTAGTGACAGAATCAAATCTGCCGCTAAAATAGCTACTGTAAAATAGCTACAGTTTGATTACAATCGCTATTATTAGCGACAGATATGATTCTGTCACTAAAATAGCTACAGATTGTTTATTGTCGCTATTTTAGCGACAGATATTATTCTGTCGCTATTTTAATGACAGATTTTGTTCTATCGCTATTTTATTCTGTCGCTAAAATAGTGACAGAATTATATCTGTCGTTATTTTAACGACTGAATAGTGGTTTGTCGCTAAACTCAAGGGTTTTATTACAAACTAATTAATGACTAATAAATTTGTCGTTAATATAATTAATTTTTCATAAAAAATAAATTTAAATAATTAAACAAAAATAAAATAAACTAAAATTCATAAAACATAACAAATACAAGATTAAGTATCATATTATTTTAAAATACAATATTCAAACAAGAAATTACATTTAATTATTAGGCGATGCTGGGGGTCTGCTTCCCAAAAGGAGAGCCTCCATCCTGTGGATGCGTTCATTCATATCAACCTCTCTCTGTAAGCGCTCTCGTAATTCCATCTCGAAGCGTATGCGATCATGCTCCCTAGCCTTACGCTCCTTCTCTAATCTCTCTTCTAAAGTCCTACGCTCCTCTTTCATACGCTCCTCCATAGATTTACGCTCTAGCTCTATGCACTCTTCCATAGCCTTCATTTGAGAGCACATATCTTGCATAGCTATGTCATCAACAGGGCATCCACTGCTAGAGCTATCGCCTGAATACTATGATAGAGCTTGACTCCCAAGCCCATACACTCGACGCTTTTTCTCTCCACCTATTGCCTCATAGTAAAGCTTACTATAGTCTACCTCAAGTGTATCTGAAGATCCCTCATGAGGTTGAGAAGCTGTGGCAACCAACTCTTCAAACCGTTCCTACAGTAAATAAAACATTTTGTTAACTTATTAACTAAACCGAATAGTGAAATAAAAAAATAAAATAAAATTTACTTGTTAAGTATTAAAGGCAATAAACTTACATTTACTTTTTTGGAACGCTTATCTATGAACTCATTAGGATTAGATTTTTTAGTGTGAGTCCGTTTAAAAAGCTCTATTGCAGTAGGTTCACGGCCCAACTCACGTGCCTGAAAAAAATAAATAATAAATAATCATAACATTTTCACTTACATTTCTTTAAAAAAATTATATATCATACATACCAAGCATCGACAATGGTTCTGCAGTGAACATGAATCGGCACTATGTCGAGAGGGACCTGACCCAAGTCCACCTGTTTCGCTCTGTCGATTACGGGACATAGTTTCACACTTTTGTTTATACTCTGATCGGTTCTATTCTATTTGCCATTGCTCCCATACAGTATCAGGGATAAATTGAGGCTTATTTCTCACCTTATGACGACATGCATACATTAAATCAACATACCGATCTACAGCTCGAACCTCCCATGTGGCCTTCACCACGTCATCCATATCCTCGTCCCATGTAAAATATTTCTGCAATAAAAATAAATGTTAATAAGTATGATAAAATGGAATAAAACTTTTTTAGGTAAATAATTATACACACTTTGAATTCCTCATAATAAAACTCTTTGGTTTCTCGAGAAACCATCTTCCATGTGTACCCATATGGATCGACCCTCTCCTAAAAAATTTTATAAATTTTCACAGAGCATTGATGCGAAGGCTCGATCCTATCAAATAAGATAATGAATAAATATTAACAAAATTTATATATAAAGATAATAATACAAAGTATTAAAAACAATAATTATAAATACTTACGTGTTATTATTTACATAAATCGGCTGTTTACCGAAACTTTGCATACTTCCTGAGCTAGACATCATAGTAGCAGCAAAGCCAAAAGAGGATGAAACATGTGGAGATGGTGCAACTGTGTCTTCCTCTTCATCTTGGATATGTGGAAGTGAAGATACAGATCATGGATCTCTCCTTTCGAGATACTCACTTCTCCCTCCAGAGTCACTTCTCCCTCCAAAGTCACCTCTTCTCCCTCGATCTCTCATCTAATTGTGTTAATGAACTTGATAAAATTTAGTTTCATAAATTAATAAAAAATTCAAGAAAATCTTTCGTGAAAATCGAACTCAAACCCTCTGAAATACATAATGAAAAGATAATATAAAGAATAACTAGTTCATATATAATTAAAATAGTACTTTAAATAATTAAAAAAAATAAACTAATCATCATGTTCAAGATCATCCTCTTCGTCGTCTTCTTCCTCTGTAGAATAATTTTCAAAATCTGGCTCATCTGAAATAGTTTCTTCTTCTTCATCAATATCTATTAATGTCCCACTTGGATCATTCAAAGATATAAGATGATCATCCATATCATTCTCAATTTGATGGACATCTCTCTCATCATCTTGAAAAGGCGCATCTTGGCTTGATCCATATGTCAAATTAGATTTTGGAAGTTTAATGATATATCTGGCCTTTATCTTGCAAACAGCCCACCAATCACGTTTATCACGCTTTAAACTTGGATAAGGAACATAATAAACTTGAGCTGCTTGTAAAGCCAACACAAATGGTTCATATTTATTTAATCTCCTTATGTGATTCACATCCACCAGATTATATGATTTATGTATTTTTGTGCCCATATTCGGTTTAGAATCAAACCATTCACACTTGAATAAAACAGTTCTTTTGATTGGCAATGCAGGATATTTTAACTGTAACACTTCCATCAATATACCAAAACAATTACTTTCATCTGTGTTATAATTGGACCCTTTAATGCAGACTCCGCTATTCATTGTAGCTCTATCTGAACCGTGTCTTTTAGTGTGAAATTTATACCCATTGATATAGTAACCTGAGTATGATTTCACCGACCTTAATGGACCCTTTGCAACATCCTTGATAGAATTGCAGTTAACAAAGTTTAGTGGATGATGAACCTGTAAGTATTAGAAAATGAATCATTTGACTACACTAACCAAAAATGATTTAACCAAATAAGAAATTAGATTAGAAGGAAGCATGTATAGATTAAACCAACTAGAAAAATGAAGCTCCAAATAAGTGTCGATCTCACGATCAGTTATGCATGGACAATGTTCACATAATTGAGAAATATAAATCCTACAAAATATTAGTATGAAAAATGATGATCATTATCAAAGAATATTTTTAATGTGCAAATGACTTTATCAATTGCTATGATTAAGTTATCGAATACGTACTCTACGAATGGTTTGACTTCAGGGCAATTCAACAAAACATATGTATGTGCGGCATGATATTCTTCCTTTTTCAAGTACCTGGATTTTTCCTTCCAAATGATCGACCATGACATTTAAAGATCGAGATATTTTCCTCATGCTCTTTCGGCTCATAATCACCAGCATCATTCTGTGACAATTTTCGATGTCGTGTGTTAATATGTGGCTCGAAGTAGTGTGAGCAAAATGATGATGCCTCTTCAACCAAATATGCATTGCATATCGAGCCTTCCACATTTGCTTTATTCTTAATGTTATTTTTTAAATTTTGTAAGTACCTATGATGATAATTAAGAATGATTAAATAATTAACATATACAATGACATATATTAATTACATAAAGTAAAGATTAGTACCTTTCAAATGGATACATCCATCGATACTGCACTGGACTGGCTATCTTTGCTTCGTAAGCCAAGTGCACTGGAAGATGTTCCATTGAGTGAAAAAAGCTTGGAGGAAATATACGCTCGAGTTTACATAAAAATATAGGAATTTCATTCTCGTCGTTTCATATCTTCACTCCGAATGGTAGTTGATGTAAGTTCTTTAAAAAAAATACTCAATTCTGTTAATGCGTGCCAAACATTAGTAGGCAACAACTCATGAAATGTGATGGGTAGTAATCATTGCATGAAAACATGACAGTCATGACTTTTCATTCCAAATAGCTTCTTCTTCGTCATATCCACACACCTTGCCATGTTTGATACATATCCATCAGGAAATCTTAGATTCTTCACCCACTCACACAATGCTTCTCTACTAGCTTTGTCAAGGCTGTAACAAGCTTTAGGGTATTTTCCAGTGGTCATATTTCTCGCTAACTCAGGGCGTTTGCAAAATACCTTCAAGTCTTCCCTTGACTTTGCATTATCCTTTATCTTTCCTTCTACATTCATGACTGTCTTGAACACATTATCAAACACATTTTTCTTTATATGCATGACATCAAGATTATGTCGTATTAAGTTACTGCACCAATAAGGTAAATCCCAAAATATGCTTCGTTTCCTCCAACCACATGTCTTGCAAATATGACCATTTATCTGATCATATCCCACTTCTGTAACTTTTTTCAGCCCTAATTGATCTATATCATGTAGCAATTCATACCCTGATTTAATAGGAGGAGCTACTCTTCTCACCATTTTATTTTTAATGAATACAGTTTTATTCCTCCAAAATGGATGATCTTCTGGCAAAAACTTATGATGGTTATCAAACCAAGACTGCTTTCGTCTGTTAGGAAGGGTAAATGCATATGAATCTTCTCTATAGTAAGGACAAGCCAGTCTTCCTGCTGTACTCCATCCAGACAACATCGAATAGGCAGGAAAGTCACTAATGGTCCATATCAGAGCAACTTTCAAGATAAAATTTTGTTTATAAGAGATATCATATGTAAGCACCCCAACCTCCCATAACATCTGTAACTCTGCTATCAAAGGCTGCAAATAAACATCTAACTTATCTTTTGGATTTGTTGGTCCAGGGATGATTATAGTTAGGAACATGTACTCTTTTTTCATGCACATCCACGGGGTAAGTTATATGGTGTGATTATTACCGGCCATGAAGAATACTGTTGGCCTGACTGACCAAACGGTTGAAATCCATCAGCACTCAAACCTATTCTGACATTCCTACATTCAGCAGCAAAAGATGGATGCGATTGATTAAAATGCATCCAAGCAGGAGAATCAGAGCAATGACGCATTACACCATCTTCAACCTCGTGTTTGGCATGCCATCTCATGTTCTTAGTTGTGACTTCTAATGCATATAGTCTCTGTAACCGTGGACTGAGAGGAAAATAATACATTTTCTTATATGGAACAAGTGTTTTTTGTTTATCAGATTCTCGTCTTCGTCTTTTATACCGCGGATGATTGCAAAACTTACAAGAACTTAGTTCATTGTCTTCACCCCAATATATCATGCACCCGTTATTACAAGAGTGAATCTTTTCAACCGGTAACCCCATACCTTGCATGCATTTCTTTGTACTGTAAAAATTTTCAGTCATGAGATTATCGACAGGCATCATCTCTTTCATTAATTGGCAAATACCATCATAGCATCTTTTTGAAATATGATGTTTCGACTTTATGTTCATCATTCTAGCAACAGCAGATAATTGTGAATGATTTTGACACCCATCCCATAATTGTTGATTAGCAGCATTCAACATGTCATAAAAACGTTGAGCATCTAGATTAGGGGATTCCTCCATATATTCTGGATTAAATTTCGGACCAGCAACATCCATTACCATTGTTTGGTATGTGTTAACTTCATGCACCGTGGTAGATCCTTCCCCAACATAATATTCAGTTGCCCCTTTATTATAACTCTCATTGTTTTTCCCATGACAATTCCAAACATAATATCCCTGTATGAAACCATATTTAGCCAAATGATATCTTACCACATCAATAGTTTTATAACGATGGTTCTGACACTTTTTACGATTACATGGACACCTTATCTTATCTCCATCCATGAATGCCGGTTGACTACAAGCAAATTGAATGAAATGTTCCATATCATCTAAAAATTCTTGATTTAAGAATCCACCTATAAGCTTGAAATACATCCATTGGCGATCCAATGTACTCATTTTTTTGTTTCTCAAGTCGTTCTAATTAAACTAGTTCCTAAAAACTTGCCTCCTGAAAATTTTAATAATTTAAAAACTTATTATAATATAAAATAATTATATTATAATACCAAGGACACATAAAACGCACATGACTTATGATATGACTTGTTTAATGTTTTATGCATGCCACCCAAACTTCAAAGGTTAGTGGTCCTATACCATTTAGAAATGTACATTTATGTGAAGCACAATACGGTAACTGATTGTTCACTTTATTTTGTAAAAATGTCGACAGCATTTCCCCATAGTTCTTCAAGTACATGACATGTATAAATATGAGTTAGTGTTTTCAATTGAAACACACGATCATATTCATTAGTATGTACCCGAAGAACAAAGGAGATGCTACACAAAATTTTTACAAAATAAAATGAATAATAATTTACACGTGTGCTGCACATAAATGTTACATTTCTAAACTGTCCAATCTGGACAATTCAAGGATTATTACTGAACAATTTATTGTGATGCACATACAAACACGTGATCGACAATAAATGTTCACTAATAATTCTCAAATGGTGTATCTAAAGAATATGTGTAAAGTCTAACTTTACCAATAATAGTAATATTTTATGGTTATTATATAATAGATTAATTTAATTGATTAACATACAAATAAATTTCGTGAACAATAGTAATAATCATCCAAATGCAAATATGTAATTAACATAAACTAAATTTATTTGAAAAAAATTAACAAATCTAAAATTTAATCAACATGTAAGTCAATTAATTTTCATAAAAATCTAATTAATTAAATCATGTATGTCGTAGAATTATAATGTAATAAAACTATTATTATCTATGTAATCAATAACAAATTAACTAATTTTACTAACAAATAAAATTAACAATTGCAAAATTTAATTAAAATTTAACTAATTTAAATTTCATAAACTAATATAATTAAATTGTTTATATCAAATTATATTCTTATTAAACTATTATCTATCTAATTTGATATAAATAAAATTTTTAATTAACCTATAAATTTAACAATTACAGAATTTAATTAACTCCTAACTAATTTAAATTTCATAAAACTATAATTAAATTATTTATCTTACAATATACTAACTAATTATTTTCTAAATAATATAACATAAACTAAATTTATTAATAAAATTGTAAAATTTAAAAAATATCTAACTAATTTAAATTTCATGAAAATCTAATTAAAATATTTATCTTAAATTACAAGCAAATTCAAAAATTACCTAATAATATACCATAAATTAAATTTATTATAACATAAAATAAAAAATCGAAAAATTATTTAAAATTTATAATATTTCTATAATTATCAAATATAATCCTAATATTCCTATACAATTTTTCTAATCATCAATATCATTATCAATAATTTCAATAATTAACTACACAACTTATCTAGTAAATGGGAAAGACGGAAATGGATACTTATAGTGGAAAAATTGGAAGAGGAAATGGCACACAATCAAGAAGGCCTTTGACTGTTATGGTCTCTCACTTGGACTCTTCTCACGAATTGATTCGAACCACCACAACAAAGAAGGCCTTACTTGACCAAGCAAATAGTAGATCATGAGAGGGAAAAGGAACACCAAGATGCCAAGGAGGGAAACAGTGGCAAACACTTGGCACCCATGACAGCAAGATAAATGGGAGAAAATAGTGTTGCTTGCGGATGAAAAAAGAAATTTCACAATCCTAATACATGCCAAGGCAACAATCAAAATGAGAGGGAAAAGGAACTGGGTGAAATGGAGAAATTTGAAGAACAGAGATGCAAAGACTGCAAGAGAAAATGAGAGAAATGATGCAGCGCTCGCGCGAAAAGAAAAAATTAGGGCTTCAATTTATATGTAATTTAATGACCAAATTTAGTGGCGGTCACTAGAACTGATATCTAGCGATTGAATTAAATTCCGTCGTTGAATCCACAGTGAGACAAATCAACCAAAAGCAACATTGCCTTCGCTTCCATGGCTGCCTTTGGAGGCCATGCATGGGTGCTTCCATGGCAGCCACGGCTACCACCTTAGAAGGCCATGGTGGCCACCTTGGAGGCCATCACTACCACCTTCGAAGGCCATGGCTGCCATTGTGACCATGCATGGATGCTTTGGCCGCGGCGATGGCTGCCTTCATAGCCATGCATGGAGGACTTTGGGGCAGCCATGGCTACCTCTTCGGCCATGTATGGAGGTTTTCGTGGCAGCCATGGCTGCCTTCGCTGTCACGGCGGCCATCGCTGCCACCTTCGAAGGCCATGGCTACCGTCTTCGAAGGCCATGGCTACCGCCTTCCAAGGCCATGGCTGCCACCTTCGAGACAATGGCTACCACCTTCAGAGGCCATGGCTGCCACCTTGGAGGCCATGGTGGCCATGCATGGACACTATGGCGGCAGGCATGGCTGCCTTTGCGGGCCATGCCTTTGCGGCCATGCATGGTTGATTTGGCGATGGCCATGGTTGCCTTCACAGCTATGCATGGAGGCTTTCGGGGCAGCGATGACTGCCTTTTGGCCATGCATGGAGGCTTTTGCAGCAGCCATGGCTGCCTTCGCTGTCATGGCAGCCATCATTACCGCCTTTGAAGGCTATAGCGGCCGCCTTCGAAGGCCATGCATGGCTGCCACCTTCGAGGCCATGGCTGCCACTTTTAGAGGCCATGGCTGCCACCTTGGAGGACATGGATGCCACCTTCAAAGGCCATGGCAGCCACCTTGGAGGCCATTGCAGCCATGCATGGACGCTTTGGATCCATGCATGGTTGCCTTTGCGACCATGCATGGATGCTTTGGCGGTGGCCATGGCTGCCTTCACAGCCATGCATGAAGGCTTTTGGGGCAGCCATGGCTGCCTTCACGGCCATGCATTGAGGCTTTTGTGGCAGCCATGGCTGCCTTCGCTGTCACGGCGGCCATGGCTGCCACCTTCGAAGGCCATGGCTACCATCTTAGAGGCCATGGCAGCCGCCTTTGAAGGCCATGGCTGCCACTTTAGAGGCCATTGTGGCCATGCATGGACACTATGGCGGTAGGCATGGTTGCCTTTACGGCCATGCATGGTTGATTTTGCGGCGGCAATGGCTGCCTTCACAGCCATGCATGGAGGCTTTGGCTGCAGCCATGGCTGCCTTCGCTGTCATGGCGGCCATTGTTGCCACCTTCGAAGGCTATGGCTGCCGCCTTCGAAGGCCATGGCTGCCACCTTCGAGGCCATGGCTGCCACTTTCAAAGGCCATGGCAGCCACCTTGGAGGCCATGGCTGCCACCTTCAGAGGCCATGGCTGCCACCTTCAGAGGCCATGGCAGCCACCTTGGAGGCCATTGCGGCCATGCATGGACGCTTTGGATCCAAGCATGGCTGCCTTTGCAGCCATGCATGGATGCGTTGGCGGCGGCCATGGCTGCCTTCACAGCCATGCATGGAAGCTTTTCGGGGCAGCCATGGCTGCCTTTGCGGCCATGCATGGAGGCTTTCGCGGCAGCCATGGTTGCCTTCGCTGTCATGGCGGCCAAGGCTGCAACCTTCGAAGGCCATGGCTGCCACCTTCGAGGCCATGGCTGCCACCTTCGGGGGCCATGGCAGCCGTGTTTGAAGGCCATGGCTGCCTTCATGGGCGGCTGTGGCTGTCTCCATGGGCACTGTGGCTGCCTTCGTGGGTGCCATGGCTGCCTTCAAAGGCAGTAAGTTGGCGGTCACCTTGCTTTATCGATGGCCATGCATTGTTGCCTTCCAAGGTGGCATGCTCGTGGCCAGCTCACTTCTGCAGCACCATGCATGGCTGCCTTCGAAGGCAGGAAGCTTGCAGCCTATGCGACTGCCCATGGAGTGGTCGCTAGGCTGCATTGCATAAATAGTGATCGAAATCTTGTGGTCACTAAATCTTTGATTAGCTACTGATTAAAATTCGGTCACTAGTCTGTTGTTAAGATAATTAAAAATTTAAATAAATAAATTAAAAATAAATTTAGCGACAAAAATAATGTCTGTCGCTAACATGTGTCGCTAATCTATCAGTATTCCATCGCTATGATAAAATTTTTATTTTGTAATAAATTTGTCGTTATTCTGTCATTATTTAACGACTAATAAGATCAGTCGCTGAATTGTGTCGCTATTTTTTAATTCTTTTGTGGTGCATGAAGAGTCGTTGGAAACCATTTACATAAAGCAACCTGAAGGCATTGAGGCAAAAAGCAAGGGAAACCAGGTTTACCTTTTGAAAAATATTTATATGAGCTCAAGCAAATCCCTTAAGCAGTGGTATAGGTGGTTTGATAATTTCATGTTGAGTCAAAGCTTCAAGAAAAGTCATATGATGCATGCTTATATCATAAGAATGTTGGCTGCAAGGATGCTATCTTGGTTTTACTTTATGTTGATGACATACTTATAATAGTCAGTAGCCAATACCAAATTTGCATGGTAAAGAAAATTCTAATAAGGAGTTTGATATGAAGGACCTAGGGCTAGCTAAAAGAATCTCAGGGATGGAAATTCAAACATATAGAACTAAGCGGAGGCTCAAGCTCTTCCAAGAAAATTATCTATAAAAGCTAGTGAAATATTCTCCATGCACCAAGCAAAACCTATTACCAAACCCTTGAAAACACACTTCAAGTTTTCTGCCTATAGTTGCCTAAATTCAAAAGAAGAAAATAGAGAAATGAGCTATATACCCTACTCAAATGTAGTAGGTTCACTCATGGATGCTATGATCTACAGTAGGCTTGATTTATGCTATGTAATCAGCCTTTTTAACAAATATATGGCCAATCTAGGTAAAAACACTGGCAAGTAATGAATTGGTTACTAAGATATATCAATGGAACTAAGGGTTATAGACTTATATATGCCAAAGAGGGACTCGTCCAGCAAGGATTTACTAGATGTGTTGGTACTGATTTCATTGGTCATAGAAAGAAAATAAGGTTACTCCTAGCCTCTGTTTTCATGCTTGATGAGTGCTGTATTAGTTGGAATGCATAACTTCAATAGATCATAGCTCTCTCCACTATGAAGGCTGAGTATATAACTATAATAGGAAGGTTCAAAAAAGGTGTATGATTGCTTTGATGATTAAAGGAGATGAAGATGTATAGCTTGGATTTGATGATGTTTTCAAAGAGCCAATTAACCATTTACTTGTGTAAAAACCTAGTATATCATGAATGAACTAAGTATTTTGATGTTAAGTATCACTTTTTTTGAGAAAAGGTGAAACAAGACTGCATAAAGCTTAAGAAAATCTTAACTAAAGACAACCAACAGATATAGCCACAAAGTGTGTCCTTCCCTGAAAATCACTCAAAGTGCTTGAAGATTTTGAGCACTGGCATGGGTTAAGAGAAAAGAGAAGGATTTTGGCTTTGATTTGCACTTAGCTACTTGCTAATTAGGGAGAAGTTTATTGGATTAAATCCAGTAAGCAGCAAGTTCTATAATCTAGAAGCCAAAACCTCCCACCTTAGTTTCTTTGTGGTTTTTTCCATGTTGTTGAAGATCGTTTGCAAAGCTGGACATTGACTTCCATAAAAACAAATTATGACTCTCCATGTTGTTTAATGAAAAATCCATATGGCTTATTTTTTAGCATTGTCTTATTACCAATACATACATTCAGAAACATTTATAAAGTATAGAAAGGGTTAAGATAAGAGAGGGTCATTTGTGGTGTATGACATGTAACAATTGATGTGCTGTAAGACCATTAACAAAGGAAGAATCATAGTTCAAAAAGTATTTAAATCTAATACTCCCACACATAACAAATTAATTTAGAACCAAACTATTATGTTAACATGCTTATCACTAAAGCACTTTGAAAAAATTAGTTATTATTTAGGTTATGGTATTCCTCTTCAATCTTACAATTCTTTAGTTATTTGTAGTGGAAGATTATTTACATGCTGTCAACAAAGAAAAGCACCTAAGGGAAATAAGTAAAGAAATGTAAAAGGTAATCGTGTAGTTAATGTGAGAATTATGCTAATCCAGCTAAATAATTTCTTTCCTACTAATATGCAATATTATTATAAGGAAAGAACATAATGTCTAAATGATGAAATCTACATAATAGTGATAAATTTCGAGAAAAATAATTAAATGACAGTAAAACTTAAAGAAAAATAAAGCGTCTAGATTGAGTTTTGTACCAAAAATAACAAAATCGATAATGTAGTTGGTCAATAAGAAAGCAAAAACATATGCAAACAAACATAAACATGTTCCAAAAAAATGGTGAGTACATTTTCCATCAATCAAAGCGAATGAAACAAGCGCAAAAAGATGTTAAAGACACAACAATATCCTTTCATATAATCTAACTTGAATTACACAATGGAAATGGGGGATATGAATCATGTCCCTAGACTATGTCGAAAAATTACATTAGTAAAACTTGTAAGAGTAGAATATAAATGGTTTAAAAACCCAGTGAAGCTCAAAAAACTCCAAGTGAGATACTTTGCCCTTTTGCAGTAATCCCTAGTTGTTAAGGCTTGCAGTCCTTTCTCAAAAATATGGCCAAGCCTTTTGAGCAAAAGCTGAGCAATATTCTCATTACTTTTAACTACAACAGTAACATCTTTAGTAATTACCTTTCCTCGCAGAGCATACAACCCATTTTGCTTCACTCCCTTAAGTATAACTAGTGATCCTTTTATCACTTTGAGGATAACATGTTCAATCTTAGACGTATACCTTTTTTATCTAGAGAACCAAGAGAGATTAAATTTCTCTTCAACTGAGAAAATGTTCCTCATATTTGTAAGTATTTTTATTGAACCATCATTAAGCTTGGAGCTATGGAGCCAATCCCTTTGATATCACAAGAATGATCATCTCCCATAATCATCTTTCCATTATTTACCTCTTTAAAGTCCCTAATCCATTCATTCTAGGGATATAAATGAAAGCTATAAGAAAAATCCAGAATCCACTCTTCTGTGCTTCTTAATTTAGTTAGTGTCAGTACATCTCCCTCTTTAAGAGACTTTGTTGCAACTGTAGCATTTCCTTCCTTTTTCTGTTGTTCTTGTAATTTCTTCTTTAATTCCTTGTAAAACTTTCTGATATGGTCAAATTTTCCACAAGAATAAAACTTCCTTCCATCTCCCTTTGATTTAGACCTTGCTGAACTTTTGTGTTTAGTTGAATCCTTCTCTTGAGAATTCTATCTTTTTTCAGGTCTTTCTCTAACTGCTAAGGCTTCATTGTTACTTTTATGGTTTCAGCCCCTTGTTTTACATTAATTCATGCTCTTTTGATCTTATGGCTCACTCCAGCTCCTTCACTGGCAAGGTATCCGTGTTATACCTTATTGTATCTCTCAATTGGTTATATGTAGGAGGTAGCGAGTTTGACAACATCACAACTTAATCTTTATCACTAATCTTTTCACTCATATCCTCCAAATCAATCACTATTTTAGAGAACTCATCAAGATTCCCATCAAGACTCTCATCTTCATTCATCTTGAATCCAAAAAACTTTGTTTTGAGATAAATTAATTTGGATAGTGATTTTGTCATATACAGGTTGTCAAGCTTGGTCCAAACCTTAGCTACAATTTTCTTTTTTGATGCTTGCCTCATCACATTATCACTCAAATACAAGATCATTATGCTGTAAGCATTTTCCAAGACAGTTTCTTTCTTTGCTATAAACATGGTATATCGCAACTTACTATCACCAATAAGTGCTTAAGCCACTTTTTCTTGAACAAGAATGGCCTTCATCCTTGGAAGCCATATCCCAAAATCTCCTTTGCCATTAAAGTGTTCTATCTCAAACTTGGTTATCCTCATCGTGAAACTAAATCTTGTAGTTTCTTCAAAGGACTTTCTTGAAATCTTGCTAGATCTTTAATAGACTTTGATACTAGTTATTGAATATAACTTCTATTTTAACCTTATGTAAACTTAACTTTAAATTTTCTTGATTCTTATAAAGCAAACAATAAGATATTTTCAACAAATGAAGAAATCAGATCAATCACTATCCTGAATCGAACTTTATAAATACATCAAGAATGAATCCAACACTAGACACCAATAACTAAAGACACTTGGTCTTCTTCTATAATTGATGAAACTCTCTCATAGAGATAAATAATTTCATTGCATGTAGTGCTATAATTTTTCAGTTATAATCAAAGGCTAGTACTTCTTAAAAGACTCAATCAAAGAGGGTATAAAACTTTCAGCAATAGTAACAGAACTAGGAAATATAGTGGCTTTATATATTATCTATTCTGCTAACATGATAAAGAGATTTAGCCATCTGTGTAATAAGTTTATGACTTAGATAATGCTCATTGCTTAAGTCACTTACTAAGCCTTTTTTGACTCAGCTACTAGATCTAGAACCGATACCATCAGAAGTCTTTGCTATCATTTTTAGCTAGATCATCTTATTCTTCAACAGACTCCTTCTTGATCTAATAAAATTGACTCAGTGCATCTTCAACCTTTCATTCATTCTACATCTTCGAATATTAACCTAATAATCTTTAAATACTTACATAGTTTTTCAGGAAAATAGGTTTCGTGGCCATATCAGTGGGGTTGTCGTCAGTGGCAACCTTCTCCAGTAGTATGAATCCTTATTCTACTTTTTCTCTCATAAAATGAAACTTAACATCAAGGGGTTTACTACATTCATGGTAGATTGGATTCTTACAGAGATGCATTACAGATTGGCTATCTGAAAACACAATAACGGGACCTCTATAAAACAACAAATCACTGAGCAACCCAAGCAACTAGGTAACTTCCTTAAGGCCTTCTGTAATTAATATATACTCTGCCTTAGTGCTGGAAAAAGCAACAATAGCTTGAATTTGAGCTTTCTAACCCAAACAATGTCCTTTAAAAATTAAAATATACGCAAAAAGATATCTTTTTTTGCTTTTATCTCCTGCAAAATTAGAGTCTACATACCATTTCAATCCTTGTTGAATTAAAGCTTTCTTTTCATAAGCTAACCCAAGCTTATTGTTCTAATTAAGTACCTTAATAACCACTTCATTACTTTTCAATAATCTTTGGTGAGATTGGCCATGTTTTTACTAAGCAATTTAATTACATATGACAAATCAACTCTGCTATAGATCATGGCATATATGATACTCCTCACCTCATTTGAGTAATGGGTGTTTATCATTTCTTGCTTTTCTTTTTTAGTTTTTAGACAACTTTAAATAGATAATTTGAAATGATTTCCAATTAGAACACTTACTGATTTTACTTGTAGCATTTAAAATTTTTCAGTAACTTCATGGATGTGAGATTTTTAGGATAACATAAGCCTACACTTACTCTTATCTCTTTTGATTTTCATTCCGAGTATCTTCGTTGTAGGCCCTAAATCTTTCATATTAAATTCTTCACTCAAAATATTCTTTGATGAGGCTATCTTGTGCATGTTACTGTCAATAATTAGCATATCATTTAGATACAACATCAAGAACGCAACTTCTTAAGAACCTGCATCTTTGTAATAGGAGTAGGTAATGTAAGCACTCCAGATGAAGCCTGCCTGATGTATAAAGTTATCAAACCTCTTGTACTATTGCCTGGGAGATATTTTTAAGCCATATAGTGACTTCTTTAGTAAGTACACTTGATCTTCTCTGCCCTTTTCTTCAAATCCCTCACATTATTTCATATAGATCTTCTCTCATAATTCTCCATGGAGAGAAGCAGTCTTCACATCCATTTGTTTAAGCTTTTAATCTTTTATAGCTACCTTTGCCAAAATGGTTAGAATTGTCTTGTATTTGACCACAAGTAGGAAAATTTCTGCATAATCAATCCCTTTCACTTGGGTGAAGCCTTTGGCCATCAGGCTTGATTTGAATTTCTTAAGTGCAACTTCTGTATGACCATCTTTGAGCTGGAATACCTATTTATAATCCATCAGCCTTAGATTTAAAGGTTTTTAAACCAGTTTCTATGTCTTGTTAGCATAAAGAGAGCTCTTTCCTCTTGCATTACCTTAAACTAATTTGCTGCTTGATGACCAAACATAACTCATTGTATTTTTTAGCTTATACTCTCCGTTTGGTCTACTGTGTGGAGAACATAGGCTATCAAATTTCCTTCAACTTAACTGGAACTAAGATCTTCACGTAGATATTTTACAGGTGGTATGATACTTCTTTTAAACCTATCGCTTGATAATTGATAAGTCCTTAAATGTTCTACATCATTAAAAAAATGTTCCTTTCCATCATTTAAACTAGGTTGTCTTTGTTGACTGAATGAGGCTGTTGTATTATATTCTGTTTCTGGGGATGAATGAGTTGATCTTCTAAGCTTAAATTGATCTAGATCAACAACTTCCTTAACTTTAGAAGTTCTCTCTGTAGTTAGTTTTTTTGCTTTTCTTTTTCTTGGCTTGTATATGGCAGGGAGTCCATAACCTTTTAATCCCTTCAGGATAGGCAAGAAAAATATCTTCAATTGCCCTAGAATCAAGCTTGCCATTTTTTGGTGTGCATAGGCTGCACATCCAAAAACTCTCAAGTGATATTGGCTCGCAAGCGTCCCTGACCACCTCTCTTCAAGTGTTTTAAGATTAATAATCCTTGAAGGATTCCTATTGATAAAACAAACACTAGTTGTATCTACCTTTCCCTACTTAAGATTTTAATTTTATATACTCAAATGACTGGAAAAATAGCGCAACTCAACAACTAAGCTCCTAATAATTGAGAGCCCATAACTAAAGTTAAAATACAAAGAGCTTTACACTTTTTACTCTTCCATGTTTTAGTTTTGGAATTTCATTCGGCTAGTAAGGAACTTGTTATGACATTATTTTGACTAGTAAGGAACTTGTTATGACATTATTAGACCCAACATCTAAATCAAAGCAAGCATCTGCACCATTTAAGATCCAATTTTCTAGTTTAGCATTCTTTGACATAAGATCATAGCTAAATTTTCCTTCAATATCTTGCCCAAAGTGAGCCTTATTGCACCATTTGGGCCTGCCTTCAAGCATATTACTACTAGTAAAAGCTTCAACATACCAAGATGCAGTCTCAAACAAAGGATCTCTGGTTACCAAGCACTATTCAGAACCTGAAGATTAAGTAACATAACTAGATATGGCTCCTTTGAGTTATTGCACCAAATTTATCCTTAGTAGAAAGCTTTGAATAAGATGGGAATTTCTTTGTAGAAGCACTTTGGAGAAAACTAGAATCTTTGGCCATGTCAAGCTATTAGGAAGTCCTTGCAAAATAATCAAAACTCCTATTTTTACCACCAATTCTGGGATATTGAATCTCTCAATAGAGATCTCCTTGATTTTGGTCAAGTATAGCTCCATCAAGTGGTAGGCTTCCTCTCTAATTTGTTGTCAAATTCATGAAAATGAAAACATAAAGTATCTTTAGTTGATCCATTCCTCAAACTATGCTCAGTATTAAATGATTCATTAGTTAAATGTGACCTTAAAATATGGCGATCCACATGATTGTCAGAACTTCTAGCTACAGTTAAATGATTCTCCAAGAAGTAATAGCCTGCTAATAAAAAATCATTGTCACGTATCCACTTATAGTTTTCATCTGTTCGGGTTTTGTCTCCCTTGATTGAAAAGAATAACTAGTTTGATGAAGAAATTTCCATTTAGTTTCTTTCTTTTTGGATAGTGTGGCATTCTTTAAAATCAAATTTTGTCATGCTCACTCTAAAGCAAAAAGTCACCATCTTTCGTTAGGCCATCCAAAAAGGATTATAGAAGGTGACACAAGGTTTAGAAACATCATATCAAACCAACTCTTATATTGGTTTGCAAGATGTTTTTGGTTGATGTGACCTAAGTAAAGTCCAACTGGCAGCTTCATTAATACACTTGAAGTTTGTTGATTGGTTCTGCAACTTATTAAGTCCAGCTAGGCAACTACATCTAAGCAAAGGAACAATGCTTTAATTTTATTTTTTTGTAACTTTGCTGGATCACTTTCAGCAATATTCTTTACTTTATTTCTGCAACATTCTCCACTTCGTTTTACCAAAAGTGGTATTAATGCAGACTTTACCGCATCACAAACAAAATCATCATCCCATACCTATCCTTAGCAGCTTCTTGCATCTCTATAACTTTCCAAAAGAAATAGTCATTGTGGCCATATCTGAAGGGTTATCTTTTGTTCCAATCTTTTCCAGTTTGAGGTAACCATCCTTTACCTTCATCCTTATGAAATAGTACTTAATATTAAGGTGTTTAGTAGACTCATGGTGAACTAGATTTTTGCACAAGTGTATTACTGACTGGCTATCTAAAAGAAAAAAGATCATATTTAAGTTAGATAATCCCAATTCCTTTAGTAATCCAAGCAACCAGATTCCCTCTTTTAAACCTTCAGTCATTGCTACACGTTTTGCTTTTATGCTGGACAAGGCTACAATTGGTTTAAGTAAAGCCTTTCAACTCACACAACAACCTTCATAAATGAACACATGCAAACAATGATCTTCTTTTGTCTCTGTCACCAGAAAATCAAAATCTACATGTCCTATTAACCTTGCTGTATAAGACTTCTTTTCTCATAGATCAATCCATGATTCTTGGTCCCATTTAGGTATCTTAGAAGCTACTTCAAAGCCTCTAGTGCTCTTTCTTAGGATTACCCATGTATCTACTAAGCAAGCTGATTGCATAGCAAAAATAAGGCCTGTTATAGATCATGACTTACATCACTCAGCCCACTATAGTAGAGGATGGAATAAACTCAAAAGTCTTTACGTGACTAAGAATTTAACCAATAGAATTTACCTCAAGACAAGATCTTTTTGGTTACAAGATGAATAAAGATAAATGCCTTGATGAGAACTTAGATGAATTCTTCAAGACTGTAATCAATCTTAGAAATGTGATCTATCTTGAAAATATGAGTGGGAAGTTTAATGATAAAGATGAAGCAGTTATCTTGCTTGACAAAGATCAATACCACTAGTCTAACATCAGTTAAGAGATATAATCAAGTACAACAAAGAGACTTTATCCAAGGAAGGTTAAAGCCTACAACTAGGTCCAAGGATCAAGAAATGAAGAAGAATAACAACATTAGGATCTTCATTCAAGGAAGCTTTATGTGCTAAAGGAAGAACTAAAAAATAAAATTACTCTTAAAGTCTTTGATGGTAAAGGATACTCCTTGAAGACTAAAAGAGGTACTCTTAAAGTCTTGACAGGTTGCTTGATGATCCTAATAGGAATTAAAGAGAATGGCCTAGACATTCTTAAAGGTAAGGTTCTGATAGGAAAAGCAATAGTGACTGTTGGATTTGTGCATTGTAATGAGAAAGGGCTTCAAATCTTTAGTAATTAAGGACTACGAGGCAAGAATAAAGTTTCACATCTTAAGTTTTATGAGTAGTGTGTGTTTGCTAAGCAACACAAGTTGAAGTAGTTAGGGAGCATAACTCACTTGAAATTATAGACTATGTGTAGTTGGATTTGTGGGGGCCAAAGGCAACTACAACCCATAGTGGATGCAATACTTCCTCTTTGTTGTTGATGACTTTTCAAGAATGATATGGCTGTGTATGTTAAAAACAAAAGATGAATGCCCTGAAAGGTTTAAAGAATGAAATGTGTTGATGGAGAACTAAATTGGAAAAAAGCATAAAGCCATGAGAACTAGTAATGGTTTGTAGTTTTGCAGCTCATCTTTTGATACTTATTGCAGGAAGCATGGGATTTTAAGGCATAACACAATGAGGAAACTCCAGAATAGAATGGAGTTACTCAAAGGATGAATAAAACCATCATGGAAAGATGAGGCATATACTATTCACCTCTGGCCTTGGCAAGGCTTTTTAGGGGAAAGTAACTATAACAGAATTAGCTATAAGATCTATATAAAAAAAAGAAGAGTCTATAAGAGTTTAATTAGTAGAGATGTCACATTCCAAGAGACTTCTTTGCCATATGCTCAATAAGGAGGTCATGCCACAAGTAATGAGAATCTGGAAGGATTGAAGGAATGTAGAGGAGTCATTACAATTAAGATAAAATCACAAAGATCTCAAGCCTCTACCAGACAAGATTCTAAATCATCTGGTTTAAGCTCATAAAGAGAGTAGCAGTGAACCACCCTTATAAATGATAATCAATAAGAGCTGCAGTGTGGGGATGACCATGATCAATTACTCAATACAGTTGGCTTGAGATAGGGACAAGAGAATCATTTAGCCATTAAGAAAATTTTAAATGAGGAGTTTGGTATGAAGGACCTAAGGCAAGCCAAAAGAATCTTGGGGATGGAAATTCAGAGAGATAAAACTAAGAGAAGGCTAAAGCTCTCCCAAGAAAACTATCTACAAAAGTGGCTAAAAAATTCTCTATGCATTAAGCAAAACCTGTCATCACACGCTTAGGAAAACACTTCAACGTATCTACCTATAGCTGCCCAAATTTAAAAGAAGGAAAAAAGGAAATGAGTAATACATCCTGCTCAAATACAATAGGGTTACTCATGTATGCTATAATTTGTAGGAAGCTTGATTTATCCTATGTAATTAGCCTTCTTAACAAGTATATGGCCAATCTAGGCAAAAACACTGATAAGTAATGAAGTGGTTGCTAAGATATATTAATGGAACCAAGGGTTATGGATTAATATATGCCAAGGAGGGACTCATTCAGTAAGGACTTGTTGGATGTGTTGATGCTAATTTTGTTGATCATAGAGAGCAAATAAGGTCACTTTGGACTTTATTTTCATGCTTGATAGGTGCTACATTAGTTGAAAGGTACAACTTCAATAGATAGTAGCTCTCTCCAGTATAGAGGCTGAATATATAGCCATAACAGAAAGGTTCAAAGAAGGTGTATGATTGCTTGAACTATTAAAGCAATTAAAGACATATAGCTTAGGTTTGATGATGTTTTCAAACAATCAATCAGCCATTCATCTGTGTAAAAATTGAAGAAACTAAGTATTTTGATGTTAAGTATCACTTTCTTTGACAAAAAGTGAAACGAGACTGCATAATGCTCGAGAAAATTTCAACTGAGGACAACCTAACAGATATGGCCATAAAGTGTGTCCCTCCTTCAAAATCACTCAAAGTACTTGAAGATTTTGAGCATTGGCATAGGTTGAGAGAAAAGAGAAGGGATTGGATTTGATATACACTGGGCTACTTGCTCGATCATGGAGGAGTTAGTTGGATCAAATCCTTCAAGCAGCAAGTGCTACAATCCAGAAGCCAAAACTTCCCACCTAAAGCAACTTATTTTAATGGCAATGGTGAGTGAGTAATTGAGGGTTCTATTAATGAAAGCATAACTGTTGCTTGAGGAATTCCTCCCCTTATTCATGGTCCTTGCTCAAGAACACATTTCAGATAACCACATTGAAAATTTGACTGTTGGGATGTAGGTCTAAAGGGAAACGATTCACGGTGTGCTCTCTCTTACTTTCTCTCTCTATTCATAAGAAAATTGTAGAAAATGAAGGCCATTGAATGAAATTTGAACACATTCCAAAAGTGAACTTAAAATTTGACCATTGGGACTTAAATACAAAGGGAAAAGGATTCACGATGTGATCCCTCTTACTCCCTCTCTCTGGTCATGAGAAGATTTTAAAAAATGAAGGCCATCAGATCAAAGTGTTTAGTACTTCTTCAAGAATTTCAAGATTCCATCATTAAGATGCACTAGAAGGTAGCTTGTTTTAATGGTGATGGTGGGTGAGTATTTGGGGGTTATGTTAGTGAAAGCAAAATCTATTGCTTAAGGAATTGCTTTTTCACTCATGGTTCTTCGCTCTAGAGCACATTTAAGATAAGCAAACTTAAAATTTGACCATTGAGATGTAACTCTAAAGGGAAACGGATTCACAACATGCTTTTTCTTGCTCTCTTTTTCTAACCATGAAAAGATTATAGAAAATGAAGGCCATTGGATCAAAATGTTTAGCATTTCTCAGAAAATCCATTGCTTCCTACTCTAATTCTAGAACATATTCTAAAAGCACACTTAAAATTTGACTATTGGAATAAGGATTCAGAGTGCTCTCTCTAGCTGTGAGAAGATTATAGAAAATGAAAGCCATTGGATTAAAATGTATAGCACTTCTTAGATAATCTGTTGTTTCCTTCTTTAACTCTAGAATACTTTCCAACAACGCACTTAAACTTTAACTGGTAGGGCTTAGCTACGAAGAAGAAAGGATTCATTGTGTGCTCTCACTTTCTTCTCATTTTGGTCGCAAGAACATTATGAAAAATGAAGGTCGCTGGATCAAAGTTATTAGCACTTCTCTAAAAAAGTCAAGATTCCATCACTAAGATGCACTAAAAAGCATTGTTTCAGTAGAGATGATGAGCAAGTAATTAGGGGTCCTTTTAGTTAAAGTAGAATTCGTTGCTAGAGGAATTCCTCCCTTCCCTCATGGGACACCTCATTCTAAAAAATATTTTAGATAGGTGCATATAAACTTTGATCTTTGGGACGTAGTTCTAAAAGGAAACGAATTCATGGCATTCTTTCTCTTGTTTCCTATCTCTAGTCATGAGAAGATTATAGAAAATGAAGGCCTTTAAATCAAAGTGTTTAGCATTTCTCACAAAATCCATTGCTTCCTCCCTTGACTTCAGAAACACATTTCACAAGCACACCTAAAATTTGACAATTAAAACTCAACTATAAAGGAAAAAAGATTCATGACATGCTCTTTCTTACTTTACTCTATAATAGGAAGAAGATTTTCGAAAATGAAAGCCAATGGATCAAAATGTTTAAAACTTCAGCGAAAATTTTAAGATTCCATCACAAAGATGCATAAGAAGGCACCATATTTTAGTAGTTATTGTGAGTGAATAATTGAGGGTTTTATTAGTGAAAAGAGAATCAATTACTTGAGAAATTCCTCACTGCACTCATGGCCCCTCATTCTAGAACACATTCCAGATCAACAAACTTAAAATTTGACCATAGCAATATGGCTCTAAAGGAAAAAGGATTCACGATGTGCTATCTCTTGCTCATTCTCTCTGTCTATGAAAAATTGCAAAAAATGAAGGCCATTGGGTCAAAGTTGTTGGCACTTCTCTTAGAATTTCAAGATTTCATCACTAAGATGTATTGTAAGGCCACTTGTTTTAGTAGTGATGTTGAGTGACTAAGTAGGGATTCTATTAGTGAAAGTGGAATCTGTTGCTTAAGGAATTCCTCTACTAACCCATGCCTCTCTCTAGAGCATAAAACATATTCTAAATAAGCGTACTTAAAATTTGACCATTAGGATACGACTCTAAAGGGAAATAGATTCAAAGCATGTTCTCTCTTGCTCCCTCTCTCTAGTCGTGAGAAAATTTTTGAAAATGAGAGCCACTAGATCAAAGTTTTCTACTTTGTTTCAAAAATGTTAAGATTTCATCACCAAGATGCACTGAACAACACTTTGTTTAGTTGGTGGTGAGTGATTAATTGGGGCTTTTGTTAGTGAAAGCAGAATCCATGGCTTGAGGAATTCCTTCCTTGACTCATGGCCCCTCAATCTAGAACATATTCTAGATAAGCACACTTAAAATTTGATCATTAGGATGCAACTCTAAAGGGAAATAGATTGATGGCATGCTCTTTCATGCTCCCTATCTCTAACTGTGAGTAAATTATAAAAAATGAAGGCCATTGGATTAATGTTTTTTGTAGCAATAGGAGAAATTCTAGATTCCATCACCGAGATGCACTTAGCACATTGTTTTAGTGGTGATGGCGAGTGAATAATTTAGGGCTCTATTAATGAAAGCAGAATTTGTTGCTTGAAGAATTCCTCCCCTCACCATGGCCCCTTAGTGCAAAAAGAATTCGAGATAAGCACACTTAAATTTAATCGTTTTGGATGCGGCATTAAAGGGAAACAAATTCACGACATGCTTCTTGCTTCCCCTCGCTACCACGAGAAGATTGTACAAAATGAACCCATTAGATCAAAGTGTTTAGCACTACTTAAAGAATTCATTACTTCTTCCCCTAAATCTAAAACACATTCTTAAAGTGCACTTAAAATTCGTGGCTAACAACAAGCCATGTGGATCCTTCATTAAACAACATGAAGGGCTATAATTTGTTTTCTATCTAACTCTGCAAATGGTCTTTAATAACATGAAAAAAAAAACTAAAAAGAAATAGAGGTAGGAGATTTTAGCTTCTAGATTGTAGCACTTGCTACTTGAAGGATCAATTCCAACAAAGTCCTTCCTACACCAGTGCGCAGCCAGGTGCAAATCAAATTCAATCCTTTATCTTTTCTCTCAATCCATGCCAATGCTCAAAATCTTTAAGCACTTCAGTAATTTTAAAAGAGGGACACATTTTGTGGTCCTATTGATCCCATCTGCTAAGTTGTCCTCAGTTGAGATTTTTTTAAGCTTTATGCAGTCTTGTTCCACTTTTTCTTGAATGAGGTAAAAATTAACATCAAGATGCTTAATTTGTTCATGATATACTGGGTCAATACATAGATGAATGGCTGATTGGTTATCTGAAAACATCATCAAACCAAAGCTATACAGCTTCAACTCCTTCAATAGCCCAAGCAACCGTACACTTTCTTTGAACCTTTCTATCATGGCTATATACTCAGCTTCTATAGTAGTGAGAGCTACTATCAGTTGAATTTGTGCCTTTCAACTAATGTAATACCCATCAATTATGAAAATATAGGCTGAAAGTGACCTTCTTTTATCTTTATCTTCAGCAAAATCAGTATCAACATATCCAAAAAGTCCTTGTTGGGTGAGTTCCTATTTGGCAAATATTAATCCATAACACTTGGTTCCATTGACGTATCTTAGTAACTACTTCATTACTTACTAGTGTTTCTTACATGTATTGGTCATATACTTGCTAAGAAGGCTAATTACATATGATAAATGAGGCCTACTGTGGACTACAGCATACGTGAGTGACCTTACTACATTTGAGTAGGATATATTGCTCATTTCCCTATTTTTTTCTTCTAAATTTAGACAGTTATAGGCAGGCAACTTGAAGTGTGTTCCTGAAGGTGTGGTGATTAGCTTGGCTTGGTGTATAGAGAATTTTTCAATTTTTGTAGATAGATTGCTTGGGAGAGCTTAGGCCACCTCTTAGTTCTATCTCTCTGAATTTTCATCCCTAAGATTCTTTTGGTTGGCTTTAAGTCCTTCATATCAAACTCCTTACTCAACATTTTCTTTATGGTGTAAATTTGGTATTGGTTACTATTAATTATAAGCATATCATCAACATAAAGAAACAACAAGATAGCATGATTACAGTCAGCATTCTTGTAATATAAGCATGCATAATATCAGCTTCTCTTGAAGCCTTGACTCAAATTGAAATTATCAAACAATTTATACCACTGCCTAAGGGATTGCTTGAGGCATATAGATATTTTTTAAAAGGAAAACTCGGCTTTCCAGGATTTTTCCTTAAAGCCTTTAAGTTACTTCATGTAAATGGTTGTTAGCAATTCTCCATGTAGGGATATAGTTTGGACATCCATATGCTCTAATTCTTAACCTTCCAAGCTTGATTTAGTAAGTGTCACCCTTATAGTTTCATACTTGACCATAGGAGAGAAGATCTTAGCATAATCAGCTCCTTCAATCTAAGTGAAGCCCTTAGCCACTAACTTAGCTTTGAACCTCTTCAGCTTCTTTAATCTTGTAAATCCACTTGCAGACCACCACCCTTTGCTTCTTAGGCTTTGGTACAAGCTCCCAAGTCTTATCTGTTTCCAAAGATGCCATTTCCTTTTTTATACCATGCCACAAATGGATAGCATTTCATTGAGACATAGCATCTCTGAAGTTTCTAGGCTCCTAATCCGGTTGCATCTATTTAGCTATGTTAAGGTCATCAACAATAAGTTCTCTCTCAACCAAGCTAATGTTAGGCTTTTTACCCAAGAATCTCCTTGGTGGCTGAATGATTCTTCTATCGTTATCTCGAGCCAATTAATATGATGCAGTTGATCATGGCCATCGTTAAATTGCAGCTCTTGTTGATCATCATTTACAGGGGTAATTTATTGTTGCGCTCTTTATGAACTTAGACCAATTGATTTTGAGGCTTGTTTAGTAGAGGCTTGAAATCTTCTTGATTCTATCTTAACCCCAATGACTTCCCTAGATTCCTCTAATCCTTCTAGATTCTCATTGTTAGTAACAACACCTCCTTGTTAAGCATATAGTAGAGAAGTCTCTTGGAATGTGACATCTTTGCTAATACTAATTAAAATCCTATAAATTCCTCCTTTCTTTATACAAAAAACCTTACCAAGGCCAGAGGTGAATAGCATACACCTCACCCATTCCATGATGGTTCTATTCATCCTTTTAACAACTCTATTTTGTTTTAAAGATTTTCTCACTGTCTTATGCCTCAAAATCCCATGTTCATTGCAATAAGCATCAAAAGAGAAGCTGCAAAACTTTAATTAATTATTAGTTTTCAAAGCTTTAAGCTTTTTTCCAGTTTGGTTCTCCATCAACACCTTCCATTCTTCAAACCTTTCAAATCATTTATCTTTTATGTTTAACATATATAGCCATATCAAGATCTTGATGGTTCCATCTTTTAACTTAAAAGCTATAATTTCAATACCTTTAACTTCATAGGATTGATCATTCCCCATGATAACCCATCCTCCATTTACCTCCTTATAGTCTTGAAACCACTCATCCTTGGGACACATGTGATAGGTGCAAGCTAAGTCAAGAATCTATTCATTTAAGACTATGGATTCTGTCACTCCTAGAACATCATCTTCTTTTTCGAGAGAATGTGCAGGTATAGTTGCATCTGCCTCTATGGTGGGTTTCTTACCTTGCTTCTTCTTAAATTCTCTATAAAACCTCTTAATATGGCCAGGTTTCCCACAAAAGAAACACTTTCTTATAGGCCCTTTGTATTGAGACTTTGCAGGTCTTTCAAAATTTTCTTTTTGGGAGTAATCTTGTTGAAAAATTTCTTTTTTCTTTTTTTAGTTCTTCCTCAGGCACACAAAGCTTTATTTGATGAAGATCTGAACCTTCTTATTCCTCTTTATTTCTTGATGCTTGGATTTGATTGTAGGCTCTAGCTCCTCCATGGATAAAATTCTCTTTGTTGTACCTAGTTGAAGGCTAGTGGTAATAAGTTGAGCAAGATGACTACTTGATCTTTATCATTGATCTTCTCACTCATATTTTCAAGATCGATTACAATCTTGAAGAATTCATCCAAGTTCTCATCAATGCATTTATCTTCATCCATCCTGTGACCAAAGAATCTTATCTTGAGGTAGATTCTATTGGTTAAAGATTTAGTCATGTAAAGACTTTCGAGTTAATTCTATACTGTAATGTAGTGGGATTAGTGATGTATGCCATGATCTACAGTTGGCCTCATGTTTCCTACACAATCATCTTGCTTAGCAGATACATGGGTAATCCTAGGAAAGAGCACTAATAGGCCATAAAGTGGCTTCTATGATACCTAAATGGGACCAAAAATCAAGGATTGATATATGAGAAAAATATCTTACGTAGTAAAGGTTGATAGGCTATGTGGATTTTGATTTTACTAGTGACAGAGACAAGAAAAGATAATTGTCAGCATACGTGTTCATTTATGGAATAACTTATGCAAGTTGGAAAGATTAACTTCAACCAATTATAGCCTTATCTAGCACAGAAGCAGAATATGTAGTAATGACTGAGGATTATAAAGAAGGAATCTAGTTGCTCGGATTACTAAAGGAATTAAGATTGTATAGCTCAAATATGATCTATATTTTAAATAGCTAGTTAGCAATGCACTTATGCAAAAATCCAATTCACCATGGGTGCACTTAACACCTTGATGTCAAGTACCATTTCATAAGGGAGAAGGTAGAGGATGGTTGCCTCAAACTGAAAAAGATTAGAATTGAAGATAACCATTTAGGTGTGGCCACAAAACTGTTCCTTTTGAAAAGTTGCAGAGATGCAAGGAGCTGCTAAGGATAGATACGGGATGATAATTTGGTTTTGTGATATAATAAAGTATGCATCAGCACCAGTTTTGCTAAATAAAAAGAAGCAAAAGGGGGTTTCTAGAGCAAAAGAACGACGGTGGATAAGAAGAAATGGTAAAGTGAAAAGAAAAAATAAATTTAAGAAGAGTTGGTTGTTGGGCAGAGTTGTCACAAAGAACAGTGTCTTTGAGAGTAAGATGTGGCATGATGCTATTAATGTAGTGCGACACGGATGGCAACCTTACTAACAAAGAAAAAAATAGTCGTTAATTATGAATGAAGTGATTGATGTGGTAAGGAAAACTAGGTGACAAGGCGTCAGTGGGTGACACTAATGAAATGGTAATGTGGAGTTGTGCTCACTCACTCAATGATTAATTGATATGGCATGACATCAATGGGTGACACATTGACATGGTAAAACATAGTTTTGCATGGTGCAATATTAGTGGACGATGCTACCTTATCAGTATGGAACATAATAAGAGGTAACATGGCATAGAATGTTGATTTGGCAAACAAATGAGTGGAAGTAGACCTGTATAGTTAGTAGAAATATCATATGTGGCAGTGAGCTCGCTGATGTAGTAGTTTACTTGAAGGTAACGCACTTTGTAAATCAGCCAAGCTAAATTCTTTGGCTAAAAGACATTTTTCAGGTCAGAAATCTTACAAAGAAGATTAAAATGCATGTAAAGATTGAAACTTCTTGCTAGAAGCAAGAATTAAGCCTAGGTTCAGGAAAATTAGGCAATACAATGCATGGAGGTTATTAGACAGACATATTCTTGGGTTACCTAGATAAAAACAAATAAAATTAAAGATTTTATTGCATCTAAATAAGGCTGAAGGGTAAAGGAATCAAGTAAGAATCAACCGACACACTCCGATAGAGTCTCGAAGGACCTCTCGAAGTGAAGTTCATACTATTGAAGATAGGTGGTAGATGCTGCCTAGGTGCACTGCATTTCTCTTATTCGCCTGCCATTTGTTGATAAGCTAGACCAAATAAAATCTAAAAATAGCTGCTAAAGCCTACAACTGGTAGGGCAAATTTACGCTCATTCACGAATTTGCACACATTCATACTTAGAAGAAAAAGCTCTCTCTTGCACTTATAAACTACTTGATAGAATTTTTTTTTTTTTTTTTACAGTTTCTTTAGATTTAATAGAAGCTTTTGTTTCTAGTTGGAGGAGCTTTTAGTTGAGATTTTGTATTGAAGAAAGGAAGAAATCGACAAAAATATTAGGGGACTTCATGAAAACTATATTCTTTAAATCACTATAAATTATTCATTCTTTGGAATAAAATTTCTTGAGTCAAGATATTAGTAAATCCTAATAAGGTATCTATTTTAATTTATTCAATGTACTTTCACAATAAAGTTCTTTTTTATAAAATATGTTTTCATAGAAAAAACTACATATATAGTTTTAACTTTTATTTTGGAAAAAAATGGAGTGAGCAAGTACAAGCCACTCTTCTCTCCTTAAAAAAATATTTTGGTTTAAGTACAAAATTTTGCGTACTTTAATTAAAATACCTTAAAATTATTTTTCAAAATAAAAATAAAATATGATACTAATTTTTGGATATTTTAAGGGGTGCTAATTCTTCTTAAACTATAATGACCTCTAGGCTTAAAATTTAATTTTTTTTAAAATAATTAACTTATTTTAAAATAACGATCAATCACAGCTAACAAAATTAATGGTGACTCTTAGTTTTTTCAATTGTTGTGATTTTTTCAATTGTTGTAGGGTTTAAAGTTTTAAGATGGCCTACTGGACTTCACAACATGGAATAGTGAAATTATTCTAGAGTTATTACTTAGTATGGATTTCGAACTGAATTGCTTGTCAAGTTCCATGTCACATGGAGATTGTTGAATACTCAATCTAGCTTACCAAAATAATTCGGCCTGATTAATAGTCAATTCGTTTGGACTCTTCTATGAGTCATGTATTATCAATTAACCACAGTAATAGGGCTAAGTATATGAACATGTATATGAATAACTATTATCGACTACTCGATTGATCCTGCTAATGACTTTTTAACAATTATCCAACACAGGTTGCACACAAGATCACTCCTTGTATTCCTCTCTTAAGTAAGGATAATGGATAGCTCACCTAATATGGTCGTAATGACATACAATGGTCATGATAAAGTACGATTACCTAGCATAAGCACGTATTATCTATAGACTTTGTGTTTATCTATTCCTCTCGTATTAACCCAAATTGTAAGGCTAACTCACTGAGCCTGTATGATATGATGGACCTTTCCTACTATTGAGCCCTATGGCACGCTAATAGCCTAAATTAACGAACAACCATTAACCATTAACGCACTTATGGTACATCATTGATCATTACAAGAGGCCTGTATAAAGTCATTCATAACATAATTAATAATACAAAAATCCTATTCAGAGTTAACATATTCACCAACTTGTGAAACACACTCCTATTACGGCTAATTAATATATTATTAATAATTCCATTGACCGTATCACTCAATCATGCAGCATAGACTCTTGTAATTCGATAATGATGTAGTGTGCTTATCATTGTCCTATCTTATAATTATGTTGCCCACTTACCTTAGGCAATTTATTTGAGGCGGGCTCATTTCCATGGTCAACATTCATTGTCCTCCGAGCTAGCTATCCCAACAGTAGGCCAAGAATTTGAACATGTGATATCAGAGTAATCCTTATTCCAGGTATGAGTTGGTTAATTAACAGTTGAAGTCAAGATGGGGTCATACATATGTTGCACAATTATTAGTAGGTGTGGGAAATGATTATTGGTTCAACTTACATGCTATGAACATCTCAAGAATGGCTTAACTAACATATGGGCCATAATAATTTCCATCATTTAAGAAATCTTGTTGCGTGCGCATTTACTTTCTATTTGTGAAAATAAATATGCAATTACATATAGGGTTATCACTAAATTATTGGGGTTAGTAAGTTAACCTAAGAACAATTTGACCATAAGTTAAATTGATGCACATTTCCAATGACAGTTACATATAAGTTAGTATTGATATAATTGGAACAAGTCAAATAATTAGCTCAAGAAAGGTCCTTAAAATATGGTTTATCATATCACTAGATAATTCATATTTGATAGGTTGACTCTGTACTTATCCATACTAGATAATTTAACAATATAGGTTTAACATGGCAGGTTAACATTAAAGATAAGCATATTAGAGTTAGCTATTTAAATTATTATGTCATCTTATCCTAATAATAATTACATATAAGTCAATGATAAATGGATGTGTTATTGATAGCAAATATATGACAAGGGGACCTTATCTTACAATGAATATTAACTTATGTCCTCAAAGAGTATGAATTAAGTTAATGTTGATATCATAAGTAGTTCTAGTGATTATATCTAACTCTATAACCTTAATTTGTGGATGGGAGGTATGAATAACTCAACTATGATGACTAGCTGCTCATGGGTGTTAAATTATAACCATTACCATCCAGAACAGATTTATCTTTTGATAAAAAGTCTACGACCTTTGCCAGTGAGAGGGATTATGGCCCGTGTTTGCATTATATGGGCAACAAGTGATCATGATTTAATTAATCATAAACATTTTATTCATGGATATTTATGGCAAATGGTATTAATTGGGTAATGGGCATGTATGTGTCAATCGAGATTATTTATGAATATTATGTCCCTTATAACAGATATCATCACCCCAAGATATTACATATGATTACAACATGAATATCCAAATGCTAACGGAGTATTGCCTACTTGAATTAACATAATTATATCTTGATAGGTTACCAATATAGTCCCTTAAATGAGAATATTTAATTTTAAATTGATCAATGAATTTTTGTTAATTCAACCATAATAAGGCATTAATAAAATATTCATTAAGGTAATTGGTAGGGATTAGTAAGCATCTTGTATATTCCTTTCTATTAAATGTATCACTGATGTGGTAGTATCATTTCAACTACTTGGAGGTTATTTGAAATGGTTACTCAATTTGATATGGAACATATATAAGGTAATTAAAACCCTACAATCTTCACATCAATTATAACTCATAATGTCCCTTTCATGAATGATTCAACTGCTCCTAAGAATTAGTTGCATTCTCTGTAGGTTAATCATGGGAATAACATGACCGGCTTATTATCATTTAGGTACTTAGATACAATTATCCAATGGGTTACTAGTGATAATGCGTTATATCACCTCAATGTTAACCTAATTAACTCCTGATTATGCTATCCTTTAAGGAGCTATAATGGCTAGGATAGAGTACCTTTTGGGTTAAAATTATACTAAATCATGGCAAGACCTATGGTTATTGTGACATTCACTCATTTATGTGCAATAATTTATTCCACTTGGTTGGTTATCCCACACTCAAACCCTCACAAGACCTCGCTAGTGATCCCTTCGGCTCTCTCTTTTTCTCCCTCTTTCTCTCTCTTTTGACACCCTATACAATTGGCCTATTTATTCAAGTTAAGAGAGTCAACTCTAGCTAGTAACCCTTTTCTTTTAAAACTCCACAACCAAATAGTTTAGATAAACACTAACTCTTCTAGATAAGCTTGAACATTTCCTATCAAGATTGTACTTCTTCTAGATGCCTTTGTTGACTTTGTTCATGTTTCTTTATGTTTATTTTAATAGAGTCTAACTTGCCTAGGACTTTGCTGCCAGTAAGACTCCTTGTGCAATACTACCACTTTCTTGGGCTCAACTCTCCACCTTATTCAGATTCTTTGTATTGTCATGTCCAAGGAGATCATACTTTGTTAAGATATCATGTTCTAGATCATAAGTTTATAGCTTAATACACTAGTTAAGCTAATTTCCATTTAAATCAAGACAGCGTGTAAGGTTCACCAAGAAATTATTTTGACTCAATTCACTTTCTAGCTATTGATTATCTAGGTTACATATCGAGATATAATGTTATGATATTATCGAGGGGGACTAAGCTTTGCAATCTTGGAAGATGGGATAGTCTACAAGGCTAACTGATTATATTCATACTCATAATGCAAGAGGACAATCAATTATGGGTAGATTAATGCACTCTTGGTAATTCAATCCTGGTCCATATTAATCAAATTGATAATTAAAGATAGATTATTGATATAATCTTGGTACTCCTCAATAATTAGCCAATTATGTTATCCTCAAACACGAGGCCTAATAATTATCCTAGGGTACTTGATGTAATCTTCATATGTAACTCACATTATCAGATGGGCCATCATCCTAGATAATATGCTTAATTTCAATTCCGCGGTTTGATACATGGAATGCTGTTATTTTCTTAGGCTCAACTCCTAGTTAGGGACATGATATAAACGGATAATTGAGTCTATGCTTGGTAACATTATTCGTGCTAACTAATATAAGTTATATGTTTTCATTCGTGCTTATCTATAAATAAATACATGACTAAAAAGCCAAAGGTAACCTATCAACTTTGTGCTCACCGAATAGGATATCCATAGTAACCATGTAGATATATGGAGTAAATTAAAGTATTATGCTACAAATGAATTTGGACATATCATCCTCATAAATCCACATATCATATAACATCAACAGAAGGAATATCCAATGGTAATAATTGATAATTACCTATATCATCATTGATAGCAAATCATAACCATATAAGTAATTAAGCTTAGTAATTAATTAGATCTAACAATTAATTACTTAAAATATATTTGAACTCAATAATTAATTTAGTTTGAAATTTAATTAGGTTTGGAATGTAATTGAACCTAATAATATGCACTATGATCACCATATATAGTACCCTATTATTCGTGAAATCATTAGTTGAGATATGATTAATGAAGAAATTAGCTCATGTATATCAAGCTCAAGTTGATCAACTTAGGTCATGTTCCTAATTAACTATACTTGGACACATATGGGATATCAAACTATATGATATCCCCAAGCTTCATAAGCATATAGCCCTATCAATTAGTCTAAGGAGATTTATGGGAATGGAACTTAAGATATGCCTAACATATGCCTAATTTACTATGATTAAGGAATTACCGCTTCATACTTCGAAGATAAGCACATACAAAAAGAGTTGTTGGTAGATATCCATCGACAAGTCAATAAGACAGCAAGTTTGGGCACAAATTCCAAATTGGTATATATGTTCAAATAGGTTATCACACAAGAAGTCTTACCTAAATATATCAAAAATTATAAGATACCATTTCCTATCCAAGGTTATAATCATATTCTCATGAATTATAACATATTGTCAATACTTAAGAATGGGTGATATATTATCAAAACACTATCATTTGTTCATGCCTTAAATTATTTGGTTGTCTAGATATGTAAACATGAGCAATTGGTTACAATTAGGGAGGCTTGTGGGTTACGCCTTAGCAAATAAACATATGTAATTATTGATATTATGTGAGGCACATTAAGTCTAACAATTTAGTTACCAATTAATGCAATGATATCCTTGACCACGCCTTAATCCGTGTAACTATAGGGATAACCCTTAAATTGAGATATTGCCTGATTGCAAATAGGATTGTATTTCCATCGGCATTGTCAACTATTTGTTATGAAGAGCTAGAAAACATATGCATAATCATCAAGTCGTGAGGTTATTAAGAAAGGGCTTTCTCTTTCTTTCATGCTCGGGCTAATGGTTAGTATTATTAAAAATTATTAATCAAAGACAACAACTTATTAGACTGGATGATTTTTAATAATATCGCAACAAGCCCATGAATTTTTTGAAAGATATATAATTGGGAGAATTATCCCTCTCCCAACCTGCAACATAATGATAACTGGTATCTAGGTTGAGTACCATAATGGCTTCATCATGGGTGTACACCTGGGGGTGTACGGTGTGAATATTCATGGGCATGTACTTGATCAATGATTAATTCAAATTAGCATATGCCTACTAGGAAAGGTCCAAGTTTATTTAGAAGAGTTAGCACTTATCTAAACTATTCGGTCCTAGAGTCCTAATAAGAAAGGATTACTAGTTAGAATTGGCTCTTTTGAATTGTATAGGGTTTCAAGAAGGAGAAACAAAGAGCCCGGAGGATCACAAAAAAGGTCTCATAAAGGTTTAAGTATGGCAATGCTTGGGAGAAGCATCCACCTTTTTCTCATATATATTCCTTTTTAGAGTTAATCAAGGTACTATCAAAGGAAGTGAAGGTTTGACCAACTATGGCAAGTTAATTTTGAAGATCAACAAATTAGAGTTAGCTATTTAAATTACTACAATTGTCTACTTACATGAAAAATATCCAATGCCATATTTGAACTTCACAAGTATCCCGTTGGACATGGATAAGGAACTTTTAGTGTAAACTATCCTTCCTAATTAGTGATAGGTATCAAGTTCATATGTAATGGTATGTCAAACATCCTTAATGGTTCCAAACATCATGGATTCTTGATAGAATTACTCGCGTATAAGATTATGTATCAAGATTTATGGTACTAAATACAGGCTCATCTTGTTGATAAAAATGAGCACCGTGATATAGGTGACAAAGGACTAGTAGTCAATAGAAGTATCAGATCCTCATACTGAAGTGTCATAGTGAAGGAATATTGACATTAAGTATATCCATATGGATGGTGGATGTGGCTTATCATTAAGATAATTATAAATAAATGATGGACATACAAGAATAATGTTCATCACTTGTCGTGGATATATATTGATAACTATGATCCAACCTTTATATTTATGATTCACAACCAATAATAATGTTGAACTCCTACTTGACGTCAATGTGATGCTTACTTGCAATTCTATGGTTTTCAAAATGAGGCAACGCATGAGAGTACCTCACTATTAAAACTATTTGATATCAATTGGCATGTAACTATAATATTTTACCATTATAAGGTTATTACTAATTATCATTCATACGGAGGTATATAGTCATGATTGAGTAAGGGTGGATGTCACATGTGTCAAGATATACAAATAGATCATTTGGAATAAGATGGTGAATTTTTATTCTTGTATAATTAACACAACCAAGATTAACTTACATACTATGAACATATCAAGATTGGGAGATAACTCTTAATTAGATCAAACATGTTTATTGTAAATTCAATTATCGAAAATTCAATAGGTTATCATGATTAACTCAATGAATTGGCAATTAATGATATACATGCCTATTTTATTATGGATATCGAGGAGTACCAAGACATGTTACCCAATTGGGAAACCAGATTAGGGGTTAACTTAATTGACCTAGGATGAGATATCATACCGGATGTATGTGACATAATGGGACCTCATGAAAAGGTTAATTATCCCATAATCAATGCCAAAGGTAAAGATATCCATTGAAATTAGTGAGTTTAAGCATATTAAGTGCAAATGGAGGCTATTGACACTAAATTGATCCAATATGAAGGTTTGTTAATCACCACACCAGTTATTACAGATTAATGGTTACTACAGATTGGTAAATGAGATGCCAATATTTGACCTTAGTTTAAATATTCACTATGAACAAACACTTATGGTTAGATTAATCGAGTATAATAAGATTAGTGCCTTAATAGTCATGGGCTTATCTAGCAAGTAGTGTAGCATGTTGGATAAATAGCCTTTATGACAATATCAAATAATTTATGGTCCTATAAGTTATCTTTATGTCTTGTCATTAGCATACAAACTTATCCAACATTCATGTATTAATCTCGAAGTTAAAGTAAATTGGATTGGACACTTACTAGGGTGAACAAGTTAGTAGTATAATCAGTAAAAATAATAGGACCTAAGGCACCCACTAATGTCATGGCAGATTGATTAAGGGACAATGATGATAGGTGATGGATAAATGAATATCAACCCATCATTCGATTTGTATATCTACCTCACAACTCATATTATTAAAAATATACATAATAAATAACCTTTTAGCTTAGTATGACAAGAATATGCTTATGATTCTTTGGGCCAAATTAATAAACGCATCATGCTTATAGATCTTTACTACTTATATCTATATCGAATATGCCATAATGAAATGATTTATTGGGGTATACTATCATCAATGACAATTTTTGGAGCCAGGAATAAATCTAGAAAGTGTTGGTGATTCCCAAGTCAAACATAATTTATGAAGCAATGGCACACATAACCCATTCACTCATGCCTTATAGAGTACGACACTGTATAATCGTGCCTATTCATTGAGGATGATGGACAATTTAATAGGTCAAATATTGACTACCAGTAAGAGATACCAAATTGTCCAAGTTGAAACTCATAGTGTTTCAAATAAGCTTAATTGTTGCTAGGTGGATAAATTAATAGTTCCAAAGAAAAATAATTATTATCAGTAAACCTGTATAGCCATGGTTATGCCAATTTGAATTGGGATAACCAAACCTTGTCCGACTATCGATGGCTGATACTCTCGGATATATTTTGAGGGTAAGACATTTATTATTTTCAAATAATACTTTCGATTTTGGGATACTAAAATGGCCAAAAACTTATATTAATTCAGGTATGTTAATTTTCTAATTTGATACTTATGATAAATGCAAGTCATTTTTTCATTTGTAAGTTAGAATTAATAAACTAATAATTACAAATATTCCATCAACTTATTTATAGGTATGGCTTAGATATGGCATGTCCAAGGGGTCATCTTTGACCAATCTTCACATTATATAACACTCAACTTAAAGGTTTCATTATTGTTTTATCGCTTAACTTTGGCCTTTCTCATTCTTCCAGATATCCTCAGCGTATCTAATATCGCCCTTATGGTATGTCCCATGTTTATCCACTTTTGCCTTCTCCTTATCTTTGTCATAACAATTCATACTCAGATAAGGATCAGACCTCGTCGATTGAGGTATCATCATCGGAAACTAGTGTGAAAAGATTACTTGCAACAAGGCATATAATTGGCTTGCGTAACATCAAAGTCTTCCTAAATTGATCATATTGTCATTCTTACAAATGATCTAGCCTAATCTACACTAGGCAAAATATTTATTGGCCTATTATGAATACTTCCCTAGTCAATTAATCTGTAAGTTTTATACTTTCTCCATAAGCATTGCTACAATTATCATTAGTCAAATCCTTTCAGATAATGATCTGTTGCTTGATTATAACATAATTCATATATAGGGCATTAAAATGGATCCAATGTCTACATATGGCCTTAGGAGGAATATTGCCAAGTGAAAAGGGGCATAGAGTTGGTCAATTTATGTGTAGTATATATTATTATTAGTGCATATTAAAGCGCATGATATCCTTATTAGTTGAATAGATATCCTATATCAATCCATAGACCCAACAATATCATAAAGCAGTATGATATGAATTACAAGGTATCAAACTTATTGCTGATATAATTATGGTGTAGATCAATGACGTGACAAATATTTGAGCCATTGGCCTAGAATATCAATATAACCCGCCCTAAAGTTGGCTTATCCACATGTAATATCTGGATTATGTTATAATCCGGTAGTAGATCATCATCCTGATTTCACTCCTACTATAAACTTAAATAATGGGCAATATTCAACAATAAACTGAAATAATTTAGGAACGCACTAACCATATGATGTGTAGAATCGGTGATTTTGGATAATAGATAATTTTGATGATTGCCCAATCCACCTAGATAGGTTAAGGCAAATACCATATCATAATTTAAAGACTAATAACCGAAACATATGGTTATGCTTAACCCAATTATACAGATACCATCCATAATCTTGTGACGGTTATATATTGATGATTAACAAGATTCCACTTAAACATGCTAATTTGGTAGGTCATTACATTGTGATGAATATAATGACCATAATGAACCATATGTTTTCAAGAATTAATCCATTGATTACATGGCAATCACTCCTAATATTGATCCACGTGTAACTATTTTGCTAATTGAAATAGTCATGCTATAATTCTAATAGTCAATTTGTCACCTAGTTAATAGCCGTTATACTGACACAAGTTATATGTACAAAATTATCATGTATGAGTAATCAATAAGTAGGCATGGATAGTCACAATTACGTGTCCAACTCGGTAAACATACCGATTTCCATGTTCCATGGGCATGTCGGTTAAGTGACTATCCATGCCTACTTATTAATTACTTATATATCCACAACTAAATTATGTTAATCATTCATTTACTTAATGGTCAATTGGTAGCCTAGAATTCTCACTAAGCTTGATCATCCAACATTCAGTCAGATTATCTATAAAGGGTTTGAGAGTGGTTATTTTTGGGAAAAGCATCATAATAAATTAGGAATATCTTTAATTCCATCAAAAATATCATGTCCAAATTAGTTATGATGTGAATGTATATTGTCAACCCAAATATGTACCTTATTGGAGTATTCATTGCATTAACTCATAAGAGATATGATCAAGACCCCTCAAGATACTTTTAATGATACTTTCAATAGGGTATCAACTCTTTCACCAATTGAAAATTCCTCTTAGGTATCCCATCTTAGATAAGTCAGCTTGGGCTCAGGTTTAATTCCTATCATGCTATGTATAATCATGGACCCAACTTTACTAATAAGTTGACCAATGTGCATAGTTGGTTTCCCATTGATTTAGGAACTAAAATAATATTTTATTAATCGAGTTATTGGCATATAATCATGTTAAGTTGGCACAAAAGAGGGAAATATGGGATGGCATTTCCTTCGTCTTCTTCCAATTAATGGATATACTAATACATTTGGTATAGCATGAATGTTTATAACATGAGTACTAGAGTGAGTAGAAGTTAGCTATCTTTCTTGATACCCTACTCAATAGAATGTGCTTATTTATTGTGGAAAGAATTCTATAAGGATGATCCTGGGCATAACTTATCTAAACTATCTATGACCTGCCTTGAGATTATAGAATATGCAATTTTGGTGCAATGTGTCGCAGTAACTCATTAAAAGGAGGACTTATGTTAAGTCCAAAAAGATATCACACAAGTGACAGTAACGGGGGTAGCAACCAACTCATGAAAAAACACTTTGGAGGATTATACAATTCAATCTTATGATAAACAAATCCCTAATAATGTTTAGAATAGTTACATTACTTATAATCCATCATTGCAATGTTGACATGTTATTAAATAGCAATCATGCAACATATTATTCCTTTATATCATTTGGGATACCATTATGATTGTGTTATAATTCCACTAAAACAGCGCTTCTTCCAGTGAACACTTCATTCTAATACACAAGTTCATAATTTGTTAACAACTTAAGTTAGTATGATAGCTTGCTTGCCGATTTTATTTACCCAATATAGCCTGCTAACCTATTGATATTAAATTAAGCATTAGATAACCTACACTATTATGGAAACCTTAGTAGGTTCATATAAAAGTATCCATGTCCTTGATCATGGCCTATCTATATGATGACCCTTTAACTATGGTTATATCTTGATGGTAATTCATGCTGGATTATGATATGAAGAGTACCATTGATTGCACTTAGGTATCCAATTGAGACTGACATGTTGAATTCTGGCCACATCATATGGGCAACCAATGGTCATGATTTAAATTAATCATAAACATTTGTACCCATTCATGAATATTATGAATAAGTTATGAACATGTTTACTTTTATTCATATAAAGTATGATTTTTATGAGTTTATGGTGATGCTACTTAGGTTAACCAATGCGTCTACTACTTTTTGTAACCATATGAGATACATATTGTTTGAAATTTTGGATAAATTTATGGTGGTCTATCTGGATGATATTGTGATCTACAATGAGACCTTAGAGGACCTAGTAAGCCATTTATGACAAGTATTGATGCGGCTGCAGGAGCACCAACTATACATCAAGAAAAAGAAATACAAGTTTTGTAAGCAAGAAGCATTATTCCTTGAGTACTGGGTAGAGAACGAATACATATGGTTGGATGAAAGAAAAGTAAAACCCATCATCGAGTGACCAACCATTAGTAAAGTTGCTGAGTTGCAATCAACTTAAGCCCTTGCTTAGAGCTTACTAATTCCTTGGCTTACTGATCCCTTTAGTTATGCCAATCCAAATCCTAATCCACTAGTCATGTGCCCTACAATAAACATTCTTTCCACACATATCTTATAGTACTATAGCTTAAGGATTCAATAATGAAAGTATTACCTAATTCATGAACATAAAGAAAAGGATAAAGATATTAAGGCAAACACAAATAGAAAGTGCATGCACACACAGCAAGATTTATGGAACCTTATTCCAATCCTTTATTAACTTTATAAAGGAATAAATAGAGAAAAAAGTGGATGCTTATCCCAAGCATTGCCACACTCAAACCCTTATAGACCTCTCTTGTGATCCCTTGGGCTTCCCCTTTTGGGTTATAACTAAGGTGCATCAATTTCTTGGTATTAAACTGCTTGGTCTTAGAAGTCAACCTAGATTATTAGGTCGTAATTCATTAGACACTAAGATATGATTGATTTAAATGAAATTATGTTTTTGGCCTAATTAATTTTTCAACCTAATTAATATACATTTTCGAGTTCCTTACTGTTAGTAGTTTAGGATAAAATTTGATGAGTAATCAATCATCATTATTTATTTCCATCCATGTCTTAATATCCTTTGCTAGATGATGGTGAACGCATATAAAATTTGTATTATTCAACTGGGTATTGGTTGTTAACACTTAATTTTATTCCTAAGAAAATGGACTTCATGAAAAAGTCATTCTCTAGTTCAAAGGTCTAAGATCGAGATTTATTACAATTTGTCATTAAACTTTACAATATTGGTTGTCCAACCTTATGCAAGATTTTAAAAGCCTTCTTCATTAGGGTTCATGCTATAGATGACTCATCAAGGTTTATAAACACAAATGATGCATTGGGTTTTACATCATTCATGCTCACCTTAATCCATCAAGAGTTTCTTTTCTTGAGATTTTTGATTTAGTTAATACATCATGTTTTACTTCATTAGGTTTAAAGTTAAACCTCATATTGGGGATCTATTTAATAAATTTCTCAATTCTTTGGGAGTCTTTCACTTCAGGATTTTCGATCTAGCTTATTTATCACGATCATACTTATTGGGTTCCTTTTATCATTGGGATCAAAGCCTTTAAAAGTTTGCTTGGATTTTTTCATCATCAAGACTGATCTCATATTGGATGTTATATTCCTTCGTAAAGTTTTTCTCATCCAGAATTGATTCAAGCTCTATTGGGAAGTTAATGATTCCCAGATTAATATTCCAATGATTACTACTTTAGCTATTCTACTTCGGAGTTGAAGATGGATTTGAAACTAGAATTGCATTAGTCAATAATGTTTGTGCATCCAAAAGAAAAGAAGAAAAAGGATTACAAGTTTTAACTCTTAGTTCAACTTCAATTTCAGCCACATCGGGTTTTGGAGTAACTTCGAAAGCAGGAGCTTCTAACACTGGTCTAAAAAAACCCCTCTTTAGCTGATTAAGTTGTCATTCTTTTATGTCAACTAGAGTGATATCTAGGTCTTCAGAATGGACTAAGGAAGCTTCTACGGGAGGAACCACCTATACCGAGGAAAGGTAGAGGTCGAGATACTTGCCTTTGATCTCTTCAACCATATGCCTCCTGATGGGCCAGTACAGGCACAAGGCTTGCTCCCTAATCTTAGTTCGATAAGATTTTAACATTTTGAATTTGTTTAAAGATCAAGATCAAGCTTCTTCTTGAGTTACCCTCAGCTCATCCCTATGTTAAAGGATAAGTTTATTTTTGGTGCGACTTATCCTTGCCACACATTGGCTTAGACTTGGGCTAATTTAATCTTTGCATTGTCCACATTGATTTCAGCCTTGGCTAGCAGATTCTTTAACCTCTCCACTTTAGGCGTGTAGATATGCACTTTATTAACAACATCAATTATAGACATATTAGTAGCATCGGCCTTCTTCATGAAGTAATGAAGATCGATGCTGGTATGGCTGTAGTTGTTTATGAGTATAGCCATCCTCTAGGCAAACTATAAATAAAAAAGGTAAGCACTAATTAATAATCTGCTACTACATGACACAAAAGTAAAGTTAAATAGATTAATACTTACGTCTCTAAAGCACATCATTGTGCTACTAAGAAAGGTATTATTATTTTCCCCTTATAGCTTGTTTAGGTCCTAAGGGAAGATAAACCTATATAACCACTCTTAAATTAGGTTGGATGTTTTAGGGATCCCTTAGTAAGAACGTCCTAGTCAAGCATAAACTTTTTTTCTAAAGGAAAAAGTTGTGGCACATTCAGTGGCATTGAGAGTTCACCTATAATGCCCTAATCCTTAGGGTGGATCCCCTTCTTGCCTCCTTTCCCTCTGATGGTTGGAGAAGCAGTAACCACCATTTTCTCCTTCTTGGCAGCAAGGGCACCATTGTTATAGCTAGCTCTCGCTTTCTTTCTCTTTGAGGTAGTTCATGAAGATTAACCTCACTGTTAAGATTTGACAGTAGCACTAGACTAAAACCTTCTATTAGGCTATGCCTTCCCAAGGTAATGTCCATTACCTCCCAGAGTTGATATTTTATAATTGAGGATAGATTTGATGAAGGGGCCATCTTGTTTTCAAGTTCTGTAAAACATAACACCAAGGATTAGTAGCAAATAAAAAATGAAATAACTAAACTATAAGATGAAGCAATGATAAGACTTGGCATGGCATCGGTCCGAGAGAATAGTAAAGGTCTAGTCCTTTCATTAAGGTGTACATCCACTTTAAGACCAATATATAGCTCAAGGTTTGATGTTTGCTCTTCATTGGGATGTAAGGCACTTTGGGTTGTTTAATTGGCTTAAGGTTTAATGTTTGTTCATCATCGAGAATTAGATTTGAAAGATGGAAAGAGAGCTTTTTAGGACCTAAACTTAATGTGTCTTTAATAAATCGAGAAGTCTTATCGAATATAAAGACTTTGTACTAAGATCTAATAACTCTAACTATAGCTATCCTACTACATTTACATGACATCTAAAACTATCTACACCCACTTGATCACAAAGGGACTAAAAGATCAATGATAGGTTGGGGTTAGCCTGTTTTTAATGGACTTATCTAAAGAGTTCACTATAGGTGTTTAGATGGTGATACGTCCTGGGTTAAGAGGCTAGAAATACTTCTCAACTTAATCTTTGTTATTTAAAGGAAGGCTTTTGAAAAGAGTTTTGGGCTAACATAAGCAAAAATAACAAAATTTGATTATTTGTCTATATGCATTGAGGGATAGCATAATCAATTAAATTTAAACAAAAGATTATTATATCAAACAATTGTTATTCAAAATAACTAATTTGTTAATAGGTATTGAATGTGATCACCATAGAGAGAATCAAAATAGTATATTATACCAATTGTAAGTGTTGAATGTAGTCACCACATAGAGAGTCTTTCAAAGAGGGATGATGTTCGTTGGAGTACACATCAACGAGAAAAAGGTGATAGGCACGTTAGATAAGAGTCCATCAAATTGCTTTATTGCAAAATAGACGGTTAAAGACTTGTTATTGGAGATATTCCTGATCTTTATGAAGGTTAAGTGTGCTAACTCAGAGGCTAAGAGGGTAAAAGGTGCAGTAAGAGTCGATCTTCAAGTTAGTGGGTTGAAAGGGAAAATTAAGCTTCTCAGATATCCACTTTCTGATTATGATCTAATCTTTGGTATGGATTTCTTTTGTAAACAAGTGATCTTATAAGATGTTATGGTATTCGACTGATCGATGCCCAAAAGTCAATTCAGATTATCCCAATTAGTATAATTTAGCTTTGCAATAGGTTTATGTTAAGTTGTTCGAGGTAATGGATAGATAAACATGAGGATTTGTTCCATCACTTATTGATAAATTCTCCTTTAGCTAGTAACCCCATATAATTATCATATGTGCCACAGTCAAATGGCAACTGATCCATGGATGAACATTAAATGGATCGATGATCCTCATTAAGAAATAGGTATATTGGTATTAGAATAATATAAACTAAATATCACTTATGATACAAGTAAGTAGCAATATATATCTACTATTACCCATTATTATTATTAAAAAAATCATGTAATTAAAATTATTAACATAAATAAAAAGTAGAATAATCATTTGATTATTATAATCTATTAATTCATTATAAATCTCGTAATGGTAACTACTTCTTATAAGTAGTTAAATCATTATTTATCCACCTAATTACGACATTATTGGGTAATTCACATACCATGTACCAATCTTAGTGAACTTTACACACCATCATACTTTATTCATGATCCTCCCATTACCTTCTGCATATTTGAACATGTCCTTGATTAGATCATCAAACAACTATAATCTTGACATAGGATATATCCAAGATTGGTACATGATATGCCTTGTGGGTCACTTAATATCCTCAATTAGGTAGTGTAACCTTGACCCCCTAGGCATTAATTCATACCAGAATATAGGGTATGAATTCATGGCCATGTTATCCTATGAACTAATATGTAACCCCTATTAGAACTCTTTCACATAATCACACACAACCCTATGTACTTCAACCTCTTTACCTTTTAAAGTAAGAATTGCTCCCTCAACTCTTTCTTCAAACTTTCCCACAAATCGATGGTAAGACATCCACTTGCAACATCATCCACCATTTGTGTTGTATATCAATCTATTTATAAGCATATCCAGTGAAACTTATCATATTGAATTAATAATCTAGAAACATAAGGTTTGATGGAATACATTGGTACCTAAGTTACCTCCACCAATTGAGCACATTATTGAATGTAATCAACCATTAACCATGATAATTACCACATATGTACCTCCTTGCCCGAATGATTCTTATATGCCCAAGTTGCATTTAATTTGTCCCAAAGATGAGTGATTAATGCCAACACAATCTTCCTTTGTCTATTATTCATTAATTGGGTCTAATATCTATCTAATTCTATGAGTTGACTATGATTTCGGCTGAACAATTACTCAATGATTATGATAGTATACATAATGGTCAGGTTATTATTATATTTGCTTCAAACACCCAAGAAAGTAATCCTTATTAATGACTTATATCCCAGACCACTTTGAATTAGCGCTCCCAGTCTACTTAGCCCTAGGATGTTTTGATCTGGATAAACTTAATGGCTAATAATTTGTGATTATCTTTTTTGACTTATTTATAAATATTTCCCATTATCCAAATTATGAACTTGTACTTAGTGATAATTAACAAATAAGTAAACAACTGCAATGGTGGACATGATGATTACTGTCAACCAAATGTAACCAAATAATAAACTTAATATGCATTAGATAGTAAGGTATTATCATAATTTCTTAGTACAATCTCTAATAGTACTAGTGACCTAAAGCATGTGTCCATATGACCTTAATCATTCATGAATAGATTGGGCTGGTTGGATGAACTAAACCTTAAACCCAAGGATGACTATAAGTTGACTAATTTAAAGCTAGAGAACTGTGGCAGTATCATAACCAAGTTATTAACCATGGTTTCATAAAATGCACATTATCACATGTTAATATGAATAGGTTTTCATTAAATGGATAAAGAAAGACACCATTTACTTGGGTATTGGTTATCCAAATCCATCAGTAAAGCAAACTATGATATGAATTTACTCAAATTTGATGATTTAATTATTCTGGGCATCTGTGCCATTAGATATCATGTGGTTAAATCTTGATAATTATCATTACTTAAAATATCTCATTATACTATCTATTTGGTCCAGGGAATTTTCTACAGTTTGATATCGCACACTTAGAGGTATAAAAAAGTTACAAGTATCATGTAATAGTGTAAGTCGTAGTTCACTTATACCAACTTTATACTCATATCAGTTGGTTAGCACATATCAGCATGCATTAAGGTAATTGTGTATACTTTATTCATCATCTACTTTGTCGACCTTAAACCCTAAATCCTAAACTCATATATCCATCTCATGTTTATTATGTGAGATACCATAATTAATGACTAGGCCAAGGATATCTAACTCCCTAATAACCCAATGAAAAAAAGCATTAGATAACTACCTAAAAAAAGCATTGATAATTATCATTACTTAAAATATCTCATTATACTATCTATTTGGTCCAGGGAATTTTCTACAGTTTGATATCGCATACTTGGAGGTATAAAAGAGTTACAAGTATCATGTAATAGTGTAAGTCGTAGTTCACTTATACCAACTTTATACTCATATCAGTTGGTTAGCACATATCAGCACGCATTAAGGTAATTGTGTATACTTTATTCATCATCTACTTTGTCGACCTTAAACCCTAAATCCTAAACTCATATATCCATCTCATGTTTATTATGTGAGATACCATAATTAATGACTAGGCCAAGGATATCTAACTCCCTAATAACCCAATGAAAAAAAGCATTAGATAACTACCTAAAAAAAGCATTGATAATTATCATTACTTAAAATATCTCATTATACTATCTATTTGGTCCAGGGAATTTTCTATAGTTTGATATCGCATACTTGGAGGTATAAAAGAGTTACAAGTATCATGTAATAGTGTAAGTCGTAGTTCACTTATACCAACTTTATACTCATATCAGTTGGTTAGCACATATCAGCATGCATTAAGGTAATTGTGTATACTTTATTCATCATCTACTTTGTCGACCTTAAACCCTAAATCCTAAACTCATATATCCATCTCATGTTTATTATGTGAAATACCATAATTAATGACTAGGCCAAGGATATCTAACTCCCTAATAACCCAATGAAAAAAAGCATTAGATAACTACCTCAAGATGAATTAAGTCAATTGATCAGCACCACAGTCATATGGGCTAAGACTCTCTCAAGAGGTCTATTAGCCAGATTGAATTCCTTTAATTACTGATGCTTCATCATTAACCTAAATAAGCACCTTATTAGAATATTCATTGCATTAACTCATAATTAACATAAGTCTTTGCACTGACAATTTTTATTTCTCATTGATGTTTGGGATAAGTGACCTTCATTGTCAAACACAACCACTAATGGTCAATTAATCTGAAGGGGTCTAGCAAGAGTACAATGCATAAAATTGGTACAACTCTTTGTTCGAATTAAGTTAACAATACAGTTAAGCCTTATCCTCTTTGCCTTAATGAGTTAAGGATAACATAGTTGTCAATAATTAATACAACTCAATTATTAGACTAAGGTTAATACTTTGCTTAATAACCAATAATTAATTGAACCATCTGAAAAAAGTCATATGTCTTTATATGAACTTTACTAATTATGCCATGATTGACATACAACATGGATTATCCACGTTGATAATTGAAGTGGATTAGATAATGATACCCTAACAAGGGAATTGACAGTCACCATCAATATTCTTTTTATCCATCCTAACAATATATGTTATTGGATCAATGTAATAATTAACTATCCCGATGTATACACCCAAGAGAGGCACATATGTTCTATAAATGATAGTGTGAACCCAATTAACCTGACATTAGGATTATAAATACTGGGTTAAACTCCACTTGCCTAGCTATATATTAATATATCACCATTGGATCAACATTACCTTGGTTTTATCTTATAATGTTATTAGTAACTCGTCTAATAAAAATTTTCAACTGTGAAATTTGAATAGTGTAATGGATTACTTAAAATATATTTGAGGTCAATAATTAACTTAATTTAAAATATAATTAGGTCTGACTTGTAATCAAGCTTAATAATATGGATATCTCTAGACTATAGTCCTAAGATTGATGTACTTTACCACCATAAGATGGATACACTATGGCCATAACAAATGACTTCAACCTTGCCCATTATAACTTATTCTCACAAGATAATTGTGGGTCAATTTCCACTTGATATTATCACTAAGGTGTCTAATATATTTGATCATAAAGGTTGACCTTCAATTCACAGACTATCATCATATTGATCATTAACAAAGGTTGATCAAAACATATATAAGTATATATATATATATATATATATATATATATATATATATATATATATCAATGTTTATTTGAATAATGACTATACCTCGTTAATGTTTTATTGTATGAATAGGAGGTAAATATTGTCATTTAATATCCACTCCGCTCACTAATCAAGTTATGTACAATCGATCTTCACAGATGATTCAATTAGGATAATTATCAATAATTATTTGTAGGGATGGCCTTCGAATATATTTAATTCTATTATCACTAGATACCTAAATTGTAATAAAGATTTAGTTATAACATCCGAGTATCATTAGTTGTTACACGAGTTACGATTAATTTGGTCAACAATCATTAGTTGGTTTACATTATAGATGAACTCATATTCGTAAGAAAATTTACTATACTAGAGGTTAACATAGCATTGTGAGGATTATTTAATTAATGGTAAATTAATAGACAATTCTTAATTATTTTACCTTCTTAGGGAGAATTAGGTAACTAGTTATGGATATTTAATCCCTTGTGTATATTTTTAACGAGCTTAAGATACATACAATTTGGTGGGTGCAGTCTAGGTTATTACCAAAAATAATGCTAAGCCATTCTTATGTATCCATTGGCAACATTTACAAAAGTCATCCTAATACTCATTGACATTACCCAGTCTACTCAATTATTATCTAAACCTTTTGCTACCATCTAGCATGATTAGCTCTTTACTCAAACTAACTCATGTCCACCTAAGACATTAAGGTACCCACTAAGTATGTATAGACTAACTCAAGAAAGCCAAGCTTGAATGAAAATGAGTCTTGCCCTACAAAAGAATTCAAGTTTAGCGATCGGTAAATCCGTCGCTAAATTGAAACAATCTCTCACTAAATTTTTTAGTGATAGATTAATAACAGATAAAATTGGTAGTTAAAATTATTATTGTGAAAAAAAACTAACGATTAAATTTTGTATCTATCGCTAATTAGCGACAGAATTAGCAATCAATAAAATTGTGTCACTGAATTAGCGATATTTTGTCACTGAATTAGCGATATTTTAATATCTATTGTTAGTTTAGCGACAGATTAATATTTTTCACTAGTTTAACGACAAAAACGAAATTTTATCGCTAAGATTCAGCGACTGATATATGTCTATCACTATTTTAGCGATTAATATTAGTGTGTCGTTAACTAACGATAGATATAAGTTGGTTACTAAACTATCATTAATATAATTAAATTTTTTTAAAAAATTAATTTTAAATATAACTAAACAAAACTAAAATAAAATAAAATAAACTACAACTCATAAAGCAATATAATAAATACAAGCTTATATATAATGTTCTCGTCAAATGCAATATTTATACAAGGAATTAGATCAAATTATTAGGCAGTGCTAGGTGTCCGCTTCCTAGAAGGAAAGACTCCATCCTACCGATGCGCTCATTCATATCAACCTCTCTCTGTAAGCGCTTTTGTAACTCAGTCTCGAAGCGTATGCGATCATACTCCATTGCCCTATGCTCCTTGTCCAATCTTTTTTCTAAAGTCCTGTGCTCCTCCTCTATACACTCCACTATAGATTTACGCTCCAGCTCCATATGCTCTTCAATAGCATTTATCTTAGAATGATCGCACTTAAATTATCCAATTAAACTATTATCTAAATCGAACATAAACTAAAACTTAGTAACAAATAAATTTAAAAACTCCAAAATTTAATCCACATCTAATTAACTAATACAAATTTCATAAAAATCTAACTTAATTATTTATCACAAATTATAATATCTAATTAAGCTATTATCTAAATCTAAAATAAACTAAATTTATTTTGAAAAATAAAATTAACAACTCCAAAAATTAATCAACATCTAAAGAAATTAATTTTCATAAAAATACGGTTAATTAAATTATTTATGTCATTAAATTACAATGTAATTAAATTATTATCTATCTAACCAATAACAAATAAAATAATTTTATTAACAAATAAAATTAACAGCTATAATTAATTAACATCTAACAAATTTAAATTTCATAAAAATCTAATTAAATTACTTTTTTCAATTTATATTTTAATTAAACTGTTATCTATCTAGTTTAATATAAACCAAATTTTTGATTAACCTATAAAATTAACAATTACAAAATTTGATAAATACCTAACTAATTTATTCCATAAAACTCTAATTAAAATATTTATCTTAAATTACAAAACTAATTAGATTATTTTCTAAATAATCTAACATAAACTAAACTTATTAACAAGTGAAGTTAACAACAATATAATTTAATTAATATCTAAGTAATTTAAATTTCATAAAAATTTAATTAAAATATTTATGTTAAATTACAGCCAAATTCAACCATTACCTAATAATATGCCATAAATCAAAATTATTAAAAAATAAAATAAATAATTAAAATATTTATTTAAAATCTTAATAATTTCTATAATTATCAAATCTAATCATAATATTTCGATACAACATTTTCCAATCATCAATATTATCATCAATAAAAATTTTTACAATTACGTGTACAAGTTATCAAGTAAAGAGAGCAAATCTCACATAGTGAAAGAGAATATGACTGGTCACAATAGAGAAAATAAAGAAAAAATGACACAAAGCAAGATGTTGAGCAGGAAGAGAGCGGTATAGACATATGGATATGAGAAAGCAAGATAAATGGGGGAAAGAGAGTGGCACTCGAGGGCGAAATGCAAAATTAAGAAACTTGTATATAGACAGATGCAGAGACAATAAGAGAAATGAGAAGAAAAGGTGTGGGCGAAAGGAAAAAAGATTAGCAAGACCGACGGAAAGATAACAATAGAAATAGGGGAAAAGGAAATGGTGCTCGCACGAAAGGAAGAAAAAATTAGAGTTTTAATTTATAATCACTTAGTGACGAAAGTAAGTGGAGGTCACTAGAAGTGAAATTCAGTGACCGAAGTCAAGTCCATCATTTCCTTGATAGTCATTAGAGTAAAATCAAGAGAAGGCATGACTGCATTCGCAACCATGCCTGTAACCTTCCAATCAATGGCTGCCTTTGTAAGTGGCCATGGCTACCTTTGTGAGTGGCCATGGCTGCCTTTGCAGCCATGCATGGATGCTTTCGCAATAGCCATGGTCGCCACCTTCGAAGGCCACCTTTGAAGGCCACGGCTACCTTCATGCACAACCATTGTTGCCTTCGCAACCATGCATGGATGCTTTCGCATTATGCATGGTTACTTTCACAGCCATGCATGGAGGTTTTTGTGGCAACTATAGCTATCTTCACAGCCACGCATGGAGGCATTCGGGGCACTCATGGTTGCCTTCACCGCCATGGCTATCTCCTTGATAATCATGGCTACCACCTTAGAAGGCCATGGCTACTACATTTGAAGGCCATGGTTACCTTCGTGGGTGGCCATGACTAACTTCGTGGGTGACCATGGCAATCTTCACAGCCATGGCTATCACCTTCAAAGGCCATGGCTGCCTTCACTTGTGGCCATGGCTTCCTCTTTCGCAGCATGGCAGCTGCCTTGGAAGGCCACCGCTGCTTTAGTGGTCATGGCTGCCACCTACGAAGGCCATGGCTACCTTTACAGGTGACCATGGCTGCCTCTTTCTCGACCATCACAATCAACTTTAAAGGCTATGGCTACCGTAGCAGCACCCATGCATGGCTACCTTCGAAGGCAACAAGCTCGCGGCCATGCATGACTGCCTTAGAAGGCAACAAGTTGGTTGCCAACTTGCTTCTATAGCAGCCATGCATGGCTCCCTTCAAAGGCAACAAGTTGACAGTAAGCTGGTTGACATGCATGGCTGCCTTTGAAAGCTATAAGCTAGCGGCTAGCTTGCTGGTGCCGTTAGTTTGCTTCTCTAACCCCAATGCATGGTTGGCTTGGAAGGTGGCAAGCTAGCCATTAGGTTTCTTCTGTGATGGCCATGCATGCTTATTTTCGAAGGTAGTAAGCTGGCAGCCAGCTTGCTTCTGCAAAGGCCATGCTTGACTGCCTTTAAAGGTACCAAGTTCATGCATGTCTGCCTTTAAGGTGGCCAACTTACTTCTGCGGAGGCCATGCATGAAGGTAGCCAGCTTACTTTTATAGAGGCCATGCATGGCTGGCTTCAAGGCGGCTAGCTTGCTTCTATGGAGGCTATGCATGGTTGCCTTTAAGATGACCATCTTGCTTTTATGGCACCCACGCATGGCTACCTTCGAAGGTAGCAAGCTCACAGCCAGCTTGCTACCTCAATGGCCATGCAAAGGCACTTCTACAGGCGGCCAACTTTCTTATGTAGTGGCCATGCATGGCTGCCTTTGAAGGCAACAAGCGAGCAGCCATTGCTGCCTTTCGAAGGCAACAAGTAAGTTTGCTGCCATGGCTTCCTCCAAAGGCTAAGCGTACAACGTTCATGATTGCCCATGGGGTGGTCACTAGGCTGCGTTGTCTGCGTAGCAACCGAAGACTAGGAGTTGTTAGATCTTTGATTAGTAAACCGATTAAAATTTGGTAACTAATCTATTTTCAAGTTGATTAAAAATTAATATGAAATTAATTTAAAAATAAATTTAACAATGAAAATAGTGTCTATCGCTAATGTGTGCTACTAATCTATCATTATTCTATCACTATGTTAACATTTTTATTTTGTAACAAATTATTGCTTTTGTCACCATTTAGTGATTGATTTTCTCTGTCGTTATATTGTGTCACTATTTTTTAAATTTTTTTGTAGTGTTATTGACTAGGGTTACAATGGTAAGGTAATTTAAATACTACTTGAAATGAGAAAGTAATTTTAAATGTGTTCAAATATTCACCTTGAAGTCATATTTATGGTAATTAGGATTATTATTTATCCATAACCCAAGTTATCTAATGGTTACTTGAATCTAAACTTAAGAGTTATAGAGTAATATTCACCAGATTGATCCATGGGCATGTTCGACTAACAATTTGTCAATTTTTCTTGACTATTAAAGGGAAATCCTCAAGTAATGGGTTATATAATGCTTTAAGTCTTCCATATGGTGCTAGGTTGGGATATAATATGCAAGATCAGTTTGAATATCTTTAAAGTAGAACTTGAATCTCTAAGATTTACGTTACAACCATGTACAACTTATTAATCATGTCATTTGAGCCTTATGATATATTCCCCTATTTAAGGTAGCAAGACACTCCTTATTGGATGTAATTTCCTTTTTCTCATTATTTATTGTTGAGTACCAAAATGGATATCTCACAAATTAAACATGAGTTATAATTATCATGTCGCATCATATGCATTCTTAGTGGTTTAGCTAATGTGCAGGTGAAAAACTTGAATTAAAAATTATGATTGTTATTTTGTACTAATCAGGATTAATTTGGTAAGTTAGATATTCCATCAAACCATAAGTGATCAATTGTACATATCAATTAAGCTAGGTAGAATATGCCTACAATGACTAGAGGTTAATGAACAATTAACCATGCGTGTTTGTCCAAGGATTAAATTTCTGTGTGTGTTATTTTTCTTAATACAAGAGGACTTTAAGATATAAATTTGGTATTACTTTGATATCATATTGAAAATAAAGTTAGTTGATACATAGACTAGGCTAAACACCTGATTAGACATAATTATGTTTGATATTGATAATTAATTATTGGATCCCTTTAATAAGAATATCTCTTTTAACTAGGATGACTGTATCAAATCGCGGTGAACTGAACGCTTAATATCCTTTTTCAGAAGTGTAACCATTTCTATCTGTGTTTGCCATAGCCTTACATGATGATATCTTGAAAGTTTATAACTTGTGGGTTATTCATGTATTACTGTGGATGAGGAGCCATTGATTCACTCAATCTAACAATAAATATTCTATTCAAATAAATTATCCTGCCATGGATTAAAAAACATTCAAAAAACACATTAGAGGATTGGTGCAATTCAATTTGACGTGAGGTGGTTATAATGCGCAAGTTTATTCTATATGGTTATCATCTTGTGATTGAGCCTTAATTCACTTGGATATGGAATGGATTTCAATTGATGATAAGTCAAGGGTTATATTCACAGGTGGTGATGATCACTAAAAATTGGTATCATATGGGTTAATGTGGTTTGCAAGCTCCGAGGGTGTTGCTTTTATATGTAACACGTCTACTAGAAGAGCTGCAAGTGCTGAATTAGCAATAGGTCCCAGCAACTTGGGATATACGGTGTTATACTTCACTAGAGGATGTCATGAAATTAAACGTAGATGCATTATATATACTGGAACTCGATGTACAAAGTTAGGAGTAGCTGCGAGAAACACTAAAGGTCATGTATTGTTATGTGCCCGGCCTCTTAATCTCTTGTTTTTTTTTTCTTGCTGCATAATGAATTACTGGTCATAATGATTGGTTTAGAGTTGATGGTGTGGCATGGTCTAGATCAAGTTACAGTGGAAAATGATAATCTATTAACCATCGATGAAAGCCTACTTAGTCAACAGTCATATAATGAGTGGGGAAGTATTTGCTTAGATATCAAGCACCTTGTATCCCAATGTGACCAATGTATAATCCAACATAACTCATGTAGGACAAATTTTTTTGCTCATAAATTGGCTCAATTGCCTATTAAACTTAGGTTACTATTTTTTGGCTAGAATCTTTACTTAAAGGTTTCTATAATCAAGATCTTTACTGAAATTTCTTCATTATTATTTTCAAAAAATTTAAAAATAAACATATAATAAGTGGACAACATTCTATCAAGGCACATAAGTTAAACTAATATAATTGGTTTTGAGAAGCTTATTCCATAATTTATTCACCTAAGTCATATGATGTTATATGTTATATAATAATACATAAATCAACAAATTGAAATAATATTTAAATTACTTTTTTTAAGTAATTAGATGGATAATAAACTGAAATAAACTTACAATGACATGCAACATGTAGCATTGTACTTATGCTAGGTCGAGGCTAAAGTTTGACTTTATGTCTTTAAGATATAGTCACTCTTCAATTAGTGTTACTAGATTGATGGTGAATGTCTCTTAGGATACAATGATCTCTTCTTGTAAAAATAGTATTTTAATTCACAAGAACAATGAACCAACTTATGGTTATTATTCATTAGTTTGAACTTCGTTCATGAAGGAACTGAAAAGAAAGTAAGCTTTGTTCCTCTAGACGCTAGGGGCGTTCGTGATTTGCGAAAGTTAAAAGGACTTATCCATTATTGCATCTACCATGAGATAACAAAAAAAGAGCTTCATCTATTAATGAACAGAGAATTGGTGGAACTCTTGGCATTGCTTTGTTTTTCTCTCCTTTCCTATCAGCGTGTTCTAATCCTTTTGTTCTAAATTTCTTCATTTGTACTAAACTATTTGTAGAATCAAATCCTCTTTCACAGAATCCTGTATCAGTCATACATCATTTATGTCGGAGATGTCACCAGTGCTATGGGCTTTGGCATATATAGATCAAAAATGATGAATGGGATGGCACTTCAGTTATCGCCAATGTGGAAGGATGTTGTCAAAAAGAAAGGAACGCTGCTTCACTTTGCTGGATATGTCAGATCCTATATAACAAGTGAGCTTTTAACCCTCAAATTTAAACAAGTGGGCATAAAATGTTACCTTGCTCTCTATTGTTACGTAACAAGCCTTCTCTTCGCTTTGGATAAGAGTGCTATTTGGACACCTGAAGGGAGCAAGCAAAGCATGTCATTCATAATGAAAAGAGATGGTTTTAGTATGAAGTACTCTTGTGTGCCTACATCACTTGGCTCGTATGAAACCTCACCCCATTATGTTATAGAGAAATTGAACTTATTATTGGGCTGGTTATTCAGAATCAAAGTAATGGGCTATTAGATTTTGTCATACAACTAGAAAAGATCGCTTTGATGGTCACTGTGGCGTGGCTGAATGCAGAGCAGTTCACCCTATAGCCTCTGATCAGTAGATTATTTAGAACTTCGGAAGATCATCAAGGTAGCTTGCTTCCAAGCCACTATACTAAATGCGTATATAGTCATAATAGTTCGCTCGTCCCTACTTTTATCTTCAGAATAATGGCTATAAGGTCTTTGTTTAGAGACAAAATAATGTTAAAAGTTCTGAGGCATATGAAACCTAGTGGTTTAGGGGAAATACCGATTTATCAATAACATAGAATAAATAAGCTTGCTTGGTACACTGAAAGATAAAGGCAAGCAGCAACATAGAGTGCCTTGACTTATTCGCTAGGGACATAAGGATTGACATGTGCCGAGACAGCAACCCAAGCCAGCTAAGCCTTTGATTTTCATATGAGTCAAAAAAAGACTTTCAAGCATGTGTAAACTGATTATATCTTTCAATTTGTACTACAAATGAATTAGAGGGGCAACAGATGCTCCAAGTTCGAACTAGACAATGAAAGTAAGATGGTCAAAATTAAACATTTGGTGCACAATGAGTCAGATGTCAGAGTTAAAGATGAGTTTTATGCAAAAAGAAATTGGCATGATTCAACAGGTGTTTTTACAAGAAGCAGTATCAAAGGTGTATCCAATGAGGACACTTTTTACAGATGGACCCACTGCTTTCATACTTAAAGAAAGATCACGATAAGGTTCCCGTCTTGATATGATCATTCAATAGTTGTAGGCCCACAGATCATGAAATAAATCTTACTGGAGCGAGCCACTTCGATCAGTGTAATTGTGAGTCTTAGGTGGCTTGGTGATTGCTTAAAGGATGATACCTTAGAATGAGAATTCGACCATATCCAAGTGAGTGAGCCTTACAGTTGAGGGGGAAGGCAAGAAAGGCTGATCTAGGGGAAGGCAAGAAAGGCTGATCTAGGGGAAGTACACTAAGCGTGGTGGTTAGCTTTATCTGATTGAGTATTAGCTCGACTTTTGTACCTTCTTCTTAGTCATCAGCTTTCACTAGATTCACTACTTTAAATGAAGGAACTCAAGAGGAAGAATTCAATCATTGAAGGCTTTAGAAAAAAAAATGCCATTAATTTAGCTGTTGGAATATGGGCATTAGGAGATTAAGACTTAGGGCATGATATTAGATTAGGGAAATGCTCTTTTGAACGAATCCAAAGAAGAAGCTGCAATTTCCATTCTTTTAATGGCCAGAAGGGAGGAGAAGAGCACATCCCCAGTTATATGATTTAAGGTTAAGAGTTTCATTGTTAGCAAGATCCCCAACTACTAAATCTGTTGTCCTCAGTGGGGCTACTATTTCTTCTTTCAAAATGGCAAGAATAGCATAGTCAAAATAGGCCAAGTTGATAGCTTTTTCTTCATCTCTTGGGAGAAGGGCAGTAGGATTAGAAAAAGGCCTAAATGTTGTTGAAGGAATAATGGCTTTTTTAGCTCTTAGAGTAAGAAGAGAAGGGTTGAATGCCGGTTAAACAAGGGATGTGTGCCGATGGAATGCTTTCTGAGACTTACCTTACTCAATGAAAATTTCTTTAAGCAAAATCCCACGTTCGAAAGTTAGATTTTGATTCTGCTTTGACTCTTCTTAAGGGAGGAGGCCACTAAACTAAAGGGGAGGTATTTGCTTGATTTTGTGTTAAAGGTGCTAGTCTTTTCGTCATAACTGCTCTGCAAATGTTTTCAGAATAAGAGAAAAAGGTGCTATTTCATTAGCTCTTTTGGCTATTTGCTTGGGATAAAGAAAGAGTGAATTGACCCGAGCTAAGTAGTTTGGGTAAGCTTAAAAGAAAGAGTATATCCTTTTTGAAATGAAATGCGGCAATGTCTTAGTCAAACCAGGTGCAAGGTTAATGATTTAGCTCAAGGCTCAAGGCTCAAGACTTAAGGGATAAAGGCTATTATTCGTTTTTCTTGATAGTGTTGGTCTCACCTTAGCTATAAAATGGCAGTTTTATGGCAACTATCCTACTCTATCTGAGAGAATTGGAATGGAAGTGGTGTGGTTCGCTAGCTCTTTTTTTATGATGAATTCATTCTGAATAAAGAAAAGCTTGGTGATAAGGAAAGGCCTTGCCTTATTACCAAGAAAGAGAAAGAGAAAACATAAAATGGGCTAAATCGTCTGCTAGAGAAGAAGCTCTTAAGGAATCGATCTAGACTATATGAGATGTTGGTGCCATTAAAGTAGCTACTCGAACGGGTTCAAGAGATGAGGATCCAAGTAGTGATGTCACCCTCAAGAGAAGAATCATTCCATTCATTTGAAAAACTACTAAGAAGAATAACTTTTCTCTTGCTTGACTATGGCAAAAAAAGAAGAAAAGGAGAAGGAACCTGTGTAAAGGCGTAGAAAGGAATCAATGAAAAGATAAGCTTTGTCTTATCTCTTGTCGACTGGGAATGAATGGTAGCATGGCTTGAATAATGACTCTCTTTCCCTTGCATTGAGGCAGTGTCAATGGTAGGCTTTCAGATAAAAAAAATGCTTTTGGGTAAGGTGGTATGCTAGATGATAGTCAACATGCTTAGTCGGTATCGATCTTGCTCAAATGCTTTTCGTAGTAGACCCCTTAAAGGATTTGATCAGCTAAAGGAAGAATTCATGCTTGACAAAGAAGTCGCCAGGACTCAAGAAAAAAATGCTAGATTTATCTTTGCCAACAAGAGGAATCAGTAAGTTCACGATGAAAGGCATAGTGACTAGGCATTCTCTTAGTTGAAATATATTGACTCTAAAATTTTTCAACTGAAGGGTAATACTGGCTTTTTAGCCTACTTAGATTTTAGCTTTATGGAAGAAGAAACTTTTATTTGATTAGCATTTTACTCTTCCTTTGACCTCAATTAAAGTTGAGTTGAGCTTCGTGGGATCTTTTTCATTCTATTAATTAAATTGTTTAAGAAATGCGAATTTGGCTCATTGTCCTATCGATCGACATTGACCAATTGTTTTTCTTTGTTCTTATCTTAAGGTTGATCAGGGCAAATCTACTAAAAGAGCGCTTAAATTTCACTAATTGACTCATTCATCATGCTATCAGATGAATCAATGAAATCCTAAATACTTATCTATCTCTTAGGGACCCAATCAATTAGTTATGAAAGAAGGTTTTCCTATGTTGAAATAAGGCATACCCTTTTTTCTCTGCCATATATTAGTACTAGTGATTCAAATTAATTTCATTATGCTTTTATGCCAGTAAAGTTTGGGTCTTCATATTCCCATTAGGTCTTCCTATTCCCAACCCAAGGAATCGATTATAGCGGCTAATTTTACCTAGATTCTGGAATACTTGACTGTGAGACTTGTTCTTCCATAAATGGTGTTCTTTTTCTTTGAGGTGGATTTAGACCTACGGAAAGGATTTAAACATGCAACTAATAGGTCAGGCGAAGAAAACCTACAAGCCTAGTCTTATTACCTTTATTACCATGCCAAGGAGGGGTAAGTGTAAAAGAAATAGTTTAATCTTGACCTACGGAGAAACTTAAGGGTGTTCTTTATGATATTAAAGTATTGGTGTCAAGACTAAGAGTGAAAAGAAGTCCATAAAGAGTAGCTTTCAGTCATAGTCTTATTAATTTCTTTAATTCATTTAAGAGTTCAAAGAGAAAGAAACCAGTTAAGATTTACTTGTAGAAAAACTAAATCAATTTCTTCATGCTTATTATATGTCAGGGTTAAGAGTGAAAAAAGAGTATTCTTACTAGGCCCTTAGGTTCTTTAAGAGGCATATCTTAGATCTTTAACTTATTGGCTAGTCTTTCAAGGTCTGTGAAAGTTAAATAAGCTATTTAATCTCTTTATGCGAAGGTGAGTATAGTAAGTTGGCTAGTAACTCTTACAGCGGGTTGGCAAGGATGCAGTTACCAACACTACTTTGTTTTTATTGAAAGAACCAACATAAAAGAAGGAAACACTTACCCCTTGAGGATGATTGTTTAACTAACTTACAAATGTTCTCATAGAGAATATGACCACCTAAAGATGTAACCTATTCCCATCTAAAGAAAGACCACTGTTTACCTAATTGTTTTACCTTCTTGCATGAGGCACAGGAACTGATTGGAATGGGCATGCTTTCTCATGCTACTATTACACATCCTATGACTCTTATGTTCCTTTCGATAAGCTCAGCACTCAATGGAGGATCAGAGAATCTGTTCTTTACAATAGGGCTAGCAGTATCTGTTTCCATATGAGCTTTACATATCGAATGGGCTTCTTCATATGACCACCTAGGAGATGTAACCTATTCCCATCTAAAGAAAGACCACTGTTTACCTAATTGTTTTACCTTCTTGCATGAGGCACAGGAACTGGTTGGAATGGGCATGCTTTCTCATGCTACTATTACACATCCTATGACTCTTATGTTCCTTTCGGTAAGCTCAGCACTCAATGGAGGATCAGAGAATCTGTTCTTTACAATAGAGCTAACAGTATCTGTTTCCATATGAGCTTTACATATCGAATGGGATTCTTCGTTGAGTCAATGTCTTGAGGGAACAAAGCAAACAAAATCTTTTTTATTTTTTTAGTAAAAACTCTTGCTTCTTTGAGGAGCTTCCCACCACTTTATCTCTATATGTAGCTTCCACCATCTATTCCTTTAGTGGATCCATTTCTTATTTTTCATTCTGCATCATGAGAGTTTTGTCCTTGATGTTTTCAGTCATTTCCATTTATTTGCTTTCCTACTTTCTCTCTACGCCTTCCATTAGATTCACTTTAGAGCTCATCTCTCGCCTCCAGACAAGGTATGGTATAAAATTATCATTTTCTAGTCCTCAACTTTGTGCATTTCTCAGTTAAAAATGAGGATAGGTGCCTTCCACGCTTGCTTAGAAAGGGAAAGGTTTGTCACCACACATAACATCCTCATTATCCTTTCTTTATCTCTTTTGCCTTTAGCGACTTTGATTCTCCACATCAGGGTTATAAAAGTCGAACCCCTCTTCGAATAAGTCAAATTTCTTTTTATATACCATATCAAAAATTTTGCTTCGTTGCTTTTCTACTTGGTTATACAAGATGGCTTTCTGTATAGTAAGAAAAAGCCCGCTGAAGCATTGGAATAATTTTTACTTCTAGCACTTTTCAAAAACCATTCTTCAGCTATACTAGACTAATTCTATCTATATTTAATGAGCAAAGGTTATAGAGAATTTCCTCTATTGCTCCTTACCTTATAGGTTATAGAGACTCTTCCTAGTGCCAAGAACTACTATCAGAAGGAAAGTCTCAACCCTTAAGTACGAAAGCAGGCTATGCTTCCCAGAGAGAAAGAAATGGTTTCATATAAAGGCTTCACCCTCAGTTATCTTTATTTAAGTAGGCCTTACTCGGGCTAAGTTCAAGCAAAGATCAATCCTTTAAGCTAAAAGCTTAAATGATCAACTAGAAGATACCACCTTCCCCAATGAAACTTCTTTCCGTGGAGTAGCAACTAAAAGAGAAAAGACCATGTGTTTGAAAACTTGAAATAGATTCATGAAAAACAGATAAGAAATATACCCCAAATACCTTTTGAACCTAAGCTGAACCATTGAATTACTTGAGAATGATTTCACTACAGAAGAGCTTGAGTCACTGGCTGCCTTCAGAGCAGATTAAGAGTCAAGTACAAAAGGAAGTGCAGGTGAAGCAGGCTTACTGTAAGGACTAGGCTTTCTCTTTTCCTTAGTTTGACGATATGACAGAGATGGGCCCTTGAGCTTGGGCTTTCTTCTTGCAAGCGTAGAGCTGGGTATAGACCTGATTGTTGGTTGGATCTTCCTGGGTATTCCCACTTTGCTTGGATGGAGATTTTCACCTTTGATTAGGACTTCTTTACATTTCATCTCAAAGTGGATCTAAGCTAACATAAGCTAAACAATGCTTTTCTCTTCCTAAACCCAAACAGTAAAAGTAAAGCATGAAAATTTTATGGCTTAGCTTAGATGCCTCTCGAATGTAATGCCATGGCTAACCAATGCTAAATCCAAGACCTGGTTCACTCTTAAAAGCCAAAGCTAGTCTTCTACCCACTGACCACTACTAATAAGATAAGACGAACCACTAACAGTAGTCCTTCTTCCAACAGATGGGGGTTCAATAGCTACTGATTCTGTAAGAGCTTGTTCTGTCAAAGCTTCTTCAACTTAACCTCCCCTAGAGAAGTAAGGAAGATAGCAGGAATAGACCTACTAGGCCTTAAAATAGGATTGAACTCCTCTCCTCCCACTACTCTCTTTGGCTTTACCTGTAGACAGAGAACTTTCGCTGCAAACTCTTCTCAGTCTTTACGATTGCTTAACTTAAGCAAGTGACCTCTTTTCTTTCATCTATGAGATAATATCTCTTCACTTATGGATCTAACTCTCCTTTTCTTCTTTTGGGCTTAGCCTACCCCATGGGAAGAGACTTTAGTCATTGATATCCATATTGAAAAGTGAGCATTCCCACAAAACAAAATAAAAGCGCTATACCCTGGCCCTTTACTTTAACCAACAAGGCTACTTTCCTTGTTAATCCTTTCTCATCAAGGAAAGAAGTCCAATAGCAGGTGATCTTAGCTTTGAGCATTTATTCCTTTTACTCCCAAGTACCTCTGAGAGTGGTCATGACTTTATTGGAATCAAAACTTTTTCAAGCATTCTTATAGTAAGAAGGTCAACTGAAGCCAATCCATCTCTGTTAACGAATGCTCCTACGCCTAATGGTTCTATTTCCAATTCCCTAAGGATAAGGAAGAAGGAAAGAGAATGAGATAATAGCTACTAAGAGTTATAAAACCCACACCACGGAAAGCTAAATGGAGCTGAGGTCTACTACTTTATATATGTTGGCACCAAAGCAAAGGGCACAGTGGGCAAAGGGCCCACGTAAAGGCCAAGCTTAGTTGGATGGAGAGAGTGGCTCATCCATCTTTTCATCTTTTAGACAACTCTAGTACGGAGTGTGATCCTTACTTCTTCTCCTAGTGAGTTAAGTGCGTAAATAGTAACTTAAACAGCCTTTTTGTGCCAATCTGCTGGAAATCAAAACGACCTATGTATTGGATTCACTAGTGTGTGCCAACTATCCTACTTCCTTATTTTTTGCTTTTTCATCCCCTTTTATACGTTAATGGAGAAGGGGTCTTTGATGCATCTTTCAAAGCCATGGGAACAAAGTTAGAACTCTTTATTTGAAAAATGGATTGAGCGTCTAATTTAGCTAGTACAAGGCATTCCTAATTGTCGCCAATCAGCTTTGACTCCATGATCGGAAGCTGAAAGTGACCAAATGTGCTTTTAAATCAAAGTAAGTTAGAAAGCTGTTGTCTTCAAGTCAGTGAGTGGAGACTGCACTTTTTCCTTCTTTCCAACCCATTCCCATCTTGTCCATTGCAACTGTGGTAGTTATAAAAAAGTAGCTAGGCTTCCAAGGGGGTGAAACGATTGAAAAGAGAAGCGTTGAGTAATAAGAAAGTAGTAAAAAATCCATTCCATCTTAGCTTGATCTCAGGCTTTTTTAAAAGTATGTTGATGACCTGGATCTTTATTTTAAATGACGTAGGAAGCATTTGGCCAAGTAGCAGTCAGTAAGCGAAAAAGGAGTCAAAGGCGAAAATATGTTTACCCCCCCTCTTCAGTCAATGCTTTAGCCTTCGTCTCTTTTTCCCTTTTTTGAGACCAGTTTTGCATGTTAGTGCGAGCTATGCCTTTATCTTATTTAAGAAAAAGACATTCGAAAGCCATAACCACTCAGTGTAAGCTGAAAAAGGTGGTTATGTGTGTCTTAATAGCTTACTTGCCTTCAAGCGAGACCCGATTGGGGAAAAGCCCACTTCGTTCGTAATACAAACTAAAGGAGGCTGACTTGATCAGGAAGCCATTACTGTATTAGTAAAAGCAACCTATCACACTAGGACACAATTTTTGTAAGATGAGCCTACAACCCATGATATGGAAAGAGAAGAATGCGACCACCGAGTTTCTTTAACGAGCCCCACCCAGGGTCTTTCTTAATGAGGTTGTTTCTCTCCTTGTAAACTCTGACTATTAGCTTGGCTAGGCTAGTCTCCTATTAAACATGGTAAACTTGACCCCTCACTCACTGAAACTTGGGAATCCTTCAGTTTTTAGGAGTAAGAAGTCCTCTGTCGCCTGTCTCAATCAATTGAATTTGATTGAGCTTGATGGGTTCTGATTGACCTATGGGCTCTTTATTGGTTAATTTGCTTGACCTTATTTGTTTAGAGGAAACTAAACCATCACTTCAAGTAAAGGTAGAAGAGTAGACTGGAATGTTGAAGTCAGCCAACCATGATGAAAAGGTGGCAAGCACAGGTGAGAGGAACATCACTAAAAAACTTAACTAATGAGCTCTTTTATGATTAATGCTTCTGCTCATTGGCTAAATCGGACTGTCTGTACCTTCTATAACTAACTTTGCCTATAAGGAAGTTAGTCCATAGCAATTCTTGGGCCAAAGCATTTAGAAATCGTCCCTTGATTGAGAGATGGAATCAAAAGCACAATGTGAGGTAGGAGACAAACTTGGAGACAAATGGTACTTAGGAGTTGCACCACTTTCACTAACTCCGCATATAAGAAGAAACGTGAGAAAAGCTTAACCTCTATGTACCAAGTTCCGGGGTTGAATCCGATCCAAAAGATAATGTGTCAGTACCAAGGGAGAAATTCTCTAATTCCAGCTGAGATCTTTGTCCTACTTCTCACCCAACCAGCTGCTGAACGAAAGTAGTTAACTTGACCAGAATCACAAGTTTTCAATGATACGGACAATTTGGAAATGGAGCTATGAAACTAAGCGGTATACTCAGCCTTCAAAACCTTTTTAGTCCAATCCTACTGCTTGTACGAAGTACGAATAAGGGAGGCTGCCCAATCTCAAACGAAAGATAAAGCTATGCCTCTAATCCCTCATTTGGAATTCTTGCTACCCAGTGCACTTAAACCGCACCTCTACTTCCCGTGTTTCTTCAACATATAGAATGATAGATTGCTTGAGTTATTAGCCTTTGTGTTTGCCTTATTTTCTTTCTGGGGGAATACTTTACACTAACATCGGCTTTTTCAATCAATTCTTTTGGCATTTGTTGAAGTCGAAGACCGCACCCAAGCCTTAAGAATGGAGTGAACCTTATCGCATCTAAAAGAGACGTATGGGTTCCAAGGGGTTAAGGAGAATATGACATTTTGCCTTTTTTCGTATATTTCATCATTAGCAATCCCCTCGTTATCGATCATAAAAAACGTATGCCTTAATCAGCTTCCCTAGTGATATTGCCTTGTAACTACCCAGCGTATACCTTTACTAACACCATAGGTGCTCCCTCAATGCACAGTTATACAGAGCGGAGGAAGACACTAAGAACAGAGATTGTAGCAAAGACTGTCTCAACTCTTTACCTTGCTTAATGCTTCTCCATCAACTGCAGTAGGAAGGACAGGAATAAGGGAAGGAAGAAATAGACCATCTTGGCCTACGAAAGGAATGCTCTTAACTACCATTGCTATCCATCTGTATACAACTATCAATGTTAATGATATAAACAAATATTCATTGTATAAATAGGTGAAAAGTAATCAAAGCTATTTTTGGGGAAAGGGGTTGGGTTGGAAAAGGGGGATCCATCCATGCCCAAAAACACAAGATTCAGATCTATCAAACATATGATAGAGATTGGAAAAGCTATCAAAAACCTATGCCACCCTTAACCTTATGCGCCAACCTAAACGCTTCCTTGCTCACAACCAATTTCTCAAAGCAATGAATCCACTAAAAAATAGGCCATAACATGAGAAAAAGTTATTGTGTGGCTGAATACTCCATTATATGGTGGTACATATGGCTTAGAGCTAAGGCATCCATAGGTCTCCTTTCAGAGCTTCACCTAGGAAGTGATAGCTGAATAGGTTTTTAAACCTAGGTCCAGAACAACAAATAAGAAGGCTTTTTCTCCTCATACTTACTTTCACATATATCCTTCCCAAATCCTAGCCTTGGTTACCATCTTAAAAGCTACTATGGCGGCACTTATCTTTTAATTCATTTTTTCCTACAAACCTAGGCAATTGATGTAACTTTTCAATGTTAACCTTCTTTGTTTCAGGGAAGAGTGGATGATTTGCTAGCTCTTGCAAAAATTTGTCAAAGTTGTTATGAACTCCTAATTCTACATTGGCATGAGCAACAATAGCCCTAAGGTCTACCTTGATTTCATCTAAACTCCGTGCACATTAATAGAATTGATTCCACTCTAAAAGAGCCTTGGACAAAAAATCAAAATGTAAAAGAGGTGGCTTTCTAGGGGTTTAGTAAAGGAACTCCAGCAAAGGAGTACTTGTGTACAGTGGTTTCTCCATCGGGATTTAGGTTTTTTTTTTTTCTTTAGAGGAGAGTAAGGATGTCCTTTACTCCACTCCTTCCTAAAGTCAAGAATGGCATGACAATTAGGAAATTACATCTAAGGAACATCCTATTAATAGATTTTTTTTCTTTCTTTCTACTATAAACAAAAGGAGAAATAATGTTCAACTAACGAAATCCTTCTCTATACTTGTTCTTGCTTGTTGACTTAGTCCATCTAGAAGATAGTAAATTCATCTTATTTTTGATATATTCTTATATGCAGTGCTTTGACCAATTGAATTACAATTTTAGGGGAATGACTACCTAGAAGCTTAGAGGATAAATTGAATCAAATTCTTTAGAAGAAAAAAATTGTTAATTCAATCAATGACTAACTAGTTTATATGACCTCTCATTTTCTGTACATCTACTCGACTTTGTATCTATCTCATAAGTGACTTATATTATCTAGGGGTATTTTTTCATAAATAGTTAGATTCATTTAGAGATAAGACTCAAGTAAGAAAAGAAAGTATGATAGGAGAAAGAAAATAGAGGAGGGAAAGCAATTATAGGAATTAGATGTCATGCTCCTACCTATAAAAGGAACTTCCGTGAACTTACAAAAAGGGGAGACCTAGGACTAGACCTCTCTAGATGATAGGACTGAGTTAGTATAGTTCCTTTTTTTTTTTCTTTTTTTCCTTCTCTGATCTATGCCCACCTCGATCTAGTAAGGATTGGGATTAGGCACTAGTATGAGTATTTGAGTGCTGCTTTCTATCTTCTTCCCTGAGAGCTTCCAATGTAGCGTCTTATTTTGTGAAATAAATTTTTGTATCTTAAGATTACCCATAATTAGTTCCTATCCTAGTAGTGAGTATCTTGTATTAGCTTGCCAAAGGCTTCAAGATATAGAAGTTAGGAAATTGAAGATGTCATACCTCTAGTTTATAGCTTTCCTTCATGGTTCTCTCTTATATTGAAAAAAAAATATGAGCTATCAACCTAGCTTCTCTCTCCAAATCAAAAGTGAGGGAAATCCATCATTTGGGCATACTAAGATAGGCTTGTGAGATCTGCTTTGCTCACTAATTCACATTCTGGTTAACGTTGATTGGTTGTATTCACATCCCTACCTCTTAGGTAAAGAAGCGTGCATGCCATAGCATCTTCGTTGGTTCAAGTCAGGGCACTGGTTTGAAATGGCCTTGACCATTTCATATACTTGTTATCACTCTATGGACTAAAGTAGTTAAGTAGGACAAATTAAGCCTTTAGGCAAGTTGGCTATTAGCAGCTTGATCTAATTGATTCAGTTGCTTTGTTTGTTCCCACCTAGTGTAGATAAGATAAAAATATTAAAATTTAATTCACTCGTAGGTTTTTTTATGATGACCCATGACCTGAGTAATCTACACCTGAAAAGGCAAATACAAGCATGAAACCTTAAGAAGTAGAGCAGCAGAGTATAATAAACATAATCATCATGGGCAGAGGCTTTAAATATATATATATATATATATATATATATATATATTATTTACATTTCATCCAATTTATAAAAATTATAGTCAAACTAGCTACAACCGACTAAAGTGCAAAAACATGACATAAAGGACTGAAAACTGAGTAAGCAAGTTACAACTGAGATTGGGAAGTGTGGCGTGCCCCCAAGGACATGTTTAAGATGAGAAATTATGATTACATTATTACATAAAATGAGCATAGAAAGTGCGAGGGGAGATGAATTTGAGCTATTAATTAAGAGGACCACCATCGCTCACTACTTCCTACTGTTATCTTATATTTGTTGTTAGTTTACACTTTTAGTCTCTTTTTGTGCCTTTGATTGCTAGATCCATTTGAATTGCGAAATATGAATGTGTCTAAAGACACTAAAAGGTGAATTGTACTAGAAATGAGAAAAAAAAAAGTTGAATGGTATGAGTCATGGATCATCTCAACACAACCTCGGCTTATCAACCATGAGGTGCTTTTCAGTAGACACATGCACACCAAACCAAGCGAAAGTCACCTTTGTCCATCTTATCTATCACATCAAACAATGATCAACCTATTACTTCTAAAGAAATCTTACCAGATTTCATCTATGATTATGAAAAAGTTATAGCCTCCGCTTACAAACAAAACTCAAAGAAAGTGTCACTACCATGTTTGCTTCTCATATGATATAGCTCTTTCTCTTCACCAATAAGTCCTCTTCCCAGATTTTTGTTTTCAATCATTTAAGGCTTTCATCCTTTTTCCATTCATACAAAACCTATAACATCCATCCCTGCTTGATTTTCATCCTTAATAATTTTATCTTCCTCGTCTATAATTCCATTTTTATTAGTCAAATTACATATTCCATTTAGGATGTGATGTTATTTGAAAGAAGGCTAGAATACTAATAGGTGTCTCTATCTAATTCATTCACTCAACCTAGTACATAACTTTTTTGGAAGATCAAGTGCCAAAGTCAATGAATGGGGAAGTTACTAATCCCTAAAAATTACTTTCAATTTGTTTATGGGCGGGTATTTGACCTGGACTTCCTATGGTATTAATTTACCATTGTCCTGTTAAAGCATATAGGATAAGTGGGCATAATTGGTAACTCTAAGGCTTCCAAGGTGGCTTGGGATGTAGTCTACATTCGAAATGAAAGAGGAAAAAGGTATAGCCCAAGAGAATTGATGACTAGAATAAGGCAGCTATTACCAAACATTTGTGGAACATTGCCTTTAACTCACATACTATATTGGCTTTTGAATTAAAAGTTTTTTCCTGAAAATGTAAGAGTGCGTGGGGCATCTCATTCCTAATGACTTTTTCTCTTAGAGTTGGAGGAAATTTATGAACTTGAGGTACACTATGAGACCTTCTATCCCATCCAAATTGGATAATGGCGAAAGGTACCTTTTTTGTTTAGTTCAATAACTAACATCCGTTAGGCCCTATTGTACAGAAGTATAATAGTAGAATTTATTATAATGTAGCTATTTTAGTCTATGCTAAAGTTAACATAATTGTTGAAGAAAACTAATGGAAGGGGCTAACAGTTAGATCTTGCAATAGGGCTTGTTACACCTCGAGTCCATTCAAGAACAACTTCACTAGCTAGCGACAACGAGATTTGAAAGACTGATGGAAAGCACAAAACACCAATGATCGTAACTATTACTTGAATAGGAAATGGAAAAGAAAGCAAGATGATCAATCCCTCATAAAAACTCAGAGAAAAATAGCTAGAATTTATTTTATTAGAAGGGGTGAAAGAAAATGCTAAATTAATAAAAGGATCGAGCACCAACAGATTATATTACAGAAAAGAGATATTCTCCCCTATGAGTTTCTTACATGAAGGGCTCAGATCGAGTGCAATTCAGTTTGTCAACCAATTGAAGTAAGAAAGAATCAGCCACTTGGGATGGGGGGTTAAGCTCACTTATGCATTAAGCATAGTAGCATATAGTTATTTCATCCAACCTGATAACTTAATGAAGTAGATTGGATGGACCACACTAAAAAAAAAAATCCAAACAGGGATGGCTACGAAGTCAAGGAAGTCCAATAGGAAACAAGAGAGTAGTAATACCTTTCGAGCTAGCATAGATAGAAGTAGGAGACTAAATAAATGTGTCGCACAATAGTGTCAAAGAAGTCATAATAAGCTAGAGAAGCAAATGAAGCATCAGGTCCTAAAGAAGAATAAGGTCATAGAGCATAGCAAATCCTTAAACCATGTATGTGTGATTACTCACCTATCATGAGTTTGACTTACGCTCTAAAGCTATCTTTTTGAGGAAGACCAAAGAGAACCTTTATGACATTCTTATGGATAAAGTAGCCGATGAAACTTTTTCTTCAGTTATTGTTGACCCCTTATTGGGAAACTCTGGCAATGTTTATTATTTCTTTTTTCGAAGAGGTGCAAGCTTCATTGAAAGGCTCTCTACCTTGCAGCTTTATTGGGTTTACTTGTAAACAACACTTTTTCCCTCACTTCCCTTCGATCATTTTTGAAAGAGTTGCCTTACTGACTTCATAGTTACACTTTTGTTGACCAGATCCCATGAATGCTACCAAAATGGCACGTTAGAGCTCCCCTTTCATATCATGATTTGTCATTTGATTCCAAAGACCAAACTTCCCTCTGATCTGTTGATTCGCATCGATAAAACTAATTATGTGCCACATACATGGCATGAATCCCAAGCCTCTTATTATTGATAAGCATCAATCCAAGTCAGTGAAGGACTTAGGTAAGAGTTCCTTTTTAGACGTGAAAGAAGGTTCGTGACCTAATCTCCTAAAGGGATTCTCAATCCATATGCGTTGAATAAAGGAATTGGTCCATTCCTTAGCCAATGTTGGGTAAGGCAAGGGTTGCATTCATAGATTAAGTCATTTCAATATCATGTTCTCAATCTCGATGATCTGCACATAATTTTAATGAGCGCTAGGAGAAAGAATGGGACAATAACATTACTCACTTCTCTTTGAATAAAATAAATCATCATAACTAGAAGGACAACCATTTATATTGAAATTTGTTCGATAAGAGGTATAAGATGGAACCAAATTTGCTTCGCTAGGGTATTGCTCGCGCAACTAAAAGAAAGCTTTAGCTAATCAGCAGCATGCTAAAGAGCTTCCTTAGTAGGAAAAGGAACATACGCGGGAAATTAATCGAAATAAGGTGATATATTCATAGGAATAACTGAAAAGAAGGTGTTAAGATAATTTAATATCTTTTATTTATGTTAAAATATGTAGTATGTTTTAACAAAGTGGACCTCTAACCATATTACCAACACTAGTTATCGCTTCTTCTAAAGCTTTAGTTCTCACACATCTTAGCTTCAAGATTTGGCTTTTACTTTAAGTGTGAAGTGGCTTGTTGAGATCAATGGAGATATTCTAACCTTTGATTATCAAACTTATAGTTCTTATTAACCAAGCATAGAATGGATGGTGTATAAATCAATTTGGTTATGGAGATTGCAAAGACGAAAGAAGGATATCAAAAGAGTTAGGAAAAAGAGTATAGAAACGAGAGTGAAGACATAAGCTAGCTACATGCCTTAAAATCCGTGTATGAAAAGGCCTACAATCTTGGGGAGTACATTGATAACCCAAACCCACAAAGTGCATAGTAGTGTGTTATGAAGGCTTTTTATACTTTCTTGTTAAAATGATAACTTCCAGTCTTGCCAAGTTTAAAGGGCATAATGTTAACGAATCATGGCTATAGCATCTATTTATCTTGAATCCCTTAAATTAGATGATGGGAAAAGAGAAGGAATTAAAGCTTATTTATAATAGGAATTCTCGATTGACTTTACTTTGTGAGCTATAAGGCTCTTTTAGCAAACTTGACTTATCATATAAGTATATAATAATAACTGAGCATACATTGCTAATGGGCACGTCAATTCTAAGAATGGTATTAGAGACCAAACTATGGTATCTTGGTAAAGGGCACTTCATATGAGTGGTTAGGATAGACCTTTAAATGCAATCTAGAGCCCATATGAGGAGCTCACTGCATGCATATTTACTTGCCCTCACCATGTCGTTAAATGTTTTGAGTGGCTATCAAATGGGTAATTGGCTCTCTGAACCTATCCATATACGGTCCTATAAGAACCAAAGGATTAGTAGCCCATTGCCACCTCATATGTGAAAGCCCTTTGCTTACTTCACTACCTGATTTTGCAACACAACAAAGTGTGGTTGGTAGTTAGGACCTTTCCTTACAGTTTTGGCTCGAGTTTGAGTTTTAGCTAGATAATTATAACTTTCATTTTTTAACTAGGTTTTTTTAACTTCACATGTAGCTCATCAACTTGTGACTTCACACTCTCAGTTTTGAAATTGGGAATCAATAAAACTGCCTTTTCTTAGTTAGAAAGGTTAGCTTATTAGATTTACTAAAGGAAATACAATGAACATTCTTATCCAACAGTTTTTAATTTCCCATGGAATCCTAAGGGTTTTCCTTATAACATCGGTAGTGCTTGCTTTCCTTTGCTTGGTAATTGATCTTTTCGATCCTTTTTTTTCCTCTTTTTCTCAAAAGAGGTGAAGTCTTTTTTCACTAGTTGCAGTTTAAAAAGAAAAAATACAGGCTACTTCCTTTCTTATCTTTACGCCTAGCTCTATCTCTTGTTTTGGTTTTGTGCCCTTTAGGCATCTCTTAAGGGATGATTGGTATTTTTCTTTCTGTTTTGACACCTCTTAGAAACTAGAAAAAGATAGCTTGGATATTGGGCATACCTATAACAGTTATATTCAAATCCATATAATAGAGGAATAGTGATACTTTCAGATAACTTGAAGTAAGTCTTAATGCTATTTAAAATTATTAATAGTTTAATTTGTTCACAATATTTTTTACATTTATTTTTGATAATGCAGACATCATTAGATGTTTATGGTTATCGAGCCTCGTACTTTTGTGTACAGCATTTTTGATCTTTTAAACCGTGGTTTTCGTCAAGAAGTAGGTCAACTTATGTCCACGTAAGTGAAAATATTTTAATTTATATTAGTATGTATTATTTTTTACTCTTAAGGTTATTGATTATTTTTCATTGGCAGCTCTTTTAAATTATTCCAAGTTATCAATGAATTAAGTGATAGGTGCATTCCTATGAGTATTTATGCTAAGTTATGTATATTGAAACCAATATGTGATGTTACTTTTATTTATTTTGCAAAATATAACGATTAAAAATTTTTAATGTAATGTCTACATCAACCTTCAAATACTGAGTGCAGATATTATACTATGAAATTTTTAAGGGATATCATTGACAAACATGACAAAAATATCCTATATGCAAAAATAGTAAGTTTTTAAGCATTTGCTTATGTAATTATCTTGATAATTGATGTGCTTACTAGAAGTTTTAATTGGACAAACTATTTTTTTTATAAATTTAGTTAATGAGTATAGATACTTACACTCAATCGGATACTGATGAAGTTAGAAAGAAGGTTAAAAAGTTTCTTTGGAATGCCATACTAAAAAGTTGAACTTTAAAGATTTTTGTAGACATGAACATTATTGAATTTACATAGTTAAATTTTTAAGATTGTATATGATAATATGTATTGTACATATGGAGTTCAGTTATGACATCAAGTTTTTTTTTTCCCGTCATCTTTCATTACTTTTTGGATTGGATTATGTTGAAGTGTTTTCAAACATGAAAAAGTAATTATGGTTTGGTTGAGAATAGTATTGAAAAAAAAAGTTGTTTCATTGAAGTATTAGCATTGAATTATGTTAATGTATACAAGATAAAGATATGTGGTCGATGTGGAGGAGATGAAGAATTTTATATATGTAAGTTTTGGATAATTTGTATGTAGAAATTTTGTATATATCAAAATTATTAAACAAAATTCTTTTAATGGTCTATTCATTAAAAACTAACATTAAAGGCATTATCTTTTAATGGTAGTTATATTAGAACTGTCATTAAAGTCCTCACCCTTGAATGACAGTTCTTTTAAAGCTATCATTAAGGGGGAGGTCTTTAATAACAGTTCTATTAAAATAGTTATTAAAGACACCTCTTTAACGACAGTTTTAAAAGAACTGTCATTAAAATGGGGTATTAAAAGAGAGTTTTAATGATAGTTTTCAAAAAATGTTGTTAATTAAAACTCTCCCCTCTTTATTATCAATAAAGTCCTTTTAAACTATTATTAAATCTTTTATTTGTAATATTGGAAGTATGACGATTAGCCTTTGTCATATTACTCAAAGCCTTCGTAAACTCATTGTCGAGTTCTATCATACTATAGGTTACTGTGAGAAGATCCTTATGCCGGTGAAGATTGCTTCTAATGATTGAGAAATTTTTTAAAAAAATATTCATTACTTTATGTTCAACATTTTGGATAGGCAAAAGGATCTATGTCCATTCCCAACTTACTTCTAATCCTTATTGACAAATTTGGGCTTCCTCTATTAGTAGTCATCAAAGGATAATAGGCATGTTGGTTTGATAAGCTAAGGAAAAGAAAGAACCACCACTTGGTTTTGACATTCAAGTAAGCCATCCTGCCTAACATCGATGCAAAGGTTATATTTCACCACCTTTATCACCCAACTAGTCCTATTTAATCTAAAAAATCCAACTTGGAAACTATATCTCCCCTAGAAAATGCTCTACCTCAAAGCCCCTTTCACATGTTGGGCAAGCTCAGATGCCCCCACTCCTAACAGGTGCTGGTCAAGATCATGAAACTAGCGCTGGAATAGTAAGAAAGTTGGTTTTTCTTTAGTCATAAGGATAAACGTTCTTATTACATGAAGAGCGACCAGTCCAAGGCTGTGATTGGTAATGGTATAATTAGAAGAGGGTAAGGGTGACAAGGTTACGCGTTAGGTGGTGCAGCATATCTCTTTCGAGTACAATGGCGACGAGGGGGGCTAAGTCGGCCTACTAACACAATAAGTCAGGCTCAGGCCAACCATAGGTTTGAATCTTGTTGCCTTTCTTATGGATCATCTTATGGTTATCGGATGATAGGAATAACGAAGCAAAATTTTTGAAATGAGTACAAAATGTCAATATACAAATTATCTTATTACTCATTATTTTTGGGTCTTTTCGTTGTATTTACTTGTAACAAAAAAGAACCATTAGTGTTTGGTGTAGCACTTACATTTTAGTGCATTTTTTTTCCTTGCCCTTTTATTCTGTCATATTCCTAATAACTTATCCAATTACAACCTATTAATCACTAATGCATATTTCTTTTATTAAATCTCAAGGACATGGTCCAATCATAAGGGTAGTATTTTATTATGGTGTCAGATCCCAAATTTTTATGAATTTTTTCTTTGTTATCGTGGTCGACCCAAAGGCATAATGTTTTAAAATGAGGAGGCCATAGAGAAAATTTTTTTTATTTTTTATCTCAAACTTTATGAAGAATTCCGTTCTCTCGCCCTCATTTGTTGTAAGTAAAAAAGTGGGGTTGCACCCAAGTTTTACACTCCTTTCATTCTATAAACCATTGTTGGATGGCAAGTGTGTCATTCGTAATAGAAAGAAAAACACTACTACTTTTCGTCTTTATTGGACGACGAAGCATAACCATAGTGGTCTCTGACCATGACCAGGAACCAATTCAAATTTTAAGCTTGACATGTTGGTGGTTTTTAACCATAGGCATCTTGCCAAGAATTCGAAGGGCTCATCATGAATTAGGTTGTGGTGGCTGGTGGTTTCTAAATCCCATAAAAAATGTTTTTTTTATGCCTTGGGTAGTAGCCACAACTTGTATTCATTCAGTAATTCTACCCCCTCTTCATTCTTGGACTTCAATTTCCTAATGTTGTGACTTTTCCATGTGTCTTAAGAACCTTTTTGATATGGCTTGGATTTCTAGCTCTCGCTCAAAAGTTTTGCAATAGATGATACACAAGAAATCTTTTTATGGCAGTTCTTCCTTCTAATGACCAGCATATCTATGATTTTTTTCTCCTAAATGAAGTAGTAGGTGTCGGTCCATAAAACCTATAAAAAGGTGATGGTTGTGACACAAAGTACTCTTGTATGACTACATCACTCGACTCGCACAATACCCCACCCTGTTATGTTATGAAAAAATTAAACTTATTATTAGGCTGGTTATTCAAAGTTAGCAATTAGCTGCTATATTTCATCCCGCAAGTAGAAAAAGATCGCTTTAAGGGTCACTATGGTGTGGCTAAATGTAAAGCAATCCACCCCTATAGCCTTTAATCATTAAATTATTTAAAATTATGGAAGATGGTCAAGGTAGCTTGCTTCCAAGGCACTGCACTAGATACGCCTGTAGTCGTAGTAGTTAGCTTATCACTACTTTTATCTTTAGAATAAGGCCTACAAGGTTTCTATTTAGAGATAGAACAATGTTAAAAGTTCTGAGGCATACAAAAGCTAGTGGTTTGGGGGAAATACCGATTTATCAATAACATGGAGTAAACAAGTTTGATTGGAAGACTAGAAGATAAAAGCAAGCAGTAACATAAAGTGCCTTAACCTACTCGCTGGGGACATAAGGATTGACATGTGTTGAGATAGCAACCCAAGCCAGCTAAGCCTTTGATCTTGATTTGAGTAAAAAAAAAAAAAAAGACTTTCAAGAATGTGTAAACTGACTTTGTCTTTCAATTTTTACTACTAGTGAATTATATAGGGCAGCAGATGCTCCAAGTCTAGACTGGACAGTGAAAGTAAGATGGTCAAGGGTAAACCTTAGTGCATGATGAGTCAAATGTTAGAGTCACAGATGAGTTTGATGAAGAAAGACATTAGTATGATTAGTCGATGAAATCTTTTCCACAGGGAGCAGTATCAAAGGTGTAGTAAAGGGGACACCTTTTACACATAGACCCACTACTTTCATACTTAGAGAAAGATCACGACCAAGTTCCTGTGTTGATATGATAATGCAGCAGTCACTACTACAAATAAAAGCTTTAATGACAGTTAAAAATGGTTTTTAATGACAGTTGTAAAATTTTCATCTTTGTTCATGTCATTAAAGGGAAGAAGTTTTAGTGACAGTTATCGAACTGTCATTGAAAGCATTACCTTTTAATGACAGTTCTATTGAAACTGTCATTAAAAGGGGATACCCATTAAAGGTATTTTTTATATTTATTTCAAAATAAATAAAAAAATTTTATATTCAAATTATCCAAAACCTGTTTTCACATCATCCATATACATCAATACAATTCTTCACAATATATATGCAACCAAAATTTTTATGTTATACACTTCAATACCATTCTAACAAAGATCGTCATTACTTCTTTCATATCTAGAAACACTCAAAATAATCTAATCCAAAAAAGTAATAAGAGACAAACAAAACAAAAGATCACTAAAGTTTGATGTTATAATTGAACTCTACATGTACAATACATGAGTTAAAATATTACACAATCCTAAAAATTCAATTATATAAATTCAATAATGGTCATGTGTACAAAAATCTTCAAGATTCAACTTTCTAATATGGCACTCCAAAGAAATTGTCCAACCTCCTTTCTAACTTCATCAATATCCGATTGGGTGTAAGTATCTATATCCACTAACTATATTTCAAAAAAAAAAAAGTCCAATTAAAATTTTTAATAAACACATCAATTAATTACTTAAGTATTTACATAAGCAAATGATTAAAAACTTCATTTTTTAAAAGAACTGCCATTTTTTAAAAGTTAGTCCAATTCATTTTTGCATATGGGTTATTTCTATCACGTCTATCAATGATGTCCCTTAAAAATTTTATAATATGATATCCACACTCAGTATTTGAAGGCTGATGTGGACACTGCATTAAAAATTTATCATTATTATATTTTGTAAAATAAATAAAACTAACATTACATATAGGTTTAAATATACATACCTTAGCAGGAATACTCCTAAGAATGCGCCTATTGCTTGATTCTTTGAAAACTTGAAACAATTTAAAAGAACTGCCAATAGAAAATAATCCATATTATTAAGTGTAAGAAAAAAATATATACTAACATAAATGAAAATATTTTCACTTACGTGCACATAAGTTGATCTAGTTCTTGACGAGAACCATGGTTCAAAGGATCAAAAATACTGTACACAAAATTACGAGGCTCGACAACCACCAACAATCAGTGCTGCCTACATTATGAAAAATAAATATAAAAAATATGTTAAACAAATCTATTAATAATTTTAATTATTATTATAACTTACCTCAAGTTATAAGGAAATATCACTACTCTTTCGTCACATGGATCTATCATTCTATTGGATAAGTGACAAGCTTGAGTGTCTATACTTATAGACATTCCATATGACAATATTGACGGATCAACAAATATAAAAAACTTTCTCAAGCCAAGTGTAGCTAAATCTATATAAAGTTTACTAAAATAATAAAGAATAAGAAAAATATCAATATGATGTAGCCAAATAATAATAACCAAATAAAAATTTAAAAGACATATGTACACAATGTAAGCCTAAATAATGGTGACACTTAGCTCTTCCATGTGACAAAATTGCATGATATCTTCTCGAGCCACAAATACATGTCCATCAAAAGCAAAGACTTCAGTAAAAGGTATGTGTATTGCTTCATCAGGTGCCATCACCTTATTCACATAATTATACATCTTCTGTAATCCTTATGGCAGCCCAATGGAAGATACTTGTTGTGATGATTGTGGTTTTGTCAATGTTAGTGCTTTCTTAACTAGTAACTTACCTTGTTGCTTTATAGTCGATAGTTAAAATAATTTTGCAAACTTAGTTGACATTAATAGGTTGACTTTATAAAATATATTACCAAAAACATTACCTCATGTGTACCAACAATGACCCAATCTCGAGGCCAAGCAACAACTAAACTAAGTGCAGAAAAAATATTTGTCAATCCACCTTCTGGGTTAGAACGAGGCAACGGTGCATCACCATGAATAGCTACATCCACTATCACCCGAACATCACCAGAAAATAATGGATGCTCGTGGATGATCTAATTAGGAGTATGATCCATGAAGATAACCCCACTTGTCACTATGTAGTCTGATGACTGGATGAACATGTGGCATGGCTCACAATGTAATGATCCAAAAAAATAGAAGTTACATTCGTAATATTATTAATATCACATATACTATGAATAACATGTAACATACTTTGTTGTCGTGTGGTGCCACTGTAGGTGCAGGTGCTGGTGGTGTGACTGGCATAGGTGATTGAGGTATTGGATATTCTTCTTCCTTCAATAACCCAGTTATATTATTGCTAGCTTTACTTGAATGAAATTGCATTGTAGATTTTTCTTACTGGACATCATCATTTTTGTTCGCAACAATGTTTGTCAAAACCTTTTTATGCTCTGTAAATCACCTTATCATCTCTGTCAATTGTTATTGATCTAATTGCATACCTTGAGGGACATTCAACTTTTTGGGCTTCCCAAAATAAGATGTGACAGTTACCCCAGATCCTTGACCTCTAATTCGTCCGGGGTGCTAAGGTGTACCAAGAGCTTTCGTCAGTAAATCTTCTGGACCGAAGTTTGTAAATTTACCCTGTGTGCTCTGTGTCATCAACTTATCCTACAATGTTATAATAAAATTAATCAATAAACATGAAATTTATTACTATAAATGCTAGAAAAAAGTTGAACTATACTTACAATTCTTTCCCCACACAGTCAGCTCGCATCATTCACATATTTTCCCTTTTTATTCTGTCGTGGAGCCTTCCACAATAAAGCACGATCAATTTGAGCATCGCAACCCAATGCTTGTTTCTTTTTTTAACATAAAGAGTAAACATGTTAGATTTTAAAATGTACTACCAAATGAATATATTATCAATTATAAACATAATAAATGAAAAAGAAAAACTTACAAGTTCACTTTTCAGCCTTGCAAATCTCTTTCTAGATAGACGATGATCGTACACATTCTTCTTTCTTTTCTCTTTTGCTATTTGTCTATTTTCCTGTAAGATCAATACACATCAACATTTGGAGAAAATTGTATAAACAAAAAATTTACTAACTATAAATATATACCTGAAACTCTTCTGTTATAAGAGAGTTCATAAATTCCTGCCACACCCTAACATCAATAACACTACTATATTCTTCAGGTGGAAATGATAAAAATTCCAAGTCATCAATGTGAGGGAATATGTGCTTTGATGTAAGATTGGTCTTGAAGTTCCTCAATTTGTTTGCAGCAGACTGAAATACGTACCTTTTCATGCTCGCATCAATATCATACGTCTCCTACAACATATTATAAAAAAGTGGATTGATGCAAATCAAATTAATTAGCAGTAAACTAATTGAAAAGCAATACCACATTGTGTTTCATTTAACTTACCAATATTGTCTCCCAAATCTTATTTTTCATTTCAATGCTTACTGAGTGCCAATTCACGATATTTATAGGCACCGTATTACGTACCACCACCCCAATATAGCTATTGAATTAGATGCCATTCCTCCCAATTGGTTGACCTTACAGTTTCCGCTACCCTGCAATGACCAAGAAGCCCAGATGGTGGTGGAGGGTGTTGGCATGTCTCCCCTATTTAATGCCTCTTCATGAGACTTGGATGTATGCTAAGACAGCTTATCATCTGCACCCTTTTCTGGAAGACTATGAATTTCTGACTTACCCATTCCTTAGGGCTATTGGGAGGTTGCCAAGCTGGTTCTTGATGGCATAGTTTTTTGTTGCGTATCTTGGTGTAGTGAGGAGAAAGGAATGGCCTCACTTTTTCAGATTTCATGTGGTGATGGGCATGTTATTGGAGATTGCGCTGCAGGTGATTGGAACTGTGAGCCGTTGGATGCCTCTTGCAGTCCACTAGGGTAAGTTCGGCATGCACTTCTGGACAGCTGTGGCATTTGCTTACCTGTTTACTATCTTAGAGGGCATACGGTGTGCTCTTGCTGGTATGTATGCTGACATTCCTTTTATCTGTGATGCTGCATATATCCAAATTCCATATGATTAAGGTGGTGGAATGTAACGAAATATTATTTTCTATTTTACGATTTTGTATTGGTTACTTGTATGGGAAACTTTCTTTAGCAAAAATGAATGGTTTTTATGTTTAAATTGCCACTAGTCTGCTTGGGTTCTTGCCTGAGTTGTTTGCATGGTATTATTCTGTACCTTTCTATCTGATAATGACAGTAGCAGTGTTGTTTAGTTTTCCATGGCCATTTAATGATATATTACTTGCTATTCTGCTTCTAATAGGTGGTACTATATGGTACTGGTCATCGGTAGGTTTATGGAATTTAAACATGCTACTAAATGTTAATCTTGGAGCTTTATTTTTTAATTTTGTTCACGCGATCTTATGCATGTAGATACATGGCATTTTGTTCGACCAACACAAAGAAATGTTCAGGAAGAGTGACTTGCATATTTTGAAACTATAGTTTCTTGTCATAAATTAGTACAGACGCCACAGTTGCAGAGTGCAACTAAAATCAATAAAATGTTAATTCATGAGAGCTTGGTGAACCGGTGGTATGAGTAATACAACTTGATTTACGTGTAAACACATAGGGCTAATGTTATTTGAACCCTTCTTCGTCAAGCTCTACAATACTATGCATGACCAGTTCTCTCTCTGCAACCTTTTTTGGAAGCAACCTTTCAGAGCTTCAGGCATCTGCTCAGCAGCAATTTTGGCCTTTGACGCCAGTTCTAATCCGGACCTTGGTGCTGCCTCTTGCAGCAACAGCAGCAGCCCTTGCTTCAGAGTAATGGCTGCTTACAACTGCAGCAAGGAAAGCAGTAGCAATGAATGCTGCTGTAACTCAGGCATTGCTGCTGCTTCTTGCAGCAGCAGCAGCAAGGAATGCTCTGCTGCTTCTTGCAGCAGCAGCAGCAGCATTCCTTGCTGCAGCTGTAAGCAGCCATTGCTGCTGCAAGAAGTAGCAGCAATTTTGGCCTTTGACGCCAGTTCTGATTTATGTTTAAAAATCCGGACCATGATGCTGCCTCTTGCAGCAACAGCAGCAGCCCTTGCTGCAGAACAATGGCTGCTTACAACTGCAGTAAGGAAAGCAGCAGCAACGAATGCTGCTGTAACCCAGGCATTGCTGCTGCTTCTTGCAGCAGCAGCATTCCTTGCTGCAGCTGTAAGCAGCCATTGCTGCTGCAAGGAGCAGCAGCAATTTTGGCCTTTGACGCCAGTGCTTGAAGAACTGGCGTCAAGCACTGGCGTCAAAGGACTTATGTTTAACGTCAGTTCCTTTATAACTGGCGTTAAATCCAGACCTTGGTGCTGTCTCTTGCAAAAACAGCAGCAGTCCTTGCTGCAGAGCAATGGCTGCTTACAGCTGCGGCAAGGAAAGCAGCAGCAGCGAATGCTGCTGTAACCCAGGCATTGCTGCTGCTTCTTGCAGCAGCAGCAGCACTCCTTGCTGCAGCTGTAAGCAGCCATTGTTACAGCAAGTAGTAGCAGCAATTTTGGCCTTTGATGCCAGTTCTTCAAGAACTGGCATCAAAGGATTTATGTTTAACGTCAGTTCCTTTATAACTGACGTTAAATCTGGAGGCAGCAGCAGTCCTTGTTGCAGAGCAATGGCTGCTTACAGCTGCAGCAAGGAAAGCAGCAGCCACGAATGCTGCTGTAACCTAGGCATTGCTGCTGCATCTTGCAGCAGCAGCAGCAATTTTGGCCTTTGGTGCCAGTTCTTGAAGAACTGGCATCAAAGGATTTATATTTAACGTCAGTTCCATGAGAACTGACATTAAATGTCAAATTTTTGATCTTTTAACATCAGTTCTTAAGGAACTGACGTTAAAAGTTTAATTCATAGCTTTTTTAAAGCTAGTTCTTCTTTAATTGGCATTAAAACCTTACTTTTAATGACAGTTTTGAAATAATTGTCATAAAAAAATGTTAATAAATCTTTTAATGACAGTTCTTTGAATAACTGTCATTAAATTGATATCAATTATTATAATTTTTGTAGTAGTGAGTTATCAAGGCCTTTGTAAATAATGAAATAAAACTTTACTAGATCGAGCCAGTTCAATCGGTGTAATTGTGAGTCTTAGTGGCCTGATGAATGCATAAAGGATGAGATTTTAGAATGAGAATTCGACCATATCTGAGGGAGTGAGCCTTACAGTAAAAGGGAAAGGCAAGAAAGACTAATCTAGGGAAGGTACACTAAGCAAGGGCTAGCTTTATCCAACTAGGTAGTAGACCAGCTTCCGTGCCTTCTTCTTAGTCTTCAGCTTTCACTAGATTCACTACACCAAGTGAAGGAACTCAAGAGGAAGAATATGATATTGGAGGCTTGAGGGGCAAAAAAAAGTGACGCCATCGATTTAGCTATTGGAGTATGGGCATTAGGAGATTAAGACTTAAGACATGGCATTAGATTAAGGAAATGCTTTTTTGAATGAATCCAAAGAAGAAGCTGTAATTTCCATGCTTTTAATGGCCAGAAGGAGGATAGGAGTTCATCCCTGATTATATGATTTAAGGTTAGGAGTTTCAATGTTAGCAAGATCCCTAGCTATTGAACCTATTATTGTTGATGGGGCTAATTCTTTTTTCAAAATGGGAAGAATAGCATAGTCAAAGTAGGCCAAGTCGGTAGTTTTTTCTTCATCTCTTGGGAAAAGTGTAGTAGGATTAGAGAAAGGCCTAGTTACTGTTGAAGGAATTAAGGTTGTTTCAACTCTTGGAGTAAGGGGAGAAGGGCTGAGTACCAGAGGAATGCTTTTTGAGACTTACCCACCTCAATGGAAATTTCATTAAAGAAGATCCCACGTCTGAGAGTCATATTCTAATCCTACTTTTGCTTTTTTGAAGGAAAAAGGCCACCAAACCAAAAGGGAGGTCTTTGCTTGCTTTTCGTGTTAGAGATGCTAGTCTTTCTACAATAACTGCTCTGCAAATGTTTTTAGGAATAAAAGAAGAAGCTGCTCTTTCATCAGCTCTTTTGGCTATAAAGAAAGAATGGATTGACCTGAGCCAAGTAGTTTGGCTAAGGCAGAAAGAAAGAGTTAGATCCTCTTTAAGATGAATGTCCTAATCAAACTAGCTGCAAGGTCAATGATTTAGCTCAAGGCTCAAGGCTCAAGGCATAAAGGCTATTATTCCTTCTTCTTGATAGCATTGGTCTTGCTCTAGCTCTAAAAGGGCAGCTTGATTGAAATTATCCTGCTCTATCTGAGAGAATTGGAATGGAACTGGTTAGGTTCACAAGCTCTTTCTTTTGTGATGAATTCGTTTCTAATAAAGGATGGTGGTCATGATAAGGAAAGGCCTTACCTTATTACTACGAAGGACAATGAGAAAGGATAAAATGGGCTAAATGTCTACTAAAGAATAAGCTATTAAAGAATCAATCTAGACTAGATAAGATATCGGTGCCATTAAACTAGCTCCTTAAAAAGGTTTAAGAGATGAGGATCTAGGTAGTGATGAAGAATCATTCCATTCACTTGAAAGACTATTAAAAAAGAATAGCTCTTCTCTTATTTAGGGGTGGTAAAAAAAAAAAAAAGAAGAAAAGGTGAAGTAAACTGCACAGAAGGGTATAAGGGAATCAAGCAAAAGATAGACTTTATCTTATCTCTTATCGACTAAGAATGAATGGTAGCATGGCTTGAATAATGACTTTCGTTTCCTTGCATTAGTTAGTGTCGATGGCAAGCTTTCGAATAGAGAGAATGGTTTCAGGTAGTGTAATATGCTTGATGATAATCAACATGCTTAGTCGGTATTGGCCTTGTTCAAATGCTTTCCATAGTAGATTCCTTAGAGGAATTGATTAACTAAAGGAAGAATTCTTGCTTGACAAAGAAGTCGCTAGGACTCAAGAAAGCCAAAATGCTAGATTTATCTTTGCCAATGAGAGGAATCGATTCAGTAGTTCATGATGTAAGGCATAGTAGAGAAAGGCGAGAAAGATGAGGCAATCTCTGTGTTGAAATCGATCCTAGACTCGATAAACAGGAGTTAGGTTACAACAAAGAAGGAGGTAGGTTACGACAATTGCTGTAATCTGTAACGAAATAGACGAGTTTTTCACTCCTTAAGAAGTTTCAGTTTTTTAATGGTTAGCTCAGCAGGATAGGTTATTGACAAAAAAAGCAAGGTTGATCCATATATCATGACAATAGCTATCATTCTTATGGGCTTGATGCTAGGGATTATGCAAGGGCAAAATATGTAGGTTAGTTTGGATAGATAACTCAGTTCAATAGTGCTTCTTGCCTTTTTACATTGGATTAACTTTAAAATTTCTCGGCAACTTAAAGGTAAGAAAATAGTAACTAACTGGCAAATTTCTTTTAGGTGGCCTACTTGGATTTTAGCTTCATGTTTGGAAAAGAAACTTTTATTCAATCAGCATTTCACTTTTCCTCATGACCTAGGAGTTTTGGATTCGAGCAACCAATTTTGAAACCTGCTTAATTAAAGTTGAGCTTCATGGGATCTTTTCCGTTTTATTAATTGAATTGTTTGAAAATGTGAATCTGGCTCACTGTCCTATCGATTAACATTGACTAGTTTTTTTTCTTTGTTGTTATCTTAAGGTTGATCAAGGCAAATCTACTAAAAGAGCACTGAAATTCCACTGATTGACTCATTCGTTATGCTATCAGACGAAGTCAATAAAATCCCGAACACTTAGCTATCTCTTAAGGACCCAATCAATTAACTATGAAAGATGATTTTCCTATATTGAAATAAGGCATGCCCTTTCTTCTATGTCATCTATTAGTACTAGAGATTCAAATCATTTTCATTCTGCTTTAATGCTAGTGAAATTTTAGTCTTCCTATTCTTGGCCCAAGGAATCAATTATAGTGGCTAACTTTACCTAGATTCTGGAAAACTTAACTGTCAGAGTTGTTCTTTTATAAATGGTGTTCTCTTTCTTTGAGGTGGATTTAGACTTACGGAAGGATTCAAATGTGCAACTTATAGGTCAGGCAAAGAACACCTACAAGCCTGGTCTTATTACCTTTATTATCAAGCCTAAGAGGGGTGAGTGTAAAAGAAATAGTTTAATCTTGACCTACAAAGAAACTTAAGAGTGTTCTTTATGATATTAAAGTATTAGTGTCAAGGTTAAAAGCAAAAAGAAGTTCATAAAGAGTAGCTTTCAGTCATAATCTTATTAATTTCATTAATTCATTTAAGAGTTCAAAGAGAAAGAAAAAAGTTAAGATTTAACTCTTTGAATGGGTCAGCAAGGATGCAGTTACCAGCACTAGTTTGTTTTATTGAAAGAACCAACTTAAAACAAGGAAACACTTGCCCCTGGAGGATGATTGTTTAACTGGCTAGCAAACATTCTTATAGAGAATATGAGCACCTAGAGATGTAACCTATTCCATCTAGAGAAAAACACTATTTACCCGATTGTTTCCCTTCTTCCATGAGGCACAAGAACTACTTGGATTGGGCATGCTTTCTCATGCTACTACTACACATCCTATGACTCTTACCTTCCTTTCGGTAAGCTTAGTACTCGATGGAGGATCAGAGAATCCATTCTTTACAATAGGGTTAGTAGTATCTGTTTTTGTAACGGCTTTGCCTATCGAATGGGCTTCTTCGTTGAGTAGATGCCTCAAGGGAACAAAGCAAACAAAATCTGGTTTGTTTTTTAGTAAAAACTCTTGCTTCATTGAGGAGCTCCCCACCACTTTATCTCTGTAGGTAGCTTCCACCATCTGTTCCTCCAGTAGATCCATTTCTTGTTTTTCACTCCTTATCATTAAAGTTTGGTCCTTGTTGTTGTTAGTCATGTCCATTTCTTTACTTTCTTGCCTTCTTTCTATGCCTTCCAACAGATTCTCTTTAGAGCTCATCTCTTACCTCCAGACAAGGTATGGTACACAATTGTCTTTTTTGGTCCTCAACTTGATGTATTTCTCAATTAAAAAGGAGGATAGGTGCCTTCCATGCTCGTTTAGAAAGAAAAAGGCACTTCGCCACACACAACATTCTCATTATCCTTTCTTTATCTCTTTTGCCTTAAGGGGCTTTGCTTTTCCACATTGGGGTTATGGGAGTCGAACCCCTCCTTGAATAAGTTTAAATTTCTCTTTATATACCATACCAAAAATTCTACTTTGTTGCTTTTCTACTTGGCTGTACAAGATGAGTTTCAATATATTAAGAAAAAGGCTATTGAAGCGCTAGAACAATTTTTACTTCTAGCACTTTTCGAAAACCATTCTTCAGTCATACTAGACTAATTCTATCTATGTTTAATGAGCCTCACTGTTTTAGGGTGAATTTCCTCTATTTCTCCTTACCCTATAGGTTGTAGAGACACTTTAAAGTGCCAAGAACTGGGATCAGAAGGAAAATCTCAAACCTTTGGTACGAAAGTAAGCTATGAATCCCAAAGAGAAACAAATGGTTTCATATAAAGGCTTCGCCCTCTGTTATCTTTATTTAAATTGGCCTTACTTGGGCTAAGTTCAAGCAAAGATTAGTCTTTTAAGCTAAAAGCTTAAGTGAGTAACTAAAAGATACCACTTTCCCAAATGAAACTTTTTTCCCCGGAGTAGCAACTGAAAGAGAAAAGATCGGGTATGCTTGAAAACCTAAAATGGATTCATGAACAATAAATAAGAAATATACCCCAAATATCATTTGAACCTGAGCTGAACCATTAAATTACTTGAGAGTGATTTCACTACAGAAGAAATTGAGTCACTAGTTGCCTTCAGAGCATATTAAGAATCAAGTATGGAAGGAAGTGAAGGTGAAGTAGGCTTGCTTTAAGGGCTAGGCTTTCTCTCTTCTTCTGCTTGACGATATGATAAAGATGGGCCCTTGAGCTTGGGCTTTCTTCTTAAAAGCCTAGAGCCGGGTTTGGACTCGATTGTTGGTCGGATCTTCCTAGGTATTCCCACTTTACTTGGATGGAGACTTTCACCTTTCATTATGACATTTTTGCATTTCATCTTAAAGAAGATCTAAGCTACTGTAAGCTAAACAGTGTTTTTCTCTTCCTAAAACTAAATAGTAAGAGTGAAGCACGAAAATTTTAAGGCGTAGCTCAGGTGCCTTCCTAATCTAAAGCCTAACCAATATCGAATCCAAGACATGATTCACTCTTGAAAGCTAAAGCTAGCCTTCTTCCCACTGACCACTACTAATAAGATAAGACGAACCACTAACAGTAGTCTTTCTTCCAACAGATGGGGGTTCAATAGGTGCTGATTCTATAAGAGCTTATTTTGTCACAGCTTCTTCAACTCAACCTCCCCTAGGAAAGCAAGTAAGGTAGCACGAATAGACTTACTAGGCCTTGAGACCGGTTTAAACTCCTTTCCTCTCATTACTATCTTTGGCTTTACCTATAAAAGGCCTGTAGAGAGAGAATTTTTCATTGCAAACTCTTCTCAGTCTCTCCGATTGCTTAAGTTATACAAGGGACCTCTTTTCTTTCGTTTGTGAGATAATATCTCTTCACTCATGGATTTAACTCCCCCTTTTTTTTTCTTTTGAGCTTAGCTTAGACCGTGGGAAGAGATTTTAGTCATTGATATCCTATAGTAACAAGGTCAACCGAAGCCAATCCATCTCTGTTAACAAATGCTCATACTCCTAATTGTTCTATATCCAATTCCTTAAGGATAAGAAAGAAGGAAAGAGAAGGAGATAACAGCTACTAAAAGTTATAAGAACCATACCACAGAAAGCTAAAAGGAGCTAAGGTCTACTACTTTATATATGCTGGCATGAAAGCAAAGGGCACAGACGGTAATGTGCCCACGTAATGGCCAAGCTTAGTCGGATGGAGAGAGTGGCTCATCCATCTTTTTGTCTTTTAGAAAAATCTAGTAGGGAGTGCAATCCTTACTTCTTCTTCTAGTGAGTTAAACGTGTAAACAGTAACTCTGCCTGTCGATTAAGAGATGGAATTAAAAGCAAAATGGGAGGTGGGAGATAGGCTTAGAGAAAAATGGTACTTAGGAGCTGCACTGCTTTAACTAACTTTGCCTGTAAGAAGAAACCTGAGAAAAGTTTAACCTCTGTGTACCAAGTTTCGAGGTTAAATCCGATCCAAAAGATAAAGTGTCAGTGCTAAGTGAGAAATTCTGTGATTCTGACTAAGACTTTGTCTTACTTTTCACCCGACCAGTTGCCAAAAGAAAGTAGTTGACTTGACTAGAATCATAAGTTTTCAATGATACAGACAATTTGGAAATGAAGCTATGAAACTAAGCAGCATAGTTGGCCTTCAATACCATTTTAGTCCAATCTTGCTGCTTATACGAAGTACGAATAAGGAAAGCCGTCCAATCTCAAATGAAAGGTAAAGCTACGCCTCTAACCCCTTATTTGGAATTCTTGCTACCCAATGCACTTAAACCGCACCTCTACTTCTCGTGTTTCTTCATCATAAAGAACGGTAGATTGCTTGAGTTATTAGCCTTTATGTTTGCCTTATTTCTTTCCGGGGAATGCTTTATGTTAACATCAACTTTTTCCATCGATTTTTTTGGCATCGATTGGAGTTGAAGACCACACCCCAAGCGTGAAGAACGAAGTGAGCCTTGTCACGCCTAAAAGAGATGTATGGGCTCCAAAGGGTTAAGAAGAATAGGGTGTTTTGCCTTTTTCATATATTTCATCATTAGCAATCCCATCGTTATCGATCATCATGGTGGTACATATGGTTTAAAGCCAAGGCATTCATAGGTTTCCTTTCAAAGCTTCATCTAGGCAGTGATAGTTGAATAGGCTTTTAAACCTAGGTTTTGAATAGCAAATAGGAAGGCTCTTTCTCCTCACACTTACTCTCATATATATTCTTCCCAAATCCTTACCTCAGCTACTATCTTTAAAGCTACTGCTATGGCACTTATCTTTTAATTCATTTTTTTCTACAAACCTAGGCAGTTGACGTAACTTTTCAATGTTAACCTACTTTGCTTCAGGGAAGAATGGATGATCTACTAGCTCTCACAGAAATTTGTCAAACTTATTATAAACCCATAATTCTATAGTGGCATGAGCGGCAGAAACCCTAAGGTCCACCTTGATTTCATCTAAACTTTGTGCACATTAGTAGAATTGATTCCACTCGAAAGAGCCTGGGATAGAAAAGCAAAACATAAAAGAGGTGGCTTTCTAGGGGTTTAGTAAAAGGTCTCCAGAAAGGAAGTACCTGTTTACAGCAGTTTTTCGATTAAGATTTAGGTATTTTTTTCTTTGAAGGAGAGTGAGGTCGTCCTTTACTCCATTCCTTCCTAAAATCAAGAATGGCAAGACAATTAGGAAATTACATTTAAAGAACATCCCATTATAGATTATAAAACCGTGATTGACCTCTAAAGCACGAATAAAAATTCAATTCCAATCCCACAAGGAAATCAATTCTTCATTTCTTTTTTGTAAGCTGAGCCGTACATTAGGGATGGCCATTCAGTCAGTTTCGTGCACAAGGTCTTCTGCTTGCCTACTGTGGTAGGTCATTAGCACACATTTGATCGATTAGATGTTGCTGGGATAGATTAGTACAGGTAGTTCATTGAGTGAGAGGGGATCCTTCCTTCCATCATTCAAGACTATTCCTCTCACATTCTCATCAATCATGAATATGTAGAGTTTGGGATTGGCCAAACAAAATAGCATATTTGCTTGGGTCCACACTTTCACGTATTGTAAAAATGACTTCCTTAACCTTCACTTCACCTCTCCTACTCTCATTGTGAATAGGGACGAGAAACGATGGGATCAATTTCCTATGCCTTAGCTTGGCTCACAAGGTGATTCGGTTGGATTTAGTATAATTTCGTACCATCAAGGGCTTCTTAGCTTATGAGCTTGATTCATTAGGCCGCATGCAGAATAAGGAGATAAAATAAATGTTGATGGTTAGGCTGGGAGAATAAGAAAGAGCTTTGATATGGTGAAAGTGGCTAAATTACCTCTCTGGGAATGTTCGAGATTAGACTTGGGAGAAAGAGATACCTTGGCACCTAATGAACCAACCTAATTGGTTAACGAAATAAAGGATTGGTCTTAGAAATATAGATAGAAAGCGATGCATTAGCAAGTTACCGTTCAAGTGCAGCGGAACCGAAGTCTCGACTCGTTGAGGTTGGGATTTGGGGAGAAGTGAAGCTTCTTTTAATGGGTCCCTCATTGCCTATCAATCCAATCCAACATCTAAAGTTCTGGTTGGTGCTGCCTATATATGAAATAAGTTATTGTCAAAGAAAAGTGAAGTCCTAGTCAGTAGGTAATTCCTTTCTTTCGATCGATGGCACTGGATTGCCTGCTTATTCTTCCCTAGAAAGGTTAGAGATGCCTTGCCAGTTGAATCAAAGAATACTAGCTTGCTCAGATAGCAGGTAAGGTTGAAGGTTAGCCTGCAAAAAAGCAAAAACAGAAGAGCACCTAATGAGATTGGGTTAGCCAACAATTATGAGGTGAAGGCCAAATGCGTAAGTTGACGACTTTTGACAGAAGCATTAAAAACACTTGGATATGGAAGAATTAAAAGTTGTATTTGCTTTGTTTGATAGATGAGGGGCAGAGAAAAGCTTGGTGTTTCCCTTGATTGGATCAATAAGAGAACACGACCTTTCGATGTCTTTGTTTGCCTCCGGGAATCCCATAACTTTTAAAGAAGATGAATGAACGTGAACCAATGGTTTTAGGTATGGTTGGATTCATTTGTCGAGTGCACACTAAAACATTTTAGTACATCTAGGGAATATCTAAAGTAATCCGTGAGTTAGAGTCAAAGTCAATGCTCTGGGTCACAAGCAAGAGCTTATATGAAGGTTGGGATGCAGTTGAGTGCTTTAGAGTGGGGCTCACCCTTACTTTTATATGTATGAATCCAATCCTTTTTAATATCAATCCTTTAGTTTCGATCTTAGTCGAGCAAGAGCCGATTAGGAAAGGAAAGTGAAACAACTTTTCTAATAAGTGTTGTAGGCATGCCAACATGAACCGGAATTGATCATTATTGATGGTACTGATGGACTCCTCTTAACTTGTTGGCAAGGATAGACTGATAGCCTTTTCAACATCTTGCACTTCCAATTCAATCTCTAGCTCTAGATGGAAAAAAGACTATAGCACCAGAATGAGGGTATAAGAGTTCATCATCTCTTAACTTACTTGCAGATAGGGTACAAGATGGATACAAAGTAGGCTTACAGGGTACGAGGGTTGCTGTATTTATCCCAGCGAAGGGGAAGTTAACAGGGTTTATAACCTGGACTTATTGGCTTGCTAACTTCACTAGCTTACTTCTAGCCTTTTGAAAAAGAGTGGTCTCAACCCAAATGCTCACGCCACCATTCAAAGACATTTTTAGGAGTTGTACTACCATTCTTTTCAATTTCTTGGGTTATTCGGCAAGGATGTCCTTTAGCATTGGCCCTATTTGTGATTACTGACAATGAATGCTTTGGGCTATATATATATATATATATTTATAACATAAAAAAAGGCCGAATGAAAGGGCTTCGATTATGTCATATATAAATAAGAGTTCTGTCTGTCTTTCTTAAATTAGCTATAAGAGCAAGAAGAAGACACTATGTATATGTAGTTAGTTTTCGTATGATTAGATTGGGCCATAGCCAAGTAACCAGATTGATCGAAAAGATAGTTCGAATTTTGTGTGTTAAGTATATATCTTTTGTAGCATGATTGTAACTTAGGCTATAAGCTTTAGCCTTTTAAGAATATGATAGAGGAACTATGATGAGATATAAGATAAAATATCTTAATATGACTGAGTTCCACTTCCCTTCGCTATCATGACCTTAACGCCCTAAAATAGAACTAGTTTTACATGATGGGATGAAAGCGTTTATAACTCAAATAACCATGCGGATGATTTTGACATAAAATCATTGGGATCCTATTCAAAGACTTATCACCATTGGGAGCTTAGCCTTTCTTTCTCAGAAGCCTTTAACTTTTTTCTTCGGCTAAAAAGGGCTTCTTTGTAAGATTAAGGTAGTCTTTAGGGACCTTTCACTTTCAAAAATATCCAAAAGAAGAGGCATGTCTCACCCCTCCGAATAGTGTGAAATCCTTTCCTACCTTTACTTAATAGATTTTTTCTTTATTTTTTGCTATAAACAAAACGAGAAATAATGTTCAACTAACGAAATCCTTCTCTATACTTGTTCTTGCTTGCTGACTTAGTTCATCTAGAGGATGGTAGATTCATCTTATTTTTGATATATTCTTATATGTGGTATTTTGACCAATTGAATTACAATTTTAGGGGAATGACTAACTAGAAGCTTAGAGGATAAATTGAATCAAAATCTTTAGAAGAAAAAGAAGTGTCAATTCAATCAATGACTAACTAGTTTGTATGACCTCTTATTTTCGATACATCTACTCAACTTTATATCTATCTCATAAGTGACACATATTACCTAGGGATTTTTTTCATAAATAGTTAGATTCACTAAGAGACAAGACTCAAGTAAGAAAAAAGAGTATGATAGGAGAAAGAAAAAAGAAAAAGGAATTAAATTTTATGCTCTTACCTATAGAAGGAACTTTCCTGAACTCACAAAGAGGGGTGCGCTAGGACTCGACCATTCTAGATAATAGGACTGGGTTAGTATAGTTCCTTTTTTTCCTTCTCTCATCTATGCCCACCTCGATCTAGCAAGGAATGGAATTGGGCATTAGCATGAGTATTTGAGTGCTGCTTTTGGTCTTCTTCCTTGAGAGCTTCCGATGTAGCGTCCTATTTTATGAAATAAATTTTTATATCTTAAGATTATCCATAATTAGTTCCTATCCTAGCAGTGAGTATCTCGTATTAGCTTGCCAAAGGCTTCAAGATATAGAAGTTAGGAAAGTAAGGATGTCACACCTCTAGTCTGTAGCTTTCCTTCGTGGTTCTCTCTTTTATTGAAGAAAGATATGACCTATGAACCTAGCTTTTCTCTCAAAATCAAAAGTGAGGGAAATCCATCATCTTTCTATACTAGGATAGGCTTGTGAGATCCGCTTTGCTCACTAATTCACATTCTGGTTAACGTTGATTAGTTGTATTCACATCCTCATCTCTTAGCTAGAGAAGCATGCATGCCATAGCATCTCTGTTGGTTCAAGTCGAGGCACTGCTTTGAAATGGTTTTGACCATTTCATATACTTGCTATTACTCTACGGACTAAGGTAGTTAAGTAGGACAAACTAAGCCCTTGGGTAGGTTGGCTATGGGTGGCTTGATCTAATTGATTTAGTTGCTTTGTTTGTTACCACCTAGTATAGATGAGATAGAAATATTGAAATTTGATTCACTCGTACTTTTTTCTTATGATGACCCATGGCTTGAGCAAGCTACACTTGAAAAGCAAATACAAGCACGAAACCTTAAGTAGTAAAGCAGCATAGTACAGTAAGCATAGGCATCATAGGCGGAGGCCTAATATATATATAATAATCTAAATTTCATCCTATTTATAGAAACTATAGTCAAACTAGCACCGACTAAAGTGGAAAAACATAACATAAAGGACTGGAAATTGAGTAAGCAAGTTACAATTGAGATTGGGAAGTCCGACATGCCCTGAAGGACATGTTTGAGATAAGAGATTATGATTATGTTATTAGATAAAATGAGCATAAAAAAGTGTGAGGAGAGATGAATTTGAGCTATTGATTAAGAGGACCACCATCGCTCACTACTTCCTACTGTTATCTTATAGTTGTTGTTAGTCTATATTTCTAGTCTCTTTATGTGCTTTTGACTACTAAATCCATCTAGATTGCCAAAGATGAGTGTGTCTAGAGACATTCAAAGGTGAATTGTCCTACAAATGAGAGAAAAAAAAAGTTGAATGGTATAAGTCATGGATCCTCTCAACACAACTTCGACTTATGAACTATGAGGTGCTTTCAGCAGACATATGCACACCAAACTGAGTGAGAGTTACCTTTGTCCATCTTATCTATCACATTAAACATTAATAAGCCTACTACTTCTAAAGAAGTCTCACCAGATTTCGTTTATGATTACGAAAAAGTTATAGCCTTCGCTTACAAACAAAACACAAAGAAAGTGTCACTGTCATGTCTGCTTCTCATATGAGATAGGTCTCTTTTCCTTCACCAATAAGTCTTCTTCTCAGATGTTGGATTCTAATCATTTAACGCTTTCATCCTTTTTCCATTCATATATAACCTATGACATCCATCACTACTTGATTTTTATCCTTAATAATTTTATTTTCCTCATCTATCACTCCATTTTTGTTAGTCAAATTATATATTCCATTTAGGATGTGTTGTTACTTGAAAGAAGGCTAGAATACTAACAGGTGTCACTATCTAATTAATTCCCTTAACTTAGTACATACCTTTTTTTGGAAGATCAAGTGCCAAAGTCATAGAATAGGGAAGTCACCAATCCCTAAAAATTACGTTCAATTTGTTTATAGGGGAGTATTTGACCTGAACTTTCTATGGTATCAATTTACCCTTGTCTTGTTGAAGCATATATGATAATTGGGTGTAGTTAGGATCTCTAAGGCTTCTAAGGTGGCTTGGGATGTAGTCTATGTCTCGAAATGAAAGAGGAAGGAGGTCTAGCCTTAAGAGAGTTCATGATTGGAATAAGGCAGTTATTACCAAACATTTGTTGAACATTGCCTTTAACTCATATACCATATAGGCTTCTGAATTAAAAGTTTTCCCTTGAAAGGTAAGAGTATGTGGGGCATCCTTATTCTTAATGACTCTTTCTCTTAGAGTTGGTGGAAATTTATGAACTTTTGGTACACTATAAGACCTTTTATCCCATCTAAAGTAGGTAATGGCAAAAGGTTACTTTTTTTATCTGGTTCAATAACTAGCATCTGTTAGGTCCCATTGTTCAAAAGTATAATAGTAGAATTTATTATGATGTATGTGTTCCAGTCTATGCCAAAGTTAACACAATTATTGAAGAAAACTTATGGAAGTGGTCGACAGTTAGAACTTTTAGTAGGGCTTGTTACACCTCGAGTCCAGTCAATAACTACTTGACTAATTAGCGACAGGGAGATTTGAAAGACTAATGGAGGGCACGAAACACCCACGATCGTAACTATCACTTGAACAGGAAATAGAGAAAGAAAGCAAAACGATCAATCCTTTATAAGAGCTCAAAGAAAAATAGCTAGAATCTATTTTATTAGAAGCGGTGAAGGAAAGTGCCGAATCAATAGAAGGATAGTGCACCTACAGATTATATTATAGAAGAGAGATGTTCTCCACTATTAGTTTCTCACAGGAAGGGTTCAGATTGAGTGCAATTTATTTTGTTGACTAATTAAAGTAAGGAAGAATCAGCCATTTGGGGTGGTTAAGCTTACTTTAGAACTAAGCATTGTGGCGCATAGTTATTTCATTCAACCCCATAACTTAATGAAGTAGATTGGTTGAACCACACTGAAAAAAAAATCCAAATAAGGGTGGCTGCGAAGTGAGGGAGGTTTAATAGGAAATAAGATAGTAGTAATACCTTTCGAGCTAGTATAGATAGTAGTGGGAGACCAAATAAATGTTTCATATAATAGTGTCAAAGAAGTCATAATAAGCTAGAGCAGGAAATGAAGCATCAGGTCCTGAAGAAGAATAAGGTCACAGAGGATAGCAAACCGCTAAACCATGTATGTGTGATTGCTTTCCTATCATGAGTTTGACTTATGCTTTAAAGCTATCTTTTTGAGGAAGACTAGAGAGAACCTTTATGACATTATTGTGGATAAAGTAACCGGTGAAACTTTTTCTTTAGTTATTGTTGACTTATTATTAGGAAACTCTAGCAATGTCTATTATTTCTTTTTCCCAAGAGGTGCAGGCTTTATTGAAAGGCTCTCTGCCTTGTGGCTTTGTTGGGTTTACTTGTAAATAACATTTTTCTCCTTAGCTCCTTTTGATTATGTTTGAAAGAGTTGCCCGATTGACTTCATAGTTACACCTTTGTTGACAGATCCCACGAGTGCTACCAAAATGGCACACTAGAGCTCACCTCTCATATCATGATTTATCTTTTGATTCCAAAGACCAAACTTTCCTATGATCTATTGATTTGCATCGATAAAACTAATTGTGTGCCACATACATGGCATGAATCCTAAGCTTCCTATTATTGATAAGCATCAATTCAAGTCACTGAGGGACCTAACTAAGAGTTCCCTTTTAGATCTGAAAGAAGGTTTGTGACCTAATGTCCTAAAGGGATTCTCAATCAATATGCAATGAAAGAAGGAATTAGTCCATTCCCTGGCCAATATTCGGTAAGCCAAGGGTTACGTTCACAGATCAAGTCATTTCAATTTAATGTTCCCAATCTCAATGACCTGTATGCAATTTTAATGAGCGCTCGGAGAAAGAAGGGGGTAATAAGATTGCTCGCTTCACTTTGAATAAAATAAATCATCATATCTAAAAGGACAACCATTTATGTTGAAATTTGTTCAATAATAGGTATAGGATGGAAACAAATTTGCTTCGCGAGGGTATGGTTCGCATAACTAAAAGAAAGCTTTAACTAATCAACAGCATACTAAAGAGCTTTCTTAGTAAGAAAAGGAACATATTGGGGAAATTAATCAAAATAAGGCGATATATTCATAGGAATAATAGAAAAAAAGGTATTAAGATAATTTAACATCTTTTATTTATGTTAGAAGATGTAGAATGTTACAAAAAAGTGGACTTCTAACCATATTAACAGCACTTGCTATGACTTATTTTGAAGCTCTAGTTCTCAAACATCCTAGCTTCAAGATTTAGCTTTTGCTTTGAGTGTGAAATGGCTTGTTGAGATCAATGGAGATATTCCAGCCTTTGATTATCAAACTTATAGTTCTTATGAACCAAGCATAGGATGGATGTTGTATAAATCAATTTGGTTAAGGAGATGGCAAAGATGAAAAAAGAATATCAAAAGATTTAGGAAAAATAGTACAGAAGCGAGAGCGAAGACATAGGCTAGCTAAATGCCCTAAAATCTGTGTATGAAAAGGCCTACAATCTTAGGGAGTATATTGATAACCGGAACCCACCAAGCGCATAGTTACATGTTGTGAAGGCATTTTATACTTTCTCATTAAAATGATGACTTATAGTCTTGCCAAGTTTAAAGGGCATAATGCTAACGAATTAGGGCTATAACACTTGTTTATCTCGAATCCCGTAAATTAGATGCAGAGAAAAAAGAAGGAATTTGAGATTATCAACAATAGGAATGCCTAATTAACTTTACTTTGTGAGCTATAAGATCTCTTTTAGCGCACTTGAATTATCATATAAGTATACAATAATAAGTGAACATACTTTGCTAATAGGTAGGTCAATTCTAAGAATGGTATTAGAGACCAAACTATGGTATCTTGGTAAGGGGCACCTCATATGAGTGGTTAGGATAGGCCTTTAAATGTAATCTAGAGCCCATATAAGGAGCTCACTATATGCGCATTTACTTGCAGGAGCAAGCCCCTATTAAAGTAGTAGAATACTCTTTACCACTCCTAACCTTTAAACGAAGAGGGAACTCAAAACCACAAGACAAAGGAAGCAGCAACTCTAAGAGAAATGTATGAAAATAACTACATTTCACTACACTCAGCTTGCTCTCACCATGTCATTAGATGTTTTGAATGGCTGTCAAATGGATAGTTGGCTCTCTAAACCTATCCATATATAGTCCTATAAGAACTAAAGGACTAGTAGCCTATCACCACTCCATATGTGAAAGCCCTTCCCTCACTTCACTTCCTGATTTTGCAATATGGCAAAATGTGGTGGGTAGTTGGGACCTTTCTTTACATTTTTAGCTTGTATTTTTAGATTGATAGCTATAACTTTCATTTCTTAACTGGGTTTTTTTAACTTCACATGTAGCTTATCTGCTTGTGACTTCGCGCTCTCAGTGTTGAAATTAGGAATCAATAAAACTATCTTTTCTCAGTTAGAAAGGTTATTTAGGTAGTTTAGTTTGTTAGATTTACTAAAGACAATTCAATGAACATTCTTATCTAATAGTTTTTAGTTTCCCAAGGAATCTTGGGGGTTTTCCTTGCAACACTGGTAGTGCTTCTTTTCCTTTACTTGGTAATTGATCTTTTCGATCCTTTTTCTTACTCTTCTTCTCAAAAGAGGGGAAGTCTTTTTTTGCTAGTTGCAGTTTAAAAAGAAAAGGTACAGGCTACTTCCTTTCTTAGGTGCACCCCTTCAAATAAAGTTGAATGCCTTATGAAACTACTACAATCCATTGGTTTTTCTTTCCAATTCGAAAGAATTTTGTTTTCCCTTTAAGGGAATGTTGTTAAGAGATAGATCCCTAGTTTCATAGGGAGAAGTTATTCCCTCAAACACACTAGTTTAATCTCGATAATGGAATGACCACATTATGAACGAATACTACGTTAATAGAGTAGTTGTTCTTTCCCTTGTGCCCTTAACACGAAGCGAAGGTAGCAATATGGATGCTTGGTATAAAATATATCAATTATGCAAGATCGAGCCCTAACTTTGGAAGCCTTCCCGATATTATTTTTCGATTTGAGTTTACCAATTCATAAGATATGGCTTTAAAGCTTCCCAGCTTGGGTTGTTGTCAAGTATGAGAGCACAAGTGAGCTCAGCCTTTCGCCATTCATGTAAACCTACATCATGGTTTTTAGAAGGGCCTAAAATGCATGATGATTCAATTTCCAAATATGTAACAAGGCCTTATTTATTGTCATCCCTTGTTTTCTCTCCTATTGACATAATAAAGTATGGTTTTATTAAGCGTGATACATGCCCTCTATAAAGTGGTCTTTAAAAAGGTCTTTAAACGACTATTTGTCTTTGGTTCTTAAAGATGTAATGAATAGTTTTCTTCCTTGCCCACCACTCATGAAAAGAAAGAATACATAGGGCCTTCTCAGCCTACCCTAATTCAAATACGATTCTTTTTCACTTTATCCTACCTTGCTAACTGCCCTTTAGGCTTAAAAAAATGCCTTTTCATTGTCATCACTTATTATCATTTATATGGCTAATTTTTTAACATTATTTCTAGCTTGAATTAAGGCTTCAAAGTCCCTCTCCTATTTTTATAACTAGAAAGGTAAGGACACCTAAGTTTAGAGCCACCTCGATTCGAGATGTTGGAACACCAACCAGACTAAAAATAGATTCCTAAACTAACTTCAAAACAAATCTGAGCACTTTAATCGAAAGCCTTTCCTATCTAATGTTAGTTGATCCTTCAATGACTGCACCAACTAAATTAAAAGCTTAATTTGAAAGATGAGAGCAGGCTCAAGAAGAAGCAAAAGACTTCTTCTTAGTCCCTTAAAATCATAAAGCAGATTAGACTGTAATATATACCTATGGAATGAAAAACAATGAAAAGCAATCCATGTGAAAAATCAATAAAGGCTTGCCTATACGTCTTTTTAGCATATGCACAGTTTCTTTCAATTAGAACCTATCACTACCTAGATCAACCTTTCGATTCTAGTTTGCCTTGTGTCATTTGATTTAAGGAAATTCATTGGACCGTGAACTTGATTCATACTTGGCATTTAATCTTTTGCTAGGAGCAAGGTTGTCCTTAGCAAGAATAGTTAGAACTGAGCCTCTGGTCAGAATTATGAAACCACTCGTAGGAAATGTTTTTAAGTTAAAGGAATCTTTGGGCTTACCGATTAATAAAAGGTCTTTTTCAAACTAATTTACCGGCTCTATTTGAAAAAAAATTCTCATCCAAAGAGATATCAATAGACATAGAAAAAGATCTTAATCTTGTAGTTTGCGAAGCAAAAGTCCCATGAGCATCCACTTTTAAAGAAGCAATACACTCGCCTTAGGAAGCATACACGCTTATATGTGACCTACATTTATTAATAATCTTGCAATAATTTTCTTTCTTAAGGTAGGTCAAAAAAGCAAGTTGATGAAAGAAAGACTCTCTCCAAAGGTGTCGACTTATGGAATAGAAAGACTTCATTGCATCAAAAAAGTGTAGTAATAAAAAATTCTTACATAAGCTCATCGATATGTACTCCTCGATTATGAAAGAAAAGGTGCTTCTGAGCTAAATCAATCCTGCACAGGTGATTACCAGGAACTTTACACTTAATGAAAAGCGAAAATGAAGACTAGATCTACTTTAAAAGCGATTTGAGAGACCATAAGAATGATCGGGTGATGAGCAAGAATAGTAGAAACATTAAGATATGCTTGTTCAAAGATGCGTTAAAGTATACCTATGAAAGTAGATTGCAAGGGTCACACACCAATGCATTACTAAAGATAACCAACTAGAATAACTTTTCAAGAGGTGGAAAAAGATGGATCGGTCTTATAATCTATGGGTAAGAAAACCACATAGGAAAAGAATCCTAAGGGAAGCTTCTTATTAGTGCTTTGCCTCATTACTGAACATTGTATTACTATGGTCAATAACTTGCCCTAAAGTGGCTTCGGATGACCTCAAGGGTGGTCAAAGGGCTCGATAAGGTATTGTACCCTTCTTGCTCGAAGGATTTATGAAAAGAATGTCCCATTACGAATTCTTATCCCATTAATAAAATATAGATAAGGGTTATTTTTGTTCTAAGTCTAACTTTTAAAGCATAACATTCGAAAAAAAAAAAAAAACCTTTGGCTCTCAACTTTTTTCTTTGATAGATCTTTCCTCTCAAAAGAGGTTTTACCTAACACATTATGTCTTTTGTTCAATACTTATTTCCAAGAGTGAGAACCTTAAATTGAAAACCTTTTCTTCTGCCCTCACCTCTTTTTTTTTTACCTTATCCACCTTCTTTGAGGAATACTAGATCAAGAGATGAATTAATGGATCACAAGGCTAAGTTGAAGGATGCCTAAACCTTTTTTAGTAGTGAGCCATATTGAGTAGCTTCTACCAAGGGCTTCAAGATCATAGTAATGCCTGCCAAAACTATCTGTGGGTATGAATGTCATGTTTGAAGCTGCTTTCTAAAGACACCATGGAAAATATCACTGACGAGTTTAATCTGTAAGTGTGAAATTTTTAGTTTCCTCATCTTTTTTAGCCTAAAATCATATGGGTCAACAATTCTCACTTCTTAGTTAATGAAACCCCTTCTTAAGAAAGTAAGCAAAGAGCCACTCATTTGAGACAACAGATTCAAATTTTACTGTGCCTATGCGTAAAGCAACATGTTAAATTGTAATGTGCCATCTTTGGTCTCCTCTATCATTTCCAATTAAGAGTTAACTCCGCTAGGTAAAAGGATTACTATTGGGATTATTCAACTACTAATTAATGACTAAGGGACTACTATTCTTCCTTCACTATTGACATTGACTTTCTTGTTGATAGAATGGCAAGGGGTGTAGTTTCATTATATATCCCATTAATTGGAAGACGACGAAGCACATCCATTACCCAATCATGTAAAGGCTGAACTAAGGTCTATTTGCAATGGCAAAGACCCTCATCTTTCCACTATCTTCTAGCTTGATTTTGAACTTACACCTAAATAAGACATTTACTGATAGGCTCATTTTATGTTAACCGCTCATTTTTTTTAAAGAACTCGTAGTTCTCCCTCTTATCTATATATATACTAACTTTTTGGTTAAATCGAATAGGGACTTCTATACAGATCTTTCCACTCATTCATCATACTTAAAGTCAAAGTCACAGCATGGGATGCTCGAAAAGATAAGGGGAATCGACGTCGCGGTGGTGCTACAATATGGTAATTTATCATATAAAAGAAGAGATCCTAGCGCCTATTCATTGACCATAAATGTGAATCGATCGACTACTATCTAAGAGAAGATAAGTGGCTCTTCTATTATTCAAGGATAAGGAGAGAACATATAATAGCTTACTTAGCTCTCGTATTTCCCACGTAGTCCATAAGTCAAACCAATGATTCTCTTAATTAAATAATAGAGGCATTCTTTCTCTTTTTTTAGTATGTTGCTCTATGTGCTAAGAGCACATCATTGAGGCAAGGCAAAAATTAACATAGGATCATTATCAAGGCCCTTTTCTTCTTTCCATTATTTATGTCTAGTCCATTATGTGTATATTTTTTAAAGGCTTATCTAGGGCTTTTACTCTAGGGCCTCTAATTCCTATTCTTTCTTTGCTATTGATTTCACATCAAGAGCTATTCCTTCTTGTTTAGGGTCATTGGATGAGAGATCTTCTTCTGACTTTGAGAAATAGATCAAATGAGGGCCTATCCTCGAGTCACCTTTTTATCTATAAAAAGCACTTCCTAGAAGAGAGCGAAAGCTTAAGATGAGTATTTCTTAGATTTTGAGATTTATTCTCATCCTGATCCATTATGAAATTTTCAAAATCTATAAAAACATTAACGGAAAGGGCTTGTCATGATCTTCTCGAGGACCATAAGGTGCTGAAGTGGCATGATAGGGAGGGGATCTATAGGTTTTTATGAAAGGGATGCTTTTATCGTGTTATTACTAAAAAGAAAAACTGAATTGATCTATTTAATTCGATTTATCCACACTTTCATCCATTCCTTGCAAAGAAAGGCTAACTACTTACTAGCTAGGAGCTGTATGAGCAATAATGTCTATGTACACTTTCGTGAGAAGGGCAATCGACAGAAATGGCCTTGTTGTACGTTACTCTCATCTTCGATAGGGGTCTACTCTTTTTTTTTTTTTAATGAAAGTATGCTAATATGATCTTAATGAGGTGTAGAGCTTTACATCTAACATTTATTGGGCTTTCTTCTCTGGGAGCCTGTGTCTTGGCTTGTGCAATAAACCCTTTTGGGCGAAAACCAGTGATAGGTGGTACCATGGAGCTTTCGGAGAAGGGTAGCCTAGTGTGCAAGCACAATAATGAATCGTAGTGAACCCTCAAATGACCTATCTAAGATTAAAGGGGAAATCTTCAGTAATGGTGACCCTTTCACTTATCCACAAATTGATGCATGTACCAGATGCTCATATGGGAAAGCCTCATACCTTTAGTTTGGAAGCAAACGGTCATTTTGAGAAATCCTTTCTTTGTCATCCTCTTAGGGGGGGATGCAAACACATCTTTGTTAATTGCACGTGATGGATATAAGAATTGCGAGGAAGTGAACAGCACCCGATAACATTCAGGGATGGATGTAAACCCGCTGGGCAGGGACAATCATTTTGGTCTTAGGAGAGGTGTCGAACATTCTCAAGAACCAAAAATACTGAGCAAAAAGAAGCCTTATGAGTCATTAAAAGGATGACAATAGGTCCTTTATTATTAATAAAAGGAGCAAACAACGAGATTTGTCCCTCTTTAAAGTATGAAACTAGAAATAAGGGTCAAATTTTAGACCACTCACAGTAGTTCTGCCTATAGAAAAGATCATGAAAGAGGTAATCAAAATGGTACTCCAATCCATTTATGATCTTGAGTTTCTAAACACATCACATTTTCGCTTGCATCAAGGCTGCCACTCGGTGTTAAAATGAATCACAGAATAGTGGGAAATCTCTCATTGGTTTTTAGAATTTGACATCAGAAAGTGTTTTCATACCATCGATTGACATTGACTCATCCTAATCTTTAAGGAAGAAATCGAAGATCCTAACTTCTTTTACTCCATTTAGAAATTCTTTTCTACTGGACAACTTATAAGCAATAAGAAGGGCCCTTACTTTGTCCTGCACAGTGTACTACTATTAGCCTACCAAGCAATATCTACCTACATAAGCTCGATTAGGAGATAGGAAGAATTTAATAAAAGTATGAAATTTCGATTGTTCAAAGAATCAAATCAATTTTATTACAGGTAAGTCCTATTGATGACTAAGAAAACTTTAAAGAAGAAGCAAGCTTTAACACTCCTTAAGACAATAGAGCCATCATTCTTGGGATGGTAAAGAGCATCCAATGCAAAGTGGCCTTTCATTCCCTTGTTTCATTGTGGTAGACCCCTCTCTATGAGCACATTTCGCCCCAAGGGAACTAGAAAATGCCTTCTGTTTTACCCTTTCATCGACCTTTGTCATCTTTTTTAACAAGCACTCAAGCCTCTTTTGCACTATTTTTCCTCATAAAAGTCGTCTAGTTGACCTCGAAGGCCAAATTCTACAATAGAGAATGTTGTAATAATAATTACGCCATGAGAGACCTTATTAAGTATTGCAAAAGAAAGGGCTACTCATAGGGCTGGGCAAAAAAGTGATACCAGTTATTAGGTCAAAAAGACGCCTAGCCCGTAAGTTGGCTCCCTTAAAAACCCATTACTTAATAAGTATTTGTTATGCACAATATGCTAACAACTTACTATCAGGAATCATGGGTGTCATAAAGCTTCTCATTGAAATACGAAAATGTATTGCCTATTTCTTATAATCTGACCTGAACCTTTGGGTAGGCTTTGTAGGATCAACAAGCTGCATAAGGTCTAATGGAATTCATTAGTATGATCATTCAAGAAGCCTTTTCGAGGATGACTCCTATGCAACTTTTGTAAGGGCTGGAGAATTATCTATGTGTCAAGCATCGTATCCATATAACTACTTGCCATCTATGCTTTGCCATCCATGGAAAGTTTAAGAACCTAGATGATAGTATCCTGATCAAATAATTGAAGAAAGGGATGAGCAAAATAGGGAGTTTATTGGACAATGTTTAACTAGCGAAAAAGCTTGAGCAAAAAGTCCCTAAGTGGGTGTATTATGGGGGATCATCAAGCACATCCTGCAAGGATCAAGGAAGATTTTGTTGTTGCATAACTTAGTTTGGAGCAATGGATTATTAGGTGTTTAATAGGTAGTCTCACAATCAAGCATGAATGTTTGAAATTTATGACTATATACTCCTACGGGTGAGAAGGTGACGGAGGAAGGAGGACAACACTGGTAAGGATCTATCAGCAATGAATTCCCCATGCAAATAAAGGTGCCTATCAAAACGATACTCTAAAGGCTTTGAGATTGAGGTCTCATTAGCCAAAGAAGACTTTGGCCAATCCATGTGTCCTGCTTGATGAATGTTAGCGATGAAGAAATCGTAAATTAGTCCATGGGCATTGTAATAATTCCTATATCCTACTACAGGTGCCACGATAACCTTTACTAAGTCTAAACGATTATTAACCACTAGTATGCTTGTCTATAATATTCACCCTAGCCCACAAGCACAAATCCTCGGTGTGGAACACAATCCCAAAGTACTCCAATGACTTAAATATAGTAAATCAAAGTGGTAAGACCTTTGTAGAGTACCCCAACAGCACAGAGCTTGGGAAGCTCAAATCTATTAATCTGAATAATGAGGAGCACTTAATTACTCGTTTAGTCTTGTTGTTTTTTTTTATTAGTTGCAATGCGAACAGGTATTTACTTATGAGATTAGTTGAGCAAGCTTACATTAGTTATCTTCTATAAGATAGCTAGTTTTGGGGCTTTTGACATCAAAAAGCCTATCCTGCTTAGCTTTGTTATTCCTCATGACTTGTATTGTAGTCAACCCGTAATGCCCCATGTAGTCTTTCTAATGCTAATGCCTTCTTCCTTCATTCATTTTTTTTAGTTATAGTAGCTTTCATGCCAACAAAATATGGACAGCAAAGCCAAAGTAATACTAAATAAGCAAGAAAAACCCTTCTTATTAGTAAAGCACTAATGGTCAAGAAAAGGCTCCTTACTATAGGTAGGCTAAAGCACTTTTACTAATATGATGATTTTTATAATTATTCTTTCTCAAAGTTACTTCGTGCTTCAAAAAGATTACAAGGGCGTTTATGTTTTTTGGCTTCTTCTTGGCTCGAAAGTTTGCTTTCGATAACAAGCTTTTACCGCGCTAGTACTTGGACTTCGAAGCAAGCTACAAGTACCTTGAATTAATCAATAAATGAATGAAAATGCCTACCTAGGAATAAAAAAGGACATGTTGGTTTGAGGGTGTCACGTACGATTCCTTTGAGAAGGATGTGATAACACCACCTATCAAGCCCGATGAGTAGTCCAAAGAGCTGTATCCCTACTCAGCTAGTACATGCAACTCACTTTTTCTAGGAGCTTGGCTGCCTATCTTAGATCTTCCCATTTTCAAGAAGATTCTGGGCTCGATCTAGTTTTGTCTTAAGGTGATTCTTTTTTCACTTTTATATATATCATGTAGCATTTCCATGATATCACTATGATCAATTAATGGAACTTGGCTAGAAAGTGTTCTTGCCTCAATCATTAACTTAGGTAGTCCTTGTATCTAGTGTTCTAGTAATCTTACAATGGTTCCCTTAATTATGTGCAAAGAATTACTCTTTTGATGAATGAGAAGCGGGTTAGTCTTAAAAAATGCCCGTTTGTTTATCGTTAAGGCTATAAATCATCTTACCTGTTCGTAGGAACTCAATAAAGTGGCCAGTAAGTGAACAGGTAAGGGGGTCTGATGATGTAGAGAGCAAAGAAAAGCAGTAAAGCTATGTTGAACAATGAAAAGCTATAACAAAAAGAGTGGTTACCGGTGGTGGGACCACTGCATGGGGATCTAGGGCAAATAAAGATGGACAATTCAAAGAAAGCACCAAATGCAAAATAATAGATTATATCAGTTCAAACACCCCATTAGGATAAGGGTTATTTTCCAACTCTAGTTTACCACCGAGAGTTCAGTGGGAAGAATTGTATAGTTTATAATTTGCGATCCTATTGTAGTTTGCGTATGTGTAAGCCTTAAACATCTTCCTTCCTTGTCTGTAAGCACTCTAAGGAGAGTGAATTACTCTCAAATGGGAGGATCAAACAGCTTTGTTTTAAAGTTTGAATTTTTGACTTTTAATTAATGCTTTCAATTATGAGTAGAACTAACTATAAGCCAATTTTTATTTAACAAAAATGCGAGTTTTAAATCCCTTAAACTGTGGTGACTTTCAAGTTCCTTTATTATTCTTTGTAAGATAGGATGCTCAAGAGTTCGCATCATTTACTACTTCAAGTCTTTTTATTAGTAGGGTTGCTAGGAATCAATCCCCTTTGAAAGCAAACCCCTAATAATCAAGAGCTAGATTGAAATCTATGGAATTTCCCTAGCATTGATTTAAAGATCCCTTTTGAATAAAATGATTAAACATAAGGTTAAACCTTTAATTTATATTTATCGAGAGATGTTAATGTAATGAAAAATGAATCAATAACTATATTTTGGATCAAGGGCTTACTGATAATAAAATACCACTAGAAACAGCAAAATTGGGCATAGATTATGCTATCTATTAGACTATTAAACCTTATTATTTATTAGATTTTGGTATAGCTAAGATCGTTGGAAAAATCAAAGGCAAAGAAAAACACTTTAAAGAAAAAAAAGAAGTTAATAATATGAGCAACTATGCCAATGACCTATGAAACGCTTGCAGGTAGACAGTTGACATATGATTAAGATATTCTAATCTCTTGCAAGGTAAAATATGTAGTTGTCCTAATCACCACAAGAAAAACTGTTTTTAATGATAGTATTTAATGATGGCCTTTTATGACCATCATTAAAAATTGAATACATGACCATCTTGAAAGATCATCATAGAAAACATAACATACATGACGGTCCTAAGAGACCGTCATAAAAAGCGTAACATACATGACAGTTTTGAGGGACCATCATAAAAAATTTGTAATTAGAAAAAAAAATTTGTGATGCAGACTCGAACCTAATCTCTCCAAGAGAGATTGATAAATGTTATTGCCATCCAATCTAAAGAAACCATGTGATGTGTTTTTTTGTGATTTTATTTTTAATTTAAATATTTGTTTAATAAAAGATGTGTTTGAATTATTTTAGAAAAAAACAAAAGTGCCGACTTGAACCCAGGCTCTTTTAGTCAACCTTATGAGACTTTACCACTTGGTCAATGAAAATCTTATGCAATGATTTTAATGGTAATAGACTTTAAATAGTATACATGATGTACTTTAATACTTAAAGATCTTTACCCACGCAATGCCAATGTTTTTCCTTCACTCTCCCATGAAAACACTATTCTTTGAAACAGAAATTTCTCTCTTTTAACGTTATATAATCGATCAAAGTTTCTTTCTTTCAAAAATTTTATGAAATAGGCTTCATGCACTATCAGATGACACCATTAAAGCAAAAAAAAAAAAAAAATGGTATGTAAAACTAATCAAACCTTCATCTTGCATTATAAGAGAGAAAGAGAGATTTTCTTGTCAAGTCTTGCAATTTCTTACTTAGTTTTGTTCTAAAATTTTCTTCTCTTCTTATTGTGCACTGTCAGATGATGCCCATGCGTGTTGCCTTTATGACACTAAAAATTGTAAGTAAATCAAAGGAGAAAATTTTTATTGGAGCATGTTCTTTGTGAATTTGAAAATTAGTGTTCCTGTTTATATTCTTGGAATTCAATCACCACCTACCTTAAGATATATCAAGTAAATTGCACATTTTTTGTCTGGATAGATTCATTGTTTCACGTTGTAACTTGTTAGGATGCATCCTATTGAAGTAATTTTGCTCTATTTTTGTCTGAATCAAAGATCTTGGCCTGCTCTGTGAATGGTTGTTAATGCTTGTTATCCATAATTTAACAAAATCTGGTTATTAGTTTATAGTAAATGATGTGCCTCTTACATCTCTGTAATTTAGATTGGTGACCCTATAACTATTAATTATTTAGTTGAAAATTTAGTTGAAAATAGTTAAACTAGCAGAGCAAGCTTAGTCTGGCTTTGCAGTAACCATTGGACTGACATTTAGTACATGAACTAAATCCTTGATTCTCTATATAGTGTAATCCATGTTGCTCACTAGAAAAGATTGCTAATATTTCCTTGAAGAATTTTGTAACTTCAACTCAATTTCTATTATGACTGTGTCTTTATTGATTTGTCAAACAGTTTGCATGTCTTAAGTTTTTTTTTTTTTTGACCTTTTGAATTCTAGTTTGGTTTCCACTGTGATACTAGAAACTCTAAATAAATCATGGTAGAAAATATAAGTTTTACAAATATTTTGGATAATTGATAACTAATGTGTCTTGTTAACACACAGTACTTGATGGATTAGGGATTACTTTAGTTGAAGTAAAGATAAACCAATAATAGGAGAATAATCATTGAGAGAAAAAGTTTATTGATATTCAGGTATGTCAATTAAAGTGAAACTTTTTTAGTATTTTGTTGTGCTAGTAATAAAGGCTTTTTTTTTCTCACAGATGATATGGTTCATCATGCAAGATGATTGCAAATCAATAGTCAGTTGCTAGTTCAGTCAGTTGCTTATTCGAAGGAAAGGAAAGCTTGTTACCTGTTAATAGAACTTGAAAGAAAAGTCAAAATGCTTCAGACAGAAGCTATTACTCTTTATGCATAGCTAACATTATTTCAAGTTGGTAATTCCTTACTAATCTACTAATGTACCATGTGTTTAGAAGAAATGGTCTTCGCTTTGCCTAAGGCCTTTCAGTCTAGTAGGTACCTTGTTTCTTGTCTTATTTTTACAATAACATTGCTTTATATACATAATAAGTATACATAATAAGTGGGTTTTCTTTTATTTGTCATCACATGATAGAATATGGATAAATCTTGGATGCACTTGAGTAGATTGCCTAAGGATTTTTCTGATGGTGTGGATGAGTTTCTTGCTTTTGCCATTTCTCATTGTGAAGATCCTGCACTCATTAGATGTCTTTGTCAATTATGTGCTAATTTGACATTATTAAGTGTTGAAGAAGTAAAGTATCATTTGTTTAGTAAAAGGATTGATCAGAGGTATAAGAGATGATTTGACATGGAGAAGAGTGTTTTTCTAGATCTTGCACAAATAAGAAATCAGTGTTTGATGAATCTTACAAGGATGATCATATCGACAATATAATAGACATAGTTAATGATGCATTTGGATATTGTCAAGATGATCCTAAATTATATCAAAGCTTACTAGATGATGTAGAAAAGCCTTTATATCCTGATAATACGAAATATACTGAGTTGTTTGTGCTGATGAGATCATATAATATAAAAGGAAAATATTGGTGGTTAAATAAGAGTTTTTCTGATTTGTTAAGTTGTTTGTCTGATATGTTTCCTACTGGAAATGAAATCCTTACATCGATGTATGAAGCCAAAAAAATTATGAATGCATTGGGTTTACATTACGAGAAAATACGCACTTGCCTAAATGATTGTATACTCTATAAAAAAGAGTATAAGAATTTATTATCTTGTCCTACTTGTGGACTATCGAGATCGAAAAAAGATGGTAAGGTAAAAAACCAAACGAAAAGGATTCCTACTAAAGTATTGTGGTACTTTCCTTCTATTCGACGGTTTAAGCAAATTTTTTGGTCACCATAAATTCCACAACATTTAACTTGGCATGCTAACAAAAGGGAAGTAGGTGGGAAACTAAGACATCTTGTTGATTCACCTGCTTAGAAGTTAATAAACTTTAAGTGGCCAAGTTTTGCATTCGAACACATAAATCTTTGATTGCCTATTTCTACTGATGGAATAAATCCACATAGTTCTCTTAGCACTACATATAGTTGTTGGCCAGTGGTAATGATAACATGTAATCTACCACCTTGATTATGCATGAAATGAAAATTCATGATGTTGTCCTTGCTTATATCAAGACCTCGCCAACCAGGTAATGATATTGATGTCTATCTTCCTCCATTGATTGATGATTTAAAGCTTTTATGGGAGGTTAGTGTAGAAGTCTATGCTTTTTACCTAAAAGAGTTGTTTACTTTATGAGTTGTTTTATTATGGATAATTAACGATTTTCCTGCTTGTGAGAATCTTTGTGGTTGTCTAATTAAAGGATATTATGCTTGTCCAATATATGGTGAAAGCACGTATAGTTGTAGATTACAACATGGTAAGAAGAATGTATACATGGGTCATAGACGATTCCTCCCAAAAAATCACCCATTTAAAAAGCAAAAGAAAACATTCAATGGAGAACATGAAACTGGTTCACCTCTTTGTCCACTAAGTGGAAAAGAAATACTACAGAAAGTAAGCTTTATTACTAATGTATGGGGTAAAAAAATAATTGCTAAAAGGAAAATGACGAGGTAAAAGATTGAATGACAATATTCAAACATGCTTCAAGAAGAAATCATGCTTTTTTGACCTTGAATATTGGAAACATTTACATGTTTGGCACATTTTGGATGTAATGCATATTGAAAAAAATGTTTGCAAAAGCATCTATGGAACTTTACTTAATATTCCTAGAAAATTTAAAGATAGGATCAACACTCAACTAGACCTTGCAGAAATTGGCTTAAGAAAATAGTTAGCTCCGAAGGTTGTAAATGACTGTACTTATTTAGCAGCTGCTTGTTACACTCTAAGCAAATTAGAGATAAGGATGTTTTGTAAGACATTATTAAATATAAAAGTTTTCGATAGGTATTCTTCAAATTTTAAAAATCTTGTGTCAATGACAGATATGAAAATTCAAGGTCTTAAGTCTCACGATTGTCATGCTCTTATGCAATAACTTTTACCATTGGCAATTCGCTCACTTTTGCCAAAACATGTTAGACATGCAATCATGAGATTTTGCTTCTTTTTCAACACTTTGTGTAGTAAGGTTGTGGATGTTTCAATACTAGGCAAATTACAGCAAGATTTGGTGGTAACTCTTTGTTCATTTGAAAAATACTTTCCACCTTCTTTTTTTGATATAATGGTGCATTTAGCAGTGCACCTTGTTAGAGAACTGAGATTATGTGGACCAGTATGCCTTAGATGGATGTATCCATTTAAACAGTTCATGAAAACTTTGAAAGGATATGTTCATAACTGTAATAGTCCTGAAGGATGTATTGATGAATGCTACGTTGTTGAAGAAGCACTTGAATTTTGTTATGGTTATTACTCTAACATGCATCCAATTGGTATTCCATTTAGAAAAGAAGATGACATCTAAGTTGGAAAGCCTTGACCTGGTGGTCACATTGTTACTATTGATCAACAAGAATTAGAGCAAGCACATCTTTATGTATTACTGAATTCACTTGAAGTTCAACTATATGTTGAGCATGTCTCTTCCTAATCTATGGGTATTTTGATTATAAAACATATACTTCATACATATATGCATTTATTAGATGAACTTAACCTTATTTCATTAACAGTGAGCATATCAAGTATGTGAAATTACAGTGTCCCCGTCAATCAAAACAATCCAAATGGTTACAAGATGAGCATACTCGGACCTTTATTTCTTGGTTTCGAGAAAAGGTACTTACTAGTTTCTTTAACATGACCATATGTCTTCTATTCATTTAATATTAAAATCTATTCAATCAAATTTTTGTCAATAGGTTGCATCAGAAATACGAAAGCAAAATTAACCTTCCTTTTTGGTGAAATGGGTAACACATGGACCTTGTCCTAAAGTTATAAAATACCCTGAATATGATGTGAATGGCTATTGCTTCCATACATGGAAACGTGATAATAATCGAGTTACACAAAATAGTGGAGTCATTGTAGTTGCAACAACAATGCAAATGTCAAATGTTAAGGACAAAAATCCAGTAATTGGACAATTGTCATTTTATGGTGTTATTAAGGAAATATGGGAGCTCGATTACCACATGTTTAAAACAACATTGTTCAAATATGATTAGGTTAAAAATAATGATGGGATTAAATTAGATTATGTTAGTCACATATTAGTTGATCTTAAACGATATGGCCATAAATCTGATTGTTTCATTTTACCTTCGTAAGCTAAATCGGGTCTTTTACGCTCCAGACCAACTAGATCTAAGATGGTCCATTGTTTGCTCTACTCCACAAAAAGACTACAAACATAATTAGAGAAATAATGATGTGGACAACATAGAAGAATATGATTTCATTATTGATGGCATACTTGAAGTCGGTATAAATGATGAAATCAATGAGGATGATGTTAACTATATATGACCCGATTGTGATAGAACTTGGATTGATGAAGCTTACAAGTAAACTTTTTAACTTAAGGCAAAAAGGTTTGATTGTTTTTTTTCTTTTATGACAATATTATGTATTGCAAAAACTAGTATCATATAATGAATTATGCTCTAACTATTTATTTGGATTATATTTTATGTTTGTAGGAATGTAGATATGACTAAGAAGTTATCAGATTCACCTTCCAAATCCAAAGGACCAACAAAATTATTGAACCAAAAAATTTTGGGGACAAAAATGGTGGTATAGTTCAATTCAAAAGGTGTACCATATGGTGCTAAAGCTAAACCCCTTATGTCTTCTCTTGTATTCTTGCACGTACCACGGTACCTATAACTTATAGTGACTGGCGAAAGGTTCCTGATCATTTGAAAGAAAAAATGTAGGAATATGTTCAAGTTTAACACTTTCACCCTAAATATTTAATTATACTTTTTATTAGCATAGTAACTTATCAAATTTCATTTATAAGATGCATTTGAAATTGATCATTGCATGAAAAAGTCTATCTTATAATTAATTGGCAACAAATTTATAACATTCAAGAATATCTTGACAACAAAATATATAATGCCTTTTGCCGACAATCTTGATGCTATTGCAAGATCACCTTTGATCTACAGTTTCATTTCACAAAATGATTAGGAGAGGTAAGGATTTTAAGGTACATTTATATTGTAATATGTTTTTTAAACAATAAATATTTCATGTTTCTTCATCAACTGTAATGAAACATTATAGATTTTGAATGAAGAACAAAAAAATGACAAAAACATAGTAAATATCCTCATCGATTAAGTCGAGATAGATATGCAACCTTAGAGAACAAATTAGTAATTTTCTCATTCTTACATTCTTTGTGATGATTTTAAGGTACATTCTTTCTAATTTTAATTTATTACTCCATCTTTACAGAAAGTAAAACTCAAGGTAGAAAAGGCAATTGGTCGTAGTGAATTATGGAAGCTAGCGCAACAAGATAAAGAAGGACATTATGCATTAAAAACGATGCCTATCATTGAAAAAATTGTAAGTTTTCTTTTTAATGAATCTTATTAAATGTTAGAAATCTTGTCCTTATAAGATTGTTTGCTAAATTTTGAAGACAATGAGGCAGTAAGGGAATATGGCAGTATAGTCTAACCAACTAGAATGCCACTTTTTCTTGGCTTATGAACAAAGACACCCAAATAGAAACTATCATGTCTTTTTCTTCCCTGCCTGTTTTCTTGACACACTTAAAGCTAAGTTGTAATATTTTATGTTTATTGCATACAAGTCATGAATAATAGCTTATAAAACTAGAAAATTAATTTCTATGATGAATAATAGCTTATAAAACTAGAAAATTAATTTCTATGTAATTTATACTTGATTCGGCATGGATTATTATAGGATGAGTTAATGGAGCAGTCAAAAGCTGGTACCATTACATTTTCAGGCAGTAATGATATTTTAAGCAAAGCTCTTGGTATTAATGAGCATGGGGGTTGAGTTAGAGGAGTTGGAAAGTTTATCACTCCTTCGGTCTTTTTCTCTACTCCTAATAAGGTAGCATATCTAGAAGCTCGCTTAGCTGAGGCAGAGTAGAAACTGTTGTTATTGACTCAAGGAAGCATAGATACACATTCACATGTTGTGCAACTTGAAGGTTATAGCTTCAATAAGATACAAAAACTCGATTCACCAATGCCTACGAAGGATTCTTGCGATGTTTCTGATGAATATTTGAAGATGAAGGTATTTACTTATTTATTTAATGTTGTAGACATTGTTTTTACTATTAATTATAAATAATAATGTTATTTTTTTATGAATAGGGTGTTGTATGTAAATTGGCAGTGAATACAGTAGAAAATGTTGTTGCAATGGGCATTATTATTGATGGTTCTTATGCCAATTTTATGGTTTTCATTTATCAAATATTTAGTCAAGATGCTTGACTACCTATCGAAAATGAGGATGAATATCTTATACTTGTTAAAGATGCATTGGGTCATCATGTAAGTTGGCCTAAAGACGTGGTTTCTACTCATATTGTTAAGGAGGTATGAGATAATTTTAGTTGTGATATATTATCTTTTTTTCTTTTTATGTTAAAATTATTTGGCTTTTAAAATTTATTATTGTCACATGTTTGGAGACAAAGGAAAAGGAAATCAGTAAAAATGTAGGATCCATTTCTGAGTAAGCTCTAGAGCAGTTCGCAAAAGCAACTTATCCGTTGATGATTAATATGTGAAATGAAGTTAAAGTAAGATTTGATGATGATGTTTTTTGCTGTCCATTTTATTGCTATTTTGGCTCAAAAGATTGTTTTATCATGATTGATAAAAAAGAACTAGGAGAAACTAGCATTTGTCTGTATATCAAGTTAAGCAGAATTTCAATATCAATTTATTTTAATATCTATGTTTATATGATTTAACTTTTAATTTGTTTATTTTTAGATATCTACATGCTAATTTAAAGGATACCAAAAAGTTAAAATAATTTGACTTCATCAATCTTATGATTGTCTCGTTCCTTGGTGGACTAAACAATGAAAGTAGGTTAAAAGATAAAGCACGACATATTGCTGAGCGATTAGAAAAAGCACATTCGAGCCAATTTCCTTTCATGCCTTACAATCCAAAGTAAGAAATTTTTATCTTAATTGCTTTACTAAGAGATATCTCATTTGGCTATTTATCATCTTTTATTTTCCTTATTATGAATAGATTTCATTGGGAATTAATGCTTATTGATATGGCATCACAAATAGTGCATCATTTGGATTCTTTGGGTCATGAAGTAGGACCTGATCTTAAAAAAATTGTGACCATGTGAGTATAAGTTTTACTTTATGTCTTTTGTTTATTGGTTTCATTTTAAATTCTAAATACTACATGTTTTCATATATTTATTGGTTAATCAAATATTTATTGGTTAATGATACAGGGGTTTTCTAATGTTTCGTATGAGATTAAATATTACATAACAACGAATTCAAGTGAGTTCATTTTGTTTTTTTTCTTATTAATAATATTGAAAATAATGTGCTAATGATTATATTTTTGCATCTATAGGCACCGATTCAAAGATGTAGTATAGAATGTGGCTATTTTGTGCTTTGATTTATAAAGAAAATAATTGAAAATCCAAACAATTCTTTGTGAGAATGTCATATTATTTATTTTATTTACATATTAAATGTTTCATATTTATAAATAATATCAAATTGATTATGTTGTCTTCTTTTGTGTTTTAATCTTATAGTTTAATGGTAAAGATACATATATTAATGAAGAAATTAATGAAATGCATGGTGAATGGGCTCTGCATGCACTACAGTTACTATCATAGCAAGGTATGTAATCTTTGTTGACTCATTAATGGTTGTATTTTAATTGTGTGTTATTTGGCTTGGTTAAATTCTTCCTTATCAATTATATTGAGAATTCTATAAAGGTCATCTTTAAGAAGTTGGTAAAGCAAAGAACAAGTAAAAGTATTCAAGCATGCATATGAAATAAAGATGTTCATGATCAGTTAATTTTCGCATTTGCTGTTACATTACAAGAAGTTACACTTTTGATACCTAGTTGTAGGGAACTAGAATAAAAAATTATATATTATGATTAATATAAACCTTATGAGTTTTAAGAAGTTATATTTTTGACATCTAAATGCATTCCCAACCTTTTATTATATTTGATTTTCAAGCTTTATTACAATTGCTTATTTATTTTGATATATAAATTAATTGTGTATTAAATAAAAGTGATACAATAATGTATCTTTTCTATAACTATTATAGGAGTGACACATTTAATTCATTAGGTATTTTTTGACGTAATGGTAGAACAGAACAGTGAAGATGACATATTATGTAATTTAATTTGTAGATACTTTATTTATTTTTGATACCTAATATTATTATATTTTGTAAAATGATAATAGTTGCAGTTAAAATATATGTAATTTTTTTTGTTTGATATTTTTGTACTGTTTGACTATAATTGTAAAAATAAATGACAAATATTAATTAACTAACTAAAAATTATAAAAAAATTATGATTAATTAATAAAAAATATATAATAAAACATAAATATTTTTTATGATGATCATAAAAATCGTCATAAAAAGTGCATATTCTAAAATCATAAAGATTGTCATTAATAAATGAATGTTTTTAATGATGGTCACAAAGATCGTCATGATATCATGAATATATTTTATGATGGTTATGACCCCTCATAAGTTTTTTATCCGTACAGACCGTCATTAATATTTTAACTTTTTAATGATGATTGAAAACCATAAAAAATTTATGACAATCTTTTAGATAGTCATAAAGTTTCTATGTCATCACTTATAATGACAGTTTCTTGACCGTCATAAAAAGCTTTTTATGACGGACATTACAAGTCATAAAAAGCTTGTTTTTGTTATGGTGAATCCATGGGAAATGGTGACATTGTCTAGTTAATCAAAGTAAAGAATGACTATGACCAAGGGTGATTGTGAAGAAAATGACACAACATCCTCTAAAAAAGATAGTCTTGCCACCTATCTTGCCCTAAATACAATTGGAACATGTGGCTACAAACATTATGGAGAGACTTTGAGTGCTTTAAGCACTAGCATTAATGCCATAGAAAAGTGTGAGAAACTTTATCGCAAAGGAATTCGATGCTTTTCCTTTTTTTCGCATCTATTGAAAGATAAAGACAATAGAAATTCGATGCTTTTTTTTTTTTTTGGTCTATTGAAAGATAAAGAAGTCATACTTTATAGGGAATCAAGCACCTAGAAGAGCCTAATCTTGATCATGCTATCAAAAATACTAAAGATATGTTGGTCCAGCCCCAGAAGAAATGATTTCAAGGCAGCACATGACTGTTATCTCATATGGATATTCAATGAATTTCATGAGCCAGATGCAAAAAGCTCCTATATCAGGTAGGAACCACATTCGCTAATACAATGCTAAAGGTCTTTGATGGACAAGAATGCCTATTAGACTTAAAATATGTCATAGTCTTCACCAAAAAGAGAAATATGCCCATGATCGTAGTAGCTAATCAACTACTCAAATCCATAAGAAATATAGGACCTTTAGAGGGAGGTTTATAAGGTTGAGGTTCTCAAAGAGGCTCGACTAGTAGGGAGAGGGTCTTCTCCAACAGGCCAAATCTAATGGAAGAGAAATTCATCGTTACTTTATATAAGTGCTTTCAAAGACGAAGAAACAAAGCTCGTATGCCGAAATCATGTTGATGCAGAAGAAAAAGCTCTAATACAATGAAAATGGTTTTTATTTCTTTTAAATTATTTTCCTAAAAAAAGGAAAAGAAAGGAAAATAAAAAAAACAAAAAAATCCCCACAAAAAAATCGAAAAAGTCTTATACTTAATCAAATGAAGAAAAGTATTGAAGAACATTCAATTAAAGTAAGAAGAGGTCAGAGCCTCTTTAAGAACAAAAAAACTGTGAAAAGTTACTATGATTGCTTTATTTCATAAACTTGCCAATGGAATACCACAGCATTGGATCGGAATGAGAGAGTTAAACCCATGTAATGATGAAATAACCCAATCCCAAACAAATACTTATAGCACCGAAGAGAGGAAGCAAGATGCAAGCAAAGGAAATTCCGATAAATGATAAAATGGTTGGAGGGTGTAGAGATTCAGCCCAGGCAGAGAATGTCTTGAATAAAGTGGATAAACCCACTTTTAGATGTCAAGGAAAGGGATGGGATACCATAATGAGAATATCAGAAACCAAGAACCCATTTTGGAAAGTAATAGAAATAATACAATTTTAAGAATAGAGGTTAATGAAGAGAAATCAAGTACCTTTGGATCTAACATGGAAAGCAGTTGCAACGAATAACCTTCAGATCTTAAGAAGTAAGATAAAAAATAAAATAAGAAAAAGTAATTCTTAATCAAAGGTATAAGAAAGAGAAAAAGGTTTTTAAATAAAAAAGATAGAGACGAAAAAGAAGAGCCAGGGATAGAAAAGCCAATAAAAAGCATTTATCTTACAAGTGGACTATAAAAATTATTAATCTAAAGACAAAATGCACAAAGAAGTCCATCAGAATGAGATACCAAATCAAATATTATCAGGTTAAGCCAATCGGATACCAAAAAGTTAAGGCAACTTAATAAAGAGATGGCGTTCTTTTGTGTTTTATTATAAAGCTCTTATTACTCCAGTCACAGAACTTGAGGGAAAGAGCTCATTAGCATGTAAGTTGATAAAAGCCAAAAGCAAGATGTGAATGTATGAGTTTGAAATGTCCATAAGCTTAAAGCATATAGGGGCAGCAAACCCTTATTAGTAAAGTAAAGCTCCAAAAAGTTGAAAGATTAACCCGCAGTATGGATCTGACTCGACTAAGAAATGATCTACTCTGAAAGACAAGAGAAAGAAGAGTGTTCAATTTACTAATAATGATATAAAAATAGCAACTATACTGGCATTTGCTCTAACCTAAGCAAGATTCATTTTTCAGACAATGATATCCATACTCTCTGTTGGGGCACTTAGGCTTGTAAAATAAGTTTTTCTTTTCTAAAAAGGTTTTGAGTTTTTGCATCTTCTCTCAATAAGGAATGAACTAAGTTAAGTAAGTGGTCATCAAGCATATGTTCCCAGAAAGATTGCTAAGCTTACAGGCACAAGCACGTAAGTGATCGAGCGATGACAACTAGGAGGTGGGCTTGGAAGCAGCCATCCTTTGAAGAAAGCGTAATATGAAAAAAGAGTAAGCAACTTACTTAAATGAGAAGAAAGGGCAAGAATTAATTCAAAAACTTATGGATAGAATAGTTGGTTTAGGATTTCAAGGAAGGGATTACCTTCATTGAACTAAAGTGATTGGTAGAAAGTTAAAGTAATATAAATAAATGAGAGAAAAAAGGCAAGTAGATTGGCTTGAAAAAGGGCTAAGGTTACTTTTTATGTTAGTTGAATTCGCCACTAAGTGGAATCAGACCTTCGACTCCGATTACTGCTTGATTACCTTTGTTGCTTGCACTAAGCTTTCTTCACTCACTACAAGAAAAATGGGATTACTTCACACTGGATAGTTCACAGTTTTAATAACAACTGTGAATAAAAGTACTTTTATTCACAGTTGTAATAAAACTGTGAACAAAGATTCCTTTTATTCACAGTTGTTACTAAAACTGTGAATAAAGGGAAACTTTTGTTCACAGTTGTGCTTGTAACTGTGAACTAAGTTGAAGTTTTATTCACAGTTATGTTTATAACCGTGAACAAAAGGTATGTGCACCATGCATTGAATTTTTTTGCCTCTGTTACAGGTCTTCCTTTCTTTTCTTCTTTCGTTTCTTCAACCCCCTCCTGAACCAGAATGAGCTGTTGTTTGCCAAAATCGAGTACATGCAGAAGAGGGTAACTCTATGCTCATAATCCCCTTAAATTTCTAATATGGTAGCATAGTTTAAACAAGCATATTGAGTTTCCATTGATTCTGCCATCGAAAATCACTTCAGTAGCTTCATGTCTGAATTGGAAAATTAGTGTCCACTTATAACGTCCTGCAAATGTTTTCTTTCTGTCTCATTGAAACCATTCATAGGTGTCTTGCAGGAAATTAACTTGCATAACAATAACTAGCTTCTCCGAGCAAAGGTACTCTCTCCCTCTTTGTCCCTCTCTTTCTCCTCTGTTTTTGCATCTTTTTGTGATTTTTTCGATGGATATATATATAAGCAGATATCTGAGAATAAGAGGAACCAGCAAAACATCAATTTGATGCCAAGAGGAGGTAATTAACTGTGAGATATGCTGTAAAGTTAAACCCAACCATTAATTAATTCCAAACGAATTAAGAGGATCCAGATGAAAGTCATGCCCTCTCCAGAAGGTGATGAGAACATATATAAAAAGCAAACCCCTCTGCTGCCTCACAGCAGTAGAAGGAAAGGGATGCTCACGCACGCCCACCACCACCAAGTCAAAGTTACAGTCGGCCTTCCTCAGCCCTCCCCCTTCTCTCCCGTGCTTTCTTTTTCTGGTGAAGCTGTGAATCCTTGTGCAATTGAATGAAGGAGGCAGCAATGACAATGAGTGAGTAAAGTAACTAACCTTTGTTCACAGTTTCAGCCATAACTGTGAATAAAAGGTTTTATTCACAGTTCTAGCAGTAACTGTGAACAAAACTCTGAATCTTTTATTCACAGTTACAGCCAGAACTGTGAATAAAAGGTTTTATTCACAGTTCTGGCTGAAACCGTGAACAAAACCCTGTACCTTTTATTCACAGTTACTGCCGTAACTGTGAATAAAGGTTTTTATTCACAGTTCTGGCAGTAACTGTGAATAAAGCCCTGCATGTTTTATTCACAGTTTCAGCCATAACTGTGAATAAATCTTTGCATCTTCTCCAGAAACATTGCCAAATTAATTAATTCATTCGTTCTTCTTCTCCAATTACTCAAACATTTCTTCGATTCTTTAGGTAAGAAGTGCACACTGTGAGGACAGCTTCTCCAGGGTGTAGATGTGCAAACCAAACATTCAATCGGTCCTAGCCATTTACATTGAAGGGATTAAGAGTGTGCAGTGTTGCTTGCTTTTGGGTTCCATATCTCCTCCCCTTTTCCTGGTAAGTTATATCTTTTCTCCCGAAATATTATGCTCATCTTTTCTGTTAAAATGCAGAAATTATTGTTCCTTGATTTTTGGCTTTAGTTTCATTATTGTTAAGCTCAAATTCGGATGTGGTCGTCCTCCCATTGAGATTCTATATATATGCATGGTTTCATTTTCATTAAGATTTTAGATCTATTTTGAGGTTCAAAATATTTGTTTAGATCCAAGATTTAGATGTATGAGTTCCTGAATGTGGGATGAGAGTTTCGGATTTGGGTGAGAATAGTTTCAAATCTGGGCTGGTGTTCTAGATTTAGGCTGATTGTTTCGAATCTGGGGGAGAGGAGTTCCAGATCTTGGCTGGAATTCTAGATCTAGGCTGAGTGTTTCAGATCATTGTGAGAGGGGTTCCAAATCTGGGATGGGGTTCCACATCTAGGCTGAGAGTTTCGGACCTGGGTGAAGGGTTCCAAAATGGGTTGGGGTTCCAGATTGGGTGAGGGGTGAGGGGTTCCAGATCTGGACTAGAGTTTCCAGATCTGAGTGAGGGGTCTGGGGGTTCCAGGCCTGGCTGAGTGATTCCAGATTTGGACTAAGGATTCTAGACCTAGGTGAGGGGTCTGAATTAATCTGTTGTCCCCAATTTATAATTACCTTTTTTTCTTTTTATTAGTATCAGCTTTTATGTTTGTTTGTTCTTTTCCAGCTATTGGCATGGCTCTTTTCCAGCTAATATGACCAAAAAGGAGCTTTGTGGACCTTGATTTAAGTTTGCTTCTCGAGAAATTTTTAATAGCAAGTGAACTATCATGCAGCCTAAATTAGAGCATGAGATAAATCGTTATCTAAAGTAAAAGGCAAATGAAATACTCATGGTCTAATATTCAGTATTATGTTATAAATAAAGTATTGAGCAAATAATAGTATTGTATGTAACAATCAAGGAGGAAGAATCTGTAACTTTTTATATTTTTATTTTCAATTCATTTACTTTTTGTTTATATATAAATACAAAATTGCATCAATTCACTTGTTCCTATACAAATATTTTTTCAGTATATTGAGTAACTTCACACTATGACATCGAAAAATCAAATGTCACCATAAGAAAGAAAAAACATCCCAATCGGTATTATTTCTCATGAATAATGGTAGCATGAGAAAAAGTTTTTAATAATACAAAAGAAGTTTAGGATGAGATTTAAATTAATTATTATAATTATTGATTGTAACAAATTAAAACATTTCATAACTTATAAATTATAAAGATTTACAAATTTATCTAAAGACTTTATGTGAAATGATGATTGGTTATTAGTTAAAATATTTTAATAATTTAATTTTATAAGATTTTATAATTATATTTGTATTTTTGTAATGATTATTAAAAATGAAATAGCAATAATACTTACAATGATCATCATTAAATAAAAATAAATTTGTAATGATAGTGACCAAATTTGAAAAATTTGTTTCAATAGAGGAGATTATTATATGATCCTCAATTTCTACATTGGTCATGTACTCGAAGAACTATAGTGATATGCTGTTGAATTTTTTATGAAATTAAATGAAGCATGATTTATCATGTGCTCCACATAAATGTTGCATTTCTAAATGGTATAGGATCATCCTACCTGTAAAAATTGATTGACATGCATATATATATATATATATATATATATATATATATATATATATATATATATATATATTGATAGATTCAAGTTAATGTGCTAACATATGATGTGTTAAATATTAGAATGGACAAGACTTGGATGTTCGCTGATAGAAGGTCAGATGAGTACGATATAGGTGTAACTAATTTCTTGGAATATGCCATTCGAAATTCTGATAATCCTGAGCATGTTCGTTGTCCGTGCATTAAATGTGGTAATATGAAACGTCTGACTCCACGTGAGATACGAGATCATTTATTTGTTAATGGAGTTGATCGAAGTTACAATAATTGGATATGGCATGGGGAAACATGTCTTGATGGGTCTTCTACAAGTCGAAATGCTACAGCTAATAAGGAGGTCGTCCAAGAGGAGGAAGTTGATAACACTGTAGAGATGGTTCAAGATGCATTTGTAGAGTACAATGGTAATGCTAACCAGTTCATGAAGCTACTTAGTGATGCTGAGAAACCTTTGTATTATGGATCATCAAAGTTCACGAAACTCTCTGCTCTAGTTAAACTTTACAATTTGAAGGCGAAGTACAATTGGTCTGACCAGAGCTTCAATGAACTTTTAAATTTGATATCTGAAATGTTGCCAGAGAATAATGAAATGCCTACATCTATGTATGATGCCAAAAAAACATTAAATGCATTAGGCATGGAGTATCACAAGATACATGCATGTCCGAATGATTGCATATTATATCGAAAGGAGTTTGAAAATGAGATTCAGTGTCCAATTTGTGGTCTTTCCAGATGGAAAATAATGAAGAACAGTAACAAGATACAGACCGGGGTGCCAGCTAAGGTGTTATGGTATTTTCCACCAATACCTAGGTTCAGAAGAATGTTTAGAAGCTTTGAAACATCGAAACATCTGACATGGCATTCAAGTCAAAAAGAAGTTGATGGCCAGTTGAGGCATCCGTCAGATACACCATCATGGAAAATAGTTGACTATATGTGGCCAGAATTTGCAGTAGAACCAAGAAACTTAAGGCTTGCTATTTCAGCTGATGGGATTAATCCTCATAGTACATTAAATAGTCGATATAGTTGTTGGCCAGTTGTTATGGTGACATATAATTTACCACCATGGTTAACAATGAAGAGAAAGTTTATGATGTTAACACTATTAATATCAGGCCCTAAACAACCTAGTAATGATATAGACATTTACTTGGCACCACTCATAGAAGACTTGCGGATATTGTGGGACACTGGTGTGGAAGTTTATGACGCGTACCAAAAAGAATCGTTCAACTTGAGAGCTATTTTGATGTGGACTATTAATGATTTTCCTGCTTATGGTAATTTATCTGGTTGTACAGTTAAAGGTTACAATGCTTGTCCTATCTGTGTTGAGAATACCAATGCAGTTCGTTTGCAGCACAGTAAAAAAATGTCATATATTGGACATAGAAGATTTTTACCATGACATCATCCTTATCGTAAACAGAAGAAAGCTTTTAATGGGAAACAAGAATTTAGAGTTGCTCCACAACCATTAACTGGTGAAGAGGTCTTCTCTAAGGTTCAAAGTTTATCAAATTCTTGGGGGAAGTCGAAAAAACAACATCAACGAAATAATGAAGATGTGATTTCACAATGTTGGAAAAAGAGATCAATTTTCTTTGACTTACCATACTGGAAGTCCTTACATGTCAGACATGTGCTTGATGTTATGCATATAGAAAAGAATGTATGTGATAGTCTTGTAGGCACATTGCTTAATATTGCGGGAAAATCAAAGGATGGGGTAGCAGCTAGAATGGATCTACAAGAAATGGGATTAAGGTATGAATTGGTACCACAACATCATAATAATCATACATTTTTACCACCTGCATGCTATACATTGTCGAGAGATGAAAAAAGGAGATTTTGTAAAGTGCTCAGTGAGATTAAGGTGCCAGATGGGTATTCTTCAAATATTAGAAATCTTGTTTCTATGGATGACTTGAAGCTATATGGCTTAAAGTCGCATGATTGTCACACTTTAATGCAACAACTCTTACCTATTGCTCTACGAGCAGTGTTACCGAAACATGTCAGATATGCTTTAATTAGACTTTGCATGTTCTTCAATTCGTTATGCCAAAAGGTGGTAGATATTTCTAAGTTGGATGACATCCAACGTGAACTTGTGACAACACTATGAGTACTGGAAAAGTACTTTCCTCCCAGTTTCTTTGATGTTATGGTTCATTTAACTGTTCACCTAGTTAGAGAAGTAAAACTATGTGGTCCTGTATATTTGAGGTGGATGTACCCATTTGAAAGATACATGAAGGTGTTAAAGGGTTATGTTCGAAATCGTAACAGGCCTGAGGGATGTATCGCCGAATCATACATTGCAGAAGAGGCACTAGAATTTTGTGCAGATTATTTATCGAATACAGAATCTGTTGGGATTCCTGTAAGGAAGAATGTATTTGATTATTCAACTCAAAATGGAAGACCTTTAGCTGGTGGATGGATTGAACAAGTTTCCCATGATCTTCTTCAACAAGCCCATTTATATGTTTTAACGAATACAAGTGAAGTTCAGCCTTACATAAGGTAATATTTATAACTCATTTATTATACCATATCAAAGACAATTTCAATTGTTTACATGAATTATTCTTATCATGCAGCGAGCACTTAAACCAGTTAACTGTTGACAATCCCATGAAGTCAAAAAGACGAAAGTGGTTGCATGATGAGCATAATTGCACTTTCATCAATTGGTTGCGCACACGGGTAAGTATCTTTACAAGTCCACCGTTAAGTTATATGTGTCCATAATGGTTGATCTAATACATTATTTATTGTAGGTTGGGTATCAACTTTCATCGTCTAATCATAATATCTCAGCAACTTTACGATGGATTGCTCATGGCCCTCAAGTCACAGTAATCAAGTATCCTGGATACATCATTAATGGTTGTCGTTTTTACACAAAAGAAAGGGACAACTCAAGAGTGCACCAAAATAGTGGAGTCACTTTAATTCCTAATACCATGCAAATTTCGAGTGCAAAAGATAAAAATCCAGTATATGGTGACATGGTATTTTATGGGGTAATACAAGAGATATGGGAGCTGGATTACACTTTATTTAGAGTCCCAGTTTTTAAATGTGATTGGATTGAGAATAGTCATGGTGTTAAAATTGATGATCTAGGGGTTATTCTTGTTGATCTTAATCGGATTGGGCATAAAAATGATCAATTTATACTAGCGTCACAAGCGAGACAAGTATTTTATGTTGAAGATCCAATCGATACAAAATGGTCCCTTGTAATGTCAACACCTCGAAAAGACTTTGATGAAGAAGATGATTTGGGTGACATTAGTCTGGATCATATGCCTTTTTGTAATAATTTACCATCCGTTGAACTCTTCGATCAAATAGACGACAATGCAGTTATATATGCTAGGGAAGATGGTGAAGGAGTATGGGTTTGACTAATATGATAGGTAATGTTAAACTTTGCATATGCCTTATATTTTTTTTTATTTTTTTGTTGAAGTAAGTTTTTGCATGTTACTTTTCATTGCTTTTAACTTTATATGTTTTCATGAATATGTATTCTTAATTTGCTGGTATTTATCTTGCAGATTTAATGAGTTCATCAGATCAACCTGATCATGCCTCACAGAAATGCAAAAAACGAGGCATTACCACTATGCCTGATGTTATTAAGTGTAGATCAATGGGACAGAAGATATCAGTCCAATTAAATGAGAAAGGGCAGCCAATCGGAAAGCATGGTGCAACGATGAACAGCTATATTGGTGTCATTGTACGACATACAATGCCTATTACACTTAACAATTGGCATGTTGTCCCAGAAGAGTTAAAGAATAAGATTTGGGAAACAATTTTGGTACGTGTTATAAAATATGCAAGTGCTTACATTTAAAATTAAATTATATGCTTATGATTTGTTTTCATTGATTTATGTACATGTGTTTTATAGGGGACATATGACATTGATGTAACTTTGAAAAGGTATGTACTCCAATCTGCTGCACAAAAATGGAGGAGCTTCAAAAGCATTCTTATGAGGAAATACATCTTGCCTTTTATGGACGACCTAGAATACTTGAGGCTGCCACCAGCAGAATATAGAAGTTTCATAGATTTAGATGTTTGGCATGCATTTGTGAACTCTCGCCTTTCAGAGGAGTTTCAGGTAATACATTAACTAAATATAGATGTTCATTTTTGAAACTTTCACTGAAGATTGATTATTTGTTTATATTATAGCGAAAGAGAATTGTTGCAATAGAGAGAAGAAAGAAAAATATATATGATCATCGTCTTGCTCGAAAAGGATTTGCAGGGTTAGAGATTGAACTTGTAAGTCAATTATTTTTTTTTTTTGGCACTAATTTTTTAACATGTGTTGGATCCATTTTGTTCACTTTAATTAACTACATCAAATGTTTTTGTATGATTTCTTGTAGAAGAAGTCATTGGGTACTGAGGAAGAAATTGATCGTGCTACATTATGGAAAGCAGCAAGATGTAACAAACAAGGACGATACACAAATGAAGCGACCAAAGAGTGTGCTGAAAGGATTGTACGTATTTGATGAGTCTTTACTTTCATTTGATTTGTATTTATTCAAATGTCACATTCATGTAAAAATTGCATTTTGACTTGTAGGATGAGTTAATGACACAGGAGAGTCAAGGTACATTTAAACCAGTACATGTGAATGATGTCCTCACAGAAGCTTTAGGCACGCCTGAACATGCTGGTCGTGTTAGAGGTCAGGGATCTGGGGTAACTATAACCTCATATTTTGGGAAGATGAAAACATATATCGTACCAGTAAATGAAGCACCATATGATAAAGAAGGTTTTATGAACATGATGAAGTGGTTCTCGCAACATAAAGATGTTTTGGATGACATTGTGTTAGATAGAGTTACTACCTAACCGGACATCATTCAAATGCCATTTCGTTCAAGTAGAGCTAGCAATAACATAGCTGGAATAGATGATAATGAAAAAATTCCGACATCGCCTCCTGAACCTTCACCAGTTGGTCCGTCGAAGCCTACATCATGCAGTAGTAAGGTATGTCACATGTTATATTTCTATTTAAGAAAAGAATTAAAGTTTTAAGACATTAAATTGTGCTTTGATTATTCATTGTAGTGTGTACAATGCGATTTGTACATTGATTCTTTGGAGGATATCGTGGCCCATGGATCAGTTTTCATAGATACTACTATGAATCAAACTATCCATGGGCATCCTCTGCTTGATGGAGATGTTAGGGTGATAGTGGATGTAGCTATTCGGGGCGATGCTCGTTTGCCTCGCCCAATAGTAGAGGCAGAAATTTTTACTGTGTTTGAAGCAGTTGGCACACATGTTGCTTGGCCACGAGATTGGGTCATCACACGTGACTGTGAGGTATTTTAAATCAAAAGTTGAAATTTTTCTAGTTTATTTATTGGATATGACTTGTTAACTATTTTATTTTTAGTCAATGAATGGAGGAAAGATGCAAAAGTTGCAAGTTAGAAGAGCATCAACATTGGTGAAACAACCATCATTGCAACAATTGTCTTCTATTGGGTTGCCATTATCATTGAAGGTATTGCATGAGCATGTCACAAAGGTAATGGATCATGATGGAGTCATCACCATTCCTTTACAAAAGGAGGTATTTGCTAATGAGGGCTCCATATATGTGATGCGAGAAGATATAATACAATTTTGTCACATGGAAGAGATAAGCGTTACTATCATTCAAGCTTACATTGTGTACGTGTTTTACTCTTTTATTAGTTTATTGATCTTACAATTATGTCATATTCACATTTACATATGTTTTTTATATTTTCAGTAAACTTTACGAAGATTTGGTTGCACTGGGCTTCAATCAAAATATTTTATTTGCTGATCCATCGATGGTATCAGTTGTCAGCGGTATAAAGATAGAAGATCAAGCTCGTCATATTGCAACTAGATTAGCTCAACCATGTGACAAAGGAGTAGTGATCTTCCCATATAACAGCGCGTAAGCATGAACTTAATTTTTTTAATTGCATTAGTTAAATAACTAATAATTTAATTTGCTTAATAATTTAGGCATCATTGGATGTTGGTGATTGTTGAGCCGTGGGCGTTCACATATACAGTTTTTGATCCTCTAGGGCGTGGTTCTCGCACTGAGTTAGACATGCTCATGTCCATGTGAGTTTAATTATTTTACACTTACATTAGTATATGTAATTACAATTTCAAGATTAGTAACTTTTTTCTTTTTTTTTTAGCTCTTTTAGAATGTTTTTCGCAATTGACATGCCATCTGTTAGCCGACGGAATTGCCAAAGTATTGTTGCTAAGGTATTTATATTATGGACCATATGTTATATTAAATTTTATTATCTTTAGTCATAAAATGTAACATCTAAATTATGCTAATGCAGTGTCCACGTCAACCTTCTAACCATGAGTGCGGATATTATGTGATGAAATACATGAGGGATATCATTAACAGACATAACAATGATGCACCATACTCGAAAATAGTAAGTTTTTAAATAATTTGTTTTTATAAAATGTTGTATATAATATTGAAATTATAATTGTACTAACTTTTATATTTTTTACATGTATAGCTAATGGATATTGATACCTACAGTCAGTCTGAGCTTGATGATGTTAGACAAGAGTTGGGGCAATACATATGGAGCATTATATTAGGATTCAGGTAAAAGTGTAGGACTTATATTTTAAATTTTGGAATGCATTATATAGTAGTTAGGAATTGAAAGTATTTACTTTTTAACTTTTAATTTGTAAATTCATTTTCCTCTATGTGTTTCATACATAATTGGAAGGTCATATAGATGAGAATTATGATTCATTATAGTTTCGAAATGGTAATGAATATATGTTATATTGAAGTGTATTATGATAAAAGAAATGATCATGAATGTACGCTACATTGAAGTAATGGTGGTGTCAAATTGTATTGAGGTATAGTGGTGGTGTAAGATTGCAATAAAGTGTGTGAATATTATTGAAGTGCTTTTTTTGTTTGAAAAGTGGTGGTGGTGTGTTATATTTTATTGAAGTGTGGTAGTACCATTAAAATCATTTGTGATGGTTTACTTTTTAATTATATGCAATATTTTTTATATTTTTAAATTTTATTTTTAAGTAAATAGAAAAATGTGAAATCCTAAGCAAAAAATTTTGATTTTGAAAAAAAGTAATCAAATAATAATTAAAAATATGAATTATAATTACAAAATTAAGATTATTGAAAATTAAATAATGATGTAATTTTAAATTATTATACGTTAAAAACAAAAATAAATTAAATAGTAATTTAAATTTCTAATTATTTATCAATTTGGTTTTTGTTTTTTTAAAAAATTAATAAATAAAAACTAATAGTTTTATTCACAGTTCTACAACTGTGAACAAAACTTTAATGAACTGTGAACTAATGTAGTCTTTATTCACAGTTCTATAACTGTGAACAAAACGTTAATGAACTGTGAACTAATGTAGTCTTAGTTCACAGTTCTATAACTGTGAACAAAACGTTAATGAACTGTGAACTAAAGTAGTCTTTATTCACAGTTCTATAATTGTGAGCAAAACGTTAATGAACTGTGAACTAAAATAGTTTTAATTCACAGTTCTATAACTGTGAACAAAACGTTAATGAACTGTGAACTAAAATAGTTTTTATTCACAGTTCTATAACTGTGAACAAAACATTAATGAACTGTGAACTAAATTCGTTTTATTCACAGTTTTAGAACTGTGAACTATTTTCACTGACTTTTGTTCACATCAACATAGTCCACAGTTTTACAACTGTGAACAAAAGCCATTAAAAGCCTGTGAATAAAAGGCTATTTTGTTGTAGTGACTTTCAGCTTCCCACCAAATCACAGTAAATCACAAACACAGTAGCCATTTTTTAAAGCTGCCTATTGGCTTAGTAGTTGCGAGACTTGTTAAATTTTGCTCTTCCTACTTAATCCTACAAGTTAATACTTCTTGCTTTGATGGCTATCATTCCAATAGTTGGAATTGGTTAGTCGCTTGCTTGATTGGAAGAACTATTGCTTTTTTCTCTTAGCTTAATTGATCGTCTAGCAATGAGCTGCTTGAATCTAAAATCCTTAACAAGCATGATTGGCCATTTCCTGATTGAACCAACACAATTACTTTGCTTCCCCACTACCTACCCTTCTTGAACAAGCTCTTTTTATCCATTCCTTTCCCTTCTTCCTCACTAAAAAAACCAGATTTAGAAACTGGTGAATCCGTCGTTAAATTAGTAATCAATTTACATCGGTCACTAAAGATAGCGACGGAATAATATTCGTCACTATTTTAACGACAGATTCTTGTCTATCGCTAGTTTAAGGACAAATTCTATTCTATTGCTATTTTAGCGACAAATAAGAATCTGTTGCTACATTCAGAAGCTTCACTACAAATTAATTAGTGACTAATAGATATGTCGTTAATATAATCAATTTTTTATAAAATATAATTTTAATTATAACTAAACAAAAATAAAATAAAATAAAATTCATAAAACATAATAAATACAAGATTACAGATTATATTCTCATGAAACACAATATTCATATAAGAAATTATATCTAATTATTAGGCGATGCTAGGGCTTGCTTCCCACAAGGAGAGCCTCCGTCTTACGGATTTACTTATTCGTATCAACCTCTCTTTGTAAGTACTCTTGCAATTCAGTCTCTAAGCATATGCGATCTTGCTCCTTCATCTTACGCTCCTCCTGCAATCTCTCATCTAAAGTCATATGCTTTCTATACGCTCCTCTATAGAATGAACAAAAAATTACACATGTGTTGCTTATAAATATTACATTTCTAAATTGTCCGATCTAGATAATTCAAGAATTATTATTGAATAATTTATTTTGATGCACGTGCAAACACATAACCGATACTAAATGTGCACTAATAATTCTCAAATGGTGTATCTAAAGAATATGTGTGAAGTCTAACTTTGCTAACAGTAACATTTTATGATTATCATATAATAAATTAATTTAATTAATTAATATATAAATAAATTTTCTCAACATTAATAATAATCATTCATATGTAAATATGTAATTAACATAAACTAAATATATTTGAAAAAATAAAATTAACAGCTTCAAAATTTAATCAACATCTAAGTAAATTATTTTTCATAAATATCTAATTAATTAAATTATTTATGTCATGAAATTACAATGTAATTAAACTATTATCTATGTAATCAATAGCAAATTAACTAATTTTATTAACAAATAAAATTTACAATTGTAAAATTTAATTAACATTTAGCTAATTTAAATATCATAAAAATTTAATTAATTTATTTATCTCAAATTATATTTTATTAAACTCTTATCTATCTAATTTAATATAAACAAAACTTTTAATTAACTATGAAATTAACAATTATAGAATTTAGTTAATGCCTAACTAATTTAAATTCCTTAAAACTCTAATTAACTTATTTATCTTACATCACAAACTAATTAGATTATTTTTTAAATAATCTGACATAAACTAAATTTATTAACAGATAAATTTAACAATTATAAAATTTAATAAATATCAAACTAATTTAAATTTTATAAAAATCTAATTCAAATATTTATCTTAAATTATAACCAAATTCAACAATTACCTAATAATATACCGTAAATTAAATTTATTAAAACGTAAAATAAATAAGTAAAAAATTTATTTAAAATCTAAAATATTTCTATAATTACCAAATCTAATCATAATATTCCTATACAAGATTTTCTAATCATTAATATCATTATCAATAATTTCAATAATTAACTTCAAAAATTATCAAGTAAAGAGAAGAGAGAATATGCCTGTTCACAGTGGAGAAAATGGAGAAGAAAATGGTAACACCAAGATGTCGTGTAGGAAGAGAGCGATAAAGACTTGGCTCTAAGATAGCAAGATAAATAGGGGAAAAGACAGTGCCGCTCGTTGGTGAAATGAAAAATTTAAGAATCGTATGTATAGATAGATGCAGAGACAATAATAAAGTTAAAGAGGAAATGGAGTGGGCAAAAAGGAAATAGTTTAAGAAGACAGAAGCAGAGACAACAATAGAAATGAGGGGAAGGGAACGGCACTCGAGCGAAACAAAAAAAAATTTAGGGTTTTAGTTTATAAGCACTTAGTAACGAAAGTAAATGGTGGTCGCTAGAAGTGAAATCTAGCGATGGAACTGCAGTCCGTCTTTGCCTCCATAGTGAAAGTAAAATCAATCGAAGGCAGCAATGCCTTCATGACCATGGTTACCACCTTCGAGGCCATGCATGGGCGCTTTCATGGCAACCATGGCTACTACCTTAGAAGGGCATGGCTGCCAGATTTGAATGCCACGGCTGCCTTCATGACCACTCATGGACACTTTCGTGACAGCCATCGCTGCCACCTTCAAAGGTCATCGCTGCCATTGTAACCATGCGTGAACACTTTGGCGATAAGCATGGCTACCTTCACAGCCATGCATGGAGGCCTTTAAGGAAGCGATGGCTACCTTCGCGGCCATGCATGGAGACTTTTGTGTTAGTCATGGCTGCTTCACTGTCACATCAGCCATCGTTGCCACCTTCGAAGGCCATGGCTACTGCCTTTGAAGGCCATGGCTATCGCCTTCGAGGCCATGGCTGCCCCCTTTGAAGGCCATGGCTGCTGCCTTCGAAGGCCGTGGTTACCTTCGTGGGCGACCATGGCTGCCTTCGTGGATGCCTTTATCTACCTTCGTAAGCACGGTGGCTGCCTTCGTGGGCGCCCATGGCTGCCTTCGTAGGCACCGTGGCTACCTTGATGGGTGTTGTGGCTGCCTTCATGGGCAGCCATTGCTGCCTCTTTCGTGACCATAGCAGCTGCCTTAGAAGGCCACGGCTACCTTCATGGCCATGGCTACCACCTTTTAAGGCCATGGCTACCTTTTTCGTGGCCATCGTAATCACCTTCGAAGGTCATGGCCATGGCAATGCCTATGCATGGTAACCTTCAAATTAAGGCAGTAAGCTCGCGCCCATGCATGGCTGTCTTAGAAGGCCTAGCAATTAGATTGCTTGTGAGGCAGCCATCCTGGCGATTAGATTGGTTCTGAGGCAGCCATCTTGGCGATTAGATTGCTTCTAAGGCAGCCATTCATGGCTGCTTTCGAAGGCAACAAGCTGGCTGCCAGCTTACTTGTGCCACCAGCTTGCCTCCTCCACCGGCGGCCATGCATGGAGCCTTCGAAGGCAGCAAGTTGGTGGCCAGCTTCTTTTAATGACGGCCATGCACTGCTGCCTTCCAAGGCGACATGATGACAACCAACTTGCTTCTGTAGCTGCCATGCATGGCTACCTACAAAGGCAGCAAGCAAGTCACTAACTTGCTTTTACGGTGGCCATGCATGGCTACCTACGACGGCAGCAAGTTGGCGGCCATGCATGGCTGCCTCTAAAGGCGGCCAACTTGCTGGCCGCGAAGGCAAAAATTAAGTTTGTGGCCATGGCTTCCTACAAAGGTAGCAAGCTTGTAACCTTTGCGACTGCCCATGGGGTGGTCACTAGGCTACATTGCACATAATGATCGAAGAGTTATAGTCACTAGATCTTTGATTAGCTACCGATTAAAATTCGATCACTAATTTGTTTTTATGTTGATTAAAAATTAAAATAAATGAATTGAAAATAAATTTAGTGATGAAGATAGCGCCTATCATTAATCTGTCATTATTATGTTGTTGTGGTAAAATTTTCATTCTGTAGTAAATTTGTCGTTATTCTATCATTATTTAGCGATTGATAAAATCAATCACTATATTGTGTCACTATTTTTAAATTTTTTTTCTTCGAGTCATGTTTCAAAACTAGTAATTTTTTGAAAGTGATGACATCACTCCGCCAAACCCAATGTGGAATAGGAGGCTAATGACACTAGTTATTCAAGATAAAGGGGAAAGATCCGCTTTGCTAACCACCATCGTTGACAAGTCTCCTTAACAGAAGAGAAAATGTTACCAGGGGGTTCGAGCGTGAGCTTCATCCAAAGCTTGACCATAGGATGGTTGAATGCACAAGAAAAAAAAAACAAAAGTAGGTTAGTTGTAGGCCTTCTACATACCTTTTTCAGTATTCAAAATATCTCTTCATGGTGCTTAGGTTTGGTCATCTTCTAGTCGAGTTTTCCTTTTGTTTTTCCTTTGGTTATATACCAACTCACTTATCTAGATCAAGTGGATTGTCCTGTTTAGCAAATTTGGCTTCATTTGAAGGGCCTACAGATTACTAAGCCATGAGATCTTAAGATCTAGCTAGGTAAGACTTATTACATACACCTTGGCGAAAGCCCATACAAGAAAATAAGACCTTTTCATAAGGAAAGAATTCTTCTCGCTTCAAAAAAGATCTAGCGAAAAGCACTAGTGAAATAAGGCATGAAAGGATTTAAAGAGCTCAAGCAAATTGTGCCTACCATGGCTACTAGTAATGATAGAGTTAATTTACTTAACAAAGTCGTACCTTAATGATTAAGGAAGCCACTTTATCTTAACTTTTCTACATTCTATCTGATCCTTTCTTTCATGGAGGAAGGGCTTTGTACAGTACTCATTTTTTGGATTAATGTCCCACCCTTTGCCTTTATGCTTGTAATAACTATAAGAGTTAACGATATTTTGTGCCTTTTGCTTGGCTAACCCTCACAATCGGTTGGTTATTGTTACTAGTTTAAATTTTTTTATATGCTTATTTGGTTCAAAGAGTGATCCACCTTGCTCCACTTGATGTTTGCATGCTATCTTCTCTCTCCCACCCACTAAGGATGAAGTTAATAGAGAAATTTGGGTGTTGAGGACAATCCGTAAGCCCATGTTCATCAAACACTTCACTGACATAAGTTAAGGCTGAAAACTCTATTTTTGATCTATTTCCTCAGGGAATACATAGACTTCTTCCCTTGGAGTTATAAATAAAGGATCAATTAGCCAAACTTAAGCTTAGTAGTTGTGCAAGCAAAGAAAATACAATTAAAAAAATAGTATAGTGAAATAAAGTTCTCGTGGATGGCGTGGCCTTCTCACTATTGATTAAAATGAAGTAACATCTCTTATCGATCAACCTCTAAATGTAATGGCTAGCTCAGATAAGAGCATTTTAAGCTATTCAAATAGATTCAATTTAGAGTAGTGGTGTGTTACTAGGCTAACACATCAAGAACTATTACCTGACACAACTTGCTTGGAAGTCTTTTATCCTAATTTCTTCGGTTCCTAGCAAGTATTATGAAGTTTGATCCTCTGATTCTTAAAAATTTTATGCTTGACTTAATCTTTACCTTACTTATTTTGTCCTTTGCGAAGTTAATAGGTTTTTCGAAAAGAAAGGACTTTAGTCATTTGTGCGAAGTTTCTCTCCTTATTAGAGAAGTTATGCTTGTGTGAAATCAGACCCTTGGGTAAAGAGACATTTTTAGCAGTACGCCCTTTGGACCTTAGCCCTTTAAGGGTTGGGTTTCACTGGCAAGCTCTTACGTCATTTGGACCTGTATCTAGTAAAAGTGGTGGCTTGTTTGTGCCAGCATTTTGATGCTCACCTTATGGTTCTCAATCCTTTGTCATCGAGATGCCTTTTAAAGAGATTTATTCTTATATCGAAACAAGACACACTATGCTAGATTTAGCCAATACGGGTACAAATGGAGATTCCTAAATTCTTTTTATAGATTCAGATTTTGATGCCCTTACGCATAAAGATATGGGCAAGGATACCAATTTAGATGTGTCTAAAAAGGCTTGTTTAAGTGATTCATAAACCCTCATTAGGATAAACAAGCAAGTGTTTCATCTTTTGCTTTATGGGAATGCTATTTTGAGAAATGTTGCTTCAGGATAAACTAGATATGTTGTGTCTGAAATTTGATACATTAGTTCAGCTGATGTTGCTTTGGATGCTTACCTTGTCTTTTTCCTTTGAGGTTAGCTCTTTGAGATCAACTGAATAGCTTGTTAGTGCTCTTTCCTTCGGTTCTTGGCCGCAAAAACGTGTTGTCAAAGTTGATCTTTCATTTCATCTTTCAAAGAAGACAAAATATGACCTTTACAATCTCTCACACTTAAAAAAGAGATATCATATAGTCGATTACATTTCTATAAAACGAAATAGTTAACTCATTCAATCAAGATTGTGAAAAAAATATCATAGTAGATTACATCTCTTGAATGAAAATTAGTTGATTGATAAGTAGTGTGCACTTTTGCAGTAGTCGAACCCACCATATAGGCTTCTTCCTTGTACTACTAAGATGAACTAAAAGGCGTGACGAGATTTGGTTACTTTTTCGATCATTAATCGCAAAGCTTTCCATGAAAAGCCCCCGTAAATCACACAAATCAAAGAGTTAGGGGTATATGAAGTTCTGTTTCACATGGTTGAGTGGAAGGTAACTCTACTGATCGAAGCCAACGTAAGTCCTTCTTAAAAGGAATTGAAATCCTTTCACATATATCTCTTTTGGAACAAATCTTAAGTAACCTTATTGCTACTACTAGTCTTGACACCAAAAATAGATGTTAATAAAGTTAAAACAAGTAAGTCAAGTTGGGAAAAGCGTAATGGGCCATAGAAAGAGTGCAAAAGCACATTCCTTTTGGCTTGACAATAAAGCCAATGCTAAACCTCTTACACACATGGGAACTAAAGAAAAAAAGAAGGAGGAGCTAGGATCCACCTATACTTTGAAAGGAAGCAATAACAGAAAATGTGACATCGAGACTTGAGGGCAAACCAAGGAATTACTATTTAAGATCAGGAGGACCGACAACAGTTAAAGAATAAAAAAGTGGCACCACACACTAGTTACCAGTAACCTGACAATTGCCACCTAATGAAAGCAAGAAAGTGAAAACCGTGCCATATTTAAGCCTAACTCTATCTCTTGTTTTGGTTTTATGCCCTTTAGACATCTCTTAAGGAATGATCAGTATTTTTCTTTTTGTTTTGACACCTCTTGGAAACTAAAAAAAGAGAGCTTAGGTATTAGGCATACCCGTAACAGCTATATTCAAATCCATGTTACTTAGGTCATGAATTGCATCAAGACTATTTCAAAGCAAACAATTGCCTATCCACTATGAGATTAGATGAAATGTCCACACAGCTCATTACACTTAAATTAGAGCTGAGGGCAACTTTAGACTTACTAATTCGGCATAAGTTCCAAGACTAGAGCCATACCATAACCATACACATATGATGGCTTACCAGCACCATATGTAACAGTAGAAGGGTAACAAGATTTGAAAGATAGTCAGCACTCACAACAGTAGAAGGAAAGCGATTCTCACATATGCCCAACACCAACAAGCAGAAGTCAGAAGGAAATAGGGAGGCCCAAGTCGAAGACCTCCAATTTGAGCACACCTATTAGTTAGTCTATCTTTGGAAGAATCTACATTTGAAGGCTTAAATGAAGCATTTCAAAAAATGAAATTAACATATGACTAGGAATAGCCCTATAATAGATCAAAATCATATGGTTAAGGTCCCCACACTTAGGACCGTCCATACTAGGGCTAGCTCAACTTAGATCAAAGTCCCATGCATTGCCCACAAAAAAAAAAAAAAGACTATTAACGATTCAACATTTCGCCACCTCACATAAATCCTTCTTAACATAAGCTAATTATGTCGTCCACAGGTCCTTAATCTTTATGCAAAAGCAATGTAACATTCTCGCAAAGGAAAGACTCATGTCAACCTAACTACTCTTACCTTGTCAAGGCTCAGGTAAGGGTTTTGGTGGGAAAGGAACTTGTTAAGCCATAGAGTCTTGTTATTCTCATTTGTTGTGGGGCAACTCATTAATTTTCATGAATGTTGTAAGTGAAAGGTGTTGTTAACATAAAGTTGTTTGATTTTCCAGCCTAGTCCTAAAGCAATGAGGAGGACATTCATATGATAGTAGTTTTACAACTAGATCATAAACATGTCATTAAACACTAAGAAAATAACCTTCACATGAAAGCCCATCGGTGGACAAATTCTTATGATCTTTCCAATGAAAGCTTAAGGGAATGATTTCTTTTCTCTTTCAAGAAAACAAAGACTAAGTAAAGGTAGATTATAAGGCGAAGATAGTAGACTTGCCTTGAGACAAGAACATAGCATGGGGACATTACTCCAGATTAGTGAAATAGTTAAACCCACCTCTTTCGCTTAGCAAGCTCCTCTTTGCTCCTAATAGACTACTAGACATATTGTCTACTCTGCTTTTATGAAAGAGTTAAGTCCAAGAAGGGCTCTCCAAAGTTAATTATCAAGCTTTCAAACTCGCCTTGAAGTTGATGAACGATTAATAGGGCTAACAATAAGCAGGCTCGCTTATGATATGCTAAAATAATACATCCAGTTTTCTATTAATCCCTAACATTCATGAAATAGATTGTCAAAAAGGGGTTTCTACAAGTAGGAAAATGACCTTTTTGACGATCTACATGTTGTAGCTTGACCTTGGTCTTAGAACTTCCCAAGTCACGGAGTCTTTGATAAAGTTGTAAAAAAAAAAAAAGAATATACCCTAATATATATTTTTTTCAAAAGGCTTACAGTTAGTAAGAAAGTGTTAGCACCAAATCCTAAATCAGTAGTGAACTACTAGTTAACACATTACTAAAGTAGAGTGACCAACATGCACATATCATGATTTGCCAGAGGAGCTTAGAGCTTAGCAAATGGAAGAAGCAAGCAAAGACAGATAAAATTTAGTAGGAAAAGGTGCTTTGTTGGACTTATTCAAACGTGAGATCAAAGATCTTTCAATGTGTTGATTTTCAAAAAAAAAAAGAAAGTGGCTTTTTACTAGGAGTTTCGTTTGTCGATCGATGTGAAAGGGTCAAAAACTCTTACATTACGCTTGAGAAACACCTTTCTTAGTGATCTGCTTCATGAATGGAAGGGTGAAACCAAGGAAGACAGCTGAATACTAAAAATTAAAAGAAAAAGATTTCCAAAGATAAATATCTGACATTGAGCCCGCCTATCATAAGTATAAGTTGAGAGAGCGAGATAGAGACAAATACCCAATAGATGGTCAAAAAGCTTTCCTACACGTAGGAACCTTCCTTTTATCTTGCAGCCTTGATACTTAATTCTATTGTCTGCACATTCACTCTTGCAAGGCTAGCCAAGAAAAAGGTGCTTTTTCAAGTTTGGTTTGCCTAGATAGGAAGTGTGCTTATAGTACTTTTAGTAATAATTTTAAAGTGAAATATCATTCTATTCCAGGCGTATGATTGCTTGTTTATTCGACTTAAAGCTAGGGCTTATGGTTCACTATCAATACCTCATTTAAAGTGATATAACCTCATTGCCCACTTCTCGATGTCTGGTTCTTTCCCCTGTACTCTCTCTTAAGATGGGTCTTATCGCTCTACTCTGTCAACACTTTATTGCAATGCTAGAAGGTGAGATTTCAGGACTTTTCCCACGCTACGAATCTTCATCAATGGCATGGTAATAAAAGATAAAGAAATTTTTAATTTGATGTTCCATTCATAAACACGATGAAAAAGGTAGTTGAACCACCTCCCTCAAGTGTTACTATATAAGAAAGAGCTTGCACTAGTGAATCACATGTCAAAATACCAAAATTAAAAATCATCGAGATTTATGCTTGGTCTTTTGCTTATTGTGTATGGTGTAACAGAATCTCATGCAAAGAATAAAAAAAGGTTGAACTTGGCTCCCAAACCAAAAGATTTAGGGGCTTTGCCCCGCTCATCATTAATCCCATTCTACAACTCTGTTAGTACCTATTCTAACTCTTACCAGCCTTCGAGGGACATTGAAGACTTGAAACTACATCAAAAGGCAAAACATTTTCCTTTTTCACTACTATCTTGAAAGAAGCAATTAGCTTGGGATGAATGTCATTAGTTTTTTTTTTCTTTTTTTCCCTCTCGTGAGCTTCCTTTCAGAGTCAACGTGCTTCTTTATTTGTGAAAATTTCCTCCTTTTGGTATTGTCTCCTTACTAAGCTCTCTTCTTGTCATTTCAGCCTTTCCTCACATCTAAGCTTTTTTTCTTGAAGTCTTTCTTTAGCCTAATCAAATAATGGTACTTTACTTTTGGACATAGGATTTGATATCACCCAATTCTTCGTTTACTAAAGTAAAACTCGTACCAAGTCAGATGTAAGTTAGTAGTTATTAACCACCAAAGTCTAGTTAATGTTTACAGACTAACTTAACTCCTTACCCTATTTCTATTATAGACTTTAACGTTATCTTCTGTCTTCTCTTTCCTACGCACTGGATGAATATTAGCTCTTTTTCTTTTAGTTAGTAGTTATTATCTTATAAGTCTAAGTAGCTAGGAATCTTTCTGTTTAAGAGTTCATGAGTTAAGCTAGATCAGATAGCTATTCCTTTCTTAGAGTTAAGAAAAACTAAGCCATGTCTCAATTCCTATATAAAGCCATTTTTTTGAAGTAACAATGCCTATTTAAAAGATTAAATAGGTAGATAAAACCAATAAAATGGCTGACTAGCTCGTGTAAGCAACAAGAAATTCATTTGCCTTAGTAAGCTAGCCATGGTTGCTAAGGCTCTTTAGGCACTACGGTAAGATGTGGATTGATCATGACAAGAATAGACTTTTCCATGATGTAATAAAAGAGTCACAATTTAGGAAATCTCGACTAGAAGAAGGAGATATGAATTTAATTCAGGTGGGTAAAGCCTTAGCTTGGCAATGTCTTCTCTCCTAGTCCTTTCGAACCAAATATTTCAAAAATGATCAAGTTAGAGGCAAAGACTAGTAAAGTTCATCATAGAAAGGAGGCATCACCTAAGGAAAGAAGTGGTAGATTTTGATGGCTTGAATGCTGGGTAAATTTAGATGGGGTCTATCTCATAAATAAAGGAAAAGTATATGTGCTAGTGCACTATGGCTTATGTAGTTGATTAGATTGGATAACCTTTGAGCAACCAATTACACAACAAATTTTGATCAATAACTTGAAGGCTGGCTAAATGGCTTAAGGCATTGGTTTTGCTAAATTGATATATAAGAAGATCGTATCATGGGTTCGAATTCCTTTTCCTTTGGCGCAAAAGTGGAACGAATGGGCAAAATTACGCGAGAGAAAGAACCTCTTGGTAGGATCCCCTGAAAGAAAAAATTACACTACTTATTGACTAAGAATGGAGAGCCTATTGTGTATTATTTTTATTTGACTGACCTATCTTTTCATATAAGCAAGCTCCCTATAGCTGTCGAGGGACCGGACAAATCTCAGTTCTTGAGCATGTTGGGAGATTAAGTAGCAAATGAAAGAGCTACTCGAAAGCTTGATGAAAAAGCGAGCCTAATAAATTGATTAGTAAAGGGCTTTTCCTTTACTAGTTAAGTGTTAAGGTAGGGTGCTATCGATAAAGAAAACCGACTTTAGGAAAGGGGTTCATGAAGCTCAGTTGATTAGAGTGAAGGATTGAAAATCCTTATGTGAGTGGTTTGAATCCAATTCTAAAGGGGCAAAAGGTCTAAAGGACACATAGCTGAGTGTAAGTAGGATTTTTAAATTCAAGTGAAAAGAAGAAGGCAAAAAGGCCACATAATGCAAGAGGTAGATTGATTCTCACCCCCTATGCCCAATAGGATAGGCAAGTTCAGTTCGAATATTCATCGATTGAGTGGATTTATATGCTTTGGGGTTGAGACAAGGTGTAATACAGTTTGGTCAGCACATTTGTTTTGGGTATAGAGGGCCACAGGTTCGATTCTTATCGCTTGATGTCTTTTTTATTTTTTGGTATTCCGTGACTGCACCCACGGCATGATGTTTTAAGATTGGTTCTTGCATGGTTTGCTAAGCATGGTGTTAGCATGGCATTCTAAGACCAAGCCTAATATGTTATCTTCATATTGTTATAAATAAAAGAAGAATAAAAAATGGCCTTAAGAAGTATGCATGACTTATGTAACATGGGCTTGCAGTGCCTTTACTCCCCTTAACTAAATCTCCAAGCCTGCCAAAGATTGCTCACTTATGAAATAGGCCTAAGCCTATACCAATGGACTCGTGACATCCACACACTGAGTCATCAAACGACACATGTTGAAAAGGCCAGCTAGATCTGTCTAAATTCAAAGCCCAAAAGAAAGATGGGTCCCATGAAATCACGAAAATGATCAAACTACAGTCCTTCTTGGTAGAAGCTAGCTACTAGCTCAAAAACCACACACAGACAAAGACATACAAGCCTAGTCCAACTCATAAATTATATACTAAGAAATAGAGAAAATTGCCAAAATTAACACCTCGTGTCCCTTTTTTTATGAAACAAACCATTTTTACTAACTCTTATGTTTCTCACACTTAAATGTATTATGAAGACCAAAATACCCATACTAAAGACAATAATACCCTTAAAAAGTAAATAAATTCAAAAAATGAGAAAATTAATGCATACAATATTAATATTCTTGCTTTTTGAGCTCTCTCTTTCATCAAGCTCTCTCTTTTTTTGTCTTCAGGCTCTTTTTGCAAATTTTTTCTTTATGTTTGTATCTAAGATCTACTTAAACAAAGGCTAGAAAAGGAATAAAAAGCAATCATCAATTGATTTTTCCTAATTCTATTCACGTTGTATCTAACATTTACACAACCAAGCTCGTGTTTTTAGTAACAATTTTTCTTTAAAAGCAAAAAGTGTTTTGGTGGGTCAAGAGACTAACAGGTATGTATTTGAATGATAATGTGTCTTAATAATGCGAAGATTTTATTTGTTTTAAAAGAATAATCGTGATGTATCATACATATCATAACATAAACAAAGAACCGTGCTATGTTTGATTAAATCGTGACTTAGTTACCGATTTCATATCATCTTGTGAACCATCATGACTTTATTCACAAATTAATATTTCTTTAATAAAATCGATACATAAGATAATATCATTGCTTATTTATCTAAATCGTTATTGATTTTACTAAACTTTAATTTTGTTCATTTTTCTAAAAATGTCGCTTTTTTTCTGAAATATTTTCATGGTCATGGCAGAATGCGTGTTATTGTAACTTAGAATGGTGAGTGGTCCGAGTCAAGAGGAAGTTTTGAATATATTGGTAGGACTATCAAAACTCAAGGTTATGTTGTTTGAAAGGGTTTGACACATGCATAGTTATTAGGTTTAGTTAAATGTTGCATTGATATTGATTTCTCTAACTATGATATTATACTGCACACCATAGTAAGATCTGAGGAAACTACCATGAAAATTAAGTTAGTGAATGATGATGATATTGAGTTCATGTTGTATGGTGATAACATAGTATCCCATGTAATTGTGGATTATGTGGAGCGATATGATGTTAAGAACACACATGGTGTATGTGAAGGTAGAATTCAAAACGAATCAATTAGTTGAATTCTTGTATTGGGAGCAATAAGGTTATTGATGTAATCCCTAACTTGGAGGCCCATCCAATTGTTCAAGGTAAAAATTTGGGCATAGAACCATTATTCCATAATGAGACTCCTCATAATACTTAGAATACTGATGAGATCGGCTTGGATGAGTCGATGGACTATGATGTTGTCTCTGAGTATCTAATCCCAAAAATTGAGCCCACTCAACCTATCGAAGAAGAGCAATTTGAACCCATTATGGAAGTTGAGCTTGATGATGAGAACTTGCCTTCTATACCATATTCAATCCCACCTTATGTGCCACCTGCATGCGCTGAAGCACACAACAATATAAGTGATGGTATTAATAAGAAGTATAGTGAGTTGGGTGCTAAATTATATAGTATTATTCCAGCTCTTACTATGGAATCAGTGACCCTGATTGACATCTTTACTAGAGATCAATTTTTCCTAAATAAGAAAGAGTTAAAGCAATTTTTGTGTATGTATGCATTGACTGAGAACTTTGAATTTAGAGTCACTAGATCTAACAAATCAATACTTAAGATTGCTTATAGAGAAGAAAATTATGCATGGAAGGTTCGTGTTATGAAAGTTGCACAAGGACAATTCTTTCAAATTTGACATTGTGATTTGACACACACTTGCATAATGAAGGAGTTGCATTGACAACATGGACAAGCAAGTTTTACCATTATTGAAGAAATTATTACTTAACAGTTATCCACTAATGCTAGAATCATTAAGTCAAAAGATATCATGGGTGACATGAAAGAATCATATGGCATACGAATTTTATATAGCAAAGCTTAGAAGGTAAAAGAATACTCATTGTCGCTTACTTATGCTGACCTAGTTGAGTCATATCAATGATTACCATTATATTGTCACATGTTGCAAATAGCTAGTCCAAGAACTAAGGCTCGCATATACATTAAAGATAAGACTAATCGATTTAAGTATTTTTTTGTAACTCTTGGACAATCATTGAGGGGGTTCCATTCAGTGATTAGACCAGTTATTGCTATCGATGCCACTCATTTGAAAGGAAGATTCCACGGTGTTATTTTTGTAGTAATGTGCAAGGATGAAAATGAACAGATATACCCACTAGCATTTGGTTACGGTGGCTCAAAAAGTTATAAGGGTTGGGAGTGGTTTTTAGAGCAATTAAAGGAGGCTATTGGTCATGTTCATGACTTAGGTATTATATCAAATCATCATGCTAGTATTACAAAGGCCACTGTAAAGGTCTTCTTTGATTCTTGTCATAGGTTATGTTCTTCGCATATGGCCCAAAATATAAAGAATAAATTCAAAAGGAAAGAAGTTATAAGATATTCTAAAGTGTAGCAAGGGCATATTGAGAGTCTGAATTTAGTCAATTAATGATTGAATTGCAAGCTAATCACCCTCAAGCATTTGAATATATCATGAAGGAAGATCCGAGGAAATGGTCACATGTGTATTGCCCTCGAAAATGATACCAAATCATGACCACTAATATTGCTGAAAGCTTGAATTCACGCCTTCGATTTGCCCGCGAGTTGCCAGTCATGGTTTTATTAAAATTTATTAGAGATATGATGCAATGTTTATTTTATGATAGGCATATGAGAAAGCTAAGATTTAGAAAGCACAATTAACTGAATGGGTCCACTCTTTGATGAATGAAAGACAATGAAAGACAAAAATTTTTCTTACAAATGACTAATTCTAACATTGATTAGAATGTATTTGTAGTCATGTGCACATGCACTAGCAGCATCTATGTAACATTTATTATTTGTTAATAATACATTGTTATTTTTCATTCTTGTTTTGGTAATTTTTTCATTTTTCATTTTTTTAGGGGACGTAATATTGATTTTATAACCTTTTGCTCTAATTATTACAAGCAAGAGCACTTAGTAGCAACATACACTGAGCCAATCTATCTAGTTGGTGACAAGTCTGATTGAATGTGCTTGAAGACGTCAGAAAGGTTGTTATATTACCGCTAAATAATCGTAAGCATATGGGTCATCCAAAGAAGTAAAAAATACCCTCTAGTGGGAAAAGGACATGACAGAAGAAATTTTTTAGGTGCAGCCAATATGGACACAACTAGTTAACATGCTCAAAACCATAGTATTACAATAAAGGAACTCATTCAACTTTAGATTCTGAAGGAAGAATGTCACTTGGAATCTCGACAAGTGAATTTTGTTTTTAATATCTTGGCCTTGGTAGGACTTGTCTTTGATTGGGATTTCGATTGAAAAGAGGTTAGATCACTTCCTCATGTGCCTAAAAAGCTGAGGCAATCTCAATTGGAGCTAATTCTAGTTTTTCCCACTTAATCTTTTTTATACAAATAACACTCGATCAAAGGGGCCACAAGTAAGTTTAGTAGTTGAACCATTTATAATCGATCGACGAGAACCTCGAAGCTATCTTAGGCAAGAGCAAACTCATATTAGGCATAGTCGCAACATCAACTAGTACAAGAAAAATGCATAATAGCAAAGATCAATTCATCTCAATGCACAAAAACCATTACCTTATGCAACCCAAAAAGATAAAAAGATTGCTAGCTCGAAGAAAACTCTTTTAGAGCCCGATATAAGCCAAACCCCTTAATTCAATAATAAGAGTCAGTTATGGAATAGCTTTTGGTCAGCTTTCTTATTCTTAGGGACTTTTAATCGGTAAGCTTTATAGTGGACCTGCTTGCTAACAAGGAGAATATGAAATAGATAGTTGCACTTATCTTCACTTGGAAACTCTATGCTTCTTATTCTAGTAAGGCATGCTCTCTAAACTACATTCATTCATTTTTGTCTCTAACGATTAACCTATTCTAAAGCACACTATTACAAAAATTATAATAAGTAACAGTGATTTGATGACAATTCTTGAAAGAACTATCATTAAAAGCATCATTAACAATTTTTAGTTCTTCTAAAACTGATATTAAAAGTGGGATTTGTCACATTTTTAACGTCAGTTACCATTAAGTGACATTAAAAGGTAATATTTAATGTCAATTGCCATGGGAACTGATGTTAAATGCTTAAAAGATTAAAGCCTTAAACGAAAGTTCCATAAGAACTGTTGTTAAAGGCTTAAACTACACAACCTTTAATGACAATTCTATTGGAACTGTCATTAAAAGCTTGCACCAAGCCTTTTAACCTAGATATAATTTTTTCCTCCAAAAGTAGTAGCGGTCACTTTTGGAGAAATAGCCATCTGACCCACACACATCTCTTCCTTTATATTGTTCTCTCCTTGCTCCTTCCTCTCCTATTTGTCTTAATCTTCAAAAGGCGAAGCCAAACCCTCCCCTCTCTATTTGTTCTTCATCTTTGGCATTTAAACATGAAAGTATTTTGGTAGACTCGAAATTTTTTATGAAAGTTTTTTTCACAATTATTTCATTTGGTTTTGATTTTAAGAATATATTGAGAATGTATATTATTTTGAGATTTTTTTCATTAGGTATGTTTGGTGAACTTTTATTAGTGAAATTTAGGTTTTGTTGTAAGTATATTTTGATGAATATTAGGTATGAATGAGTATATATTGATGAATCTATTGTTTGATAATTTTTAAGATTTTTATATTAATTGATGAATTAAGTAAATGTTAGTTGTATGAATTTATATTTTGATGAAGTAGATATTAGCTAGATAGATTTATATTTTGATCAATTTATGTTTGAATAAATTTTGTTAAGTAAGAATAATTGATATATTTTGTAAAATTTATATTGATTTTATAATTAACTTAATTTAATATTAGTTAAATTTTAAATAGATAATTAATTAATTAGATGATTGTATAGTAAATAATTAAATATTATCTAAATTTTAAATAATTTATTAACTAGTTAGATGCTTATAAAGTAATTAATTAGATGTTAATTAAATATTGAATATATATTAATTAACTAATTAGTTATTAATCATTAATTTAAATTTTAATTAATTAATTTGATGCTTGTAAAGCAAATAATTAAATGTTATTTAAGTTTTAATTAATTTACTAGTGCTTGTAAAGGAATTAATTAGATACTAATTAATTGATTATGTAGTAATTAACTAATTAGTTATTAATTATTTATTCAAATTTTAATTAATTAATTAATTTGATGCTTTTAAAGTAAATAATTAAAATTTATTTAAATTTTAGTTAATTTATTAGTGCTTGTAAAATAATTAATTAGATGTTAATTAATTGACTATGTATTAATTAACTAATTAACTATAGATTATTTACTTAAATTTTAATTAATTTTTATTAGTTATATATTATTTATATAATTATATACTAACTAATCATTAGTTATATATTATTTATTAATTAACTAATCATTAATTAGATGAATTTATTGTTGATGATTGTCGAGCCTTGTCCTTTTGTGTACAACATTTTTGATCCTTTGAACCATCGTTCTCGTCAAGAAGTAGATCAACTTATGTCCATACAAGTGAAAATATTTTAATTTATATTAGTATGTATTATTTTTTACTCTTAAGATTATTGATTATTTTATATTGGCAGCTCTTTTAAATTGTTTGAAGTTATCAATGAATCAAGTGATAGGTACATTCCTATGAGTATTTCTACTAAGTTATATATATTTAAATCAATATATGTTATTAGCTTTATTTATTTTACAAAATATAACAATTAAAAATTTTTAATGTAGTGTCCACATTAACCTTCAAATACTGAGTGTGAATATTGTGTTATAAAATTTTTAAGGGAACATGATAGAAAAACGTGACAAAAATGTCCTATATACGAAAACAGTAAGTTTTTAAGCATTTATTTTATGTAATTGCTTTGGTAATTGATGTGCTTACTAGGAGTTTTAAGTGAATTAACTACATTTTTTTTTTATAAATGTAGTTAGTGAATATAGATACTTACACTCAGTTAGATACTGATGAAGTTAGAAAGGAGATTGAACAGTTTCTTTAGAATACTATATTAAAAAGTTGAGCCTTGAAGATTTTTGTACACATGAACGTTATTGAATTTACATAGTTGAATTTTTAAGATTGTGTATGATAATATTTATTGTACATATGGAGTTCAGTTATGACATTAAGTTTTTTTTTTCTTCATCTTTCATTACTTTTTGGATTGGATTATGTTGAAGTGTTTTCAAACATGAAAGAAATAATGATGGTTTGAGTGAGAATGGCATTGAAGAGTATTGAAAGAAAAGTTGTTTCATTGAAGTGTTAGTATTGAATTGTGTTAACGTATACAAGATAAAGATATGTGGCTAATGTGAAAGAGATGAAGAATTTTATAAATGCAGTTCTATTAGAGTTGTCATTAAAGTCCTCACCCTTTAATGACAGTTCTTTTAAAATTAAAGGGAAGGTCTTTAATGGCAGTTGTAAAAGAACTATCATTAAAGGCCCTCCTTTTTTAATGACAGTTCTGTTAAAATAGTCCGACTCCCCCTTTAACGCCAGTTTTAAAAGAACTATCATTAAAAGAGGGCATTAAAAAGGAGTTTTAATGATAGTTTTCAAGAAATGTCATTAATTAAAACTCTCCCCTCTTTATTATCATTAAAGTCCTTTTTAACTGTTATTAAATATTTTATTTGTAGTAGTGGCAGTATAGTGATTAGCCCTTCTTGTATTACTGAAAACCTTCGTAAACTTATTAACGAGTTCTATCGTACTAAAGGTTATTGTGAGAAGATCCTTCTACCGGTGAATATTGCTTCTATGATAAGGAAATAAAAAATAAAAAACCATTACTTTATTTTCAACACGTCAGATAGACGAAAAGATCTATGTTCATCCCCAACTTTCTTCCAGTCCTCATCGACAAATTTAGGATTTCTCTATTGGGAGTCATCAAAGGAGAATAGGCATATGTTGATTCGATAAGCTAAGCAAAAAGAAAGAACCACCACTTGGCTTTAACATTCAAGCAAGCCATCGTGCCAAACATTGATGCAAAGGTTAGATTTCACCCCCTTTATCACCTAACTAGTCCTATTTGATCTAAAAAATCCAGCCTGGAAACTATATCTCCCCCACAAAATGCTTTACCTAAAAGCTTCTTTCATATGTTGGGCAAGCTTGCATGCCCGCACTCCTAACAAGTTGCTTGTCAAGATTATGAAACTAGCACTCGAAAAGTAAGTAAGCTGGTCTTTCTTTAATCATAAGGATAATCATTCTTATTGGATGAGGGCAACCAGTTCGAGGCCGCGATTGATAATGGCATAACTAGAAGAGAGGTAAGGGTGGCAAGGTTACGTGCTAGGTAGTGCAGCACATCTCTTTCGAGTACAATGGCGATGCGAGAGGCTAGGTCAGCCAACCAACACAACAGGTCAGGGTCGGGCTAGTAATAGGTTTGAATCTTGTCGCTTTTCTTATGGATCATCTTGTTGTTATCGGATGATAGGAATAACGAAACAAAATTTTGGAAATGAGCACGAAATGTCAATATATGAATCATCTTATTACTCATTATTTTTGGGTCTTTTCGTTGCATTCACTTGTAATAAGAAAGAACCACCAGTGTTTGGTGTAGCACTTGTATTTTAATGCATTCTTTTTTTTTTTCCTTGGTCTTCTGTTTCGTCATATTCTTAATAACTTATCCAATTACAATGTATTAATCACTAATGCACCTTTGTTTTACCAAATCTCAAGGACATGGTCCAATCATGAGCATAGTATTTTATTATGGTGTTAGATCCTAGATTTTTATGAATTTTTTCTTTGTTATCTTGGTTGACCCCAAAGGCATAATGTCATAAAATAAGAAGGCCATAGAGAAAATTTTTAAATTTTTTTCTCAAATTTTGTGAAGAATTCTATTCTCTCACTTTTATTCGTTGTGAGCAAAAGAAGTAGGGTTGCACAGCAGTTGTATACTTCTTTCGTTCTACAAACCATTATTGATTTTGAACTTTGTTCGTGAAGGAACTGAACTTTTGATGGACGAGCCCTTTATTTTGTGTCGCTTTACCCTAAAAGGAAAACGAGCTTTGTTTTTTGGACACTAAATGCTCTCATGGTTTGTGAAAGGGAAAAAAGACTTATCCATTGTTGCATCTGCCATGAGATGATAAAAAGAGAGCTTCGTCTATCGATGAACAGTAAATTGATGAAGCCCTTGGCATTGCTTTGTTTTTCTCTCCTTTCCTATCGGTGAGTTTTGATCCTTTTGTTTTAAATTTCTTCACTTGTACCGAACTAGTTGCAAAATCAAATCCTGTTTCACAGGATTCTATATCAACTATACATCCTCATTACATTTATGCCGGGATGTTGCCACTAGTATGGGTTTTGGCTTATATAAATCAAAAATGATGATTGGGATTATGGCAGTCATCGCCATTGTGGAAGGATGCTATCAAAAAGAAAGGAACACTGCTCCGATCTGCTAGATACTCGGATCCCATATAACAAGTGAGCTTTTAACCCTTACCTTACTCTATTGTTACGTAATAATAAAAACCCACTCATACTACTTCGGCATTGCTTTTTCGCCTTATTTTTACTTTAGACAAGAGCACTAGTGGACACGTGGAGGGAGTAGGCAAAACATGTCATTTGTAATGGAAAGAAAAATACTACTACTTTGCTTTTTTGTTGGACGGCGAGCGCAAATATAGTGGTCTTTGACCAGGACCAAGAACCAATTCAAATTTTGATCTTGACATGTTAGTGGTTTTTAACCATAGGTATCTTGCCAGGAATTTGGTGGGCTCATCATGAATTAGGTTGAGGTGGTTGGTGGTTTCTGGATATCGTAAAAAAATACTTCTTTTATGCCTTGGATAGTAGCCATAGTTGGTATTCATTCAGTAATTCTACCCATTCTTCATTTTTGGACTTCAGTTTCCTAATGTTTTGACTTTTCCATGCTGTCTTAGGAACCTTTTCGATATTGTTCAGATTACTAGCTCCCATCCAAAAGTTTTGTAGCAGACGATACATAAGAAATCTTTTTATGGTAGTTCTTCGTTCTAATGACCAGCATATCTATGATTTTTTTCTCCCAAATGAAGCAACATACATTAGTTCGTAGAACCTATAAAAAGGTGATGGTCGTGACACGAAGTACTCTTGTACGCCTATGTCACTCAGCTCACACGAAACCCCACGCCATTATGTTATGAAAAAATTAAACTTATTGCTGGGCTGGTTATTCAAAATTAGCAATTGGCTGCTAGATTTTGTCTCGCAAGTAAAAGAAGATTGCTTTGAGCGTTACTGTGGCATGGCTAAATGTAAAGCAATCCACCTTACAATCTTTGATTAGTAAATTATTTAGAACTTTGAAAGATGGTCAAGGTAGCTTGCTTCCAGGGCACTGCACTAGATGCGCATGTAGTTGTAGTAGTTGGCTTATTGCTACTTTTATCTTTAGAATAAGGCCTACGAGGTCTCTGTTTGGAGATAAAACAATGTTAAAAGTTTTGAGGCATACGAAAGCAAGTAGTTTGGGGGAAATACCGATTTATCGATAATATAGAGTAAACAAGTTTGATTGGCAAACTATAAGATCAAGGCAAGTAGCAACATAAAGTGCCTTAACCTACTCGTTGGGTACATAAGAGTTGGCATGTGCTGAGACAGCAACCCAAGACAACTAAGCCTGTGATCTTTATTTGAGTCAAAAATGACTTTCAAGAATATGTAGACTAACTCCGTCTTTCAATTTCTACTATTAATCAATTAGAGGTGTAACAGATGCTCCAAGTTCAGACTCGACAATGAAAGTAAGATGGTCAAGGGTAAACCTTTGATGCATGATGAGTCAAATGTCAGAGTCACTGATGAGTTTGATGAAGAAAGACATTAGCGTGATTAGCCGGCGAAATCTTTCCCATAGGATGCAACATCAAAGGTGTATTAAGGGAGACACCTTTTATACATGGACCCATTACTTTCATGCCTGGACAAAGATCATGACTAGGTTCTTGATATGATCATGCAGCAGTTGTCAGGGCCTTTGCAGATCATGAAATAAACCTTACTGGAGTGAGCCACTTCGATCGGTGTAGTTGTGAGTCTTAGGTGGCCTGGTGAATGCTTAAAAGATGAGACCTTAGAATGAGAATTCGACCATATTTAAGGGAGTGAGCCTAATAGTAAAAGAGAAAGGCAAGAAAGACTGATCTAGGGAAGGTAGACTAAGCGAGGTGGCTAGCTTTATCCAACTAGGTATTGGCCCAGCTTCCATACCTTCTTCTTAGTCTTTAGCTTTCACTAGATTCACTACTCTAAGTGAAGGAAATCGAAAGGAAGAATCTAATATTGAAGGTTTGAGGGAGAAAAAATAATGATGCCATCGATTTACTATTAGAGTATGGGCATTAGGAGATTAAGACTTAGGGCATGGCATTAGATTAGGGAAATGCTTTTTTGAAATGGATCCAAAGAAAAAGCTGCAATTCTCGTGCCTTCAATGGCTAGAAGGAAGGGAAGGAGCTCATCCCCGATTATATGATTCAAGGTTAGGAGTTTCATGGTTAGCAAGATCCCCAGCTATCGAACCTGTTGTCATCAATGGGGCTATTTCTTCTTTCAAAATGGGAAGAATGGTGTAATCAAATAGGCCAAGTCGATAGCTTTTTCTTCATCTCTTAGGAAAGGAGCAGTAGGATTAGAAAAAGGCCTAATTTCGATAGAAGGAATAGAGTTATTTTAGCTCTTACAGTAAAAAAAAAAGGGCTGAGCGTCGATTAAACAAGGGATGAGTGCTAGTGGAATGCTTTTTGAGACTTACCTACCTCAACAGAAATTTCTTTAAGCCAGATTCCATATCTGAGATTTAGATTCTGATTCTACTTTTGCTTTTCTAAAGGAAAGAGGCCACCAAACCAAAAAAGAGGTCTTTGCTTGCTTTTCATGTTAGATATGCTAGTCTTTCTATAATAACTGCTCTGCAGATGTTTTAAAGAACCAAAGAAGAAGGTATTCTTTCATCAGCTCTTTTAGCTATTTGCTTGCGATAAAGAAAGAGTGAATTAACCTAAGTCAAGTAGTTTGGCTAAGCTAGAAAGAAAGAGTTAGATCTTTTTTTAGAGGAAATGCGGTAATTTCTTAATCAAACCAGGTGCAAGGTCAATGATTTAGCTCAAGGCTTAAGGCTCAAGGCATAAAGGCTATTATTCCTTTTTCTTAATAGTATTGGTCTCACCCTAGCTCTAAAAAGGCCACTTGATGGCAGCTATGTTGCTTGTCTGAGAGAATTAGAATGGAACTGGTTGGGTTCACTAACTTTTTCTTTTATGATGAATTTAGTTTGGATAACAAAAGGTGGTCGTGATAGGGAAAGACCTTAACTTATTACTAAGAAGGAGAATGAGAAAAGATAAAATGGGTCAAATCGTCTACTAGAGAAGAAGCTCTCAAGGAATCAATCTAAACTAGGTGAGATGGCAGTGCCATTAAGCTAGCTCCCAGAACATGTTCAAGAGATGAGGATCTAGGTAGTGATGTCACCCTCGGGGGAAGAGTCATTCCATTCACTTGAAAAACTGTTAAGAAGAATAGCTTTTTTCTTGCTTAATTATGGCAGAAAAAGAAAAAAAGGCGAAGTAAACTGCGAAAAGGGGTAGAAGGGAATTAAAGAAAAGATAGACTTTGTCTTATCTCTTATCGATTAGGAATGAATGGTAGAATGGCTTGAATAATGACTCTCTTTTCCTTGCATTAGTAGTGTCAATAGTAAGCTTTTGAATAGAGAGAATGCTTTCTGGTAGGGTGGTATGCTTGAGGATAGTCAACATGCTTCGTCGGTATCGATCTTGTTAAAATGCTTTTCATAGTAGATTGTTTAAAGGAATTGATCAACTAAAGGAAGAATTCTTGCTTGACAAAGAAGTCACTAAGGACTCGAGAAAGCCAAAATGCTAGATTTATCTTTGCCAACAAGAGGAATCGATTTAGTAGTTTTCGATGAAAGGCATAGTAGAGAAAGGCAAGAAAGACTAGGCAATCTCGGAGTTGAAATAGATCCCAGACTTGATAAATAGGAGTTAGGTTATGACAAAGAAGGAGGTAGGTTACAGAAATTGCTGTAATCTATAATGAAATAGAGGAGTTTTTCGCTTCTTAAGAAGTTTCAGTTTTTTCGTGGTTAGCTTAGTAGGACAGGTTATTAATGAAAAAAGCAAGGCTGATCCATATATCATGACAGTAACTATCATTCTTGTGGGCATGATGCTGGGGGATTGTGCAAGGGCAAAGCATAGGTTAGTTTGGGTAGATAACTCAGTTCAATAGTGCTTCTTCCCTTTTTATATTGGATTAACTCTAAAATTTTTGGGCAACTTAAAGGTAAGAAAATGGTAACTAACTGCAATTTTATTTTAGGCGACCTACTTAGATTTTAGCTTTATGTTTAGAGGAAGAAGCTGTTATTCGATCCAAGAGTTTCGGATTCGAGTAACTAGTTCTAAAACCTTTTTAGTTAAAGTTGAGCTTTGTGGAATCTTTTCCATTCCATTAATTGAATTATTTGGAAATGTGAATTTGGCTCACTGGCCTATTGATAGGCATTGACCACTTGTTTTTCTTTGTTTTCATGTTAAGGTTGATCAAGGCAAATCTATTAAAAGAGCACTTAAATTCAACTAATTGACTAGTTCGTCACGCTATTAGATGAAGTCAATGAAATCTCGAATAGTTATCTATCTCTTAGGGACCCAATCAATCGACTATGAAAGAAAGTTTTCCTATATTGAAACAAGGCATGCCTTTTCTTCTCTGTCGTACATTGGTACTAGAGATTTAAATCATTTTCATTCTGCTTTTATGCCAGTAAAGTTTAGGTCTTCCTATTCTTGGCCGAAGGAATCGATTATAGCGGCTAACTTTACCTGGATTCCGGAATACATGACTATCAAAGTTGTGCCTCCATAAATGGCGTTCTTTTTCTTCGAGGTGGATTTAAACCTACGGACAGGATTCAAATGTGCAACTTACAAGTCAGGCGAAGAAAACCTGCAAGCTTGGTCTTATTACCTTTATTAGTAGGCCAAGGAAGGGTAAGTGTATAAAGAAATAGTTTAATCTTGACCTGCAAAGAAACTTAAGGGTTTTTCTTTGTGATATTAAAGTATTGGTGTTAGGGGTTAATAGTGAAAAGAAGCCCATAAAGAGTAGCTTTCAGTTACAGTCTTATTAATTTCTTTAATTCATTTAAGAGTTCAAAGAGAAAAAAACCAGTTAAGATTTACATGTGGACAAACTAAATTAATTTCTTTATGCTTATTATATGTTAGGGTTAAGAGTGAAAAGAGAATATTCTTACCAGGCCCTTAGGTTCTTTAAGAGGCATCTCTTAGATCTCTTAACTTATTATCCAGATTCTTAAGACGTGTGAAAGTAAAATAGGCTGTTTAATCTCTTTATGCGGAGGCAAGTACAGTACGTTGGCTAGTAACTCTTACAGTGGGTCGGCAAGGATGCAGTTACTAGCACTACTTTGTTCTATGGAAAGAACCAACTTAAAAGAAGGAAACACTTGCCCCTTGAGGATGATTGTTTGACTGGCTAGGAAACCTTCTCATAAAGAATATGACCACCTAGAGATGTAACCTATTCCCATCTAGGGAAAGACCATTGTTTACCCGATTGTTTTCCCTATTCCATGAGGCACAGGAAGTGCTTGGATTGGGCATGCTTTCTCATGTTACTACTACACATCCTATGACTCTTACCTTCCTTTCAGTAAGTCAGAACTCGATGGAGGATTAAAGAATCCATTCTTTACAATAAGGCTAGCAGTATCTGTTTCTATATCAGCTCTTCCTATCGAATGGGCTTCTTCATTGAGTAAATGTCTCAAGGGAACAAAGTAGACAAAATCTTTTTTTTTTTGGGTAAAAACTATTGCTTCTTTGAGAAGCTCCCCACCACTTTATCTCTATAGGTAGCTTCCATCATCTATTCCTCTAGTAGATCCATGTCTTGTTTTTCACTCCTTATCATTAAAGTTTGGTCTTTGTTGTTTTTAGTCATGTCCATTTCTTTGCTTTCCTACTTTCTCTTTATGCCTTCAGGGCTCATCTCTCACCTCCAGACAAGGTATGGTGCATAATTATCTTTTTCTGGTCCTCAACTTTATGTATTTTTTAGTTAGAAAGGAGGATAGGTACCTTCCACGCTCGCTTAGAAAGGGAAAGGCTCTTCACCATACATAGAATCCTCATTATCCTTTCTTTATGTCTTTTATCCCAAGAGGCTTCGCTTTTCCACATTGAGGTTATAGGAGTTGAACCCCTCTTCGAATAAGTTAAATTTCTCTTCATATACCATACCAGAAATTCTGCTTTGTTGCTTTTCTACTTCGCTGTACAAGATGAGTTTCAGTATATTAAGAAAAAATCTGTTGAAGCATTGGAATAATTTTTACTTCTAACCTTTTTAAAAACCATTCTTCAGCCATAATATACTAATTCTATTTACATTTAATGAGCCTAACAATTCTAGGGTGGATTTTCTCTATTGCTTCTTACTCTATAAGTTATGGAGACTCTTCCCAGTGCCAAGAACTAGGATCAGAAGGAAAGTCTCAAACCTTTAGTACGAAAGTAGGCTATGCTTCCCAAAGAGAAAGAAATGGTTTCATATAAAGGCTTCACCCCCAGTTATCTTTATTTAAATTGGCCTTACTCTGGCTAAGTTCAAGCAAAGATCAGTCCTTTAAGCTAAAAGCTTAAGTGATCAACTAGAAGATACCACTTTCCTTAATGAAACTTCCTTTCTTAGAGCAGCAATTGAAAGAGAAAAGATCGGGTATCCTTGAAAACCTGAAATGGATTCATGAACAACAGATAAGAAATATACCCGAGATACCATTTAAACTTGAGTTAAACCATTGAATTACCTAAGAATGATTTCATTGCAAAAGAGCTTGAGTCATTGGCTAACTTCAGAGTAGATTAAGAATCAAGTATAGAAGGAAGTGAAGGTGAAGCAAGCTTGCTTTAAGGGCTAGGCTTTCTCTCTTCTTTGGCTTGACGACATGACAGAGATGGGCCCTTGAGCCTGGGCTTTTGTCTTGAAAGCCTAGAGCCGGGTATGGACTCGATTGTTGGTTGGATCTTCCTCGGTATTTCCATTTTGCTTTGATGGAGGCTTTCACCTTTGATATGGACTTTTTTGCTTTTCATCTCAAAGAGGATCTAAGCTAACATAAGCTAAACAGTGATTTTCTCTTCCTAAACCCAAATAACAACAATAAAGCATGGAAATTTTAAGGCTTAGCTTAGGTGCCTTCCTAATCTAATGCCTTGCCTAACCAATGCCGAATCTAAGACCTGGTTGACTCTTGAAGGCTAGAGCTAGTCTTCTTCCCACTAACCATTAGTAATATGATAAGACGAACCACTACTAGTCGTCCTTTCAATAGATAGAGGTTCAATAGCTACTGATTCTGTAAGAGCTTGTTTTGTCACAACTTCTTCAATTGAACCTCCCCCAGGGAAGTAAGTAAGGCAGCAAAAATAGACCTATTAGGCCTTGAGATAGGTTTGAACTCCTCTCCTCTCATTACTCTCTTTGGCTTTACCTATAAGAGGCCTGTAGAGGGAAAGTTTTCACTACAAACGCTTCTTGGTCTCTACAATTACTTAACTTAAACAAGTGACCTCTTTTCTTTCATCTGTGAGATAATATGTCTTCATTCGTGGATCTAACACTCCTTTTTTTCTTTTGGGCTTAGTCCAGACCATGGGAAGACACTTTAGTCATTCATATCCATATTGAAAAGTGGGTATACCCATAAAACAAAATAAAAGTGCTATACCCTGGTCCTTTACTTTAATCAACAAGGTTGCTATCCTTGCTAACCCCTTTTCGCCAAGGAAAGAAGTCCAATAGCAGCTGATCTTAGCTTTGAGCACATACTCCTTTCGTTTCTAGCTACCTTTAAGAGTGATCACAAGCTTATTGGAATTAGAGCTTTTTCAAGCATTCCTATAGTAAGAAGGTCAACTGAAGCCAATCCATCTTTGTTAATGAATGATCCTACTCCTAACGGTTCTATATCCAATTCCTTAAGGATAAGGAAGAAGGAAAGAGAAGGAGATAACAACTACAAAGAGTTATAAGAGCCACACCACAGAAAGGTAAAAGGAGTCGAGGTTTACTACTTTATATACGCTGGCACCAAAGCAAAGGGCATAACAGACAAGGTGCCCACATAAAGGCCAAGCTTAGTCAGATGGAGAGAGTGGCTTATCCATCTTTTCTATCTTAGACAAGTCTAGTAGGGAGTGTGATCCTTACTTCTTCTCCTAGTGAGTTAAGTGTGTAAACAGTCACTTAAACAACTTTTTCGTGTTGGTTCGTTGAGAATGAAAGCGACTTATGTACTGGATTCGCTAGCATATGCCAGCTAGCATATGCCAACTATCCTATTTCATTATTTCTTGCTTTTTCATCCCTTCTTATGGGTTAATGTTGAAGGGGTCTTTGATGCATCTTGCAAAGCCATAGGAACAAAGTTAGAACTCTTTATTTGAAAAATGGATTATGCGTTTGATTTTGCTAGTATGAGGCATTCCCAATAGTCACCAGTCAGCTTCGACTTTGCAATCGGAAGCTGAAAGTGACCAAATGTGCTTTTAAGTCAAAGTAAGTTACAAAGCTACTGCCTTGAAGTTAGTGAGCGGAGACTATGCTTTTTCCTTCTTCCTAACCCATTCCTATCCTATCCTATCCATTGTAGTTGTGGTAGTTATTAAAAATTAGCTAGGCTTCCAAGGGGGTGAGAAAATTCAAAAAAGAAGTGTTGAGTAGTAGGAAAGGAATGAAAAATCCATTCCATCTTAGCCTAATCCCAAGCTTCTTCGAAAGTACGTTGACGACCTGGATTCCTCTTTTTAATGATGTAGGGAGCATTTGGCCGAGTAGCAGTTAGTAAGCAAAAAATGAGTCAAAGGCGAATATATGTTTACCCCGTGCCTTTAGTCAATGCTTTGGCCTTTGTCTCTTTTGCCCTTTTCTGTGACCAGTTTTGTATGTTAGTGCAAGCTATGCCTTTGCCTTATTTGAGAAAAAGACATTCCAAGACCATAACCATTCCATGTAAACTAAAAAAGGTAGTTATGTGTGTCTTAATAGCTTACTTGCCTTCAAACTAGACCCTATTAGGGAAAAGCCCACTCCGTTCGTAAGACAAACCAAAGAAGGCTGACCTGACTAGGAAGCCATTACTGTATTAGTAAAAGCACCTATCGCGCTGGGGCACACTTTCTGTAAGACAAGCCTATAACCCATGACATGGAAAGAGCAGAATGCGACCATCAAATTTCTTCAACGAGCCCCACCCTGGAACTTTCTTAGTGAGTTTGGTTCTTTCATGGTAAGCTTTACCTATTAGCTTGGCTGGGCTGGTCTCCTATTAAACATGGAAGCCTCACCCATCACTCACTTAAACTCGAGAATCCATCAGTTTTTAAAAGTAAGAAGTCCTCTGTCACCAGTCTCAATCAATTGAATTTGATTGAGCTTAATCAGTTCAGACTTGCCTTTTTTATTATTTTTTCTGATTATTTTTTTTTTTGGTGTCTAAAAGACAACTAAAATGGGTAGGCCTAAGAAAGTCCTCTTCTTTAATGGATGGGAAGATATGAAATGAAAAGGATGTCGAATGAGTTGAAAGATGGTAAAAACCCGACTGACTTGTGAGAAATTCAATCTCAACTTTATTGGCTCCATCACCAGAACCAACAGTAGCCTCTCTAATCTGATTCCATTCCACAAGGATGCTAAGAAATGATGATGACCCATTTTTCTTCTCAGATACTACCTGAACTGCTCGATTGACCAATGGCTTTTTAATGGTTAATTTGCCTGACCTTATTTCTTTAGAGGAAACTAAACCATCACATCAAGTAAAGGGGGAAGAATAGACTGGAATGTTGAAGTCGGCCAACCATGGTGAAAAGGCGGCAAGCATAGATGAGAGGGACATCACCAAAGAGCTTAACTAATGAGCTCTTTTTATGATTAATGCTTCTGCTCACTCACTAGATCGGACTGTCTGTACCTTCTATAACTAACTATGCTTGTAAGGAAGTTAGTCCATAGCACTTCCTAGGCTAAAGCATTTAGAAATCGCCCGTCAATTGAGAGATGGAATTAAAAGCACAATGGGAGGTAGGAGATAAGCCTGGAGACAAATGGTACTTAGGAGCTACACCGCTTTAACTAACTTTGCCTATAAGAAGAAACCTGAGAAAAGCTTAACCTCTACGTACCAAGTTCCAAGGTTTAATCTCATCCAAAAGATAAAATGTCAGTGCCAAGTGAGAAATTCTCTGATTCTGACTTAGATCTTTGCCCTACTTCTTACCCAACTAGCTAAGAAAAAAAAGTAGTTGACTTGACCAAAATCACAAGTTTTTAATGATACGGACAATTTGGAAATGGAGCTATGAAACTAAGCAGTATACTTGGCCTTCCATACCTTTTTAGCCCAATCCTACTGCTTGTATGGAGTACGAATAAGGAAGGCCGCCTAATCTCAAAAGAAAGATAAAGCTACGCCTCCAATCCCTCATTTGGATTTCTTGCTACCTAGTGCACTTGAACTGCGCCTTTAATTCCCAAGTTTCTTCAACACAAAGAGCGGTAGATTACTTGAGTTATTGGCCTTTGTGTTTGCCTCATTTTCTTTTTGGGGAATCCTTTACGTTAACATTGGCTTTTTCGATCGATTTTTTTTTTTTGCATCCATTGGAGTCGAAGACAGCGACCCATGCCTTGAGAACGGAGTGAGCCTTATCGCGCTTAAAAGAAACATATGGGTTCCAAGGGGGTTAAAGAGAATAGGGCATTTTGACCTTTTTCGTATATTTCATCATTAGTAATCCCCTCGTTATCAATCATCAGAAACATATGCCTTAATCAGCTTCTCTAGTGGTATTGCCTTGTAACTGCCCATCGTATACCTTTACTAACACCATAGGTGCTCCCTCAATCCACAACTATGCAAAATAGAGGAAGACACTAAGAACAGAGATTATAGCTAAGACTATCTCAACTCCTTGCCTTGCTCAATGCTTCTCCATCAACTGCAGTGGGAAAGGCAGGAATAGGAGAAAGAAGAAAGAAACCATCTTGACCTAACAAAGTAATGCTCTTAACTGCCATTGCTATCCATCTGTATATAACTATCAATGTTAATGATATAAATAAATATTCATTGTATAAATAGGTGACAAGCAATCAAAGCTTTTTTTTTTTTTTTTTTGGGATTGGGTTGGGGCGATGGGATCCATCCATGCCCATAAACAGAAGATTTAGATCTATCAAACATATGACAGAGATTAGAAAAGCTATCAAAAACCTGCGCCACCCTTAACCTTACACGCTAACTCAAACGCTTCCTTGCTCACAACCAATTTCTCAAAGCAATGAATGCGCTCAAAAATAGGCCATAGCATGAGAGAAAGTTGTTGCGCGACTGACTACTCCATTATATAGTGGTACGTATGACTTAGTGCAAAGGCATTCATAGGTCTCCTTTGAGAGCTCCATCTAAGAAGGGATAGTTGAATGGGTTTTTAAACCTAGGTCTAGAACAAAAAATGGGAAGGCTCTTTCTCCTCACACTTACTCTCATATATATCCTTCCTAAATGCAAGCCTCGGCTACCATCTTAAAAGCTACTGCTGCGACACTCATCTTTTAATTCATTTTTTTCTACAAACCTAGGTAGTTGACGCAACTTTTCAATGTTAACCTGTTTTGCTTCAGGGAAGAATGGATGATCTGTTAGCTCTTGTAGAAATTTTTCAAAGTTGTTATGAACCCCGAATTCTACAGTGGCATAAGCGACAATAGCCTTAAGGTTCACCCTGATTTCATCTAAACTTCATGCACATTATAGAATTGATTCCACTCTCAGAGAGCCCTAGATAGAAAAGCAAAACATAAAAGAGGTGGCTTTCTAGGGGTTTAATAAAAGGTCTTCCTAAAGTCAGGAATGGCAGGATGATTAGGAAATTACATCTAAGGAACATACCATTATAATTATAGAACTGTGACTGACCTCTAAAGCATGAATAAAAAGTCAATTCCAATCCCACAAGGAAATCAATTCTTCTTTTCTTCTTCGTGAGCTGAGTCATACGTTAGGGATAGCCATTTAGTTAGTTTCATGCATAAGACCTTCTGCTTGCCTGCTGTGGCAGGTCATTAGCACACACTGGATCGATTGGATGTTTTCGGGATAGATTGGTATAGGTAGCTCGTTGAGTGTTGGGGGATCTTTCCATCCATCATTCAAGATTATTCCCCTCACATTCTCATTAATCATGAATATGAAAAGTTTAGGATTGGTCAAACAAAATAGCATATTTGCTTGGGTCCATACTTTCATGCATTGTAGAAGCGACTTCCTCAACCTTCGCTTCACCTATCCCACTCTCATCGTGAATAGGCATGAGAAACGATGGGATAAATTTCCCATGCCTTAGCTTGGCTCACGAGGTGATTTGGCTGGATTCAGTCTAATTCTATACCGTCAGAGGCTTCTTAGCTTACGAGCTTGCATCCATTAGGCCGTGCAGAATGAGAGATAAAAGAATTATTGATCACCAGGCTAGGAGAATAAGAAAGAGCTTTGATATGGTCGAGGTGGCTAACTTGCCGATTTGGGAATGTTCAAGATGGGACCTAGGAGAAAGAGATGCCTTAGTACTTGATGAACCAACCTAATTGGTTAGCAGAAAAAAGGACTGGTCTTAGAAATGCATATAGAAAGCGATGCATTAGCAGGCTACCGTTTAAGTGCAGCGAAACCGGAGTCTCGACTCATTAAGGTTAGGGTTTAAGGATAAGTGAGGCTTCTTTTAGTGGGTCCTTTGTTGCCTATCGATCAGATCCAACATGTGGAGTGCTGGTTAATGTTGCATATATACTAAATAAGTTATTGTCAAAGAAAGGTGAGGTCTAGTTAGCAGGTAATTCCCTTCTTTCGATCGATGGCACTAGATTGCCTATTTGTTCTTCTCTATAAAGGTAAGAAATGCCTTGCCAGTTGAATCAAAGAATACAGGCTCGCTCAAATATCAGGTAAGGGTGAAAGCTAGCCTACAGAAGAGTAAGAGAAGAAGAGTACCTGCTGGGATTAGGTTAGCCAACATTTGTAAGGTGAAGGCTAGATGCATAAGTTGATGATCTTTGGCGAAAGCATCACAAACATTTGGATGTGGAGGAATTAAAACCTATATTCACTTTGTTTGATAGATGAGGGGCAGAGAAAAGCTTAATGTTTCCCTAGATTGGATCAATAAGAGAATAGGACCTTCCAATGTCTTAGTTTGCCTCTGAAAACGCCGTAACTTCTAAAGAAGGTGAACGAATGGTTTCAAGTCCGATTGGATTTTTTCATCGAGTGCAAGTTGAATCACTTTAGTACATCTAGGGAATATCTAAAGTAATCTATGTGTTGGAGTCATAATCAATGCTCTAGGTCACAAGCAAGGGCTTATATGAAGCTTAGGATGCAGTTGAGTGCTACCATTACCTTTTATATGAATCCAATCCCTCTTAATTTCAATCCTTTAGTTTTGATCTCAATTGAGCAAGCACCGACCAGGAAAGGAAAGTGAGATAGGTTTTCTAACAAGTGCTGTGGGCATGCCAACATGAGCTGGAACTGAGCATTATTGACGGTACTGACGGACTCCTCTTAAGTTGCTAGCAGGGATAGACTGATAACCTTTTCAACATCTTGCACTTCCAACTTATAATCTCTAGTTCTAGATGGAAAAAAGACTATAGCACTAGAATGAGGGTAGAAGAGTTCATCATCACTTAGCTTGCTTGCAGGCAGGGTACAAGATGGATACAAAGTAGGCTTACTGGGTACGAGGGTTACTGTATTTATCCCAGCGAAGGGGAACTTAATAGGGTTTATAACCTGGACTTACTAGCTTGCTAACTTAACTAGATTACTTCTAGACCCTCGAAATAGAGTGGTCTCAATCGAATGCTTACATCATCATTCTAAGACATTTTTAGGAGCTGTACTACCGTCCTTTTCAATTTCTCGATCCGTTCGACAAAGATGTCCGCTTGCACTGGCCCTATTTATGATTGCTGACAATGAATGCTTTGGGCTATATATATATATTTATTTATAATATGAAAAAGATCTATTCAAAGAGCTTCGATTGTGTCGTATGTAAATAACAGTTTTGTCTATCTTTCTTCAATTAGCTATAAGAGCAAAAAGAAGACACTTCGTATACATAATTAAGGAGCTTTTATAGGTTTGTTCTGAGCTAGAAACCACTATTAGTTTTTGAATGATTAGATTGCGTCATAGCCAGGTAATTGGATTGATCGAAAAGATAGTTTGACTTGCGTGTATTAAGTATATACCTTTTTGTAGCATGATTGTAACTAAGGCCATAAGCTTTAGCCTCTTAAGAATATGATAGAAAAACTATGATGAGATATAAAATAAAATATCTAAATATGATTGAGTTCCACTTCCCCTCGCTATCATGAACTTAACACCTTAAAATAGAACTAGCTTTGCATGATAGGATGAGAGCATTAATAACTCAAATCACACTGCAAATGATTTTGACATAAAATCATCGAGATCCTATTCGAAGACTTTTCACCATTAGGAGCCTAGCCTTTTCTTTCTCGAAAGCCTTCGACTTTTTTCTTTGGTTGAAAAAGGCTTCTTTGTATGATTAAGGCAGTCTTTAGGGACCTTTCACTTTTGAAAATATCCAAAAGAAGAGGCATGTCTCGCCCCTCAGAATAATGTGAAATCCTTTCCACCTTTATTTAATAAATTTTTTCTTTCTTTTTACTATAAACGAAATGAGAAATAATGTTCAAGTAACGAAATCCTTCTCTGTACTTATTCTTGCTTGCTGACTTAGTCCATCAAGAGGATGGTAGATTCATCTTATTTTTGATATATTCTCATATGTTGTGCTTTGACTAATTGAATTACAATTTTAGGGAAATGACTAACTAGAAGCTTAAAGGATAAATTAAATCAAATTCTTTAGAAGAAAAAAAGTGTCAATTCAATCAATGACTAACTAGTTTATATGACCTCTCATTTTCGGTACATCTCCTCGATTTTATATCTATCTCATAAGTGACACATATTATCTATGGTTTTTCTTTTTCATAAATAGTTAGATTCAACTAGAGACAAGACTCAAGTAAGAAAATGGAGTATAAAGGATAGGAACTATAGATGTCATGCTCCCATCTATAGAAGGAACTTCCCTAAACTCACAAAGAGGGGAGGGCTAGGACTGGACCTCTCTAGATGACAGAACTGAGTTAGTATAGTTCCTTTTTTTCCTTCTCTGATCTATGCCCACCTCGATCTACTAAGGATTGGAATTGGGCACTAGCATGAGTATTAAGTGCTGTTTTTTATCTTCTTCCCTAAGAGCTTTCGATGTAACATCTTATTTTGTGAAATAACTTTTTGTATCTTCAGATTGTCCACAATTAGTTCCTATCTTAGTAGTGAGTATCTCGTATTAGCTTGCCAAAGGCTTCAAGATGTAGAAGTTAGGAAAGTAATGATGTCATAGCTCTAGTTTGTACCTTTCCTTCGTGGTTCTCTCTTTTATGGAAAAAAGATATGAGTTATGAACCAGCTTCTCTCATAGAATCAAAAGTGAGGGAAATCCATCATCTGTGCATACTGGGATAGGCTTGTGAGATCCGCTTTACCCACTGATTCATGTTCTGGTTGACACTGATTAGTTGTATTCACATCCTCACCTCTTAGCTAGAGAAGCATGCATGCCATAGCATCTCCATTAGTTCAAGTTGAGGCACTGGTTTGAAATGGCTTTGACCATTCATATACTTGCTATCACTCTATGGACTAAGGTCGTTAAGTAGGACAAACCAAGGTCTTGGGTAGGTTAGCTATAGACGACTTAATCTAATTGATTTAAATGCTTTGTTCATTACCACCTAGTATAGATGAGATAGAAATATTAATATTTGATTCACTTATAGTTTTTTTTTATGATGACCTGAGCAAGCTGCACTTGGAAAGGCAAATACAAGCATAAAATCTTAAGTAGTAGAGTAGCACGATACAGTAAGCATAGGCACCATGGGCAGAGGCTTCAAATATATATATATATATATATATATATATATATATATATATATATTATAATCTAAATTTCATCCTATTTATAAAAACTATAGTCAAACTAGCTATAACCGACTAAGGTGGAAAAACATGACATAAAGGACTGGAAACTGAGTAAGTAGGTTATAACTAAGATTGGGAAGTTCGCCATGTCTCGAAGGACATGTTTGAGATGAGAGATTATGATTATGTTATTAGATAAAATAAGCATAAAAAGTGTGAGGAGAGATGAATTTGAGCTATTAATTAAGAGGATCACCATCGCTCACTACTTCATACTGTTATCTTATTATTGTTAGTCTACACTTTTAGTCTCTTTCTATGCCTTTGACTATCAGATCCATCTAGATTGCCAAAGATGAGTGTTTGGAGACATTGAAAGGCGAATTGTCTTATAAATGAGAAAAAAAATTTAAATGGTATGAGTAATGGATCCTCTCAACACAAGCTCGATTTATCAACTATCAGGTGCTTTTTAGCAATCATATGCACACCAAACCGAGCGAGAGTCACCGTTGTCCATCTTATCTATCACATCAAACATTAATTAGCCTACTACTTCTAAAGCAGTCTTACTAGATTGTGTCTATGATTAAGAAAAAGTTATAGCCTCTGCTTACAAACAAAACACAATGAAAGTGTCACTGCAATGTCTACTTCTCATATGAGATAGGTCTTTTTTTTCTTCACCATTAAGTCCTTTTCTTAGATTTTTGATTCTGGTCATTTAACACTTTCATCCTTTTTCCATTCACACAAACCTTGCAACATCCATCACTACTTGATTTTTATCCTTAATAATTTTATCTTCCTCATCTATCCCTCCATTTTTGTTAGTCAAATTATATATTCCAATAAGGATGTGATGTTATTTGAAAAAAGGCTAGAATACTAAAAACCATCTCTATTTACTTCATTCACTTGACCTAGTACATACCCTTTTTTGGAAGATCAAGTGCCAAATTCATAGAATGGGGAAGTCATTAATCTCCAAAAATTACTTTCAATTTGTTTATGGGCGGGTATTTGACCTAGACTTTCTATGGAATTAATTTACCTTGTCCTGTTGAAGCATCTAAGATAAGCAGGTGTAGTTTGGATCTCTAAGGCTTCCAAGGTGGCTTAGGATGTAGTCTACGTCTCGAAATGAAAGTGGAAAGGGGTCTAGCCTCAAGAGAGTTCATGACTGGAATAAGGTAGATATTACCAAACATTTATGGAACATTGCCTTTAACTTACATACCATCTATGCTTCTGAATTAAAAGTTTTCCCTTGAAAGGTAAGAGTATGTGAGGCATATAGTTAAATCTTTCAACAAGGCTTGTTACACCTTGAGTCCACTCAAGAACTACTTGACTAACTAGCAACAGGGAGATTTGAAACACTAATGGAGGCATCAAACACCCACAATCGCAACTACCACTTGAATAGGAAATGGAGAAAAAAAGCAAGATGATTAATCCCTCATAAGAGCTTAGAGAAAAATAGCTAGAATTTATTTTATTTGAAAGGGTAAAGGGAAATGCTGAATCAATAAAAGGATAGGGCATTACGGATTATATTACAGAAGATAAATGTTCTCCTCCATGAGCTTCTCGCATGAGGGGTTCAGATTGAGTGCAATTCAGTTTGTCGACTAACTAAAGTAAGGAAGAATCAGCCACTTAGGGGTTAAGCTCACTTTAGCACTAAGCACAGTAGTGCATAGTTATTTTATCCAACCACATAACTTAAAGAAGTAGATTGGATAGACAACACTGAAGAAAAAATCCAAATAAGGATGGCTACGAAGTCAATGAGGTTTAATAAGAAATAAAAGAGTAGTAATACCTTTGGAGCTAGTATAGATAGCAATGGGAAACCAAATAAATGTTTCACGCAATAATGTCAAAGAAGTTATAACAAGCTAGAGAAGCAAATGAAACATCAGGCTCTGAAGAAGAATAAGGTCACAGAGCATAGCAAACCATTAAACCATGTGCGTGTGATTGCTCGCCTATAATCAGTTTGACTTATGCTCTAAAGCTATCTTTTTGAAGAAGACCAGAGAGAACCTTTATGACATTATTATGGATAAAGTAGCTAGTGAAGCTTTTTCTTTAGTTGTCATTGATCCCTTATTGGGAAACTTAGGCAATGTCTATTATTTCTTTTTCCCAAGAGGTGCAGGATTCATTGAAAGGCTCTCTGCCTTGTGGCTTTATTGGGTTTTCTTATAAACAACACTTTTTCCCTCACTTCACTTCAATCATTTTCTGAAGAGTTGCCTGACTGACTTCATAGTTAGACCTTTGTTGACTGGATCCCATGAGTGTTACCAAAATAGCACGTTAGAGCATCCCTCTCGCATCATTATTTGCTGTTTGATTCTAAAGACTAAATTTCCCTGTGATCTGTTGAATCGCATCAATAAAACTAATTATGTGCCACATACATGGCATGAATCCCAAGCTTCTTATTATTGATAAGAATTAATCCATGTCGCTGACGGACCTAACCAAGAGTTCTCTTTTGGACCTGAAAGAAGGTTCATGACCTAATCTCCTAAAGGGATTCTTAATCAATATGCATTGAATGAAGGAATTGGTCCATTCCCTGGCTAATATTGGGTAACCCAAGGGTTGCATTCACAGATCAAGTCATTTTAATATGATGTTCGCAATCTCGATGACCTACATGTAATTTTAATGAGCGCTAGGAGAAGGAAGGGGACAGTAACACTGCTCGCTTCGCTTTGAATAAAATAAATCATCATAACTAAAAGGACAACCATTTATATTGAAATTTGTTCGATAAGAGGTATAGGATGGAACAAAATTTGCTTCGCGAGGGTGTTGTCCGTATAACTAAAAGAAAGTTATAACTAATCTACAGTATGCTAAAGAGCTTCCTTAGTAGGAAAAGGAATGTATGTAGGAAATTAATCAAAATAAGGTGATATATTCATAGGAATAACTGAAGAAAAGGTGTTAAGATAATTTAACATCTTTTATTTATGTTAGAAGATGTAGAATATTATAACAAAGTGGACTTCTAACCAACCAACCCTTGCCATGGCTTCTTTTGAAGCTCTAGTTCTCACACATCCTAGCTTTAAGATTTGGCATTTGCTTTGAGTGTGAAGTGGCTTGCTGAGAACAATAGACCTTTGATCATCAAACTTATAATTCTTGTGAACAAAGCATAGGATGGATGGTGTATAAATCAATTTGGTTAGGGAGATGGCAAAAATAAAAGAAAGATATCGAACAAGTTTGAAAAAAGAGTACAGAAGCGAGAGTGAAGACATAAGCTAGCTAAATTCCCTCAAAATCTGTGTATTAAAGGGCCTATAATCTTGGGGAGTTAATTGATAACTACAACCCACCAAGCGCATAATAACATGTTGTGAAGGTTTTTTATACTTTCTTGTTAAAATGATGACTTATTGTCTTGCCAAATTTAAAGGCATAATGCTAATGAATCAAGGCTATAGCACCAGTTTATCTCAAATCCCTTAAATTATATGCAGGGAAAAAAGAAGGAATTAGAGCTCATCAATAATAGGAATGCCCGATTAACTTTACTTTGTGAGCTATAAGGTCTCTTTTAGCACACTGTACTTATCATATAAGTACACAATAATAACTGAGCATACATTGCTAATAGGCAGGTCAATTCTGAATGGTATTAGAGACCAAACTACAATATCTTGGTGAAGGCCACCTCATATGAGTGGTTAGGATAGGCCTTTGAATGCAATCTAGAGCCCAAATGAGGAGCTCGCTGCATGTGCATTTACTTGCACAAACGATCGCTTACTGAAGTAGTAGAATGCTCCTCATCACACTTAACATTTAAATGGAGAGGGAACTCAAAACCATAAAACAAAGGAAGTAGCAACTCTAGGAGAAATGTAAGAAAATAACCACACTTCATTGCACTCAACTTGCCCTCACCTTGTCATTAGATGTTTTAAGTGGCTGTCAAATGGGTAGTTTGCTAGCTGAATCTATTCATATATAGTCCTGAAAAAACCAAAAGACTAGGGGTTTATCGCCACTCCGTATGTGAAAGCCCTTCCATCACTTCATTTCTTGATTTTGCAATACAACAAAGTGTGGTTAGCAGTTGGGACCTTTCCTTACATTTTTGGCTCGAGTTTTAGTTTTAGCTTGATAGCTATAACTTTCATTTCTTAACTGGGTTTTTTAAACTTTATATGTAACTCATCAACTTGTGACTTTGCACACTCAATTTCAAGATTGGGAATTAATAAAATTGCCTTTTCTCAGTTAGAAAGGTTATTTAGGTAGCTTAGCTGGTTAGATTTACTGAAAGCAATTCAATGAACATTCTTATTTAATAGTTTTTAATTTCCCATGGCATCTTGGGGGTTTTCCTTACAACACTGGTAGCGCTTGCTTTCCTTTTCTTGGTAATTGATCTTTTCGATCCCTTTTCTTACTCTTCTTCTCAAAAGAAGTGAAGTCCTTTTTCACTAATTGTAGTTTAAAAAGAAAAAATATAGGCTACTACCTTTCTTAGGTGCACCCCTTCAAATAAGGGTGATTGCCTTATGAAACTACTATAATCCATTGGTTTTTCTTTCAATTCAAGAGAGTTTTGTTTTCTCTTTATGAGAATGTCATTAGAAGGTAGATCCCTAGTTTAATAGGGAGGAGTTATTTCCTTAAACACATTGGTTTAAGCTTGATAATGGAATGATGACACTATGAATGAATATTACGTTAATAGAGTAATTGTTTTTCCCTTATGCCCATCACACGAAGCTAAGGCAGCGATGCAAATACTTGTTTGTGCATTAAGTAAGTCAGATACTAATTGGCATGAAATAGGTCAATTATATAGGATCGAGCCTCGACTTTGGAAGCTTCCCCAGTTTGGTGTTTTGATTTGAGTTTACTAATCCATATGATATGGCTTTAAAGCTTCCTAGCTTGGGTTATTGTGAAGTATGAGAACACAAGTGAGCTTAGTTTTTCACTATCATGTAACCTTACATCATGGCTTTTAGAAGGACCTAAAGTGCATGATTATTCAATTTCCAAATATATAACAAGGCCTTATTTGTTGTCCTCCCTCTTTCTCTCTTATTGACATAGTAAAGTATGGTTCTATTACACATGATACATGCCCTTTATAAAGTGGTCTTTGAAAGGTCTTTAAATGACTATTTGTTTTTAGTTCTTAAAGATATAATGAATAGTTTTCTTCCTTGCTCACCACTCATGAAAAGAAAGAATACTTAGGGCCTCCTCAGCTTGCCCTAATTAAAATAAGATTCTTTTTCACTTTATCCTACCTCACTCACTACCCCATAGGCTTAAAAGTGCCTTTTTGTTGTCACCACTTATTATTATCAATATGGCTAGTTTTTAGCGTTATTTCTAGCTTCAATTAAGGCTTTGAAGTCCCACTCTTCTTTTTATAACTAGAAAGGTAGGCAAACCTAAGTTCAGAGCCACTTCGATTCAAGATGTTGGAATACCAACCAGACCAAAAATAGATTCCTAAATTAACTTTGAAACAAATTTGAGCACTTTAATCGAAAGCCTTTCCTATCTAGTGTGAGTTGATCCTTCAATGTCTATACCAACTAAATCAGAAGCTTAAATCGAAAGATAAAAGTAGGCTCAATAAGGTTCAAAAGACCTTTTTTTGGTCCCTTAAAGTCATGAAGTAGATTAGATTGTAATGTATGCCTATGGAACGAAAAATAATGAAAAGTATTCCATGTGAAAAATCAATAAAGGCTTGCCTATACGTCTTTTTAATGTACACATAGTTTCTTTCAATTAGAACCTATCACTACCTAGATCAATCTTTCGATTCTAGTTTACCTTGTGTCATTCGATTTGAGGGAATTCATTGGATCATGAACTTGCTTCATACTTGGCATTTAATCTTTTGCTAGGAGCAAGGTTGTCCTTAGCGTGAATGGTTAGAACTGAGCCCCAGGTTAAAATTATGAAACTACTCGCAGGAAATTTTTTTAAGTTGAGGGAATGTTTGGACTTATTGACTAATACAAGGTCTTTTTCAAATTTAGTTTGCTGGCTCTATTTGAAAAAAAAAACATTCTCATTCCAGAGAGATATCAATAGACATAGAAAAAGATCTTAATCTTGGAGATCGCAAAGTAAAAGTCCCATAAGCACCCACTTTTAAAAGAAGCAAATACACTCGCCTTAGGAAGCATCCATACTTATATATGACCTACATTCATTAATAATCTTGTGAGAATTTTTCTTCTCAAGGTAGGTTAAAAGAGCAAGTCGATGAAAGAAAGACTCTCTCGAAAAGTGTCTACTCATGGAATAGAAAGACTTCTTGCATCAACAAACTCCTTGGTTGTGAAAGAAAGGGTGCTTTTGAGCTAAATCAATCTTGCAGAGGTGATTACCAAGAACTTTACACTCAATGAAAAAGGAAAATGAAGACTAAATCCACTTTGAAAGCGATTCGAGATACCATAAGAATGATCGGGTAGTGAGTGAGAATAGTAGAAACATTAAGACATACTTGTTCAAAGATGAGTTAAAGTATACCTATGAAAGTAGATTACAAGGGTTAAGCACTAATGCATTACTAAAAAACCAAGCAAAATAACTTTTCAAGGGGCGTGGAAAGACGATTTTATTATCTATGAGTAAGAAAACCACATGGGAAATGAATCCTAAAGGAAGCTTCTCACTAGTGCTTTGCCTCACCACTGAACATTGTATTACTACAGTCAATAAATTACCCTAAAGTGGCTTTGGATGACCTCAAGGGTGGTCAAAGGCCCTGATAAGGCGTTGTACCTTTCTTGCTTGAAGGATCTATGAAAAAAAAAACATCGCATTATGAATTCCTATCCTATTAATAAAATATAGATAGGGGCTATTTTTATTCCAAGTCTAACTTTTAAAGCATAAATAGAAAAAAAAAAGTTTGGCTCTCAACTTTTTTCTTTGATAGATCTTTCCTCTTAAAAGAGGTTTTACCTGAGCCATTATGTCCTTTGTTCAATACCTATTTCCAAGGGTGAGAACCTTAAATTGGCCATCTTTTCTTTTACCTTCACCACTTTTTTTTTTTTTTTGGGACCTTATCCACCTTCTTTAAGGAATACCAAATCAAGAGATGAATTAGTGGATCACAAGGCTAAGTCGGAGGATGTCTGAACCTTCTTTAGTAGTGAGCCTCACTTTTTAGTAAGGGCTTCAAGATCATAGTAATGCGTGCCAAAACTTTTCATGAGTACGAATGTCATGTTCAAAGCTGTTTTCTCAAGACACCATGGAAAATATCACTGATGAACTTAATCTTTAAGTGTGAAATTGTTGGTTTCCTCATCTTTTTGAGTCTAAGATCATATGGGTAAAAAATTTTCATTTCTTAGTTAATGAAAGCCCTTCTTAAGAAAGTAAGCCAAGAGCCACTCATTTGAGCCAACAGATTCAAATTCTACTATGCTTATGCATAAAGCAACATGTTTAAACTGTAATGTGAAATCTTTGTTCTCCCTATCATTTCCAATTAAGGATTAACTCTCCTAGGCAAGAGGACCATTATTGGGATTATTCAACTACTAATTGACGACCAAGGGACTACTATTCTCCCCCCTATTGATATTGACTTTCTTGTTGATAGAATGGCAAGGGGTGCAGTTTGGTTATATATCCCATTAACTGGAAGATGGCGAAGCACATCCATTGCCCAATCATGTAAAGGCTGAACTAAGGTCTACTTGCAATTGTAAAGACCCTCATCTTTCCACTATCTTTTAGCTTGATTTTGAACTTACACCTAATTAAGACATTTACTGTGAGACTTATTTCATGTCAACCGCTCGTCCTTTTTAAAAAAACTCGTAGTTCTCCTTCTTACCTATATATATATATATATATATATATATATATTTCAACTTTTTGGTTAGATCGAATAGGGACTTCTATAAAGATCTTTCCACTCATTTAACATACTCAAAGTCAAAGTCATAGCATGGGATGCTCAAAAAAAAAAAAAAAAGGAATCGATGTCAAGGTGGTACTAAAAAATAAGGAGAATCATGCATGGACGCTTTGGCAGTAGGAATGGCTGCCTTTGCAGCCATGCATGGACATTTTGGTGATGGCCATGGCTGCCTTTACAGCCATGCATAGAGGCTTTTAAGGCAACCATGGCTGCCTTTGTGGCCATGCATGGAGGCTTTCATGGCAGTCATGGCTACCTTCGCTGTCACAGCGACCATGGCTGCTGCCTTTGAATGCCATGGCTGCCATCTTTGAGGCCATGGCTATCATCTTCGAAGGCCATGGCGGCCTTCATGGGCAACCGTGACTGCCTTCATGGGCGCTAGTGGCTGCCTTCATGGGCGCTAGTGGCTGCCTTCATGGACGCTTGTGGCTGCCTTCATGGGCGCTCGTGATTTCCTTCGTAAGTGCTTTGGCTACCTTTGTGGGTGTTGTAGCTGCCTTCATGGTGGGCCGTGGCTACCTGTTTCACAGTAATGGCTGTCGCCTTCAAAGGCCATGGCTACCTTCACTGACATGGCTACCGCCTTCGAAGGCCATGGCTGCCTTTTTCATGGCCATCGCAGTCACCTTTGAAGGTCATGGCTGCCTTGGTAGTGCCTATGCATGGTAACCTTCGAATTGAGGCAACAAGCTTACGGCAATGCATGGCTGCCTTGGAAGGCCTACCGACCAGGCCAGCTTGCTTCGAAGACAGTAAGCTAGTCGCCATGCATGGCTGCCTTCGGAGGTAGTTAGTTGGTTGGCAGCTTGCGTTTGTAATGGCCCTGCATGGCTACCTTCGAAGGTAGCACCTCTGAAGGTAACGAGCTTGCTGGCTTTGAAGGCAACAATTAAGTTTATGTCCATGGCTTCCTTTGAAGGTAGCAAGCTTACAGCCCTTGTGGCTGCCCATGGGGTAGTCGCTAGGCTGCATTTCCTACATAGTAACTGAAGCGTTATAATTGCTAGATCTTTGATCAGCTACCAAGGTGCCAAGCATGAGCTTCATCCAAAGCTTGATCATAGGATGGTTGAATGCATAAGAAAAAAGGCAAAAGTATGTTAGTTGCAGGCCTTCTTCCTACTTTTTTCAGTATTCAAAATCTCTCTTCATATGCGTTTAGGTTAGCTCATCTTCTAGTCGACCTTTCCCTTTGTTCTTCCTTGGTTATATACCAACTCACCTATCTAGATCAGTGGATTATCCTGTTTAGCAGATTTGGCTTCATATGAAGCATATGCAGATTACTAAGCCATGAGATCTTAAGATCTGGCTAGGTAAGACTTATTACATACACCTTGGGGAAAGCCTAAATAGGAAAATGAGACTGTTTCATAAGGAAAGAATTCTTGTTGCTTTAAAAAAGATCTAGTGAAGAGCACTCGTGAAGTGAGGCATGAAAAACTTTAAAGAGCTCAATCAAATTATGCCTACCATGGGTACTAGCAAAGATAGAGTTAATTTACTTAATCAAGCCATACCTGAGTGATTAAGGAAGCAACTTTATCTTAGCTTTTTTACCTTTTGTCCGATCCTTTCTTTCATGAAGGAAGGGCTTCATGTTGTACTTGTTCTTTGGATTAATGTCCCACCTTTTGCCTTTAGGCTTGTAATAACAATAAGAGTTAACGATCTTTTGTGCCCCTTATTTGGCCAGCTCTCACAATCAGTTGGTTATTGTTATTGGTTCAAATCATTCTATATGCTTATTTAGTTCGAAGAGTGTTCCACCTTGCTACACTTGATGTTCATATGCTATCTTCTCTCTCCCACCCACTAAGGATGAAGTTAATAGAGAAATATGGGTGCTAAGGACAACCCGCATGCCCATGTTCATCAAACATTTGGCTAACATAAGTTGAGGCCGAAAAAATCTAATTCGATCTGTTTCCTTAGGGAATACATAAACTTCCTCACTTGGAGTTATGATTAAAGGATCAACTAGCTAAGCTTAAGCTTAGTAGTTGTGTAGGCAAAGAAAATACAATTCCAAAAAAATATATAGTACAGTGAAATATAGTTTTTATCCTAATTACATCGGTTCTTGGCAAGTATTAAGAAGTTCTATCCTCTGATTCTTAAAAATTTTATGCTTGACTTAATCTTTACCTTACTTATTTTGTCCCTTGCAAAGTTAATAGGTTTTTTTTTTTTTTTTAAAAAAGGGCCTTTAGCCATTATGTGCGAAGTTTCTTTCGTTATTAGAGGAGTTAGGTAAGGAGATAGTTTTAGCAGTACCCCCCTTGGACCTTAGCCCCTTAAGGGTTGGGTTTTAGTAGTAGGCTCTTATGTCATCTGGACCTATATCTAGTAAAAGTGGTGGCTTGGTTGGCCCTACACACCTTATCATGCATGTTTATGTAAGTTACTAGCATTTTGATGCTCGCCTTATGGCTCTCTCCTCTTTCATTGAGATGCCTTTTAAAGATATTTATTCACATATCAAAACAAGACCCACTATGCTAGATTTAGCCAATACGGGTACGAATAGGGATTCTTAAATTCTTTTTACAGATTCAGATTTTGATGCCCCTTATGCATAAAGATATGGATGAGGATGCCAATTTATATGTGGCTAAAAAGGCTTGTTTGAGTGATTCATAAACTCTCGTTAGGATAAAAAAGCAAAGATTTCATCCTCTGCTGATGGGAATGCTAGTTTGAGAAATGTTGCTTTAGGATAAACTAGATGTGTTGTATCAGAAACTTGATACATTAGTTTGGCTCATGCTGCTTTGGATGCTTACATTGTCTTTTTCCATTGAGGTTAGCTCTTTGAGATCAATTGAATAGCTTGTTAGTGCTCTTTATTTTAGTTCTAAGTTCTTTAATCTTGGAAATTAAAAAATTTCTTTTTGCTATTTAACTTCCACATAAGACTTAAGGTAGGTTTATAAATCAGTAAATTTATAGCAAAGGGCCTTTACGACTTGATAAGCATGTGTTACAAGCTGTAGAAATGCTATTATCAATGATTATTAAGTTGATCTCTCATTCCCATCTTCCAAAGAAGACGAAATGTGACCCTTACTATCTCTCGCACTTAATAAAGAGATATCATATAATTGATTACATTTCTATAAAATAAAATAGTTAATTCATTCCATCAAGATCGTGAACAAATATCATTGTAGATTAAATCCTATTAAATCCCTTGAATGAAAATTAACTGATTAATAATTAATGTGCATTCTTGTAGTAGTCAAACCCACTACATAGGCTTCTTCCTTGACAACAAAGCCAATGCCAAACCTCCTGCATGCATGGGAACCAAAGAAAAAAAAAGAGGAGATATGATCCACCTACACGTCTGAAAGGAAGCAAGAACACAAAATGTGGCATTGAGACTTAATGGCAACCAAGGAATTACTATTTGAGACCACAAAGACCGACAGCGGTTAAAGAATAAAAAGGAGGCACCATAAGCTAGCTGCCAGTACCCCGACAGCTGCCACCTGATCAAAGCGAGAAAGTGAAAACCGTGCCATCTTTAAGCCTAGCTTTATCTCTTATTTTGGTTTTGTGCCTTTTAGGCATCTTTTAAGGGATGATCGGTATTTTTCTTTCTGTTTTGACACCTCTTGGAAACTAGAAAAAGAGAGCTTGGGTATTAGGCATACCTATAATAACTATATCCAAATCCGTGTTGCTTAAGTCATGAACCGCATCAAGACTATTTCAAAGCAAACAATTGCCTGTCCACAAGATTAGATTGAATGTCTGTACAACTCATTACACTTAAATTAGAGCTGCGGGTCACTTTAGACTTACTAATTTGGCATAAGTTCCCAGACTAGAGCCATACCATAACCATAAACATATGATGGCCTATCGACACCATACACGACAATAAAAAGGCAATAAGATTTAGAAAATAGTCAGCACTCACAACAGTAGAAAGAGAGGAATGCTCATGCATGCCCACCACCAACAAGCAGAAGTTAAAAGGAAATAAAGAGGCCTAAGCCCAAGACCTCTAATTCGAACAAACCTATTAGTCAGTCTATCTTTGGAAGAATCTACATTTGAAGGCCTTATCTTTAGAAGAAGCTATATTTGAAGGCTTGGGTGAAGCATTTCGAAAAATGAAATCAACATGTGGCTAGGAATATTCCTATAATAAATTAAAATCATATGGTTAAGGTCACGACACTTAAGACCGTCCATACTAGGGGTAGCTCCACTTAGATCAAAGCCCCATGCATTGCCCATAAAAAGAAGACTATTAACAATTAAGCATCTCGCTACCTCATATAAATCCTTCTTAACATAAACTAATTCTACCGTCTATAGGTCCTTAATCTTCATGCAAAGCAATGCAACCTTCTCGCAAAGGAGAGACTCATTTCGACTTAAATCTTTTCACCCTATCAAGGCTCGGGTAAGGGTTTTGGTGGGAAAGGAACTTGTTAAGCCGTAGAGTCTTGTTATTCTCATTTGCTGTGGGCACCTTATTAATTTTGATGAATATTGTAAGTGAAAGGTGTTGTTAACATAAAGCTATTTAATTTGCTAGCCTAGTCCTAAAGCAATAAAGAGGACATTTTATATGGCAGTAGTTTTACAATTGGATCATAAACATGCCATTAAACACAAAGAAAATAGTCTTCACATGAAAGTCCATCAGTGGACTAATTCTTTATGATCTTTTCGATAAAAACTTAAGGGAAGGATTTCTTTTCTCTTGTGAGGGAAAGAAAGACTAAGTAAAGGTAGACAATAAGGCGAAGATAGCAGATTTGCCTCGAGACAAGAATGTAGCATGGGGACATTGCTCCGGATTGGTGAAATAGTTGAACCCAGCTCCTTCACTTGGCAAGCTCCTCTTTGCAGCTAATAGACTACTAGACATATTGTTTACTTTGCTTTTATGGAAGAGCTAAGTCTAAGAAGGGCTCTCCAAACTCAATTGTTAAGCTTTCAAACTCGCCCTGAAGTTAATGAACGATTGTAGGGCTGGCAATAAGCATGCTCACTTATGATATGCTAAAATAATACACCTAGTTTTTTATTAATCCTTAACATTCATGAAGCAGATTGTCAAAAAAGGGTTTCTGCAAGTAGGAAAATGACCTTTTTGACGATCTACATGTTGTTGCTTGATCCTACTTTTAGGACTTCTTAAGTCACGGAGTCTTTGATAAAATTATATAAAAAAGGAATATATCCTAATATATATATATATATATATATATATATATATATATATATATATATATTCAAAAGGCTTATAGTTAGTAAGATAGGTGTCAGTACCAAATCCCAAATCAGTAATGGATTACTAGTTAACGCACTATTAAAGTAAAGTAACCAGCATGCACATATCATGATTACTTAAAGGAGCTTAAAGCTCAGTAAATGGAAGAAGTGGCAAAAATAGATAGAATTTAGTAAGGAAAGGTGCTTTGTTAGACTTATTCTAGGGTGAAATCAAAGATCTTTCGATTTGTTGATTTTCAAAAACAAGAAAGTGGCTTTCTACTAGGAGTTTTGTTTGTCGATCAATGTGAAAAGGTCGAAAACTCTTGCTTTGCACTTGAGAAACACCATTCCCGATGATTTGCTTCATGAATGGAAGGTTCGAACCAAGGAAGAAAACTAAATACCAAAAATTAAAAGAGAAGGATTTCTAGAGATAAATATCCAACATTGAGCCTGCCTATCATAAGTATGAGTTGAGAGAGCCAAATAGAGACAAATACCTAATAGTTGGTGAAAAAGCTTTCCTACACATAGGAACTTTCCTTTTATCTTGCAGCCTTGATAATCAATTCTATTGTCTTGCACATTCGCTCTTGCCAGGCTAGCCAAGGAAAATATGCTTTTCAGGTTTGGTTTGCCTAGATAGGAAGTGTGCCTATAATGCTTTTAGTAATGATTTTGAAGTGAAATATCTTTCTATTCTAGGGGTATGATTGCTTGTTTCTTCGACTCAAAGATAAGGTTTGTGGTTTGCTATAAATAATTCTTTTAAAGCAATATAACCTCATTGCCCGTTTCTCGATGTTTGGGTCTTTCCCCTACACTTTCTCTTAAAGTGGGTCTTATCGCTTTGCTTTGTTAACACTTTATCGCAATGCTAGAAGGAAAGATTTCGAGACTTTTTCCAAGCTATCAATCTTCATCAATGGTATTGTAATAAAAGATAAAGAAATTTTTAATTTGATGTTCTATTCGTAAACACGATGAAAACGGTAGTTGAACCACCTCCCTCAAGTGTTACTGTATAAGAAAGAGCTTGCAGTAGTGAATCACTTGTCAAAATACTAACATTAAAAATCATCGGGATTTGTGCTTGGTATTTTGCTTATTGTGTATGGTGTAATGGCATTTCATGCAATGAATAAAGAGGGTTGCACTTGGCTCCCAAACCAAAAGATTTTGGGGCTTTGGCCCACTCATCATCAATCCCATTTTACAACTCTGTTAGTATCTATTCTGACTCTTATCAGTCTCCGAGGGACATCGATGACTTGAAACTACATCGAAAGGCAAAGCATTTTCCTTTTTCACATCGAAAGGCAAAGTAACCAAAAGACTTGCGAAAATTTCCTCCCTTTAGTGTTGTCTCCTTACTAAGCACTCTTCTTGTCATTTCAACCTTTGCTCACATTTAGGCTTTTTGTCTTGAAGTCTTTCTTTAGGCTAATCAAATAATGGTGCTTTACTTTTGAACATAGGATTTGATATCACCCAATTCTTCATTTACTAACATAGAACTCATACTAAGCTAGATTTAATGTTTCAAAAAAGTAAGTAGTTATTTACGGATTAACTCCTTACTCTATTTCTATTATAAACTTTGATGTTATCTTCTATCTTTTCTTTCCTACACACTGGACGAATACTAGCTCTTCTTTTTTCAATTAGTAGCTCTTATCTTACAAGTCTAGGTAGCTAGGAATCTTCCTATTTAGGAGTTCATGAGCTAAGCCAGACAAGATAGCTATTCCTTTCCTAGAGTTAAGAAAAGCTAAGCCATGTCATAATTCTTGTATAAATCAATTTTTCAACAGTAACAAGGCCTATTTAAAAGATTAAATAGGCAGATAGAAGCAAGAAAAAGGCTGACTAGCTCATGTGATCAACAAGAAATTCCTTTGCCTTAGTGAGCTAGCCTTACTTGTTAAGGTTCTTTAGGCACTACGATAGGACATGGATTGATCATGACGAGAATAGAATTTTCCATAATGTAATAAAAGAGTCACAATCTAGGAAATCTTGACTAGACGAAGGACATATGAATTTCAATTTAGATGGGTAAGGGCTTAGCTTGACCTTGTCTTCTCATCTAGTCCTTTCAAACAGGATATTTCAAACATGGTCAAGTTAAAGGTAAAGACTGATAAAGTTCATCATAGAAAAGAGGCATCACCCAAGGAAAAAAGTGGCAGGTTTTGATGGCTTGGATGCTGGGCAAATTTGGATAAGGTCTATCTTACAAATAGAGGAAAAGTATGCATGCTAGCGCACTACGACTTATGTAATTGATCGGATTAGATAGCCTTTAAGAAACCAACTACACAACAAATTATGATCAATAACTTGAAGGGATGGCTAAGTGGCTTAAGGTATTGGTTTGCTAAATTAATATACAAGAAGATCATATCATGGGTTTGAATTCTTTTTCCTCTAGGGCGAAAGTGGAATGGGTGGGCAAAATTAGTGAGAGAAAGAACCTCTTAGTAGAGTCCCCTGGAAGAAAAAATTACACTATTTGGTGATTAATAGCAAAGAGCTTATTATGCATTATTTTTATTTGACCGACCTATATTCTTTCTATAAGTAAGCTCTCTACAACCGTTCAGGGATTGGACGAGTCTTGATTCTTGAGCATGTTGGGAGATAAGGTGGTAATTGAAAGAGCTGCTTGAAATTTTAATGAATTGATTAGTAAAGGGCTTTTCCCTTACTAGTTAAGTGTTAAGGTAGGGCGTTATTCGATGAAGAAAACGAACTTTAGGAAAGTGGTTAATGTAGCTCAACTAATTAGAGCGAAGGATTGAAAATCCTTGTGTGAGTGGTTTGAATCCACTTTTAAGAGTGCGAAGAGTCTAAAGGACATATAGCCGAGTGTGAGCATGGTTTTTATATTCAAGTGAAGAGAAAAAGGCAAAAAGCCACATAGTGCAAGAGGTAGATTGGTTCTCGCCCCTTATGCCCAATAGGATAGGCAAGTTTGGTTCGAGTATTCATAGATTGAGTGGATTTATATGCTTCAAGGGGTGAGACAAGGTGTAGCGCAGTTTGATGAGCACATTTGTTTTAGGTATAGAAGGCCATAGGTTCGATTCTTATCGCTTAATGTCTTTTCTTTGTTTTGGTATGTCGTGACTGCACCCATGGCATTATGTTTTAGAATTGGTCCTTGCATGGTTTGCTAAGCATGGTGTTAGCATGGCATTCCAAGACCAAGGCTGATGTGTTCTCTTCATATTGTTATAAATAAAAGAATAATAAAAAAAGGCCTTATGCATATGGTTATGGCCCTCTTAAAAAGGGCTTGATTCCAACGAAGTATGCATGACCCATGTAACATGGGCTTGCAGTGCCTTTACTCCCCTTAACTAAATCTTCAAGCTTGCTAAAGATTGCTCACTTAGGAAATAGGCCTAAGCCTATGCCAATGGACTTGTGACATTCATGCACTGAGTCATCAAACGACACATGTTAGGAAGGCCTGCTAGATTTGTCCAGATTCAAAGTCTGAAAGAAATGTGGGTCCAATGAAATCATGGAAATGATCAGACAACAGTCCCTCTTGGTAGTTGCTAGCTACCAGCTCAAAAACCACACATAAACAAAGACATACGGGCCTAGTCCAACTCATAAATTATAAATTAAGAAATAGAAGAAATTATCAAAATTGACATCCCGTGTCCCTTTTTTTTGAAACAAACCATCTTTACTAACTTTTATGTTTTTCACACTTAAACGTATTGTGAAGACTAAAATACCCATACTAAAGATAATAATTTCCTTGAAAAGTAAATAAATTCAAAAAATGAGAAAATTGATGCATATAACATTAATATTCTTGCTTCTTTAAGCTCTCTTTGTCATCAAGCTCTCTCTCTTTGTCTTCAAGCTATTTTTTCGAATTTTTTCTTCATGTTTGTATCTAAGAGCTACCTGAACAAAGGCTAACAAAGGAATAAAAAGTAGTGATCAATTGATTTTGGCTAGTTCTCTTCATGTTATATCTAAGATCTAGACAACTAAGTTCGTGGTTTTAGTAACATATTGTTCTGCAAGAACAAAAAGTGTTCAGGTGGGTCAAGAGACTAATAGGTATGTATTTAAAAGATAATGTATCTTAGCAATGCAAATATTTTATGTGTTTTAAAAGAATAATTGTGATGTATTATACATATCGTAACATGAACAAGAAACCGTGCTATGTTTGATTAAATTGTGACTTAGCCACGAAATTCGTATTATCTTATGAACTATCATGACTTTATTCACAAATTGATATTCCTTTAATGAAATCGATACATAAGATAATATAATTACTTATTTATCTAAATCATTATTTATTTACTAAACTTCAGTTCTGTTCTTTTTTCTAAAACTATCGCTTCTTTTTTGAAATGTTTTCAATGTCATGGCAAAAAATGTATTATTGTAACTTGGAATAGTGAGTGGTCTGAGTCAAGAAGAAGTTTTGAGCATATTGTTAGGACTATCAAAACTCGAGGTTATGTTGTTTAAAAGGGTTTGACACAAGCACAGTTATTAAGTTTAGTTAAATCTTGCATTGATATTGATTTCTCTAATTATGATATTATACTGCACACCATAGTGAGACCCAAGAAAACTACCATGAAAATTAAGTTAGTGAATGATAACGATATTGAGTTCATGTTGCATGATGATAACATAGTACCTTGTGTAATTGTGGATTTGGTGGAGCGACATGATGTTAAGAGCACACATGGTGTATGTGAACGTATAAATTCAAAACGAATCAATCAGTTTAATTTTTATATTAGGAGGAATGAGGTTACTAATGCAATCCCTAATGTGGGGACCCATCCAATTGTTTAAGGTAAAAATTTGGGCACAAAACCATTATTCTATAATAAGACTACTCCTAACACTTAGAATACTAATGAGATCGATTTGGATGAGTCGATAGACTATGATGTTGGGTGTGAGTATCCAATGCCAAAAATTGAGCCCAGTCAACCTATCGAAGGAAAGTAATTTAAACTTATTATAGAAGTTGAGCTTGATGATGAGAACTTGCCTTTTGTACCGCGTTTAATCCTACCTTATGTGCCACCTACATGCGCTGAAGCACACAACAACATAAGTGATGGTATTAATAAGAGGTATAATGTATTGGGTGCTGAATTATACAGTATTATTTCAGCTCTTACTATGAAATTAGTGACTTTGATTGACACCTTTACTAGAGTTCAATTTTTCCTAAATAAGAAAGAGTTGAAGCAATTTTTAGGTATGTATGTATTAATTGAGAACTTTGAATTTAGAGTCACTAGATCTAACAAATTAATATTTAAGATTGTTTGTAAAGAAGAAAATTATGCATGGAAGGTCTGTGCTGTGAAAGTTGCACAAGGACAATTCTTTCAAATTAGACATTGTGATTTTCACACACACTTGCATAATTCAGAATTTCTTCGCTTCGATTCCGCCCTACTTCAATTAAAACTAGCTCCTACTCCTTCTCTAGGAGTTGTATCGACAACATCGACAAGCAAGTTTTACAATTATTGGTGAAATTATTGCTCAGCAGTTATCCACTAATGCTAGAATTATTAAGATAAAAGATATCATTGGTGAGATGAAAGAATTATATGGCATACAAATTTTATATAGCAAAACTTAGAGGGCGAAAGAATATGCATTGTGTCTTACTTATGGTGACCTAGTTGAGTCATACCAACAATTACGATCATATTGTCACATGTTGCAAATAGCTAGTCTAAGAACTAAGGATCACATATGCATTGAAGATAAGATTAATCGATTTAAGTATTGTTTTTTTTTTTTTTGTAGCTCTCAGACAATCATTAAGGGGATTTTATTCAGTGATTAGACCAATTATTGCTATCAATGCCACTCACTTGAAAGGAAGATTCCACGTTGTTGTGTTTATAATGGTATGCAAGGATGGAAATGAATAGATATACCCATTAGCTTTTGGTTACAATGGCTCGGAAAACTATGAGGCTTGGGAGTGGTTTTTGGAGCAACTGAAGGAGGTTATTAGTCATGGTGATGACTTGGTTATTATATCGGATCATCATGCTAGTATTTCAAAGGCCATTGTAAAGGTCTTCTCTGATTCTTGTCATAGGTTATGTTCTTAACATATGGCCCAAAATATAAAGAATAAATTCAAAAAAGAAGAAATGTCCAAGATATTCTATAGTGTAGCAAGGGCATATCGAGAGTTTAAATTTAGTCAATTGATGATTGAATTGCAAGCTAATCACCCTCAAGAATTTGAATATATCATGAAGGAAGATCTAAAGAAATGGTCATATGTGTATTACCCTCGAAGATGATATCAATTCATGACCACTAATATTGCTGAAAGCTTGAATTCATGTCTTCGATTTGCCCATGAGTTACCCATCATGGCTCTATTGGAATTCATTAGAGATATGATGCAATGTTGGTTCTATTATAGGTATGAGAAAGCTAAGATTTGGAAAGCACAATTTCTGTAAGACGAGCCTACAACCCATGATATGGAAAGAGAAGAATGCAACCATCGAGTTTCTTCAATGAGCCCCACCCTGGGTCTTTCTTAGTGAGGTTGGTTCTCTCGTGGTAAGCTCTAACTATTGGCTTGGCTAGGCTAGTCTCCTATTAGACATGGTAAGCCCGACCTATAACTCACTGAAACTCAAGAATCCTTCAGTTTTTAGGAGTAACAAGTCCTCTGTCACTAGTCTCAGTCAATTGAATTTGATTAAGCTTGATCAGTTCAAACTTGCCTTTTCTACTATTTTTTTATTATTTTTTTAGTGTCTAACAGACAACAAAAATGGGTAGGGCTAATAAAGGTCTCTTCCTCTTCTTTAATGGATAGGAAGATATGAAATGAAAAGGATGTCGAATGAGTTAAAAGATGGTAAAAACTAACTGCCTTGTGAGAAATTCAATCTCAACTTTATTGGCTCCATCACCAGAACCAACAGTAGCCTCTCTAATCCAATTCGATCCCACAGGGATGCCAAGAAATGATGATGACCCATTCTTCTTCTTAGATACTACTTGAATTGCTCGATTAACCAATGACTTTTAATGGTTAATTTGCCTGACCTTATTTCTTTACAGGATTCTAAATCATCACATCAAGTAAAGGCGGAAGAGTATACTAGAATGTTAAAGTCAGCCAACCGTGGTGAAAAAGCGACAAGCATAGGTGAGAGAGACATCACCAAAGAGCTTAACTAATCAGCTTTTTTTTTATGATTAATGCTTCTGCTCACTGGCTAGATCGGACTGTCTGTACCTTTTATAACTAACTATGCGTGCAAGGAAGTTAGTCCATAGCGCTCTTAGGCTAAAGCATTTAGAAATCGCCCGTTGATTAAGAGATGGAATCAAAAGCATAATGGGAGGTGGGAGATAAGCTTAGAGATAAATGGTACTTAGGAGTTGCGCTGCTTTAACTAACTCTGCATGTAAGAAGAAACCTAAGAAAAGCTTAACCTCTGCATACCAAGTTCTAAGGTTGAATCTCATCCAAAAGATAAAGTGTCAGTGCCAAGTGAGAAATTCTCTGATTCTAACTAAGATCTTTGTACTACTTCTCACCTGACTAGTTATGAAAGAAAAGTAGTTGACTTGACTGAGATCACAAGTTTTCAATGATATGGACAATTTGGAAATGGAGCTACAAAACTAAGCAGTATACTTGGCCTTTCATACCTTTTTAGTCCAATCCTACTGCTTGTATGGAGTATGAATAAGGAAGGTTGCTTAATCTTAAAAGAAAGATAAAGCTATGCCTCCAATCCCTGATTTGGAATTCTTGCTACCTGATGCATTTGAACTGCACCTCTACTTCCTATGTTTCTTCAACACAGAGAATGATAGATTGCTTGAGTTGTTGGCCTTTTTGTTTTCCTTATTTTCTTTTTAGGGAATGCTTTATGCTAACATCAGCTTTTTCGATCGATTTTTTTGGCATCCACTGGAGTTGAAGACAATGCTAACAGGTAGCTTTCTAGAGGTTTAATAAAGAATATTCTTAAAGTCAAGAATGGTAGAATGATTAGGAAATTACATCTAAGGAACATACCATTATAATTATAGAACCGTGACTGACCTCTAAAGCACGAATAAAAAGTCAATTCTAATCCTATAAGGAAATAAATTCTTTTTTTCTTCTTCGTGAGCTGAGTTGTACGTTAAGGATAGCCTTTCAGTCAGTTGCATGTACAAGACCTTCTGCTTGCCTACTGTGGCAGGTCATTACCACACATTGGATCGATTGGATGTTTTTGAGATAGATTAGTACAAGTAGTTCGTTGAGTGAAAGGGCATCCTTTCATGCGTCATTCAAGACTATTCCCTTTACATTCTCATTAATCATGAATACGTAGAGTTTAGGATTGGACAAACAAAATAGCATATTTGCTTGGGTCCATACTTTCACACATTGTAAAAGCAACTTCCTCAACCTTCGCTTCACCTCTCCCACTTTCATCATGAATAAGGATGAGAAACGATAGGATCAATTTCCCATGCCCTAGCTTGGCTAACAAGGTGATTTGGTTAGATTCAGTCTATTTTTGTACCGTCAGGGGCTTCTTAGCTTACTAGCTTGCATTCATTAGGCCGTGCGCAGAATGGAGAGATAAAAAAATTATTGATCACCAGGTTGGGAGAATAAGAGAGAGCTTTGATATGGTGGAGGTGGCTAACTTGCCTCTCTAGGAATGTTTGAGATAGGACCTAGGAGAAAGAGATGCCTTCGCACTTGATGAACCAACCTAATTGGTTAGCAGAATAAAGGATTGGTCTGAGAAATGCAGATAAAAAGCTTTGCATTAACAAGCTACCATTCAAGTGTAGCGAAACCAGAGTCTCCACTCGTTGAGGTTAGGGTTTGAAGAGAAGTGAAGCTTCTTTCAGTGGGTCCCTCATTGCCTATTGATCAAATCCAACATCTGGAGTTTTGGTTGGTGTTGCCTATATACCAAATAAGTTGTTATCAAAGAAAAGTGAGGTCCTAGTCAGTAGGTAATTCCCTTTTCTCGATCGATGGCACTGGATTGCTTGCTTGTTCTTCCCTATAAAGGTTAGAGATGCCTTGCTGGTTGAATCAAAGAATACTAGCTTGCTCGGATATCAGGTAAGGGTGAAAGCTAGCCTACAGAAGAGCAAAAGAAGAACAGTGCCTGATGGGATTGGGTTAGCCAACATTTGTAAGGTGAAGGCCAAATGCATAAGTTGACCATCTTTAGTGAAAGCATCACAAACACTTGGATGTGGAGGAATTAAAACCTATATTTGTTTTATTTGATAAATGAAAGGGTAGAGAAAAGATTGGTGTTTCCCTAGATTAGATCAATAAGAGAATGAGACCTTTCAATGTCTTAGTTTGCCTCTAAAAACCCCCGTAACTTCTAAAGAAGGTGAACGAACGTGAATGAATGGTTTCAGGTCCGGTTGGATTCGTTCATCGAGTGGAAGCTGAATCACTTTAGTACATCTGGGAAATATCTAAAGTAATCCATGTGTTAGAGTCAAAGTCAATGCTCTGGGTCACAAGCAAGAGCTTATATGAAGGTTAGGATGCAGTTGAGTGCTTTAGAGTGGGGCTTACCCTTACCTTTGATATGAATCCAATCCTTCTTAATATTAATCCTTTTTTTTCCAATCTCAATTGAGCAAGCATCGATCGGGAATAAAAAGTGAGACAACTTTTCTAACAAGTGCTGTGGGCATGCCAACATGAGCTGAAACTGAGCATTATTGACAGTACTGACGGATTTCTATTAAGTTGCTGGTAGGGATAGACTGATAGCCTTTTCAACATCTTGCACTTCCAACTTGCAATCTCTAGCTCTAGATGGAAAAAAGACTATAGCACTAGAATAAGGATTAAAGAGTTGATCATCACTTAGCTTACTTACAGCCAGGGTACAAAATAGATACAAAGTAGGCTTATAGGGTACGAGGTTTACTGTATTTATCCTAGCAAACAAGAAGTTAGTAGGGGCTTATAACCTAGACTTACTGGCTTGCTAACTTTACTAGCTTACTTCTAACCCCTCAAAAAAGAATGGTCTCAACCGAATGCTTACATCACCATTCTAAGACATTTTTAGGAGCTGCACTACCGTTCTTTCCAATTTCTCGGTCCGTTCGGCAAGGATGTCCTCTTGCATTGGCCCTATTTATGATTTCTGACAACGGATGCTTTGGGCTATATATATATATATATTTATTTATTTATAACATGAAAAAGACCTAATCAAAGAGCTTCAATTATGCCGTATGTAAATAAAAGTTCTATATATCTTTCTTCAATTAGCTATAAGAGAAAGAAGAAGACACTTAGTATACGTGATTAGAGAGCTTTTTTAGGTTTTATTCTGAGCTAGAAAGCCACTATTAGTTTCTGTATGATTAGATTAGGCCATAGCCAGGTAACTAGAGTGATCAAAAAGATAGTTTGACTTCTGTGTATTAAGTATATACCTTTTGTAGCATGATTGTAACTTAGGCCATAAGTTTTAGCCTCTTAAGAATATGATAGAAGAACTATGATGAGATATAAGATAAAATATCTAAATATGATTGAGTTCCACTTCCCTTCGCTATCATGAACTTAACACCCTAAAATAGAACTAGCTTTACATGATGAGATGAGAGCATTAATAACTCAAATCACACTGCGAATGAATTTGACATAAAATCATCGAGATCCTACTCGAAGACTTCTCACCATTGGGAGCCTAGCCTTTTCCTTCTTGAAAGCCTTCGATTTTTTTTATTTGGCTAAAACAGGCTTCTTTGTATGATTAAGGTAGTCTTTGAGGATCATTCACTTTTGAAAATATCCAAAAGAAGAGGCATGACTCGCCCTTTAGAATAATGCGAAATTCTTTCCCACCTTTATTTAATAGATTTTTTCTTTCTTTCTATTATAAACAAAACGAGAAATAATGTTCAAGTACTGAAATCCTTCTCTATACTTGTTCTTGCTTGCTGACTTAGTCCATCAAGAGGATGTTAGATTCATCTTATTTTGATATATTCTTATATGTAGTGCTTTAACTAATTAAATTACAATTTTAGGGGAATGACTAACTAGAAGCTTAATGGATAAATTGAATCAATTTCTTTAGAAGAAAAGAAAGTGTCAATTCAATCAATGACTAACTAGTTTACATGACCTCTCATTTTCGATATATCTACTCGATTTTATATCTATCACACAAGTGACACATATTATCTAGGGTTTTTTTTCATAAATAGTTAGATTCACCTAAAGATAAGACTAAAGTAAGAAAAGAGAGTATGATAAGAGAAAGAGAAGAGATGAGGGAAAGTAACTATAGATGTCATGCTCCTATCTATAGAAGGAACTTCCTTGAACTCACAAAGAGGGGAGGGCTAGGACTAGACCTCTCTAGATGACAAGACTGAGTTAGTATAGTTCCTTTTTTTTTCCTTCTTTGATCTATGCCCGCCTCGATCTAGTAAGGATTGGAATTGGGCACTAGCATGAGTATTTGAGTGCTGCTTTTTAGTTTGTCGACTAAGTAAAGCAAGGAAGAATCAGCCACTTGGGGTGGTTAAACTCACTTTAGCACTAAGCACAGTAGTGCATAGTTATTTTATCCAACCCCATAACTTAAAGAAGTAGATTGGATGGACACTGAAAAAAAATCCAAATAGGGATGCCTACGAAGTCAATGAGGTTTAATAAGAAATTAGAGAGTAGCAATACCTTTCAAGCTAGCATAAATAGTAGTGGGAGACCAAATAAATGTTTCACACAATAGTGTCAAAGAAGTCATAATAAGCTAGAGAAGCAAATGAAGCATTGGGTTCGGAAGAAGAACAAGGTCACAAAGCATAGCAAACCGCTAAACCATGTGCATGTGATTGCTCGCCTATCATCAGTTTGACTTACGCTCTAAAGCTATTAAGACCAGAGAGAACCTTTATGATATTCTTATGGATAAAGTAGCTGGTGAAGCTTTTTCTTTAATTGTTATTGACCCCTCATTGGGAAACTTTGGCAATGTCTATTATCTCTTTTTCCGAGGAGGCGCAGACTTCATTGAAAGACTCTCTGCCTTATGGCTTTATTGGGTTTACTTGTAAATAACACTTTTCCCTTCACCTCACTTCGATCATTTTCCAAAGAGTTGCCTGAGTGACTTCACAATTACACCTTTGTCGGCTAGATCCCATGAGTGTTACCAAAATGGCACGTTAGAGTGCCCCTCTCGTATCATGATTTGTTGTTTGATTCCAAAGACTAAACTTTGTTGTGATATGTTGAATCGCATTGATAAAACTAATTTTGTGCCACATACATGGTATGAATCCTAAGCTTCTTATTATTGATAAACATCAATCCAAGTCGCTGACGGACCTAACTAAGAGTTCCCTTTTGGACCTGAAAGAAGATTCGTGACCTAATCTCCTTAAGGAATTCTCAATCAATATGCATTTAATGAAGGAATTGGTCCATTCCCTAGCCAATATTGGGTAAGCCAAGGGTTGCATTCATAGATCAAGTCATTTTAATATGATGTTCCCAATCTCAATGACCTGCATGCAATTTTAATGAGCGCTAAGAGAAGGAAAGGGATAATAACACTGCTCGCTTCGCTTTGAATAAAATAAATCATCAGAACTAATAGGACAACCATTTATATTGAAATTTATTTGATAAGAGGTATAGGATGGAACCAAATTTGCTTCGCGAGGGTGTTGTTCGCATAACTAAATGAAAGATGTAGCTAATCAACAGCATGCTAAAGAGCTTCCTTAGTAGGAAAAGAAATGTATGCTAGAAATTAATCAAAATAAGGCGATACATTCGTAAGAATAACTGAAGAAAAGGTGTTAAGATAATTTAACATCTTTTGTTTCTGTTAGAAGACGTAGAATGTTATAACAAAGTGGACCTCTAACCATATTACCAACCTTCGCTATGGCTTCTTTTGAAGCTCTAGTTCTCACACATCCAAGCTTCAAGATTTGGCATTTGCTTTAAGCGTGACGTGGCTTGCTGAGAACAATAGAGATATTTCAACCTTTGATTATCAAACTTATAATTCTTATCAACCAAGCATAGGATGGATGGTGTATAAATCAATTTGGCTAGGGAGATGGCAAAGATGAAAGAAGGATATTGAAAGAGTTAGGAAACAGAGTACAGAAGTGAGAGTGAAAACATAAGCTAGGTAAATGACCTAAAGTCCGTGTATGAAAGGACTTACAATCTTAAGGAATACATTGATAACTACAACCCAACAAGCGCATAGTAACATGTTGTGAAGGTTTTTTATACTTTCTCGTTAAATGATGACTTATAGTCTTTCCAAATTTAAAGGGCATAATGTTAATGAATTAGGGCTATAGCACCTGTTTATCTCGAATCCCTTAAATTACATCCAGGGAAAAGAAAAGGAATTGGACCTTATCAACAATACGAATGCCCGATTGACTTTACTTTGTGAGCTATAAGGTCTCTTTTAGCACACTTGACTTATCATATAAGTATACAATAATAATTGAGCATACATTGCTAATAGGCAGGTTAATTCTAAGAATGGTATTAGAGACCAAACTACAGTATCTTGGTAAGGGGCACCTCATATGAGTGGTTAGGATAGGCCTTTGAATGCAATCTAGAGCCCATATGAGAAGCTCACTGCATATGCATTTCCTAGCACAAGCAAGCCCTTACTGAAGTAGTGGAATGCTCTTTCCTAACCTTTAAATGAAGAGGGAACTCAAAACCAAAAAACAAAAGAAGTAGTAACTCTAGGAGAAATATATGAAAATAACCACACTTCATGGCACTTAACTTGCCGTTATCGTGTCATTAAATGTTTTGAGTGGCTATCAGATGGGTAGTTGGCTCTCTGAACATATCCATATACAATCCTAGAAAAACAAAAGACTAACAGTCTATCACTACTCCGCATGTGAAAGCCCTTCCCTCACTTCATTTCTTGATTTTGCAATATAGCAAAGTGTGGTTGGCAGTTGGGACCTTTCCTTACATTTTTAGCTAGTTTCAATTTTAGCTTGATAGCTATAACTTTCATTTCTTAATTGGGTTTTTTTTTTAACTTCATATGTAACTCATCAGCTTGTGACTTCTCACACTTAGTTTTGAAATTGGGAATCAATAAAACTGACTTTTCTTAGTTAGAAAGGTTATTTAGGTAGCTTAGCTAGTTAGATTTACTAAAAGCAATTCAATGAACATTCTTATCTAACAGTTTTTAATTTTCCATGGCATCCTGGGTGTTTTCCTTACAACACTGGTAATGCTTTTTTCCCTTTGCTTGGTAATTGATCCTTTCGATCCTTTTCTTATTTTTCTTCTTAAAAGAGGCGAAGTCTATTGTTGCTATGTGCAATTTAAAAAGAAAAAATATAGGCTACTTCCTTTCTTAGGTGCACCCCTTCAAATAAGGGTTATTGCCTTATGAAACTACTACAATCCATTGGTTTTTCTTCCCATTTCAAGAGAATTTTGTTTTCTCTTCACGAGAATGTCATTAGGAGGTAGATCCCTAGTTTCATAGGGAGGAGTTATTTTTTCAAACACATTGGTTTAAGCCTAATAATGGAATGACAACACTATGAATGAATATTACGTTAATAGAGTAATTGTTTTTTTCCTAGTGCCCTTAACACGAAGCTAAGGCAACGATGCGAATACTTGTTAGTGCATTAAGTAAGTCAGATACTAATTGGTATGAAACAAGTCAATTATACAGGATCAAGCCTCAACTTTGGAAGCCTCCCCAGTTTGGTGTTTTGATTTGAGTTTATCAATCCATATGTTATGGCTTTAAAGTTTCCCAACTTGGGTTATTGTGAAGTAGGAGAGCACAAGTGAGCTCAGTCTTTCACTACTCATGAAACCTTACATCATGGCATTTAGAAGGACCTAAAGGGCACGATGATTCAATCTCCAAATATATAACAAGGCCTCCTCCCAATTTCTCTCTCATATTGACACAGTAAAGTATGGTTCTATTAAGTGTGATACATGCCCTTTATAAAAGTGATCTTTGAAAGGTCTTTAAACGGCTATTTATCTTTGGTTCTTAAAGACATAATGAATGGTTTTCTTCCTTGCCCACCACTCATGAAAAAGAAAGAATATGTAAGGCTTCCTCAGCTTGCCCTTATTCAAATATGATTCTTTTTCACTTTATCCTACCTCGCTCTCTGCCCCTTAGGCTTAAAAAAATGCCTTTTTATTGCCACCACTTATTATTATCAATATCACTAGTTTTTTAGCGTTATTTCTAGCTTGAATTAAGGCTTCGAAGTCCTTCTCCTCTTTCTATAACTAGAAAGGTAGGTAAACCTAAGTTTAAAGCCACCTTAATTCGAGATGTTGGAACACCAACCAAACCAAAAAAGATTCCTAAACTAACTTCGAAACAAATTTGAGTACTTTAATCGAAAGCCTTTCTTATCTAGTGTGAGTTGATCCTTCAATGTCTACACCAACTAAATTAGAAGCTTAATTTGAAAGATGGGAGTAGGCTCAAGAAGGATCAAAAGACTTATTTTTGGTCCCTTATAATCATAAAGCAGATTAGACTGTAATGTATGCCTATGGAACGAAAAATAATAAAAAGTAATCCATGTGAAAAATTAATAAAGGCTTGCGCATATGTCATTTTAGCATACTCACAGTTCCTTTCAATTAGAACCTGTCACTACCTAGATCAATCTTTCAATTCTAGTTTGCTTAGTGTCATCCGATTTGTGGGAATTCATTGGATCATGAACTTACTTCATACTTGGCGTTTAATCTTTTGCTAGGAGCAAGGTTGTCCTTAGCAAGAATGGCTAGAACTGAGCCCCAGGTTAGAATTATGAAACTACTCGTAGAAAATGTTTTTAAGTTGAGGGAATTTTTGGGCTTACTGACTAATAAAAGGTCTTTTTCAAACTAATTTGCTTGCTTTATTTGAAAAAAAAAATTCTCATTCCAGAGAGATATCAATAGACATAGAAAAAAATCTTCATCTTGGAGATCGCAAAGCAAAAGTCCTATAAGCACCCATTTTTAAATAAGCAAATAAACTCGCCTTTGGAAACATCCACACTTATATGTGACCTACATTTATTAATAATCTTGTGAGAATTTCTTCTCAAGGTAGGTCAAAAGAGCAAGTCAATGAAAGAAAGACTCTCGAAAAGTCTCTACTTATGGAATAGAAAGACTTCTTGCATCAAAAAACTCCTCAGTTGTGAAAGAAATGGTGCTTTTGAGTTAAATCAATCTTGCAGAGGTGATTACTAGGAACTTTAAACTCAATGAAAAGGGAAAATGAAGACTAAATTTGCTTTGAAAATGATTCGAGATGCCATAAGAATGATCAGGTGGTGAGTGAGAATAGTAAAAACATCAAGATATGCTTGTTCAAAGATGCGTCAAAGTCTATGATAGTAGATTGCAAGGGTCAGGCACCAATGCATTACTAAAAAACCAACCAGAATAACTTTTCAAGGGGCATGGAAAGACGGTATTATTATCTATGGGTAAGAAAACCACATGGGAAAAGAATCCTAAGGGAAGCTTCTCATTACTGCTTTGCCTCACCACTGAACATTGTATTACTACAGTCAATAAATTGCCCTGATCTGGCTTCGGATGACCTCAAGGCCCTAATAAGGCATTGTGTCTTTCTTACTCAAAGAATCTATGAAAAAAACGTCCCATTATGAATTCCTATCTAATTAATAAAATATAAATAAGGGTTATTTTTGTTCCAAATCTAACTTGTAAAGCATAACATTGGGAAAAAAAATATTTGGCTCTCAACTTTTTTCTTTTATAGATCTTTCCCCTTAAAAGAGGTTTTACCTAACCCATTATGTCCTTTGTTCAATACCTATTTCCAAGGGTGAAAACCTTAAATTGAACATCTTTTCTTCTACCTACACCACTTTTTTTTTTTTTTTTTACCTTATCCACCTTTTTTGAGGAATACCAGATCAAGAGATGAATTAGTGGATCACAAGGCTAAGTCAAAGGATGTCTGAACCTTCTTTAGTAGTGAGCCATACTTTTTAGCAAGGGCTTCAAGGTCATAGTAATGCCTGCCAAAACTTTTCGGGGGTACGAATGTCATGTTCGAAGCTGCTTTCTCAAGACACCAAAGAAAACATCACTGATGAACTTAATCTTTAAGTGTGAAATTGTTAGTTTCCTCATCTTTTTTGAGCCTAAGATCATGTGGGTCAAAAATTGTTACTTCTTAGTTAATGAAAGCCCTTCTTAAGAAAGTAAGCCAAGAGCCACTCATTTGAGCCAACAGATTCAAATTCTACTATGCTTGTGCATAAAGCAACATGTTTAAATTGTAATGTGAAATTTTTGTTCTCCCAATCATTTCCAATTAAAGGTTAACTCTGCTAAGTAAAAGGACCACTATTGGGATTATTCAACTACTAATTGATGACCAATGGACTACTATTCTCCCTCCACTATTGATATTGACTTTCTTGTTGATAGAATGGCAATGGGTGCAGTTTGGTTATATATCCCATTAACTGGAAGATGGCAAAGCACATCCATCACCCAATCATGTAAAGGTTGAACTAAGGTCTGTGTGCAATGGCAAAGACCCTAATCTTTCCACTATCTTTTAGCTTGATTTTGAACTTACACCTAATTAAGACATTTATTGTGAGACTTGTTTCATGTCAACCGCTCGTCTTTTTTAAAAAACTTGTAGTTCTCCCTCTTACCTATATATATATATTAATTTTTTGGTTAGATCGAATAGGGACTTCTATAAAGATCTTTCCACTCATTCATCATACTCAAAGTCGAAGTCATAGCATGGGATGCTCGAAAAAAATAAAGAGAATCAACGTCAAGGTATTGCTAAAATATGGTAATTTATCATATAAAAAAAGAGATTCGTGGGCCTATTGATTAACCATAAATGCGAATTGATTGACTACTATCTAAGAGAAGATAAATGGTTCTTTATTGTTCAAGGGCAAAGGGAGAACATATAACAACTTGCCAAACTCTTGTATTTCCCACGTAGTTCATAAGTCAAACTAACGATTCTCTTAATTAAATAATAGAGAGATTTTTTCTCTTTTTTTGGTGTGTTGCTTTGTGCACTAAGAGTGCATCATCGAGGCAAGGCAAAAATGAACATAGGATCATCATTAAGGCTCTTTTCTTCTTTCCATTGTTTACGTCCAGTCTATTGTGGGCATGTTTTTTTAAGGCTTATCTAAGGCATTTAATTCCTCTTCTTTATTTGCTATTGATTTCACATCAAGAGCTATTCCTTCTTGTTCAAGGTCATCGAATGTGAGATCTTCTTTTGACTCTAAGAAATAGATCAAATGGGGGCCTACCTTTGACTCACCTCTTTATTTATAAAAAGCCCTTCCTAAAGGAGAGTGAAAGCTCTAGGATGAGTATTTTCTTAAATTCTGAGATTTATTCTCATCTTGATCCATTATGAAATTTTCAAAATCTATAAAAACATTAATGGAAAGGGCTCATCATGATCTTATCGAGGACCATAAAGTGCTGAAATGGCATGATAGGCAGGGGATCCATAGGCTTTTGTGAAAGGGATGCTTTTATCATGTTATTACTAAAAAGAAAAATTGAATTCCTCTATGTAATTCGATTTATCCACACTTCCATTCATTCCTTGCAAAAAAAAGGCTAACTACTTACTAACTGGGAGCTGTATGAGCAGTAACGTCCATGTACACTTTCGTGAGAAGGGCGGTGGACAGAAATGGCCTTGTTGTACCTTACTCTCATCTTCAATAGGGTCTACTCTTTTTTTTTTTTTTCAGGAGAGTATGCCAATATGATCTTAATAAGGTGTAGAGCTTTACATATAACATTCATTGGGCTTTCCTCTTTAGGAGTTTATGTCTTGGCTTGTGCAATAAACCCCTTTAGATGAAAACTAGTGATAGATGGTCTAACGAAGCTTTCGGAGAAGGGTAGCCTAGTGTGCAAGCACAACGATGAATTGCAGTGACCAATCTAAGATTAAACGGGAGATCTTTAGTAATGGTGACCCTTTCACTTTTCCATGAATTGATGCATGTACTAGATGTTTATATGGTAAAGCCTCATAGCTTAAGTTTGGAAGCAAGAGGGTTATTTTGAGAAATCCTTTCTTTCTCATCCACTTTGGTAGGGGGTGCAAACACATCTATGTGGATTGCAAGTGATGGATATAAGAATAGCGAGGAAGTGAACAGTACTTGACATCATTCAAGGATGATAGGCAAGGACAATCATTTCAATCTTTGAAGAGGTGTCGAAAATTCTTAAGAACCAAAAATATTGAGTAAAAGAAAGCCCTATGAGTCACTAAAAGAATGACAAGGGGTCCTCAATTATTAATAAATGGAGCAAACAATGAGGTTTGTCCCATTTTAAAGTATGAAGAAGGAAATAAGGGTCAAACTTTAGATCGTTCACAGTAGTTCTACCTATAGAAAAGATCATGGAAGAGGTAATCAAAATAGTACTCCAATCCATTTATGATCCTGAGTTTCTAAACACATCACATTTTTGCTCGCATTGAGGCTGTCACTTAGTCCCAAAACAAATCAAAAAATAGTGGGAAATCTCTCATTGGTTTTTAGAATTCAACATCAGAAAGTGTTTTCATACCATCGATTTACATTAACTCATCCCAATCTTTAAGGAAGAGATCGAAGATCCTAACTTTTTTTACTCTATTCAGAAAGTCGTTTCTCCCGAAAAACTTATAAGCGATAAGAAATGTCCTTACTCCGTCCTACATAGTGTACCCTTATCGGCCCTACCAGACAATATCTACCTACATAAGCTCGATTAAGAAATAGGAAGAATTCAATATAAGTATGAAATTTCGATTGTTCAGAGAATCAAATAAGTTTTATTAAAGACAAGTCCTATTGATGACTAAGAAAATCTAGAGAAAAAGCAAGCTTTAACACTCCTTAAGACAATAAAGCTATCATTCTCGGGAGGGTAAAAAGCATCCAATGCAAAGCGGCCTTTCATTCCCTTGTTTCATCGTGGCACACCTCCCCTCCCCCTCTACAAGCACCTTTCACCTCAGGGGCAATTAGAAAATACCTTCTGTTTTACTCTTTCATCGACCCTTGTCGTCTTCCTTAATAAGCGCTCAAGCCTCTTTTGCGTTGTTTTTCCATATAAAAGTCACCTAGTTGACCTTGAAGGCGAATTCTATGGTAGAGAATATTGTAATAATAATTAGGCCATGAAAGACCTTATTAAGTATTGCAAAAGAAAAGGCTGCGCATAGGGCTGGGCAAAAAGGCGATACTAGTTATTAGATCAAAGAGATGCCTGGCCCATAAGTTAGCCCCTTTAAAAACCCATTACTTAATAAGTATTTGTCAAGCACAATATACCGACGACTTGCTATTAAGAATCGTGGGTGTCGTAAAGCTTCTCATAGAAATATGAAAATGTATTGCCCGTTTTTATAATCTGACCTGAACCTCTAGGTAGGCTTTGTAGGATCAATAACAGTAGCTGCATAAGGTACAATAGAATTCATCAGTACGATCATTTAGGAAGACTCTCCGAGGATGACTCTTATGCAACTTTTATGAAGGCTAAAGAATTATCTATTTGTCAAGCACCATATCTATATAATAACTTACCATCTACACTTTGTCATCCATGAAAAGTTTAGGAACCTAGATGATAGTATCTCAATCAAATAACTAAAGAAATGGATGAGCAAAAGAGAGAGTTTCTTGGACAATGTTTAACTAGTGAAAAAGATTGAGTAAGAAGTCCCTAAGTAAGCATATTATGGGGATCATCAAGCACATCCTATAAGGATCAATGGGATTTCGTTATTGCATAGCTTAGTTCGGAGCAATGCATTATCAGATGTTCAACAGGCAGTTTCACAATCAAGCATAAGTGTTTGAAAGTTGTGACTGTATACTCCTATGGGTCAAAAGGTAGCAAGGGAAAAAGGACGACATTGGTAAGGATCTATCAGTAGCGAATTCCCCATGCACACAAAGGTGCCTATCCAAAAAATACTCTAAAGGCTTTGGGATTGAGGTCTCATTAGCCAAAGAAGACTTTGACCAATCCATGTGGCCCGCTTGATGAATGTTAGTGATAGAGACATCGTAAATTAGTCCATGGGAATTATGATAAGTCTTATATCCTACTACAGGTGCCATGATAACCTTTACCGAGTTTAAACGATTATTGACCACTAGTTCTGCTTGTCTATAATATTCACCCTAACCCACAAGCACAAACCCTCGGTGTGGAATACAATCCCAAAGTACTCCAATGACTCAGATATAGCAAATCAAAGTAGTTAGCCCCTTATAGAGTTCCTTAATAGCAGAGAGCTTAAGAAGCTCAGACCTGATTGATCTGAACAATAAAGAGCACTTAACTACTAGTCTAGTCTTATAGTTGTTATTTTTTTTTTCTATTAGTGTAATGCAAATAGGCATTTACTTATGTGATTAGTTGAGTAGGCTTACATTAGTTATCTTTTATAAGGTAGCTAGTTTTGGGGCTTTTGACATCAAAAAGACTATCCGGCTTAGCTTTATTATTCCTCATGACATGTATTGTAGTCAACTCAAAATGCCTCTATAGTCTTTCTAATGCTAATGCCTTCTTCTTTCATTCATTTTTTTTTTAGTTATAGTAGCTTTCATGCTAACAAAATACAGATAGCAAAGCCAAAGTAATATTGAATAAGCAAAACAAACCCTTCTTATTAGTAAAGCACTAACGGTCAAGAAAAGGCTCCTTACTATAGGTAGGCTAACACCTCTTTACTAATATTATGATTTTTATAATCATCCTTTCTTAAAGTTACTTCTTGCTTTAAAAAGATTATAGGGGCGCTTATGGCTCTTTCTTGGCTCGAAAGTTTGCTTTCAGTGACAAGCTTTTACCGCTAGCACTTGGACTTGGAAGCAAGCTACAAGTACCTTAAATTAATCAATAAATGAATGAAAATGCCTGCCTAGGAATAGAAAGGGAGGATATGTTGGTTTGAGGGTGTCACATATAATTCCTTTAAGAAGGTGTGATAACACCACCTATTAGGCTCGATGAGTAGTCCACAAAGCTGTATCCTTACTCACCTAGTACATGCATCTTGTCTCTCTAGGAGGTTGGCCGCCTAGCCTAAATCTTCCCATTTTCAAGAAGATCCTAGGCTGATTTAGTTTAGCATTAATGTGATTCTTTTTCGGCTCTTATATATATATATATATATATATCATGTAGCATTCCAGCGATGTCATTATGATGAATTAATGGAACTTGGCGAGAAAGTGTTCTTGCCTCTATTATTAGCTTGGGTAGTCCCCGTATCTAGTGTTCTGGTAATCTTACAATCGTTCCTTTAATTATGTGCGAAGAATTACTCTTTTAAGGAATGGGAAGCGGGCTAGTCCAAAAAAATACCCATTTGTTTATTGTTAAGACTATAAATCTTCCTCACTTGTTTGTAGGAACTCAATGAAGTGGCCAGTAAGCCAATAGATAAGGGGGTCTGATGATGCAGAGAGTAAGGAAATGCAACAAAGCTATGTTGAACGGATGAAAAGCTACAACAAAAATGGTGGCTACCTGTGATGAGACCATTGCATGGGGGATCTAGGGCAAATAGAAATGGATAGTTCGAAGAAAGCACCACATGTGAAACATTAGATTATATCAGCTCAAACACCTTATTGGGATAAGGGCTATTTTCCAACTATTGTTTACCATTAGGAGTTTAATAGGAGGAAGTGTGCAATTTACAACTTACGATCTTATTGTAGTTCGCATATGTGTAAGCCTTAAACATCTTCCTTCCTTGTATGTAAGTGCTCTAAGGAGAGTGAAGTATTCTCAAATGGGAGGACCAAATAGGCTTGTTTTAAAGTTTGAAGTTTTGACTTTCAATTAAGGCTTTCAATTATGAGTAGAACTAACTATAAGCCATTTTTATTTAACAAAAACATGAGTTTTAAATCCCTTAAATTGTGTTATGACTTTCGAGCTCCTTTATTATTCTTCGTAAGATATGGTGCTTCAAAGTTTGCATCGTTTACTGCTTTCAAGTCTCTTTATTAGTAGGGTTGCTTGGAATCAATCCCCCTTTGAAAGTAAACCATTAATAATCAAGGGCCATATTGAAATCTATGGAATTGCCTTAACATTGATTTAAAGATCCTTCTTGAATAGAATGATTAAACATAAGGTTAAACCTTCAATTCATATTTATCAAGACATGTTAATGTAATGGAAAATGAATCAATAACAATATGCCAGATCAAAGGCTTACTAACAATAAAATGCCATTAGAAGCAGCAAAATTGGGCATATATTAGGCTACTAATTAGATACTAAACCTTATTATCAATTAGATTTTGGTATAGCTAAGATTTTTTGAAAAATCAAAGGCAAAGAAAAACAATTAAAGAAAAAAAAAGATGTTAATACTATGAGTAACTATGCCAATGACCTATGAAACGCTTTTAGGTAGACAGTTGTCATATGATTAAGATAGACTAATCTCTTGCAGTATAAAATATGTAGTTATCCCAATATATGAGAAATTGTGACATTGTCTAGCTAATCAAAGTAAAGAATGACTATAACCAAGGGTGATTGTGAAGAAAATGACACAACATCCTCTAAGAAAATAGTTGTGCCACTTATCTTGCCTTAAATACAATTGAAACATATGGCTGCAAACATTATGGAGAAACTTTGAAGGCTTTAAGCAGTAGCATTAATGCAATAAAAAAGTGAGAGAAACTCTATTGTAAAGGAATTTGATGCCTTTCCTTTTTTTCATATCTCTTGAAAGATAAAGAAGTCATACTTTATAGGGAGTCAAGCACCTAGAAGAGCCTAATCTTGATCATGCTATCAAAAATACTAAAGATATGTTGGTCCAGCCCTAAAAGAAATGATTTTAGGGCAGCACATGACTGTTATAACCTATGGATCTTCAATGAATTTCATGAGCCAGATGCAAAAGGCTCCATTTTCAGGGCAACAAAGGTAGGAACCACATTTGCCAATACAATGTTAAAGGTCTTTGATGGACAAGAATGCCAATTAGACTTAAAAGACGTGAGAGTCTTCACCAAAAAGAGAAATATGCCCATGATTGTAGTAGTTAATCAACTGCTCAAATCCCTAAGAAACACAGGACCTTTAGAGGGAGGTTTATAAGGTTGAGGTTCTCAAATAGGCTTGTTTAATAGGGAGAGGGTCTTCTCAATAGGCCAAATCTAGTGGAAGAGAAAGTCATAGCTACTTTATATAAGTGCTTTCGAAGATGAAGAAACAAAGCCACTGTGCTGAAATCACACTAACACCTAAGATAAAGCTCTAATACAATGAAAAAGGTTTTTATTTCTTTTAATTTATTTTCCTGAAAAAAGGAAAGGAAAGGAAAATAAAAAGAACAAAAAAAAAAAAGAGAGAAATCCTCACAAAAAAATTGAGAAGTCTTTATACTCAATCAAATGAAGAAAAGCATTGAAGAACAATAAATTAAAGTAAGAAGAGGTCAGAGCCTCTTTAAGAACAAAAAAACTATGAAAAGTTACTATGATTGCTCTATTTCACAAATTTGCCAATGGAATACCACAGCATTGGACTAGAATGAGAGAGGTAAACCCAAGCAATGATCAAAAAACCTAATCCTAAATGAACACTTACAGCATTGAAGAGAGGAAGCCAGATGCAAGCAAAGGAAATTCCTGTGAATGACAAAATGGTCAGAGGGTGTAGGGATTCAGCCCATGTAGATGATGTCTTGAATAAAGTGGATAAACTCGCTTTTAGACGTCAAGGAAAGGGATGGGATACCATAATTTGCAAACATAATGAGAAGATCAGAAACCAAGAACACATTGTGGAAAGTAATAGAAATAGTACAATTTTGAGAGTAGAGGCTAATGAAGAGAAATCAAGTACCTTTCGATCTAATATGGAAAGTAGTTGCAGCGAATAACCTTAAAATCTCAAGAAGTAAGATAAAAAATAAAATAATAAAACCTAATTCTTAATAAAAGGCGTAAGAAAGAGAAAAACGTTTTTATATAAAAAAGATAAAGATGGAAAAGAGGAGCTAAGGATAGATAAGCCAATAAAAAACATTTATCTTACAAGTGGACTATAAAAATTATCAATTCAAAGATAAGATACACAAGTTAGTCCATCAGAACGAGATAATGATACAAATATTATTAGGTTTAGCCAATGGGATACTGAAAAGGTCAGGCAACTGAATAGAGAGATGGCATTCTTTTGCACTTTATCGTAGAGCTCTTATTACTCGAGTCATAGAACTTGAGGGAAAGAGCTCATCAGCATGTAAGTTGATAAAAGCTAAAGGCAAAATGTGAAGGTACGAGTTTGAAGTGTCCATAAGCTTAAAGCATATAGGGGTAGGAAACACTTATTAGTAAAGTAAAGCTCCAAAAAAATGAAAGATTAACTCGTAGTATGGACTTGACTCGACTAAGAAAAGATCTACTCTGAAAAATAAGAGAAAGAAGAGTGTTTAATCTAGTAATAATGGTATAAAAATAGCAACTATACTGGTATTTTCTCCAACCTCAACAAGATGCATTTTTCAGACAATGATATCCATACTATCTGTTAGGGTGCTTAGGCTTGTAAAATGATTTTTTTTTTCTTTTTTAAAAAGGTTTTGAGTTTTTGCATCTTCTCTTAGGAAGGAATGAACTAAGTTAAGTAAGTAGTCATCAAGTGTATCTTCCTAGAAAGATTGCTAAGCTTGCAAGTATAAGCACGCATGAAAAAAAAGCAAGCAGCTTACTTACATAAGAAGAAAGGGCAAGAATTAATTCAAAAACTCACGGATAGAATGGTTGGTTTAGGACGTCGGAGAAGGGATTACCTTCATTGAACTAAAATGGTTGATAGAAAGTTAAAGTAGTACAAAGAAATAAGAGAAAAAGGCAAGTAGATTGGCTTTAAAAAAGGCTAAGGTTACTTTTTATATTGGTTGAATTCGCCACTAACTGAAATCAGACCTTTAACTCTCGATTGCTGCTTGATTACCTCTGTTGCTTGCATTAAGCTTTCTTCACTTTCAGTTTCCCACCAAATCATAGCAAACCACAGACACGGTCGCCATTTTTTAAAGCTGCCCATTAGCTTAGTAGTTGAGAAACCTATCAAGTTTCGCTCTTCCTACTTAATCCTGCAAGTTAATACTTCTTGCTTTGATGGATATCACTGCAATAGTTGGAATTGGTTGGTCGCCTGCTTGATTGGAAGAACTATTGCTTTTTTTTTTTTTGGCTTGACTAATCATCTAGCAACGAGTTGCTTGAATCTAAAATCCTTAACAAGCATGATTGGCCATTTCTTGATTAAACCAACACAATTACTTCGTTTCCCCATTACCCACCCTCCTTGAATAAGCTCTTTCTATCCATTCCTTTCCCTTAGTTCCCCACTAAAATAACCAAATTTTTAGCTACTAGTGAATGCGTCACTATATTAGTGATCGATTTACGTCTGTCACTAAAGATAGTGACAGAATAATATTCGTCGCTACTTTAACAACAAATTCTTGTCTGCCGCTAGTTTAGCGATAAATTTTATTCTGTTGCTATTTTAGCGACAGACTAATATCTGTTACAAATTGATTAATGACTAATAGATCTGTCATTAATATAATTAATTTTTTGTAAAGAAGAATTTTGAATATAATAAAAAATAAAATAAACTAAAATTCATAAAACATAATAAATACAAGATAATATGTTATATTCTCGTGAAATACAATATTCATATAAAAAATTACATCTAATTATTAGGCGGTGCTTGGGCCCGTTTTCCAAAAAGAAAGCCTCTATCCTACGGATATGCTTGTTCATATCAAGCTCTCTCTGTAAGTGCTGTTGCAATTCGGTCTCGAAACGTATGTGATCATGCTGCCTCGCCTTACGCTCCTTCTCCAATCTCTCTTTTAAAGTCCTACATTCCTCCTTCATACGCTTCTTCATAGAATGAACAACAAATTACACATGTGTTGTACATAAATGTTACATTTTTAAATTGTCCGATCTAGACAATTCAAGAATTATTATTGAACAATTTATTTTAATGCACGTACAAACACGTGATGGACAATAAATGTTCACTAATAATTCTCAAACGGTGTATCTAAAGAATATGTGTGAAGTCTAACTTTGCTAATAGTAATATTTTATTATTATCATATAATAGATTAATTTAATTGATTAACATATGAACAAATTTTCTGAACATTAGTAATAATCATCCATATGTAAATATGTAATTAACATAAACTAAATTTATTTAAAAAAATAAAATTAACAACTCCAAAATTTAATCAACATCTAAGTAAATTAATTTTCATAAAAAATCTAATTAACTAAATTATTTATGTCATGAAATTACAATGTAATTAAACTATTATCTATGTAATCAATAATAAATTAACTAATTTTATTAATAAATAAAATTAACAATTGCAAAATTTAATTAATATCTAACTAATTTAAATTTCATAAAAATCTAATTAAATTATTTATCTCAAATTATATTCTAATTAAACTGTTATCTATCTAATTTAATATAAATAAAATTTATTTATAATTAACCTATAAAATTAACAATTATATAATTTAATTAATATCTAACTAATTTAAATTCCTCAATACTCTAATTAACTTATTTATCTTACATCACAAACTAATTAGATTATTTTTTAAATAATCTAACATAAACTAAATTTATTAATAAATAAAATTAACAATTATAAAATTTAATAAATATCTAACTAATTTAAATTTCATAAAAATATAATTAAAATATTTATCTTAAATTACAACCAAATTCAATAATTACTTAATAATATACCATAAATTAAATTTATTAAAACATGTAATAAATAACTAAACAATTTATTTAAAATCTAAAATATTTTTATAGTTATCAAATCTAATCATAATATTCCTATACAAGATTTTTCAATCATTAATATCATCATCAATAATTTCAACAAATAACTGCACAAATTATTAAGTAAAGAGGAAAGAGAATATGGCTATTCACAGTGAAAAAAATAGAGGAGAAAATGGCACACACTAAAACACTAAGCAAGGAGAGAGTGGTAAAGACTTGGTTTTGAGACAGCAAGATAAATAGGGGAAAGATGGTGCCGCTTGCTGAGCAGGGAGATGAAATGAAAAATTTGAGAATCATATGTATAGATAGATGCAGAGACAATAATAAAGTTAGAGGAGAAATGGAGTAAACAAAAAGGAAATAGTTTGAGAAGAAAAAGTAGAGACAATAATAGAAATGGGGGGACAGGAAACGGCACTCGTGTGAAAGGAAAAAAAATTAGGGTTTTAATTTATAAGCACTTAGTGACAAAAGTAAGTGGCGGTCACTAAAAGTGAAATCTAGTGACAGAAATGAAATCCACCGTTGCCTCCATAGTGAAAGTAAAATCAAGCGAAGGCAGCAATGCCTTCGCGACCATGGCCACCACCTTCGAGCCCATGCATGATCACTTTCATGGCAGCCATGGCTACAACCTTAGAAGGCCATGGCTGCTAGATTCGAAGGCCATGGCTGCCAGATTCGAAGGCCATGGCTGCCTTCACGACCACTCATGAACGCTTGCGCAACAGCCATCGTTAGCACCTTAAGGCCATGACTGCCCTTCCGGCCATGCGTGGATGCTTTGGCGGTAGGAATGTGGCTGCCTTCACAGCCATGCATGAAGGCTTTTAAGGCAGCTATGGCTGCCTTCGTGCCCATGCATCGAGGCTTTCGTGGCAATCATGGCTACCTTCGTTATCACGACGACCATGGCTACCGCCTTTTAATGCCATGGCTACTGCCTTTGAGGCCATGGCTATCACCTTTGAAGGCCATGGCTGCCTTCGTAGGCAACCGTGGTTGCCTTCTTGGGCACTAGCGGCTACCTTCATGGATGCCTGTGGCTACCTTTGTGGGCGTCTGTGATTGCCTTCGTAAGTGTTGTGGCTACCTTCGTGGGTGTTGTAGCTGCCTTCATGGTGGGTCGTGGCTGCCTGTTTCACCACAATGGTAGCCACCTTCGAAGGCTATGGCTACCTTCACTGCCATGGCTGCCACCTTCGAAGGCCATGGCTGCCTTCTTCATGGCCATCGCAGTCACCTTCGAAGGTCATGGCTGCCTTGGTAATGCCCATGCATGGTAACCTTTGAATTGAGGCAACAAGCTTGCGGCAATGCATGGCTGCCTTGGAAGGCCTTCCGGCCGGCTTGCTTCAAAGGCAGTAAGCTTACCGACATGCATGGCTGCCTCCGAAGGTAGTAAGCTGGTCACCAGCTTGCTTTTGTGATGGCCCTGCATGGCTACCTTTGAAAGTAGCACCTCCAAAGGTGACAAGCTTGCTGGCTTTGAAGGCAACAATTAAGTTTTTGGCCATGGCTTCCTCTAAAGGTAGCAAGCTTGTAGCCCTTGTGACTGCCCATGAGGTGGTCACTAGGCTGCATTTCCTACAAAATGATCGAAGCGTTATAGTTGCTAGATCTTTGATTAACTATCGATTAAAATTTGATTGCTAATATATTTTAAAGTTGATCAAAAATTAAAATAAATGAATTAAAAATAAATTTAACGATGAAGATAGCATCTATAACTAATGTGTGTTTTTAATATGTTATTATTTCGTCGTTATGGTAAAATTTCATTTTGTAGTAAATCTATCGCTATTTTATTATTATTTAGCGACTAATTTTATCGGTCACCATATTGTGTCACTACTTTTAAATTTTTTTGTAGTGCTCTAAAAGTTGGATTTATTTCTTTCTTCGAGTCGTGCCTCATGAAAATTAGTAATTTTTTGAAAGTCATGACAACGCTCCACCAAACCCAATGGGGACCAAGAGGCTAATGACACTAGTCATTCAAGATAAAGGGGAAAATTTTGCTTTGCTAACAACCATCATTGACAAGTCTCATTTACGAAATAGAAAATGTCACTAAAGGACCGAGCGTGAACTTCGTCCAAAGCTTGACCATAGGATGATTGAATGCACGAGAAAAAAAGCAAGAGTATGTTAGTTGTAGGCCTTCTACCTACTTTTTTCAGTATTCAAAATATCTGTTCATGGGCGTTTAGGTTAGCTCATCTTTTGGTCGAGTTTTCCCTTTGTTCTTCCTTGGTTATATACCAGCTCACCTATCTAGATCAGTAGATTATGTTGTTTAGCAGATTTGGCTGCATATAAAGCATTTGTAGATTAATAAACCACAAGATCTTAAGATCTGGCTAGGTAAGACTTATTACATACACCTTGGGGAAAGCCCATACAAGAAAACGAGACCCTTCCGTAAGGAAAGAATTCTTGTTGCTTCAAAAAAGATATAGTGAAAAGCACTAATGAAGTGAGGCATGAAAGGCTTTAAAGAACTCAAGTTAAATGATGCCTACCATGGCTACTAGTAAAGATAGAGTTAATTTACTTAATAAAGTCGTACCTGAGTGATTAAGGAAGTGACTTTATCTTAGCTTTTCTACTGTTTGTCCGATCCTTTCTTTGATGAAGGAAGGGCTTCATATTGTACTTGTTCTTTGGATTAATGTCCCACCTTTGGCCTTTAGGCTTGTAATAACAATAAGAGTTAACAATCTTTTATGCCTTTGCTTGGCCAGCTCTCACAATCGGTTGGTTATTGTTACTGGTTCAAATCATTCTATATACTTCTTTGGTTTGAAGAGTGCTCCACCTTGCTCCACTTGATGTTCATATGCTATCTTCTCTCTCCACCCACTAAGGATGAAGTTAATAGAGAAATTTGGGTGCTAAGAACAGTCTACAAGCCCATGTTCATCAAACACTTTGCTGACATAAGTTGAGGCCGAAAACTCTAATTCGATCTATTCCCTCGGGGAATACATAAACTTCTTCGCTTGGAGTTATGACTAAAGGATCAAATAGCCAGGCTTAAGCTTAGTAATTGTGCAAGCAAAGAAAATAGAATTCCAAAAAAATATATAGTATAGTGAAATAAAGCTCTCGTGGGTGGCGTGGCCTTCTCATTATTGATTGAAAGAAAGTAACATCTCTTGTCGATCAACCTCCATATGTAATGGCTAGCTCAGATAATAGAATTTCAAGCTATTCAAATAGATTCAATTTAGAGTAGTGCTGTGTTACTAGGTTAGCACTTCAAGAAGTGTGACCTAACACAACTTGCTTGGAAGTCATGGCAAGCTTTTATCCTAATTACATCGGTCCCTGGCAAGCATTAAGAAGTTCTATCCTCTGATTCTTAAAACTTCTATGCTTAATTTAATCTTTATCTTACTTATTTTGTCCCTTGCGAAGTTAATAGGATTTTCAAAAAAAAGGACTTCAGCCATTATGTGCGAAGTTTCTCTCGTTATTGGAGGAGTTATGCTTGTGTGAAATCAAACCCTTGGGTAAGGAGACAATTTTAGCAGTATACCCCTTGGACCTTAGCCCCTTAAGGTTTGGGTTTCAGTGGCAGGCTCTTACGTCATCTGGACCTATATCTAGTAAAAGTGGTGGCTTGGTTGGCCTTACACACCTTGTCATGCATGTCTATGTGAGTTGTTTGTGCTAGCATTTTGATGCTTGCCTTATGGTTCTCAGTCCTCTTTCATCGAGATGCCTTTTAAAGAGATTTATTCACGTATCGAAACAAGACTCTCTATGCTAGATTTAGCCAATACGGGTATGAATGGGGATTCCCAAATTCTTTTTACAGATTTAGATTTTGATGCCCCTTACGCATAAAGATATGGATAAGGATGCCGATTTATATGTGGCTAAAAAGGCTTATTTGAGTGATTCATAAACCCTCGTTAGGATAAACAAGCAATGGTTTCATCCTCTGCTGATGGGAATGCTAGTTTGAGAAATGTTGCTTTAGGATAAACTAGATGTATTGCATTAGAAACTTGATACATTAGTTCAGCTGATGCTGCTTTGGATGCTTACCTTGTCTTTTTCCATTGAGGTTAGCTCTTTGAGATCAACTGAATAGCTTGTTAGTGCTCTCCTCTTCGGTTCTAGGCTCTTTGATCTTGGAAATTAAAAAATTTCCTTTCACTATTTAACTTCCACATAAGACTTAAAGTAGGTTTGTAAATCAGTAAATTTGTCGCAAAGGGCCTTTATGACTTGATAAGCATGTGTTACAAGTTGCAAAAATGCTATTATTAATGATTATTGAGTTGATCTTTCATTCCCATCTTTCGAAGAAGACGAAATGTGACCATTACTATCTCTTGCACTTAAAAAAGAGATATCATATAGTCGATTACATTTCTATAAAATAAAATAGTTAATTCATTCAATCAAGATCGTGAAAAAAATATCATAGTAAATTAAATCCCATTAAATCTCTTGAATGAAAATTAACTGATTGATAATTAATATGCACTCTTGTAGTAGTCAAACCCACCACATAGGCTTCTTCCTTGACAACAAAGCCAATGTTAAACCTCCTGCATGCATGGAAGCCAAAGAAAAAAAATGAGAAGATAGGATCCACCTACACGTCCAAAAGGAAGCAAGAACACAAAATGTGGCATTGAGACTTGAGGGCAACCAAGGAATTACTATTTGAGATCACGAGGATCGACAGCGGTTAAATAATAAAAAGAAGGCACCATAAGCTAGTTGCCAGTACCCCGATATCTGCGACCTGATCAAAGCGAGAAAGTGAAAACCATGCCATCTTTAAGCCTAGCTCTATCTCTTGTTTTGGTTTTCTGCCCTTTAGGCATCTCTTAAGGGATGATCGGTATTTTTCTTTCTATTTTGACACCTCTTGGAAACTAGAAAAAGAGAGCTTAGGTATTGGGCATACCTATAACAGCTATATTCAAATCCGTGTTGCTTAGGTCACGAACCACATCAAGACTATTTCAAAGCAAACAATTGCCTGTCCATGAGATTAGATTGAATGTCCATGCAACTCATTACACTTAAATTAAAGCTTCGGATAACTTTAGACTTACTAATTCGGTATAAGTTCCCAGACTAGAAGCAAACCATAACCATACACATATGATGGCCTACCGACACCATACGCGACAATAGAAGGGCAACAAGATTTGGAAGATAGTCAGCACGCATAACAGTAGAAGGAGAGGGATGCTCATGCATGCCCACCACCAACAAGCAGAAGTTAGAAAGAAATAAGGAGGCCCAAGCCCAAGACCTCTAATTTGAACAAACCTATTGGTCAGTCTATCTTTGGAAGAATCTACATTTGAAGGCCTTATCTTTGAAGCTACATTTGAAGGCTTGGGTGAAGCATTTCAAAAAATAGAATCAATATGTGACTAGGAATAATCCTATAATAGATCAAAATCATATAGTTAAGGTCACGACACTTAAGATAGTCCATACTAGGGCTAGCTCAACTTAGATCGAAGTCCCATGCATTGCCCATAAAAAGAAGACTATTAACGATTGAGCATCTCGCCACCTCATATAAATCCTTCTTAACATAAACTAATTCTGTCATCTACAGGTTCTTAATCTTCATGCAAAAGCAATGCAACCTTCTCGCAAAGAAAGGTCTCATTTCGACCTAACTGCTCTCACCCTGTCAAGGCTCGAGTAAGGGTTTTGGTAAGGAAAGAACTTATTAAGCCGTAGAGTCTTGTTATTCTCATTTGCTGTGGGCACCTCATTAATTTTGATGAATGTTATAAGTGAAAGGTGTTGTTAACATAAAGTTGTTTGATTTGCTAGCCTAGTCCTAAAGTAATGAAGAGGACATTCATATGGTAGTAGTTTTACAATTGGATCACAAACATGCCATTAAACACAAAGAAAACAGCCTTCATATGAAAGTCCATTAGCGAACTAATTCTTTCTCATCTTTCTGATGAAAGCTCAAGGGAAGGATTTATTTTCTCTTGTCAAGGAAAGAAAGACTAAGTAAAGGTAGACAATAAGGCTAAGATAACAGACTTACCTCGAGACAAGAACATAACATGGGGACATTGCTCTGGATTGGTGAAATAGTTGAACCTAGCTCCTTCGCTTAGCAAGCTTCTCTTTGCTGCTAATAGACTACTAGATATATTGTTTACTTGCTTTTATGGAAGAGTTAAGTCCAAGAAGGGCTCTCCAAAGTCAATTGTTAAGCTTTTAAACTCGCCTTGAAGTTTATGAACGATTATAAGTTTAGCAATAAGCAGGCTCACTTATGATATGCTAAAATAATACATCTAGTTTTTTATTAATCCTTAACATTCATGAAGCAGATTATAAAAAGGGGTTTCTGCAAGTAGGAAAATGACCTTTTTGATGATCTACATGTTGTTGCTTAATCCTACTCTTAGGACTTCCCAAGTCACAGAGTCTTTGATAAAGTTGTAAAAAAAATGGAATATACCCTAATATGTATATTTTTTCAAAAGGCTTATAGTTAGTAAGATAGGTGTCAGTACCAAATCCTAAATCAGTAGTGGATTACTAGTTAAGGCACTACTAAAGTAGAGTAACCAGCATGCACATATCATGATTAGCCAGAGGAGCTTAGAGCTCAGCAAATGGAAAAACGGGCAAAAATAAATAGAAACTTATTCTAGCGTGAAATCAAAGATATTTCAATGTGTTGATTTTCAAAAACAAGAAAGTGGCTTTCTATTAGGAGTTTTGTTTGTCGATCGATGTGAAAGGGCCGAAAACTCTTGCTTTGCACTTGAGAAACACTCTTCCCGATGATCTGCTTCATGAATGGAAGGGTGGAACCAAGGAAGACAACTGAATACCAAAAATTAAAAGAGAAGGATTTCAAGAGATAAATATTCGGCATTGAGCCTGCCTATCATAAGTATGAGTTGAGAGAGCCAAACAGAGACAGATACCCAATAGTTGGTGCAAAAACTTTCCTAACGCAGGAACTTTCCTTTTATCTTGCAGCCTTGATAATCAATTCTACTGTCTCGCACATTCGCTCTTGCAAAGGTAGCCAAGAAAAATGTGCTTTTTTAGGTTTGGTTTGCCTAGATAGGAAGTGTGCTTATAATGCTTTTAGTAACGATTTTGAAGTGAAATATCTTTCTATTCTAGGGGTATGATTACTTGTTTCTCTGACTTAAAGCTATTGCTTGTGGTTCACTATAAATAACTCTTTTAAAGCAATATAACCTCGTTCCCTGCTTCTCAATGTTTGGGTCTTTCCCTTGCACTTTCTCTTAAAGTGGGTCTTATCGCTCTGCTCTGTTAATACTTTATCGCAATGCTAGAAGGAAAGATTTTAGGACTTTTCCCAAGCTATGAATCTTCATCAATGGCATGGTAATGAAAGATAAAGAAATTTTTGATTTGATATTCCATTCATAAACACAATGAAAAAGGTAGTTGAACCACCTCCCTCAAGTGTTACTATACAAAGAGCTTGTAGTAGTGAATCATATGTGAAAATACTAAAATTAAAAATCATCAAGATTTATGCTTGGTATTTTCTTATTGTGTATGGTGTAACAACATCTCATACGATGAATAAAGACGGGTTGAACTTGGCTCCCAAACCCAAAGATTTAGGGGCTTTGGCCCACTCATCATCAATCCCATTCTAAAACTCTGTTAGTATCTATTCTGGTTCTTATCAGTCTTTGAAGGACATCGAAGACTTAAAACTACATTGAAAGGCAAAGTATTTTCCTTTTTCACATCGAAAGGCAAAGCAGCCAAAAGACTTGCGAAAATTTCCTCCCTTTGGTGTTGTCTCCTTACTAAGCGCTCTTCTTGTCATTTCAACCTTTCCTCACATCTAGAGTTTTTGTCTTGAAGTCTTTCTTTAGGCTGATCAAATAATGGTGCTTTACTTTTGAACATAGGATTTGATATCACCCAATTCTTCATTTACTAACGTAGAACTCATACTAAGCTAGATTTAATATTTCAAAGAAGTAAGTAGTTATTAGCCACTAAATTCTAATTGATGTTTATAGATTAACTTAACTCCTTACTCTATTTTTATTATAGACTTTGATGTTATCTTCTATCTTTTCTTTCCTACACACTGGACGATTACTAGCTTTTTTTCTTTCAATTAGTAGCTCTTGTCTTACAAGTCTAAGTAGCTACGAATCTTCCGATTTAGGAATTCATGAGCTAAGCCAGACAAGATAACTACTCCTTTCTTAGAGTTAGAAAAAGCTAAGCCATGTCACAATTCCTGTATAAAGCAACTTTTCTGTAGTAACAAGGCCTATTTAAAAGATTAAATAGCTAGATAGAAGCAAGAAAAAGGCTGACTAGCTCGTGTAACTAACAAGAAATTCCTTTGCCTTAGTAAGCTAGCCTTAGTTGTTAAGGTTCTTCAGGCACTACGGTAGGACGTGGATTGATCATGATGAGAATAAACTTTTCCATAATGTAATAAAAGAGTCACAATCTAGGAAATCTCGACTAGATGAAGGACATATGAATTCAATTCAGATGGGTAAGGGCTTAGCTTGACCTTGTCTTCTCTTCTAGTCCTTTCAGACAAGATATTTCAAACATGGTCAAGTTAGAGGCAAAAGACTGATAAAGTTCATCATAAAAAAGAGGCATCACCGAAGGAAAAAAGTGGAAGATTTTGATGGCTTGGATGCTGGGCAGATTTGGATAGGTCTATCTTATAAATAGAGGAAAAGTATACGTGCTAGCACACTATGACTTATGTTGATTGGATTAGATAGCCTTCGAGCAACCAACTACATAAAAAATTATGATCAATAACTTGAAGGAATGGCTAAGTGGCTTAAGGTATTGATTTGCTAAGTCGATATACAAGAAGATCATATCATGGGTTCGAAGTTCTTTTCCTCTGGCATGAAAGTGGAACAGGTGGGCAAAATTAGCGAGAGAAAGAACCTCTTGGTAAAGCCCCTCGGAAGAAAAAATTACACAATTTGGTGACTCAGAGCGGAGAGCTTATTGTGCATTATTTTTATTTAACTAACCTATTTTTTTTCTATAAGCAAGCTCCCTATAGCCGTTCAAGGATTAAACAAATCTCGGTTCTTGGGCATGTTAGGAGATAAGGTAGCAATTGAAAGAGCTGCTTGAAAGCTTAATGAACAAGCAAGCCTAATAAATTGATTAGTAAAGGGCTTTTCCTTTACTACTTAAGTGTTAAGGTAGGTCGTTATTCCATGAAAAGAACGAACTTTAGGAAAGTGGTTCATGTAGCTCAGCTGATTAGAGCAAAGGATTAAAAATCCTTGTGTGAGTGGTTTGAATCCACTTTTAAGAGGGTGAAGGGTCTAAAGGACACATAGTCGAGTGTGAACATGATTTTTAAATTCAAGTAAAGTGAAAAAGGCAAAAAGCTACATAGTTCAAGAGGCAAATTGGTTATTGCCCCCTATGCCCAATAGGATGGGCAAGTTCGGTTCGAGTATTCATTGATTAAGTAGATATATATGCTTCAGGGGGTAAGACAAGGTGTAGTGCAGTTTGGTCAGCGCATTTGTTTTAGTATAGAGGGCCATAGGTTCGATTCTTGTCGCTTAATGTCTTTCTATTTTTCGGTATGCTGTGACTGCACCTATGGCATGATGTTTCAAGATTGGTCCTTGCATGGTTTGCTAAGCATGGTGTTAGCATGGCATTCCAAGAGCAAGCCTGATGTGTTCTCTTCATATTGTTATAAATAAAAGAAGAATTAAAAAAAAAGCCTTATGCATGTGGGTGTGGCCCTCATGAAAAGGGCTTGATGCCAATGAAGTATGCATGACCTGTGTAACATGGGCTTGTAGTGCCTCTACTCCCTTTAACTAAATCTCTTGGCCTGCCAAATATTGCTCACTTATGAAATAGGTCTAACCCTATGCCAATGGACTCGTGACATCCATGCACTAAGTTATGAAACGACACATGTTAAGAAGGCTTGCTAGATCTGTCAAGATTCAAAGCGTGAAAGAAAGGTGGGTCCCATGAAATCATGAAAATGATCAAACAATAGTCCCTCTTGGTAGTTGCTAGCTAGCAGCTCAAAAACCACACATAGACAAAGACATAAGGGCCTAGTCCAACTCATAAATTATAAACTAAGAAATAGAGGGGATTACCAAAATTAACATCCCGTGTCCCTTTTTTTATGAAACAAACCATCTTTACTAACTTTTATATTTTTCACACTTAAATATATTATGAAGACCAAAATACCCATACTCCTTTAAAAAGTAAATAAATTCAAAAAATGAGAAAATTAATGCATACAGTATTAATATTCTTGCTTCTTTGAGCTTTCTTTGTCATTGAGCTCTTTCTCTTTTTGTCTTTAGGCTATTTTTCCAAATTTTTTCTTCATGTTTATATCTAAGATTTACCTAAACAAAGGCTAGAAAAGGAATTAAAAAGTAATGATCAATTGATTTTGGCTAGGTCTCTTCACGTTATATCTAAGATTTACATAATCAAGCTCATGTTTTTAATAACACATTGTTCTTCAAGAGTAAAAAATGTTCAGATGGGTCAAGAGACTAATAGCTATTTAAAAGATAATGCATCTTAACAATGTGAAGATTTTATGTGTTTCAAAAGAATAATCATTATGTATCATCTATATTGTAACATGAACAAGAAACCGTGCTATATTTGATTAAATCGTGACTTAGCCACCAATTTCGTATCATCTTATGAACCATCATGGCTTTATTCATAAATTGATATTTCTTTACTGAAATTACTGCATAAGATAATATCATTGCTTATTTATCTAAATCATTATTTATTTGCTAAACTTCAGTTCTGTTCTTTTTCCTAAAACTGTCGTTTCTTTTTAGAAATGTTTTCATGGTCATGGCAAAATGTGTGTTATTGTAACTTGGCATGGTAAGTGGTCCGAGTCAAGAGGAAGTTTTGAGTATATTATTGGGACAATCAAAACTCAAAGTTATGTTGTTTGAAAGGGTTTGACACAAGCACAGTTATTAGGTTTAGTTAAATCTTGCATTGATATTGATTTCTCTAACTATAATATTATACTGCACACCATAGTGAGACCCAAAAAAACTAGCATGAAAATTAAGTTAGTGGATGATAACTATATTAAGGTCATGTTGTATGATGATAACATAGTACCCTGTGTAATTGTGGATTTGGTAGAGCGACATTATGTTAAGAGCGCACATGGTATATGTGAAGGTATAAATTCAAAACGAATCAATCAGTTAAATTCTTATATTGGGAGGAATGAGGTTATTGATGCAATCCCTAATGTGGAGACCCATCCAATTGTTTAAGGTAAAAATTTATACACCGAACCATTATTCCATAATGAGACTCCTCCTAACACTTAAAATACTAATGAGATCGACTTGGATGAGTTGATCGACTATGATGTGGGTGTGAATATCCACTGCCAAAAATTGAGCCCAGTCAACCTATTGAAGGAGAGCAATTTGAACTTATTATAGAAGTTGAGCTTAATGATGAGAACTTGCCTTCCGTACTGCGTTCAATCCTACCTCATGTGCCACCTGCATGCGCTGAAGCATACAACAATATAAGTGATGGTGTTAATAAGAAGTATAGTGCGTTAGGTGCTGAATTATATAGTATTGTTTCAGCTCTTACTATGAAATCAGTTACTCTGATTGACACCTTTACTAGAGGTCAATTTTTCCTAAATAAGAAAGAGTGAAGTAATTTTTAGGTATGTATGTATTAACTGAGAATTTTGAATTTAGAGTCACTAGATCTAACAAATCAATATTTAAGATTGCTTGTAAAGAAGAAAATTATGCATAGAAGGTCTGTGCTGTGGAAGTTGCACAAGGAAAATTCTTTCAAATTAGACATTGTGATTTCACACACACTTGCATAATCGAGGAGTTGTATCGACAACATCGACAAGCAAGTTCTAAAATTATTAGAGAAATTGTTGCTCAGCAGTTATCCACTAATGCTAAAATTATTAAGCCAAAAGATATCATAAGTGAGATGAAAGAATTATATGGCATACAAATTTTATATAGCAAAACTTAGAAGATGAAAGAATACACATTATCTCTTACTTATGGTGACCTAATTGAGTCATACTAACAACTATCATCATATTGTCACATGTTGCAAATAGCTAGTCTAAGAACTAAGGCTTACATATGCATTGAAGATAAGATTAATCGATTTAAGTATTTTTTTTATAGCTCTTGAACGATCATTAAGGGAATTTTATTTAATGATTAGACCAGTTATTGTTATCGATGCCACTTGCTTGAAAGGAAGATTCCACGGTGTTATGTTTATAGTGGTGTGCAAGGATGAAAATGAACAGATATACCCATTAGCCTTTGGTTACGATGGCTCGAAAAACTATGAGTCTTGGGAGTGGTTTTTGAAGTAAATGAAGGAGGTTATTAGTCATGTTAATGACTTGGTTATTATATCGGATCATCATGCTAGTATTGCAAAGGCCATTGTAAAGGTCTTCTTTGATTCTTATCATAGGTTATGTTCTTAACATATGGTCCAAAATATAAAGAATAAATTCAAAAAAGAAGAAGTGTCCAAGATATTCTATTGTGTAGCAAGGGCATATCGAAAAGTTTGAATTTAGTCAATTGATGATTGAATTACAAGCTAATCACCCTCAAGCATTTGAATATATCATAAAGAAAGATATAAGGAAATGGTCACGTGTGTATTGCCCTTGAAGAAGATATCAATTCATGACCACTAATATTACTGAAAGCTTGAATTCATGTCTTCGATTTGCCCACGAGTTACCCATCATGGCTCTATTGGAATTCATTAGAGATATGATGCAATGTTGGTTCTACGATAGGCATGAGAGAGCTAAGATTTGGAAAGCACAATTAACTAAATGGGTCCATTCTTTGATGAATGAAAAACAAAAAGTTTCATTACAAATAACAGCTTCTAACATTGATTGGAATGTATTTGTAGTCATGCACAAGGGTAGAGAGGTGGTTGTTAAAACCCACCCCTTTTTATTATCGTTAAAGTCCTTTTTAACTGTCATTAAATCTTTTATTCGTAGTAGTGGCAGTATGATGATTAGCCTTTCTAGTATTACTCAAAGCCTTCGTAAACTCATTGCCAAGTTCTATTATACTAAAGATTATTGTAAGAAGATCCTTACGCCGGTGAAGATTTCTTCTAGTAATCGGGAAATAAAAAAATAAAAAACCTTTACTTTATTTTCAACACTTCGGATAAGTGAAAGGATCTATGTCCATCCCCAACATTCTTTTAATCCTCATCAACAAATTTAGGCTTTCTCTATTAGGAGTCATCAAAGGAGAATAGACATACATTGGTTCAATAAGCTAAGGAAAAAGAAAGAACTACCACTTGGTTTGACACTCAAGTGAGCCATCTTGCCAAACATCGATTCAAAGTTTAGATTTCACCACCTTTATCACCCAACTAGTCCTATTTAATCTAAAAAATCTAACATGGAAACTATATCTCCCATGAAAAATGCTCTACCTCAAAGCCCCTTTCATATGTTGGGCAAGCTTGGGTGCCCCCATTCTTGACAAGTTGCTGGTCAAGATCATGAAACTAGCATTTGAAAAGTGAGTAAGCTGATCTTTCTTTAGTCATAAGGATAATCATTCTTATTAGATGAGGGATAACTAATCCAAGTTCGCGATTGGTAATGGCATAACTAGTAGAGTGGTAAGGGTGACAAGCTTACACGCTAGGTAGTGCATTCTTTTTGTTTTTCCTTGGCCTTCTGTTCTATCATATTCCTAATAACTTATCCAATTACAACCCATTAATTGCTAATGCATCTTTTTTTTTATTAAATCTCAGGGACATGGTCCAATCATGAGGGTAGTATTTTATTATGGTGTCAGATCTTAAATTTTTATGAATTTTTTCTTTGTTATCAGGGTCGACCCCAAAGGCATAATGTCTTAAAACAAAGAGGCCATAAAGAAACTTTTTTTTATTTTTTATCTCGAACTTTGTGAAGAATTCCATTCTCTCGCTTTCACACATTACGAGTAAAAATGTGGGGTAGCACCCCAGTTATACACTCCCTTCGTTTTATAAACCATTGTTGATTTTGAACTTTGTTCATGACGGAACCAAACTTTTGATGGACTAGCCTTTTTTTGTGTGCCACTTTACCTTAAAAAGAAAATGAGCTTTATTCCTTTGGACACTAGATGCTCTCATGGTTCATGAAAAGGAAAAAAGACTTATCCATTGTTGCATCTGCCATGAGATGATAAAGAGAGAGCTTCGTCTATCAATGAACAATGAATTGATAATGCTCTTGGCATTGCTTTTTATTTTTTTTTCTTTCCTTTCCTATCAACAAGTTTCGATCCCTTTGTTTTAAATTTCTTCGCTTATACCAAACTAGTTGCAGAATCAACTCCTGTTTCACAAGATCCTTTATCAACCATGCATTCTCATTACATTTATGCCAGGGATGTCACCACTGGTATGGGTTTTGGCTTATATAAATCAAAAATTATGAATGACATTATGCCATTCATCACCATTGTAGAAGGATGTTGTTAAAAAGAAATGAACACTACTTCACTTCACTAGATACGTCGGATCTTATATAACATGTGAGCTTTTAACGCTTACCTCGCTCTATTGTTATGTAACAATAAAAGCCCACTCATACTGCTTCAGTATTACTTTTTTTCCTTCCTTTTGCTTTGGAAAAGAGCATTAATAGACATGTGAAGGGAGCAGGTGAAGCGTGTCATTCTTAATGGAAAGAAAAATGCTACTACTTTGCCTTTTTGTTGGATAGCAAGTGTGAATATAGTGGTCTCGGACCAAGACGAGGAACCAATTCGAATTTTGATCTTAACATGTTGGTGGTTTTTAACCATAGGCACCTTGCCATGAATTTGGTGGACTCATCATGAATTATGTCGAGATGGTTGGTGGTTTCTAGATCCCATGAAAAATACTTCTTTTATGCCTTGCGTAGTAGCCACAGCTCATATTCATTCAGTAATTTTACCCTCATTTCATTCTTGCACTTCAGTTTCCTGATATTGTGACTTTTCCATGTGTCTTAGGAACCTTCTCGATATGGTCTAGATTGTTAGCTCTTATTCAAAAGTTTTGCAATAGACGATACACAAGGAATCTTTTCATGACATTCTTCCTTCTAATGACCAGCATATCTATGATTCTTTTCTCCTAGATGAAGTAGCACGTATCGATCTGTAAAACCTATAAAAAAGTGATGGTTGTTACACAAAGTACTATTGTACGCCTGTGTCACTCAGCTCGCACAAAACCCCACCCTATTATATTATGAAAAAATTAAACTTATTGCTGGGCTGGTTATTCAAAGTCAGCAATTGGCTACTAAATTTCGTCTCGTAAGTCGAAGAAGATCACTTTGAAGGTCACTGTGGCGTGGCTGAATGTAAAGCAATCCACCCCTACAACCTTTTGATTAGTAAATTATTTAGAACTTTGGAAGATGGTTAAGGTAGCTTGCTTCTAAGGCATTGCACTAGATGCACATGTAGTCGTAGTAGTTGGCTCATCGCTAATTTTATCTTTAGAAGAAGGCCTACGAGGTCTCTGTTTGGAGATAGAAGAATGTTAAAAGTTTTGAGAAGTACAAAAGCTAGGGGTTTGGGGGAAATATCACTTTATCAATAATATAGAGTAAACAAGTTTGATTGGTAGACTAGAAGATAAAGGCAAACCGCAACATAAAGTGCTTTAACCTACTCATTGGGGACATAAGGATTGACATGTGCTGAGATAGCAACCCAAGCCAGCTAAGCCTTTGATCTTCATTTGAGTCAAAAAAAGACTTTCAAGAATGTGTAAACTGATCCGTCTTTTAATTTTTTACTAGTAGTGAATTAGAAGGGCAGCAGATGTCTAAGTTTGAGCTGGACAGTGAAAGTAAGATGGTTAAAGGTAAACCTTTGGTGCATGATGAGTCAAATGTCAGAGTCACAAATGAGTTTGATGAAGAAAGATATTAGCATGATCAGCTGATGAAATCTTTTCCACAAAGAGTAGTATCAAAGGTGTATTAAGGGGCACTCCTTTTACACATGGACCTACTGCTTTCATACTTGGAGAAAAAACATGACCAGGTTCCCGTCTTGATATGATCATGCAGTAGTTGTTAAAGTCTCTACAAATCATGAAACAAACCTTACTAGAGTGAGCCACTTTGATCGGTGTAGTTGTGAGTCTTATGTGGCCTGGTGAATACTTAAAGGATGAGACCTTAGAATGAGAATTCAACCATATCTGAGGGAGTGAGCCTTACAATGAAGAAGGAAAGCAAGAAAGATTGATCTAGGGAAGGTACACTAAGCGAATTGGCTAGCTTTATCCGAATGGGTATTGGCCCAGCTTTCGTACCTTTTTCTTAGTCATCGACTTTCATTAGATTCACTATTTTAAGTAAAGAACTCGAGAGGAAGACTCTGATATTGAAGTTTTGGAGGGCGGGGGGATGATGCCATCGATTTAGCTATTAGAATATAGGCATTAGAAGATTAACACTTAGGGCATGGCATTAGATTAGGGAAACGCTCTTTTGAATGAATCCAAAGAAGAAGCTGTAATTTCCATGCTTTCAATGGCTAGAAGGGATGAGAGGAGCTCATCCCTTGTTATATGATTTAAGGTTAGAAGTTTCATTGTTAGTAAGATCCCCAACTATTGAATTTGTTGTCATCGATGGGGCTACTTCTTCTTTCAAAATGGGAAGAATAGCATAGTTAAAGTAGGCGGGGTTGGTAGCTTTTTCTTCATCTATTGGGAAAAGGGCAGTAGGATTAGAAGAAGGCCTAATTGCTATTAAAGGAATAAAGGTTGTTTCAGCTCTTGGAGTAAAGGGAGAAGGGCTGATTGTCGATTAAACAAGGGATGAGTGCTAGTTGAATGCTTTTTGAGACTTACCCAGCTCAATGAAAATTTCTTTAAGTAAGATCCTAGATCCAAGAGTTAGATTCTAATACTACATTTGCTTTTCTAAAGGAAAGTGGCCACTAAACCAAAAAGGGAGATCTTTGCTTGCTTTTCATATTAGAGATGCTAGTCTTTCTATAATAACTATTCTGCAGATGTTTTCAAGAATAAAAAAAAAAGGTGCTCTTTCATCAGCTCTTTTGTCTATTTGCTTGTGACATAGAAAAAGTGAATTGACCTGAGCAAAGTAGTTTGGTTAAGCCAAAAAGAAAGGGTTAGATCCTATTTGAGATGAAATGCGGCAATGTCCTAATCAAACCAAGCGCAAGGTCAAAGATTTAGCTTAAGGCTCAAGGCTCAAGGCATAAAGGCTATTATTCCTTTTTCTTGATAGTATTGGTCTCGCCCTAGCTTTAAAAGGGCAGCTTGATGGCAATTATCCTATTATGTCTGAGAGAATTAAAATGAAGCTGGTGGGGTTCACTAGCTCTTTCTTTTATGATGAATTCATTTTGAATAAAGGAAGGTGGTCGTGATAGGGAAAGGCCTTATCTTATTACTAGGAAGGAGAATAAGAAAAGATAAAATGGGCCAAATTGTCTGCTAGAGAATAAGCTCTCAAGGAATCAATCTAGGCTAGATGAGATGTCGGTGCCATTAAACTAGCTCCTAAAACAGGTTCAAGAGATGAGGATCTAGGTAGTGATGTCACCCTCGGGGGAAGAATCATTCCATTTACTTAAAAAACTGTTAAGAAGAAAGCTTTTCTCTTGCTTAAATGCGGCAAAAAAAGAAGAAAAGGCAAAGTAAACTGCGTAGAGGGCTAGAAGGGAATCAAGGAAAAGATAAACTTTGTCTTATCTCTTGTCGACTGGGAATGAATGGTAGCATGGCTTGAATAATGAATCTCTTTTCCTTGTATTAGTCAATGTCAATGGTAAGCTTTTGAATAAAGAGAATGCCTTTGGGTAAGGTGGTATGGTTGATGATAGTCAACATGCTTAGTCAGTATCGATCTTGTATAAAAGCTTTCCATAGTAGATTCCTTAAAGCAATTGATGAACTAAAGGAAGAATTCTCGCTTGACAAAGAAGTCGCTAGGACTTGAGGAAACCAAAATGCTAGATTTATCTTTGCCAATAAAAGGAATCGATTTCGTAGTTCACGATGAAAGGCACAGTAGAGAAAGGTGAGAAAGACTAGGCAATCTCCGAGTTGAAATCGATCCCAGACTTGATAAATAGGAGTTAGATTATGACAAACAAGGAGGTAGGTTATGAAAACCGCTGTAATCTATAATGAAATAGGGGAGTCTTTTGCTCTTTAAGAAGTTCTAGTTTTTTTGTGGTTAGCTCAGCAGGACAGGTTATTGACGAAAAAAGCAAGGCTGATCCATATATCATAACAGTAGCTATCATTCATGTGGGTATGATGCTGAGGGATTGTGCAAAGGCAAAACACTTAGGTTAGTTTGGGTAGATAACTTAGTTCAATAGCGCTTCTTCCCTTTTTATATTGGATTAACTCTAAAATTTCTAGGTAAATTAAAGGTAAGAAAATAGTAATTAACTAGCAACTTTCTTTTAGGCAGCCTACTTGGATTTTAGTTTATGTTTAGAGGAAGAAACTTTTATTCAATAGCATTTCACTTTTCATCATGACCTAAGAATTTCGAATTCAAGCAACCAATTTTGAAACCTTCTTAGTTAAAGTTGAGCTTCGTGGAATCTTTTCCATTCCATTAATTGAATTGTTTGAAGATGCGAATTTGGCTCACTGTCCTATTGATAGACATTGACTAGTTGTTTTTCTTTGTTCTTATCTTAAGGTTGATCTAGGCAAATATATTAAAAGAGCGCTTAAATTCCACTATTAACTCATTCATTATGCTATTTGACGAAGTCAATGAAATCCCATACACTTATCTATCTCGTAGGGACCCAATCAATCAACTATGAAAGAAGGTTTTCTTATATTGAAATAAGGCTTGCCCTTTCTTTTCCGTCGTACATTGGTACTAGAGATTCAAATCATTTTCATTATGCTTTCATGTTGGGCCTAAGGAATCGATTATAATGGCTAACTTTACCCAGATTCCAAAATACATGACTGTCAGAGTTGTTCTTCCATAATTGCCGTTCTCTTTCTTTGAGGTGGATTTAGACCTATGGACAGAATTCAAACATGCAACTTACAGTTCAGGCAAAGAAAACCTATAAGCCTAGTCTTATTACCTTTATTACTAGGCTAAGGAGGGGTAAGTGTAAAAGAAACAGTTTAATCTTGACCTACAAAGAAATTTAAAGGTGTCTTTTATGATATTGAAGTATTGGTATCAGGGTTAAGAGTGAAAAGAAGTCTAGAAAGAGTAGCTTTCAATCATAGTCTTATTAATTTCTTTAATTCATTTAAGAGTTCAAAGAGAAAGAAACCAGTTAAGATTTACCTACGGACAAACTAAATCAATTTCTTTATGCTTATTATATGTTAGGGTTAAGAGTGAAAAGAGAATGTTCTTACCAGGCCCTTAGGTTTTTTAAGAGGCATCTCTTAGATCTCTTAACCTATTGGCTAGTCTCTTAAGTGTGTGAAAGTAAAATAGGCTATTTAATCTCTTTATGCGGAGGCTAGTACAGTACATTGGCTAGTAACTCTTATAGCAGGTCGGCAAGGATGCAGTTACCAACACTACTTTGTTTTATGGAAAGAACCAACTTAAAAGAAGGAAACATGCCCCTTGAGGATGACTGTTTAACTGGCTAGCAAACTTTCTCATAAAACATATGACACTTAGAGATGTAACCTATTCGTATCTAGGGAAAGACAACTGTTTACCCGATTGTTTTCCCTTTTTCCATGAGACACAAGAGCTGCTTGGATTGGGTATGCTTTTTCATGCTACTACTACACATCTTATGACTCTTACCTTCCTTTCGGTAAGCTCAGAACTCGATGGAGGATCGGAGAGTCCACTTTTTACAATAAGACTAGCAACATTGATTTCTGTGTCAGCTTTACCTATCGAATGGGCTTCTTCGTTGAGTAGATGTCTCAAGGGAACAAAGTAGACAAAATCTGTTTTATTTTTTTAGTAAAAACTCTTGCTTCTTTAAGGAGCTCCCTACCACTTTATCTCTGTAGGTAGCTTCCATCAAAAACTCCTTGATTTTTGTAGTCATGTTCATTCTTTGCTTTCCTACTTTCTCTCTATGCCTTCCAACAGATTCTCTTTAGAGCTCATCTCTCATATCTAGAAAAGGTATGGTACACATTTATCTTTTTTTGGTCCTCAACTTCGTGCATCTATCAATTAGAAAGGAGGATAGATGCCTTTCACATTCGCTTAGAAAAGGAAAGGCTCTTCACCACACATAGCATCCTTATTATCCTTTCTTTATCTCTTTTAGCCCAAAGGGCTTCGCTTCTCCATATCGGGGTTCTGGGAGTCAAATCCCTCTTTGAATAAGTTAAATTTCTCTTTATATATCATATCAGAAATACTGCTTCGTTGCTTTTCTACTTGGCTGTACAAGATGAGTTTTAATATGTTGAGAACAAGCCCGTTGAAGCGTTAGAATCTATCACTTTTCAAAAACCAATCTTCAGCATACTAAATTAATTTTATCTACGTTTAATGAGCCTAATGATTCTAGGGTGAATTTCCTCTATTGCTCGTTACCTATAGGTTATAGAGACTCTTCCCAAAGCCAAGAATTAGGATTAGAAAGAAAGTCTCAAACCTTTATTATGAAAGTAGGCTATGCTTCCCAAAGTGAAAGAACTAGTTTCATATAAAGGCTTCGCCCCCAGTTATCTTTATTTAAGCTGACCTTACTCGGACTAAGTTCAAGCAAAGATCATTTCTTTAAGCTAAAAGCTTAAGTGATCAACTAGAAGATACCACCTTCCCCAATGAAACTTCTTTCCCCAAAACAGCAACTGAAAGAGAAAATACCGAGTATGCTTGAAAACTTGAAACAGATTCATGAATAACAAATAAGAAATATACCCTAGATACCATTTGAGCCTGAGCTGAACCAGTGAATTACTTGAGAGTGATTTCACTGCAAAAGAGCTTGAGTCACTAGCTACCTTTAGAGCAGATTAAGAATCAAGTACACAAAGAAGTGAAGGTGAAGTGGGCTTGCTTTAAGGGCTAGGCTTTCTCTCTTTTTCGGCTTGATGATATGACAAAGATGAGCCTTTGAGCCTAGGCTTTCTTCTTGAAAGCCTAGAGCTAAGTATGGACTCGATTGTTGATCGAATCTTCTTGGGTATTCCTACTTTGCTTGGATGGAGACTTTCAACTTTGATTAGGAGTTTTCTGCATTTCATCTTAAAAAGAATCCAAGCTAACATAAGTTAAACAGTGCTTTTCTCTTCCAAAACCCAAATATCAAGAGTGAAGCATGAAAATTTTAGGCCTTAGCTTAGGTGCCTTCCTAATCTAATGCCATGCCCAGCTAATGCCAAATCGAAGACTTGGTTGATTCTTGAAAGCCAGAGCTAGTTTTCTTCCCATTGACCACTACTAATAAGATAAGACGAACCACTACCAATAGTCGTTTTTCTAATAGATGGGGGTTTGATAGCTGTTGATTCTATAAAAGCTTGTTCTGTCATAGCTTCTTCAGCTCAACCTGTACCAGATAAGTAAGTAAGGTAGTAAGAATAGACCTACTAGGCCTTAAGATAAGTTTGAACTCCTTTTCTTTCATTACTCTCTTTGGCTTTACCTATAAGAGGCCTATAGAGGGAGAACTTTTGCTGCAAACTCTTCTCGATCTCTACGATTACTTAACTTAAATAAGTGATCTCTTTTCTTTCATATATGAGATAATATCTCTTCACTCACAGATCTTACTTCCTTTTTTTTCTTTTAGGCTTAGCCTAGATCGTAGGAAAACACTTTAGTCATTGATAACCATATTGAAAAGCGGGTATTCCCACAAAACAAAATAAAAGCAATATACCCTGGTCCTTTACTTTAATTAATAAGGCTGCTTTCCCTGTTAAACCCTTCTCGCCAAGGAAAGAAGTTCAAAAGCAGCTGATCTTAGCTTTGAGCACTTATTTCTTTTGTTCCTAGCTACTTCTAAGAGTAGTCATGAGTTTATTGGGATCAGAGCTTTTTCAAGCATTCCTATAGTAAGAAGGTCAACCGAAGCCAATCCATCTCTATTAACGAATACTCTTACTCCTAACGGTTCTATATCCAATTCCTTAAGGATAAGGAAGAAGGAAAGAGAAGGAGATAACAGCTATTAAGCGTTATAAGAGCCACACCATAGAAAGTTAAAAGGAGACGGGGTTCTACTACTTTATATACGTTGGCACCAAAGCAAAGTGCGCAGCGGGTAAGGTGCCAAAGTAAAGGCCAAGCTTAGTCAGATGGAAAGAATGGCTCATCCATCTTTTTGTCTTTTAGAGAAGTCTAGTAAGGAGTATGATCCTTACTTCTTCTCCTAGTGAGTTAAGCGCATAAACAGTAACTTAAACAGAGTTTTCGTGCCGGTCCACTAGGAATGAAAGAGACCTATATACTGGATTCACCAGCATGTACCAACTATCCTACTTCCTTTTTTCTTGCTTTCTCATCCCCCTTTATAGGTTAATGGAGAAGGGGTTTTCAAAGCCATGGGAATAAAGTTAAAAATCATTATTTGCAAAATGGATTGTGCATCTGATTTCGGTAGTACGAGGCATTCCTAATAGTTGCCAGTTAGCTTTAACTCCACGATCGAAAGCTGAAAGTGATGAAATGTGCTTTTAAGTCAAAGTAAGTTATAGAGTTGCTGTCCTGAAGTCAATGAGTGGAGATTGCACTTTTTCCTTCTTTCTAACCCGTTCCCATCCTATCCGATAGTTATAAAAAAGTAGCTAGGCTTCCAAGGCGGTGAGAAGATTCAAAAGAAAAGTGCTGAGTAGTAGGAAAGGAAGTGAAAAATCCATTCTATCTTAACCTGATCCCAAGCTTCTTAGAAAGTACGTTGATGACCTGGATCCCTCTTCTAAATGACATAGGAAGCATTTGGCCGAGTAGCAGTAAGTAAGCAAAAAAAGAATTGAAGGCAACTATATATTTACCCACTCTTCAGTCAATGATTTAGCCTTAATCTCTTTTGCCCTTTTTTGTGACTAGTTTTGCATGTTAGTGCGGGCTATGCCTTTACCTTGTTTGAGAAAAATACAATCCAGAGCCATAGCCATTCCGTGTAAGCTGAAAAAAGTGGTTATGTGTGTCTTAATGGCTTACTTGCCTTCAAGCTAGAACCTATTGGGGAAAAGCTCACTCTGTCCATAAGATAAACTAAAGGAGGCTAACTTGACTAGGACGCCATTACTGTATTAGTAAAAGCAACCTATCACGCTGGGACACAATTTCTATAAGATGAGCCTATAACCTATGGATAGATAGGAATGTGACCATCGACTTTCTTCCACGAGCCTTACCCTGCGTCTTTCTTAGTGCGGATGGTTCTCCCATGGTAAGCTCTGACTACTAGCTTGGTTAGGCTCGTCTCCTATTAAACATGGTAAGCCCGACCCTCACTCATTAAAACCTAGGAATCCTTCAATTTTTAGGAGTAAGAAGTCCTCTATCACCATTCTCAGTCAATTGAATTTGATTGAGCTTGGTAGGTTCGGACTTGCCTTTTATACTCTTTTCTCTAATTATTTTATTGATGTTTGAAAGACAATAAAAATGGGGTATGCTTAAGAAAGGCCTCTTTCTATTCTTTAATGGATGGGAATATGTCAAGTGAAAAGGATGTCAAATGAGTTGAAAGATGGTAAAAACCCAAACTGCCTCATGAGAAATTCAATCTCAACTTTATTGGCTCCATCACTGGAACTAGCAGTAGCCTCTTTAATCCAATTCCATTCCATAGGGATGCCAAGATAATGATGATGACCCGCTCTTTTTCTTAAAGACTACTTGAGCTGCCCGATTGACTGATGGCTCTTTAATGGTTAATTTGCTTGACCTTATTTCTTTAGAGGAAACTAAACTATCACTTTAAGCAAAGGTGAAAGAGTAGACTAGAATGTTGAAGTCAACCAACAATGGTGAAAAGGTGACAAGCACAGGTGAAAGGGATATCACTGAAAAGCTTAACTAACGAGCTCTTTTTATGATTGACACTTTTGCTCACTAGGTAGAGCGGACTGTCTATACCTTCTATAACTAACTCTACTTGTAAGAAAGTTAGTCCATAGCACTTCCTGGGCCAAAGCATTTAGAAATCACTCGTTCGATTAAGAAATGGAATTAAAAGCACAATGGGTGGTAAGAGATAGGCTTGGAGACAAACTGTACTTGGGAGTTGCGCCACTTTAACTAACTCTGCCTGTAAAAAGAAACTTGAGAAAAGCTTAACTTCTACGTACCAAGTTTCGGGTTGAATCCGATCCGAAAGATAAAGTGTCAGTGCCAAGTGAGAAATTATTTGATTTTGAACGGGATCTTTGTCCTACTTCTCATCTGGCCAGCTGCTGAAAAAAAGAAGTTAACTTGACCAAAATCACAAGTTTTCAATGATACGCATAATTTAGAAACAGAACTATGAAACTAAGCAGCATACTTAGCCTTCCATACCTTTTTAGTCCAATCCTGCTGCTTGTGCAGCGTATGAATAAGGGAGGTCACCTAATCTCAAACGAAAGATAAAGCTACAGCTCCCATCCCTCATTTGGAATTCTTGCTATCCAGTGCACTTGAACCACACCTCTGCTTCTTGTGTTTCTTCAACACAGAGAATGGTAGATTGCTTAAGTTATTAGCCTTTGTGTTTGCCTTATTTTCTTTTTAGGGAATGCTTTACTCTAACATCGGCTTTTTTGATAAATTCTTTTAGCATCGACTGGAGTCGAAAACTGTGCCCAAGCCTTAAGAACAAAGCGAGCCTTATCACGCCTAAAAGAGATGTATGGGTTCCAAAGGGTTAAGGAGAATAGGGCATTTTGCCCTTTTTTGTACATTTTATCATTAGTAATCCCCTCGTTATCGATCGTAAAAAACATATGCCTTAATCAGCTTCCCTAGTGGTATTGCCTTGTAATTGCCCATCGTATACCTTGACTAACACCACAGGTGCTCCCTCAATGCACAGCTATGCAAAGCGGAGGAAGACACTAAGAACAGAGATTGTATCTAAGACTGTCTCAACTCCTTACCTTACTCAATGCTTTGCCATCAACTGCCGTAGGAAGGACAAGAATAGGGGAAGGAAGAAAGAGACCATCTTGTCTTAAGAAAGGAATACTCTTAACTGCCATTGCTATGCATCTATATACAACTGTCAATGTCAATGATATAAATAAATATTCATTGTACAAACAGGTGAAAAGCGATCAAAGCTTTTTTTAGGGAAAGGGGTTGTGTTGGGGCGGGGGGATCCGTCCATGCCTAAAAAAACGATATTTAGATCTTTCAAACATATGATAGAGATTGGAAAAGCTATGAAAAACTGCACCACCTTTAACTTTACGCGCCAACTTAAATGGTTCCTTGCTCACAACCAATTTCTCAAAGCAATGAATGCACTCAAAAATAGGCCATAGCATGAGAAAAAGTTGTTGTGAGGCTGAATACTCCATTATACGATGGTACATACGGCTTAGGGCCAAGGCATTCATAGGTCTCCTTTCAGAGCTCCATCTAGGAAGCGATAGCTAAATAAGTTTTTAAACCTAGCTCCAGAACAACAAATAGGAAGCTCTTTCTCCTTACACTTACTCTCATATATAACCTTAAAAGCTCTTTCTCCTTACACTTACACTTACTCTCCCAAATCCTAGCCTCGGCTACCATCTTAAAAGCTACTACTACGGCACTCATCTTTTAATTCTTTTTTTTTTCTACAAACCTAGGTAGTTTAGCAACTTTTCAATGTTAACCTGCTTTTTTTCAAGGAAGAGTGATGATCTGCTAGCTCTCACAGAAATTTGTCAAAGTTGTTATGAACCCCCAATTCTACAGTGGCATAAGCGATAACAGCCCTAAAGTTCACCCTGATTTCATTTAAACACTATTCCCATTAGCAAAATTGATTCCACTTCAAAAAAGCCTCGGATAGAAAAGCAAAACATAAAAGAGGTGGCTTTTTAGGGGTTTAGTAAAGGATTTTAAGCAAAGGAGTACTGTTTACAGTGTTTCCTTAATTGAGATTTAGGTATTAAGGTAGTCCTTTACTCTATTCCTTCTTAAAGTCAGGAATGGCAGGACAATTAGGAAATTACATCTAAGAAATATCCCATTATAGATTATAGAACCGTGATTGACCTCTAAAGCATAAATAAAAAGTCAATTCCAATCCCACAAGGAAATTAATTCTTCTTTCCTTCTTCGTGAGCCAAGCCGTACATTAAGAATAGCCATTCAATCAGTTTTATGCATAAGACCTTCTACTTGCTTGCTGTGGCAGTCATTAGCACACACTAGATCGATTGGATGTTTTCAGGATAGATTGGTACAGGTAGTTCGTCGAGTGACAGAGGATCCTTCCTTCCATCATTCAAGACTATTCCCCTCACATTCTTATCAATCATGAATACGTGGAGTTTGAGATTGGCCAAACGAAATAGCATATTTGCTTGGGTCCATACTTTCACGCATTATAGAAGCGACTTCTTTAACCTTCGCTTCACCTCTCTCACTCTCATCATGAATAGGGACAAGAAACGATAGGATCAATTTTTCGTGCCCTAGCTTGGCTTAGAAGTTGATTCGGTTGGATTCAATCTAATTTTGTACAATGAGGGGCTTTTTAGCTTACAAGCTTGATTCATTAGGCCACGTGCGAAATGGGGAGACAAAAGAAATGTTGATCACCAAGCTAAGAGAATGAGAAAGAGCTTTGATATAATGGATGTGGCTGACTTGCCTGTTCGTGAATGTTTGAGATGGGATCTTGGAGAAAGAGATGCCTTGGCACTTGATGAACCAACTTAATTGGTTAATAGAATAAGGGGTTGGTCTTAAAAATGCAGATAGAAAATGATGCATTAGTAGGTTACTATTCAAGTGCAGCAGAGCTAGAGTCTCGACTCGTTGAGGTTGGGGTTTGGGGAGAAGTGAAGCTTCTTTTAGTGGGTCCTTCATTGCCTATCGATCAGATCTAACATCTGGAGTTCTGGTTGATGCTACCTATATACGAAATAAGTTGTTATCAAAGAAAGGTAAGGTCCTAGTTAAGAGGTAATTCCATTCTCTCGATCGATGGCACTAGATTGCCTGCTTGTTCTTCCCTATAAAGGTTAGAGATGCCTTTTCGGTTGAATCAAAGAACACTAGCTTGCTTAGATATCAAATAAGGGTGAAAGCTAGCCTGCAGAAAAGCTAAGGGACAAGAGCACTTAATGCGATTAGGTTAGCCAACATTTATGAGGTAAAGGCCGGATGCATAAGTTGACGATCTTTGGTGGAAGCATCAAAAACACTTGGATGTGGAGGAACTAAAACTTGTGTTCACTTCATTTAATAGATGAGGGGTAGAAAAAAGCTTGGTGTTTCCCTAGATTGGATCAATAAGAGAATAGGACCTTTCAATGTCTTAGTTTGCCTTCGGGAACCTTGTAACTTCTAAAGAAGGTGAACGAACATGAACAAATGGTTTTGAGTCTAGTTGGATTCGTTTGTCGGGTGCAAGTTGAATCACTTTAGTACATTTGGGGAATATCAAAAGTAATCCATGCGTTGGAGTCAAAGTCAATGCTTTGGGCCACATGCAAGAGCTTATATAAAGGTTGGGATGCAATTAAGTGCTTTAGAGTGGGGCTCACCTTTACCTTTTATATGAATCTAATCCCTCTTAATATCAATCCTTTAGTTCCAATCTCAATCGAGCAAGAGCTGACCAAGAAAGAAAGTGAGATAACTTTTCTAACAAGTGCTATAGGCATGCCAACATGAATTGAAACTGAGCATTATTGATGGTACTGAGGTACTTCTTTTAAGTTGCTGGCAGGGATAGACAGATAGCCTTTTCAACATCTTGCACTTCCAACTTACAATTTGTAGCTCTAGATGGAAAAAAGACTATAGCATCAGAACAAGGGTATAAGAGTTCGTCATCACTTAGCTTACTTGCATGCAGGGTACAATATGGATACCAAGTAGGCATACAGGGTACGACGGTTACTGTATTTATCCCACGAAGGGGAAGTTAGCAGGGTTTATAACCTGGACTTAATGGCTTGCTAACTACAGTAGCTTACTTCTGGCTTCTCGAAAAAGAGTGGTCTGAACTGAATGGTCATACCACCATTCTAAGACATTTTTAGGAATTGTACTACCTTCCTTTTCAATTTCTTGGTCTATTTGGTAAGGATGTCCTCTTGCACTGGCCCTATTTGTGATTGCTGACAACAAATGCTTTGGGCTATATATATGTTTATTTATTTATTTATAACATGAAAAAGGCCTAATCAAAGGGCTTCGATTGTGTCGTACGTAAACAAGAGTTCTATCTGTCTTTCTTTAATTAGCTATAAGAGTAAGAAGAAGACACTTTATATATGTAATTAGAGAGCTTTTTCAAGTTTTGTTCTGAGCTAGAAAGCCACTATTAGTTTGCCTATGATTAGATTGGGCCATAGCTAGGTAACTAGATTGATCGAAAAAATATTCGACTTGCATGTGTTAAGTATATAACTTTTGTAGCATGATTGTAACTTAGGTTATAAACTTTAGCCTCTTAAGAAAATGATAGAGGAACTATGATGAGATATAAGATAAAATATCTAAATATGACTGAGTTCCACTTCCCCTCGCTATCATGACCTTAATACCGTAAAATAAAACTGGCTTTACATGAGGAGATGAGAGTGTTAATGACACAATCACCCTGAGAATGATTTTGACATAAAATCATCGGGATCCTATTTGAAGACTTTTCACCATTAGGAGCTCAGCCTTTTCTTTCTCAAAGGCCTTCGACTTTTTTCTTCGGTTAAAAAGGCTTCTTTGTAAGATTAAAGTAGTCTTTGGGGACCTTTCACTTTCGAAAATATCCAAAAGAAGAGGCATGTCTCGCCCTTCAACATAGTGTGAAATCCTTTCCTACTTTTATTTAATAGATGTTTTCTTTCTTTCTGCTATAAACAAAATGAGAAATAATGTTAAACTGACGAAATCTTTCTCTATACTTGCTATTGCTTGCTGACTTAGTCCATCTAGAGGATGGTAAATTTATCTTATTTTTGACATATTCTTATATGTGGTGCTTTGACCAATTGAATTGCAATTTTAGGGAGATGACTAACTAGAGGCTTAGAGGATAAATTGAATCAAATTCTTTATAAGAAAAAAAAGTGTCAATTCAATCAATGACTAACTAGTTTATATGAGCTCATTTTCGATACATCTACTTGACTTTATATCTATCTCATAAGTGACACATATTATCTAGGGGTATTTTTTCATAAATAGTTAGATTCACCTAGAGACAAGACTCTGCTAAAAGAAGAGAGTATGATAGGAGAAAAAGAAAAAGGGAGGGAAAGCAAATACAGGAATTAGATGTCATGCTCCTACTTATAGAAGGAAATTCCTTGAACTTACAGAGAATGGAGGGCTAAGGCTGGACGTCTCTAAATGACAGGACTGAGTTAGTATAGTTCCTTTCTTTTTTCTTTCTCTGATCTATGCCCACCTCGATCTAATAAGCTTTCTATCTTCTTCCCTAAGAGCTTCCAATGTAGCATCCTATTTTGTGAAACAAATTTTTATATCTTAAGATTGTCCACAATTAGTTCCTATCCTAGCAGTGAATATCTTGTATTAGCTTGCCAAAGGCTTCAAGATATAGAAGTTAGGAAAGTAAAGATGTCGTACCTCTAATCTATAGCTTTCCTTCATGGTTCTCTCTTTTATTGAAAAAAGATATGAGCTATGAACCTAGTTTCTCTCTCAAAATCAAAAGTGAGGGAAATCCATCATCTTTGCATACTAGGATAGGCTTGTGAGATCCTCTTTGCTTACTAATTCACATTCTGGTTGACGTTGATTAGTTATATTCATATCCCCACCTCTTAGCTAGAGAAGCATGCATGCCATAACATCTCCATTAGTCCAAGTCGAGGCATTGGTTTGAAATGGCTTTGACCATTTCATATACTTGCTATGATTCTATGGACAAAAGTAGTTAAGTAGGACAAACCAAGCCCTTGGGCAACTTCGCTATGGGTGGCTTGATCCAATCGATTCAGTTGCTTTGTTCGTTATCACCTAGTATAAATGAGATAGAAATATTAAAATTTGATTCACTCGTAGTTTTTTTTTTATGATGACCCATGGCCTTAGCAAGCTGCACCTAAAAAGGCAAATACAAGCACAAAACCTAAAGTAGTAGAACAGCATAACATAGTAAGCATAGGCATCATAGGCGGAGGCTTCAAATATATATATATATATATATATATATATATATATGTTAATCTAAATTTCATCCTATTTATGGAAACTATAGTCAAACTAGCTATAACCGTCTAAAGTGGAAAAACATGACATAAAGGACTGGAAACTGGGTAAGCAGATTACAACTAAGATTGAGATGAGAGATTGTGATTACGTTATTAGATAAAATGAGCATAAAATGTGTGCAGAGAGATAAATTGGAGCTATTAATTAAGAGGGCCATCATCGCTCATTGATTCCTACTGTTTTCTTATATTTGCTGTTAATCTACACTTTTAGTCTCTTTCTATGCCTTTGACTACCAAATCCATCTAGATTGCCAAAGATGAGTGTGTTTGGAGACGTTGAAAAGCAAATTATCCTACAAATGAGAAGAAAAAATTTGAATGGTATGAGTCATGGATCCTCTTAACACAACCTCGACTTATCAACTATGAGGTGTTTTTCAGCAAACATATGCATGCCAAATCGAGCGAGAGTCACCTTTGTCCATCTTATTTATCAGATCAAACATTGATCAGCCTACTACTTCTAAAGAAGTCTCACCAGATTTCGTCTATAATTATGAAAGAGCTATAGCCTCCGCTTACAAACACAACACAAAGAAAGTGTCACTACCATGTTTGTTTCTTATATGAGATAGGTCCCTTTTTCTTTGCCAATAAGTCCTCTTCTCGGATTTTTTATTCCGATCATTTAACGGTTTCATCCTTTTTTCATTCATATAGAGCCTATGACATCCATCATTACTTGATTTTTATCCTTAATAATTTTATCTTCCTCGTCTATCACTACATTTTTGTTAGTCAAATTACATATTCCATTAAGGATGTGATGTTATTTGAAAGAAGGCTAGAATACTAACAGCCATCTTTATCTAATTCATTCACTTTACCTAGTACATACCCTTTTTTGGAAGATCAAGTGCCAAAGTCATAGAATGGGGAAGTCATTAATCCTTAAAAATTACTTTTAATAGGGCTTGTTACACCTCGAGTCCATTTAAGAACTACTTGACTAACTAGCGATAAGGAGATTTGAAAGATTGATCGAGGGCATGAAACACCCACGATTGTAACTACCACTTGAACAGGAAATGGAGAAAGAAAGCAGGACGATAAATCCCTCATAAGAGCTCAGAGAAAAATAGTTAGAATCTATTTTATTAAAAAGGGTGAAGGAAAATGCCAAATTAATAAAAGGATTAGGCACCTATAGATTACATTATAGAAGAAAGATGTTCTCCCTTATGAGCTTCTCATAAGAAGGGTTTAGATTGATTGCAATTCAGTTTGTCGACTAACGAAAGTAAGGAAGAATCAACCACTTAGGTTGGTTAAGCTTACTTTAGCACTAAGCACAGTAGTGCATAGTTATTTCATGGAACCCCATAACTTAATTAAATTAGACTGACCATAATGAAAAAAAAAATTGAAATAGGGATAGCTATAAAGTCAAGGAGGTTTAATAGGAAATAAGAGAGTAGTAATACCTTTTGAGCTAGCATAGATAGCAGTGGGAGACCAAATAAATATTTCACACAATAGTGTGAAAGAAGTCATAATAAGCTAAAGAAGCAAATGAAGCATCAGGCCTTGAAGAAGAATAAGGTCACAGAGCATAGCAAACCGCTAAACCATGTGTGTGTGAATGCTTGCCTATCATGATTTTGACTTACGCTCTAAAGCTGTCTTTTTGAAGAAGACCAGAGAGAACTTTTATGACATTCTTGTGGATAAAGTAGCCAGTGAAGCTTTTTCTTTAGTGGTTGTATTGGGACACTCTGGCAATGTCTATTATTTCTTTTTCCCAAGAAGTGCAGGCTTCATTGAAATGCTCTCAGCTTTGTGGCTTTATTGGGTTTAATTGTAAACAACACTTATCCCCTCACCTCCCTTTGATCATTTTCAAAAAAGTTGCCCGACTAACTTCATAGTTACGCCTTTATTGACCAGATCCCATGAGTGCTACCAAAATGGCACGTTAGAGCTCCCCTATCATATCATGATTTATTGTTTAATTCCAAAGACCAAACTTCCTTGTGATCTGTTGATTCGTATCCATAAAACTAATTATGTGCCACATACATGGCATGAATCCCAAGATTTTTATTATTGATAAGCATCAATCCAAGTCGTTGAGGGACCTAATTAAGAGGTGCATTGAATGAAGGACGCTCTTTAGCATGCAATTATAAAGAGTGCTAGGAGAAGGAAGGATACAATAACACTATCGCTTCACTTTGAATAAAATAAATCATCATAACTAGAAGGAAAACCATTTATATTGAAATTTGTTCGATAAGAGGTATAGGATGGAACCAAATTTTCTTCGTGAGGGTATTGTTTTCATAATTAAAAGAAAGTTTTAGCTAATCAATAACATGCTAAAGAGCTTCCTTAGTAGGAAAAGGAATGTGTGGGGGAAATTAATCAAAATAAGGCAATATATTCGTAGGAACAACTGAAGAAAAGGTGTTAAGATGATTTAACATCTTTTATTTATATTAGAAGATGTAAAATGTTATTACAAAGTAGATCTTTAACCATATTACCAAGCCTCGTTAGGGCTTCTTTTGAAGCTCTAGTTCTCACACATACGAGCTTCAAGATTTGGCTTTTGCTTTAAGCATGAAGTGGCTTGTTGAGATCAATGGAGATATTCCAACCTTTGATTATCAAACTTACAGTTCTTACGAACCAAGAATAAGATGGATGGTGTATAAATCAATTTGGTTAGGGAGATGGCAAAGATGAAAGAAGGATATCGAAAGAGTTAGGAAAATGAGTACATAAGTGATAGCGAAAACATAGGCTAGATAAATGCCCTAAAATCTGTTATGATAGGGCCTACAATCTTAGGGAGTACATTGATAACCCAAACCCATCAAGCGTATAGTAACATGTTATGAAGGCTTTTTATACTTTTTCATTAAAGTGATGACTTATAGTCTTGCCAAGTTTAAAGGGCATAATGCTAATGAATCAAGGCTGTAGCACCTGTACATCTCGAATCCCTTAAATTAGATGCAGGGAAAGAAATGGAATTGGAGCTTATCAACAATAGGAATGCTCAATCGAGTTTACTTTGTGAGCTTTAAGGTTTCTTTTAGCACACTTGACTTATCATATAAGTATACAATAATAAATAAGCATACATTGCTAATAGGCAGGTTAATTCCAAGAATGGTACTAGAGACCAAACTATGGTATATTGGTGAAGGACACCTCATATGAGTGGTTAGAATAGGCCTTTAAATGCAATCTAGAGCCCCTATGAGGAGCTCGCTGCATGCACATTTACTTACACTAGTGAGCCCCAACTGAAGTAGTAGAATGCTCCTTATCACTCTTAACCTTTAAATGAAGAGGGAACTCAAAACCACAAAACAAAGAAAGTAGCAACTCTACGAAAAATGTATGAAAATAACCGCACTTCATTGCACTTAGCTTGCCCTCACCGTGTCATTAGATGTTTTGAGCGGCTGTCAAATGGGTAGTTGGCTCTCTGAACCTATCCATATACAGTCCTATAAGAACCAAAGGACTAGCGGCCTATTGCTGCTCCGTATGTGAAAGCCTTTCCCTCATTTCACTTCCTAATTTTGCAATGCAGCAAAGTGTGGTTAGTAGTTGGGACCTTTCCTTATATTTTTGGTACGAGTTTCAGTTTTAGCTTAATAGCTATAATTTTCATTTCTTAACTTGGTTTTTTTAACTTCACTTGTAGCTCATCAGCTTATGACTTCACGTTCTTAATTTCAAAATTGGGAATCAATAAATCTACTTTTTCTTGGTTAAAAAGGTTATTTAGGTAGCTTAGCTAGTTAGATTTACTGAAGGCAATTCAATGAACATTCTTATCTAACAATTTTTAATTTCCCATGGAATCCTAGGGGTTTTCCTTACAACTCTAGTAGCGCTTACTTTCCCTTGCTTGGTAATTGATCTTTTCGATTCCTTTTCTTACTCTTCTTCTCGAAAGAGATGAAGTCTTTTTTCACTAGTTGCAGTTTAAAAAGAAAAGATACAGGCTATTTCCTTTCTTAGGTGCCCCCTTCAAATAAAGGTGAGTACCTTATGAAACTACTATAATCCATTGGTTTTTCTTCCTATTTCAAAATACTCTTGTTTTCTCTTCATGAGAATGTCGTTACGAGGCAGATCCCTAGTTTCATAAGGAGGAGTTATTCCCTCAAACACACTGGTTGAAGCCTGATAATGGAGTGACCACACTATGAATGAATATTACGTTAATAAAGTAGTTGTTCTTTCCCTTGTGCCCTTAACATGAAGCGATGCGAATGCTTGTTAGTGCATTAAGTAAGTTAGATACTAATTGGTACAAAACAGGTCAATTATGTAGTATCAAGCCTAGATTTTGGAAGCCTTCCTGGTTTGGTTTATTGATTTGAGTTTGCATATGGATTTAAAGCTTCTGAGCTTGGGGTTATTGTGAAGAAGTGAGAGCACAAGTGAGCTCAGTCTTTCACTACTCATGTAACCCTACGTCATGGCTTTTAGAAGGGCCTAAAGTGCATGATGATTCAATTCCCAAATATATAACAAGGCCTCTTTTGCTATCATCCCTCTATCTCTCTCCTATTGACATAGTAAAGTATGGTTCTATTAAGCATGATACATGCCCTCTATAAAGTGATCTTTGAAAAGGTCTTTAAACAACTATTTGTCTTTAGTTCTTAAAGATGTAATGAATAGTTTTCTTCCTTGCCCACCACTCATGAAAAGAAAGAATACATAGGGCCTCCTCAGCCTGCCCTAATTCAAATACGATTCTTTTTTATTTTATCCTAGGTCACTCACTACCCCTTAGGCTTTAAAAATGCTTTTTCATTGTCACCCCTTATTATGATAAATATAGCTAGTTTTTTAGCGCTATTTCTAGCTTGAATTAAGGCTTTGAAGTCCCTCTCCTATTTTTATAACTAGAAAGGTAGGCAAACCTAAGTACAAAGCCACCTCTATTCGAGATGTTGGAACACCAACCAGACCAAAAATAGATTCTTAAACTAACTTCGAAACAAATCTGAGCACTTTAATCGAAAGCCTTTCCTATCTAGTGTTAGTTGATCCTTTAATATCTGCACCAACTAAATCAGAAGCTTAATTTGAAAAATGGGAGTAGGCTCAAGAAGGATCAAAAAGACTTCTTCTTGGTCCCTTAAAGTCATAAAGCAGATTAGACTATAATGTATAACTGTGGAACGAAAAATAATGAAAATTAATCCATGTGAAAAATCAATAAAGGCTTGCCTATACGTCTTTTTATTTCTTTCAATTTGAACCTGTTAGTACCTAGATTAATCTTTCGATTCTAGTTTGCCTTGTGTCATCTGATTTGAGGGAATTCATTGGATTGTGAACTTGCTTCATACCTAGCGTTTAATCTTTTACTAGGAGCAAGGTTGTCCTTAGTAAGAATGGTTAGAACCGAGGCCCTGGTTCGAATTATGAAACTACTCGTAAGAAATGTTTTTAAGTTGAGGGAGTTTTTGGGCTTACCGACTAATAAAAGGTCTTTCTCGAACTAATTTGCTGGCTCTATTTGTAAAAAAATTCTCATTCCAGAGAGATATCAATAGACATAGAAAAAGATCTTAATCTGCTAGTTCGTAAAGCAGAAGTCCCATAAGCACCCATTTTTAAAGAAGCAAATACACTCGCCTTAGGAAGCATACACACTGATATGTGGCTTACATTTATTAATAATCTTGTGAGAATTTTCCTTCTTAAGGTAAGTCAAAAGAGCAAGTCGACGAAAGAAAGACTCCCTCAAAAGGTGTTTACTTGTGAAACAAAAAGACTTCGTTACATCAAGAAAGTGTGGTAATAAAAGATGCTTACATAAGCTCATCGATTTATGCTCCTCGATTATGAAAGAAATGGTGCTTTTGAGCTAAATCAATCCTGCACAGGTGATTACTAGGAACTTTACACTCAATGAAAAGCCAAAATGAAGACTAAATCTGCTTTGAAAGCGATTCGAGAGACCATAAGAATGATCGGCTGATGAGCGAGAATAGTAGAAACATTAAGATATGCTTGTTCAAAGATATGTCAAAGTATACCTATGAAAGTAGATTGCAAGGGTCACACACCAATGCATTACTAAAGAATAACCAACCAGAATAACTTTTCAAGGGGGTGGAAAGATGGATCAATCTTATTATCTATGGGTTAGAAAACCACATGGGAAAAGAATCCAAAGGGAAGCTTTTCATTAATGCTTTACCTCCCTACTAAACGTTGTATTACTACGATTAATAAATTGCCCTAAAGTGGCTTCGGTTGACCTCAAGGGTGGTCAAAGGCCTCAGTAAGGTGGTGTACCTTTCTTGCTTAAAGGATCTATTAAAAGAATGTCCCATTATGAATTCCTATCCCATTAATGAAATATAGATAAGGGTTATTTTTGTTCCAAGTCTAACTTTTAAAGCATAACATTGGCAAAAGAAAAGAAAAACCTTGGGTCTTAACTTTTTTCTTTGATAGATCTTTCTCTCAAAAGAGGTTTTACCTAACCCATTATGTCCTTTGTTCAATACCCATTTCTAAAGGTGAGAACCTTAAATTGAAAACCTTTGTTGCTGCCCTCACCACTTTTTTTTGACCTTATCCACCTTCTTTGAGGAATACTAAATCAAGAGATGAACTAGTGGATCACAAGGCTAGGTCGAAGGATGCTTGAACGTTCTTTAGTAGTGAGCCATATTGAGTAGCTTCTAGCAAGGGCTTCAAGATCATAGTAATGCCTGCCAAAACTTTCCTTGGGTATGAATGTCATGTTCGAAGCTACTTTTTTAAGACACCATGGGAAATATCACTGAGGAGCTTAATCTTTAAGTGTGAAATTGTTAGTTTCCTTATCTTTTTGGGCCTAAGATCATATAAGTCAACAATTTTGACTTTTTAGTTAATGAAAGTCCTTCTTAAGAAAGTAAGCCAAAAGCCACTCATTTGAGCTAACAGATTCAAATTCTACTATGCCCATGCGTAAAGCAATAAGTTTAAACTGTAGTGTGATATCTTTGGTCTCCTTATCATTTCCAATTAAGGGTTAACTCCGCTAGGTAAGCAGACCACTATTGGGATTATTCAACTACTAATTGATGACTATAGGACTACTATTCTCCGTCCACTATTGATATTGACTTTCTTGTTGATAGAATGGCAAGGGGTGCAATTTCGTTATATATCCTATCAATTGGAAGACGACGAAGCACATCCATCACCCAATCATGTAAAGGCCGAACTAAGATATGTTTGCAATGGCAAAGACCCTCATCTTTCCATTATCTTCTAGCTTGATTTTGAACTTACACATAATTAAGACATTTACTAAGAGGCTCGTTTCACTTCAACAACTCGTCTCTTTTAAAAAAACTCTTAGTTCTCCCTCCTTTCTATATATATGTATACACTAACTTTTTGGTTAGATCGAATAGGGACTTCTATAAAGATCTTTCCACTCATTTATCGTACTTAAAGTTGAAGTCACAGCATGGGATGCTCAAAAAAATAAGGAGAATCGACATCGCGGTGGTGTTATGATATGGCAATTTATCATATAGAAGAAAAGATCCTTGGGCCTATTGATTGACCATAAATGCGAATCGATCGACTACTATCTAAGAGAAAATAAGTTGTTCTTCTATTATTCAAGGGCAAAGAGAGAACATATAACAGCTTGCCTAGCTCTTGTATTTCCCACGTAGCCCATAAGTCAAACCAACGATTCTCTTAATTAAATAATAGAGACATTCTTTCTCTTTTTTTTTTTGATATGTTGCTCTGTGCACTAAGAGTGCATCATCGAGGCAAGGCAAAAATTAACATAGGATCATCATCAAGGCCCTTTTCTTCTTTTTATTATTTATGTCCAGTCCGTTATGTGCATGTTCTTTTAAGGCTTATCTAGGGCTTTTACTCTAGGGCATCTAATCCTTCTTCTTTCTTTGCTATTGATTTCACATTAAAAGTTGTTCCTTCTTGTTCAGGGTCATCGGATGAGAGATCTTCTTTTGACACTGAGAAATAGATCGAACGGGGGCTTACCCTGGACTCACCTCTTTGTTTATAAAAAGCCCTCCTTATACGAGAGTGAAAGCGCTAGAATGAGTATTTCTTAGATTCTGAGATTTATTCTCATCCTGATCCATTATGAAATTTTCAAAATCTATAAAAAAAATTAATGGAAATGGCTCGTCATGATCTTCTCGAGGATCGGTACTGAAGTGGCATGATAGGTAAGGGAAAAATAGGTTTTTATGAAAGGGATGCTTTTATCATGTTACTACTGAAAATAAAAACTGAATTAATCTATTTAGTTCAATTTATCCACACTTCCATCCATTCCTTGTAAAGAAAGGCTAACTACTTACTAGCTAGGAGCTGTATGAGCAATAACATCCACGTACGTTTTCGTGAGAAGGGCGATGGACAGAAATGGCCTTGTTGTACCTTACTCTTGTTTTCAATGAGGGCTTGCTCTTTTCTTTTTTTTTTTTTAAAGGAAAGTATGCCAATATGATTTTAATGAGGTGTAAAGCTTTGCATCTAACATTCATTAGGCTTTCCTCTTTGGAAGCTTGTGTCTCAACTTGTGCAATAAACCCTTTTGGGTGAAAACCAGTGATAAATGGTCCCATGGAGCTTTCGGAGAAGGGTAGCCCAATGTGCAAGCATAACAATGAATCGTAATGAACCCTTAAATGACCTATCTAAGATTAAGGGACAGATCTTCAGTAATGGTGACCTCTTCACTTTTACACAAATAGATGCAAATACCGGATGCTCATACGGGAAAGCCTCATACTTCAGTTTAGAAGCAAGGATTATTTTAAGAAATCCTTTCTTTCTCGTCCTCTTGGGGGGGGGGGGGGGCGGGTGCAAACACATCCATTGGATTGCTGGTGATGGATACAAGAATAGTGAGGAAGTGAATAGTACTCAGCAACATTCAGGGATGGATGTAAACCCACTGGGTAGGGTCAATCATTTTAGTCTTGGAAGAGGTGTCGAACATTCTTAAGAACCAAAAATACTGAGCAAAAGGAAGCCCTATGAGTCATTAAAAGGATGAGAGGGGGTCCTTCGATTATTAATAAAGGGAGCAAACAATGAGGTTTATCCCTCTTTAAAGTATGAAGAAAGAAATAAGGGTTAAACTTCAACCCGCTCACAGTAGTTCTACCTATAGAAAAGATCACAAAAGAGGCAATCATAATGGTACTCTAATCCATTTATGATCCTGAGTTTCTAAACACATTGCATTTTTGCTCACATCAAGGCTTCCATTTGGTGTTAAAATGATCAAAGAATAATAGGAAATCTCTCATTGATTTTTAGAATTCGACAATAGAAAGTGTTTCCATACCATCAAATGACATCAACTCATCCCAATCTTTAAGGAAGAAACTGAAGATCTTAACTTCTTTTACTCTATTAAGAAAGTTTTTTCTACTTAATGACTTATAAGAGATAAGCAGGGCCCTTACTTTGTCCTATATAGTGTACTACTATCGACCTTACCAACTATCGACCTTACCAAGCAATATTTACCTACATAAGCTCGATTAGAAGATAGGGAGAATTCAATAAAAGTATGAAATTTCAATTGTTCAAAGAATCAGTTCAGTTCTATTAAGGACAAGTCCTATTGATGACTAAGAAAACACTAGAGAAAAGCAAGCTTTAACACTCCCCAAGACAATAAAGCCATGATTCTTGGGAAGGTAAAGAGTATCCAATGCAAAGTAGCCTTTTATTCCTTTATTTCATTGTGGCACATTGCCTCTCTATAAGTACCTTTCGCCTCAGGGGCAACTAGAAAATGCCTTCTGTTTTACTCTTTCATCGACCCTTGTCGTCTTCCTTAATAAGCACTCAAGTCTTTTTTATGTTGCTTTTCATCATAAAAGTTTTCTAGTTGACCTCGAAGGCCAAATTCTACGGTAGAAAATGTTGTAATAATAATTAGACCATGAGAGACCTTATTAAGTATTGCAAAAGGAAGGGCTACTCATAGGGCTGGGCGAAAAGGTGATACTGGTTATCAGGTCAAAGAGACGCCTGGCCTATAAGCTGGCCCCCTTAAAAACCCATTACTTAATAAGTATTTGTTACGCACGATATGTCGATGACTTACTATCGAGAATCGTGGGTGTTGTAAAGCTTCTCATAGAAATACAAAAATGTATTGCCCATTTCTTATAATCTGACTGGAACCTTTAGGTACGCTTTGTAGGATCAACAACAATAGCTACATAAGGTACCATATAATTCATTGGTATGATCATTCAAGAAGACTCTTCAAGGATGACTCCTATGTAACTTTTGTGAGGGTTGAAGAATTATGTATGTGTTAAGCACCATATCCATAGAACTACTTGCTATCTACGCTTTGCCGTCCATGTAAAGTTTAGGAACCTAGAGATAGTATCTCGATCAAATAACTGAAGAAAGGAATGAGCAAAATAGGAACTTTATTGGACAATTTTTAACTAGCGAAAAAGCTTGAGTAAGAAGTCCCTAAATGAGCATATTATGGAGGATCATTAAGCACATCTTGCAAGGATAAAAAGGGATTTCATTGTTGCATAGCTTAATTCGGAGCAATGCGTCATCAGATGTTTAACAAGCAATCTCACAATCGAGCATGAATGTTTGAAAGTTATGACTATATACTCCTACGAGTCAGGAGGTGGCGGGGTAAAAAGGATGACACTAGTAAGGATTTATCAGTAGCGAATTCCCCAAGTAGATAAAGGTTCCTATCAAAAAGATACTCTAAAGGCTTCAGGATTGAGGTCTCATTAGCCAAAGAAGACTTTGGCCAATCCAGTGGCCTGCTTGATGAATGTTAGCAATAGAGACATCATAAATTGGTCCATAGGCATTGTGATAAGTCCTATATCCTACTACAAGTGCCACGATAACCTTCACCAAGTCTAAATGACTATTAACCACTAGATTTGCTTGTCTATAATACTCACGCTAGCCCACAAGCACAAATCCTCGATGTGGAATACAATCCCAAAGTACCCCAATGACTCAAATATAGTAAATCAAAATGGTAAGACCCTTGCAGAGTTCCCCAATAGCACAGAGCTTGGGAAGCTCAGATACCTATCGATTTGAGCAATTAGGAGCACTAAACTACTTATTTAGTCTTATAGTTGTTTTTTTTTCTATTAATTGCAATACGAACAAGCATTTACTTATGAGATTAGTTGAGTAAGCTTACATTAGTTATCTTCTATAAGATAGCTAGTTTTGGGGCTTTTGACATTGAAAACCCTATCTTGCTTAGCTTTGCTATGCCTCATGACTTGTGTTGCCCCACGTAGTCTTCCTAATGCTAATGCTTTCTTCTTTTATTCATTTTTTTAGTTGTAGTAGCTTTCGTGCCAATAAAATACAGACAACAAAGCCAAAGCAGTACTAAATAAGCGAGAAAAATCCTTATTATTAGTAAAGCACTAACGGCCAAGAAAAGGCTCCTTATTATAGGTAGGCTAACGCGTCTTTACTAATATTATGATTTTTATAATCATCTTTTCTCAAAATTACTTCTTGCTTTAAAAGGATTATAGGGGCGCTCATGTTTTTTGGCTCATTCTTCGCGTGAAAGTTTGGTTTCGGTGACAAACTTTTATCGCTAGCACTTGGACTTGGAAGCAAGCTACAAGTACCTTGAATTAATCAATAAATGAATGAAAATGTCTACGTAGGAATAGAAAGTGAGGACATGTTGGTTTGAGGGTGTTATGTACGATTCCTTTGAGAAGGGTGTGATAACATCACCTATTAGGCCCGATGAGTAATTCGCGTGAAGCTGTATACTTACTCAGCTAGTACATGCATCTCGCTCTTTCTAGGAGGTTGGCCGCCAATCCTAGATCTTCCTATTTTCAAAAAGATCCTGGGCTTGATCTAGTTTAGTATTCAGGTGATTCTTTTTTTGCTCCTATATATATCATATAGCATTTCCATGATATCATTATGATCAATTAATGAAACTTGGCCATAAAGTGTTCTTGCCTCTATCATTAGCTTGGGTAGTCCCCGTATCTAGTGTTATAGTAATCTTATAATGGTTCCCTCAATTATGTGCAAAGAATTGCTATCTTAAGGAACGAAAACCGGGCTAGTCCTAAAAAATGCTCGTTTGTTTATCGTTAAGGCTATAAATCTTCCTTACCTATTGGTAGGAACTCAATAAAGTGGCCAATAAGCCAACAAGTAGGGGCGTCTGATGATGTCGAGAGCAAGGAAAAGCAATAAAGCTATGTTAAATGGATGAAAAGCTATAACAAAAAGGGTGGCTACCTGTGATAGGACCACTATATGGGGGATCTAGGGCAAATAGAGATGGATAGTTCGAAAAAAGCGCCACATGCAAAACATTAGATTATATCAGCTCAAACACCCCATTAGAACAAGGGTTATTTCTAACTCTAGTTTACCACCGGGAGTCAATGGGAGGAAGTGTGCAGTTTACAATTTGCGATCCTGTTGTAGTTCGAATTCCTTCCTTCTATGAAAGTGCTCTAAGGAGAGTGAAGTACTCTCAAATGGGGAGACCGAACAACCTTGTTTTCAAGTTTGAATTTTTGACTTTCAATTAATGCTTTCAATTATGAGTAGAACTAACTATAAACCAATTTTTATTTAATAAAAATGCAAGTTTTAAATCCCTTAAATTGTGTTGTGACTTTAGAACACCTTTATTATTGTTTGTAAGATATGGTGCTCTAGGGTTTGCATCGTTTACTGCTTTCAAGTCTCTTTATTAGTAGGGTTACTGGGAATCAATCCCCCTTTGAAAGCAAACCATTAATAATCAAGGGCTAGATTAAAATCTATGGAATTGCCCTAGCATTGATTTAAAGATCCTTGCTGAATATAATGATTAAACATAAGGTCAAACCAAATTCATATTTGTCGAGACATGTTAATATAATGGAAAATGAATCAATAACTATATTTTGGATCAAAGGCTTACTAACAATAAAATCCCATTAGAAGTAACAAAATTGGGCATCAATTATGCTATCAATTATAGTAGTAAACCTTATTATCAATTAAATTTTGGTATAGCTAAGATTGTCGAAAAAATCAAAGACAAAGAAAAACACTTTAAAGAAAAAAAAAGATGTTAATACTATGAACAACTATGCCAATGACCTATTAAACGCTTTTAGGTATACAGTTGACATATGATTAAGATAGACTAATCTCTTGCAAGATAAAATATGCAATTATCCCAATCCATAGGAAATGGTAACATTGTCTAGCTAATCAAAGTAAAGAATGAATATGACCAAGGATGATTCTGAAGAAAATGACACAACATCCTCTAAAAAAGATAGTCTTGCCACTTGTCTTGCCCTAAATACAATTAGAACATGTGGCTGTAAACATTATGGATAGACTTTGAGGACTTTAAACACTAGCATTAATGAATAAAAAAGTATGAGAAACTCTGTTGTAAAGGAATTCGATGCTTTTTCTTTTTTTTATATCTATTGAAAGATAAAGAAGTCATACTTTATAGGGAGTCAAGCACCTAGAAGAGCCTAATCTTGATCGTGCTATCAAAAATACTAAAGATATGTTGGTCTAGCCCCAGAAGAAATAATTTTAGGGTGGCACATGATTGTTATAACCTATGGATCTTCAATGAATTTCATGAGCCAGATGCAGAAAGCTCCATTTTTAGGGCAACGGAGTAGGAACCACATTCTCCAATACAAAGCTAAAAGGTCTTTAATGGACAAGAATGCCAATTAGACTTAAAATATGTGGGAATCTTCACCAAAAAAAGAAATGTGCCCATGATAGTAATAGCTAATCAATTACTCAAATCCCTAAGAAATATAGGACCTTTAGAGGGAGGTTTATAAGGTTGAGGTTCTTAAAGAGGCTCGACTAGTAGGGAAAGGGTCTTCTCCGACAGGCCAAATCTAGTGGAAGAGAAAGTCATAGCTACTTTATGTAAGTGCTTTCAAAGACAAAGAAACAAAGCCAGTATGCTAAAATCATTTTGACGCCTAAAATAAAGCTCTAATATAATGAAAAAGTTTTTATTTCTTTTAAATTATTCTCCTAAAAAAGGGAAAGGAAAGGAAAATGAAAAGAACCAAAAAAAAAAAAAGAGAAGAGAAAATCCTCACAAAAAAATTTAAAAAATCTTTATACTTAATTAAATGAAGAAAAGCATTGAAGAATAGTTAATTAAAGTAGGAAAAGGTCGGAGCCTTTTTAAGAACAAAAAAACTGCGAAAAGTTAACTATGATTGCTTTATTTCACAGATGTACCAATGGAGTACCACAACACTGGATCGGAATGAGAGATGTAAACCCAAATAATGATGAAACAACCTAATCCCAAATAAATACTTATAGTATTGAAGAGAGGAAGCCAGATGCAAGTAAAGGAAATTCTCATGAATGACAAAATGGTCGAAAAGTGCAAGATTTAGCCCATAACGAGAAGAGATGTCTTGAATAAAGTGGATAAACCAGCTTTTAGACATCAAGGAAAGGGATGGGATACCATAACAAGAAGATCAGAAACTAAGAACGCATTTTGAAAAGTAACAAAAATAGTATAATTTTGAGAGTGGAAGCTAATGAAGAGAAATCAAGTACCTTTGGATCTAATATGGAAAGTAGTTGCAGCGAATAACCTTCAGATCTCGAGAAGTAAGATAAAAAATAAAAGAAGAAAAAGTAATTCTTGACCAAAGGCATAAGAAAGAGAAAAAGGTTTTTATATAAAAAAGACAAAGACGAAAAAAAGGAGCCAGGGATAGAGAAGCCAATAAAAAGCATTTATGTTACCAGTGGACTATAAAAATTATCATCCCAAAGACAAGATACGCAAGAAAGTGTATCAAAATGAGATACTGATACAAATATTATCAGGTTAAGCCAATGGGATACTAAAAAGGTAAGGCAGCTTAATAAAGAGATGGCGTTCTTTTGCATTTCATCATAGAGCTTTTATTACTCGAGTCACAAAACTTGAGGGAAAGAGCTCATCAGCATGTAAGTTGATAAAAGCTTAAGGCAAGATGTGAAGGTATGAGTTTGAAGTGTCCATAAGCTTAAAGTATATAAGGGCAGCAAACCCTTATTAGTAAAGTAAAGCTCTAAAAAGATGAAAGATTAACCCACAATTTGGATCTGACTCAACTATGAAAAGATCTACTTTGAAAGACAAGAGAAAGAAGAGCATTCAATCTACTGATAATGGTATAGAAATAGCAATTATACTGGCATTTGCTCCAACCTAAGTAAGATGCGTTTTTCAAACAATAATATCCATACCCTCTATTGCGGCGCTTAGGCTTGTAAAATGAGTTTTTCTTTTTTAAAAAAGTTTTGAGTTTTTGCATCTTCTCTCGAGAAGGAATGAACTAGGTTAAGTAAGTGATCATCAAGCATATCCTCTCAGAAAGATTGCTAAGCTTACTGGCATAAGCAAGCATGAAAAAAGAGCAAGCAGCTTACTTAAATAAGAAGAAAGGGCAAGAATTAATTCAAAAACTCATGGATAGAGTGGTTAGTTTAGGACGTTAGAGAAAAGATTACCTTCATTGAACAAAAGAGGTAGGTAGAAAGTTAAAGTAGTATAAAGAAATGAGAGAAAAAAGGCAAATAGATTGGCTTTAAAAAGGGCTAAGGTTACATTTTGTGTTGGTTGAATTCGCCACTATGTGGAATTAAACCTTCAACTTTCGATTACTACTTGATTACCTCTATTGCTTGCACTAAGCTTTCTTCACTTTCAGTTTCCCACCAAATCATAGCAAGCCACAGAAACAATAGCCATTTTTTAAAGCTACTTATTAGCTTAGTAGTTGTGAGACCTGTCAAGTTTCGCTCTTCCCACTCAATCCTACAAGTAAATACTTCTTGCTTTGATGGCTATCATTGCAATAGTTGGAATTAGTTGGTCACTTGCTTCATTGGAAGAACTATTGCTTTTCTCTCTTAGCTTGACTAATCATCTATCAACGAGCTATTTGAATTTTAAATCCTTAACAAGCATTATTGGCCATTTCTTGATTTAATCAACATAATTACTTTGCTTCCCACTACCTACCCTCCTTGAACAAGCTCTTTCTATCCATTCCTTTCCCTTACTTCCCCATTAAAAAAACCAGATTTAATTACTGATGAATTTGTCGTTAAATTAATGACTAATTTGTGTTTATCACTAAAGATAGCGACAGAATAATATTCGTCACTACTTTAACGATAGATTCTTGTTTGTCGCTAATTTAACAACAGATTCTATTCTATTGCTGTTTTAGCAACAGACTAATATCTATTACTATTTTAGCGACTAATAAGAATCTGTTGCTACACTCAGAGGCTTCACTATTATTGATTAGTGACTAATAGATATGTCGTTAATATAACTATTTTTTTGTAAAAAAAGTAATTTTAAATATAACTAAGCAAAAATAAAATAAACTAAAATTCATAAAACATAATAAATACAAGATTATATATTATGTTCTCATTAAATACAATATTCATATAAGAAATTACATCTAATTAATAAGCGGTGCTAGGGCTCGCTTTCCAAAATAAGAGCCTCCATCCTACGAATGCGCTTATTCATATCAACTTCTATTTGTAAGTGCTTTTGCAATTCAGTCTAGAAGTATATGAGATCATGCTCCCTCGCCTTACGCTCCTTCTCCAATCTCTCTTCTAGAATATGATTGTTTACAGTGGAGGAAATAGAGGAGAAAATAGCACATACCAAGACACTATGTAGGGAGAGCGTGGTAAAGACTTAACTATGAGACAGCAAGATAAATAGAGGAAAGACAGTGCCGCTCATTGGTGAAATGAAAAATTTGAGAATCGTGAGTATAGATAGATGCAGAGACAATAATAAAGTTAAAAGGGAAATAGAGTGGGGAAAAAGGAAATAGTTTAAGAAGACAAAAGCAGAGACAGCGACAAAAATTGGGGGGAAAAGAAATGGCATTCGTGCGAAAGGAAAAAATTAGGGTTTCAATTTATAAGCACTTAGTGATGAAAGTAAGTAGCGGTCGCTAGAAGTGAAACCTAATGACGAAACTGCAGTCCATCGTTGTCTATACAATGAAAGTAAAATCAAGCGAAGGCAGCAATGCCTTAACGACGGTGGCTATCACCTTCGAGGCCATGAATGGATGCTTTCACGACAGCCATGGCTACTACCTTAGAAGGCCATGGTTGCCAAATTCAAAGGCCAGGATTGCCCATTCATGGACACTTTCGCCACAGCCATCGCTGCCATCTTCGAAGGCCATGGATGCCATTGCGGCCATGCATGGACGCTTTGGCGATAGGCATGGCTGCCTTTGCGGCCATGCATGGACACTTTGGTGGTGGCCATGGCTGCCTTCATAACCATGCATGGAGGCTTTTGGGAAAGCTATGGCTACCTTCGTGGCCATGCATAGAGGCTTTCTCAGTAGTCATGGCTGCCTTACTGTCATGTCGACCATCTCTGCCACCTCCGAAGGACATGGCTACTGCCTTCAAAGCCATGGCTGCCACCTTTAAAGGCCATGGCTGTCACCTTCGAAGGCAATGGCAGCCACCTTCAAAGGCCATGGTAGCCACCTTTGAAGGCCATGGTTGCCTTCGTGGCTAACCGTGGCTACCTTCGTGGATGCCTTTGTCTACCTTTGTGGGCACGGTGGCTACCTTCGTGGGTGCCTATGGCTTCCTTCGTAGGCTTTGTGGCTACCTTCGTAGGTGTCGTGGTTGCCTTCACAGGTCATCACGGTTACCTTTTTGACAGCCATGGTAACCACCTTCGAAGGCCATGGCTACCTTCACAGCCATGGTTGCCTACTTTTGAAGGACATGGCTGCCTTTTCGTGGCCATCGTAGTCACCTCCGAAGGTCATCGCGGCCGTGGCAGTGCCTATGAATAGTGACCTTCAAATTAAGGCAGCAAGCTCGCGGCCATGCGTGGCTGCCTTGGAAGGCCTGGCGACTAGATTGCTTCTGAGGTAGCCATGCATGGCTACCTTGGAAGGCAACAAGCTGGCTGCCAGTTTGCTTGTGCCACCAGCTTACTTCCCCGATCGACGGCCATGCATGATGCCTTTGAAGGCAGCAAGTTGGCGACCAGTTTCCTTTAGCGATGACCATGCATTGTTGCCTTCCAAGGTATCATGCTCATAACCAGCTTGCTTCTACAGCTACCATGCATGGCTGCCTTCGAAGGCAGTAAGCTGGTCACCAGCTTGCTTTTGTGGGGCCATGCATGGCTACCTTCGAAAGCAGTAAGCTGGCGGCCATGCATGGCTGGTTTCGAAGGAAACAATTAAGTTTATGGCCATGGCTTCCTCTGAAAGTAGCAAGCTTGCAACCTTCATGACTGCCCATGGGTGGTTGTTAGGCTGCATTGCTTACATAGTGATCGAAGTGTTACAGTCGCTAGATCTTTGATTAGTTATCGATTAAAATTCGATCGCTAATTTATTTTTAAGCTGATTAAAAATTAAAATAAATGAATTGAAAATAAATTTAACGATGAAGATAGTATCTATCGCTAATATTTGTCACTAATCTATCATTATTTTGTCACTATGGTAAAATTTTCATTCTATAGTAAATCTGTCACTATTCTAACATTATTTAGCAACTGACAAAATCAATTGCTATATTACGTTGTTATTTTTAAATTTTTTTGTAGTGCCCTAAAAGTTGGATTTATCTTTTTTTTTTTTTTTGAGTTGTGCCTCACGAAAACTAGTAATTTTTTAAAAGTCATGACATCGTCCTGCCAAACCTAATGTGGACGATGAGGCTAATGACACTAGTCATTCAAGATAAAGGGGAAAGATCCACTTTCCTAACCACCATCGTTGACAAGTTTCCTTAACAAAAGAGAAAAAATTATCCAAGGGGCTGAGCGTGAACTTCATCCAAAGCTTGACCATAGGATGGTTCAATGCACAAAAAAAAAAAAAAAAGTAGGTTAGTTATAGGCCTTCTACCTACTTTTTTCAGTATTCAAAATCTCTCTTCATGGACTCTTTGGTTAGCTCATCTTCTGGTTAGGTTTTCCCTTTGTTCTTCCTTTGATTGTATGCTAACTCACCTATCTAGATCAGTGGATTATCTTGTTTAGCATATTTGGCTTCATATGAAGTGTCTGTAGATTACTAAGCCACGAGATCTTAAGATCTGGCTAGGTAAGACTTATTACATACACCTTAGGGAAAGCCCACAAAAGAAAATGAGACCATTCATAAGGAAAGAATTCTTGTTACTTCAAAAAAGATCTAGCGAAGAGCACTAGTGAAGTAAGGCATGAAATGCTTTAAAGAGCTTAAGTAAATTATGCCTACCATGACTACTAGTAAAGATAGAGTTAATTTACTTAACAAAGCCGTACCTGAGTGATTAAGGAGGCGGCTTTATCTTAGCTTTTCAACCTTCTATCTGGTCCATTCTTTCATAGAGGAAAGGCTTCGTACAATACTCGTTCTTTAGATTAATGTCCTACCCTTTTCCTTTAGGGTTGTAATAATGATAAGAGTTAATGATCTTTTATGCCCTTTGCTTGGCCAACCCTCACAATCGATTAGTTATTGTTACTGGTTCAAATTGTTCCATATGTTTATTTAGTTCGAAGAGTGCTTCGCCTTGCTCCACTTGATGTTTGCATGCTATCTTCTCTCTCCCACCCACTAACGATAAAGTTAATAGAGAAATTTAGGTGCTGAGGACAATCTGTGAGCCCATGTTCATCAAACACTTCGCTGACATAAGTTACGATAAAAAACTTTAATTTGATATGTTTCCTTAAGGAATACTTAGACTTCTTCGCTTGGAGTTATAAATAAAGGATCAACTAGCTAAGCTTAAGCTTAATAATTGTGTAGGCAAATAAAATACAATTCTTTTAAAAAAAATAGTATAGCGAAATAAAGTTCTCGTGGGTGGTGTGGCCTTCTCACTATTAATTAAAAGGAAGTAACATCTCTTCTCGATCAACCTCCAAGTGTAATGGCTAGCTCAGATAAGAGCATTTCAAGCTATTCAAATAAATTCAATTTAGAGGAGTGGTGTGTTACTAGGTTAGCACTTCAAGAACTATTACCTAACACAGCTTGCTTGGAAGTCATGGCAAGCTTTTATCCTAATTGCAATGATTCCTGGCAAGTATTAAGATGTTCTATCCTCTAATTCTTAAAACTTTTATGCTTAATTTAATCTCTACCTTACTTATTTTGTCCCTTGTGAAGTTAAAAGGTTTTTCAAAAAGAAAGGACTTTAGCCATTGTGTGCGAAGTTTCTATCATTATTGGAAGAGTTATACTTGTGTGAAATCGGACCCTCAGGTCAGGAGACATTTTTAGCAGTATGCCCCTTGGACCTTAGCCCCTTAAGGGTTGGGTTTCAATGGCAAGCTCTTGTGTCATCTGGACTTATATCTAGTAAAAGTGGTGGCTTGGTTAGCCCCATACACCTTATCATGCGTGTCTATGTGAGTTATTTATGCTAGCATTTTAATGCTCGCCTTATGTTTCTCAGTCCTCTTTCATCGAAATGCCTTTAAAAGAGATTTATTCTCGTATCAAAACAAGACCCACTATGATAGATTTAGCCAATACGGGTATGAATGGGGATTCCTAAATTCTTTTTACAAATTCAGATTTTGATGCCCCTTATGCATAAAGATATGGATAAATTTAGATGTGACTAAAAAGGCTTGTTTGAGTGATTCATAAATCCTTGTTAGGATAAACAAACAAGGGTTTCATCCTCTGATTATGGGAATGCTACTTTGAGAAATGTTGGTTTAAGATAAACTAGATATGTTGTATCACAAACTTGATACATTAGTTGAGCTGATGCTGCTTTGGATGCTTACCTTGTCTTTTTCCATTGAGGTTAGCTCTTTAAGATCAACTGAATAGATTGTTAGCACTCTCTCCTTCGGTTTTAGGCTGTAGAAATGCTATTATCAATGATTATTGAGTTGATCTTTTGTTCTCATCTTTCAATGAAGACAAAATATGACCCTTACAATCTCTCGTACTAAAAAAAGAGATATCATATAGTCGATTACATTTCTATAAAATGAAATAGTTAATTCATTCAATCAAGATCGTGAAAAAACATCATAGTAAATTAAATCCCTTGAATGAGAATTAGCTGATTAATAATTAATGTGCACTTTTGCAGTAGTCGAACCCACCACATAGGCTTATTCCTTGTACTACTGAGATGAACTAAAAAGCGTGACGAGATTTGGTTACTTTTTTTTATCATTAACAGCAAAGCTTTCCATGAAAAGCCCCTGTAAGTCACATTAATCGAAGATTTAGGGGTATATGAAGTCGTGTTTCACATGGCTGAATGGAAGGTAACTCTGCTGACCAAAGCCAACGTAAGTCCCTTTTAAAAGGAATTGAAACCCTTTCACATGTTTCTCTTTTGGAACAAATCTTAAGTGACATTATTGCTGCTAGTGGTCTTGACACCAAAATAGATGTCAATAGAGTTAAAGCAAGCAAGCTGAGTTGGGAAAAGCGTAATGGGCCATAAAAAGAACGCAAAAGCACACTCTTTTTTCCTTGACAACAGAGCCAACGCTAAACCTCCTACACGCATGGGAACCAAGGAAAGAAAGAAGAAGGAGATAGGATCCACCTACACATTTGAAAGGAAGCAAGAACAGAAAATGTGGCATCGAGAGTTGAGAGCAGCCAAGGAATTACTATTTAAGATCATGAGGACCAATAGCGGTTAAAGAATAAAAAAGAGGCATCACACGTTAGTGGCCAGTACCCCAACAGTTGCCACCTAATCAAAGCGAGAAAGTGAAAACCGTGCCATCTTTGAGCCTAGCTCTACCTCTTGTTTTGGTTTTGTGCCTTTTAGGCATCTCTTAAGGGATGATTGGTATTTTTTTTTGTTTTGACACCTTTTGAAAACTAAAAAAAGAGAGCTTGGGTATTGGGCATATCGATAACAGCTATATTCAAATATGTGTTGCTTAGGTCACAAACTACATCAAGATTATTTCAAAGCAAACAATTGCCTGTCCACTACAAGATTAGATGGAATGTCCATATAGCTTATTGCACTTAAATTAGAGCTGAGGGCAACTTTAGACTTACTAATTCGGCATAAGTTCCTAGACTAAAGCCATACCATAACCATACACATATGATGGCCTACCAGTACCATACGCGACAACAAAAAGGTAACAAGATTTGGAAGATAGTCAGCACTCACAACAGTAGAAGGAGAGGGATGCTCACGCATGCCTACCACCAACAAGCAGAAGTTAGAAGGAAATAGGGAGGCCTAAGCCCAAGACCTCTAATTTGAACACACCTATTAGTTAGTCTATCTTTGAAAGAATCTACATTTGAAGGCTTGGGTGAAGCATTTCAAAAAATGAAATTAACATATGACTAGGAATAGTCCTATCATAGATCAAAATCATATGGTTAAGGTCCTCACACTTAGGACCATCCATATTAGGGCTAGCTCAATTTAGATCGAAGTTTAATGCATTGCCCATAAAAAAAAGACTATTAACGATTCAACATCTTGCCACCTCATATAAATCCTTCCTAACATAAGCTAATTCTATCATCTATAGGTCCTTAATCTTCACGTGAAAGCAATGCAACCTTCTCACAAAGGAAAGACTCATTTTGACTAACCATCCTCACCTTGTCAAGGCCCGAGTAAGGGTTTTGGTAGGGAAGGAACTTGTTAAGCTGTAGAGCCTTGTCATTCTCATTTGCTGTAGGCAACTCGTTAATTTTCATGAATGTTGTAAGTGAAAGGCACTATTAACATAAAGTTGTTTGATTTGCCAGCCTAGTCCCAAATCAATGAGAAGGACATTGATATGATAGTAGTTTTACAACTGGGTCATAAACATGCCATTAAACACTAAGAAAACAACTTTCACATGAAAGTCCATCGATGGACTAATTCTTTATGATCTTTTCGATGAAAGCTTAAGGGAAGGATTTCTTTTCTCTTGTCAGGGAAAGAAAGACTAAGTAAAGGTAGACAATAAGGTGAAGATAGTAGACTTGCCTCAAGACAAGAACATAGCATCAAGGCATTGCTCTAGATTGGTGAAATAGTTGAACCCAGCTCATTTGCTTGGCAAGCTCCTTTTTGCTCCTAATAGACTATTAGACATATTGTCTACTCTGCTTTTATGGAAAAGCTAAGTCCAAGAAGAGCTCTCCAAAGTCAATTGTCAAGCTTTCAAACTCGTGTTGAAGTTGATAAACGATTGTAGGGCTACCAATAAGCAGGCTCGCTTATGATATGCTAAAATTATACATCCAGTTTTTTATTAATCCCTAACATTCAGGAAACAAATTGTTAAAAAGGGTTTTTGCAAGTAGGAAAATGACCTTTCAAAAACCCATTTGATAATCTGCATATCGTAGCTTAATGCTAGTCTTAGGACTTCCTAAGTCATGGAGTCTTTGATAAAGTTGTAAAAAAAAATGGAATATACCTTAATATATATATATTTCTTCAAAAGGCTTATAGTTAGTAAAACAGGTGCCAGTACAAAATCCTAAATCAGTAGAGGACTACTATTTAATGCACTATTAAAGTAAAGTAACCACCATGCACATATCATGATTTTCCAAGGGAGCTTAGAGCTCAGCAAATGGAAGAAGCAGGCAAAGATAGATGGAATTTAGTAGAGGGAGGTGTTTTGTTGGACTTATTCTATGGTGAGATCAAAGATCTTTCAATTTGTTGATTTTCAAAAAAAAAAGAAAAAGAAGTGGCTTTCTACTAGGAGTTTTGTTTATCGATCGATGTGAAGGGGTCAAAAACTCTTGCTTTATGCTTAAAAAACACCCTTCCCAATGATCTGCTTCATGAATGGAAGGGTGGAACCAAGAAAGACAACTGAACACCAAAAATTAAAAAAGAAGGATTTCCAGAGATAAATATCCAGCATTGAGCTCGCCCATCATAAGTATGAGTTGAGAGAGTAAGATAGAGACAAATACCCAATAGATGGTGAAAAAGCTTTCCTACATGCAAGAACCTTCCTGTTATGTTGCAGCCTTGATACTCATTTCTATCGCACGTTCGCTCTTGCAAGGCTAGCCAAGAAAGAGAAGCTTTTTCAGGTTTAGTTTGCCTAGATAGAAAGTGTGCTTATAATTCTTTTATTAACGATTTGTAAGTGAAATATTTTTTTTATTCCAAGGGTATGATTGCTCGTTCTTTGACTTAAAGCTACTCTTATGGTTCACTATCAATACCTCTTTTAAAGCGATATAACCTCATTGAACGCTTCTCGATATTTGGATCTTTCCCCTACACTCTCTCTTAAAATAGGTCCTATCGCTATACTATGTCAATACTTTATCATAATGCTAAAAGTTGAGATTTTAGGGTTTTTCCCATGCTATGAATCTTCATCAATGGCATGGTAATAAAAGATAAAGAAATTTTTAATTTGATTTTCCATCTGTAAACACGATGAAAAAGGTAGTTGAACCCCCTCTCTCAAGTGTTAGTGTACAAGAACGAGCTTGTAACAGTGAATCACATGTCGAAATACCAAAATTAAAAATCATTGAGATTTGTGCTTGGTCTTTTGCTTATTGTGTATGGTGTAACTGCATCTCATGCAAAGACTAAAAAAAGGTTAAACTTGGCTCCCAAACCAAAGGATTTTGGGGCTTTAGCCCGCTTATAATCAATCCTATTCTACAACTGTGTTAGTACCTGTTCTGACTCTTATTAGTCTTTGAGGGACATTGAAGACTTGAAACTACATTAAAAGAGAAAGTATTTTCCTTTTTCACTACCATCTCAAAAGAAGCAATCAGCTTGGGATGAATGTCATTAGTTTTTTTTTTCTCTGTTTCCATCTCGTGAGCTTCCTTTCAGAGTCAACGTGCTTCTTTATTTGCGAAAATTTCCTCCCCCTCGTGTTGGCTCCTTACTAAGTGCTCTTCTTGTCATTTCAACCTTTCCTCACATCATAAGTTTTTTGTCTTAAAGTCTTTCTTTAGCATGATCAAATAATGGTGCTTTACTTTTGGACATCGGATTTGATATCACCCAATTCTTCATTTACTAATGTAGAACTCATACTAAGCCAGATTTAATGTTTCAAAGAAATAAGTAGTAATTAACCACCAAAGTCTAGTTGATGTTTACGAGTTAACTTAACTCCTTACTCTATTTCTATTATAGACTTTGACGTCATCTTCTGTCTTCTCTTTCCTGTGCACTAGATGAATACTAGTTTTTCTTCTTTAGTTAGTAGCTCTTGTCTTACAAGTCTAAGTAGCTAGGAATCTTCTTATTTAGGAGTTCATGAGCTAAGCCAAACCAGATTGCATTCTTTTCCTAGAGTTAAGAAAAGCTAAGCCATGTTGCAATTCCTGTATAAAGCAACTTTTCTATAGTAACAAGGCCTATTTAAAAGATTACATAGGCAGATAGAAGCAAGAAAAAGGCTAACTAGCTGGTGTGAATAAATAAGAAATTCCTTTGCCTTAGTAAGCTAGCCTTGGTTATTAAGGTTCTTCAAGCACTATTGTAGGATGTGGATCAATCATGACAAGAATAGACTTTTCCATAATGTAATAAAAGAGTCACAATCTAGGAAATCTCAACTAGATGAAGGAGATATGAATTCAATTCAAGTGAGTAAGGGCTTAGCTTGACCTGGTCTTTTCTCTAAGTCCTTTCAAACAAGATATTTTAAAACATGGACAAGTTGAAGGCAAAGACTAGTAAAGTTCATCATGGAAAGGAGGCATCACCCAAGGAAAGAAGTGGCAGATTTTGATGGCTTGGATGCTGGGCAGATTTGGATGGTGTCTATCTCATAAATAGAGGAAAAGTATGCATGTTAGTGCACTATGGCTTATGTAGTTAATCGAATTAGATAGCCTTCGAGCAACCAACTACATAATAAATTTTAATCAATAACTTGAAGGGATGGCTAAGTGGCTTAAGGCATTAGTTTGTTAAATCGATATACAAGAAGATTGCATCATGGGTTCGAATTCCTTTTCCTCTAGCGCGAAAGTGGAACGGGTGGGCAAAATTATGTGAGAGAAAGAACCTCTTGGTAGAGTCCCTCGGAAGAAAAAATTACATTACTTAGTGACTGAGAGTGGAGAGCCTATTGTGCATTATTTTTATTTGACCGACCTATCTTCTTTCTATAGGCAAGCTCCTTATAACCGTTTAAGGACTGGAAGAATCTCGATTGTTGAGCATGTTAGGAGATTAAGTGGCAATTGAAAGAGCTACTCAAAAGCTTGATGAACAAACGAGCCTAATAAATTGATTAGTAAAGGGCTTTTCTCTTACTAGTTAAGTGTTAAGGTAGGGCGCTATTCGATGAAGAAAATGGACTTTAGGAAAATGGTTCATGTAGCTCAGCTAATTAGATTGAAGGATTGAAAATCCTTATGTGAAAGGTTTGAATCCATTTTCTAAGGGGACGAATGGTCAAAAGAACACATAGCAGAGTGTGAGCAGGATTTTTAAATTCAAGTGAAAAAAAGAAGGCAAAAAGCCACATAGTGCAAGATGCAGATTGGTTCTCGCCCCTTATGCCCGATAAGATGGGAAAGTTTGGTTTGAGTATTCATTGATTGAGTTGATTTATATGCTTTAGGGGTGAGACAAGGTGTAGCGCAGCTTGATCAGTGCATTTGTTTTGGGTATAGAGGGTCATAGGTTTAATTCTTGTTGCTTAATGTCTTTTTTATTTTTTCGGTATGTCGTGACTGCACCCATGGCATGATGCTCTAAGATTGGTTGTTGCATGGTTTGCTAAGCATGGTGTTAGCATGGCGTTCCAAGACCAAGCCTAATGTGTTCTTTTCATATTGTTATAAATAAAAGAAGAATAAAAAAAAATGGCCTTATGCATATAGGTGTGCCCCTCATGAAAAGGGCTCGATGCCAATGAAGTATGCATGACTCGTGTAACTTGAGCTTGCAATGCCTATACTCCCCTTAAATAAATCTTCAAGCATGCCAAAGATTGCTCATTTATGAAAAAGGCCTAAGCCTATGCCAATGGACTCGTGACATCCACGCACTGAGTCATCAAACGACACATGTTAAGAAGGCTTGCTAGACCTGTCCAAATTCAAAGCCCAAAAGAAAGGTGGGTCCCATGAAATCATGAAAATGATTAAACAATAGTCACTTTTGGTAGTAGCTAGCTACCAGCTCAAAAACCACGCACAGACAAAGACATATAGGCTTAGTCCAACTCATAAATTATAGACTAAGAAATAGAGAAAATTGCCAAAATTCACATCCTATATCCCATTTTTTATGAAACAAACCATCTTTACTAACTTTTATGTCACACTTAAATGTATTGTGAAGACCAAAATATCCATACTAAAGATAATAATACCCTTAAAAAGTAAATAAATTTTAATAAATTGAGAAAATTGATGTATACAGTATTAATATTCTTGCTCTTTGAACTCTCTCTGTCATCGAGCTCTCTCTTTTTTTTTGTCTTCAGGCTCTTTCTGTAAATTTTTCTTCATGCATATATCTAAGATTTATCTAAACAGAGGCTAGAAAAGGAATCAAAAGCAGTCATCAATTGAACTGCTTTTGGCTAGTTCTCTTCACATTATATCTAAGATCTACACAACCAAGCTCATGTTTTTAGTAACACATTGTTCTTCAAAAGCAAAATGTATTCTGATGGGTCAAGAGACTAACAGGTATGTATTTGAAAGATAATATATTATAACAATGCGAAAATTTTATGTGTTTTAAGAGAATAATCGTGATGTATCATACATATCGTAACATGAACAAAGAACTATGCTATGTTCGATTAAATCATGACTTAGCCACCAAATTCGTATCATCTTGTGAACCATCATAACTTTATTCATAAATTGATATTTCTTTAATGAAATAAATACATAAGATAATATCATTGCTTATTTATCTAAATTGTTATTTACTTATTAAACTTCAGTTTTGTTCTTTTTTTTTTAAATTGTTGCTTCTTTTCTGAAATGTTTTCATGGTCATGGTAGAATGCGTATTATTATAACTTGAAATGGTAAGTGGTCTGAGTCAAGAGAAAGTTTTGGGTATACTGGTAGGACTATCAAAACTCGAAGTTATGTTGTTTGAAAGGGTGGTTTAACACATGCACAGTTATTATGTTTAGTTAAATTTTGCATTGATATTGATTTTTCTAACTATGATATTATACTGCATATCATAGTGAGATCCGAGGAAACTACTGTGAAAATTAAGTTAGTAAATGATGACAATATTAAGTTCATGTTGTACAATGATAATATAATACCCCATGTAATTGTGGATTTGATGGAGCGACATGATGTTCAGAACACACATGGTGTAGTGAAGGTAAAAATTCAAAATGAATTAATTAGTTAAATTTTTGTATTGGGAGCAATGAGGTTACTGATGCAATCCCTTATGTGGAGACCCATCCAATTGTTCAAGGTAAAAATTTAAGCATAAAACCATTATTTCCATAATGTGACTCCTCCTAACACTTAGAATACTGATGATATCAACTTGGATGAGTTGATGGACTATGATGTTGGGTGTGAGTATTCAATCCCCAAAATTGAGCTCACTGAACCTATCAAAGAAGTTAAGCTTGATGATGAGAACTTGCCTTCTGTGCTACGTTCAATCCCACCTTATGTGCCACTTGCATACGTTGAAGCACACAACAATATAAGTGATAGTGTTAATAAGAGATATAGTGTATTGGGTGCTGAATTATACAGTATTGTTCTGGCTCTTACTATGGAATCAGTGACTCTAATTGACACCTTTACTAAAGGTCACTTTATCCTAAATAAGAAAGAGTTGAAGTAATTTTTAGGTATGTATGTATTGACTAAGAACTTTGAATTTAGAGTCACTAAATCTAACAAATCAATATTTAAAATTGTTTGTAGAGAAAAATATTATGCATGAAAAGTCTGTGCTGTGAAAGTTGCATAAGGATAATTCTTTCAAATTAGACATTACGATTTGACACACACTTGCCTAATCAAGGAGTTGCATCAAAAAGCAAGTTTTACCATTACTAGAGAAATTATTATCCATTAATGCTAGAATTATTAAGCCAAAAGATGTCATAGGTGACATGAAAGAATTATATGGTATACAAATTTTATATAGCAAAGCTTAAAAGGTGAAAGAATATGCATTGTTTCTTAGTTATGGTGACCTAGTTGAGTCATACTAACAATTACCATCATATTGTCACATGTTGCAAATAGCTAGTCCAAGAACTAAGGCTCACATATGCATTGAAGATGGGACTAATCGATTTAAGTATTTTTATAGCTCTTGCACAATCATTAAGGGGGTTTTGTTCAGTGATTACACCAGTTATTGCCGTCGATGCCACTTATTTGAAAGGAAGATTCCATGGTGTCATGTTTTTAGCAGTGTGCAAGGATGAAAATGAACAGATATACCCATTAGCATTTGGTTACGATGGCTTGGGAAACTATAAGGCTTGGGAGTGGTTTTAGAGCAACTGAAGGAGATTATTGGTCATGTTGATAACTTGGTTATTCTATTAGATCATCATGCTAGTATTGTAAAGGCCATTGTAAAGGTCTTCCTCGATTCTTGTCATAGGTTATGTTCTTGGTATATGGCACAAAATGTAAAGAATAAATTCAAGAGAGAAGAAGTGTCCAAGATATTTTATAATGTTGCAAGGGCATATCAAGAATCTGAATTTAGTCAATTGATGATTGAATTGTAAGCTAATCACCCTCAAGCATTTGAATATATCATGAATGAAGATCCAAGCAAATGGTCGCATGTGTATTGCCCTCGAACATAATACCAACTCATGACCACTAATATTACTGAAAGCTTGAATTCATGTCTTTGATTTACCCGCGAGTTGCCCGTCATAGCTCCATTGAAATTGATTAGAGATATGATGCAACGTTGGTTCTATGATAGGCGTAAGAAAGCTAAGATTTGGAAAGCGCAATTAACTGAATGTGTCCACTCTTTGATGAATGAAAGACAAAAAGTTTCATTACAAATGACGACTTTCAACATTGATTGGAATGTATTTGTAGTCAGGCACAAGGTAAAGAGGTGGTTATTAACCTTATGGAATGTACTTGCACTTGTAGGGAATTCCAGATTGACCTGTTGTCATGCGCATATGCACTAGCAGCATTTAAGTGACATTTATTGTTTGTTAATAATATTTTTTTATTTTTTATTTTTGTTTTAGTAATTTCATTTTTTTTACAGGGAACGTAATATTGATTTTATAACTCTTTGCTTTGACTATTATAAGCAAGAGTACTTAGTAGCAGCATTAAGCTAATCTATCTAGTTAGTGATAAGTCTGATTAAAATGTGCCTAAAGATGTTAGAAAGGTTATTGTATTACCGCTAAATAATGGTAAGCATGCAGGTCATCTAAAGAAGCAAAGAATACCCTCTAGTGGGGAAAGGACACTATAAAAGAAATGTTTTAGGTATAACTAATATGGACATAATCTGTTGACATGCTCAAATCCATAGTATCATGATAAAGGAAGTCATTCAATTTTAGATTCTACAGAAAGAATGTCACTTGGAATTTCGATAAGTGAATCTTCTCTTTTAAATCCTGGCCTTGGTAGAACTTGTCTTTGATTGGGATTTCGATTGAAAAAAGGTTAAATAGCTTCCTCATGTGCCTACAAAGCTGAGGTAATCTCAATTGTAGCCAATTCTAGTTTTTCTTGCTTAATCTTTTTTATAAAAATAACACTCGATCAAAGTGGGGCATAAACAAGTTTATTGGTTGAACCCCACCCTCTACAATCGATCGACGAGAACCTCGAAGCTATCTAGGGTAGGAACAAACTCATATTAGGCATAGTTGTAACATCAATTAATACAAGGAAGAAGCATAATAGCGAAGATCAATTCATCTCAATGTACAAAAAAAAATTATCTTAGGCATGCAACCCAAAAATATAAAAAGATTACTAGCTCGAAGAAAACTCCTTTAGAGCCTGATATAAGCCAAACCCCTCGATTCAACAACAAGAGTTGGTTATGGAATAGTCTTTTGGTCAGCTTTCTCGTCCTTAAGGACTTTTAATCGATAGGCTTTATAATGGACCTGCCTTGCTAATAAGGAGAATATGAAACAAATAGTTGTGCTTGTCTTCACTTAGAAACTCTATGCTCCTTATTGTAGTAAGGCATGCTCTCTAGACTAGATTCACTCGTTCTTGTCTCTGGCAATTGACCTATTCTAAAGCACCCTACTACAAAAATTATAATAAATAATAGTGATTTAATGATAGTTTTTGAAAGAACTGTTATTAAAAGCATCTTTAACAATTTTTAATGTTAGTTCTTCTAAAACTGACATTAGAAGTGGGATTTATCACACTTTTAATGTCAGTTACCATTAACTAACATTAAAAAGGCAACATTTAATGTTAATTTCCATGGGAATTAATGCTAAATGCTTAAAAGATTAAAGCCTTAAACAAAGTTCCATAAGAACTGTCGTTAAAGGCTTAAACTACACAGCCTTTCATGAAAATTCTACTGGAATTGTCATTAAAGGCTTCCACCAAGCCTTTTAACTTAGCTATCATTTTCTCCATTTCTCTGCAATTTCTCCACTATTTTCGCTACTTAATCTTTATGGGAAGATCAAATCTAAGCATTTGGTGAATCATCACTAGATTTTGAGAAGGTAAACTTGGATTTTGCCCACTCGATATGCTTAAAGTTAAACAGCTGTGGAAAACTCTTTCTCTCCTTTTCCTCTCTACTTAAAGTTAAGCACCACCTCCATCGAATCTGACTGAAAATTCATTTTTCCAAACTGACTTTGCAGTGAAAATTTTAAAGCTTCTCTAACTACTTTGGCCTCTACTTCCTTTGGCTTCATATTCCCTTCCGTTGACTTATATATTAAACTATACTTTTGACAAAAGCACCCTATTCATCTCTGATTACCAGTGCCATGCTTACTAGATTTAAGTTGTGAAAAAGCAAGGCTCTCCCTTTAGGACCGACTACAACAAACTCAGCATTGTAATAGCAAGAAACGATAAGCTCTCTACTTCCCTTGAATTCACATTCCCTTCCGTGGACTTAAACTACACTTTTGATAAAAAGCACACTGCTCATCTCTGATTACCAGTGCTATGCCTACCAGATTTAAGTCGTGATAAATGTGGTTCTCTATAAGAATTAACTACAGCGAGCTCGTCACTGTAATAGAAAGAGACGGTAAGTTATCTGCTTCCTTTGCCTTCATATTCCCTTTCATGTTCACATATACTTTTGACAAAAGCACCCTGCTCATCTTTGATTACTACTGCCATGCCTACCAGATTTAAATCATGAAAAAACAAGGTTCTCACTTTAGGACTGACTAAACAAAGTTTGCCACTATAATAGAAAAAAATGGTAAACTCTCTTCTGCTCTATTTGCTCGCAATGCTATACCTATCAAAGTTGGCGAACGTTGCAGCATCCACACTCTCTTTCAGCTATCCAGTACCAGGATTGTCCATTTTCTGGGTATCTTAGATCCTTCTCTACTTCTTGGTGCACCAGTTAGAAAATTAACAAAGTTCCTCGCGTGGTCTTTCTTTATGCCTCATTTCGAGATAGCTGTCCACAAACTGAATAGGATTCCTCCCCTCTGTCGAACATACAGGGAATTAGATGTAGCATTCCACCGATGTTAAGCCATGGACTGGCTGTTTCAGCCTTTTTTGTATGTATTGGCGTTTTATAAAACTGACATAAGACTTAACTTGTTAGATATTAATTACGGAGGTTTAGTGAGCACCATGCTGAATCTCTCTACCATTTCTTTTTCTTTTACTTTGACCAATATAAGTTCACCTTGTACTAGCAGCTTTATCGGGGAATTTCCCATCTCAATAGGAGCTTTCCAAAGAAATAGCTTAGTAGCCATATTAGCCTCGTTCTTCTAATAATAAAAAGCAGTCTATATCTTTATCATCTTCTAATAATGACTAGTTCCTTAAAAAAAACACACACACACAATGGACCGGACACAAACAAATGATAGAAGAAAAGGGCCATACATCCATACCAAAACACAAGGCAATAAGGAAAGTGGGTCACCCTGCCAAAGTCCCATTGGGCTCTTGATGCCAATATGATTCTAAGTGAATGCAATCTGGTCAAAGAGGTACTTATAAGGGCATTTAACCTGGAAGTAAGGTTTTTTGGGAAACAACAGTTTTATTTAAAGAAATAATACTATAAAAATTGGCTCTAAAATGAACCTTAAAATATTTTGTTAGTATTTTAACTCTTTGTTTTTTTTGGTTTTTTTTTTTTTGTAGGCTGTAGATTTTACAGTGGAATAAATTCTAAAAAATATTTTCAAGTCAAGGTTAATTGTTGTCATCTCAGTGGTGAGAATACATGACTAAAATGTTTTAAAGTAATGCCAATATATGACATGCACATATGTGAATTAAGGTAGCTAAAGCACACATTAAGATATTCATATTGGAAATAAAACAAGTAATATAATACATTTTTCTTTTATGCATTACATTTTGTTAAAAGCTGTAGGAACCCAGATGCACCATGCTAGGATATGAGGCTATGGTGTATTATTGCAACATTCCAAGTGATCATCTCTATTAGATTTTTTTTTTTAGAATTAATAAAAACCTTGATTCCACTGTTTGTTATTATTTTATATGCTAATAGGAATAACAAGGAAAAAAATTAATCTGAACTTGATTGTAGTTGCAATGTGGTTGTGCATTCCGCATTCAATACTTAACATTAGTGTTTTAGGAGTGAACATTGCCACTTTAGTGGTGCAAAGATGTACCTTGATAAGAGTGTTAGATTTGTAAGATCTAATTCTGATGTAAACTTGATTTCTTTTGAGAAAAATTTTGGATGGTAAAATTTTTTATTTGGGTGAGTTCAAGGGTATTTATATTTTGTTTTGTTTTTTTTTTTTTTGTATTTTGTACAAAAGGAATGTTAAATATTATGTTATATAGCATTACCACTTATATGATGAACATTATTTTCTTTTTACTAGTATATGTTAAAATGTTCGATAATTGCACAACTATCAATGTAATTTCACATGTATGAAAAGTGGTTTCATGTATTTACAAATGAATTTTCTCATATATAATATCTAAATATATAGTAAATAATATTGTAATGTTTTCATATAACTCATTCAAATGATTAATTATAATTTATTTATAATATTTTTATTTTTATTACATTATATATCAGTCTTAATAAATATAATGATATTTGATCTTGTAGGTATGTTCATTATCATATTAAAGTTAATATAATTAATTAATTATAAAACAACTATTTTTAATTATTTAATTTGTTTTAAAACAAGATAAATACTAAAAAATTAATTTTTTTTAATAACCTTTTTACTAGATTTCGTTGTCAATTCCTTATTTGTTTGAAAATAAATTTAAAGAACATAAATAATTTGTTAGATAATTTAATTAAAAATTATTTTTTCAAATATTTAATTAATATTTGCAAAAAATCTCAATCCCATGAAAACAATCAAGCACTTTTTTTCCCTAGTTAATTAAATGGGAAAAAACATGGTTGAAATTAAAAATAAAATCACAATCATTTGTTATAAATATTGATTAGTTTTACTATTAATCTATTAATTAATTGCAAATATTCAAAAGTGAAGATACTTTATTTAGTAAAATTGATTCAAGATATATATTATGAGAATTTTATTACCAACATATTATTTATTTCAAATTTAATTAAAATAAAATATTTAATAATATAAAATAAATTGAGGAAACTATCAAAATTAGCATCCCGCCACCTATTTTTGCAAAAAAACTGCTTTTACTAAGTTAGTTTTTTTTAGCACTTACATGTATCAGATAGACAAAACTACCCTTACAAAAGACAATGATACCCTCAAAATTAAAATAACTTAAAATTTGAGGAGATTTGTCTGAATACTCTCTTTTTGAGGTTTCTCTCTCATCGAGCTCTATCTTTCTTCACTCTCTGTTTTAATTTTTTCCTCCCCGATTTTGTATCCAAAATCCAGAGAAGGAATCAAAGGTTGTCATTGATATTTTTGCCTAATTATCCTGAACAGAGAAGGAAGCTCGTTTTTTCACAACATATTTCTCAAGCTTCGATTTTTCACTACATATTTGTCTTCAAAATCAGAACCTGCTTGAATAGGTGAAAAAGGTGACAGGTATACCTATGAACAATAATGTAGCTTCATTTGGTGCCCTCCGTTATATATGTGAATATATATGTTTGAAAATCGTGCATTATTTGGTTTATCGTAACATCATTATGAAATTCCTACCTTATCTTTTAAAATCGTGCCTTATTTGGTCTATCGTAACATCATTATGAAATTCGCGCCTTATCTTTTAAAATTGTGACAAGTTATAAAATCGTGCTTATAAATCGTAACAAATTTATGTAATCGTGCCTGGTAATTTTAAATGTTTTCGTCGGCATTGCAGAATGCGGATAATTGTAACTTGGAATGGTGAGTGATTTGAGTCCAGTGGTAGTTTTAAGTATATTGGTAGAGCTATCAAAACTAAAAGATATGTTGTTCGAAAGGGTTTGACATATGTGCAGTTTTTGGATTTGGTTAAATCTTATGTGGAGGCTAATTTCTCTAATACTAATGTTGTACTACATACCATAGTAAGTTCTGAAAAAACTGCTATCAAAATTGAGTTAACGAATGACGATGATGTTGATTTTATGTTGTACGATAACAACATAGTTTCCCGTGTGATTGTTGATTTAGTGGAGAGAAATTTTGTTGAGAATAGACAAAGTTTATGTGAAGGACGAATCAATCCTTTTAATTCTTGTTCTGGGAGTAATGCAACTATTGAATTAGATGTTGATGCCATCGAACCATTCTTTCATAGTGAGACTCCTTGACACTCAGCATACCGATGAGATCCATATAAATGAGAACAACTTGAATGAGTGGATGGACTATGATATTGGGTGTGAAGACCCAATCATGGAAACTCAACCTACTAAACCTACCAGTGAAGATCATTGTGAGCCTATTCCATAAGCAAAACCTAACAATGAAAAATTGAATGAGAACTTACGTCTTGTCTCACCTTATGTCCCAGTTACATGCCCGAAAGTACATAATAATTCAAATTCAATTGATGGTGTTGTCAAACAGTATAGTGTGTTGGGTGCTGAATTATACGGTCTCACGTCAACTTCTACTATGAAATCAGTTACTCCAATTGACACCCTTGCTAGAGATCAGTTTTTCCCAAACAAAAAAAGCTGAAGCGATTTTTGGTATGCAATGTTTAACTGAGAACTTTGAATTTAGGGTCGTTTGGTCTAACAAATCATTATTTGAGATTGCTTGTAGAGAAAGAAATTATGCATGAAAAATTCGTGCTGTGAGAGTTACACAAGGGCAATTCTTCCAAATTAGAAGTGTGATTTGACACACACTTGTACAGTTGAAGAGTTGCATCAATGGTATCGACAAGCAAGTTCTACAGTTATCGAAGAAATTGTGGCTCAAAGGTTGTCTACTAATGCTAGAATCATTAAGCCGAAAGACATCATGAGTGATATGAAAGAACTTTTTGGTATACAAATTTTATATAGCAAAGCTTGGAAGGCTAAAGAGTATGCATTATCTCTTACATATGGTGACCCAACTGAGTCATATCAATAATTGCCATCATACTACCACATGTTGCAAACAATTAATCCAGGAACTAGGGCTCACATATGCATTGAAGGTGGAACTAATCGATTTAAATATTTCTTTGTGGTTGTTGGATAATCATTGAAGGGATTTCATTCAGTAATCAGACCGGTCATTGTTATCGATGCTACTCACCTAAAAGGAAGGTTCCACGGTGTAATGTTTATAGCGGCGTGGCGTGCAAAGATAAGAATGAACAGATATATCCACTAGCATTCAATTATGGTCACTTTGATAACTATGAAGCCTGGGAGTGGTTCTTACAATAGCTAAAAGAAGCTATAGGTTTGGTTGAGGACTTGGTTATTATATCAAATCGTCATGCCAGTATTGCAAATGCCATCGCAAAGGTCTTTCCTAATTCTTGTCATGGTTTATGTTCGTGGCATATGGCCTAAAATATAAAGAATAAATTCAAGAGGGAAGATGTATCTAAGATATTTTATAGTGCAGCTAAGGTATATCGAGATTTGAATTTAATAAATTGATGACTGAGTTCTAGGCTAATCACCCTAAAGCTTTTGAATATGTCATGAACGAATATCTAAGAAAATGGTCATGTGTGTATTATCCCCGAAGATGATATCAACTCATGACCACTAATATAGCCAAGAGCTTGAATTTGTGTCTCCGATTTGCTTGCGAGTTGCCTATGACGGCTTTATTAGAATTTATTCGAGACATAATGCAATGTTGGTTTTTTGATCGACTGGATAAAGCTAAGGTTTGGAGGCCACAACTAACAGAATGGGTTCACTTATTAATGACTGAGAGACAAAAAGTTTCATTATAAATGACAGCTTCTAATGTTAATTGAAATGTATTTTTAGTTAGGCACAAGGATAAAGAGGCAATTGTGAATCTTATTGAATGTACTTGCACTTGTAGGGAGTTTCAAGCTAATCTTTTGCCATGTGCACATGCACTAGCAGATTCCAAGTGACATTAATTGTTTTATTGGTAACATTCTTATTCTTATTATTCATTGTGATTTCTTACGTTAACTTTACAAATTATGTATTTTTTACAAGGAACGTAATATTGACTTCATAACTTTTTGCTCTAACTACTGCAAACAGGATCAACTAGTAGCAACATACGCTAAGCCGATATATCCAGTTGGTGAGAAGTCTAGTTGGGATGTACCTAAAGAAGTTAAAAGAGTTGTGGTATTACCACCAAATAATAGTAAGTCAGCAGGACGTCCGAAAAAACAAAGAATACCCTCTTGTGGGGAGAAGACGTGCCAAAAGAAGTGCTCTAGATGCATGCAATATAGATACAAGCGATTAACTTGCTCTAATCCATTAGCCACTCTCAATCGTCTAATGTGCCTGATCAGTTGCATCGTAAATGTCGTAATTGTGGTGGAATCGAGCATAATTCACAAACTTACGTAATGCCTTCCATTTCAAATTTACTAAATGATGATACAATTGACTTATGATAATCATAATGTTTTGATTATATTGTTGATTTTAAACTTATTTTTTATTACTAATTGGTATACAATTTGAGACTTTTAAGTTTTGATCTTAATTGTCGTTGCATGTTAATTCATGTGATGTTGACAACGTTGGCAATGCTGGTAATGCATTTCGCGCCCTAAATAGTGAATCGTGCATTCATTTCATGCCTTTAACACTACACCGTATCATTAATTCGTACCTTTATTTCGCACTGTCAATAGTGAATCGTACATTTAATTTGCGCCTTTAACAGTAAATCGTATCATTAATTCTTTTTTCTTTATTTCGCACTGTCAATAGTGAATCGTACATTAAATTCGCGCCTTTAAAAGTAAATCGTACCTTTATTTCGTACCTTCAATATAAATTCGTACCATTAATTTTTTTCTTTATTTCGCACTATCAATAGGGAATCGTACATTAAATTCACGCCTTTAAAAGTAAATCGTACCTTTACTTCGTGCCTTCAATTTAAATTCGTACTATTAATTTGTACATAAAATAGTATTTTGCACAATTACTTCATGCATTCAATTTTATTTCGTATCATTAATTCATGCCTTCAATACAAAATTGTGCAGTAAATTTGTGCCTTTAAATTGATTTCAAACATTTAATTCACAACAATAAATTCTAAGTACTTGTATGAGTTAGATAGTGAAATAGATAATATAATAAATTTTATTTTTATTGACAAAAAGAACAGTATATATAATTTTCAAATGTATATACAGAAATAATACATTGTATAAAAAGAATAAAAAAATAACAAATTATAAATTATCATCTACAATTGAATTGGCAAATATATGTATTGCCATGTGATTTCGTATCTCTGGCATATCTTTGTCTTTATACTTCAATCGCTTGTTGAGGAGTAAGTGCTCCATTATATACAACATATAAGGTTCGCAATTGTCACTGAAAAAAAAAAGAGAAACATAATTAAGAAAATAGATATAGAACATAAACTTTTAAATAATGACAATAACAATAACTTGTTAAAAAAACACTTACCTTTTTCTCTGTTGGAGGTCCTTGTTCTTTGCCACCAATGTGCATGAGAGTGGAATATTCAACTTTTTGACATTTGGTTTATTCTTGAAATATCCCCCACTGTCCATATAATTGGGTAGCATAAATCTCAGTGGGTTTTATTATTGAATACGCACCTCAGTTGGTATCTTTTACCGGGAAGAGTCAAAAATTCTTAACGAGAACTTCTGTAGATCTACCATAACTAGCAGCCAGTGAGATCCCCCAACATGGCATAGAACCATTAGCTGTATTGAAAAATATTGTTTACATGTCAATAATGAGTTCACGTAATATTTGCAAGAATATAGCTAAAGGAAATGAAAATATAAATCACCTTATTCATAGTGTGTCAAGGTGGACACTAGGGACAAAATTTGCCTCTCACACAATCTAGGAAGTCTGCTTTCTATTTATATGCTTCAAAATTAGTGTGTGGAGGAGGACAATCAGCATTTGGATCACTTTGATATTCATTGTAAATGAAAAAAAATGTTGTCTGCAAATTTGAACAAAAAAAGTCAATAAAAAAATATAATAATAGAAAATCATCCAAATATTTAATGACCAAATAAACTTACATAGAGCCATGGATCATAGATGCAGACATCTTGTGCATATTGTCCAGGAAGTTCCTTCTACCTTCTTCGAAGGAGATTAAGATATGCTGATTGAGACACAAGAGAAACAATATTATACTGTTAAATCATTGTACGAAATGAAGGCATGAATGTTAATTCCAGGTATGAATGTAAAGAATAATGTAAAATGACCAACTTACCGAGTCATCAACCTACTCATCATTGTCTTTAAAGACTTTGAACCACTCCACACAAACTAAATGACCAATACCTATATCACGGCTGTAGAAAATGAAAACAAAGTGTTAGAACAAAGTAAAAAATATTGACAATTTAGTATAATAGTCCCTCAAAAATAAATAACTTACTATGATTAGTCATTCATGAACTCGTTTAATGCAATGATGATTTTGTCGCTGAATTTGGACATTGCAATCACCATGTGGGGGTACTTGGCTTTCTTAGTCCCAATGTTAAGGTCGACATATAGGCTGTACAGTTGTCTTGACCATTTACGAGTCCTAACAACTGGCAGCTCACTGTCGGTTGCCTCAACTGGGATAATAGCCAAGTTCCTCAGTTCCTCATTGCATGGACCTGCTGTAGTGGCCATTTCCTCATCCATTGGCCCTGCAGCAGCCACTTCCTCGGCAATTGGCCTTGCAGTGGCTTCTTATTCATGCAACTGCCCTGCAGGAGCCAACACCTCTGTGGTTGAGTCTTCAAACTTCTCAGGTTCCTCAATGATGGGATTATATGGTGTGGAGCCTGCATTAACACATTGGGAAAAAGGAAAACAATTACAGACGTCATTTGATGTCACAAGATGCATAAAATCTAAAATTATGATAGGATATAAATACAAATTACTTACATCATTAGGAACTGGATTTGACATTGTGCAGGAAGGATTTTGACCACCATATCTAGATCCTTGCAGAGAGAGCTCGATGGACTTCAAAAGGGCCATTTGCTCTTGACGGTGTCTTTCATTTTCGGAATCCATTTGGTTTATCTTCACCTCGAGGAGATTTAATTTTACCTCCATAACAGTGAGGTGAAGGTAAACTTTTGGATCCTCTGCAGTCCTTTCAATGCCAGGTGCCTCCCTTTCAACATCATCCTCCCGCACCTCTGATTCCACCCTCTTCTGCCCAACTAACTCTCTTCTGTCACTAGTGACTTCATTAGATTCATCATCCCTTTGCCGCTCGACAAGAAGAAAGCCAACTTACCGCTGCAAGTAATAGAAGTTGTTGATTATAGAATGCAATAACAAAACTCATATAATATATGAAGAGCACATACTTTGTATTGCTTTCGCAAAGAAGATAGCAAATTTATGGAGTTCTTCTAAATGGGACCCTCCACTGTGTCATCCCCACTAGATCATGTAGCGGGCACATTGGCCTGAGTAAGTGGTTGTAACGAGACAACGTTGTTCTCAACTCTAATAAAGTAAGGGGCTTGGCACTCACCAGTTGTTGGATCCAATTTAAGCTTAGCCCCCATCTAGAAATACGAAATGATAGTAAGGATAGTCCTTTAAGAAAGAAAATATGAAATGAAAAATTTAGATGCAAAATTCAAAATATCGATATGAAATGAAAAATGTAGATGCGAAATGTAAAATATAGGTACGAAATAAAGGTATTAAATTAAGAATAAAGGTACGAAATGAACAATATAGGTATGAAATAAAGGTACGAAATGAAGAATATAGGTATGAAATGAACAATATAGGTATAAAATTAAAATGAAGACACAAAATTGAAAATGTAGGTATGAATTAAGACATGAAATTGAGAATGTGGGTATGAAATGAAGATATGAAATTGAGAACTTCAGTATGAAATGAAAATGAAGAAACAAAATGGAGAATGTTGGTACGAAATGAAGATACGAAATTGAGAATAAAGGTATGAAATGAAAATTTAGATGCGATATAGATAATATATGTACGAAATGAAGATGCGACATTGCTTACAGTGTTTGTAAAGATCTTCTTGCAATCTGTGTTATGTGGCTTTTGATGGAACCTCTATCGACAAATTCGCGGCAATGGCAGGTTAGAGCTTGACAACCTACTACCGTGCATGTTGGTAGTAGGAATCACCTCGAACGCAAAAATCTATAGAAAATGAAAATCAAGTTATGCTTCATAAAGATAAAATTGAATCCATTGAAACTAAAAAAAAATTAAAAATTAATAAAAAAGTTTGATCCTTACTTATAGTGCCCATACGAAGCCATAGGCATTACTATTCATCCTACTAGCATCCATTGCTCGATTCGCAACTACTTTCTTGAAATACAGCAAGGAGTTGCAGTAGACCCATGTGCCCCATGGAAAGCTATTAAAGGCTTTAACATTGTCCATCAGATTAAATTGCCAGTTGGAGACATGTTGGCGCTCGTCATGGCCTTTGATGAAGCCATTTAACAGATAGAGCAAAGCCAACTTCACCTTGTCATCTTTATCCTCAAAGTCCCCTTCCAGCAGCCTGATCTTGATATAACTACCACTGACCTTATCCCTTCCCTCGAAGTATTTAGCATGGATACCAGACGGATTAGCTGCAATGTTGTCTGTGTCCGATAGCTCGCCAAACTTCAAGCCAGTGATTAGGCAAAATTTCAATTTGCTGAAATGAACCTCATTCTGCCCAAATCTGAACCACATTTCGTCCTTGCGATTCTGTTGAATCTCCTGAAGTAGAAGATTATAGACTATAATCCTAGAGAAGTTGAAATCTATGTGCTCATGTAGGAAATGCCCCAGATAGGTCCTTCCAAACTTCTCCTTTTAAGAGTCATCTAAAATTTTCTTCAAAGTGGGGATGACATCGTTGTCGTAGTATTTCATTATCTTCCCAGTCTTCCAAGACTCTTTGGGGATCACATAGGGCTTATGAGAAGTAGAGCTGGTTGCCATCTACAATTGACCAAAAACATGTCAAAATGCGAGCAAACAATATACAATTTTTAAAACTAGGTACGATTACTTACTACGATTTTTAAAACTTGGTATGATTTTTAAAAACTAGATATGATTACTTGGTACGATTTCTAAAACTTGGTATGATTTATCAAACTAGATACGAATTTCTAAAATTAGTTGCGTTTTGACCTAACATGGTATGAATATAGCGAACCGATGCACATAGATGCACCTAAAGCAAGAAATTGGTGCACACAGACACAAAAGAATGAAAATAGGTAATATACGAAAAACCAATTCTTTTTATTTTAATGTATCAAAAGAAAAATTAAAAAATGCACAGTGACATGAGGGGAGGATTTTCACTCGTGGGTATTCAACAGAAAGGAATGAAGAATTTAAGCTAAGTGATGAAGTTAAAATTATACCGCTATTGATTTTGGAGTTCTTTAGTAGCTTGCAGATAATCTTCAAAGGTCGGTTTAGAATGAAAGCGAAGAAATGAACAAACACCGAATGCAAAAGGATGAAGCTAAGTGATGAAATTTACCACCACAGTTAAAAGAGAGGGAAAGAGAGACGTTTGAGATGTTTGACTTATGGGATTCTATATTTGGACAAGTAAGTAATTGAACATGTTGCACAAAGGGTAATTTTGTCTTAAAGTGTCTAAAAAGTGCTAAAAACATATACATTACTAACGTTAGTTATTTACACAAATACCTTTATACGAACGACTACAAAAACAAATTCCTCAAATAAATTCATTTAATTAATTAATTTTAAAATATTTTATTACAAATATATTTAATTTAGCAATATAATATAAATCATATTATATAATTTGTTTAATCATTTTGGTTAATAAAATGAAAACAAATTGTTTAAATTATAAAAACTAGTTATTGTTATTTATTATAAATAATCACTAATTTTACTATTTAGGTAAATATGTATTTATAAAACTAAATATATTTTATTTTATAAAATTTATATATGATAAAAAATATAAGGATTTCATTGCTTATATCTTAATTGGTTTCTCTTTTTCAGCTTGGGCCACGTGACAAAACTCTTCATTACATCATAAAACAAGAGAAATCTGTCTCAAAATATCACTTGATTACTCGCGTAACTGATAGCAAGATCTTACTAACTCTTTTATTCATTTATTAAAGTATGTTAATATTATTTTATTATTTATAATTAATTTCACTTTTTAACTACGACAAATAGCATTAGTTACATAAGAATGGGATATTAATTGATGAACCTATAGTTAGTAGCTAGAGTTTATTGTATTAATTACAACTTTCAAGTATATTAACTAAATTGAAATGAATAATGTTTGACTTTTAATTTATATTTTCACATGTGTTTAACGTCACTTGATTTTCATGATGTAGTTAATTAACATAAATTTTTATTTATTTAGATAATGCAATACTTGTGTAGTTTATAATATCTTTAATATAGGATGAAATGAATACTTTAGAAAACTTAACTTTTAACTGGTCAATTTTTCAAATTTGATACAATTATTTAGAAAATGGTTATTTCAATTATGCATGCAAGTTTTTCTTGCATGACCTTTTATAATCCACTTTAAGTGTCTCTTTAGAAACCCATGCAAGGGTTAACTTTATCTAGTTACCTTTTGAATAGTCTCTGATTTAGATTGTTCATGAAAAGGTGTCTATTTCAAGTGCTGTTGAAATTTTTATGAACTAGTTGCTCGCTTGAACTTGTTCTGGTGAAAAGCCAATTTGGTAATGAGAGAGAAGCCATGCATGTTCATCTTATCAATATCATCGACTTTAAAAAAATAAAAACTAATGTTTTACTTATATCAATAGTTTATTAAGAATGGGATGATTCGTTTTTTGATATGACTTCTTTTTAGATATAAATTCCTGAGCATCATCACTGGATGTATAATAGGAGAACTTGGACGAATGATTTGTCACTAGAATTTATATTGGCGGTTGAGGAATTTATATCAGTCGCATATCAACTGCCTGTGTGCCAAGCAGATCAGTTGGTCAGTGTCCTTATGCGAAATGCAAGTGTCTGCACTTTTACGAGCCAAATGCAGTATGACTACATCTATATAGAAAATGTTATTAACCTGACTATTACCATTGGCATAACCATAGTGAGGCTTCTACTCCATTCCTTCCAAGTCATTATGAACCTACTTCAGTCCATGAGGATATCAACAGTTATGAAAAAATGGTTATGGATGCTGCAGGGCCATCCTTTGTTTAGAATGTCGAGCCATAATTACCGAATTCAGAGTCATCAAAATTCTATGATATGTTAAATGCTGCCTAGTCGCCCTTGTGGGATGGATGTCAGAGCCACTCAATTTTATCTGTTTTTGTGAGATTAATGAGTATCAAGTCTGATTATAATGTAACTGTGGCATGCATCGATGAATTAATCACTCTATTTAAAGAAGTATTACTTAAGAGTAATAAAATGCCTGATAATTTCTATCAAACTAAAAAATTAATCTCTCAGCTTGGATGGGTTACAAGAAAATTGATTGTTGTCCTGCTGGTTGCATGTTATGTTATGGTGATAGTGCTACTGAGCAAGAATGTAGATTTTGTGGTTAAGATCATTTTTGAAATCAACGAAGAGTAAATAATGAAAGTAAGAATTTACCGAAGAAACAAATGTGGTATTTACTGATAGTTTCACGGTTGCAAAGATTGTTTGTTTCAAATGCTACTGCAGAGCATATGAGATGGCATTATGAGAATAAATAGGAAGATGGAATATTAACACACCCTTCAGATGGGAAAGCTTGGAAGCATTTTGATTTGACTCACCCGGAGTTCGCATCAAAACTAAGGAATGTGCGATTACGATTATGTTATGATGGCTTCAGTCCTTTTAATATGACCTCCAACATATATTCATGTTGGCTCATCATTCTAACCTTATATAATCTTCCACCAAGGATGTGCATGAAGAGAGAATATATATTTTTAACAACAATCATTTCTAGTTCGAATAATCTGAAGGCCCTAATAGATGTGTTTTTGCAGCCTTTAATTAAAGATTTGAAACCATTATGGGATTATTGTGTGGAAAGTTATGATATCTCACTAAAGCAAAACTTTTGTATGAAAGCTGCACTATTATGGACTATAAATGACTTCCCTGCATGCGGTATGTTATCGAGTTGGCAAACAGCAGGTTGATTAGGTTACCTAGTTTGTATGGGATCATCGAAAGCTTTTTACTTGAAACATGATCAAAAGATATGTTATTTTGATTGTCATCAATAATTCCTCCCAATGGACCACCCATTTAGATGAAACAGAAAGAATTTTATCAAGGATTGAATTGAACAGGGTGAACCGCCAAAGAGACTCTCTAATGTAGAACTATATCATGAAGCTATGCAGTTTCTTAAAATAATTGACACTGGAAGCCAGCACCGAACACATGGCTATGGAGAGTTACACAATTTCACTAAATGCAACATCTTTTGGGATTTACCATATTGGCGTGATTTATTGAACCCTTCTAATATAGATGTCATGCATACTAAAGCTAATGTTTTCGGGAATGTTTTTCACACTGTGATGGACGTTAATGAAAAAACTAAGGATAATGTCAAGGCAAGGTTAGATCTACCTTTGTATTGTCATCAAAATGACTTGCATATTGAATATAAAGGTAACAGAAGCTTCATAAAACCGGAAGCTCAGTATACACTAGATATAGACCAAAAGAGGGCTATATGTAAGTGGATAAAAGAGTTAGAACTTCCTGATGGATATGCATCTAACTTAGGCAGATTTGTTGACATTCGAACATGTACATTGTGACATATGAAAAGCCATGATTGTCATGTGGTGATGGAGAGATTATTGCCAATTGCATTCAATTGCCTACCTACGCAGCCAATTGCATTCAGTTGCCTACCTACGCCTATTTGGGAAGCTATCATTGAATTGAATCTATTCTTTCAAGATTTATGTTATCTGAAATTGGAAGAGAATAAGTTAAATGTGATGGACGATAATATTGTCGTAATTTTGTGTAAGTTGGAAAAGATATTTCCTCCTGTATTTTCTGATGTCATGAACATTTGTCTATGCACTTAGTGTATGAAGCGTGAGTTAGAGGACCAGTAAAATACAGATGGATATATCCATTTGAGATGTATGAATTATTTTATTGAACTTTTACTTACATTTAAATGGATTAAGCTTATGTGGTTATCCCAATGCATGCGAAAATGTTATTTTGTAGATTTTTACACAATCTGAAATAAGAAGGTTAAGAATAAAGCTCATGTGGAAGGTTCCATCTATGAAGCTTACATATTGGAGGAGACATGTTCTCACTACTTTGAGGCACATGTCCAAGCTAGAAATCAAAGAGTGCCACGAAATGATGATGGTGGAGAGTCATTTGAGCATCCTCAGCTATCTGTCTTCAATTATCCTAGCCGAAGTGAGGGGTTATGTAAGGCTCGTTATCTTACACAAGAGAAGCATTTGAGATAGGCAAATACGTGCTTATGAATTGTCCTAAAGTTGAACTCTTTGTGCAGTAAGCTTTGTTGTGTATATTGGTAACATTTTACATCAATTGTATTGGATATGATTTGACACGTATGCTATTTATCCTTGCAGAATATTCGTTCAGATATTACCACATCCTTACCGAATCTACGCAAAGTCGATATGACAAAACTTATACAATCAAACTTTATTGATTGGTTCAAGGAATATGTAAGTAATTTCATGGTACTTCTCATTGCAATTATGAAATAATGTAACTTTCAATACCATTTATGTTGACAAAGTTTTGTTTCTATCGATATGCTATTAGGTGCATAGTCCTATCAATGGGGTAAATGATACATTTTTGCATGATTTAGCATGGAGACCCATAAATAAGGTCAACACTTATCCAATTCACCATGTCAATGGTTACTGTTTTCATACTTCCACTTGGTCTAATAATTGAAGTTCAAACAACTCTGGAGTAGCTTTGATAAGTACAGACAATACGTACCATGGAATCATTGAAGAAATTGTAGAGATCAAGTATCCTGGTATGCCTGTGAAATAACTGACATTATTCAATTGTAGATGGTTTGAGCCTTCTAGCATCATTATGAGGATTTGCCCTAAGTATGGGACTATTAATATTAAAACCAATAAGAGATATAAAGGAAAAGATACATTTATTTTTTCATATCAAGTAAAACAAGTACATTTTACACCGTATGCTAATACCACTCCACAAAAGAGAAACTGAAATGTGGTCATCAAAACTAAAGCAAGAAATCGAATTGAGTCTTCGGATGATCCATTCCAAGATGATATGATGCAACAATTACTTCTTATCTCTTCTGACGATAAGATTGTAAATAATTTGAGAGATATCAATGATCAAGGTCAAGAGATTCAAGTTGAGGAAGATTCAGTTCAATTGGTAGATGAAGAAGAAGTATCGTTTAACAGTGAGGAGTCTGACAGTGAAGATGAAACTTCTATGAATGACATTGTTGATAGTGACTGATTATACATTATAAATTAGATTTATACCTATTTCTTAATCTTCTTACTAAACATACTATGTTCATTACTCACAAATGCCAGAGAGAGGGGGACATGGCGCTCGTGGTGTTAGAGGTAAGGGCAAATGGTCCTACACATTGGACACATATTCTATAGCTCAAGTGTCATCACCTTTTGCTTAGACACGGTCACCTTCAATTGACGCACCATCATTGCCAACTCATAGAATGTCTTTCTTGGTTGATGCTCCATCGCCTCCAGTTCATACACCATCACTTGCATGTCATACGCCATCATCTTGGCCATCATCATCTAACCATATGCCATCACTTGGAGATGTTGCAGTTCATACATCATTGACTGAGTCGATGTGCGCAGTAGGAGAAGTAGGCTATATATTCATCCCGTAGGAAAAGTGTATGATAACTTATCTTTTTTGTTATGCTACACTTATCTTAAAATTATGTATTGTGTTCTAATTCTTATATGGTACGTTTTATATTTTCAATTATTTTTTAAAAGTTATTACCTATATCTAGGATAGTTGCCATTATTTCTGGAATCATTAAGTCAAAATTAATTAGCCATGGACTGGATGGTGTGAAGTTTCGACTGACGTTCGAGATTTATGGTGGGTCGAATTTTAGGTGATATTATAACATGTTGTTCAATTTACAAAATTAATTTTCTTATAGTTATAGTTAGTTTACATGCTTAACTAACTAATTTGAGGTCAATATTGTTGTAAAAAAAAAATGTAGATGGGATCCACTTATCGATGGTCTAGTTAGACAGATATGGGGGTCTAAATTTGTAGAGGTCCTTTGATCGATGCATTGATTCAAACTAAGAAGTCAAAGGGAATGTGGATGCAGCCATTCAATCGAGAAGTACTATTTGCTAAGTGGACGATAGACCCAACCTTTCAAGCTGCATCACAAAGGAATAAAAACAATCGATCTCTTAGTGAAGCCATTGTGCATGAAGGAGGTACTATTTCCATTTTTGAGCATAGAAGACAAATGGTAATTTTTTAATTTAATTAATTATTTTCATGTCATTATCATATATTTAATTACACTTGACAGATTTTTATTTTTCATTTGTTAACTGTCAGGGTAGGGAGCTTGGGAGGGATCCTAGCATGCCAGAACTGTTTCGAAAGTTAAATAATAATGATGAGACTGGTACATGGGCCTTAAAAAGAGCTACACGAATTTATGTGAGTACTTAAAGTAGAATATATTTGTCTTTATGTGTTGAATGGAATAAATTGATTAATGGTTTTTTGTTTCTATTGAAGTTTTGGGTTGGTTATTAAAAGAACAATTTTTGGTTTTAGCTTCTTGTATGGAGGTGGTCGTGATAGGGAAAGACCTTACCTTATTGCTAAGAAGGAGAATGAAAAAAGATAAAATAGGCCAAATTGTCTGCTAAAGAAGAAGCTCTTAAAGAATCAATCTAGACTAGATGAGATGTCAATGCAATTAAACTAGCTCCCAGAATAGGTTCAAGAGATGAGGATCTAGGTAGTGACGTCACCTTTAAGGGAAGAATCATTCCATTCACTTGAAAAACTGTTAAAAAGAATAGCTTTTCTCTTGTTGAACTGTGGCAAACAAAAAATGAAAAGGCAAAGGAAACTACGCAGAGGGGTAAAAGGGAATCAAGAAAAAGATAGACTTTGTTTTACCTCTTGTTGACTGGGAATGAATGGTAGCATGGCTTGGATAATGACTCTCCTTTCCTTGCATTAGTTAGTGTCAACAGTAAGCTTTCAAATAGAGAGAATGCTTTTAAGTAAGGTGGTATGCTTGATGATAGTCAACATGTTTAGTCGGCATCGATCCTGTTCAAATGCTTTCCATAGTAGATTCCTTAAAGGAATTGATTAACTAAAGGAAGAATTCTTGCTTGACAAAGAAGTCGCTAGGACTCGAGAAAGTCAAAATGCTAGATTTATCTTGCCAATAAGAGGAATCGATTTAGTAGTTTGACGATGAAAGGCATAGTAGAGAAAGCTGAGAAAGACTAGGCAATCTTCGGGTTGAAATCGATCCTAAACTCAATAAATTGGAGTTAGGTTACGACAAAGAAGTAGGTAGGTTACAATAATTACTGTAATCTATAATGAAATAGGGGAGTTTTTCGCTCCTTAAGAAGTTCCAGTTTTTTCATGGTTAGCTCAGCGGGACAGGTTATTAACGAAAAAGCAAGGCTGATCCATATATCATGATAATAGCTATCATTCTTGTGGGCATGATGCTGGGGATTATGGAAGGGCAAAACATTTAGGTTAGTTTGGGTAGATAACTCAGTTCAATAGCACTTCTTTCCTTTTTGTATTGGATTAACTCTAAAATTTGTAGGCAACTTAAGGGTAAGAAAATGGTAACTAACTTGTAACTTTCTTTTAGGTGGCCTACTTGGATTTTAGCTTTATGGTTAGAGAAGAAACTTTTATTCAATTCGCATTTCACTCTTCCTTATGACCTAGGAGTTTTAGATTCAAGCAACCAATTCTGAAACCTTCTCAATTAAAGTTGAGCTTCGTGGAATCTTTTCCATTCTATTTATTGAATTGCTTGGAAATGCGAATTTGGCTCACTATCTTGTCGATTGACATTGACAAGTTGTGTTTTTTTTTTCGTTCTTATCTTAAGGTTAATCAAGTAAAATCTATTAAAAGAGTGCTTAAATTCCACTAATTGACTCGTTTGTCACGCTATGACACGAAGTCAATGAAATCTCGAACATTTATCTATCTCATAGGGACCCAATCAATCGACTATGAAAGAAGGTTTTTCTATATTGAAATAAGGCATGGCCTTTCTTCTCTGCAGTACATTGGTACTAGAGATTTAAGTCATTTTCAATCTGTCTTTATGCTAGTAAAGTTTAAGTCTTCCTATTCTCATTAGGTATTCATATTCCCAGCCTAAGGAATCGATTATAACAGTTAACTTTACCTAGATTCTGGAATACTTAACTATTAGAATTATTCTTTCGTAAATGGTGTTCTCTTTCTTCAAGATGGATTTAGACCTACGAATAGGATTCAAATGTGCAACTTAAAGGTCAGGCAAAGAAAAACTACAAGCCTGGTCTTATTACCTTTATTACCGGGCCAATGAGGGGTAACTATAAAAGAAATAGTTTAATCTTGACCTACGGAAAAACTTAAGGGTGTTCTTTATGATATTAAAGTATTAGCGTCAAGGTTAAGAGTGAAAAGAAGTCCATAAAGAGTAACTTTTGGTCATAGTCTTATTAATTTCTTCAATTCATTTAAGAGTTCAAAGAGAAAGAAACCAGTTAAGATTTACCTACGGACAGACTAAATCAATTTCTTTATGCTTATTATATGTCAGGGTTAAGAGTGAAAAAAGAATATTCCTACCAGGCCCTTAGGTTCTTTAAAAGGTATCTTTTAGATCTCTTAACTTATTGGCCAGTCTCTTAAGGCGTGTGAAAAAAAAAAGGCTATTTAATCTCTTTATGCGGAGGTGAGTGCAATATGTTGGCTAGTAACTCTTACAGTGGGTCGGCAAGGATGCAGTTACCAGCACTACTTTCTTCTAGGGAAAGAACTAACTTAAAAGAAGGAAACACTTGCCCCTTGAGGATGATTGTTTAACTGGCTAGCAAACTTTCTCATAGTGAATATGTAAAACCTAGAGATGTAACCTATTCCTATCTAGGGAAAGACCACTATTTACCCGATTATTTTCCCTTCTTCCATAAGGCACAAGAACTGCTTGGATTGGGCATGCTTTCTCATGCTACTACTACACATCCTATGACTTTTACCTTCCTTTCGGTAAGCATAGAACTTGATGAAGGATTAGAGAATCCATACTTTACAATAGGGCTAGCAGTATCTGTTTTTGTATCAGCTTTACCTATCGAATGGGCTTCTTTATTAAGTAGATGTCTCAAGGGAACAAAGCAGACAAAATCTGTTTTATTTTTTAGTAAAAACTCTTGCTTCTTTAAGGGGCTTCCCGCCATTTTATCTCAGTAGGTAACTTCCCCCATCTGTTCTTGTAGTAGATCCATTTCTTGTTTTTCACTCCTTATCATTAGAGTTTGGTCCTTTTTGTTTTTAGTCATGTCCATTTCTTTGCTTTCTTACTTTCTCTCTGTGCCTTTCAATGGATTCTCTTCATAGCTTATCTCTCACCTCCAGACAAGGTATGGTACATAATTATCTTTTTTTGGTCCTTAAATTTGTGTATTTCTCAGTTAGAAAGGAGAGTAAGTACCTTCCATGCTTATTTAGAAAAGGAAAGGCTGCTCAACACAACATCCTTATTATCCTTTCTTTATCTCTTTCGCGCAAGGGGCTTCGTTTCTCCATATCGGGGTTATGGGAGTCGAACTCCGCTTCGAATAAGTCAAATTTCTTTTCACATACCATACCAGAAATTCTACTTCGTTGCTTTTCTACTTTGCTGTACAAGATGAGTTTCAGTATGTTAAGAAAAAACTTGCTTAAGCATTGGAATAATTTTTACTTCTAGCATTTTTTAAAAACCATTCTTCAACCATACTAGACTAATTTTGTCTATGTTTAATGAGCCTAACAGTTCTAGGGTGAATTTCCTCTATTACTCCTTACTCCATAGGTTATGGAGACTCTTCCCAGTGCCAAGAACTAGGATCAGAAGGAAAGTCTTAAAACCTTTAGTACAAAAGTAGGCTATGCTTCCCAGAAAGAAAGAAATGGTTTCATATAAAGGCTTTACCCCTAGTTATCTTTATTTAAGTTGGCCTTACCCGAGCTAAGTTCAAGCAAAGATCAGTCCTTTAGGCTAAAAGCTTAAGTGATCAACTAGAAGATACCACCTTCCCCAATGAAACTTCTTTCCCTAGAGCAGCAACTGAAAGGGAAAATATTGGGTATGCTTCAAAATTTGAAATAGATTCGTGAACAACATATGAGAAATATACCCTAGATACCATTTGAACTTGAGTTGAACCATTAAAATACGTGAGAGTGATTTCACTGCAGAAGAGCTAGAGTAACTCGCTACCTTCAGAGCAAATTAAGAATCAAGTACGAAAAGAAGTGAAAGTGAAGTAAGCTTGCCTTAAGGGCTAGGCTTTCTCTCTTCTTTGGCTTAACGATATGACACAGATGGGCCCTTAAACCTAGGCTTTCTTCTTGAAAGCGTAGAGCTGGGTATGGACTCGATTATTAGTCGGATCTTCCTAGGTATTCCCACTTTGCTTAGATGAAGACTTTCATCTTTGATTTGGACTTTTCTGCATTTCATCTCAAAAAGGATCAAGCTAACGTGAGCTAAATAATGCTTTTCTCTTCTTAAACCCAAATAGTAAGAGTAAAGTGCAAAAATTTTAGGGCTTAGCTTAGGCACCTTCCTAATCTAATGCCATGCCTAACCAATGCTGAATCCAAGACCTAGTTCACTCTTGAAAGCCAGAGCTAGTCTTCTTGCCACTGACCACTACTAATAAGATAAGATGAACCACTACTAGTAGTCCTTCTTCCAACAGATGAGGGTTCAATAGGTGCTGATTCTGTAAGAGCTTGTTCTATCATAGCCTCTTCAACTCAACCTCCCTCGGGGAAGTAAGTAAGGTAGCAAGAATAGACCTACTAGGCCTTAAGACAAGTTTGAACTCCTTTCCTCTCAATACTCTCTTTGGCTCTACCTATAAGAGGCTTGTAGAGGGAGAACTTTTGCTGCAAACTCTTCTCGATCTCTACGATTGCTTAACAAAAACAAGTGACCTCCTTTCTTTCATCTCTGAGATAATATCTCTTCACTCGTGGATGTAATTCTCTTTTTTCTCTTTTGGGCTTAGTCTAGACCATAGGAAGAGACTTTAGTCATTGGTATCTATATTGAAAGGTGGGTATTCCTATAAAACAAAATAAAATCCCTATACCCTAGCCCTTTACTTTAATCAATAAGGCTACTTTCCCTGCTAACACCTTCTTGCCAAGGAAAGAAGTCCAATAGCAGCTGATCTTAGCTTTGAGCATTTATTCCTTTTGTTCCTAGCTACCTCTGAGAGTGGTCACGAGCTTATTAGAATCAGAGCTTTTTCAAGTATTCTTATAGTAAGAAGGTCAACTGAAGCCAATCCATCTCTGTTAACAAATGCTCATACTCCTAATGGTTCTATATCCAATTCCCTAAGGACAAGGAAAAAGAAAAAAAGAAGGAGATAACAGCTACTAAGAGTTATAAGAGCCACACCACAGAAAGCTAGAAGGAGCTGGGGTATACTACTTTATATACGCTAGCACAAAATTTAAAGGGTGCAGCAGGCAAGGTGCCCATGTAAAGGCCAAGCTTAGTCAGATGGAGAGAGTGGCTCATCAATTTTTTCATCTTTTAGACAAGTCTAATAGGGAGTACGATCCTTACTTCTCGTCCTAGTGAGTTAAGTGCATAAACAGTAAATTAAACAGTCTTTTCGTGCCGGTTTATTGGGAATCAAAGTGACTTACATACTAGATTCACCAGCATGCGCCAACTATCCTGCTTCCCTATTTCTTGCTTTTTCATCCCCACTTATGGGTTAACGGAGAAGGGATCTTTGATGCATCTTTCAAAGCCATGGGAATAAAGTTAGAACTCTTTATTTGAAAAATGGATTATATGTCTGATTTTGCTAGTATGAGGCATTTCCAATAGGCATTTCCACGATCAGAAGCTAAAAGTGACTAAATGTGCTTTCAAGTCAAAATAAGTTATAGAGCTGCTGTCCTAAAGTCAGAAAGCAGAGATTACATTTTTTCTTTCTTTCCAACCCATTCCCATCCTATCCATTGCAGCTGCGGTAGTTATAAAAAAGTAGCTAGGCTTCCAAGAGGGTGAGAAGATTCAAAAAGGAAGAACTGAGTAGTGGGAAAGAATGATCCCATGTTTCTTCGAAAGTACGTTGACAACCTAGATCCCTCTTTTAAATGACGTAGGAAGCATTTGGCTGAGTAGCAGTCAGTAGGTGAAAAAGGAGTCAAAGGCGAATATATGTTTACCTTGTTCTTCAGTAAATGCTTTAGCCTTCATCTTTTTTGCTCTTTTCTGTGACTAGTTTCGTATGTTAACCCAGGCTATGCCTTTACCTTATTTGAGAAAAAGACATTCCAGAGCCATAACCATTGCATGTAAGCTAAAAAAAAGTGGTTGTGTGTGTCTTAATAGCTTACTTGCCTTCAAGCTAGACCCCATTGGGGAATAGGGTACTCCGTCTGTAAGATAAACTAAAGGAGGCTGACATGACCGAGAAGCCATTACTGCCTTATGAGAAATTCCGTCTGTAAGACGAGCTAAAGGAGGCTAACTCCGTCTGTAAGACGAGCCCACAACCCATGATATGGAAAGAGAAGAACGCAACCATCGAGTTTCTTCAATGAGCCTCACCCTAGGTCTTTCTTAGTGAGGTTCATTCTCCCATGGTAAGCTTTAATTATTAGCTTGGCTAGGCTGGTCTCCTATTAAACAAGATAAGCTTGACCCCTCACTTACTGAAACCTAGGAATCCTTCATTTTGTAAGAGTAAGAAGTCCTCTGTTGTTAGTCTCAGTCAATTGAATTTGATTGAGCTTGATAGGTTCAGACTTGCCTTTTCTACTTTTTTCTCTGATTATTTTTTTGGTGTCCAAAAGAAAAAAAAAAGAGGTCGGCCTAAGAAAGGTCTCTTCCTCTTCTTTAATGGATGGGAACATATCAAATGAAAAAAAGGATGAATGAGTTGAAAGATGGTAAAAACCCAACTGCCTTATGAGAAATTCAATTTCAACTTTATTGGCTCCATCACCAGAACCAACAGTAGCCTCTATAATCTGATTCCTTTCCACAAGGATGCCAAGACAATGATAATGACCTATTTTTCTTTCCAGAGATTACTTGAACTGCCCGATTAACTAATGGCTCTTTAATGGTTAATTTACCTAACCTTATTTCTTTAAAGGAAACTAAACCATCACTTCAAGTAAAGAAGAAAGAGTAGACTGGAATGTTGAAGTCAAGTAACCATGGTAAAAAAGTGACAAGCACAAGTGAGAGGGAATCATCAAATAGCTTAACTAACAAGCTCTTTTTATGATTAACACTTCGACTCACTGGCTAGATTGAACTGTTTGTACCTTCTATAACTAACTCTACCTGTAAGGAAGTTAGTCCATAGCGCTTCCTAGGCCAAAGCATTTTAGAAATCGCCCATCGATTAAGAAATGGAACCAAAAGCCCAATGAGAGGTGAGAGATAGGCTTGGAGACAAATGGTACTTGGGAGCAACGCCATTTTAACTAACTTTGTCTTTAAGAAAAAACTTGAGAAAAGCTTAACCTCTGCGTACCAAGTTTCGGGGTTGAATCCGATCCAAAAGATAAAGTGTCAGTGCCAAGCGAGAAATTCTCTGATTTTGATTGAGATCTTTGTCCTACTTCTCACCCGACTAGCTGCTAAAAGAAAGTAGTTGACTTCACAGGAATCACAAGTTTTCAATGATATGGACAATTTGGAATTGGAGCTACGAAACTAAGCAGCATACTTAGCTTTTAATACCTTTTTAGTCTAATTTTGTTGTTTGTACAAAGTATGAATAAGGAAGGCTGCCCAATCTCAAATAAAAGATAAAGCTACGCCTCTAATCCTTCATTTGGAATTTTTGCTACCCAGTGCACTTGAACCGCGCTTCTACTTCCCATGTTTCTTTAACATAGAGAACGATAGATTGCTTGAGTTGTTAGCCTTTGTGTTTACCTTATTTTCTTTCTGGGGAATGCTTTACACTAACATCCACTTTTTTGATGGATTTTTTTGGCATCAGCTGGAGTCGAAGAACACGCCCTAAGCCTGAAGAACGAAGTAAGCCTTATCATGCCTAAAAGAGATGTATGGGTCCAAGGGGTTAAGTTGAATATGACCTTTGCAATTTTTCGTATATTTCATCATTAGTAATCCATTCATTATCGATCATAAAAAACATATGCATTAATCAGCGTCCTTAGTGGTATTGCCTTATAACTGCCTAGCGTATACCTTTACTAATGCCACAGGTGCTCTCTCAATGCACAACTATGCAAAGCAGAGGAAGACACTAAGAACAGAGATTGTAGCTAAGATTGTCTCAACTCCTTGCCTTGCTCAATGCTTCTCCATCAACAATAGTGGGAAGGATAAGACTAGGGGAAGGAAGAAAGAGACCATCTTGGCCTAAGAAAGGAATGCTCTTAATTGCCATTGTTATCCATCTCTATATAACTATCAACATCAATGATATAAATAAACATTCATTAGATAAACAAGTGAAAAGCAATCAAAGCTTTTTTTAGAGAAGGGGTTAGGTTGGGGTGGAAGGATCCATCCATGCCCGTAAATACAAGATTCAGATCTATCAAACATATGATAGAGATTAGAAAAGCTATTGAAAACCTACACCACCCCTTAACCTTATGCGCCAACTCAAATGCTTCCTTGCTCACAACCAATTTCTTAAAATAATACATGCGCTCAAAAATAGGCCATAGCACTTGAGAAAGTTATTCGTAGCCGAATACTCCATCATACGGTGGTATATACGGTGTAGAGCCAAGGCATTCATAGGTCCCCTTTCAGAGCTCCATCTAGGAAGTGATAGCTGAATAAGTTTTAAAACCTAGGTCTAAAACAGCAAATAGGAAGGCTCTTTCTCCTCAGACTTACTCTCATATATATCCTTCCCAAATCCTAGCCTCGACTACCATCTTAAAAGCTACTACTGTGGCACTCATTTTTTAATTCATTTTTTTCTACAAACCTAGGCAATTGATGTAACTTTTCAATGTTAACCTGCTTTACTTCAGGGAAGAGTGGATGATCTGCTAGCTCTCACAGAAAGTTATCAAAGTTGTTATGAACCCTCAATTCTACAGCGGCATGGCTGACAACAACCGTAAGGTCTGCCCTGATTTCATCTAAACTCCACTCACATTAGCAAAATTGATTCCACTCTGAAAGAGCCTTGGACAGAAATGCAAAATGTAGAAGAGATGGCTTTCTAGAGGTTTAGTAAAGGATCTCCAACAAGGGAGTACCTATTTACAGTGGTTTCTCGATCAAAATTTAGGTTTTTTTTTTCTTTAGAGGAGAGTAAGGTCATTTTTTACTCCATTCCTTCCTAAAGTCAGGAATGGCAGGACGATTAGGAAATTACATCTAAGAAACATCCCATTATAAATTATAGAACCATGACTAACCTCTAAAGCATGAATAAAAAGTCAATTCCAATCCCACAAGGAAATTAATTCTTCTTTTCTTCTTTGTGAGTTGAGCCATACGTTAGGGATAGCCATTCAGTCAGTTTTGTGCACAAGACCTTCTACTTGCCTGCTGTGGCACGTCATTAGCATACACTAGATCAACTGGATGTTTTCAAGATAGATTGGTACAGGTAGTTCATCGAGTGGAGGGGGATCCTTCCTTCCATCATTTAAGACTATTCCCCTCACATTCTTATCAATCATGAATACATAGAGTTTGGGATTGGCTAAACAAAATAGCATATTTACTTGGGTCTATACTTTCACGCATTGTAGAAGCGACTTCCTCAACCTTCGCTTCACCTCTCCCACTATCATCATGAATAGGGACGAGAAATGATGGGATCAATTTCTCATGCCCTAGCTTGGCTCATGAGGTGACTTGATTGGATTCAGTCTAATTTCATACCGTCAGGGGCTTTTTAGCTTACGAGCTTGTATTCATTAGCACTACAAAAAAAAAAATCAGATTTAGCTACCGATGAATTTGTCACTATATTGAAACAATCTGTTAGCGACAGATTAATAACAAGTAAAATTAGTTATTGAAATTATTGTCGCGTGAAAAAGTAACGATTGAATTTTGTATCTGTCCCTAAGTAGCGACAGATTAAAGAGCATTGAGGATCTATTGCTAAACTAGCAACAGATATTAATCTGTCGCAAAACTCGTCATAAAAAAAACAATTCTGAGAATAAAGTATGGTGACAAATTTATTTAATGAAACAAAAGAATTTATCGCTATATTAATGACTGATTTATATCTGTCACTAGGTATAGCGACAGAATCATATCAGTTGCTAAAATAGCGACAGATTGACTTCTGTCGTTATTTTAGCGACAGATTCTATTTTGTCGCTAGTTTAGCGACGCACTAATATCTGTCGCTATAATCTGTCATTAAAATAGCGATGGATATTAGTTTGTCGCTATTTTAGCGACTGATATGTAATCTATCGCTAAATTTAGAGGTTTCAATACAAACTGATTAGTGATTGATGGATCTGTTGTTAATATAATTAATTTTTTATAAAAATAAATTTAAATAACTAAATAAAAATAAAATAAACTAAAATTCATCAAATATAATAAATACAAGATTATGTATTATATTATCGTAAAATAGAATATTCAAACAAGAAATTACATCTAATTATTAGGAGGCATTAGGGGGTTTGCTTCTCAAAAGGAGAGCTTCCATCCTGCAGATGTGTTCATTCATATCAACCTCTCTCTATTAGCGCTCTTGCAATTCGATCTCGAAGTATATGCGATCGTGCTAGCTAGCCTTATGCTTCTCTTCTAATCTCTTTTCTAAAGTTCTATGCTCCTTCTCCATACGCTCTTCCATAGACTTACGCTTCAGCTCTATGCGCTCTTCCATAGCCTTCATTTGAGAGCGTATATCTTGCATAGCTACATCATCAACAAGGCATCCATTACTAGAGCTGTCACCTGAATATCATGATAAGGCTTGACTCTCAAGCCCGTATACTCGACGCTTTTTCTCTCCACCTACTGCCTTATAGTAAAGCTTACTGTAGTTTACCTCAAGCTATCTGAACATTCCTCATGTGGCTAAGAAACTATGGCAACCAACTTTTCAAATCGTTCCTATAATAAATAAAGCATTTTGTTAACTTATTAGCTAAACTGAATAGTAAAATAAAGAAAAGATAAAATTAAGTTTACTTATTAAATATTAGAAACAATAAACTTACATTTACTTTTTTGAAATGCTCATCTATGAACTTATCAGGATTAAATTTTTTAGTGTGAATCCGTTTAAAAAGCTCTATTGAAGTAGCCTCACGACCCAACTCCCGTGGCTGAAAAAATACATAATAAATAATCATAACATTTTCACTAATATTTCTTAAAAAAATTTAAATATCATACATACTAAGCATCGATAATGTTTCTGCAGTGAACATGAACTGGCACTATGTTGAAAGGGACCTGACTCGGGTCCACCTGTTTCACTTCATCGATTATGGGACATAGTTTCACACTTTTGTTTGTACTCTGATTGGTTCCATTATATTTGCCACTGCTCGCACACAGTATCAGAGATAAATTGAGGCTTATTCTTCACCTTATGACAACATGCATACATCAAATCAGCATATCAATTTACAGCTCAAACCTCTCATGTAACCTTCACCATGCTATCCATAGCCTTGTCCCATGTAAAATATTTCTGCAGCAAAAATAAATGTTAGTAAGTATGATAAAATGGAATAGAATTTTTTTTTTTGGTGACATCTACGCAATGAGTCATCAAATGACACATGTTAATAAGACTTACTAGACCTGTCCAAATTCAAAGCCCGAAAGAAAGGTGGTCCCATGAAATCATGAAAATGATTAAACAATAATCACTCTTGGTAGTAGCTAGCTACCAGCTCAAAATCGACACACAGACAAAGACATACAGGCTTAGTCCAGCTCACAAATTATAGACTAAGAAATAGAGGAAATTACCAAAATTGACATGCCATGTCCTTTTTTTTTTTTTTAATGAAACAAACCATCTTGACAAAATTTTATGTTTTTCACACTTAAATGTATTATGAAGACCAAAATACCCATACTAAAGACAATAATACCCTTAAAAAGTAAATAAATTCAAAAAATGAGAAAATTAATGTATACAATATTAGTATTCTTGCTCTTCAAGCTCTCTCTGTCATCGAGCTCTCTCTCTTTTTGTCTTGAAGCTCTGTCTGTAAATTTTTTTTCTTATTTGCATCTAAGATCTACCTAAACAAAGGCTAAAAAAGTCATCAATTGATTTTGTCTAGCTTTCTTTATGTTGTGTCTAAGATCTACACAAGCAAGCTCTTATTTATAGTAACACATTGTTCTTCAAAAGCAAAAAGTGTTCAGGTAGATCAAGAGATTAACAAGCATGTATTTGAAAGATAATGTATCTTAACAATGCAAATATTTTATGTGTTTTAAAAGAATAATCATGATGTATCATACATATCATAACATGAACAAAGAACCATGTTATGTTTGATTAAATCATGACTTAGCCACCAAATTCGTATCATCTTGTGAGCCATCATGACTTTATTCATAATTTGATATTTCTTTAATGAAATCGATACATAAGATAATATCATTGCTTATTTATCTAAATAGTTATTTATTTACTAAACTGCAGTTTTGTTCTTTTTTCTAAAATTGTCGCTTCTTTTCTGAAATGTTTTCATGGTCGTGGCAGAATGCATGTTATTGTAACTTGGAATGGTGAGTGGTCCGAGTCAAGAGGAAGTTTTGAGTATATTGGTAGGACAATCAAAATTCGAGGTTATGTTGTTTAAAAGGGTTTGACACATGCACAGTTATTAGGTTTAGCTAAATCTTGCATTGATATTGATTTTTCTAACTATGATATTATGCTGCACATCATAGTGAGATCCGAGGAAACTATCATGAAAATTGAGTTAGAGAATGATGACGATATTAAGTTCATGTTGTATCATGATAACATAATATCCCGTGTAATTGTGGATTTGGTGGAGCGACATGATGTTGAGAACACACATGATGTATGTGAAGGTAGAAATTCAAAACGAGTCAATTAGTTAAATTTTTGTATTGGGAGTAATGACGTTACTAATGCAATTCCTAATATGGAAACCCATCTAATTATTTAAGGTAAAAATTTGGCATTAAACCATTATTTCATAATGGGACTCCTCCTAACACTTAGAATACTAATGATATCGACTTGGATGAGTCGATAGACTATAATATTGGGTGTGAGTATCCGATCCCAAAAATTGAGCCCACTCAACCTATCAAAGAAGAAAGTTGAGCTTGATGATGAGAGCTTGCCTTCTGTACCACTTTTAATCCCATCTTATGTGCCACTTGCATGCGCTGAAGCACGCAGCAATATAAGTGATAGTGTTAATAAGAGGTACAGTGTGTTGGATGCTGAATTATACTGCTCTTACTATGGAATTAGTGACTCCGATTGACACCTTTACTAGAGGTCAAATTTTCCAAAGTAAGAAAGAGTTGAAGCAATTTTTGGGTATGTATGCATTGACTGAGAACTTTGAATTTAGAGTCATTAGATCTAACAAATCAATATTTAAGATTACTTGTAGAGAAAAAAAATTATGCATGAAAGGTCTGTGCTATGAAAGTTGCACAAGGACAATTCTTTCAAATTAGACATTATGATTTGACACACACTTGCAAAATCAAGAAGTTGCATCAACAAGCAAGTTTTACCATTATTGGAGAAATTATTAGTCAACGGTTATCCACTAATGCTAGAATTATTAAGCCAAAAGATATCATAGGTGACATAAAAGAATTATATGGCATATAACTTTTATATAGCAAAGCTTAAAAGGCGAAAGAATACGCATTGTCTCTTACTTATGGTGACCTAGTTAAGTCATACTAACAATTACCATCATATTGTCACATGTTGCAAATAGCTAGTCCAAGAACTAAGGCTCACATATGCATTGAAGATGAGACTAATTGATTTAAGTATTTTTATAGCTCTTGGACAATCATTAAGGGGGTTTTATTCAGTGATTAGACCAATTATTGCTATCGATGCCACTCACTTGAAAGGAAGATTCCATGGTGTTATGTTTTGTAGCAGTGTGCAAGGATGGAAATGAATAGATATACCCACTAGCATTTGGTTACGGTGGCTCGAAAAACTATAAGGCTTAGGAGTGGTTTTTGGAGCAACTGAAGGAGGCTATTGGTCATGTTGATGACTTAGTTATTATGTTGGATCATCATGCTAGTATTGCAAAGGCCATTGTAAAGGTCTTGATTTTTGTCATAGGTTATGTTCTTGGTATATGGTTCAAAATGTAAAGAATAAATTCAAGAGAGAAGAAGTGTCCAAGATATTTTATAGTGTAGCAAGGGCATATCAAGAGTTTGAATTTAGTTAATTGATGATTGAATTATAAGCTAATCACCCCTCAAGCATTTGAATATATTATGAAGGAAGATCCGAGGAAATGATCACATGTGTATTGCCCTCGAAAATGATACAAACTCATGACCACTAATATTGCTGAAAGCTTGAATTCATGTCTTTGATTTGCCCCCGAGTTGCCCGTCATAGCTCTATTGAAATTAATTAGAGATATAATACAACGTTGGTTTTTTGATAGGCATGAGAAAGCTAAGATTTGAAAAGCATAATTATCTGAATGTGTCCACTCTTTGATGAATGAAAGATGAAAAGTTTCATTATAAATGACAGCTTTTAACATTGATTGGAATGTATTTGTAATTAGGCACAAGGGTAAAAAGGTGGTTATTGACCTTATGGAATGTACTTGCACTTGTAAGGAATTTCAGACTGATCTATTGTCATGTGCACATGCACTAGCAGCATCTAAGTGACATTTATTATTTGTTAATAATATATATATATATATATATATATATATTTATTCTTGTTTTAGTAACTTCCTCATTTTTCATTTCTCTTATAAGAAATGTAACATTGATTTATAACCCTTTGCTTTGACTATTATAAGCAACAGCACTTAATAGCAGCATACACTGAGCCAATCTATCTAGTTGGTGATAAATCTAATTGGAATGTGCCTGAAGACATCAGAAAAGTTGTTGTATTACCGCCAAATAACGGTAAGCATATGGGTCATCCAAAGAAGCAAAGAATACCCTCTAGTGGGGAAAGGACATGATGAAAGAAATGTTTTAGGTATAGCCAATATGGACATAATCGATTGACATGCTCAAACCTATAGTATCACCATAAAGGAAGTCATTCAATTTTAGATTCTAATGGAAGAATGTCGCTTGGAATTTTGACAAGTGAATCTTTTCTTTCAGATCCTAGCCTTGGCAAAACTTAGCTTTGATTGGGATTTCGATTGAAAAGAGGTTAGATCGCTTCCTCATGTGCCTACAAAGCCAAGGCAATCTCAATTTGTAGCAAATTCTAGTTTTTCTTGCTTAATCTTTTTTATAAAAAAAAAAACACTCAATTAAAGTTATGCATAAACAAGTTTAGCAGTTGAACCCTCTACAATCGATCGACGAGAACCTCGAAGCTATCTAGGGTAGGAACAAACTCATATTAGGCATAGTCGTAACATTAACTAGTACAAGGAAGAGGCGTAATAGTGAAGATCAATTCATCTTAATGTACAAAAAACATTGTCTTAGGCATGCAACCCAAAAAGATAAAAAGATTGCTAGCTTGAAGAAAACTCTTTTAGAGCCTGATATAAGCCAAACCCTTTGATTTAACAACAAGAGTCGGTTATGGAATAGTCTTTTGGTCAACTTTCTCGTTCTTAAGGACTTTTAATCGGTAGGCTTTTATAGTGGACCTGCCTTGCTAATAGGGAGAATATGAAATAGATAGTTGCGCTTGTCTTCACTTAGAAACTCTATGTTCCCTATTCTAGTAAGGCATACTCTCTAAACTAGATTCACTTGTTCTTGTCTCTAGCAATTTACCTATTCTAAAGCACCCTACTATAAAAATTATAATAAGTAACAGTGATTTAATGATAGTTTTTAAAAGAACTGTTATTAAAAGCATCTTTAACAATTTTTAATGTTAGGTCTTCTAAAACTGACATTATAGTAGGATTTATCACACTTTTAACGTCATTTACCATTAACTGACATTAAAAGGCAACATTTAATGTCAATTGCCATGGGGATTGATGTTAAATACTTGAATGATTAAAGCCTTAAACGAAAGTTCCACAAGAACTGTCGTTAAAGGCTTAAACTACACAACCTTTAATGAAAATTCTGCTGGAACAGCCATTAAAGGCTTGCACAAGCCTTTTAACCTAACTATCATTTTTTCCTCCAAAAGTAGCAGCAGCCACCTTTGGAGAAGTAGGCCACCTGGCCCGCACACACATCTCTTCCTCTCCATTGTTCTCTTCTTGCTCCTTCTTCTCCCATTTGTCTCAATCTCCACAATGCGAAGCCAAACCCTGCCCCTCCATTTGTTCTTCATCTTTTGCATTTAAACATGAAAGTGTTTCGGTATATTCAAAATTTCTTTATGAAAGTTTTTTTCACAATTATTTCGTTTGGTTTTGATTTGAAGAATAAATTGAGAATGTATATTATTTTAAGATTTTCTTCATTAGGTATGTCTAGTGAATTTTTATTAGTAAAATTTGGGTTTTTTTGTAAGTATATTTGAATGAATATTATGTATGAATAAGTATATATTGATGAATTTATTATTTGATGATTTTTATATTAATTGATAAATTAAGTAAATGTTAGTTACATGAATTTATATTTTGATGAATTAAGTAGATATTAGTTAAATGAATTTATGTTTTGATCAATTTATATTTGAATAAATTTTGTTAGGTAAGATTAATTGGTATATTTTGTAAAATTTATATTGATTTTGTAATTAACTTAATTTAATATTAGTTAAATTTTAAATAGATAATTAATTAATTAGGTGATTGTATTGTAAATAATTAAATATTATCTAAAATTTAATTAATTTACTAGCTAGTTAGATGCTTGTAAAGTAATTAATTAGATGTTAATTAAACATTGACTATGTATTAATTAACTAATTAGGTATTAATCATTTATTTAGATTTTAATTAATTAATTTGATGCTTGTAAAGCAAATAATTAAATGTTATTTAAATTTTAATTAATTTACTAGTGCTTATAAAGGAATTAATTAGATATTAATTAATTGATTATGTATTAAATAACTAATTAGCTATTAATCATTTATTCAAATTTTAATTAATTAATTTGATGCCTTTAAAGTAAATAATTACATTTTAGTTAATTTATTAGTTTTTATAAAGTAATTAATTAGATGTTAATTAATTGACTATGTATTAATTAACTAATTAATAATAAATCATTTACTTAAATTTTAATTAATTAATTTTTCATTAGTTATATATTATTTAATTATATACTAACTAATCATTTGTTATTTAGCTAATTAATTAATTGTATGCTAATTTAGTTAAATATATATTAATTACAAATGTCAATTAATTCATTAAATTTTTGGTTGTGTGTAATTTGTACATAAATGTCTAATATAATTGTGCACGTATGTGTTTAGAATTTTTATTGATTTATTATATTTTGGCTACATCATATTTTTGTTTTTTTTACTCATTTTATTATTTGAGTAAACTTTATATAGATTTAGTTATGCTTGGCTTGGAAAAGTATTTTGTATTTGCTGATCAATCTATTATATAAGATGTCTATAAGTATAAAAACCCAAATCCGTCACTTTGCCAATAGAATGATAGATCCATATAACAGAGGAAAAGTGATATTTTCAGATAACTTGAGGTAAGTCTTAATACTATTTGAAATTAATAATAGTTTAATTTGTTTACAATGTTTTTCATATTTTTTTTTGATAATGTAGACATCATTAGATGTTGATGGTTGTCGAGTCTCGTACTTTTGTGTACAGCATTTTTGGTCTTTGAACCATGGTTTTCAACAAAAAATAGATCAACTTAAGTTCATATAAGTGAAAATATTTTAATTTATGTTAGTATGTATTATTTTGTACTCTTAAAATTATTGATAATTTTCTATTGGCAGCTCTTTTAAATTGTTTCAAGTTATCAATGAATCAAGTGGTAGGTGCATTCTTGGGAGTATTTCTGCTAAGTTATGTATATTTAAACCAATATATAATATTAGTTTTATTTAGTTTACAAAATATAATAATTAAAAATTTTTAATGTAGTGTCCACATCAACCTTAAAATACTGAGTGTGGATATTATGTTACGAAATTTTTAACGGACATAATTGACAAACGTGACAAAAATATTCCATATACGAAAATAGTAAATTTTTAAGCATTTGTTTATGTAATTACTTTGGTAATTGATATGCTTACTAGAAGTTTTAATTGGACTAACTATTTTTTTTTATAAATGAAGTTAGTAAATATAGATACTTACACTGAGTCAGATATTGATAAAGTCAGAAAAGGGGATGAACAGTTTCTTTAGAGTACCATATTAAAAAGTTGAACCTTGAAGATTTTTGTAGACATGAACATTATTAAATTTACGTAGTTGAATTTTTAGGATTGTGTATGATAATATGTATTGTGCATATGGAGTTCAGTTATGACATCAAGTTTCTTTTTCTCTATCTTTCATTACTTTTTGGATTGGATTATGTTGAAATATTTTCAAACATGAAAGAAATAATGATGGTTTGAGTGAGAATGGTATTGAAGAGTATTGAAAGAAAAAGTTGTTTCATTAAAATGTTAGTATTGAATTGCGTTAACGTATACAAGATAAAGATATGTGGTTGATGTGGAAGAGATAAAGAATTTTATATATGCAGATTTTGGATAATTTGTATGTAAGAATTTTGTATATATCAAAATTATTAAAAAAATTCTTTTAATGGATTGTTCATTGAAAATTAACATTAAAGGCACCATCTTTTAATGACAGTTCTATCAGAATTGTCATTAAAGTCTTCACCTTTTAATGACAGTTCTTTTAAAATTAAAGGGAAGATCTTTAATGGCAGTTTTAAAAGAACTATCATTAAAAGCCCTCTTTTTTTAATGACAACTTTGTTAAAATAGTCGTTAAAGACTCTCCCTTTAACGATAGTTTTAAAAGAATTATCATTAAAAGGGAGTTTTGATGACAGTTTTCAAGAAATGTCATTAATTAAAACTCTCCCCTCTTTATTATCATTAAAGTCCCTTTTAACTGTCATTAAATCTCTTATTTATAGTAGTGGCAGTATGGTGATTAGCCCTTCTCGTATTACTGGAAGCCTTCTAAACTCATTGTCGAGTTCTATCATACTAAAGGTTATTGTGAGAAGATCCTTATGTTAGTCAAGATTGCTTTTAATGATCACAAAATAAAAAAATAAAAACCATTACGTTATTTTCAACACTTCAGATAGGCGAAAGGATCTATGTCCATCCTCAATTTTCTTCCAATTTTCATCGACAAATTTAGGCTTTTTCTATTAGGAGTCATCAAAGGAGAATAGACATACGTTGGTTTGATAAGCTAAGGAAAAAAAAAAGAACCACTTGGTTTTAACACTTAAGCGAGCCATCTTGGCAAACATTGATGTAAAGGTTAGATTTCACCACCTTTACCACCCAACTAGTCCTATATAATCTGAAAAATCCAACCTGAAAACTATATGTCCCCCAAAAAACGCTCTACCTTAAAGCCCCTTTCATATGTTGAGCAAGTTTAGATGTCCACACTCCTAACAAATTGCTGGTCAAGATCATGAAACTAGTGCTCAAAAAGTAAGTAAGCTGGTCTTTCTTTGGTCATAACGATAATCATTCTTATTAGATGAAGGGTGACTAGTCCGAGGCCGTAATTAGTAATGGAATAACTAAAAAAGGGGTAAAGGTGACAAGGTTAAGCGCTAGGTAGTGCAGCACATCTCTTTCGAGTATAATGGCGATGTAGGGGGCTAAGTTAGCCAACTAACAAAATAGGTCTGGGTTGAGCCAGCCATAGGTTTGAATCCTACTGCCTTTCTTATGGACCATCTTGTGGTTATCGGATGACAAGAATAATGAAGCAAAATTTTGGAAACGAGCACGAAATGTCAATGTATGAATTATCTTATTACTCATTATTTTTGGGTCTTTTCGTTGCATTCACTTGTAACAAGAAAGAACCACTAGTGTTAGGTGTAGTATCTGCATTTTAATGCATTCTTTTTTTTTCCTTGGTCTTCTATTCCGTCATATTCGTAATAACTTATCCAATTACAACGTATTAATCACTATTGCACCTTTCTTTTATCAAATCTTAAGGACATGGTCCAATCATGATGGTAGTATTTTATTACGGTGTCAGATCCTAAATTTTTATGAATTTTTTCTTTGTTATCGGCGTTGACCCCAAAGGCATAATGTCTTAAAATAAGGAGGCCATAGAGAAACTTTTTTATATTTTTTATCTCGAACTTTATGAAGAATTCCATTCTTTCGCTCTTATTCGTTATGAGTAAAAAAGTGGGGTTACACCCCAGTTGTACACTCCCTTTATTCTATAAACCATTGTTAATTTTGAACTTTGTTCGTGAAGGTAAACTTTTGATGGACCAGCCCTTTTTTGTGTGTCACTTTATCCTAAAAGGAAAATGAGCTCTGTTCCTCTAGATACTAAGTGCTCTAGTGGTTCATAAAAAGGAAGAAAGACTTATCAATTATTGCATCTGCCAGGCGATGATAAACAAAGACCTTCATCTATCGATGAACAGTGAATTGATGAAGCTCTTGGCATTGCTTTATTTTTCTCTCCTTTCCTATTAGCGAGTTCCGACCTTTTTGTTCTAAATTTTTTCACTTGTACCAAACTAGTTACAGAATCAAATCTTGTTTTACAGGATCTTATATCAGCCATACATCCTGATTACATTTATGTCGGAGATGTCACCACTGCTATGGGCTTTGGCTTATATAGATAAAAAATGATGAATTGGATTATGGTACTTCACTCATCGCCATTATGAAAAGATGCCGTCAAAAAGAAAGGAACACTGCTCCTCTCTGCTGGATACGTCAGATCCCGTATAACAAGCGAGTTTTTACCCTTACCCTACTCTATTGTTACGAAACAATAAAAGCCCATTCATGTTGCTTCGGTGTCATTTGTTTGCCTTCTTTTTGCTTTGGACAAAAGCGCTAATGGACACGTTGAGGGAGCAGATGAAGCGTGTAATTCATAATTAATAAAAAAATACTACTATTTTGCCTGTTTGTTAGATGACGAGCGAATATAATGGCCTTTGACGAGGATAGGAACCAATTCGAATTTTGATCTTGACATGTTAGTGGTTTTTAACCATAGGCACCTTGCTAGGAATTTAGTGGGCTCATTAGAAATTAGGTTTGGGTGGCTGGTGGTTTCTAAATTCCATAAAAAAAGTCTTCTTCTATGCCTCAGGTAGTAGCCACAATTCCTATTCATTCAGTGATTCTACCCCCTCTTCATTCTTGGACTTTAGTTTCCTAATATTATGACTTTTCCATGTTGTGTCTTAGGAAACTTTTCGATAAGGTCTGGATTGCTAACTCCCATTCAAAAGTTTTGAAACAGATGATACACAAGGAATCTTTTTATGGTAGTTCTTGCTTTTAATGACCATCATCTCTATGATTCTTTTCGCCTAGATGAAGCAGCAGGCATCGGTCTATAGAACTTATAAAAGGTGATGGTTGTGACATGAAGTACTCTTGTACGATTACGTCACTCAGCTCGCACAAAATCCCACCCCGTTATGTTATGAAAAAATTAAACTTATTGTTGGGCTGGTTATTCGAAGTCAACAATTGGCTGCTAAATTTCATCCTACAAGTAGAAGAAGATCACTGTGAGGGTGTGGCGTGGCTGAATGTAAAGCAATCCACCCCTATAGCCTTTGATCAGTAAATTATTTAGAACTTTGAAAGATGGTCAAGGTAGCTTGCTTCCAAGGCACTGACTAAAAGTGCATGTAGTCATAGTAGGTGGCTCATCACTACTTTTATCTTTAGAATAAGGCCTATGAGGTCTCTGTTTGAAGCAGAATAATGTTAAAAGTTTTGAGGCATACGAAAGCTAGCGATTTGAGGGAAATACCAATTTATTAATAATATAGAATAAACAAGATTGATTAACAGACTAAAAGATAAAGGCAAGCAGCAACAAAAAGTACCTTAACTTACTTGCTGGGGACATAAGGATTGACATGTGTTGAGACATAACCCAAGTCAGCTAAGCCTTTGATCTTCATTTGAATCAAAAAAAGACTTTTAAGAATGTGTAAACTGACTTTGTCTTTCAATTTTTGCTATTAGTGAATTAGAGGGGCAGTAGATGCTTTAAGTTCAAATTGGACAATGGAAGTAAGATGGTCAAGGGTAAACCTGAAAGTGCATGATGAGTCAAATGTCAGAGTCTTAGATGAGTTTGACGAAGAAAGACATTAACATGACTAGCCGGTGAAATCTTTTCCACGGGGAGCAATATCAAAGGTGTATTAAGGGGGACACCTTTTACACATGGTCCCACTGCTTTCATGCTTGAAGAAAGATCATGACCAGGTTCCTATCTTGATATGATCATGCAGCAGTTGCCAAGGCCTCTGTAGATCATGAAATAAACCTTATTTGAGCGAGCCACTTCGATCCGTGTAGTTATGAGTCTTAGGTGGCTTGGTGAATGCTTAAAGGATGAGACCTTGAAAGGAGAATTCGACCATATCTGTGGGAGTGAGCCTTATAGTAAAAAGGGAAGGCAAGAAAGACTGATCTAGGGAAGGTATACTAAGCGAGGTGGCTAGCTTTATCCAACTGGGTATTGGCCTGGCTTCTGTACCTTCTTCTTAGTCCTCGACTTTCATTAGATTTACTATTATAAGTGAGGAACTCGAAAGGAAGAATTTGATATTGAAGTCTTGAGGGGAAAAAGAAAAAAACAATGCCATCGATTTAGCTATTGGAGTATGGGCATTAAGAGATTAAGACTTAAGGCATGGCATTAGATTAAGGAAATACTCTTTTGAATGAATCCAAAGAAAAAGCTACGATTTCCATGCTTTTAATAGCCAAAAGGGAGGAGAAGAGTCATCCCCAGTTATATGATTTAAGGTTAGGAGTTTCATTGTTAGCAAGATCCCAAGCTATTGAATCTATTGTCATCGATGGGGCTACTTCTTCTTTCAAAATAGGAAGAATAGCTTAGTTAAAGTAGGTTAAGTCGATAACTTTTTCTTCATGTCTCAGGAAAAGGGTAATAAGATTAGAAAAAAGCCTAATTTTTATTGAAGGAATAAAGGTTGTTTCAATTCTTGAAATAAGGGGAGAAAGGCTAAGTGTCGATCAAATAAGGATGAGTGCCGGTGGAATGGCTTTTGAGACTTATCAAGCTCAATGGAAATTTCTTTAAGCAAGATCCCACGTCCAGGAGTTAGATTATGATCCTATTTTCGCTCTTCTAAAGGAAAGAGGCCATCAAACCAAAAAAGAGGTCTTTGCTTGCTTTTCGTTTAGAGATGCTAGTCTTTCTTTAATAACTGCTTTGTAAATGTTTTTAGGAATAAAAGAAGAAGGTGCTCTTTCATCAGCTCTTTTGGTTATTTTCTTGTAATAAAGAAAGAGTGAATTAACCTGAGCCCAGTAGTTTGGCTAAGCTAGAAAGAAAGATTTAGATCCTCTTTGAGATGAAATGCAACAATGTCCTAATCAAACCAAGCGCAAGGTGAATGATTTAGCTCAAGGCATAAAGGCTATTATTCCTTCTTCTTGATAGCATTGATTTTACCCTAGCTCTAAAAGGGTAGCTTAGTGGCAGCTATCCTGCTCTGTTTCAGAGAATTAGAATGGAACTGGTTGGGTTCACTAGCTCTTTCTTTTGTGATGAATTCATTTTGAATAAAGGACGGTGGTCATGATAGGGAAATACCTTAGCTTATTACTAGGAAGGAGAATCAAAAAAGATAAAATAGGCCAAATCGTTTACTAAAAAAGAAGCTCTTAAGGAATCGATCTAGACTAGATGAGATGTCGATGCCATTAAACTAACTCTCAGAATAGGTTCAAGAGATGAGGATCTTGGTAGTGACATCACCTTCAGGGGAAGAATCATTCCATTCATTAAAAGAATTGTTAAAAAGAATAGCTTTTCTCTTGCTTAACTGTGGCAAAAAAAAAAAAAAAAGAGGAAAAGGCAAAGTAAATTACGTAGAGGGGTAAAAGGGAATCAAGGAAAAGATAGACTTTTTCTTATCTCTTGTCGATTGGGAATGAATGGTAGCATGGCTTGAATAATGACTCTCCTTTCCTTGCATTAGTTAGTGTCGATGGTAAGCTTTCGAATAGAGAGAATACTTTCGGGTAGGGTGGTATGCTTAATGATAGTCAACATGCTTACTCGATATCGGTCCTATTCAAATGCTTTCCATAGTAGATTCCTTAAAGGAATTGATTAAGTAAAGGAAGAATTCTTGCTTGACAAAGAAGTCACTGGGAATTACGAAAGCCCAAATGCTAGATTTATCTTTGCTAATAAGAGGAATTGATTTAGTAGTTCACAATGAAAGGCATAATAAAGAAAGCCGAGAAAGACTAGGCAATCTCCTAGTTGAAATCGATCCCAGACTCGATAAATAGGAATTAGGTTACCACAAAGAACGAGGTAGGTTACGAAAATTTTTATAATCTATAATGAAATAAAGGAGTTTTTGCTCCTTACAAAGTTCTAGTTTTTTCGTGGTTAGCTCAACGGGATGGGTTATTGACGAAAAAAGCAAGGCTGATCCATATATCATGACAGTAGTTGTCATTCTTGTAGGCATGATGCTGGGGGATTATGCAAGGGCAAAACATTTAGGTTATTTTGGGTAGATAACTCAGTTCAATAGCACTTTTTCCCTTTTTATATTAGATTAACTCTAAAATTTCTAGGCAACTTAAGGGTAAGAAAATAGTAACTAACTGGCAACTTTCTTTTAGGTGACCTACTTAGATTTTAGCTTTATGTTTGGAGGAAAAAACTTTTATTCGGTTAGCATTTCATTCTTCCTCATGACCTAGGAGATTTGGATTTAAGCAACCAATTTCCAAACTTTCTCAGTTAAAGTTAAACTTCCTGGGATCTTTTCCATTCTATTTATTGAATTGTTTGAAAATGCGAATTTGGCTAACTGTCCTATCGATTGACATTGACCAGTTGTTTTTCTTTGTTTTTACCTTAAGGTTAATCAAAGAAAATCTATTAAAAGAATGCTTAAATTCCACTGATTGACTCATTTGTCATGCTATCAGACGAAGTCAATGAAATCTCGAACACTTATCTATCTCGTAGGGACCCAATCAATCGATTATGAAAGAAGATTTTCCTATATTGAAATAAGGCATGGCGTTTCTTCTCTACCGTACATTGGTACTAGAGATTCAAATCATTTTCAATCTGCCTTTATGCCAATAAAGTTTAAGTCTTCCTATTCTCATTAGATCTTCATACTCCAGCCGAAGGAATCGATTATAGCGGCTAACTTTAATAGATTCCAGAATACTTAATTGTTAGAGTTGTTCTTTCATAAATGGTGTTCTCTTTCTTCAAGATGGATTTAGACCTACAAACAAGATTCAAATGTGCAACTTAACTCCATGTTAAATACGGAATCATTTATTTTTAAATGGAGTTGATAGCAGCAATCAAAACTAAATATGGTACGGAGAAACTAGTATTATTGGGTCTTTTACTAGTAAGAATGCTAAGGTTGTTAGGGAGGTAAAACACATCAAAGGAGTTGATAACACTGTAGAAATGGGACAATAGGCATTTGTAGAGTATGATAATAATCCTAACTACTTTGACAGATTACTTTGTGATGCTGAGAAACCTCTGTATTCTGGATCAGTGAAGTTTACTAAATTATCTGCTCTAGTTAAATTGTGAAATTTGAAGGCAAAATATGATTGGTCAATCAAAGCTTTAGTGATCTTTTATATTTGATTGCCGAAATATTGCCTGATAATAATGAAATGCCTACATCCATGTATGATGCCAAAAAAACATTGAATGCATTAGGCATGGAGTATCAAAAGATTCATACCTGTTCAAATGATTGCATATTATATTAGAAGGAGTTTCAGGATGACATCCAGTGTCCAACTTATGGACTTTCAAGATGGAAAGTAATGAAGAATGGTAACAAAATAATGATTGGTGTGCCTGCTAAGGTGTTGTGGTATTTTTCACCAATATCAATATTTAGAAGAATGTTCAAAAATTTTGAAATATCAAAACACCTTATGTGGTATTCAAATAAAAAGGAAATTGATGATCAATTGAGGCATCCATCGGATACACCATCATGGAAATTGGCTGACTACATGTGGCCAGAGTTTGCTTTAGAGCCAAGAAACTTAAGGCTTGCTACATCAACAGATGGGATCAATCCACATAGTACATTAAGTAGTTGATATAGTTGTTGGCTGGTGATTATGGTGAATTATAATTTACCACCATGGTTAACAATGAAGAGAAAGTTGAAGATGTTGACATTACTAATATTAGGTTTTAAACATCCTGGTAATGATATTAATGTCTACTTGGCTCCACTTATAGAGGACTTGAAAATATTATGGGACACAAGTGTAAAAGTATATGATGCGTACCGTAATGAGCCATTCAATTTGAAAGCTATTTTGTTATGGACAATCAATGATTTTCCAACATATGGTAATTTACTTGGTTGTACTGTTAAAGGGTATTATGCTTGTCCTATTTATGCTAAAAACGCCTAAGTTAGTCACTTAAAACATAGTAAAATGATGTCATATGTTGGACACAGGAGATTCTTACCACGACATCATCCTTACCATAGACAGAAAAAGGCCTTAGATGGTGAACAAGAAGTCAAAATTGCTCCCTAAGCATTAAGTAGTGAAAGAAGTCTTTCACAAAGTTCAATGTTTAGTAAATTCATGGGGAAAGTCGAAGAAATGAAGTACAATAAGTAAAGAAGATGTTGTTACATAGTGTTTAAAAATGAGGTCGATTTTTTTTTTTTTACTTACCATATCGGAAGTCCATGTGTATCAGACATATTCTAGATGTCATGCACATTGAAAAGAATGTTTGTGATAGTCTTCGTAGGATATTGCTTGATATTCTTGAAAAATCTAAAGATGAATTAGCTTCTAGAATGGTTTTGAAAGATATGGAGTTAAGGTCTGAGTTAGAACCACAAGTTCACGGTAATCGTACATTTCTACCGTCTGTATGCTATACTTTATCTAAGGGAGAAAAAAGATATTTTGTAAAGTTTTCAGTGAGAATAAGGTCCCAGATGGGTATTCTTCAAACATCAGAAATATAGTACCCATGGACGACTCGAAACTATATGGGTTGAGGTCGCGTGATTGTCACATCCTAATGTAACAATTTTTACCTATTGCTTTATGAGGTATGTTACCCAAACATTTAGATATGCTCTCATTAGACTTTGTATGTTCTTCAATTTGTTATGCCAAAAGGTGGTGGATGTGCTAAAGTTGGATGAAATCCAAAATGAACTTGTGACGACACTTTGTTTGCTTGAGAAGTACTTTCCTTCTAGCTTCTTTAATATTATGGTCTAACTCACTATTCATCTTATCAGGGAAGTAAAATTATGTGATCCCATGTATTTATGATGGATGTACCTATTTGAAAGATATATAAAAGTGTTGAAGGATTATGTTTGAAATCGTAATAAACTTGAGGGTAGTATTACCGAGTCATATATTGTAGAAAAGGCATCAGAATTTTGCGTTGATTATTTATCTGGTATGGATATTATTGGGATTCCTCTACAAAAGAATGTATTTAGTCACTTAACTTGGAATGAAAAAGCTCTAATTAGTGGAATTGGAGAGAAAGCTGATAATGTCCTCCTTCATCAAGCGCATTTGTATATTTTGATGAATACGAGTGTAGTTCAACCATATAAAGGTAATTAAATTTTACAACTCATAATTTATTGTTATATCAAATAATATTTGAATTATTGTTAGATGATTTATTCTTAATATGCAGTGAGCATTTAGATCAATTAAGGATCGAAAATTCTATTAAATTAAAACAACTTAAATAGTTACATGATGAACAAAATCGAACCTTATTAAGTAATTGGTCACACACATGGGTAAGAATACTTATTCTTGTCTAGGCATTAAATTTATTTCTAATATTGTTCATCTAATATATGTTATGATACAGATTGAGAATGAAATTTTATTATCCAATCATAATGTTTCATTAACACTACGATGGATTACCTATGGTCCTTGATCCATAGTAATTGTGTATCCTAGATATATCATCAACGGTTGTCACTTTTACACAAAACAACGAGATAATTCAAGGATCCATCAAAATAGTGGTATCATTTTAGTTACCAAAACCATGTAAATCTCCAGTGCTAGGGATAAAAATCCAATATATGGTGATTTGTCATTCTATGAAGTTACACAAGAAATATGGGAACTAGATTATACAACATTCAGAGTTCCAATTTTTAAATGTGATTGGACTAAGAATAGTAACGATGTTAAAGTTGATGATCTAAGAGTTATGCTAGTTGATCTCAATCAGATTGGACATAGAAATGATCAGTTTATATTAGCTTCAAAAGCAAGACAAGTATTTTACATTGAAGATCCAATTGATGCCAAATGTTTCATAGTATTGTCAACACCTCCAAAAGACTATGATGAAGATGATGATTTGTGCGATATTGATGTGGAGCACATGACTTTTTGTAATAATTTGCTACCTGTTGATTTATTTTGCCAAATGGATGACCATCGTCTTGCATATACTCGAGACAATGGTGAAGAATTATAGGTTTGAGTATTTTTTAAGGTAATGATCAATTGCCTCATGTGTAAAAGTTATCGAGTCTTTTATAATTTTATTTTATTTTTTTAGTTTTATCATATTATATCATGTTTTGCATATATGATGCTAATCATTTTTTTTTTTTTGTTAAGAGATTTGATGGATCTTTCTGAACACTCAAGTGAAGGCTCTCAAGGGCCGAAAAAATGAGGTATCACCAATATATTTAAGATAATTAAAAGTCGTGCTTTTGGTGTTAAGCTCACGATTGAGGTAAATGATAAAGGTCAACCAATTAAGAGGAATGACACCCAATTCAATAGCTACATTGAGGTGATGGTACGTAATACAGTGCCCATAATATCGTGAATTAGCACTCAGTAAGCATGGAAGTGAAAAATAAGATTTGGGAGACAACATTGGTAAGTTAAATAAAACATAACGTATTATTGCTTTTCAATTAGTTTATTGCTAATTAATTTGATTTGTACCAATCCACTTTTTTATAATACGTTGTAGTAGACATATGATATTAATGCGAGCATGAAGAGGTACGTACTTTAGTCTGCTGCAAACAAATGGAGGAACTTCAAGACCAATCTTACATCAAATCACATATTCTCTCACATTGATGACTTGGAATTTCTATGATTTCCACCTAAAGAATATAGTAGTGTCTTAGATGTTGGGCTGTGGCAGGACTTTGTGAACTCTTATATAATAGAAGAGTTTCAGGTATGCATTTATAGTTAGTAAAATTTTTGTTTATACAATTTTCTTCAAATGTTAATGTGTATTGATTTTATAGCAAAAGAGACAAACAGCAAAAGAGAAAAGAAAGAAGAATGTATATGACCATTGTTTATCTAAAAAGGGATTTGTAGGGCTGAAGAATGAACTTGTAAGTTTTTTTTTTCATATTATGTTTATAATTGATAATATTTTCATTTGATAGTACGTTTTAAAAATCTAACATGTTCACTCTTTATGTTAAAAAAAGAAACAAGCATTAGGTAGCGATGCTCAAATTGATTGTGTCTTATTATGGAAGGCTTCACGATATAATAAAAAAGGAGAATATATGAATGATGCAAGCTAATTGTGTGCGAAAAAAATTGTAAGTATAATTCAACTTTTTTATAGCATTTATAGTAATAAATTTCATATTCATTGATTAATTTTATTTTAACATTGTAGGATGAGTTGATGACACAGAGCACACAGGGTAAATTTACAAATTTCGGTTCAAAAGATGTACTGACGAAAGCTCTTGGTACACTTGAGCACCCTGAACGCATTAAAGGTCAATGATCTGGGGTAACTATCACATCTTATTTTGGGAAGTCCAAAAAGTTGACTGTCCCTTAAGGTATGCAATTAGATCAACAACAATTAGTAGAGATGATGAGGTGGTTTATAGAGTATAAAGAAGTTTTGACAAACATTGTTATGAACAAAACTGATGATGTCCAGTAAGAAAAATCTAGAATGCAATTTCATTCGAGTAAAGCTAGCAATAATATAATTGGATTATTAGAGGAAGAAGAATATCCAATACCTCAATCACTTATGCCAGTCACACCCACCAGCACCTGCATTGGCTCCATAAGGCCACAAAGTATGTTACATGTTAATCATAATAGATATGATATTAATAATATTATGGATGTAACTTCTATTTTTTTTGGATCATTATAGTATGAGCTATGCCATACGTTCATCTAATCATCATACTATATTGTGGCAAGTAGGGTTATCTTCACGGATCATACTCCTAATCAGATGATCCATGGTCGTCCATTATTTTCTAGTGATGTTTGGTGACAGTAGACGTAGCTATTCATGGTGATGCACAATTGCCTCGCCCAAACCAAGACGATGGATTGACAAATTTTTTTTTTTTGCACTCGGTTCAATTGTTGCTTGGCCTCGAGATTGGGTCATTGTTGGTGCACATGAGGTACTGTTTTTGGTAAACATATTTTATAAAGTCACCTTATTAATATCAATTAAGTTTGCAAAATTTTTTCAGCTATCGACTATAAATCAACAAAGTAAGTTGCCAATTAAGAGAGCACCAACATTGACAAAATCACAATCATTGCAACAAGTATCTTTCGTGGGCTACCACCAAGATTATAGAAGATATATAATTATATGAATAAGGTGATGGCACCTGATGAAGTAATACATATACCTTTTACTAAAGTCTTTGCTTCTGATGGACATGTATTTGTGGCTCGAGAAGATATGCAATTTTGTCACATGGAGGAGCTAAGTGTCACCATTATTCAGGCTTACATTGTGTACATATGTCTTTTGAATTTTTATTTGGTTATTATTGTTTAGCTACATCATATTTATATTTTTATTATTTAAGTAAACTTTATACAGATTTAGCTGCACTTGAATTAGGAAAGTATTTTGTCTTTGCTGATCCGTCAACACTGTCATATGAAATGTCTATAAGTATAGACACCCAAGGCCGTCACCTAGCCAATAGAATGATAGATCCATGTGATGGAGGAGTAGTAATATTTCCTTATAACTTGAGGTAAGTTATAATACTAGTTAAAATTATTAAAAGTTAGGGCTTTTAACGACAGTTATTGAACTGTCATTAAATTCTCTCCCCTTTAATGACATGAACAAAGATGACAATTTTACAACTGTCATTAAAAACCATTTTTAATTATCATTAAAGTTTTTATTTGTTGTAGTGTCAATATAAGATTTAACAAGGCTTTTGCTAACGAATAAGTAGCTTGTCTAAAATATACATGTGAATATGTTTTAATAGCTGTTCAGATGGTATTCTTGTTATTTTATCATGAATATGACTTATCCTTGCATCGATAGGTGAGATGTCGATTTGTCTTTGGGCTGGTTCTTCACTTTTTCTATACCTTTGAATTATCAGCCTTCAGTTGTGACAATATTATATTGACTCTACTACTACCAATTTAACACTCATAGCATGTCCTATGTTGGTCCACTTACTTTTGCTTTGGTCATTCAACTTTATTGTTTGATGTAACTTTTTGAAAAAAGCGTGTTTAAACATGACCAACATATCATGAGCCTTTTGTAAAGTTCCAATCAAATATGACCTTATCGGAGCCAATATTATTTTTAATTCAATTTAAGATACAACATCATAAACACTTGAATAAGTAATAAAAGAAGCAAAAAGAAAGTAGTGCATGAACTAATGAAGTACAATATTAATTTCTTTTAGAATGCTTATCTATCTTATAATACTCTCCATCGAGGAAGAAAAACACTTTTTAAAGCTTCATTTTCCCATTTGAGTCCATTTAGGTAGTCTTCCTCTCCTTCAATAGCCAAACTTTGTCTCTTAGCATTATCATAGTTGAGTGGAAGCTTCTTAAGATTGGAGCAATGAAACATACTGATTCTCTGAAGAGATGGGAAAGGAAGGGGAATCTAATAGATGCTTTTTAGTCCATGAACATGATGCAATTTAAGCATTTATAGTTTTTCAAATGGGACCAAATATGTTCCTCCCTCTACAACTTCATTCATCTTTCGCTCACTTATTGTTTTCTCCACTTCTTCAATGCTTGATATAATGAGATGAGTAAGATTTAGGACAAATATTAGCCATGTTAAGTCCTTCAATCCATTGCATTTGACGACTTTTGCTTTGCAAGGGTTGTCAAAACATCTACTGCTTGGAACCGCCAAGTTGTTCACATCATTCGGATTTTCGCACACTTACCCAATCAACCTTCAACTCAGCAGAAATATAAGAAGCCAACATAGAGAAGGAACAAAGAAGTTTCATATTTGATAGAAATGAAATATCCAGCGAATCAAGAGCATTGAATGTAGCAAGAGATAAAGCTTCAATACATGTTTATAACTTGGGAAACCCCAAAAATTGTTTAAGACCAACAATAGTTTTAATGTTAATAGTTAATATTTTCAAATGCTACAAACCCTACAATTCCTTCACCAACTATTCATTTCCACCATACAAAACACTTTTTTTTTTTAAAGAATAATATCCACCAAATAATAATTAAGAAAATTGAAATCAAAGTTGAAGTTGAAGTTAAAAATCGAAGAAAATGTTATAGGATCTATGTAATGAAAATTGTTAAAAGTACAAAAAGTGAAAACAATAGTGTTTATTAAATAACTATATAACTTCCATATGATTAATCACATGTTATGTACCGATTTTGCCTCAATTTTCATGAAATTAGTGAGAAACAAGATGGGATATGATCACAAGAAAATAATATTATTGTTTAGTTTTTAAATTTTTTAACATATATGATATTCTATAATAATTTGATTTGTATAAATTTTTATAAATAAATGGTTTTATAATCTGTTAAATCAATAATGCATTATTTATTTTTCACGTATTAATATCAATGTAAATAAAATGGTACAAAAAAATCTTTTAATGATTCAAAAATTTTCATTTATTATTTTATTTTTTACATTAATATTATAAATGATTTAAATATTTTTATATTTTTTATTAAAAAGCTTATTACCTTGATTTTATCCATTAATTTTGTTTGACCTTAAAAAAGGTGTTTGTGATGATGTAATAGATTAAAGAGTTGATTTTTTCTTGTTGTTTCATATTATAATTTGTTTGAATAGTATTATCTTCACTCGTGTTACTTATCATAAGATAATATAAAACTACCTTTTGAATAATTCTTGCATGGTATTGACTCTCTAAAATGTATTACTATATTTGTTATCACTACCTTTTCAGTTCAACTGGTGACATTATTCTAGTGCTTCTGTGGAAGGCTCTAAATAATCAATTGCCTTCAATAAAATGTGTAAGCTATAATCTCATAACATACAGACTACTGCCATCTGCCAAATATAAAAGCAATATATATATATAAACATATATATATATATATATATTGTATCAACATTAAGAAAATATGGTGCAAAACTGGATATGTAAAACCTTTAATCCTGTTTGCCTGCGTGGATTACCTAGAATGGAGAAACGAACAAGTCAGTAACCATATAAAAAGTTTGGAAAACCTTAAATGATAGAGTGAATGAAGGAAATGATATTGCTTATTACCTAGAATAAGCATTTTTAGAAGACTTGAAAGTTTTCAAGAATTTTTAGCCATCTACAACCTGTGCTTCAGCCTTAACTTGTCCTAATTGTGTTTAGTTGCCAATATCTCTTTAATGTGTGGAAATGCTCGGCCTACTGCGTTGGTATCAAGGAAAACAAGTCATAACCTCATAATAACGAAATCAGTCATGGATTCATAGTAGTTATAGTAAGCATAGTACGCAACATCAACCTCAAGAAAAAAATATTCATCACTACAACAAAAATGGGATTAGTTTACACTAAATAGTTCACAGTTTTAATAACAACTGTGAATAAAGGAGGATTTATTCACAGTTATGTTTATAACTGTGAACAAAAGTTATCTTTTATTCACAGTTTTACCATAACTGTGAATAAAAATTCAAAAGAATTCGAAACTTTATTCACAGTTGTAGCCATAACTGTGAATAAAAGTCTTTATTCACAGTTATGGCTACAACTGTGAATAAAAGTCCTACATCTTCTCCAGAAAGATCGAAAAACTTCATTCATTCTTTTACTCCACTTGCTCAGGATAAACTTCATTGATTCTTCAGGTGGTAAATATTAGGTATGAAATGCATACTATGAGGAGAGCCTCCCCGAGTTCTAGATGTGCAAACTAGACTCCAATAAGCCTAATTGTTTGCAATGAAGGGATTAAAAGTGTGCGTGGTTCTGCTTACTTTTGGGTTCCACAACTGGCAGCTTGAATCTCATCTATTTTTCTTTGTAAGTTTAATCCTTTCTCCCAAAATTATGTGCTTATCTTCTTTGTTAAAATGTAAAAATTATTGTTCATTAATTTTTTGCTTTTAGTTTCATTAGTTTTAAGCTCAAATCTGGATGTGGTTCTCCTTTCATTGGGATTCTAGATATGTGCATTGTTTTACTTTATCAGAATTTTAGATTTGTTCTAGGGTTCAAAATATTTATTAAGGTCCCAGATTTAGATGTATGGGATCCCGAATCTGGGATGGGAGTTCCTGAATGAGGGGTTCCAGATCTGGGCTAGGAGTTCCAGATCTGGGTGAATAAAACTTTAATGAATAGTGAACTAATAGAGTTTTATTCACAGTTCTAGAACTATGAATAAAACATTAATGAACTGTGAACTAAAGTTGTTTTATTCACAGTTCTAGAACTGTGAATAGACCATTAATGAACTGTGAACTAAAGTATGTTTTATTCACAGTTTTAGAACTGTGAACTATTCTAACCGACTTTTGTTCACATTGAAATAGTCCACAGTTTTAGAACTGTGAACAAAAGTCATTTAAAGTTGTGAATAAAAGGTTATTTTGTTGTAGTGCATGGATAAGCTGCTTCCCCATGTTCTCATTCTAAAGATAGAAAAGTGGATTTAAAATCTTAACATAAAAATAGTAACCATCACATGTTTATGCATAAAACTAAACTACAAAAATATCAAATCAAAATCATAAGGCAAGACAAGAGTGATTCAGACAATTGGGATGGACTCAAGTTATAAGATTGATTCACACAATGGGATGAACTCAAGTTTATTGATTGAAAGTAACTGCATAAGGGATCATTTGACCATTCCAGTATACCATAACTAGTCCATCACTTTCTAAGAGATGATAAAGTCCTTGAAGACTTTAACATTTTTCATAAAAACTTACTTGCATTTGTAGCATTTACCAATCCCAACACTTCGAAATTAGTCCATCACTTTCGAGGAGATGATAAAATCCCAAAAAACTTTCAAATTTTCAATAATCAATTTTAACCTCAGAAGGACTCACAGTTTCAATGTTATGATGCATGGTATCCATTTTTGTTTTCTTCAAGAAAATATAAAATATTATCTGCAGATTACTCATAAACCAACATGCTATTCACATTCTGCACACTTAACATTATACCATAGTGAGGCTGTTCATGAACTGGGTAAGAAAATAACCCAAAACAATAGAGTCAAACATAGTTTAAGCAAAAGACACAAATGTTGTTTTCAAATAAACATTAAAAACCAAGGCAACAATGACATTAATACACAATCTAAAATTAATAGCTTCCTCGAGACCATTAACTATAATAATAGATGACACAAAGCTTATAATTCCAACTTCCTTTTCTTTCTAATTTTTATTTCATTAAGCAAGCACATCCATCCTTATAGGGATCTAGAATGATACATAAGATACTGTGCTCATCGAGCAATCAAATATCATATTTCAATAAATTATACTCCAAAGAATATTGCTTAGTCCAGATGTAACATCTCAAAACAAATAAACATAACACTTAAAGGGAAAGGAGGCACTAATCCATTATATGTCACAACATTAATATGTACGAATACAACATGTTCAGTTATTACAAGTACACTAGAATATTTATAAGAAACAGGATTTCAATTCAACGAGAAATATGTAATAAGAATGCATATATTTATTTTTCATGTATGAAAAATACTCAAACCAATAAATCATTAAACAAGAAGAAACTACTAATAAATCATTAAGCAAGAAGAAATTACTAAAAAGAAAATTCTTAGAATCTAAAAATAGAACAAGAGAAACCAACCTGACTTATGGTAGCCAATTTTCTCACTCATTAAAGCGTTCAAAACAGTTATAAGTTGCAAATTCCAAATAGATTAATAGTTTTAGGACCCATGGACTAAGTAGCATTTACATCCACAGCCTTCTTGCCTGTTCTAATTCAAACAGTATGTAATCTTAACAATAGTCCATCTCTAGGATTAGCCCATCACATTGCTCACATAAGACCAAGCCCAATTTTCAAAAATAACTAGATACGAATCATTATCATTCTGATGCACATGGGCACAAAACCTATTTGAACCAATCCATACCCACACTAACACCCACACCTTAATGTGCAATCATGGTTAATTATTGTAGGCCCCACTACCACAGTATTACCTTGCACGTGTTAATGATCACTTTAGATAGGTCATTCAAGAGCATATAATAATTTAATCAATCACCGAGCTTGCATGTGCAATCATAGATGTCTGGTAAGCTCCATATAATCGACAACTTAAAATAAGCTCTTTTCCCCTTTGGTTTGAGGAGTAAGAAAATTAGTGCCAAGAAGCTTCATGGCCAATAAAACTATAAAGCAAGTATACACATATATATGCAAAATAAGGGACCATAATGGTGTCATTACATACATTGACATTAAGTTAGTCATTGATGGCATTTAGTGTAAACTGAATTTCATCGTTATGTGGTTCGGGGAGCTAAATTATTGTAGTACTAGAATTTGTGGTGTCAACTATGGTTCTTCCCAACCATCGCAGCATGAAAACAACACATCCATCCTTAGTTTTAGGAACAATCAAGAATAGTAATAAGACAAAACAACATGGCCACCACTACTCGGACAAATCATAGGTTTTGCATCCTTGCCGCCAATTTCCTTAAAGAATCACAAAATAGTCCAATGGCATTTACAAATATTTTTGCATAAGTATCAAATTCTTAGTCTGGTTTTAGAGGACATGAAAATAACAAAAATTGAAAAGTAGGGTACATGAAATCTTACCATCCATAACTAATCTTAATTGCAAAAGCAAGAAAAAAAGGTGGTAAAAATCAAGCATACTATAAGAATTGATCCTTTTAAGGAACTTTATCCATATTAAGAGGTTTCGTAGAGAGTTCAAGAAGAATCAAGGTGAGTAACCCACCAAAGAGACACATGCAGCCGTGGCTGCAGATTCCCTTGAAAAAAAGGTGATGTGCTAGTTGTGACAAAATCTAAAGTCTGAAATGAATGGATTCTTGACTTGCCTTGCACTTATCACATATGTTCTAAGGCTAAGTGGTTCCAAGACTATAAACAAGTAAATGGAGGAATGGTTATCATAGGGAATGATCAACCCTATAAAGTTAAAGGCATTGGAACCACATAAAAGCTAAAAGATGGAACCATCAAGATCTTAAAGGAAATGAGGTATTTGCCTCAACTAAGGAGGACCTTGATTTCTTTAAGCTCTTTGGATGATAAGCGGTACTGTAGAAAGGTACTTTTAAAGTCTTGAAAGGTTTTTTGGTGATCCCAAAAAGAATTAAAGAGAATGGTCTATACATTCTTAAAGGCAAAGTTGTGATAGGAGAAATAGTAGCTGAAGAAGAACTTGGTGTAACCTAACTTTAACATAGAAGGCTGAGGCAATGTAGTGAGAAAGGGCTTTTAATCCTTAGTAATCACATTACAACATGAAAGAGTTTTAATGATAATTATTTTGAGTTCTAGCGGCAATTACAATGGCTACTAAAGTCTGTATCAGTAACTGTTCAAAAGTTAACATAGCTGAGGTCGAGAAAACCTTATAATGGCAATTATCATGATTGTTGGTAAATATATGATATAATTATTACTAAAAATCTATTTTATCACTAGTAGTTGTTAGAGGCAATTGATAAATGCTACTAAAAGTATATTGACATTCATTTTGTTTATGATAATAATAAATGTCTATATATTTAATGGTAATGAATAATTGCCACTAAATATCTATGTATTTAGAGATAATTATCAAAAAATTAACAATTGCTATTAAAAGCAAGTTGGACTTCATTCTTTTCGATAATTAACAATTAAAATTTTACTATTAAATATTAATATAATTATCAATATAAACCAAACTATAAATTTGTTAAGACAATTAACATTTGACACAAAAATGATTACTAATAGTTTTATACCGATCATTAAATAGTTATAGCTAAAATGAGTACAAATTATTAATTATTTACTGATCATTGAATAAAAATCGCTAAAAAAAAATCATTTAGCTATCATCAATAAATTATTACTATTTTTTTAAAAAATTACAATTAAAATACAAAATTTTTAAACTTGTAACTCATAATGTAATTTTATCAAATTTACTAATTCATAACTAAAATATTATCTATATCATTTTCTTACATAACAAAAAATATTCAAATATCAAATAGTCATTTAATAAAAACATACTTTCATATAAAAAGTTCACTGATGCTCCTAAATTTAAAGAGTTAAAAGTTAATACACCAACTCCACAAAATATCATTTTTGTCAATCTCAACAAATGATGGTTAGCTCAAAATGTGTGACTTGAAGATGAGAAATATATGTTAGAACATACAAAAAATATAAATATTTTATAGGAACAAAAATAATACTTACCGTGGGAAGATTCAAACACTAGATTTTTATCATTCTTTTCAACACCTATATGAATACTCAATGCATTAAGAATGTACTAAATATAAAAAAATAAATAAGAATATGCATATTAATAAGACAATATAAAATAAAATTTAACTGTAATGTTTTGTTTTTCATCATGGTAGGTATCGTCCCACATTTTTTTTTTAAAAAAGGAAGAATCAAGTTTTCATAAATTGTTTGAATCGGCTAGAATGTTACTCTTCCACCTTTTTAGATCAATTATGTTAGTTTGCTCTATGATATGTTCCCTTTCCCTCTCCTTATGGCAGCACTATAAATCAAAATACTTAAAATAATACCAAATCACCTCAAATCAAATGCATAAAAAAATTATTCTTTTGGTCTTATCCAAAAATTTCTTCTTTACCTATTCTAACCTCCTTTCATCACACTTCAAACAACAAATATATTAAGGATAAAGAATAGAACTTAAAATCAATCTTACTGTTATAAAGAATGAGAAATAAACTTTCCTTATGATCAAATACCAATTATTATTAAATGTATAAACCATGCAAATCCTAAGCCAACAAAACATTAAAAGACATACCTATTGTCAATTATGTTTCACCTCTGACTTGTTAGCTTCTGCTTCTCCTCCTGCCGCACTGCCTCAATAGACATCATTATCCTATGTGTACTCTATACTAATTGTTGATGTTATTCTTTTTCATCTGCAAGCCAATTTAACTTTTTACTGCAACATTTCACTATATAATTACATTTTACAGTTCGATAATTATAGATAATTATTCAAATAATATTATTTTTTCATCACTTTAAGGTAAATCGATAAAAACTGGAACCACCAGCAATTTTTCAAAGGAATAGTCCAAGGAATTGCAAGTTTTGTCAAGATGCTACAAGGCATTGGACTTTCCAACAAAGTCTTGCATATCTATCTGTTTTGATAAGGTTCTGGCATGCATATTTTGATGTGTACATACATACAAACAGACTTCTTATGTAACTCAATAGATACTTTTCTTCTTAAACAAATGATCATCTCGCCCATTCAGATGAGAAATATTTATTTTTAAAATGTTCTTAAACCAAGCGACCTTTAGAGACATGAAAGAAATGATATCATCTTCATTTTGAAAGAGGGACACATTTTGTGGTCCTATCAATCCCATTTACTAGGTTATCCTCAGTTAAGATTTTTTTTAGCTTTATGCAGTCTTGTTCCACTTTTTCTCGAATGAGGTAAAACTTAACATCAAGATGCTTAGTTTGTTTCATGATATACTAGATGAATACATAGATGAATGGCTAATTAACTGTCTAAAAATATCATCAAACCAAAGCTATACAGCTTCAACTCCTTCAATAGTCCAAGCAACCATACACTTTCTTTGAACCCTTCTGTCATGGCTATATTCTCAGCTTCTATAGTAGAAAGAGCTACTGTCAGTTGAAGTTGTGCCTTTCGATTAATGTAGTACCTATCAATTATGAAAATATAGGCTGAGAATGACCTTCTTTTATCTCTATCTTCAGCAAAATTAGTATCAACATATCCAGTAAGTCCTTGCTGGATGAGTTCCTATTTGGTAAATATGAATCCATAACCCTTGGTTTCATTGACATATCATAGCAAATACTTCATTAGTTGCTAGTGTTTCTTACATGGATTGGCCATATACTTGCTAAAAAGGCTGATTACATATGATAAATGAGGCATACTGCGGACTATAGCATACATGAGTGATCTTACTACATATGAGTAGGATATATTGCTTATTTTCCTATTTTTTTCTTTTGAATTTAGGCAGTTATAGGCAGGCAACTTGAAGTGTGTTCCTGAAGGTGTGGTGATTAGCTTGGCTTGGTGTATAGAGAATTTTTCAACCACTTTTTGTAGATAGATTGCTTGGGGGAGCTTGGGCCACCTTTTAGTTCTCTCTCTGAATTTTCATCCATAAGATTCTTTTGGTTAGCTTTAGATCCTTCATATCAAACTCCTTACTTAGTATTTTCTTTATGTTGTAAATTTGGTATAGGTTACTATTAATTATAAGCATATCATCAACATAAAGGAACAACAAGATAGCATGATTACAGTCAGTATTCTTGTAATATAAGCATGCATCATATGAGCTTCTCTTGAAGCCTTGACTCAAATTGAAATTATCAAAACATTTATACCACTGCCTAAAGGATTGCTTGAGGCATATAAATATTTTTTTAAAAGGAAAACTTGGCTTTCCTGGCCTTTTGCCTCAAAGGCTTTAAGTTACTTCATGTAAATGGCTTCTAGCAATTCTCCATGTAGGGATACAGTTTTGACATCCATATGCTCTAATTCTTAACCCTCCAAGGCTGCTTTAGTAAGCATCACCCTTATTGTTTTATACTTGACCATAGGAGAGAAGATCTCAGTATAATTAGCTCCTTCAATCTAAATGAAGCCCTTAGCCACTAAACTAGCTTTGAACCTCTTCAGCTTCTTTGATCTTGTAAATCCACTTGCAGACCACCACCTTTTGCTTTTTAGGCTTTTGTACAAGCTCCTAGGTCTTATTTGTTTCCAAAGTGGCCATCTCCTTTTTTATAGCATGCTACAAATATATAGCATTTCATTTAGACAGCATCTTCGAAGTTTCTAGGTTCCTAATCCTATTGCATCTGCTCAGCTGTGTTAAGGTCATCAGCAATAAGTTCTCTCTCATCTAAGCTAATGTTAAGCTCCTCATCTAAGAATCTCCTTGGTGGCTGAATGATTCTTCTATCCCTATCTCGAGCTAATCAATATGAAGCAGTTGATCATGGTCATCCTTAAATTGTAGCTTTTATTGATCATCATTTAGAAGGGTAATTCACTGTTGCTCTCTTTGTGAACTTAGACCAATTGATTTTTGGGCTTGTCTAGTAGAGGCTTGAAATCTTCTTTATTCTATCTTAACCCCAATGACTTCTCTGGATTCCTCTAATCCTTCTGGATTCTTATTGTAGCAACAACACCTCCTTGTTGAGCATATGGTAGAGAAGTCTCTTGGAATGTGACATCTCTGCTAATACTAATTAAAGTCTTCTAGACTCCTCCCTTCGTTATACAAAAAAACCATGCCAAGGCCAAAGGTGAATAGCATACACCTCACCCATTCCATGATGATTTTATTCATCCTTTTAGCAACTTCATTTTGTTCTAAAGATTTTCTCACTGTCCTATGCCTCAAAATCCCATGCTCATTACAATAAGCATCAAAAGATGAGCTGCAAAACTCTAATTCATTATTAGTTTTCAAAGCTTTAAGCTTTTTCCAGTTTGGTTTTCCATCAACACCTTACATTCTTCAAACCTTTCAAATCATTGATCTTTTATTTTTAACACATACAACCATATTAAGATCTTGATGGTTCCATCTTTTAACTTAAAAGCTATAATTTCAATGCCTTTAACTTCATAGGATTGATCATTCCCCATGATAACCCATCCTCCATTTGCCTCCTTATAATCTTGAAACCACTCATCCTTGGGACACATATGATAAGTGCAAGCTGAGTCAAGAATCTTTTCATTTGAGACTATGGATTCTATCACTGCTAGCACATGATCTTCTTTTTCGTGAGAATCTGCAGGTGTAGTTGCATCTGCCTCCGTGGTGGGTTTCTTACCTTGCTTCTTCTTAAACTCTTTATAAAACCTCTTAATATGGCCAGGTTTCCCACAAAAAAAAAAAAAAACACTTTCTTATAGGCCTTTTGGATTGAGACTTTGCAGGTCTTTGAAACTTTTTTTTTTTTTTGAGTAATCTTGTTGAAAGATTACTCTTTTGTTTATTTCTTCCTCTGGCACACAAAGCTTTATTTGATGAAGATCTAAACCTTCTTATTCCTTTTTATTTCTTGATCCTTGGATTTAATTACAGGCTCTAGCTCCTCCATGGATAAAAGTCTATTTGTTGTACCTGGTTAAAGGCTAGTGGTAATAAGTTGAGCAAGATGATTGCTTGATCTTCATCATTGATCTTCTCACTCACATTTTCAAGATCGATTACAATCTTGAAGATTTCATCCAAGTTCTCATCAATGCATTTATCTTCATCCATCCTGGGACCAAAGAATCTTGTCTTGAGGTAGATTCTGTTAGTTAAAGGATTAGTCATGTAAAGACTTTCAAGTTAATTCTATATTGTAGTATCGTGGGCTCAGTGATGTATGTCATGATCTGCAATTGGCCTCACGTTTGCTACACAACCATCTTGCTTAACAGATACATGACTAATCCTAGGAAAGAGCATTAATAAGCCATAAAGTGGCTTCTGTGATACCTAAATGGGACCAAGAACCAAGGATTGATATATGAGAAAAAAAAATTTATGCAGTAAAGGTTGATAAGCTATGTAGATTCTAATTTTACTGGTGACAGAGACAAAAAAAGATCATTGTCAGCATATGTATTCATTTATGAAGTAACTTATACAAGTTAGAAGGATCAACTTCAACCAATTGTAGCCTTGTCCAGCACAGAAGCAAAATATGTAGTAATGATTGAGGATTATAAAAAAGGAATCTAGTTGCTTGGATTGCTAAAGGAATTAAGATCGTATAGCTCAAATATTATCTATATTTTAAATAGCCAGTTAGTAATACACTTGTGCAAAAATCCAATTCGCCATAAGCGCACTAAACACCTTGATGTTAAGTACCATTTCATAAGGGAGAAGGTAGAGGATGGTTGCCTCAAATTGAAAAAGATTAGAATTGAAGATAACCATTTAGGTGTGGCCATAAAACTATTCCTTTTGAAAATTTACAGAGATGCAAAGAGCTGCTAAGGATAGATATGGGATGATAATTCGGTGTTATGATGTAGTAAAGTTTGCATCAGTACCACTTTTGCTAAATGAAAAGGAGCAAAAAAAGGTTTGTAGAGCAAAAGAATGAGGGCTGATACAAAGAAATGGTAGAGTGAAAAGAAAAAATAAATTTAAGAAGAGTTAGTTATTGCTCAGAGTTGTCACAAAGAATAGTGTCTTTGAGAGTAATGTAGTTAATGTGGCATGATGCTATTAATGTAGTGTGACACGGATGGGCAACCTTACTAGCAAAGCAAAAATATAGTCATTAATTATGAATGAAGCGATTGATGTGGTAAAGGAAAACTAGGTGACAAGGTGTCAGTGGTGACACTAACAAAATAGTAATGTGGAGTTGTGCTCACTCACTCAATGATAGGTGATGGATAACCCATCATTCGATCTGTATATCCACCTCACAACTCCTATTATAGAAAAGTATACATAATAAATAACCTTTTAGCTTAGTATGACAAGAATTCACTTGTGATTCCTTGACCCAATTATACAGATACCATCCATAATCTTGTGAGGGTTATATATTGATGATTAACAAAATTCCACTTGAACATGCTAATTTGGTAAGTCATTACATTGTGATGAATATAATGACCATAATGTACCATATGTTCTCAAGAATTAATCCATTGATTACATGGCAATCACTCCTAATATTGATCCACGTGTAACTATTTGCTAATTGAAATAGTCATGTTATAATTCTAATAGTCAATCTATCACCTAGTTAATGGCTGTTATACTGACATAAGTTATATGTACAAAATTACCATATATGAGTAATCAATAAGTAGGCATGGACAGTCACAATTACGTGTCCAACTCGGTAAACATACCAATTTCCATGTTCCATAGGTATGTCGGTGATATGCCCCAATAAATAACTATCCATGCCTACTTGTTAATTACTTATATATCCACTACTAAATTATGTAAATCATTCACTTACTCAAGGGTCAATTGGTAGCCTAGAATTCTCACCAAGCTTGATCATCCAACATTCGATAAGATTATCTATAAAGGGTTTGAGAGTGGCAATTCTTGGGAAAAGCATCATAATAAATTAAGAATATCTTTAATTCCATCAAAAATATCATATATATCCAAATTGGTTATGATGTGAATGTATATTTTCAATCCAAATACGTACCTTATTAGAGTATTCATTACATTAACTCATAAGAGATATGACCGGGACCCTTTAAGATACTTTTAGTGATACTTTCATTACGATATCAACTCCTTCACTAATTGAAAATTCCTCTTTGGGATCCCTTCTTAGATAAGTTAGCTCATGCTGAGGCTTAATTCCTGTCATGCTATGTATAATCATGGACCCAACTTGACTAATAAGTTGACCAATGTGCATAGTTAGTATCCTGTTGATTTAGGAATTAAAATAATATTTTATTAATCAAGTTATTGGCATATAATCATGTTAATTTGGCATAAAAGAGGGAAATATGGGATGGCATTTCCTTCGTTTTCCTCCAGTTAATGGATATACTGATACAGTTGGTATAGGATGAATGTATATAACATGAGTACTAGAGTGAGTGGAAGTTAGCTATCTTTCTTGATACCCTACTCAATAGCATGTGCTTATTTATCATGGAAAGAATTCTATAAGGATGATCCTGGGCATAACTTATCTATGACTCTGCCTTGAGATTACATAACATGCAATTTTTGTGCAATGTGTGGTAGTTACCCATTAAAAGGAGGACTTATGTTAAGTCCAAAAAGAAGTGCTAAGAAGCACAAGAATGACACCAACAGGGTTAGCAACCACCTCATGAAGGAACACTTTGGAGGATTGTACAATTCAATCTTCTGATAAACAAATCCCTAATAATGTTTAGAATAGTTACATTACCTATAATCCATCATTGCAATGTTGACATGTTATTAAATAGCAATTATGCAACATATTATTCCTTCATATCATTTGGGATACCATTATGATTGTGTTATAATTCCACCGAAGCAGTGCTTCTTCTAGTGAACACTTAATTCCAACACACAAGTTCATAATTTGTTAACAATTTAAGTTAGTATGACAGCATGCTTGCCGATTTTGTTTGCCCAATATAGCCTGCTAACCTATTGATATCTAATTAAGTATTAGATAACCTACGTTAATATGGAAACCTTAGTAGGTTCATATATAAGTATCCACATCCTTGATCATGGCCTGTCTATATGATGACCTCTTAACTATAGTTATATCTTGATGGTAATTCATGCTAGATTGTGATATGAAGAATACCATTGATTGCACTTAGGTATCCAATTGAGACTGACATGTTGAATTCTGGCCAATCATATGGGCAACCATTGCTCATGATTTAAACAAATCATAAACATTTGTACCCATTCATGAATATTATGAATAAGTTATGAATATGTGTACTTTTATTCATATAAAGTATGATTTTTATGAGTTTATGGTGATGCTATTTAGGCTAACCAATGTGTCTGCTACTTTTTGTAACCATATGAAATACATATTGTTCGAATTTTTGGATAAATTTATGGTGGTTTATCTGGATGATATTATGATCTACAATGAGACCTTAGAGGACCAAGTAAGCCATTTATGACAAGTATTGATGCGGCTGGAGGAGCACCAACTATACATCAAGAAAGAGAAATGCAAGTTTTGTAAGCAAGAAGCATTATTCCTTGAGCACTAGGTAGAGAAAGAATAGATACGGTTGGATGAAAGAAAAGTAAAACCCATCATTGAGTGACCAACCCTTAGTAAAGTTATTGAGTTGCAATCAACTTAAGCCCTATGCTTAGAGCTTACTAACTCCTTGACTTACTGATCCCTTTAGTTATGCCAATCTAAATCCTGATCCACTAGTCATGTGCCCCACAATAAACATTCTTTCCACACATATCTTACAGTACTATAGGTTAAGGATTCAATAATGAAAGTATTACCTAATTCATGAACACAAGGAAAAGGATAAAGATATTAAGGCAAACACAAATAGAAAGTGCATGCACACACAGCAAGATTTATGGAACCTTATCCCAATCCTTTTTTAACTTTGTTAAGGAATAGACAGAGAAAAAAGTGGATGCTTATCCTAAGCATTGCCACACTCAAACCCTTATAGACCTCTCTTGTGATCCCTTGGGCTTTCCCTTTTGGGTTTTATCTAAAGTGCATCAATTTCTTAGTATTATACTGCTTGGTCCTTAGAAGTCAACATAGATTATTGAGGCGTAATTCATTGAACACCAAGATATGATTGATCTAAATGAAATTATTTTTTAAGCCTAATTAATTCTTAAACTTAATTAATATACCTCTCTGAGTTCCTTACTGTTAGTAGTTTAGGATAAAATTTGATGAGTAATCAGTCATAATTAATTATTTCCATCCATATCTTAATATCCTTTGCTAAATGATGATGAACGCATATAAAATTTATATTATTAAACTTGGTATCAATTGTTGACACTTAATTTTATTCAGAAGAAAATGGACTTCATCAAAAACTCATTCTCTAGTTCAAAAGTCTGATATCGAGATTTATTGCAATTTGTCATTAAACTTTACAGTATTGGTTATCCAACCTTATGCAAGATTTTAAAAGCCTTCTTTATCAGGGTTCATGGTATAGATGACTCATCAAGGTTTATAAACACAAATGATACATCGGGTTTTACATCATTCATGCTCATCCTAATCCACCAAGAGTTTCCTTTGTTGAGATTTTTGATTCAGTTAATACATCGGATTTTACTTCATTAAGTTTACAATTAAACCTCATATTGCAGATCTATTTGATAAATTTCTTAATTCTTTGGGAGTATTTGACATTGGGATTTTTGATCTAGCTTATTCATAAGGATTATACTTATTGGGTTCCTTTTATCATTGGGATTAAAGCCTTTAAAAGTTTGCTTGGATTTTTCCATTATCGAGACTGATCTCACATCGGGTGTTATATTCCTTCATAGAGTTTTTCTCATCTAGAATTGATTCAAGTTCCATTGGGAAGTTAATGATTTCCAGATTAATATTCTAATGATTACTACTCTAGCTATTTTACGTCGGAGTTGATAATGGATTTGAAACTAAAATTCCATTAATCGATAATGTTTGTACATCCAATAGAAAAGAAGAAAAAGGATTACAAGTTTTAACACTTGGTTCAACTTCAACTTCAGCCACATCAGGTTTTGGAGTAACTACGAAAGCAGGAGCTTCTAACATTGGTCTAAAAATACCCTTCTTTAGCTGATTAAGTTGTCATTCTTTTAGGTTAATTAGAGTGATATCCACGTCTTCAGAATGAATTAAGAAGCTTTTATGGGAGGAACCACTTATACCGAGGATAAGTGTAGGTCGGGATACTTGCCTTTGATCTCTTCAACCATACGCCTCCTGATGGGCCAGTACAGGCACAAAGCTTGCTCCATAATCTTAGTTTGGTAAGCTTTTAACATTTTGAATTTGTATAAAGCTTAAGATCAAGCTTCTTCTTGAGCTACCCTCTGCTCATCCCTAGGAATAAGTTTATTTTTAGCACAACTTATCCTTGCCACACATTAGCTTGGACCTGGGCCAATTTAATCTTTGCATTGTCCACATTGATTTCAGCCTTGCCTAGCAGATTCTCCAACCTCTCAACTTTAGGCGCATAGATATGCACTTTATTAACAGCATCGATTATAGACATATTAGTAGTATCAGCATCCTTCATGAAGTAATGAAGATCGATGCTGGTATGGTTGTAGTTGTTTATGAGTATAGCCATCCTATGGGCAAACTATAAATAAAAAATGTAAGCACTAATTAATAACCTGCTACTACATGGCACAAAAGTAAAGTTAAATATATTAATACTTACGTCTCTAAAGCACATCATTGTGTTACTAACGGAAGATAAACCTATATAACCACTCCTAAACTAGGTTGGGATGTTTTTAGGATCCCTCAGTAAGCAAGTCCTAGTCAAGCATAAACTTCTCTTCTAAAGGAAAAAGTTATGGCACATTCAGTGGCATTGAGAGTTTACCTATAATGCCCTAATCCTTAGGGTGGCTCCCCTTCTCGCCTCCTTTCCTTCTGATGGTTAGAGAGGCAGAAACCACCATTTTTTCCTTCTTGGCAGCAAGGGCACCATTGTTATAGTCAGCTCTTATTTTCTTTCTCTTCGAGGCAGCTCATGAAGATTAACCTCACTGTTAAGATTTGGCAGTAGCACTAGACTAAAACCTCCAATTGGGCCACGCCTCCCAAAGGTAATCTCTATTGCCTCCCAGAGTTGATCTTTTATAATTGAGGATAGATTTGATTAAAGGACCATCTTTTTTTTCAAGGTCTGTAAAACATAACACCAAGGATTAGCAGCAAACAAAACATGAAATAACTAAATTATAAGATGAAGCAATGATAAGACCTGGCATGGCATCAATCCAAGAGAACAGTAAAGGTCTAGTCCTTTCATTAGGGTGTACATCCTCAAGACTAGTATTTAGCTCAAGGTTTGGTATTTGCTCTTCATTGGGATGTGTATGCACTTTGGGTTGAGTAATTAGCTTAAGGTTTAGTTTGTTCATCATTGAGAATTAGATTTGAAAGATGGAAAGAGAGCTTTTTAGGACCTGAACTCAATGTGTCTTTGATAAATCGAGAAGTCTTATCTAATCTAAAGACTTTGTACTAAGATCTAATAGCTCTAACTATAGCTATCCTACTACATTTACATGATATCTAAAACTATCTACACCCACTTGATCACAAAGGCACTAAAAGATCAACGATAGGTTGGGGTTAGCCTATTTTTAGTGGACTTATCTAAAGAGTTCATTGTAGGTGTTCAGATGGTGATACGTTTTGGGCCAAGAGGCTAGAAATACTTGTCAACTTAATCTTTTTTATTTAAGGAAAGGCTTTTGAAAAGAGTTTTGGGCTAACATAAGTAAAAGTAACAAAATTTGATTATTTGTCTATATGCGTTAAAGGATAGCATAATCGGTGAAATTTAAACATAAGATTATTATATCAAACAAGTGTTATTCAAAATAATTAATTTTTTAATTAATATGTATTGAATTTGATCACCATAGAGAGAATCAAAATAGCATATTATACCAATTGCAAGTGTTGAATGTTGTCACCACAGAGAGAGTCTTTCCAAGAGGGACGATGTTCGTTGAGGTACACATAAATGAGAAAAAGGTGATGGGCATGTTAGATAAGAGTCCATCAAATTGCTTTATTGCAAAATAAACAGTTAAAGACTTGTTGGGATTTTCCTGATCTTTATGAAGGCTAAGTGTGCTAACTCAAAGGCTAAGAGGGTAAAAGGTGCAGTAAGAGTCGATCTTTAAGTTAGTGGGTTGAAAGGGAAAATTAAGCTTCTCATATGTCCACTTTCTGATTATGATCTAATCCTTAGTATGGATTTCTTTTGCAAACAAGTGATCTTATAAGATGTTATGGTATCCGACTGATCGATGCCCATAAGTCAATTCATATTACCCCAATTAGTATAATTTAGCTTGATAATAGGTTTATGTTAGGCTATTCGAGGCAATGGATAGACAAACATGAGGAGTTGTTCCATCACCTATCAATAAATTCTCCTTTAACTAGTAACCCCATATAATTATCATATGTGCCACAGTCAAAGGACATCTGATCCATAAATGAAAATTAGATGGATTGATGATCCTCATTAAGAAAGAGGTATATTGGTATTAGAATAACATAGACTAAATATCACTTATGATACAAGTAAGCAGCAATATGTATCTACTATTATACCCATTATTATTATTAAAAAAATCGTGTAATTAAAATTATCAACATAAATAAAAAGTAGAATAATAATTTGATTATAATAATCTATTAATTCATTAAAAATCTCGTAATGGTAAGCACTTCTTATAAGCAGTTAAATCATTATTTATCCACCCAATTATGACACTATTGGGTAATTCACATATCATGTACCAGTCTTAGTGAACTTTACACATTATCATACTTTATTCATGATCCTCCCATTACTTCTGCATATTTGAACATGTCCTTGATTGGATCATCAAACAACTATAATCTTGACATAGGATATATCCAAGATTGGTACATGATATGCCTTGTGGGTCACTTCATATCCTCAATTGGGTAGCATAACCATGACCCTAGGCATTAATTCATACTAGAATATAGGGTATGAATTCATGGCCATGTTATCCTATGAACTAATATATAACCCCTATTAGAACTCCTTCACATAATCACGCATAGCCCTATGTACTTCAACCTCTTTACCTTCTAAAGTAAGAATTGCTCCCTCAACTCTTTCCTCAAACTCTCCCATAAATCGATGGTAAGACATACACTTGCAACATCATCCACCATTCATGTTGTATATCAATCTATTTATAAACATATCCAGTGAAACTTATCATATTGAATTAATAATCTAGAAACATATGGTTTAATGGAATACATTGGTACCTAAGTTACCTCCACCAATTGAGCACATCATTGAATGTAATCAACCATTAACCATGATAATTACCACATATGTACATCCTTGCCTGAATGATTCTTATATGCCCAGGTTGCATTTAATTTGTCCTAAAGATGAGTGATTAACGTCAACACAATCTTCCTTTGTTTATTATTCATTAATTGGGTCTAGTATCTATCTAATTCTATGAGTTGACTATGATTTCGGCTGAACAATTACTCAATTGATTATGAAAGTATACATAAGGTCAGGTTATTATCATATTTCCTTCAAACGCCCAAGAAAGTAATCCTTATTAATGACTTATATCCCATACCACTTTGAATTAGCCCTCCTAGTCTACTTAAACTAGGATGTTTTGATCTGGATAAACTTAATGGCTAATAATTTGGGATTATCTTTTTTGACTTATTTATGAATATTTCCCATTATCCAAATTGTAAACTTGTACTTAGTGACAATTAATGAATAAGTAAACAAGTGCAGTGGTGGACATGATGATTACCCTCAACCAAATGTAACCAAATAATAAACTTAATGTGCAATGGATAGTCAGATATTATCACAATTTCTTAGTACTATCTCTAATAGTTCTACTAGTGGCCTATAAGCATGCGTCCCATATGACCATAATCATTCATGAATAGATTGGGCTGGTTGGATGAACTAAACCTTAAACCTAAGGATGACTATAAGTTCACTAATGTGAGGCTAGAGAGCTGTGGCAGTGTCATAACCAAGTTATCAACCATGGTTCCATAGAATGCATATTATCATATGTTAATATGAATAGGTTGTCATTATATGGATAAAGAAAGACACCATTTGCTTAGGTATTGGTTATCCAAACCCATCAGTAAAGCAAACTATGATGTGAATTTACTCATAGTAGATGATTTAATAACTCCTAGGCATCGAAGCCATTAGATATCATGTGGTTAAATCTTGATAATTATCATCACTTAAAATATCTCATTATACTATCTATTGGGTCCAGGAAATTTTCTACAGTCTGATATCGCATACTTGGAGGTATAAAAGAGTTATGAGTATCATGTAATGGTGCAAGTCTTAGTTCATTTATACCAACTTTATGCTTATATCAGTTGGTTAGCACATATCAGCACGCATTAAGGTAATTGTGTATCTTTATTCATCATCTACTTTGTTGACCTTAAACCCTAAACCCTAAACTCATATATCTAATCTCATGTTCATTATGTGAGATACCATAATTAATTACTAGGCCAAGGATATCTAACTCCTTGCTAACCCAATGAAAAAAAGCATTAGATAACTACCTCAAGACGAATTAAGTTAATTGATCTGCTATGGGCTATGACTCTCTCAAGAGGTCTATTAGGTAGATTGAATTCCTTTAATTAGTGATGCTTAATAACATTATGTAATCCTATGTACATCATCAACCTAAATAAGTAGCTTATTAGAATATTGATTGCATTAACTCATAATTTACACAAGTCTTTGCACTGATAATTTTTATCACTCATTGATGGTTGGGATAAGTGACCTTCATTGTCAAACAGAACCACTAATAGTCAATTAATCTGAAGGGATCTAGCAAGAGTACAATGCATAAAATTTAAGCGTGGACTATACCATCACAAGTCATTGTCCGAATTAAGTTGGCAATATAATTGGGCCTTATCCTTTTTGTCTTATTGTGTTAAGGATAATATAGCTGTCAATAATTGGTACAACTCAGTTATTAGACTAAGGTTAATACTTCACTTAATAGCTAATCATTAATTGAACCATTTGGAAAGAGTCATATGTCTTTATATGAAGTTTACTAATTATGCCATGATTGACATACAACGTGGATTACCACATTGATAGTTGAAGGGGATTAGATAATAATACCCTAACAAGGCAATTGACAGTCACCATCAATATTTCTTCTATCCATCCCAATAATATATGTTATTAGATCAATGTAATAATTAATTATCTTGATGTATACACTCAAGATAGGCACATATGTTTTATAAATGATAGTGTGAACCCAATTAACCTAACATTAGCATTATAAAATACTGGGTTAAACTCCACTTGCCTAGCTACATATTAATATATCACCATTGAATCAACATTAACTTGGTTTTATCTTATTATGTTATTAGTAACTCGTCTGATAAAAATTTTCAACTGTGAAATTTAAATAATGTAATGGATTACTTAAAATATATTTGAGGTCAATAATTAACTTAATTTAAAATGTAATTAGGTTTGACTTGTAATCAAGCTTAATAATATGGATATCTCTAGACTATAGTCCTAAGATTGATGTACTTTGTTACCATAGGATGGATACACTATGGCCATAACAAATGACTTCAACCTTGCCCATCTATAACTTATTCTCACAAGATAATTGTGGGTCAATTTCCACTTGATATTATTACTAAGGTGTCCAATAAATTTGATCATAAGGGTTGACCTTCAATTCATAGACTATCATCATATTGATCATTAACTATGGTTGATCAAAACATATTTAAGTCTATATATATATATATATATATATATATATATATATATATATATATCTCAATGTTTATTTAAATAATGACTATACCTCGTTAATGCTTTATTACATGAGTAAGAGGTAGATATTGTCATTTAATATGTACTCAACTCACCTTATAATCAAGTAATGTACAATCGATCTTCACAGATTATTCAATTGGGATAATTATCAATAATTATCTGTAGGGATGAACTTCGAATATATTTAATCATATTATCACTAGATACCAAAATTGTAATAAACATTTAGTTATGACATCCGAGTATCACTAGTTGTTACATAAGTTACGATTAATTTGGTCAACAATCATTAGCTGGTTTACATTAGTAGATGAACTCATATCCGTAAGAAAACTAACTATACTAGAGGTTAACATAGTATTGTGAAGATTATTTAATTGATGGTAAATTAATAGACCATTCTTAATTATTTTACCCTGCTAGGGTGAATTAGATAACTAGTCATGGATATTTAATCCCTTGTGTATATTTTTATTAGGCTTAAGATACATACAATTAGGTGGGTGTAGTCTAGATTATTACCAAAAATAATGCTAACCCATTCGTATGTATCCATTGGCACTATTTACAAAAGTTATCCTAATACTCATTGACATTACCCAATCCACTCAATTATTATCTAAACCTTCTATTACCATATGGTGTGATTAGCTCTTTCCTCAAACTAACTCATGTCCACCCAAGATATTAAGGTACCCACTAAGTATGTATAGACTTCCTCAAAAAAGCCAAGATTGAAAGAAAAAGAGTCTTGCACTACAAAAGAATTCAACTTTAGCGATCGATAAATCCATCGCTAAATTAAAACAATCTCTCACTAAATTTTTTAGCGACAAATTAATGACAGATAAAATTGGTAGTTAAAATTATTATCGTGAAAAAAAAAACTAACGATTAAATTTTGTATCTATCGCTAATTAGCGACAGATTAGCGACCAATAAAAATGTGTCCTTAAATTAGCGATATTTTAATATCTCTCGTTAGTTTAGCGACAAATTAATATTTTTCACTAGTTTAACGACAAAAACAAAATTTTATCGCTAAAGTTTAGCGACTGATATATGTCTATCACTATTTTAGCAACTGATATTAGTGTGCCACTAATTAACGATAGATATAAATCGATCACTAAATTATCATTAATGTAATTAAATTTTTTTAAACATTAATTTTAAATACAACTAAACAAAACTAAAGTAAAGTAAAATAAACTAAAATTCATAAAGCAATATAATAAATACAAGCTTATATACTATGTTCTCGTCAAATACAATATTTATACAAGAAATTACATCAAATTATTAGGCGGTGCTGGGTGTCCGCTTCCTAGAAGGAAAGCCTCCATCCTGCCGATGCGCTCATTCATATCAACCTCTCTCTGTAAGCGCCCTTGTAACTCAGTCTCGAAGTGTATGCGATCATACTGCATTGCCTTATGCTCCTCATCCAATCTTTTTTCTAAAGTCCTACGCTTCTTCTCTATACGCTCCACCATAGATTTGTGCTCCAGCTCTATATGCTCTTCCATAGCTTTTATCTTAGATGATTGCACTTAAATTACAATATCCAATGAAACTATTATCTAAATCGAACATAAACTAAAATTTAATAACAAATAAAATTAAATACTCCAAAATTTAATCAACATCTAACTAACTAATATAAATTTCATAAAAATCTAACTTAATTATTTATCACAAATTACAATATCTAATTAAGCTATTATCTAAATCTAAAATAAATTAAATTTATTTTAAAAAATAAAATTAACAATTCCAAAATTTAATCAACATCTAAATAAATTAATTTTCATAGAAATATGGTTAATTAAATTATTTATATAATTAAAATACAATGTAATTAAACTATTATATATCCAATCAATAACAAATAAAACAATTTTATTAACAAATAAAATTAACAATTACAAAATTTAATTAGCATCTAACAAATTAATTTAAATTTCATAAAAATCTAATTAAATTACTTTTTTCAAATTATATTTTACTTAAACTGTTATCTTTCTAATTTATTATAAAATAAATTTTGATTAACCAATAAAATTAACAATTATAGAATTTAATAAATACCTAACCAATTTATTCCATAAAACTCTAATTAAATTATTTATCTTAAATAACAAACTAATTAGATTATTTTCTAAATAATCTAACATAAATTAAACTTATTAACAAATGAAGTTAACAATTATAAAATTTAATTAATATCTAAGTAATTTAAATTTCATAAAACTTGAATAAAAATATTTATGTTGAATTACTGCCAAATTCAACCATTACCTACTAATATGCCATAAATTAAAATTTTTAAAAATAAACTAAATAATTAAAAATTTATTTAAAATATAAATAATTTTTATAATTACCAAATCTAACCATAATATTATAATATAACATTTTCTAATCATCAATATTATCATCAATAAAAATTTCTACAATTACATGTATAAGTTATCAAGTAAAGAGAGCAAACCTCACGTTGTAAAAGAGTATATGGTTGGTCACAATAGAGAAAAAAAAAGAAAAAATGACACAGAGCAAGATGCCGAGCAGGGAGAGAGCAGTATAGACATATAAATATGAGAAAGCAAGATAAATGGGCGAAAACAGAATGACACTCGAGGGTGAAATGCAAAAATTGAGAAACTTGTGTATAGACAAATGTAAAGACAATAAGAGAAATGAGGAGAAAAAGTGTGGGCAAAAGGAAAAAAGATTAGCAAGACCGATTGAAAGATAACAATAGAAATTGGGGAAAAGGAAATGGTGCTCACACGAAAGGAAAAAAATTAGGGTTTTAATTTATAATCACTTAGTGACAGAAATAAGTGGAGGTCGCTAGAAGTGAAATTCAGCGATCGAAGTCAAGTATGTCATTGTCTTAACAGTTATGAAAGTAAAATCCAAAGAAGGCATTACTATATTCACAACCATGCCTACAACCTTTGAGGCCATAGCTGCCTTCGTAAGTGGCCATGGCTACCTTCGTGAGTGGCCATGGCTGCCTTCGCAGCCATGTATGGATGCTTTCATGACAGCCATGGCCGCTACCTTCGAAGGCCATGGCTACCACCTTTGAAGGCCATGGCTCCTTCGTGCACGACCATTGCTACCTTCGTATCCATGCATGCATGCTTTCTCAATGGGCATGGTTACTTTCGCAGCCTTGCATGGAGGTCTTTGCGGCAGCCATAGCTGCCTCGTAGCCATGCATGGAGGCATTCGGGGCAGTCATGGTTGCCTTCACCACCATGGTTACCTCCTTGATAATCATGGCTACCACCTTCGAAGGCCATGGCTTCCTTCATGGGCAGCCATGACTGCCTTCGTGGGTGACCATGGCTGTCTTTACAGCCATGGCTATCACCTTTAAAGGCCATGGCTACCTTTACTTGTGGCCATGGCTACCTCTTTCGTGGCATGGCAGCCACCTCGGAAGGCCATGGCTGCCTTAGTGGTCATGGCTACCACCTACAAAGGCCATGGCTGCCTTTGTAGGTGACCATGGCTACCTATTTCTCAACCATCATAGTCAACTTTGAAGGCATGGCTACCATAGTAGTGCCTATGCATGGCTACCTACGAAGGCAGCAAGCTCGCGGCCATGCATGATTACCTTAAAAGCAATAAGCTGGCTACGAACTTGCTTCTATGGCAACCATGCATGGCTCCCTTCAAAGGCAACAAGCTGACAGTAAGCTGGTTGCCATGCATGGCTGCCTTTGAATGCGATGACCTAGCGGCAAGCTTGCTTGTGCCGTTAGCTTACTTCTCTAACCACAATGCATGGTTGGCTTTAAAGGTGGCAAGCTGGCCATTAGCTTGCTTCTGCGATGGCCATGCATGGCTACTTTCAAAGGCAGCAAACTGGCAGCCAGTTTGCTTCTGCAGAGGCCATGTTTGGCTGCCTTCGAAGGTACAAGTTCATGCATGACAATTGCCTTTAAGGTGGCCAACTTACTTCTGCGGAGGCCATGCATGGCTACCTTTAAGGCAGCCAGTTGCTTTTATGGAGGACATGCATGGTTGCCTTCAAGGTAGCTAGCTTGCTTCTACAGTGCCCATGCATGGCTGCCTTCGAAGGCAGCAAGTTCATGCATGGCTACCTTTAAGGTGGCCAACTTACTTCTGCGGTGGCCATGCATAAAGGTAGCTAGCTTACTTTAGTAGAGGCCATGCATGGTTGGCTTCAATCTAGCCAGCTTGCTTCTGTGGAGGCCATGCATGGTTGCCTTCAAGGTGGCCAGCTTACTTTTACAGCACCCATGCATGGCTGCCTTCGAAGGTAGTAAGCTCGCAGCTAGCTTGCTACCTCGATGGCCATGCATAGGCACTTCTAAAGGCGACCAACTTGCTTATGTAGTGGCCATGCATGGCTGCCTTTGAAGGCAGCAAGCTAGTAGCCATTACTGCCTTTCAAAGGCAATCATTAAGTTTACTGCCATGGCTTCCTCCGAAGGCTAAGCTTGCAGTATTCGCGATTGCCCATGGGGTGGTTATTAGGCTACGTTGTCTGCATAGCATTCAATGCGTAAGAGTCACTAAATCTTTGATTAATAATTGATTAAAATTTGGTAACTAATCTATTCTCAAGTTGATGAAAAATTAATATAAAATTAATTATAAAATAAATTTAATAATAAAGGTAGTGCCTGTCGCTAATGTGTGCTACTAATCTATCATTATTCTATCACTATGTTAAAATTTTTAATTTGTAAAAAATTATTGCTTTTGTCAGCATGTAATGATTGATTTTGTCTATCGCTATATTGTGTCACTATTTTTAAAATTTTTTTTGTAGTGTTATTGACCAAGGTTACGATGGTAAGGTAATTTAAATACTACTTGAAATGATAAAGTAATTTTAAATGTGTTCAAATATTCACCTTGAAGTCATATTTGTGGTAATTTGGATTATTATTGATCCATAACCTAAGTTATCTAATGGTTACTTGAATCTAAACTTAAGAGTTATAGAGAAATATTCACTAGATTGATCCATGGGCATGTACGTTTAATAATTTGTCAATTTTTCTTGACAATTAAAGGGAAATCCTCAAGTAACGGGTTATATAATGCTTCAAGTCTTCCACATGGTGCTCGGGTTGGAACATAATAGGCAAGATTAGTTTGAATATCTTGAAAGTAGAACTTGAATCTCCCAGATTTACGTTACAACTATGTACAACTTATTGATCATGTCATTTGGGCCTTATGATATATTCCCCTATTTAAGGTAGCAAGACATTCCTTATTGGACGTAATTTCCTTTTTTTCATTATTTATTATTGAGTACCAAAATGGATATCTCACAAATCAAACATGAGATATAACCGCGTCATATGTATTCTTAATGGTTTAGCCAATGTGCAAGTGAAAAAATTGAATTAAAAATTATGATTGCCATAAATTCATTTTGTAGCAATCAGGATTAATTAGGTAAGTTAGATATTCCATCAAACCATAAGTGATCGATTGTACATATCAATTAAGCAAGGTAGAATATGCCTACAATGACCAGAGGTTAATAAACAATTAACCATGCATGTTTGTCCAAGGATTAAATTTCTATGTGTGTTATTTATCTTAATGCAAGATGACTTTTAAGATATAAATTCGGTGTTACTTTGATATCATATTGGAAATAAAGTTAGTTGATACATATACTGGGCTAAACACCTAATTAGACATAATTATGTTTGATATTGATAATTAATTATTAGATCCCTTTAATGAGAATATCTCTTTTAACTAGGATGATTGTATCAAATCATGGTGAACTGGATGCTTAATATTCTTTTTCAGGAGTGTAACAATTTCTACATGTGTTTGCCATAGCCTTACATGACAATATCTTGAATGTTTATAACTTGTGGGTTATCCATGTATTACTGTGGATGAGGAGCCATGGATTCACTCAAACTGACAATAAATATTCTATTCAAATAAATTGTCTTGCCATGGATAAAGAGAAAATTTGAGAAACACATTGGAGGATTGGTGTAATTCAATCTAACGTGGGGTGGTCATAATGCATAAGTTTATTCTATGTGGTCATCATCTTGTGATTGAGCCTTAATTCACTTGGATATGGAATGGATTTTAATTGATGATAGGTCAAGGGTTACATTCACAGGTAATAATGATCACCAAAAATTGGTATCATATAGGTTAACGTGGTTTGCAAGCTTCGAGGGTGTTGCTTTCAAATGTAACACGTCTACTAGAGGAGCTGCAAGTGCTTAATGAGCAATAGGTCACAGTAACTTGGAATATACGGTGTTATCCTCCACTAGAGGATGTCATGAGATTAAATGTAGATGCATCATATATCGCTGGAACTCGATGTGCAAAGTTAGGAGTAGAAGCGAGAAACACCGAAGGTTATGTTTTGTTATATACCCCGACCTCTTAATCTCTTGTTTTTTTTTTTTTTTGGCTACTGCATAATGAATTATTGGCTATAATGATTGGTTTAGAGTTGAGGATGTGGCATGGTCTAGATCAAGTTACAGTGGAGAATGATAATCTATTAACCGTCAATGAAAGCCGACTTAGTCAACAGTCATATAATGAGTGGGGAAGTATTTGCTTAAAAATCAAGCACCTTGTATCCTAATGTGACCAATGTATAATCCAACACAACTCATGTAGGACAAATTTTTTTCTCATAAATTGGCTCAATTGCCTATTAAACTTGGGGTTACTATGTTTTGGCTAGAATCTTTACTTAAAGTTTTTTATAATCAAGATCTTTACTAAAATTTCTTTATTATTATTATCAAAAAATTTAAAAATAAACATATAATAAGTGGACTTCATTCTATCAAGCCATATAAGTTAAACTAATATAATTGGTTTTTAGAAGCTTATTCCATAATTTATTCACCCAAGTCATATGATGTTATATGTTATATAAGAATACACAAACCAACAACTTGAAATAATATTTAAATTACTTTTGCCAAGTAATTAGATGGATAATAAACTGGAATAAACTTACAATAACATGCAACATGTAGCATTGTACTTGTGGTAGGCCGAGGCTAAAGTTTGACTTTATGTCCTTACGACATAGTCACCCTTCAATTAGTGTTATTAGATTGATGGTGAATGTCTCTTAGGATACAATGATCTTTTATTGTGAAAATATTACTTTAATTTACAAGAACAATGAACCAACTTATGGTTATCTTCTATCAAAAAAAGTTTTTTTTTTCAAAAAAGAAGGGAGCAAGAACCAATTGCTTTAAATTGGATGATTGAAATGGTTATGAATAAGGCCTTTTATAGGTGTTAATAAGTAGCTTTGGAGGAGTGGATCTTTCCAAAAGATGCATCCAAAAGGGAAAGGATGCATCTTTAATGAAAAAAGGAACATTTTCATTCAAAAGGAAACCATACACCTTTCCATTCAAATTTTTTCTTTTTAGATTTCTTTTCTAACAATTGCCAACATGAATGAAAATTTCTTAAAATACAAATAACTAATGCAAACATTTAAGAGAGCATAATAAGAAGAAACTACATCAAGATAGGTAGCTTATGGCTTTAAACCTTCCATAATGACGTATTATCATATTTAATTCACTAATCAGTGAAAGGGATATCTTAAATTATTCAGCTGTTGTTGTAAAACAAGGGAATAATATTCACACAGTCTCTTTTAGTCTCATGTTTATGTTTATTTTGGCCCTATATAATCTTAGTTTCATGAGCGCTTTAGAGAATTTAACCTTATAATTCTTATAAAAATGGCCTTTTTCATACTCATATTGGTGATATCTTATTAAAAGTATTCTGTTATACCCTACTTAGATTTTCAAGCTATAAGAATCATTAAAAGTTTAATTTATCCGAACACATATCGCAGACGATACTATTTCACCATAAAAATAGGTAGAAGATATTTTCTCCTTAGTGCAAATACTGAGGCCTTCATAACTTAGTTGTTTTTTTTAAACCTAGATACTGAGATCATTAATTAGCTAGGTTTAGGTTACTATCACAATGACTCTTTCATTATAGGCTTTAATCCCATTTCCCCCAATGAATAGCTTGCTTTATTCCTAGACAAACCTTTAGTAAGTGGATCTGTAAGGTTATTCTTTGACTTTACATAATCAATTGAAATTATTTCATTTGAAAGTAACTAGTTTATAGTATTGTATCTTCGATGAATATGTCCAGACTTGCCATTATATATGTTGCTATGTACTCTATCAATTGCTAATTGACTGTCACAATGAATACATAGAGCAGGCACAGGCTTCGACCAATATGGAATGTGTTTTAAGAAATTATGAAGTCATTCTGCTTCTTCTCCAACTTTATTAAAAGCTATGTATTCTGATTTCATAGTAGATGTTGCTATACATGTTTGGAGGACTTCTATGGCATAGCTCCACCTCCCGTTGTGAAACTATAACCACTTATAGATTTTGAGTCTTTAGTGTTTGATATCTAATTGGCATCACTATACCCTTCAAGTACAGCTGGATATTTAGTATAATGTAGGCCATAAATTTAATGTATATTTTAGGTATCTAAGAGCTCAAATTAATGCCTTTTAATGATTTTTACGTGGATCACTTGTAAACTTACTTAGTTTATTTACAGCATAAGTTATGTTAGGGCATGTGTAGTTCATTAAGTGCATTAAACTACCAATGATATGAGAATACTCTAACTAAGATATGACTTAACCATCATTGGTCACCAAATATAAATTCATATCTATAGGTGTTTTATTGGACTATCTTCATATGTATTATATTTTTTTCAATATTTTCTCAATGTATTGTGATTGATATAATACTAGTCCATCTAATGTCTTAAAAATTTTAATTTCTAATATGGTATCTACTATACTATACCCATATCTTTCATATCATAGTTTTTTATTAGTATTCTTTTTGTTGCTTTGATAATGTCATTATTGCTACCTATAATCAACATATCATTTGCATAAAGACAAATTATGACATAGCCATTTGGTGTGATTTTGGCATATACACATTTGTCATATTCATTGATTTTAAAACCATTTGACAACATTACTTTATTAAACTTTATATGCCATTGTTTTGGTGCTTACTTTAATCCATATAAAGATTTAACAAGTCTATACACTTTATTTTCGTTTACTTTAATCCATATAAAGATTTAATAAGTCTATACACTTTATTTTCTTGTCCTGGTGTAAAAACCTTTCAGGTTGTTGCATGAAGATCTCTTCTTCCGATTCATCATTTAAAAAGGTTGTTTTACACCCATTTGATGAATTTTAAATTTATGCATTGCAGCAGTAGCAATAAGCATTCTAATGGATGTTATTCTTGTAACTGGTGAGTATGTATCAAAAAAGTCAAGACCTTCTCTTTGTTTAAAACCTTTAACTAATAATTTAGCCTTATATTTTCCAATTGATCCATCTAGTTTAAATTTTCTTTGAAAATCCACTTACATCCTAAAGGCTTGGTCTGTGAAGGAAAATCAACCAACTCTTATGTATGATTTTGCATGATGGATTCAATTTCATTATGAACAATGTCTTTTCAAAATGGAGCTCTAAGGATCCACATTGCTTCCTTAAAGATTTGAGGCTTGCTCTATAATAAATAGGTTAAAAAATCAATCCAAATGACTTGGATGTTTTAATTCTTTTACTGTGTCTAAATTCTTCTTCATGATTTAAAGACTACTATTGTAGTATTATAGTTTCTTTTAAGAGAAAACGTCTCTTGTACACCTTTGCAAGGAAATATATTTTCAAAAAATGAAGAATTTCAAAATTCAATAATTATCTTTTCATGTATATCTGGAATGTTAGATTTGTTCACGAGAAATCGACATGCATTACTATTATTTATATATCTACTGAATATACAATCGATGGTTTTTGGTCCTATCTTTACTTTTTTAGGGTTTGGAACAATCACCTTAGCTAAGCACCCTTACACTTTTAAGTATTTGTAAAAAGAAGGTTTTTGTTCTTTCCATAATTCATAAGGAGTAGCATTATTTTTCTTATGAGGCACTTTATTAAGAATGTAGGTTACAAATACAATAACTTCCTCACATTTTTTCCTGGGTCCATTATTATAGTAATTTTTTTTTGATGTTGAAATAGTATTTACCCATGGGCAATGAGTTTTTAATGTATTAGGTGTATCAGTGCCCTATTTATATATATTATTTTCGTATTAGCTTATTCTGTGTAGTTTATGCATGGGGAAAATAAGCATTGAAATGGTCTTAGCTTTCAAATATTTAAACAAAAAAAAAAAACTTAACTTTAACCCTCTGCCACTTTCTTTTTTCTTTTTTTTTAATATATACGGGATTCTTTCTCTTATTTTCTACCTAGCTCATCGTTGGTCCTTCACAAATGTGCTATATGAGCACTATACATATATCTTAGATAAGAACATGTAGATGCAATAGTGCCTCAACTAATAAGTAAAATGAAAGAAAAAAAAAAAGCAATCGTGCTCTTATTATACATTAGACGATGCCACCCTCCACTTGACTGTAGTCCACTCGGCATAGCCGCATTTCAACCAACCAACTAACTTCCCTTTTTAGGATAAGAACCCATGATTTGATTTGCTAGCTTGGATGCTTAGATCATGCAAAAAAAAAAATGGTGAAGAAAAAACCATCAAAATTAATTGAAGGAGTATTTCAGAATCCATCCCCACCTTTATTAAGAAAGAAGAGATATGAAGGTTAGACATCTATTGTTGTCGTGATGATGCAGTTGAGTGTTCCTTCGATCTATCACCTAAGGCCAAGTCAATTAAACCTATTCATTTTTTAGTTCAATCCAACAATATAAGAACCAGTAAAAGTAGAAGCATATTTAGAAGCTGATACTAGCAATAGTAAAAAAAGACTCTTGCTAATAGCAAAAAAAAAAAAAAAAGAATATGTGTTGATGATAATGAGAGTAGTACTGATAGTAGCATCCCTTCTGGTTCCTTTTACTAGTAAGGAGAGCCATCACCAATGCCGATGATCCAACCTCATACCAAGATGTCCTTGTAGAGCATTTCATGATCTAGAGAAAAGACTTAATGTGGTCTATGATTGTTGGGTTGTGTAGGCCTCTAATTAGGATGAACAATTAATTAGTCAAGATGTTGGACATAAGGTTAAGCCAACGAATTTATCATAGTGAGTGAAGAACATATTAATTAGCCTTTCTTATGATCTGAAATACAGCTCTATATAATAAAGGTGCTTTGCATAAGGTCTAGTTCCTTACGCAAAATGAAAGAAAAAAATCAAGCATGCTCTTATTATACATTAGACGATGCCACCCTCCACTTGACTGTAGTCCACCAGGCATAGCCGCATTTCAACCAACCAACTAACTTCCCTCTTTGGGATGGGAACCCATGATTTGATTTGCTAGCTTGGATGCTTGGATCATGCCAAAAAGAAAAAGTGAAGAAAAAACCATCAAAACTGATTGAAGGAGTATTTTAGAGTCAATCCCTACCTTTATTAAGAAATAATAGATATGAAGGTTAGACATCTATTGTTGTCGTGATGACACAATTAAGTGTTCCTTCAATCTACCACCCAAGGCTAAGTCGATCAAACCTATTCGTTTTTTTTTTGTTCGATCCAACAGGTAATCTATAAGCATCAGTAAAAGTATAAGCATATCTAGAAGCTAATACTAACAGAAGTAAAGAAAGACCTTGCTAATAGAAAAAAAAAAAAAAAGGCATATGTGCCGATGATAATGAGAGTAGTACCAATAATAGCATCCCTTCCAACTCCCTTTACTAGTAAAAAGAGAGCTATCACCAAGGCCGATGATCCAATCTTATACCAAGATGTCCTTATAAAGCATTTCATGATCTAGAGTAAGGGCTAAATGTGGTGTATGATTGTTGGGGTATAGGCCTCTAATTAGGATGAGTAATTGATTAGTCAGGATGTTGGACATAGGGTTAACCCAAGAATTTTATCTTAGTGGGTGAAGAATATATTAATTGGCCTTCCTTATGATCTAGAATACAACTCTATGTAATAAAGGTGCTTTGCATAAGGTCTAGTTCCTTGAGCACTGGATTAATGACAACATGAGTTGATTGGATTAAGAGAAGAAGTAAGCAAGCTATGGTAGATTAGGGATATCACGAAAGATGCATGAACTACGATTCTTCCTTAGGTTAGTCATACTTAAAAAATTTACTTTTAATATAAGTATGTATATCTATAGGCAATTCATCAAGGGTTTTTTGGGTGATTGGAAGGGCTTAAGCTACTTTTGCCTTACCTTTTATTATATTATATTATAGTAGTAAAGGGCAAATAGGGGCAGGTGCAATAGTTTTCTTTCTTTCTCTTACTCGATCATTTTAATGCCTATAATTTGAGAGATAAAAGGAAAGTGTTCTCTCAAGTTCGAGAATGTTTCACAAATAATGACTATCTTCGTCGGGATGTCAGCAAGTTAGGCAATTGTAAGGTTTTTTATATTCTATTGAGGTAGGCTAAAAGTCTACCCCAACCAAGTAAAATTAACGGTTTGAAAGTGTTGACAATCTAATTTATAGGTCCCTCGAAAGATGGCAAAGAATGTCTATTAAAAGGAACAAACTAATGAGTATCACGGTTTGGTTCATTTGGAAAAGATATTAGTCTTAGGGGTACGAATGGTTTAATTTTTGACTTCATTTCGATCCCTTCGATTAAGCTCAAAAGAGACTTCAATCATTCAACTTTAGATTCTAAAGCAAGAATGTCACTTGAAATTTTGAAAAGTGAATCTTCTCTTTTAGATTTTGGCCTTGGTAGAACTTATCTTTGATTGGGATTTCGATTAAAAAGATGTTAGACTACTTCCTCATATGCCTAAGAAGCTGAGACAATCTCGATTGAAGCCAATTCTATTTTTTCCTACTTAATCTTATAGAAATAACATTTGATCAAAGGGGAACATAAGCAAGTTTAGGTGTCGAACCCTCTACAATCGATCAACGAGAACCTTAAAGCTATCTAGGGCAAGAACAAACTCTTATTAGGCACAGTCACAACATTAACTAGTACAAAGAAGAGGCACAATAGTAGAGATCAATTCATCTCAATTCATAAAAAATATTGCCTTAGGAATGCAACCCAAAAAGATAAAAAGATTAGTAGCTTAAGAAAAACTCTTTTAGAGCCTGATACAAGCCAAACCCCTTGATTCAATAACAAGAGTCGGTTATGGAATTGTCATTTGGTCCGCTTTCTTATTCTTAAGGACTTTCTAATCGGTAGGCTTTATAGTGGACCTGCCTTGCTGACAAGGAGACTATGAAATAGATATTTGTGCTTGCCTTCGCTTAGAAACTCTACACTCCCTATTATCTTAAGGCATGCTCTCAAAACTAGATTCACTCATTCTTATCTCTAGCAATTAACTTATTGCAAAGGCGTTTGGTGATTAGCCCTTCTCATAATACTTGAAGCCTTCATAAACTCACTGTCGATTTCTATCATGGTGAAGGTTGCTATAAGAAGATCCTTGTGCCAGTGAAGATTGCTTTCAATGATCGAGAAATAAAAAATAAAAAACCATTACCTAATTTTTAAGATTTCTGATAGGTGAAAGGATCTATGTCCATCCCTAACTTTATTCCAATCCTCATCGACAAATTTAGGGTTTCTTTACTAAGAGTCATCAAAGGAGGAATAAGCATACGTTGGTTTGATAAGCTAAGGAAAAAGAAAGAACCACCACTTGGTTTTGACACTCAAGTGACCCATCCTACCAAACATTGATGCAAAGGCTACATTTCGCCACCTTTATCAACACAACTAGTCCCATTTAATATAAAAAATCCAACCTGGAAACTATATCTGCCCTAGAAAATGCTCCACCTTAAAGCCCCTTTCATAGGTTGGGCAAGCTTGGATGCCCCCTCTCCTAACAAGTTGCTAGTCAAGATCATGATCACTCGAAAAGTAAATTAATCGGTTTTTCTTTGGTCATAAGGATAATCCTTCTTATTAGGTGACGGGCAACTAGTCGGAGGTTGCGATTGGTAATGGCATAACTAGAAGAAGGGTAAGAATGAAAAAGTTACGCGCTAGGTAGTGCAACATAGCTCTTTCAAGTACAAAGGTGATAAAGGGGGCTAAAATGGCCACCTAACACAACAAGTCAAGGTTAGGCCAACCATAGGTTTGAATCCTACCACCTTTCTTGTGGATCATCTTATGGTTACTGAATGATGGGAATATGAAGCAAAAATTTTAAAATGAGCACAAAATTTCAATATATGAATTATCTTATTATTCATTATTTTCGAATCTTTTGTTGTATTCACTTGCAACAAGAAAGAACTACCAATGTTTGGTGTAGCACCTGTATTTTAGTGCATTCTTCTTTCTTACCTTGATCTTTCGTTCCATCATATTCTTAATAACTTATCCAATTACAACGTATTAATCGCTAATGCACCTTTTTTTTATTAAATATTAGGGACATGGTCTAATCATGAGGGTAGTATTTTACCACGCTATCAGATCTCAAAATTTTATGGATTTTTTCTTTGTTATCGAGGTCAACCCCAAAGGCATAAAGTCTTAAAGTAAGGAGGCCATAAAGAAACTTTTTTTTTTAATTTTTTACCTCAAAATTTGTGAAGAACTCTCTCTCTTTTTTGTTACGAGTAAAAAAGTGGGGTTGCACCCCAATTGTACACTCCCTTCATTATACAAACCCTTATTGATTTTGAACTTTGTTCATGAAGGAACTGAAAAGGAAATAAGCTTTGTTCCTCTGGACACTAGGCGCTTTCGTGATTTACAAGAAGGTAAATGGTCTTATCCATTATTGCATCTACCATGAGATAATAAAAAGAAAGCTTCATCTATCAATGAACAGAGAATTGATGGAGCTCTTGGCATTGCTTTGTTTTTCTCTCCTTTCCTATCAGCGAGTTCCAATCCTTTTGTTCTAAATTTCTTCATTTGTACCAAACTATTTGCAGAATCAAATCCTATTTCGCAAAATCCTGTATAAGTCATACATCATTTATGCCGAAGATGTCGACAGTGCCATGGGCTTTGGCATATATAGATCAAAAATGATGAATGAGATTATGGTACTTCACTTGTTGCCAGTATGGAAGGATGTTGTCAAAAAGAAAGGAACGCTACTTTGTTTTGCTAGATACGTCAGATTCTATATAACAAGCGAGCTTTTAATCCTTAAATTTAAACATGTGGGCACAAAATGTTATCATACTCTATTGTTACATAACAAGCCTTCTTTTCACTTTAGACAAGAATGCTATTTGGACACCTGAAGGGAGTAAGCAAAGCGTGTCATTCATAATGAAAAGAGATGGTTTTAGCACGAGGTACTCTTGTGCGCCTATATCACTCGGCACGTACGAAACCCTGTCCCAATATGTTATGGAAAAATTAAACTTATTATTGGGTTGGTTATTCAGATTCAAAGCAACGGGCTACTAGATTTTATCCTACAACTAGAAAAAGAACGCTTTGATGGTCATTATGGCATGGTTGAATGCAAAGCAGTCCATCTCTATAGCCTCTGATCAGTAGATTATTTAGAACTTTAGAAAATGGTCAAGGTAGCTTGCTTCCAAACCACTACACTAAATGCATATGTAGTCGTAATAGTTTGCTCGTCCTTACTTTTATCTTCAGAATAATGGCTATAAGGTCGTTGTTTAGAGACAAAATAATGTTAGAAGTTCTGAGGCATATGAAAGCTAGCGGTTTAGGGGAAATACCAATTTATCATTAACATAGAATAAACAAGCTTGCTTGGTAGACTGAAAGATAAAGGCAAGCAGCAACATAGAGTGCCTTGACCTAGTCACTAGGGACATAAGGATTGACATCTGCCGAGGCAGCAACCCAAGCCAGCTAAGCCTTTGATCCTCATATGAGTAAAAAAAAAGACTTTCAAGAATGTGTAAACCGACTCCATCTTTCAAGTTGTACTACTAATGAATTAAAGGGGCAGCAGACGCTCCAAGTTCGAACAGGACAGTGAAAGTAAGATGGCCAAAAGTAAACCTTTGGTGCACAATAAGTCAGATGTTAGAGTCAAAGATGAGTTTGATGAAAAAAGACATTGGCATGATCAGCAGGTGTTTTCACAGGGAGCAGTGTCAAAGGTGTATCCAACAGGGACACCTTTTACAGATGGACCCACTGCTTTCATACTTAGAGAAATATCACGATAGGGTTCCCGTCTTGATATGATCATTCAGTAGTTGTAGGCCCACAGATCATCAAATAAATCTTACTGGAGCGAGCCACTTCGATCAATGTAGTTATGAGTCTTAGGTGGTCTGGTGAATGCTTAAAGGATGAGACCTTAGAATAAGAATTTGACCATATCTGAGTGAGTAAGCCTTACAGTTAAGGGCGAAGGCAAGAAAAGCTGATCTAGGGAAGGTACACTAAGCGAGATGTTCAGCTTTATCCTACTGAGTATTGGCGCAAATTTCATACCTTTTTCTTAATCTTTAGCTTTCACTAAATTCACTACTCTAAATGAAGGAACTCGAGAGGAAGAATTTGATCATTAAAGGCTTGAGGAAAAAAAAGCCATCGATTTAGCTGTTAGAGTATAGGCATTAAGAGATTAAGACTTAGGGCATGATATTAAATTAAGGAAATGCTCTTTTGAAAGAATCGAAAGAAGAAGCTGCAATTTCCATGCTTTTAATGGCCAGAAGGGAAGAGAGGAGCACATCCCCACTTATATGGTTTAAGGTTAAGAGTTTCATTGTTAGCAAGATCCCCAACTATTGAATCTGTTGTCCTTGGTGGGGTTACTACTTATTCTTTCAAAATGGGAAGAATAGTGTAGTCAAAGTAGACCAAATCGATAACTTTTTCTTCATCTCTTGGAAGAAGGGCAGTAGGATTAGAAAAAGACCTAATTGCTATTGAAAGAATAGAGGTTGTTTTAGCTCTTAGAGTAAGGAGAGAAAGGCTAAATGTCAGTGAAACAAGGGATGAGTGTCGGTGGAATGCTTTTTGAGACTTACCCTGCTCAATGAAAATTTCTTTAAGTAAGATCCCATGTTCGAGAGTTAGATTTTGATTATGCTTTCTTTCTTCTGGAGGAAGGAGGCCACCAAACCAAAGAGGAGGTATTTGCTTGTTGTTTGTGTTAGAGATGCTAGTCTTTTTGTCATAACTGCTCTGTAGATGTTTTCAGAATAAGAGAAGAAGGTGCTATTTTATTAGTTGTTTTGGCTATTTGCTTGGAATAAAGAAAGTGTGAATTGACCCGAGTCAAGTAGTTTGGGTAAGCTGAAAAGAAACAGGTAGATCCTTTTTAAAATGAAATGCGGCAATGTCTTAATCAAACCCGGTGCAAGGTTAATGATTCAGATCAAGGCTCAAGGCTCAAGGCATAAAAGCTATTACTCCTTCTTTTTGATAGCATTGGTCTCGCCCTAGCTATAAAATGGTAGCTTGATGGCAGTTATCTTGCTCTATCTGAGAGAATTGGAATGGAATTAGTGTGGCTCGTTAGCTCTTTCTTTTATGATGAATTCATTCTGAATAAAGATAGGCATTGTGATAAGGAAAGGCCTTGCCTTATCACCAGGAAAGAGAAAGAGAAAATGAAAAAAAGGCTAAATCGTCTACTAGATAAAAAGCTCTTAAAGAGTCAATCTAGACTAGATGAGAGGTTGGTGCCATTAAACTAGCTGCCATAATGGGTTCAAGAGATGAGGATCCAAGTAATGATGTCACTCTCAAGAGAAGAATCATTCCATTCACTTGAAAAACTGCTAAGAAGAATAACTTTTCTCTTGCTTGACTATGGCAAAAAAAGAAGAAAAGGCGAAGGAACCTGCGCAGAGGGGTAAAAAGGAATCAATGAAAAGACAAGCTTTGTCTTATCTCTTGTCGACTGGGAATGAATGGTTGTATGGCTTGAATAATGACTCTCTTTCCCTTGCATTGAGGTAGTGTCAATGGTAGGCTTTCAAATAGAGAAAATGCCTTTGGGTAAGGTGGTATGCTTGACGATAGTCAACATGCTTAGTCGGTATCGGTCTTGTTCAAATGCTTTCCATAGTAGACCTCTTAAAGGATTTGATCAACTAAAGGAAGAATTCATGCTTGACAAAGAAGTCATCACGACTCAAAAAAGCCAAAATGCTAGATTTATCTTTGCCAACAAGAGGAATCAGTTTAGTAGTTCACAATGACAGCCATAGTAGAGAAAGGCGAGAAAGACTAAGCATTCTCTTAGTTGAAATTCTAGATTGACTCTAAAACTTTTGGGCAACTGAAAGGTAAGAAAATAGTGACTAACTAGCAACTTTCTTTTAGGCAGCCTACTTGGATTTTAGCTTTATGTTTGGAGGAAAGAACTTTTATTTGATCAGCATTTCATTCTTCCTCATGATCTAGGAATTTCAAATTTGAGCAACCAGTTTTAAAACCTTCTCAGTTAAAGTTGAGCTTCGTGAGATCTTTTCCATTTTATTAATTTTGAATTGTTTGGAAATAAAAATTTGGCTCACTATCTTGTCGATTGACATTAACCAGTAGTTTTTCTTTGTTCTTATCTTAAGGTTGATCAAGGCAAATCTACTAAAAGAACACTTAAATTCCACTGATTGACTCATTCGTCACGCTATCAGACGAAGTCAATGAAATCCCAAATACTTATCTATCTCTTAGGGACCCAATCAATCGGCTATGAAAGAAGGTTTTCCTATATTGACATAAGGCATGCCCTTTTTTCTCTGTCGTACATTGGTACTATAGATTCAAATTAATTTCATTCTACTTTTACGCTAGTAAAGTTTGGGTCTTTCTATTCCCATTAGGTCTTCCTATTCCTAGCCCAAGGAATCGATTATAGCAGCTAACTTTACCCGAATTTCAAAATACTTGATTGTGAGACTTTTTCTTCCATAAATGGCATTCTTTTTCTTTGATGTGGATTTAGACCTACGGACAGGATTTAAATGTGCAACTAACAAGTTAGGCAAAGAAAACCTACAAGCTTGGTCTTATTACCTTTATTACTAGGCCATAGAGGGGTAAGTGTAAAAGAAATAGTTTAATCTTGACCTACAAAGAAACTTAAAAGTGTTCTTTATGATATTAAAGTATTGGTGTCAGGATTAAAAGTGAAAAGAAGTCCATAAAGAGTAGCTTTCAATCATAGTCTTATTAATTTCTTTAATTCATTTAAGAGTTCAAAGAGAAAGAAACCTGTTAAGATTTACTTACAGATAAACTAAATTAATTTCTTTATGCTTATTATATGACAGGGTTAAGAGAAAAGAGAATATTTTACCAAGCCTTTAGGTTCTTTAAGAGGCATATCTTAGATCTCTTAACTTATTGGCCAATCTCTTAAGGTGTATGAAAGTAAAATAGGCTATTTAATCTCCTTATGTGAAGGTAAGTATAGTATGTTGGCTAGTAACTCTTATAGCGGGTTGGCAGTGACGCAGTTACCAGCACTACTTTGTTCTATTGAAAAGACCAACTTAAAAGAAGGAAACACTTGCCCCTTGAGAATGATTGTTTAACTAGCTAGCAAACGTTCTCATAAAGAATATGACCACCCAGAGATGTAACCTATTCCCATCTAAGGAAAGAGCACTATTTACCCAATTGTTTTCCCTTCTTACATGAGGCACAGGAACTACTTGGATTGGGCATGCTTTCTCATGCTACTATTAAACATCTTATGACTCTTATTGTCCTTTCGGTAAGCTCAGTACTCAATGGAAGATCAGAGAATCCACTCTTTATAATAGAGCTAGCAGTATGTGTTTCTATATCGGCTTTACATATCGAATGGGCTTCTTCATTGAGTAGATGTCTCGAGGGAACAAAGTAGACAAAATCTTTTTTGTTTTTTTAGTAAAAAACTCTTGCTTCTTTAAGGAGCTTCCCACCACTTTATCTCTATAGGTAGCTTCCACAATTTATTCCTTTAGTAGATCCATTTCTTGTTTTTCACTCTGTATCATGAGAGTTTGGTCCTTGATGTTTTGAGTCATATCCATTTCTTTGCTTTCTTATTTTCCCTCTATGCCTTCCATTAGATTCTCTTCAGAGCTCATCTCTCGCCTTCAAACAAGGTATGGTACAAAATTATCTTTTTTTAGTCCTCAACTTCATGCATTTTTCAGTTAGAAATGAGGATTGGTGCCTTCCACGCTCGCTTAAAAAGGGAAAGGTTCATCACCACACAAAGAATCCTCATTATCCTTTCTTTATCTCTTTTACTCTAAAGGGCTTCGCTTCTCCACATCAGGGTAATAGGAGTCGAACCCCTCTTCGAATATGTCAAATTTCTCTCTATACACCATATCAAAAATTCTACTTCATTACTTTTTTACTTGGCTGTACAAGATGACTTTCAGTATATTAAGAAAAAGCCCGCTAAAGCGTTGCAATAATTTTTACCTCTACTACTTTTCAAAAACAATTCTTGAGCCATAGTAGACTAATTCTATCTACATTTAATGAGCCAAGGTTATAAAGAATTTCTTCTATTGCTCCTTACCCTATAGGTTATAGAGAGTCTTCATAGTGCCAAGAACTAGGATCAGAAGGAAAGTCTCAACCCTTAAGTACAAAAGTAGGCTATGCTTCCCAGCAAGAAAAAAATGGTTTCAAATAAAGGCTTCACCCCTAGTTATCTTTATTTAAGTTAGCCTTAGTCGGGCTAAGTTCAAGCAAAGATCAGTCCTTTAAGCTAAAAGCTTAAATGATCAACTAGAAGACACCACCTTCCCCAATGAAACTTCTTTCCTCAGAGCAGTAACTGAAAGAGAAAAGACCATGCATACTTGAAAACCTAAAATGGATTCATGAAAAACATATAAGAAATATACCCTAAATACGGTTTGAACCTGAGCTGAACCATTGAATTACCTGAGAGTGATTTCACTGCAGAAAAGCTTGAGTCACTGGCTGCCTTCAGAGCATATTAAGAATTAAGTACAAAAGGAAGTGAAGGTGAAGCAAGCTTGCTTTAAGGGCTAAGCTTTCTCTCTTCCTTGGCTTGACAATATGACAGAGATGGGCCCTTGAGCTTTGGTTTTCTTCTTGAAAGTGTAGAGTTAAGTATGCACTCGATTGTTGGTCGGATCTTCCCGGGTATTGCCACTTTGCTTGGATGGAGACTTTCATCTTTGATTAATACTTTTCTGCATTTCATCTCAAAGAGGATCTAAGCTAATGTAAGCTAAATAGTGCTTTTCTCTTCCTAAACCCAAATAGTAAGAATACAGCGCAAAAATTTTAGGGCTAAGCTTAGGCGCCTTCCTAACGTAAAGCCATGGCCAACTAATGCCGAATCCAACACCTGGTTCACTCTTGAAAGCCAGAGCTAGTCTTCTTCCCATTGACCATTACTAATAAGATAAGACAAACCACTACCAGTAGTCCTTCTTCCAACAGATGGGGGTTCAATAGCTACTGATTCTGTAAGAGCTTGTTCTGTCACAGCTTCTTTAACTCAACCGCCCTTAGAGAAGTAAGTAAGGTAGCAAGAATAGACCTACTAGGCCTTGAGATAGGTTTGAACTCCTCCTCTCTCATTACTATCTTTGGCTCTACCTATAAAAGGCCTATAGATGGAGAATTTTCACTGCAAACTCTTCTCGGTCTTTACGATTGCTTAACTTAAACAAGTGATCTCTTTTCTTTCATGTGTGAGATAATCTCCCTTCACTCGTCGATCTAACTCTCCTTTTTTTCTTTTGGGCTTAACATAGCCCATGGGAAGAGACTTTAGTCATTGATATCCATATTGAAAAGTGTGTATTCCCACAAAACAAAATAAAAGCGCTATACTCTGGTCCTTTACTTTAATCAACAAGGCTACTTTCCCTGCTAACCCCTTCTTGCCAAGGAAAAAAGTCCAATAGTAGGTGATCTTAGCTTTAAGCACTCATTCCTTTTGCTCCTAGCTACCTGTGAGAGTGGTACGAGTTTATTGGAATCAAAGATTTCCAAGCATTCCTATGGTAAGAAGGTCAACCGAAGCCAATCCATCTCTGTTAATGAATGCTCCTACTCCTAATGGTTCTATGTCTAATTCCCTAAGGATAAGGAAGAAGGAAAGAGAATGAGATAACAGCTACTAAGAATTATAAGAGCCACACCACAGAAAGCTAAAAAGAGTCGGGGTCTATTACTTTATATATGTTGGCACCAAAGCAAAGGGCGCAGCGGGCATGGGCCCATGTAAAGGCCAAACTTAGTTGGATGGAGAAAGTGCCTCATCCATCTTTTCGTCTTTTAGACAAGTCTAGTACGGAATACGATCCTTACTTCTTCTCCTAGTGAGTTAAGCGTGTAAACAGTAACTTAAACAACCTTTTTGTGCCGATCCGCGGGAATGAAAGCAACCTCCGTACTGGATTCACTAGCGTGTGCCAACTGTCCTACTTCCTTATTTTTTGCTTTTTCATCCCCCCTTATGGATTAATGGAGAAGGGGTCTTTCATGCATCTTTCAAAGCCATAGGAACAAAGTTAGAACTCTTTACTTGAAAAATGGATTATTCGTCTGATTTTGGTAGTACGAGGCATTCCTTATTGTTGCTAGTCAGCTTCAACTCCACAATCCGAAGCTGAAAGTGACCAAATATGCTTTTAAGTCAAAGTAAGTTACAGAGCTGCTGTCTTGAAGTCAGTGACCAGAGACTGCGCTTTTTCCTTCTTCCCAATCCATTCCCATCTTGTCCATTGCAACTGTGGTAGTTATAAAAAAGTAGCTAGGCTTCTAAAGGGGTGAAACGATTGAAAAGGGAAGTGCTAAGTAATAGGAAAGGAGTGAAAAATCCATTCCATCTTAGCTTGATCCCAGGATTCTTCAAAAGTACGTTGATGACCTGGATCCTTATTTTAAATGACGTAGGAAGCATTTGGCCAAGTAGCAGTTAATAGGCGAAAAAGGAGTCAAAGGCGAATATATGTTTACCCCCCTTTTTCAGTCAATGCTTTAGCCTTTGTCTCTTTTTCCCTTTTCTGTGACCAGTTTTGTATGTTAACGCGGGCCATGCCTTTACCTTATTTGAGAAAAAGACATTCCAAAGCCATAACCATTCCGTGTAAGCTGAAAAAGGTGGTCCTGTGTGTCTTAATAGCTTACTTGCCTTCAAGCTGCACCCTATTGAGGAAAAGCCCACTCCGTCCATAAGACAAACTAAAGAGGTTGACTTGACCAGGAAGCCATTACTGTACTAGTAAAAGCAACCTATCACACTGGGACATAATTTCTGTAAGACGAGCCTATAACCCATGATATAGAAAGAGACAAATGCGACCATCGAGTTTCTTCAACGAGCCCCACCCTGGGTCTTTCTTAGTGAGGTTGGTTCTCCCGTTGTAAGCTTTGACTATTGGCTAGGCTGGTCTCCTATTAAACATGGTAAACTCGACCCCTCGCTCACTGAAACCTGTGAATCCATTAGTTTTTAGGAGAAAGAAGTCTTTTGTCGCCAGTCTTAGTCAATTGAATTTGATTGAGCCTGATAGGTTTGGACTTGCCTTTTTTGCTTTTTTCTCTAATTATTTTTTTTGGTGTCTGAAACATAACAAAAATGGAGTAGGCTTAAGAAAGGTCTCTTCCTCTTCTTTAATGGATGTGAACATATCAAATGACAAGGATGTCGAATGAGTTGAAAGATGGTAAAAACCCAACTACCTTGTGAGAAAGTCAATCTCAACTTTATTGGCTCCATTATTAAAACCAACAGTAGCCTCTTTAATTCGATTCCATTCCACAAGGATGCCAACACAATGATAATGACTCGTTCTTCTTCTCAGAGACTACTTGAGCTGCCTGATTGACCAATGGCTCTTTAATGGTTAATTTGCCTAACCTTATTTGTTTAAAGGAAACTAAACCATCACTTCAAGTAAAGGTAGAAGAGTAGATTGGAATGTTGAAGTTCGCCAACCATGGTGAAAAGGCGGCAAGCACGGGTGAGAGGAATGTCACTAAAGAGCTTAACTAATGAGCTCTTTTATGTTTAATGCTTCTGCTCACTAGCTAGATCGGACTGTCTGTACCTTCTATAACTAATTCTGCCTGTAAAGAAGTTAGTCCATAGCGATTCCTGGGCCAAAGCATTTAGAAATCGCCCATCGATTGAGAGATGGAATCAAAAGCAGAATGTGAGGGAGGAGACAAGCTTGAAGACAAATGGTACTTAGGAGCTGCGCCACGTTAACTAACTCTACCTGTAAGAGGAAATGTGAGAAAAGCTTAACCTCTGCATACCAAGTTTTGAGGGTAAATCCGATCCAAAAGATAAAGTGTCAGTGCCAAGTGAGAAATTCTCTAATTTTGACTGAGATCTTTGTCTTACTTCTCACCCGACCAACTGTTGAAAGAAAGTAGTTGACTTGATCGAAATCACAAGTTTTCAATGATACGGATAATTTGGAAATAGAGCTATGAAACTAAGTAGCATACTTGGCCTTCAATACCTTTTTAGTCCAATCTTTTCGTTTGTACGGAGTACGAATAAGGGAGGCTGCCCAATCTCAAACGAAAGATAAAGCTACGCCTCCAATCCCTCATTTGGAATTCTTGTTACCCAATGCACTTGAATCGCACCTCTGCTTCTCGTGTTTCTTCAACATAGAGAACGATAGATTGCTTTGAGTTATTAGCCTTTGTGTTTGCTTTATTTTCTTTCTGGGGGAATGCTTTACACTAACATCGGCTTTTTTGATCAATTTTTTTGGCATCAGCTTGAGTCAAAGACCGCGCCCCAAGCCTTAAGAATGGAGTGAGCCTTATCGCACCTAAAGGAGACGTATGGGTTCCAATGGGTTAAGGAGAATAGGGCGTTTTGCCTTTTTTCGTATATTTCATCATTAGCAATCCCCTCTTATCGATCATCAAAAGCATATGCCTTAATCAGCTTCCTTAGTGGTATTACCTTATAATTACCCAGCATATACCTTTATAAACATCATAGGTGCTTCCTCAATGCATAGTTATGTAGAGTAGAGGAAGACGCTTAGAACAGAGATTGTAGCAAAGACCATCTCAACTCCTGCCTTGTTTGATGCTTCTCAATCAACTGCAGTGATAAGGAAAGAAATAGGGAAAGGAAAAAACAGACCATCTTGGCCTAAGAAAGGAATGCTTTTAACTGCCATTGCTATCCATCTGTATACAACTATCAATGTTAACGATATAAACAAATATTCATTGTATAAACAGGTGAAAAGTAATCAAAGCTTTTTTTGGGGGAGGGGGGTTGGGTTGGAGCGGGGAGATCCATCCATTCCCATAAACATAAGATTCAGTTCTATCAAACATATGATAAAGATTGGAAAAGCTATCGAAAACCTATGCCATTCTTAACCTTACGAGCCAACTCAAATGCTTCCTTGCTCACAACCAATTTCTCAAAGCAATGAATGCGCTCAAAAGTAGGTCGTAGCACTAGAGAAAGTCATTGCATGGCTAAATACTCCATTATACGATGGTACATACGGCTTAAAGCCAAGGCATCCATAGGTCCCCTTTCAAAGCTCCATATAGGAAGTGATAACTGAATAGGTTTTTAAAACTAGGTCCAGAACAGCAAATGGGAAGGCTCTTTCTCCTCGTACTTGCTCTCATATATATCCTTCCCAAATTTTAGCCTCGATTACCATCTTAAAAGCTATTGCTATGGCACTCATCTTTTGATTCATGTTTTTCTACAAACCTAAGTAGTTGACGCAACTTTTCAATGTTGACCTTCTTTGATTCAGGGAAGAGTGAATGATCTGCTAGCTGTCGTAGAAATTTGTCAAAGTTGTTATGAACCCCTAGCAACAACAGCCATAAGGTCCGCCTTGATTTCATCTAAACTTCGTGCACATTAGCAAAATTGATTCCACTCTAAAAGAGCCTTGGACAAAAAAGCAAAACGTAGAAAAGGTGCCTTTCTAAGGGTTTAGTAAAGGATCTTCAGCAAGGGAGTACCTGTTTACAGTGGTTTCTCGATCGGGATTTAGGTTTTTTTTTTTTTCTTTAAAGGACAGTAAAGTTGTCCTTTACTCTATTCCTTCCTAAAGTCAGGAATGGTAGGACGATTAGGAAATTACATCTAAGGAACATCCTATTAATAGATTTTTTCTTTCTTTCTACTATAAACAAAACAAGAAATAATATTCAACTAACGAAATCCTTCTCTATACTTGTTCTTGCTTGCTGACGTAGTCCATCTAGAAAATGGTAAATTCATCTTATTTTTGATATATTCTTATTTGCGGTGCTTTGACCAATTGAATTACAATTTTAGGGGAATGACTACTTAGAAGCTTAGAGGATAAATTGAATCAATTTTTTTTTAAAAAAAACTGTTAATTCAATCAATAACTAACTAGTTTATATGACTTCTCATTTTTTTGTACATCTACTTGACTTTATATTTATCGCATAAGTGATATATATTATCTAGGGGTATTTTTCATAAATAGTTAGATTCACCTAGAGACAAGACTCAAATAAGAAAAGAGAGTATGATAGGAGAAAGAAAATAGAGGAGGGAAAGCAACAATAGGAATTAAATTTCATGCTCCTACCTATAAAAGGAACTTCCTTGAACTTACAAAAAAGGGAGAACTAGGACTAGACCTCTAGATGACAAGACTGAGTTAGTATAGTTCTTTTTTTTCCCTTCTCTGATCTATGCCCACCTCGATCTAGTAAGGATTGGAATTGGGCACTAGAATGAGTATTTGAGTGCTACTTTCCATCTTCTTCCCTGAGAGCTTCTGATGTAGTGTCTTATTTTGGTGATATAAATTTTTGTATCTTAAGATTGTCCATAATTAGTTCCTATCCTAACAGTGAGTATCTTGTATTAGCTTGTCAAAGGCTTCAAGATATAAAAGTTAGGAAAGTAAGGATGTCATACATCTAGTCTATAGCTTTCCTTCATGGTTCTTTCTTTTATTGAAAAAAGATATGAACTATGAACCTAGCTTCTCTTTCAAAATCAAAATAGAGGGAAATCCATCATTTGTGCATACTGGGATAGGCTTATGAGATCCGCTTTGCTCACTAATTGACATTTTAGTTAACGTTGATTAGTTGTATTCACATCACTACCTCCTAGCTAAAGAAGCATGCATTCCATAGCATCTTCGTTGGTTCAAGTTGAGGCATTGGTTTGAAATGGCCTTGACCATTTCATTTACTTGTTATAACCCTATGGACTAAAGTAGTTAAGTAGGACAAACTAAGTCTTTGGGCAGGTTAGCTACTAGTGGCTTGATCTAATTGATTCAGTTGCTTTGTTCATTACCACTTAGTATAAATAAGATAGAAATATTAAAATTTGATTCGCTAGTAGGTTTTTTTTATGATGACCCATGGTCTGAGTAATCTGCACATGAAAAGGCAAATATAAGCACGAAACCTTAAGAAGTAGAGCAGCAGAGTACAGTAAACATAGGCATCATGGGCGGAGGCTTCAAATATATATATATATTATTTAAATTTCATCCTATTTATAGAAATTATAGTCAAACTAGCTACAACTGACTAAAGTGGAAAAACATGACATAAAAGACTAAAAACTAAGCAAGTTACAACTGAGATTGGGAAGTCTAGCATGCCCTGATAGACATGTTTGAAATGAGAGATTATGATTACATCATTAGATAAAATGAGCAAAAAAAGTGTAAGGAGAAATGAATTTGAGCTATTAATTAAGAGAACCACCATCGCTTACTACTTCCTACTGTTATCTTATATTTGCTCATAGTCTACACTTTTAGTCTCTTTTTATTCCTTTGACAACCAGATCCATTTGGATTGCCAAAGATGAGTGTGTCTGGAGACATTGAAAGGCGAATTATCCTACAAATGAGAAAAAAAAAAGTTGAATGGTATGAGTCATGGATCCTCTCAACACAACCTCGACTTATCAACTATGAGGTGCTTTTCTGCAGACACGTGCACACCAAACTGAGCGACAGTCACCTTTTTCCATCTTATCTATCACATCAAACAATGATCAACCTACTACTTCTAAAGAAATCTCACCAAATTTCATTTATGATTATGAAAAAAAATTTATAGCCTCCACTTATAAAAAAAAACTCAAAGAAAGTGTCACTACTATGTTTGCTTCTCATATGAGATAGCTCTTTTTCTTCACCAATAAGTCCTCTTCTCAGATTTTTGATTTCAGTCATTTAACACTGTCATCCTTTTTCCATTCATATAGAACTTATAACATCCATCCTTTCTTGATTTTTATCCTTAATAATTTTATCTTCCTCGTCTATCATTCCATTTTTGCTAGTCAAATTACATATTTCATTTAGGATGTGATGTTATTTGAAAGAAGGCTAGAATGCTAGCAGGTGCCTCTATCTAATTCATTCACTTGACCTAGTACATACCCTTTTGGGAAGATCAAGTGCCAAAGTCGTTGAATGGGGAAGTCACTAATCCCTAAAAATTACTTTCAATTTGTTTATGGGCGAGTATTTAACCTGGACTTCCTATGGTATTAATTTACCCTTGTCCTATTAAAGCATATAGGATAGGTAGGTGTAGTTGGGATCTCTAAGGCTTCCAAGGTGGCTTAGAATGTAGTCTACATCTCGAAATGAAAGAGGAAGGGGGTCTAGCCTCAAGAGAGTTCATGACTAGAATAAGGTAACTATTACCAAACATTTATGGAACATTACCTTTAACACACATATCATAAATGCTTCTGAATTAAAAGTTTTCCCTTGAAAGGTAAGATGCGTAGGGTATCCTCATTCCTAATGGCTTTTTCTCTTAGAGTTGGAGGAAATTTATGAACTTGAGGTATATTGTGAGACCTTTCATCCCATCCAAAGTGGGTAATGGCAAAAGGTACTTTTTTTATTTGGTTCGATAACTAGCATCCGTTAGGCCCCATTGTACAGAAGTATAGTAGTAGAATTTATTATGATGCAACTATTCCAGTCTATGCCGAAATTAACATAATTATTGAAGAAAATTGATGGAAGTGGCCAACAGTTAGATCTTTCAATAGGGCTTGTTACACCTCGAATCCACTCAAGAACTACTTGACTAACTAGCGACAGGGAGATTTGAAAGACTGATGGAGGGCATGAAATAGCCACAATCGTAACTACTACTTGAACAGGAAATGGAGAAAGAAAGCAGGATGATCAATCCCTCATTAAAGCTCAGAGAAAAATAGCTAGAATATATTTTATTAGAAAGGGTAAAGGAAAACGCAGAATCAATAAAAGGATCAAGCACCTATAAATTATATTATAGAAGAGAGATGTTCTCCCCTATGAGCTTCTTTCAAGAAGGGTTCAGATCAAGTGCAATTCAATTTGTCAACCAACTAAAGTAAGGAAGAATCAGCCAATTTGGAAGGTTAAGCTCACTTTAGCATTAAGCACAGTAGCGTATTGTTATTTTGTCCAACCCCATAACTTAATGAAGTAGATTGGACAAACCACACTAAAAAAAAAAAATCCAAACAAGGATGGCTATAAAGTCAAGGAAGTTCAACATTTAATAAGAGAGTAGCAACACCTTTTGAGCTAGCATAGATAGCAGTAGGAGACTAAATAAATGTTTCACACAATAGTGTCAAAGAAGTCATAATAAGCTAAAGAAGCAAATGAATCATCAGGTCCTGAAGAAGAATAAGGTCACAGAGCATAGCAAACCGCTAAACCATGTGTGTGTGATTACTCGCCTCTCATGAGTTTGACTTACGCTCTAAAGCTGTCTTTTTTGGGAAGACTAAAGAGAATCTTTATGACATTCTTGTGGATAAAGTAGTCGATGAAGCTTTTTTTTTAGTTGTTATTGACCCTTTATTGGGAAACTTTGGCAATGTCTATTATTTCTTTTTTCAAAGAGGTGCAGGCTTCATTGAAAGGCTCTTTGCCTTGTGGCTTTATTGGGTTTACTTGTAAACAACACTTTTCCTCTCACTTCCCTTCGATCATTTTTAAAAGAGTTGGTTGACTGACTTTATAATTACACCTTTATTGATAGATCCCATGAGTGCTACCAAAATGGCACGTTAGAGCTCCCCTCTCGTATCATGATTTGTGGTTTGATTCCAAACACCAAACTTCCCTGTGATCTGTTGATTCGCATCGATAAAACTAATTGTGTGCCACACACATGGCATAAATCCCAATCTTCTTATTATTGATAAGCATCAATCCAAGTCGTTGAGGGACTTAACTAAGAGTTCCCTTTTGGACATGAAAAAAGGTTCATGACCTAATCTCCTAAAGGGATTCTCAATCAATATGCGTTGAATAAAGGAATAGGTTCATTCCCTGGCCAATATTGGGTAAGCCAAGGGTTGCATTCGTAGATTAAATCATTTCAATATCATGTTCCCAATCTCGATGAATTGTATGTAATTTTAATGAGTGCTAAGAGAAAGAAGGGGATAATAAGACTGCTCGCTTTGCTTTGAATAAAATAAATCATCACAATTAGAAGGACAACCATTTATATTGAAATTTGTTCAATAATAGTATAGGATGGAACCAAATTTGCTTCGTGAGGGTATTGTTCGCACAACTAAAAGAAAGCTTTGACTAATCAACAGCATGCTAAAAAGCTTCCTTAGTAAGGAAAGGAACATATTGGGGAAATTAATCAAAATAAGGTGATATATTCGTAGGAATAACTAAAGAAAAATGTGTTAAGATAATTTTATATCTTTTATTTATGTTAGAAGATGTAAAATGTTATAACAAAGTGGACCTCTAACCATGTTACCAATCCTCGTTATGACTTCTTTTGAAGCTTTAATTCTCACACATCTTAGCTTCAAGATTTGGCTTTTAAGTGTGAAGTGGCTTGCTGAGATCAATGGAGATATTCCAACCTTTGATTAACAAACTTACAGTTCTTATGAACCAAGCATAGGATGGATGATGTATAAATCAATTTGGTTATGGAGATTGCAAAGATGAAAGAAGGATATCGAAAAGAGTTAGGAAAAAAGTTAAAAAAAACGAGAGCAAAGACATAGGCTAGCTAAATGCCTTAAAATCTGTGTATGAAAAGGCCTACAATCTTGGGAAGTACATTGATAACCCGAACCCACCAAGCATATAGCAATGTGTTATGAAGGCTTTTTATACTTTCTCGTTAAAATGATGACATAGTCTTGCCAAGTTTAAAGGGTATAATCTTAACGAATCATGGCTATAGCATCTATTTATCTCAAATCCCTTAAATTAGATGCAGGGAAAAGAGAAGGAATTAGAGCTTATCTATAATAAGAATGCGCAATTGACTTTACTTTGTGAGCTATAAGGTCTCTTTTAGCAAACTTGACTTATAAGTACATAATAATAACTGAGCATACATTGTTAATAAGCAAGTCAATTCTAAGAATTGTATTAGAGACAAAACTATAGTATCTTGGTAAGGGGCACCTCATATGAGTGGTTAAGATAGACCTTTAAATGCAATCTAAAGCCCATATGAGGAGCTCACTGCATGCATATTTACTTGCCCTCACCATGTCATTAGATGTTTTGAGTGGCTGTCAAATGGGTAGTTGGCTCTCTGAACCCATCCATATATAGTCCTATAAGAACCAAAGGACTAGTGGCCCATTGTCACAACGTATATGAAAGCCCTTCCTCACTTAACTTCCTGATTTTGCAATACAACAAAGTGTGGTTGGTAGTTAGGACCTTTCCTTATATTTTTGGCTCAAGTTTCAGTTTTAGCTAGATAGTTATAACTTTCATTTTTTAACTAGGTTTTTTTAACTTCACATGTAGCTCATCAGCTTGTGACTTCACACTCTCAGTTTCAGAATTACGAATCAAGGAAATTACCTTTTCCCAATTAAAAGGGTTAGCTGGTTAGATTCACTAAAGGCAATACAATGAACATTCTTATCTAACAATTTTTAATTTCCGATGGAATCCTAGGGGTTTTCCTTACAACACTATTACTGTTTGCTTTCCTTTGCTTGGTAATTGATCTTTTCGATCCCTTTTCTTACTCTTTTTCTCAAAAGAGCCGAAGTCTTTTTTCACTAATTGCAGTTTGAAAAGAAAAAATACAGGCTACTTCCTTTCTTATCTTTAAGCCTAGTTCTATCTCTTGTTTTGGTTTTGTGCCCTTTAGGCATCTCTTCAGGGATGATCGGTATTTTTCTCTCTATTTTGACACCTTTTGGAAACTAGAAAAAGAGAGCTTGGGTATTAGGCATACCTATAACAGCTATATTCAAGTCCATGTAACAGAGGAATAGTGATATTTTCAGATAACTTGAGGTAAGTCTTAATACTATTTAAAATTATTAATAGTTTAATTTGTTCACAATGTTTCTTACATTTATTTTTGATAATACAGACATCACTAGATGTTTATGGTTGTCGAGCCTCGTGCTTTTGTGTGCAGTGTTTTTGATTCTTTAAACCATGGTTCTCGTCAAGAAGTAAATCAAATTATGTCCACGTAAGTGAAAATATTTTAATTGATATTAGTATGTATTATTTTTTACTCTTTAAGATTATTGATTATTTTCTATTGGAAGCTTTTTTAAACTGTTCCAAGTTATCAATGAATCAAGTGGTAGGTTCATTCCTAGGAGTATTTATGCTAAGTTACGTACATTTAAACCAATATGTGATGTTAGTTTTATTTATTTTACAAAATATAAGAATTAAAAAATTTTAATGCAGTGTCCACATCAACCTCCAAATACTGAGTGTGGATATTATGCTATAAAATTTTTAAGGGATATCATTGACAAACGTAACAAAAATATCCCATATATGAAAATAGTAAGTGTTTAAGCATTTGCTTATGTAATTAGTTTGATAATTGATGTGCTTACTAGAAGTTTTAATTAGACTAACTATTTTTTTTATAAATATAGTTAGTGAATATAGATACTTACACTCAATCGGATACTGATGAAGTTAGAAAGGAAGTTGAATAGTTTTTTTGGAGTGCTATACTAAAAAGTTGAACTTTAAAGATTTTTTTAGAAATGAACAGTATTGAATTTACATAGTTGAATTTTTAGGATTGTATATGATAATATGTATTGTACATATGGAGTTCAATTATGACATCAAGTTTTTTTTTTCTTCATCTTTCATTACTTTTTGGATTGGATTATGTTGAAGTGTTTTCAAACACAAAAGAAGTCATGATGGTTTAAGTGAGAATAATACTAAAAGAAAAAGTTGTTTCATTAAAGTATTAGCATTGAATTATGTTAATGTATACAAGATAAAGATATATGATTGATGTGGAAAAGATGAAGAATTTTATATATGCAAGTTTTGGATAATTTGTATGTAGAAATTTTGTATATATCAAAATTATTTTAAAAATTCTTTTAATAGATTGTTCATTAAAAACTAACATTAAAGGCACTATCTTTTAATGATAGTTCTATTAGAACTGTCGTTAAAATCCTCACCCTTTAATGACAGTTCTTTTAAAACTATCGTTAAGGGGGAGGTCTTTAATGGCAGTTCTATTAAAATAGTTGTTAAAGACTCTCCCTTTAATGGTAGTTTTAAAAGAACTATCATTAAAAGGGGTATTAAAAGGGAGTTCTAATGATAGTTTTCAAGAAATGTCATTAATTAAAGCTCTCCCCTCTTTATTATCAATAAAGTCCTTTCTAACTATTATTAAATCTCTTATTTGTAATAGTGAAAGTATGACGATTAGCCCTTCTCATATAACTTAAAGCCTTCATAAACTCATTGTTGAGTTCTATCATACTACAGGTTATTATGAGAAGATCCTTATGCCGGTGAAGATTGCTTCTAATGATCAGGAAATAAAAAAAGTAAAAGATAATTACTTTATTTTTAACATTTCGGATAGGTGAAAGGATCTATGTCCATCCCTAACTTTCTTCTAATCCTTATTGACAAATTTAGGCTTTCTCTATTAGTAGTCATCAAAGGAGAATAGGCATATTGGTCTGATAAACTAAGGAAAAAGAGAGAACCACCACTGGGTTTTGACATTTAAGCGAGCCATCCTACCAAACATTGATGCAAAGGTTAGATTTCACCACCTTTGTCACCCAACTAGTCCTATTTAATCTAAAAAATTCCAACTTGGAAACTATATCTCCCTCAAAAAACGCTCTACCTCAAAGCCCCTTTCACATGTTGGGCAAGCTTGGATGCCCCCATCTTAATAAGTTGCTGGTCAAGATCATGAAACTAGCGCTAGAAAAGTAAGTAAGCTAGTCTTTCTTTAGTCATAAGGATAATCGTTCTTATTAGATGAAGGTCGATCAGTTCAAGGCTGCGATTGGTAATGGCATAACTAGAAGAGGGGTAGGGATAACAAGGTTACACATTAGGTAGTGCAGCATATCTCTTTTGAGTACAATGGTGACGAGGGGAGCTAAGTCAACCTACTAACACAATAGGTCAAGCTTGGGCCAACCATAGGTTTGAATCCTACTGCCTTTCTTATGGATCATCTCTTGGTTATCAGATGATAAGAATAACGAAGTAAAATTTTTAGAATGAGCACGAAATGTCAATATATGAATTATCTTATTACTCATTATTTTAGGGTCTTTTCATTGCATTTACTTATAACAAGAAAGAACCATCAGTGTTTGGTATAGCACCTACATTTAGTGAATTTTTTTTTTCCTTGGCCTTCTTTTCTGTCATATTCCTAATAACCTATCCAATTACAAACCTATTAATCGCTAATGCATCTTTCTTTTATTAAATCTCAAGGACATGGTCCAATCATGAGGGTAATATTTCATTATGTGTCAGATCCCAAATTTTTATGAATTTTTTTCTTTGTTATTGTGGTCGACCCCAAAGGCATAATGTTTAAAACAAGAAGGCCATAGAGAAACTTTTTTTAAAATTTTTTACCTCGAACTTTGTAAAGAATTCTATTCTCTTGCTCTCATTCGTTATGAGTAAAAAAGTGGGGTTGCACCCAATTGTACACTCTCTTCGTTCTACAAACCATTGTTGGATGGCGAGTGTGTCATTCGTAATGGAAAGAAAAATACTACTACTTTGCCTTTTTGTTGGACAGCGAGCGCGAATATAGTGGTCTCTGACCAGGACCAAGAACCAATTCAAATTTTGATCTTGACATGTTGGTGGTTTTTAATCATAGGCATCTTGCCAGGAATTTGGTAGGCTCACCATGAATTAGGTTGGGGTGGCTGGTGGTTTCTAGATGCCATAAAAGAAGCTTTTTTTATGCCTCGCATAGTAGCCACAGCTCATATTCATTCAGTAATTCTACCCCGTCTTCATTCTTGGACTTCAGTTTCCTAATATTGTGACTTTTCCATGTGTCTTAGGAACCTTTTTGACGTGGTCCAGATTGCTAGCTCTTGTTCAAAAGTTCTGCAATAGATGATACACAAGGAATCTTTTTATGGCAATTCTTCCTTCTAATGACCAGCATATTTATGATTCTTTTCTCCTAGATGAAGCAGCAAGCGTCGGTCCATAGAACCTATAAAAAGGTGATGGTTGTGAGACGAAGTGCTCTTGTATGACTACATCACTCGGCTCGCACAAAACCCCGGCCCATTATGTTATAAAAAGATTAAACTTGTTATTAGGCTGGTTATTCAAAGTCAGCAATTAGCTGCTAGATTTTGTCTCGTAAATAGAAGAAGATCGCTTTGAGGGTCACTGTGGCATGGCTAAATGTAAAGCAATCCACCCCTACAGCCTTTAATCATTAAATTACTTAAAACTTTGGAAGATGCGCATGTAGTCATAGTAGCTGGCTCATCACTGCTTTTATCTTTAGAATAAGGCATACGAGGTTTCTATTTAGAGATAGAACAATGTTAAAAGTTCTGAGGCATATGAAAACTAATGGTTAGGGGGAAATACCGCTTTATCAATAACATGGAGTAAAAAAGTTTGATTGGAAAACTAGAATATAAAGGCAAGTAGCAACATAAAGTGCCTTAACCTACTCGCTAGGGACATAAGGATTGACATGTGTTGAGACAGCAACCCAAGCCAGTTAAGCCTTTGATCTTCATTTGAGTTAAAAATAGACTTTCAAGAATGTGTAAACTGACTCCGAGTTTCAATTTCTACTACTAATGACTTAGAGGGGCAGCAGATGCTCCAAGTCTAGGTTGGACAGTGAAAGTAAGATGGCCAACGGTAAACCTTTAGTGCATGATGAGTCAAATGTCGGAGTCACAGATAAGTTTGATGAAGAAAGACATTAGCATGATTAGCCGGTGAAATCTTTTCCATAAGGAGCAGTATCAAAGGTGTACTAAAGGGGACACCTTTTACACATGGAGCCATTGCTTTCATACTTAGAGAAAGATCACGACCAAGTTCCCGTTTTGATATGATCATGCAGCAGTTATCAAGGCCTCTGTAGATCATGAAATAAAACCTTATTGGAGTGAGTCACTTCGATCGGTGTAGTTGTGAGTCTTAGTGGCCTGGTGAATGCTTAAAGGATAAGATCTTTGAATGACAATTCGACCATATTTGAGGGAGTGAGCCTTACAGTAAAAAGGGAAGGCAAGAAAGACTAATCTAAGGAAGGTACACTAAGCAAGGGCTAGCTTTATCCAACTAGGTATTGGCCCGGCTTCCGTGCCTTCTTCTTAGTCTTCAGCTTTCACTAGATTGACTACTCCAAGTGAAGGAACTCGAAAGGAAAAATATGATATTGAAGGCTTGAAGGAAAAAAAAAAAACAATGCCATCGATTTAGCTATTTGAGTATGGGCATTAGGAGATTAAGAATTAAGGCATGGCATTAGATTAGGGAAATGCTCTTTTGAATGAATCCAAAGAAGAAGCAGCAATTTCCATGCTTTCAATGGCTAGAAAGGAGGAGAGGAGCTCATCCTCGGTTATATGATTTAAGGTTAGGAGTTTCAATGTTAGCAAGATACCCAGCCATTGAATTTACTATCGTCGATGGGGCTAATTCTTCTTTTAAAATGGGAAAAATAGCATAGTCAAAGTAGGCCAAGTCGGTAACTTTTTCTTCATCTCTTAGGAAAAGGGCAGTAGGATTAAAAAAAAAGGCTTAATTACTATTGCAGAAATAAAGGTTTTTACAACTTTTAGAGTAAGGGGAGAAGGGCTGAGTGTCGGTGGAATGCATTTTAAGACTTACCACCTCAATGGAAATTTCTTTAAGCAAGATCCCACATCCGAGAGTCAGATTCTGATCCTACTTTCACTCTTCGAAAGGAAAGAGGTTACCAAACCAAAAGGTAGGTCTTTGCTTGCTTTTTTCGTGTTAGAGATGCTAGTCTTTCTACAATAATTGCTCTACAAATGTTTTCAGGAATAAAAGAAGAAGGTGCTCTTTCATTAGCTCTTTTGACTATTTGCTTGCGATAAAGAAAGAGTGAATTAATCTGAGCCAAGTAGTTTGGCTAAGCCAGAAAGAAAGAGTTAGATCCTCTTTGAGATGAATGTCCTAATCAAACTAGGTGCCAGGTCAATCATTTAGCTCAAGGCTCAAAGCTCAAGGCTTAAGGCATAAAGGCTATTATTCCTTCTTTTTGATAGCATTGGTCTCGCTCTAGCTCTAAAAAGGCAGCTTGATGGTAACTATCCTACTTTGTTTGAGAGAAATGGAATGGAACTGGTTAGGTTCACTAGCTCTTTCTTTTGTGATGAATTCATTTCGAATAAAGGCAGGTAGTCATGATAGGGAAGAGCCTTACCTTATTACTAGGAAGGAGAATGAGAAAGGATAAAATGGGTCAAATCGTCTACTAGAGAAGAAGCTATAAAGGAATCAATCTAGAATAGATAAGATGGTGGTGCCATTAAACTAGCTCCTAGAACAGGTTCAAGAGATGAAGATCTAGGTAGTGATGAAGAATCATTCCATTCACTTGAAAGACTATTAAGAAGAATAGCTTTTCTTTTGCTTAACTGTGGCCAAAAAAGAAGAAAAGGCGAAGTAAACTGCGCAGAAGGGTAGAAGGGAATCAAAGAAAAGATAAACTTTGTCTTATCTCTTGTTGATTAGGAATGAATGGTAGTATGGCTTGAATAATGACTTTCATTTTCTTGCATTAGTTAGTGTCGATGGCAAGCTTTCGAATAGAAAGAATGCTTTCGGGTAGGGTGATATGCTTGATGATAATCAACATGCTTAGTTGGTATCGATCTTGTTCAAATGCCTTCCATAGCAGATTCCTTAAAGGAATTGATCAACTAAAGGAAGAATTCTTGCTTGACCAAGAAGTCGCTAAGACTCGAGAAAGCCAAAATGCTAGATTTATCTTTGCTAATAAGAGGAATCGATTTAGTAGTTTATGATGTAAGGCATAGTAAAGAAAGGCGAGAAAGACTAGGCAAACTTCAAGTTTTGAAATCGATCCCAGACTCGATAAATAGGAGTTAGGTTACGACAAAAAAGGAGGTAGGTAGATTAACATTGACCAGTTGTTTTTCTTTGTTGTTATCTTAAGGTTAATCAAGGCAAATCTATAAAAAGAGTGCTTAAATTCCACTGATTGACTCTTTCGTCACGCTATTAAACAAAGTCAATGAAATCCTGGACACTTAGCTATCTCTTAGGGACACAATCAATTAACTATGAAAGAAGGTTTTCATATATTAAAATAAGGCATGCCTTTGCTTCTCTGTCATATATTTGTACTAGAGATTCAAACCATTTTCATTCTGCTTTGATGCTAGTAAAATTTGGTCTTCCTATTTTTGGCCCAAGGAATCGATTATAGCAGCTAACTTTACCCAGATTCCAGAATATTTGAATGCCAAAGTTGTTCTTCCGTAAATGGCGTTCTCTTTCTTCAAGATGGATTTAAACCTACAGAAGGATTCAAATGTGCAACTTAGAGGTCAGGCAAAGAAAACCTATAAGCATAGTCTTGTTACCTTTATTAACAAGCCAAGGAGGGGTAAGTGTAATAGAAATAGTTTAATCTTGACCTACAAAGAAACTTAAGGGTGTTCTTTATGATATTAAAGTATTGGTGTCAGGGTTAAGAGTGAAAATAAGTCCATAAAGAGTAGCTTTTAGTCATAGTCTTATTAATTTCTTTAATTCATTTAAGAGTTCAAAGAGAAAAAAAAAACCAGTTAAGATTTAACTCTTAGAGCGGGTCGACAAGGATGTAGTTACTAACACTACTTTGTTTTATTGAAAGAACTAACTTAAAAGAAGGAAACACTTGCCCCTTGAGGATGATTGTTTGACTGGCTAGCAAACATTCTCATAAAGAATATGACCACCTAGAGATGTAACCTATTCCATCTAAGGAAAGACCATTGTTTTCCCTTTTTCCATGAGGCACAAGAACTACTTAGATTGGGCATGCTTTTTCATGCGACTACTACACATCCTATGACTTTTTCCTTCCTTTCGGTAACCTCAGTACTCGATGAAGGATCAAAGAATCCACTCGTTACAATAGGGCTCGTAGTATCTATTTCTGTATTGATTTTACCTATCGAATGGGCTTTTTCGTTGAGTAGATGTCTTGAGGGAACAAAGCAAAAAAAATTTGGTTTGTTTTTTAGTAAAAACTTTTGCTTCTTTGAGGAACTCCTCACCACTTTATCTCCATAGGTAGCTTCCACCATCTATTCCTCTAGTAGATCCATTTCTTATTTTTCACTCCTTATCATTAGAGTTTGGTCCTTGCTGTTTTCAATCATGTCCATTTCTTTGCTTTCCTGCTTTCTCTCTATGCCTTCCAAAAGATTCTCTTCAGAGCTCATCTCTCGCCTCCAGATAAGGTATGGTACACAATTATCTTTTTTTGGTCCTCAACTTTGTGTATTTCTTAGTGAAAAAGGAGGATAGGTGCCTTTCATGCTCATTTAGAAAGAGAAAGGCTCTTCACAACACGCAACATTCTCATTATCCTTTCTTTATCTCTTTTACCTCAAGGAGCTTCGCTTTTCCACATTAGGGTTATGAAAGTCGAACCCCTTTTTGAATAAGCTTAAATTTCCCTTTAAATACCATACCAGGAATTCTACTTTGTTGCTTTTCTACATGGTTGTAAAAGATGAGTTTCAGTATATTAAGAAAAAGCCTGTTGAAGCACTTAAATAATTTTTTACTTCTAGCACTTTTCAAAAACCATTCTTCAGTCATACTAGACTAATTCTGTCTACGTTTAATGAGCCTAACAGTTCTAGGGTGAATTTTCTTTATTGCTCCTTACCATATAGGTTGTAGAGACACTTTTTAGTGCCAAAAACTAGGATCAGAAGGAAAATCTCAAACCTTTAGTACGAAAATAGGCTATGCTTCCCAGATAGAAAGATATGGTTTCATATAAAGACTTTGCCCTTGGTTATCTTTATTTAAATTGGCCTTACTCAGGCTAAGTTCAAGCAAAGATTTGTGCTTGAAGGTAAAAGCTTAAGTGATCAACTAGAAGATACCACCTTCCCCAATGAAACGTTTTTTCCTCGGAGTAGTAACTGAAAGAGAAAAGATCGGGTATGCTTGAAAACCTAAAATGGATTCATGAACAACATATAAGAAATATACCCTAGATATCATTTGAACCTAAGCTAAACCATTGAATTACTTGAGAGTGATTTCATTGTAGAAGAACTTGAGTCACTGTTTGCCTTCAGAGCAGAATAAGAATCAAGCATTGAAGGAAGTGAAGGTGAAGCAAGCTTGCTTTAAGGGCTAGGCTTTCTCTCTCTTTCTACTTGACGATATGATAGGGATGGGCCCTTGAGCTTGGGCTTTCTTCGTGAAAGCCTAGAGCTGGGTATGGACTCGATTGTTAGTCGGATCTTCCTAGCTATTCCCACTTTGCTTGGATGGAGACTTTCACCTTTGATTAAGACATTTTTGTGTTTCATCTCAAAGAAGATCTAAGCTAACGTAAGCTAAACAATGTTTTTCTCTTCCTAAACCTAAATAGTAAGAGTAAAGCACGAAAATTTTAAGGCTTAGCTTAGGTGCCTTCCTAATCGAATGCCATGCCCAACCAATACCGAATCCAAGAGCTGGTTCACTCTTGAAAGCCAGAGCTAGTCTTTTTCCCAATGACCACTACTAATAAGGTAAGACAAACCACTACTAATAGTCCTTCCAATAGATAGGGTTTCAATAGGTGCTGATTTTGTAATAGCTTCTTTTGTCACAGCTTGTTCAACTCAACCTCCCATAGGGAAGTAAGTAAGGTAGCAGGAATAGACCTACTAGGCCTTAAGATAGGTGTGAACTCCTTTCCTCTCATTACTCTCTTTGACTTTACCTATAAGAGGCCTATAGACGGAGAGTTTTCACTGCAAACTCTTCTCGGTCTTTATGATTGCTTAACTTAAACAAGTGACCTCTTTTCTTTAATGTATGAGATAATGTCTTTTCACTCATGGATCTAACTCTGCTTTTTTTCTTTTTGGCTTAGCCTAGCATATGGGAAGAGACTTTAGTCATTGATATCCATATTGAAAAGTGAGTACTCCCACAGAACAAAATAAAAGCGATATACCTTGGTCTTTTCCTTTAATCAACAAGGTTGGTTTCCCTATTAACCCTTTCTTGCCAAGGAAAGAAGTCCAATAGCAGGTAATCTTAGCTTTAAGCACTTATTCCTTTTGTCCTGAGCTACCTCTAAAAGTGGTCACAAGCTTGTTGGAATCAGAGCTTTTTCAAACATTCCTACAGTAAGAAGGTTAATCGAGGCCAATCCATCTCTGTTAACAAATGCTCCTACTCCTACTACTTTATATATGCTGGCACTAAAGCAAAAGGCACAGCAAGGAAGGTGCCCACGTAAAGGCGAAGCTTAGTAGGATAGAAAGACTAGCTCATCCATCTTTTCATCTTTTAGACAAGTCTAGTAGGGAGTGCGATCCTTACTCCTTCTCCTAGTGAGTTAAGCGCATAAACAGTAACTCTGCCTGTCGATTAAGAGATGGAATCAAAAGCAACATGGGGGGTGAGAGATAGGCTTGGTGACAAATGGTACTTGGGAGCTACGCCGCTTTAACTAACTCTGCCTGTAAGAAGAAACGTGAGAAAAGCTTAACCTCTGCGTACCAAGTTTTGAGGTTGAATTTGATCCAAAAGATAAAGTGTCAATGCCAAGTGAGAAATTCTTTGATTTTGACTGAAATCTTTGTCCTACTTCTCACCCGACCAGCTACTGAAAGAAAGTAGTTTACTTGACTAGAATCATAAGTTTTCAATGATATAAATAATTTGGAAACGGTGCTACGAAACTAAGTAGCATACTTGGCCTTCAATACCTTTTTAGTCCAATCATGCTGCTTGTATGAAGTACGAATAAGGAAGATCACCCAATCTCAAACGAAAGATGAAGCTATGCCTCAAATCCTTCATTTGGAATTCATGCCACCTAGTGCACTTGAACTGCGCCTCTGTTTCCCATTTTTCTTCAACACAGAGAGCGGTAGATTGCATGAGTTGTTAGCCTTTATGTTTGCCTTATTTTCTTTATGGGGAATGCTTTACGTTAACATCAACTTTTTTGATTTTCTTTTTGTTGGCATCTACTCGTGTCGAAGATTATGCCCTAAGCGTGAAGAATGAAGTAAGCCTTGTTGCGCCTAAAAGAGATGTATGGATTCCAAAGGGTTAAGAAGAATAAGGTGTTTTGCGCTTTCTCATATATTTCATCATTTGCAATCCCCTCGTTATCGATCATCATGGTGGTATGTATGGCTTAAAGCCAAGGCATTCATAGTTTTCCTTTCAAAGCTCCATCTAAGAAGTGATAGTTGAATAGGCTTTTAAACGTAGGTCTTGAACAGCAAATGGAAAGGCTCTTTCTCCTCACACTTACTCTCATACAAATTCTTCCCAAATCCTTGCCTCGGCTACTATCTTAAAAGCTACTACTACGGCACTCATCTTTTAATTCATTTTTTTCTACAAAACTAGGCAGTTGACGTAACTTTTCAATGTTAACCTCTTTTGCTTTAGGGAAGAATGGATGATCTGCTAGCTTTCACAGAAATTTGTCAAAGTTATTATGAACCCATAATTCTATAGTGGCATGAGCGATAGCAGCCTTAAGGTCTGCCCTAATTTCATCCAAACTCCATGCACATTAGCAGAATTGATTCCACTTCGAAGAGCCTTGGACAGAAAAGCAAAACATAAAAGAGATGGCATTCTAGGGGTTTAGTAAAGGATCTCCAGCAAAGGAATACCTATTTACAACAGTTTTTCAATCAAGATTTAGGTATTTTTTTCTTTGAAGGATAGTAAGGTCGTCCTTTACTCCATTCCTTCCGAAAGTCAGGAATCACAGAACAATTAGGAAATTAGATTTAAGGAATATCCCATTATAGATTATAGAACCATGACTGACCTCTAAAGCATAAATAAAAAATCAATTCCAATCTCACAAGGAAATCATTTTTTTTTTTTGTGAGCTGAGTCGTACATTAGGGAAAGGAAAATGAGACGGCTTTTCTAACAAGTGCTATAGGCATGCCAACACGAACCTGGAATTGAGCATTATTGGTGGTACTGATGGACTCCTCTTAAGTTGTTAACAAGGATAGACTGATAGCCTTTTCAACATCTTGCACTTCTAACTTACAATCTCTAGCTCTAGATGGAAAAAAGACTATAGCACCAAAATGAGGGTATAAGAGTTCATCATCACTTAGCTTACTTGTAGGCAGGGTACAAGATGGATACAAAGTAAGCTTATAGGGAACAAGGGTTACTGTATTTATCCTAGTGAAAGGGAAGTTAACAGGGTTGGACTTACTAGCTTGGTAACTTCATTAGCTTACTTCTAGCCTCTCAGAAAAGAGTAGTGCCAACTCAAATGTTCACACCACCATTCTAAGACATTTTTAGGAGCTGTACTATCATCCTTCTCAATTTCTCGGTTTGTTCGGCAAGGATGTCCTTTTGCTCTGGCCTTATTTATGATTGTTGACAATGGATGCATTGGGCTATATATATATATATATATATATTTATTTATTTATTTATTTATAACATGAAAATGGTCTAATGAAAGGGCTTCGATTGTGCTGTATGTAAATAAAAGTTCTGTTTGTCCTTCTTCAATTAGCTATAAGAGCAAGAAGAAGACACTTTATATATGTAATTAGAGATCTTTTTCAAGTTCTGTTTTGAACTAAAAAGCCAATATTAGTTTCCATATGATTAGATTAGGCCATAGCCAGGTAACCAGATTGATCAAAAAGATAGTTCGACTTTCGTGTGTTAAGTATATATCTTTTATAGCATGATTGTAACTTAGGCTATAAGCTTTAGCCTCTTAAGAATATGATAGAGGAACTATGATGAGATATAAGATAAAATATCTAAATATGACTGAGTTCCACTTCCCTTCATTATCATGACCTTAACGCCCTAATATAAAATTAGCTTCACATGATGGAATGAAAGCTTTAATAACTCAAATCACCCTGCGAATGATTTTGACATAAAATCATCAGGATCTTATTCAAAGACTTATCACCATTGGGAGCTTAGCCTTTTCTTTCTCGAAAGCCTTTGACTTTTTTCTTTGGCTAAAAAGGGCTTTTTTGTAAGATTAAGGTAGTCTTTAGGAACCTTTCACTTTTAAAAATATCCAAAAGAAGAGGCATGTCTCGCCCCTCAAAATAGTGTGGAATCCTTTTCTATTTAATGGATTTTTTTCTTTCTTTTTGCTATAAACAAAACAAGAATAACGAAATCCTTCTCTATACTTGTTCTTGCTTGCTGACTTAGTCCATCCAGAGGATGGTAGATTCATTTTATTTTTCATATATTCTGATATGCGGTGCTTTGACCAATTGAATTACAAGTTTAAGGGAATGACTAACTAGAAGCTTAGAGGATAAATTGAATCAAATTCTTTAGAAGAAAAAAGAGTTTCCATTCAATCAATGACTAACTAGTTTGTATGACCTCTCATTTTTTATATATTTACTCGACTTTATATCTATCTCATAGGTGACACATATTATCTAGGGTTTTTTTTTCCATAAATAGTTATATTCATTAAGAGACAAGACTCAACTAAGAAGAGAGAGTATGATTAGAGAAAGAAAAGAGAGAAGGGAAAGCAACTACAGGAATTAGATGTCGTGCTCTTACCTATAGAAGGAACTTCCCTGAACTCAAAAAGAGGGGAGGGCTAGGAGTGGACCTCTCTAGATGACAGGACTGAGTTAGTATAGTTCCTTTTTTTCCTTCTCTCATCTATGCCCACCTCGATCTAGTAAGGATTGGAATTGGGCACCAGCATGAGTATTTGAGTGCCCACCTCGATCTTTTTCTTTGAGAGCTTTCGATGTAGCATCCTTTTTTATGAAATAAAATTTTGTATCTTAAGATTGTCCACAATTAGTTTCTATCCTAGCAGCGAGTATCTCGTATTAGCTTGCCAAAGGCTTCAAGATATAGAAGTTAGGAAAGTAAAGATGTCGTACCTCTAGTCTCTAGCTTCCCTTCGTGGTTCTCTCTTTTATTGAAAAAAAATATGAGCCATGAACCTAGCTTTTCTCTCAAAATCAAAAGTGAGGGAAATCCATCATCTGTGCATATTCGGATAGGCTTGTCACATCCCTTTTGCTCACAAATTCACATTCTGGTTGACATTGATTAGTTATATTCAAATCCCTACCTCATAGCTAGAGAAGCAGGCATGCCATAGCATATCTGTTGGTTTAAGTCAAGGCACTGGTTTGAAATGGCTTTGACCATTTCATATACTTGCTATCACTTTATGGACTAAGTTAGTTAAGTAGGACAAAGCAAGCCCTTAGCCAGGTTGGTTATGGGTGGCTTGATCCAATTGATTCAGTTACTTTGTTTGTTACCACCTAGTATAGATGAAATATAAATATTAAGATTTGATTCACTTGGAATTTTTTTTATGATGACCCATGGCTTGAGCAAGCTACACTTGAAAAGGCAAATACAAGCACGAAACCTTAAGTAGTAGAGCAGCATAATACAGTAAGCATAGGCATCATGGACGGAGGCTTAAAGTAAATAAATAAATAAATAAATATATATATATATATATATATATATTATAATCTAAATTTCATCCTATTTATAAAAACTATAGTCAAACTAGCTATAACCGACTAAAGTTGAAAAACATGACATAAAGGACTAGAAATTAAGTAAGCAAGTTACAATTGAGATTAGGAAGTCTAACATGTCCTGAAGGACATGTTTGAGATGAGAGATTATGATTACGTTATTACATAAAATTAGCATAAAAAGTGTGAGGAGAGATGAATTTGAGCTATTAATTAAGAGGACCACCATCGCTCACTACTTTACTTCCTACTGTTATCTTATATTTGCTGTTAGTCTACATTTTTAGTCTCTTTTTGTGCTTTTGACTACTAAATCCGTCTGGATTGCCAAAGATGAGGTGTCTGGAGACATTCAAAGGTGAATTGTCCTACAAATGAGAAAAAAAAAAGTTCAATGGTATAAGTCATGGATCCTCTTAACATAGCCTCGGCTTATCAACTATGAGGTGCTTTTCAGCAGACATATGCACACCAAACCGAGTGAGAGTCACCTTGGTCCATCTTATCTATCACATCAAACATTGATCAGCCTATTACTTCTAAAGAAGTCTCACCAGATTTTGTCTATGATTACGAAAATGTTAGACCCTTCACTTACAAACAAAACACAAAGAAAGTGTCACTGCGATGTTTGCTTCTCATATGATATAGGTCTCTTTTTCTTCACTAATAAGTCTTATTCTCGGATTTTGATTCAGATCATTTAACGCTTTTATCCTTTTTTCATTCATGTAGAACCTATGACATCCGTCACTGCTTGATTTTTATCCTTAATAATTTTATCTTCCTCATTTATCCCTCCATTTTTGTAGTCAAATTACATATTCCATTTAGGATGTGTTGTTATTTGAAAGAAGGCTAGAATACTAACAGGTGTCTCTATCTAATTCATTCTCTTAACCTAGTACATACCTTTTTTTGGAAGATCAAGCACCAAAGTCATAGAATAGGGAAGCCACCAATCCCTAAAAATTATGTTCAATTTGTTTGTGGGGGAGTATTTGACTCGAACTTTCTGTGGTATCAATTTACCCTTGTCTTGTTGAAGCATGTAGGATAGTTGGGTGTAGTTGGAATCTTTAAGGCTTCTAAGGTGGCTTAGGATGTAGTTTACATCTAGAAATGAAAGAGGAAGGGGTTCTAGCCTCAAGAGAGTTCATGACTGGAATAAGGCAGCTATTAGCAAACATTTGTGGAACATTGCCTTTAACTCACATACCATCTAGGCTTCTGAATTAAAAGTTTTCCCTTAAAAGGTAAGAGTGCATGGGGCATCCTTATTCCTAATGACTCTTTCTCTTAGAGTTGGAGGCAATTTATGAACTTTTGGTACACTATGAGACCTTTCATCCCGTTCAAAGTAGGTAATGGCAAAATGTTACTTTTTTTATTTGGTTTGATAACTAGCATCTGTTAGGTCCAATTGTTCAGAAGTATAGTAGTAGAATTTTTTACGATGTAGTTATTCCAGTCTATGCCAAAGTTAACACAATTATTGAAGAAAACTGATGGAAGTGGTCAACAGTTAAAACTTTCAATAGGGCTTGTTACACCTCGAGTTCACTCAATAACTACTTGAATAACTAGTGATAGGGAGATTTGAAAGACTGATGGAGGGCATGAAACACCCACAATCGTAACTACCACTTGAACAGGAATGGAGAAAGAAAGCAAGATGATCAATCCCTCATAAGAGCTCAACGAAAAATAGTTAAAATCTATTTTATTAGAAGAGGTGAAGGAAAATGCCAAAATCAATAGAAGGATCAGGCAACTATAGATTATATTACAGAAGAGAGATGTTCTCCTTTATGAGCTTCTCATAGGAAGGGTTCAGATCGAGTGCAATTCTGTTTGTCGACTAACTAAAGTAAGGAAAAATCAGCCATTTTGGGTGGTTAAACTCACTTTAGCACTAAGCACAGTAACACACAGTTATTTCATCCAATCCCATAACTTAATGAAGTAGATTGGACGGACCACACTGAAAAAAGAAATCCAAATAGGGATGGCTACGAAGTCAAGGAGGTTGAATTAGAAATAAGATAGTACTAATACCTTTCGAGCTAGCATAGATAGTAATGGGAGACCAAATAAATGTTTCATATAATAGTGTCAAAGAAGTCATAATAAGCTAGAGAAGAAAATGAAGCATCAGGTCCTGAAGAAGAATAAGGTCACAGAGCATAGTAAACTGCTAAACCATGTATGTGTGATTGCTCACCTATCGTGAGTTTGACTTATGCTCTAAAGCTATCTTTTTGAAGAAGACTAGAGAGAACCTTTATGAAAATATTGTGGATAAAGTAGCTAGTGAAGCTTTTTCTTTAGTTGTTATTGACCCATTATTAGGAAACTTTGGCAATGTCTATTATTTCATTTTCCTAGGAGGTGCAGGCTTTATCGATAGGCTCTTTGCCTTGTGGCTTTATTGGGTTTACTTGTAAATAACACTTTTCTCCTCATCTTCGTTTGATCATTTTTGAAAGAGTTGCCTAACTGACTTCATAGTTACACCTTTGTTGACTAAATCCCATAAGTGCTACCAAAATGGCACGTTAGAGCTCCCTTCTTGTATCATGATTTGTCGTTTGATTCGAAAGACCAAACTTCCCTATGATCTATTGATTCGCATTGATAAAACTAATTATGTGCCACATACATGGCAAGAATCCCAAGCTTTCTATTATTGATAAGCATCAATCCAAGTCACTAAGGGACCTAATTAAGAGTTCCATTTTAGACCTCAAAGAAGGTTCGTGACCTAATGTCCTAAAGGGATTCGCAATCAATATGCAATAAATGAAGGAATTGGTCCATTCCCTACCCAATATTAGGTAAGGCAAAGGTTACATTCACATATCAAGTCATTTTAATTTGATGTTCCCAATTTGATGACCTGCATGCAATTTTAATGAGCGCTAGGAGAAGGAAAAGGGTAATAAGACTGCTTACTTCGCTTTGAATAAAATAAATCATCACAACTAGAAGGACAACCATTTATATTGAAATTTGTTTGATAATAGGTATAAGACAGAACCAAATTTGCTTCACGAGGGTATTGTCCGCATAACTAAAAGAAAGCTTTAACTAATTAACAACATGCTAAAGAGCTTCCTTAGTAAGGAAAGGAACATATTGGGGAAATTAATCAAAATAAGGCGATATATTCGTAGGAATAATAGAAAAAAAGGTGTTAAGATAATTTAACATCTTTTATTTATGTTAGAAGATGTAGAATGTTATAAAAAAGTGGACCTTTAACCATATTACCAACACTCACTATGGCTTCTTTTAAAGCTTTAGTTCTCACACATCCTAGCTTCAAGATTTGGCTTTTGCTTTGAGTGTGAAATGGCTTGCTAAGATCAATAGAGATATTCCAACCTTTGATTATCAAACTTATAGTTCTTATGAACCAAGCATAGGATGAATGGTGTATAAATCAATTTGATTAGGGTGATGGCAAAGATGAAAAAAGGATGACGAAAGAGTTAGGAAAAAGAATATAGAAGCGATAGCAAAGACATAGGCTAGCTAATTGTCCTAAAATCCGTGTATGAAAAGGCCTATAATCTTGGGGAGTATATTGTTAACTCGGACCCATCAAGCACATAGTAACATGTTGTGAAGGCTTTTTACACTTTCTCGTTAAAATGATGACTTATAGTCTTGCCAAGTTTAAAGGACATAAAGTTCATGAATCAGGGCTATAACACCTGTTTACCTCGAATCCCGTAAATTAAATACAGAGAAAAGAGAAGGAATTGGAAATTATTAACAACAGGAATGCCCAATCGACTTTACTTTGTGAGCTATAAGGTCTCTTTTAGCACACTTGACTTATTATATAAGTATACAATAATAAGTGAGCATACATTGCTAATAGGCAGGTCAATTCTAAGAATGGTATTAGAGACCAAACTATGGTATCTTGGTAAGGGGTGCCTCATATGAGTGGTTAGAATAGGCCTTTAAATGCAATCTAGAGCCCATATGAAGAGCCTGCTACATGCGCATTTGCTTGCACGGGCAAGCCCTTACTGAAGTAGTAGAATGCTCCTTATCACTCCTACCCTTTAAACGAAGAGGGAACTTAAAACCATAAAACAAAGCAAGGAACAACTCTAGGAGAAATGTATGAGAATAGCCACATTTCAATGCACTTAGCTTGCCCTCACCTTGTCGTTAGATGTTTTGTGTGGCTATCAAATGGATAGTTGGCTATGTAAACCTATCCACATACAATCTTATAAGAACCAAATGACTAGCGGCCTATCACCACTCTGTATGTGAAACCCTTTCCCTTACTCCACTTCCTGATTTTGCAATACAGCAAAATGTGGTTGGTAGTTGGGACCTTTCCTTACATTTTTGGCTCGCAGTTTTAGCTTGATAGCTATAACTTTCATTACTTAACTGGGCTTTTTTAACTTCACATGTAGCTTAGCAGCTTGTGACTTCGCGTTCTCAATTTTGAAATTAAGAATCAATAAAACTGCCTTTTCTTAGTTAGAAAGGTTATTAGGTAGATTAGCTGGTTACTAAAGGCAATTTAATGAACATTCTTATCTAATAGTTTTTAATTTTTCATGGAATCCTGGGGTTTTCCTTACAACACTAGTAGCACTTGCTTTCCTTTTCTTAGTAATTGATCTTTTTGATCCCTTTTGTTACTTTTTTTCTCAAAAGATGGGAAGTCTTCTTTTACTAGTTGTAGTTTAAAAAGAAAAGATACAGGCTACTTCCTTTCTTAAGTACACCCCTTTAAATAAGGGTGAATGCCTTATGAAACTACTACAATCCATTGGTTTTTCTTCCTATTTTGAAAGACTTTTGTTTTCTCTTTAAGGGAATGTCGTAAGGGGGTAGATCCCTTGTTTCATACGGAGGGTTTATTCCCTCAAACACACTGGTTTAATCTTGATAATGGAATGACCGCACTATGAATGAATATTACGTTAATAGAGTAGTTTTTCTTTCCCTTATGCCCTTAACACAAAGCGAAGGCAGCAATGCAGATGCTTGTCAGTGCATTAAGTAAGTCAGATACTATTTGGTACAAAACAGATCAATTATGCATGATCGAGCCCTGACTTTGGAAGCCTTCCCAGTTTGGTTTTTTGATTTAAGTTTACCAATCCGTAAGATATGGCTTTAAAGCTTCCCAGCTTAGGTTGTTGTGAAGTATGAGAGCACAAGTGAGCTCAGTCTTTTGCCACTCACGTAAACCTACGTCATGGCTTTTAGAAGGGCCTAAAGTGCATGATGATTCAATTTCCAAATATATAACAAGGCCTCCTTCATTGTCATCCCTCTTTTTCTCTCCTATTGACGTAGTAAAGTATGGTTCTATTAAGCGTGATACATGCCTTCTATAAAGTGATCTTTGAAAAGGTCTTTAAATGACTGTTTGTCTTTAGTTCTTGAAGATGTAATGAATAGTTTTCTTCCTTGCCCACCACTCATGAAAAGAAAGAATACGTAAGGCCTCCTCAACCTGCCCTAATTCCAATACGATTCTTTTTCACTTTATCCTACCTTGCTCACTACCCTTTAGGCTTAAAAAAATGCCTTTTCATTGTCATCACTTATTATCATCAATATGGCTAGTTTTTTAGTGTTATTTTTAGCTTGAATTAAGGCTTCAAAGTCCCTCTCCTATTTTCATAACTAAAAAGGTTGGCAAACCTAAGTTCAGAGCCACCTCGATTCGAGATGTTGGAACACCAACCAGACTAAAAATAGATTCTTAAACTAACTTTAAAACAAATTTGAGCACTTTAGTTGAAAGCCTTTCCTATCTAGTGTTAGTTGATCCTTCAATGTCTACACCAACTAAATTAGAAACTTAATTTGAAAGATGAGAGTAGGCTCAAGAAGGATTAAAAGACTTCTTCTCGGTCCCTTGAAGTTATAAAGCAGATTAAACTGTAATATATGCCTATGGAATGAAAAATCATGAATTGCAATCCATGTGAAAAGTCAATAAAGGCTTACCTATACGTCTTTTTAGTGTACGCACGGTTTCTTTCAATTGGAACCTGTCACTACCTAAACCAATCTTTCAATTCTAGTTTGCTTTAAGTCATCTGATTTGAGAGAATTCATTGGATCGTGAACTTGCTTCATACCTGGCATTTAATCTTTTGCTAGGAGCAAGGTTGTCCTTAGCAAGAATGGTTAGAACCGAGCCCCTGGCTAGAATTATGAAACTACTCATAGGAAATGTTTTAAAGTTAAAGAAATGTTTGGGCTTATCGACTAATGAAAGATCTTTTTCAAACTAGTTTGCTGGCTCCATTTGAAAAAAAATTCTCATTCCAAAAAGATATCAATAGACATGGAAAAAAGATCTTAATCTTGTAGTTCGCAAAGCAAAAGTCCCATAAGCACCCACTTTTAAAGAAGCAAATACACTCGCCTTAGGAAGCATACACATTTATATGTGACCTACATTTATTAATAATCTCGTAAGAATTTTCCTTCTTAAGGTAGATCAAAAGATCAAGTCGATGAAAGAAAGACTCTTTCGAAAGGTGTCTACTTGTGGAATAGAAAGACTTTGTTGCATCAACAAAGTGCAGTAGTAAAAAATGCTTACATAAGCTCATCGATATGTACTCCTTGATTGTGAAAGAAAAGGTGCTTCTGAGCTAAATCAATCTTGCATAGGTGATTACCAGGAACTTTACACTCAATGAAAAGCGAAAATGAAGACTATATCTACTTTGAAAGCGATTTGAGAGACCATAAGAATGATCAGGTGATGAGCAAGAATAATAGAAACACTAAGATATGCTTGTTTCAAAGATGCGTCAAAGTATACCTAAGAAAGTAGATTGCAAGGGTCACACACCAATGCATTACTAAAGATAACCAACCAGAATAACTTTTCAGGAGGTGTAGAAAGATGGATCGGTCTTATTATCTATGGGTAAGAAAACCACATGGGAAAAGATTCCTAAGGGAAGCTTCTTGTTAGTGCTTTGCCTCACCACTGAACATTGTATTACTGCCATCAATAACTTGCCCTAAAGTGGCTTCGGATAACCTCAGGGGTGGTCAAAGGCCTCGATAAGGCATTATACCTTTCTTGTTCGAAGGATCTATGAAAAGAGCGTCCCATTATGAATTCCTATCCCATTAATAAAATATAAGTAAGGGTTATTTTTGTTCCAAGTCTAAATTTTAAAGCATAACATTGGAAAAAAAAAACCTTTGGCTCTCAACTTTTGTCCTTTTTAGATCTTTCCTCTCAAAAGAGGTTTTACCTAACCCATTATGTCCTTTGTTCAATACTTATTTCCAAGGGTGAGAACCTTAAATTGAAAACCTTTTCTTCTACCCTCACCATATATTTTTTTTTACCTTATCCATCTTCTTTGAGGAATACCAGATCGATCAAGAGATGAATTAGTGGATCATAAGGCTAAGTTAAAGGATGCTTGAACCCTCTTTAGTAGTGAGCCATACTGAGTAGCTTCTAGCAAGGGCTTCAAGATCATAGTAATGCCTGCCAAAACTTTCAGTGGGTACGAATGCCATGTTCAAAGTTGCTTTGTCAAGACACCATGGAAAGTATCACTGACGAGCTTAATCTTTAAGTGTGAAATTTTTAGTTTCCTCATCTTTTTGAGCCTAAAATCATGTGGGTAAACAATTCTCACTTCTTAGTTAATGAAAGCCCTTCTTAAGAAAGTAAGCCAAGAGCCACTCATTTGAGACAACAGATTCAAATTTTACTGTGCTTATGCGTAAAGTAACATGTTTAAATTGTAACGTGAAATCTTTAGTCTCCTCTATCATTTCCAATTAAGAGTTAACTCCACTAGGTAAGAGGACCATTACTAGGATTATTCAATTACTAATTGATGAGTAGGTCACTACTATTCTCCTTCCACTATTGATGTTGACTTTCTTGTTGATAGAAGGGCAAGGGGTGTAGTTTCATTATATATCCCATCAATTGGAAGACAATGTAGCACATCCATCACCTAATCATGCAAAGGCTGAACTAAGGTCTATTTGCAATGGCAAAGACCCTCATCATTCCACTATCTTCTAACTTGATTTTGAACTTACACCTAAATAAGACATTTACTGACAGGCTCGTTTCATGTCAACCGCTCGTTTTTTTTTTTAAAACAACTCGTAGTTCTCCCTCTTATCTATAAATATACTAACTTTTTGGTTAGATCGAATAGGGACTTCTATAGAGATCTTTCCACTCATTCATCATACTCAAAGTCGAAGTCACAGCATGGGATGCTCAAAAAGATAAGGAGAATCAACGTTATGGTAGTGCTACAATATGGTAATTTATCATATCGAAGAAGAGATCCTTGGGCCTATTCATTGACCATAAATATGAATCGATCAACTACTATCTAAGAGAAGATAAGTGGTTCTCCTATTGTTCAAGGGTAAGGGGAGAACATATAATATCTTGCCTAGCTCTCATATTTTCCATGTAGTCCATAAGTCAAACCAACAATTCTCTTAATTAAATAATAGAGACATTCTTTCTCTTTTTTTTAGTATGTTGCTCTGTGTGCTAAGAGTGCATCATCGAGGCAAGGCAAAAATTGACATAAGATCATCATCAAGGCCTTTTTCTTCTTTCCATTATTTATGTCCAATCCGTTTTGTGAATGTTTTTTTAAGGCTTATCTAGGGCTTTTACTCTACGGCATCTAATTCTTCTTCTTTCTTTGCTATTGATTTCACATCAAGAGCTATTCCTTCTTGTTTAAGGTCATCGGATGAGAGATCTTCTTCTAACTTTGAGAAATAGATCGAATGGGGGCCTATCCTCGACTCACCTCTTTATCTATAAAAAACCCTTCCTAGAAGAGAGAGAAAGCTCTAAGATGAGTATTTCTTAGATTTTGAGATTTATTCTCATCCTAATCCATTATGAAATTTTCAAACTCTATAAAAACATTAATGGACAGGGCTTGTCATGATCTTTTTGAGGACTATAAGGTGCTAAAGTGGCACGATAGCTAGGGATCCATAGGTTTTTATGAAAGGGATGATTTTATCATGTTATTACTGAAAAGAAAAACTGAATTCATTTATTTAGTTCGATTTATCCATACTTCCATCCATTCCTTGTAAAGAAAGGCTAACTACTTACTAGCTAGGAGTCGTATGAGCAGTAACGTCCATATACACTTTCATCAGAAGGGCGGTGGACAGAAATAGCCTTGTTGTGCCTTACTCTTATCTTCAATAGGGGTCTGTTCCTTTTTTTAAGGTGTAGAACTTTGCATCTAACATTTATTGGGCCTTCCTCTTTGGCAGCCTCTGTCTCGGCTTGTGCAATAAACCCTTTTAGGCGAAAACCAATGATAGATGGTACCACGGAGCTTTCAGAGAAGGGTAGCCTAGTGTGCAAGCGTAACAATGAATCATAATGAGCCCTTAAATGACCTATCTAAGATTAAAGGGGAGATTTTCAGTAATGGTGACCCTTTCACTTTTGCACAAATTGATGCATGTACTGGATGCTCATATGGGAAAGCCTTATACCTTGAGTTTAGAAGCAAGGGGTATTTTGAGAAATCCTTTCCTTGTCGTCCTTTTGGAGGGGTGGTGCAGACACATCGGTGTGGATTGTAGGTGATGGATATAAGAATGGTGAGGAAATGAATAGCACTCGACAACATTCAGGGATGGATGTAAACCCACTGGGCAGGGACAATCGTTTTGGTCTTGGGAGAGGTGTCGAACATTCTCAAAAACCAAAAATACTGAGCAAAAGGAAGCCCTATGAGTCATTAAAAGGATGACAGGGGGTCCTTGATTATTAATAAAAGGAGTAAATAACGAGGTTTTTCCCTCTTTAAAGTATGAAGAAAGAAATAAGGGTCAAAATTTAGATTGCTCACAGTAGTTCTACCTATAGGAAAGATCATGAAAACTCATCGCATTTTCGCTTGCATCAAGGCTGCCACTCGGTGTTAAAATGAATCAAAGAATAGTGAGAAATCTCTCATTGGTTTTTAGAATTTGACATCAGAAAGTGTTTTCATACCATCGATTAACATTAACTCATCCTAATCTTTAAGTAAGAAATTGAAGATCCTAACTTCTTTTACTCCATTCAGAAAGTCTTTTCTACTAGATGACTTCTAAGCAATAAGAAGGGCCCTTACTCTATCTTACACAGTGTATTACTATCGGCCCTACCAAGCAATATCTACCTACATAAGCTCGATTAAGAAATAGGGAGAATTTAATAAAAGTATAAAATTTCAATTGTTCAAAGAATCAGATCAGTTTTATTAAGGGCAAGTCCTATTGATGACTAAGAAAACTCTAGAGAATAAGCAAGCTTTAACACTCCCCAAGACAATAGAGTTGTCATTCTTGGGAAGGTAAAGAGCATCTAATGCAAAGCGGCCTTTCATTCCCTTGTTTCATTATGGCACACCCCCTTCTACAAGCACGTTTCGCCTTAGAGGCAACTAGAAAATGCCTTCTATTTTACCTTTTCATTGACTATTGTCATCTTCCTTAACAAGCACGCAAGCCTTTTTTGCATTATTTTTGTTCAGAAAAGTCCTCTGGTTGACCTTGAAGGCCAAATTCTACGGTAGAGAATGTTGTAATAATAATTAGACCATTAGAGACCTTATTACGTATTGCAAAAGAAAGGGCTACTCATAAGGCTGGGCAAAAAGGCAATACTAGTTATCAGGTCCAAGAGATGCGTGGCTCGTAAGCTAGCCCCTTTAGAAACCCATTACTTAATAAGTATTTGTCACACACAATATGCTGACAACTTACTATTGAGAATCATGAGTATCATAAAGCTTCTCATTGAAATATGAAAATGTATTGCCCGTTTCTTATAATCCAACTTGAACCTTTGACGACTCCTAGGACGACTCCTATGCAACTTTTATGAGGGCTAGAGAATTATCTATGTATCAAGCACCGTATCAATACAACTACTTGCCATCTACGCTTTGCCATCCATTGAAAGTTTAGGAACCTAGATGATAGTATCCTGATCAAATAACTAAAGAAAAGGATGAACAAAATAGGGAGTTTATTGGACAATGTTTAACTAGCGACAAAACTTAAGTAAGAAGTCCCTAAGTGAGCATATTATAGGGGATCATCAAGCACATCTTGCAAGGATCAAAGGGGATTTTGTTATTGCATTGCTTAGTTTGGAGCAATGCATGATCAAATGTTCAATAAGTAGTCTCACAATCAAGCATGAATGTTTGAAATTTATAATCGTATACTCCTATGGGTCAAAAGATGGCGAAGGAAGGAGAACGACATTGGTAAGGATCTATCGGCAGCGAATTCCCCATGCAGATAAAGGTCCCTATCAAAAAGATACTTTAAAGGCTTCGGGATTGAGGTCTCATTAGCCAAAGAAGACTTTGGCCAATCCACATGGCTTGCTTGATGAATGTTAGCAATGGAGACATTGTAAATTAGTCCATGGGCATTGTGATAAGTCTTATATCTTACTACAGGTGCCACGATAACCTTTACCAAGACTAAACGATTATTAACCACTAGTCTGCTTGTCTATAATATTCACCCCAGCCCGCAAACACAAATCCTTGGTGTGGAATACAATCACAAAGTACTCCAATGACTCAAATATAATAAATCAAAGTGGTAAGACCCTTGCAAAGTACCCCAACAGCACAAAGCTTGGGAAGCTCAAATCGATTGATCTGAACAATGAGGAGCACTTAACTACTCGTCTAGTCTTATAGTTGTTTTTTTTTTTTTTTTTTTGCTATTAGTTGCAATGCGAACATGCATTTACTTATAAGAATAGTTGAGTAAGCTTACATTAGTTATCTTCTATAAGATAGCTAGTTTTGGGGCTTTTGACATCAAAAAGCCTATCCTGCTTAGCTTTACTATTCCTCATGATTTGTATTCTAGTCAACTCGAAATGCCCCATGTAGTCTTTCTAACGCTAATGCCTTCTTCCTTCATTCATTTTTTTAGTTGTAGTAGCTTTCGTGCCAACAAAATATGGACAACAAAGCCAAAGTAATACTAAATAAATGAGAAAACCCTTTTTGTTAGTAAAGTACTAATGGTCAAGAAAAGGCTCCTTTCTATAGGTAGGCTAAAGTGTTTTTATTAATATGATGATTTTTATAATCATCCTTCCTCAAAGTTACTTCTTGCTTAAAAAAGATTACAGGGGCACTTATGTTTTTTGGCTTCTTCTTGGCTTGAAAGTTTGCTTTTGATGACAAGCCTTTACTGCTAGCACTTGGACTTGGAAGCAAGCTACAAATGCCTGCCTAGGAATAAAAAGGGAGGACATGTTGGTTTGAGGGTGTCACGTACGATTCCTTTGAGGAGGGTGTGATAACACCACCTATCAGGCCCGATGAGTAGTCCATGGAGCTGTATCCCTACTCAACTAGTACATGCATCTCGCTCTCTCTATAGGTTGGCTGCTTATCTTAGATCTTCCCATTTTCAAGAAGATCCTGGGCTCGATCTAGTTTAGTATTAAGATGATTCTTTTTTCGCTTCTATATTTATCATGTAGCATTTCCATGATATCATTATGATCAATTAATGGAACTTGGCCAGAAAGTGTTCTTGCCTCCATCATTAGCTTAGGTAGTCCCCGTATCTAGTGTTATGGTAATCTTACAACGGTTCCTTTAATTATGTGTAAAGAATTACTCTTTTGATGAATGAGAAGCGGGCTAGTCCTAAAAAATGCCCGTTTGTTTATCGTTAAGGCTATAAATCTTCCTTACTTGTTCGTAGGAACTCAATAAAATGGCTAGTAAGCGAATAGGTAAGGGGGTCTGATGATGTAGAGAGCAAGGAAAAGCAGCAAAGCTATGTTGAACGGATGAAAAGCTATAACGAAAGGGGTGGTTACCTGCAGTAAGACCACTGCATAGGGGATCTAGAGCAAATAAATATGGACAATTCGAAGAAAGTACCACATGCGAACTGATAGATTATATTAGCTCAAAACCCCAATGGGATGAGGGTTATTTTCCAACTCTAGTTTACCACCGAGAGTTCAATGGGAGGAAGTGTACAGTTTACAATTTGCGATCCTATTGTAGTTTACATATGTGTAAGCCTTAAACATCTTCCTTCCTTATATGTAAGCACTCTAAGGAGAGTGAAGTACTCTTAAATGGGAGGACCAAATAGCTTTGTTTTAAAGTTTGAATTTTTTACTTTTAATTAATGCTTTCAATTATGAGTAGAATTAACTATAAGTTAATTTTTATTTAACAAAAATACGAGTTTTAAATCCCTTAAATTCTGTTGTGACTTTCATGATCCTTTATTATTCTTTGTAAGATAGAATGCTTTAGAGTTTGCATTATTTACTACTTTCAAGTCTCTTTATTAGTAGGGTTACGAGGAATCAATCCCCTTTGAAGGCAAACCACTAATAATGAAAGGCTAGATTGAAATCTATGGAATTGCTCTAGCATTGATTTAAAGATCCCTCTCGAATAAAATGATTAATCATAAGGTCAAACCTTCAATTCATATTTATCGAAACATGTTAATGTAATGGAAAATGAATCAATAACTATACTTCGGATCAAGGGCTTATTAGCAATAAAATGACATTAAAAGCAACAAAATTGGGCATAGATTATGCTATCAATTAGACTATTAAACCTTATTATCAATTAGATTTTGGTATAGCTAAGATCGTTGAGAAAATCAAAGGTAAAGAAAAACACTTCAAAGAAAAAAGAAAGATGTTAATAATATGAGCAACTATGCCAATGACCTATGAAACACTTTTAGGTAGACAATTGACATATGATTAAGATACAATAATCTCTTGCGAGATAAAAAATGTAGTTATCCTAATCACCACAAGAAAAACTGTTTTTAATGACAGTATTTTGTGATAGTCTTTTTATGACCGTCATTAAAAATCGAATACCTGATTGTCTTGAAAGATCATCATAAAAAACATAACATATATAACAATCCCAAGAGACCATCATAAAAAGCATAACATACATGACGGTTCTAAGGGACCATCATAAAAAATCTATAATTAGAAAAAAAAATTTGTGATGGAGACTCAAACCCAATCTCTCCAAGAGAGATTAATAAATGTCATTGCTATCCAATCTAAAGAAACCATGTGATGTGTTTTTTTGTGATTTTATTTCTAATTTAAATATTTGATTGAAAAGGCAAACCAACGGACTCGAACCCAAGTCTTATTAGAAATTATATCACATTTACAATCATTTGGTCTATAATTGATTTTGGTGAATTATGTTGTTTGTTTAATAAAAGATGTGTTTGAAGTATTTTGAGAAAAAAAACAAGAGTGTCGACTTGAACCCAGGCTTTCTTAGTCAACCTTGTGAGACTTTACCACACGGTTTATGAAAATCTTGTGCAATGATATTTCAGTGGTAATAGACTTTAAATAGTATACATAATGTATTATAATACGTAAAGATCTTTACCCACGTAATGCCAGTGTTCTTCTTTCACTCTCCCACGAAAACATTATTCTTTGAAACACAAATTTCTCTCTTTTAACGTCATATAATTGACCAAAGCTTCGTTCTTTCAAAAATTTTGTGAAATAGGCTTCATGCACTATCAGATGATACCATTAAAGTAAAAAAAGATGGTATGTAAAACTAGTCAAACCTTCATCTGGCATTATACGAGAGAAAGAGAGATTTTTTTGTCAAGTCTTGCAATTTCTTACTTAGTTTTATTCTAAAATTTTCTTCTCTTGGCATTGTGCACTGTCAGATGATACCCATGTGTGTTGCCCTTGTGATACTAGAAATTGTAAGTAAATCAAGGGAGAAAATTTTTACTAGAGCATGTTCTTTGTGAATTTGAAAATTAGTGTTACTGTTTATATTCTTGGAACGCAATCACCGCCCACCTTAAGATATATCAAGTAAATTGCACATTTTTTTTCTGGACAGAGTCATTGTTTCACACTGTAACTTGTTAGGATGCATCATATTGAAGTAATTATGCTTCATTTTTGTCTGAATCAAAGATCTTGGCCTGCTCTATGAATGGTTGTTAATGCTTGTTATCCATAGTTTAACGAAGTCTGGTTATTGGTTTATAGTAAATAATGTGCCTCTTACATCTCTGTAATTTAGCTTGGTGAACCTATAAATATTAATAATTAAGTTGGAAATTTAGTTGGAAATAGTTGAACTAGTAAAGCAAACTTAATCTAGTTTTGCAGTAACCATTAGATTGACATTTATTACATGAACTAAATCCTTGACTCTCTATATAGTGTAATCCATGTTGCTCACTAGAAAAAATTGTTAATATTTCTTTGAAGAATTCTGTAACTTCAACTCAATTTCTATTATGACTGTGTCTTTATTGATTTATCGAACAGTTTGCATATCTTAAGTAATTTTTTTTTTGACATTTTGAATTCCAATTTGGTTTCCACTGTGATACTAGAAACCCTAAATAAATCATGGTAGAAAATATTAGTTTTACAAATAGTTTGGATAATTGATAACTAAAGTGTGTTGTTAACACACAGTACTTGATGGATTAGGGATTACTTTAGTTGAAGCAAAGATAAACCAATAATAAGAGAATAATCATTGAGAGAAAAAATTTATTAATATTCAAGTATGTCAATTAAAGTGAAACCTTTTTAGTATTTTGCTGTGCTAGTAATAAAAGGCTTTTTTTTTTCTTATAGATCACATGGTTCATCATTCAGGATAATTGCAAATCAATAGTCAGTTGTTCGTTCGAAGGAAAGGAAAGCATATTACATATTAATAGAACATGAAAGAAAAATCAAAACCCTTTAGACCGAAGCTACTACTCTTTCTGCACAGCTAACATTATTTCAGGTTAATAATTCTTTACTAATCTACTAATGTACCATGTGTTTAGAAGAAATAGTCTTCGCTTTGCCTAAGGCCTTTTAGTCTAGTGGGCACCTTGTTTCTTATCTTATTTTTACAATAATATTGCTTTACATACATAATAAGCATACATAATAAGTGGGCTTTCTTTTATTTGTTATCATAGGATAGAATATGGATAAATCTTGGATGCACTTGAATAGATTGTCTAAGGAGTTTTCTGATGGCATGGATGAGTTTCTTGCTTTTGCCATTTCTCATTGTGAAGATCCTACACTCATTAGATGTCCTTATCAATCATGTGCTAATTTGATATTATTAAGTGTCGAAAAAGTAAAGTATCATTTGTTTAGTATAGGGATTGATCAGAGGTATAAGAGATGGATTTGGCATGGAGAAGAGTGTTCTTTTAGATCTTGCACAAATAAGAAATCAGTGTTTAATGAATCTTACAATGATGATCATATCGACATTATAATAGACATGGTTAATGATGCATTTGAATATTTCAAGATGATCCTAAATTATATCAAAACTTACTAAAAGATATAGAAAATCCTTTATATCTTGGTAATAAGAAATATACTAAGTTATCTGCGTTATTGAGATTAGATAACATAAAAGGAAAATATGGGTGGTCAGATAAGAGTTTTTCTGATTTGTTAAGTTGTTTGTCTGATATGTTTCCTACTAGAAACGAAATCCTTACATCGATGTATGAAGCAGAAAAAACTATGAACACATTAGGTTTACAATATAAGAAAATACTTGCTTGCCCAAATGATTGTATACTCTATAAAAATAAGTATAAAAATTTATTATCTTGTCCTACTTGTGGACTATCGAGATGGAAAGAAAATGGTAAGGTAAAAAACCAAACGAAAGGGATTCCTGCTAAAGTGTTGTGGTACCTTCCTCCTATTCCACAGTTCAAGCAAATGTTTCAATTACCACAAATTGTACAACATTTAACTTGGCATGCTAACAAAAAGGAAGTAAATGAGAAACTCAGACATCCTGCAGATTCAACCTGCTTAGAAGTTAATAGACTCTTAGTGGCCAAGTTTTGCATTCGGACAAAAAAATCTTTGATTGACTATTTCTACGGATGGAATAAATTTACATAGTTCTCTTAGCACTGCATATAGTTGTTGGCCAGTGGTAATGATAACATATAATCTACCACCTTGGTTATGTATGAAACAAAAATTCATGATGTTATCTTTGCTTATATCAGGACCTCACTAACCAGGTAACGATATTGATGTATATCTTGGCGCCATTGATTAATGATTTGAAGCTTCTATGGGAGCATAGTGTAGAAGTCCATGATTCTTACCTAAAAGAGTTGTTTACGTTATGAGCAGTTTTATTATGTACAATTAATGATTTTTCTACTTATGAAAATCTTTGTGGTTGTCCAGTTAAGGGATATTGTACTTGTCCAATATGTGGTAAAAGCACGTATACTTGTAAATTACATCATGGTAAGAAGAATATATATATGGGTCATAGACGATTCCTTCCAAAAAAATCGTCCATTTAAAAAGCAAAAAAAAAAAAAATCAATGGAGAACATGAAACCGATTCACTCCTTGTGCACTAAGTGGAGAAGAAATACTACAAAAAGTAAGCTCTATTACTAATGTATGGGGTAAAAAAATAGTTGCTAAGAGGAAAATGACATAGGGTAAAAGATTGAATGACAATATTCAAACATGTTTCAAGAAGAAATCATGCTTTTTTTACCTTGAATATGGGAAACATTCACATGTTTGGCACATTTTAGATGTAATGCATATTGAAAAAAATGTTTGCGAAAGCATCTATGGAACTTTGCTTAATATTCCTAAAAAATTTAAAGATGGGATCAACACTCAACTAGACCTTGCAAAAATTAGCATAAGAAAAGAGTTAGCTCTTAAGGTTGTAAATAGCTGTACTTATTTACGAGCTGCTTGTTACACTCTAAGCAAATCAAAGAGAAGGATGTTTTGCGAGACGTTATCAAACATAAAACTTCTAGATATGTAGTCTTCAAATTTCAAAAATCTTGTGTCAATGACAGATATGAAAATTCATGGTCTTAAGTCTCACGATTGTCATGCTCTTATGCAATAACTTGTACCATTGGCTATTCGCTCAGTTTTGCCAAAACATGTTAGATACGTAATCATGAGATTTTGCTTCTTCTTCAATGCTTTGTGTAGTAAGGTTGTGGATGTTTCAAAACTAGGCAAATTACAGCAAGATTTAGGGGTAACTCTTTGCTTATTTGAAAAATACTTTCCACCTTCTTTTTTTTGATATAATGGTGCATTTAGCAATGCAATTTAATAAAGAAGTGAGATTATGTTGACCAGTATACCTTAGATGGATGTATCCATTTAAATGGTTCATGAAAACTTTGAAAGGATATGTTCATAACAGTAATCATCTTGAAGGATGTATTAATTGAATGCTACATTGCAGAAGAAGCACTTGAATTTTGTGAAACTTAGAAAAGAAGATGACATCCAAGTTGGAAAGCCCTTACCTGGTGGTCACATTATTACTGTTGATCGACAAGAATTAGAGCAAGCACATCTTTATGTATTACTAAATTCACTTGATGTTTAACTATATGTTGAGTATGTCTCTTCCTAATCTGTGTATTTTGATTATAAAACATATACTTCATACATATATGCATTCATTAGATGAGCTTAACCTTATTTCATTAACAATAAGCATATCAACTATGTGAAATTACAGTATCCCCGTCAATCAAAATAATCCAAATGGTTATAAGATGAGCATACTCGGACCTTTATTTCTTGGTTTCGAGAAAAGGTACTTACCAGTTTCTTTAACATGATCATATGTCTTCTATTTATTTAATACTAAAATCGATTCGATCAAATTTTTGTCAATAGGTTGCATCAGAAATGCAAAGGCAAAATCAACCTTCCTTTTTGGTGAAATGGTTAGCACATGGACCTTGTCTTGAAGTTATAAAATATCCTGGATATGATGTGAATGGTTATCGCTTCTATACATGGAAACGTGATAATAGTTAAGTTACACAAAATAATGGAGTCATTGTAGTTGCAACAATAATGCAAATGTCAAGTATTAAGGACAAGAATCTAGTAATTGGACAATTGTCATTTTATGGTATTATCAAGGAAATATGGGAGCTCAATTACCACATGTTCAAAACAACATTGTTCACATGTGATTAGGTTAAAAATAATGGTGGTATTAAATTAGATTATGTTGGTCACATATTAGTTGATGTTAAACGACATGGCCATAAATCAGATTGTTTCATTTTAGCTTCTCAAGCTAAATCAGGTCTTTTACATTCCAAACCAACTAGATCTAAGATGGTCCATTGTTTGCTCTACTCCACAAAAAGACTATAAATATAATTAGAGAAATAATGATGTGGATAACATAGAAGAATATGATTTCATTATTGATGGCATACTTGAAGTCAGTATAAATGATGGAATTGATGAGGATGATGTTAACAATATACGACTCGATTGTGATATAACTTAGATTGATGAAGCTTACAAGTAAACTTTTTAACTCAAGGTAAAAAGGTTTAATTGTTTTTTTTCTTTTATGACAGTATTATTTATTGCAAAAACTAGTATCATATAATGAATTATGCTTTAACTATTTATTTGGATTATATTTTATGTTTGTAGAAATGTAGATATGACTAAGAAGTTATTAGATTCGCCTACCAAATCTAAAGGACTAATAAAATTATTGAACAAAAAAAAATTTGGGGAAAAAAATGGTGATATAGTTCAATTCAAAAGGTGTACCATATGGTGCTGAAGCTAAATCCCTTATGTCTACTCTTGGATTCTTGCACGTACCACGGTACCTATAACTTATAGTGACTGACGAAAGGTTCTTGATCATTTGAAAGAAAAAAATATGGGAATATGTTCAGGTTTTACACTTTCATCCTAGATATTTAATTATACTTTTTATTAGCATAGTAACTTATCAAATTTCATTTGTAGGATGCATTTGAAATTGATCATCGCATGAAAAAGTCTATCTTATAATTAATTGGCAACAAATTTAGAACATTCAAGAATATATAATGCCTTTTGCCGACAATCTTGATGCTATAGGGAGACCACCTTCGATCTAAAATTTCATTTCACAAAATGATTGGGAGATGTTCGTCAAATCATAACTTTCAGAGGATTTTAAAGTACATTTATGTTGTAATATATTTTTTAAACAACAAATATTTCATGTTTCTTCATCAACTGCAATGAAACATTGTAGAAATTGAATGAAGAACAAAAAAAAATGACAAAAACATAATAAATATCCTCATCGATTGAGTCAAGGTGGATATGCAACCTTAGAGCACAAACTGGTAATTTTCTCATTCTTACATTCTTTGTGACGATTTTAAGATACATTCTTTCTAATTTTTAATTTGTTACTCCATCTTTTTCGAAAGTAAAACTCAAAGTAGAAGAGGAAATTGATCGTAATGAATTATGGAAGCTAGCGCGACAAGATAAAAAATGATATTATGCATTAGAAGCGATGTCTATCATTGAAAAAATTGTAAGTTTTCTTTTTAATGAATATTACATAAACGTTAGAAATCTTGCCCTTATAAGATTGTTTGCTAAAGTTTTAAGACAATGAGGCAACAAGGGAATATTATTCAAACATTAAGGCGGTATAGTCTAACCAACTAGAATGCCACTTTTTCTGGGCTGATGAACAAAGACTCCCAAACAGAAAGTATTCTATCTTTTTCTTTCCTGTTTGTTTTCTTGACATACTTAAAGTTAAGTTGTAATATTTTATATTTATTGCATGCAAGTCATGAATAATAGCTTATAAAACTAGAAAATTAATTTCTATGTAATTTATACTTGATTCGGCATGGATTATTATAGAATGAGTTAGTGGAGGAGTCAAAAGTTGGTACCATTACATTCTCAGGCAATGATGATATTTTAAGCAAAGCTCTTGGTATTAATGAGCATAGGGTCGAATTAGAGGAGTTGGAAAGTTTATCACTCCTTCGATCTTTTTCTCTACTCCTAATGAGGTAGCATATCTAGAAGCTCACTTGGTTGAGGTAGAGTAGAAACTGTTGTTATTTACTCAAGGAAGCATAGATACACATTCATGTGTTGTACAACTTGAAGGTTATAGCTCCAATAAGATACAAAAATTCAATTCACCAATACTTATGAATGATTCTTGTGATGTTTCTGATGAAGATTTGAAAATGAAGGTATTTACTTATTTATTTAATGCTATAGACATTGTTTTTACTATTAATTACAATTAATAATGTCATTTTCTTTATGAATAAGGTGTTGTATGTAAATTAGCAGCGGATGATGACTCCATCATGATCCATTACCTTTGTGACATGCTCATGCAATACCTTCAGTGATAATGGCAACCCAATAGAAGACAATTATTGCAATGATGGTTGTTTCATCAATGTTGATGCTCATCTAACTTGCAACTTTGCATCTTTCCTTTATTCATTGACTAGAGATAAAATAGTTAAGAAGTCATGTCCAATAAATAAACTAAAAAAATTTCAACTTTTGACATAAAATACCTCACATTCACGTGTGATGATCCAATCTCGTGGCCAAGCAACATGTGTGCCAACCGCTTCAAATACAGTAAAAATTTTTGCTTTTACTATTGGGTGAGGCAAACGAGCATTGCCCTGAGTAGCTACATCCACTATCACCCTAACATCTCAATCAAGTAGAGGATGCCCATGGATAGTTTGATTCCTAGTAGTATCTATGAAAACTGATCCATGGGCCACGATATCCTCCAAAGAACTAATGTACAAATCGCATTGTACACACTACAATGAATAATCAAAGCACAATTTAATGTCTTAAAACTTTAATTCTTTTCTTTAATAGAAATATAACATGTGACATACCTTACTACTAGATGGTGTAGGCTTTGACAAACCAACTGGTGAAGGTTGAGGAGGCGATGTCGGACTTTTTTCATTATCATCTATTCTAGCCATGTTATTGCTAGCACTACTTGAATGAAATGGCATTTGAACGATGTTTGGTTGGGTAGTAACTCTATCTAACACAATGTCATCTAAAGCATCTTTATATTGCGAGAACCACTTCATCATGTTCATAAAACCTTGTTTATCGTATGGTGCTTCACTTACTAGTATGATATATGTTATCATCCTCCCAAAATACGAGGTTATAGTTACCCCAGATCCCTGACCTCTAACATGACCAGGATGTTCAAGTGTGCCTAAAGCTTTTGTGAGGACATCATTCACATGTACCGGTTTAAATGTACCTTGACTCTCCCGTGTCATCAACTCATCCTACAAAGTCAGAATGCAATTGTTACATAAATGTGACGTTTGAATAAATACAAATCAAATGGAAGTAAAGACTCATCAAATACGTACAATCCTTTCAGCACACTCTTTGCTCGCTTCATTTTTGTATCATCCTTGTTTGTTACATCGTGCTGCTTTCCATAATGTAGCACAATCAATTTCTTCCTCAGTACCTAATGACTTCTTCTACAAGTAATCATAAAAATCATTTAATGTAGTTAATTAATGTAAACAAACTGGATCCATCACATGTTCAAAAATTTGTCTAAAAAAAACCAAACATAATTGACTTACAAGTTCAATCTCTAACCCTGCAAATCCTTTTCAAGTAAGATAATGATCGGATATATTTTTCTTTCTTCTCTCTATTGCAATAATTATCTTTCCCTATAATATAAATGAATATCAATATTTAGTGAAAGTTTCATAAATAAACATCTCTATTTGGTTAATGTAATGCCTGAAACTCCTCTGAAAGGCGAGAGTTAACAAATGCATGCTAGATATCTAAATCTATGAAACTCTTATATTCTGTTGGTGGCAGCCTCAAGTATTCTAGGTCATCCATAAAAGACAAGATGTATTTCTTCATAAGAACGGTTTTGAAGCTCCTCCATTTTTGTGCAGTAGATTGGAGTACATACCTTTTCAAAGTTACATCAATGTCATATGTCCCCTATAAAACACATTTACACAAATCAATGAAAACAAATCATGAACATATAATTCAATTTTAAATGTAAGCACTTGCATATTTTGTAACACATACTGAAATTGCTTCCCAAATCTTGTCGAGATGTTGGAACACCAACCAGACTAAAAATAGACTCCTAAACTAACTTCAAAACAAATCTGAGCACTTTAATCGAAAGCCTTTCCTATCTAATGTTAGTTGATCCTTCAATGTCTACACCAATTAAATTAGAAGCTTAATTTAAAAGATGAGAGCAAGCTCAAGAAGAATCAAAAGACTTCTTCTTAGTCCCTTAAAGTCATAAAGCAGATTATACTGTAATATATACCTATGGAATGAAAAACAATGAAAAGCAATCCATGTGAAAAATCAATAAGGGCTTGCCTATACATCTTTTTAGCATATGCACGGTTTCTTTCAATTAGAACCTATCACTACCTAGATCAACCTTTAGATTCTAGTTTGCCTTGTGTCATCCGATTTGAGAAAATTCATTGGACTGTGAACTTGATTCATACCTGGCATTTAATCTTTTGCTAGGAGCAAGGTTGTCCTTAGCAAGAATAGTTAGAACCGAGCCCCTAGTTAGAATTATGAAACTACTCGTAGAAAATGTTTTTAAGTTAAGGGAATCTTTGGGCTTACCGATTAATAAAAGGTCTTTTTCAAACAAATTTACCGGCTCTATTTGAAAAAAAATTCTCATCCAAAGAGATATCAATAGACATAGAAAAAGATCTTAATCTTGTAGTTCGCAAAGCAAAAGTCCCATGAGCACCCACTTTTAAAGAAGTAAATACACTCGCCTTAGGAAGCATACACACTTATATGTGACCTACATTTATTAATAATCTTGCAAGAATTTTCTTTCTCAAGGTAGGTCAAAAAAGCAAGTTGATGAAAGAAAGACTCCCTCCAAAGGTGTCTACTTGTGGAATAGAAAGACTTCATTGCATCAAAAAAGTGTAGTAATAAAAATTTCTTACATAAGCTCATCGATATGTACTCCTCGATTATGAAAGAAAAGGTGCTTCTGAGCTAAATCAATCCTGCACAAGTGATTACCAAGAACTTTACACTCAACGAAAAGCGAAAATGAAGACTAGATCTACTTTAAAAGCGATTCGAGAGACCATAAGAATGATCGGGTGATGAGCAAGAATAGTAGAAACATTAAGATATGCTTGTTCAAAGATGCATTAAAGTATAGCTATGAAAGTAGATTGCAAGGGTCACACACCAATGCATTACTAAAGATAACCAACTAGAATAGCTTTTCAAGAGGCGTAGAAAGATGGATTGGTCTTATAATCTATGGGTAAGAAAACCACATATGAAAAGAATCCTAAGGGAAGCTTCTTGTTAGTGCTTTGCCTCACTATTAAACATTGTATTACTATGGTCAATAACTTGCCCTAAAGTGGCTTCGAATGACCTCAAGGGTGGTCAAAGGGCTCGATAAGGCATTGTACCTTTCTTGCTCGAAGGATCTATGAAAAGAATGTCTCATTACGAATTCTTATCCCATTAATAAAATATGGATAAGGGTTATTTTTGTTCCAATTCTAACTTTTAAAGCACAACATTCAAAAAAAAAAAAAAAAACTTTGGCTCTCAACTTTTTTCTTTGATAGATCTTTCCTCTCAAAAGAGGTTTTACCTAACACATTATGTCTTTTGTTCAATACTTATTTCCAAGAGTGAGAACCTTAAATTGAAAACCTTTTCTCCTGCCCTCACCACTTTTTTTTTACCTTATCCACCTTCTTTGAGGAATATTAGATCAAGAGATGAATTAATGGATCACAAGGCTAAGTTGAAGGATGCCTGGACCTTTTTTAGTAGTGAGCCATATTGAGTAGCTTCTAGCAAGGGCTTCAAGATCATAGTAAAGCCTGCCAAAACTATCTGTGGGTATGAATGTCATGTTCGAAACTGCTTTTTAAAGACACCATGGAAAATATCACTGACGAGTTTAATCTGTAAGTGTGAAATTTTTAGTTTCCTCATCTTTTTGAGCTTAAAATCATATGGGTCAACAATTCTCACTTCTTAGTTAATGAAAGCCCTTCTTAAGAAAGTAAGTGAATAGCCACTTATTTGGGACAACATATTCAAATTTTACTGTGCCTATGTGTAAAGCAACATGTTAAATTGTAATGTGAAATCTTTGATCTCCCCTATCATTTCCAATTAAGAGTTAACTCCACCAGGTAAAAAGACCATTATTGGGATTATTCAACTACTAATTGATGACTAGGGGACTACTGTTCTCCCTTCACTATTGACAGTAACTTTCTTGTTGATAGAATGGCAAAGGGTGTAGTTTCATTATATATCCCATCAATTGGAAGACGATGAAGCACATCCATCACCCAATCATGTAAAGGCTGAACTAAGGTCTGTTAGCAATGGCAAAAACCCTCATCTTTCCACTATCTTTTAGCTTGATTTTGAACTTACACCTAAATAAGACATTTGCTGAGAGGCTCGTTTTATGTTAACCGCTCATTTTTTTTAAAGAACTCGTAGTTTTTCCTCTTATCTATATATATACTAACTTTTTGGTTAGATCGAATAAGGACTTATATACAGATCTTTCCACTCATTCATCATACTTAAAGTCAAAGTTAGAGCATGGGATGCTCAAAAGGATAAGGAGAATCGACGTCGCAGTGGAGTTACAATATGGTAATTTATCATATAAAAGAAGAGATCCTCGTGCCTATTCATTGACCATAAATGTGAATCTATCGACTGTTATCTAAGAGAAGATAAATGGTTATTTTATTGTTCAAGGGTAACGAAAGAACATATAACAGCTTACCTAGCTCTCGTATTTCCCATGTAGTCCATAAGTCAAACCAATGATTCTCTTAATTAAATAATAGAGGCATTCTTTCTGTTTTTTTAGTATGTTGCTCTATGTGCTAAGAGCACATCATCGAGGCAAGGCAGAAATTAACATAGGATCATTATCAAGGCCTTTTTCTTCTTTCCATTATTTATGTCTAGTCCATTGTGTGTATATTTTTTAAAGCCTTATCTAGTGCTTTTACTCTAGGGCATCTAATTCCTATTCTTTCTTTGCTATTGATTTCACATCAAGAGCTATTCCTTCTTGTTTAGGGTCATCGGATGAAAGATCTTCTTCTGACTTTGAAAATAGATCGAATGAGGGCCTATCCTCGACTCACCTCTTTATCTATAAAAAGCCCTTCTTAGAAGAGAGCGAAAGCTTAAGATAAGTATTTCTTAGATTTTGAGATTTATTCTCTTCCTGATCCATTATGAAATTTTCAAAATCTATAAAAACATTAAGGGAAAGGGCTTGTCATGATCTTCTCGAGGACCATAAGGTGCTGAAGTGGCATGAAAGGGAAGGGATCCATAGGTTTTTATGGAAGGGATGCTTTTATCGTGTTATTACTAAAAAGAAAAACTGAATTCATCTATTGAATTCGATGTATCCACACTTCCATCCATTCCTTGTAAAGAAAGGCTAACTACTTACTAGCTAGGAGACGTATGAGCAATAACGTCCATGTACACTTTCGTGAGAAGGGCGATGGACAGAAATGGCCTTGTTGTACCTTACTCTTATCTTCGATAGAGGTCTGCTCTTTTTTTTTCAATGAAAGTATGCTAATATGATCTTAATGAGGTGTAGAGCTTTACATCTAACATTTATTAGGCTTTCCTCTTTGGGAGCCTGTGTCTTGGCTTGTGCAATAAACCCTTTTGGGTGAAAACCAGTGATAGGTGGTACCATGGAGCTTTCGTAGAAGGGTAGCCTAGTGTGCAAGCATAACAATGAATCGTAGTGAACCCTCAAATGACCTATCTAAGATTAAAGGGGAAATCTTCAGTAATGGTGACCCTTTCACTTGTCCACAAATTGATGCATGTACCGGATGCTCATATGGGAAAGCCTCATACCTTGAGTTTGGAAGCAAAGGGTTATTTTAAGAAATCCTTTCTTTGTTGTCCTCTTGGAGGGGGGGGGGGGGATGCAAACACATCTTTGTTGATTGCACGTGATGGATACAAGAATGGCGAGGAAGTGAACAGCACCTGATAACATTCAGGGATGGATGTAAACCCGTTGGGCAGGGACAATCATTTTGGTCTTAGGAGAGGTGTCAAACATTCTCAAGAACCAAAAATACTGAGCAAAAAGAAGCATTATGAGTCACTAAAAGGATGACAAGGGTTCCTTTATTATTAATAAAAGGCGCAAACAACGAGGTTTGTCCCTCTTTAAAGTATGAAGAAAGACATAAGAGTCAAATTTTAGACCACTCACAGTAGTTTTACCTATAGAAAAGATCATGAAAGAGGCAATCAAAATGGTACTCCAATCCATTTATGATATTGAGTTTCTAAACGCATCGCATTTTCACTTGCATCAAGGCTACCACACGGTGTTAAAATGAATCACAGAATAGTGGGAAATCTCTCATTGGTTTTTAGAATTTGACATCAGAAAGTGTTTTCATACCATCGATTGAAATTGATTCATCCTAATCTTTAAGGAAGAAATCGAAGATCCTAACTTCTTTTACTCCATTTAGAAATTCTTTTCTACTGGACAACTTATAAGCGATAAGAAGGGCCCTTACTTTGTCCTGCACAGTGTACTATTATCAGCCTACCAAGCAATATCTACCTACGTAAGCTCAATTAGGAGATAGGGAGAATTTAATAAAAGTATGAAATTTCGATTGTTCAAATAATCAAATCAGTCTTATTATGGGCAAGTCCTATTGATGACTAAGAAAACTTTAAAGAAGAAGCAAGCTTTAACACTCCTCAAGACAATAGAGCCATCATTCTTGGGATGATAAAGAGCATCCAATGCAAAGTGGCCTTTCATTCCCTTGTTTCATTGTGGTACACCCCCCTCTACAAGCACATTTTGCCTCAAGGGAACTAGAAAATGCCTTCTGTTTTTCCCTTTCATCGACCTTTGTCATCTTTTTTAACAAGCACTAAAGCCTCTTTTGCACTATTTTTCCTCATAAAAGTCGTCTAGTTGACCTTGAAGGCCAAATTCTATGATAGAGAATGTTGTAATAATAATTAGGCCATAAGAGACCTTATTAAGTATTGCAAAAGAAAGGGCTACTTATAGGCTGTGCAAAAAAGTGATACTAGTTATTAGGTCAAAGAGACGCCTAGCCCATAAGCTGGCCCCTTTAAAAACCCATTACTTAATAAGTATTTGTTATGCATAATATGCTGACAAGTTACTATCAGGAATCATGGGTGTCATAAAGCTTCTCATTGAAATACGAAAATGTATTGCCTATTTCTTATAACCCGACCTGAACCTTTAGGTAGGCTTTGTAGGATCAACAAGATGCATAAGGTATAATGGAATTCATCAGCATGATCATTCAAGAAGACTTTCCGTGGATGACTCCTACATAACTTTTGTAAGGGCTGGAGAATTATCTATGTGTCAAGCATCGTATCCATATAACTACTTGCCATCTATGCTTTACCATCCATGGAAAGTTTAGGAACCTAGATGATAGTATCCTAATCAAATAACTGAAAAAAAGGGATGAGCAAAATAGAGAGTTTATTGGACAATGTTTAACTAGCGAAAAAGCTTAAGTAAAAAGTCCCTAAGTGGGTGTATTATGGGGGATCATCAAGCACATCCTGCAAGGATCAAGGAAGATTTTGTTGTTCCATAACTTAGTTTGGAGCAATGCATTATTAGATGTTTAATAGGTAGTCTCACAATCGAGCATGAATGTTTGAAATTTATGACTATATACTCCTACGGGTGAGAAGGTGACGGAGGAAGGAGGATAACACTGGTAAGGATCTATCAGTAGCAAATTCCCCATGCAGATAAAGGTGCCTATCAAAACAATACTCTAAAGGCTTTGAGATTGAGGTCTCATTAGCCAAAGAAGACTTTGGCCAATCCACATGGCCTGCTTGATGAATGTTAGCGATGGAGACATCGTAAATTAGTCCTTGGCATTGTGATAAGTCCTATATCCTACTACAGGTGCCACGATAACCTTTACTAAGTCTAAATGATTATTAACAACTAGTCTGCTTGTCTATAATATTCACCTTAGCCTACAAGCATAAATCCTCGGTGTGGAACACAATCCCAAAGTACTTCAATGACTTAAATATAATAAATCAAAGTGGTAAGATCCTTGTAGAGTACCACAGTAGCATAGAGCTTAGGAAGCTCAAACCTATTAATCTAAACAATGAGGAGCACTTAATTACTCATTTAGTCTTGTTATTGTTTTTTTTTCTATTAGTTGCAATGCGAACAGGTATTTACTTATGAGATTAGTTGAGCAAGCTTACATTAGTTATCTTCTATAAGATAGCTAGTTTTGGGGCTTTTGACATCAAAAAGCCTATCCTGCTTAGCTTTGCTATTCCTCATGACTAGTGTTGTAGTCAACTCGAAATGCCCCATGTAGTCTTTCTAATGCTAATGCCTTCTTCCTTCATTAATTTTTTTTAGTTATAGTAGCTTTCATGCCAACAAAATACGGATAGCAAAGCCAAAGTAATACTAAATAAGCGAGAAAAACCCTTCTTATCAGTAAAGCACTAATGGTCAAGAAAAGGCTCCTTACTATAGGTAGGCTAAAGCATTTTTACTAATATGATGATTTTTATAATTATTCTTTCTCAAAGTTACTTCTTGCTTTAAAAAGATTACAAGGGTGTTTATGGATTTGGCTTCTTCTTGGCTCGAAAGTTTGCTTTCGATAACAAGCTTTTACCGCTAGTACTTGGACTTTGAAGCAAGCTACAAGTACCTTGAATTAATCAATAAATGAATGAAAATGCCTGCCTAGGAATAAAAAAGGAGGACATGTTGGTTTAAGCGTGTCACGTACGATTCCTTTGAGAAAGGTGTAATAACACCACGTATCAGGCCTGATGAGTAGTCCAAGGAGCTGTATCCCTACTCAACTAGTACATGCAACTCGCTCTCTCTAAGAGCTTGGCCGCCTATCTTAGATCTTCCCATTTTCAAGAAGATCCTGGGCTCGATCTAGTTTAGTACTAATGTGATTCTTTTTTCACTTTTATATATATCATGTAGCATTTCCATGATATCATTATGATCAATTAATGGAACATGGCTGGAAAGTGTTCTTGCCTCTATCATTAGCTTAGGTAGTCCTTGTATCTAGTGTTCTAGTAATCTTACAATGGTTCCTTTAATTATGTGCAAAGAATTACTCTTTTGATGAATGAGAAGCGGGTAAGTCTTAAAAAATGCCCGTTTGTTTATCGTTAAGGCTATATAAATCATCCTTACCTGTTTGTAGGAACTCAATAAAGTGGCCAGTAAGTGAACAGGTAAGGGGGTCTGATGATGCAGAGAGCAAAGAAAAGCAGCAAAGCTATGTTGAATAATGAAAAGCTATAACAAAAGGGTGGTTACCGGCAGTGGGACCACTGCATGGGGGATCTAGGGCAAATAAAGATGGACAATTCAAAGAAAGCACCACGTGCGAAATAGTAGATTATATTAGCTCAAACACCCCATTAGGATGAAGGTTATTTTCCAACTCTAGTTTACCACCGGGAGTTCAATAGGAAGAAGTGTATAGTTTATAATTTGCGATCCTATTGTAGTTTGCATATGTGTAAGCCTTAAACATCTTCCTTCCTTGTATGTAAGCACTCTAAGGAGAGTGAATTACTCTCAAATGGGAGGATCAAACAGCTTTGTTTTAAAGTTTAAATTTTTGACTTTTAATTAATGCTTTCAATAATGAGTAGAACTAACTATAAGCCAATTTTTATTTAACAAAAATGCGAGTTTTAAATCCCTTAAATTGTGTTGTGACTTTCAAGTTCCTTTATTATTCCTTTAAGATAGGATGCTTTAGTGTTTACATCATTTACTACTTCAAGTCTCTTTATTAGTAGGGTTGCTAGGAATCAATCCCCTTTGAAAGCAAACCCCTAATAATCAAGAGCTAGATTGAAATCTATGGAATTGCCATAGCATTGATTTAAAGATCCCTTTTGAATAGAATGATTAAACATAAGGTTAAACCTTCAATTTATATTTATCGAGAGATGTTAATGTAATGGAAAATGAATCAATAACTATATTTCGGATCAAGGGCTTACTGATAATAAACTACCATTAGAAGCAGCAAAATTGGGCATAGATTATGCTATCTATTATACTATTAAACCTTATTATCAATTAGATTTTGGTATAGCTAAGATCGTTGGAAAAATCAAAGGCAAAGAAAAACACTTCAAAGAACAAAAAGAAGTTAATAATATGAGCAACTATGCCAATGACCTATGAAACACTTGTAGGTAGACAGTTGACATATGATTAAGATATACTAATCTCTTGCAAGATAAAATATGTAGTTGTCCTAATCACCACAAGAAAAACTGTTTTTAATGACAGTATTTTATGATGGCCTTTTATGGCCATCATTAAAAAATTGAATACATGACCATCTTGAAAGATCATCATAAAAAATGCAACATATATGACGGTACTAAAAGACCGTCATAAAAAGTGTAACATACATGACAGTTTTGAGGGACCATCATAAAAAATTTGTAATTAGAAAAAAAAATTTTGTGATGAAAACTCGAACCTAATCTCTCCAAGAGAGATTGATAAATGTTATTGCCATCCAATCTAAAGAAACCATGTGATGTGTTTTTTTGTGATTTTATTCTTAATTTAAATATTTGATTAGGTCTATAATCGATTTTGCTTAAATTATGTTATTTGTTTAATAAAAGATGTGTTTGAATTATTTTAGAAAAAAACAAAAGTGCTGACTTGAACCCAAGCGCTCTTAGTCAACCTTATGAGACTTTACCACTTGGTCAATGGAAATCTTGTGCAATGATTTTAATGGTAATAGACTTTAAATAGTATACATGATGTACTTTAATACTTAAAGATCTTTACCCACGCAATGCCAATGTTTTTCCTTCACTCTCCCATGAAAACACTATTATTTGAAACATAAATTTCTCTCTTTTAACGTCATATAATTGATCAAAGTTTCATTCTTTCAAAAATTTTGTGAAATAGGCTTCGTGCACTATCGGATGATACCATTAAAGCAAAAAAAAAAAAAGGTACGTAAAACTAATCAAACCTTCATCTTGCATTATAAGAGAGAAAGAGAGATTTTCTTGTCAAGTCTTGCAATTTCTTACTCAGTTTTGTTCTAAAATTTTCTTCTCTTGTTATTGTGCACTGTCAGATGATACCCATGTGTGTTGCCTTTGTGATACTAAAAATTGTAAGTAAATCAAAGGAGAAAATTTTTATTGGAGCAAGTTCTCTGTGAATTTGAAAATTAGTGTTACTGTTTATATTCTTGGAATGCAATCACCACCCACCTTAAGATATATCAAGTAAATTGCACATTTTTTGTCTGGATAGATTCATTGTTTCATGTTGTAACTTGTTAGGATGTATCCTATTGAAGTAATTTTGCTTTATTTTTGTTTGAATCAAAGATCTTGGCCTGCTCTGTGAATGGTTGTTAATGCTTGTTATCCATAGTTTACCAAAATCTGGTTATTAGTTTATAGTAAATGATGTGCCTCTTATATTTATGTAATTTAGCTTGGTGACCTTATAACTATTAATTATTTAGTTGAAAATTTAGTTGGAAATAATTGAACTAGCAGAGAAGGCTTAGTCTGGTTTTGTAGTAACCATTGAACTGACATTTGGTGCATGAACTAAATCCTTGACTCTCTATTTAGTGTAATCCATGTTGCTCACTAGAAAAGATTGCTAATATTTCCTTGAAGAATTTTTTAACTTCAACTCAATTTCTATTACGACTGTGTCTTTATTGATTTGTCAAACAGTTTGCATGTCTTAAGCTTTTTTTTTTTTTTGACATTTTGAATTCCAGTTTCGTTTCCACTGTGATACTAGAAACTCTAAATAAATCATGGTAGAAAATATTAGTTTTACAAATATTTTGGATAATTGATAACTAATATGTCTTGTTAACACACAGTACTTGATGGATTAGGGATTACTTTAGTTGAAGCAAATATAAACCAATAATAGGAGAATAATCATTGAGAGAAAAAGTTTATTGATATTCAGGTATGTCAATTAAAGTGGAACTTTTTTAGTATTTTGTTGTGCTAGTAATAAAGGCTTTTTTTTTTCTCACAGATGATATGGTTCATCATGTAGGATGATTGCAAATCAATATCAGTTGCTCGTTCAGTCAGTTGCTCATTTGAAGGAAAGAAAAGCTTGTTAAATATTAATAGAACTTGAAAGAAAAGTCAAAACGCTTTAGACAGAAGCTATTACTCTTTCTGCACAGCTAACATTATTTCAAGTTGGTAATTCCTTACTAATCTACTAATGTACCATGTGTTTAGAAGAAATAGTCTTCGCTTTGCCTAAGGCCTTTCAGTCTAGTGGGTACCATATTTCTTATCTTATTTTTACAATAACATTGCTTTATATACATAATAAGCATACATAATAAGTGGGTTTTCTTTTATTTGTCATCATAGGATAGAAAATGGATAAATCTTGGATGCACTTGAATAGATTGCCCAAGGATTTTTCTGATGGTGTTGATGAGTTTCTTGCTTTTGCCATTTCTCATTGTGAAGATCCTGCACTCATTAGATGTCCTTGTCAATTATGTGCTAATTTGACATTATTAAGTGTTGAAGAAGTAAAGTATCATTTGTTTAGTAAAGAGATTGATCAGAGGTATAAAAGATGATTTAACATGGAGAAAAGTGTTTTTCTAGATCTTGCACAAATAAGAAATCAGTGTTTGATGAATCTTACAAGGATGATTATATCGACAATATAATAGACATAGTCAATGATGCATTTGGATATTGTCAAGATGATCCTAAATTATATCAAAGCTTACTAGATGATGTATAAAAGCCTTTATATCCTGGTAATACAAAATATACTAAGTTGTCTGCGTTGATGAGATCATATAATATAAAAGAAAAATATAGGTGGTCAAATAAGAGGCTTTCTGATTTGTTAAGTTGTTTGTCTGATATGTTTCCTACTAGAAACGAAATCCTTACATCGATGTATGAAGCCAAAAAAACTATGAATGCATTGGGTTTACGTTATGAGAAAATATACATTTGCCTAAATGATTGTATACTCTATAAAAAAAAGTATAAGAATTTATTATCTTGTCCTACTTGTAGACTATCAAGATGGAAAGAAAATGGTAAGGTAAAAAACCAAACGAAAAGGATTCCTACTAAAGTATGGCGGTACTTTCCTTCTATTCCACGGTTCAAGCAAATATTTCGGTCACCATAAATTGCACAACATTTAACTTGGCATGCTAACAAAAGGGAAGTAGGTGGGAAACTAAGACATCCTGTTGATTCACCTGCTTAGAAGTTAATGAACTTTAAGTGGCCAAGTTTTGCATCCGAACACATAAATCTTTGATTACCTATTTCTATTGATGGAATAAATCCACACAGTTCTCTTAGCACTGCATATAGTTGTTGGCCAGTGGTAATGATAACATGTAATCTACCACTTTGTTTATGTATGAAACGAAAATGCATGATGTTGTCCTTGCTTATATCAGGACCTCGCCAACCAGGTAATGATATTGATGTCTATCTTGCTCCATTGATTGATGATTTAAAGCTTTTATAGGAGGTTAGTGTAGAAGTCTATGATTTTTACCTAAAAGAGTTGTTTACGTTATGAGTTGTTTTATTATGGATAATTAATGATTTTCTTGCTTGTGGGAATCTTTGTGGTTGTCCAATTAAAGGATACTATGCTTGTCCAATATGTGGTAAAAGCACATATACTTGTAGATTACAACATGGTAAGAAGAATGCATATAAGGGTCATAGACGATTCCTTCGAAAAATTCACCCTTTTAAAAAGCAAAAGAAAACATTCAATGGAGAACATGAAACCGGTTCACCTCTTTGTGCACTAAGTGGACAAGGAATATTACAAAAAGTAAGCTCTCTTACCAATATATAGGGTAAAAAAATAATTGCTAAGAGGAAAATGACATGAGGTAAAAGATTGAATGACAATATTCAAACATGCTTCAAGAAGAAATCATGCTTTTTTGAACTTGAATATTGGAAACATTTACATGTTCGGCACATTTTGGATGTAATGCATATTGAAAAAAAATTTTTGTAAAAGCATCTATGAAACTTTACTTAATATTCCTAGAATATTTAAAGATAGGATCAACACTCGACTAGACCTTGCAGAAATTGGCTTAAGAAAAGAGTTAGCTCCGAAGGTTGTAAATGGCCATACTTATTTAGCAGCTGCTTGTTACACTCTAAGCAAATTAGAGAGAAGGATGTTTTGTAAGACATTATTAAACATAAAAGTTTCAGATAGGTATTCTTCAAATTTCAAAAATCTTGTGTCAATGACAGACATGAAAATTCAAGGTCTTAAGTCTCACGATTGTCATGCTTTTATGCAATAACTTTTACCATTGGCAATTCGCTCACTTTTGCCAAAACATGTTAGACATGCAATCATGAGATTTTCCTTCTTCTTCAATGCTTTGTGTAGTAAGGTTGTGGATGTTTCAATACTAGGCAAATTACAGCAAGATTTGGTGGTAACTCTTTGCTCATTTAAAAAATACTTTCCACCTTCTTTTTTTGATATAATGGTGCATTTAGCAGTGCACTTTGTTAGAGAAGTGAGATTATGTGGACCGGTATGCCTTAGATGGATGTATCCATTTGAATGGTTCATGAAAACTTTGAAAGGATATGTTCATAACTGTAATCGTCTTGAAGGATGTATTGATGAATGCTATGTTGTAGAAGAAGCACTTGAATTTTGTGAAGGTTATTACTCTAATATGCATCCAATTGGTATTCTATTTAGAAAAGAAGATGACATCTAAGTTGGAAAGCCTTTACCTAGTGGTCACATTGTTACTGTTGATCAACAAGAATTAGAGCAAGCACATCTTTATGTATTGCTGAATTCACTTGAAGTTCAACTATATGTTGAGTATGTCTCTTCCTAATCTATGGGTATTTTAATTATAAAACATATACTTCATGCATATATGCATTTAGTAGATGAACTTAACCTTATTTCATTAACAGTGAGCATGTTAAGTATGTGAAATTACAGTATCCCCGTCAATCAAAACAATCCAAATGGTTGCAAGATGAGCATACTCGGACCTTTATTTCTTGGTTTCGAGAAAAGGTACTTACTAGTTTCTTTAACATGACCATATGTCTTCTATTCATTTAATACTAAAATATATTCAATCAAATTTTTGTCAATAGGTTGCATCAGAAATACAAAGGCAAAATTAACCTTCCTTTTTGGTGAAATGGGTAACACATGGACCTCGTCTTAAAGTTATAAAATACCCCGGATATGATGTGAATGGTTATTGCTTTCATACATGAAAACGTGATAATAGTCGAGTTAAACAAAATAGTGGAGTCATTGTAGTTGCAACAACAATGCAAATGTCAAATGTTAAGGACAAGAATCCAGTAATTGGACAATTGTCATTTTATGGTGTTATCAAGGAAATATGGGAGCTCGATTACCACATGTTTAAAACAACATTGTTCAAATATGATTGGGTTAAAAATAATGATGGGATTAAATTAGATTATGCTGGTCACATATTAGTTGATCTTAAACGACATAACCATAAATTTGATTGTTTCATTTTAGCTTCGCAAGCTAAATCGGGTCTTTTACGCTCCAGACTAACTAAATCTAAGATGGTCCATTGTTTGCTCTACTCCATAAAAAGACTGCAAACATAATTAGAGAAATAATGATGTGGACAACATAGAAGAATATGATTTCATTACTGATGGCATACTTGAAGTCGGTATAAATGATGAAATCAATGAGGATGATATTAACTATATACGACTCGATTGTGATAGAACTTGGATTGATGAAGCTTACAAGTAAACTTCTTAACTTAAGGCAAAAAGGTTTGATTGTTTTTTTTCTTTTATGACAATATTATGTATTGCAAAAACTAGTATCATATAATGAATTATGCTCTAACTATTTATTTGGATTATATTTTATGTTTGTAGGAATGCAGATATGACTAAGAAGTTATCAGATCACCTACCAAATCCAAAGGACCAACAAAATTATTGAACCAAAAAAATTTGGGGACAAAAATGGTGGTATAGTTCAATTCAAAAGGTGTACCATATGGTGCTGAAGCTAAATCCCTTATGTCTTCTCTTGGATTCTTGCACGTACCACGGTACCTATAACTTATAGTGACTGGCGAAAGGTTCCTGATCATTTGAAAGAAAAAAATGTAGGAATATGTTCAGGTTTAACACTTTCACCCTAAATATTTAATTATACTTTTTATTAGTATAGTAACTTATCAAATTTCATTTATAGGATGCATTTGAAATTGATCATCGTATGAAAAAGCCTATCTTATAATTAATTGGCAACAAATTTAGAACATTCAAGAATATCTTGACAACAAAATATATGATGCCTTTTGGCGACAATCTTGATGCTATTGCGAGATCACCTTCGATCTGCAGTTTCATTTCACAAAATGATTGAGAGAGGTAAGGATTTTAATGTACATTTATATTGTAATATGTTTCTTAAACAATAAATATTTCATGTTTCTTCATCAACTGCAATGAAACAGTGTAGAAATTGAATAAAGAACAAAAAAAAAATGACAAAAACATAGTAAATATCCTCATCGATTGAGTCGAGGTAGATATGCAACCTTAGAGCACAAATTGGTAATTTTCTCATTCTTACATTCTTTGTGATGATTTTAAGATACATTCTTTCTAATTTTTAATTTGTTACTCCATCTTTACAGAAAGCAAAACTTAAGGTAGAAAAAGAAATTAGTCATAGTGAATTATAGAAGCTAACGTAACAAGATAAAGAAGGACATTATGCATTAGAAACGATGCCTATCATTGAAAAAATTGTAAGTTTCCTTTTTAATGAATCTTATTAAATGTTAGAAATCTTATCTTTATAAGATTGTTTGCTAAAGTTTGAAGACAATGAGGCAATAAAGGAATATGATTCAGGCAGTAAGGCAGTATAGTCTACCCAACTAGAATGCCACTTTTTCTTGGCTTATGAACAAAGACACCCAAATATAAACTATTCTGTCTTTTTCTTCCCTGCTTGTTTTCTTGACACACTTAAAGCTAAGTTGCAATATTTTATGTTTATTGCATACAAGTCATGAATAATAGCTTATAAAACTAGAAAATTAATTTCTATGTAATTTATACTTGATTCGGCATGGATTATTATAGGATGAGTTAATGGAGCAGTTAAAAACTGGTACCATTACATTTTCAGGCAGTAATGATATTTTAAGCAAAGCTTTTGGTATAAATGAGCATAGGGGTCGAGTTAAAGGAGTTGAAAAGTTTATCATTCCTTCGGTCTTTTTCTCTACACCTAATAAGGTAGCATATCTAGAAACTCGCTTGGCTGAGGCAGAGTAAAAACTGTTGTTATTGACTCAGGGAAGCATAGATACACATTCACATGTTGTGCAACTTAAAGGTTATAGCTCCAACAAGATACAAAAACTCGATTCATCAATGCCTACGAAGGATTCTTGCAATGTTTCTAATGAATATTTGAAGATGAAGGTATTTACTTATTTATTTAATGCTGTAGACATTTTTTTTACTATTAATTATAATTAATAATGTTATTTTTTTATGAATAGGGTGTTGTATGTAAATTGGCAGTGGATACAGTAGAAAATGTTGTTGCAATGGGCACTATTATTGATGGTTCTTGTGCCAATTTTATGGTTTTCATTTATCAAATATTTAGTCAAGATGCTTGACTACCTATCGAAAATGAGGATGAATATCTTATACTTGTTAAAGATGCATTGGGTCATCATGTAAGTTGGCCTAAAGACTTGGTTTCTACTCATATTGTTAAGGAGGTATGAGATAATTTTAGTTGTGATATATTATCTTTTCTTTCTTTTTATGTTAAAATTATTTGGCTTTTAAAATTTATTATTGTCACATGTTTGAAGACAAAGGAAAAGGCAATCAGTAAAAAAGTAGGATCCATTTCTGAGTAAGCTCTAGAGCAGTTCGCAAAAGCAACTTATCCGTTGATGATTAATATGTGAAATGAAGTTAAAGTAAGATTTGATGATGATGTTTTTTGCTGTCCACTTTATTGCTGTTTTGGCTCAAAAGATTGCTTTATCATGGTTGATAAAAAAGAACTAGGAGAAACTAGCATTTGTCTATATATCAGGTTAGGTAGAATTTCAATATCAATTTATTTTAATATCTATGTTTATATGATTTAACTTTTAATTTGTTTATTTTTAGATATCTGCATGCTAATTTAAAGGATACCAAAAAGTTAAAAACAATTTGGTTTCATCAATCTTATGATTGTCTCATTCCTTGGTGGACTAAACAATGAAAGTAGGTTAAAGATAGAGCACGACATATTGCTGAGCGATTAGAAAAAGCACATTCGAGCCAATTTCTTTTCATGCCTTATAATCCAAAGTAAGAAATTTTTATCTTAATTGCTTTACCAAGAGATATCTCATTTGGCTATTTATCATCTTTTATTTTCTTTATTACGAATAGATTTCATTGGGAATTAATGATTATTGATATGGTATCACGAATAGTGCATCATTTGGATTCTTTGAGTCATGAAGTGGGACCTGATCTTAAAAAAATTGTGACCATGTGAGTATAAGTTTTACTTTGTCTTTTGTTTATTGGTTTCATTTTAAATTCTAAATACTACATGTTTTCAGATATTTATTGGTTAATCAAATATTTATTGGTTAATGATACAGGGGTTTTCCAATGTTTCGCATGAGATTAAATATTACATGACAACGAATTCAAGTGAGTTCATTTTGTTTTCTTATTATTAACAATATTGAAAATAATATATGTTAATGTTTATATTTCTGCATCTATAGGCACCGATTCAAAGAGGTGGTATAAAATGTGGCTATTTTGTGCTTTGATTTATGAAGAAAATAATTGAAAATCCAAAAAATTCTTTGTGAGAATGTCATTATTTATTTTATTTACATATTAAATGTTTCATATTTATAAATAATATCAAATTGATTATGGTATCTTCCTTTATGTTTTAATCTTAAAGTTCAATGGTAAGGGTACATATATTAATGAAGAAATTAATGAAATGCATGGTGAATGGGCTCTGCATGCACAACAGTTATTATCATAGTCAGGTATGTAATCTTTGTTGACTCATTAATGGTTGTGTTTTAATTGTGTGTTATTTGGCTTGGTTAAATTCAAGTTCCTTATCAATTATATTGAGAATTCTATAAAGGTCATCTTTAAGAAGTTGGTAAAGCAAAAAACAAGTAAAAGTATTCAAGCATGCATATGAAATAAAGATGTTCATGATTAGTTAATTTTCGCATTTACTGTTGCATTACAAGAACTTACACTTTTGATACCTAGTTGTAGGGAACTAGAATAAAAAATTATATAGTATGATTGATATAAACCTTATGAGTTCTAAGAAGTTATATTTTTGACATCTAAGTGCATTCCCAACCTTTTATTATGTTTGATTTTCAAGCTTTATTATAATTGCTTATTTATTTTGGTATATAAATTTAATTGTATATTAAATAAAGCTGATATAATAATGTATCTTTTCTATAACTGTCGTAGGATTGACACATCTAATTCATTGGGTATTTTTTGATGTAATGGTAAAACAGAATAGTGAAAATGACATATTATGTAATTTAATTTGTAGATACTTTATTTATTTTTGATACTTAATATTATTATATTTTGTAAAATGATAATAGTTGCAGTTAAAATATATGTAATTTTTTTGTTTGATATTTTTGTACTGTTTGACTATAATTGTAAAAATAAATGACAAATATTAATTAATTAACTAAAATTATAAAAAAAATTTTATGATTAATTAATAAAAAATATATAATAAAACACAAATATTTTTTATGATGATCATCAAAATCGACATAAAAAGTGCATATTCTAAAATCATAAAGATTGTCATTAATAAATGAATGTTTTTAATGATGGTCACAAAGATCGTCATGATATCATTAATATATTTTATGACGGTTTATTATGACCCCTCATAAGTTTTTTATCCGTACAGACCATCATTAATATTTTAACTTTTTAATGACGATTGAAAACCATCAAAAATTTATAACAATCTTTTAGACAGTCATAAAGTTTCTATGTCATCACTCATAATGACTGTTTTCTGACCGTCATAAAAAGCTTTTTATGACGGATATTACATGTCATAAAAAGCTTGTTTTTTTATGGTGAATCCATGGGAAATGGTGACATTGTCTAGTTAATCAAAGTAAAGAATGACTATGACCAAGGGTGATTGTGAAGAAAATGACACAACATCCTCTAAAAAAGATAGTCTTGCCACCTATCTTACCCAAAATACAATTGGAACATGGTTGTAAACATTATGGAGAGACTTTTAGTGCTTTAAGCACTAGCATTAATGCCATTGTGTGAGAAACTTTATCATAAAGCAATTCAATGCTTTTCCTTTTTTTCGCATCTATTGAAAGATAAAGACAATAGAAATTCGATGCTTTTTTTTTTTCGTGTCTATTAAAAGATAAAGAAGTCATACTTTATAGGGAGTCAAGCACCTAGAAGAGCCTAATCTTGATCATGCTATCAAAAATACTAAAGATATGTTGATCCAGCCCTAGAAGAAATGATTTCAGGGCAGCACATGACTATTATCTCATATGGATCTTCAATGAATTTCATGAGCCAGATGCAAAAAGCTCTTATATGCAGGTAGGAACCACATTCGCTAATACAATGCTAAAGGTTTTTGATGGACAAGAATGCCAATTAGACTTAAAATATGTCAAAGTCTTCACCAAAAAGAGAAATGTGCCCATGATCGTAGTAGCTAATCAACTACTCAAATCCCTAAGAAATATAGGACCTTTAGAGGGAGGTTTATAAGGTTAAGGTTCTCAAAGAGGCTCGACTAGTAGGGAGAGAGTCTTCTCCAATAGGCCAAATCTAGTGGAAGAGAAATTCATCACTACTTTATATAAGTGCTTTCGAAGACGAAGAAACAACATTGGTATGCCGAAAACATGTTGACGCGGAAGATAAAGCTTTAATACAATGAAAAAGGTTTTTATTTCTTTTAAATTATTTTCCTAAAAAAAGGAAAAGAAAACAAAACAAAAAAAAATCCCCACAAAAAAATCGAAAAAGTCTTATACTTAATCAAATGAAGAAAAGTATTGAAGAACAGTCAATTAAAGTAAGAAGAGGTCAGAGTCTCTTTAAGAACAAAAAAACTGTGAAAAGTTACTATGATTGCTTTATTTCATAGACTTGCCAATGGAGTACCACAGCAATGGATCGGAATGAGAGAGCTAAACCCATGTAATGATGAAACAACCTAATCCCAAACAAATACTTATAGCACCGAAGAGAGGAAGCAAGATGCAAGCAAAGGAAATTCTCGTAAATGACAAAATGGTTAGAGGGTGTAGAGATTCAGCCCATGCAGAGAATGTCTTGAATAAAGTGGATAAACCTGCTTTTAGATGTCAAGGAAAGGGATGGAATACCATAACGAGAAGATCAGAAACCAAGAACCCATTTTGGAAAGTAATAGAAATAATACAATTTTGCGAATAGAGGCTAATGAAGAGAAATCAAGTACCTTTGGATCTAACATGGAAAGCAGTTGCAGCGAATAACCTTCAGATCTTAAGAAGTAAGATAAAAAATAAAATAAGAAAAAGTAATTCTTAATCAAAGGTATAAGAAAGAGAAAAAGGTTTTTATATAAAAAAGATAGAGACGAAAAAGAGGAGCCAGGGATAGAAAAGCCAATAAAAAGCATTTATCTTACAAGTGGACTATAAAAATTATTAATCTAAAGACAAAATGCACAAGGAAGTCCATCATAATGAGATACCAATACAAATATTAACAGGTTAAGCCAATCGGATACCGAAAAGTTAAGGCAACTTAATAGAGAGATGGTGTTCTTTTATGTTTTATTATAAAGCTCTTATTACTCCAGTCACAGAACTTGTGGGAAAGAGCTCATCAGCATGTAAGTTGATAAAAGCCAAAAGCAAGATGTGAATGTACGAGTTTGAAATGTCCATAAGCTTAAAGCATATAGGGGCAACAAACCCTTATTAGTAAAGTGAAGCTCCAAAAAAAATGAAAGATTAACTCGCAGTATGGATCTGACTCGACTAAGAAATGATCTACTCTGAAAGATAAGAGAAAGAAGAGCGTTCAATCTACTAATAATGGTATAAAAATAGCAACTATACTGGCATTTGCTCTAATTTAAGCAAGATTCATTTTTTTAGACAATGATATCCATACTCTCTGTTGGGGCACTTAGGCTTGTAAAATGAGTTTTTCTTTTCTAAAAAGGTTTTGAGTTTTTGCATATTCTCTCAATAAGGAATGAACTAAGTTAAGTAAGCGGTCATCAAGCGTATGTTCCTAGAAAGATTGCTAAGCTTGCAGGCACAAGCACGTAAGTGATCGAGCGATGACAACTATGAGGTAGGCTTGGAAGCAGCCATCCTTTGAAGAAAGCGTAATATGAAAAAAGAGCAAGCAACTTACTTAAATTAGAAGAAAGGGCAAGAATTAATTCAAAAACTTATGGATACAGTAGTTGGTTTAAGATGTCAAAGAAGGGATTACCTTCATTAAACTAAAGTGATTAGTAGAAAGTTAAAGTAATATAAATAAATGAGAGAAAAAAGGCAAGTAGATTGGCTTGAAAAAGGGCTAAGGTTACTTTTTATGTTAGTTGAATTCGCCACTAAGTGGAATCAGACCTTCGACTCCGATTACTGCTTGATTACCTTTGTTGCTTGCACTAAGCTTTCTTCACTTTCAGTTTTCCACCAAACCACAAACACAGTAGCCATTTTTTAAAGCTGCCTATTAGCTTAGTAGTTGCGAGACTTGTTAAATTTTGCTCTTCCTACTTAATCCTACAAGTTAATACTTCTTGCTTTGATGGTTATCATTGCAATAGTTAGAATTGGTTAGTCACTTGCTTGATTGGAAGAACTATTGCTTTTTTCTCTTAGCTTAATTGATCGTCTAGCAATGAGTTACTTGAATCTAAAATCCTTAACAAGCATGATTGGCCATTTTCTGATTAAACCAACACAATTACTTCGCTTCCCCACTACCTACCCTTCTTGAACAAGCTCTTTTTATCCATTCCTTTCCCGAACTTCCCCACTAAAAAAACCAGATTTAGCAACTGGTGAATCCGTCGTTAAATTAGTAATCGATTTACATTGGTCACTAAAGATAGCGACAGAATAATATTCGTCACTACTTTAACGACAGATTCTTGTCTATCGCTAGTTTAAGGACATATTTTATTCTATTGTTATTTTAGCGACAGACTAATATCTGTTACTATTTTAGTGACTAATAAGAATCTGTTGCTACATTCAGAAGCTTCACTACAAATTAATTAATGACTAATAGATATGTCGTTAATATAATTAATTTTTTATAAAATATAATTTTAAATATAACTAAACTAAAATTCATAAAACATAATAAATACAAGATTATATATTATATTCTCATGAAATACAATATTCATATAAGAAATTATATCTAATTATTAGGCGATGCTAGGGCTTGCTTCCCAAAAGGAGAGCCTCCATTTTACAGATGTACTTATTCGTATCAACCTCTCTTTGTAAGTGCTCTTGCAATTCAGTCTCCAAGCATATGCGATCTTGGTCCTTCATCTTATGCTCCTCGTACAATCTCTCATCTAAAGTCATATGCTCTCTATACGCTCCTCCATAGAATGAACAAAAAATTACACATGTGTTGCATATAAATGTTACATTTCTAAATTGTTCGATCTGGATAATTCAAGAATTATTATTGAATAATTTATTTTGATACACGTGCAAACACGTAATCGATAATAAACGTTCACTAATGATTCTCAAATGGTGTATCTAAAGAATTTGTGTGAAATCTAACTTTGCTAACAGTAACACTTTATGATTATCATATAATAGATTAATTTAATTAATTAACATATAAATAAATTTTCTCAACATTAGTAATAATCATTCATATGTAAATATGTAATTAACATAAACTAAATATATTTAAAAAAATAAAATTAACAGCTTCAAAATTTAATCAACACCTAAGTAAATTAATTTTCATAAATATCTAATTAATTAAATTATTTATGTCATGAAATTACAATGTAATTAAACTATTATCTATGTAATCAATAGCAAATTAACTAATTTTATTAACAAATAAAATTTACAATTGTAAAATTTAATTAACATTTAGCTAATTTAAATATCATAAAAATCTAATTAATTTATTTATCTCAAATTATATTTTATTAAACTGTTATTGATCTAATTTAATATAACCAAAACTTTTAATTAACTATGAAATTAACAATTATAGAATTTAATTAATACCTAACTAATTTAAATTCCATAAAACTCTAATTAACTTATTTATCTTACATCACAAACTAATTAGATTATTTTCTAAATAATCTAACATAAACTAAATTTATTAATAGATAAATTTAACAATTATAAAATTTAATAAATATCTAACTAATTTAAATTTCATAAAAATTTAATTCAAATATTTATCTTAAATTATAACCAAATTCAACAATTACCTAATAATATACCGTAAATTAAATTTATTAAAACATAAAATAAATAAGTAAAAAATTTATTTAAAATCTAAAATATTTCTATAATTACCAAATCTAATCATAATATTCCTATACAAGATTTTTTAATCATTAATATCATTATCAATAATTTCAACAATTAACATCAAAAATTATCAGGTAAAGAGGAAAGAGAATATGCCTGTTCACAGTGGAGAAAATGGAGAAGAAAATGGTACACACCAAGATGTCGAGCAGGAAGAGAGCGGTAAGGACTTGGCTCTAAGATAGCATGATAAATAGGGAAAAAAAACAGTGCCACTCGCTGGTGAAATGAAAAATTTAAGAATCGTGTGTATCGATAGATGCAGAGACAACAATAAAGTTAGAGAGAAATGGAGTGGGCGAAAAGGAAATAGTTTAAGAAGACAGAAGCAGAGACAACAATAGAAATGAGGGGAAAGGAAACAACACTTGAGCGAAACGAAAAAAAAAATTAGGGTTTTAATTTATAAGCACTTAGTAATGAAAGTAAATGGTGGTCGTTAGAAGTGAAATCTAGCGATGGAACTGCAGTCGGTCGTTGCCTCCATAGTGAAAGTAAAATCAACCGAAGGTAACAATGCCTTCATGACTATGGTTACCACCTTCGAGGCCATGCATGGGCGCTTTCGTGGCAACCATGGCTACTACCTTAGAAGGGCATGGCTGCCAGATTTGAATGCCATGGTTGCCTTCACGACCACTCATGGACACTTTCGCAACAGCCATCGCTGCCACTTTCAAAGGTCATGGCTGCCATTGTAACCATTCGTGAACGCTTTGGCGATAAGCATGGCTGCCTTCACAGCCATGCATGGAGGCCTTTAAGGAAGCAATGGCTACCTTTGCGGCCATGCATGGAGACTTTCGTGGTAGTCATGGTTGCTTCACTATCACATCAACCATCGTTGCCACCTTCGAAGGCCATGGCTATCACCTTCGAGGCCATGGCTGCCACCTTTAAAGGCCATGGCTACCGCCTTCGAAGGTCGTGGCTACCTTCGTGGGTGACGATGGCTGCCTTCATGGATGCCTTTATCTACCTTTGTAGGCACGGTGGCTACCTTCGACGGCGCCCATGGCTACCTTAATGGGTATTGTGCCTGCCTTCATGGGCAGCCATTGCTGCCTCTTTCGTGACCATGACAATTGCCTTCGAAGGCCACAGCTACCTTTTAAGGCCATGGCTGCCTTTTTCGTGGCCATCGTAATCACCTTCGAAGGTCATGGCCATGGCAATGCCTATGCATGGTAACCTTCGAATTAAGGCAGTAAGCTCGTGGCCATGTGTGGCTGTCTTGGAAGGCCTGGTGATTAGATTGCTTTTGAGGCAGCCATGAATGGCTGCTTTCGAAGGCAGCAAGCTGGCCGCCAGCTTACTTGTGCCACCAGCTTGCCTCTTCCACCGGTGGCCATTCATGGAGCCTTTGAAGGTAGCAAGTTGGTGGCCATCTTCTTTTAATGACGGCCATGCATTGCTGCCTTCCAAGGCGACATGATGACAACCAACTTGCTTTTGTAACTGCCATGCATGGCTACCTCTAAAGGCGGCCAGCTTGTTGGCTACGAAGGCAAAAATTAAGTTTGTGGCCATGGCTTCCTCCGATGGTAGCAAGCTTGCAACCTTTGTGACTGCCCATGCGGTGGTCACTAGGCTGCATTGCCTACATAATGATCGAAGAGTTATAGTCACTAGATCTTTGATTAGCTACCGATTAAAATTCTATCACTAATTTGTTTTTATGTTGATTAAAAATTAAAATAAATGAATTAAAAATAAATTTAACGATGAAGATAGTGTCTGTCATTAATCTGTCATTATTTTGTCGTTGTGGTAAAATTTTCATTCTGTAGTAAATTTGTCGTTATTCTATCATTATTTAGTGATTGACAAAATCAATCACTATATTGTGCCACTATTTTTAAATTTTTTTCTTCAAGTCATGCCTCAAAACTAGTAATTTTTTGAAAGTGATGACATCATTCCACCAAACCCAATATGGAATAGAAGGCTAATGACACTAGTTATTCAAGATAAAGGGGAAAGATCCGCTTTGCTAACCACCATCGTTAACAAGTCTCATTAACAAAAGAGAAAAGGTTACTAGGGGGCCGAGCATGAGCTTGATCCAAAGCTTGACCATAGGATGGTTGAATGCACAAGGAAAAAAAACAAAAGTAGGTTAGTTGTAGGCCTTCTACATACCTTTTTCAGTATTCAAAATCTCTCTTCATGGTGCTTAGGTTAGCTCATCTTCTGGTCGAGTTTTCCTTTTGTTTTTCCTTTGGTTATATACTAACTCACCTATCTAGATCAGTGGATTTTCCTGTTTAGCAGATTTGGCTTTATTTGAAGGGTCTATAGATTACTAAGCCATGAGATCTTAAGATCTAGCTAGGTAAGACTTATTACATACACCTTGGCGAAAGCCCATACAAGAAAATGAGACCTTTTCATAAGGAAAGAATTCTTGTCGCTTCAAAAAAGATCTAGCGAAAAGCACTAGTGAAATGAGGCATGAAAGGCTTTAAAGAGCTCAAGCAAATTGTGCCTACCATGGCTACTAGTAATGATAGAGTTAATTTACTTAACAAAGTCATACCTTAATGATTAAGGAAGCGTCTGTATCTTAGCTTTTCTACATTCATTGGATTAATGTCCCACCCTTTGCCTTTATGCTTGTAATAACTATAAGAGTTAATGATCTTTTGTGCCCTTTGCTTGGCTAACCCTCATAATCGGTTGGTTATTGTTACTAGTTTAAATTGTTTTATATGCTTATTTGGTTCAAAGAGTGCTCCACCTTGCTCCACTTTATGTTTGTATGCTATCTTCTCTCTTGCACCCACTAAGGATGAAGTTAATAGAGAAATTTGGGCGTTGAGGACAATCAGTAAGCCCATGTTCATCAAACACTTCGCTGACATAAGTTAAGGCTAAAAACTCTAATTTTGATCTATTTCCCCAGGGAATACGTAGACTTCTTCGCTTGGAGTTATAAATAAAGGATCAATTAGCCAAGCTTAAGCTTAGTAGTTGTGTAGGCAAAGAAAATACAATTAAAAAAAAATTATAGTGAAATAAAGTTCTTGTGGATGGCGTGGCCTTCTCACTATTGATTAAAGGGAAGTAACATCTCTTATCAATCAACCTCCAAATGTAATGGCTAGATCAGATAAGAGCATTTTAAGCTATTCAAATAGATTCAATTTAGAGTAGTGGTGTGTTACTAGGCTAACACATCAAGAACTATTACCTGACATAACTTGCTTGGAAGTCTTTTATCCTAATTTCTTCTGTTCCTAGCAAGTATTACGAAGTTTGATCCTCTGATTCTTAAAAATTTTATGCTTGACTTAATCTTTACCTTACTTATTTTGTCCTTTGCAAAGTTAATAGGTTTTTCGAAAAGAAAGGATTTAGCCATTTGTGCGAAGTTTCTCTCCTTATTAGAGAAGTTATGCTTGTGTGAAATCGGACCCTTGGGTAAAGAGACATTTTTAGCAGTACCTTGGGTTTCAGTGGCAGGCTCTTACATCATTTGGACCTATATCTAGTAAAAGTGGTGGCTTGTTTGTGCCAGCATTTTGATGCTTGCCTTATGGTTCTCAATCCTTTTTCATCGAGATGCTTTTTAAAGAGATTTATTCTTATATCAAAATAAGACACACTATGCTAGATTTAACCAATATGGGTACAAATGGAGATTCCCAAATTCTTTTTATAGATTCAGATTTTGATGCCCTTACGCATAAAGATATGGGCAAGGATACCAATTTAGATGTGGCTAAAAAGGCTTGTTTAAGTGATTCATAAACCTTCATTAGGATAAACAAGCAAGTGTTTCATCCTCTGCTTATGGGAATGCTATTTCGAGAAATGTTGCTTCAGGATAAACTAGATATGTTGTATCTGAAATTTAATACATTAGTTCAGCTGATGTTGCTTTGGATGCTTACCTTGTCTTTTTCCTTTGAGGTTAGCTCTTTGAGATCAACTGAATAGCTTGTTAGTGCTCTTTCCTTCAGTTCTTGGCTACAAAAATGTGTTGTCAGAGTTGATCTTTCATTCCATCTTTCAAAGAAGACAAAATATGACCTTTACAATCTCTCGCACTTAAAAAAGAGATATCATATAGTCGATTACATTTCTATAAAACGAAATAGTTAACTCATTCAATCAAGATTGTGAAAAAAGCATCACAGCAGGTTAAATCTCTTGAGTGAAAATTAGTTGATTGATAAGTAGTGTGCACTTTTGCAGTAGTCGAACCCACCATATAGGCTTCTTCCTTGTACTACTAAGATGAACTAAAAAGCTTGATGAGATTTGGTTACTTTTTCGATCATTAATCATAAAGCTTTCCATGAAGAGCCCCCATAAGTCATACAAATCGAAGAATTAGGGGTATATAAAGTTTTGTTTCACATGGTTGAGTGGAAGGTAACTCTGCTAATCGAAGCCAACGTAAGTCCCTCTTAAAAGGAATTGAAACCCTTTCACATATATCTCGTTTGGAACAAATCTTAAGTGACCTTATTGCTGCTACTGGTCTTGACACCAAAATAGATGTCGATAGAGTTAAAACAAGTAAGTCGAGTTGGGAAAAGCGTAATGGGCCATAGAAGGAGTGCAAAAGCACATTTCTTTTGGCTTGACAACAAAGCTAATGCTAAACCTCCTACATAAATGGGAATTAAAGAAAAAAAAGAAGGAGGAGCTAGGATCCACCTATACTTTGAAAGGAAGCAATAACAAAAAATGCGACGTCGAGACTTGAGGGCAAACCAAGAAATTATTATTTAAAATCACAAGGACCGACAATGGTTAAAGAATAAAAAAGTGGCACCACACGCTAGTTACCAGTACCCTGACAATTGCCACTTGATCAAAGTAAGAAAGTGAAAACTGTGCCATATTTAAGCCTAACTCTATCTCTTGTTTTAGTTTTATGCCCTTTAGACATCTCTTAAGGGATGATCGGTATTTTTCTTTTTGTTTTGACACCTTTTGGAAACTAGAAAAAAAGAGCTTGGGTATTAGGCATACCTATAACAGCTATATTCAAATCCATGTTACTTAGGTCATGAATTGCATCAAGACTATTTCAAAGCAAACAATTGCCTATCCACTACGAGATTAGATGAAATGTCCATATAGCTCATTGCACTTAAATTAGAGCTGAGGGCAAATTTAGACTTACTAATTCGGTATAAGTTCCAAGACTAGAGCCATACCATAACCATACACATATGATGGCTTACCAGCTCCATATGCAACAATAGAAGGGTAACAAGATTTGAAAGATAGTCAGCACTCATAACAGTAGAAGGAGAGGGATTCTCACACATGCCCACCACCAAGAAGCAGAAGTCAGAAGGAAATAGGGAGGCCCAAGCCGAAGACCTCCAATTTGAGCACACCTATTAGTTAGTCTATCTTTGAAAGAATCTACATTTGAAGGCTTAAATGAAGCATTTCGAAAAATGAAATTAACATATGACTAGGAATAGCCCTATCATAGATCAAAATCATATGGTTAAGGTCCCCACACTTAGGACCGTCCATACTAGGGCTAGCTCAACTTAGATCAAAGTCCCATGCATTGCCCACAAAAAAAAAAAAACTATTAACGATTCAACATCTCGCCACCTTATATAAATCCTTGCTAACATAAGCTAATTTTGTCGTCCACAGGTCCTTAATCTTCATGCAAAAGCAATGTAACCTTCTCGCAAAGGAAAGACTCATGTTGACCTAACTACTCTTACCTTGTCAAGGCTCGAGTAAGGGTTTTAGTAGGAAAGGAACTTGTTAAGCCATAGAGTCTTGTTATTCTCATTTGCTATGAGGTAGCTCATTAATTTTTATGAATGTTGTAAGTGAAAGGTGTTGTTAACATAAAGTTGTTTGATTTGCCAGCCTAGTCCTAAAGCAATGAGGAGGACATTCATATGATAGTAGTTTTACAACTAGATCATAAACATGTCATTAAACACTAAGAAAATAGCCTTCACATGAAAGGCCATCGGTGGACAAATTCTTGTGATCTTTCCAATGAAAGCTTAAGGGAAGGATTTCTTTTCTCTTTCAAGAAAACAAAGACTAAGTAAAGGCAGATTATAAGGTGAAGATAGTAGACTTGCCTTGAGAGAAGAACATAGCATGGGGACATTACTCCAGATTAGTGAAATAGTTAAACCCACCTCCTTCGCTTAGCAAGCTCCTCTTTACTCCTAATAGACTACTAGACATATTGTCTACTCTGCTTTTATGGAAGAGTTAAGTTTAAGAAGGGCTCTTCAAAGTCAATTATCAAGCTTTCAAACTCGCCTTGAAGTTGATGAACGATTATAGGGCTAACAATAAGCAGGCTCGCTTATGATATGCTAAAATAATACATCCCGTTTTTTATTAATCCCTAACATTCATGAAACAGATTGTCAAAAAGGGGTTTCTGCAAGTAGGAAAATGACCTTTTTGACGATCTACATGTTGTAGCTTGACCTTGGTCTTAGAACCTCCCAAGTCACGGAGTCTTTGATAAAGTTGTAAAAAAAAAGAATATACCTTAATATATATATTTTTTTCAAAAGGCTTACAGTTAGTAAGACAAGTGTCAATACCAAATCCTAAATCAGTAGTGAACTACTAATTAACACACTACTAAAGTAGAGTGACCAACATGCACATATCATGATTTGCCAGAGGAGCTTAGAGCTTAGCAAATGGAAGAAGCACGCAAAGATAGATAGAATTTAGTAGGAAAAGGTGCTTTGTTGGAGTTATTCAAAGATCAAAGATCTTTCAATGTGTTGATTTTCCAAAAAGGAAAGTGGCTTTTTACTAGGAGTTTTGTTTGTCGATCGATGTGAAAGGGTCAAAAACTCTTGCTTTACGCTTGAGAAACACCCTTCTTAGTGATCTGCTTCATGAATGGAAGGGTGAAACCAAGGAAGATAGCTGAATACCAAAAATTAAAAGAAAAAGATTTCCAAAGATAAATATCCAACATTGAGCCCGCCTATCATAAGTATAAGATGAGAGAGTGAGATAGAGACAAATACCCAATAGATGGTGAAAAAGCTTTCCTACACGCAGGAACCTTCCTTTTATCTTGCAGCCTTGATACTTAATTCTATTGTCCCACACATTCGCTCTTGCAAGGCTAGCCAAGAAAGAGGTGCTTTTTCAAGTTTGGTTTGCCTAAATAGGAAGTGTGCTTTTAGTGCTTTTAGTAATAATTTTAAACTGAACTATCTTTCTATTCCAGGCATATGATTGCTTGTTTCTTCGACTTAAAGCTAGGGCTTATGGTTCACTATCAATACCTCATTTAAAGTGATATAACCTCGTTGCCCACTTCTCGATGTCTGGTTCTTTCCCCTGCACTCTCTCTTAAGGTGGGTCTTATCGCTTTACTATGTCAACACTTTATCGCAATGCTAGAAGGTGAGATTTTAGGACTTTTCCCAAGCTACGAATCTTCATCAATGGCATGGTAATAAAAGATAAAGAAATTTTTAATTTGATGTTCCATTCATAAACACGATGAAAAAGGTAGTTGAACCACCTCTCTCAAGTGTTACTATACAAGAAGGAGCTTGCACTAGTGAATCACATGTCAAAATACCAAAATTAAAAATCATCGAGATTTATACTTGGTCTTTTACTTATTGTGTATGGTGTAACGGAATCTCATGCAAAGAATAGAAAATGGTTGAACTTGGCTCCCAAACCAAAAGATTTGGGGGCTTTGGCCCGTTCATCATTGATCACATTCTACAACTCTGTTAGTACCTATTTTCACTCTTACCAGCCTTCGAGGGACACCAAAGACTTGAAACTACATCAAAAGGCAAAGCATTTTCCTTTTTCACTATTATCTCGAAAGAAGCAATTAGCTTGGGATGAATGTCGTTAGTTTTTTTTTCTTTCTTTCCCTCTTGTGAGCTTCCTTTCAGAGTCAACGTGCTTCTTTATTTGTGAAAATTTCCTCCCTCTGGTATTGTCTCCTTACTAAGCTCTCTTCTTGTCATTTCAGCCTTTCCTTACATCTAAGCTTTTTTTCTTGAAGTCTTCCTTTAGCTTGATCAAATAATGGTATTTTACTTTTGGACATAGGATTTGATATCACCCAATTCTTCATTTACTAAAGTAAAACTCGTACTAAATCAGATTTAATGTTTCAAAGAAGTAAGTAGTTATTAACCACCAAAGTCTAGTTGATGTTTACGGACTAACTTAACTCCTTACCCCTATTTCTATTATAGACTTTGATGTCATCTTCTGTCTTCTCTTCCTACGCACTGGATGAATATTGGCTCTTTTTCTTTTAGTTAGTAGCTATTGTCTTATAAGTCTACGTAGCTAGGAATATTCCTATTTAAGAGTTGATGAGTTAAGCTAGATCAGATAGCTATTCCTTTCTTCGAGTTAAGAAAAGCTAAGCCACATCTCAATTCCTATATAAAGCAATTTTTTTGAAGTAACAATGCTTATTTAAAAGATTAAAGAGGCAGATAAAACCAATAAAAAGGCTGACTAGCTCGTGTAATCAACAAGAAATTCGTTTGCCTTAGTAAGCTAGCCTTGGTTGCTAAGATTCTTTAGGCACTACGGTAGGATGTGGATTGATCATGACAAGAATGGACTTTTCCATGATGTAATAAAAGAGTCACAATATAGGAAATCTCAACTAGAAGAAGGAGATATGAATTTAATTCAGATGGGTAAAGGCTTAGCTTGGCCATGTCTTCTCTCCCAGTCCTTTCAAACCAAATATTTCAAAATGATCAAGTTAAAGGCAAAGACTGGTAAAGTTCACTCATAGAAAGGAGGCATCACCTAAGGAAAGAAGTGGTAGATTTTGATGGCTTGAATGTTGGGTAGATTTAGATGTGGTCTATCAAATAAATAAAGGAAGAATGTATGTGCTAGTTACGTAGTTGATTAGATTAGATAACCTTTGAGCAACCAACTACATAACAAATTTTGATCAATAACTTGAAGGATGGTTGAATGGCTTAAGGCATTGGTTTTACTAAATTGATATATAAGAAGATTGTATCATGGGTTCAAATTCCTTTTCCTTTGGCATGAAAGTGGAATGAATGGGCAAAATTATGCAAGAGAAAGAACCTCTTGGTAGGATCCCCTGAAAGATTACAATACTTATTGACTAAGAAAGGAAAGCCTATTGTGCATTATTTTTATTTGACCGACCTATCTTTTCTTATAAGCAAGCTCCCTATAGCTGTCGAGGGACCGGACGAATCTCGATTCTTGAGCATATTGGGAGATTAAGTAGCAAATGAAAGAGCTACTCGAAAGCTTAATGAAAAAGTAAGCCTAATAAATTGATTGGTAAAAGGCTTTTCCCTTACAAGTTAAGTGTTAAGGTAAAGTGCTATTCGATAAAGAAAACGGACTTTAGGAAAGTCATTCATGAAGCTCAGTTGATTAGAGCAACGGATTAAAAATCCTTATGTGAGTGGTTTGAATCCAATTCTAAAGGGGCAAAAGGTCTAAAGGACACATAGCCGAGTGTGAGTAGGATTTTTAAATTCAAGTGAAAAGAAGAAGGCAAAAAGCCACATAATGCAAGAGTTAGATTAGTTCTCACCCCCTATGCCCAATAGGATGGGCAAGTTCGGTTCGAATATTCATCGATTGAGTGGATTTATATGCTTTAGGGTTGAGACAAGGTGTCATACAGTTTGGTCAGCACATTTGTTTTGGGTATAGAGGGCCATAGGTTCGATTCTTGTCGCTTGATGTCTTTTTTATTTTTTGGTATGCCATGAATGCACCCATGGCATGATGTTTTAAGATTGGTTCTTGCATGGTTTGCTAAACATGGTGTTAGCATGGCATTCCAAGGCCAAGCCTGATGCGTTCTCTTCATATTGTTATAAATAAAAGAAGAACAAAAAATGGCCTTAAGAAGTGTGCATGACCTATGTAACATGGGCTTACAGTGCCTTTACTCCCCTTAACTAAATCTCCAGGCCTGCCAAAGATTGCTCACTTATGAAATAGGCCTAAGCCAATACTAATGGACTCGTGACATCCACACACTGAGTCATTAAATGACACATGTTGAAAAGGCTAGCTAGATCTGTCTAAATTCAAAGCCCGAAAGAAAGATGGGTCCCATGAAATCATGAAAATGATCAAACAACAGTCCTTCTTGGTAGAAGCTAGCTACTAGCTCAAAAACCACACACAGACAAAGACATACAAGCCTAGTCCAACTCATAAATTATAGACTAAGAAATAGAGAAAATTGCCAAAATTAACACCTCGTGTCCCTTTTTTTATGAAACAAACCATTTTTACTAACTTTTATGTTTCTCACACTTAAATGTATTACAAAGACCAAAATACCCATACTAAAGACAATAATACCCTTAAAAAGTAAATAAATTCAAAAAACGAGAAAATTAATGCATACAATATTAATATTCTTGCTTTTTGAACTCTCTCTTTCATCAAGCTCTCTCTCTTTTTGTCTTCAGGCTCTTTCTGCAAATTTTTTCTTTATGTTTGTATCTAAGATCTACTTAAACGAAGGCTAGAAAAGGAACAAAAAGCAATCATCAATTGATTTTGGCTAATTCTATTCACGTTGTATCTAAGATTTACGCAACCAAGCTCGTGTTTTTAGTAACAATTTTTTTTTAAAAGCAAAAAGTGTTTAGGTGGGTCAAAAGACTAACAGGTATGTATTTGAACGATAATGTGTCTTAATAATGCGAAGATTTTATTCGTTTTAAAAGAATAATCGTGATGTATCATACATATCGTAACATGAACAAAGAACCATGCTATGTTTGATTAAATCGTGACTTAGTTACCGATTTCATATCACCTTGTGAACCATCATGACTTTATTCATAAATTAATATTTCTTTAATAAAATCTATACATAAGATAATATCATTGCTTATTTATCTAAATTGTTATTTATTTATTAAACTTTATTTTTGTTCATTTTTCTAAAAATGTTGCTTCTTTTCTGAAATATTTTCATGGTCATGGCAGAATGCGTATTATTGTAACTTAGAATGGTGAGTGGTCCGAGTCAAGAGAAAGTTTTGAATATATTGGTAGGACTATCAAAACTCAAGGTTATGTTGTTTGAAAGGGTTTGACACATGCATAGTTATTAGGTTTAGTTAAATCTTGTATTGATATTGATTTCTCTAACTATGATATTATACTGCACACCATAGTGAGATCTGAGGAAACTACCATGAAAATTGAGTTAGTGAATGATGATGATATTGAGTTCATGTTTTATGGTGATAACATAGTATCCCATGTAATTGTGGATTATGTGGAGCGATATGATGTTGAAAACACACATGGTGTATGTGAAGGTAGAATTCAAAACGAATCAATTAGTTGAATTCTTCTAGTGGGAGAAATGAGGTTATTGATGTAATCCCTAACTTGGAGGCCCATCCAATTGTTCAAGGTAAAAATTTGGGCATAGAACCATTATTCCATAATGAGACTCCTCCTAATACTTAGAATACTGATGATATCGAGTTGGATGAGTTGATGGACTATGATGTTGTCTGTGAGTATCTAATCCCAAAAATTGAGCCCACTCAACCTATCGAAGAAGAGCAATTTGAACCCATTATGGATTGAGCTTGATGATGAGAACTTGCCTTCTGTACCATATTCAATCCCACCTTATGTGCCACCTGCATGCACTGAAGCACACAACAATATAAGTGATGGTATTAATAAGAGGTATAGTGAGTTGGGTGCTGAATTATATAATATTATTCCAGCTCTTACTATGGAATTAGTGACCCTGATTGACATCTTTACTAGAGGTCAATTTTTCCTAAATAAGAAAGAATTGGAGCAATTTTTGCGTATGTATGCATTGTCTAAGAACTTTGAATTAAAGTCACTAGATCTAATAAATCAATACTTAAGATTGCTTGTAGAGAAGAAAATTATGCATGGAAGGTTTGTGTTATGAAAGTTACACAAGGACAATTCTTTCAAATTTGACATTGTGATTTGACACACACTTGCATAATGAAGGAGTTGCATTGACAACATCGACAAGCAAGTTTTACCATTATTAAGGAAATTATTACTCAATAGTTATCCACTAATGCTAGAATCGTTAAGTCAAAAGATATCATAGGTGACATGAAAGAATTATATGGCATACGAATTTTATATAGCAAAGCTTAGAAGGCAAAAGAATATGCATGGTCTTTTACTTATGCTGACCTAGTTGAGTCATATCAACGATTACCATTATATTGTCACATGTTGAAAATAACTAGTCCAAGAACTAAGGCTCGCATATGTATTAAAGATAAGACTAATCGATTTATGTATTTTTTCGTAACTCTTGGACAATCATTAAGGGGGTTCCATTCAGTGATTAGACCAGTTATTGCTATCGATGCCACTCACTTGAAAGGAAGATTCCATGGTGTTATTTTTATAGTAATGTGCAAGGATGAAAATGAACAGATATACCCACTAACATTTGGTTACGGTGGCTCAATAAGTTATAAGGGTTGGGAGTGGTTTTTAGAGCAATTGAAGGAGGCTATTAGTCATGTTCATGACTTAGTTATTATATCAAATCATCATGCTAGAATTACAAAGGCCACTGTAAAGGTCTTCTTTGACTCTTGTCATAGGTTATGTTCTTCGCATATGGCCCAAAATATAAAAAATAAATTCAAAAGGAAAGAAGTTCTAAGATATTCTATAGTGTAGCAAGGGCATATCGAGAGTCTGAATTTAGTCAATTGATGATTGAATTGCAAGCTAATCACCCTCAAGCATTTAAATATATCATGAAGGAAGATCCGAGGAAATGGTCACATGTGTATTGCCCTCGAAAATGATACCAACTCATGACCACTAATATTGCTGAAAGCTTGAATTCACACCTTCGATTTGCCCACGAGTTGCCAGTCATGGTTTTATTAAAATTTATTAGAGATATGATGCAATGTTGATTCTATGATAGGCATGAGAAAGCTAAGATTTGGAAAGCACAATTAACTGAATGGGTCCACTCTTTGATGAATGAAAGACAAAAAAATTTCTCACAAATGACGAACTCTAACATTGATTAGAATGTATTTGTAGTCATGTGGACATGCACTAACAGCATCTATGTGACATTTATTATTTATTAATAACATATTTTTATTTTTCATTCTTGTTTTGGTAACTTTTCCATTTTTCATTTTTTTTAGGGGACATAATATTGATTTTATAACCTTTTGCTCTAATTATTACAGCAAGAGCACTTAGTAGCAGCATACACTAAGCCAATCTATCTAGTAGGTAATAAGTCTGATTGGAATGTGCTTGAAGACGTCAGAAAGGTTGTTATATTACTGCTAAATAATCGTAAGCATATGGGTCATCCAAAGAAGTAAAAAATACCCTATAGTGGGAAAAAGACATGACAGAAGAAATTTTTTAGGTGTAGCCAATATGGACACAACCGGTTAACATGCTTAAAACCATAGTATCACAATAAAGGAACTCATTCAACTTTAGATTCTGAAGGAAGAATGTCAATTGGAATCTCGACAAGTGAATTTTCTTTTTCATATCCTAGCCTTGGTAGAACTTGTCTTTGATTGAGATTTCGAATGAAAAGAGGTTAGTTCGCTTCCTCATGTGCCTAAAAAGCCGAGGCAATCTCAATTGGAGCTAATTCTAGTTTTTCCCACTTAATCTTTTTTATAGAAATAACATTCGATCAAAGGGGCCATAAGCAAGTTCAACAGTTGAACCATTTATAATTGATCGACGGGAACCTCGAAGCTATCTAAGGCAAGAGCAAACTCATATTAGGCATAGTCGCAACATCAACTAGTACAAGAAAAATGCATAATAGCAAAGATCAATTCATCTCAATGCATAAAAAACATTACCTTATGCAACCCAAAAAGATAAAAAGATTGCTAGCTCGAAGAAAACTCCTTTAGACCTGATATTAGGCAAACCCTTCAATTCAACAATAAGAGTCAGTTATGGAATAGCTTTTGGTCAGCTTTCTTATTCGTAAGGACTTTTAATCGGTAAGCTTTATAGTGGACCTGCTTGCTAACAAGGAGAATATGAAATAGATAGTTGAGCTTATCTTCACTTGGAAACTTTATGCTTCTTATTCTAGTAAGGCATGCTCTCTAAACTATATTCATTCATTTTTGTCTCTAACGATTAACCTATTCTAAAGCACACTATTACAAAAATTATAATAAGCAACAGTGATTTAATGATAGTTCTTGAAAGAACTATCATTAAAAGCATCATTAACAATTTTTAGTTCTTCTAAAACTGACATTAAAAGTGGGATTTGTCACATTTTTAACATCAGTTACCATTAAGTGACATTAAAGGTAACATTTAATGTCAATTGCCATGGGAACTGACGTTAAATGCTTAAAAGATTAAAGCCTTAAACAAAAGTTCCATAAGAACTGTTGTTAAAGGCTTAAACTACACAGCCTTTAATGACAATTCTACTAGAACTGTCATTAAAGGCTTACACCAAGCCTTTTAACCTAGATATCATTTTTTCCTCCAAAAGTAGTAGCAGCCACTTTTGGAGAAATAGCCATCCAACCCACACACACATCTCTTCCTCTCTATTGTTCTCTCCTAGCTCCTTCCTCTCCCATTTGTCTTAATCTTCACAAGGCAAAGCCAAACCCTCCCATCTCTATTTGTTCTTCATCTTTGGCATTTAAACATGAAAGTATTTTGGTAGACTCGAAATTTTTTATGAAAGTTTTTTTCACAATTATTTCATTTGGTTTTGATTTTAAGAATGAATTGAGAATGTATATTATTTTGAGATTTTCTTCATTAGGTATGTTTAGTGAATTTTTATTAGTGAAATTTAGGTTTTTTTGCAAGTATATTTGGATGAATATTAGGTATGGATGAGTATATATTGATGAATCTATTGTTTGATAATTTTTAAGATTTTTATATTAATTGATGAATTAAGTAAATGTTAGTTACATGAATTTATATTTTGATGAAGTAGATATTAGCTAGATGGATTTATATTTTGATCAATTTATGTTTGAATAAATTTTGTTAAGTAAGATTAATTGATATATTTTGTAAAATTTATATTGATTTTATAATTAACTCAATTTAATATTAGTTAAATTTTAAATAGATAATTAATTAATTAGATGATTATATAGTAAATAATTAAATATTATCTAAATTTTAATTAATTTATTAGCTGGTTAGATGCTTGTAAAGTAATTAATTAGATGTTAATTAAATATTGACTATATATTAATTAACTAATTAGTTATTAATCATTAATTTTAATTTTAATTAATTAATTTGATACTTGTAAAATAAATAATTAAATGTTATTTAATTTTAATTAATTTACTAGTGCTTGCAAAGGAATTAATTAGATACTAATTAATTGATTATGTAGTAATTAACTAATTAGCTATTAATTATTTATTCAAATTTTAATTAATTAATTTGATGCTTGTAAAGTGAATAATTAAATTTTATTTAAATTTTAGTTAATTTATTAGTGCTTGTAAAATAATTAATTAGATGTTAATTAATTGACTATGCATTAATTAACTAATTAATTATAAATTACTTACTTAAATTTTAATTAATTTGTTATTAGTTATATATTATTTATATAATTATATACTAACTAATCATTAGTTATATATTATTTATTAATTAACTAATCATTAATTAGATGAATTTATTATTGATGATTGTCGAGCCTCGTCCTTTTGTGTACAACATTTTTGATCTTTTGAACCATTGTTCTCGTCAAGAAGTAGATCAACTTATGTCCATACAAGTGAAAATATTTCAATTTATATTAGTATGTATTATTTTTTACTCTTAAGATTATTAATTATTTTATATTGCTAGCTCTTTTAAATTGTTTGAAGTTATCAATGAATCAAGTGATAGGTACATTCCTATGAGTATTTTTGCTAAGTTATATATATTTAAATCAATATATGATGTTAGTTTTATTTATTTTACAAAATATAACAATTAAAATTTTTTAATGTAGTGTCCACATTAACCTTCAAATACTGAGTGTGAATATTATGTTATGAAAATTTTAAGGGGACATCATCGAAAAACGTGACATAAATGTTCTATATACAAAAATAGTAAGTTTTTAAGCATTTGCTTTATGTAATTACTTTGATAATTGACGTGCTTACTAGGAGTTTTAAGTGGATTAACTATTTTTTTTTTTATAAATGTAGTTAGTGAATATAGATACTTACACTCAGTTAGATACTGATGAAGTTAGAAAGGAGATTGAACAATTTCTTTGGAGTGCCATATTAAAAAGTTGAGCTTTGAAGATTTTTGTAGACATGAACGTTATTGAATTTACATAGTTTAATGTTTAAGATTGTGTATGATAATATGTATTGTACATATGGAGTTCAGTTATGATATCAAGTTTTTTTTTCTTCATCTTTCATTACTTTTTGGATTGGATTATGTTGAAGTGTTTTCAAATATGAAAGAAGTAATGATGGTTTGAGTGAGAATGGTGTTGAAGAGTATTGAAAGAAAAGTTGTTTCATTGAAGTGTTAGTATTGAATCGTGTTAACGTATACAAGATAAAGATATGTGGTTGATGTGGAAGAGATAAAGAATTTTATATATGCAGTTCTATTAGAGCTGTCATTAAAGTCCTCACCCTTTAATGACAGTTCTTTTAAAATTAAAGGGAAGGTCTTTAATGGCAGTTGTAAAAGAACTATCATTAAAGACCCTCTTTTTTTAATGACAGTTATGTTAAAATAGTCCTTAAAGACTCCCCCTTTAACACCAGTTTTAAAAGAACTATGATTAAAAGAGGGCATTAAAAAGGAGTTTTAATGATAGTTTTCAAGAAATGTCATTAATTAAAACTCTCCCCCCTTTATTATCATTAAAGTCCTTTTTAAATGTTATTAAATCTCTTATTTGTAGTAGTGGCAGTATGGTGATTAGCCCTTCTCGTATTACTGAAAACCTTCGTAAACTCATTATCGAGTTCTATCGTACTAAAGGTTATTGTGAAAAGATCCTTCTGCCGGTGAATATTGCTTCTATGATAGGGAAATAAAAAAATAAAAAACCATTACTTTATTTTCAACACGTCAGATAGACAAAAAGATCTATGTTCATCCCCAACTTTCTTCCAGTCCTTATCGACAAATTTAGGCTTTCTCTATTAGGAGTCATCAAAGGAGAATAGGCATATGTTGATTCGATAAGCTAAGGAAAAAGAAAGAACCACCACTTGGTTTTAACATTCAAGCAAGCCATCCTGCCAAACATTGATGTAAAGGTTAGATTTCACCCCCTTTATCACCTAACTAGTCCTATTTGATCTAAAAAATCCAGCCTAGAAACTATATCTCTCCCACAAAATTCTCTACCTCAAAGCCCCTTTCATATGTTGGGCAAGCTTGCATGCCCTCACTCCTAACGAGTTGCTAGTCAAGATGGTGAAACTAGCACTTGAAAAGTAAGTAAGCTGGTCTTTCTTTAATCATAAGGATAATCATTCTTATTGGATGAGGGCAACCAGTTTATGGCATAACTAGAAAAGAGGTAAGGGTGGCAAGGTTACGTGCTAGGTAGTGTAGCACATCTCTTTCAAGTACAATGGCGATGCAAGAGGCTAAGTCAGCCAACCAACATAACAGGTCAGGGTCGGGTTAGTAATAAGTTTGAATCTTGTCGCTTTTCTTATGGATCATCTTATCGTTGTCGGATGATAGGAATAACGAAACAAAATTTTGGAAATGAGCAAGAAATGTCAATATATGAATCATCTTATTACTCATTATTTTTGGGTCTTTTCGTTGCATTCACCTGTATTTTAGTGCATTCTTTTTTTTTTCCATGGTCTTCTGTTCCGTCATATTCTTAATAACTTATCCAATTACAATGTATTAATCACTAATGCACCTTTGTTTTATCAAATCTCAAGGACATGGTCCAATCATGAGCGTAGTATTTTATTATGGTGTTAGATCCTAAATTTTTATGAATTTTTTCTTTGTTATCTTGGTCGACCCCAAAGGCATAATGTCATAAAATAAGAAGGCCATAAAGAAATTTTTTAAATTTTTTTCTCAAATTTTGTGAAGAATTCTATTCTCTCGCTATCATTCGTTGTGAGCAAAAAAAGTGGGGTTGCACCGCAGTTGTATACTCCCTTCATTTTACAAACCATTATTGATTTTGAACTTTGTTCGTGAAGGAACTGAACTTTTGATGGACCAGCCCTTTATTGTGTGTCGTTTTACCCTAAAAGGAAAATGAGCTTTGTTTTTTAGACACTAAATGCTCTCATGGTTTGTGAAAAGGGAAAAAGACTTATCCATTGTTGCATCTGCCATGAGATGATAAAAAGAGAGCTTCGTCTATCGATGAACAGTAAATTGATGAAGCCCTTGGCATTGCTTTGTTTTTCTCTCCTTTCTTATTGGTGAGTTTCGATCCTTTTGTTTTAAATTTCTTCGCTTGTACCAAATTAGTTACAGAATCAAATCCTGTTTCACAGGATCCTATATCAACTATACATCCTTATTACATTTATGTCGGGGATGTTGCCACTATATGGGTTTTGGCTCATATAAATCAAAAATGATGAATAGGATTACGGCACTCATCGCCATTGTGGAAGGATGCTGTCAAAAAGAAAGGAACACTGCTCCGATCTGTTGGATACTCGGATCCCATATAACAAGCGAGCTTTTAACCCTTACCCTACTCTATTGTTACGTAACAATAAAAACCTCCTCATACTACTTCGGCATTACTTTTTTGCCTTCTTTTTACTTTAGACAAGAGCACTAGTGGACACGTGGAGGGAGCAGGTGAAGCGTGCCATTTGTAATGGAAAGAAAAATACTACTACTTTGCTTTTTTGTTAGACAGCGAGCGCGAATATAGTGGTCTTTGACCATGACCAAGAACCAATTCAAATTTTGATCTTGACATGTTAGTGATTTTTAACCATAGGCATCTTGCTAGGAATTTGGTGGGCTCATCATGAATTAGGTCGAGATGGTTGGTGGTTTTTGGATCCCGCAAAAAAATACTTCTTTTATGCCTTAGATAATAGCCACAGCAGGTCATTAGCACACACTAGATCGATTGGATGTTTTCGGGATAGATTGGTACAGGTAGCTCGTTGAGTATGGGGGAATCTTTCCATCAATCATTCAAGATTATTCCCCTCACATTCTCATTAATCATGAATATGCAGGGTTTGGGATTGGTCAAACAAAATAGCATATTTACTTGGGTCCATACTTTCACGCATTGTAGAAGCGACTTCCTCAACCTTCGCTTCACCTCTCCCACTCTTATTGTGAATAGGCACAAGAAATGATGGGATCAATTTCCCATGCCTTAGCTTGGCTTGCGAGGTGATTTGGTTGGATTCATTCTAATTCTGTATCGTCAAAGGCTTCTTAGCTTACGAGCTTGCATTCATTAGGGTGTGCAGAATGAGAGATAAAAGAATTATTGATCACCAGGCTAAGAGAATAAGAAAGAACTTTGATATGGTCGAGGTGGCTAACTTGCCTATTCGGGAATGTTCAAGATGGGACCTAAGAGAAAGAGATGCCTTGGTACTTGATGAACCAAACTAATTGGTTAGCAGAAAAAGGGACTGGTCTTAGAAATTTATATAGAAAGCGATGCATTAGCAGGCTACCGTTTAAGTGCAGCGAAACCGGAGTCTCGACTCATTAAGGTTAGGGTTTAAGGATAAGTAAGGCTTCTTTTAGTAGGTCCGTTATTGCCTATCGATCAGATCCAACATGTGGAGTTCTGGTTAGTGTTGCCTATATACCAAATAAGTTATTGTCAAAGAAAAGTGAGGTCTAGTCAGTAGGTAATTCCCTTATTTTGATTGATGACATTGGATTGCCTACTTGTTCTTCCCTATAAAGGTAAGAAATGCCTTGCCGGTTGAATTAAAGAATACTGGCTCACTCAAATATCAGGTAAGGGTGAAAGCTAGCCTACAAAAGAGTAAAAGGAGAAGAGTACCTGATGGGATTGGGTCAGCCAACATTTGTAAAGTGAAGGCTAGATGCATAAGTCGATGATCTTTGGCAAAAGCATCACAAACATTTGGATGTGGAGGAATTAAAACCTATATTTGCTTTGTTTGATAGATGAGGGGCAGAGAAAAGCTTAATGTTTCCCTAGATTGGATCAATAAGAGAACAAGACCTTTCAATGTCTTAGTTTGCCTCCGAAAACCACGTAACTTCTAAAGAAGGTGAATGAACGTGAACGAATGGTTTCAGGTCCGTTTGGATTTGTTCACCGAGTGCAAGTTGAATCACTTTAGTACATCTAGGGAATATCTAAAGTAATCTATGCGTTGGAGTCAAAGTCAATGCTCTAGGTCACAAGCAAGAGCTTATATGAAGGTTGGGATGCAGTTGAGTGCTACCCTTACCTTTTATATGAATCCAATCCCTCTTAATTTCAATCCTTTAGTTTTGATCTCAATTGAGCAAGCGCCGACCAGGAAAGGAAAATGAGATAGGTTTTCTAACAACTGCTGTGGGCATGCAAACATGAGATGGAACTGAGCATTATTAACGGTACTGATGGACTCCTCTTAAGTTGCTAGCAGGGATAGACTGATAACCTTTTCAACATCTTGCACTTCTAACTTACAATCTCTAGTGATAGATGGAAAAAAGACTATAGCACTAGAACGAGGGTAGAAGAGTTCATCATCATTTAGCTTACTTGCAGGTAGGGTACAAGATGGATACAAAGTAACTTATTGGGTACGAAGGTTATTGTATTTATCCCAGCGAAGGGGAAGTTAATAGGGTTTATAACTTGGACTTACTAGCATACTAACTTCACTAGCTTACTTTTAGACCTTAGAAAGAGAGTGGTCTCAATTGAATGCTTACACCACCATTTTAAGACATTTTTAGGAGCTGTACTATCGTCCTTTTCAATTTCTCGATCTGTTCGACAAAGATGTCCTCTTGCACTAGCCCTATTTTTAATTGCTGACAACGAATGCTTTGGGCTATATATATTTATTTATTTATAATATGAAAAAGACCCAATCAAAGAGCTTCGATTGTGTCGTATGTAAATAAGAGTTCTGTCTATCTTTCTTCAATTAGCTATAAGAGCAAGAAGAAGACACTTCGTATACATAATTAAAGAGCTTTTATAGGTTTTGTTATGAGCTAGAAACCACTATTAGTTTTTGTATAATTAGATTGGGCCATAGCTAGGTAATTGGATTGATTGAAAAGATAGTTTAACTTGCGCGTATTAAGCATATACCTTTTCGTAGCATGATTGTAACTAAGGCCATAAGCTTTAGCCTCTTAAGAATATGATAGAAGCACTATGATGAGATATAAAATAAAATATCTAAATATGATTGAGTTCCACTTCTCCTCGCTATCATGAACTTAACGCCTTAAAATAGAACTAGCTTTGCATGATGGGATGAGAGCATTAATAACTCAAATCAGACTGCAAATCATTTTGACATAAAATCATCGAGATCCTACTCGAAGACTTTTCACCATTAGGAGCCTAGACTTTTCTTTCTCGAAAGCCTTCGACTTTTTTCTTTGGCTAAAAAAGGCTTCTTTGTATGATTAAGGTAGTCTTTGGGGACCTTTCACTTTTGAAAATATCCAAAAGAAGAGGCATGTCTCGCTCCTCAGACTAATGTGAAATCCTTTCCCACCTTTATTTAATATATTTTTTCTTTCTTTCTACTACAAACAAAATGAGAAATAAGGTTCAAGTAACGAAATCCTTCTCTGTACTTATTCTTGCTTGCTAACTTAGTCCATCAAGAGGATGGTAGATTCATCTTATTTTTGATATATTCTCATATGTAGTGCTTTGACCAATTGAATTACAATTTTAGGGGAATGACTAACTAGAAGCTTAAAGGATAAATTTAATCAAATTCTTTAGAAGAAAAAAAGTGTCAATTCAATCAATGACTAACTAGTTTATATGACCTCTCATTTTCGGTACATTTCCTCGATTTTATATCTATCTCACAAGTGACACATATTATCTATGGTTTTTTTTTTTCGTAAATAGTTAGATTCACCTAGAGACAAGACTCAAGTAAGAAAAGGGAGTATAATAGAATAAAGAGAAGAGAAAAGGGATAGGAACTATAGATGTCATGCTCCCATCTATAGATGGAACTTCTTTGAACTCACAAAAGAGGGGAGGGCTAGGACTGGACTTCTCTAGATGACAAGACTGAGTTAGTATAGTTCCTTTTTTTCCTTCTCTGATCTATGCCCACCTCGATCTAGTAAGGATTGGAATTGGGCACTAGCATGAGTATTAAGTGCTATTTTTTATCTTTTTCCCTGAGAGCTTTCGAAGTAGCGTCTTATTTTATGAAATAATTTTTTGTTTCTTAAGATTGTTCACAATTAGTTCCTATCCTAGTAGCAAGTATCTCGTATTAGCTTGCCAAAGGCTTCAAGATGTAGAAGTTAGGAAAGTAATGATGTCATAGCTCTAGTTTGCACCTTTTCTTTGTGGTTCTCTCTTTTATTGAAAAAAAGATATGAGTTATGAACCTAGCTTCTCTTATAGAATCAAAAGTGAGGGAAATCCATCATCTGTGCATACTGGGATAGGCTTGTGAGATCCACTTTACTCACTAATTCATATTCTGGTTGACATTGATTAATTGTATTCACATCCCCACCTCCTAGCTAGAGAAGCATGCATGCCATAGCATCTCCATTAGTTCAAGTTGAGGCACTAGTTTGAAATGGCTTTGACCATTTCATATACTTGCTATCACTATATGGACTAAGGTCGTTAAGTAGAACAAACCAAGCCCTTGGGTAGGTTGGCTATAGATGGCTTAATCCAATTGATTTAGTTGCTTTGTTCGTTACCACCTAGTATAGATGAGATAGAAATATTAATATTTGATTCACTCATAGTTTTTTTTTTTTTTTTTTATGATGACCAATGGCTTGAGCAAGCTGCACTTGGAAAGGCAAATACAAGCAGAAAACCTTAAGTAGTAGAGCAGCACGGTACAATAAACATAGGCACCATGGGCAGAGGCTTCAAATATATATATATTATAATCTAAATTCATCCTATTTATAAAAACTATAGTCAAACTAGCTATAACCGACTAAGGTGGAAAAACATAACATAAAGGACTGGGAACTGAGTAAGTAGGTTATAACTAAGATTGGGAAGTTCGGCATGCCTTGAAGGACATGTTTGAGATGAGAGATTATGATTATGTTATTAGATAAAATGAGCATAAAAAGTGTGAGGAGAGATGAATTTGAGCTATTAATTAAGAGGACCACCATCGCTCACTACTTCATACTATTATCTTATTATTGTTAGTCTACACTTTAAGTCTCTTTCTATGCCTTTGACTATCAGATCCATCTAGATTGCCAAAGATGAGTGTGTTTCGAGACATTGAAAGGCGAATTGTCTTATAAATGAGAAAAAAAGAATTTAATGGTATGAGTCATGGATCCTCTCAACACAACCTCATTTATTAACTATGAGGTGCTTTTTAGCAACCATATGCACACCAAACCGAGCAAGAGTCTCCGTTGTCCATCTTATCTATCACATTAAACATTAATCAGCCTACTACTTATAAAGAATTCTTACTAGATTGTGTCTATGATTAAGAAAAAGTTATAGCCTCCACTTACAAACAAAACATAAAGAAAGTGTCACTGCCATAGCTACTTCTCATATGAGATAGGTCTTTTTTTTTCTTCACCAATAAGTCCTTTTCTTGGATTTTTGATTTTGGTCATTTAACGCTTTCATCCTTTTTCCATTCATACAAACCCTACGACATCAATCACTACTTGATTTTTATCCTTAATAATTTTATTTTCCTCATCTATCACTCCATTTTTGTTAGTCAAATTACATATTCCAATAAGGATGCGATGTTATTTGAAAGAATGCTAGAATACTAATAGCCATCTCTATCTAATTCATTCACTTGACCTAGTACATAACCTTTTTTGGAAGATCAAGTGCCAAAGTCATAGAATGGGGAAGTCATCAATCTCCAAAAATTACTTTCAATTTATTTATGGGCGGGTATTTGACCTGGACTTTCTATGGTATTAATTTACCTTGTCCTATTGAAGCATATAAGATAAGTGGGTGTAGTTTGGATCTCTAAGGCTTCCAAGGTGGCTTAGGATGTAGTCTACGTCTCGAAATGAAAGTGGAAAGGAGTCTAGCCTCAAGAGAGTTCATGACTGGAATAAGGCAGCTATCACCAAACATTTGTGGAACATTGCCTTTAACTCACATACCATTTAGGCTTCTGAATTAAACGTTTTCCTTTGAAATGTAAGAGTGTGTGAGGCATCCTCGTTCCTAACGACTCTTTCTCTCATAGTTGGAGGAAATTTATAAACTTGAGGTACACTATGAGACCTTTTATCCCGTCCAAAATGGGTAATGGTGAAAGGTGTTTTTTTATTTGGCTCGATAACTGGCATCCATTAGGTTCCATTGTTCAGATATAGCTATTCTAGTCTATGCTAAAGAACAATTATTATTGAAGAAAACTGATGGAACTGGCCGATAGTTAAATCTTTCAACAGGGCTTGTTACACCTCGAGTCCACTCAAGAACTACTTGACTAACTAGCAACAGGGAGATTTGAAACACTAATGGAGGGCATGAAACACCCACGATCGTAACTACCACTTGAATAGGAAATGGAGAAAAAAAGTAAGATGATTAATCCCTCATAAGAGCTTAGAGAAAAATAGCTAGAATTTATTTTATGTGAAAGGGTAAAGGGAAATGCTGAATCAATAAAAGGATAGGGCACCTACGGATTATATTACAGAAGAGAGATGTTCTCCTCCATGAGCTTCTCACAGGAAGGGTTTAGATTGAGTGCAATTCAGTTTGTCGACTAACTAAAGTAAGGAAGAATCAGCCACTTAGGGGTTAAGCTCACTTTAGCACTAAGCACAGTAGTGCATAGTTATTTTATCCAACCACATAACTTAAAGAAGTAGATTGGATAGACCACACTGAAGAAAAAATCTGAATAGGGATGGCTACGAAGTCAAGGAGGTTTAATAAGAAATAAGAGAGTAGTAATACCTTTGGAGCTAGCATAGATAACAGTGGGAGACCAAATAAATGTTTCACGCAATAATGTCAAAGAAGTCATAATAAGCTAAAGAAGCAAATGAACCATCAGGCTCTGAAGAAGAATAAGGTCACAGAGCATAGCAAACCAATAAACCATGTGCGTGTGATTGCTCGCCTATAATCAGTTTGACCTATGCTCTAAAGCTATCTTTTTGAGGAAGACCAGAGAGAACCTTTATGACATTCATATGGATAAAGTAGCTGGTGAAGCTTTTTCTTTAGTTGTTGTTGACCCTTTATTGGGAAACTTTGGCAATGTCTATTATTTCTTTTTCCCAGGAGGTGCAGGATTCATTGAAAGGCTCTCTACCTTGTGGCTTTATTGGGTTTACTTATAAACAACACTTTTCCCCTCACATCCTTTCAATTATTTTCTGAAGAGTTGCTTGACTGACTTCATAGTTAGGCCTTTGTTGATTGGATCCCATGAGTGTTACCAAAATAGCACGTTAAAGCACCCCTCTCGTACCATGATTTGCTGTTTGATTCCAAAGACTAAACTTCCCTGTGATTTGTTGAATCGCATCGATAAAAGTAATTATGTGCCACATACATGGCATGAATCCCAAGCTTCTTATTATTGATAAGCATCAATCCATGTCGCTGATGGACCTAACTAAGAGTTCTCTTTTGGACCTGAAAGAAGGTTCGTGACTTAATCTCCTAAAGGGATTCTTAATCAATATGCATTGAATGAAGGAATTGGTCCATTCCCTGGCCAATATTGGGTAAGCCAAGGGTTGCGTTCACAGATCAAGTCATTTCAATATGACGTTCCTAATCTCGATGACTTGCATGTAGTTTTAATGAGCGCTAGGAGAAGGAAGTGGACAGTAACACTGCTCGCTTCGCTTTGAATAAAATTTAAAATGATGACTTATTATCTTGCCAAATTTAAAGGCATAATGCTAATGAATCAAGGCTATAGCACCAGTTTATCTCAAATCTCTTAAATTATATGCAGGGAAAAAAGAAGGAATTGGAGCTCATCAACAATAGGAATGCCCGATTAACTTTACTTTGTCAGTTATAAGGTCTCTTTTAGCACACTGTACTTATCATATAAGTACACAATAATAACTAAGCATACATTACTAATAGGCAGGTCAATTCTAAGAATGGTATTAGAGACCAAACTACAATATCTTGGTGAGGGGCGCCTCATATGAGTGGTTAGGATAGGCCTTTGAATGCTATCTAGAGCCCACATGAGGAGCTCGCTGCATGTGCATTTACTTGCACAAACGATCCCTTACTGAAGTAGTAGAATGCTCCTCATCACTCTTAACATTTAAATGAAGAGGGAACTCAAAACCATAAAACAAAGGAAGTAACAACTCTAGGAGAAATGTATGAAAATAATCACACTTCATTGCACTCAACTTGCCCTCACCGTGTCATTAGATGTTTTGAGTGGCTGTCAAATAGGTAGTTTGCTATTTGAATCTATCCATATACAGTCCTGGAAAAACCAAAAGACTAGGGGCCTATCGGCACTCTGTATGTGAAAGCCCTTCTATCACTTCATTTCTTGATTTTGTAATACAACAAAGTGTGGTTAGCAGTTGGGACCTTTCCTTACATTTTTGGCTCGAGTTCTAGTTTTAGCTTGATAACTATAACTTTCATTTCTTAACTGGGTTTTTTTTAACTTTATACGTAACTCATCAGCTTGTGACTTTGCACACTCAGTTTCAAGATTGGGAATTAATAAAATTGCCTTTTCTCAGTTAGAAAGGTTATTTAGGTAGCTTAGCTGGTTAGATTTACTGAAAGCAATTCAATGAGCATTCTTATATAACAGTTTTTAATTTCCTATGGCATCCTAGGGGTTTTCCTTACAACACTGGTAGCGCTTGCTTTCCTTTGCTTGGTAATTAATCTTTTCAATCCCTTTTCTTACTCTTCTTCTTAAAAGAAGTGAAGTTTTTTTTCGTTAATTGCAATTTAAAAAGAAAAAATATAGGCTACTACCTTTCTTAGGTGCACCCCTTCAAATAAGGGTGATTGCCTTATGAAACTACTGTAATCCATTGGTTTTTCTTCTAATTTAAGAGACTTTTATTTTCTCTTTATGAGAATGTCATTAGAAGGTAGATCCCTAGTTTAATAGGGAGGAGTTATTTCCTTAAACACATTGGTTTAAGCTTGATAATGGAATGGCGACACTATGAATGTTTCCCTTATACCCATAACACAAAGCTAAGGCAGCGATGCAAATACTTGTTAGTGCATTAAGTAAGTCAGATACTAATTGGTATGAAACAGGTTAATTATACAGGATCGAGCCTCGACTTTGGAAGCTTCCCCAGTTTGGTGTTTTGATTTGAGTTTACCAATCCATATGATATGGCTTTAAAGCTTCCTAGCTTGGGTTATTGTGAAGTATGAGAGCACAAGTGAGCTCAGTCTTTCACTATCATGTAACCTTACATCATGGCTTTTAGAAGGACCTAAAGTGCATGATTATTCAATTTCCAAATATATAACAAGGCTTCCTTTGTTGTCCTCCCTCTTTCTCTCTCTTATTGACATAGTAAAGTATGGTTCTATTACGCATGATATATGCCCTTTATAAAGTGGTCTTTGAAAGGTCTTTAAACGACTATTTGTTTTAGTTCTTAAAGATATAATGAATAGTTTTCTTCTTTGCTCACCACTCATGAAAAGAAAGAATACTTAGGGCCTTCTCAGCCTGTCCTAATTGAAATAAGATTCTTTTTCACTTTATCCTACCTCACTCACTGCCCCTTAGGCTTAAAGTGCCTTTCCGTTGTCACCATTTATTATTATCAACATGGCTAGTTTTTAGCGTTATTTCTAGCTTGAATTAAGGCTTTGAAGTCCTACTCTTCTTTTTATAACTAGAAAGGTAGGCAAACCTAAGTTCAGAGCCACCTCAATTCAAGATGTTGGAACACCAACCAGACCAAAAATAGATTCTTAAATTAACTTTGAAACAAATCTGAACACTTTAATCGAAAGCCTTTCCTATCTAGTGTGAGTTGATCCTTCAATGTCTATACAAACTAAATCAGAAGCTTAAATTGAAAGATAAAAGTAGGCTCAAGAAGGTTTAAAAGACTTCTTTTTGGTCCCTTAAAGTCATGAAGTAGATTAGACTGTAATGTATGCCTATGGAATGAAAAATAATGAAAAGTAATCCATGTGAAAAATCAATAAAGGCTTGCTTATATGTCTTTTTAGTGTACACATAGTTTCTTTCAATTAGAACCTATCACTACCTAGATCAATCTTTCAATTCTAGTTTACCTTGTGTCATTCGATTTGAGGGAATTCATTAGATCGTGAACTTGCTTCATACTTGGAATTTAATCTTTTGCTAGGAGCAAGGTTGAACTTAGCGTGAATGGTTAGAACTGAGCCCTAGGTTAAAATTATGAAACTACTCGTAGGAAATTTTTTTAAGTTGAGGGAATGTTTGGACTTATCGACTAATACAAGGTCTTTTTCAAATTTAATTTGCTGGCTCTATTTGAAAATAAATTCTCATTCTGGAGAGATATCAATAGACATAGAAAAAGATCTTAATCTTAGAGATCGCAAAGTAAAAGTCCCATAAGCACCCACTTTTAAAAGAAGCAAATACACTCGCCTTAGGAAGCATCCACACTTTTATATGACCTACATTTATTAATAATCTTGTGATAAATTTTCTTCTCAAGGTAGGTCAAAAGAGTAAGTCGATGAAAGAAAGACTCTCTCGAAAAGTGTCTACTCATGGAATAGAAAGACTTCTTGCATCAACAAACTCCTTGGTTGTGAAAGAAAGGGTGCTTTTGAGCTAAATCAATCTTGTAGAGATGATTACCAGGAACTTTACACTCAATGAAAAGGGAAAATGAAGACTAAATCTGCTTTGAAAGCGATTCGAGATGCCATAAGAATGATCGGGTAGTGAGTGAGAATAGTAGAAACATTAAGACATGCTTGTTCAAAGATGCGTTAAAGAATACCTATGAAAGTAGCTTGCAAGGGTTAAGCACTAATGCATTACTAAAAAACCAAGCAAAATAACTTTTCAAAGGGCGTGGAAAGACGATCTTATTATCTATGAGTAAGAAAACCACATGGGAAAAGAATCCTAAAGGAAGCTTCTCACTAGTGCTTTGCCTCACCACTGAACATTGTATTACTACGTTCAATAAATTACCCTAAAGTGGCTTTGGATGACTTCAAGGGTGGTCAAAGGCCTTGATAAGACGTTGTACCTTTCTTGCTTGAATGATCTATGAAAAAAAACATCCCATTACGAATTTCTATCCTATTAATAAAATATAGATAAGGGTTATTTTTGTTCCAAGTCTAACTTTTAAAGCATAAATTGGAGAAAAAAAAAACCTTTGGCTCTCAAATTTTTTCTTTGATAGATCTTTCCTCTTAAAAGAGGTTTTACCTGAGCCATTATGTCCTTTGTTCAATAATTATTTCCAAGGGTGAGAACCTTAAATTGAACATCTTTTCTTCTACCTTCACCACTTTTTTTTTTTTTTTGGACCTTATCCACCTTTTTTTTAGCAAGGGCTTCAAGATCATAGTAATGCGTGCCAAAACTTTTCATGAGTACGAATGTCATGTTCGAAGCTGTTTTCTCAAGACACCATGGAAAATATCACTGATGAACTTAATCTTTAAGCGTGAAATTGCTGGTTTCCTCATCTTTTTGAGTCTAAGATCATATGGGTCAAAAATTTTCATTTCTTAGTTAATGAAAGCCCTTCTTAAGAAAGTAAGCCAAGAGCCACTCATTTGAGCCAACAGATTCAAATTTTACTATGCTTATGCATAAAGCAACATGTTTAAACTATAATGTAAAATCTTTGTTCTCCCTATCATTTCCAATTAAGGATTAACTCTCCTAGGCAAGAGGACCATTATTGGGATTATTCAACTACTAATTGACGACCAAGGGACTACTATTCTCCTTCCCCTATTGATATTGATTGACTTTCTTGTTGATAGAATGGCAAGGGGTGTTGTTTGGTTATATATCCCATTAACTGGAAGATGGTGAAGCACATCCATCGCCCAATCATGTAAAGGCCGAACTAAGGTTTGTTTGCAATTGTAAAGACCCTCATCTTTCCACTATCTTTTAGCTTGATTTTGAACTTACACCTAATTAAGACATTTACTGTGAGACTTATTTCATGTCAATCGCTCGTCTTTTTTAAAAAAACTCGTAGTTCTCCTTCTTACCTATATATATATATATATTAACTTTTTGGTTAGATTAAATAGGGACTTCTATAAAGATCTTTCCACTCATTTAACATACTCAAAGTCAAAGTCATAGCATGGGATGCTAAAAAAAAAAAAAAAAAAGGGAATCGATGTTGAGGTGGTACTAAAAAATAAGGAGAATCATGCGTGGACGCTTTGGCGGTAGGAATGGCTGCCTTTGCAGCCATGCATGGACGTTTTGGTGATGGCCATGGCTGCCTTTACAGCCATGCATAGAGGCTTTTAAGGCAACCATGGCTAACTTCGTGGCCATGCATGGAGGCTTTCGTGGCAATCATGGCTACCTTCGCTGTCACAGCGACCATGGCTGCCGCCTTTGAATGCCTTGGCTGCCGCCTTTGAGGCCATGGCTATCATCTTCGAAGGCCATGGCGACCTTCGTGCGCAACCGTGACTGCCTTCGTGGGCGCTGGTGGCTGCCTTCATGGACGCTTGTGGCTGCCTTCATGGGCGCTCGTGATTGCCTTCGTAAGTGCTTTGGCTACCTTTGTGGGTGTCGTAGCTGCCTTCATGGTGGGCCGTGGCTACCTATTTCACAGCAATGGCAGTCACCTTCAAAGGCCATGGCTACCTTCACTAACATGGCTACCGCCTTTGAAGGCCATGGCTGCCTTTTTCATGGCCATCACAGTCACCTTCGAAGGTCATGGCTGCCTTGGTAGTGCCTATGCATGGTAACCTTCGAATTGAGGCAACAAGCTTACGGTAATGCATGGCTGCCTTGGAAGGCCTGGTGGCCAGGCCAGCTTGCTTCGAAGGCAGTAAGCTAGCAGCCATGCATGGCTGCCTCTGGAGGTAGTAAGTTGGTTGGCAGCTTGCATTTGTAATGGCCCTGCATGGCTACCTTCGAAGGTAGCACCTCTGAAGGTGACGAGCTTGCTGGTTTTGAAGTCAGCAATTAAGTTTATGGCCATGGCTTCCTTTGAAGGTAGCAAGCTTACAGCCCTTGTGGCTGCCCATGGGGTAGTTGCTAGGCTACATTTCTTACATAATGACTGAAGCGTTATAGTCACTAGATCTTTGATTAGCTACCAAAGTGCCAAGCATGAGCTTCGTCCAAAGCTTGATCATAGGATAGTTGAATGCATAAGAAAAAAGGCAAAAGTATGTTAGTTGCAGGCCTTCTTCCTACTTTTTTCAGTATTCAAAATCTCTCTTCATAGGCGTTTAGGTTAGTTCATCTTTTGGTCGACCTTTCCCTTTGTTCTTCCTTGGTTATATACCAGCTCACCTATCTAGATCAGTGGATTATCCTGTTTGGCAGATTTGGCTTCATATGAAGCATCTGCAGATTACTAAGCCATGAGATCTTAAGATTTGGCTAGTTAAGACTTATTACATACACCTTGGGAAAAGCCCAAACAGGAAAATGAGACCGTTTCATAAGGAAAGAATTCTTGTTGCTTCAAAAAAGATCTAGTGAAGAGCACTCGTGAAGTGGCATGAAAGACTTTAAAGAGCTCAATCAAATTATGCCTACCATGGGTACTAGCAAAGATAGAGTTAATTTACTTAATCAAGCCGTACCTGAGTGATTAAGGAAACAACTTTATCTTAGCTTTTCTACCTTTTGTCCGATCCTTTCTTTCATGGAGGAAGGGCTTCATGTTGTAATTGTTCTTTGGATTAATGTCCCACCTTTTGCCTTTAGGCTTGTAATAACAATAAGAGTTAACGATCTTTTATGCCCTTTGTTTGGCCAGCTCTCACAATCGGTTGGTTATTGTTACTGGTTGAAATCATTCTATATGCTTATTTAGTTCGAAGAGTGATCCATCTTGCTGCACTTGATGTTCATATGCTATCTTCTCTCTCCCACCCACTAAGGATGAAGTTGATAAAGAAATTTGGGTGCTAAGGACAACCCGCAAGCCCATGTTCATCAAACATTTTGCTAACATAAGTTGAGGCCAAAAAACTCTAATTTGATCTGTTTCCTCAAGGAATACATAAACTTCCTCACTTGGAGTTATGATTAAAGGATCAACTAGCTAAGCTTAACCTTAGTAGTTGTGTAGGCAAAGAAAATATAATTCCAAAGAAATATATAGTATAGTGAAATTACATCAGTTCTTGGCAAGTATTAAGAAGTTCTATCCTCTGATTGTTAAAAATTTTATGCTTAACTTAATCTTTACCTTACTTATTTTATCCCTTGCAAAGTTAATAGGTTTTTCCAAAAAAAAAAAAAAAAGGACTTCAGCCATTATGTGCGAAGTTTCTTTCGTTATTAGAGGAGTTATGCTTGTGTGAAATCAGACCCTTGGGTAAGGAGATAGTTTTAACAGTACGCCCCTTGGACCTTAGCCCCTTAAGGGTTGGGTTTTGGTGGTAGGCTCTTATGTCATCTGGACCTATATCTAGTAAAAGTGGTGGCTTGGTTGGCCATACACACCTTATCATGCATGTTTATGTAAGTTGCTAGCATTTTGATGCTTGCCTTATGGTTCTTTCCTCTTTCATTCAGATGCCTTTTAAAGAGATTTATTCACATATCAAAACAAGATCCACTATGCTAGATTTAGCCAATACAGGTATGAATAGGGATTCCTAAATTCTTTTTACAGATTCAGATTTTGATGCCCCTTATGCATAAAGATGTGGATAAGGATGCCAATTTATATGTGGTTAAAAAGGCTTGTTTGAGTGATTCATAAACTCTCGTTAGGATAAAAAAGCAAAGATTTCATCCTCTGCTGATGGGAATGCTAGTTTGAGAAATGTTGCTTTAGGATAAACTAGATGTGTTGTATCGAAAACTTGATACATTAGTTCAGCTCATGCTGCTTTGGATGCTTACCTTGTCTTTTTCCATTGAGGTTAGCTCTTTGAGATCAACTGAATAGCTTGTTAGTGCTCTTTATTTCGGTTCTAAGCTCTTCAATCTTGGAAATTAAAAAATTTCCTTTTGCTATTTAACTTCCACATAAGACTTAAGGTAGGTTTGTAACTCAGTAAATTTATAGCAAAGGGCCTTTTATGACTTGATAAGCATGTGTTACAGGCTGTAGAAATGCTATTATCAATGATTATTGAGCTGATTTCTCATTCCCATCTTTCAAAGAAGACGAAATGTGACCTTTACTATCTCTCGCACTTAATAAAGAGATATCATATAATCGATTACATTTGTATAAAATAAAATAGTTAATTCATTCAATCAAGATCGTGAACAAATATCATTGTAGATTAAATCCTATTAAATCCCTTTAATGAAAATTAACTGATTGATAATTAATGTGCATTCTTGTAGTAGTTGAACCCATTACATAGGCTTCTTCCTTGACAACAAAGCTAATACCAAACCTCCTGCATGCATGGGAACCAAAGAAAAAAAGGAGGAGATATGATCCACCTACACGTCTGAAAGGAAGCAAGAACACAAAATGTGGCATTAAGACTTAAGGGTAACCAAGGAATTACTATTTGAGACCACGAGGACCAACAGCGGTTAAAGAATAAAAAAGAGGCACCACAAGCTAGTTGCCAGTACCCCGACAGTTGCCACCTGATCAAAGCGAGAAAGTGAAAACCGTGCCATCTTTAAGCCTAGCTCTATCTCTTATTTTGGTTTTGTGCCTTTTAGGCATCTTTTAAGGGATGATCGATATTTTTCTTTCTGTTTTAACACCTACTGGAAACTAGAAAAAGAGAGCTTGGGCATTGGGCATACCTATAACAGCTATATCCAAATCCGTGTTGCTTAAGTCACGAACCGCATCAAGACTATTTCAAAGCAAACAATTGCCTATCCACGAGATTAGATTGAATGTCCGTACAACTCATTACACTTAAATTAAAGTTACGGGTAACTTTAGACTTACTAATTTGGCATAAGTTCCCAGAATAGAGCCATACCATAACCATACACATACGATGGCCTATTGGCACCATACACGACAATAGAAAGGCAATAAGATTAAGAAGATAGTAAGCACTCACAACAGTAGAAGGAGAGGGATGCTCACGCATGCCCACCATCAACAAGCAGAAGTTAGAAGGAAATAAAAAGGCCTAAGCCCAAGACCTCTAATTCGAACAAACCTATTAGTTAGTCTGTCTTTGGAAGAATTTACATTTGAAGGCCTTATCTTTGGAATAAGCTATATTTGAAGGCTTGTGTGAAGCATTTCGAAAAATGAAATTGACATGTGGCTAGGAATAGTCCTATAATAGATCAAAATCATATGGTTAAGGTCATGACACTTAAGACCGTCTATACTAGAGGTAGCTCCACTTAGATCAAAGTCCTATGCATTGCCCATAAATAGAAGACTATTAACGATTAAGCATCTCGCTACCTCATATAAATCCTTCTTAACATAAACTAATTCTACCGTCTACAGGCCCTTAATCTTCATGCAAAAGCAATGCAACCTTCTCTCAAAGGAGAGACTCATTTCGACTTAACTACTTTGACCCTGTCAAGGCTCGGGTAAGGGTTTTGGTGGGAAAGGAACTTATTAAGCCGTAGAGTCTTGTTATTCTCATTTGCTGTGGGCACCTTATTAATTTTGATGAATGTTATAAGTGAAAGGTGTTGTTAACATAAAGCTATTTAATTTGCTAGCCTAGTCCTAAAGCAATGAAGAGGACATTTTATATGGTAGTAGTTTTACAACTGGATCATAAACATGCCATTAAACACAAAGAAAATAGCCTTCACATGAAAGTCCATCAGTGGACTAATTCTTTATGATCTTTTCGATAAAAGCTTAAGGGAAGGATTTCTTTTCTCTTGTGAGGGAAAGAAAGACTAAGTAAAGGCAGACAATAAGGCGAAGATAGCAGATTTGCCTCGAGACAAAAATGTAGCATTGGGACATTGCTCCGGATTGGTGAAATAGTTGAACCCAGCTCCTTCACTTGGCAAGCTCCTCTTTGCAGCTAACAGACTACTAGACATATTGTTTACTTTGCTTTTATGGAAGAGCTAAGTCTAAGAAGGGCTCTCCAAACTCAATTGTTAAGCTTTCAAACTCGCCCTGAAGTTGATGAACGATTGTAGGGCTGGCAATAAGCATGCTTACTTATGATATGTTAAAATAATACATCTATTTTTTATTAATCCTTAACATTCATGAAGCATATTGTCAAAAAGGGGTTTCTGCAAGCAGGAAAATGACCTTTTTAACGATCTACATGTTGTTGCTTGATCCTACTTTTAGGACTTCTTAAGTCACGGAGTCTTTGATAAAGTTATAAAAAAAAAAAGGAATATACCCTAATATATATATATATATATATATATATATATATTCAAAAGGCTTATAGTTAGTAAGATAGGTGTCAGTACGAAATCCTAAATCAGTAGTGGACTACTAATTAACGCACTATTAAAGTAAAGTAACCAGCATGCACATATCATGATTAGCTAGAGGAGCTTAGAGCTCAACAAATGGAAGAAGCAGGCAAAAATAGATAGAATTTAGTAAGGAAAGGTGCTTTGTTGGACTTATTCTAGGGTGAAATCAAAGATCTTTCAATGTGTTGATTTTTAAAAACAAGAAAGTGGCTTTGTAGTAGGAGTTTTGTTTGTCGATCGATGTGAAAAGTTCGAAAACTCTTGCTTTGCACTTAAGAAACACCATTCCAGATGATCTACTTCATGAATGGAAGGTTGGAACCAAGGAAGAAAACTAAATACCAAAAATTAAAAGAGAAGGATTTCTAGAGATAAATATCCAGTATTAAGCCCGCCTATCATAAGTATGAGTTGAGAGAGCCAGATAGAGACAAATACCTAATAGTTTGTGAAAAAGCTTTCCTACACATAGAAACTTTCCTTTTATCTTGCAGCCTTGATAATCAATTCTATTGTCTTGCACATTCCCTCTTGCAAGGCTAGCCAAGAAAAATATGCTTTTTCAGGTTTGGTTTGCCTAGATAGGAAGTGTGCCTATAATGCTTTTAGTAATGATTTTGAAGTGAAATATCTTTCTATTCTAGGGGTATGATTGCTTGTTTCTTCGACTTGAAGCTAAGGCTTGTGCTTCGCTATAAATACTTCTTTTAAAGCAATATAACCTCGTTGCCCGTTTCTTGATGTTTGGGTCTTTCCCCTACACTTTTTCTTAAAGTGGGTCCTATCGCTTTGCTCTGTTAACACTTTATCACAATGCTAGAAGGTAAGATTTCAGGACTTTTTCCAAGCTATGAATCTTCATCAATGGCATGGTAATAAAAGATAAAGAAATTTTTAATTTGATGTTCCATTTGTAAACACGATGAACAAGGTAGTTGAACCACCTCCCTCAAGTGTTATTGTACAAGAAAGAGCTTGTAGTAGTGAATCACATGTCAAAATACTAACATAAAAATCATCAGGATTTATGCTTGGTATTTTGCTTATTGTGTATGGTGTAACGGCATTTCATGCAATGAATAAAGAGGGGTTGCACTTGGCTCCCAAACCAAAAGATTTGGGGGCTTTGGCCCACTTATCATCAATCCCATTTTATAACTTTATTAGTATCTATTCTGACTCTTATCAGTCTCTGAGGGACATCAAAGACTTGAAACTACATCAAAAGGCAAAGCATTTTCCTTTTGCACATCGAAAGGCAAAGCAACCAAAAGACTTGCGAAAATTTCCTTCCTTTAGTGTTGTCTCCTTACTAAGCACTCTTCTTGTCATTTCAACCTTAGCTCACATTTAGGCTTTTTGTCTTGAAGTCTTTCTTTAGGCTGATCAAATAATGGGCTTTACTTTTGAACATAGGATTTGATATCACCCAATTCTTCGTTTACTAACATAGAACTCATACTAAGCTAGATTTAATGTTTCAAAATTGTAAGTAGTTATTAGCCACTAAAGTCAAATTAATGTTTACGGATTAACTCCTTACTCTATTTCTATTATAGACTTTGATGTTATCTTCTATCTTTTCATTCCTGCACACTGGACGAATACTAACTCTTCTTTTTTCAATTAGTAGCTCTTATCTTACAAGTCTAAGTAGCTAGGAATCTTCTTATTTAGGAGTTCATGAGCTAAGCCAGACAAGATAGCTATTCCTTTCCTAGAGTTAAGAAAAGCTAAGCCATGTCACAATTCCTGTATAAAGCAATTTTTCTATAGTAATAAGGCCTATTTAAAAGATTAAATAGGCAGATAGAAGCAAGAAAAAGGCTGATTTGCTCGTGTGATCAACAAGAAATTCCTTTGCCTTAGTGAGCTAGCCTTACTTGTTAAGGTTCTTCAGGCACTACGGTAGGACATGGATTGATCATGACGAGAATAGAATTTTCCATAATGTAATAAAAGAGTCACAATCTAGGAAATCTCGACTAGACAAAGGACATATAAATTTCAATTCAAATGGGTAAGGGCTTATCCTGACGTTGTCTTCTCTTCTTGTCCTTTCAAACAGGATATTTCAAACATGGTCAAGTTAAAGGCAAAGACTGATAAAGTTCATCATAGAAAGGAGGCATCACCTAAGGAAAAAAGTGGCAGGTTTTGATGGCTTGGATGCTGGGCAGATTTGGATAGGGTCTATCTTATAAATAGAGGAAAAGTATGCATGCTAGCGCACTACGACTTATGTAGTTGATCGGATTAGATAGCCTTTGAGCAACCAACTACACAACAAATTAAGATCAATAACTTGAAGGGATGGCTAAGTGGCTTAAGGTATTGGTTTGCTAAATCGATATACAAGAAGATCATATCATGGGTTCGAATTCCTTTTCCTCTAGTGCGAAAGTGGAATGGGTGGGCAAAATTAGTGAGAGAAAGAACCTCTTAGTAGAGCCCCACGAAAGAAAAAATTACACTATTTGGTGATTAATAGTGGAGAGCTTATTATGCATTATTTTTATTTGACCGACCTATCTTCTTTCTATAAGCAAGCTCTCTACAACCGTCCAGGGATTAGACGAGTCTTGATTCTTGAGCATGTTGGGAGATAAGGTGGTAATTGAAAGAGCTGCTTGAAAGCTTAATGAACAAGCAAGCATAATAAATTGATTAGTAAAGGGCTTTTCCCTTACTAGTTAAGTGTTAAGGTAGGGTGTTATTCGATGAAGAAAACGAACTTTAGGAAAGTGGTTCATGTAGCTCAGCTGAATAAAGCGAAGGATTGAAATCTTTATGTGAGTGGTTTGAATCCACTTTTAAGAGGGCGAAGGGTCTAAAGGATATATCGCCGAGTGTGAGCATGATTTTTATATTCAAGTGAAGAGAAAAAGGCAAAAAGCCACATAGTGCAAGAGGTGGATTGATTCTTGTCCCCTATGCCCAATAGGATAGGCAAGTTTGGTTCGAGTATTCATAGATTAAGTGGATTTATATGCTTCAAGGGGTGAGACAAGGTGTAGCGCAAATTGATCAGCACATTTGTTTTGGGTATAGAAGGCCATAGGTTCGATTCTTGTCGCTTAATGCCTTTTCTTTATTTTGGTATGCCGTGACTGCACCCATGGCATTATGTTTTAGAATTAGTCCTTGCATGGTTTGCTAAGCATGGTGTTAGCATGGCATTCCAAGACCAAGGCTGATGTGTTCTCTTCATATTGTTATAAATAAAAGAAGAATAAAAAAAAAAGGCCTTATGCATATGGTTATGGCACTCTTGAAAAGGGCTTGATGCCAACGAAGTATGCGTGACCTGTGTAACATGGGCTTGCAGTGCCTTTACACCCCTTAACTAAATCTCCAGGCCTGCCAAAGATTGCTCACTTAGGAAATAGGCCTAAGCTTATGCCAATGGACTTGTGACATTCACGCACTGAGTCATCAAATGACACATGTTAAGAAGGCCTGCTAGATTTGTCCAGATTCAAAGCTTGAAAGAAATGTGGGTCCAATGAAATCATGAAAATGATCAGACAACAGTCCCTCTTGGTAGTTGCTAGCTACCAGCTCAAAAACCACACAAAGACAAAGACGTACGGGCCTAGTCCAACTCATAAATTATAAATTAAGAAATAGAAGAAATTACCAAAATTGACATCCCGTGTCCTTTTTTTTTGAAACAAACCATCTTTTCTAACTTTTATGTTTTTCACACTTAAACATATTGTGAAGACCAAAATACCCATACTAAAGGCAATAATTCCTTTAAAAAATAAATAAATTTAAAAAATGAGAAATTTGATGCATACAATATTAATATTCTTGTTTCTTTAAGCTCTCTTTGTCATCAAGCTCTCTCTCTTTGTCTTCAGGCTCCTTTTTCGAATTTTTTCTTCATTTTTGTATCTAAGAGCTACTTAAACAAAGGCTAAAAAAGGAATAAAAAGTAGTAATCAATTGATTTTGGCTAGTTCTTTTCACGTTATATCTAAGACCTAGACAACCAAGCTCGTGTTTTTAGTAACATTTTGTTCTAAGAGCAAAAAGTGTTTGTGTGGGTCAAGAGACTAATAGGTATGTATTTAAAATATAAAGTATCTTAACAATGCAAAGATTTTATGTGTTCTAAAAGAATAATTGTGATGTGTCATACATATCGTAACATGAACAAGAAACCGTGCTATGTTTGATTAAATCGTGACTTAGCCACGAAATTCATATTATCTTATGAACTATCATGACTTTATTCACAAATTGATATTTCTTTAATGAAATCGATACATAAGATAATATCATTGCTTATTTATCTAAATCATTATTTATTTACTAAACTTCAGTTTTGTTCTTTTTTCTAAAACTATCGCTTCTTTTTTGAAATGTTTTCATTGTTATGGCAAAAAATGTATTATTGTAACTTGGAATAGTGAGTGGTCTGAGTCAAGAAGAATTTTTGAGCATATTGTTAAGACTATCAAAACTCGAGGTTATATTGTTTAAAAGGGTTTGACACAAGCACAGTTATTAAGTTTAGTTAAATCTTGCACTGATATTGATTTCTCTAATTATGATATTATACTGCACACCATAGTGAGACGCAAGAAAACTACCATAAAAATTAAGTTAGTGAATGATAACGATATTGAGTTCATGTTGTATGATGATAACATAGTACCCTGTGTAATTGTGGATTTGGTGGAGCGACATGATGTTAAGAGCACACATGGAGTATGTGAACGTATAAATTCAAGACAAATCAATCAGTTGAATTCTTATATTAGGAGGAATGATGTTACTGATGCAATCCCTAATGTGGGGACCCATCCAATTGTTTAAGGTAAAAATTTGGGCACGGAACCATTATTCCATAATGAGACTCCTTCTAACACTTAGAATACTAATGAGATCGACTTGGATGAGTCAATGGACTATGATGTTGGGTATAAGTATCCAATGCCAAAAATTGAGTCTAGTCAACCTATCAAAGGAAAGCAATTTAAACTTATTGTAGAAGTTGAGCTTGATGATGAGAACTTGCCTTTTGTACCGCGTTCAATCCTACCTTATGTGCCACCTACATGCGCTGAAGCACACAACAACATAAGTGATGGTATTAATAAGAGGTATAGTGTATTGGGTGCTAAATTATATAGTATTGTTTCAGCTCTTACTATAAAATTAGTGACTCTGATTGATACCTTTACTAGAGGTCAATTTTTCCTAAATAAGAAAGAGTTGAAGCGATTTTTAGGTATGTATGTATTAACTGAGAACTTTTAATTTAGAGTCATTAGATCTAACAAATTAATATTTAAGATTGTTTGTAAAGAAGAAAATTATGCATGGAAGGTCCGTGCTGTGAAATTTATACAAGAAAAATTCTTTCAAATTAGACATTGTGATTTCACACACAATTGCATAATTGAGGAGTTGTATCGACAACATCGACAAGCAAGTTCTATAATTATTGGTGAAATTATTGCTCAGCAGTTATCCGCTAATACTAGAATTATTAAGACAAAAGATATCATAGGTGAGATGAAAGAATTATATGGCATACAAATTTTATATAGCAAAACTTAGAAGGCGAAAGAATACGCATTGTCTCTTACTTATGGTGACCTAGTTGAGTCATACCAACAACTACCATCATATTGTCACATGTTGCAAATAGCTAGTCTAAGAACTAAGGATCACATATGCATTGAAGATAAGGTTAATTGATTTAAGTATTGTTTTTTTTTTTTTTTTGTAGCTCTCCGACAATCATTGAGGGGATTTTATTCAGTGATTAGACCAATTATTGCTATCAATGCCACTCATTTGAAAGGAAGATTCCACGTTGTTGTGTTTATAGTGGTGTGCAAGGATGGAAATGAATTGATATACCCAATAGCTTTTGGTTACGATGCCTCAAAAAACTATGAGGCTTAAGAATTGTTTTTGGAGCAACTGAAGGAGGTTATTAGTCATGATGATGACTTGGTTATTATATCGGATCATAATACTAGCATTGTAAAGGTCATTGTAAAGGTCTTCTCTGATTCTTGTCATAGGTTATGTTCTTAACATATGGCCCAAAATATAAAGAATAAATTCAAGAAGGAAGAAGTGTCCAAGATGTTCTATAGTGTAGCAAGGGCATATCGAGAGTTTAAATTTAGTCAATTGATGATTGAATTTCAAGCTAATCACCCTCAAGCATTTGAATATTTCATGAAGGAAGATATAAGGAAATGGGCACGTGTGTATTACCCACGAAGATGATATCAATTCATGACCACTAATATTGCTAAAAGCTTGAATTCATGTCTTCAATTTGCCCATGAGTTACCCATCATGGCTCTATTGGAATTCATTAGAGATATGATCCAATGTTGCTTCTATTATAGGTATGAGAAAGGTAAGATTTGGAAAGCACAATTTCTGTAAGATGAGCCTACAACCCATGATATGGAAAGAGAAGAATGCGACCATCGAGTTTCTTCAACGAGCCCCACCCTGGGTCTTTCTTAGTGAGGTTGGTTCTCTTGTGGTAAGCTCTAACTATTGGCTTGGCTAGGCTAGTCTCCTATTAAACATGGTAAGCCCGACCTATAACTCATTGAAACTCAAGAATCCTTCAGTTTTTAGGAGTAAGAAGTCCTCTGTCACTAGTTTCAGTAAATTGAATTTGATTGAGCTTGATCGGTTCAGACTTGCCTTTTCTATTATTTTTTAATTATTTTTTTAATGTCTAAAAGACAACAAAAACGAGTAGGGCTAATAAAGGTCTCTTCCTCTTCTTTAATGGATAGGAAGATACAAAATGAAAAGGATGTTGAATGAGTTAAAAGATGGTAAAAACCAACTGCCTTGTGAGAAATTCAATCTCAACTTTATTGGCTCTATCACCAGAACCAACAGTAGCCTCTCTAATTCGATTCCATCCCACAGGGATGCCAAGAAATGATGATGACCCATTCTTCTTCTTAGATACTACTTGAACTGCTCGATTGACCAATGACTTTTAATGGTTAATTTGCCTGACCTTATTTCTTTATAGGATTCTAAATCATCACATTAAGTAAAGGCGAAAGAGTATACTAGAATGTTAAAGTCAGCCAACCATGGTGAAAAAGCGACAAGCATAGGTGAGAGAGACATCACCAAAGAGCTTAACTAATGAGCTTTTTTTTATGATTAATGCTTCTACTCACTGGCTAGATCGGACTGTCTGTACCTTTTATAACTAACAATGCGTGTAAGGAAGTTAGTCCATAGCGCTCTTAGGCCAAAGAATTTAGAAATCGCCCGTTGATTAAGAGATGGAATCAAAAGCACAATGGGAGGTGGGAGATAAGCTTGGAGACAAATGGTACTTGGGAGTTGCACTGCTTTAACTAACTCTGCCTGTAAGAAGAAACCTAAGAAAAGCTTAACCTCTGCATACCAAGTTCTAAGGTTGAATCTCATCCAAAAGATAAAGTGTCAGTGCCAAGTGAGAATTCTCTGATTCTAACTAAGATCTTTGTCCTACTTCTCACCCGACCAGTTACGAAAAAAAAGTAGTTGACTTGACTGAGATCACAAGTTTTCAATGATATGGACAATTTGGAAATGGAGCTACGAAACTAAGTAGTATACTTGGCCTTCCATACCTTTTTAGTCCAATCCTACTACTTGTATGGAGTACGAATAAGGAAGGTCACTTAATCTTAAAAGAAAGATAAAGCTATGCCTTCAATCCCTCATTTGGAATTCTTACTACCTGATGCACTTGAGCTGCACCTCTACTTCCCATGTTTCTTCAACACAGAGAACAGTAGATTGCTTGAGTTGTTGGCCTTTGTGTTTGCCTTATTTTCTTTTTGGGGAATGCTTTATGCTAACATCGGCTTTTTTGATTGATTTTTTTGGCATCCCACTAGAGTCGAAGACAATGATCCAAGCCTTAAGAATGGAGTGAGCCTTATCGCACCTAAAAGAAACATATGGGTTCCAAGGGTTAAGGAGAATAGGGTGTTTTGCCCTTTTTCATATATTTCATCATTAGCAATCCCCTCCCTATCAATCATCAAAAACATATACCTTAATTAGCTTCCCTAGTGGTATTGCCTTGTAACTGCCCATTGTATACATTTATTAACACCACAGGTACTCCCTCAATGCAAAGCTATGCAAAACAGAGGAAGGCACTAAGAATAGAGATTGTAGCTAAGACTATCTCGAGTCCTTGCCTTGCTCAATGCTTTTCCATCAACTACAGTGGGAAAGATAGGAATAGGGGAAGGAAGAAAGAGACCATCTTGGCCTAAGAAAGTAATGCTCTTAACTACCATTGCTATCAATCTCTATACAACTATCATTGTTAATGATATAAATAAATATTCATTGTATAAATAGGTGACAAGCAATCAAAGTTTTTTTTTTTTGAGGGTTGGGTTAGGGCTATGGGATCTTTCCATGCCCATAAATAAAAGATTTAGATCTATCAAACATATGATAGAGATTAGAAAAGCTATCGAAAACCTATGCCACCCTTAACCTTACACACTAACTTAAACGTTACCTTGCTCACAACCAATTTCTCAAAGTAATAAATGCACTCAAAAATAGGCCATAACACGAGAGAAAGTTGTTGCATGGCTGAATTCTCCATTATATGGTGGTATGTACGGCTTAGAGCCAAGGCATTCACAGGTCTCCTTTTAGAGCTCCATTTAGGAACTGATAGTTGAACAGGTTTTTAAGCCTAGGTCCAGAATAGAAAATGGGAAGGCTCTTTCTCCTCACACTTACTCTCATATATATCCTTCCTAAATCCTAGGCTCGACTACCATCTTAAAAGCTACTGCTGCGACACTCATCTTTTAATTCATTTTTTTCTACAAACCTAGGTAATTGATGTAACTTTTCAATGTTAACCTGTTTTGCATGATCTGCTAGCTCTTGTAGAAATTTGTCAATGTTTTTATGAACCCTCAATTCTACAGTGACATAAGCGACAACAGCCTTAAGGTTTGCCTTGATTTCATCTAAACTTCGTGCACATTAGCTAGAATTGATTCCATTCTAAGAGAGCCTTAGATAGAAAAGCAAAACATAAAACAGATAGCTTTATAAAGGTTTAATAAAGAATCTCCCTAAAGTCAAGAATGGCAGAATGATTAGGAAATTACATCTAAGTAACATACCGTTATAATTATAGAACCGTGATTGGCCTCTAAAGCACGAATAAAAAGTCAATTCCAATCCCATAAGGAAATAAATTCTTTTCTTCTTCTTCGTGAGCTGAGTCGTACATTAAGGATAGCCTTTCAGTCAGTTTCATGCACAAGACCTTCTGCTTGCCTATTGTGGCAGGTCATTAGCACACACTGGATTGATTAGATGTTTTTGGGATAGATTGGTATAGGTAGTTCATTGAGTGAAAGGGCATCCTTTCATGCGTTATTCAAGACTATTCCCCTCATATTCTCATTAATCATGAATACGTAGAGTTTAGGATTGGTCAAACAAAATAGCATATTTGCTTGGGTCCATACTTTCACCCATTGTAAAAGTGACTTCCTCAACCTTTGTTTAACCTCTCCCACTCTCATCATGAATAAGGATAAGAAACAATGGGATCAATTTCCCATGCCCTAGCTTGGCTCACGAGGTGATTTGGTTGGATTCAGTCTAATTTTGTACCGTCAGGGGCTTCTTAGCTTACGAGCTTGCATTCATTAGGCCGTGCGCAGAATGGAGAGATAAAAAAATTATTGATCACCAGGTTAGGAGAATAAGAAAGAGCTTTGATATGGTGGAGGTGGCTAACTTACCCCTTTAGGAATGTTCGAGATGGGACCTAAGAGAAAGAGATGCCTTCGCACTTAATGAACCAACCTAATTGGTTAGCAGAATAAGGGACTGGTCTGAGAAATGTAAATAAAAAGCTATGCCTTAACAAGCTACCATTCAAGTGTAGTGAAACTAGAGTCTCCACTCGTTGAGTTATGGTTTGAGGATAATTGAAGCTTCTTTTAGTGGGTCCTTCATTGCCTATCGATCAAATCCAACATCTGGAGTTCTGGTTGGTGTTGCCTATATACCAAATAAGTTGTTATCAAAGAAAGGTGAGGTCCTAGTCAGTAGGTAATTCCCTTTTCTCGATCGATGGCACTGGATTGCTTGCTTGTTCTTCCCTATAAAGGTTAGAGATGCCTTGCTGGTTGAATCAAAGAATACTAGCTTGCTCGGATATCAGGTAAGGGTGAAAGCTAGCCTACAGAAGAGCAAGAGGAGAATAGTGTCTGATGGGATTGGGTTAGCCAACATTTGTGAGGTGAAGAACAAATGCATAAGTTGACCATCTTTGGCAAAAGCATCACAAGCACTTGGATGTAGAGGAATTAAAACCTATTCACTTTATTTGATAAATGAAAGATAGAGAAAAGATTAATGTTTCCCTAGATTCGATCAATAAGAGAATAGGACCTTTCAATGTCTTAGTTTGCCTCTAAAAACCCCCGTAACTTCTAAAGAAGGTGAACGAACATTAACGAATGGTTTCAGGTCCGGTTGGATTCGTTTGTCGAGTGGAAGCTGAATCACTTTAGTACATCTAGGGAATATCTAAAGTAATCCATGTGTTATAGTCAAAGTCAATGCTCTGGGTCACAAGTAAGAGCTTATATGAAGGTTAGGATGCAGTTGAGTGCTTTAGAGTGAGGCTTACCCTTACCTTTTATATGAATCCAATCCTTCTTAATATCAATCCTTTAGTTCCAATCTCAATTGAGCAAGTGTCGATCGGGAAAAGAAAGTGAGAAAAATTTTCTAACAAGTGCTGTGGGCATGCCAGCATGAGCTAAAACTGAGCATTATTGATGGTATTGACAGACTTCTATTAAGTTGCTGGTAGGGATAGACTGATAGCCTTTTCAACATCTTGCACTTCCAACTTACAATCTCTAGCTCTAGATGGAAAAAAGACTATAACATTAGAATAAGGGTAGAAGAATTGATCATCACTTAGCTTACTTACAGCCAGGGTACAAAATGGATACAAAGTAGGCTTATAGGGTACGAGGTTTACTGTATTTATCCTAGCAAACAAGAAGTTAGTAGGGTTTATAACCTAGACTTACTGGCTTGCTAACTTTACTAGCTTACTTCTAGCCTCTAAAGAAAGAGTGGTCTCAACCAAATGCTTACACCACCATTCTAAGACATTTTTAGGAGCTATACTACCGTTCTTTCCAATTTCTCGATCCGTTTGGTAAGGATGTCCTCTTGCATTAGCCCTATTTATGATTTCTGACAATGGATGCTTTGGGCTATATATATATTTATTTATAACACGAAAAAGACCTAATCAAAGAGCTTCAATTGTGCCATATGTAAATAAGAGTTCTATCTATCTTTCTTCAATTAACTATAAGAGCAAGAACAAGACACTTAGTATACGTGATTAGAGAGCTTTTTAAAGTTTTATTCTGAGCTAAAAAGCCACTGTTAGTTTCTGTATGATTAGATTAGGCCATAGCTAGGTAATTAGATTGATCAAAAAGATAGTTTGACTTGCGTGTATTAAGTATATACCTTTTGTAGCATGATTGTAACTTAGGCCATAAGCTTTAGCCTCTTAAGAATATGATAGAAGAACTATGATAAGATATAAGATAAAATATCTAAATATGATTGAGTTCCACTTCCCTTCATTATCATGAACTTAACGCCCTAAAATAGAACTAGCTTTACATGATGGGATGAGAGCATTAGTAACACAAATCACACTACGAATGAATTTGACATAAAATCATCGAGATCCTACTCGAAGACTTCTCACCATTGGGAGCCTAGCCTTTTCCTTCTCGAAAGCCTTCGATTTTTTTCTTTGGCTAAAAAAGGCTCCTTTGTATGATTAAGGTAGTCTTTGAGGACCATTCACTTTTGAAAATATCCAAAAGAAGAGGCATGTCTTGCCCTTCAGAATAATGTGAAATCCTTTCCCACCTTTATTTAATAGATTTTTTCTTTCTTTCTATTATAAACAAAATGAGAAATAATGTTCAAGTACTAAAATCCTTCTCTATACTTGTTCTTGCTTGCTGACTTAATCCATCAAGAGGATGTTAGATTCATCTTATTTTGATATATTCTTATATGTAGTGCTTTAACTAATTGAATTACAATTTTAGGGGAATGACTAACTAGAAGCTTAAAGGATAAATTGAATCAAATTCTTTAGAAGAAAAAAAAGTGTCAATTCAATCAATGACTAACTAGTTTATATGACCTCTCATTTTCGGTATATCTACTCGACTTTATGTCTATCTCACAAGTGACACATATTATCTAGGGTTTTTTTTCATAAATAGTTAGATTTACCTAAAAATAAGACTAAAGTAAGAAAAGAGAGTATGATAAGAGAAAGAGAAGAGATGAGGGAAAGCAACTATAGATGTCATGCTCTTATCTATAGAAGCAACTTCCCTGAACTCACAAAGAGAGGAGGGCTAGGACTGGACCTCTTTAGATGACAGGATTGAGTTAGTATAGTTTCTTTTTTTTTCCTTCTCTGATCTATTCCCGCCTTGATCTAGTAAGGATTGCAATTGGGCACTAGCATGAGTATTTGAATGCTGCTTTTTATCCTCTTCCCTAAGAGCTTTCGAAGTAGAGTCTTATTTTGTGAAATTACTTTTTGTATCTTAAGATTGTCCACAATTAGTTCCTATCCCAGTAGCAAGTATCTCGTATTAGCTTGCCAAAGGCTTCAAGATATAGAAGTTAGGAAAGTAATGATGTCATACCTCTAGTTTGTAGCTTTCCTTCTTGGTTCTCTCTTCTATTGAAAAAAGGTATGAGTTATGAACCTAGCTTCTCTCACATAATCAAAAGTGAGGGAAATCCATCATCTGTGCATACTGGGATAGGCTTGTGAGATCCACTTTACTCACTAATTCGTATTCTGGTTGACATTGATTAATTGTATTCACATCCCCACCTCCTAGCTAGAGAAGCATGCATGCCATAGCATCTCCATTGGTTCAAGTTGAGGCACTGGTTTAAAATGGCTTTGACCATTTCATATACTTGCTATCACTCTGTGGACTAAGATCGTTAAGTAGGACAAACCAAGCCCCTAGGTAGGTTGGCTATAGGTGGCTTGATCCAATTGATTTAGTTACTTTGTTCGTTACCACCTAGTATTGATGAGATAGAAATATTAGTATTTGATTCACTCATAGTTTTTTTTTTTTTTGTGATGACCCATGGCCTGAGCAAGCTGCACCTGAAAAGGTAAATATAAGCACAAAACCTCAAGTAGTAGAGCACAATAGTTCAGTAAGCATAGGCATCATGAGCGAAGGCTTTATATATATATATATATGTATATTATAATATAAGTTTCATCTTATTTATAAAAACTATAGTCACACTAGCTATAATCGACTAAAGTGGAAAAACTGACATAAAGGATTGGAAACTGAGTAAGCAGGTTATAACTAAGATTGGGAAGTCCGGCATGTCCCGAAGGACATGTTTGAGATGAGAGATTATGATTATGTTGTTAGATAAAATGAGCATAAAAAGTGTAAGTAGATATGAATTTGAGCTATTAATTAAGAGGACTAACATCGCTCACTACTTCCTATTGTTATCTTATATTTGCTGTTAGTCTACACTTTTAGTCTCTTTCTGCGCCTTTGACTATCAAATCCATCCGGATTGCCAAAGATGAATGTGTTTGGAGACATTGAAAGGTGAATTGTCTTACAAATGAGAAAAAAAACAGTTGAATGGTTTGAGTCATGGATCCTTTCAACACTACCTCGATTTATCAACTACGAGGTACTTTTTAGCAATCATATGCACACAAACCGAGCGAGACTCACCTTTGTCAATCTTATCTATCACATCAAACATTGATCAGCCTACTACTTCTAAAGAAGTCTTAATAGATTTCGTCTATGATTACGAAAAAGTTATAGCCTTCGCTTACAAACAAAATGCAAAGAAAGTGTCACTGCCATGTCTACTTCTCATATGAGACAGGCCTCTTTTTCTTCACGAATAAGTTCTTTTCTCATATTTTTGATTCTGGTCATTTAACACCTTCATCCTTTTTCCATTCATACAGAACCTATGATATCCATCACTACTTGATTTTTATCCTTAATAATTTTATCTTCCTCGTCTATCACTCCATTTTTGTTAGTCAAATTACATATTCCATTAAGGATGTGATGTTACTTGAAAGAAGGCTAGAATACTAACAGCCATCTCTATCTAATTCGCTCACTTAACCTAGTACATACCCTTTTTTGGAAGATCAAGTGCCAAAGTCATAGAATGGGGAAGTCATTAATACCTAAAAATTACTTTCAATTTGTTTATGGGCAGGTTTTGACTTGGACTTTCTATGTTATCAATTTACCCTTGTCTTATTGAAGCATATAAGATAAGTGGGTGTAGTTTGGATCTCTAAGGCTTCTAAGGTGGCTTGGGATGTAGTAGAATTTATTATGATGTAGCTATTCTAGTCTATGCTAAAGTTAACATAATTATTGAAGAAAACTGATGGAACTGGCTAATAGTTAGATCTTTTAATAGGGCTTGTTACATCTCGAGTCCACTAAGAACTACTCGACTAACTAGCGACAGGGAGATTTGAAACACTGATGGAGGGCATGAAACACCCACGATCATAACTACCACTTGAATAGGAAATGGAGAAAGAAAGCAAGATGATTAATCCCTTATAAGAGCTTAGAGAAAAATAGCTAGAATTTATTTTATTAGAAAGGGTGAAGGGAAATGCTGAATCAATAAAAGGATTGGGCACCTACAAATTATATTATAAAAGAGAGATGTTCTCCTTTATGAGCTTATCACAGGAAGGGTTCAGATCGAGTGCAATTTAGTTTGTTGACTAACTAAAGTAAGGAAGAATCAGCCACTTGGGGTGGTTAAACTCACTTTAGCACTAAGCACAATAGTGCATAGTTATTTTATCCAACCCCATAACTTCAAGAAGTAGATTGGATGGACCACACTGAAAAAAAATCCAAATAGGGATGGCTACGAAGTCAAGGAGGTTTAATAAGAAATAAGAGAGTAGCAATACCTTTTGAGCTAGCATAGATAGTAGTGGAAGACCAAATAAATGTTTCACGCAATAGTGTCAAAAAAGTCATAATAAGCTAAAGACGCAAATGAAGCATTGGGTTCTGAAGAAGAATAAGATCACAGAGCATAGCAAACCGCTAAACCATGTGCATGTGATTACTCGCCTATCATCAGTTTGACTTACGCTCTAAAGCTATCAAGACCAGAGAGAACCTTTATCACATTTTTATGGATAAAGGTAGCTGGTGAAGCTTTTTCTTTAATTATTGTTGACCCTCATTGGGAAACTTTGGCAATGTCTATTATCTCTTTTTTTGAGGAGGCGCAGACTTCATTGAAAGGCTCTCTGCCTTGTGGCTTTATTGGGTTTACTTGTGAATAACACTTTTCCCTTCACCTCCCTTCGATCATTTTCCAAAGAATTGCCTAAGTGACTTCACAATTACACCTTTGTTGACTAGATCCCATGAGTGTTACCAAAATGGCACGTTAGAGCGCCCCTCTCGTATCATGATTTGCTGTTTGATTCCAAAGACTAAACTTCGTTGTGATCTGTTTAATCGCATTGATAAAACTAATTTTGTGCCACATACATCGCATGAATCCCAAGTTTCTTATTATTGATAAACATCAATCCAAGTCACTGACGGACCTAACTAAGAGTTCCCTTTTGGACCTGAAAGAAGATTCGTGACCTAATCTCCTTAAGGGATTCTCAATCAATATGCATTTAATGAAGGAATTGATCCATTCCCTGGCCAATATTGGGTAAGCGAAGGGTTGCATTCATAGATCAAGTCATTTTAATATGATGTTCCCAATCTCAATGACCTATATGCAATTTTAATGAGTGCTAGGAGAATGAAAGGGACAATAACACTGCTCGCTTCGCTTTGAATAAAATAAATCATCAAAACTAGTAGGACAACCATTTACATTGAAATTTGTTCCATAAGAGGTATAGGATGGAACCAAATTTGCTTCGCGAGGGTGTTGTTCACATAACTAAATGAAAGCTGTAGCTAATCAACAGCATGCTAAAGAGCTTCCTTAGTAAGAAAAGAATTGTATGCTAGGAATTAATCAAAATAAGGCGATAATTCGTAGGAATAACTGAAGAAAAGGTGTTAAGATAATTTAACATCTTTTGTTTCTGTTAGAAGATGTAGAATGTTATAACAAAGTGGACCTCTAACCACATTACCAACCCTTGTTATGGCTTCTTTTGAAGCTCTAGTTCTCACACATCCAAGCTTCAAGATTTGGCATTTGCTTTGAGCATGAAGTGGCTTGGTAAGAACAATAGAGATATTCCAACCTTTGATTATCAAACTTATAATTCTTATGAACCAAGCATAGGATGGATGGTGTATAAATCAATTTGGCTAGGGAGATGGCAAAGATGAAAGAAGGATATCAAAAGATTTAGGAAAAAGAGTACAGAAGTGAGAGTGAAAACATAAGCTAGCTAAATGACCTAAAGTCTGTGTATGAAAGGGCCCACAATCTTAAGGAATACATTGATAACTACAACCCAACAAGCGCATAATAACGTGTTGTGAAGGTTTTTTATACTTTCTCGTTAAATGATGACTTATAGTCTTGCCAAATTTAAAAGGCATAATGCTAATGAATCAGGGCTATAGCACTTGTTTATCTCGAATCCCTTAAATTATATCCAAGGAAAAGAAAAGGAATTGGACCTTATCAATAATAGGAATGCCCGATTGGCTTTACTTTGTGAGCTATAAGGTCTCTTTTAGCACACTTGACTTCTCATATAAGTATACAATAATAACTAAGCATACATTGCTAATAGGCAGGTCAATTCTAAGAATGGTATTAGAGACCAAACTACAGTATCTTCGTAAGGGGCACCTCATATGAGTGGTTTGGATAGGCCTTTGAATGCAATCTAGAGCCCATATGAAAAGCTCACTGCATATGCATTTACTAGCACAAGTGATCCCTTACTGAAGTAGTGGAATGCTCCTTATCACTCCTAACCTTTAAATGAAGAGGGAACTTAAAACCAAAAAACAAAAGAAGTAGCAAATCTAAGAGAAATATATGAAAATAACCACACTTCATTGCACTCAGCTTACCGTCATCGTGTCATTGATGTTTTGAGTGGCTATCAAATGGGTAGTTGGCTCTCTAAACCTATCCATATATAGTCCTAGAAAAACCAAAAGACTATTAGCCTATCACTACTCCGCATGTGAAAGCCCTTCCCTCACTTCATTTCTTGATTTTTTGCAATATAGCAAAGTGTGGTTCATAGTTGGGACCTTTCCTTACATTTTTGGCTCGAGTTTCAATTTTAGCTTGATAGCTATAACTTTCATTTCTTAATTGAGTTTTTTTAACTTTATATGTAACTCATCAGCTTGTGACTTCTCACACTTAGTTTTGAAATTGGGAATCAATAAAACTGACTTTTCTTAGTTAGAAAGGTTATTTAGGTAGCTTAGTTAGTTAGATTTACTGAAAGCAATTCAATGAACATTCTTATCTAACAGTTTTTAATTTCCCATGGCATCCTGGGTGTTTTCCTTACAACACTGGTAGTGCTTGCTTTCCTTTGCTTGGTAATTAATCCTTTCGATCCTTTTCTTACTTTTCTTCTTAAAAGAGGCGAAGTCTATTTTCGCTAATTGCGATTTAAAAAGAAAAAATATAGGCTACTTCCTTTTTTAGGTGCACCCCTTCAAATAAGGGTGATTGCCTTATGAAACTACTACAATTCATTGGTTTTTCTTCCCATTTCAAGAGACTTTTGTTTTCTCTTCACGAGAATGTCATTAGGAGGTAGATCCCTAGTTTCATAGGGAGGAGTTATTTCTTCAAACACATTGGTTTAAGCCTGATAATGGAATGACGACACTATGAATGAATATTATGTTAACAGAGTAATTGTTCTTTCCTTGTGCCCTTAACATGAAGCTAAGGCAACGATGCGAATACTTGTTAGTGCATTAAGTAAGTCAGATACTAATTGTTACGAAATAGGTCAATTATACAGGATCAAGCCTCAACTTTGGAAGCCTCCCCAGTTTAGTGTTTTGATTTAAGTTTATCAATCCATATGTTATGGCTTTAAAGTTTCCCAGCTTGGGTTATTGTGAAGTATGAGAGCATAAGTGAGCTCAGTCTTTCACTACTCATGTAACCTTACATCATGGCTTTTAGAAGGACCTAAAGTGCACGATGATTCAATCTCCCAATATATAACAAGGCCTCATCCAAATTTCTCTCTCCTATTGACATAGTAAAGTGTGGTTTTATTAAGCGTGATACATGCCCTTTATAAAAGTGGTCTTTGAAAGGTCTTTAAACGACTATTTGTCTTTAGTTCTTAAAGACATAATGAATAGTTTTCTTCCTTGCCCACCACTCTTGAAAAAGAAAGAATATGTAAGGCCTCCTCAGCCTACCCTAATTCAAATACGATTCTTTTTCACTTTATCCTACCTCGGTCTCTGCCCCTTAGGCTTAAAAAAATGCCTTTTCGTTGTCACGACTTATTATTATCAATATCACTAGTTTTTTAGCGCTATTTCTAGCTTGAATTAAGGCTTCGAAGTCCCTCTTCTCTTTCTATAACTAGAAAGGTAGGCAAACCTAAGTTTAAAGCCACCTCAATTCGAGATGTTGGAACACCAACCAGACCAAAACAGATTCCTAAACTAACTTCGAAACAAATCTAAGTACTTTAATCAAAAGCCTTTCCTATCTAGTGTGAGTTGATCCTTCAATGTCTACACCAACTAAATTAAAAGCTTAATTTGAAAGATGGGAGTAGGCTCAAGAAGAATCAAAAGACTTCTTTTTGGTCCCTCACAGTCATAAAGCAGATTAGACTATAATGTATGCCTATGGAATGAAAAATAATGAAAATCAATCCATGTGAAAAATCAATAAAGGCTTGCCTACACGTCTTTTTAGCATACTCACAGTTTCTTTCAATTAGAACCTGTCACTACCTAGATCAATCTTTCGATTCTAGTTTGCTTAGTGTCATTCGATTTGTGGGAATTCATTGGATCATGAACTTACTTCATACTTGGCATTTAATCTTTTGCTAGGAGCAAGGTTATCCTTAGTAATAATGGCTAGAACTGAGCCCCAGGTTAGAATTATGAAACTACTCGTAGAAAATGTTTTTAAGTTGAGGGAATGTTTGGGCTTACTAACTAATAAAAGGTCTTTTTCAAACTAATTTGCTTGCTTTATATGAAAAAAAATTCTCATTCCAGAGAGATATCAATAGACATAAAAAAAGATCTTAATCTTGGAGATCGCAAAGCAAAAGTCCTATAAGCACCCATTTTTAAATAGGCAAATAAACTCGCCTTAGGAAGCATCCACACTTATATGTGACCTACATTTATTAATAATCTTGTGAGAATTCCTTCTCAAGGTAGGTCAAAAAAGCAAGTCAATGAAAGAAAGACTCTCTCAAAAAGTGTCTACTCATGGAATAAAAAGACTTCTTGCATCAACAAACTCCTCGGTTGTGAAAGAAAGGGTGCTTTTGAGTTAAATCAATCTTGCAGATCTCGCCACCTCATATAAATCCTTCTTAACATAAACTAATTTTGTTGTCTACAGGTTCTTAATCTCCATGCAAAGGCAATGCAACCTTCTCGCAAAGGAAGACTCATTTCGACCTAACTGCTCTCACCCTGTCAAGGCTCGAGTAAGGGTTTTGGTAGGGAAAGAACTTATTAACTCGTAGAGTCTTGTTATTCTCATTTGCTGTGGGCACCTCATTAATTTTGATGAATGTAATAAGTGAAAGGTGTTGTTAACATAAAGTTGTTTGATTTGCTAGCCTAGTCCTAAAGTAATGAAGAGGACATTCATATGGTAGTAGTTTTACAATTGGATCATAAACATGCCATTAAACACAAAGAAAACAACCTTCACATGAAAGTCCATTAGCGAACTAATTCTTTCTGATCTTTCTGATGAAAGCTCAAGGGAAGGATTTCTTTTCTCTTTTTAGGGAAAGAAAGACTAAGTAAAAGTAGACAATAAGGCGAAGATAGCAGACTTGCCTTGAGACAAGAACATAACATGGGGACGTTGCTCTAGATTGGTGAAATAGTTGAACCCAGCTCCTTCGCTTAGCAAGCTCCTTTTTGCTGCTAATAGACTACTAGATATATTGTTTACTTTGCTTTTATGGAAGAGTTAAGTCCAAGAAAGGCTCTCTAAAGTCAATTGTTAAGCTTTTAAACTCGCCTTGAAGTTTATGAACGATTGTAAGGCTGGCAATAAACAGGCTCGCTTATGATATGCTAAAATAATACATCTAGTTTTTTATTAATCCTTAACATTCATGAAGTAGATTATAAAAAGGGGTTTCTGCAAGCAGGAAAATGACCTTTTTGACGATCTACATGTTGTTTCTTAATCTTACTTTTAGGACTTCCTAAGTCACAGAGTCTTTGATAAAGTTGTAAAAAAAATGGAATATACCCTAATATGTATATTTTTTCAAAAGGCTTTTAGTTAGTAAGATAGGTGTCAGTACCAAATCCTAAATCAGTAGTGGATTACTAGTTAACGCACTACTAAAGTAGAGTAACCAGCATGCACATATCATGATTAGCCAGAGGAGCTTAGAGCTCAGCAAATGGAAAAACGGGCAAAAATAGATAGAATTTAGTAGAGAAAGGTGCTTTGTTGGACTTATTCTAGGGTGAAATCAAAGATCTTTCAATGTGTTGATTTTCAAAAACAAGAAAGTGGCTTTGTATTAGGAGTTTTGTTTGTCGATCGATGTGAAACGGCCAAAAACTCTTGCTTTGCACTTGAGAAACACTCTTCCCGATGTTCTGCTTCATGAATGAAAGGGTGGAACCAAGGAAGACAACTAAATACCAAAAATTAAAAGAGAAGGATTTCAAGACATAAATATTCGGCATTGAGCCTGCCTATCATAAGTATGAGTTGAGAGAGCCAAATAGAGACAGATACCCAATAGTTGGTGAAAAAAATTTCCTACATGCAGGAACTTTCCTTTTATCTTGCAGCCTTGATAATCAATTCTATTGTCTCGCACATTCACTCTTGCAAGGGTAGCCAAGAAAAATGTGCTTTTTCAGGTTTGGTTTGCCTAGATAGGAAGTGTGCTTATAATGCTTTTAGTAACGATTTTGAAGTGAAATATCTTTCTATTCTAGGGGTATGATTACTTGTTTCTTTGACTTAAAGCTAAGGCTTGTGGTTCACTATAAATAACTCTTTTAAAACAATATAACCTCGTTCCCTGCTTCTCGATGTTTGGGTCTTTCCCCTGCACTTTCTCTTAGAGTAGGTCCTATCGCTCTGCTCTGTTAATACTTTATCGCAATGCTAGAAGGAAAGATTTTAGGACTTTTCCCAAGCTATGAATCTTCATCAATGGCATGGTAATGAAAGATAAAGAAATTTTTGATTTGATGTTCCATTCATAAACACAATGAAAAAGGTAGTTGAACCACCTCCCTCAAGTGTTACTATATAAAAAAGAGCTTGTAGTAGTGAATCATATGTCAAAATACTAAAATTAAAAATCATCAAGATTTATACTTGGTATTTTCTTTTTGTGTATGGTGTAACAACATCTCATGCGATGAATAAAGAGGGGTTGAACTTGGCTCCAAAACTAAAAGATTTGGGGGCTTTGGCCCGCTCATCATCAATCCCATTCTAAAACTCTGTTAGTATCTATTCTGGCTCTTATCAGTCTCTGAGGGACATCGAAGACTTGAAACTACATTGAAAGGCAAAGTATTTTCCTTTTTCACATCGAAAGGCAAAGCAACCAAAAGACTTGCAAAAATTTCCTCCTTTTAGTGTTGTCTCCTTACTAAGCGCTCTTCTTGTCATTTCAACCTTTCCTCACATCTAGGGTTTTTGTCTTGAAGTCTTTCTCTAGGCTGATCAAATGATGGTGCTTTACTTTTGAACATTGGATTTGATATCACCCAATTCTTCATTTACTAACGTAGAACTCATACTAAGCTAGATTTAATATTTCAAAGAAGTAAGTAGTTATTAGCCACTAAAGTCTAATTGATGTTTATAGACTAACTCCTTATTCTATTTTTATTATAGACTTTGATGTTATATTCTATCTTTTCTTTCCTGCACACTGGACGAATACTAGCTCTTTTTCTTTCAATTAGTAGCTCTTGTCTTACAAGTCTAAGTAGCTACGAATCTTCCTGTTTAGGAGTTCATGAGCTAAGCTAGACAAGATAACGACTCCTTTCCTAGAGTTAAAAAAAGCTAAGCCATGTCATAATTCCTGTATAAAGCAATTTTTCTGTAGTAACAAGGCCTATTTAAAAGATTAAATAGGTATATAGAAGCAAAAAAAAAGGCTGATTAGCTCGTGTAATTAACAAGAAATTCCTTTGCCTTAGTAAGCTAGCCTTAGTTGTTAAGGTTCTTCAGGCACTACGGTAGGACGTGGATTGATCATGATGAGAATAGACTTTTCCATAATGTAATAAAAGAGTCACAATCTAGGAAATCTTGACTAGATGAAGGACATATGAATTCAATTCAGATGGGTACGGGCTTAGCTTGACCTTGTCTTCTCTTCTAGTCCTTTCAAACAAGATATTTCAAACATGGTCAAGTTAGAGGTAAAAGACTGATAAACTTCATCATAAAAAAGAGGCATCACCCAAGGAAAAAAGTGGAAGATTTTGATGGCTTGGATGCTGGGCAGATTTGGATAGGGTCTATCTTATAAATAGAGGAAAAGTATGTGTGCTAGTGCACTACGACTTATGTAGTTGATTAGATTAGATAGCCTTTGAGCAACCAACTACACAAAAAATTATGATCAATAACTTGAAGGAATGGCTAAGTGGCTTAAGGTATTGATTTGCTAAATCAATATACAAGAAGATCATATCATGGGTTTGAATTTCTTTTCCTCTGGCACGAAAGTGGAACAGGTGGGCAAAATTAACAAGAGAAAGAATCTCTTAGTAGAGCCCCTGGAAGAAAAAATTACCCAATTTGGTGACTCATAGTGGAGAGCTTATTGTGCATTATTTTTATTTAACTGACCTATCGTTTTTCTATAAGCAAGCTCCTTATAGCCGTTCAGGGATTAAACAAATCTCGGTTCTTAAGCATGTTGGGAGATAAGGTAGCAATTGAAAAAGCTACTTGAAGGCTTAATGAACAAGCAAGCCTAATAAATTGATTAGTAAAGGGCTTTTCCCTTACTACTTAAGTGTTAAGGTAAGGCGCTATTCCATGAAGAGAACGAACTTTAGGAAAGTGGTTCATGTAGCTCAGCTGATTAGAGCAAAGGATTGAAAATCCTTGTGTGAGTGGTTTGAATCCACTTTTAAAAGGGTGAAGGGTCTAACGGACACATAGTCGAGTGTGAACATGATTTTTAAATTCAAGAAAAGTGAAAAACGCAAAAAGCCACATAGTGCAAGAGGCAGATTGGTTATCGCCCCTTATGCCTAATAGGATGGGCAAGTTCGGTTCGAGTATTCATTGATTAAGTAGATATATATGCTTCAGAGGGTAAGACAAGGTGTAGTGCAATTTGGTCAGCGCATTTATTTTAGTATAGAGGGCTATAGGTTCGATTCTTATCGCTTAATGTCTTTTCTATTTTTCGGTATGCCGTGACTGCACCCATGCATGATGTTTTAAGATTGGTCCTTGCATGGTTTGCTAAGCATGGTGTTAGCATGCCATTCCAAGACCAAGCCTGATGTGTTCTCTTCATATTGTTATAAATAAAAGAAGAATAAAAAAAAGCCTTATGCATATGGGTGTGGCCCTCATGAAAAGGGCTTGATGCCAATGAAGTATGCATGACCCGTGTAACATGGGCTTGTAGTGCCCCTACTCCCCTTAACTAACTCTCTAGGCCTGCCAAATATTGCTCACTTATGAAATAGGCCTAACCCTATGCCAATGGACTCGTGACATCCATGCACTGAGTCATGAAATGACACATGTTAAGAAGGCCTGCTAGATCTATCCAGATTCAAAGCGTGAAAAGAAAGGTGGGTCCCATGAAATCATGAAAATGATCAAACAACAGTCCCTCTTAGTAGTTGCTAGCTAGCAGCTCACAAACCACACATAGACAAAGACATAAGGGCCTAGTCCAACTTATAAATTATAAACTAAGAAATATAAGGGATTACCAAAATTAACATCTCGTGTCCCTTTTTTTATGTGACAAACCATCTTTACTAACTTTTATATTTTTCACACTTAAATATATTATGAAGATCAAAATACCCATACTCCCTTAAAAAGTAAATAAATTCAAAAAATGAGAAAATTGATGCATACAGTATTAATATTCTTGCTTCTTTGAGCTTTCTTTGTCATTGAGCTCTTTCTCTTTTTGTCTTCAGACTATTTTTCCAAATTTTTTCTTCATGTTTGTATCTAAGATTTACCTAAACAAAGGCTAGAAAAGAAATAAAAAGTAGTGATCAATTGATTTTGGCTAGTTCTTTTCACGTTATATCTAAGATTTACATAACCAAGCTCATGTTTTTAATAACACATTGTTCTTCAAGAGTAAAAAGTGTTCAGGTGGGTCAAGAGACTAATAGCTATTTAAAAGATAATGTATCTTAACAATGTGAAGATTTTATGTGTTTCAAAAGAATAATCGTGATGTATCATCTACATCGTAACATGAACAAGAAACCGTGCTATATTTGATTAAATCGTGACTTAGCCACCAAATTCGTATCATCTTATGAACCATCATGGCTTTATTCATAAATTGATGTTTCTTTACTAAAATTAATGCATAAGATAATATCATTGCTTATTTATCTAAATCATTATTTATTTGCTAAACTTCAGTTTTGTTCTTTTTCCTAAAACTGTCGCTTCTTTTTAGAAATGTTTTCATGGTCATGGCAAAATGTGTGTTATTGTAACTTGGAATGGTAAGTGGTCTGAGTCAAGAGGAAGTTTTGAGTATATTATTGGGACTATCAAAACTCAAAGTTATGTTGTTTGAAAGGGTTTGACACAAGCACAGTTATTAAGTTTAGTTAAATCTTGCATTGATATTGATTTCTCCAACTATGATATTATACTGCACACCATAGTGAGACTCAAAAAAACTGCCATGAAAATTGAGCTAGTGGATGATAACGATATTAAATTCATGTCGTGTGATGATAACATAGTACCCTGTGCAATTGTGGATTTGGTATAGCGACATGATGTTAAGAGCACACATGGTGTATGTGAAGGTATAAATTTAAAACGAATCAATCAGTTGAATTCTTGTATTGGGAGGAATGAGGTTACTAATTCAATCCTCAATGTGGAGACCCATCCAATTGTTTAAGGTAAAAATTTGTGCACGGAACCATTATTTTATAATGAGACTCCTCATAACACTTAAAATACTAATGAGATCGACTTGGATGAGTCGATCGACTATGATGTGGGTGTGAGTATCCAATGCCAAAAATTGAGCCCAGTCAACCTACCGAAGGAGAGCAATTTGAACTTATTATAGAAATTAAGCTTAATGATGAGAACTTACCTCCCGTACTGCGTTCAATCCTACCTTATGTGTCACCTGCATGATATGAAGCACACAACAATATAAGTGATGGCGTTAATAAGAGGTATAGTGCGTTAGGTGCTGAATTATACAGTATTGTTTTAGCTCTTACTATAAAATCAGTTACTCTGATTGATACCTTTACTAGAGGTCAATTTTTCCTAAATAAGAAAGAGTTGAAGTAATTTTTAGGTATGTATGTATTAACTGAGAACTTTGAATTTAGAGTCACTAGATCTAACAAATCAATATTTATAATTGCTTGTAAAGAAGAAAATTATGTATGGAAGGTCTGTGCTGTGGAAGTTGCACAAGAAAAATTCTTTCAAATTAGACATTGTGATCTCACACACACTTGCATAATCTAGGAGTTGTATCGACGACATCGACAAGCAAGTTCTACAATTATTGGAGAAACTATTGCTTAGCAGTTATCCACTAATACTAAAATTATTAAGCCAAAAGATATCATAGGTGAGATGAAAGAATTATATGACATACAAATTTTATATAGCAAAACTTTGAAGGTGAAAGAATACGCATTATCTCTTACTTATGGTAACCTAATTGAGTCATACCAACAACTACCATTATATTGTCACATGTTGCAAATAGTTAGTCTAAGAACTAAGGCTCACATATGCATTGAAGATAAGATTAATCGATTTAAGTTTTTTTTTTATAGCTCCTGAACAATGATTAAGGGAATTTTATTCAGTGATTAGACCAGTTATTGCTATCGATGCCACTTGCTTGAAAGGAAGATTCCACGGTGTTATGTTTATAGTGGTGTGCAAGGATGGAAATGAACAGATATACCCATTAGCCTTTGGTTATGATGGCTCGAAAAACTATGAGTTTTGAGAGTGGTTTTTGGAGCAACTGAAGGAGGTTATTAGTCATGTTAATGACTTGGTTATTATATCGGATCATCATGCTAGTATTGCAAAGGCCATTGTAAAGGTCTTCTCTAATTCTTATCATAGGTTATGTTCTTAACATATGGCCCAAAATATAAAGAATAAATTCAAAAAAGAAGAAGTATCCAGGATATTCTATTGTGTAGCAAGGGCGTATCGAAAAGTTTGAATTTAGTCAACTTATGATTGAATTACAAGCTAATCACCCTCAAGCATTTGAATATATCATGAAGGAAGATCTAAGGAAATGGTCACGTGTGTATTGCCCTCGAAGAAGATATCAATTCATGACCACTAATATTACTGAAAGCTTGAATTCATGTCTTCAATTTGCCCACGAGTTACCCATCATGGCTCTATTGGAATTCATTAGAGATATGATGCAATGTTGGTTATATGATAGGCATGAGAGAGCTAAGATTTGGAAAGCACAATTAATTAAATGGCTCCACTCTCTGATGAATGAAAAACAAAAGGTTTCATTACAAATAACGGCTTCTAACATTGATTAGAATGTATTTGTAGTCAGGCACAAGGGTAAAGAGGTGGTTGTTAAAACCCACACCTTTTTATTATCATTAAAGTCCTTTTTAACTGTCATTAAATCTTTTATTCGTAGTAGTGGTGGTATGGTTATTAGCCTTTCTAGTATTACTCAAAGCATTTGTAAACTCATTGTCAAGTTCTATTATACTAAAGATTCTTGTAAGAAGATCCTTACGCCGGTGAAGATTGCTTCTAGTAATCGGGAAATAAAAAAATAAAAAACCATTACTTTATTTTCAACACTTCGAATAAGTGAAAGGATCTATGTCCATCCCCAAATTTTTTTTTAATCCTTATCAACAAATTTAGGCTTTCTCTATTAGGAGTCATCAAAGGAGAATAGGCATACATTGGTTCGACAAGCTAAGGAAAAAGAAAGAACTACCACTTGGTTTTGACACTCATGTGAGCCATCCTGCCAAACATTGATTCAAAGTTTAGATTTCACCACCTTTATCACCCAATTAGTCCTATCTAATCTAAAAAATCCAACGTGGAAACTATATCTCCCCTGGAAAATGCTCTACCTCAAAGCCCCTTTCATATGTTGGGCAAGCTTGGATGCCCCCATTCCTAACAAGTTGCTGGTCAAGATCATGAAACTAGCACTTAAAAAGTAAGTAAGCTGGTCTTTCTTTAGTCATAAGGATAATCATTCTTATTAGGTGAGGGGTAACCAATCTGAGGTCGCGATTGGTAATGGCAAAACTAGTAGAGTGGTAAGGGTGACAAGGTTACACGCTAGATAGTGCATTTTTTTTTTTTTTTTGTTTTTCCTTGGCCTTCTGTTCTGTCATATTCCTAATAACTTATCCAATTACAACCCATTAATTGCTAATGCATATTTTTTTTTATTAAATCTCAGGGACATGGTCCAATCATGAGGGTAGTATTTTATTATGGTATCAGATCCTAAATTTTTATGAATTTTTTCTTTGTTATTGGGGTTGACCCCAAAGGCATAATGTCTTTAAACAAGGAGGCCATAAAGAAAATTTTTTTTATTTTTTATCTCAAACTTTGTGAAGAATTCCATTCTCTCGCTTTCACACATTGCGAGTAAAAAAGTGGGGTTGCACCCCAGTTGTGCACTCCCTTCGTTTTATAAACCATTGTTGATTTTGAACTTTGTTCATGAAGGAACCAAACTTTTGATAGACTAGCCCTTTTTTGTGTGTCACTTTACCTTAAAAAGAAAATGAGCTTTGTTCCTTTGGACACTAAATGCTCTCATGGTTCATGAAAAGGAAAAAAGACTTATCCATTGTTGCATCTGCCATGAGATGATAAAGAGAGAGCTTCGTCTATCAATGAACAATGAATTGATGAACATCTTGGCATTGCTTTTTTTTTTCTTTCCTTTCCTATCAACAAGTTTTGATCCCTTTGTTTTAAATTTCTTCGCTTGTACCAAACAAGTTGCAAAATCAACTCTTGTTTCACAGGATCCTATATCAACCATACATTCTCATTACATTTATGCCAGGGATGTCACCACTGGTATGGGTTTTGGCTTATATAAATCAAAAATGATGAATGGCATTATGCCATTCATCACCATTGCAGAAGGATGTTGTTAAAAAGAAAGGAACACTACTTCGCTTCGCTAGATACGTTAGATCCCATATAACATTCAAGCTTTTAACATTTACCTCGCTCTATTGTTATGTAACAATAAAAGCCCACTCATACTACTTCAGCATTATTGTTTCGCCTTCCTTTTGCTTTGGAAAAGAGCACTAATGGACATGTGAAGGGAGCAGGCGAAGCGTGTCATTCGTAATGGAAAGAAAAATACTATTGTTTTGCCTTTTTGTTGGACAGCAAGTGCGAATATAGTGGTCTCGGACTAGGATGAGGAACCAATTCGAATTTTGATCTTAACATGTTGGTGGTTTTTAACCATAGGCACCTTGCCATGAATTTGGTGGACTCCTCATGAATTATGTCGATATGGTTGGTGGTTTCTCGATCCCATGAAAAATACTTCTTTTATGCCTTGGGTAGTAGCCACAGCTCATATTCATTCAATAATTTTACCCTCATTTCATTCTTGCACTTCAATTTCCTGATATTGTGACTTTTTCATGTGTCTTAGGAGCCTTCTCGATATGGTCTTGATTGCTAGCTCTCATTCATAAGTTTTGCAATAGACGATACACAAGGAATCTTTTTATGACATTCTTCCTTCTAATGACCAGCATATCTATGATTCTTTTCTCCTAGATGAAATAGCAGGTATCGATCTGTAAAACCTATAAAAAGGTGATGGTTGTTACATGAAGTACTCTTGTACGCCTACGTCACTCGGCTCGCACAAAACCCCACCCCGTTATGTTATGAAAAAATTAAACTTATTGCTGGGTTGGTTATTCAAAGTTAGCAATTGGCTACTAGATTTCGTCTTGCAAGTCGAAGAAGATCACTTTGAAGGTCACTGTGGCGTGACTGAATGTAAAGCAATCCACCCCTACAACCTTTGATTAGTAAATTATTTAGAACTTTGGAAGATGGTTAAGGTAGCTTGCTTCCAAGGCATTGCATTAGATGCACATGTAGTCGTAGTAGTTGGCTCATCGCTAATTTTATCTTTAAAAGAAGGTCTACGAGGTCTCTGTTTGGAGATAGAAGAATGTTAAAAGTTTTGAGACGTACAAAAGCTAGGGGTTTGGGGGAAATATCGCTTTATCAATAATATAGAGTAAACAAGTTTGATTGGTAGACTAGAAGATAAAGGCAAGCTGCAACATAAAATGCTTTAACCTACTCGTTGGGGACATAAGGATTGACATGTGCTGAGATAGCTACCCAAGCCAGCTAAGACTTTGATCTTCATTTGAGTCAAAAAAAGACTTTCAAGAATGTGTAAACTGATCAATCTTTTAATTTCTACTAGTAGTGAATTAGAGGGGCAGCAGATGCTCTAAGTTCAAACTGGACAGTGAAAGTAAGATAGTCAAGGGTAAACCTTTGGTGCATGATCAGTCAAATGTCAGAGTCATAGATGAGTTTGATGAAGAAAGATATTAGCATGATCAGCTGGTGAAATCTTTTCCACAAAGAGTAGTATCAAAGGTGTATTAAGGGGGACACCTTTTACATATGGACCTACTACTTTCATACTTGGAGAAAGATCATGACCAGGTTCCTGTCTTGATATGATCATGCAGCAGTTGTTAAAGTCCCTACAAATCATGAAACAAACCTTATTGGAGAGAGTCACTTTGATCGGTATAGTTGTGAGTCTTATGTGGCTTGGTGAATACTTAAAGGATGAGACCTTAGAATGAGAATTCAACCATATCTGAGGGAGTGAGCCTTACAATGAAGGGGGAAGGCAAGAAAGATTGATCTAGGGAAGGTACACTAAGCGGAGTGGCTAGCTTTATCCGAATGGGTATTGGCTCGGCTTTCGTACCTTTTTCTTAGTCATCGACTTTCATTAGATTCACTATTTTAAATGAAGAACTCGAGAGAAAGAATCTGATATTGAAGTTTTGGGGGGGGGGGGGGAATGATGCCATCGATTTAGCTATTAGAGTATAAGCATTAGAAGATTAACACTTAGGGCATGGCATTAGATTAGGGAAATGCTCTTTTGAATGAATCTAAAGAAGAAGCTGTAATTTCCATGCTTTCAATGGCTAGAAGGGATGAGAGGAGCTCATCCTTTATTATATTACTTAAGGTTAGAAGTTTCATTGTTAGTAAGATCCCCAGCTATTGAATCTGTTGTCGTCGATGAGGCTACTTCTGCTTTCAAAATGGGAAGAATAGCATAGTTAAAGTAGGCGAGGTCGGTATCTTTTTCTTCATCTATTGGGAAAAGGGCAGTAGGATTAGAAGAAGGCCTAATTGCTATTGAAGGAATAAAGGTTGTTTCACCTCTTGGAGTAAAGAGAGAAGGGCTGAGTGTCAATTAAACAAGGGATGAGTGCTAGTTTAATGCTTTTTGAGACTTACCCAGCTCAATGAAAATTTCTTTAAGTAAGATCCTAGATCCGAGAGTTAGATTCTGATTCTACATTTGCTTTTCTAAAGGAAAGCGGCCACTAAACCAAAAGGGGAGATCTTTGCTTGCTTTTCATATTAGAGATGCTAGTCTTTTATAATAACTGTTCTGCAGATGTTTTCAAGAATTTTTTAAAAAAATGGTGCTCTTTCATCAGCTCTTTTGGCTATTTTCTTATAACAAAGAAAGAGTGAATTGACCTGAGCCAAATAGTTTGGCTAAGCCAAAAAGAAAGAGTTAGATCCTCTTTGAGATAAAATGCGGCAATGTCCTAATCAAACCAAGCGCAAGGTCAAAGATTTAGCTTAAGGCTCAAGGCTCAAGGCATAAAGGCTATTATTCCTTTTTCTTGATAGTATTGGTCTTGCCCTAGTTTTAAAAAGGTAGCTTGATGGCAATTATCCTATTATGTTTGAGAGAATTAAAATGAAACTGGTGGGGTTCACTAGCTCTTTCTTTTGTGATGAATTCATTTAGAATAAAGGAAGGTGGTTGTGATAAGGAAAGGCCTTATCTTATTACTAGGAAGGATAATGAGAAAAGATAAAATAGGCCAAATTGTCTGCTAGAGAATAAGCTCTCAAGGAATCGATCTAGGCTAGATGAGATGTCGGTGCGATTAAACTAGCTCCTAGAATAGGTTCAAGAGATAAGGATCTAGGTAGTGATGTCACCCTCGGGGGACGAATCATTCCATTTACTTGAAAAACTGTTAAGAAGAAAGCTTTTCTCTTGCTTAAATGCGGCAAAAAAAGAAGAAAAGGCAAAGTAAACTGCGTAGAGGGCTAGAAGGGAATCAAAGAAAAGATAAACTGTCTTTTCTCTTGTCGACTAGGAATAGATGGTAGCATGGCTTGAATAATGACTCTCTTTTCCTTGTATTAGTCAATGTTGATGGTAAGCTTTTGAATAGAGAGAAGGCCTTTGGGTAAGGTGGTATGCTTGATTATAGTTAACATGCTTAGTCGGTATCGATCTTGTATAAAAGCTTTCCATAGTAGATTCCTTAAAGCAATTGATCAACTAAAGGAAGAATTCTTTCTTGACAAAGAAGTTGCTAGGACTTGAGGAATAGATTTCGTATTTCACGATGAAAGGCACAGTAGAGAAAGGCGAGAAAGACTAGGCAATCTCTGAGTTGAAATTGATCCCAAACTTGGTAAATAGGAGTTAGATTATGACAAACAAGGAGGTAGGTTACGACAACCACTGTACTCTATAATGAAATAGGGGAGTCTTTCGCTCCTTAAGAAGTTTTAGTTTTTTTGTGGTTAGCTCAGCAGGACAGGTTATTGACGAAAAAAGCAAGGCTGATCCATATATCATGACAGTAGCTATCATTCATGTGGGTATGATGCTGAGGGATTGTGCAAAGGCAAAACACTTAGGTTAGTTTGGGTAGATAACTTAGTTCAATAGCGCTTCTTCCCTTTCTATATTGGATTAACTTTAAAAATTCTAGGTAAATTAAAGGTAAGAAAATAGTAATTAACTGGTAACTTTCTTTTAGGCAACCTACTTGGATTTTAGTTTATGTTTGGAGGAAGAAACTTTTATTCAATAGCATTTCACATTTCATCATGACCTAAGAATTTCGAATTCAAGCAACTAATTCTGAAACCTTCTTAGTTAAAGTTGAGCTTCGTGGAATCTTTTCCATTCCATTAATTGAATTGTTTGAATATGCGAATTTGGCTCACTGTCCTATTGATAGACATTGACTAGTTGTTTTTCTTTGTTCTTATCTTAAGGTTGATCAAGGCAAATTTTTTAAAAGAGCGCTTAAATTCCACTATTAATTCATTCATCGTGCTATCAAACGAAGTCAATGAAATCCCATACACTTATCTATCTCGTAGGGACCCAATCAATCGACTATGAAAGAAGGTTTTTTTATATTGAAATAAGGCATGCCCTTTCTTTTTCGTCGTACATTGGTACTAGAGATTCAAATCATTTTCATTATGCTTTCATGTTGGGCCTAAGGAATCGATTATAACGACTAACTTTACCTAGATTCCAGAATACATGACTGTCAAAGTTGTTCTTCCATAATTGCCGTTCTCTTTCTTTGAGGTGAATTTAGACCTACGGACAGAATTCAAATGTGCAACTTATAGGTCAGGCAAAGAAAACCTATAAGCCTAGTCTTATTACCTTTATTACTAGGCTAAGGAGGGGTAAGTGTAAAAGAAACAGTTTAATCTTGACCTACAAAGAAACTTAAAGGTGTCTTTTATGATATTAAAGTATTAGTATCAGGGTTAAGAGTGAAAAAAAAAGTCCATAAAGAGTAGCTTTCAATCATAGTCTTATTAATTTCTTTAATTCATTTAAGAGTTCAAAGAGAAAGAAACCAATTAAGATTTACCTATGGATAAACTAAATCAATTTCTTTATGCTTATTATATGTTAGGGTTAAGAGTGAAAAGGGAATGTTCTTACCAGGCCCTTAGGTTCTTTAAGAGGCATCTCTTAGATCTCTTAACCTATTGGCTAGTCTCTTAAGTGTGTGAAAGTAAAATAGGCTATTTAATCTCTTTATGCGGAGGCTAGTACAGTACATTGGCTAGTAACTCTTATAGTAGGTCGGCAAGGATGCAGTTACCAGCACTACTTTGTTTTATGGAAAGAAACAACTTAAAAGAAGGAAACATGCCCCTTGAGGATGACTATTTAACTGGCTAGCAAACTTTCTCATAGAAAATATGACACTTAGAGATGTAACCTATTCATATATAGGGAAAGACCACTGTTTACCCGATTGTTTTCCTTTCTTCCATGAGACACAAGAACTGCTTGGATTGGGTATGCTTTTTCATGCTACTACTACACATCCTATGACTCTTACCTTCCTTTCGGTAAGCTCAGAACTCGATGGAGGATCAGAGAGTCCACTTTTTACAATAAGACTAGCAGTTTCTATTTTTGTGTCAGCTTTACCTATCGAATGGGCTTCTTCGTTGAGTAGATGTCTCGAGGGAACAAAGTATACAAAATCTGTTTTGTTTTTTTTTTAGTAAAAACTCTTGCTTCTTTAAGGAGCTCCCTACCACTTTATCTATGTACGTAGCTTCCACCATTTGTTCCTCTAATAGATCCATTTCTTGTTTTTCACTCATTGTCATTAGAGTTTGGTCCTTGCTATTTTTAGTCGTGTCCATTTCTTTTCTTTCCTACTTTCTCTCTATGCCTTCCAACAGATTCTCTTTAAAGCTCATCTCTCATCTCTAGAAAAGGTGTGGTACATAATTATCTTTCTTGGGTCCTCAACTTCATGTATCTATCAATTAGAAAGGAGGATGGATGCCTTTCATATTCGCTTAGAAAAGGAAAGGCTCTTCACCACACATAGCATCCTTATTATCCTTTCTTTATCTCTTTTAGCCTAAAGGGCTTCGCTTCTCCATATCGGGGTTGTGGGAGTTGAACCCTTCTTTGAATAAGTTAAATTTCTCCTTATATACCATATCAGAAATACTGCTTCGTTGCTTTTCTACTTGGCTGTACAAGATGAGTTTTAATATATTAAGAACAAGCCCGTCGAAGCATTAGAATCTAGCACTTTTCAAAAACCATTCTTCAGCCATACTAGATTAATTCTATCTACGTTTAATGAGCCTAATGATTCTAGGGTGAATTTCCTCTATTGCTCCTTACCCTATAGGTTATAGAGACTCTTCCCAGTGCCAGGAACTAGAATCAGAAGGAAAGTCTCAAACCTTTATTATGAAAGTAGGCTATGCTTCCTAGAGAGAAAGAAATGGTTTCATATAAAGGCTTCGCCCCCAGTTATTTTTATTTAAGTCGACCTTACTCGGGCTAAGTTCAAGCAAAGATCATTTCTTTAAGCTAAAAGCTTAAGTGATCAACTAGAAGATACCACCTTCCCCAATGAAACTTCTTTCCCCAAAGCAGCAACTGAAAGAGAAAAAACCGAGTATGCTTGAAAACTTGAAACAGATTCATGAACAACAAATAAGAAATATACCCTAGATACCATTTGAGCCTAAGCTGAATCATTGAATTATTTGAGAGTGATTTCACTGCAAAAGAGCTTGAGTCACTGGCTACCTTTAGAGTAGATTAAGAATCAAGTACACAAGGAAGTGAAGGTGAGTAGGCTTGCTTTAATGGCTAGGCTTTCTTTCTTCTTCGGCTTGACGATATGACAAAGATGGGCCTTTGAGCCTGGGCTTTCTTCTTAAAAGCCTAAAGCTGGGTATGGACTCAATTGTTGGTCAGATCTTCTTGGGTATTCCCACTTTGCTTGGATGGAGACTTTCACCTTTGATTAGGAGTTTTCTGCATTTCATCTCAAAGAGGATCTAAGCTAACATAAGCTAAACAGTGCTTTTCTCTTCCTAAACCCAAATAGCAAGAGTGAAGCATGAAAATTTTAGGCCTTAGCTTAGGTACCTTCCTAATTTAATGCCATGCCCAACTAATGCCAAATCGAAGACTAGGTTGATTCTTGAAAGCCAGAGCTAGTTTTCTTCCCATTGACCACTACTAATAAGATAAGATGAACTACTACTAGTAGTCATTTTTCCAATAAATGGGGGTTCGATAGCTGCTGATTCTATAAAAGCTTGTTCTGTCATAGCTTCTTCAGCTCAACCTCCCCCAAATAAGTAAGCAAGGTAACAAGAATAGACCTACTAGGCCTTAAGATAAGTTTGAACTCCTCTTCTTTCATTACTCTCTTTGGCTTTACCTATAAGAGGCCTATAGAAGGAGAACTTTCACTGCAAACTCTTCTCGGTCTCTACGATTACTTAACTTAAATAAGTGATCTCTTTTCTTTCATCTGTGAGATAATATCTCTTCACTCATAGATATAACTTCCTTTTTTTTTTTAACACTACTACAAATAAAAGCTTTAATGACAGTTAAAAATGGTTTTTAATGACAGTTGTAAAATTGTCATCTTTGTTCATGTCATTAAAGGGAAGAAGTTTTAATGACAGTTATGGAACTGTCATTGAAAACATTACCTTTTAATGACAGTTCTATTGAAACTGTCATTAAAGGGGTGACTTTTTAATGATAGTTCCAACAGAACTGTCGTTAAAGGTGGTGACTTTTTAATGATAGTTCCAACAGAACTGTCGTTAAAGGTGGTACCCTTTAACGACAGTTTCAAACAGAACTGCTGTTAAAGGGGGATACCTTTTAATGACAGTTCCAACGAAACTGTCATTAAGAAGGGGGACAAACAAAACAAAAGATCACTAATGTTTGATGTTATAATTGAACTCTATATGTACAATACATAAGTTAAAATATTACACAATCCTAAAAATTCAACTATATAAATTCAATAATGGTCATGTGTACAAAAATCTTCAAGATTCAACTTTCTAATATGGCAATCCAAAGAAATTGTCCAACCTTCTTTCTAACTTCATCAATATCCGATTGGGTGTAAGTATCAATGTCCATTAACTATATTTCCAAAAAAAAAAAAAAGGTTAGTCCAATTAAAATTTTTAATAAACACATCAATTAATTACTTAAGTATTTACATAAGCAAATGATTAAAAACTTACCATTTTTGCATATGGGATATTTCTATCACGTCTATCAATGATGTCCCTTAAAAATTTCATAATATAATATCCACACTCAGTATTTGAAAGCTGATGTAGACACTGCATTAAAAATTTATCATTATTACATTTTGCAAAATAAATAAAACTAACATCACATATAGGTTTAAATATACATACCTTAGCAGGAATACTGCTAGGAATGCACCTATTGCTTGATTCTTTGAAAACTTGAAACAATTTAAAAGAACTGCTGATAGAAAATAATCAATATTATTAAGAGTCAGAAAAAATATATACTAACATAAATGAAAATATTTTCACTTACGTGGACATAAGTTGATCTAGTTCTTGACGAGAACCATGGTTCAAAGGATCAAAAATATTGTACACAAAATTACGAGGCTCGACAACCACCAACAACCAATGCTGCCTACATTATGAAAAATAAATGTAAAAAATATGTTAAACAAATCTATTAATAATTTTAATTAGTATTATAACTTACCTTAAGTTATAAGGAAATATCACTACTCCTTCGTCACATGGATCCATCATTCTATTGGCTAAGTGATGAGCTTGAGTGTCTATACTTATAGACATTCCATATGACAATGTTGACGGATCAGCAAATACAAAATACTTTCTCAAGCCAATGGATGCCTCAACTGACCATCAATTTTCCTTTTATTTGAATGCCATGTAAGGTGTTTTGATATTTCAGAACTTTTGAACATTCTTCTAAATCTTGGTATTGGTGGAAAATACCATAACACCTTAGCAGGCACACCAGTCTTTATTTTGTTACTGTTTTTCATTACTTTCCATCTTGAAAGTCCACAAGTTGGACATTGAATGTCATCCTGAAACTCCTTCCGATATAATATGTAATCATTTGGACAGGCATGAATCTTTTGATACTCCATCCCTAATGCATTCAATGTTTTCTTAGCATCATACATGAATGTAGGCATTTCATTATTATCAGGCAAAATGTCGGCAATCAAATTTAAAAGATCACTGAAGCTTTAATCGGACCAACCGTATTTTGCCTTCAAATTGTACAATTTAACTAGAGCAGATAATTTAGTAAACTTCACTGATCCAGAATACAAAGCTTTCTCAGCATCACGAAGTAATCTTTCAAAGTGGTTAGGATTACTATCATACTCTACAAATGCCTCTTGTACCATTTCTACAGTGTTATCAACTTCTTCGATGTGTTCTACCTCCTTAACAACTTTAGCATTCTTACTAGTAGAAGACCCAACAATACTGGTTTCTCCGTGCCATATCCAGTTTTGATAGCTGCTATCAACTCCATATATATATAAATGATTCTGTATCTCATATAGGGTATGACGCTTCATGTTGCCACATTTAATACATAGACACCGAATTAATTCAAGGTTATCACTATTCTGAACAGCATAATCTAAAAAGTTATTCACCCCTACATCATATACCTCTGATATTCTATCAGCAAACATCCAAGCTTTATCCATTCTGAAATTTAAAAGACATTTAATTATTTACTTTTCAAGCATCTAATATACTATTTTGAACAGCATAATCTAATTAATTATCTATTTAAAATTTAACTAAATATATTAATTTATGTTAACAATAAAATCAATATAATTAAATTTGATAAAATACCAATTAATCTTACATAAAAAAATTAATTCAACCATAAATTCATCTACACCTAATATATAATTAATTTATCAAAATATAAATTCATCTAATTAACATTTTTAATTTATCAATTAATCTAAAAATTTTAATAATTATGAAATAATAAATATATGAATATATATCCATTCATACCAAATATGCTCATCCAAATATGCTAATGAAAAAAATTAAAATTTCATCAATCAATAACAATTCACCTAACACAATTAAATAAAAACTTTTCAAAATAAAATTTCATCTACCTGGACAAAAAACAAAGAGATGGCCGAAAAGGTTGCCAGCAGCTACCCCAGCTGGTTCTGGACGAACAGCAGACAGGGGAATGACTGCTGTGTGGACAAAGACCAAAACAGGGAGTGCTGGAAAGGCTGCCAGCAGCTACCCCAGCTGCTTCTGGACGGACTACAGACAATGAAATGGCCGGAGAATGGCTGGCTGTGTGGACAGAGACCAAAACAGAGAGTGCTGGAAACGCTGCCAGCAGCTACACCAGCTGGTTCTGATTGACTGCAGAAAGGAGAATGGCCGGAGAATGGATGGTTGGCTGTGTGGATAGATACCAAAACAGATAGTGCCGAAAAGGCTGCCACCAGCTACCCCAGCTGGTTGTGGATGGACTGCAGACAGGAGAATCGCCGGAGAATGGATGGCTGGCCGTGCAGCTGCTTCTGGACAGTCTGTGAAGAGGAGAATTCTGACCTAGAGAGAAAAAATTTCGTGGGATGTTATGGCGGGCTCTGGAAAAAAATTTAGATCCCCACCCTTAAAAAGCAAGGTAACATATCCTTCAACGTCAGTTATTCCAGAACTGGCGTTGAAAGTTCACATTCTTTGGTCTTCAATGCAAGTTCTTTAGTCTTCAATCCGGACCTTGGTGCTGCCTCTTGCAGCAACAGCAGCAGCCCTTACTGCAGAGCAATGGCTGCTTACAGCTGCAGCAAGGAAAGCAGCAATAACGAATGCTGCTGTAACCCAGGCATTGCTGCTGCCTCTTGCAGCAACAGCAGCAGCCCTTGCTGCAGAGCAATGGTTGCTTACAGCTGCAGCAAGGAAAGCAGCAGCAACGACTGCTGCTGTAACCCAAGCATTTAGGTGAGGTGGGGATAATTGTCATTATTCCTCTGGCTTTTCCAGGATAAATCTCTGCATCACACTAAGCATTCTAAATCTGTTTTAGCTTTACCAAGGTAAATGGAAAAAGCTTTATAGAACCGGATAAAGAAGTTTCCACATTTTTTCCTGGGAAACTTTCAGTTTAGATGTCGCATTGGAAATTTGGTATTCTAGTGATTGTTTTGTCCATGGCTAGACCTGCTTAGGCCAAAGCCCACATATATACCAGCTCTCCTATTTTGTAACAATAATTTCTGATGGACCTTCTGGGATCAAATTCCTGAACTTTTGGGTATGGAATTCGTTGGTAAGTGTTACATAATTACATCATCCAGCTACTTGCCATAATGAAAAAACAGAGAAAATTGAGCCTGCCTATTGATAACAACAAAAAGATGTTACAGCATTCGAATTAAACTCTCTACCTAGAACACTGGAACAAAATTGAAAATTATTACTACCAGCTATAAGTTTGATGAACTGAAACTTCAACTTCCTACAATGTTCCAAGCAAGAGAACCGTCTGAGGTCAAACAAAGTTACTGTACAATGAGGCATCATAGTCTCTGTTTCTTCATCTCTGACAGACAAATCTTTCAGGCACCACATGGAATGCTTTCGCAAAGAAGTAGCACAACCATTCTGGAGGCAGAAATATCATTCTCTAATGCAGAATAAGCACGCCTCCTTGTAGCTTCCTCTGTCCACACAAATTGCTGAAATCACACCCAATCAAAGTTTGTTTCTTTTGGTAAAATCACTGCTAGCAGGCAGTCAGGTGAATCAGGTTGAACAGAAAGCATCGAACATGCGTTTTCCGAGTTGGGAAGTAAAAAGAGAAGTCTTGCCCATGTAGATTTTACAGCTGGGATCTTAATTACACCTGCACATTCCCTCTGCTTCAAGTATGATATAAAATCCTGGAACTGCAGAACAAGATCAAAAGATTTTCAGTGCTGTGCAACTGGATAACAGCTAAAACTGCAGATAACAGTTCCCAAACATGCTCTGTCAACTTCATCTCATGAAGCTGAAATTTAATTGTATAGTTAGCACTCAGCATGTAAATGACCAGTACAGATGGAATCATGTCAGGGTAAATGAGACACCTCATAATCTAGATTAAATGCTCAAATTTAGCTAAGATTATAACTCATTAAACTAGAATATGCAATAAATTTTGTATCCTTTCTGGTCCAACGAATATCATAAAATCAACAAGCATAAATAATTTCTTTGAATGAGGTTCAATTGAACAAAAATCATGACACCTAGCTATGGCGTTCATGATATCTTCCTGCTTTATCAACACCCCAAGTGTCTGCTCCCGTCCCCACTTCATTGCATGCCGAGATCCGATGCTAACACCAGTTTTCAGTACTTGCACCACCAGTTTCTCATTGCAAAACTGGTCCCCGAACAGCGGCCATGTTATCAGAGGCACACCAGCAGTGATGCTTTCAAGGGTCGAGTTCCAGCCACAATGCGTTAAGGAGGCAGTTATTGCAGGGTGTGACAATATTAGTACCTGGGGAGCCCAACCCTTGATCAAGAGGCCTCGTCCTTTGATTCTTTCCTCGAATCCATCCTCTGAAATCCACTTATCCAGTTCGTTTAATCTATCCCATTCTCTTATGACCCAAATAAATGGCCTGTTTGATGCCTCTAACGCCAATCCGAGCTCCATCAGTTGGGCAGGTAGCAGATTACAAAGCCTTCCAAGGCAAGCATAGACGACAGAACAAGGCTCCTGACAGTCCAGCCACTTCAGGCATTGCTGTTCGTCAACTATGGCTTTTTTGCCTCTCTCTGCCTTATCCAAACCACTCTCGTTCCAGAGAGAAAGAGGGCCAATGCACCAGACTTTCTGTCCCTTAGTCTTTCTGTAGTGTTTGACATATTCTGGCTCCAGTTCGTCGAAAGTATTTATGACCACCCCGTATGATGAAGAATCTGCTGCTGCCATTTTCCCGTTGAACTCTTTCCAAAATTATTCCTTGGGTACCATTAGCTGTGCTTTGGTAAATTCAACTCTATCAGGCAAGTTTGGTAAAACGAAGTACTCAGACTCAGACGCTATGGTGTCAAGAATCTTGGAGAGCCGTAAACTAGCCAAGCACCAAAGAGCAAAGCAACAAAATCCATGGAAAACAATTTTTGGTATCTGGAACTTGCTAGCAATGTCGCTGATATATGGCAAACAGTTATCAAAGATAACGCAGCTAAGCCGTGGTGTTAGGACCTTAAGCAATTCTTCAACTGGCTCTTCTAGCATCTTGATTGCCTTGAAGAAATTTACTGCTAAACCGAGTGACTGAAGCATGTCAAGATTCTCATACCCTTCTGGCAATCCTGCTTTTGCAGAGGGAAACTGGAGCTGAACTACACGGATTTAAAGACCAGATTGTACAGCACGAGCAACAACTGATTCGAATCTTGCAGCATTGAGAGGTGTTGTAACAATGGTGATAAGCACGCCATGCTGCGCCAACAGTCTAGCAATGTCCATCATGGGGATCACATGGCCTTGGGCCAAGAAAGGGAACAAAACAAAGTGAACCATCTGGTCAGCTTGAGAATCCATGGTGCTTTAGGATAAGGAAGACGCCGAGGATAAGGTGATTTAACCTTCTGCCAAATATAAGAAGGTTCAATGACACAGCTGCTACAATTTTGGCCTTTGACGCCAGTTCTTCAAGAACTGGCGTCAAAGTGTTAATGTTTAACGTCAGTTCCATGAGAACTGACGTTAAATGTTGTCTTTTAACGTCAGCTCTCATGGAACTGACGTTAAATATTATCTTTTAACGTCAGTTCTTAAGAAACTGACGTTAAAAGTTTAATTCATAGTTTTTTTAACGCCAGTTCTTCTTTAATTGGCGTTAAAAACCTTACTTTTAATGACAGTTTTAAAATAACTGTCATAAAAAATGTTGATAAATCTTTTAATGACAATTCTTTGAATAACTGTCATTAAATTGATGTCAATTATTATAATTTTTGTAGTAGTGTAAGCTTAGCCTAGATTGTAGGAAAACACTTTAGTCATTGATAACCATATTGAAATGCGGGTATTCCCATAAAACAAAATAAAAGCGGTATACCCTAGTCATTTACTTTAATCAATAAGGCTGCTTTCCCTGCTAACCCCTTCTCGCCAAGGAAAGAAGTCCAATAACAGCTGATCTTAGCTTTGAGCACTTATTTCTTTTGTTCCTAGCTACTTCTAAGAGTAGTCACGAGCTTATTGGAATCAGAGCTTTTTCAAGCATTCCTATAGTAAGAAGGTCAACTGAAGCCAATCCATCTCTATTAACGAATGCTCCTACTCCTAACAGTTCTATATCCAATTCCTAAAGGATAAGGAAGAAAGAAAGAGAAGGAGATAATAGCTATTAAGAGTTATAAGAACCACACCATATAAAGTTAAAAGGAGACGGGGGTCTACTACTTTATATACGTTGGCACCAAAGCAAAGGGTGCAGCGGGTAAGATGCCAAAGTAAAGGCCAAGCTTAGTCAGATGGAGAGAATGGCTCATCCATCTTTTCGTCTTTTAGACAAGTCTAGTAGGGTGTGCGATCCTCACTTTTTCTCCTAGTGAGTTAAGCGCGTAAACAGTAACTTAAACAGAGTTTTCGTGCCGGTCTATTGGGAATGAAAGAGACCTATATACTGGATTCACTAGCATGTGCCAACTATCCTACTTCCCTATTTCTTGCTTTCTTATTCCCCCCTTATGGGTTAATGCAGAAGGGGTTTTCAAAGCCATGGGAATAAAGTTAAAAATCTTTATTTGAAAAATGGATTGTGCGTCTGATTTCACTAGTATGAGGCATTCCCAATAGTTGCCAGTCAACTTCGACTCCGAGATCGGAAGCTGAAAGTGATGAAATGTGCTTTTAAGTCAAAGTAAGTTACAGAGTTGTTGTCCTAAAGTCAATGAGTGGAGATTGTACTTTTTCCTTCTTTCTAACCCATTCCCATCCTATCCGGTAGTTATAAAAAAGGAGCTAGGCTTCCAAGGCGGTGAGAAGATTCAAAAGAAAAGTGCTGAGTAGTAGGAAAGGAATCAAAAAATCCATTTTATCTTAACCTGATCCCAGGCTTCTTAGAAAGTACGTTGGTGACCTGGATCCCTTTTTTAAATGACGTAGGAAGCATTTGGCCGAGTAGTAGTAAGTAGGTAAAAAAAGAATCGAAGGCAACTATATATTTACCCCCTCTTCAATCAATGATTTAGACTTCATCTCTTTTGCCTTTTTTTGTGACTAGTTTTGTAAGTTAGTGCGGGCTATGCCTTTACCTTATTTGAGAAAAATACAATCCAGAAACATAACCATTCCGTGTAAGCTGAAAAAAGTGGTTATGTGTGTCTTAATGGTTTACTTGCCTTCAAGCTAGAACCCATTGGGGAAAAGCCCACTCTGTCCATAAGATAAACTAAAAGAGGCTAACTTGACTAGGACGCCATTACTGTATTAGTAAAAGCAACCTATCACGCTAGGACACAATTTCTATAAGACGAGCCTATAACCTTGGAAAGAGACGAATGTGACCATCGACTTTCTTCCACGAGCCCCACCCTGCGTCTTTCTTAGTGCGGATGGTTCTCCCATGGTAAGCTCTGACTACTAGCTTGGTTAGGCTCGTCTTCTATTAAACATGGTTAGCTCAACCCTCACTCACTAAAACCTAGGAATCCTTCAATTTTTAGGAGTAAGAAGTCCTCTATCACCAGTCTCAGTCAATTGAATTTGATTGAGCTTGGTAGGTTCGGACTTGCCTTTTATACTATTTTCTCTAATTATTTTATTGATGTTTAAAAGACAATAAAAATCGATAGGCTTAAAAAAGGTCTCTTTCTATTCTTTAATGGATGGGAATATGTCAAGTGAAAAGGATGTCAAATGAGTTGAAAGATGGTAAAAACCTGAACTGCCTTATAAGAAATTCAATCTTAACTTTATTGGCTCCATCACTAGAACTAGCAGTAGCCTCTCTAATCCGATTCCATTCCATAAGGATGCCAAGATAATGATGATGACCCACTCTTCTTCTCAGAGACTACTTGAGCTGCCTGATTGACTGATGGCTCTTTAATGGTTAATTTGCCTGGCCTTATTTCTTTAGAGGAAACTAAACTATCACTTCAAGCAAAGGTGAACGAGTAGACTGGAATGTTGAAGTAAGCCAACCATGGTGAAAAGGCGACAAGCACAGGCGAAAGGGACTTCACTGAAAAGCTTAACTAATGAGCTCTTTTTATGGTTAACACTTTTGCTCACTAGCTAGAGTGGACTGTCTGTACCTTCTATAACTAACTCTACTTGTAAGAAAGTTAGTCCATAGCACTTCCTGGGCTAAAGCATTTAGAAATCACCCGTTCAATTAAGAGATGGAATCAAAAGCACAATGGGTGGTAAGAGACAGGCTTGGAGACAAATGGTACTTGGGAGTTGCACCACTTTAACTAACTCTGCCTATAAAAAGAAACCTGAGAAATGCTTAACCTCTGCGTACCAAGTTTCGGGTTGAATCCGATCTGAAAGATAAAGTGTCAGTGCCAAGTGAGAAATTCCTTGATTCTGATCGGGATCTTTGTCCTACTTCTTACCCGGCCAGCTACTGAAAAAAAAGTAGTTAACTTGACCGAAATCACAAGTTTTCAATGATACGCATAATTTAGAAACGGAGCTATGAAACTAAGCAGCATACTTAGCCTTCCATACCTTTTTAGTCCAATCCTGCTGCTTGTACAGAGTATGAATAAGGGAGGTCGCCTAATCTCAAACGAAATATAAAGCTACAACTTCTATCCTTCATTTGGAATTCTTGCTATCCAGTGCACTTGAACCACACCTCTGTTTCCTGTGTTTCTTCAACACAGAAAATGGTAGATTGCTTAAGTTATTAGCCTTTGTGTTTGCCTTATTTTCATTTTAAGGAATGCTTTACGCTAACATCGACTTTTTTTATCAATTCTTTTAGCATCGACTGGAGTCGAAAACTGTGCCCCAAGCCTTAAGAACGGAGCGAGCCTTATCACGCCTAAAAGAGATGTATGGATTCCAAAGGGTTAAGGAGAATAGGGCATTTTGCCCATTTTCGTACATTTTATCATTAGTAATCCCCTTGTTATCGATCATAAAAAACATATGCCTTAATTAGCTTCCCTAGTGGTATTTTCTTGTAATTGCCCATCGTATACCTTGACTAACACCACAGGTGCTCCCTCAATGCATAGCTATGCAGAGCAGAGGAAGACACTAAGAACAGAGATTGTATCTAAAACTGTCTCAACTCCTTGCCTTACTCAATGCTTCTCCATCAACTGCCGTGGGAAGGACAAGAATAGGGGAAGGAAGAAAGAGACCATCTTGTCCTAAGAAAGGAATGCTCTTAACTGCCATTGCTATGCATCTATATACAACTATCAATGTCAATGATATAAATAAATATTCATTATACAAACAGGTGAAATGCAATCAAAGCTTTTTTTAGGGAGAGGGGTTGGGTTGGGGCAAAGGGATCCGTCCATGCCCAAAAACACAATATTCAGATCTATCAAACATATGATAGAGATTGGAAAAGCTATGGAAAACTGCAGCACCCTTAACCTTACGCGTCAACTTAAATGCTTCCTTGCTCACAACCAATTTCTCAAAGCAATGAATGCACTTAAAAATAGGCCATAGCATGATAAAAAGTTGTTGTGTGGCTAAATACTCCATTATACGGTGGTACATACGACTTAGGGCCAAGGCATTCATAGGTCTCCTTTCAGAGCTCCATCTCGAAAGTGATAGATAAATAGGTTTTTAAACCTAGGTCCTGAATAATAAATGGGAAGCTTTTTCTCCTTACACTTACTCTCATATATATCCTTCCCAAATCCTAGCCTCGGTTACGATCTTAAAAGCTACTGCTACGGCACTTATCTTTTAATTCATTTTTTTCTACAAACTTAGGTAGTTGAGCAACTTTTCAATGTTAACCTCCTTTGTTTCAAGGAAGAGTGATGATCTGCTAGCTTTCACAGAAATTTGTCAAAGTTGTTATGAACCCCCAATTCTACAGTGGCATAAGCGATAACAACCCTAAAGTTCGCCCTGATTTCATTTAAACTCTGTTCCTATTAGCAGAATTGATTCCACTCTAAAAAAGCCTCGGATAGAAAAGCAAAACATAGAAGAGGTGGCTTTTTAAGGGTTTAATAAAGGATCTCAAGCAAGGGAGTACCTGTTTACAGTGGTTTCTTAATTGGGATTTAGGTATTAAGGTAGTCCTTTACTCCATTAATTCTTAAAGTCAGGAATGGCAGGAAAATTAGGAAATTACATCTAAGGAGTATCCCATTATAGATTATAGAACCGTGATTGACCTCTAAAGCATAAATAAAAAGTGAAGTCCAATCTCACAAGGAAATTAATTCTTCTTTCCTTCTTTGTGAGCCGAGCCATACATTAAGGATAGCCATTCAATCAGTTTTATGCATAAGACCTTCTACTTGCTTGCTGGGGCAGTCATTAGCACACACTAGATCGATTGGATGTTTTCAGGATAGATTGGTACAGGTAGTTCGTCGAGTGACGGGAGATCCTTCCTTCCATCAGTCAAGACTATTCCCCTCACATTCTTATCAATCATGAATACATAGGGTTTGAGATTGGCCAAACGAAATAGCATATTTGCTTGGGTCCATACTTTCATGCATTATAGAAGTGACTTCCTCAACCTTCGCTTCACCTCTCTCACTCTCATCGTGAATAGGGACAAGAAACAATAGGATCAATTTTTCGTGCCCTAGCTTGGCTTAGAAGGTGATCCGGTTGGATTCAATCTAATTTTGTACAATGAGGGGCGTTTTAGCTTACAAGCTTGATTCATTAGGCCACGTGCGGAATGAGAAGATAAAAGAAATGTTGATCACCAAGCTGAGAGAATAAGAAAGAGCTTTGATATAGTGGATGTGGCTGACTGGCCTATTCTTGAATGTTTGAGATGGGATCTTAGAGAAAGAGATGCCTTGGCACCTGATGAACCAACTTAATTGGTTAGTAGAATAAAGGGCTAGTCTTAAAAATACAGATAGAAAATGATGCATTAGTAGGTTACTGTTCAAGTGCAACAAAGCTAGAGTCTCGACTCATTGAGGTTGGGGTTTGGGGAGAAATGAAGCTTCTTTTAGTGGATCCTTCATTGCCTATCGATCGGATCCAACATCTAGAGTTCTAGTTGATGTTGCCTATATACGAAATAAGTTATTATTAAAGGAAGGTATGGTCCTAGTTAGGAGGTAATTCCCTTCTCTCCATCGATGGCACTAGATTGCCTGCTTGTTCTTCCCTATAAAGGTTAGAGATGCCTTTTCGGTTGAATCAAAGAACACTAGCTTGCTTAGATATCAGATGATGGTGAAAGCTAGCCTGCAGAAAAGCAAAGGGACAAGAGCACCTAATGTGATTGGGTTAGCCAACATTTGTGAGGTAAAGGCCGAATGCATAAGTTGACGATCTTTGGTGGAAGCATTAAAAACACTTGGATGTGGAGGAACTAAAACTTGTATTCACTTCGTTTAATAGATGAGGGGTTGGAAAAAGCTTGGTGTTTCCTTAGATTGGATCACTAAGAGAACAGGACCTTTCAATGTCTTAGTTTGCCTTCGAGAACCCTGTAACTTCTAAAAAAGGTGAACGAACATGAACAAATGGTTTTGAGTCCAGTTGGATTCGTTTGTCAGGTGCAGGCTGAATCACTTTAGTACATTTAGGGAATATCAAAAGTAATCCATGCGTTGGAGTCAAAGTCAATGCTTTGGGCCACAAGCAAGAGCTTATATGAAGGTTGGGATGCAATTGAGTGCTTCAGAGTGGGGCTCACCTTTACCTTTTATATGAATCCAATCCCTCTTAATATCAATCCTTTAGTTCCAATCTCAATCGAGCAAGAGCCGACCAGGAAAGAAAGTGAGACAACTTTTCTAACAAGTGCTATAGGCTTGCTAACATGAATTGGAACTGAGCATTATTGATGGTACTAACGGACTTCTTTTAAGTTACTGGCAGGGATAGACTGATAGCCTTTCCAACATCTTGCACTTCCAACTTACAATTTGTAGCTCTAGATGGAAAAAAGACTATAGCATCAGAACAAAGGTATAAGAGTTCGTCATCGCTTAGCTTACTTGCACACGGGGTACAAGATGGATACAAAGTAAGCATACAGGGTACGACGGTTACTGTATTTATCCCATGAAGGGGAAGTTAGCAGGGTTTATAACCTAGACTTAATGGCTTGCTAACTACACTAGCTTACTTCTAGCTTCTTGAAAAAGAGTGGTCTCAACTGAATGCTCACACCACCATTCTAAGACATTTTTAGGAATTGTACTACCATCCTTTTCAATTTCTCGGTCTATTCGGCAAGGATGTCCTCTTGCACTGACCCTATTTATGATTGCTGACAACAAATGCTTTGGGCTATATATATGTTTATTTATTTATTTATAACCTGAAAAGGGCCTAATCAAAGGGCTTCGATTATGCCGTATGTAAATAAGAGTTCTATCTGTCTTTTTTTAATTAGCTATAAGAGTAAGAAGAAGACACTTTATATATGTAATAAGAGAGCTTTTTCAAGTTTTGTTCTGAGCTAGAAAGCCAGTATTAGTTTACTTATGATTAGATCGGGCCATAGCTAGGTAACTAGATTGATCGAAAAAATATTTGACTTGCATGTGTTAAGTATATACCTTTTGTAGCATGATTGTAACTTAGGTTATAAGCTTTAGCCTCTGAAGAAAATGATAGAGGAACTATGATGAGATATAAGATAAAATATCTAAATATGACTGAGTTCCACTTCCCCTTGCTATCATGACCTTAACACCCTAAAATAAAACTAGCTTTACATGAAGAGATGAGAGTGTTAATAACACAATCACCCTGCGAATGATTTTGACATAATATCATCAGGATCCTATTCAAAGACTTTTCACCATTGGGAGCTTAGCCTTTTCTTTCTCAAAAGCCTTCAACTTTTTTCTTCGGCTAAAAGGGCTTCTTTGTAAGATTAAAGTAGTCTTTAGGGACCTTTCACTTTTGAAAATATCCAAAAAAAGAGGCATGTCTCACCCTTCAACATAGTGTGAAATCCTTTGCCACTTTTATTTAATAGAAGTTTTCTTTCTTTCTGCTATAAACAAAATGAGAAATAATGTTAAACTAACGAAATCTTTCTCTACACTTGCTATTGCTTGCTGACTTAGTCCATCTAGAGGATGGTAAATTCATCTTATTTTTGATATATTCTTATATGCGGTGCTTTGACCAATTGAATTGCAATTTTAGGGGAATGACTAACTAGAAGCTTAGATGATAAATTGAATCAAATTCTTTATAAGAAAAAAAAAGTGTCAATTCAATCAATGACTAACTAGTTTATATGAGTTCTCATTTTTGATACATCTACTTGACTTTATATCTATCTCATAAGTGACACATATTATCTAGGGTTACTTTTCCATAAATAGTTAAATTCACCTAAAGACAAGACTCGGCTAAAAGAAGAGAGTATCATAGGAGAAAAAGAAAAGGGGAGGGAAAGCAAATACAAGAATTAGATGTCATGCTCTTACCTATAGAAGGAAATTCCTTGAACTTACAGAGAAGGGAGGGCTAGGGCTGGACCTCTCTAAATGACAGGACTGAGTTAGTATAGTTCCTTTCTTTTTTCCTTCTCTGATCTATGCCTACCTCGATCTAGTAAGCTTTCTATCTTCTTCCCTAAGAGCTTCTAACGTAGCATCCTATTTTGTGAAACAAATTTTTGTATCTTAAGATTATCCACAATTAGTTCCTATCCTAGCAGTGAGTATCTTGTATTAGCTTGCGAAAGGCTTCAAGATATAAAAGTTACGAAAGTAAGGATGTCGTACCTCTAATTTATAGCTTTCCTTCGTGGTTCTCTCTTTTATTGAAAAAAGATATGAGCTATGAACATAGTTTCTCTCTCAAAATCAAAAGTGAGGGAAATCCATCATCTTTGCATACTGGGATAGGCTTATGAGATCCACTTTGCTTACTAATTCACATTCTAGTTGACGTTGATTAGTTATATTCATATCCCCACCTCTTAGCTAGAGAAACATGAATGCCATAGCATCTCCATTAGTCCAAGTTGAGGCATTGGTTTGAAATGGCTTTGACCATTTCATATACTTGCCATGATTCTATGGACAAAAGTAGTTAAGTAGGACAAACCAAACCCTTGGGCAGCTTGGCTATGGGTGGCTTGATCTAATCGATTCAGTTGCTTTGTTCGTTATCACCTAGTATAGATGAGATAGAAATATTAAAATTTGATTCACCCGTAGTTTTTTTTTTTTTTTTTTATGATGACCCATGGCCTTAGCAAGTTGCACCTAAAAAGGCAAATACAAGCACAAAACTTGAAGTAATAGAGCAGCATAACACAGTAAGCATAGGCATCATAGACGGAGGCTTCAAATATATATATATATATATATATATATATATATATATATATATATATATGTTAATCTAAATTTCATCCTATTTATAGAAACTATAGTCAAACTAGCTATAACCATCTAAAGTGGAAAAACATGACATAAAGGACTAGAAACTGGGTAAGCAGGTTACAACTAAGATTGAGATGAGAGATTGTGATTACGTTATTAGATAAAATGAGCATAAAAAGTGTGTAGAGAGATAAATTGGAGCTATTAATTAAGAGGACCATTATCGCTCACTGATTCCTACTGTTATCTTATATTTGCTGTTAATCTACACTTTTAGTCTCTTTCTATGCCTTTGACTACCAAATCCATCTGGATTGCCAAAGATGAGTGTGTCTGGAGACATTAAAAGCAAATTGTCCTACAAATGAGAAAAAAAATTTTGAATGGTATGAGTCATGGATCCTCTTAACACAACCTCGACTTATCAACTATGAGGTGTTTTTCAGCAAACATATGCATGCTAAACCGAGCGAGAGTCAACTTTGTCCATTTTATTTATCAGATCAAACATTGATCAGCCTACTACTTCTAAAGAAGTCTCACCAGATTTTGTCTATGATTATGAAAGAGTTATAGCCTCTGCTTACAAACATAACACAAAGAAAGTATCACTACCATGTTTGTTTCTTATATGAGATAGGTCCCTTTTTCTTTGCCAATAAGTCCTCTTCTCAGATTTTTGATTCCGAACATTTAACACTTTCATCCTTTTTTCATTCATATAGAACCTATGACATCCATCATTACTTGATTTTTATCCTTAATAATTTTATCTTCCTCGTCTATCACTCCATTGTTGTTAGTCAAATTACATATTCCATTAAGGATGTGATGTTATTTGAAAGAAGGCTAGAATACTAACAGCCATCTCTATCTAATTCATTCACTTTACCTAGTACATACCCTTTTTTGGAAGATCAAGTGCTAAAGTCATAGAATGGGGAAGTGATTAATCCTTAAAAATGACTTTTAATAGGGCTTGTTACACCTCGAGTCCATTTAAGAACTACTTGACTAACTAGTGATAGAGAGATTTGAAAGATTGATCGAAGGCATAAAACACCCACAATTGTAACTACCACTTGAACAGGAAATGGAGAAAGAAAGCAGGACGATAAATCCCTCATAAGAGCTCAGAGAAAAATAGCTAGAATCTATTTTATTAAAAAGGGTGAAGGAAAATGCCAAATCAATAAAAGGATTGGGCACCTATAGATTACATTATAGAAGAAAGATGTTCTCCCCTATGAGCTTCTTATAAGAAGGGTTTAGATCGATTGCAATTCAGTTTGTCGACTAACGAAAGTAAGGAAGAATCAACCACTTGGGTTGGTTAAGCTTACTTTAGCACTAAGCACAGTAGTGCATAGTTATTTCATGGAACCCTATAACTTAAGTAAATTAGACTGACCATAATGAAAAAAAAATTCAAATAGGGATGGCTGTAAAGTCAAGGAGGTTTAATAGGAAATAAGAGAGTAGCAATACCTTTCGAGCTAGCATAGATAGCAGTGGGAGACCAAATAAATATTTCACACAATAGTGTGAAAGAAGTCATAATAAGCTAAAGAAGCAAATGAAGCATCAGGCCTTGAAGAAGAATAAGGTCACAAAGCATAGCAAACCACTAAACCATGTGTGTATGATTGCTTGCCTATCATGAGTTTGACTTACGCTCTAAAGCTGTCTTTTTGAAGAAGACCAGAGAGAACTTTTATGACATTCTTGTGGATAAAGTAGCCAGTGAAGCTTTTTCTTTAGTGGTTGTATTCGAAAACTCTGGCAATGTCTATTATTTCTTTTTCCCAAGAGGTGTAGGCTTCATTGAAATGCTCTCTGCCTTGTGGCTTTATTGGGTTTAATTGTAAACGACACTTATCCCCTCACCTCCCTTTGATCATTTTCAAAAAAGTTGCCTGACTAACTTCATAGTTACCCCTTTATTGACCAGATCCCATGAGTGCTGCCAAAATGGCACGTTAGAGCTCCCCCATCGTGTCATGATTTACCGTTTAATTCCAAAGACCAAACTTCCCTGTGATCTGTTGATTCGTATCCATAAAACTAATTGTGTGCCACATATATGGCATGAATCCCAAGCTTTCTATTATTGATAAGCATCAATCCAAGTCGTTGAGGGACCTAATTCAAAGGTGCATTGAATGAAGGACACTCTTTAGCATGCAATTATAAAAAGTGCGAGGAGAAGGAAGGAGACAATAACACTATCGCTTCACTTTGAATAAAATAAATCATCGCAACTAGAAGGGCAACCATTTATATTGAAATTTGTTCGATAAGAGGTATAGGATGGAACCAAATTTGGTTCGTGAGGGTATTGTTTTCACAATTAAAAGAAAGCTTTAGCTAATCAACAACATGCTAAAGAGCTTCCTTAGTAGGAAAAGGAATGTATGGGGGAAATTAATCAAAATAAGGCAATATATTTGTAGGAATAACTGAAGAAAAGGTGTTAAGATGATTTAACATCTTTTATTTATATTAGAAGATGTAAAATGTTATAATAAAGTGGACCTTTAACCATATTACCAAGCCTCGCTAGGGCTTCTTTTGAAGCTCTAGTTCTCACACATCCTAGCTTCAAGATTTGGCTTTTGCTTTGAGCGTGAAGTGGCTTGTTGAGATCAATGGAGATATTCCAACCTTTGATTATCAAACTTACAGTTCTTATGAACCAAGCATAAGATGGATGGTGTATAAATCAATTTGGTTAGGAAGATGGCAAAGATGAAAGAAGGATATCGAAAGAGTTAGGAAAAAGAGTACAAAAGTGAGAGCGAAGACATAGGCTAGATAAATGCCCTAAAATCCGTTATGATAGGGCCTACAATCTTAGGGAGTACATTAATAACCCGAACCCATCAAGCGTATAGTAACATGTTATGAGGGCTTTTCATACTTTTTCATTAAAGTGATGACTTATAGTCTTGCCAAGTTTAAAGGGCATAATGCTAATGAATCAAGGTTATAGCACCTGTCCATCTCGAATCCTTTAAATTAGATGCAGGGAAGAAAAAAAGGAATTAGAGCTTATCAACAATAGGAATGCCCGATCAAGTTTACTTTGTGAGCTTTAAGGTTTCTTTTAGCGCACTTGACTTATCATATAAGTATACAATAATAAATAAGCATACATTGCTAATAGGCAGGTTAATTCTAAGAATGGTACTAGAGACCAAACTACGGTATATTGGTGAAGAGCACCTCATATGAGTGGTTAGAATAGGCCTTTAAATGCAATCTAGAGCCCCTATGAGGAGCTTGCTGCATGCACATTTACTTACACTAATGAGCCCCTACTGAAGTAGTAGAATGCTCCTTATCACTCCTAACCTTTAAATGGAAAGGGAACTCAAAACCACAAAACAAAGAAAGCAGCTACTCTAGGAAAAATGTATGAAAATAACTGCACTTCACTGCATTTAGCTTGCCCTCACCGTGTCATTAGATGTTTTGAGTGGCTATCAAATGGGTAGTTGGCTCTCTGAACCTATCCATATATAGTCCTATAAGAACAAGAGGACTAGCGACCTATCGCCACTCCGTATGTGAAAGCCTTTCCCTCACTTCACTTCCTAATTTTGCAATGCAGCAAAGTGTGGTTAGAAGTTGGGACTTTTCCTTATATTTTTGGTACGAGTTTCAGTTTTAGCTTAATAGCTATAACTTTCATTTCTTAACTTGGTTTTTTTAACTTCACTTGTAGCTCATCAGCTTATGACTTCACACTCTCAATTTCAAAATTGGGAATCAATAAATCTACTTTTTCTCGGTTAAAAAGGTTATTGAGGTAGCTTAGCTGGTTAGATTTACTGAAGGCAATTCAATGAACATTCTTATCTAACAGTTTTTAATTTCCCATGGAATCCTAGGGGTTTTCCTTACAACACTGGTAGCACTTACTTTCCTTTGCTTGGTAATTGATCTTTTCGATTCCTTTTCTTACTCTTCTTCTCGAAAGAGATGAAGTCTTTTTTTCGCTAGTTGCAGTTTAAAAAGAAAAGATACAGGTTACTTCTTTTCTTAGGTACTCCCCTTCAAATAAGAGTGAGTGCCTTATGAAGCTACTATAATCCATTGGTTTTTCTTCCCATTTCAAAATACTCTTGTTTTCTCTTCACGGGAATGTCGTTAGGAGGCAGATCCCTAGTTTCATAAGAAGGAGTTATTCCCTCAAACACACTTGTTTAAGCCTGATAATGGAGTGACCACACTATGAATGAATATTATGTTAATAAAGTAGTTGTTCTTTCCCTTGTGCCCTTAACATGAAGCTAAGGCAGCGATGCGAATGCTTGTTAGTGCATTAAGTAAGTCAGATACTAATTGGTACAAAATAGGTCAATTATGTAAAATCAAGCCTAGATTTTGGAAGCCTTCCTGGTTTGGTTTATTGATTTGAGTTTACATATGGATTTAAAGCTTCTGAGCTTGGGTTATTGTGAAGTATGAGAGCACAAGTGAGCTCAGTCTTTCGCTACTCATGTAACCCTACGTCATGGCTTTTAGAAGGGCCTAAAGTGCATGATGATTCAATTTCCAAATATATAACAAGGCCTCTTTTGCTATCATCCCTCTATCTCTCTCCTATTGACATAGTAAAGTATGGTTCTATTAAGCATGATACATGCCCTCTATAAAGTGGTCTTTAAAAATGTCTTTAAACAACTATTTGTTTTTAGTTCTTAAAGATGTAATGAATAGTTTTCTTCCTTGCCTACCACTCATGAAAAGAAAGAATACGTAGGGCCTCCTTAGCCTGCCCTAATTCAAATACGATTCTTTTTTATTTTATCCTACCTCGCTCACTGCCCCTTAGGCTTAAAAAAATGCCTTTTCATTGTCACCCCTTATTATGATAAATATGGCTAGTTTTTTAGCGCTATTTCTAGCTTGAATTAAGGCTTTGAAGTCCCTCTCCTATTTCTATAACCAGAAAGGTAGGCAAACCTAAGTACAAAGCCACTTCTATTCGAGATGTTGGAACACCAACCAGACCAAAAATAGATTCTCAAACTAACTTTGAAACAAATCCGAGCACTTTAATCGAAAGCCTTTCCTATCTAGTGTTAGTTGATCCTTTAATATTTGCACCAACTAAATCAGAAGCTTAATTTGAAAGATGGGAGTAGGCTCAAGAAGGATCAAAAAGACTTCTTCTTGGTCCTTTAAAGTCATAAAGCAGATTAAACTGTAATGTATAACTGTGGAACGAAAAACAATGAAAAGTAATCCATGTGAAAAATCAATAAAGGCTTGCCTATACATCTTTTTACCGTACGCATGGTTTCTTTCAATTTGAACCTGTTAGTACCTAGATTAATCTTTTGATTCTAGTTTGCCTTGTGTCATCTGATTTGAAGGAATTCATTGGATTGTGAACTTGCTTCATACCTAGCGTTTAATCTTTTACTAGGAGTAAAGTTGTACTTAGTAAGAATGGTTAGAACCGAGGCCCTGGCTTGAATTATGAAACTACTCATAGGAAATGTTTTTAAGTTGAGGGAGTTTTTAGGCTTACCGACTAATAAAAGGTCTTTCTCAAACTAATTTGCTGGCTCTATTTGTAAAAAAATTCTTATTCCAGAGAGATATCAATAGACATAGAAAAAGATCTTAATCTTCTAGTTCGTAAAGCAGAAGTCCTATAAGCAGCCACTTTTAAAGAAGCAAATACACTCGCCTTAGGAAGCATACACACTAATGGGTGGCCTACATTTATTAATAATCTCGTGAGAATTTTCCTTCTCAAGGTAAGTCAAAAGAGCAAGTTGATGAAAGAAAGACTCCCTCGAAAGGTGTTTACTCGTGGAATAAAAAGACTTCGTTACATCAAGAAAGTGTGGTAATAAAAAATGCTTACATAAGCTCATCGATTTGTGCTCCTCGATTATGAAAGAAAGGGTGCTTTTGACCTAAATCAATCCTGCACAGGTGATTACTAGGAACTTTACACTCAATGAAAAGCGAAAATGAAGACTAAATCTGCTTTGAAAGTGATTCAAGAGACCATAAGAATGATCGGGTGGTGAGCGAGAATAGTAGAAACATTAAGATATGCTTGTTCAAAGATGCGTCAAAGTATACCTATGAAAGTAGATTGCAAGGGTCACGCACCAATGCATTACTAAAGAATAACCAACTAGAATAACTTTTCAAGGGGGTGGAAAGATGGATCAATCTTATTATCTATGGGTTAGAAAACCACATGGGAAAAGAATCCTAAAGGAAGCTTTTCATTAATGCTTTGCCTCCCCACTAAACATTGTATTACTACGATCAATAAATTGCCCTAAAGTGGCTTCGGTTGACCTCAAGGGTGGTCAAAGGCCCCGGTAAGGTGGTGTACCTTTCTTGCTTGAAGGATCTATTAAAAGAATGTCTTATTATGAATTCCTATCCCATTAATGAAATATATATAAGGGTTATTTTTGTTCCAAGTCTAACTTTTAAAGCATAACATTAGGAAAAGAAAAAAAACCTTTGGCTCTTAACTTTTTTCTTTGATAGATCTTAAAGAGGTTTTACCTAACCCATTATGTCCTTTGTTCAATACCCATTTCTAAAGGTGAGAACCTTAAATTGAAAACCTTTGCTTCTGCCTTCACCACTTTTTTTTGACCTTATCAACCTTCTTTGAGGAATACTAAGTGAAAAGATGAATTAGTGGATCACAAGGCTAGGTCGAAGGATGCCTGAATGTTCTTTAGTAGTGAGCCATATTGAGTAGCTTCTAGCAAGGGCTTCAAGATCATAGTAATGCCTGCTAAAACTTTCCTTGGGTATGAATGTCACGTTCGAAGCTACTTTCTCAAGACACCATGGGAAATATCACTGATGAGCTTAATCTTTAAGTGTGAAATTGTTAGTTTCCTTATCTTTTTGGGCCTAAGATCATATGAGTCAACAATTCTGACTTTTTAGTTAATGAAAGTCCTTCTTAAGAAAGTAAGCCAAAAGCCACTCATTTGAGCTAACAGATTCAAATTCTACTATGCCTATACGTAAATCAATAAGTTTAAACTGCAATGTGAAATCTTTGGTCTCCTTATCATTTCTAATTAAGAGTTAACTCCGCTAGGTAAGTATACCACTACTGGGATTATTCAACTACTAATTGATGACTAGGGGACTACTATTCTCCCTCCACTATTGATATTGACTTTCTTGTTGATAGAATGGCAAAGGGTGCAGTTTCGTTATGTATCCTATCAATTGGAAGATGACGAAGCACATCCATCACCCAATCATGTTAAGGCCAAACTAAGGTCTGTTTCCAATGGCAAAGACCCTCATCTTTCCCCAATCTTCTAACTTGATTTTGAACTTACACATAATTAAGACATTTACTAAAAGGCTCGTTTCACTTCAACAACTCGTCTCTTTTAAAAAAACTGTTTGTTCTCCCTCTTTTCTATATATATGTATACACTAACTTTTTGGATAGATCGAATAGGGACTTCTATAAAGATCTTTCCACTCATTTATCATACTCAAAGTTGAAGTCACAGCATGGGATGCTCAAAAAAATAAGGAGAATCGACATCGCAATGGTGTTATGATATGGCAATTTATCATACAAAAGAAAAGATCCTTGGGCCTATTGATTGACCATAAATGCGAATCGATCGACTACTATCTAAGAGAAAATAAATGGTTCTTCTATTATTCAAGGGCAAAGATAGAACATATAACAGCTTGCCTAGCTCTTGTATTTCCCATGTAGCCTATAAGTCAAACCAACGATTCTCTTAATTAAATAATAGAGACATTCTTTCTTTTTTTTTTCGATATGTTGCTCTGTGCACTAAGAGTGCATCATCGAGGCAAGGCAAAATTTAACATAGGATCATCATCAAGGCCCTTTTCTTCTTTCCATTATTTATGTCTAGTCCGTTATGTGCATGTTCTTTTAAGGCTTATCTAGGGCTTTTACTCTAGGGCATCTATTCCCTCTTCTTTCTTTGCTATTGATTTCACATTAAGAGTTGTTCCTTCTTGTTCAGGGTCATCGAATGAGAGAACTTCTTTTGACATTGAGAAATAGATCGAACGGGGGCCTACCCTGGACTCACCTCTTTATCTATAAAAAGCCCTCCTTAGATGAGAGTGAAAGCTCTAGAATGAGTATTTTTTAGATTCTGAGATTTATTCTCATCCTGACCCATTATGACATTTTCAAAATCTATAAAAAAAATTAATAGAAATGGCTCATCATGATCTTCTCGAGGACCATAAAGTACTGAAGTGGCATTATAGGTAGGGGAAAAATAGGTTTTTATGGAAGGGATTCTTTTATCATGTTACTACTGAAAATAAAAATTGAATTAATCTATTTAGTTCAATTTATTCACGCTTCCATCCATTCCTTGTAAAGAAAGGCTAACTACTTACTAGCTGGGAGCTGTATGAGCAATAACATCCACGTACGCTTTCGTCAGAAGGGAGATGGACAGAAATGGCCTTGTTGTACCTTACTCTCATCTTCAATGAGGGCTTGCTCTTTTTTTTTTTAAGGAAAGTATGCCAATATGATTTTATGAGGTGTAGAGCTTTGCATCTAACATTCATTAGGCTTTCCTCTTTGGAAGCTTGTGTCTCAACTTGTGCAATAAACCCTTTTGGGTGAAAACCAGTGATAAATGGTCCCATGGAGCTTTCAGAGAAGGGTAGCATAATATGCAAGCACAACAATGAATCGTAATGAACCCTTAAATGAACTATCTAAGATTAAAGGAGAGATCTTCAGTAATGGTGACCCTTTCATTTTTCTACGAATATATGCATGTATCGGATGCTCATACGGGAAAGCCTCATACTTGAGTTTAGAAGTAGGGATTATTTTGAGAAATCCTTTCTTTCTCGTCCTCTTGGGGGGGGGGGGGGGCAAACACATCTATTGGATTGTAGGTGATGGATACAAGAATAGTGAGGAAGTGAATAGTACTCAGCAACATTCAGGGATAGATGTAAACCCACTAGGTCGAGTCAATCATTTTGGTCCTGGAAGAGGTGTCGAACATTCTTAAGAACCAAAAATACTGAGCAAAAAGAAGCCCTATGAGTCATTAAAAGGATGACAAGGGGTCCTTGATTATTAATGAAGGGAGCAAACAATAAGGTTTATCCTTCTTTAAAGTATGAAGAAAGAAATAAGGGTTAAACTTTAAACCGCTCACAGTAGTTCTACCTATAGAAAAGATCACAAAAGAGGCAATCATAATGGTACTCCAATCCATTTATGATCCTAAGCTTCTAAACACATTGCATTTTCGCTCACATTAAGGCTGCCATTTGGTGTTAAAATGATCAAAGAATAATAGGAAATCTTATTGATTTTTAGAATTCGACAATAGAAAGTGTTTCCATACCATCAAATGACATCTACTCATCCCAATCTTTAAGGAAGAAATTGAAGATCTTCACTTCTTTTACTCTATTAAGAAAGTTTTTTCTACTGAATGACTTATAAGCGATAAGCAGGGCCCTTACTTTGTCCTATGTAGTGTACAACTATCGACCTTACCAACTATTGACCTTACCAAGCAATATTTACCTACATAAGCTCGATTAGGAGATAGGGAGAATTCAACAAAAGTATGAAATTTTGATTGTTCAAAGAATCAATTCAGTTCTATTAAGGACAAGTCCTATTGATGACTAAGAAAACTCTAGAGAAAAAGCAAGCTTTAACACTCCCCAAGACAATAAAGCCATGATTCTTGCGAAGGTAAAGAGTATCCGATGCAGAGTGGCCTTTTATTCCCTTATTTCATTGTGGCACATTGCCTCTCTACAAGTACCTTTCGCCTCAAGGGCAACTAGAAAATGCCTTCTGTTTTACTCTTTCATTGACCTTTTTCGTCTTCCTTAATAAGCACTCAAGTCTCTTTTATGTTGCTTTTCCTCATAAAAGTTATCTAGTTGACCTCGAAGGCCAAATTCTACGGTAGAAAATGTTGTAATAATAATTAGGCCATGAGAGACCTTATTAAGTATTGCAAAAGAAAGGGCTACTCATAGGGCTGAGCAAAAAGGTGATACTAGTTATCAAGTCACAGAAACGCCTGGCCTATAAGCTGGCCCCTTTAAAAACCCATTACTTAATAAGTATTTGTTACGCATGATATGTCGATGACTTGCTATCGAGAATCGTGGGTGTAGTAAAGCTTCTCATATAAATACAAAAATGTATTGCCCATTTCTTATAATCTGACCGGAACCTTTGGGTACACTTTGTAGGATCAACAACAATAGCTACGTAAGGTACCATATAGTTCGTTAGTACGATCATTCAAGAAGACTCTTCAAGGATGACTCCTATGTAACTTTTGTGAGGGATGAAGAATTATGTATGTGTTAAGCACCGTATCCATATAACTACTTGCCACCTATGTTTTGCCGTACATGTAAAGTTTAGGAACCTAGAGATAGTATCTCAATCAAATAACTGAAGAAAGGGATGAGTAAAATAGGGAGTTTATTGGAAAATTTTTAACTAGCAAAAACGCTTGAGTAAGAAGTCCCTAAGCGAGCATAATATCGAGGATCATCAAGCACATCTTGCAAGGATCAAAGGAGATTTCATTGTTGCATAGCTTAATTCAGAGCAATGCATCATCAGATGTTTAACAGGCAGTCTCACAATCGAGCATGAATGTTTGAAAGTTATGACTATATACTCCTATGGGTCAGAAGGTGGTGGGGCAAAAAGGACGACACTGGTAAGGATCTATCAGTAGTGAATTCCTCAAGCAGATAAAGGTGCCTATCAAAAAGATACTCTAAAGGCTTCGAGATTGAGGTCTCATTAGCCAAAGAAGACTTTGGCCAATCCAGTGGCCTGCTTGATGAATGTTAGCAATAGAGACATCATAAATTGATCCATGAGCATTGTGATAAGTCCTATATCCTACTACAAGTGCCATGATAACCTTTACCAAGTCTAAATGATTATTAACCACTAGATTTGCTTGTCTATAATACTCACACTAGCCCACAAGCATAAATCCTCGATGTGGAATACAATCCCAAAGTACTCCAATGACTCAAATATAGTACATCAAAGTGGTAAGACCATTGCAGAGTTCCCCAATAGCACAGAGCTTGGGAAGCTCAGATACCTATCGATCTGAGCAATGAAGAGCACTCAACTACTCATCTAGTCTTGTAGTTGTTTTTTTTTCTGTTAATTGCAATACGAATAAGCATTTACTTATGAGATTAGTCGAGTAAGCTTACATTAGTTATCTTTTATAAGATAGCTAGTTTTGGGGCTTTTGACATTGAAAAGCCTATCTTGCTTAGCTTTGCTATTCCTCATGACTTGTATTGCCCAATGTAGTCTTCCTAATGCTAATGCCTTCTTCCTTTATTCATTTTTTCAGTTGTAGTAGCTTTTGTGCCAACAAAATACAGACAACAAAGCCAAAGTAGTACTAAATAAGCGAGAAAAACCCTTATTATTAGTGAAGCACTAACGGTCAAGAAAAGGCTCTTTACTATAGGTAGACTAATGCGTCTTTACTAATATTATGATTTTTATAATCATCATTTCTCAAAGTTACTTCTTACTTTAAAAGGATTATAGGGCCGCTCATGTTTTTTGGCTCCTTCTTGCCTTGAAAGTTTGCTTTCGGTGACAAACTTTTACCGCTAGCACTTGGACTTGGAAGCAAGCTACAAGTACCTTGAATTAATCAATAAATGAATGAAAATGCCTGCCTAGGAATAGAAAGTGAGGACATATTGGTTTGAGGGTGTTATGTACGATTCCTTTGAGAAGGATGTGATAACATCACCTATTAGGCCCGATGAGTAGTTCGTGGAGCTGTATACTGACTCAGCTAGTACTTGCATCTCGCTCTTTCTAGGAGGTTGGCCGCCTATCCTAGATCTTCCCATTTTCAAGAAGATCCTGGGCTCGATCTAGTTTAGTATTAAGGTGATTCCTTTTTCGCTCCTATATATATCATGTAGCATTTCCATGATATCATTATGATCAATTAATGAAACTTGGCCAAAAAGTGTTCTTGCCTCTATCACTAGCTTGGGTAGTCCCCGTATCTAGTGTTGTAGTAATCTTACAATGGTTCCCTCAATTATGCGCAAAGAATTGCTATCTTAAGGAACGAGAAGCGGGCTAGTCCTAAAAAATGCTCGTTTGTTTATCGTTAAGGCTATAAATCTTTCTTACTTGTTCGTAGGAACTCAATAAAGTGGCCAATAAGCCAACAAGTAGGGGCGTTTGATGATGCAGAGAGCAAGGAAAAGCAACAAAGCTATGTTAAACAGATGAAAAGCTATAACGAAAAGGGTGGCTACCTGCGATAGGACCACTATATGGGGGATCTAAGGCAAATAGAGATGGATAGTTCGAAAAAAGCGCCACATGCAAAACATTAGATTATATCAGCTCAAACACCCCATTAGAACAAGGGTTATTTTCTAACTCTAGTTTATCGTCGGGAATCAATGGGAGGAAGTGTGCAGTTTACAATTTGCGATCCTATTATAGTTCGAATTCCTTCCTCGTATGTAAGGCTCTAAGGAGAGTGAAGTACTCTCAAATGGGAGGACCGAACAACCTTGTTTTTAGGTTTGAATTTTTGACTTTCAATTAACGCTTTCAATTATGAGTAGAACTAACTATAAGCCAATTTTTATTTAATTAAAATGCGAGTTTTAAATCCCTTAAATTGTGTTATGACTTTAGAGCACCTTTATTATTCTTTGTAAGATATGGTGCCCTAGGGTTTGCATCGTTTACTGCTTTCAAGTCTCTTTATTAGTAGGGTTACTGGGAATCAATCCCCCTTTGAAAGCAAACCATTAATAATCAAGGGCTAGATCAAAATCTATGGAATTGCCCTAGCATTGACTTAAAGATCCCTGTTGAATTGAATGATTAAACATAAGGTCAAATCAAATTCATATTTATCGAGACATGTTAATATAATGGAAAATGAATCAATAACTATATTTTGGATCAAAGGCTTACTAACAATAAAATCCCATTAGAAGTAACAAAATTGGGCATCAATTATGCTATCAATTAGAGTACTAAACCTTATTATCAATTAAATTTTGGTATAGCTAAGATTGTTGGAAAAATCAAAGGCAAAGAAAAACGCTTTAAAGAAAAAAATGTTAATACTGTGAGCAACTATGCTAATGACCTATTAAACGCTTTTAGTTATACAGTTGACATATGATTAAGATAGACTAATCTCTTGCAAGATAAAATATGCAATTATCCCAATCCATAGGAAATGGTAACATTGTCTAGCTAATCAAAGTAAAGAATGACTATGACCAAGGGTGATTGTGAAGAAAATGACACAACATCCTCTAAAAAAGATAGTCTTGCCACTTATCTTGCCCTAAATACAATTAGAACATGAGGCTGTAAACATTATGGATAGACTTTGAGGACTTTAAACACTAGCATTAATGAATAATAAAGTGTGAGAAACTCTGTTGTAAAGGAATTCGATGCTTTTTCTTTTTTTCATATCTATTGAAAGATAAAGAAGTCATACTTTATAGGGAGTCAAGCACCTAAAAGAGCCTAATCTTGATCATGCTATCAAAAATACTAAAGATATGTTGGTCTAGCCCTAGAAGAAATAATTTCAGGGTGGCACATGATTGTTATAACCTATGGATCTTCAATGAATTTCATGAGCCAAATGCAAAAAGCTTCATTTTTAGGGCAACGGAGTAGGAACCACATTCTTCAATACAAAGCTAAAGGTCTTTAATGGACAAGAATGCCAATTAGACTTAAAATATGCGGGAATCTTCACCAAAAAAAGAAATGTGCCCATGATAGTAGTAGCTAATCAATTACTCAAATCCCTAAGAAATATAGGACCTTTAGAGGGAGGTTTATAAGGTTGAGGTTCTCAAAGAGTCTCAACTAGTAGGGAGAGGGTCTTCTCTAATAGGCCAAATCTAGTGGAAGAGAAAGTCATAGCTACTTTATGTAAGTGCTTTCAAAGACAAAGAAACAAAGCCAGTATGCTAAAATCATGCTGACGTCTAAGATAAAGCTCTAATACAATGAAAAAAGTTTTTATTTCTTTTAAATTATTCTCCTAAAAAGGGAAAGGAAAGGAAAATGAAAAGAACCAAAAAAAAAAAAGGAAGAGAAAATCCTCACAAAAAAATTTAAAAGATCTTTATACTTAATCAAATGAAGAAAAGCATTGAAGAATAGTTAATTAAAGTAGAAGAGGTCAAAGCCTTTTTAAGAACAAAAAAACTGTGAAAAGTTAACTATGATTGCTTTATTTCACAGATGTACCAATGGAGTACCACAACACTGGATCGGAATGAGAGAGGTAAACCCAAATAATGATGAACAACCTAATCCCAAATAAATACTTATAGTATTGAAGAGAGGAAGCCAGATGCAAGTAAAGGAAATTCTCATGAATGAAAAAATGGTCGAAAAGTGCAAGATTTAGCCCATAACGAGAAGAGATGTCTTGAATAAAGTGGATACACCAGCTTTTAGACATCAAGGAAAGGGATGGGATACCATAACGAGAAGATCAGAAACTAAGAACGCATTTTGAAAAGTAACAAAAATGGTATAATTTTGAGAGTGGAAGCTAATAAAGAGAAATCAAGTACCTTTGGATCTAATATGGAAAGTAGTTGCAGTGAATAACCTTCAGATCTCGAGAAGTAAGATAAAAAATAAAAGAAGAAAAATTAATTCTTGATCAAAGGCATAAGAAAGAGAAAAAGGTTTTTATATAAAAAAGACAGAGACGAAAAAAGGGAGCCAGGGTAGAGAAGCCAATAAAAGGCATTTATGTTACTAGTGGACTATAAAAATTATCAACCCAAAGACAAGATGCGTAAGGAAGTGCATCAAAATGAGATACTGATACAAATATTATCAGGTTAAGCCAATGGGATACTGAAAAGGTAAGGCAACTTAATAGAGAGATGGTGTTCTTTTGCATTTTATCATAGAGCTTTTATTACTCGAGTCACAAAACTTGATGGAAAGAGGTCATCAGTATGTAAGTTGATAAAAGCTTAAGGCAAGATGTGAAGGTATGAGTTTGAAGTGTCCATAAGCTTAAAGTATATAGGGGCAGCAAACCCTTATTAGTAAAGTAAAGCTCTAAAAAGATGAAAGATTAACCCACAATATGGATCTGACTCGACTGAGAAAAGATCTACTTTGAAAGACAAGAGAAAGAAGAGCGTTCGATCTACTGATAATGGTACAGAAATAGCAATTATACTGGCATTTGCTCTAACCTAAGTAAGATGCATTTTTCAAACAATAATATCCATACTCTCTATTGCGGTGCTTAGGCTTGTAAAATGAGTTTTTCTTTTTTAAAAAAGTTTTGAGTTTTTGCATCTTCTCTCGAGAAGGAATGAACTAGGTTAAGTAAGTGGTCATCAAGCATATCTTCTCAGAAAGATTGCTAAGCTTACAAGCATAAGCAAGCATGAAAAAGAGCAAGCAGCTTACTTAAATAAGAAGAAAGGGCAAGAATTAATTCAAAAGCTCGTGGATAGAGTGGTTAGTTTAGGACATTAGAGAAAAGATTAGCTTCATTAAACTAAAGAGGTAGGTAGAAAGTTATAGTATAAAGAAATGAGAGAAAAAAGGCAAATAGATTGGCTTTAAAAAGGGCTAAGGTTTCATTTTTTGTTGGTTGAATTCACCACTCAGTGGAATTAAACCTTCGACTTTCGATTATTACTTGATTACCTCTGTTGCTTGCACTAAGCTTTCTTCGCTTTCAGTTTCCCACCAAATCATAGCAAACCACAGAAATAGTAGCCATTTTTTAAAGCTACTTATTAGCTTCGTAGTTGCGAGAACTGTCAAGTTTCACTCTTCCCACTCAATCCTACAAGTAAATACTTCTTGCTTTGATGGCTATCATTGTAATAGTTGGAATTAGTTAGTCACTTGCTTCATTGGAAGAACTATTGCTTTTTTCTCTTAGCTTGACTAATCATCTATCAATAAGCTGTTTGAATTTAAAATCCTTAACAAGCATGATTGGCTATTTCTTGATTTAATCAACATAATTCCTTTGCTTCCCCACTACCTACCCTCTTTGAACAAGCTCTTTCTATCAATTCATTTCCCTTACTTCCCCATTAAAAAAACTAGATTTAATGACTGATGAATTTGTCGTTAAATTAGTGACTGATTTTCTTTTGTCACTAAAGATAGTGACAGAATAATATTCATCACTACTTTAACGATAAATTCTTATTTGTCGCTAGTTTAACAATAGATTCTATTCTATTGCTATTTTAGCAACAATCTAATATCTATTACTATTTTAGTGACTAATAAGAATCTATTGCTACACTCAAAGGCTTCACTATAATTGATTAGTGACTAATAGATCTATCGTTAATATAATTATTTTTTGTAAAAAAAATAATTTTAAATATAACTAAGCAAAAATAAAATAAACTAAATTTCATAAAACATAATAAATACAAGATTATATATTATGTTATCATGAAATACACTATTCATATAAGAAATTACATCTAATTAATAGGCGGTGCTAGGGCTCGCTTCCCAAAATAAGAGCCTCCATCCTACGAATGCACTTATTCATATCAACTTGTATTTGTAAGTGCTTTTGCAATTCAATCTAGAAGTATATGAGATCATGCTCCCTCGGATTACACTCCTCCTTCAATCTCTCTTCTAATGTCCTACGCTCCTCTTCGATATACTTCTCCATAGAATGAACAAAAAATTACACGTGCTGCACATGAATGTTACATTTCTAAATTGTCCAATCCGAACAATCCAAGAATTATTGTTGAACAATTTATTTTGATGTACTTACAAATATGTAATCGACAATAAATGTTCACTAATAATTCTGAAATGGTGTATTTAAAAAATATGTATGAAGTCTAACTTTGCTAATAGTAATACTTTATGATTATCATATAATAGATTAATTTAATTGATTAGTATCTAAATAAATTTCCTCAACGTTAGTAGTAATTATCCATACATAAATATATAATTAACATAAACTAAATTTATTTGAAAAAAATAAAATTAACAACTTCAAAATTTAATCACACCTAAGTAAATTAATTTTCATAAAAATCTAATTAACTAAATTATTTATGTCATGAAATTACAATGTAATTAAACTATTACCTATGTAATCAATAACAAATTAACTAATTTTATTAACAAATAAAATTAACAATTACAAAATTTAGTTAACATCTAACTAATTTAAATTTCATAAAAATCTAATCAAATTATTTATCTCAAATTATATTCTAATGAGACTATTATCTATCTAATTTAATATAAATAAAATTTTTAATTAACTTATAAAATTAATAATTATAGAATTTAATTAATACCTAACTAATTTAAATTTCATAAAACTCTAATTAACTTATTTATCTTACATCACAAACTAATTAGATTATTTTCTAAAAAAATCTAACATAAACTAAATTTATTAAAAATAAAATTAATAATTATAAAATTTAATAAATATCTAACTAATTTAAATTTCATAAAAATCTAATTAAAGCATTTATCTTAAATTACAACCAAATTTAATAATTACCTAATAATATACCATAAAATAAGTTTATTAAAACATAAAATAAATAACTAAAAAAATTATTTTAAATTTAAAATATTTCTATAATTACGAAATCTAATCGTAGTATTCTTATACAAGATTTTTTAATCATTAATATCATTATCAATAATTTCAACAAGTAACTGCACAAATTATCAACTAAAGAGGAGTGAGAATATGATTGTTTACGGTGGAGGAAATAAAGGAGAAAATAGCACATACCAAGACACTGTGTAGGGAGAGCATGGTAAAGACTTGACTCTGAGACAGCAAGATAAATAGAGGAAAGATAGTGTCGTTCGTTGGTGAAATGAAAAATTTGAGAATCGTGAGTATAGATAGATGCAGAGACAATAATAAAGTTAAAGGGGAAATAGAGTGGGGAAAAAGAAAATAGTTTAAGATGACAGAAGCAAAGATAGCGACAAAAATTGGGGGGAAAAGAAATGGCATTCGCGCGAAAGGAAAAAATTAGGGTTTCAATTTATAAGCACTTAGTGATGAAAGTAAGTGGCGGTCGCTAGAAGTGAAACCTAGCGACGAAACTGCAGTCCGTCGTTGTCTATACAATGAAAGTAAAATCAAGCGAAGGCAGCAATGCCTTTACGACAGTGGCTATCACCTTCGAGGCCATGAATGGATGCTTTCACGACAGCCATGGCTACTACCTTAGAAGGCCATGGCTGCCAAATTCGAAGGCCACGGTTGCCTTCGTAGCCACTCATGGACACTTTCGCCACAGCCATCGCTGTTATCTTCGAAGGCCATGGATGCCTTTGCGGCCACGCATAGAGGCTTTCTCGGTAGTCATGGCTGCCTTACTATCACGTCGACCATCGCTGCCACCTCCGAAGGCCATGGCTGCTGCCTTCAAAGCTATGGCTGCCACCTTCAAAGGCCATGGCTGTTGCCTTTGAAGGCAATGGCAGCCACTTTCAAAGGCCATGGTAGCCACCTTTGAAGGCCATGGTTACCTTCGTGGGCAACCGTGGCTACCTTTGTGGATGCCTTTGTCTACCTTTGTGGGCACGGTGGCTACCTTCGTGGGTGCCCATGGCTTCCTTCGTAGGTGTCGTGGCTACCTTCGTAGGTGTCGTGGCTACCTTCATAGGCCATCACGGCTACCTTTTTCACAGCCATGGTAACCGCCTTCGAAGGCCATGACTACCTTCACAGCCATGGTTGCCACTTTTGAAGGACATGGCTGCCTTTTCATGGCCATTGGAGTCACCTTCGAAGGTCATGGCGACCGTGGCAGTGCCTATGCCTGGTGACCTTCAAATTAAGGCAGCAAGCTCACGGCCCTGCATGGCTGCTTTGGAAGGCCTGGCGACTAGATTACTTCTGAGGTAGCCATGCATGGCTACCTTGGAAGGTAACAAGCTAGCTGCCAGCTTGCTTGTGCCACCAGCTTACTACCCCGATCGACAACCATGCATAGTGCCTTCGAAGGCAGCAAGTTGGCGACCAGTTTCCTTTAGCGACGACCATGCATTGCTGCCTTCCAAGGCAACATGTTGACAACCAGCTTGCTTCTACAGCTGCCATGCATGGCTGCCTTCGAAGGCAATAAGCTGGTCGCCAGCTTGCTTTTGTGGGGCCATGCATGGCTACCTTCGAAAGCAGTAAGTTGGCGGCCATGCATGGCTGCTTTTGAAGGAAACAATTAAGTTTGTGGTCACGGCTTCCTCTGAAAGCAGCAAGCTTGCAACCTTCATGACTGCCCATAGGTGGTTGTTAGGCTGCATTGCTTACATAGTGATGGAAGTGTTACAGTCGCTAAATCTTTGATTAGCTATCGATTAAAATTTGATCACTAATTTATTTTTAAGCTGATTAAAAATTAAAATAAACGAATTAAAAATAAATTTAACTACGAAGATAGTGTCTATCGCTAATATTTGTCGCTAATCTATCATTATTTTGTCGCTATGGTAAAATTTTTATTCTATAGTAAATCTGTCACTATTCTAACATTATTTAGCAACTGACAAAATCAATTGTTATATTGTGTCGTTATTTTTAAATTTTTTTGTAGTGCCCTAAAAGTTGGATTTATCTTTTTTTTTTTTTTGTGAGTTGTGCCTCACGAAAACTAGTAATTTTTTAAAAGTCATGACATCGCTCCGCTAAACCTAATGTGGACGAGGAGGCTAATGACACTAGTCATTCAAGATAAAGGGGAAAGATCCACTTTCCTAACCACCATCATTGACAAGTTTCCTTAACAAAAGAGAAAAAGTTATCCAAGGGGCTGAGCGTGAACTTTGTCCAAAGCTTGACCATAGGATGGTTGAATGCACCAGGAAATAAAAAGTAGGTTAGTTGTAGGCCTTCTACCTACTTTTTTCAATATTCAAAATCTCTCTTCATGGACGCTTTGGTTAGATCATCTTCTGGTCAGGTTTTCCCTTTGTTCTTCCTTTGATTGTATACTAACTCACCTATCTAGATCAGTGAATTATCTTGTTTAGCAGATTTGACTTCATATGAAGTGTCTGTAGATTACTAAGCCACGAGATCTTAAGATCCGCTAGGTAAGACTTATTACATACACCTTGGGGAAAGCCCACAGAAGAAAATGAGACCATTCATAAGGAAAGAATTCTTGTTACTTCAAAAAAGATCTAACGAAGAGCACTAGTGAAGTAAGGCATGAAAGGCTTTAAAGAGCTTAAGTAAATTATGCCTACCATGACTACTAATAAAGATAGAGTTAATTTACTTAACAAAGCCATACCTGAGTGATTAAGGAGGCGGCTTTATCTTAGCTTTTCTACCTTCTATCTGGTCCTTTCTTTCATGGAGGAAAGGCTTCATACAATACTCGTTCTTTAGATTAATGTCCTACCCTTTGCCTTTAGGGTTGTAATAACGATAAGAGTTAATGATCTTTTGTGCCCTTTGCTTGGCCAACCCTCACAATTGATTGGTTATTGTTACTGGTTCAAATTGTTCTATATGTTTATTTAGTTTGAATAGTGCTTCGCCTTGCTCCACTTGATGTTTGCATGCTATCTTCTCTCTCCCACCCACTAAGGACGAAGTCAATAGAGAAATTTAGGTGCTGAGGACAATCCGTGAGCCCATGTTCATCAAACACTTCGCTGACATAAGTTACGGTAAAAAACTTTAATTTGATCTGTTTCCTCAAGGAATACATAGACTTCTTCACTTGGAGTTATAAATAAAGGATCAACTAGCCAAGCTTAAGCTTAATAGTTATGCAGGAAAATAAGATACAATTCTTTAAAAAAAAAATAATATAGCGAAATAAAGTTCTCGTGGGTGGTGTGGCCTTCTCACTATTGATTAAAAGGAAGTAACATCTCTTGTCGATCAACCTCCGAATGTAATGGCTAGCTCAGATAAGAGCATTTCAAGCTATTCAAATAGATTTAATTTAGAGTAGTGGTGTGTTACTAGGTTAGCACTTCAAGAACTGTTACCTAACACAGCATGCTTGGAAGTCATGGCAAGTTTTTATCCTAATTGCATCAATTCCTGGCAAGTATTAAGAAGTTCTATCCTCTAATTCTTAAAAATTTTATGCGTAACTTAATCTCTACCTTACTTATTTTGTCCCTTGTGAAGTTAAAAGGTTTTTCAAAAAGAAAGGACTTTAGCCATTGTGTGCAAAGTTTCTATCGTTATTGGAGGAGTTATGCTTATGTAAAATCGGACCCTTAGGTAAGGAGACATTTTTAGCAGTATGCCCCTTGGACCTTAGCCCCTTAAGGGTTGGGTTTCAATGGCAAGCTCTTGTGTCATCTGGACTTATATCTAGTAAAAGTGGTGGCTTGGTTGGCCCCACACACCTTATCATGCGTGTCTATGTGAGTTACTTGTGCTAGCATTTTAATGCTTGCCTTATATTTCTCAGTCCTTTTTCATTGAGATGCCTTTTAAAGAGATTTATTCTCATATCGGAACAAGACCCACTATGATAGATTTAGCCAATACGGGTATGAATGGGGATTCCTAAATTCTTTTTGCAAATTCAGATTTTGATGTCCCTTATGCATAAAGATATGGATAAATTTAGATGTGGCTAAAAAGGCTTGTTTGAGTGATTCATAAATCCTTGTTAGGATAAACAAACAAGGGTTTCATTCTCTGCTTATGGGAATGCTACTTTGAGAAATGTTGGTTTAAGATAAACTAGATATGTTGTATCAGAAACTTGATACATTAGTTGAGCTGATGCTGCTTTGGATGCTTACCTTGTCTTTTTCCATTAAGGTTAGCTATTTAAGATCAACTGAGTAGCTTGTTAGCACTCTCTCCTTCGGTTCTAGGCTGTAGAAATGCTATTATCAATGATTATTGAGCTGATCTTTTGTTCTCATCTTTCAATGAAGACAAAATATGACCCTTACAATCTCTTGCACTGAAAAAGGAGATATCATATAGTCGATTACATTTCTATAAAATGAAATAGTTAATTCATTCAATTAAGATCGTGAAAAAACATCATAGCAGATTAAATCCCTTAAATGAGAATTAGCTGATTAATAATTAATGTGCACTTTTGCAGTAGTCGAAATAGGCTTATTCCTTGTACTACTAAGATGAACTAAAAAGCGTGACGAGATTTGGTTAATTTTTTTTATCATTAACAGTAAAGCTTTCCATGAAGAGCCCCCATAAGTCACATTAATCAAAGATTTAAGGGTATATGAAGTCGTGTTTCACATGGCTAAATGGAAGGTAACTCTGCCGACCAAAGCCAACGTAAGTCCTTCTTAAAAGGAATTGAAACCCTTTCATATGTATATCTTTTGGAACAAATCTTAAGTGACATTATTGCTATTACTGGTCTTGACACCAAAATAGATGTCAATAGAGTTAAAGCAAGCAAGTTGAGTTAGGAAAAGCGTAATAGGCCATAGAAAGAACGCAAAAGCACACTCTTTTTTCCTTGACAACAAAGCCAATGCTAAACCTCTTACACGCATAGGAACCAAGGAAAGAAAGAAGGAGGAGATAGGATCCACTTACACATTTGAAAAGAAGCAAGAACAGAAAATGCAGCATCGAGAGTTGAGAGCAACCAAGGAATTACTATTTAAAATCATGAGGACCGACAGTGATTAAAGAATAAAAAAGAGGCATCACAGGCTAGTTGCCAGTAAGCCAACAGTTACCACCTAATCAAAGCAAGAAAGTGAAAACTGTGCCATCTTTAAGCCTAGCTCTATCTCTTTTTTGGGTTTTGTGCCCTTTAAGCATATCTTAAGGGATGATCGGTATTTTTTTTTTTTGTTTTGACACCTTTTGGAAACTAAAAAAAGAGAGCTTGGGTATTAGGCATACCGATAACAGCTATATTCAAATCTGTGTTGCTTAGGTCACGAACTACATTAAGATTATTTCAAAGCAAACAATTGCCTGTCCACTACAAGATTAGATGGAATGTCCATATAGCTTATTACATTTAAATTAGAGCTAAGGGCAACTTTAGACTTACTAATTCAGCATAAGTTCCTAAACTAAAGCCATACCATAACCATACACATATGATGGCCTACCAGTACCATACACGACAACAAAAAGGTAACAAGATTTGGAAGATAGTGAGCACTCACAGCAGTAGAAGGAGAGGGATGCTCATGCATGCCTACCACCAACAAGCAAAAGTTAGAAGGAAATAGGGAGGCCTAAGCCCAAGACCTCTAATTTGAACACACCTATTAGTTAGTCTATCTTTGAAAGAATCTACATTTGAAGGCTTGGGTGAAGCATTTCAAAAACTGAAATTAACATATGACTAGGAATAGTCCTATCATAGATCAAAATCATATGGTTAAGGTCCCCACACTTAGGACCATCCATATTAGGGCTAGCTCAACTTAGATCGAAGTTTAATGCATTGACCATAAAAAAAGGACTATTAACGATTCAACATCTTGCCACCTCATATAAATCCTTCTTAACATAAGCTAATTCTATCATCTATAGGTCCTTAATCTTCACGCGAAAGCAATGCAACCTTCTCATAAAGGAGAGACTCATTTTGACCAACCATCCTCACCCTGTCAAGGCCCGAGTAAGAGTTTTAGTGGGGAAAGAACTTGTTAAGCTGTAGAGTCTTGTCATTCTCATTTGCTATGGGCACCTCATTAATTTTCATGAATGTTGTAATTGAAAGGCACTGTTAACATAAACTTGTTTGATTTGCCAGCCTAGTCCCAAATCAATGAGGAGGACAATGATATGGTAGTAGTTTTACAACTGGGTCATAAACATGCCATTAAACACTAAGAAAACAACTTTCACATGAAAGTCCATTGATGGACTAATTCTTTATGATCTTTTCAATGAAAGCTTAAGGGAAGGATTTCTTTCCTCTGGTCAGGAAAAAGAAAGACTAATTAAAGGTATACAATAAGGCAAAGATAGTAGACTTACCTCAAGACAAGAACATAGCATCAGGGCATTGCTCTAGATTGGTGAAATAGTTGAACCTAGCTCCTTCGCTTGGCAAGCTCCTTTTTGCTCCTAATAGACTATTAGACATATTGTCTACTCTGCTTTTATGGAAAAGCTAAGTCCAAGAAGTGCTCTCCAAAGTCAATTGTCAAGCTTTTAAACTCGCGTTGAAGTTGATAAACGATTGTAGGGCTACCAATAAGCAGGCTCGCTTATGATATGCTAAAAGTATACATCCAGTTTTTTATTAATCCCTAACATTTAGGAAACAAATTGTCAAAAAGAGTTTTTACAAGTAGGAAAATGACCTTTCAAAAACCCCTTTGATAATCTACATATTGTAGCTTGATGCTAGTCTGAGGACTTCCTAAGTCATGGAGTCTTTGATAAAGTTGTAAAAAAAAAATGGAATATACCTTAATATATATATTTCTTCAAAAGGCTTATAGTTAGTAAGACAGGTGCCAGTACTAAATCCTAAATCAGTAGAGAACTACTATTTAATGCACTATTAAAGTAAAGTAACCACCATGCACATATCATGATTTGCCAGAGGAGCTTAGAGCTCAGCAATTGAAGAAATAGGCAAAGATAGATGGAATTTAGTAGAGGGAGGTGTTTTTGTGGACTTATTCTATGGTGAGATCAAAGATCTTTCAATGTGTTGATTTAAAAAAAAAAAAAAGAAGTGGCTTTCTACTAGGAGTTTTGTTTATCGATCGATGTGAAAGGGTCAAAAACTCTTGCTTTATGCTTGAAAAACACCCTTCCCAATGATCTGCCTCATGAATGGAAGGGTGGAACCAGGAAATACAACTGAATACCACAAATTAAAAGAGACGGATTTCCAGAGATAAATATCCAGCGTTGAGCCTGCCTATCATAAGTATGAGTTGAGAGTGTGAGATAGAGACAAATACCCAATAGATGGTGAAAAAGCTTTCCTACATGTAGGAACCTTCCTTTTATCTTGCAGCCTTGATACTCATTTCTATCACACGTTCGCTCTTGCAAGGCTAGCCAAAAAAGAGGAGCTTTTTCAGGTTTAGTTTGCCTAAATAGGAAATGTGCTTATAATTCTTTTATTAACGATTTGTAAGTGAAATATTTTTTTATTCCAAGGGTATGATTGCTCATTCTTTGACTTAAAGCTACGGCTTATCGTTCACTATCAATACCTCTTTTAAAGTGATATAACCTCGTTGCTCGTTTCTCGATATTTGGATCTTTCCCCTACACTCTCTCTTAAAATAGGTCCTATCGCTATACTATGTCAATACTTTATCGTAATGCTAAGATTTTAGGACTTTTCCCACGCTATGAATCTTCATCAATGGCATCGTAATAAAAGATAAAGAAATTTTTAATTTGATTTTCCATCTGTAAACATGATGAAAAAAGTAGTTGAACCACCTCCCTCAAGTGTTGCTGTACAAGGACGAGCTTGTAACAGTCAATCACATGTTGAACTACCAAAATTAAAAATCATCGAGATTTGTGCTTGATCTTTTGCTTATTGCATATGGTGTAACTGCATCTCATGCAAAGACTAAAAAGAGGTTGAACTTGGCTCCCAAACTAAAAGATTTTGCGACTTTGGCCCGCTCATAATCAATCCTATTCTATAACTGTGTTAGTACCTGTTCTAACTCTTATTAGTCTTTGAGCGACATTGAAGACTTGAAACTACATCAAAAGAGAAAGTATTTTCCTTTTTCACTACCATCTCAAAAGAAGCAATCAGCTTGGGATGAGTGTCATTAGTTTTTTTTTTCTCTGTTTCCATCTCGTGAGCTTCCTCTCAGAGTCAACAGGCTTCTTTATTTGCGAAAATTTCCTCCCCCTCGTGTTGGCTCCTTACTAAGTGCTCTTCTTGTCATTTTAACCTTTCCTCACATCTTAAGTTTTTTGTCTTAAAGTCTTTCTTTAGCATGATCAAATAATGGTGCTTTACTTTTGGACATAGGATTTGATATCACCCAATTCTTCATTTACTAATGTAGAACTCATACTAAGCCAGATTTAATGTTTCAAAGCAATAAGTAGGAATTAACCACCAAAGTCTAGTTGATGTTTACGAGTTAACTTAACTCCTTACTCTATTTCTATTATAGACTTTGATATTATCTTCTGTCTTCTCTTTCCTGTGCACTGGATGAATACTAGCTTTTCTTCTTTAGTTAGTAGCTCTTGTCTTACAAGTCTAAATAGCTAGGAATCTTCTTATTTAGGAGTTCATGAGCTAAGCCAAACTAGATTGCTATTCTTTTCCTAGAGTTAAGAAAAGCTAAGCCATGTTGCAATTCCTGTATAAAGTAATTTTTCTGTAGTAACAAGGCCTATTTAAAAGATTAAATAGGCAGATAGAAGCAAGAAAAAGGCTGACTAGCTGGTGTGAACAAATAAGAAATTCCTTTGCCTTAGTAAGCTAGCCATGGTTATTAAGGTTCTTCAAGCACTATGGTAGGATGTGGATCAATCATGACGAGAATAAACTTTTCCATAATGTAATAAAAGAGTCATAATCTGGGAAATCTCAACTAGATGAAGGAGATATGAATTCAATTCAGGTGAGTAAGGGCTTAGCTTGACTTGGTCTTTTCTCTAAGTCCTTTCAAACAAGATATTGCAAAACATGGACAAGTTAGAGGCAAAGACAAGTAAAGTTCATCATGGAAAGGAGGCATCACCCAAGGAAAGAAGTGGCAAATTTTGATGGCTTGGATGCTGGGCAGATTTGGATGGTGTCTATCTCATAAATAGAGGAAAAGTATGCATGTTAGTGCACTATGGCTTATGTAGTTGATCGAATTAGATAGCCTTCGAGCAACCAACTACATAATAAATTTTGATCAATAACTTGAAAGGATGGTTGAGTGGCTTAAGGCATTAGTTTGTTAAATCGATATATAAGAAGATCGTATCATGGGTTCGAATTCCTTTTCCTCTAGCGCGAAAGTGGAATGAGTGGGTAAAATTATGTGAGAGAAAGAACCTCTTGGTAGAGTCCCTCGGAAGAAAAAATTATGTTACTTAGTGACTAAGAGCGGAGAGCTTATTGTGCATTATTTTTATTTGACCGACCTATCTTCTTTCTATAGGCAAGCTCCTTATAACCGTTCAAGGACTAGACAAATCTCGATTCTTGAGCATGTTAGGAGATTAAGTGGCAATTGAAAGAGCTACTCAAAAGCTTGATGAACAAGCGAGCCTAATAAATTGATTAGTAAAGGGCTTTTCTCTTACTAGTTAAGTGTTAAGGTAGGGCGCTATTCGATGAAGAAAATGGACTTTAGGAAAGTGGTTCATGTAGCTCAACTGATTAGAGTGAAGGATTGAAAATCCTTATGTGAAAGGTTTGAATCCATTTCTAAGGGGACGAAGGGTCAAAAGAACACATAGCAGAGTGTGAGCAGGATTTTTAAATTCAAGTGAAAAGAAGAAGGCAAAAAGCCACATAGTGCAAGATGCAGATTGGTTCTCGCCTCTTATGCCCAATAAGATGGGAAAGTTTGGTTTTAGTATTCATCAATTGAGTTGATTTATATGCTTCAGGGGTGAGACAAGGTGTAGCACAGCTTTGTCAGCGCATTTATTTTTGGGTGTAGAGGGTCATAGGTTTAATTTTTGTTGCTTAATGTCTTTTTTATTTTTTTGGTATGTCGTGACTGCACCCGTGGCATGATGCTCTAAGATTGGTCCTTGCATGGTTTGCTAAGCATGGTGTTAGCATGGCGTTCCAAGACCAAGCCTAATGTGTTCTTTTCATATTGTTATAAATAAAAGAAGAATAAAAAAAATGGCCTTATGCATATAGGTATGGCCCTCATGAAAAGGGCCCAATGCCAATGAAGTATGCATGACTCGTGTAACTTGAGCTTGCATTGCCCATACATACTCCCCTTAAATAAATCTTCAAGCATGCCAAAGATTGCTCATTTATGAAATAGGCCTAAGCCTATGCCAATGGACTCGTGACATCCACGCACTGAGTCATTAAACGACACATGTTAAGAAGGCTTGCTAGACCTATCCAAATTCAAAGCTCGAAAGAAAAATGGGTCCCATGAAATCACGAAAATGATTAAACAATAGTCACTTTTGGTAGTAGCTAGCTACCAGCTCAAAAACCACACACAGACAAAGACGTATAGGCTTAATCCAACTCATAAATTATAAACTAAGAAATAGAGAAAATTGCCAAAATTCACATCCTATGTCCCATTTTTTATGAAACAAACCATCTTTACTAACTTTTTTGTCACACTTAAATGTATTGTGAAGACCAAAATACCCATACTAAAGATAATAATACCCTTAAAAAGTAAATAAATTCAAAAAATGAGAAAATTGATGTATATAGTATTAATATTCTTGCTCTTCAAGCTCTCTCTGTCATCGAGCTCTCTCTTTTTTTGTCTTCAGGCTTTTTCTGCAAATTTTTTTTCCTGTATATATCTAAGATCTATCTAAACAGAGGCTATAAAAGGAATCAAAAGCAGTCATCAATTGATTTTGGCTAGTTCTCTTCACATTATATCTAAGATCTACACAACCAAGCAAAAAGTATTCGGATGGGTCAAGAGACTAACAGGTATGTATTTGAAAGATAATATATTATAACAATGCAAAAATTTTATGTGTTTTAAGAGAATAATCGTGATGTATCATACATATCGTAACATAAACAAAGAATTGTGCTATGTTCGATTAAATCATGACTTAGCCACCAAATTTGTATCATCTAATGAACCATCATCACTTTATTCATAAATTGATATTTATTTAATGAAATCAATATATAAGATAATATCATTGCTTATTTATCTAAATTGTTATTTACTTATTAAACTTCAGTTTTGTTCTTTTTTTGAAAAGTGTCGCTTCTTTTCTAAAGTGTTTTCATGGTCATGGCAGAATGCGTGTTATTGTAACTTGAAATGGTGAGCAGTCCGAGTCAAGAGAAAGTTTTGAGTATACTGGTAGGACTATCAAAACTCGAAGTTATGTTGTTTGAAAAGGTGGTTTAACACATGCACAGTTATTATGTTTAGTTAAATCTTGCATTGATATTGATTTCTCTAACTATGATATTATACTGCACATCATAGTGAGATCCGAGGAAACTACCATGAAAATTAAGTAGTAAATGATGACGATATTAAGTTCATGTTGTATAATCATAATATAATACCCCATGTAATTGTGGATTTGATGGAGCGACATGATGTTCAGAACACACATGGTGTATGTGAAGGTAATAATTCAAAATGAATCAATTAGTTAAATTTTTGTATTGGGAGCAATGAGGTTACTAATGCAATCCTTTATGTGGAGACCCATCCAATTGTTCAAGGTAAAAATTTGGGCATAAAACCATTATTTCCATAATGTGACTCCTCCTAACACTTAAAATACTGATGAGATCAACTTGGATGAGTTGATGGACTATGATATTGGGTGTGAGTATTCAATCCCCAAAATTGAGCCCACTGAACCTATCAAAGAAGGAAGTTGAGCTTGATAATGAGAACTTGCCTTTTGCGCTACGTTCAATCCCACCTTATGTGCCACTTGCATACGCTAAAGCACACAACAATATACGTGATAGTGTTACTAAGAGATATAGTGTATTGGGTGTTGAATTATACAGTATTGTTCTGGCTCTTACTATGGAATCAGTGACTCTAATTGACACCTTTACTAAAGGTCACATTATCCTAAATAAGAAAGAGTTGAATCAATTTTTGGGTACGTATGCATTGACTGAGAACTTTGAATTTAGAGTCTCTAAATCTAACAAATCAATATTTAAGATTGCTTGTAGAGAAAAAAATTATGCATGAAAAGTCTGTGCTGTGAAAGTTGCATAAGGATAATTCTTTCAAATTTGACATTGTGATTTGACACACGCTTGCATAATCAAGGAGTTGCATCAATAAGCAAGTTTTACCATTATTAGAGAACTTGTTACTCAACAGTTATCCACTAATGCTAGAATTATTAAGTCAAAAGATATCATAGGTGACATGAAAGAATTATATGGTATACAAATTTTATATAGCAAAGCTTAGAAGGCGAAAGAATATGCATTGTTTCTTAGTTATGGTGACCTAGTTGAGTCATACTAACAATTACCATCATATTGTCACATGTTGCAAATAGCTAGTCCAAGAACTAAGGCTCACATATGCATTAAAGATGGGACTAATCGATTTAAGAATTTTTAGCTCTTGCATAATCATTAAGGGGGATTTATTTAGTGATTAGACTAGTTATTGCCATCGATGCCACTCACTTGAAAGGAAGATTCCATGGTGTTATGTTTTTAGCAATGTGCAAGGATGAAAATGAACAGATATACCCACTAGTATTTGGTTACGATGGCTTAGAAAACTATAAGGCTTAGGAGTGGTTTTGGAGCAACTGAAGGAGGTTATTGGTCATGTTAATAACTGGGTTATTATATCGGATCATCATGCTAGTATTATAAAGGCCATTGTAAAGGTCTTCCTCGATTCTTGTCATAGGTTATGTTCTTGGTATATGGCCCAAAATGTAAAGAATAAATTCAAGAGAGAAGAAGTGTCCAAGATATTTTATAATGTCGCAAGGGCAAATCAAGAATCTGAATTTAGTTAATTGATTATTGAATTATAAACTAATCACTCTCAAGCATTTGAATATATCATGAAGGAAGATCCGAGCAAATGGTCACATGTGTATTGCCCTCGAAAATAATATCAACTCATGACCACTAATATTACTGAAAGCTTGAATTCATGTCTTTGATTTACCCACAAGTTGCCTGTCATAGCTCTATTGAAATTGATTAGAGATATGGTGCAACGTTTGTTCTATGATAGGCATAAGAAAGCTAAGATTTGGAAAGCGCAATTAACTAAATGTGTCCACTCTTTGATAAATGAAAGACGAAAAGTTTCATTACAAATGACAACTTTCAACATTGATTGGAATGTATTTATAGTTAGGCACAAAGGTAAAGAAGTGGTTATTAACCTTATGGAATGTACTTGCACTTGTAGGGAATTCCAGACTGACCTGTTGTTATGCGCACATGCACTAGCAACAATTATGTAACATTTATTGTTTGTTAATAATATATTTTTATTTTTTATTCTTGTTTTAGTAACTTCATTATTTTTCTTTTTTTTTACAGGGAACGTAACATTGATTTTATAACCCTTTTCTTTGACTATTATAAGCAAGAGTACTTAGTAGCAGCATACACTAAGCCAATCTATCTAGTTAGTGATAAGTCTGATTAAAATTTGCCTGAAGATGTCAGAAAAGTTATTGTATTACCACTGAATAATGGTAAGCATGCGAGTCATCTAAAGAAGCAAAGAATACCCTCTAGTGGGGGAAGGACACTATAAAAGAAATGTTTTAGGTATAACCAATATGGACATAATCTGTTGACATGCTCAAATCCATAGTATCACAATAAAGGAAGTCATTCAATTTTAGATTGTACAGAAAGAATGTCACTTGGAATTTCGACAAGTGAATCTTCTCTTTTAGATCCTGGCCTTGGTAGAACTTGTCTTTGATTGGCATTTCGATGGAAAAGAGGTTAAATAGCTTCCTCATGTGCCTACAAAGCTGAGGTAATCTCAATTGTAGCCAATTCTAGTTGTTCTTGCTTAATCTTTTTTATAAAAATAACACTCGATTAAAGTGAGGCATAAACAAGTTTAGTGGTTGAACCCTTTACAATCGATCGACGAGAACCTCGAAGCTATCTAGGGCAGGAACAAACCCATGTTAGGCATAGTTGTAACATCAATTAATACAAGGAAGAAGCATAATAGCGAAGATCAACTCATCTCAATGTACAAAAAAAATTGTCTTAGGCATGCAACCCAAAAATATAAAAAGATTGCTAGCTCGAAGAAAACTCTTTTAGAGCCTGATATAAGCCAAACCCCTCGATTCAACAACAAGAGTCGGTTATGGAATAGTCTTTTGGTCAGCTTTCTCGTCCTTAAGGACTTTTAATGGATAGGCTTTATAATGGACCTGCCTTGCTAATAAGGAGAATATGAAATAAACAGTTGCACTTGTCTTCACTTAGAAACTTTATGCTCCTTATTGTAGTAAGGCATGCTCTCTAGACTAGATTCACTCGTTCTTGTCTTTGGCAATTGACCTATTCTAAAGCACCCTACTACAAAAATTATAATAAGTAATAGTGATTCAATGATAGTTTTTGAAAGAACTGTTATTAAAAGCATCTTTAATAATTTTTAATGTTAGTTCTTCTAAAACTGACATTAGAAGTGGGATTTATCACACTTTTAACATCAATTACCATTAACTAACATTAAAAAGGAAACATTTAATGTTGATTGCCATGGAACTGATGTTAAATGCTTAAAAGATCAAAGCCTTAAACAAAGTTCCACAAGAACTATCGTTAAAGGCTTAAACTACACAGCCTTTAATGAAAATTCTACTGAAACTATCATTAAAGGCTTGCACCAAGCCTTTTAACCTAGCTATCATTTTCTCCATTTCTCTACAATTTCTCCACTATTCTCGCTACTTAGTCTTTATGGGAAGATCAAATCTAAGCATTTGGTGAATCATCACTAGATTTTGAGAAGGTAAACTTGGATTTTGCCCACCCGATATGCTTAAAGTTAAGCAGCTGTGGAAAACTCTTTCTCTCCTTTTCCTCTCTCCTTAAAGTTAAGCACCACCTCCATCGAGTCTAACTGAAAATTTATTTCTCCAAACTGACTTTGCAGTGAAAATTTTAAAGCTTCTCTAACTACTTTGGCCTCTGCTTCATTTGGCTTCATATTCCCTTCCGTTGACTTATATATTAAACTATACTTTTGACAAAAGCACCCTGTTTATCTCTGATTACTAGTGCCATGCTTACCAGATTTAAGTCGTGAAAAAGCAAGGTTCTCCTTTTAGGACCGACTACAACAAGCTCGGCATTGTAATAGCAAGAAACGATAAGCTCTTTACTTCCTTTGGCTTCACATTCCCTTCCGTGGACTTAAACTACACTTTTGACAAAAGCACCTTGCTCATCTCTGATTACCAGTGCTATGCCTACCAGATTTAAGTCGTGAAACATGTGGTTCTCTATAAGAATTAACTACAGCGAGCTCGTCACTGTAACAGAAAGAGACGGTAAGCTATCTGCTTCCTTTGCCTTCATATTCCCTTCCGTATTCACATATACTTTTGACAAAAGCACCCTGCTCATCTTTGATTACTAGTGCCATACGTACCAGATTTAAATCGTGAAAAAACAAGGTTCTCCCTTTAGGACTAACTAAAAAAAGTTCACCACTATAATAGAAAAAAATGGTAAATTCATTCTGCTCTATTTGCTCGCAATGCTATACCTATCAAAGTTGCTGAATGTTGCAGCATCCACACTCTCTTTCAGCTGTCCAGTACCAGGATTGTCCATTTTCTGGGTATCTTAGATCCTTCTCTACTTCTTGGTGCACCAGTTAGAAAGTTAACAAAGTTCCTCGCGTGGTCTTTCTTTATGCCTTATTTCGAGATAGCTGTCCACAAACTGAACAGGATTCCTCCCCTCTGTCGAACATACAGGGAATTGGATGTAGTATTCCACCGATGTTAAGCCATGGACTGGCTTTTTCAGCCTTTTTTGTATGTATTGGTGTTTTATAAAACTGACATAAGACTTGACTTGTTAGATATTAATTACAGAGGTTTAGTGAGCACCATGCTGAATCTCTCTACCATTTCCTTTTCTTTTACTTTGACCAATATAAGTTCACCTTGTACTAGCAGCTTTATCGGGGAATTTCCCATCTCAATAGGAGCTTTCCAAAGAAATAGCTTAGTAGCCATATTAGCCTCGCTCTTCTAATAATAAAAAGCAGCCTATATCCTTATCATCTCCTAATAATGACTAGTTCCTTAAAAAAAACACACACACAATGGACCAGACACAAACAAAAGATAGAAGAAAAAGGTCATACATCCATACCAAAACATAAGGCAATAAAGAAAGTGGGTTACCCTACCAAAGCCTATCGGGCTCTTGATGCCAGTATGATTCTAAGTTAATGCAATCTGGTTAAAGAGGTACTTATAGGGGCATTTAACCTGGAAGTAAGGTTTTCTGGGAAACAACAGTTTTATTTAAAGAAATAATACTATAAAAATTGGCTCTAAAATGAACCTTAAAATATTTTGTTAGTATTTTAACTCTTTGTTTTTTTGGTTTTTTTTTTTTGTAAGCCGTAGATTTTACAGTGGAATAGAATCCAAAAAATGTTTTCAAGTCAAGGTTAATTGCTGTCATCTCAGTGGTGAGAATACATGACTAAAATGTTTTAAAGTAATGCCAATATATGACATGCACATATGTGGATTAAGGTAGCTAAAGCACACATTAAGATGTTCATATTGGAAATAAAACAAGTAATATAATACATTTTTCTTTTATGCATTACATTTTGTTAAAAGCTGTAGGAACCCAGATGCACCATGCTAGGATATGAGGCTATGGTGTATTATTGCAACATTCCAAGTGATCATCTCTATTAGAATTTTTTTTTGGAATTAATAAAAACCTTGATTCCACTGTTTGTTATTATTTTATATGCTAATAGGAATAACAAGGAAGAAAATTAATCTGAACTTGATTATAGTTGCAATGTGGTTGTGCATTCTGCATTCAATACTTAATTAGTGTTTTAGGAGTGAACATTGCCACTTTAGTGGTGCAAAGATGTACCTTGATAAAAGTGTTAGATTTGTGAGATCTAATTCTGATGTAAACTTGATTTCTTTTGAGAAAAGTTTTGGATGGTAAAATTTTTTATTTGGGTGAGTTCAAGGGTATTTATATTTTGTTTTTTTTTTTTTGATTTTGTACGAAAGGAATGTTAAATATTATGTTATATAGCATTACCACTTATATGGTGAACATTATTTTCTTTTTACTAGTATATGTTAAAATTTTCGATAATTGCACAACTATGAATCTGATTTCACATGTATCAAAAGTGGTTTCATGTATTTACAAATGAATTCTCTCATATATAATATCTAAATATATAATAAATAATATTGTAATGTTTTCATATAACTTATTCAAATGATTATTATAATTTATTTGTAACATTTTCATTTTCATTACACTATATATCAGTCTTAACAAATAGAATGATATTTGATCTTGTAGGTATGTTCATTATCACATTAAAGTTAATATAATTAATTAATTATAAAGCAACTATTTTTAATTATTTAATTTGTTTTTAAAATAAGATAAATACTAAAAAAATAATTTTTCAATAACCATTTTACTAGATTTCATTGTCAACTCCTTGTTTGTTTGAAAATAAATTTAAAGAATATAAATAATTTTTTAGATAATTTAATTAAAATTATTTTTTCAAATATTTAATTAATATTTGCAAAAAATCTCAATCCCATGAAGAACAATCAAGCACTTTTTTTCCCTAGCTAATTAAATGGGAAAAAACTTGGTTGAAATTACAAATAAAATCACAATCATTTGTTATATAATTAGTTTTACTATTAATTTATTAATTAATTGCAAATATTCAAAAGTGAAGAAACTTTATTTAGTAAAATTGGTTCAAGATATATATTATGACAATTTTATTGCCAACATATTATTTATTTCAAATTTAATTAAAATAAAATATTTAATAATATAAAATAAATTGAGAAAATTATCAAAATTGGCATATTGTCACCTATTTTTTGCAAAAAAACTTTTTTTACTAAGTTAGTTTTTTTTTAGCATTTACATCTATCAGAGAGACAAAAATACCCTTACAAAAGACAATGATACCCTCAAAATTAAAATAACTTAAAAGTTGAGGAGATTTGTCTGAATACTCTCTTTTTGAGGTTTCTCTCTCATCGAGCTCTATCTTTCTTCACTCTCTGTTTTAGTTTTTTCCTCCCCGATTTTGTATTTAAAATTCAAAGAAGGAATCGAAGGTAGTCATTGATATTTTTGCCTAATTGTCTTGAACAGAGAAGGAAGCTCGTGTTTTTCACAGCATATTTCTCAAGCTCCGATTTTTCACTACATATTTGTCTTCAAAATCAAAACGTGCTCAAATGGGTGAAAAAGGTGACAGGTAAACCTATGAACAATAATGTAGCTTCATTTGGCACCCTCAGTTACATATGTGAATATATATGTTCGAAAATCGTGCCTTATTTGGTTTATCGTAACATCATTATGAAATTCCCACCTTATCTTTTAAAATCGTGCCTTATTTGGTCTATCGTAACATCATTATGAAATTCGCGCCTTATCTTTTAAAATTGTGACAAGTTATAAAATCGTGCTCATAAAATCGTAACAAATTTATGTATTCGTGCCTGGTAATTTGAAATGTTTTCTTTGGCATTGCAGAATGCGGATAATTGTAACTTGAAATGGTGAGTGATTTGAGTCCAGTGGTAGTTTTAAGTATATTGGTAGAGCTATCAAAACTAAAGGGTATGTTGTTCGAAAGGGTTTGACATATGTGTAGTTGTTGGATTTGGTTAAATCATATGTGGAGGCTAATTTCTCTAATACTGATGTTGTACTGCATACCATAGTAAGTTTTGAAAAAACTACTATCAAAATTGAGTTAGTAAATGACGATGATGTTGAGTTTATGTTGTACGATAACAACATAGTTCCCCGTGTGATTGTTGATTTAGTAAGAGAAATTTTGTTGAGAATAGACAAAGTTTATGTGAAGGACGAATCAATCCTTTTAATTCTTGTTCTGGGAGTAATGCAACTATTGAATTAGATGTTGATGCCGTCGAACCATTCTTTCATAGTGAGACTCCCCTTGACACTCAGCATACCGATGAGATCCATACAAATGAGAACAACTTGAATGAGCGGATGGACTATGATATTAGGTGTGAAGACCCAATCATGGAAACTTAACCTACTGAACCTACCAGTGAAGACCATTATGAGCCTATTCCAGAAGCAAAACCCAACAATGAAAAATTGAATGAGAACTTACGTCTTGTCTCACCTTATGTCCCAGTTACATTCCCGAAAGTATATAATAATTCAAATTCAACTGATGGTGTTGTCAGACATTATAGTGTGTTGGATGCTGAATTATACGGTCTTGCGTCAACTTCTACTATGAAATCATTTACTCCAATTGACACCCTTGCTAAAGGTCAGTTTTTCTCAAACAAAAAAAAGTTGAAGCGATTTTTGGGTGTGCATGCTTTAACTGAGAACTTTGAATTTAAAGTCCCTAGGTCTAACAAATCATTATTTGGGATTGCTTGTAGAGAAAAAAATTATGCATGGAAAATTCATGCTGTGAGAGTTGCACAAGGGCAATTCTTCTAAATTAGAAGTGTGATTTGACACACACTTGTACAGTTGAAGAGTTGCATCAGCGGCATCGACAAGCAAGTTCTACAATTATCGAAGAAATTGTGGCTCAAAGGTTGTCTACTAATGCTAGAATCATTAAGTCGCAAGACATCATGAGTGATATGAAAGAACTTTTTGGTATACAAATTTTATATAGCAAAACTTGGAAGGCTATAGAGTATGCATTGTCTCTTACATATGGTGACCCAACTGAGTCATATCAATAATTGCCATCATACTACCACATGTTGCAAACAATTAATCCAAGAACTAGGGCTCAGATATGCATTGAAGATGGAACTAATCGATTTAAATATTTCTTTGTGGTTGTTGGATAATCATTGAGGGGATTTCATTCAGTAATCAGACTGGTCATTGTTATCGATGCTACTCACCTAAAAGGAAGGTTCCACGGTGTAATGTTTATAGCGGCGTGCAAAGATGGGAATGAACAGATATATCCACTAGCATTCGGTTATGGTCACTCTGAGAACTATGAAGCCTGGGAGTGGTTCTTATAATAGCTAAAAGAAGCTATAGGTTTGGTTGAGGACTTGGTTATTATATCAGATCGTCATGCTAGTATTGCAAATGCCATCGCAAAGGTCTTTCCTAATTCTTGTCATGGTTTATGTTCGTGGCATATGGCCCAAAATATAAAGAATAAATTCAAGAGGGAAGATGTATCTAAGATATTTTATAGTGCAGCTAGGGCATATAGAGAATCTAAATTTAATAAATTGATGACTGAGTTATAGGCTAATCACCCCAAAGCCTTTGAATATGTCATGAAGGAAGATCCAAGAAAATGGTCATGTGTGTATTGTCCTCGAAGACGTTATCAACTCATGACCACTAATATAACTAAAAGCTTGAATTCGTGTATCTGATTTGCTTGCGAGTTGCCTGTGACGACTTTATTGGAATTTATTCGAGACATGATGCAACGTTGGTTTTTTGATTGACTAGAGAAAGCTAAGGTTTGGAGGCCACAACTAACAGAATAGGTTCACTTATTGATGACTGAGAGACAAAAAGTTTCATTACAAATGACAACTTCTAATTCTAATCAAGATGTATTTTTAGTTAGACACAAGGGTAAAGAGGCAATTGTGAATCTTATTGAATGTACTTGCACTTGTAGGGAGGTTCAAGCTGATCTTTTGCCATGTGAACATGCACTAGCAGCTTCTAGGTGACATTAATTGTTTTATTGGTAATATTCTTATTCTTATTATCCATGGTAATTTCTTACGTTAACTTTACAAATTATGTATTTTTTACAAGGAATATAATATTGACTTCATAACTCTTTGCTCTAACTACTACAAACAGGATCAACTAGTAGCAACATACGCTGAGCCGATATATCCAGTTGGTGATAAGTCTAGTTGGGATATACCTGAAGAAGTTAAAAGAGTTGTGGTATTACCACCAAATAATGGTAAGTTAGCAGGACGACCGAAAAAACGAAGAATACCCTCTGGTGGGGAGAAGACGTGCTAAAAGAAGTGCTCTAGATGCATGCAATAAGGACACAATCTATTGACTTGCTCTAATCTACAGTATTATGATAGAGTTAGTCACTCTCGATTGTCTAATGTGCCTGATCAGTTGCGTCGTAAATGTCGTAATTGTGGTAGTTTCGGGCATAATTCACAAACTTGTGTAATGCCTCCCATTTCAAATTTACTAAATGATAATACAATTAACTTATGATAATCATAATGTTTTGATTTTATTGTTGATTTTAAACTTATTTTTTATTACTAATTGGTATACAATTTGAGACTTTTAAGTTTTTATATGATCTTAATTGTCATTGCATGTTAATTCATGTGATGTTGGCAATGTTGGCAATGCTGGCAATGCATTTTGTGCCCTAAATAGTGAATCGTGCATTCATTTCGAGCCTTTAATAATACACCGTATCATTAATTCGTACATTCATTTCGCATTGTTAATAGTGAATCGTGCATTTAATTCGCGCCTTTAACAGTAAATCGTGCTATTAATTTTTTTTTATTTCACATTGTCAATAGTGAATCGTACATTAAATTTGCGCCTTTAAAAGTAAATCGTACCTTTACTTTGTGCCTTCAATATAAATTCGTACCATTAATTTTTTTCTTCATTTCGCACTGTTAATAGGGAATCGTACATTAAATTCACGCCTTTAAAAGTAAATCGTACCTTTACTTCGTGTCTTCAATATAAATTCGTACTATTAATTTATACATAACATAGTATTTGCACCATTACTTAGTGCATTCAATTCTATTTCGTATCATTAATTCATGCCTTCAATACAAAATCGTGCAGTAAATTCGCGTCTTTAAATTGATTTCATACCTTTAATTCATAATAATAAATTCTAAGTACTTGTATGAGTTAGATAGTGAAACAGACAATATAATAAATTTTATTTTTATTGATAATAAGACCAATATATATAATTTTCAAATGTATATATAGAAATAATACATTGTATAAAAAGAATAAAAAATAACAAATTATAAATTATCATCTATAGTTGAATTGGCAAATATATGTATTGCCATGTGATTTCGTATCTCTGGCATATCTTTGTCTCTATACTTCAATCGCTTGTTGAGGAGTAAGTGCTCTATTACATATAACATATGAGGTTCGCAATTGCCACTAAAAAAAATAAGAAACATAATTAAGAAAACAGATATAAAACATAAACTTTTAGATAATGACAATAACAATAACTTGTTAAAAAAAATACTTACCTTTTTCTCTGCTGGAGGTCCTTGTTCTTTGGCTCTAGTGTGCATGAGAGTGGAATATTCAGCTTTTTGACATTTGGTTTATGCTTGAAATATCCCCCGCTGTCCATATAATTGGGTAACATAAATCTCAGCGGGTTTTGTTGTCGAATACGCACCTCAGTTGGTATCTTTTGCTGGGAAGAGTCAAAAATTCTTAACGAGAACTTTTGCAGATCTACCATAACTAGCAGCCAGTAAGATCCCCCAACATGGCATGGAACCATCAACTGTATTGAAAAATATTGTTTACATGCCAATAATGAGTTCACGTAATATTGCAAGAATATAGTTAAAGGAAATGAAAATATAAGTCACCTTATTCATAGTGTGCCAAGGTGGACACTAGGGACAAAATTTGCCTCTCACACGATCTAGGAAGTCTGCTTTCCATTTATATGCTTCAAAATTAGTGTGTGGAGGAGGACAATTAGCATCTGGATCACTTTGATATTCATTGTAAATGTAAAAAAAATGTTGTCTGCAAATTTGAATAGAAAAGTCAATAAAAAATATAATAATAAAAAATCATCCAAACACTTAATGACCAAATAAACTTACATAGAGCCATGGATCATAGATGCAGACATCTTGTGCATATTGTCTAGGAAGTTTCTTCTGCCTTTTTGGAAGGAGATTAAGATATGCTTCAATATGCTGATTGAGACACAAGAGAAACAATATTATACTATTAAATCATTGTACGAAATGAAGGCATGAATGTTAATTCTAGGTATGAATGTAAAGAACAGTGTAAAATGACCAACTTACCGAGTCATCAACCTACTCATCATTGTCTTTAAAGACTTTGAACCACTCCACACTAACTAAATGACCAATATCTATATCATGGCTGTAGAAAATGAAAACAAAGTGTAAGAACAAAGTAAAAAATATTGATAATTCAGTATAATAGTCCCTCAAAAATAAATAACTTACTATGATTGGTCATTCATGAACTCGTTAAATGCAATGAGGATTTTATCGTTGAATTTGGACTTTGCACTCACCATGTGAAGGTACTTGGCTTTCTTAGTCCCAATGTTAAGGTTGACATACGGGCTACACAGTTGTCATTACCGTTTACGAGTCCTAACAACTGGCAGCTCACTGTCGGTTGCCTCAACTGGATAATAGCCAAGTTCCCTAGTTCCTCATTGCATGGACCTGCTGTAGTGGCCATTTCCTCATCCATTGGCCCTGCAGCAGCCACTTCCTCGGCAATTGGCCCTGCAGTGGCTTCTTGTTCATGCAACTGCCCTGCAGGAGCCAACACCAATGTGGTTGAGTCTTCAAACTTCTCAAGTTCCTCAATGATGGGATTATATGGTGTGGAGCCTGCATTAACACCTTGGGAAAAAAGAAAACAATTATAGACGTCATTTCATGTCACAAGATGCATAAAATCTGAAATTATGATAGGATATAAATACAAATTACTTACATAATTAGGAACTAGATCTGACATTATGCGGGAAGGATTTTGGCCACCATATCTAGATCCTTGCAGAGAGAGCTCGATGGACTTCAAGAGGGCCATTTGCTCTTGATGGCGTCTTTCATTTTTGGAATCCATTTGGTTTATCTTCACCTCGAGGAGATTTAATTTTGCCTCCACAATAGCGAGATGAAGGTAAACATCTGGATCCTCTGCAGTCCTTTCAATGCAAGGTGCCTCCCTCTCAATATCATCCTTTCGCACCTCGGATTCCACCCTCTTCTGCCCAACTAACTCTTTCCTGTCACTAGCGTCTTCATCAGATTCATCATCCCTCTGCCGCTCAACAATAAGAAAGCAAACTTGCCACTGCAAGTAACAAAAGTTGTTGATTATAAAATGCAATAACAAAACTCATATAATATATGAAGAGTACATATCTTGTATTGCTTTCGCAAAAAAGATAGCAAATTTATGGAGTTCTTCTGGATGGGACCCTTTACTGTGTCATCCCCACTAGATCATGTAGCAGGCACATTGGCTTGAGTAAGTGATTACAACAAGACAACGGTGTCCTTAACTCTAATAAAGTAAGGGGCTTGGTGCTCAGCAGTTGTTGGATCCAATTTTAACTTAGCCCCCATCTAAAAATACGAAATGATGGTAAGGATAGTCCTTTAAGAAAGAAGATATTAAATAAAAATGTAGATGTAAAATTCCAAATATCGATACGAAATGAAAAATATAGATGCGAAATGTAGAATATAAGTACGAAATAAAGGTATGAAATTAAGAATAAAAGTATGAAATGAACAATATAGGTATGAAATAAAGGTACGAAATGAAGAATATAGGTACGAAATGAACAATATAGGTACAAAATTAAAATGAAGACACAAAATTGAAAATGTAGGTATGAATTAAGACACGAAATTGAGAATGTGGGTACAAAATGAAGATATAAAATTGAGAATTCAGTACGAAATAAAAATGAAGAAACAAAATGGAGAATGTTGGTACAAAATGAAGATATGAAATTGAGAATAAAGGTACGAAATGAAAATTTAGATGCGATATAGATAATATATGTACGAAATGAAGATGCGACATTGCTTACAGTGTTTGTGAAGATCTTCTTGCAATCTGCGTTATGTGGCTTTCGATGGAACCTCTATCGACAAATTCGCAGCAATGACAGGTTAGAGCTTGACAACCTACTGCCATGCATGTTGGTAGTAGGAATCACCTTGAACGCAAAAATCTATAAAAAATGGAAATCAAGTTATGCTTCATAAAGATAAAATTGAATCCATTGAAACTAAAAAAAATTAAAAATTAATAAAAAAGTTTGATCCTTACTTGCAGTACCTATACGAAGCCATAGGCATTATTATTCATCCTACTAGCATTCATTGCTCGATTCACAACTACCTTCTTGAAATGCAGCAAGGAGTTGCAGTAGACCCATGTACCCCATGGAAAGCTATTAAAGGCTTCAACATTGTTCATCAGATGAAATTGTCAGTTAGAGACATGCTGGCGCTCGTCATGGCCTTTGATGAAGCCATTTAACAGAGAAAGCAAAGCCAACTTCACCTTGTCATCTTTATCCTTAAAGTCCCCTTCCAGTAGCCTGGTCTTGATATAACTACCACTGACCTTATCCCTTCCCCCGAAGTATTTAGCATGGATACCAGACAGATTAGCTGCAATGTTGTATGTGTCCGGTAGCTCACCAAACTTCAAGCTAGTGATTAGGCAGAATTCCAGTTTGCTGAAACAAACCTCATTCTGCCCAAATCTGAACCACATTTCGTCCTTGTGATTCTGTTGAATCTCCCGAAGTAGAAGATTATGGATTATAATCCTAGAGAAGTTGAAATCTGTGTTCTCATGTAGGAAATGCCCCAAATAGGTCCTTCCAAACTTCTCTTTTTGAGAGTCATCTAAAATTTCCTTCAAAGTAGGGATGATGTCATTGTAACAGTGTTTCATTATCTTCCCAGTCTTCCGGGACTCTTTAGGGATCATGTAAGGCTTATGAGAAGTAGAGCTGGTTGTCATCTACAATTGACCAAAAACATGTCAAAATGCGAGCAAACAGTATACGATTTTTAAAACTAGGTATGATTACTTGGTACAATTTTTAAAAACTAGGTACGATTACTTGGTACGATTTCTAAAACTTGATACGATTTATCAAACTAGATACGAATTTCTAAAATTAGTTACGTTTTGACTTAACATGGTATGAATGTAGTGAACCGATGCACATAGATGCACCCAAAGCAAGAAATTGGTGCACACAGACACCAAAGAATGAAAATAGGTAATAGACGCAAACCAATTCTTTTTATTTTAATGTATCAAAAGAAAAATTAAAAAATGCACAGCGACATAAGGGGAGGATTTTCACTCGTGGGTATTCAACAGAAAGAAATGAAGAATTTAAGCTAAGTGATGAAGTTAAAACCATACCGCTATTGATTTTGGAGTTCTTCAGTAGCTTGCAGATAATCTTCAAAGGTCGGTTTACAATGAAAGCGAAGAAATGAACAAACACCGAATGCAGAAGGACGAAGTTAAGTGATGAAGTTTACCACCACAGTTAAAAGAGAAGGAAAGAGAGACATTTGAAATGTTTGACTTTTGGGATTCTATATTTGGACAAGTAAGTAATTGCACATGTTGCACAAAGGGTAAAGTGTCTAAAAAGTGCTAAAAACATATACATTACTAACGTTAGTTATTTACACAAATACCTTTATACGGACGACTACAAAAACAAATTCTCCAAATAAATTCATTTAATTAATTAATTTTAAAATATTTTATTACAAATATATTTAATTTAGCAATATAATATAAATTATATTATATAATTTGTTTAATCATTTTGGTTAATAAAATGAAAACAGATTGTTTAAATTATAAAACTAGTCATTGTTATTTATTATAAATAGTCACTAATTTTACTATTATTTCATTAGGTAAATATGTATTTATAAAATTAAATACATTTTATTCTACAAAATTTAAATATGATAAAAAATATAAAGATTTCATTGCTTATATCTTAATTGGTTTCTCTTTTTCAGCTTGGGCCACGTGACAAAACTCTTCATTGCATCATAAAACAAGAGAAATCTATCTCAAAATATCACTTGATTACTCGCGTAATTGATAGCAAGATCTTACTAACTCTTTTATTCATTTATTAAAGTATGTTAATATTATTTTATTAATTATAATTAATTTATAATTAATTTCACTTTTTAATTACGACAAATAACATTAGTTATATAAGAATGGGATATTAATTGATGAACCTATGGTTAGTAGCTAGAGTTTATTGTATTAGTTACAACTTTCAAGTATATTAACTAAATTGAAATGAATAATATTTGACTTTTAATTTATATTTTCACTTGTGTGTAACGTCACTTGATTTTCATGATGTAGTTAATTAACATAAATATTTATTTATTTAGATAATGCAATACTTGTGTAGTTTATAATATCTTTAATATAGGATGAAATGATTACTTTAAAAAAGTTAACTTTTAACTAGTCAATTTATCAAAATTAATACAGTTATTTAGAAAATGGTTATTTCAATTATGCATGCAAGTTTTTCTTGCATCACCTTTTATAATCCACTTTAAGTATCTCATTAGAAACCCATGCAAGGGTTAAATTTATCTAATTACCTTTTGAATAGTCTCTGATTTAGATTGTTCAAGAAAAGGTGTCTATTTCAAGTGCTGTTGAAATTTTTATGAACTAGTTGCTCACTTGAACTTGTTTTGGTGAAAAGCCAATTTGGTAATGAGAGAGAAGCCATGCATGTTCATCTTATCAATATCATCGACTTTAAAAAAATAAAAACTAATGTTTTACTTATATCAATAGTTTATTAAGAATGGGATGATTGGTTTTTTTATATGACTTTTTTTTTAGACAGAAATTCCTAAGCATCATCACTGGATGTATAATAGGAGAACTTGGATGAATGATTTGTCACTAGAATTTATATTGGGGGTTGAAGAATTTATATTAGTCGCATGTCAGCTGCTTGTGTTCTAAGCAGATTAGTTGATCAGTGTCCTTATGCAAAATGCAAGTGTCTGCACTTTTACGAGCCAAATATAGTATGACTACATCTATAGAGAAAAGGTTTTTAACCTGACTATTACCATTGGCATAACCATAGTGACGCTTCTACTCCATTCGTTTCAAGTCATTATGAACCTACTACAGTCCATGAAGATATCAACAGTTATGAAAAAATGGTCATGGATGCTGCAGGGCCATCCTTTGTTCCGAATGTCGAGCCATAATAACCGAATTCAGAGTCATCAAAATTCTATGATATGTTAAATGCTACCCAGTCGCCCTTGCGGGATGGATGTCAAAGCCACTCAATTTTATCAGTTTTTATGAGATTGATGAGTATCAAGTCTGATTATAATGTAACTGTGGCATGCATCAATGAATTAATCACCCTATTTAAAGAAGTATTACTAAAGAGTAACAAGATGCCTGATAATTTCTATCAGACTAAAAAATTAATCTCTCAGCTTGGATAGGTTACAAGAAAATTGATTGTTGTCCTACTGGTTGCATGTTATATTATGGTGATAGTGCTACAGAGTAAGAATGTAGATTTTGTGGTTAAGGTCATTTTTGAAATCAACGAAGAGTAAATAATGAAAATAAGAATGTACCGAAGAAATAAATGTGGTATTTACTGTAGTTTCACGATTGTAAAGATTGTTTGTTTCAAATGCTACTGCAGAGCATATGAGATGGCAACATGAGAATAAATAGAAAGATGGAATATTAGCACACCCTTCAGATGGGAAAGCTTGGAAGCATTTTGATTTGACTCACCCGAAGTTCGCATCAGAACTAAGGAATGTGTGATTAGGATTATGTTATGATGGCTTCAGTCCTTTTAATATGACCTCTAACATATATTCATGTTGGCCCATCATTCTAACCCTATATAATCTTCCACCAGGGATGTGCATGAAGAGATAATATATATTTTTAACAGCAATCATTTTTAGTTCAAATAATTTGAAGGCCCTAATAGATGTGTTTTTACAGCCTTTAATTAAAGATTTGAAACCATTATGGGATTATCGTGTGGAAAGTTATGATATCTCACTAAAGCAAAACTTTTTTATGAAAGCTGCACCATTATGGACTATAAATGACTTCCCTGCATGCAGTATGTTATGGAGTTGGCAAACAGTAGGTCGATTAGGTTGTCTATTTGTATGGGATCATCGAAAGCTTTTTACTTGAAACATGATCAAAAGATATGTTATTTTGATTGTCATCGATAATTCCTCCCAATGGACCACCCACTTAGATGAAACAAAAAGAATTTTATCAAGGGTCGAACTGAACAGGGTGAACCACCAAAGAGACTCTCTAATGTAGAACTATATCATGTAGCTATGCAGTTTCTTAAAATAATTGACACTGGAAGCCAACACCGAACACATGGCTATGGAGAGTTACACAATTTCATTAAATGCAACATCTTTTGGGATTTTGAGGTCAATATTGTTGTAAGAAAAATGTAGATGGGATCCACTTATGGATGGTCTAGTTAGACAGATATGGGGGTCTAAATTTGCAGAGGTCATTCGATCGATGCCTCGATTCGAACTAAGAAGTCAAAGGGAATGTGGATGCAGCCATTCATTCGAGAAGCACTATTTACCAAGTGGACAACGGACCTGGCCTTTCAAGCTGCGTCATAAAGGAATAAAAACAATCGATCTTTTAGTGAAGCCATTGTGCATCAAGGAGGTACTATTTCCATTTTTGTGCATAGAAGATGAATGGTAATTTTTTAATTTAATTAATTATTTTCATGTCATTATCATATATTTAATTACACTTGACAAATTTTTATTTTCCATTTGTTAACTGTTAAGGTAGGGAGCTTGGGAGGGATCCTAGCATGCCAGAACTGTTTCAAAAGTTAAATCATAATGAGGAGACTGGTACATGGGCCGCAAAAAAAGCTGGACGAATTTATGTGAGTACTTAAAGTAGAATATATTTGTCTTTATGTGTTGAATGGAATAAATTGATTAACAGTTTTTTGTTTCTATTGAAGTTTTGGGTTGGTTATCAAAATAACAATTTTTGGTTTTAGCTTCTTGTATGGAGGTTGTATGTCTTCACATTGCATTTAAATTATTTGACAAAAACCTACCTTATATTGATCTAGTTGAGGCATTGTTTGTTACTTTGCAAATGAATGCTTATGTTTTTCTACTTTTTGTTGTCATTGGGATACACTTTCTCTGTTGCATTTTCTTGTTAGTTTCATTCTTGTATTTTTTAGAAGCATACCTTATGAGTGTAACACCACTCCATTATTTTTGTTGGTAACAAGCATCACTTTTGTAGATCATCTTCATATTAAATTGGGCTAAATTAATTTCTTATTATAGATCTCACTACATTTTATGCATATATTGTGACCTTACTATTAGTTGTATGTAATGGTGTTAAATATGATATGTGCTACTAGTTCATTAAATGGAACAACCACATATGCCGAGTATTTGAGTTAAATTTTCTTTTACTTTTTTTTCAAAATTTTTTATTTGGATTTTTTTACTTTTTGTTAATAATTTTTTGCCTTGGGTTTTTAAAAATTTTTAATGCGTTTTGATTAATTAATTTACTGTTTGTGGTTTTATTGATACATAAGAGTTTGTTTTTCTTACTTTAATGTTTTTTTAATTAATTATGTGTAGGCTGGTTATGAGAAATCGAAAGAGGATACCATCGCCTCAGGATCATTTGTTGATGATTCCACCATCTTTTTTAAAGCTGCAGGCGAAAAAATAAGGGAGGTCGAGCATTTGGATTTGGATCAGAGGTAGCTTTTATGAAGCATCAAACTTTGGTTCTCAATCTTCACATGCCCCATCCAGTGTTACGATGCAACAAATAATATTTGGTTTTCAAGATATGCAAGGACAATTAAAGAGAGAACGTGAAGAAATGGAAGAACGACCAGCAAAAGAACGTGCAGAGATGGAAGATAGATTGCAAATAAAACGTGCTGTGAGAAATGCGAGGGTAAAATAAATGGAAGAACGATTACAAAAAGAACGTGATTTGATGGAGACACAACAATGAGATTTAAGAGAAAAGATAAAAAGACAAATAGAAATAAGAGATCGAAGAGAAAATAAATTTAGAAAAGAAATGGCCTTGATGAAGAAGTTTCTAAATAGACTTGTTAGACAAATGAGTTTGTAGCAAGGTACTTTAGGTCAACGTGGTACTTTTTATAGTCTAGTTGTTGATGATGGCACTGGTGATGATGATGATGATGATGGTGATGGTGTTGATCTTATAGAGGATGATTAGATTTAAAAAAAAAAAATTATTAATCAGTACGATTGAATATTTAATCTAAGCATATTGTGTATTTAACATTATATATGATAATTTCACTGTTACTGTGATTTTTACATGCTTTTATTTGTTTTGTTAATTTTATTCTATGAAAATATGTATTTATTAATTTAATTTATTTATAAAAGAATGTATTTATTGATTTTTGTGAATTACATTGAATATATATATTGATATGAATTAAACAAAATAAAAAATTATTTATTTGATTATTAAATAAAATAAAATTTAATAAATTTATTAATTAAAAATTTTATGGCAAAGAAAATATTGTCATAGATTTTCTTCTGTTGCAATAATGGATCAATTGTCACCATATTTCTTCCGTGGTAATAAGAGGTTAATTGTCACGAAAGATATACCGTGGCAAAAGTAATATCTTCCATGGCAAAAGTAAACAATTGCCACGGAAAATATTCCGTGGCAAATGTAATCTGTTGCCACGGAATATCTTCTGTGCCCACAAAAAGTAATTGTCAGCCAAAGATATGGATTGCCACGGAAACAATTCCGTGGCAAAAGATATGGATCATCACGGAAACTATTCCGTGCCTAAATATATAAATTGCCATAGAATATTGGTCACAAAATATGTTCCATGGCAAAAGAAAAGAGTTGTCACGAAAAATCTACCGTGGGAAAAGATTTTATTACCATGGAATTTCTTTCGTATCAATAAGAGACTAACTCCCACGAAATATTTTCATGGCAAAAATAAATTAATTGCTACGAAATTTTTTTCGTAGGAATTTTTATGTTCATTTATTAATTAAAAAATTTAGTAACATAATATTAAATATTTTCAACAAACATTCTGTATGAATGTCATTGAAAAATTACCGCGACAATAAATTCCGTGGGAAAATTAACATTCTGAAGAATATAATTCTTACAAAAATTATTTCATAAGAATTTCCTTGAAAAATACAGATTCTCACAAAAATTTTTCATTTTCCCACAATAATTTTTCATGGAGAAATGGTAAATTTCTTGTAGTGTTTTAATTAATTAATTTTTCATTAGTTATATATTATTTATTTAATTATATACTAACTAATCATTTGTTATTTAGCTAATTAATTAATTGTATGCTAATTTAGTTTAAAATATATTAATTACAAATGTCAATTAATTCATTAAAAATTTGGTTACATGTGATTTGTATGTTAATATCTAATATAATTGTGCACGTATATGGTTGGAATTTTTACTGGTTTATTATTATTTGGCTTCATCATATTTATGTTATTTTACTCATTTTGTTATTTGAGTAAACTTTATATAGGCCTAGTTGTACTTGGCTTGGAGAAGTATTTTGTATTTACTGATCATTCTATCATATGGGATGTCTATAAGTATAAACACCCAAGTCTGTCACCTTGCCAATAGAATGATAGATCTATGTAACAGAAAAATAGTAATATTTTCGGATAAATTGAGGTAAGTCTTAATACTATTTGAAATTATTAATAGTTTAATTTGTTCACAACGTTTTTTACATTTATTTTTGATAATGAAGACATCATTGGATGTTGATGGTTGTCGAGCCTCGTACTTTTGTGTACAACATTTTTGATCCTTTGAACCATGGTTCTCATCAAGAAGTAGATCAATTTATGTCCAAATAAGTGAAAATATTTTAATTTATATTAGTATGTATTATTTTTTACTCCCAAAATTATTGATAATTTTCTATTAGCAGCTCTTTTAAATTGTTCCAAATTATCAATGAATCAAGTGATAAGTGCATTCCTAAGAGTATTTCTGCTAAGTTATGTATATTTAAACCAATATATGATGTTAGTTTTATTTAGTTTATAAAATATAATAATTAAAAAATTTTAATGTAGTGTCCACATCAATCTTCAAATACTGAGTGTGGATATTATGTTACGAAATTTTTAATGGACATCATTGACAGACGTGACAAAAATATCCCATATATGAAAATAGTAAATTTTTAGGCATTTGCTTATGTAATTACTTCGGTAATTGATGCGCTTACTAGAAGTTTTAATTGGACTAACTATTTTTTTTTATAAATGAAGTTAGTGAATATAGATACTTACACTGAGTCAGATACTGATAAAGTTAGAAAAGAGGTTGAATAGTTTCTTTGGAGTACCATATTAAAAAGTTGAACCTTGAAGATTTTTATAGACATGAGCATTATTAAATTTACGTAGTTGAATTTTTAGGATTGTGTATGATAATACGTATTGTACATATGGAGTTCGGTTATGACATCAAGTTTCTCTTTCTTCATCTTTCATTACTTTTTGAATTGGATTATGTTGAAATATTTTCAAGCCTGAAAGAAATAATGATGGTTTGAGTGAGAATGGTATTAAAGAGTATTGAAAGAAAAAGTTGTTTCATTAAAGTGTTAGTATTGAATTGTGTTAACGTATACAAGATAAAGTTATGTGGTTGATGTGGAAGAGATAAAGAATTTTATATCTGCAGGTTTTGGATAATTTGTATGTAAGAATTTGGTATATATCAAAATTATTAAAAATTTTCTTTTAATGGACTGTTCATTGAAAACTAATATTAAAGGCGCTATCTTTTAATGACACTTCTATTAGAACAGTCATTAAAGTCCTTACCTTTTAATGATAGTTCTTTTAAAATTAAATGTAAGGTCTTTAATGGCAGTTTTAAAAGAACTATCATTAAAGGCTCTCTTTTTTTAATGACAGTTCTGTTAAAAATGTCCTTAAAGACTCCCTTTTTAATGCCAATTTTAAAAGAACAGTCATTAAAAGGGAGCATCAAAATGGAGTTTTAATAACAGTTTTCAAGAAATATCGTTAATTAAAACTCTCCCCTCTTTATTATCATTAAAATCAATTTTAACTGTCATTAAATCTCTTTTGTATAGTAGTGGCAGTATGGTGATTAGCCCTTCTCGTATTACTTGAAGCCTTCTAAACTCATTGCCGAGTTTTATCATACTAAAGGTTACTATGAGGATCCTTATGCTAGTGAAGATTGCTTCTAGTGATCGGGAAATAAAAAAATAAAAACCATTACTTTATTTTCAACACTTCGGATAGGCAAAAGGATCTATGTCCATCTCTAACTTTCTTCTAATCCTCATTGACAAATTTAGGCTTTCTCTATTGGGAGTCATCAAAGGAGAATAAGCATATGTTGGTTTGATAAGCTAAGGAAAAAGAAAGAACCACCACTTGGTTTTGACACTCAAGTGAGCCATCCTGCCAAACATCGATGCAAAGGTTAGATTTCATCACCTTTATCACTCAACTAGTCCCATTTAATCTAAAATATCCAACCTAAAAACTATATCTCCCCAAAAAAACACTCTACCTCAAAGCCCCTTTCATATGATGGGCAAGCTTGGATGCCTCCACTTTTAACACATTGTTGGTCAAGATCATAAAACTAGCGCTTGAAAAGTAAGCAAGCTAGTCTTTCTTTGGTCATAAGGATAATCATTTTTATTAGATGAAGGGCAACCAATCCGAGGCTGCGATTAGTAATGGTATAACTAAAATAAAGGTAAAGGTGACAAGGTTACGCGTTAGGTAGTGCAGCACAACTCTTTCGAGTACAATGGCGATGCAGAGGGCTAAGTCAGCCAACCAACACAACAGGTCAGGTTCAAGCCAGCCATAGGTTTGAATCCTATTGCCTTTCTTATGGACCATCTTGTGGTTATCGGATGATAGGAATAATGAAGCAAAATTTTGGAAATGAGCACGAAATGTCAATATATGAATTATCTTATTACTTATTATTTTTGGGTCTTTTCGTTGCATTCACTTGTAACAAGAAAGAACCACCAGTGTTAGATGTAGCACTTGCATTTTAATGCATTCTTTTTTTCTTGTCGTTGATCTTCTATTCTATCATATTTCTAATAACTTATCCAATTACAACCTATTAATTGCTAATGCACTTTTCTTTTATCAAATCTCAGGGACACGGTCCAATCATGAAGATAGTATTTTATTATGGTGTCAGATCCCAAATTTTTATGAATTTTTTCTCTGTTATCGGGGTCAACCCCAAAGGCATAATGTCTTAAAACAAGGAGGCCATAGAGAAACTTTTTTTATTTTTTATCTCGAACCTTGTGAAGATTCCATTCTCTCACTCTTATTCGTTGTGAGTAAAAAAGTAGGGTTGCACCCCAGTTGTACACTCCCTTCGTTCTATAAACCATTGTTGATTTTGATCTTTGTTCATGAAGAAACCAAACTTTTGATGGACCAGCCCTTTTTTGTGTGTTGCTTTACCCTAAAAGGAAAATGAGCTTTGTTCCTCTAAACACTAAGTGCTCTCGCGGTTCGTAAAAAGGAAAAAAGACATATCCATTGTTGCATCTACCACGAGATAATAAAGAGAAAGCTTCATCTATCGATGAACAGCGAATTAATGAAGCTCTTAGCATTGCTTTGTTTTTCTCTCCTTTCCTATCAGCGAGTTTCAATCCTTTTGTTCTAAATTTCTTCACTTGTACCAAACTAGTTGCAAAATCAAATCTTGTTTCACAGGATCCTATTTCAGCCATACATCCTCATTACATTTATGTTGGGGATATTACCACTATTATGGGCTTTGGCTTATAGAGATCAAAAATGATGAATGAGATTATGGCACTTCACTCATCGCCATTACGGAAGGATGCCGTTAAAAAGAAAGCAACACTGCTTTGCTCTGCTGGATACGTCGGATCCCATATAACAAGCGAGCCTTTTACCCTTACCCTACTTTATTGTTATGAAACAATAAAAGCCCACTCATGCTACTTTGGTGTCATTTTTTTGCCTTTTTTTTGCTTTAGACAAAAGCACCAGTAGGCACGTGGAAGGAGTATATGAAGCGTGTCATTCGTAATTAATAAAATACTACTATTTTGCCTCTTTGTTGGACGACGAGTACGAATATAGTGGTCTCTAACCAGGACTAGGAACCAATTCAAATTTTGATCTTAACATGTTCGTGGTTTTTAACGATAGGCACCCTGCCAGGAATTTAGTGGGCTCATCAGGAATTAGGTTGGGGTTACTGGTGCTTTCTAGATCTCGTAAACAATGCTTCTTTTATGCCTCGAGTAGTAGCCACAGCTCATATTCATTCAGTACTTCTACCCCTTCTTTATTCTTAGACTTCAAATTATTATTTTTCCATGTTGTGTCTTAGGAAACTTTTCGATAAGGTCCAGATTGTTAGCTCCTGTTCAAAAGTTTTGCAATAGACGATACACAAGGAATCTTTTTATGGCAGTTCTTCCTTTTAATGACCAGCATATCTATGATTCTTTTCTCCTAGATGAAGCAATAAGCATTGATCTGTAGAACCTATAAAAAAGTGATGGTTGTGACATGAAGTACTCTTATACGCCTATGTCAATCGGCTTGCATGAAACCCTACCCCGTTATGTTATGAGAAAGTTAAACATATTGTTAGGCCAGTTATTCAAAGTTAGCAATTGGCTACTAGATTTCATCCCGTAAGTAGAAGAAGATCACTTTGAGGGTGTGGTGTGGCTGAATGTAAAGCAACGCACCCCTATAGCCTTTTATGAGTAAATTATTTAGAACTTTGGAAAATGGTTAAGGTAGCTTGCTTCCAAGGCATTGACTAGATGCGCATGTAGTCATAACAGTTGGCTCATCGCTATTTTATCTTTAGAATAAGGCCTACGAGGTCTTTGTTTGAAGACGAAACAATATTAAAAGTTTTGAGGCATACAAAAGCTAATGGTTTGGGGGAAATACGGATTTATCAATAATATAGAGTAAACAAGTTTGATTGGTAGACTAAAAGATAAAGGCAAGCAACAATATAAAATGCCTTAACCTACTCGCTGGGGACATAAGGATTGACATGTGTTGAGATAGCAACCTAAGCCAGCTAAGCCTTTCATCTTCATTTGAGTCAAAAAAAAGACTTTCAAGAATGTGTAAACTGACTTTGTCTTTCAATTTCTGCTACTAGTGAATTAATGGGGTAGTAGATGCTCCAAGTTCAAACTGGACAATGAAAGTAAGATGATCAAGGGTAAACTTGAAAGTGCATGATGAGTCAAATGTCAGAGTCATTGATGAGTTTAATGAAGAACGACATTAGCATGATCAGTCGGTGAAATCTTTTCCATAGAGAGCAGTATCAAAGGTGTATTAAGAGAGACACCTTTTACACATGGACCCACTACTTTCACACTTGCAAAAAGATCACGGCCACGTTCTCGTCTTGATATGATCATGCAGCAGTTGTCAGGGCCTCTGTAGATCATGAAATAAACCTTACTAGAGCAAGCCACTTCGATCAGTGTAGTTGCGAGTCTTAGGTGGCCTAGTGAATGCAGAAAGGATGAGATCTTAGAATAAGAACTCGACCATATCTGAGGGAGTAAGCGTTATAGTAAAAAAGGAAGGCAAGAAAGACTGATCTAGGGAAGGTATACTAAGCGAGGTGGCTAGCTTTATCCAACTGGGTATTAGCCTGGCTTTCGTACCTTTTTCTTAGTCTTCGGCTTTCACTAGATTCATTACTCTAAGTGAAGGAACTCGAAAGGAAGAATCTAATGTTGAAGGCTTGAGGGAAAAAAAAACGATGCCATCGGTTTAGCTATTAGAGTATGGGCATTAGGAGATTAAGACTTAAGGCATGGCATTAGATTAGGGAAATACTCTTTTGAACGAATCCAAAGAAGAAGCTACAATTTCCATGCTTTTAATGGCCAGAAAAGAGGAGAAGAGCTTATCCCTGGTTATATGATTTAAGGTTATGAGTTTCATTATTAGCAAGATCCCCAGCTATTGAATCTATTGTCATCGATGAGGCTACTTTTCCTTTCAAAATGGGAAGAATAGCTTAGTCAAAGTAGGCTAAATCAATAATTTTTTCTTCATGTATTGGGAAAAGGGCAGTAGGATTAGAAAAAGGCATCATTGTTGTTGAAAGAATTGAGGTTGTTTTAGCTCTTGAAATAAGGAGAGAAGGGTTGAGTGCCGATTAAATAAAGGATAAGTGCTAGTGGAATGCTTTTTAAGACTTATCCAGCTTAATGGAAATTTCTTTAAGTAAGATCCCACATCCGGGAGTCAGATTCTGATCCTACTTTCACTCTTCTAAAGGAATGAGGCCATCAAACCAAAAGGGAGGTCTTTGCTTGCTTTTCGTGTTAGAGATGCTAGTTTTTCTATAATAACTGCTCTGTAAATGTTTTTAAGAATGAAAAAAGGAAGGTGCTTTTCATCAGCTCTTTTTGCTATCTGCTTGCGATAAAGAAAGAGTGAATTAACCTGGGCTTAGTAGTTTGGATAAGCTGGAAAGAAAGATTTAGATCCTCTTTGAGATGAAATGCGGCAATGTCTTAACCAAACTAAGCGTAAGGTCAATGATTTAGCTCATGGCTCAAGGCATAAAGGCTATTATTCCTTCTTCTTGATAGCATTGATCTCACCTTAACTCTAAAAAGGCAACTTGATGGCAGCTATCCTACTCTGTCCGAGGGAATTGGAATGGAACTAGTTGGGTTCACTAGCACTTTCTTTGATGATGAATTCATTTCGAATAAAGGAAGGTGGTCATGATATGGAAAGACCTTACCTTATTGCTAGGAAGGAGAATGAAAAAAGATAAAATAGGCCAAATTGTCTGCTAAAGAAGAACCTCTTAAGGAATCAATCTAGACTAGATGAGATGTTGATGCCATTAAACTAGCTCCCAGAACAGGTTCAAGAGATGAGGATCTAGGTAGTGACATCACCTTTAAGGGAAGAATCATTCCATTAACTTGAAAAACTGTTAAAAACAATAGCTCTTCTCTTGCTGAACTATGGCAAATAAAAAACGAAAAGGCAAAGTAAACTACACAGAGGGGTAAAAGGGAATCAAGAAAAAGATGGACTTTGTTTTATCTCTTGTCGACTGGGAATGAATGGTAGCATGGCTTGAATAATGACTCTCCTTTCCTTGCATTAGTTAGTGTTGATAGTAAGCTTTCGAATAGAGAGAATGCTTTTAAGTAGGGTAGTATGCTTGATGACAGTCAACATGCTTAGTCGGTATCGATCCTGTTCAAATGTTTTCCATAGTAGATTCCTTAAAGGAATTGATTAACTAAAGGAAGAATTCTGGCTTGACAAAGAAATCGCTAGGACTCGAGAAAGCCAAAATGCTAGATTTATCTTTGCCAATAAGAGGAATCGATTTGGTAGTTCATGATGAAAGGCATAGTAGAGAAAGCCGAGAAAGACTAAGCAATCTTCGGGTTGAAATCGATCCTAAACTCAATAAATAGGAGTTAGGTTACGACAGAGAAGTAGGTAGGTTATAATAATTACTGTAATCTATAATGAAATAGGGGAGTTTTTCGTTCTTTAAGAAGTTCCGGTTTTTTCGTGGTTAGCTCAGGGGGACAGGTTATTGACGAAAAAAGCAAGGTTGATCCATATATCATGATAATAGCTGTCATTCTTATGGGCACGATGCTGGGGATTATGGAAGGGCAAAACATTTAGGTTAGTTTCGGTAGATAACTTAGTTCAATAGTGCTTCTTTCCTTTTTGTATTGGATTAACTCTAAAATTTCTAGGCAACTTAAGGGTAAGAAAATGGTAACTAACTTGAAACTTTCTTTTAGGTGGCCTACTTGGATTTTAGCTTTATGTTTAGAGAAGAAACTTTTATTCGATTAGCATTTCACTCTTCCTCGGGACCTAGGAGTTTCAGATTCAAGCAACCAATTCTGAAACCTTCTTAATTGAAGTTGAGCTTCGTGGAATCTTTTCCATTCCATTTATTGAATTGCTTGGAAATGTGAATTTGGCTCACTATCTTGTCAATTGACATTGACAAGTTTCTTTTTTTTTTTTGTTCTTATCTTAAGGTTAATCAAGCAAAATCTATTAAAAGAGTGCTTACATTCCACTGATTGACTCATTTGTCATGCTATGACACGAAGTCAATGAAATCTCGAACATTTATCTATCTCGTAGGGACCCAATCAATCGACTATGAAAGAAGGTTTTCTTTATTGAAATAAGGCATGGCCTTTCTTCTCTGTCGTACATTAGTACTAGAGATTTAAGTCATTTTCAATCTGTCTTTATGCTAGTAAAGTTTAAGTCTTCCTATTCTCATTAGGTCTTCATATTCCTAGCCTAAGGAATCGATTATAGCAGTTAACTTTACCTAGATTCTAGAATACTTAACTATTAGAGTTGTTCTTTCGTAAATGGTGTTCTCTTTCTTCAAGATGGATTTAGACTTATGAATAGGATTCAAATGTGCAACTTAAAGGTCAGGCAAAGAAAAACTACAAGCCTGGTATTATTACCTTTATTACCCGGCCAATGAGGGGTAACTGTAAAAGAAATAGTTTAATCTTGACCTACGGAGAAACTTAAGGGTGTTCTTTATGATATTAAAGTATTGGTGTCAAGGTTAAGAGTGAAAAGAAGTCCATAAAGAGTAACTTTTCGGTCATAGTCTTATTAATTTCTTTAATTCATTTAAGAGTTCATAGAGAAAGAAACCAGTTAAGATTTACCTACGGACAGACTAAATCAATTTCTTTATGCTTATATGTCAGGGTTAAGAGTGAAAAGAGAATATTCTTACCAGGCCCTTAGGTTCTTTAAAAGGTGTCTCTTAGATCTCTTAACTTATTGGCCAGTCTCTTAAGGCATGTGAAAATAAAATAGGCTATTTAATCTTTTTATACGGAGGTGAGTGCAGTTCGTTGGCTAGTAACTCTTACAGCGGGTCAGGAAGGATGCAGTAGCTAGCACTACTTTCTTCTATGGAAAGAACTAACTTAAAAGAAGGAAACACTTGCCCCTTGAGGATGATTGTTTAACTGGCTAGCAAACTTTCTCATAGTGAATATGAAAAACCTAGAGATATAACTTATTCCCATATAGGGAAATACCACTATTTACCCGATTATTTTTCCTTCTCCCATAAGGCACAAGAACTGCTTGGATTGGGCATGCTTTCTCATGCTACTACTACACATCCTATGACTTTTACCTTCCTTTCAATAAGCTAAGAACTTGATGAAGGATTAGAGAATCCATACTTTACAATAGGGCTAGCAATGTCTGTTTCTGTATCGGCTTTACTTATCGAATGGGCTTCTTTATTGAGTAGATGTCTCGAGGGAACAAAGCAGACAAAATTTATTTTGTTTTTTAGTAAAAACTCTTGCTTCTTTGAGGGGCTTCCCACCATTTTATCTCAGTAGGTAGCTTTCACCATCTGTTCTTATAGTAGATCCATTTCTTGTTTTTCACTCCTTATCATTAGAAGATAAGTGATCAATTAGAAGATACCACCTTCCCCAATGAAACTTCTTTCCCTAGAGCCGCAACTGAAAGGGAAAATATTGGGTATGCTTTAAAACTTGAAACAGATTCGTGAACAAAAAATAAGAAATATACCTCATATACCATTTGAACTTTAGTTGAACCATTAAAATACGTGAGAGTGATTTCACTGCAGAAGAGCTAGAGTAACTCATTGCCTTTAGAGCAAATTAAGAATCAAGTACGAAAGGAATTGAAAGTGAAGTAGGCTTGCTTTAAGGGCTAGGCTTTCTCTCTTCTTTGACTTGACGATATGACAGAGATGGGCCCTTGAACCTAGGCTTTCTTCTTGAAAGCCTAGAGCCAGGTATGGACTCGATTATTAGTCAGATCTTCCTAGGTATTCCCACTTTGCTTGGATGAAGACTTTCATCTTTGATTTGGACTTTTCTACATTTCATCTCAAAAAAGATCAAGCTAACATAAGCTAAACAGTGTTTTTCTCTTCCTAAACCCAAATAGTAAGAGTAAAGCCCAAAAATATTAGGGCTTAGCTTAGGCGCCTTCCTAATCTAATGCCATGCCTAACCAATGCTGAATCCAAGACCTGGTTCACTCTTGAAAGCTAGAGCTAGTCTTCTTCCCACTGACCACTACTAATAAGATAAGATGAACCACTACCAGTAGTCCTTCTTCCAACAGATGAGGGTTTAATAGCTGCTGATTCTGTAAGAGCTTGTTCTGTCATAGCTTCTTTAACTCAACCTCCCCCAGGGAAGTAAGTAAGGTAGCAGGAATAGACCTACTAGGCCTTGAGACAAGTTTGAACTCCTTTCCTCTCATTACTCACTTTGGCTCTACCTATAAGAGACCTATAGAGGGAGAATTTTGGCTGCAAACTCTTCTTGATCTCTACGATTGTTTAACAAAAACAAGTGACTTCTTTTCTTTCATCTCTGGATAATATCTCTTCACTCATGGATCTAATTCTTTTTTTTCTCTTTTGGGCTTAGCCTAGACCATGGGAAGAGACTTTAGTCATTGATATCCATATTGAAAAGTGGGTATTCCTACAAAACAAAATAAAAGCGCTATACCCTAGCCCTTTACTTTAATCAACAAGGCTACTTTCCCTGCTAACACCTTCTTGCCAGGGAAAGAAGTCCAATAGTAGCTGATCTTAGCTTTGAGCATTTATTCCGTTTGTTCCTAGCTACCTCTGAGAGTCGTCACAAGCTTATTAGAATCAGAGCTTTTTCAAGTATTCTTATAGTAAGAAGGTCAATTGAAGCCAATCCATCTCTGTTAACAAATGCTCCTACTCCTAACGGTTCTATATCCAATTCCCTAAGGACAAGGAAAAAGAAAAAAGAAGGAGATAATAGCTACTAAGAGTTAGAAGAGCCACACCACAGAAAGCTAGAAGAAGCTGGGGTATACTACTTTATATACGCTAGCACAAAATTTAAAGGGTGCAGCAGGCAAGGTGCCCATGTAAAGGCTAAGCTTAGTCAGATGAAGAGAGTGGCTCATCCATCTTTTCATCTTTTAGACAAGTCTAATAGGGAGTACGATCCTTACTTCTCCTCCTAGTGAGTTAACTGCGTAAACAGTAACTTAAACAATCTTTTCGTGTCGGTCTATTGGGAATGAAAGCGACTTTCATACTTGATTCACCAAAATGTGCCAACTACCTTGCTTCCCTATTTCTTGCTTTTTCATCCACACTTATGGGTTAATGGAGAAGGGAACTTTGATGCATTTTTCAAAGCCATGGGAACAAAGTTAGAACTCTTTATTTGAAAAATGGATTGTACGTCTGAATTTGCTAGTATGAGGTATTTCCAATAGTTGCTAGTCAGCTTCAGCTCCACGATCAGAAGCTAAAAGTGACCAAATGTGCTTTCAAGTCAAAGTAAGTTATAGAGCTGCTGTCCTAAAGTCAGAAAGCAGAGACTGCATTTTTTCCTTCTTTCCAACCCATTCCCATCCTATCCATTGCAGCTACGGTAGTTATAAAAAAGTAGCTAGGCTTCCAAGAGGGTGAGAAGATTCAAAAAGGAAGCACTGAGTAGTGGGAAAGAAGCCAAAAATCCATTCGATCTTAGCCTGATCCCATGTTTCTTTGAAAGTACGTTGACGACCTAGATCCCTCTTTTAAATGACGTAGGAAGCATTTGGCTGAGTAGCAGTTACGAGGTTAAAAAGGAGTCAAAGGCGAATATATGTTTACCCCCCTCTTCAGTATATGCTTAGCCTTTATCCTTTTTGCTCTTTTTTGTGACTAGTTTTGTATGTTAACTTGGGCTATGCCTTTACCTTATTTGAGAAAAAGACATTCCAGAGCCATAACCATTGCATGTAAGCTAAAAAAAGGTGGTTGTGTGTGTCTTGATAGCTTGCTTGCCTTCAAGCTAGACCCCATTGGGGAAAAGGGCACTCCGTCCATAAGATAAACTAAAAGAGTCTGACATGACCAAGAAGCCATTACTGTAATAGTAAAAGTAACCTATCGCGCTGAGACACAATTTCTGTAAGACGAGCCTACAACCCATGATATGGAAAGAAAAGAATGCGACCATTGAGTTTCTTAAATGAGCCGCACCCTAGGTCTTTCTTAGTGAGGTTCATTCTCCCATGTAAGCTTTAATTATTAGCTTGGCTAGCCTGGTCTCCTATTAAACATGGTAAGCCTGACCCCTCACTTATTGAAACCTAGGAATCCTTTAGTTTTTAAGAGTAAGAAGTCCTCTATCGCTAGTCTCAGTCAATTGAATTTGATTGAGCTTGATAGGTTCAGACTTACCTTTTCTACTTTTTTCTTTGATTATTTTTTTGGTGTCAAAAAAAAAAATGAGGTAGGCCTAAGAAAGGTCTTTTCCTCTTCTTTAATGGATGGGAACATATCAAATGAAAAAAAGGTCGAATGAGTTGAAAGATGGTAAAAACCCAACTGCCTTATGAGAAATTCAATCTCAACTTTATTGGCTCTATCACCAAAACCAGCAGTAGCCTCTTTAATTTGATTCCTTTGCACAGGGATGCCAAGACAATGATAATGACCCATTTTTCTTTCCAGAGACTACTTGAACTGCCTGATTGACTGATGGCTCTTTAATGGTTAATTTGCCTAACCTTATTTCTTTAAAGGAAACTAAACCATCACTTCAAGTAAAGGCAAAAGAGTAGACTGGAATGTTGAAGTCAAGCAACCATGGTAAAAAAGTGACAAGCACAAGTGAGAGGGAATCATTGAATAGCTTAACTAACAAGCTCTTTTTATGATTAACACTTCGACTTACTGGCTAGATTGAACTGTTTGTACCTTCTATAACTAACTCTGCGTGTAAGGAAGCTAGTCCATAGCGCTTCCTAGGCCAAAGCATTTAGAAATCGCCCATCGATTAAGAAATGGAACCAAAAGCCCAATGAGAGGTGGGAGATAGGCTTGGAGACAAATGGTGCTTAGGAACCATGCCATTTTAACTAACTTTGCCTTTAAGAAACAACTTGAGAAAAGCTTAACCTCTGCGTACCAAGTTTCGGGGTTGAATCCGATCCAAAAGATAAAGTGTTAGTGCCAAGCGAGAAATTCTCTGATTTTGATTGAGATCTTTGTCCTACTTCTCACCCAACTAGCTGCTGAAAGAAAGTAGTTGAGTTGACGAGAATCACAAGTTTTCAATGATATGGACAATTTGGAATTGGAGCTACGAAACTAAGCAGCATACTTAGCTTTAAATACCTTTTTAGTCTAATTTTGTTGTTTGTACGGAGTATGAATAAGGAAGGCCGCCCAATCTCAAACAAAAGATAAAGCTACCCCTCTAATCCCTCATTTGGAATTTTTGCTACCCAGTGCCCTTGAACCGCGCCTCTGCTTCCCGTGTTTCTTTAACATAGAGAATGATAGATTGCTTGAGTTGTTAGCCTTTGTGTTAGCCTTATTTTCTTTCTAGGGAATGCTTTACGCTAGCATCGACTTTTTTGATGGATTTTTTTGGCATCAATTGGAGTCTAAGAACACGCCTTAAGCCTAAAGAACAAAGTAAGCCTTATCATGCCTAAAAGAGACGTATGGGTCCGAGAGGTTAAGGAGAATATGACCTTTGCCATTTTTCGTATATTTCATCATTAGTAATCCCTTCGTTATCGGTCGTCAAAAACATATGTCTTAATCAACTTCCTTAATGGTATTGCCTTATAACTACCTAGCGTATACCTTTACTAACGCCATAGGTGCTCCCTCGATGCACAACTATGCAGAGCAGAGGAAGACACTAAGAACAGAGATTGTAGCTAAGATTGTCTCAACTCCTTGCCTTGCTCAATGCTTCTCCATCAACAGTAGTGGGAAGGATAAGAATAGGGGAAGAAAGAGACCATCTTGGCCTAAGAAAGGAATACTCTTATCTGCCATTATTATCCATCTCTCTATAACTATCAACATTAATGATATAAATAAACATTCATTAGATAAACAAGTGAAAATATCAAAGCTTTTTTAAGAGAAGGGGTTAGGTTAGGGCGGAAGGATCCGTCCATGCCCGTAAATACAAGATTCAGATCTATCAAACATATGATGAGATTGGAAAAGCTATTGAAAACATGCACCACCCCTTAACCTTACGTGCCAACTCAAATGCTTCCTTGCTCATAACCAATTTCTTAAAGTAATACATGTGCTAAAAAATAGGCCATAACACTTAAGAAAGTTATTACATAGCTAAATACTCCATTATACGGTGGTATATACGGCGTAGAGCCAACGCATTCATAGGTCCCCTTTCAGAGCTCCATCTAGGAAGTGATAGCTGAATAAGTTTTTAAACCTAGGTCTAGAACAGCAAATAGGAAGGCTCTTTCTCTTCAGACTTACTCTCATATATATCCTTCCCAAATCCTAGCCTCGGCTACCATCTTAAAAGCTACTGCTGTGGCACTTATTTTTTAATTCATTTTTTTCTACAAACCTAGGCAATTGATGCAACTTTTGAATGCTAACCTACTTTACTTTAGGGAAGAGTGGATGATCTGCTATCTCTCATAGAAAGTTATCAAAGTTGTTATGAACCCTCAATTCTACAGCGGCATGGCTGACAGCAGCCGTAAGGTCTGCCCTGATTTCATCTAAACTCCATGCACATTAGCAAAATTGATTCCACTCTGAAAGAGCCTTGCACAGAAAAGCAAAATGTAGAAGAGATGGCTTTCTAGAGGTTTAGTAAAGGATCTCCAACAAGGGAGTACCTATTTACAGTGGTTTCTCGATCAGAATTTAGGTTTTTTTTTCTTTAGAGGAAAGTAAGGTCGTCTTTTACTCCATTCCTTCCTAAAGTCAGGAATGGCGGGATGATTAGGAAATTACATCTAAGAAACGTCCCATTATAGATTATAGAACCGTGACTGACCTCTAAAGCACGAATAAAAAGTCAATTCCAATCCCACAAGGAAATTAATTCTTCTTTTCTTCTTCTTTTCTTCTTTGTGAGCTGAGCCATACGTTAGGGATAGCCATTCAGTCAGTTTCGTTCACAAGACCTTTTACTTGCCTGCTGTGGCATGTCATTAGCACACACTGGATCAACTGGATGCTTTCGAGATAGATTGGTACAGGTAGTTCATCGAGTGAGGGGGGATCCTTCCTTCCATCATTTAAGACTATTCCCGTCACATTCTTATCAATCATGAATACATAGAGTTTGGGATTGGCTAAACAAAATAGCATATTTGCTTGGGTCCATACTTTCACGCATTGTAGAAGCGACTTCCTCAACCTTTGCTTCACCTCTCCCACTCTCATCGTGAATAAGGATGAGAAATGATGGGATCAATTTCTCGTGCCCTAGCTTGGCTCATGAGATGACTTGATTGGATTCAGCCTAATTTCATACCGTTAGGGGATTTTTAGCTTACGAGCTTGCATTCATTAGCACTACAAAAATAAAAATCAGATTTAGCAACCGATGAATCTGTCACTAGATTGAAACAATCTGTTAGCGATAGATTAATAATAGGTAAAATTAGTTATTGAAATTATTGTCGCGTGAAAAAGTAACAATTGAATTTTGTATCTATCCCTAAGTAGTGACAGATTAAAGAGCATTAAGGATCTATCGCTAAACTAGCAACAAATATTAATCTATCGCAAAACTAGTCACAAAAAAAAAAATCTGAGAATAAAGTATGGCGACAAATTCATTTAATGACACAAAAGAATTTATCGCTATATTAATGCCTGATTTATGTCTGTCACTAAGTATAGCGACAGAATCATATCAGTCGCTAAAATAGCGACATATTGGCTTCTATCACTATTTTAGCGACAAATTCTATTTTGTCGCTAGTTTAGTGACACACTAATATTTGTCGCTATTTTAGCGACAAAATAGTAATCCGTCGTTAAAATAGCAACAGATATTAGTCTGTCGCTATTTTAGCGACTAATATGTAATCTGTCGCTAAATTCAGAGGTTTCAATACAACCTGATTAGTGATTGATGGATCTGTCGTTAATATAATTAATTTTTTATAAAAAATAAATTAAAATAATTGAATAAAAATAAAATAAACTAAAATTCATCAAATATAATAAATACAAGATTATGTATTATATTATCATAAAATACAATATTCAAACTAGAAATTACATCTAATTATTAGGCAGTGTTGGGGGTTCTGCTTCTCAAAAGGAGAGCTTCCATCCTGTAGATGCGTTCATTCATATCAACCTCTCTCTATAAGCACTCTTGCAATTCGATCTCGAAGTGTATGCGATCGTGCTAGTTAGCCTTATGCTTTTCTTCTAATCTTTCTTCTAAAGTTCTACGTTCCTTCTCCATACACTCCTCCATAGACTTACACTCCAGCTCTATGCGCTCTTCCATAGCTTTCATTTGAGAGTGTATATCTTGTATAGCTACATCATCAACAAGGCGTCCACTACTAGAGTTGTCGCCTGAATACCATGATAGGGCTTGACTCCTAAGCCCGTATACTCAACGCTTTTTCTTTCCACCTACTACCTTATAGTAAAGCTTACTGTAGTTTACCTCAAGCTATCTGAAGATTCCTCATGTGGCTAAGAAGCTATGGCAACCAACTTTTCAAATCGTTCCTATAATAAATAAAGTATTTTGTTAACTTATTAGTTGAATCGAATAGTAAAATAAAAAAAAAGATAAAATTAAATTTACTTATTGAATATTAAAAACAATAAACTTACATTTACTTTTTTGGAATGCTCATCTATGAACTTATCAGGATTAAATTTTTTAGTATGAGTCCGTTTAAAAAGCTCTATTGGAGTAGCCTCACGACCTAACTCTCATGCCTGAAAAAATACATAATAAATAATCATAACATTTTTACTTATATTTCTTAAAAAAATTTAAATATCATACATAATAAGCGTCGATAATGGTTCTACAGTGAATATGAACTGGCACTATGTTGAAAGGGACCTGACTTGGATCCACCTGTTTCACTTTGTCGATTACAAGACATAGTTTCACACTTTTATTTGTACTATGATCGGTTCTATTATATTTGCCACTGCTCACATACAGTATCAGGGATAAATTGAGGCTTATTCTTCACCTTATGACAACATGCATACATCAAATCAGCATATCGATCTGCAGCTCGAACCTCTCATGTGACCTTCACCATGCCATCCATAGCCTTGTCCCATGTAAAATATTTCTGCAGCAAAAATAAATGTTAGTAAGTATGATAAAATGGAATAGATTTTTTTTTTGTGACTTCATGTTAATAAGACTTGCTAGACCTGTCCAAATTCAAAGCCTGAAAGAAAGGTGGGTCCCATGAAATCATGAAAATGATTAAACAATAATCACTCTTGGTAGTAGCTAGCTACCAGCTCAAAATCGACACACAGACAAAGACATACAAGCTTAGTCCAACTCACAAATTATAGACTAAGAAATAGAGGAAATTGCCAAAATTGACATGCCATGTCCCTTTTTTTTATGAAATAAACCATCTTTACAAAATTTTATATTTTTCACACTTAAATGTATTATGAAGACCAAAATACCCATACTAAAGACAATAATACCCTTAAAAAGTAAATAAATTCAAGAAATGAGAGAATTGATGTATATAGTATTAATATTCTTACTCTTCAAGCTCTCTCTGTCATCGAGCTCTCTCTCTTTTTATCTTCAAGCTCTTTCTGTAAATTTTTCTTCTTATTTGCATCTAAGATCTACCTAAACAAAGGCTAGAAAAGGAATCAAAAGCAGTCATCAATTGATTTTGTCTAGCTCTCTTTATGTTATGTCTAACATCTACACAAGCAAGCTTGTATTTTTAGTAATACATTGTTCTTCAAAAGCAAAAAGTGTTCAAGTAGATCAAAAGATTAATAGGCATGTATTTGAAAGATAATGTATCTTAAAAATGCAAATATTTTATGTGTTTTAAAAGAATAATCATGATGTATCATACATATCATAACATGAACAAAGAACCGTGCTATGTTTGATTAAATCATGACTTAGCCACCAAATTCGTATCATCTTGTGAGCCATCATGACTTTATTCATAATTTGATATTTCGTTAATGAAATCGATACATAAGATAATATCATTGCTTATTTATCTAAATAGTTATTTATTTACTAAACTGTAGTTTTGTTCTTTTTTCTAAAATTGTCGCTTCTTTTTTGAAATGTTTTCATGGTCATGGCAGAATTCATGTTATTGTAACTTGGAATGGTGAGTGGTCCGAGTCAAGAGGAAGTTTTCAGTATATTGGTAGGACAATCAAAACTCGAGGTTATGTTGTTTGAAAGGGTTTGACACATGCACAGTTATTAGGTTTAGCTAAATCTTGCATTGATATTAATTTTTCTAACTATGATAATATACTGCACATCATAGTGAGATCTAAGGAAACTATCGTGAAAATTGAGTTAGAGAACGATGACGATATTAAGTTCATGTTGTATGATGATATCATAATATCCCGTGTAATTATGGATTTGATGGAGCGACATGATGTTGAGAACACACATGGTGTATATGAAGGTAGAAATTCAAAACGAGTCAATTAGTTAAATTATTGTATTGGGAGTAATGAGGTTACTGATGCAATTCTTAATATGGAAACCCATCTAATTGTTCAAGGTAAAAATTTGGCATAAAACCATTATTTCATAATGAGACTCCTCCTAACACTTAGAATACTAATGAGATCGATTTGGATGAGTCAAGAGACTATAATATTGGGTGTAAGTATCCAATCCCAAAAATTGAGTCCACTCAACTTATCGAAGAAGGAAGTTGGGCTTGATGATGAGAGCTTGCCTTCTACACCACTTTCAATCCCATCTTATGTGCCACTTGCATGCGCTGAAGCACGCAATAATATAAGTGATAGTGTTAATAAGAGGTACAGTGTGTTGGATGCTGAATTATGCAGTATTGTTTTTGCTCTTACTATAGAATTAGTGACTCCGATTGACACCTTTACTAGAGGTCAAATTTTTCAAAGTAAGAAAGAGTTGAAGTAATTTTTGGGTATGTATGCATTGACTGAGAACTTTGAATTTAGAGTCACCAGATCTAACAAATCAATATTTAAGATTGCTTGTAGAGAAAAAAAAGTATGCATGAAAGGTTTGTGCTATGAAAGTTGCACAAAGACAATTCTTTCAAATTAGACATTATGATTTGACACACACTTACATAATCAAAGAGTTGCATCAACAAGCAAGTTTTACCATTATTGGAGAAATTATTAGTCAATGGTTATCCACTAATGCTAGAATTATTAAGCCAAAAGATATCATAGGTGACATGAAAGAATTATATGGCGTATAACTTTTATATAGCAAAGCTTAGAAGGCGAAAAAATACGCATTGTCTCTTACTTATGGTGACCTAGTTAAGTCATACTAATAATTACCATCATATTGTCACATGTTGCAAATAGCTAGTCCAAGAACTAAGGCTCACATATGCATTGAAGATGAGACTAATCGATTTAAGTATTTTTATAGCTCTTGGACAATCATTAAGGGGGTTTTATTGAGTGATTAAACCAATTGTTGCTATTGATGCCACTCACTTGAAAGGAAGATTCCATGGCGTTATGATTGTAGCAGTGTGTAAGGATGGAAATGAACGGATATACCCACTAGTATTTGGTTATGGTGGCTCGAAAAACTACAAGGCTTAGGAGTGATTTTTGGAGCAACTGAAGGAGGCTATTGGTCATGTTAATGACTTAGTTATTATGTTGGATCATCATGCTAGTATTGCAAAGGCCATTGTAAAGGTCTTCCTCGATTTTTGTCATAGGTTATGTTCTTGGTATATGGTTCAAAATATAAAGAATAAATTCAAGAGAGAAGAAGTGTCTAAGATATTTTATAGTATAGCAAGGGCATATCGAGAGTTTGAATTTAGTTAATTGATGATTAAATTATAAGCTAATCACCCTCAAGCATTTGAATATATCATGAAGGAAGATCCGAGGAAATGATCACATGTGTATTGCCCTCGAAAATGATACAAACTCATGACCACTAATATTGCTGAAAGCTTGAATTCATGTCTTTGATTTGCCCCCGAGATGCTAGTCATAGCTCTATTGAAATTCATTAGAGATATGATACAACGTTGGTTTTATAATAGGCATGAGAAAGCCAAGATTTGAAAAGCACAATTAACTGAATGTGTCCACTCTTTGATGAATGAAAGATGAAAAGTTTCATTATAAATGACAGCTTTTAACATTGATTGGAATGTATTTGTAATCAGGAACAAGGGTAAAAAGGTGATTATTAACCTTATGGAATGTACTTGCACTTGTAAGGAATTTCAGACTGATCTGTTGTCATGTACACATGCACTAGCAGCATCTAAGTGACATTTATTGTTTGTTAGTAATATATTTTTATTTTTTATTCTTGTTTTAGTAACTTCATCATTTTTCATTTTTCTTATAGGAAATGTAACATTGATTTTATAACTTTGTTTTGACTATTATAAGCAACAGCACTTAATAGCAGCATACACTGAGCCAATCTATCTAGTTGGTGATAAGTCTGATTGGAATGTGCCTGAAGACATCAGAAAGGTTGTTGTATTACCGCTGAATAATGGTAAGCATGTGGGTCATTCAAAGAAGCAAAGAATACCCTCTAGTGGGGAAAGGACACGATAAAAGAAATGTTTTAGGTATAGCCAATATGGACATAATCGGTTGACATGCTCAAACCTATAGTATCACCATAAAGGAAGTCATTCAATTTTAGATTATAATGGAAGAATGTCACTTTGAAATTTGACAAGTGAATCTTCTCTTTCAGATCCTAGCCTTGGTAAAACTTATCTTTGATTGGGATTTCAATTGAAAAGAGGTTAGATCGCTTCCTCATGTGCCTACAAAGCCAAGGCAATCTCAATTGTAGCAAATTCTAGTTTTTCTTGCTAAATCTTTTTTATAGAAATAACACTCGATCAAAGTGATGCATAAGCAAGTTTAGCGGTTGAACCCTTTACAATCGATCGACGAGAACCTTGAAGCTATCTAGGGTAAGAACAAACTCATATTAGGCATAGTCGTAACATCAACTAGTACAAGGAAGAGGCGCAATAGTGAAGATCAATTCATCTTAATGTACAAAAAACATTGTCTTAGGCATGCAACCCAAAAAGATAGAAAGATTGCTAGCTCGAAGAAAACTCTTTTAGAGCCTGATATAAGCCAAACCCTTTGATTTAACAACAAGAGTCGGTTATGGAATAGTCTTTTGGTCTGCTTTCTCATTCTTAAGAACTTTTAATATGTAGGCTTTTATAGTGGACCTGCCTTGCTAATACGGAGAATATGAAATAGATAGTTGCGCTTGTCTTCACTTAGAAACTCTATGCTCTCCCTATTCTAGTAAGGCATACTCTCTAAACTAGATTCACTTGTTCTTGTCTCTAGCAATTTACCTATTCTAAAGCACCTTACTATAAAAATTATAATAAGTAACAGTGATTTAATGATAGCTTTTAAAAGAACTGTTATTAAAAGCATCTTTAACAATTTTTAATGTTAAGTCTTCTAAAACTGACATTAGAGTAGGATTTATCACACTTTTAACGTCATTTACCATTAACTGACATTAAAAGGCAACATTTAATGTCAATTGCCATGGGAACTGATGTTAAATACTTGAATGATTAAAGCCTTAAACGAAAGTTCCACAAGAACTGTCGTTAAAGGCTTAAACTACACAACCGTTAATGAAAATTCTGCTGGAATAGCCATTAAAGGCTTGCACCAAGCCTTTTAAACTAACTATCATTTTCTCCTCCAAACGTAGCAGCAGCCACTTTTGGAGAAGTAGCCACCCGGCCCGCACACACATCTCTCCCCCTCCATTGTTCTCTTCTTGTCCTTCTTCTCCCATTTGTCTCAATCTCCAAAATGCGAAGCCAAACCCTGCCCCTCCATTTGTTCTTCATCTTTGGCATTTAAACATGAAAGTGTTTCGGTAGATTCAAAATTTTTTTATGAAAGTTTTTTTCACAATTATTTCGTTTGATTTTGATTTGAAGAATAAATTGAGAATGTATATTATTTTAAGATTTTCTTCATTAGGTATGTTTGGTGAATTTTTATTAGTGAAATTTGGGTTTTTTTGTAATTATATTTGAATGAATATTAGGTATGAATAAGTATGTATTGATGAATTTATTATTTGATAATTTTTATGATTTTTATATTAATGAATAAATTAAGTAAATGTTAGTTACATGAATTTATATTTTGATGAATTAAGTAGATATTAGTTAAATGAATTTATGTTTTGATCAATTTATATTTGAATAAATTTTGTTAGGTAAGATTAATTGGTATATTTTATAAAATTTATATTGATTTTGTAATTAACTTAATTTAATATTAGTTAAATTTTAAATAGATAATTAATTAACTAGATGATTGTATAGTAAATAATTAAATATTATCTAAATTTTAATTAATTTACTAGCTAGTTAGATGCTTGTAAAGTAATTAATTAGATGTTAATTAAACATTGACTATGTATTAATTAACTAATTAGGTATTAATTATTTATTTAAATTTAAATTAATTAATTTGATGCTTGTAAAGCAAATAATTAAATATTATTTAAATTTTAATTAATTTACTAGTGCTTGTAAAGGAATTAATTAGATATTAATTAATTGATTATGTATTAAATAACTAATTAGCTATTAATCATTTATTAACATTTTAATTAACTAATTTGATGCCTTTTAAAGTAAATAAGTAAATTTTAGTTAATTTATTAGTTTTTATAAAATAATTAATTAGATGTTAATTAATTGACTATGTATTAATTAACTAATTAATTATAAATCATTTACTTAAATTTTAATTAATTAATATTTCATTAGTTTTATATTATTTATTTAATTATATACTAACTAATCATTTGTTATTTAGCTAATTAATTAATTGTATGCTAATTAAGTTAAATATATATTAAGTACAAATGTCAATTAATTCATTAAATTTTTGGTTGCGTGTAATTTGTACATAAATGTCTAATATAATTGTGCACGTATGTGTTTAGAATTTTTATTGGTTTATTATTGTTTGGCTGCATCATATTTTTGTTTTTTTTACTCATTTTATTATTTGAGTAAAATTTATATAGATTTAGTTGTACTTGGCTTGGAAAAGTATTTTGTATTTGCTGATCAATCTATTATATAGGATGTCTACAAGTATAAACACCCAAGTCCGTCACCTTACCAATAGAATGATAGATCCATATAACAGAAGAATAGTGATATTTTCGGATAACTTGAGGTAAGTCTTAATACTATTTGAAATTATTAATAGTTTAATTTGTTTACAATGTTTTTTACATTTATTTTTGATAGTGTAGACATCATTAGATGTTGATGGTTGTCGAGCCTCGTACTTTTGTGTATAACATTTTTGGTCTTTGAACCATGGTTCTCATCAAAAAGTAGATCAACTTATGTTCATATAAGTGAAAATATTTTAATTTATGTTAGCATGTATTATTTTTTACTCTTAAAATTATTGATAATTTTCTATTGGCAGCTCTTTTAAAATGTTTCAAGTTATCAATGAATCAAGTGGTAAGTGCATTCCTAGGAGTATTTCTACTAAGTTATGTATATTTAAACCAATATATAATATTAGTTTTATTTAGTTTATGAAATATAATAATTAAAAATTTTTAATGTAGTGTCCACATCAACCTTTAAATACTGAGTGTGGATATTATGTTATAAAATTTTTAACAGACATCATTGACAAACGTGACAAAAATATCCCATATACGAAAATAGTAAATTTTTAAGCATTTGCTTATGTAATTACTTTGGTAATTGATATGCTTACTAGAAGTTTTAATTGGACTATTTTTTTATATAAATGAAGTTAGTAAATATAGATACTTACACTGAGTCAGATATTGATAAAGTTAGAAAAGGGGATGAACAGTTTCTTTGGAGTACCATATTAAAAAGTTGAACCTTGAAGATTTTTGTAGACATGAACATTATTAAATTTACATAGTTAAATTTTTAGAATTGTGTATGATAATACGTATTGTACATATGGAGTTCGGTTATGACATCAAGTTTCTCTTTCTTTATCTTTCATTACTTTTTGGATTGGATTATGTTGAAATGTTTTCAAACATGAAAGAAATAATGATGGTTTGAGTGAGAATGGTATTGAAGAGTATTGAAAGAAAAAATTGTTTCATTAAAGTGTTAGTATTGAATTGTGTTAACGTATAAAAGATAAAGATATGTGGTTGATGTGGAAGAGATGAAGAATTTTATATATGCAGATTTTGAATAATTTGTATGTAAGAATTTTGTATATATCAAAATTATTAAAAAAATTCTTTTAATGGACTGTTCATTGAAAACTAACATTAAAGGCACCATTTTTTAATGACAGTTCTATCAGAATTGTCATTAAAGTCCTCACCTTTTAATGACAGTTCTTTTAAAATTAAAGGGAAGGTCTTTAATGGCAGTTTTAAAAGAACTATCATCAAAAGCCCTCTTTTTTCAATGATAGCTCTGTTAAAATAGTCCTTAAAGACTCTCCCTTTAACGATAGTTTTAAAAGAACTATCATTAAAAGGGAGTTTTGATGACAATTTTCAAGAAATGTTGTTAATTAAAACTCTCCCCTTTTTATCATTAAAGTCCCTTTTAACTGTCATTAAATCTCTTATTTATAGTAGTGGCAGTATAGTGATTAGCCCTTCTCGTATTACTGGAAGCCTTCTAAACTCATTGTCGAGTTCTATCATACTAAAGGTTATTGTGAGAAGATCCTCATGTCAGTGAAGATTGCTTTTAATGATCAAGAAATAAAAAAATAAAAACCATTACTTTATTTTCAACACTTCAGATAGGCGAAAGGATCTATGTCCATCCTCAACTTTCTTCCAATTTTCATCAACAAATTTAGGCTTTTTCTATTAGGAGTCATCAAAGGAGAATAGGCATATGTTGGTTTGATAAGCAAAGGAAAAAAAAAAGAACCACCACTTGGTTTTGACACTCAAGCGAGCCATCCTGCAAACATTGATGTAAAGGTTAGATTTCACCACCTTTATCACCCAACTAGTCTTATATAATCTGAAAAATCCAACCTGAAAACTATATGTCCCCCAAAAAATGCTCTACCTCAAAGCCCCTTTCATATGTTGAGTAAGTTTGGATGCCCGCACTCCTAACAAATTGCTAGTCAAGATCATGAAACTAGTGCTCAAAAAGTAAGTAAGTTGGTCTTTCTTTGGTCATAACGATAATCATTCTTATTAGATGAAGGGCGACTAGTCCGAGGTCGCAATTAGTAATGGCATAACTGAAAGAGGGGTAAGGGTGACAAGGTTACGCACTAGGCAATGTAGCACATCTCTTTCGAGTATAATGGCGATGCAGAGGGCTAAGTCAGCCAACCAACAAAATAGGTCTGGGTTGAGCCAACCATAGGTTTGAATCCTACCGCCTTTCTTATGGACCATTTTGTGGTTATTGAATGACAGGAATAATGAAGCAAAATTTTGGAAATGAGCACGAAATGTCAATGTATGAATTATCTTATTACTTATTATTTTTGGGTCTTTTCGTTGCATTCACTTGTAACAAGAAAGAACCACTAGTTTAGGTGTAGCATCTGCATTTTAGTGCATTCTTTTGTTTCTTCCTTGGTCTTCTATTCTGTCATATTCCTAATAACTTATCCAATTACAATGTATTAATCACTACTACACCTTTCTTTTATCAAATCTTAGGGACATGGTCCAGTCATGAGGGTAGTATTTTATTACGATGTCAGATCCCAAATTTTTATGAATTTTTTCTTTATTATCGGGGTTGACCCCAAAGGCATAATGTCTTAAAATAAGGAGGCCATAGAGAAACTTTTTTATATTTTTTATCTCAAACTTTGTGAAGAATTCCATTCTCTCGCTCTTATTCGTTATAAGTAAAAAAGTAGGGTTGCACCCAGTTGTACACTCTCTTTATTTTATAAACCATTGTTAATTTTGAACTTTGTTCATGAAGGTAAATTTTTGATGGAACAGCCCTTTTTTGTGTGTCACTTTATCCTAAAAGGAAAATGAGCTCTGTTCCTCTAGATACTAAGTGCTCTCATGGTTCATAAAAAGGAAAAAAGACTTATCAATTATTGCATCTGCCAGGCGATGATAAACAGAGACCTTCATCTATCGATGAATAGCGAATTGATGAAGCTCTTGGCATTGCTTTATTTTTCTCTCCTTTCCTATTAGCGAGTTTTGACCCTTTTGTTCTAAATTTCTTCACTTGTACCAAACTAATTACAGAATCAAAACTTGTTTCACAGAATCTTATATCAGCCATACATCCTGATTACATTTATGCCGGGGATGTCACCACTGGTATGGGCTTTGGCTTATATAGATAAAAAATGATGAATTGGATTATGGCACTTCACTCATCGCCATTATGAAAAAATGCTGTCAAAAAGAAAGGAACACTACTCCGCTCTGCTGGATACGTCAAATCTCGTATAACAAGCGAGTTTTCAACCCTTACCCTACTCAACTATTACGAAACAATAAAAGCCCATTCATGCTGCTTCGGTGTCATTTGTTTGCCTTCTTTTTGCTTTGGACAAAAACGCTAATGGACACGTGGAGGGAGCAGATGAAGCGTGTCATTCATAATTAATAGAAAAATACTACTATTTTGCCTGTTTGTTAGATGACGAGCGAATATAATGGCCTTTAACAAGGATAGGAACCAATTCGAATTTTGATCTTGACATGTTAGTGGTTTTTAACCATAGGTACCTTGCAGGGAATTTAGTGGGCTCATTAGGAATTAGTTGGGGTGGCTGGTGGTTTTTAGATTCCACAAAAAAGGCTTCTTCTATGCCTTAGGTAGTAGCCATAACTCGTATTCATTCAGTGATTCTACCCCCTCTTCATTCTTGGACTTTAGTTTCCTAATATTATGACTTTTCCATGTTGTGTCTTAGGAAACTTTTCGATAAGGTCTGGATTGCTAACTCCCATTCAAAAGTTTTGAAACAGATGATACGCAAGGAATCCTTTTATGGTAGTTCTTGCTTTTAATGACCATCGTCTCTATGATTCTTTTCGCCTAGGTGAAGCAGTAGGCATCGATCTGTAGAACCTATAGAAAGGTGATGGTTATGACATGAAGTACTCTTGTACGATTACATCACTCGGCTCGCACGAAATCCCACCCTGTTATGTTATGAAAAAATTAAACTTATTGTTGGGCTGGTTATTCGAAGTCAACAATTGGCTGCTAGATTTCATCCTGCAAGTAGAAGAAGATCACTTTGAGGGTGTGGCGTGGCTGAATGTAAAGCAATCCACCCCATATAGCCTTTGATCAGTAAATTATTTAGAACTTTGGAAGATGGTCAAGGTAGCTTGCTTCCAAGGCACTAACTAAAAGTGAATGTAGTGATAGTAGGTGGCTCATCGCTACTTTTATCTTTAGAATAAGGCCTATGAGGTCACTGTTTGAAGCAGAATAATGTTAAAAGTTTTGAGACATACGAAAGCTAGTGATTTGGGGGAAATACCAATTTATTAATAATATAAAATAAACAAGATTGATTGACAGACTAAAAGATAAAGGCAAGCAGCAACATAAAGTACCTTAACTTACTCGCTGGGGACATAAGGATTGACATGTGTTGAGACAGCAGCCTAAGTCAGCTAAGCATTTGATCTTCATTTGAATCAAAAAAAGACTTTCAAGAATGTGTAAACTGACTTTGTCTTTCAATTTTTGCTATTAGTAAATTAGAGGGGCAGTAGATGCTCCAAGTTCGAATTGGACAATGGAAATAAGATGGTAAAGGGTAAACTTAAAAGTGCATGATGAGTCAAATGTTAGAGTCATAGATGAGTTTGACGAAGAAAGACATTAGCATGATCAGCCGGTGAAATCTTTTCCATAGGGAGCAATATCAAAGGTGTATTAAGGGGGACACCATTTACACATGGACCTACTACTTTCATACTTGGAGAAAGATCATGACCAGGTTCCCATCTTGATATGATCATGCAGCAGTTGCCAAGGCCTCTGTAAATCATGAAATAAACCTTATTTTAGCGAGCCACTTCGATCGGTGTAGTTATGAGTCTTAGGTGACCTGGTGAATGCTTAAAGGATGAGACCTTAAAATGAGAATTCGACCATATCTGAGGGAGTGAGCCTTATAGTAAAAAAGGAAGGCAAGAAAGATTGATCTAGGGAAGGTATACTAAGTGAGGTGGCTAGCTTTATCCAACTGGGTATTAGCCTGGCTTCCGTACCTTCTTCTTAGTCCTAAGCTTTCATTAGATTTGCTACTCTAAGTGAAGGAACTCGAAAGGAAGAATCTGATATTGAAGGCTTGAAGGGAAAAAGAAAAAAGCAATGGCATCGATTTAGCTATTGGAGTATGGGCATTAAAAGATTAAGACTTAAGGCATGGCATTAGATTAGGGAAATACTCTTTTGAATGAATCCAAAGAAGAAGCTACGATTTCCATGCTTTTAATGGCCAAAAGGGAGGAGAAGAGTCATCCCCAGTTATATGATTTAAGGTTAGGAGTTTCATTGTTAGCAAGATCCCCAACTATTGAATCTATTGTCATCGATGAGGCTACTTCTTCTTTCAAAATAGGAAGAATAGCTTAGTGAAAGTAGGTTAAGTTGATAGCTTTTTCTTCATGTCTCGGGAAAAGGGCAATAGGATTAGAAAAATGCTTAATTGTTGTTAAAGGAATAAAGGTTGTTTCAACTCTTGAAATAAGGGGAGAAAGGCTGAGTGTCGATCAAATAAGGATGAGTGCCGATGGAATGGTTTTTGAGACTTATCCAGCTCAATGGAAATTTCTTTAAGCAAGATCCCACGTCCAGGAGTCAGATTATGATCCTACTTTCGCTCTTCTAAAGGAAAGAGGCCACCAAACCAAAAGGGAGGTCTTTGATTGCTTTTTGTGTTAGAAATGCTAGTCTTTCTTTAATAACTGCTTTGTAAATGTTTTTAGGAATAAAAGAAGAAGGTGCTCTTTCATCAGCTCTTTTGGCTATTTACTTGTAATAAAGAAAGATTGAAAACCTGAGCCCAGTAGTTTGGCTAAACTAGAAAGAAAGATTAAGATCCTCTTTGAGATGAAATGCAGCAATCTCCTAACTAAACCAAGTGCAAGGTCAATGATTTAGCTCAAGGCATAAAGGCTATTATTCCTTCTTCCTGATAGCATTGATTTTACCCTAGCTCTAAAAGGGTAGCTTAGTGGCAGCTATCCTACTCTGTTTCAGAGAATTGAAATGGAACTGGTTGGGTTCACTAGCTCTTTCTTTTGTGATGAATTCATTTTGAATAAAGGACAGTGGTCGTGATAGGGAAAGACCTTAGCTTATTACTAGGAAGGAGAATGAAAAAAGATAAAATGGGCCAAATCATTTACTAAAGAAGAAGCTCTTAAAGAATCGATCTAGACTAGATGAGATGTCGATGCCATTAAACTAACTCTCGGAACAGGTTCAAGAGATAAGGATCTTAGTAGTGACGTCACCTTCAGGGGAAGAATCATTCCATTCACTAAAAAAATTGTTAAAAAGAATAGCTTTTCTCTTGCTTAACTGTGGCAAAAAAAAAAAAAAAAGAGGAAAAGGAAAAGTAAATTACGTAGAGGGGTAAAAGGGAATCAAGGAAAAGATAGACTTTTTCTTATCTCTTGTCGATTGGGAATGAATGGTATCATGGCTTGAATAATGACTCTTCTTTCCTTGCATTAGTTAATGTCGGTGGTAAGCTTTCGAATAGAGAAAATGCTTTCGGGTAGGGTGGTATGCTTGATGATAGTCAACATGCTTAGTCGATATCGGTCCTATTCAAATGCTTTCCATAGTAGATTCCTTAAAGGAATTGATTAAGTAAAGGAAGAATTCTTGCTTGACAAAGAAGTCACTAGGACTTATGAAAGCCAAAATGCTAGATCTATCTTTGCCAACAAGAGAAATCGATTTAGTAGTTTTCAATGAAACGCATAGTAGAAAAAGGCAAGAAAGACTAGGCAATCTCGAAGTTGAAATAGATCCCAGACTCGATAAATAGGAGTTAGGTTATGACAAAGAAGGAGGTAGGTTACATAAATTGCTGTAATCTATAATGAAATAGAGGATTTTTTCGCTTCTTAAGAAGTTTCAGTTTTTTCGTGGTTAGCTTAGTAGGACAGGTTATTGTTGAAAAAAGCAAGGCTGATCCATATATCATGACCGTAACTATCATTCTTGTAAGTATGATACTGGGGGATTGTGCAAGGGCAAAATATAGGTTAGTTTGGGTAGATAACTCAGTTCAATATTGCTTCTTCCCTTTTTATATTGGATTAACTCTAAAATTTTTGGGCAACTTAAAGGTAAGAAAATGGTAACTAACTGCAATTTTATTTTAGGCGACCTACTTGGATTTTAGCTTTATGTTTGGAGGAAAAAACTTTTATTCGGTTAGCATTTCACTCTTCCTCATGACCTAGGAGATTTGGATTTAAGCAACCAATTTCCAAACCTTCTCAGTTAAAGTTAAGCTTCATGGGATCTTTTCCATTTTATTTATTGAATTGTTTGGAAATGCGAATTTGGCTCACTGTCCTGTCGATTGACATTGACCAGATGTTTTTTTTTTGTTTTTATCTTAAGTTAATCAAAGAAAATCTATTAAAAGAATGATTAAATTCCACTGATTGACTCGTTTGTCATGCTATCAGACGAAGTCAATGAAATCTCGAACACTTATCTATCTCGTAGGGACTTAATCAATCGATTATGAAAGAAGATTTTCCTATATTTAAATAAGGTATGACCTTTCTTCTCTACCGTACATTGGTACTAGAGATTCAAATCATTTTCAATTTGCCTTTATGCCAATAAAGTTTAAGTCTTCCTATTCCCATGAGGTCTTTATATTCAGGCCAAAGGAATTGATTATAGTGGCTAACTTTACTAGATTCTAGAATACTTAACTGCTAGAGTTGTTCTTTCATAAATGGTGTTCTCTTTCTTCAAGATGGATTTAGACCTACAAACAATATTCAAATGTGCAACTTACTGCATGTTAAATACGGAATCACTTATGTGTAAATGGAGTTGATAGCAGCTATCAAAACTAAATATGGCACGGAGAAACTAGTATTATTGGGTCTTTTACTTGTAAGAATGCTAAGGTTGTTAGGGAGGTAGGACACATCAAAGGAGTTGATAACACTGTAGAAATGGTACAATAGGCATTTGTAGAGTATGATAATAATCCTAACCACTTTGATAGATTACTTTGTGATGCTAAGAAACCTCTGTATTCTGGATTAGTGAAGTTTACTAAATTATCTGCTCTAGTTAAATTGTGAAATTTGAAGGCAAAATATGGTTGGTCAATCAAAGCTTTAGTGATCTTTTATATTTAATTGCCGAAATATTGCCTAATAATAATGAAATGCCTACATCCATGTATGATACCAAGAAAACATTGAATGCATTAGGCATGGAGTATCAAAAGATTCATACCTGTCCAAATGATTGCATATTATATTAGAAGGAGTTTCAGGATGACATCCAGTGTCTAACTTGTGGACTTTCAAGATGGAAAGTAATGAAGAATGGTAACAAAATAATGATTGGCGTGCCTACTAAGGTGTTGTGGTATTTTTCACCAATATCAATATTTAGAAGAATGTTCAAAAATTTTGAAATATCAAAACACTTTATATGGTATTCAAATAAAAAGGAAATTAATGGTCAGTTGAGGCATCCATCGGATACACCATCATGGAAATTGGTTGACTACATGTGGCCAGAGTTTGCTTTAGAGCCAAGAAACTTAAGGCTTGCTACATCAGCAGATGGGATCAATCCACACAGTACATTGAGTAGTCGATATAATTGTTGGCTGGTGATTATGGTGACCGCCATGGTTAACAATGAAAAGAAAGTTTAAGATGTTGACATTACTAATAAGATGTTGACATTACTAATATTAGGTTCTAACATCTTGGTAATGATATTGATGTCTACTTAGCTCCACTTATAGAGGACTTGAAAATATTATGGGATACAAGTGTAAAAGTATATGATGCGTACCATAATGAGTCATTCAATTTGAAAGCTATTTTGTTATGGACAATCAATGATTTTCCAACATATGGTAATTTACTTGGTTGTACTATTAAAGGGTATTATGTTTGTCCTATTTATGCTGAAAACACTTAAGTTAGTCACTTAAAACATAGTAAAATGATGTCATATGTTGGACACAAGAGATTCTTACCACGACATCATCCTTACCATAGACAGAAAGAGGCCTTCAATGGTGAACAAGAAATCAAAATTGCTCCCTAACCATTAAGCAGTGAAGAAGTCTTTCACAAAGTTCAATGTTTAGTAAATTCATGGGGAAAGTCAAAGAAATGAAGTACAATAAGTAAAGAAGATGTTGTTACATAGTGTTGGAAAATAAGGTCGATTTTTTTTTTTTTACTTACCATATTGGAAGTCCATGTGTATTATACATATTCTAGATGTCATACACATTGAAAAGAATATTTGTGGTAGTCTTCTTAGGACATTGCTTGATATTCTTGAAAAATCTAAAGATGAATTAGCTTCTAGAATGGTTTTGAAAGACATGGAGTTAAGGTCTGAGTTAGAACCACAAGTTCACGGTAATCATACATTTCTACCGTCTGTATGCTATACTTTATCTAAGGGAGAAAAAAGATATTTTGTAAAGTTTTCAGTGAGAATAAGGTCCCATATGGGTATTCTTCGAACATCAGAAATATAGTACCCATGGACAACTTGAAACTATATGGGTTGAGGTCGCGTGATTGTCACATCCTAATGTAATAATTTTTTCCTATTGCTTTATGAGGTATGTTACCCAAACATTTAGATATGCTCTCATTAAACTTTGTATGTTCTTCAATTTGTTATGCCAAAAGGTGGTGGATGTGCCAAAGTTGGTGTATCTGCCAAAGTTGGATGAAATCCAAAACGAACTTATGACGACACTTTGTTTGCCTGAGAAGTACTTTCCTCCTAGCTTCTTTGATATTATGGTCTAACTCACTATTCATCTTATCAGGGAAGTAAAATTATGTGATCCCATGTATTTATGATGGATGTACCTATTTGAAAGATACAAAAAAGTGTTGAAGGATTATTTTTGAAATCGTAATAAACTTGAGGGTAGTATTGCCGAGTCGTACATTGTAGAAAAGGCATTAGAATTTTGCGTTGATTATTTATCTGGTATGGATATTATTGGGATTCCTCTACAAAAGAATGTATTTAGTCACTTAACTTGGAATGAAAAAGCTCTAATTAGTGGAACCGTTGAGAAAGCTGATAATGTCCTCCTTCATCAAGCGCACTTGTATATTTTGATGAATACGAGTGTAGTTCAACCATATATAAGGTAATTAAATTTTACAACTCATAATTTATTGTTATATTAAATAATATTTGAATTATTGTTAGATAATTTATTCTTAATATGCAGTGAGCATTTAGATCAATTAAGGATCGACAATTCTATTAAATCAAAACGACTTAAATGGTTACATGATGAACAAAATCGAACCTTAAGTAAATGGTCAAACACACAGATAATAATACTTATTCTTGTCTAGGCATTAAATTTATTTCTAATATTGTTCATCTAATATATGTTATGATACAGATTGAGAATGAACTTTTATTATCCAATCATAATGTTTCATTAACACTACGATGGATTGCCCTTGGTCCTTGATCCATAGTAATCATGTATTCTAGATACATCATTAACGGTTGTCGCTATTACACAAAGCAACAAGATAATTCAAGGATCCATCAAAATAGTGGTATCATTTTAGTTACCAAAACCATGCAAATCTCCAGTGCTAGGGATAAAAATCCAATATATGGTGATTTGTCATTCTATGAAGTTACACAAGAAATATGGGAACTAGATTATACAACGTTTAGAGTTCCAATTTTTAAATGTGATTGGACTAAGAATAGTAACGATGTTAAAATTGATGATCTAAGAGTTATGCTAGTTGATCTCAATCGGATTGGACATAGAAATGATCAGTTTATATTGGCTTCACAAGCACATGACTTTTTATAATAATTTGCTACCTATTGATTTATTTTGCCAAATGGATGACCATCATCTTGCATATACTTGAGACAATGGTGAAGGATTATGGGTTTGAGTATTTTTTAAGGTAATGATCAATTGCCTCATGTGTCAAAGTTATCGAGTCTTTTATAATTTTATTTTATTTTTTTAGTTTTATCATGTTATATCATGTTTTGCATATATGATGCTAACCCTATTTTGTTTTTTATTTAAGGATTTGATGGATCTTTCTAAACACTCAAGTGAAGGCTCTCAAGGGCTGAAAAAATGAGGTATCACCAATATGTCTAAGATAATTAAGAGTCGTGCTTTTGGTGTTAAGCTCACGATCGAGGTAAATGATAAAGGTCAATCAATTAAGAGGAATGATACCCAATTCAATAGCTACATTGGGGTGGTGGTACGTAATACGGTGCCCATAAATATCGTGAATTAGTACTCAGTAAGCATTGAAATGAAAAATAAGATTTGGGAGACAATATTGGTAAGTTAAATGAAACACAACGTATTATTTCTTTTCAGTTAGTTTATTGCTAATTAATTTGATTTGTACCAATCCACTTTTTTATAATACGTTGTAGGAGACATATGATATTGATGCGAGCATGAAGAGGTACATACTTTAGTCTGCTGCAAACAAATGGAGGAACTTCAAGATCAATCTTACATCAAATCACATATTCCCTCACATTGATGACTTCGAATTTCTATGATTTCCACCTAAAGAATATAGTAGTGTCTTAGATGTTGGGCTGTGGTAGGACTTTGTGAACTCTTATTTAATAGAAGGTTTCAGGTATGCATTTATAGTTAGTAAAATTTTTGTTTATACAATTTTCTTCAAATGTTAATGTGTATTGATCTTACAGCAAAAGAGACAAATAGCAAAAAAGAAAAGAAAGAAGAATGTGTATGATCGTCGTTTATCTAAAAAAGGATTTGTAGGGCTGAAGAATGAACTTGTAAGTTTTTTTTTCATTTATTATGTTTATAATTAATAATATTTTCATTTGATAGTACATTTTAAAAATCTAACATGTCCACTCTTTATGTTAAAAAAAGAAACAAGCATTAGGTAGCGATGCTCAAATTGATCGTGTCTTATTGTAGAAGGCTTCACGACATAATAAAAAAGGAGAATATATGAATAATGCAAGCTAATTGTGTGGGGGAAAAATTGTAAGTATAATTCAACTTTTTTATAGCATTTATAGTAATAAATTTCATATTCATTGATTAATTTTATTTTAACATTGTAGGATGAGTTGATGACACAGAGCATACAGGGTAAATTTACAAACTTCGGTTCAGAAGATGTATTGACGAAAGATCTTGCTACACTTTAGCACCCCGAACACATTAGAGGTCAATGATCTGGGGTAACTATCACATCTTATTTTGGGAAGTCCAAAGAGTTGACTATCCCTTAAGGTATGCAATAAGATCAACAACAATTAGGAGAGATGATGAGGTGGTTCATAGAGTATAAAGAAGTTTTGACAAACATTGTTATGAATAAAACTGATGATGTCCAGTAAGAAAAATCTAGAATGCAATTTCATTCGAGTAAAGCTTGCAATAATATAATTGGATCATTAGAGGAAGAAGAATATCCAATACCTCAATCACTTATGCCAGTCACACCCACCAGCACCTGCATAGGCTCCATAAGGCCACAAAGTATGTTACATGTTAATCATAATAGATATGATATTAATAATATTATGGACGTAACTTCTATTTTTTTGGATCATTGTAGTATGAGCCATGCCATATGTTCATCCAGTCATCAGACTATATAGTGGCAAGTGGGGTTATCTTCACGGATCATACTCCTAATCAAATGATCCATGGTCATCCATTATTTTCTGGTGATGTTTGGTGACAATAGACATAGCTATTCATGGTGATGCACAGTGCCTCGCCTAAACCAAGACGGTGGATTGACAAAAGCTTTTTTGCACTCGGTTCAATTGTTGCTTGGCCTCGAGATTGGATCATTGTTGGTGCACATGAGGTAATGTTTTTGGTAAACATATTTTATAAAGTCACCTTATTAATATCAATTAAGTTTGCAAAATATTTTCAGCTATCGACTACAAAGCAACAAAGTAAGTTGCCAGCTAATAGAGCACCAACATTGACAAAATCACAATCATCGCAACAAGTATCTTTTGTGGACTACCACCAAGATTATAGAAGATATATAATTATGTGAATAAGGTTATGGCACCTGATGAAGTAGTACATATACCTTTTACTAAAGTCTTTGCTTCTGATGGACATGTATTTGTGGCTCGAGAAGATATGCAATTTTGTCACATGGAGGAGCTAAGTGTCACCATTATTCAGGCTTACATTATATACATATGTCTTTTGAATTTTTATTTGGTTATTATTGTTTGGCTACATCATATTTATATTTTTATTATTTAAGTAAACATTATACAGATTTAGCTGCACTTGAATTGGGAAAGTATTTTATATTTGCTGATCCGTCAACATTGTCATATGAAATGTCTATAAGTATAGACACCCAACGCCGTTACTTAGCCAATAGGATGATAGATCCATGTGATGGAGGAGTAGTGATATTTCTTATAACTTCAGGTAAGTTATAATACTAGTTAAAATTATTAATAGTTTTGTTCACAATATTTTTAACATTTATTTTTTATAATGTAAGCAGTATTAGTTGTTGGTGGTTGTGAAACTTCGTAATTTTGTGTATAGTATTTTTGATCCTTTGAACCATAGATCTCGTTAAGAACTAGATCAACATATGTCTACATAAGTGAAAATACTTTCATTTATATTGGCCTGTATTTTTTTTTTTACTCTTAATAACATTGATTATTTTCTATTGGCAGCTCTTTGAAATTGTTTCAAATTTTCAAAGAATTAAGCACTAGGTGCATTCCTAGGAGAATTCTTGTTAAAGTATGTATATTTAAACTTATATGTGATGTTAGTTTTATTTATTTTTTAAAATATAATAATTAAAATTTTTTAATGCGGTGTCTATATCAGCCTTCAAATATTGAGCCTAGATATCATATTACGAAATTTTTAAGAAACATCATTGATAGTACGTGATAGAAATATCCCATATATAAAAATAGTAAGTTTTAAGCATTTGCTTATGTAAATACTTAAGTAATTAATTGATGTGCTTATTAAAAGTTTTAATTGGACTAATTTTTTTTTAATAAATATAGTTAATAGACATAGATACTTACACCCAATCGGATAATGATGAAGTTAAAAAAGAGGTTGGACAATTTCTTTGGAGTACTATATTAGAAAGTTAAACCTTGAAGATTTTAGTATACTGAATATCATTGAATTTATATAGTTGAATTTTTAGGGTTGCATATGATAATGTATATTTAAACTCATGTATTGTACATATAAAGTTTAATTATGACATCAAATTTTTTTCTTTTGTTTTATTCATCTTTTATTAATTTTTTGAATTAGATTATTTTGAGTGTTTTCAAATATGAAAAAAGTAATAACGATTTTAGTGAGATTGGTATTGAAGTGTATAATAGGAAAATTTTGGTTGCATATTATGAAGAATTATATTGATGTATATAGTTGATGTGGAAGAGATAAAAAATTTTAAATATGCAGGTTTTGGATAATTTGAATATATAAATTTTGTATTTATTTTAAAATTAAAAAAATACATTTAATGACCTTTTTAATGACAGTTCTATCATAACTGTCATTAAAGGTCCCCATTAACGATAGTCTATTAGAACTGTCATTAAAACTCCCTTTCAATGATAGTTTTATTAGAACTGTCGTTAAAAGTTAAGGCTTTTAACGACAGTTATTGAACTGTCATTAAAATCTCTTCTTTTTAATGACATGAACAAAGATGACAGTTTTACAACTGTCATTAAAAGCCATTTTTAACTATTATTAAAGCTTTTATTTGTTGTAGTGTCAATATAGGATTTAACAAGGCTGTTGCTAATGAATGAGTAGCTTGTCTAAAATATACATGTGAATATGTTTTAATAGCTGTTCAAATGGCATTCTTGTTATTTTATCATGACTATGACTTATCCTTGCATTGATAGGTGAGATGTCAATTTGCCTTTGGGTTGGTTCTTCACTTTTTCTGAATCTTCCAATTATCAAGCTTCAGTTGTGACAATATTATATTGACTCTACTACTACCAATTTAACACTTATAGCATATCCCATGTTGGTCCACTTACTTCTGCTTTGGTCATTAAACTTTATTGTTCGATGTAACTTTTTGAAAAAAGTGTGTTTAAACATGACCAACATATCATGAGCCTTTTGTAAAGTTCCAATCAAATATGACCTTATCAGAGCCAATATTATTTTTAATTCAATTTAAGATACAACATCATAAACACTTGAATAAGTAATAAAAGAAGCAAAAAGAAAGTAGTGCATGAACTAATGAAGTACAACATTAATTTCTTTCAGAATGCTTATCTATCTTATAATACTCTCCAACGAGGAAGAAAAACACTTTTTTAAAGCTTTGTCTTCCCATTTGAGTCCATTTAGGTAGTCTTCCTCTCCTTCAATAACCAAACTTTGTCTCTTAGCATTATCACAGTTGAATGGAAGCTTCTTAAGATTGGAGCAACGAAACATACTGATTCTCTGAAGAGATAGGAAAGGAAGGGGAATCCAATAGATGCTTTTTAGTCCATGCACATGATGCAATTTAAACATTTATAGTTTTCCAAATAGGACCAAATATGTTCCTCCCTCTATAACCTCATTCATCTTTCCCTCACTTATTGTTTTCTCCACTTCTTCAGTGCTTGATATAGTGAGATAAGTAAGATTTAGGACAAATATTAGCCATATTAAGTCCTTCAATCCATTGCATTTGACGACTTTTACTTTGCAAGGGTTGTCAAAACATCTACTGCTTGGAATCGCCAAGTTGTTCACATCATTCAGATTTTCGCACACTTACCCAATCAACCTTCAACCCAGCAGAAATATAAGAAGCCAACATAGAGAAGGAACAAAGAAGTTTCATATTTGATAGAAATGAAATATCCAGCAAATCTAGAGCATCGAGTGTAGCAAGAGATAAAGCTTCAATACATGTTTGTAACTTGGGAAACCCCAAAAATTGTTTAAGACCAACAGTAGTTTTAATGTTAATAGTTAATATTTTCAAATGCTACAAACCCTACAATTCCTTCACCAACTGTTCATTTCCACCATACAAAACACTTTTTTTTAAAAGAATAATATCCACTAAATAATAATTAAGAAAATTGAAATCAAAGTTGAAGTTGAAGTTAAAAATCGAAGAAAATGTTATAGGATCTATGTAATGAAAATTGTCAAAAGTACAAAAAGTGAAAACAATAGTGTTTATTAAATAACTATATAACTTCCATATGGATTAATCACATGTTATGTATCGATTTTGCCTCAATTTTCATGAAATTAGTGAAAAACAAAATGGGATATGATCACAAGAAAAGAATATTATTGTTTAGTTTTTAAATTTTTTTTAACATATATGATATTCTATAATAATTTGATTTGTATAAATTTTTATAAATAAATGGTTTTATAATCTGTTAAATCAATAATGCATTATTTATTTTTCACATATTAATATCAATGTAAATAAAATGGTACAAAAAAATCTTTTAATGATTCAAAATTTTTCATTTATTATTTTATTTTTTACATTAATATTGTAAATGATTTAAATATTTTTATATTTTTTATTAAAAAGCTTATTACCTTGATTTTATCCATTAATTTTGTTTGACCTTAAAAAAGGTGTTTGCGATGATATAATAGATTAAAGAGTTGATTTTTTCCTTATTGTTTCATATTATAATTTGTTTGAATAGTATTATCTTCACTCATGTTACTTATCATAAGATAATATAAAACTACCTTTTTGGATAATTCTTGCATGGTATTGACTCTCTAAAATGTATTACTGTATTTGTTATCACTACCTTTTTAGTTCAACTGGTGACATTATTCTAGTGCTTCTGTGGAAGGCTATAAATAATCAATTGCCTTCAATAAGATGTGTAAGCTATAATCTCATAACATACAGACTACTGCCATCTACCAAATATAAAAGCAATATATATATATATATATATATATATATATATATATATATTGTATCAGCATTAAGAAATATATGGTGCAAAAGTGGATATGCAGAACCTTTAATCCTGTTTACTTGCATGGATTACCTAGAATGGAGATACGAACAAGCCAGTAACTATATAAAAAGTTTGAAAAACCTCAAATGATAGAGTGAATGAAGGAAATGATATTGCTTATTACCTAGAATAAGCATTTTTAGAAGACTTGAAAGTTTTCAAGAATTTTTAGCCATCTACAACTCGTGCTTCAGCCTTAACTTGTCCTAATTGTGTTTAGTTGCCAATATCTCTTTAATGTGTGGCAATGCTCGGCCTACTGCGTTGGTATCAAGGAAAACAAGTCATAACCTCATAATAACGAAATCAATCATGGATTCATAGTAGTTATAGTAAGTGTAGTACGCAACCTCAACCTCAAGAAAAAATATTCATGGATAAGCTGCTTCCCCATGTTCTCATTCTAAAGATAGAAAAGTGGATTTAAAATCTTAACATAAAAATAGTGACCGTCACATGTTCATGCACAAAACTAAACTACAAAAAAATGAAATCAAAATCATAAGGCAAGACAAGAGTGATTCAGACAATTAGGATGGACTCAAGTTACAAGATTGATTCACACAATGGGATGAACTCAAGTTTATTGATTGAAAGTAACTACATAAGGGATCATTTGACCATTCCACTAGACTATAACTAGTCCATCACTTTCTAAGAGATGATGAAGTCCTTAAAGACTTTAACATTTTTCATAAAAACTTACTTGCATTTGTAGCACTTACCAATCCCAACATTTCGAAATTAGTCCATCACTTTTGAGGAGATGATAAAATCCCAAAAGACTTTCAAATTTTCAATAATCAATTTTAACCTTAGAAGGACACACAGTTTCAACATTATGATGCATGGTATCCATTTTTGTTTTCTTCAAGAGAATATAAAATATTATATGCAGATTACTCATAAACCAACATGCTATTCACATTCTGCACACTTAACATTATACCATAGTTAGGCTGTTCATGAACTGGGTAAGAAAATAACCCAAAACAATAGAGTCAAACATAGTTTAAGCAGAAGACACAGATTTTGTTTTCAAATAAACATTAAAAACTAAGGTAACAATGACATTAATACACAATCTCAAATTAATAGCTTCCCCGAGACCATTACCATAATAATAGATGACACAAAGCTTATAATTCCAACTTCTTTTTCTTTCTAATTTTTATTTCATTAAGCAAGCACATCCATCTTTATAGGGATCTAGAATGATACATAAGATACTGTGCTCACCGGGCAATCAAATATCATATTTCAATAAATTATGCTCCAAAGAATATTGCTTAGTCCAGATGTAACATCTTGAAACAAATAAACATAACATTTAAAGGGAAAGGAGGCACTAATCCATTATATGTCACAACATTAATTTGTACGAATACAACATGTTCAGTTATTAGTTACAAGTACACTAGAATATTTAAAAGGAACATGATTTCAATTCAAAGAGAATATTTATAAGAAACATGATTTCAATTCAAAGAGAAATATGTAATAAAAATGCATATATTTATTTTTCATGTATGAAAACTACTCAAACCAATAAATCATTAAACAAGAAGAAACTACTAGTAAATCATTAAGCAAGAAGAAATTACTAAAAAGAAAATTCTTAAAATCTAAAAATAGAACAAAGAAACCAACCTGACCTATGGTAACAAATTTTCTCACTTCTCAAAGCCTACAAAACAGTTGTAAGTTGCAAATTCCAAATAGGTTAATAGTTTTAGGACCCATGGACTAAGTAGCATTTAAATCCACAGCCTTCTTGCCTGTTCTAATTCAAACAGTATGTAATCTTAACAATAGTCCATCTCTAGGATTAGCCCATCACATTGCTCACATAAGACCAAGCCCAATTTTGAAAAATAACTAGATACGAATCATTCTCATTCTGATGCACATGGGCACAAAACCTATTTGAACCAATCCATACCCACACTAACACCCACACCTTAATGTGCAATCACGGTTGATTATTGTAGGCCTCACTACCATAGTATTACCTTGCACATGTTAATGATCACTTTAGATAGGTCACTCAAGAGCATATAATAATTTAATCAATCACCGGGCTTGCATATGCAATCATGGATGTCTGGTAAGCTCCATATAATCGACAGCTTAAAATAAGCTCTTTTCCCCTTTAGTTTGGGGAGTGAGAAAATTAATGCCAAGAAGCTTCATGGCCAATAAAACTATAAAGCAAGTATACAAACATATATGCAAAATAAGGGACCATAATGGTGTCATTACATACCTTGACATTAAGTTAGTCATTGATGGCATTTAGTGTAAACTGAATTTCATCGTTATGTGGTTCGGGGAGCTAAGTTATTGTAATGCTAGAATTTGTGGTGTCAGCTATGGTTCTTCCCAACCATGGCAGCATGAAAACAACACAACCATCCTGAGTTTTAGGAACAATCAAGAATAGTAATAAGACAGAACAACATGGCCACCACTACTCGGACAAATCATAAATTTTGCATCTTTGTCGCCAATTTCCTTAAAGAATCACAAAATAGTCCAATAGCATTTACAACTATTTTTGCATAAGTATCGAATTCTTGGTCTGGTTTTAGAGGACATGAAAATAAAAAAAATTGAAAAGTAGTGCACATGAAATCTTACCATCCATAACCAATCTTAATTGCAAAAGCAAGAAAAAAAAGTGATAAAAATCAAGCATACTATTGGAATTGATCCTTTTATGGGAACTTTATCCATATTAAGAGGTTTTGTAGAGAGTTTAAGAATAATCAAGGTGAGTAACCCACCAAAGAGACACATGTAACCGTGGCTGCAGATTCCCTTGAAAAAAAGGTGACGTGCTAGTTGTGACAAAATCTAAAGTCTGAAATGAATGGATTCTTGACTTGCCTTGCACTTATCACATATGTTCTAAGGCTAAGTGGTTCCAAGACTATAAAGAGGTAAATGGAGGAATGGTTATCATGGGGAATGATCAACCCTATAAAGTTAAAGGCATTGAAACCACATAAAAACTAAAAGATGGAACCATCAAGATCTTAAAGGAAATGAGGTATTTGCCTCAACTAAGGAGGACCTTGATTTCTTTAAGCTCTTTGGATGATAAGCGATACTCTAGAAAGGTACCTTTAAAGTCTTGAAAGGTTTCTTGGTGATCCCTAAAAGAATTAAAGAGAATGGTCTATACATTCTTAAAGGCAAAGTTGTGATAGGAGAAATAGTAGTTGAAGACGAACTTAGTGCAACCAACTTTAACATAGAAGGCTGAGGCATTGTAGTGAGAAAGGGCTTTTAATCCTCAGTAATCACATTACAACATGAAAGAGTTTTAACAATAATTATTTTGAGTTCTAGCGGCAATTACAATGGCCACTAAAGTCTAAGTTAACGTAGCTGAGGTCGAGAAAACCTTATAGTGGCAATTATCATGATTGTTGGTAAATATATGATATAATTATTACTAAAAATCTATTTTATTAGTGGCAGTTGTTAGAGGTAATTGATAAATGCTACTAAAAGTATATTGACGTTCATTTTGTTTATGATAATAATAAATGTCTATATATTTAATGGTAATGAATAATTGCCACTAAATATCTATGTATTTAGAGATAATGATCAAAAAATCAACAATTGCTATTAAAAGCAAGTTGGACTTCATTCTTTTCGATAATTAACAATTAAATTTTTACTATTAAATATTAATATAATTATCAATATAAACCAAACTATAAATTTGTTAAGACAATTAACATTTGACACAAAAATGATTACAAATAGTTATATATCGATCATTAAATAGTTATAGCTAAAATGAATACAAATTATTAATTATTTACTGATCATTGAATAAAAATTGATAAAAAAAATCATTTAGCTATCATCAATAAATTATTACTATTTTTTTTAAAATTACAATTAAAATACAAAATTTTTAAACTTGTAACTCATAATGTAATTAAAACAAATTTACTAATTCATAACTAAAATATTATCTATATCATTTTTTTACATAACAAAAAATATTCAAATATCAAATAGTCATTTAATAAAAATATACTTTTATATAAAAAGTTCACTAATGCTCCTAAATTTAAAGAGTTAAAAGTTAATACACTAACTTCACAAAATATCATTTTGTCAATCTCAACAAATGATGGTTAGCTCAAAATGTGTGACTTGAAGATGAGAAATATATGTTAGAACATGCACAAAATATAAATATTTTATAGGAACAAAAAATAATACTTACTGTGGGAAGATTCAAACACTAGATTTTTATCATTCTTTTCAACACCTATATGAATACTCAATGCATTAAGAATCTACTAAATATAAAAAAATAAATAAGAATATGCATATTAATAAGACAACATAAAATCAAATTTAACTGTAATATGTTGTTTTTCATCATGGTAGGTATCTTCCCATATTTTTTTTTTTAAAAAAGGAAGAATCAAGTTTTCCTAGATAGTTTGAATGGGTTAGAATGTTAGTCTTCCAACTTTTTAGATCAATTATGTTAGTTTGCTCTATCATATGTTTCCTTTCCCTCTCCTTATGGCAGCACTATAAATCAAAATACTTAAAATAATACCAAATCACTTCAAATCAAATGCATAAAAAAATTATTCTCTTGGTCTTATCCAAAAATTTCTTCTTTACCTATTCTAACCTCCTTTCATCACACTTCAAACAACAAATATATTAAGGATAAAGAATAGAACTTAAAATCAATCTCATTATTATAAAGAATGAGAAATAAACTTTCCTTGTGATTAAATACCAATTATTATTAAATGTATAAACCATGCAAATCCTAAGCCAACAAAACATTAAAAGACATACCTATTGTCAATTCTGTTTCACCTTTGACTTGTTAGCTTCTGCTTCTTCTCCTGCCGCACTGCCTCAATAGACATCATTATCCTATGTGTACTCTATACCAATTGCTGGTATTATTCTTTTTCATCTGCAGGCCTATTTAACTTGTTACTGCAACATTTCACTATATAATTGCATTTTACAGTTCGATAATTATAGATAATTATTCAAATAATATTAATTTTTCATCACTTTTTAAGGTAAATCGATAAAAACTAGAACTGCCAGCAAGTCTTCAAAGGAATAGTCCAAGGAATTGCAAGTATTGTCAAGATGCTACAAGGCATTGGACTTCCCAACAAAGTTTTGCATATCTATCTGTTTTGATAGGGTTCTGGCATGCATATTTTGATGCGTACATACATACAAACAGACTTCTTATGTAACTCAATAGATACTTTTCTTCTTAAACAAATGATCACCTCGCCCATTCAGAGAGAAATATTTAATTTTAAAATGTTCTTAAACTAAGCGACCTTTAGAGACACGAAAGAAATGATATCATCTTCATTGTTGATCTCTCTATTTCTTTCTTTCTCGATACTAAAAGCAAATGATGCTTAATGAAGTGTCCCAAAATTTAGTAGTGAGTGAGGGTTTCATTTTCATAATTTATTCTCCATCAACTCCCATTTTCTAGGCATATCATCCTCCTTTTAAGAAATGTTTCACTGTATCCTCCATGTACTCATTCCATTCCTTCACAATCATCGCCTTCCCAATTTTTTCTAGGTAACTAGTTAAGATATTCTTACCTTTCAACACAGCTGCAAGTTACAATAACTCCTGGTGAAATTCACTCAGTTTGGCATTTTCATTTGCCTCACTATCCTTGATCTTCACCAATGTTGAAAGTTGCTCTACTCATACCAAGAACATTAAATTATCAAAGAAAAATCATACCAAAAAGTCACTGGCAATAAACTTTTTTTCTTAATATGAAGATAAAGATAAAGAATTGGGTTAAGTAAGTGACCTAGGTAATCAGTTATGGTTTTTTTTTTTCGAGATTGAACTATGTTTTCAAAGGATCCAGCTGATGCATCCCTCTTTATTAGGAAGTGTGAGGAGAGATTGAAGAGCTTCTTCACTGTTGCCATAATTAATAAGTGCTCATACTTTGACATTGAAGTGGGTGATCCATTTGGGCCATGGACAACTGCGTCATCACCATGCAATCATTAACATTTTGATATCATTTGGAAGTAATTAAGAAGGAAGAAGCAGTAAAATCTTAAAGGATCCATCGGCCTAATTTTAGAGTTAATAGATTCTTTTCATGTCCCTTTCTGCGACCTCTTTTGAGGTATTCCCTATGTATCAATTTAATAATACCTTTAGATAAATTCATGAACTCTAGAGAGAAGAGCAAAGCTCTCAACAACATCCCAACTAGTTCTTTAATTTTCTCACGTCATGAAGTCTTGTTGGTTAAGAAAAAGAAGAAAAGAGACATTATTTTCTTGCCCATGAGTTCTGCTAGTTTGCTGTTCCATCCAATATGGTTTCATAGCCTGTTTTGACAAACTGAGGAACAAGCCAAAACTTGATTGTCTTCTTCACCGTGCCATCAATGTCCGAGTTTGGCTCATTCCAAAAGCAGAGTGAAAATGACAGAGAAAACTAATAGTTTTTCGTCAAGTAAAGATATTTTTTGGATTCTTGATTCAGCTTGCACTTATCACATGTGTCCCAAGGTTGAGTGGTTTCAAGACTATAAGGAGGTAAATGGAGGAAGCGTTATCATGAGGAATGATCAATCCTATGAAGTTAAAGGTATTAGAATCATAGCTTTTGAGATAAAAGATGGAACCATCAAGATCTTGAAGGAAGTGAGGCACAACTAAAAAGGAACTTGATTTCCGTAGGCTCTTTGAATGATAAGGGATGCTCTAGAGAGAGGCACTTTTAAAGTCTTGAAAGGTTCCTTGGTGATCCTAAAAGGAAAGAGAACAGCCTATACATTCTTAAAGGCATGGTTGTGATAAAAGAAGTAGTAACAGCTATGGAAGAAGGACTTGGTGCAGCCCAACGATAGCATAAAAGGCTTAGGCATTGTAATGAGAAAGGGCTTTAAATCCTCATTAATCAAGGCTGTTAAGCAAGGATAAAGTTTCACATCTTGGTTTCTATGGACAGTATGTCTTAGTTGGCCAAGCCAAAAAGATTGAAGTTTGCTATAGTTGGGGAGCATAACTCAACTGAAATTATGAATTGTGTGCATTTGGATTTGTGGGTGCCAGAGGCAACTCTAACCCATGGTGGATACAGGTATTTCTTCTTTATTGTTATCAATATTTCAAGAAAGGTATGGTTGTATATGTTAAAAACAAAAGATGAATGCTTTGAAAAGTTTACAAAATGGAAGGTGTTGATGGAGAACCAAAGTGGAAGAAAGAATAAAGCCTTGAGAATTGATAATGGCTTAGAGTTTTACGGCTCATCTTTTGATGCTTCTTGTAAAAAACATGGAATTTTGAGCCAGAGGATAGTGTTGAGTACTTCGCAGTAGAATAGAGTTGCTGAAAGGATGAATAAAACCATCATGGAAAGGTGAGGCATATGCTATTCACCTCTGGCCTTAGCAAGGGTTTTTGTGGGGAGGCAACTACCATAGCTATGTATTGATAATTAAATGCCCTTCAAGGCATAGACGTGAAGACACCTCAAGAAAAATGGACTAGAAAAGCCCTCAATCTCAGTCACTTTAGGGTGTTTGGATATGCTGCCTTTTCATATCAAAGAGAAGGGAAGCTTGATCCAAGGACAGTGAAAGGAGTTTTCCTTAGCTATCCTAAAGGAGTGAGGGGATATAAGATCTGTATAAAAAAGAAAAAAGTCTATAAGACTTTAATTATTAAAGATATCACATTCTAAGAGACTTCTCTGCTATATGCTTAACAAGGAGGTGCTGTTGCCAGTAATAAATATCCAAAAGCACTGAAGGAATAGAAGGAAGTCAATGGGATTGAGATAGAATTGATAGGATCAAAAGCCTCTACTGAATGAGTTTTAGAATCATCTGGTCTAAGGTCATAAAGAAAGCATTAGCAAATTGCCCTTGTAAATGATGATCAGTAAGAACTATAGTGTGGGGATTAGCATGATCAACTGTATCAATATCAGTTGGCTTGAGATAGGGATTAGAGAATCATTCAGTCATCAAGGTTGGGTGAGGAGCCGAGCACTAGCTTGGCTGAGGGAGAATTTATTACTTATGCCCTTAACATAGCTGAACGTATATAAGAGGATCAGGGACCTAGAAACTTTAAAGACGTTATGTCTAGACAAAATGGATAGCGGCATGCTATGAAGGAAGAGATTGCCTCTTCAAAAAAAAAAAAAAAAGACTTAGGAGCTTGTAAAAAGGCCTAAAAAGTAAAATTTAATGGCCTATAAGTGGAATTATAAGATCAAAGAAGAAGAAACAGAAAGAGCTCCAAAGAGGTTCAAAGCCAAGTTAATAGCTAAAGGCTGCACTCAGATTGAAGTAGTTGATTATACCGAGATCTTCTCTCTTATTGTTAAGTATAAAACTATAAGGGTGATCCTTGCTAAAATAGTCTTAAAGGATTGGGAATTAGAGTAGATGGTTCTCAAAAATTGCATTCCCACATGAAGAGTCATTGAAAACCATTTACATAGAGCAACCTGAAGGCATTGAGGCAAAAGGCAAGGAAAACCAGGTTTACCTTTTGAAAAATACTTATATGAGCTCAAGTAAATCCCTTAAGTAGTGGTATAGGTGGTTTGATAATTTCATGTTGAGTCAAAGCTTCAAGAAAAGTCATATGATGCATGCTTATATCATAAGAATGCTGGCTGCAAGGATGCTATCTTGGTTTTATTTTATGTTGATGATATACTTATAACAGGCAGTAGCCAATACCAAATTTGCACGGTAAAGAAAATTCTAACTGAGGAGTTTGATATAAAGGACCTAGGGCTAGCTAAAAGAATCTCGGGGATGGAAATTCAGAGACATAGAACTAAGAGGAGGCTCAAGCTCTTCTAAGAAAATTATCTACAAAAGCTGGTGAAAAATTCTCCATGCACCAAGTAAAACCTATTACCAAACCCTTGAAAACACACTTCAAGTTGTTTGCCTATAGTTGCCCAAATTCAGAAGAAGAAAATAGAGAAATGAGCTATAAACCTTACTCAAATGCAGTAGGGTCACTCATGTATGTTGTGATTTGCAGTAGGCCTGATTTATGCTATATAATCAGCCTTTTTAGCAGATATATGGCCAATCTAGGTAAAAACACTGGCCAGCAATGAAGTGGTTACTAAGATATATCAATGGAACTAAAGGTTATAGATTTATACATGCCAAAGAGGGACTCATCCAGCAAGGATTTGCTAGATATGTTGATACTAATTTCATTGGTCATAGAAAGAAAATAATGTCACTCCTAGCCTTTTTTTCATGCTTGATTGGTGCTGTATTAGTTGGAAGGCATAACTTCAATAGTTCGTAGCTCTCTCCACTATTAAGGCTGAGTATATAGGTTCAAAAAAGGTGTATGATTGCTTTGAAGATTAAAGGAGGTAAAGATGTATAGCTTGGATTTGATGATGTTTTCAAAGAGCCAATTAACCATTTATTTATGTAAGAATCCAGTATATCATGAATGAACTAAGTATTTTAAAGTTAAGTCTCACTTTTTCCAAGAAAAAGTGAAACAAGACTGCATAAAGCTCAAGAAAATCTTAACTAAAGACAACCAATAGATATAGTCACAAAGTGTGTCCTTCCTTCAAAATCAGTCAAAGTGCTTAAAGATTTTGAGCACTGGCATGGGTTAAGAGAAAGGAGAAGTTTTGGCTTTGATTTGCACCCAGTTGCTTGCTAATCAGGGAGAAAGTTTGTTGGATCAAATCCTATAAGCAGCAAGTTCTATAATCTAGAAGCCAAAACCTCCCACCTCAGTTTCTTTATGGTTTTTTTCATGTTGTTGAAGACCATTTGCAAAGCTGAACATTGACTTCTATGAAAACAAATTATGACTCTCCATGTTGTTTAATGAAAAATCCACGTTGCTTATTTTTTAGCTATGTCTTATTACTAATACATACATTCAAAAACATTTATAAAGTATAGAAAGGGTTAAGATAAAAGAGGGTCATTTGTGGTGTATGACACGTAACAATTGATGTGCTATAAGACCATTAACAAAGGAAGAATCACAGTTCAAAAAGTATTTAAATCTAATACTCCTACACATAACAAATTAATTTAGAACCATACTATTATGCTAACATGCTTATCACTAAAGCACTTTGAAAAAATTAGTTATTATTTAGGTTATGGTATTCCTCTTCAATCTTATAATTCTTTAGTAATTCGTAGTGCAAGATTATTTACGTGTTGTCAATAAAGAAAAGCACCTAAAGGAAATAATTGAAGAAATGTAAAAGGTAATCGGGTAGTTAATGCCAGAACTATACTAATTTCTTGCCTACTAATATGCAATATTATTATAAGGAAAGAACATATGTCTAAATGATGAAATCTACATTTAATAGTGATAATTTCAAGAAAAATAATTAAGTGACAGTAAAACTTGAAGAAAAATAAAGTTTCTAGATTAAGTTTTATACCAAAAATAACAAAATCGAGAATGTAATTAGTCAATAAGAAAGAAGAAACATATGCAAACAAACATAAACATGTTCCAAAAAAATAATGAGTACATTTTCCATCAGTCAAAGCAAATGAAACAAGTACAAAAAGATGTTAAAGGCATAACAATATCCTTTCACATAATCCAACCTGAATTACATAATGGAAACGGGGAATATTAATCATGTTCCTAGACCATGTAGAAAAATTACATTAGTAAAACTTGTAAGAGTAAAATATAAATGGTTCGAAAACATAGTGAAGCTCACAAAACTCTAAGTGAGATACTTTGTCCTTTCCCAGCAATCCCTAGTTGTTTAAAGCTTGTAATCCTTTCTAAAAAATATGGCCAAGCCTCTTGTGCAAAAGTTGCACAATATTCTCATCACTTTTAACTGCAACAGCAACATCTTCAATAATTACCTTTCCTCGAAGAGCATACAACCCATTTTGCTTCACTCCCTTAAGTATAACTGGTGATCCTTTTATCACTTTGAGGATAACAAATTCAATCTTATACGCATATCTTTTTCATCTAGAGAACCAAGGGAGATTAAATTTCTTTTCAATTGAGAAAATGTTCCTCCCATTTGTAAGTAATTTTGATGAACCATCATTAAGCTTAGAGCAATGGAGCTAATCCCTTTGATATCACAAGAATGATCATATCCCATAATCATTCTTCCATTTTTTACCCTCTTTAAAGTTCCTAATCCATTCATTCTAGGGATATATATGAAAGCTATAGGAAAAAACCAGAATCCACTCTTCGGTGCTTCTTAATTTAGTTGCTGCCAATACATCTCCCTTTTTAAGAGACTATGTTGCAACTGTAGCATTTCCTTCCTTGTTCTGTTGTTCTTGTAATTTCTTCTTTAATTCCTTGTAAAACCTTCTGATATGGCCAAGTTTTCCACATGAATAAAACTTCTTTCCAACTCCTTTTGATTTAGACCTTGCTGAACTTTTGTGTTTAGTTGAATCCTTCCCTTGAGAATTCTATCTTTTTTTCAGGTATTTCTCTAACTGTTAAGGCTTCATTGTTACTTTTTAAGGCTTTCAACCCTCTTGTTTTACATTAATTCATGCTATTTTGATCTTATGGCTAACTCTAGCTCCTCCACTGGCAAGGTATCCTTGTTTTACCTTATTGCATCTCTCAATTGGTTATATGTAGGAGGTAGCAAGTTTAACAACATCACAACTTAATCTATATCAGTAATCTTTTCACTCGTATCCTCCAAATCAATCACTATCTTAGAGAACTCATCAAGATTCCCATCAAGACTCTTATCTTCATTCATCTTGAATCCAAAAAACTTCGTTTTGGGATAAATTAATTTGTATAGTGATTTTGTCATATACAGGTTGTTAAGCTTGGTCTAGACCTTAGCTACAGTTTTCTCTTTTGATACTTGCCTCATCACATTATCACTTAAATACAAGGTCATTGTGCTCTAAGCATTTTCCAAGACATCTTCTTTCTTTACTGCAAACATGGTATATGGCAACTTACTCTCACCAGCAAGTGCTTAAGCCACTTTTTGTTGAACAAGAATGGCCTCCATCCTTGGAAGCCATATCCTAAAATTTCCTTTACCATTAAAGCGCTCTACCTCAAATTTGGTTATCCTTATTGTGAAACTAAATCTTGTAGTTTCTTGCAAAGGACTTTCTTGAAGTCTTGCTAGATCTTTAATAGACTTTGATATTAGTTGTTGAATATGACTTCTATTTTAACCTTATGTAAACTTAACCTTAAATTTTCTTGATTCTTATAAAGCAAACAATAAGAGAATTTCAACAAATAAAGAAATCAGATCAATCACTACCCGGAATCAAACTTTACAAGTACATCAAGAATGAATCGAACACTAGACACTAATAACTAAAGACACTTGGTCTTCTTATATAATTGATGAAACTCTATCATAGATATAAATAATTTCATTGCTTGTAGTGCTATAATTCTTCAATTATAATCAAAGGCTAGTACTTCTTAAAAGACTTAATCAAAGTGGGTACAAAACTTTTAGTAATAGCAACAGAACTAGAAAATATAGTGGCTTTTTATATTATCTATTCTGCTAACATAGTAAAGAGATTCAGCCATCTGTGCAATAAGCTTATGACTTAGATAATGCTCATTGCTCAAGTCACTTACCAAGCCTTTTTTAACTCAGCTACTAGATCCAAACGCGATATGATCAGAAGTCTTTGCTATCATTTTTAGCTAGATCATCTTATCCTTCAACAGACTCCTTCTTGATCTAATAAAATTAACTCAGTGCATCTTCAACCTTTCATTCATTTTACGTCATCGAATACTAACCTGATAATCTTTAAATACTTATATATTTTTTCAAGAAAATAGGTTTCGTGGCCATATTAGCAGGGTTTGCTGCATTCATGGTAAATTAGATTCTTACAGAGATGCATTACAGATTGGCTATTTGAAAACACAAATATGAAACCTCTATAAAACTACAAATCACTGAGCAACCCAAACAACTAGGTAACTTCATTAAAACCTTTTGTAATTAATATATACTTGCCTTAGTGCTGGAATAAAGCAACAATAGCTTGAAGTTAAGCTTTTCAACTCAAGCAATGTCCTTTAAAAATTAAAATATAGGCAAAAAGAGATCTTCTTTTGCTTTTATCTACAGCAAAATTAGAGTCCACATACCTTTCCAATCCTTGCTGAATTAAACCTTTCTTTTCATAAGTTAACCCAAGCTTCTTGTTCTAATTAAGTACCTTAATAATCACTTCATTGCCTGCCAATAATCTATGGTGAGATTGGCCATGTATCTATTAAGTAGTCTGATTACATATGGCAAATCAACTCTGCTTTATATCATGCATATAAATACTCCTCACCTCATTTGAGTAATGGGTGTTTATCATTTCCTGCTTTTCTTTTTCAGTTTTTGGACAACTCTAAATAGATAATTTGAAATGATTTCCAGCTGGAACACTTACTTATTTTACTTGCAGCATCTAAAATTTTTCAATAACTTTGTGGATGTGAGATTTTTGGGATAACATAAGCCTGCACTTAGTCTTATCTCTTTTGATTTCCATTCCCCGTATCTTTTTTTGTAGGCCCTAAATCTTTCATGTTAAATTCTTCACTGAAAATCTTCTTCAATAAGGCTATCTTGTGCATGTTACTGTTGGTAATTAGCATATCATTTAGATACAACATCAAGAACGTAACTTCTTAACAACCTACATCTTTGTAATAGGAGCAGGTATTATAAGCACTCCAGATGAAGCCTGCTTGATGTATAAAGCTATCAAACCTCTTGTACTATTTCCTGGGAGATATTTTTAAGCCATATAATGACTTCTTTAGTAAGCACACTTAAACTTCCCTGCCTTTTTCTTCAAATCCCTCACATTATTTCATATAGATCTTCTCCCATAATTCTCCATAGAGAAAAGCAGTCTTCACATTCATTTGTTTAAGCTTTTAATCTTCTATAGCTACCTTTGACAAGATGGTTCGAATTATCTTATATTTGACTATAAGTAGGAAAATTTGTGCATATCAATCCCTTTCACTTGGGTGAAGCCTTTGGCCATCAGGCTTGATTTGAACATCTTAGGTGTAACTTTTGTATGACCATCTTTAAGCTTGAATACCTATTAATAATCCACCACCCTTTGATTTAAAGGTTTTTAAACCAGCTTCCATGTCTTGTTAGCATGAAGAAAGCTCTTTCCTATTGCATTACCTTAAACTAATTTACTGCTTGATGACCAGACATACTTCATTGTATTTTTTAGCTTCATACTCTCCATCTAGTCTATTGTATGGAGAAATAGGCTATCAACTTTCCTTTAACTTAACTGGAACTAAGATCTTCATGTAGATATCTTATAGGTGGTGTGATGTTTCTTCTAAACCTATTGCTTACTAATTAATAAGTCCTTAAATTTTCTACATCATTAAAAAAATGCTCCTTTTCATCATTTAAACTAGGTTGTCTTTGTTGACTGGATGAGGCTGTTGTGTTATATTTTGTTTCTAGGGATGAATGAGCTGATCTTTTAAGCTTAAATTGATTTAAATTAATAGCTTCCTTAACTTTAAAATTTCTCTCTGTAGTTGGTTTATTTTACTTTTCTTTTTCTTGGCTTGCATATGGCAGGGAAGTCTCATTAAAGACCACATCTTTACTTATGACAGTTTTATTATTTAAACCATGTTTTACACAGAATCTATAACCTTTTAATCCCTTCAAGATAAGCAAGAAAAATATCTTTAACTGCCCTAGAATCAAGCTTGCCCTCCTTTTATTGTGCATAGGCTGCACATCCAAAAACTCTCAAGTGATATTGGCTCGCAGGCATCCTTGACCACCTTTCTTCAAGTGTTTTAAGATCAATAAACCTTGAAGAACACCTATTGATCAAACAAACACTAGTTGTATCTGCCTCTCTTTACTTAAGTTGTAATTTGATATACTCAAATAATTGGAAAAATAGCGCAACTCAATAACTAAGCTCCTAATAATTAAGAGCCCATAACTAAAGTTAAAATACCAATAGCTTTACACTTTTTACTCTTCCATGTTTCAGTTTTAGAATTTCTTTTGGCTAGTGTGGAACTTGTTATGACATTATTAGATCTAGTGTCTAAATCAAAGCAAGCATCTGCACCAGTTAAGGTCCAATTTTCTAGTTTAACACTCCTTGATATAATATCATAGCTAAATATCTTGCCCAAAGTGAGCCCTATTACACCATTTGGGCCTGCCTTCAAGCATATTACTACTGATAAAAGCTTTAACATACCAAGATGTAGTCTCAAACAAAGGATCTCTGGTTACTAAGCCCTATTCAGAACCTAAAGATTAAGCAACATAACTAGATATGGTTCCTTTGAGTTATTGCACCAAATTTCTCCTTAGTAAAAAGCTTTGAATAAGATGGGAATGTCTTTGCAACAGCTTATTATGCATTCTATCAAATTCCTCCACACTTAGATAATGCTTGTCCTCAAGCAAACAATAATTCAAGCTCATCATCTCATCTCATCATCTCATCTCATCATCCTTCCTTCTTCTTCCTTTGCTTATCCAAAATAATATATTCTTTTCATGCATTAAAACATAAGATCACAAAAGAATTCTCATAAATAGCATACATGATCAATAATCGCCTTAACGATTTTATTGAACTCAAAATGCATAAGATCTAACACCCTCTCCTTAGATTCACTCATTCACTCGAAGTGTTTTGAGGGATTAAATAAGCTCTCTAGTCAATACATAGAAAACTTTTACCATAAGCTTGCTTTGTATATCATGTCTCTTTTACCAATGAATGAATTAAAATACAAAAATCTAAGAGTTTTAAAACATAAGATCACAAAAGAATTCTCATAAATAGCATACATGATCAGTAATCGCCTTAACGATTTTATTGAACTCAAAATGCATAAGATCTAACACCCTCTCCTTAGATTCACTCATTCACTCGAAGTGTTTTGAGGGATTAAATAAGCTCTCTAGTCAATACATAGAAAACTTTTACCATAAGCTTGCTTGTATATCATGTCTCTTTTACCAATGAATGAATTAAAATGCAAAAATCTAAGAGTTTTAAAATAGGTTGTAATGGGGCTTAGGTAAGGTATGATAAAAGGGTTTTGGGTTAATGAAATTGAAGGAATCATACAAAACTTTTTTTTTCATACAAAACTTTATGACATAACATCAAAAGATTTCTTCAATCATATTGCGCAAATCCAAGTAATGAGAATTTATACCATTTTTTTCTCAATCCTTTTCTCTTTTTTTTCTCTTTTTTTTTTGTTTTCTTGATCTTTCTCGTTTCTTCTTTTTTTTTTCTAATTCTTTTTTCTTCTTTCTTCTTCTTCTTCTTTTTTTTTTTTAATAACTTGGACAATTGATTCTTAATATTTTGCAATCTTTTCTAAGATAAGTGAAAGTTTCATATGAGTAAGCTCATATAATCCTTCAATTCAGGGTTCAAAAAGAAAAATCAAAATAATAGTTATTATGACTTGTATCAAGGTTCAATTCCAAAGAAAAGGCTAAGGCTCAAAGTCGGCTCTCTAGGGGTATATGAATATGGTAGGCTTTTCAAAAAAGGCTAAATATTTTAAAGAAGATGGTTTTCACCTAAATACCCTTATGATTAAATACATCTAATTCTTCAAAGGAATGATTTGACGTGTATAACAAAGCAAGTTCTAGAAAAATTAAATATGTATGACACACACAAAGAAGAAAATTGAGCATAATGTAATATATGCTCATTGGCCCAAAACTCACCAAAAAGGGTTATATGTGTTAGATCTCATATAATTTTTAATCCAATATATCATTAAAAGCAACTAATCATAGTACAGTAAATGAGAATTTAAAGTCATATTTGCACACTTCTTTTTTTTTTTTTTTTTTTGGGAACAAGCATTGGAAGGATCTAGAACTCAGAAAAGAGAGATCACAAACACAAATTAAGTACCTTTTAGAGCAAGATTTTCTTGGATTTTAAATATTTAAAAAAACAATAGCATGTTGAAAACTTTTCCCCATACTTAGATCATACATTGTCCTCAATGTATTAAAAATAAATGCTCAAAAATAATAAAAGAACAAGAGAAATAGAAAACTCCCTGAATATATCGAGCATCATAAAGACTTCGTTTACCACTGGGGAGATGAGAAAGGTGGATCGAATTCCATCTTGTCATAGAGTGCTCTCTCATCGAATTTCATTCTTGATAACTGTTGTCAGATGCATTCAAGTTACTTCATCATATTGCCTTGAAAAAGTGTGATATGCCTTCAACCATCGACCTTATCTCTTATATATATATATATATATATATATATATATATGCATATTAAAGAATAAAAATAAATTATTAAAAAAAATTAAAATTTTGGGTTGCCTCCCAAAAAGCACCTTTCTTTAACGTCTTTGGCTAGACGTTGCCAATTCTCAATTATAAGTCGGATATTGTAAATCAATTTTATCAACATCATGTGCTTGAAAGCCTTGATGAAAAGGCTTTAAGCGGTGGCCATTGACCTTAAAAATCTTACCGGTATCTGGGCTTTGAATTTCAACTGCACCATGAGAGAACACATTAGTAACAGTAAAAGGTCCTAACCATCTAGAATGCAACTTACCAGGAAACAATTTCAGCTTAGAATGATAAAGAATAACCTTTTGACCAACATAAAAAGTTTTTCTGGAAATCATGCGATCATGGTAGGCCTTTGTTTTTTCCTTATATATTTTTGAGCTCTCGTAAGCATCATTACGAATTTCTTCTAGTTCTTGTAACTGTAGTTTCCTCAATTCACCTGCTTCATCCATTCTTAAGTTGCACTGTTTTATGGCCCAATATGCCCTGTGTTCTAGTTCTACTGGAAGATGACATGGTTTGCCAAATACCAAACGGTAAGGAGACATACCTATAGGGGTCTTATAGGCTGTTCGATAAGCCCATAGTGCATCATCAAGTCGCATACTCCAATCCTTCTTATTTGGGTTGATAGTCTTCTCAAGTATAGACTTGATTTCTCTATTAGATACTTCAGCTTGTCCATTTGTCTGCGGATGATAAGCAGTAGAGATTCGATGGGTAACATTATATTTCTTCATTAAAGCTTCCACCACTCTATTGCAAAAGTGAGTTCCACGATCACTTATTATAGCCCTTGGTGTCCCAAACCTAACAAAAATATGAGATTTGACAAAATTTACAACCACTTTAGCATCGTTGGTACGGGTAGCTTTAGCTTCCACCCATTTTGACACATAATCCACAGCAAGCAGGATATAAATATTATTGCAAGAAGAAGGAAAAGGACCCATGAAGTCAATACCCCATACATCAAATATTTCACAAACAAGAATAAAAGTAAGTGGCATTTGATCTCTATGTCCTAAATTTCTAGTCTTTTGACATTGTTCACAAGTCCTACAAAATATGTATGAATCATGAAATATAGTAGGCCAAAATAATCCACACTCTAATATTTTACGAGCTGTTCTTTTGGGACCAAAGTGTCCTCCACATGCATACGAATGACAAAACTTTAAAATAGAATCAATTTCGTGTTCCGCCACACACCTTCGAATAATTTGATCAGAACAATATTTCCATAAGTAGGGGTCATCCCAAACATAACATTTAGCATCTTTTTTAATTTTGTCTTTCTGAACCCTAGATAAATCACTTGGTAGTATTCCAGTAACTAAGTAATTAGCAATATCAGCATACCAAGGCCTTATCTTATGAATAAAAAAAAGATACTCATCTGGAAAGTCGTCTTTTAATGGTGATGATTCTTCACTCGTAGTTAACCTGCTAAGATGATCTGCAACCAAATTTTCTGCACCTTTTTTATCACGTATCTCCAAATCAAACTCTTGTAACAAAAGTATCCATCGAATAAGTCTAGGTTTTGCCTCCTTCTTCGAGAGTAAGTACTTGAGAGCTGCATGATCAGAATAAACAATCACTTTAGTACCAAGCAGATATGAGCGAAATTTTTCTAAAGCAAACACAATGGATAGAAGTTCTTTTTCTGTTGTGGAATAATTGCTTTGTGCATTATCAAGTATTCTCAAAGCATAATAAATGACATGAGGAGTTCTTCCAATTCTCTGTCCAAGAACAGCACCAATTGCATGATTGCTCGCATCACAAATGATCTCAAATGGAAGATTCCAATTTGGTGATTGGATAATCGGTGCGGTTGTTAACATATCCTTCAACTTGTCAAATGCATCTTTGCATGCCTCATCCAATTCGAACACCATATCTTTTTGTAGTAACCTGCATAAGGGTTTAGTGATCTTGGAAAAATCCTTGATAAAACGTCGATAGAATCCTGCGTGTCCAAGAAAAAAGCGAACTTCCCGCACACTTGTGGGGTAAGATAAAGATTTTATAATTTCTACCTTAGCTTTATCAACTTCAATTCCCTTAGAGGATACAACATGTCCTAGAATAATACCTTGATTAACCATAAAGTGACACTTTTCATAATTTAAAACAAGGTTCTTTTCTATGCATCTTTTAAGTACTTTGGTAAGGTTAGTTAAACATGCATCAAAAGAATCACCATAAACTGTAAAGTCATCCATAAACACCTCTATGATGTTCTCTATATAATCAGAAAATATACTAACCATACACCTCTGAAATGTAGCGGGAGCGTTACAAAGTCCAAATGGCATGCGCCGATATGCAAAAGTACCAAATGGGCATGTGAATGTTGTTTTCTCTTGATCTTCAGGTGCAACAGGGATTTGATGAAAACCTGAATAACCATCAAGATAACAATAATGGCTATGACCTGCTAATCTTTCTAGCATTTGATCAATAAATAGAAGAGGAAAATGATCTTTTCTAATTGATGCATTTAACTTCCTATAATCTATACATACCCTCCATCCATTTTGAATACGAGTGGGTATTAACTCACCATCAGGATTTTCTATTGTTGTTATACCGGTTTTCTTTGGAACAACTTGAATTGGGCTTACCCATTCACTATCTGAAATTGGATAGATCATACCTGCATCAAGAAGCTTCAAGATTTCTTTCTTTACCACTTCCATCATAGGCGGATTCAATCTACGTTGGGGTTGCCTGGAGGGTTTACAATCTTCCTCTAATAGTATCCTATGCATGCATGTGGAAGGATTTAATCCCTTAATATCGGCTATGGTCCAACCAATGGCCTTTTTATACTCTTTAAGTACTCGAGTCAATTTTTCTTCCTCTAAGATGGAAAGTTTATTAGAGATTATGATTGGAAGAGTCTCTTTTTCTCCTAAAAAGACATACTTTAAATGACCTGGTAGGGGTTTTAGCTCTAATTTTTGTGCCTGTATAATAGAAGGAAGAAGTTTTGTGTGAGAAAGAGGCAAATCAATATAAGAAATGTCATACCTCATAGGTTGTAGTGATTCCAATTCATGAATTGTATCCTGCAAGTCTGAATCCAATGTAAACTTTTGCAAGATTTTTTGTGATCTTCCAAAACTTAAACTCTTATTAAGTACAACTTTTAACTTATCTTCATCACTTAAATCAAAAATTTTCTGTGCTAAAGGTTCAATAACATCCATAGCAAAAACAGAAGATAAATCACTAGGATATCTCATGGCATCATAAATATTAAATTTAATAATTTCACCATCAAATTCCATTGTAAGTGTACCATCATGCACATCAATTTTTGTCTTGGATGTTTTTAGGAATGGTCTTCCTAACAAAATTAATGAGTTAGATGAATCATCTTCCTCCATATTAAGCACATAAAAATTAGCAGGAAAAATCAATCCACTAACTTGTACCAAAACATCCTCCAAAACTCCCTCAGGATATACATTAGATCTATCAGCAAGTTGAATAATCACACCAGTTTCTTTTAATGGTCCAGCGTTCAAAGATGAGTAAATGGATAATGGCATGACATTTATTGAAGCACCTAGATCTAACATCGCTTTCTCAATCTTAACATTACCAACTTTGCAAGGAATAGTAAACAAACCTGGGTCCTTACATTTAGGAGGTAATTTTTTCTGAAGAACAGCTGAAACATTTTCCCCCATACTTACAAATTCATTACCTTTTAATTTTCTCTTATTGGTGCATAACTCTTTCAAGAATTTGGCATATCGAGGTACTTGTTTAATTGCATCAAGTAAAGGAATATTTACCTCGACCTTGCGAAAGGTATCAAAAATCTCCTTTTCTTCCTCCTCATTCTTTTTAGATTTAGATAATCTAGAAGGCAAGGGAGGAATTAACATGGAAGTTTTTGGTTGCTCTCTGTTAGATCCCTTAGGCTGGTCAAGCTCTGGTTGAGGAACTACTTCTTTTTCAGTCTCTTCTCTTGAGATGCATCCTTTGGTAATCTTGCCAGGTTCTTTTAACTCAGTTCCACTTCTCAAGATAATTGCACTAGCATTCTGTTTTAGGTTAACAATAGTTTGTGAAGGCAATTTTCCTTGAGATTCTAATCTGTTCATTGAAGATGCTAGTTGACCTACTTGATCCTCTAACTTTCTAATACTTGTTCTTGTCTCCTGCTGAAATTGTTGTGTGTTAGATGCAAGTGATTTAACAATATCTTCAAGAGACATACCTGAATTTGGATGAGGTTGTGGTGGTGGAGCTGGTTGTCTAGATTGAAATTGAGGTCTTGCTCCATAACTAAGATTGGGATGATCCCTCCATCCTAGGTTATATGTATTTGAATAAGGGTCATACTTCTTTTGTGGTGGACCTGAGAATCCTCCAACTACATTAGCATCCTTATAAGGATCATCTTGAAGTGTAGGACACATGTCAGTTGGATGACCAGTAGCAGCACAAATCCCACAAGCTTCAACTTGTTGCACGTTTCCTACAGCCAATTGTTGAACAAGAGAAGTTAGATTGGCTATTTGATTTTCAAGAGAAGATATATTTACCTCATTAATCCTTTTTAAAGATGTATCTTGTCTAAATCCGAACTGTTGTGAGTTAGCAGCCATGGTGGAAATCAAATCTCTAGCTTCACGAGGAGTTTTATTTACTATAGCACCTCCACTAGCTGCATCCATCATCCTTCTTTCCATGGGTAGTAATCCTTCATAAAAATACTGAATGAGAAGTTGTTCAGAAATTCCATGTTGAGGACAACTTGCACACAGTTGTTTAAATCTTTCCCAATACTCATGAAGGGTTTCAATATCTCTCTGCTTTATCCCACATATTTCCCTTCTAATACTAGTAGCTCGTGAAGCAGGGAAAAATTTATCAAGAAATAATGTTACCATCTCTATCCATGTGGTCACAAAACCAGAAGGTAAATAAAACAACCAATCTTTTGCTTTTTCAGTCAGTGAGAATGGAAAAGCACGTAATTTGATTTATCTTCAGTTACTCCTTGTGGTTTTAGGCTTGAGCACACCACATGGAATTCCTTTAGATGCTTGTGAGGATCTTCATTCTCAAAGCCGTGAAACTTCGGGAGCAAATGGATCAAACCAGACTTTAACTCAAAATCTGCTTGTAAAATTGGATATTGAATGCAGAATGGCTGTTGATTTACTTCTGGTGCAGCCAATTGCCTCAAAGTTCTCTCTTCATTAGCCATGTCTTGTTCTATTCTAGAATCACTAGATGAATCAACTAAATTAAATACTAAATTCGATTCAAAAGATGAAAGTGAAGATTCTTGTTGGCTTTGTAATTTAGCTTCCTTCCTGAATCTTTTTGCTGTCTTCTCAATTTCAGGATCGTATGGAACTAGATCACCTGCACCAGAAGAACGGAGCATTAAAATAAATCTAATTAAAACCAATCCCCGGCAACGGCGCCAAAAATTGGTGGTTGTCGAGACCAACAAATTAAATTCCTAAATTCTTGCTCAAAATATTAAACTTGTAGTATAGATGAGCAAGGTCGTTTCCACAAAGATTGGTTAGATTTATTTTTTTGCAAAATAAAATAAAAGAAAAGAGGGTTTGAGGAGTTAAAAATAGATCAAATAGGAAAGAAAAAATTAATGTAATAAAGTATCCAGTCAAAGGTATAATTTCAGGTTTGATTTAGGAATTGATCATTGATGCAAAGATAAAAATCTTTTAATCTTCACTGAATTAGTTATGGTTGTTGGTACCACCTAACAACCTGTTTTTCCTTACTTCTTTGATAATCAGGATACGATCTCTAATTATTTCTCTTATCAATAAATAACCCTAGATACGATCTTAGGATTTAATTTACCAATAGCATTAAGAATTAGAAAAACTACCAATTCTAGCCAATAAACACATATGTAGGTTTATTTAAACTAGATTATTTATCTTCATAACATAAATTGAAAACCTCTTTTGTAATCAACTATGTTATTTACTACTTATATTAGAACACTTAAACAATTACGGATTTAAAGTTTTAAATAGTAACCTATTATTTTGATGATTAAACAAAGGGCCCTTTTTGTTGCAAACAACCAAGATAATATTTTCAATAAGCACAGAAGATAAATAAACAATGAAGAAATAAAAAACAAATAAAATCAGTTAGATCTCACAATTCTGAAGAATCAAACCCTTGATTATCCTTTGACTGGAAGAGATGTTTAGCAATCCATGAAAAAAAAAACCTACGAAAAGAAGAAAGTAAAAAATAAACTCTGGATGTTCTTTTGAAGGAACTACCTCCCCTTTATATAATAATCCTTAAACATAATAACCTATTTTAACTAGGACTCTTAAAGATAAAGATAAAGATAAAATTCTACAATTGCTTTTTAAATAAAAGATAAAGTCTTGGTTCGGTGAAATTCCAATGTTATTGGGAGTCTCAGCGCCTTATCCAAAGACATCTTCCAGTTCATCCACATCTCTTAGGAATCCAACTTTATATCTTCAAATAATGAATTTGAGTCCATCTTAGTTGATTTCCTCAATCCACCCTATTAAATATAAAACATAGTCAAAATCCAAGATTTAATCATTTATAACCAATAAAATATGGAAAAATATAATAATATATATGATTATTATGCATTCTATCAAAGCTCTTTCAAGTAAACTAGAATCTTTAGCCATGTTAAGCTATCAGAAGGTCCTTGCAAAATAATCAGAACTCCTATTTTTACCATCAAAATAATCAGAACTCCTATTTTTACCATCAACTTCTGGGATATTAAATCTTTCAGTGGAGATCTCCTTGCTTTTGGTCAAGTATAGCTCCATTAAGTGGTAGGCTTCCTCTCTAATTTGTTGTCAAATTCATGAAAAGGAAAACATAACGCATCTTTAGCTGATCTATTCCTCCAATTATGCTCAGTATTAAATGGTTCATTAGTTAAATGTCACCTTAAAATATGGTGGTCCACATGATTGTCAGAACTTCTATCTGCAGTAAAATCATTCTCTAAGAAGTAATAGCCTGCTAATAGAAAATCATTGCCAGGTATCCACTTACAATTTTCATCCTTTTGGGTCTTTGTGTCCCTTGATTGAAAAGAATAACTAGTTTGATGAAGAAATTTCCATTTAGTTTCTTTCTTTTTGGATAGTGTGGCATTCTTCAAAATGAAATTTTGTCATGCTCACTCTAAAGCAAAAAGTCATTGTCTTTCATTAGGTCATCCAAAGGGGATTATAGCAAGTGAGACAAGGTTTAGAAACATCCTATCAAACCAGCTCTTATATTGGTTTGCAAGATGTTTCTGGTTGATGTGACCTAAGTAAAGTCCAACTGGCAGCTTCATTAATACATTTGAAGTTTGTTGATTGGTTCTGCAACTTATTAAGTCCAGCTAGGCCAACTACATCTAAGCAAAGGAACAATGCTTTAATTTTTTTTTTTTTTTGTAACTTTGCTTGATCACTTTTAGTAATATTCTTTACCTTATCTGCAACATTCTCCACTTTGATTTACCAAAAGTGTTATTAATGCAGACTTTACCGCATGACAAACAAAATCATCATCCTATACCTATCCTTAGCAGCTCTTTGCATCTCTATAACTTTCCAAAAGAAATAGTCTTTGTGGCCATATCTGAAAGGTTATCTTTAGTTGTTGGCTAGCCATCTGAAAAAAAAAAAAAAAGATCATATTTAAGTTAGATAACCCCAATTCCTTTAGAAATCCAGGCAACTAGATTCACTCTTTTAAACCCTCAGTCATTGCTACATATTTTGCTTCTGTGTTGGACAAGGCTACAATTGGTTGAAGTAAAGCCTTTCAACTTACACAACAACCTTCATAAATGAACACATGCAGGCAATGATCCTCTTTTGTCTCCGTTACCAGAAAATCAGAACCTACATGTCCTATTAACCTTGCTGCATAAGACTTTTTTCTCATAGATTAATCCATGATTTATGGTCCCATTTAGGCATCTTAGAAGCTACTTCATAGCCTCTAGTGCTCTTTCTTAGGATTAGCCATGTATCTACTAAGCAAGCTGATTACATAGTGAAAATAAGGCATGTTGTAAATCATGATTTACATCATTCAGCCTATTACAGTAGAGGATGGAATAAACTTAAAAGTTTTTGCATGACTAAAAATTTAACCAATAGAATCTACCTCAAGACAAGATTTTTATGGTTACAAGATGGATAAAGATAAATGCCTTGATGAGAACTTGGATGAATTCTTCAAGATTTTAATCGATCTTAAAAATATGATCTATCTTGAAAATATGAGTGGGAAGTTCAATGACAAAGATGAAGCAATTATCTTGCTCGACTCAATACCACTAGCCTTCCACCAGTTAAGGGATATAATCAGGTGCAACAAAGAAACTTTATCCATGAGGGTTAGAGCCTACGATCAGGTCCAAGGATCAAGAAATGAAGAGGAACAACAACGTTTGGATCTTCATTAAAGGAAGCTTTATGTGCCAAAGGAAGAAGTAAAAAAAAGAATGCAATCTTTCAACAAGATTTTTACCAAAGACTAGTCCAAAAGCCCTATAAGGTCTTAATCAAAAGACCTTGTTAAGAAATATTTCTTCTATTGAAACCTGACCATACTAAGAGGTTTTGTAGAGATTTTAAGAGAAAGCAAGTTGAGCAACCCACTAAGGAGGTTGATACAGCTGTAGCTGCAGATTCTTTCAAAAAAGAAGGTGATGTGCTAGCAGTGATAGAATCCAAAGTCTTAAATGAATAGATTCTTGACTCTGCTGGCACCTATCAAATGTATCCCAAGGCTGAGTGGTTTCAAGACTATAAAGAGGTAAAAAGAGGATGAATTATCGTGGGGAATGATTAATCCTATGAAGTTAAAGGCATTAGAACCATAACTTTTAAGCTGAAAGATGGAACTATTAAGATCTTAAAGGAAGTGAGGCATGTGCCTTAACTAAGGCAAAACTTGATTTCCTTAGGCTCTTTGGATGGTAAAGGATACTCCTTCAATATTGAGAGAGGTGCTCTTAAAGTCTTAAAAGGTTGCTCGATGATCTTAAAAGGAATTAAAGAAAATGGCCTATACATTCTTAAAGGTAAGGTTATGACAGGAGAAGTAGTAGTGGTTGTTGAAGAAGAACTTGGCGCTGCTCAACTCTAGCATAGAAGGTTTGGGCATTGTAATAAGAAAGGGCTTCAAATCTTTAGTAATTAAGGACTATTAGGCAAGAATAAAGTTTCAAATCTTAAGTTTTATGAGTAGCGTGTGTTTGCCAAGCAATACAAGTTGAAGTAGTTAGGGACAATCGAAATTATGGATTATATGCAGTCGAATTTATGGGGGCCAGAGGCAACTCTAACCCATGGTGGATGCATGTACTTCCTCTCTATTGCTGATGACTTTTTAGGAATGATATGGCTATATATGTTAAAAACAAAAGATAAATGCTCTGAAAGGTTTAAAGAATGGAATATGTTAATAGAGAACCAAATTGGAAAAAAGCATAAAGCCATGAGAACTAGTAATGGTTTGTAGTTTTGTAGCTCATCTTTTGTACTTATTGCAGGAAGCATGGGATTTTGAGGCATAAGACAGTGAGGAAACTCCAGAATAGAATGGAGTTACTCAAAGGATCAATAAAACCATCATGGAAAGGTGAGGCATATAGTATTCACCTCTGGCCGTGGCAAGGCTTATTGGGGGATAATAACTATCACATAATTAGCTATAAGATCTATATAAAAAAGAAGGAGTCTATAAGAGTTTGATTAGTAGAGATGTCACATTCCAAGAGACTTCTCTGCCATATGCTCAATAAGGAGGTCCTACCACAAGTAATGAGAATCTAAAAGGATTGAAGGAATGCAGGGGAGTCATTAAGGTTAAGATAGAATCAAAAAGATCTCAAGCCTCTACTAGACAAGCATCTAAATAACTTAGTTCAAGCTCATAAAGAGAGCACCAATGAATTATCCTTGTAAATGATAATCAATAAGAGCTGTAGTGTGGAGATGACCATGATCAATTACTCAATACAGTTGGCTTGAGATAGGGACAAGAGAATCATTTAGCCACCAAGAAAATTTTGAATAAGGAGTTTGATATGAAGGACCTAAGGCAAGCCAAAAGAATCTTGGGGATGGAAATTTAGAGAAATAGAATTAAGAGAAGGCTGAAGCTCTCCCAAGAAAACTATCTACAAAAGTGGCTGAAAAATTCTTTATGCACTAAGCAAAACCTGTCACCACACCCTTGGGAAAACACTTACAAGTGTCTACCTATAGCTGCCTAAATTTAAAAGAAGAAAAAATGGAAATGAGTAGTACATCTTACTCAAATATAGTAGGGTCACTCATGTATGCTATAATCTGCAGGAGGCTTGATTTATCCTATGTAATTAGCCTTCTTAGCAAGTATGTGGCCAATCTAGGTAAGAACACTAATAAGCAATGAAGTGGTTGCTAAGATATATCAATGGAACCAAGCGTTATGGATTGATATATGCCAAGGAAGGACTCATCTAGCAAGGACTTGTTGGATATGTTGATGCTAATTTTGTAGATCATAAAAAGAAAATAAGGTCACTCTGAACTTTATTTTCATGCTTGATAGGTGCTACATTAGTTGAAAGGTGCAACTTCAACAGATAGTAGCTCTCTCCACTACAGAGGCTGAGTATATAGCCACGATAGAAAGGTTCAAAGAAGGTGTATGATTGCTTGAACTATTAAAGCAATTGAAGATGTATAGCTTAGGTTTAATGATGTTTTCAAATGGTCAATCAGTTATTCATCTATGTAAAAATTGAACAAACTACGCATTTTGATGTTAAGTATCACTTTCTTTGAGAAAAAGTGGAACGAGACTACATAATGCTCCAGAAAATCTCAACTAAGGATAACCCAGCAGATATGGCCATAAAGTGTGTCCCTCATTCAAAATCACTCAAAGTACTTGAAGATTTTGAGCATTGGCATAGGTTGAGAGAAAAGAGAAAGGATTAGCTTTGATATGCACTGGGCTACTTGCTGGATCAGGGAGGAGTTAGTTAGATCAAATCCTTCAAGCAACAAGTGTTACAATCCAAAAGCCAAAACCTGCCACCTAAATTAACTTATTTTAGTGGTGATGGGGAGTGAGTAATTGAAGGTTCTATTAATGAAAGCAAAACTATTGCTTGAGGAATTCCTTCTCTTATTCATGGCCTCTACTTAAGATCACATTTCAGATAAGCACATTAAAAATTTGACTGTTGGGATGTAGGTCTACAGGGAAATGATTCACGACGTGCTTTCTCTTATTTCCTCTCTCTAGTCATAAGAAGATTGTAGAAAATGAAGGCCATTGAATCAAAGTGTTTAGTACTTTTAATAGAATCCATTACTTTTTCCCCTAACTTTTGAACACATTCCAAAAGCGCACTTAACATTTGACCATTGGGACTTAACTATAAAGGGAAAATGATTGACGATGTGATCTCTCTTGCTCCCTCTCTCTGGTCATGAGAAGATTTTAAAAGATGAAGTCCATCAGATCAAAGTGTTTAGTACTTCATTGAGAATTTCAAGATTCCATCACTAAGATGCACTAGAAGGTAGCTTGTTTTAATGGTGATGGTGAGTGAGTAATTGGGGGTTATGTCAGTGAAAGCATAATCTATTGTTTAAAGAATTGTTTTTTCACTCATGGTTCTTCACTCTAGAACACATTCAAGATAAGCACACTTAAAATTTGACCATTGAAATGTGACTCTAAAGGAAGACGGATCCACGACGTGCTTCTTTTTGCTTTCTTTTTCTAGCCATGAAAGATTATAGAAAATGAAGGCCATTGGATCAAAATGTTTGGCACTTCTCAAAGAATCCATTTCTTTTTACTTTAATTCTAGAACATATTCCAGAAGCGCATTTAAAATTTGACTATTGGGACTTTGCAATGAATGGATAAGGATCCACAGTGTGCTCTCTCTGGCTCATTCTCTCTGGCTGTGAGCAGATTATAGAAAATGAAAGCCATTGGATCAAAATTTTTAGCACTTCTCAGAGAATCTATTGCTTCCTTCTTTAACTCTAGAACACATTCCAAAAACGCACTTAAACTTTGACTGTTAGGACTTAGCTATAAAGAAGAAAGGATTCATTGTGTGCTCTCTCTTTTTCCCTCTTTTTAGTCACAAGAAGATTGTAAAAAATAAAGGTCATTGGATCATATTTATTGGGACTTCTTTGAAAAAGTCAAGATTCCATCACTAAGATGCACTAAGAAGCACGTTATTTCAGTAGAGATGATGAGTAAGTAATTGGGGGTTCTTTTAGTTAAAGTAAAATCCGTTACTGAAGGAATTCCTCCCTTTCCTCATGGGGCACCTCATTCTAAAAAATATTTTAGATAGGTGCATATAAACTTTGATCTTTAGGGTGCAGCTCTAAAGGGAAACAAATTCGCGATATTCTTTCTCTTGTTCCCTCTCTCTAGTCGTGAGAAGATTATAGAAAATGAAGGCCTTTAAATCAAAGTGTTTAGCACTTCTCACAGAATCTGTTGCTTCCTCCTTTGACTTTAGAAACACATTTCATAGGCACACTTAAAATTTGACCATTGAAACTTAACTGTAAAGGAAAAAATATTCATGACATGCTCTTTCTTGCTTTACTCTCTAGCAGGAAGAAGATTTTCGAAAATGAAAGCTAATGAATCAAAGTGTTTAAAACTTCACCAGGAATTTTAAGATTCCATCACAAAGATGCACAAGAAGGCACCTTATTTAAGTAGTTAGGGTGAGTGAATAATTATGGGTTCTATTAGTGAAAAGAGAATCTATTACTTGAGAAATTCCTTGCTGCACTCATGGCCCCTCATTCTAGAACACATTCCAGATAAATAAACTTAAAATTTGACCATAACGATATGAGTCTAAAGGAAAAAGGATTCACAATGTGCTATCTCTTGCTCATCCTCTCTGTTTATAAAAAATTGTAGAAAATGAAGGCCATTAGATCAAAGTTGTTGGCACTTCTCTTAGAATTTCAAGATTTCATCACCAAGATGTACTGTAAGGCAGCTTGTTTTAGTAGTGATGTTGAGTGATTAACTGGGGGTTTTATTAGTGAAAGTAGAATTTGTTGCTTAAGGAATTCCTCAACTGACTCATGACCACTTACTCTAGAACATAATCCATATTCTAGATAAGCATACTCAAAATTGGGCCATTGAGATGCAACTCTAAAGGGAAATAGATTCAAAGCATGTTCTCTCTTGCTCCCTGTCTCTAACCGTGAGAAGATTTTTAAAAATGAAAGCCACTAGATCAAAGTTTTCTACTTTTTTTCGAAAAAATGAAGATTTCATCACCAAGATGCACTAAACAACACTTTGTTTTAATTAATGGTGAGTGACTCATTGGGGCTTTTATTAGTGAAAGCAGAATCCATTGCTTGAGGAATTCCTTCCTTGACTCATGGCCCCTCACTTTAGAACACATTCTAGATAAGCACGCTTAAAATTTGATCATTAGGATGCAATTCTAAAAGGAAATAGATTCATGGCATGCTTTCTCATGCTCCCTCTCTCTAACCGTGAGTAAATTATAAAAAATGAAGGCCATTAGATTAATATTTTTAGCACCTCTAGGGGAAATTCTAGATTCCATCACCTAGATGCACTATAAAACACATTGTTTTAGTGGTGATGGTGAGTGTGTAATTTAAGGCTCTATTAATGAAAGCAGAATTTGTTGCTTGAGGAATTCTCCCCTCACCATGGCCCCTCAGTGCAGAAAGAATTCGAGATAAGCACACTTAAATTTAATCGTTTGGATGTGACACTGAAAGGAAACAGATTAATGGCATGCTCTTTACTTCCTCTCTCTAGCCGTAAGAAGATTGTACAAAATGAAGCCATTAGATCAAAGTGTTTAGCACTACTTATAGAATTCATTGCTTCTTCCCCTAACTCTAGAACAGATTCTAAAAGTGCACTAAAATTCATGGCTAATAACAAGCCATATGGATCCTTCATTAAACAACATGGAGAGCTATAATTTGTTTCATGTCTAACTCTACAAATGGTCTTTAACAACATGAAAAAAACTAAACAGAAACAGAGGTAGCATATTTTGGCTTCTGGATTGTAGCATTTACTGCTTGAAGGATCAATTCCAACAAAGTCCTTCCTACACCAATGAGCAGCCAGGTGCAAATCAAAGTTAATCCTTTATCTTTTCTCTCAATCCATGCCAATGCTCAAAATCTTTAAGCACTTGAGTAATTTTGAAAGAGGGATACATTTTGTGGTCCTATAAATCCCATCTGCTAGGTTATCCTTAGTTGAGATTTTTTTTAGCTTTACGCAGTCTTGTTCCACTTTTTCTCGAATGAGGTTAAACTTAACATCAAGATGCTTAGTTTGTTTCATGATATACTAGGTCAATACATAGATGAATGGCTAATTGGCTATCTGAAAATATCATTAAACCAAAGCTATACAGCTTCAACTCCTTCAATAGTCCAAGCAACCGTACACTTTCTTTGAACCCTTCTGTCATGGCTATATACTCAGCTTCTATAGTAGAAAGAGCTACTGTCAGTTGAAGTTGTGCCTTCCGATTAATGTAGTACCTATCAATTATGAAAATATAGGCTGAGAGTGACCTTCTTTTATCTCTATCTTCAGCAAAATCAGTATCAACATATCCAGCAAGTCCTTGCTGGATGAGTTCCTATTTGGCAAATATGAATCCATAACCCTTGGTTCCATTAACATATCATAGCAAATACTTCATTAGTTGCTAGTGTTTCTTACATGGATTGGCCATATACTTGCTAAAAAGGCTGATTACATATGATAAATAAGGCCTACTGCGGACTATAGCATACATGAGTGATCGTACTACATATGAGTAGGATATATTGCTCATTTTCTTATTTTTTTCTTCTAAATTTAGGTAGTTTTAGGCAGGCAAGTTGAAGTGTGTTCCTGAAGGTGTGGTGATTAGCTTGGCTTGGTGTATAGAGAATTTTTCAACCACTTTTTGTCGATAGATTGCTTGGGAGAGCTTGGGCCACCTTTTAGTTCTATCTCTTTGAATTTTCATCCATAAGATTCTTTTGGTTAGCTTTAGATCCTTCATATCAAACTCCTTTCTCAGTGTTTTCTTTATGTTGTAAATTTGGTATTGGCTACTATTAATTATAAGCATATCATCAACATAAAGAAACAACAAGATAGCATGATTACAGTCAGTATTCTTGTAATAAAACCATGCATCATATGAGCTTCTCTTGAAGCCTTGACTCAAATTGAAATTATCAAACCATTTATACCATTACCTAAGGGATTGCTTGAGGCATATAAATATTTCTTTAAAAGGAAAACTTGGCTTTCCTGGCCTTTTGCCTCAAAGCCTTTAAGTTACTTCATGTAAATGGTTTCTAGTAATTCTCCATGTACGGATAGAGTTTTGACATCCATATGCTCTAATTCTTAACCCTTCAAGGCTGCTTTAGTAAGCATCACCCTTATAGTTTTATACCTGACCATAACAGAGAAGATCTCAGTATAATTAGCTCCTTCAATCTAAATGAAGCCCTTAGCCACTAACCTAGCTTTGAACCTCTTCAGCTTCTTTGATCTTGTAAATCCACTTGCAGACCACCACCCTTTGCTTTTTAGGCTTTTGTACAAGCTCTTAGGTCTTATTTGTTTCCAAAGGGGCCATCTCTTTTTTTATAGCATGCCATAAATATATAGCATTTCATTTAGACAGCATCTTTGAAGTTTCTAGGTTCCTAATCCTATTGCATCTGTTCAGCTATGTTAAGATCATCAGCAATAAGTTCTCTCTCAACAAAGCTAATGTTAAGCTCCTCACCTAAGAATCTCCTTAGTGGCTGAATGATTCTTCTATCCCTATCTCGAGCTAATTAATATGAAGCAGTTGATCATGGTCATCCTTAAATTGTAGCTTTTGTTGATCATCATTTAGAGGGGTAATTCACTGTTGCTCTCTTTGTGAACTTAGACCAATTGATTTTTGGGCTTGTCTAGTAAAGGCTTGAAACCTTCTTTATTCTATCTTAACTCCAATGACTTCCCTGGATTCCTCTAATCCTTTTGGATTCTTATTGTAGCAACAACACCTCCTTGTTGAGCATATAATAGAGAAGTCTCTTGGAATGTGACATCTCTGCTAGTACTAATTAAAGTCTTATAGACTCCTCCCTTCTGTATATAAAAAACCCTTGCCAAAGCCAAAGGTGAATAGCATACACCTCACCTATTCCATGATGATTTTATTCATCCTTTTAGCAACTCTATTTTGTTCTAAAGATTTCCTCACTGTCCTATGCCTTAAAATCCCATGCTCATTGCAATAAGCATCAAAAGGTAAGCTGAAAAACTCTAATTCATTATTAGTTTTCAAAGCTTTAAACTTTGTTCTAGTTTGGTTCTCCATCAAAACCTTCCATTCTTCAAACCTTTCAAATCATTGATCTTTTATTTTTAACACATACAGCCATATTAAGATCTTGATGGTTCCATCTTTTAACTTAAAAGCTATAATTTCAATGCCTTTAACTTCATAGGATTGATCATTCCCCATGATAACCCATCCTCCATTTGGCTCCTTATAATCTTGAAACCACGCATCCTTGGGACACATATGATAAGTGCAAGCTGAGTCAAGAATCTATTCATTTGAGACTATGGATTCTATCGCTGCTAGCACATGATCTTCTTTTTCGAGAGAATCTGTAGGTGTAGTTGCATCTGCCTTTGTGGTGGGTTTCTTACCTTGCTTCTTCTTAAACTCCCTATAAAACCTCTTAATATGGCCAGGTTTCCCACCAAAAAAAAAAAAACACTTTCTTATAGGCCCTTTGGATTGAGACTTTGTAGGTCTTTGAAACTTTTTTTTTGGGAGTAATCTTGTTGAAAGATTACTTTTTTGTTTAGTTCTTCCTTTGGCACACAAAGCTTTATTTGATGAAGATCTAAACCTTCTTATTCCTTTTTATTTCTTGATCCTTGGATTTAATTACAGGCTCTAGCTCCTCTATGGATAAAAGTCTATTTGTTGTACCTGGTTGAAGGCTAGTGGTAATAAGTTGAGCAAGATGACTGCTTAATCTTCATCATTGATCTTCTCACTCACATTTTCAAGATCGATTACAATCTTGAAGATTTCATCCAACTTCTCATCAATGCATTTATCTTCATCCATCCTGTGACCAAAGAATCTTGTCTTGAGGTAGATTCTGTTGGTTAAAGATTTAGTCATGTAAAGACTTTCAAGTTAATTCTATATTGTAGTATAGTGGGCTCAGTGATGTCTGCCATGATCTGCAATTGGCCTCATGTTTGCTATACAATCATCTTGCTTAACAGATACATGGCTAATCCTAGGAAAGAGCACTAATAAGCCATAAAGTGGCTTCTATGATACCTAAATGGGACCAAGAATCAAGGATTGATATATGAGAAAAAAAATTTATGCAGTAAAGGTTGATAGGCTATGTAGATTCTAATTTTACTGGTGACAGAGACAAAAAAAGATCATTGTCAGCATATGTGTTCATTTATAAAGCAACTTATACAAGTTAGAAGGATCAACTTTAATCAATTGTAGCCTTGTCCAGCACAGAAGTAGAATATGCAGTAATGATTGAGGATTATAAAAAAGGAATCTAGTTGCTTGGATTGCTAAAGGAATTAAGATCGTATAGCTCAAATATTATCTATATTTTAAATAGCTAGTTAGCAATACACTTGTGCAAAAATCCAATTCACCATAAGCGCTCTAAACACCTTAATGTTAAGTACCATTTCATAAGGGAGAAGGTAGAGGATGGTTGCCTCAAACTGAAAAAGATTAGAATTGAAGATAACCATTTAGGTGTGGCCATAAAACTATTCCTTTTGAAAAGTTACAGAGATGTAAAGAGCCGCTAAGGATAGATATGGGATGATAATTTGGTTTTATGATGTAGCAAAGTTTGCATCAGTACCACTTTTGCTAAATGAAAAGGAGCAAAAAGGGGATTGTAGAGCAAAAGAACGAGGGCAGATAAAAAGAAATGGTAGAGTTAAAAGAAAAAATAAATTTAAGAAAAGTTAGTTATTATGCAGAGTTGTCACAAAGAACAGTGTCTTTGAGAGTAACGTAGTTAATGTGGCATGATGCTATTAATGTAGTGTGATACGGATGGGCAACCTTACTAGCAAAGTAAAAAAATAGTCATTAATTATGAATGAAGCGATTGATGTGGTAAGGAAAACTAGGTGACAAGGCATTAGTGGTGACACTAATGAAATGGTAATGTGGAGTCGTGCTCACTCACTCAATGATAGGTGATGGATAACCCATCATTCGATTTGTATATCCACCTCACAACTCATATTATAGAAAAGTATACATAATAAATAACCTTTTAGCTTAGAATGACAAGAATTCACTTGTGATTCTTGGGGCCAAATTAATAAACACATCATGATTATAGATCTTTATTAATTATATCTATTTCGAATATGCCGTAAAGAATTGACTTATTGGGGTATGATGTCATAGATAACAATTTCGGGAGCCAGGAATAAATCTAGATAGTTCTAGTGATTCCCAAGTTAAACATAATTTATTAAGCAATGGCACACATAACCCATTCACTCATGCCTTATAGAGTAGGACACAGTACCATTATGCCTATCCATTGAGGGTGATGGGAAATTTAATAGGTCAAATATTGACTACCAATAAGAGATAGCAAATTGTCCAAGTTGAAACTCATAATGTTTCAAATAAGCTTAATTGCTGCTAGGTGGATAATTTACTAGTACCAATAAAAAACAATTATTATTAGTAATCTTGTATAGCCATGGTTATGCCAATTTGAATTGGGATAGCCAAACCTTGTCCGACTATCGATGGTTGATACTTTCGGATATATTTCAAGAGTAAGATATTTATTATTTTCAAATAATACTTTTGATTTTGGGATAATAACATGGCTCAAGGGATTAGAATTAATAAACTGATAATTACAAATATTCCTTCAACCTATTTACAGGTACGGCTTACATATGGCATGTCCAAGGGATCATACTTTGATCAATCCTCACATTATATAACACTCAACTTAAAGGTTTTGTTACTGTTTTATCGCTAAATTTTGGCCTTTCTCATTCTTCCAGATATCCTCTGCTTATCTAATATCGCCCTTATGCTATGTCTCATGTTCATCCGCTTTTGCCTTCTCCTTATCTTTGTCAAAAAAACTCATACCTCAGATAAGGATCAGACCTCGTCGATTGTGGTATCATCATTGGAAACTGGTGTGAAAAGATTACTTGCAACAAGGCATATGATTGGCTTACGTAACATTACAGTCTTCCTAAATTAATCATATTGTCATTCTTACAAATGATCTAGCCTAATTTGCACTAGTTAAAATATTTATTGGCCTATTATGAATATTTCCCTAGTCAATTAATTTGCAAGTTTTATACTCTCTTCATAAGCATTGCTATAATTATCATTAGTCAAATCCTTTTAGATAATGATCTATTGCTTGATTATAACATAATCCACATACAGGGTATTAAAATGGATCCAATGTCTACATATGGCCTTGGGAGGAATATTGCCAAGTGAAAGGGGTATAATTGGTCAATTTATGTGTAGCATATATTATTATTAGTGCATATTAAAGCGCATGATATCCTTATTAGTCGAATAGATATCTTATATCAATCCATAGACCTAACAATATCATAAAGTAGTATGATATGAATTATAGGGTATCAAACTTATTGCTGATGTGATTATGGTGTAGATCAATGATGCAGCAAATATTTGAGCTATTGGCCTAGAATATCAATATAACTCGCCTAAAGTTGGCTTATCCACATGCAATATTTGGATTACGTCATAATCTGGTAGTAGATCATCATCCTAATTTCATTGCTACTATAAACTTAAAGAGTGGGCAATATTCAACAACAAACTAAAATAATTCAGGAATGTGCTAACCATATGATGTGCAGAATTGGTGATTTTGGATAACAGATAATTTTGATGATTGCCCAATCCGCCTAGATAGGTTAAGGCAAATACCATATCATAATTTAAAGACTAATAACTAAAACATATGGTTATCCTTAACCCAGTTATACAGATAGCATCCATAATCTTGTGAGGGTTATATATTGATGATTAACAAGATTCCGCTTGAACATGCTAATTTGGTAGGTCATTACATTGTGATGAATATAATGACCATAATGAACCATATGTTCTCAAGAATTAATCCATTGATTACATGGCAATTACTCCTAATATTGATCCACGTGTAACTATTTTGCTAATTGAAATAGTCAATCTATCACCTAGTTAATGGCTGTTATACTGACATAAGTTATATGTACAAAATTACCATATATGAGTAATCAATAAGTAGGCATGGATAGTCACAATTACGTGTCCAACTCGGTAAACATACCAATTTCCATGATCCATAAGTATGTCGGTGATATGCCCCAATAAATAACTATCTATGATCCATAGGTATGTCGGGAAATATGGGATGGCATTTCCTTTGTCGTCCTCCAGTTGATGGGTATACTAATACAGTTGGTATAGAATGAATGTTTATAACATAAGTACTAGAGTGAGTGGAAGTTAGCTATCTTTCTTGATACCCTACTCAATAGCATGTGCTTATTTATCATGGAAAGAATTCTATAAGGATGATCCTGGGCATAACTTATCTATGACTCTGCCTTGAGATTATAGAACATGCAAATTTGGTGCAATGTGTGGTAGTTACCCATTAAAAGGAGGACTTATGTTAAGACTAAAAAGAAGTGCTAAGAAGCACAAGAATGACACCAACAGGGTTAGCAACCAACTTATGAAGGAACATTTTGGAGGATTATACAATTCAATCTTATGATAAAAAAATCCCTAATAATGTTTAAAATAGTTACATTACCTATAATCCATCATTGCAATGTTGACATGTTATTAAATAGCAATTATGCAACATATTATTCCTTCATATCATTTACGATACCATTATGATTGTGTTATAATTCCACCGAAGCAGTGCTTCTTCCAGTGAACACTTAATTATAACACACAAGTTCATAATTTATTAACAATTTAAGTTAGTATGACAGCGTGCTTGCCGATTTTGTTTACCCAATATAGCCTGCTAACCTATTGATATCTAATTAAGCATTAGATAACCTACACTATTATGAAAACCTTAGTAGGTTCATATACAAGTATCCACATCCTTGATCATGGCCTATCTATATGATGACCCCTTAACTATGGTTATATCTTGATGGTAATTCATGCTGGACTGTGATATGAAGAATACCATTGATTGCACTTAGGTATCCAATTGAGACTGACATGTTGAATTCTGGCCAATCATATGGGCAACCAATGCTCATGATTTAAATAAATCATAAACATCTGTACCCATTCATGAATATTATGAATAAGTTATGGATATGTTTACTTTTATTCATATAAAGTATGATTTTTATGAGTTTATGGTGATGCTATTTAGGCTAACCAATGCATCTGCTACTTTTTGTAACCATATGAAATACATATTGTTTGAATTTTTGGATAAATTTATGGTGATTTATCTGGATGATATTATGATCTACAATGAGACCTTAGAGGACCAAGTAAGCCATTTATGACAAGTATTGATGCGGTTGGAGGAGCACTAACTATACATCAAGAAAAAGAAATGCAAGTTTTGTAAGCAAGAAGCATTATTCCTTAAGCACTAGGTAAAGAACGAATAGATACCGTTGGATGAAAGAAAAGTAAAACCCATCATTGAGTGACCAACCCTTAGTAAAGTTGTCGAGTTGCAATCAACTTAAGCCTTATGCTTAGAGCTTACTAACTCCTTGACTTACTGATCCCTTTAGTTATGCTAATCTAAATCCCGATCCACTAGTCATGTGCCCCACAATAAAAATTCTTTCCACACATATCTTATAGTACTATAGGTTAAGGACTCAATAATGAAAGTATTACCTAATTCATGAACACAAGGAAAAGGATAAAGATATTAAGGCAAACACAAATAGAAAGTGCATGCACACACAACAAGATTTATGGAACCTTATCCCAATCCTTTATTAACTTTATAAAGGAATAGACAGAGAAAAAAGTGGATGCTTATCCTAAGCATTGCCACACTCAAACCCTTATAGACCTCTCTTGTGATCCCTTGGGCTTTCCCTTTTGGGTTATATCTAAGGTGCATTAATTTCTTGGTATTATACTGCTTGGTCTTAGAAGTCAACATAGATTATTGAGGCGTAATTCATTAAACACCAAGATATGATTGATCTAAATGAAATTATTTTTTAAGCCTAATTAATTCTTAAACTTAATTAATATACCTCTTTGAGTTCCTTACTATTAGTAGTTTAGGATAAAATTTGATGAGTAATCAGTCATAATTAATTATTTCCATCCATGTCTTAATATCCTTTGCTAGATGATGATGAACGCATATAAAATTTATATTATTAAACTTGGTATCAATTGTTGACACTTAATTTTATTCATAAGAAAATGGACTTCATCAAAAACTCATTCTATAGTTCAAAGGTCTGATATCGAGATTTATTGCAATTTGTCATTAAACTTTGTAGTATTGGTTGTCCAACCTTATGCAAGATTTTAAAAGCCTTCTTCATCAGGGTTCATGGTATAGATGACTCATTAAGGTTTATAAACACAAATGATACATCAGGTTTTACATCATTCATGCCCATCCTAATCTACTAAGAGTTTCCTTCATCGAGATTTTTGATTTAGTTAATACATCGGCTTTTACTTCATTAGGTTTACAGTTAAACCTCACATTAGGGATCTATTTGATAAATTTCTTAATTCTTTGGGAGTATTTTACATTGGGATTTTTGATCTAGCTTATTCATCAGGATTATACTTATTAGGTTCCTTTTATCATTGGGATTAAAGCCTTTAAAAGTTTGCTTGGATTTTTCCATTATCGAGACTGATCTCACATCGGGTGTTATATTCCTTCATAGAGTTTTTCTCATCTAGAATTGATTCAAGTTCCATTGGGAAGTTAATGGTTTCCAGATTAATATTTTAATGATTACTACTCTAGCTATTCTACGTCAAAGTTGAAGATGGATTTGAAACTAGAATTCCATTAATCGATAATGTTTGTACATCCAATAGAAAAGAAGAAAAAGGATTACAAGTTTTAACTCTTGGTTCAACTTCAACTTTAGCCACATCAGGTTTTGGAGTAACTAGAAAGCAGGAGCTTCTAACATTGGTCTAAAAATACCCTTCTTTAGCTGATTAAGTTGTCATTCTTTTAGGTCAATTAGAGTGATATCCACGTCTTCAGAATGAATTAAAAAGCTTTTACGGGAGGAACCACTTATACCGAGGATAGGTAGAGGTCGGGATACTTGCCTTTGATCTCTTCAACCATACGCTTCCTGATGGGCCAGTACAGCCACAAGGCTTGCTCCCTAATCTTAGTTTGGTAAGCTTTTAACATTTTGAATTTGTATAAAGCTTAAGATCAAGCTTCTTTTTGAGCTACCCTCAGCTTATCCCTATGGATAAGTTTATTTTTAGTGCCACTTATCCTTGCCACACATTAGCTTGGACCTGGGCCAATTTAATCTTTGCATTGTCCACATTGATTTTAGCCTTGCCTAGCAGATTCTCCAACCTCTCAACGTTAGGCGCATAGATATGCACTTTATTAACAGCATTGATTATAAACATATTAGTAACATCAGCATCCTTCATGAAGTAATGAAGATCGATGCTGGTATGGTTGAAGTTGTTTATGAGTATAGCCATCCTCTGGGCAAACTATAAATAAAAAAAGTAAGCACTAATTAATAACCTGCTACTACATGGCACAAAAGTAAAGTTAAACAGATTAATACTTACGTCTCTGAAGCACATCATTGTGTTACTAAGGGAAGATAAACCTATGTAACCACTTCTAAACTAGGTTGGGATGTTTTAAGGATCCCTCAATAAGCAAGTCCTAGTCAAGCATAAACTTCTCTTCTAAAGGAACAAGTTGTGGCACATTCAGTGGCATTAAGAGTTTACCTATAATGCCCTAATCCTTAGGGTGGCTCCCCTTCTCGCCTCCTTTCCTTCTAATGGTTAGAGAGGCAGTAACCACCATTTTTTCCTTCTTGGCAGCAAGGGCACCATTGTTATAGTCAGCTCTTGCTTTCTTTCTCTTCGAGGCAACTCATGAAGATTAACCTCACTGTTAAGATTTGGCAGTAGCACTAGACTAAAACCTCCAATTAGGCCATGCCTCCCCAAGGTAATGTCTATTGCCTCCCAGAGTTGATCGTCTATAATTGAGGATAGATTTGATTAAGGGACCATCTGTTTTTTCAAGGTCTGTAAAACATAAGACTAAGGATTAGCAGCAAACAAAACATGAAATAACTAAATTATAAGATGAAGTAATGATAAGACCTGGCATGGCATCAGTCCAAGAGAACAGTAAAGGTCTAGTCCTTTCATTATGGTGTACATCCTTAAGACTAGTATTTAGCTCAAGGTTTGGTATTTGCTCTTCATTGGGATATGTATGCACTTTGGGTTGAGTAATTAGCTTAAGGTTTAGTTTGTTCATCATCGAGAATTAGATTTGAAAGATGGATGCCCATAAGTCAATTCAAATTACGCCAATTAGTATAATTTAGCTTGATAATAGGTTTATGTTAGGCTATTCGAGGCCATGGATAGACAAACATGAGGAATTGTTCCATCACCTATCAATAAATTCTCCTTTAGCTAGTAACCCCATATAATTATCATATGTGCCACAGTCAAAGGACATCTGATCCGTAGATGAACATTAGATGGATCGATGATCCTCATTAAGAAAGAGGTATATTGGTATTAGAATAATATAGACTAAATATCACTTATGATTCAAGTAAGCAGCAATATGTATCTACTATTATACCCATTATTATTATTAAAAAAATCATGTAATTAAAATTATCAACATAAATAAAAAGTAGAATAATAATTTGATTATTATAATCTATTAATTCATTAAAAATCTCGTAATGGTAAGTACTTTTTATAAGCAGTTAAATCATTATTTATCCACCCAGTTATGACACTATTGGGTAATTCACATATCATGTACCAGTCTTACTGAACTTTACACACTATCATACTTTATTCATGATCCTCCCATTACCTTCTACATTTTTTAACATGTCCTTGATTGGATCATCAAATAACTATAATCTTGACATAGGATATATCCAAGATTGGTACATGATATGCCTTAGGGGTCACTTCATATCCTCAATTGGGTAGCATAACCATGACCCTAGGCATTAATTCATACTAGAATATAGGGTATGAGTTTATGGCCATGTTATCCTATGAACTAATATATAACCCCTATTAGAACTCCTTCACATAATCACGCATAGCCCTATGTACTTCGACCTCTTTACCTTTTAAAGTAAGAATTGCTCCCTCAACTCTTTCCTCAAACTCTCCCATAAATCGATGGTAAGACATCCACTTGCAACATCATCTACCATTCGTAGTAAGACATCATCTACCACTTGCAACATCATCTATTTATAAGCATATCCAGTGAAACTTATCATATTGAATTAATAATCTAGAAACATATGGTTTGATGGAATACATTGGTACCTAAGTTACCTCCACCAATTGAGCACATTATTGAATGTAATCAACCATTAACCATGATAATTACCACATATGTACATCATTGCCCAAATGATTCTTATATGCCCAAGTTGCATTTAATTTGTCCCAAAGATGAGTGATTAACGTCAACACAATCTTCCTTTGTTTATCATTCAGTAATTGGGTCTAGTATCTATCTAATTCTATGAGTTGACTATGATTTCAGCTGAATAGTTACTCAATGATTATGAAAGTATACATAAGGTCAAGTTATTATCATATTTCCTTCAAACGCCCAAGAAAGTAATCCTTATTAACGACTTATATCCCATACCACTTTGAATTAGCCCTCCCAGTCTACTTAACCTAGGATGTTTTGATCTGGATAAACTTAATGGCTAATAATTTAGGATTATCTTTTTTGACTTATTTATAAATATCTCCCATTATCCAAATTGTGAACTTGTACTTAGTGATAATTAATGAATAAGCAAACAAGTGCAGTGGTGGACATGATGATTACCCTTAACCAAATGTAACCAAATAATAAACTTAATGTGCAATAGATAGTCAGATATTATAACAATTTCTTAGTACAATCTCTAATAGTTCTACTAGTGGCCTATAGGCATGCGTCCCATATGACCATAATCATTCATGAATAGATTGGGCTGGTTGGATGAACTAAACCTTAAACCTAAGGATGACTGTAAGTTCACTAATGTGAGGCTAGAGAGCTGTGGCAATATCATAACCAAGTTATCAACCATGGTTCCATAGAATGGACATTATCATATGTTAATATGAATAGGTTGTCATTATATGGATAAAGAAAGACACCATTTGCTTAGGTATTGGTTATCCAAACCCATCAGTAAAGCAAACTATGATGTGAATTTACTCATAGTAGATGATTTAATAACTTCTGGGCATCGGTGCCATTAGATATCATGTGGTTAAATCTTGATAATTATCATTACTTAAAATATCTCATTATACTATCTATTGGGTCCAACGAATTTTCTACAGTCTGATATCGCATACTTGGAGGTATAAAAGAGTTACGAGTATCATGTAATGGTGCAAGTCGTAGTTCACTTATACCAACTTTATGCTTATATCAGTTGGTTAGCACATATCAGCACGCATTAAGGTAATTGTGTATCTTTATTCATCATCTACTTTGTTGACCTTAAACCCTAAACCCTAAACTCATATATCTAATCTCATGTTCATTATGTGAGATACCATAATTAATGACTAGGCCAAGGATATCTAACTCCTTGATAACCCAATGAAAAAAAGCATTAGATAACTACCTCAAGACGAATTAAGTCAATTGATCTACACCACAGTCATATGGGCTATGACTCTATCAAGAGGTCTATTAGGTAGATTGAATTCCTTTTATTAGTGATGCTTAATAACATTATCTAATCCTACGTACATCATCAACCTAAATAAGTAGCTTATTAGAATATTGATTGCATTAACTCATAATTTACGCAAGTCTTTACATTGATAATTTTTATTACTCATTGATGGTTGGGATAAGTGACCTTGATTGTCAAACAGAACCACTAATAGTCAATTAATCTGAAGGGATCTAGCAAGAGTACAATGCATAAAATTTAAGCGTGGACTATACCATCACAAGTCATTGTCCGAATTAAGTTGGCAATACAATTGGGCCTTATCCTCTTTGTCTTAATGTGTTAAGGATAATATAGCTATCAATAATTGGTACAACTCAATTATTAGACTAAGGTTAATACTTCACTTAATAGCCAATAATTAATTGAACCATCTGAAAAGTGTCATATGTCTTTATATGAAGTTTACTAATTATGCCATGATTGACATACAACGTGGATTATCCACATTGATAGTTGAAGTGGATTAGATAATAATACCCTAACAAGCCAATTGACAGTCACCGTCAATATTTTTTCTATCCATCCCAATAATATATGTTATTAGATCAATGTAATAATTAACTATCCCGATGTATACACTCAAAAGAGGCACAAATGTTTTATAAATGATAGTGTGAACCCAATTAACTTGACATTAGCATTATAAAATACTGGGTTAAACTCCACTTGCCTAGCTACATATTAATATATCACCATTGAATCAACATTACCTTGGTTTTATCTTATTATGTTATTAGTAACTCGTCTGATAAAAATTTTCAACTGTGAAATTTGAATAGTGCAATGGATTACTTAAAATATATTTGAGGTCAATAATTGACTTAATTTAAAATATAATTAGGTATGACTTGTAGTCAAGCTTAATAATATGGATATCTCTAGACTATAGTCCTAAGATTGATACACTATGGCCATAACAAATGACTTCAACCTTGCCCATCTATAACTTATTCTCACAAGATAATTGTGGGTCAATTTCCACCTGATATTATTACTAAGGTGTCCAATAAATTTGATCATAAGGGTTGACCTTCAATTCATAGACTATCATCATATTGATCATTAACTATGGTTGATCAAAACATATTTAAGTCTATATATATATATATATATATATATATATATATATATATATATATCTCAATGTTTATTTAAATAATGACTATACCTCGTTAATGCTTTATTACATGAGTAAAAGGTAGATATTGTCATTTAATATGCACTCCGCTCACCTTATAATCAAGTAATGTACAATCGATCTTCACAAATTATTCAATTGGGATAATTATCAATAATTATCTGTACGGATGAACTTCGAATATATTTAATCCTATTATCACTAGATACCTAAATTGTATTAAAGATTTAGTTATGACATCCAAGTATCACTAGTTGTTACGTGAGTTACGATTAATTTGGTCAACAATCATTAGTTGGTTTACATTAGTACATGAACTCATATTCGTAAGAAAACTAACTATACTAGAGGTTAACATAGTATTGTGAATATTATTTAATTGATGGTAAATTAATAGACCATTCTTAATTATTTTACCCTGTTAGGGTGAATTAGGTAACTAGTCATGGATATTCAATCCCTTGTGTATATTTTTATTGGGCTTAAGATACATACAATTAGGTGGGTGCAGTCTAGATTATTACCAAAAATAATGCTAACCCATTCGTATGTATCCATTGGCACCATTTACAAGAGTTATCCTAATACTCATTGACATTACCCAATCCACTCAATTATTATCTAAACCTTCTATTACCATCTGGCGTGATTAGCTCTTTCCTCAAACTAACTCATGTCCACCCAAGATATTAAGGTACCCACTAAGTATGTATAGACTTCCTCAAGAAAGCTAAGCTTGAAAGAAAAAGAGTCTTGCACTTCAAAAGAATTCAACTTTAGCGATCGATAAATCCGTTGCTAAATTAAAATAATCTCTCACTAAATTTTTTAGCGACAAATTAATGACAGATAAAATTGGTAGTTAAAATTATTATCGTGAAAAAAAAACTAACGATTAAATTTTGTGTCTATCGCTAATTAGTGATTGATTAGCGACCAATAAAAATGTGTCGTTAAATTAGCGATATTTTAATATCTCTCATTAGTTTAGCGGCAAATTAATATTTTTCACTAGTTTAACGACAAAAACAAAATTTTATCGCTAAAGTTTAGCAACTGATATATGTCTATCACTATTTTGGCGACTGATATTAGTGTGCCACTAATTAACGATAGATATAAATCGATCACTAAATTATCATTAATATAATTAAATTTTTTTAAACATCGATTTTAATACAACTAAACAAAACTAAAGTAAAATAAAATAAACTAAAATTCATAAAGCAATATAATAAATACAAGCTTATATACTACGTTCTCGTCAAATATAATATTTATACAAGACATTACATCAAATTATTAGGCGATGCTAGGTGTCCACTTCCTAGAAGGAAAGCCTCCATCCTGCCGATGCGCTAATTCATATCAACCTCTCTCTTTAAGCGCCCTTGTAACTCAGTCTCGAAGCGTATGCGATCATACTGCATTGCCTTATGCTCCTCGTCCAATCTTTTTTCTAAAGTCCTACGCTTCTTCTCTATACGCTCCACTATAGATTTGTGCTCCAGCCCTATATGTTCTTCCATAGCTTTTATCTTAGATGATCGCACTTAAATTACAATATCCAATTAAACTATTATCTAAATCGAACATAAACTAAAATTTAGTAACAAATAAAATTAAAAACTCCAAAATTTAATCAACATCTAACTAACTAATATAAATTTCATAAAAATCTAACTTAATTATTTATCACAAATTACAATATCTAATTAAGCTATTATCTAAATCTAAAATAAATTAAATTTATTTTAAAAAATAAAATCAGCAATTCCAAAATTTAATCAACATCTAAGTAAATTAATTTTCATAAAAATATGGTTAATTAAATTATTTATATCATTAAAATATAATGTAATTAAACTATTATATATCCAATCAATAACAAATAAAACAATTTTATTAACAAATAAAATTAACAATTACAAAATTTAATTAGCATCTAACAAATTTAAATTTCATAAAAATCTAATTAAATTACTTTTTTCAAATTATATTTTACTTAAATTGTTATCTATCTAATTTATTATAAAATAAATTTTTGATTAACCTATAAAATTAACAATTATAGAATTTAATAAATACCTAACCAATTTCTTCCATAAAACTCTAATTAAATTATTTATCTTAAATAACAAAATAATTATATTATTTTTTAAATAATCTAACATAAACTAAACTTATTAATAAATGAAGTTAACAATTATAAAATTTAATTAATATCTAAGTAATTTAAATTTCATAAAACTTGAATAAAAATATTTATGTTGAATTACTGCTAAATTCAACCATTACCTAATAATATGCCATAAATTAAAATTATTAAAAATAAACTAAATAATTAAAAATTTATTTAAAATATAAATAATTTCTATAATTACCAAATCTAACAATAATATTCTGATATAACATTTTCTAATCATCAATATTATCATCAATAAAAATTACTACAATTACATGTATAAGTTATCAAGTAAAGAGAGCAAACCTCACGTTGTGAAAGAGTATATGGTTGGTCACAGTAGAGAAAATAAAGAAAAAATGACACAGAGCAAGATGCCGTGCAGGGAGAGAGCAGTATAGACATATAGATATGAGAAAGCAAGATAAATGGGCGAAAACAGAATGGCACTTGAGGGCGAAATGCAAAAATTGAGAAACTTGTGTATAGACAAATGCAGAGATAATAAAAGAAATGAGGAGAAAAGGTGTGGGCAAAAGGAAAAAAGATTAGCAAGACCAATTGAAAGATAACAGTAGAAATTGGGGAAAAGGAAATGGTTCTCACACGAAAGGAAAAAAATTAGGGTTTTAATTTATAATCACTTAGTGACAGAAATAAGTGGAGGTTGCTAAAAGTGAAATTCAGAGATCGAAGTCAAGTCTATCGTTGCCTTAACAGTCATGAAAGTAAAATCCAGAGAAGGCATTACTGTAGTCGCAACCATGCCTACAACCTTCGAGGCCATGGCTGCCTTTGTAAGTGGCCATGGCTAACGTCGTGAGTGACCATGGCTGCCTTCGCAGCCATGTATGGATGCTTTCATGACAGCCATGTATGGATGCTTTCGTGACAGCCATGGCCGCTACCTTCGAAGGCCATGGCTGCCACCTTTGAAGGCCACGGCTCCTTCGGGCACAGCCATTGCTACCTTCGTGGCCATGCATGGATGCTTTCACAATGGGCATGGTTACTTTCATAGCCCTGCATGGAGGTTTTTGCGACAACCATAGCTGCCTCGTAGCCATGCATGGAGGCATTCGGAGCAATCATGGTTGCCTTCACTGCTATGGTTACCTCCTTGATAATCATGGCTACCACCTTCGAAGGCCATGGCTTCCTTTATGGGTGGTCATGACTGCCTCCATGGGTGACCATGGCTATCTTTACAGCCATCACTATCACCTTCAAAGGCCATGGCTGCCTTTACTTGTGGCCATGGCTACCTCTTTCGTGGCATGGCAGCCACTTTGGAAGGCCATGGCTGCCTTAGTGGTCATGGCTGCCACCTATAAAGGCCATGGCTGCCTATTTCTCGACCATCATAGTCAACTTCGAAGGCCATGGCTACCATAGTAGTGCCTATGCATGGCTACCTTCGAAGGCAGCAAGCTCGCGGCCATACATGACTACCTTAGAAGCAATAAGCTGGCTACCAAGTTGCTTCTATGGCAACCATGCATGGCTCCCTTCAAAGGCGACAAGCTGACAGCAAGCTAGTTGCCATGCATGGCTGCCTTTGAATGGGATGACCTAGCGGCAAGCTTGCTTGCTTGTGCCGTTAGCTTGCTTCTCTAACCACAATGCATGGTTGGCTTCAAAGGTGGCAAGCTGGCCATTAGCTTGCTTCTACAATGGCCATGCATGGCTACTTTCGAAGGCAGTAAACTGGCAGCCAGATTGCTTTTGCAGAGGCCATACTTGGCTGCCTTCGAAGGTAGCAAGTTCATGCATGACGACTGCCTTTAAGGTGGCGAACTTACTTCTGTGGAGGCCATGCATGAAGGCAACGAACTTACTTCTGCGGAGGCCATGCATAACTACCTTCAAGGCAGCCAGTTGCTTTTACGGAGGCCATGCATGGTTGCCTTCAAGGTAGCTAGCTTGCTTCTATAGTGCCCGTGCATGGCTGCCTTCGAAGGCAGTTAGTTCATGCATGGCTACCTTTAAGTTGGCCAACTTACTTCTGCGGTGGCCATGCATGAAAGTAGCTAGCTTACTTTTGCAGAGGCCATGCATGGCTGGCTTCAAGTTGGCTAGCTTGCTTCTGTGGAGGCCATGCATGGTTGCCTTCAAGGTGGCCAGCTTACTCTTACAGCACCCATGCATGGCTGCCTTCGAAGGCAGTAAGCTCGCAGCCAGCTTGCTACCTCGATGGCCATGCATAGGCACTTCTAAAGGCGACCAACTTGCTTATGTAGTGGCCATGCATGGCTGCCTTTGAAGGAAGCAAGCTAATAGCCATTACTGCCTTTCGAAGGCAATAATTAAGTTTGCTATCATGGCTTCCTCCGAAGGCTAAGCTTACAGTATTTGCGATTGCCCATGGGGTGGTCACTAGGCTACATTGTCTGCATAGCAACCAATGCCTAGGAGTCGTTAAATCTTTGATTAATAATCGATTAAAATTTGGTAATTAATCTATTCTCAAGTCATATTTGTGGTAATTAGAATTATTATTGATCCATAACCCAAGTTATTTAATGGTTACTTGAATCTAAACTTAGGAGTTATAAAGAAATATTCACTAGATTGATCCATGGGCATGTACGTTTAATAATTTGTCAATTTTTCTTGACTATTAAAGGGAAATCCTCAAGTAACGGGTTATATAATGCTTCAAGTCTTCCACATGGTACTCAGGTTGGAACATAATAGGCAAGATTAGTCTGAATATCTTTAAAGTAGAACTTGAATCTCCTAGATTTACGTTACAACTATGTACAACTTATTGATCATGTCATTTGGGCCTTATGATATATTCCCTTATTTAAGGTAGCAAGACATTCCTTATTGGACGTAATTTCCTTTTTTTCATTATTTATTATTGAATACCAAAATGGATATCTCACAAATCAACCATGAGATATAATTATCATGCCGTGTCATAAGCATTCTTAGTGGTTTAGCCAATGTGCAAGTGAAAAAATTGAATTAAAAATTATGATTGACATAAATTCATTTTGTAGTAATCAGGATTAATTAGGTAAGTTAGACATTCCATCAAACCATAAGTGATCGATTGTCCATATCAATTAAGCTAGGTAGAATATGCCTACAATGACCAGAGGTTAATAAACAATTAACCATGCGTGTTTGCCCAAGGATTAAATTTCTATGTGTGTTATTTATCTTAATGCAAGAAAACTTTTAAGATATAAATTCGGTGTTACTTTGATATCATATTGGAAATAAAGTTAGTTGATACATATACTGGGCTAAACACCTAATTAGACATAATTATGTTTGATATTGATAATTAATTATTGGATCCCTTTAATGAGAATATCTCTTTTAACTAGGATGATTGTATCAAATCATGGTGAACTGGATGCTTAATATTCTTTTTCAGGAGTGTAACCATTTCTATATGTGTTTGCCATAGCCTTACATGACGATATCTTGAATGTTTATAACTTGTGGCTTATCCATGTATTACTGTGGATAAGGAGCCATGAATTCACTCAAACTAATAATAAATATTCTATTCAAATAAATTATCATGCCATGGATAAAGAGAAAATTCGAGAAACACATTGGAGGATTGGTGCAATTCAATCTGTCGTGGGGTGGTTATAATACGTAAGTTTATTCTATGTGGTCATTATCTTATGATTGAGCCTTAATTCACTTGGATATGGAATCGAGTTTGATTGATGATAGGAAAAGGGTTACATTCACAGCTAATAATGATCACTAAAAATTGGTATCATATAGGTTAATGTGGTTTACAAGCTCTGAGGGTGTTGATTTCAAATGCAACACGTCTACTAGAGGAGCTGCAAGTGCTTAATGAGCAATAGGTCACAGCAACTTGGAATATATGGTGTTATCCTCCACTAAAGGATGTCATGAGATTAAATGTAGATGCATCATATATCGTCGGAACTCGATGTGCAAAGTTAAGAGTAGTAGCGAGAAACACTGAAGGTTATGTTTTGTTATATGCCCCGACCTCTTAATCTCTTGTTTTTTTTTTTTTTTACTACTGCATAATGAATTACTGGCTATAATGATTGGTTTGGAGTTGACGATGTGGCATGGTCTAGATCAAGTTACAGTGGAGAATGATAATCTATTAACCGTCAATGAAAGCCGACTTAGTCAACAGTCATATAATGAGTGGGGAAGTATTTGCTTAAAAATCAAGCACCTTGTATCCCAATGTGACCAATGTATAACCTAACATAACTCATGTAGGACAAATTTTTTGCTCATAAATTGGCTCAATTGCCTATTAAACTTGGGGTTACTATGTTTTGGCTTGAATCTTTACTTAAAGTTTTCTATAATCAAGATCTTTACTAAAATTTCTTCATTATTATTATCAAAAAATTTAAAAATAAACATATAATAAGTGGACATCATTCTATCAAGCCATATAAGTTAAACTAATATAATTGGTTTTTAGAAGCTTATTCCATAATTTATTCACCTAAGTCATATGATGTTATATGTTATATGTTATATAATAATACACAAACCAACAACTTCAAATAATATTTAAATTACTTTTGCCAAGTAATTAGATGGATAATAAACTGGAATAAACTTACAATAACATGCAACATGTAGCACTGTACTTGTGCTAGGCCGAGGCTAAAGTTTGACTTTATGTCCTTACGATATAGTCACCCTTCAATTAGTGTTATTAGATTGATGGTAAATATCTCTTAGGATACAATGATCTTTTCTTGTGAAAATAGTACTTTAATTCACAAGAACAATGAACCAACTTATGGTTATCTTCTATCAAAAAAAGTTTTTTTTTTCAAAAAAGAAGGGAGCAAGAACCAATTTCTTTGAATTGGATGATTGAAATGGTTATCAATGAGGCCTTTTATAGGTGTTAATAAGTAGCTTTGGAGGAGTGGATCTTTCCAAAAGATGCATCCAAAAGGGAAAGGATGCATCTTTAATGAAAAAGGAACATTATCATTCAAAAGAAAACCATACACCTTTCCATTCAAATTTTTTTCTTTTTAGATTCCTTTTCTAACAATTGCCAACATGAACGAAAATTTCTTAAAATACAAATGACTAATGCAAACATTTAAGAGAGCATAATAAGAAGAAACTACATCAAGATAGGTAGCTTATGGCTTTAAACCTTCCATAATGACGTATTATCAGATTTAATTCACTAATCAGTGAACGCAATATCTTAAATTGTTCAGCTGTTGTCGTAAAGTAAGAGAATAATATTCACACAGTCTCTTTTAGTCTCACGTTTATGTTTATTTTAGCCCTATGTAATCTTAGTTTCATGAGTGCTTTAGAGAATTTAACCTTATAATTCTTATAAAAACGGCCTTTTTCATACTCATATTGGTGATTTCTTATTAAAAGTATTCTGTTATACCCTACTTAGATTTTCAAGCTATAAGAATCATTAAAAGTTTAATTTATCCTAACACGTATCGCAGACGATACTATTTCACCATAAAAATGGGTAAAAGATATTTTCTCCTTAGTGCAAATACTGAGGCCTTCATAATTTAGTTGTTCTTTTTAAACCTAGATACTGAGATCATTAATTAGCTAGGTTTAGGTTACTATCACAATGACTCTTTCATTATAGGTTTTAATCCCATTTCCCCCAATGAATAGCTTGCTTTATCCTCAGACAAACCTTTAGTAAGTGGATCTGTAAGGTTATTCTTTGACCTTATATAATCAATTGAAATTATTTCATTTGAAAGTAACTAGTTTATAGTATCGTATCTTCGATGAATGTGTCCAGACTTGCCATTATATATGTTACTATGTACTCTATCAACTGCTAATTGACTGTTATAATGAATACATAGAGCAGGCACAGGCTTTGGCCAATATGGAATGTGTTTTAAGAAATTATGAAGTCATTCTGCTTCTTCTCCAACTTTGTTAAAAGCTATGTATTCTGATTTCATAGTAGATGTTGCTATACATGTTTGGAGGACTTCTATGGCATAGCTCCACCTCCCGTTGTGAAACTATAACCACTTATAGATTTTGAGTCTTGAGTGTTTGATATCTAATTGGCATCGCTATACCCTTCAAGTACAGCTGGATATTTAGTATAATGTAGCCCATAAATTTAATGTATATTTTAGGTATCTAAGAGCTCAAATTAATGCCTTTTAATAATTTTTATGTGGATCACTTGTAAACTTACTTAGTTTATTTACAGCATAAGTTATGTCAGGGCATGTGCAGTTCATTAAGTGCATTAAACTACCAATGATATGAGAATACTCTAACTAAGATATGACTTAACCATCATTGGTCACCAAATATAAATTGATATCTATAGGTGTTTTACTAGACTATATTCATATGTATTATATTTTTTCAATATTTTCTCAATGTCTTGTGATTGATATAATACTAGTCCATCTAATGTCTTAAAAATTTTAATTTCTAATATGGTATCAACTATACTATACTATACCCATATCTTTCATATCATAGTTTTTTGTTAGTATTCTTTTTATTGCTTTGATAATGTTATTATTGCTACCTATAATCAACATATCATTTGCATAGAGACAAATTATGACATAACCATTTGGTGTGATTTTGGCATATCCACATTTGTCATATTCATTGATTTTAAAACCATTTGACAACATTAATTTGTTAAACTTCACATACCATTGTTTTGGTGCTTAGTTTAATCCATATAAAGATTTAACAAGTCTATACACTTTATTTTCTTTTACTTTAATCCATATAAAGATTTAATAAGTCTATACACTTTATTTTCTTGTTCTGGTGTAAAAACCTTTCGGGTTGTTGCATGAAGATCTCTTCTTCCGATTCATCATTTAAAAAGGTTGTTTTACACCCATTTGATGAATTTTAAATTTCTGCATTGCAGCAGTAGCAATGAGCATTCTAATGGATGTTATTCTTGTAATGGTGAGTATGTATCAACAAAGTCAAGACCTTCTCTTTATTTAAAACCTTTAACTACTAATTTAGCCTTATATTTTGCAATTGATCCATCCAATTTAAATTTTTTTTTGAAAATCCACTTACATCCTAAAGGCTTGGTCTGTGAAGGAAAATCAACCAACTCTTAAGTATAATTTTGCATGATGGATTCAATTTCATTATGAACAATGTCTTTTCAAAATGGAGCTTTAGGGATCGACATTGCTTCCTTAAATATTTGAGGCTTGTTTTATAATAAATAGGTTAAAAAATCAGTCCAAATGACTTGGATGTTTTAATTCTCTTACTGCATCTAGATTTTTCTTCATGATTTAAAGACTACTATTGTAGTATTATAGTTTCTTTTAAGAGAAAACATCTCTTGTACACATTTACAAGGAAATATATTTTCAAAAAGTGAAGAATTTCAAAAGTCAATAATTATCTTTCATGTATATCTAGAATGTTAGATTTGTTCACAAGAAATTGACATGTATTACTTTTATTTATATATCTACTGAATATACAATCGATGGTTTTTGGTCCTATCTTTACTTTTTTAGGGTTTGGAACAATCACCTTAGTTAAGCACCCTTACACTTTTAAGTATTTGTAAAAAGAAGGTTTTCATTCTTTCCATAATTCATAAGGAGTAGCATCATTTTTCTTATGAGGCACTTTATTAAGAATGTAGGTTACAGATACAATAACTTCCTTACATTTTTTTCTTGGGTCCATTATTATAGTAATTTCTTTTTGATGTTGAAATAGTATTTACCCATGGGCAATGAGTTTTTAATGTATTAGGTGTATCGGTGGCCTATTTATATATATTATTTTCGTATTAGCTTATTCAGTGTAGTTTATGCATGGGAAAAATAAGCATGGAAATGGTCTTAGCTTTCAAATATTTAAACAAAAAAAATAAACTTAACTTTAACCCTCTGCCACTTTCTTTTTTCTTTTTTTTTTAAATATATAAGGGATTCTTTCTCTTATTTTATACTTAGCTCATCGTTGGTCCTTCACAAATGTGCTATATGAGCACTGTACATATATCTTAGATAAGAACATGTAGATGCAATAATGCCTCAACTAATAAGTAAGATGAAAGAAAAAAAAAAAAGCAATCGTGCTCTTATTATACATTAGACGATGCCACCCTCCACTTGACTGTAGTCCACTCGGCATAGCCGCATTTCAACCAACCAACTAACTTCCTTTTTTAGGATGAGAACCCATGATTTGATCTACTAGCTTGGATGCTTAGATCATGCAAAAAAAAAATGGTGAAGAAAAAACCATCGAAATTGATTGAAGGAGTATTTCAGAATCCATCCCCACCTTTATTAAGAAAGAAGAGATATGAAGGTTAGACATCTATTATTGTCATGATGATGCAGTTGAGTGTTCCTTCGATCTATCACCTAAGGCCAAGTCAATTAAACCTATTCATTTTTTAGTTCAATCTAACAATATAAGAACCAATAAAAGTAGAAGCATATTTAGAAGCTGATACTAGCAGTAGTAAAGAAAGACTCTTGCTAATAGCAAAAAAAAAAAAAAAAAGGCATATGTGTTGATGATAATGAGAGTAGTACTAATAGTAGCATCGCTTCCAGTTCCTTTTACTAGTAAGGAGAGCCATCACCAAGGCCGATGATCCAACCTCATACCAAGATGTCCTTGTAGAGCGTTTCATGATCTAGAGAAAAGACTTAATGTGGTCTATGATTGGTTGGTGGTGTAGGCCTCTAATTAGGATGAATAATTGATTAGTCAAGATGTTGGACACAAGGTTAAGCCAACGAAATTTATCATAGTGAGTGAAGAACATATCAATTAGTCTTTCTTATGATTTGAAATACAGCTCTATATAATAAAGGTGCTTTGCTTAAGGTCTAGTTCCTTACGCAAAGTGAAAGAAAAAAATCAAGCATGCTCTTATTATACATTAGACGATGCCACCCTCCACTTGATTGTAGTCCACCAGGCATAGCCGCATTTCAACCAACCAACTAACTTCCCTCTTTGGGATGAGAACCCATGATTTGATCTGCTAGCTTGGATGCTTGGATCATGCCAAAAAGAAAAAGTGAAGAAAAAACCATCAAAACTGATTGAAGGAGTATTTCAAAGTCCATCCCTACCTTTATTAAGAAAGAACAGATATGAAGGTTAGACATCTATTGTTGTCGTGATGACGCAGTTAAGTGTTCCTTCAATCTACCACCCAAGGATAAGTCGATCAAACCTATTCGTTTTTTTTTTTTTTGGGTTCGATCCAATAAGTAATCTATAAGCATCAGTAAAAGTAGAAGCATATGTAGAAGCTAATACTAACAGTAGTAAAGAAAGACCTTGCTAATAGAAAAAAAAAAAAAAGGCATATGTGCCGGTGATAATGAGAGTAGTACCAATAATAGCATCCCTTCCAACTCCCTTTACTAGTAAAAGGAGAGCTATCACCAAGGCCAATGATCCAACCCTATACCAAGATGTCCTTATAAAGCATTTCATGATCTAGAGTAAAGGCTTAATGTGGTGTATGATTGTTGGGGTATAGGCCTCTAACTAGGATGAGTAATTGATTAGTCAAGATGTTAGACATAGAGTTAACCCAAGAATTTTATCTTAGTGGGTGAAGAATATATTAATTGGCCATCCTTATGATCTAGAATAAAACTATGTAATAAAGGTGCTTTGCATAAGGTCTAGTTCCTTGAGCACTGGACTAATGACAACATGAGTTGATTGGATTAAGGGAAGAAGTAAGCAAGCTATGGTAGATTGGGGATATCACAAAAGATGCATGAACTACGATTCTTCCTTAGGTTAGTCATACTTAAAAAATTTACTTTTAATATAAGTATATATATCTATAGGCAATTCATCAAGGGTTTCTTGGGTGATTGGAAGGGCTTAAGCTGCTTTTGCCTTACCTTTTATTATATTATATTATAGTAGTAAAGGGCAAATAGGAGCAGGTGCAATAGTTTTCTTTCTTTCTCTTACTCGATCATTTTAATGCCTATAATTTGAGACATAAAAGGAAAGTGTTCTCTCAAGTTTGAGAATGTTTCACAAATAATGACTATCTTCGTCGGGATGTCAGCAAGTTAGGCAATTGTAAGGTTTTTTATATTCTATTAAGGTAGGCTAGAACTCTACCCCAACCAAGTAAAATTAACTATTTGAAAGTGTTCACAATCTAATCTATGGGGCCCTCGAAGGATGGCAAAGAATGTTCATTAAAAGGAACAAACTGATGAGTATCAAGGTTTGGTTCATTTGGAAAAGATATTAGTCTTAGGGGTACGAATGGTTTAATTTTTGACTTCATTTTGATCCCTTTGATTAAACTCAAAGAAGACTTCAATCATTCAACTTTAGATTCTAAAGCAAGAATGTCACTTGAAATTTTGAAAAGTGAATCTTCTCTTTTAGATTTTGGCCTTAGTAGAACTTATCTTTGATTGCGATTTTGATTGAAAAGATGTTAGACTACTTCTTCATATGCCTAAGAAGTTGAGACAATCTCGATTAAAGCCAATTCTATTTTTTCCTACTTAATCTTATAGAAATAACATTTGATCAAAGTGGGACATAAGCAAGTTTAGGTGTCGAACCCTCTACAATCGATCAATGAGAACCTCAAAGCTATCTAGGGCAGAAACAAACTCTTATTATGCATAGTCACAACATTGACTAGTACAAAGAAGAGGCATAATAGCAGAGATCAATTCATCTCAATCAATAAAAAATATTACCTTAGGAATGCAACCCAAAAAGATAAAAAGATTGGTAGCTTAAGAAAAACTCTTTTAGAGCCTGATACAAGCCAAACCCTTTGATTCAATAACAAGAGTCGGTTATGGAATTGTCTTTTGGTCAGCTTTCTCGTTCTTAAGGACTTTCTAATCGGTAAGCTTTATAGTGGACCTGCCTTGCTGACAAGGAGACTATGAAATAGATATTTGTGCTTGCCTTCGCTTAGAAACTCTACACTCCCTATTCTAGTAAGGCATGCTCTCAAAACTAGATTCACTCGTTCTTATCTCTAACAATTAACTTATTCCAAAGACGTTTGGTGATTAGCCCTTCTCGTATTACTTGAAGCCTTCATAAACTCACTGTCGAGTTCTATCATGGTGAAGGTTGCTATAAGAAGATCCTTGTGCCAGTGAAGATTACTTTCAATGATCGAGAAATAAAAAATGAAAAACCATTACCTTATTTTTAAGATTTCTGATAGGTGAAAGGATCTATGTCCATCCCTAACTTTATTTCAATCCTCATCGACAAATTTAGAGTTTCTTTACTAAGAGTCATCAAAGGAGGAATAGGCATACTTTAGTTTGATAAGCTATGGAAAAAGAAAGAACCACTACTTGGTTTTGACACTCAAGTGACCCATCCTACCAAACATCGATGCAAAGGCTACATTTCACCACCTTTATCCACCAAACTAGTCCTATTTAATCTAAAAAATCCAACCTGGAAACTATATCTGCCCTAGAAAATGCTCCACCTTGAAGCCCCTTTCATAGGTTGGGCAAGCTTGAATGCCCCCTCTCCTAACAAGTTGTTAGTCGAGATCATGATCACTCGAAAAGTAAATTAACCGATTTTTCTTTGGTCAAAAGGATAATCTTTCTTATTAGGTGACGGGCAATTAGTCGGAGGTTGTGATTGGTAATGGCATAACTAGAAGAAGGGTAAGAATGAAAAAGTTACGCGTTATGTAGTGCAGCATTTCTCTTTCGAGTACAAAGGCGATAAAGGGGGCTAACTTGGCCACCCAACACAACAAGTCAAGGTCAGACCAACCATATGTTTGAATCCTACCACCTTTCTTGTGGATCATTTTATGGTTACTGAATGATGGGAATAAGAAGCAAAAATTTTAAAATGAGCACAAAATTTCAATATATGAAATATCTTATTATTCATTATTTTCGGATCTTTTGTTGTATTCACTTGCAACAAGAAAGAACTACCAATGTTTGGTGTAGCACCTGCATTTTAGTGCATTCTTCTTATTTTTTTTGATCTTTCGTTCCATCATATTCTTAACAACTTATCCAATTACAACATATTAATCGCTAATGCACCTTTGTTTTATCAAATATTAGGGACATGGTCTAATCATGAGGGTAGTATTTTACCATGCTGTCAGATCTCAAATTTTTATGGATTTTTTCTTTGTTATCGAGGTCGCCCCCAAAGGCATAAAGTCTTAAAATAAGGAGGCCATAAAGAAACTTTTTTTTTATTTTTTATCTCGAACTTTGTGAAGAACTCTCTCTCTCTCTCTTTCGTTACGAGCAAAAAAGTGGGGCTGCACCCCAGTTGTACACTCCCTTCATTGTACAAACCCTTATTGATTTTGAACTTTGTTCATGAAGGAACTGAAAAGGAAATAAGCTTTGTTCCTCTAGACACTAGGCGCTTTCGTGATTTACGAGAAGGTAAAAGGACTTATCCATTATTGCATCTACCATGAGATAATAAAAAGAGAGCTTCATCTATCAATGAACAGAGAATTGATGGAGCTCTTGGCATTGCCTTGTTTTTCTCTCCTTTCCTATCAGCGAGTTCCAATCCTTTTGTTCTAAATTTCTTCATTTGTACCAAACTATTTGCATAATCAAATCCTATTTCACAAAATCCTGTCTCAGTCATACATCATTTATGCTGGAGATGTCACTAGTGCCATGGGCTTCGGCATATATAGATCAAAAATGATGAATGAGATTATGGCACTTCACTTGTTGCCATTATGGAAGGATGTTGTCAAAAAGAAAGGAATGCTACTTTGTTTTGCTGGATACGCCAGATCCTATATAACAAGTGAGCTTTTAATCCTCAAATTTGAACATGTGGGCACAAAATGTTACCATGCTCTATTGTTACATAACAAGCCTTCTTTTCGCTTTAGACAAGAATACTATTTGGACACCTGAAGGGAGTAGGCAAAGCGTGTCATTCATAATGAAAAGAGATGGTTTTAGCACGAAGTACTCTTGTGCGCCTATATCACTCAGCTCACACTAAACCCCGTCCCAATATGTTATGGAAAAATTAAACTTATTATTGGGCTGGTTATTCAGATTCAAAGCAATGAGCTGCTAGATTTTATCCTATAACTAGGAAAAGATCGCTTTGATGGTCATTATGGCGTGGCTGAATGCAGAGCAGTCCATCTCTATAGCCTCTGATCAGTAGATTATTTAGAACTTTGGAAGATGGTCAAGGTAGCTTGCTTCCAAGCCACTACACTAAATGCATATGCAGTCGTAATAGTTTGCTCATCCCTACTTTTATCTTCAGAATAATGGCTACAAGGTCTTTGTTTAGAGACAAAATAATGTTAGAAGTTCTGAGGCGTATGAAAGCTAGCGATTTGGGGGAAATACCAATTTATCACTAACATAGAATAAACAAGCTTGCTTGGTAGACTGAAAGATAAAGGCAAGCAGCAACATAGAGTGCCTTGACCTATTCACTAGGGACATAAGGATTGACATGTGCGGAGACAGTAACCCAAGCCAGCTAAGCCTTTGATCCTCATATGAGTAAAAAAAAAAAGACTTTCAAGAATGTGTAAACCGACTCCATCTTTCAAGTTGTACTACTAATGAATTATAGGGGCAACAGACGCTCCAAATCCGAACAGGACAGTGAAAGTAAGATGGTCAAAAGTAAACCTTTGGTGCACAATAAGTCAAATGTTAGAGTCAAAAATGAGTTTGATGAAAAAAGACATTGGCATGATCAGTAGGTGTTTTCACAAGAAGTAATATCAAAGGTGTATCCAACAGGGACACCTTTTACAAATGGACCTACTACTTTCATACTTAGAGAAAAATCACGATAGGGTTCCTGTCTTGATATGATCATTCAGTAGTTATAGGCCCACAGATCATGAAACAAATCTTACTAGAGCGAGCCACTTCGATCAATGTAGTTATGAGTCTTAGGTGGCTTAGTGAATGCTTAAAGGATGAAACCTTAGAATAAGAATTTAACCATATCTGAGTGAGTAAGCCTTACAATTGAGGGCAAAGGCAAGAAAAGCTGATCTAGGGAAGGTACACTAAGCGAGATGTTTAGCTTTATCCTACTGAGTATTGGCCCGACTTTCATACCTTTTTCTTAATCTTCAACTTCCACTAGTTTCACTACTCTAAATGAAGGAACTCGAGAGGAAGAATTCGATCATTGAAGGCTTGAGGAAAAAAAAAAGCCATCGATTTAGCTGTTAAAGTATGGGCATTAAGAGATTAAGACTTAGGGCATGATATTAGATTAAGGAATGCTCTTTTGAAAGAATCCAAAGAAGAAGCTGCAATTTCCATGCTTTCAATGGCCAGAAGGGAGGAGAGAAGCACATCCCTACTTATATGGTTTAAGGTTAAGAGTTTCATTGTTAGCAAGATCCCCAACTATTGAATCTGTTGTCCTCAGTGGGGTTACTACTTATTCTTTCGAAATGGGAAGAATAGCGTAGTCAAAGTAGGCCAAATCGATAGCTTTTTCTTCATCTCTTGGAAAAAGGACAGTAGGATTAGAAAAAGGCCTAATTGCTATTGAAAGAATAGAGGTTGTTTTAACTCTTAGAGTAAGGAGAAAAGGGTTGAATGTCAGCTAAACAAGGGATGAGTGTCAGTGGAATGCTTTTTGAGACTTACCCTATTCAATGAAAATTTCTTTAAGTAAGATCCCACGTCCGAGAGTTAGATTTTGATTCTGTTTTCATTCTTCTGAAGGAAGGAGGCCACCAAACCAAAAGGGAGGTATTTGCTTGCTGTTTGTGTTAGAGATGCTAGTCTTTTTGTCATAACTGCTATGTAGATGTTTTCAGAATAAGAGAAGAAGGTGTTATTTTATTAGCTCTTTTGGCTATTTGCTTGGAATAAAGAAAGAGTGAATTGACCCGAGCCAAGTAGTTTGGGTAAGTTGAAAAGAAACAGTTAGATCCTTTTTGGAATGAAATGCGGCAATATCTTAATCAAACCAGGTGCAAGGTTAATGATTTAGATCAAGGCTCAAGGCTCAAGGGATAAAAGCTATTACTCTTTCTTCTTGATAGCATTGGTCTTACCCTAGCTATAAAATGGTAGCTTAATGGCAGCTATCCTGCTCTATCTGAAAGAATTGGAATGGAATTAGTGTGGCTCACTAGCTATTTCTTTTATGATGAATTCATCCTGAATAAAGAAAGGCATTGTGATAAGGAAAGGCCTTGCCTTATCACCAGGAAAGAGAAAGAGAAAATGAAAAATAGGCTAAATCGTCTGCTAGATAAAAAGCTCTTAAAGAGTCAATCTAGACTAGATGAGAAGTTAGTGCCATTAAACTAGCTGCCAGAACGGGTTCAAGAGATGAGGATCCAAGTAATGATGTCACCCTCAAGAGAAGAATCATTTCATTCACTTGAAAAATTGCTAAGAAGAATTACTTTTCTCTTGCTTAACTATGGCAAAAAAAGAAGAAAAGGCGTAGGAACCTGTGCAGAGGGGCAGAAAGGAATCAATGAAAAGACAAGTTTTGTCTTATCTCTTGTCGATTGGGAATGAATGGTAGTATGGCTTGAATAATGACTCTCTTTCCTTTGCATTGAGGTAGTGTAATGGTAGGCTTCCGGATAGAGAAAATGCTTTTGGGTAAGGTGGTATGCTCGACGATAGTCACCATGCTTAGTCGGTATCGATCTTGTTCAAATGCTTTCCATAGTAGACCCCTTAAAGGATTTGATCAACTAAAGGAAGAATTCATGCTTGACAAAGAAGTCAGTAGGACTCAGGAAATCCAAAATGCTAGATTTATCTTTGCCAACAAGAGGAATCAGTTTAGTAGTTCACAATGAAAGGCATAGCAGAGAAAGGTGAGAAAGACTTGGCATTCTCTTTGTTGAAATGCTAGATTGACTCTAAAACTTTTGGGCAACTGAAGGGTAAGAAAACAGTGACTAACTAGCAACTTTCTTTTAGGCAGCCTACTTGGATTTTAGCTTTATGTTTGGCGGAAGAAACTTTTATTTGATTAGCATTTCATTCTTCCTCATGATCTAGGAATTTCAAATTTGAGCAACTAGTTTTGAAACCTTCTCAGTTAAAGTTGAGCTTCGTGGGATCTTTTCCATTTTATTAATTTTGAATTGTTTGGAAATGCAAATTTGGCTCACTGTCTTGTCGATTGACATTGACCAGTAGTTTTTCTTTGTTCTTATCTTAACGTTGATCAAGGCAAATATACTAAAAGAGCACTTAAATTCCACTGATTGACTTATTCGTGAAGCTATCAGATGAAGTCAATGAAATCCCAAATACTTATCTATCTTTTAGGGACCCAATCAATCGACTATGAAATAAAGTTTTCCTATATTGACATAAGGCATGCCCTTTTTTTCTCTATCGTACATTGGTACTATATATTCAAATAAATTTCATTACTTTTACGCTAGTAAAGTTTGGGTCTTTTTATTCCCATTAGGTCTTGTTATTCCCAGCCCAAGGAATCGATTATAGAGGCTAACTTTACCCGAATTTCAAAATACTTGATTGTGAGACTTTTTCTTCCATAAATGGCGTTCTTTTTCTTTGAGGTGGATTTAGACCTACGGAAAGGATTTAAATGTGCAACTAACAAGTCAGGCAAAGAAAACCTACAAGCTTGGTCTTATTACCTTTATTACTAGGCCAAGGAGGGGTAAGTGTAAAAGAAACAGTTTAATCTTGACCTACGGAGAAACTTAAAAGTGTTCTTTATGATAATAAAGTATTGGTGTCAGGATTAAAAGTGAAAAGAAGTCCATAAAAAGTAGCTTTCAGTCATAGTCTTATTAATTTCTTTAATTCATTTAAGAGTTCAAAGAGAAAGAAACCTGTTAAGATTTACTTTCAGATAAACGAAATCAATTTCTTTATGCTTATTATATGACAGGGTTAAAAGAAAAGAGAATATTTTACCAAGCCCTTAGGTTCTTTAAGAGGCATATCTTAGATCTCTTAACTTATTGGCCAGTCTCTTAAGGTGTATGATAATAAAATACACTATTTAATCTCTTTATGTGAAGGTAAGTACAGTATGTTGGCTAGTAACTCTTATAGTGGGTTGGCAATGACGCAGTTACCAACACTACTTTGTTCTATTGAAAGGACTAACTTAAAAGAAGGAATCACTTGCCCCTTGAGAATGATAATTTAACTAGCTGGCAAACGTTCTCATAAAGAATATGACCACCCAGAGATGTAACCTATTCCCATTTAAGGAAAGACCACTATTTACCCGATTGTTTTCCCTTCTTGCATGAGGCACAGGAACTACTTGGATTGGGCATGCTTTCTCATGCTACTATTAAACATCCTATGACTCTTACGTTCCTTTCGGTAAGCTCAGTACTCAATGGAAGATCAGAGAATCCATTCTTTACAATAGAACTAGCAGTATCTGTTTCTATATCGGCTTTACATATCGAATGGGCTTCCTCATTGAGTATATGTCTCCAGGGAACAAAGCAGACAAAATCTTTTTTGTTTTTTTAGTAAAAACTCTTGCTTCTTTAAGGAGCTTCCCACCACTTTATCTCTATAGGTAGCTTCCACCATCTGTTCCTTTAGTAGATCCATTTCTTGTTTTTCACTCTGTATCATGAGAGTTTTGTCCTTCATGTTTTAGGTCATATCCATTTCTTTGCTTTCTTATTTTCTCTCTATGCCTTCCATTAGATACTCTTCAGAGCTCATCTCTCACCTCCAAACAAGGTATGGTACAAAATTATCTTTTTCTAGTCCTCAACTTCATGCATTTTTCAGTTAGAAATAAGGATAGGTGCCTTCCACGCTCGCTTAAAAAAGGAAAGGCTCATCACCACACAAAGCATCCTCATTATCCTTTCTTTATCTCTTTTGCCCTAAGGGGCTTCGCTTCTCCACATCAAGGTTATAAGAGTCGAACCCCTCTTCGAATATGTCAAATTTCTCTCTATATACCATATCAGAAATTCTACTTCATTACTTTTCTACTTGGTTGTACAAGATGACTTTCAATATATTAAGAAAAAGCCCGCTAAAGCATTGCAATAATTTTTACTTCTACAACTTTTCAAAAACCATTCTTGAGCCGTAGTAGACCAATTCTATCTACGTTTAATGAGCCAAGGTTATAAAGAATTTCCTTTATTGCTCCTTACCTTATAGGTTATAGAGAGTCTTCATAGTGCCAAAAACTAGGATCATAAGGAAAGTCTCAACCCCTAAGTACAAAAGTAGGCTATGCTTCCCAGTGAGAAAGAAATGGTTTCAAATAAAGGCTTCACCCCTAGTTATCTTTATTTAAGTTAGCCTTAGTCAGGCTAAGTTCAAGCAAAGATTAGTCCTTTAAGCTAAAAGCTTAAATGATCAACTAGAAGACACCACCTTCCCCAATGAAACTTCTTTCCTCGGAGCAGTAGCTAAAAGAGAAAACACCATGCATGCTTGAAAAGCTAAAAGGATTCATCAAAAACAGATAAGAAATGTACCCCAAATACTTTTTGAACCTGAGCTGAACCATTGAATTACCTGAGAGTGATTTCACTACAGAAAAGCTTGAGTCACTGGTTGCCTTCAGAGTAGATTAAGAATCAAGTACAAAAGGAAGTTGAGGTGAAGCAAGCTTGCTTTAAGGGTTAAGCTTTCTCTCTTCCTTGGCTTGATAATATGACAGATATGGGCCCTTGAGCTTTGGTTTTCTTCTTGAAAGCGTAGAGTTAAGTATGGACTCGATTGTTGCTCAGATCTTCTCGGGTATTCCCACTTTGCTTGGATGGAGACTTTCATCGTTGATTAGGACTTTTCTGCATTTCATCTCAAAGAGGATCTAAGCTAACTTAAGCTAAACAGTGCTTTTCTCTTCCTAAACCTAAATAATAAGAATAAAGCGCAAAAATTTTAGGGCTTAGCTTAGGCGCCTTCCTAATGTAAAGCCATGGCCAACCAATGCCGAATCCAACGCCTGGTTCACTCTTGAAAGCCAGAGCTAGTCTTCTTCCCACTGACCATTACTAATAAGATAAGACAAACCACTACCAGTAGTACTTCTTCCAACAGATGGGGGTTCAATAGCTACTGATTCTGTAAGAGCTTGTTCTGTCACAGCTTCTTTAACTCAACCGCCCTTAGAGAAGTAAGTAAGGTAGTAGGAATAGACCTACTAGGCCTTGAGATAGGTTTGAACTCCTCCTCTCTCATTACTCTCTTTGGCTCTACCTATAAAAGGCCTGTAGATGGAGAATTTTCACTGCAAACTCTTCTCGGTCTTTACGATTGCTTAACTTAAACAAGTGATGTCTTTTCTTTCATGTGTGAGATAATGTCCATTCACTCGTCAATCTAACTCTCCTTTTTTTCTTTTGGGCTTAACATAGCCTATGGGAAGAGACTTTAGTCATTGATATCTATATTAAAAAGTGAGTATTCCCATAAAACAAAATAAAAGCGCTATATTCTGGTCCTTTACTTTAATTAACAAGGGTGCTTTCCCTGCTAACCCCTTCTCGCCAAGGAAAAAAGTCCAATAGTAGGTGATCTTAGCTTTAAGCACTTATTCTTTTTGCTCCCACCTACCTCTGAGAGTGGTACGAGTTTATTGGAATTAAAGCTTTTCAAGCATTCCTATAGTAAGAAGGTCAACCGAAGCCAATCCATCTCTGTTAATGAATGCTCCTACTCTTAATGGTTCTATGTCTGATTCCCTAAGGATAAGGAAGAAGAAAAGAAAATGAGATAACAACTACTAAGAATTATAAGGGCCACACCACAGAAAGCTAAAAAGAGCCGAGGTCTACTACTTTATATATGTTGGCACCAAAGCAAAGGGCGCAGCAGGCATGGTGCCCACGTAAAGGCCAAGCTTAGTTGGATGGAGAGAGTGGCTCATCCATCTTTTCGTCTTTTAGATAAGTCTAGTAAGGAGTACAATCCTTACTTCTTCTCGTAGTGAGTTAAGCGCATAAATAATAACTTAAAGAACCTTTTTGTGCCCATCCGTGGGAATGAAAGCAACCTCTGTACTGGATTCACTAGCGTGTACCAACTATCCTACTTCCTTATTTTTTGCTTTTTCATCCCCCCTTATGGGTTAATGGAGAAAGGGTCTTTCATGCATCTTTCAAGGCCATGGGAACAAAGTTAGCACTCTTTATTTGAAAAATGGATTATTCGTCTGATTTCGCTAGTACGAGGCATTCCTTATTGTCGCTAGTCAGCTTCGACTCCACAATCGGAAGCTGAAAGTGACCAAATATGCTTTTAAGTCAAAGTAAGTTATAGAGCTGCTATCCTGAAGTCAGTGACCGGAGATTGCACTTTTTCTTTCTTCCTAATCCATTCCCATCTTGTCCATTGCAACTGTGGTAGTTATAAAAAAGTAGCTAGGCTTCCAAGGGGGTGAAACGATTGAAAAGAGAAGCGCTAAGTAATAGGAAAGGAGCAAAAAATTCATTCCATCTTAACTTGATCCCAAGCTTCTTCAAAAGTATGTTGATGACCTGGATCCTTATTTTAAATGATGTAGGAAGCATTTGGCCAAGTGGCAGTCAGTAGGCGAAAAAGGAGTCAAAGACGAATATATGTTTACTCTCCTTTTTTAGTCAACGCTTTAGTCTTTGTCTCTTTTTCCCTTTTCTGTGACCAATTTTGCATGTTAATGCGAGCCATGCCTTTACTTTATTTGAGAAAAAGACATTCCAAAGCCATAACCATTCCATGTAAGCTGAAAAAGGTGGTTCTGTGTGTCTTAATAGCTTACTTGCCTTCCAGCTGCACCCCATTGAGGAAAAGCCCACTCCGTCCATAAGACAAACTAAAGAGGCTGACTTGACCAGGAAGCCATTACTGTATTAGTAAAAGCAACCTATCACACTGGGACATAATTTCTATAAACGAGCCTATAACCCATGATATAGAAAAAGACAAATACGACCATCGAGTTTCTTCAACGAGCCCCACCTTGGGTCTTTCTGAGTGAGGTTGGTTTTCCCGTCGTAAGCTTTGACTATTAGCTTGGTTAGGCTGGTCTCCTATTAAACATGGTAAACTCGACCCCTCGCTCACTGAAACCTGTGAATCCGTCAGTTTTTAGGAGTAAAAAGTCCGTTGTCGCCAGTCTTAGTCAATTGAATTTGATTGAGCTTGGTAGGTTTGGACTTGCCTTTTTTACTTTTTTCTCTAATTATTTCTTTGGTGTTTGAAAGACAACAAAAATGGAGTAGGCTTAAGAAAGGTCTCTTCCTTTTCTTTAATGGATGTGAACATATCAAATGAAAAGGATGTTGAATGAGTTAAAAGATAGTAAAAACCCAACTACCTTGTGAGAAAGTCAATCTCAACTTTATTGGCTCCATTACTAAAACTAACAGTAGCCTCTTTAATCCGATTCCATTCTACAGGGATGCCAAGACAATGATAATGACTAGTTCTTCTTTTCAGAGACTACTTGAGCTGCCTGATTGACTAATGGCTCTTTAATGATTAATTTGCTTGACTTTATTTGTTTAGAGGAAACTAAACCATCACTTCAAGTAAAGGTGCAAGAGTAGATTTGAATGTTGAAGTTCGCCAACCATGGTGAAAGGGCGGCTAGCACTGGTGAGAGGAATGTCACTAAAGAGCTTAACTAATGAGCTCTTTTATGATTAATGCTTCTGCTCACTAGCTAGATCGGACTGTCTGTACCTTCTATAACTAATTCTGCCTGTAAGGAAGTTAGTCCATAGCGATTCCTGGGCCAAAGCATTTAGAAATCGCCCATCAATTGAGAGATGGAATCAAAAGCACAATGTGAGGTGGGAGACAAGCTTGGAGACAAATGGTACTTGGGAGCTGCACCACTTTAACTAACTCTACCTGTAAGAGGAAATGTGAGAAAAGCTTAACCTCTGCATACCAAGTTTCGAGGGTAAATCTGATCCAAAAGATAAAGTGTCAGTGCCAAGTGAGAAATTCTCTAATTTTGACTAAGATCTTTGTCTTACTTCTGACCCGACCAACTGTTGAAAGAAAGTAGTTGACTTGATCGGAATCACAAGTTTTCAATGATATGGAAAATTTGGAAATAGAGCTATGAAACTAAGCAGCACACTTGGCCTTCAATACCTTTTTAGTCCAATCTTGTTGTTTGTACGGAGTATGAATAAGGGAGGCTGCCCAATCTCAAACGAAAGATAAAGCTACACCTCTAATCCCTCATTTGGAATTCTTGTTACTAATTGCACTTGAATCGCACCTCTGCTTCTCGTGTTTCTTCAACATAGAGAACGATAGATTGCTTTGAGTTGTTAGCCTTTGTGTTTGCCTTATCTTCTTTCTGGGGGAATGCTTTACACTAACATCGGCTTTTTTGATCGATTTTTTTGGCATCGGCTTGAGTCAAAGACCACGCCCCAAGCCTTAAGAATGGAGTGAGCCTTATCGCACCTAAAAGAGACGTATGGGTTCCAAGGGGTTAAGAAGAATAGGGCATTTTGCCTTTTTTCGTATATTTGATCATTAGCAATCCCCTCTTATCGATCATCAAAAGCATATGCCTTAATCAGCTTCCCTAGTGGTATTGCCTTATATACCCAACGTATACCTTTACAAACATCACAGGTGCTCCCTCAATGCATAGCTATGCAGAGCGGAGGAAGACATTTAGAATAGAGATTGTGGCAAAGACCATCTCAACTCCTGCCTTGTTTAATGCTTCTCCATCAATTGCAATGAGAAGGACAGGAATAGGGGAAGGAAGAAAGAGACCATCTTGACCTAAGAAAGAAATGCTCTTAACTGCTATTGCTATCCATCTGTACACAACTATCAATGTTAATGATATAAACAAATATTCATTGTATAAACTAGTGAAAAGTAATCAAAGCTTTTTTTGGGGGAGGGGGTTTGGGTTGGAGCGAAGGGATCCATCCATTCCCATAAACATAAGATTCAGTTATATCAAACATATGATAAAGATTGGAAAAGCTATCGAAAACCTACGCCACTCTTAACCTTATGCCCCAACTCAAACGCTTCCTTGCTCACAACCAATTTCTCAAAGCAATGAATGCGCTCAAAAATAGGTCGTAGCACGAGAGAAAGTTATTGCATGGCTAAATACTCTATTATACGATGGTACGTACGACTTAAAGCCAAGGTATCCATAGGTCCCCTTTTAGAGCTCCATCTAGGAAGTGATAGCTGAATAGGTTTTTAAAACTAGGTCCAGAATAGCAAATGGGAAGGCTCTTTCTCCTCGTACTTACTCTCATATATATCCTTCCCAAATCTTAGCCTCGGTTACCATCTTAAAAGCTATAGCTATGGCACTCATCTTTTAATTCATGTTTTTCTACAAACCTAGGTAGTTGACGCGACTTTTCAATGTTGACCTTCTCTGATTCAGGGAAGAGTGGATGATCTGCTAGCTCTTGTAGAAATTTGTCAAAGTTGTTATGAACCCCTAGCAATAACAGCCATAAGATCCGCCTTGATTTCATCTAAACTTTGTGTACATTAGCAAAATTGATTCCACTCTGAAAGAGCCTTGAACAAAAAAGTAAAACGTAGAAAAGGTGCCTTTCTAGGGGTTTAGTAAAGGATCTTCAGCAAAGGAGTACCTGTTTATAGTGGTTTCTCGATCGGGATTTAGGTTTTTTTTTTTCTTTAAAGGATAGTAAGGTCGTCCTTTACTCCATTCCTTCCTAAATTCAGGAATAGTAGAACGATTAAGAAATTACATCTAAGGAACATCCTATTAATAGATTTTTTCTTTCTTTCTACTATAAACAAAACAAGAAATAATGTTCAACTAATGAAATCCGTCTCTATACTTGTTCTCGCTTGCTGACTTAGTCCATCTAGAAAATGGTACATTTATCTTATTTTTTATATATTCTTATATGCGGTGCTTTGACCAATTGAATTACAATTTTAGGGGAATGACTACTTAGAAGCTTAGAGGATAAATTGAATCAAATTCTTTAAAAGAAAAAAAAACTGTCAATTCAATCAATGACTAACTAGTTTATATGACCTCTCATTTTTTATACATCTACTTCACTTTATATCTATCGCATAAGTGATATATATTATCTAGGGGTATTTTTTCATAAATAGTTAGATTCACCTAGAGACAAGACTCAAATAAGAAAAGAGAGTATGATAGGAGAAAGAAAAGATAGAAGGGAAAGCAACTATAGGAATTAAATGTCATGCTCCTACCTATAAAAGGAACTTCCTTGAACTTACAAAAAGGGGAGAACTAGGACTGGACCTCTTAAATGACAAGACTGAGTTAGTATAGTTCTTTTTTTTTTCCTTCTCTGATCTATGCCCACCTCGATCTAGTAAGGATTGGAATTGGGCACTAGCATGAGTATTTGAGTGCTGCTTTCCATCTTCCTCCCTGAGAGCTTCCGATGTAGTGTCCTATTTTATGAAATAAATTTTTGTATCTTAAGATTGTCCATAATTAGTTCCTATCCTAGTAGTGAGTATCTTGTATTAGCTTGTCAAAGACTTCAAGATATAAAAGTTAGGAAAGTAAGGATGTCATACATCTAGTCTATAGCTTTCCTTCGTGGTTCTTTCTTCTATTTAAAAAAGATATGAACTATGAACCTAGCTTCTCTCTCAAAATCAAAAGAGAGGGAAATCCATCATTTATACATACTGGGATAGGCTTATGAGATCCGCTTTGCTCACTAATTCACATTCTAGTTAACGTTGATTAGTTGTATTCACATCACTACCTCCTAACTAAAGAAGCATGCATTCCATAGCATCTTCGTTGGTTCAAGTCGAGGCATTGGTTTGAAATGGCCTTGAAAATTTCATTTACTTGTTATAACTCTATGGACTAAGGTAGTTAAGTTGGACAAACTAAATCTTTGGGTAGGTTGGCTATTGGTGGCTTGATCTAATTGATTCAGTTGCTTTGTTCGTTACCACCTAGTATAGATAAGATAGAAATATTAAAATTTGATTCGCTTGTAGGTTTTTTTATGATGACCCATGGCCTGAGTAATCTGCACCTGAAAAGGCAAATATAAGCACAAAACCTTAAGAAGTATAGCAGCAGAGTACAGTAAACATAGGCATCAAGGACGGAGGCTTCAAATATATATATATATATATATATTAAATTTCATCCTATTTATAGAAATTATAGTCAAACTAGCTACAACTGACTAAAGTGGAGAAACATGACATAAAGGACTGGAAACTAAGTAAGCAAGTTACAACTGAGATTGGGAAGTCTAGCATGCCCCGAAAGACATGTTTGAGATGAGAGATTATGTTTACATTATTAGATAAAATGAGCATAAAAAGTGTAAGGAGAGATGAATTTGAGCTATTAATTAAGAGAACCACCATTGCTTACTACTTCCTACTGTTATCTTATATTTGCTCATAGTCTACACTTTTAGTCTCTTTCTATGCCTTTGACTACCAGATCCATTTGGATTGCCAACGATGAGTGTGTCTGGAGACATTGAAAGGCGAATTATCCTACAAATGAGAACAAAAAAAAGTTGAATGGTATGAGTCATGGATCCTCTCAACACAACCTCAACTTATCAACTATGAGGTGCTTTTCTGCAGACATGTGCACACCAAACCGAGCAACAGTCACCTTTTTCCATCTTATCTATCACATCAAACAATGATCAACCTACTACTTCTAAAGAAATCTCACCATATTTCATCTATGATTATGAAAAATTTATAGCCTTCGCTTACAAAAAAAACTCAAAGAAAGTGTCACTACTATGTTTGCTTCTCATATGAGATAGCTCTTTTTCTTCACCAATAAATCTTCTTCTCAGATTTTTGATTTCAGTCATTTAACACTTTCATCCTTTTTCCATTCATATAGAACCTATAACATCCATCCCTTCTTGATTTTTATCCTTAATAATATTATCTTCCTCGTCTATCATTCCATTTTTGCTAGTCAAATTACATATTCCATTTAGGATGTGATGTTATTTGAAAGAAGGCTAGAATGCTAGTAGGTGCCTCTATCTAATTCATTCACTTGACCTAGTACATACCCTTTTTGGAAGATCAAGTGCCAAAGTCATTGAATGGGGAAGTCACTAATCCCTAAAAATTACTTTCAATTTGTTTATGGGTGAGTATTTAATTTGGACTTCCTATGGTATTAATTTACCCTTGTCCTGTTGAAGCATATAGGATAGGTAGGTGTAGTTGGGATCTCTAAGGCTTCCAAGGTGGCTTAGGATGCAGACTACATCTCGAAATGAAAGAGGAAGGGGGTCTAGCCTCAAGAAAGTTCATGACTAGAATAAGGCAGCTATTACCAAACATTTATGGAACATTACCTTTAACTCCATACCATAAATGCTTCTGAATTAAAAGTTTTCCTTGAAAGGTAAGATGCACAGGGTATCCTCATTCCTAATTACTTTTTCTCTTAGAGTTGGAGGAAATTTATGAACTTGAGGTATATTGTGAGACCTTTCATCCTGTCCAAAGTGGGTAATGGCAAAAGGTACTTTTTTTATTTGGTTCAATAACTAGCATCCGTTAGGCCCCATTGTACAGAAGTATAGCAGTAGAATTTATTATGATGTAACTATTCCAATCTATGCCGAATTTAACATAATTATTGAAGAAAATTGATGGAAGTGGCCGACAGTTAGATCTTTCAATAGGGCTTGTTACACCTCGAGTCCACTCAAGAACTACTTGACTAACTAGCGACAAGGAGATTTGAAAGACTGATGGAGGGCATGAAACAGCCATAATCATAACTACTACTTGAATAAGAAATGGAGAAAGAAAGTAGGATGATCAATCCCTCATAAAAGCTCAAAGAAAACTAGCTAGAATCTATTTTATTAAAAGGGGTGAAGGAAAATGCCGAATCAATAAAAGGATCAAGCACCTATAAATTATATTACAGAAGAAAGATGTTCTCCCTTATGAGCTTCTTTCAAGAAGGGTTCAGATCGAGTGCAATTCAATTTGTCAACCAACTAAAGTAAGGAAGAATCAGCCACTTTGGGGGGTTAAGCTCACTTTAGCATTAAGCACAATAGCGTATAGTTATTTTGTCCAACCCCATAACTTAATGAAGTAGATTGGACAAACCACATTGAAAAAAAATCCAAACAAGGATGGCTATGAAATCAAGGAAGTTCAACAGGAAATAAGAGAGTAGCAACACCTTTCGAGCTAGCATAGATAGTAGTGGGAGACTAAATAAATGTTTCACACAATAGTGTCAAAGAAGTCATAATAAGCTAGAGAAGCAAATGAATCATCAGGTCCTGAAGAAGAATAAGGTCACAGAGCATAGCAAACCGCTAAACCATGTGTGTGTGATTACTCGCCTCTCATGAGTTTGACTTACGCTTTAAAGCTGTCTTTTTAAGGAAGACTAAAGAGAATCTTTATGACATTCTTGTTGATAAAGTAGCCAATGAAGCTTTTTCTTTAGTTGTTGTTGACCCTTTATTGGGAAACTTTGGCAATGTCTATTATTTCTTTTTTCGAAGAGGTGCAGGCTTCATTGAAAAGCTTTTTACCTTATGGCTTTATTGGGTTTACTTGTAAACAACACTTTTCCCCTCACTTCCCTTCGATCATTTTTAAAAGAGTTGCCCGACTGACTTTATAATTACACCTTTATTGATAGATCCCATGACTGCTACCAAAATGGCACGTTAGAGCTCTCTTCTCGTATCATGATTTGTGGTTTGATTCCAAACACCAAACTTCCCTGTGATATGTTGATTTGCATCGATAAAACAAATTGTGTGCCACATACATGGCATGAATCCTAAGCTTCTTATTATTGATAAGCATCAATCCAAGTCGCTGAGGGACTTAACTAAGAGTTCCCTTTTAGACGTGAAAGAAGGTTCATGACCTAATCTTCTAAAGGGATTCTCAATCAATATGCATTGAATAAATGAATAGGTTCATTCCCTGGCCAATATTGGGTAAGCGAAGGGTTGCATTCATAAATTAAGTCATTTCAATATCATGTTCCCAATCTCGATGACCTGCATGTAATTTTAATGAGTGCTAGGAGAAGGAAGGGGATAATAAGACTGCTCGCTTCGCTTTGAATAAAATAAATCATCACAACTAGAAGGACAACCATTTATATTGAAATTTGTTCGATAATAGTATAGGATGGAACCAAATTTGCTTCATGAGGGTATTGTTCGCACAACTAAAAGAAAGTTTTGACTAATCAACAGCATGCTAAAGAGCTTCCTTACTAAGGAAAGGAACTTATTGGGGAAATAAATCAAAATAAGGTGATATATTCGTAGGAATAACTAAAGAAAAATGTGTTAAGATAATTTAATATCTTTTATTTATGTTAGAAGATGTAAAATGTTATAACAAAGTAGACCTCTAACCATGTTATCAATCCTCGTTATGGCTTCTTTTGAAGCTTTAATTCTCACACATCTTAGCTTCAAGATTTGGCTTTTAAGTATGAAGTGGCTTGCTGAGATCAATGGAGATATTCCAACCTTTGATTAACAAACTTACAGTTCTTATAAACCAAGCATAGGATGGATGGTGTATAAATCAATTTGGTTATGGAGATTGCAAAGATGAAAGAAGGATATCGAAAAGAGTTAGGAAAAAAGTAAAAAAACGGGAGCGAAGACATAGGCTAGCTAAATGCCTTAAAATCTCTGTATGAAAAGGCCTACAATCTTGGGGAATACATTGATAACCCGAACCCACCAAGCACATAGCAGTGTGTTGTGAAGGCTTTTTATACTTTCTCGTTACAATGATGACTTATAGTCTTGCCAAGTTTAAAGGGCATAATGTTAACGAATCATGGCTATAGCATCTATTTATCTCAAATCCCTTAAATTAGATGCAGGGAAAAGAGAAGGAATCAGAGCTTATCTATAATAGGAATGCCCAATTGACTTTACTTTGTGAGCTACAAGGTCTCTTTTAGCAAACTTGACTTATCATATAAATACATAATAATAACTAAGCATACATTGTTAATAGGTAAGTCAATTCTAAGAATGGTATGAGAGACTAAACTATGGCATCTTGGTAAAGGGCACCTCATATGAGTGGTTAGGATAGACCTTTAAATGCAATCTAAAGCCCATATGAAGAGCTCACTGCATGCATATTTACTTGCCTTCACTGTGTCATTAGATGTTTTGAGTGGCTATCAAATGGGTAGTTGGCTCTCTGAACCTATCCATATACAATCCTATAAGAACCACAGAACTAGTGGCCCATTATCACAACGTATGTGAAAGCCCTTCCTCACTTCACTTCTTGATTTTGCAATACAACAAAGTGTGGTTGGTAGTTAGGACCTTTCCTTACATTTTTGGCTCAAGTTTCAGTTTTAGCTAGATAGTTATAACTTTCATTTTTTAACTAGGTTTTTTTTAACTTCACATGTAGCTCATCAGCTTGTGACTTCACACTCTCAATTTCGAAATTAGAAATCAAGAAAATTACCTTCTCCTAATTAAAAAGGTTAACTGGTTAGATTCACTGAAGGCAATACAATGAACATTCTTATCTAACAGTTTTTAATTTCTCATGGAATCCTAAGGGTTCTCCTTACAACACTAGTACTGTTTGCTTTCCTTTGCTTAGTAATTGATCTTTTCGATCCCTTTTCTTACTCTTTTTCTCAAAAGAGCCGAAGTCTTTTTTCACTAGTTGCAATTTAAAAAGAAAAAATATAGGCTACTTCCTTTCTTATCTTTAAGCCTAGCTCTATCTCTTGTTTTTGTTTTGTGCCCTTTAGGCATCTCTTCAGGGATGATAGGTATTTTTCTCTCTATTTTGACACCTCTTGGAAACTAGAAAAAGAAAGCTTGGGTATTGGGCATACCTATAATAGCTATATTCAAATCCATGTAACAGAGGAATAGTGATATTTTCAGATAACTGAAGGTAAGTCTTAATACTATTTAAAATTATTAATAGTTTAATTTGTTCACAATGTTTCTTACATTTATTTTTGATAATGCAGAAATCACTAGATGTTTATGGTTGTCGAGCCTCGTGCTTTTGTGTGCAGCATTTTTGATCCTTTAAACCATGGTTCTCGTCAAGAAGTAAATCAACTTATGTCCACGTAAGTGAAAATATTTTAATTTATATTAGTTTGTATTATCTTTTACTCTTTAAGATTATTGATTATTTTCTATTGGAAGCTTTTTTAAACTGTTCCAAGTTATCAATGAATCAAGTGGTAGGTTCATTTCTAGGAGTATTTATGCTAAGTTATGTATATTTAAACCAATATGTGATGTTAGTTTTATTTATTTTACAAAATATAAGAATTAAAAAATTTTAATGCAGTGTCCACATCAACCTCCAAATACTGAGTGTGGATATTATGCTATGAAATTTTTAAGGGATGTCATTGACAAACGTGACAAAAATATCCCATATGCGAAAATAGTAAATGTTTAAGCATTTGCTTATGTAATTATTTTGATAATTGATGTGCTTACTAGAAGTTTTAATTGGACTAACTATTTTTTTTTATAAATGTAGTTAGTGAATATAGATACTTACACTCAATCGGATACTGATGAAGTTAGAAGGAAGTTGAACAGTTTTTTTGGAGTGCCATACTAAAAAGTTGAACTTTAAAGATTTTTTTAGACATGAACAGTATTGAATTTACATAGTTAAATTTTTAGGATTGTCTATGATAATATGTATTGTACATATGGAGTTCAATTATGACATTAAGTTTTTTTTTTCTTCATCTTTCATTACTTTTTGGATTGGATTATGTTGAAGTGTTTTCAAACATGAAAGAAGTAATGATGGTTTAAGTGAGAATAATACTGAAAGAAAAAGTTGTTTCATTGAAGTATTAGAATTATGTTAATGTATACAAGATAAAAATATGTGATTGATGTGGAAGAGATGAAGAATTTTATATATACATATTTTAGATAATTTATATGTAGAAATTTTGTATATATCAAAATTATTAAAAAATTCTTTTAATAGATTGTTCATTAAAAACTAAAATTAAAGGCACCATCTTTTAATGATAGTTCTCTTAGAACTGTCGTTAAAGTCCTCACCCTTTAATGACAATTCTTTTAAAACTGTCGTTATAGGGGAGGTCTTTAATGGCAGTTCTATTAAAATAGTTGTTAAAAACTCTCCCTTTAACGGTAGTTTTAAAAGAACTGTCATTAAAAGGGGTATTAAAAGGGAGTTCTAATGACAGTTTTTAAGAAATGTCATTAATTAAAACTCTCCCCTCTTTATTATCAATAAAGTCCTTTTTAACTATTATTAAATCTCTTATTTGTAATAGTGAAAGTATGAAGATTAGCCTTTCTCATATAACTCAAAGCCTTCATAAACTCATTGTTGAGTTCTATCATACTATAGGTTATTGTGAGAAGATCCTTATGCCGGTGAAGATTGCTTTTAATGATCAGGAAATAAAAAAATAAAAAACAATTACTTTATTTTCAACATTTCGGATAGGCGAAAGGATCTATGTCCATCCCCAACTTTCTTCTAATCCTTATTGACAAATTTAGGCTTTCTCTATTAGTAGTCGTCAAAGGAGAATAGACATATTGGTTTGATAAGCTAAGGAAAAAGAAAGAACCACCACTTGGTTTTGACATTTAAGCGAGCCATCCTACCAAACGTCGGTGCAAAGGTTAGATTTCACCACCTTTATCACCAAACTAGTCCTATTTAATATAAAAAATCCAACCTGGAAACTATATCTCCCTCAGAAAATGCTCTACCTCAAAGCCCCTTTCACATGTTGGGCAAGCTTGGATGCCCCCACTCTTAACAAGTTACTAGTCAAGATCATGAAACTAGCACTAGAAAAGTAAGTAAGCTAGTCTTTCTTTAGTCATAAGGATAATCGTTCTTATTAGATAAAGGCCAACCAGTCTGAGGCCGCGATTGGTAATGGCATAACTAGAAGAGGGGTAAGGGTGACAAGGTTACACATTAGGTAGTGCAGCATATCTCTTTCGAGTACAATGGTGACGAGGGGAGCTAAGTCAACCTACTAACACAATAGGTCAGGCTTGGGCCAACCATAGGTTTGAATCCTATTGCCTTTCTTATGGATCATCTTGTGGTTATCAGATGATAGGAATAACGAAGCAAAATTTTTGGAATGAGCACGAAATGTCAATATATGAATTATCTTATTACTCATTATTTTTAGGTCTTTTCATTGCATTTACTTGTCACAAGAAAGAACCATCAGTGTTTGGTATAGCACGTACATTTAGTGAATTCTTTTTTTTTCCTTGGCCTTTTATTTTATCATATTCCTAATAACCTATCCAATTACAACTTATTAATCGCTAATGCATCTTTCTTTTATTAAATCTCAAGGACATGGTCCAATCATAAGGGTAGTATTTCATTATGTGTCAGATCCCAAATTTTTATGAATTTTTTCTTTGTTATTGTGGTCGACCCCAAAGGTGTTTAAAACAAGGAGGCCATAGAGAAACTCCTTTTCTTAATTTTTTATCTCAAACTTTGTAAAGAATTCCATTCTCTTGCTCTCATTCGTTGTGAGTAAAAAAGTGGGGTTGCACCCAATTGTACACTCTATTTATTCTACAAACCATTGTTGGATGGCGAGCGTGTCATTTGTAATGGAAAGAAAAATACTACTACTTTGCCTTTTTGTTAGACGGCAAGCGCGAATATAGTGGTCTCTGACCAGGATCAGGAACCAATTCAAATTTTGATCTTGACATGTTGGTGGTTTTTAACCATAGGCATCTTGCCAGGAATTTGGTAGGCTCATCATGAATTAGGTCGGGGTGACTGGTGGTTTCTAGATCCCATAAAAAAAGCTTTTTTTTATGCCTCACATAGTAGCCACAGCTCGTATTCATTCAGTAATTCTACCCCATCTTCATTCTTGGACTTCAGTTTCCTAATATTGTGACTTTTCCATGTGTCTTAGGAACCTTTTTGACGTGGTCCAGATTGCTAGCTCTTGTTCAAAAGTTCTGCAATAGATGATACACAAGGAATCTTTTTATGGTAGTTCTTCCTTTTAATGACCAGCATATTTATAATTCTTTTCTCCTAGATGAAGCAGCAAGCATCAATCCATAGAACCTATAAAAAGGTGATGGTTGTGACACAAAGTACTCTTGTATGACTACATCACTCGGCTCGCATAAAACCCCAGCCCATTATGTTATAAAAAGATTAAACTTATTATTAGGCTGGTTATTCAAAGTCAACAATTAGCTGCTAGATTTCGTCCCGCAAATAAAAGAAGATCGCTTTGAGGGTCACTGTGGCATGGCTAAATGTAAAGCAATCCACCCCTACAGCCTTTAATCATTAAATTACTTAGAACTTTGGAAGATGCGCATGTAGTCATAGTAGCTGGCTCATCATTAGTTTTATCTTTAGAATAAGGCATACGAGGTTTCTATTTAAAGACAGAACAACGTTAAAAGTTGTGAGACATACGAAAACTAATGGTTTGGGGGAAATACCGATTTATCGATAACATGGAGTAAACAAGTTTGATTGGAAGACTAGAATATAAAGGCAAGTAGCAACATAAAGTGCCTTAACCTACTCGCTAGGGACATAAGGATTGACATATGCTGAGACAACAACCCAAGCCAGTTAAGCCTTTGATCTTCATTTGAGTTAAAAAAAGACTTTCAAGAATGTGTAAACTGGCTCCGAGTTTCAATTTCTACTACTAATGAATTAGAGGGGTAGCAAATGCTCCAAATCTAGATTGGACAGTGAATGTAAGATGGCCAACGGTAAACCTTTGGTGCATGATGAGTCAAATGTCGGAGTCGCAGATGAGTTTGATGAAGAAAGACATTACCATGATTAGCCGATGAAATCTTTTCCATAAGGAGCAGTATCAAAGGTGTACTAAAGGGGATACCTTTTACACATGGACCCATTGCTTTCATACTTAGAGAAAGATCACGACCAGGTTCCCGTTTTGATATGATCATGCAGTAGTTATCAAGGCCTCTATAGATCATGAAATAAAACCTTATTGGAGTGAGCCACTTCGATCGGTGTAGTTGTGAGTCTTAGTAGCTTGGTGAATGCTTAAAGGATAAGATCTTTGAATGAGAATTCGACCATATCTGAGGGAGTAAGCCTTACAGTAAAGGGGGAAGGCAAGAAAGACTAATCTAGGGAAGGTACACTAAGCGAGGGCTAGCTTTATCCAACTAGGTATTGGCCCCGCTTTCGTGCCTTCTTCTTAGTCTTCAGCTTTCACTAGATTGACTGCTCCAAGTGAAGGAACGTGAGAGGAAAAATATGATATTGAAGGCTTGAGGGAAAAAAAAAACAATGCCATCGATTTAGCTATTGGAGTATGGGCATTAAGAGATTAAGACTTAAGGCATGGCATTAGATTAGGGAAATGCTCTTTTGAATGAATCCAAAGAAGAAGCAGCAATTTCCATGCTTTCAATGGCTAGAAAGGAGGAAAGGAGCTCATCCTCGGTTATATGATTTAAGGTTAGGAGTTTCAATGTTAGTAAGATACCCAACCATTGATTTTACTATCGTCGATGGGGCTAATTCTTCTTTCAAAATGGGAAGAATAGCATAGTCAAAGTAGGCCAAGTTGGTAGCTTTTTCTTCATCTATTAGGAAAAAGGCAGTAGGATTAAAAAAAAAGACTTAATTACTATTGAAGGAATAAAGGTTTTTACAACTCTTGGAGTAAGGGGAGAAGGGCTGAGTGTCGGTGGAATGCTTTTTAAGACTTACCCACCTCAATGGAAATTTCTTTAAGTAAGATCCCACGTCTGAGAGTCAGATTCTGATCCTACTTTCGCTCTTCGAAAGAAAGAGGCCACCAAACCAAAAGGTAGGTCTTTGCTTGCTTTTTTCGTGTTAGAGATGTTAGTCTTTCTACAATAACTGCTCTGCAAATGTTTTCAGGAATAAAAGAAGAAGGTGCTGTTTCATTAGCTCTTTTGGTTATTTGCTTGCGATAAAGAAAGAGTGAATTGATCTGAGCCAAGTAGTTTGGCTAAGCTAGAAAGAAAGAGTTAAATCCTCTTTGAGATGAATGTCCTAATCAAACTAGGTGCAAGGTCAATCATTTAGCTCAAGGCTCAAAGCTCAAGGCTTAAGGCACAAAGGCTATTATTCCTTCTTTTTGATAGCATTGGTCTCACCCTAGCTCTAAAAGGGCAGCTTGATGGTAACTATCCTGCTCTGTTTAAGAGAATTGGAATGAAACTGGTTAGGTTCACTAGCTCTTTCTTTTGTGATGAATTCTTTTTGAATAAAGAAAGGTGGTCATGATAGGGAAGGGCCTTACCTTATTACTAGGAAGGAGAATGAGAAAGGATAAAATGGGTCAAATCGTCTGCTAGAGAAGAAGCTATAAAGGAATCAATCTAGAATAGATAAGATGTTGGTGCCATTAAACTAGCTCCTAGAATAGGTTCAAGAGATGAAGATCTAGGTAGTGATGAAGAATCATTCCATTCACTTGAAAGACTATTAAGAAGAATAGCTTTTCTCTTGCTTAACTATGGCAAAAAAAGAAGAAAAGGCGAAGTAAACTGCGCAGAAGGGTAATAGGGAATCAAAGAAAAGATAAACTTTATCTTATCTCTTGTCGATTAGGAATGAATGGTAGTATGGCTTGAATAATGACTCTTATTTTCTTGCATTAGTTAGTGTCGATGGCAAGCTTTCGAATAGAAAGAATGCTTTTGGGTAGGGTGATATGCTTGATGATAATCAACATGCTTAGTTGGTATCGGTCTTGTTCAAATGCCTTCCATAGCAGATTCCTGAAAGGAATTGATCAACTAAAGGAAGAATTCTTGCTTGACCAAGAAGTCGCTTGGACTCGAGAAAGCCAAAATGCTAGATTTATCTTTGCTAATAAGAGGAATCGATTTAATAGTTCATGTTGTAAGGCATAATAAAGAAAGGCGAGAAAGACTAGGCAAACTCCGAGTTGAAATCGATCCCAGACTCGATAAATAGGAGTTAGGTTATGACAAAGAAGGAGGTAGGTAGATTAACATTAACCAGTTGTTTTTCTTTATTGTTATCTTAAGGTTAATCAAGGCAAATCTACAAAAAAAGTGCTTAAATTCCACTGATTGACTCTTTTGTCACGCTATCAAACGAAGTCAATGAAATCCTGAACACTTAGCTATCTCTTAGGGACACAATCAATTAACTATGAAAGAAGGTTTTCATATATTGAAATAAGGCATGGCTTTTCTTCTCTATCATATATTGGTACTAGAGATTCAAACCATTTTCATTCTACTTTGATGCTAGTAAAATTTTAGTCTTCCTATTCTTGGCCTAAGGAATCGATTATAGCGGCTAACTTTACCTAGATTCTAGAATATTTGAATGCCAAAGTTTGTCTTCCGTAAATGGCGTTCACTTTCTTCAAGATGGATTTAAACCTACAGAAGGATTCAAATGTGCAACTTAGAGGTCAGGCAAAGAAAACCTATAAGCATAGTCTTGTTACCTTTATTACCAGGCCAAGGAGGGGTAAGTGTAATAGAAATAGTTTAATCTTAACCTACAAAGAAACTTAAGGGTGCTCTTTATGATATTAAAGTATTGGTGTCAGGGTTAAGAGTGAAAAGAAGTCCATAAAGAGTAGCTTTCAGTCATAGTCTTATTAATTTCTTTAATTCATTTAAGAGTTCAAAGAGAAAAAAACCAGTTAAGATTTAACTCTTAGAGCGGGTCGGCAAGGATGTAGTTACCAATGCTACTTTGTTTTATTGAAAGAACCAACTTAAAAGAAGGAAACACTTGCCCCTTGAGGATGATTGTTTAACTGGCTAGCAAACATTCTCATAGAGAATATGACCACCTAGAGATGTCAACTATTCCATCTAAGGAAAGACCATTGTTTACCCGATTGTTTTCCCTTTTTCCATGAGGCACAAGAACTGTTTAGATTGGGCAAGCTTTTTCATGCGACTACTACACATCCTATGACTTTTACCTTCCTTTTGGTAACCTCAGTACTCGATGGAGGATCAAAGAATCCACTCTTTACAATAGGGCTCGTAGTATCTGTTTCTGTATCGATTTTACCTATCGAATGGGCTTTTTCATTGAGTAGATGTCTTGGGGAACAAAGCAAACAAAATCTAGTTTATTTTTTAGTAAAAAATCTTGCTTCTTTGAGGAGCTCCCCTCCACTTTATCTCCATAGGTAGCTTCCACCATCTGTTCCTCTAGTAGATCCATTTCTTATTTTTCACTCCTTATCATTAGAGTTTGGTCCTTATTGTTTTCAGTCATGTCCATTTCTTTGCTTTCCTGCTTTCTCTCTATGCCTTCCAATAGATTCTCTTCAAAGCTCACCTCTCGCCTCCAGACAAGGTATGGTACACAATTATCTTTCTTTGGTCCTTAACTTTGTGTATTTCTTAATGAAAAAGGAGGATAGGTGCCTTCCACGCTCGTTTAGAAAGAGAAAGGCTCTTCACAACACGCAACATTCTCATGATCCTTTCTTCATCTTTTTTACCTCAAGGGGCTTCGCTTTTCCACATTAGGGTTATGGGAGTCGAACCCTTCTTCGAATAAGCTTAAATTTCTCTTTATATACCATACCAGGAATTCTACTTTGTTGCTTTTCTACTTGGCTGTAAAAGATGAGTTTCAGTATATTAAGAAAAAGCCTGTTGAAGCACTTAAATAATTTTTTACTTCTAGCACTTTTCAAAAACCATTCTTCAGTCATACTAGACTAATTATGTCTATGTTTAATGAGCCTAATAGTTCTAGGGTGAATTTCATTTATTGCTCCTTACCATATAGGTTGTAGAGACACTTTTCAGTGCCATAAACTAGGATCAAAAGGAAAATCTCAAACCTTTAGTATCAAAGTAGGCTATGCTTCCCAGATAGAAAGAAATGGTTTCATATAAAGGCTTTACCCCTGGTTATCTTTATTTAAATTGGCCTTACTTGGGCTAATTTCAAGCAAAGATTAGTCCTTTAAGGTAAAAGCTTAAGTGATTAACTAGAAGATACCACCTTCCCCAATGAAACTTTTTTCCTCGGAGTAGTAACTAAAAGAGAAAAGATCGGGTATGCTTGAAAACCTAAAATGGATTCATGAACAACAGATAAGAATTATACTCCAGATATCATTTGAACCTAAGCTAAACCATTGAATTACTTGAGAGTGATTTCACTGCAAAAGAACTTGAGTCACTGGTTGCCTTCAGAGCAGAGTAAGAATCAAGCATGGAAGGAAGTGAAGGTGAAGCAAGCTTGCTTTAAGGGCTAGGCTTTCTCTCTCTTTCTACTTGATGATATGATAGAGATGGGCCCTTGAGCTTGGGCTTTCTTCGTGAAAGCCTAGAGCTAGGTATGGACTCGATTGTTGGTCGGATCTTCCTAGCTATTCCCACTTTGCTTGGATGGAGACTTTTACCTTTGATTAAGACATTTTTGTGTTTCATCTCAAAGAAGATCTAAGCTAACGTAAGCTAAACAATGTTTTTCTCTTCCTAAACCCAAATAGTAAGAGTAAAGCACGAAAATTTTAGGGCTTAACTTAGGCGCCTTACTAATCGAATGCCATGCCCAACCAATACCAAATCCAAGACCTGGTTCACTCTTGAAAGCCAGAGCTGCTGATTTTGTAACAGCTTCTTCTGTCATAGCTTGTTCAACTCAACCTCCCATAGGGAAGTAAGTAAGGTAGCAGGAATAGACGTACTAGGCCTTAAGATAGGTTTGAACTCCTTTCCTCTCATTACTCTCTTTGACTCTACCTATAAGAGGCCTATAGACGGAGAATTTTCACTGCAAACTCTTCTCGGTCTTTATGATTGCTTAACTTTAACAAGTGACCTCTTTTCTTTCATGTGTGAGATAATGTCTCTTCACTCGTGGATCTAACTCTCTTTTCTTCTTTTGGGCTTAGCCTAGCGCATGGGAAGAGACTTTAGTCATTGATATCCATATTGAAAAGTGAGTACTCCCACAAAACAAAATAAAAGCGATATACCCTGGCCCTTTATTTTAATCAACAAGGCTGGCTTCCCTATTAACCCCTTCTTGCCAAGGAAAGAAGTCTAATAGCAGGTAATCTTAGCTTTAAGCACTTATTCGTTTTATCCCCAGCTACCTCTAAAAGTGGTCACAAGCTTATTGGAATTAGAGCTTTTTCAAACATTCCTACAGTAAGAAGGTTAATCGAAGCCAATCCATCTCTGTTAACAAATGCTCATACTCCTACTACTTCATATATGTTAGCACTAAATCAAAAGGCACAGCGAGGAAGGTGCCCACGTAAAGGCGAAGCTTAGTTGGATAGAAAGACTAACTCATCCATCTTTTCATCTTTTAGACAAGTCTAGTAGGGAGTGCGATCCTTACTCCTTCTCCTAGTGAGTTAAGCGCATAAACATTAACTCTACCTGTCGATTAAGAGATGGAATCAAAAGCAACATGGGATAAAAGCTTTAACTAACTCTGCTTGTAAGAAGAAACGTGAGAAAAGCTTAACCTCTGCGTACCAAGTTTTGAGGTTGAATCTGATCCAAAAGATAAAGTGTCAACGCCAAGTGAGAAATTATTTAATGCTGACTGAAATCTTTGTCCTACTTCTCACCCAACCAGCTATTGAAAGAAAGTAGTTGAGTTGACTAGAATCATAAGTTTTCAATGATATAAATAATTTGCAAACAGTGCTACGAAACTAAGTAGCATACTTGGCCTTCAATACCTTTTTAGTCCAATCATGCCGCTTGTATGAAGTACGAATAAGGAAGATCACCTAATCTCAAACGAAAGATGAAGCTATGCCTCCAATCCTTCATTTGGAATTCTTGTTACCCAGTGCACTTAAACTGCACCTTTGTTTCTCGTTTTTCTTCAACACAGAGAGTGGTAGATTGCTTGAGTTATTAGTCTTTATGTTTGCCTTATTTTCTGTTTGGGGAATGCTTTATGTTAACATCAACTTTTTTGATTTTCTTTTTGTTGGCATCGACTCGTGTCGAAGACTGTGCGCCAAGCGTGAAGAATGAAGTAAGCCTTGTTGCGCCTAAAAGAGATGTATGAGTTCCAAAGGGTTAAGAAGAATAGGGTGTTTTGCCCTTTTTCATATATTTCATCATTTGCAATCCCTTCGTTATCGATCATCATGGTGGTATGTATGGCTTAAAGCCAAGGCATTCATAGTTCTCCTTTCAAAGCTCCATCTAAGAAGTAATAGTTGAATAGGTTTTTAAACCTAGGTCTTAAACAGCAAATGGAAAGGCTCTTTTTCCTCACACTTACTCTCATACATATTCTTCCCAAATCCTTGCCTCGGCTACTATCTTAAAAGCTACTACTATGGCACTCATCTTTTAATTCATTTTTTCTACAAACCTAGGCAGTTGACGCAACTTTTCAATGTTAATCTCCTTTGCTTTAAGGAAGAATGGATGATCTGCTAGCTTTCACAGAAATTTGTCAAAGTTATTATGAACCCATAATTCTACAGTGGCATGAGCGATAGCAGCCTTAAGGTCTGCCCCGATTTCATCCAAACTCCATGCACATTAGCAGAATTGATTCCATTTCGAAGAGCCTTGGACAGAAAAGCAAAACATAAAAGAGATGGCATTCTAAGGGTTTAATAAAGGATCTCCAGCAAAGGAGTACTTGTTTACAGCAGTTTTTCAATCAAGATTTAGGTATTTTTTTTTCTTTGAAGGATAGTAAGGTCGTCCTTTACTCCATTCCTTCCGAAAGTTAGGAATAGCAGGACAATTAGGAAATTAGATTTAAGGAACATCCCATTATAGATTATAGAACCATGACTGACCTCTAAAGCACGAATAAAAAATCAATTCCAATCTCACAAGGAAACCAATTTTTCTTTTCTTTTTTGTGAGCTGAGTCATACATTAGGGAAAGGAAAATGAGATGACTTTTCTAACAAGTGCTATAGGCATGCCAACACGAACTGGAATTGAGCATTGTTGATGGTACTAATGGACTCCTCTTAAGTTGTTAGCAAGGATAGACTGATAGCCTTTTCAACATCTTGCACTTCTAACTTACAATCTCTAGCTCTAGATGGAAAAAAAACTATAGCACCAGAATGAAGGTACAAGATTTCATCATCACTTAGCTTACTTGCAGGCAGGGTACAAGATGGATACAAAGTAAGCTTATAGGGAACAAGGGTTACTGTATTTATCCTAGTGAAAGGGAAGTTAACAGGGTTTATAACCTAGACTTACTGGCTTGCTAACTTCATTAGCTTACTTTTAACCTCTCAAAAAAGAGTAGTGTCAACCCGAATGCTCACACCACCATTCTAAGACATTTTTAGGAGCTGTACTATCATCCTTCTCAATTTCTCGGTTTGTTCGGCAAGGATGTCCTTTTGCACTGGCCTTATTTATGATTGTTGACAATGGATGCTTTGGGCTATATATATATATATATATATATATATATTTATTTATTTATTTATTTATTTATACCATGAAAATGGCCTAATGAAAGGGCTTCGATTGTGCTGTATGTAAATAAGAGTTCTGTTTGTCCTTCTTCAATTAGCTATAAGAGCAAGAAGAAGACACTTTATATATGTAATTAGAGAGCTTTTTCAGGTTCTGTTTTGAGCTAAAAAGCCAATATTAGTTTCCATATGATTAGATTGGGCCATAGCCGGATAACCAGATTGATCAAAAAGATAGTTCGACTTTCATGTGTTAAGTATATATCTTTTATAGCTTGATTATGACTTAGGCTATAAGCTTTAGCCTCTTAAGAATATGATTGAGGAACTATGATGAGATATAAGATAAAATATCTAAATATGACTGAGTTCCACTTCCCTTCATTATCATGACCTTAACGCCCTAATATAAAATTAGCTTTACATGATGGGATGAAAGCTTTAATAACTCAAATCACCCTATGAATGATTTTGACATAAAATCATCAGGATCCTATTCAGAGACTTATCACCATTGGGAGCTTAGCCTTTTCTTTCTCGAAGGCCTTTGACTTTTTTCTTCGGCTAAAGAGGGCTTCTTTGTAAGATTAAGGTAGTCTTTAGGGACCTTTCACTTTTAAAAATATCCAAAAGAAGAGGCATGTCTAGCCCCTCAGAACAGTGTGGAATCCTTTTCTATTTAATGGATTTTTTCTTTCTTTTTGCTATAAACAGAACAAGAATAACGAAATCCTTCTCTATACTTGTTCTTGCTTGCTGACTTAGTGCATCCAGAGGAAGGTAGATTCATTTTATTTTTGATATATTCTTATATGCGGTGCTTTGACCAATTGAATTACAAGTTTATGGGAATGACTAACTAGAAACTTAGAGGATAAATTGAATCAAATTCTTTAGAAGAAAAAAGAGTGTCCATTCAATCAATGACTAACTAGTTTGTATGACCTCTCATTTTTGATATATCTACTCGACTTTTTATCTATCTCATAGGTGACACATATTATCTAGGGGTTTTTTTTTCATAAATAGTTAGATTCATTAAAAGACAAGACTCAACTAAGAAAAGAGAGTATGACAAAAGAAAGAAAAGAAAGAAGGGAAAGCAACTACAAGAATTAGATGTCGTGCTCCTACCTATAGAAGGAACTTCCCTGAACTCAAAAAGAGGGGAGGGCTAGGAGTGGACCTCTCTAGATGACGGGACTAAGTTAGTATAGTTCCTTTTTTTCCTTTTCTCATCTATGCCCACCTCGATCTAGTAAGGATTGGAATTAGGCACTAGTATGAGTATTTGAGTGCCCACCTCGATCTTTTTCCATAAGAGCTTTCGATGTAGCATCTTTTTCTATGAAATAAATTTTTGTATCTTAAGATTTTCCATAATTAGTTTCTATCTTAGCAGCGAGTATCTTGTATTAGCTTGCTGAAGGCTTCAAGATATAGAAGTTAGGAAAGTAAAGATGTCATACCTCTAGTCTGTAGCTTTCCTTCGTGGTTCTCTCTTTTATTGAAAAAAAATATGAGCCATGAACCTAGCTTTTCTCTCAAAATCAAAAGTGAGGGAAAATCCATCATCTGTGCATATTGGGATAGGCTTGTCACATCCCTTTTGCTCACAAATTCACATTTTGGTTGACATTGATTGGTTATATTCACATCCCTAGCTCCTAGCTAGAGAAGCAAGCATGCCATAGCATCTCTGTTGGTTCAAGTCGAGGCACTGATTTGAAATGGCTTTGACCATTTCATATACTTGCTATCACTTTATGGACTAAGGTAGTTAAGTAGGACAAAGCAAGCCCTTAGGCAGGTTGGTTATGGGTGGCTTGATCCAATTGATTCAGTTGCTTTGTTTGTTACCACCTAGTATAGATGAGATAGAAATATTAAAATTTGATTCACTTGGAATTTTTTTTATGATGACCCATGGCCTGAGCAAGCTACACTTGAAAAGGCAAATACAAGCACGAAACCTTAAGTAGTAGAGCAGCATAATACAATAAGCATAGGCATCATGGGCAGAGGCTTAAAATAAATAAATATATATATATATATATATATTATAATCTAAAATTTATTCTGTTTATAAAAACTATAGTCAAACTAGTTATAATCGACTAAAGTGGAAAAACATGACATAAAGGACTAGAAATTGAGTAAGCAAGTAACAATTGAGTTTGGGAAGTCTGACATGCCTTGAAGGACATGTTTGAGATGAGAGATTATGATTACGTTATTACATAAAATTAGCATAAAAAGTGTGAGGAGAGATGAATTTGAGCTATTAATTAAGAGGACCACCATCGCTCACTACTTTACTTCCTACTGTTATCTTATATTTATTGTTATCTTATATTTGCTGTTAGTCTACACTTTTAGTCTCTTTCTGTGCTTTTGACTACTAAATCCATCTGGATTGCAAAAGATGAGTGTGTCTGGAGACATTCAAAGGTGAATTGTCCTACAAATGAGAAAAAAAAAGTTCAATGGTATGAGTCATGGATCCTCTCAACATAGCCTCGGCTTATCAACTATGAGGTGCTTTTCAGCAGACATATGCATACCAAATCGAGTGAGAGTCACATTGTTCCATCATATTGATCACATCAAACATTGATAAGCCTATTACTTTTAAAGAAGTCTCACCAAATTTTGTCTATGATTACGAAAAAGTTATGGCCTTCGCTTACAAACAAAACACAAAGAAAGTGTCACTGCCATGTCGGCTTCTCATATGATATAGGTCTCTTTTTCTTCACCAATAAGTCTTCTTCTCAGATTTTTGATTCAGATCATTTAACGCTTTTATCCTTTTTCCATTCATGTAGAACCTATGACATCCATCACTGCTTGATTTTTATCCTTAGTAATTTTATCTTCCTCATTTATCCCTCTATTTTTGTTAGTCAAATTACATATTCCATTTAGGATGTGTTGTTATTTGAAAGAAGGCTAGAATACTAACAGGTGTCTCTATCTAATTCATTCTATTAACCTAGTACATACCTTTTTTTGGAAGATCAAGCACCAAAGTCATAGAATAGGGAAGTCACCAATCCCTAAAAATTACGTTCAATTTGTTTATGGGGGAGTATTTGACTCGAACTTTCTATGGTATCAATTTACCCTTGTCTTGTTGAAGCATGTAGGATAGTTGGGTGTAGTTGGAATCTTTAAGGCTTCTAAGGTGGCTTAGGATGTAGTCTACATCTAGAAATGAAAGAGGAAGGGGTTCTAGCCTCAAGAGAGTTCATGACTGGAATAAGGCAGCTATTAGCAATCATTTGTGGAACATTGCCTTTAACTCACATACCATCTAGGCTTCTAAATTAAAAGTTTTCCCTCAAAAGGTAAGAGTGCATGGGGCATCCTTATTCCTAATGACTCTTTCTCTTAGAGTTGGAGGCAATTTATGAACTTTTAATACACTATGAGACCTTTCATCCCGTTCAAAGTAGGTAATGGAAAAAAGGTTACTTTTTTTATTTGGTTTGATAACTAGCATCTGTTAGGTCCCATTGTTCACAAGTATAGTAGTAGAATTTTTTATGATGTAGTTATTCCAGTCTATGCCAAAGTTAACACAATTATTGAAGAAAACTGATGGAAGTGGTCAACAGTTAAAACTTTCAATAGGGCTTGTTACACCTCAAGTTCACTCAATAGCTACTTGACTAACTAGCGACAGGGAGATCTGAAAGACTGATGGAGGACATGAAACACCCACGATCGTAACTACCACTTGAACAGGAATGGAGAAAGAAAGCAAGATGATCAATCCCTCATAAGAGCTCAGAGAAAAGTAGCTAGAATATATTTTATTAGAAGAAGTAAAGGAAAATGCCAAATCAATAGAAGGATCAGGCAACTATAGATTATAATACAGAAGAGAGATGTTCTCCTCTATGAGCTTCTCATAGGAAGGGTTCAGATCGAGTGCAATTCAGTTTGTCGACTAACTAAAGTAAGGAAGAATCAACCATTTTGGGTGGTTAAACTCAATTTAGCACTAAGCACAGTAACACACAGTTATTTCATCCAATCCCATAACTTTATTGAAGTGGATTGGACGGACCACACTGAAAAAAGAAATCCAAATAAGGATGGCTACGAAGTCAAGGAGGTTGAATTGGAAATAAGATAGTACTAATACCTTCCGAGCTAGCATAAATAGTAATGGGAGACCAAATAAATGTTTCATATAATAGTGTCAAAGAAGTCATAATAAGCTAGAGAAGCAAATGAAGCATCAGGTCCTGAAGACGAATAAGGTCACAGAGCATAGTAAACTGCTAAACCATGTATGTGTGATTGCTCACCTATCGTGAGTTTGACTTACGCTCTAAAGCTATCTTTTTGAGGAAGACTAGAGAGAACCTTTATGACATTATTGTGGATAAAGTAGCTAGTGAAGCTTTTTCTTTATTTGTTATTGACCCATTATTAGGAAACTCTGGCAATGTCTATTATTTCTTTTTCCCAGGAGGTGCAGGCTTCATCGATAGGCTCTTTGCCTTGTGGCTTTATTGGGTTTACTTGTAAATAACACTTTCCCCCTCATCTTCGTTTGATCATTTTTGAAAGAGTTACTTGACTGACTTCATAGTTACACCTTTGTTGACTAGATCCCATGAGTGCTACTAAAATGGCACGTTAGAGATCCCTTCTTGTATCATGATTTGTCATTTGATTCAAAAGACCAAACTTCCCTATGATCTATTGATTCGCATCGATAAAACTAATTATGTGCCACATACATGGCAAGAATCCTAAGCTTCCTATTATTGATAAGCATCAATCCAAGTTACTGAGGGACCTAATTAAGAGTTCCATTTTAGACCTCAAAGAAGGTTCGTGACCTAATGTCCTAAAGGGATTCGTAATCAATATGCAATAAATGAAGGAATTGGTCCATTCCCTACCCAATATTGGGTAAAGCAAAGGTTAAATTCACAGATTAAGTCATTTTAATTTGATGTTCCCAATCTCGATGACCTGCATGCAATTTTAATGAGCGCTAGGAGAAGGAAAGGGTAATAAGACTGCTCGCTTCGCTTTGAATAAAATAAATCATCACAACTAGAAGGACAACCATTTATATTGAAATTTGTTTGATAATAGGTATAAGACATAACCAAATTTGCTTTGCAAGGGTATTGTCCGCACAACTAAAAGAAAGCTTTAACTAATTAACAACATGCTAAAGAGCTTCCTTAGTAAGGAAAGGAACATATTGGGAAAATTAATCAAAATAAGGCGATATATTCATAGGAATAATAAAAGAAAAGGTGTTAAGATAATTTAACATCTTTTATTTATGTTAGAAGATGTAGAATGTTATAAAAAAGTGGACCTTTAACCATATTACCAACACTCACTATGGCTTCTTTTAAAGCTTTAGTTCTCACACATCCTAGCTTCAAGATTTGGCTTTTACTTTGAGTGTGAAATGGCTTGCTGAGATCAATGGAGATATTCCAACCTTTGATTATCAAACTTACAGTTCTTATGAACCAAGCATATGATGGATGGTATATAAATCAATTTGGTTAGGGAGATCGCAAAGATGAAAAAAGGATATCAAAAGAGTTAGGAAAAAGAATACAGAAGTGATAGCAAAGACATAGGCTAGCTAATTGTCCCAAAATCCATTTATGAAAAGGCCTACAATCTTGGGGAGTATATTGATAACTCGGACCCATCAAGTGCATAGTAACATGTTGTGAAGGCTTTTTACACTTTCTCGTTTAAATGATGACTTATAGTCTTGCCAAGTTTAAAGGACATGATGTTCATGAATCAGGGCTATAGCACCTGTTTACCTCGAATCTTGTAAATTAGATGCAGAGAAAAGAGAAGGAATTGGAAATTATTAACAATAGGAATGCCCAATAGACTTTACTTTGTGAGCTATAAGGTCTCTTTCAGCACACTTGAGTTATTATATAAGTATACAATAATATGTGAGCATACATTGCTAATAGGCAGATCAATTCTAAGAATGGTATTAGAGACCAAACTATGGTATCTTGGTAAGGGGTGCCTCATATGAGTGGTTAGAATAGGCCTTTAAATGCAATCTAGAGCCCATATGAGAAGCCTGCTGCATGCGCATTTGCTTGCACGGGCAAGCCCCTACTGAAGTAATAGAATGCTCCTTATCACTCCTAACCTTTAAACGAAGAAGGAACTCAAAACCATAAAATAAAGCAAGGAGCAACTCTATGAGAAATGTATGAGAATAACCACATTTCACTGCACTTAGCTTGCCCTCACCATGTCGTTACATGTTTTGTGTGGCTGTCAAATGGATAGTTGGCTCTCTAAACCTATCCAGATACTATCCTATAAGAACCAAATGACTGGCGGCCTATCGCCACTCTGTATGTGAAAGCCCTTCCCTTACTCCACTTCCTAATTTTGCAATACAGCAAAATGTGGTTGGTAATTGGGACCTTTCCTTACATTTTTGGCTCGCAGTTTTAGCTTGATAGCTATAACTTTCATTACTTAACTGGGGTTTTTTAACTTTACATGTAGCTCATCAGCTTGTGACTTCGCGCTCTCAATTTCGAAATTAGGAATCAACAAGACTGCCTTTTCTTAGTTAGAAAGGTTATTTAGGTAGCTTAGCTGGTTATTGAAGGCAATTCAATGAACATTCTTATCTAATAGTTTTTAATTTCCCATGGAATCCTAGGGGTTTTCCTTACAACACTGGTAGCACTTACTTTCCTTTGCTTAGTAATTGATTTTTTCGATCCCTTTTCTTACTTTTTTTTCTTAAAAGATGGGAAGTCTTCTTTTGCTAGTTGTAGTTTAAAAAGAAAAGATACAGGCTACTTCCTTTCTTAGGTGCACCCCTTTAAATAAGTGTGAATGCCTTATGAAACTACTACAGTCCATTGGTTTTTCTTCCTATTTTGAAAGACTTTTGTTTTATCTTTAAGGGAACGCCGTTAGGAGGTAGATCCCTAGTTTCATACGAAGGCGTTATTCCCTTAAACACACTGGTTTAATCTTGATAATGGAATGACCACACTATGAATGAATATTACGTTAATAGAGTAGTTTTTCTTTCCCTTATGCCCTTAACACAAAGCGAAGGCAGCAATGCAGATGCTTGTCAGTGCATTAAGTAAGTCAGATAATAATTGGTACAAAACAGATCAATTATGCACGATCGAGCCCTGACTTTGGAAGACTTCCCAGTTTGGTTTTTTTATTTGAGTTTACTAATCCGTAAGATATGGCTTTAAAGCTTCCCAGCTTAGGTTGTTGTAAAGTATGAGAGCACAAGTGAGCTCAGTCTTTTGCCACTCACGTAACGTCATGGATTTTAGGAGGGCCTAAAGTGCATGATGATTAAATTTCCAAATATATAACAAGGCCTCCTTCATTGTCATCCCTTTTTTTCTCTCTTATTGACATAGTAAAGTATGGTTCTATTAAGCGTGATACATGCCTTCTATAAAGTGATCTTTGAAAAGGTCTTTAAACAACTATTTGTCTTTAGTTCTTGAAGATGTAATGAATACTTTTCTTCCTTGCCCACCACTCATGAAAAGAAAGAATACGTAGGGCCTCCTCAACCTGCCCTAATTCAAATACGATTCTTTTTCACTTTATTCTACCTTGCTCACTGTCCCTTAGGCTTAAACAAATGCCTTTTCATTGTCACTACTTATTATCATCAATATGGCTAGTTTTTTAGTGTTATTTCTAGCTTGAATTAAGGCTTCGAAGTCCCTCTCCTATTTTTATAACTAAAAAGGTAAGCAAACCTAAGTTCAGAGCCACCTTGATTCGAGATGTTGGAACACCAACTAGACTAAAAATAGATTCTTAAACTAACTTTAAAACAAATTTGAGCACTTTTGTTGAAAGCCTTTCCTATCTAGTGTTAGTTGATCCTTCAATGTCTACACTAACTAAATTAGAAGCTTAATTTGAAGATGAAAGTAGGCTCAAGAAGGATCTTTTAATCAAAAGACTTCTTCTCGGTCCCTTAAAGTTATAAAGCAGATTAGACTGTAATATATGCCTATGGAACAAAAAATCATGAATAGCAATCCATGTGAAAAGTCAATAAAGGATTACCTATACGTCTTTGTAGTGTACGCACGATTTCTTTCAATTGGAACCTGCCACTACCTAAATCAATCTTTCAATTTTAGTTTGCGTTATGTCATTTGATTTGAGAGAATTCATTGGATTGTGAACTTGCTTCATACCTGGCATTTAATCTTTTACAAGGAGCAAGGTTGTCCTTAGCAAGAATGGTTAGAACCGAGCCCCTGGCTAGAATTACGAAACTACTCGTAGGAAATGTTTTTAAGTTAAAGGAATGTTTGGGCTTACTGACTAATAAAAGATCTTTTTCAAACTAATTTGCTGGCTCCATTTGAAAAAAAATTCTCATTCCAAAGAGATATCAATAGACATAGAAAAAGATCTTAATCTAGTAGTTCGCAAAGTAAAAGTTCCATAAGCACCCACTTAAAATAAGCAAATACACTCGCCTTAGGAAGCAGACACACTTATATGTGACCTACATTTATTAATAATCTCGCAAGAATTTTCCTTCTTAAGGTAGATCAAAAGATCAAGTCGATGAAAGAAAGACTCTCTCAAAAGGTGTCTACTTGTGGAATAGAAAGACTTTATTGCATCAACAAAGTGTAGTAATAAAAAATGCTTACATAAGCTCATTGATATGTACTCCTCGATTGTGAAAGAAAAGGTGCTTCTGAGCTAAATCAATCTTGCACAGGTGATTACCAGGAACTTTACACTCAATGAAAAGCGAAAATGAAGACTAAATCTACTTTGAAAGCGATTTGAGAGACCATAAGAATGATCGAGTGATGAGCAAGAATAATAGAAACATTAAGATATGCTTGTTTCAAAGATGCATCAAAGTATACCTAAGAAAGTAGATTGCAAGGGTCACACACCAATGCATTACTAAAGATAACCAACCAGAATAACTTTTCGGGAGGTGTAGAAAGATGGATCGGTCTTATTATCTATGGGTAAGAAAACCATATGGGAAAAAATTCCTAAGGGAAGCTTCTTGTTAGTGCTTTGCCTCACCACTGAACATTGTAATACTACCATCAATAACTTGCCCTAAAGTGGCTTCGGATGACCTCAGGGGTGGTCAAAGGCCCCGATAAGGCACTATACCTTTCTTGCTCGAAGGATTTATGAAAAGAACATCCCATTATGAATTCCTATCCCATTAATAAAATATAGGTAAGGGTTATTTTTGTTCCAAGTCTAACTTTTAAAGCATAACATTGGAAAAAAAAAAAACTTTTGGCTCTCAACTTTTTTCTTTTGTAGATCTTTCCTCTCAAAAGAGGTTTTACCTAACCCATTATGTCCTTTGTTCAATACTTATTTCCAAGGGTGAGAACCTTAAATTAAAATCCTTTTCTTCTGCCCTCACCATTTTTTTTTACCTTATCCATCTTCTTTGAGGAATACCAGTAGTGAGCCATAATGAGTAGCTTCTAGCAAGGGCTTCAAGATCATAGCAATGCCTGCCAAAACTTTTCGTGGGTGCGAATGTCATGTTTGAAGCTGCTTTGTCAAGACACCATGGAAAATATCACTGACGAGCTTAATCTTTAAGTGTGAAATTTTTAGTTTCCTCATCTTTTTGACCCTAAAATCATATGGGTCAACAATTCTCACTTCTTAGTTAATGAAAGCCATTCTTAAGAAAGTAAGCCAAGAACCACTCATTTGAGACAACAGATTCAAATTTTACTGTGCCTATGCGTAAAGTAACATGTTTAAATTGTAACGTGAAATCTTTGGTCTCCCCTATCATTTCCAATTAAGAGTTAACTCCACTAGGTAAGAGGACCATTACTAGGATTATTCAACTACTAATTGATGAGCAAGGCACTACTATTCTCCTTCCACTATTGATATTGACTTTCTTGTTGATAAAATGGCAAGGGGGTGTAGTTTCATTATATATCCCATTAATTGGAAGACGATGAAGCACATCCATCACCTAATCATGTAAAGGTTGAACTAAGGTCTATTTGCAATGGCAAAGACCCTCATCATTCCACTATCTTCTAACTTGATTTTGAACTTACACCTAAATAAGACATTTACTAAGAGGCTCGTTTCATGTCAACCACTCGTTTTTTTAAAAACAACTCGTAGTTCTCCCTCTTATCTATATATATACTAACTTTTTGGTTTGATCGAATAGGGACTTCTATAAAGATCTTTCCACTCATTCATCATACTCAAAGTCAAAGTCACAGCATGGGATGCTCAAAAAGATAAGAAGAATCGATGTTACGGTGGTGCTACAATATGGTAATTTATCATATCGAAGAAGAGATCCTCGGGCCTATTCATTGACCATAAATGTGAATCGATCGACTATTATCTAAGAGAAGATAAGTGGTTCTTTTATTGTTCAAGGGTAAGGGAAGAACATATAATATCTTGCCTAGCTCTCATATTTCTCACATAGTCCATAAGTCAAACCAATAATTCTCTTAATTAAATAATAGAGACATTTTTTCTCTTTTCTTAGTATGTTGCTCTGTGTGCTAAGAGTGCATTATGGAGGCAAGGCAAAAATTAACATAGGATCATCATCAAGGCCTTTTTCTTCTTTCCATTATTTATGTCCAATCCATTTTGTGTATGTTTTTTTAAGGCTTATCTAGGTCTTTTACTCTAGGGCATCTAATTCTTCTTCTTTCTTTGCTATTGATTTCACATCAAGAGCTATTCCTTCTTGTTTAGGGTCATCGGATAAGAGATCTTTTTCTAACTTTGAGAAATAGATCGAATTGGGGCCTATCCTCGACTCACCTCTTTATCTATAAAAAGCCCTTCCTAGAAGAGAGTGAAAGCTCTAAGATGAGTATTTATTAGATTTTGAGATTTATTCTCATCCTAATCCATTATGAAATTTTCAAAATCTATAAAAAGATTAATGGACAGGGCTTGTCATGATCTTCTTGAGGACCATAAAGTGCTGAAGTGGCATGATAGCTAAGGATCCATAGGTTTTTATGAAAGGGATGATTTTATCATGTTATTATTGAAAAGAAAAACTGAATTCATTTATTTAATTTGATTTATCCACACTTCCATCCATTCCTTGTAAAGAAAGGCTAACTACTTACTAGCTGGGAGTCCTATGAGCAGTAACGTCCATATACACTTTCGTGAGAAGGGCGACAGACAGAAATGGCCTTGTTGTGCCTTACTCTTGTCTTCAATAGGGGTCTGCTCCTTTTTTTTAAAGAAAGTATGCCAATATGATCTTAATTAGATGTAGAACTTTGCATCTAACATTTATTGGGCCTTCCTTTTTGGCAACCTCTGTGTCGACTTGTGCAATAAACCCTTTTAGGCGAAAACCAATGATAGATGGTACCACGGAGCTTTCAGAGAAGGGTAGCCTAGTGTGCAAGCAAAACAATGAATCGTAATGAGCCCTTAAACGACTTATCTAAGATTAAAGGGGAGATCTTCAGTAATGGTGACCCTTTCAATTTTCCACAAATTGATGCATGTACTGGATGCTCATATGGGAAAGCCTCATACCTTGAGTTTAGAAGCAAGGGGTATTTTGAGAAATCCTTTCCTTGTCATCCTCTTGGAGGGGGGGTGTAAACACATCTGTGTGGATTGCAGGTGATGGATACAAGAATGGTGAGGAAATGAATAGCACTGGACAACATTCAGGGATGGATGTAAACCCACTGGGCAGGGACAATCATTTTGGTCTTAGGAGAGGTGTCAAACATTCTCAAGAACCAAAAATACTAAGCAAAAGGAAGCCTTATAAGTCATTAAAAGGATGACAAGGGGTCCTTGATTATTAATAAAAGGAGCAAATAACGAGGTTTTTCCCTCTTTAAAGTATGAAGAAAGAAATAAGGGTCAAAATTTAGATTGCTCACAGTAGTTCTACCTATAGGAAAGATCCTGAAAACTCATCGCATTTTCACTTGCATCAAGGCTACCACTGGTGTTAAAACGAATCAAAGAATAGTGAGAAATCTCTCATTCGTTTTTAGAATTTGACATTAGAAAGTGTTTTCATACCATCGATTAACATTGACTCATCCTAATCTTTAAGGAAGAAATTGAATATCCTAACTTCTTTTACTCCATTTAGAAAGTCTTTTCTACTAGATGACTTATAAGCAATAAGAAGAGCCGTTACTCTGTCTTACACAGTGTACTACTATCGGCCCTACCAAGCAATATCTACCTACATAAGCTCGATTAAGAAATAAGGAGAATTCAATAAAAGTATGAAATTTCAATTGCTCAAAGAATCAGATCAGTTTTATTAAGGGCAAGTCCTATTAATGACTAAGGAAACTCTAGAGAAGAAGCAAGCTTTAACACTCCCCAAGATAATAGAGCTATTATTCTTGGGAAGGTAAAGAGCATCCAATGCAAAGTGGCCTTTCATTCCCTTGTTTCATTATGGCACACCCCCCTCTACAAGCACGTTTCACCTTAGGGGCAACTAGAAAATGCCTTCTATTTTACCCTTTCATTAACTATTGTCATCTTCCTTAACAAGCACTCAAGCCTTTTTTGCATTATTTTTGCTCAAAAAAGTCCTCTGGTTGACCTCAAAGGCCAAATTCAACGGTAGAGAATGTTGTAATAATAAGTAGGCCATTAGAGACCTTATTAAGTATTGCAAAAGAAAGGGTTACTCATAAGGCTGGGCAAAAAGGCGATACTAGTTATCAGGTCCAAGAGACGCGTGGCTCGTAAGCTGGTCCCTTTAGAAACCCATTACTTAATAAGTATTTGTTATGCACAATATGCTGACAACTTACTATTAAGAATCATGCGTATCATAAAGCTTCTCATTGAAATATGAAAATGTGTTGCCCGTTTCTTATAATCCAACTTGAACCTTTGGGTAGGCTTTATAGGATCAACAACAGTAGCTACATAAGGTACAATGGAATTCATCAGTATGATCATTCAAGAAGACTCTCCGAGGATGACTCCTATGCAACTTTTGTGAGGGCTAGAGAATTATCTATGTATCAAGCACCGTATCCATACAATTACTTGCCATCTACGCTTTGCCATCCATGGAAAGTTTAGGAACTTAGATGATAGTATCCTGATCAAATAACTAAAGAAAAGGATGAACAAAATAGGGAGTTTATTGGACAATGTTTAACTAGCGATAAAACTTAAGTAAGAAGTCCCTAAGTGAGCGTATTATGGGGGATCATCAAGCACATATTGCAAGGATCAAGGGGGATTTCGTTGTTGCATAGGATAGTTTGGAGCAATGCATGATCAAATGTTCAATAGGTAGTCTCACAATCGAGCATGAATGTTTGAAATTTATGATCATATACTCCTATGGGTCAAAAGGTGGCGAAGGAAGGAGAACGACATTGGTAAGGATTTATCAGCAGCGAATTCCCCATGCAGATAAAGGTACCTATCAAAAAGATACTTTAAAGGCTTCAAGATTGAGGTCTCATTAGCCAAAGAAGACTTTGACCAATCCACGTGGTTTGCTTGATGAATGTTAGCAATGGAGACATTGTAAATTAGTCCATGGGCATTGTGATAAGTCTTATATCCTACTACAGGTGCCACGATAACCTTTACCAAGACTAAACGATTATTAACCACTAGGCTACTTATCTATAATATTCACCCCAGCCCACAAACGCAAATCCTTAGTGTGGAATACAATCCCAAAGTACTCCAATGACTCAAATGTAATAAATCAAAGTGGTAAGACCCTTGCGGAGTACCCCAACAGCACAAAGCTTGGGAAGTTCAAATCGATTGATCTGAATAATGAGGAGCACTTAACTACTCGTCTAGTCTTATAATTGTTTTTTTTTTTTTTTTGCTGTTAGTTGCAATGCGAACAGGCATTTACTTATGAGATTAGTTGAGTAAGCTTACATTAGTTATCTTCTATAAGATAGCTAGTTTTGGGGCTTTTAACATCAAAAAGCCTATCCTGCTTAGCTTTGCTATTCCTCATGATTTGTATTCTAGTCAACTCGAAATGCCCCATGTAGTCTTTCTAATGGTAATGCCTTCTTCCTTCATTCATTTTTTTGGTTGTAGTAGCTTTCATGCCAACAAAATACGGACAACAAAGCCAAAGTAATACTAAATAAGCGAGAAAACCCTTCTTATTAGTAAAGTACTAATGGTCAAGAAAAGGCTCCTTACTATAGGTAGGCTAAAGCATTTTTATTAATATGATGATTTTTGTAATCATCTTTTCTCAAAGTTACTTCTTGCTTAAAAAAGATTACAGGAGCTCTTATGTTTTTTGGCTTCTTCTTGGCTCGAAAGTTTGCTATCGATGACAAGCCTTTACTGCTAGCACTTGGACTTGGAAGCAAGCTACAAGTACCTTAAATTAATCCATAAATCAATGAAAATGCCTGCCTAGGAATAAAAAGGGAGGACATGTTGGTTTGAGCGTGTCACGTACGATTCCTTTGAGAAAGGTGTGATAACACCACCTATTAGGCCCGATGAGTAGTCCACGGAGCTGTATCCCTACTCAACTAGTACATGCATCTCGCTCTCTCTAGAGGTTAGCTGCCTATCTTAGATCTTCCCATTTTCAAGAAGATCCTGGGTCGATCTAGTTTAGTACTAAGGTGATTCTTTTTTCGCTTCTATATATTTCATGTAGCATTTTCATGATATCATTATGATCAATTAATAGAACTTGGCCAGAAAGTGTTCTTGCCTCTATCATTAGCTAGGGTAGTCCCCGTATCTAGTGTTATGGTAATCTTACAACGGTTCCTTTAATTATGTGTAAAAAATTACTCTTTTGATCAATGGAAAGCGGGCTAGTTCTAAAAAATGCCCGTTTGTCTATCGTTAAGGCTATAAATCTTCCTTACTTGTTCGTAGGAACTCAATAAAATAGCTAGTAAGCGAATAGGTAAGGGGGTCTGATGATGCAGAGAGCAAGGAAAAGCAGCAAAGCTATTCTGAATGGATGAAAAGCTATAACAAAATGGGTGGTTACTTGCGGTAGGACCACTACATGGGGATCTAGGGCAAATAAAGATGGACAATTTGAAGAAAGTGCCACATGCGAAATCATAGATTATATCAGCTCAAAACCCCAATGGGATGAGGTTTATTTTCCAACTCGAGTTTACCACCGAAAGTTCAATGGGAGGAAGTGTATAGTTTACAATTTGCGATCCTATTGTAGTTTGCATATGTATAAGCCTTAAACATCTTCCTTCCTTATATGTAAGTACTCTAAAGAGAGTGAAGTACTCTTAAATGGGAGGACCGAACAGCTTTGTTTTAAAGTTTGAATTTTTTACTTTTAATTAATGCTTTCAATTATGAGTAGAATTAACTATAAGCCAATTTTTATTTAACAAAAATAAAAGTTTTAAATCCCTTAAATTGTGTTGTGACTTTCAAGCTCCTTTATTATTCTTTGTAAGATAGAATGCTCTAGAGTTTGCATCATTTACTACTTTCAAGTCTCTTTATTAGTAGGGTTACTAGGAATCAATCCCCTTTGAAAGCAAACCACTAATAATGAAAGGCTAGATTGAAATCTATGGAATTGCCCTAGCATTGATTTAAAGGTCCCTCTTGAATAAAATGATTAATCATAAGGTCAAACCTTTAATTAATATTTATGGAAACATGTTAATGTAATGGAAAATGAATCAATAACTATATTTCGGATCAAGGGCTTACTAGCAATAAAATCCCATTAGAAGCAGCAAAATTGGGCATAGATTATACTATCAATTAGATTATTAAACCTTATTGTCAATTAGATTTTGGTATAGCTAAGATCGTTGAGAAAATCAAGGGCAATGAAAAACACTTTAAAGAAAAGAAAAAGATGTTAATAATATGAGCAACTATGCCAATGACCTATGAAATGCATTTAGGTAGACAGTTGACATATGATTAAGATATAATAATCTCTTGCGAGATAAAATATGTAGTTATCCTAATCACCACAAGAAAAACTGTTTTTAATGACAGTATTTTGTGATGGTCTTTTTATGACCGTCATTAAAAATCGAATACATGATTGTCTTAAAAGATTATCATAAAAAACATAACATATATGACGGTCCCAAGAGACCATCATAAAAAGCATAACATACATGACGGTTCTATGGGACCATCATAAAAAATCTGTAATTAGAAAAAAAAAACATTTGATGGAGACTCAAACCCAATCTCTCCAAGAGAAATTGATAAATGTCATTGCTATCCAATCTAAAGAAACCATGTGATGTGTTTGTTTGTGATTTTATTTCTAATTTAAATATTTGATTGAAAAGGCAAACCAACGGACTCGAACCCAAGTCCTATTGGAAATTATATCACATTTATAATCATTTGGTCTATAATTGATTTTGGTTAATTATGTTGTTTGTTTAATAAAAGATGTGTTTGAAGTATTTTTGAGAAAAAAAACAAGAGTGTCGACTTGAATCCAGGCTCTCTTAGTCAACCTTATGAGACTTAACCACACGGTTAATGAAAATCTTGTGCAATGATGTTTTAGTGGTAATAGACTTTAAATAGTATACATGATGTGTTGTAATACGTAAAGATCTTTACCCACGTAATGCCAGTGTTCTTCTTTCACTCTCCCACGAAAACACTATTATTTGAAATAGAAATTTCTCTTTTTTAACGTCATATAATCGACCAAAGCTTCGTTCTTTCAAAAATTTTGTGAAATAGACTTCGTACACATCGGATGATACCATTAAAGCAAAAAAAGATGGTATGTAAAACCAGTCAAACCTTCATCTGGCATTATAAGAGAGAAAGAGAGATTTTTTTTGTCAAGTCTTGCAATTTTTTACTTAGTTTTGTTCTAAAATTTTCTTCTCTTGGCATTGTGCACTGTCAGATGATACCCATATGTGTTGCCTTTGTGATACTAGAAATTGTAAGTAAATTGAGGGAGAAAATTTTTACTAAAGCATGTTCTTTGTGAATTTGAAAATTAGTGTTACTGTTTATATTCTTGGAACGCAATCACCGCCCACCTTAAGATATATCAAGTAAATTACACATTTTTTGTCTGGACAGAGTCATTGTTTCACCCTGTAACTTGTTAGGATGCATCCTATTGAAGTAATTGTGCTTTATTTTTGTCTGAATCAAAGATCTTGGCCTGCTCTATGAATGGTTGTTAATTCTTGTTATCCATAGTTTAACAAAGTCTGGTTACTGGTTTATAGTAAATGATGTGCCTCTTACATCTCTGTAATTTAGCTTGGTGAACCTATAACTATTAATAATTAAGTTGGAAATTTAGTTGGAAATAGTTGAACTAGTAAAGTAGACTTAATCTAGTTTTGCAGTAACCATTAGATTGACATTTAGTACATGAACTAAATCTTTGACTCTCTGTATAGTGTAATCCATGTTGCTCACCAGAAAAGATTGCTAATATTTTTTTGAAGAATTCTGTAACTTCAACTCAATTTCTATTATGACTATGTCTTTATTGATTTGTCAAACAGTTTGTATATCTTAAGTATTTTTTTTTTTTGACATTTTGAATTCCAATTTGGTTTCCACTGTGATACTAGAAACTCTAAATAAATCATGGTAGAAAATATTAGTTTTACAAATAGTTTGGATAATTTATAACTAATGTGTGTTGTTAACACACAGTACTTGATGGATTAGGGATTACTTTGGTTGAAGCAAAGATAAACCAATAATAGGAGAATAATCATTGAGAGAAAAAGTGAAACCTTTTTAGTATTTTACTGTGCTAGTAATAAAAGGCTTTTTTTTCTCATAGATCATATGGTTCATCATGCAGGATAATTGCAAATCAATAGTCAGTTGTTCGTTCGAAGGAAAGGAAAGCATATTACATATTAATAGAACTTGAAAGAAAAGTCAAAACCCTTTAGACAGAAGCTATTACTCTTTCTGCACAGCTAACATTATTTCAAGTTAATAATTCTTTACTAATCTACTAATGTACCATGTGTTTAGAAGAAATAGTCTTCACTTTGCCTAAGGCCTTTTAGTCTAGTGGGCACCTTGTTTCTTATCTTATTTTTACAATAACATTGCTTTACATACATAATAAGCATACATAATAAGTGGGTTTTCTTTTATTTGTCATCATAGGATAGAATATGGATAAATCTTGGATGCACTTGAATAGATTGTCTAAGGAGTTTTCTGATGGCGTGGATGAGTTTCTTGCTTTTGCACTTTCTCATTGTGAAGATCCTACACTCATTAGATGTCCTTGTCAATCATGTGCTAATTTGATATTATTAAGTGTCAAAAAGTAAAGTATCATTTGTTTAGTAAAGGGATTGATCAGAGGTATAAGAGATGGATTTGGCATGGAGAAGAGTGTTCTTTTAGATCTTGCACAAATAAGACATCAGTGTTTAATGAATCTTACAATGATGATCATATCGACATTATAATAGACATGGTTAATGATGCATTTGAATATATTAAGATGATCCTAAATTATATCAAAACTTACTAGAAGATGTAGAAAATCCTTTATATCTTGGTAATATGTAATATACTAAGTTATCTGCGTTATTGAGATTAGATAACATAAAAGGAAAATATGGGTGGTCAGATAAGATTTTTTCTGATTTGTTAAGTTGTTTGTCTGATATGTTTCCTACTAGAAATGAAATCCTTACATCGATGTATGAAGCAGAAAAAACTATGAACACATTAGGTTTACATTATAAGAAAATACATGCTTGCCCAAATGATTGTATACTCTATAAAAAGGAGTATAAGAATTTATTATCTTGTCCTACTTATGGACTATCGAGATGGAAAGAAAATGGTAAGGTAAAAAACCAAACGAAAGGGATTCCTGCTAAAGTGTTGTGGTACTTACCTCCTATTCCATAGTTCAAGCAAATGTTTCGGTTACCACAAATTATACAACATTTAACTTGGCATGCTAACAAAAGGGAAGTAAATGGGAAACTAAGACATCCTGCCGATTCAACCTGCTTAGAAGTTAATAGAGTTTTAGTAGCCAAGTTTTGCATTCAAACACAGAAATCTTTGATTGGCTATTTCTACGGATGGAATAAATTTACATAGTTCTCTTAGCACTGCATATAGTTATTGGCCAGTGGTAATGATAACATATAATCTACCACCTTGGTTACGTATGAGACGAAAATTCATGATGTTATCCTTGCTTATATTAGGACCTCACCAACAAAGTAATGATATTGATGTATATCTTGCTCCATTGATTGATGATTTGAAGCTTCTATGGGAGGTTAGTGTAGAAGTCTATGATTCTTACCTAAAAGAGTTGTTTATGTTATGAACTGTTTTATTATGTACAATTAATGATTTTTCTACTTATGAAAATCTTTGTGGTTGTCCAGTTAAGGGATATTACACTTGTCCAATATGTGGTGAAACCACGTATACTTGTAGATTACATCATGGTAAGAAGAATGCATATATGGGTCATAGACGATTCCTTCCAAAAAATCGTCCATTTAAAAAGCAAAAAAAAAACAAAAATCAATGGAGAATATGAAACGATTCACCTCCTTGTGCACTAAGTGGAGAAGAAATACTACAAAAAGTAAGCTCTATTACTAATTTATGGGGTAAAAAAATAGTTGCTAAGAGGAAAATGACACGGGGTAAAAGATTGAATGACAATATTCAAACATGCTTCAAGAAGAAATCATGCTTTTTTGACCTTGAATATTGGAAACATTTACAGGTTCGGCACATTTTGGATGTAATGCATATTGAAAAAAATGTTTGCGAAAGCATCTATGGAACTTTGCTTAATATTCTTGAAAAATTTAAAGATGGGATCAACACTCAACTAGACCTTGCAGAAATTGGCTTAAGAAAAGAGTTAGCTCCCAAGGTTGTAAATAACCATACTTATTTACGAGTTGCTTGTTATACTCTAAGCAAATCAAAGAGAAGGATGTTTTGTGAGACATTATCAAACATAAAAGTTTCAGATAGGTAGTCTTCAAATTTCAAAAATCTTGTGTCAATGATAGATATGAAAATTCATGGTCTTAAGTCTCACGATTGTCATGTTCTTATGTAATAACTTCTACCATCGGCTATTCACTCAGTTTTGCCAAAACATGTTAGATACGTAATCATGAGATTTTGCTTCTTCTTCAATGCTTTGTGTAGTAAGGTTGTGGATGTTTCAAAACTAGGCAAATTACAGCAAGATTTGGGGGTAACTCTTTGCTTATTTGAAAAATACTTTCCACCTTCTTTTTTCGATATAATGGTGCATTTAGCAATGCACTTTAATAAAGAAGTGAGATTATGTGGACTAGTATACCTTAGATGGATGTATCCATTTGAACGGTTCATGAAAAATTTGAAAGGATATGTTCATAACCATAATCGTCTTGAAGGATGTATTGATGAATGATACGTTGCAGAAGAAGCACTTGATTTTTTTGAAGCTTAGAAAAAAAGATGACATCCAAGTTGGAAAGCCCTTACCTGGTCGTCACATTATTACTGTTAATTGACAAGAATTAGAGCAAGCACATCTTTATGTATTACTGAATTCACTTGACGTTTAACTATATATTGAGTATGTCTCTTCCTAATCTGTGTATTTTGATTATAAAACATATACTTCATACATATATGCATTCATTAGATGAGCTTAACCTTATTTCATTAACAATAAGCATATCAACTATGTGAAATTACAATATCCCCGTTAATCCAAAACAATCCAAATGGTTATAAAATGAGCATACTCAAACCTTTATTTCTTGGTTTCGAGAAAAGGTACTTACCAGTTTCTTTAACATGATCATATGTCTTCTATTTATTTAATACTAAAATCTATTCGATTAAATTTTTGTCAATAGGTTGCATCAAAAATGCAAAGGCAAAATCAACCTTCCTTTTTGGTGAAATGGTTAGCACATGGACCTTGTCTTGAAGTTATAAAATATCCTGGATATGATGTGAATGGTTATCACTTCTATACATGGAAACATGATAATAGTTGAGTTACATAAAATAGTGGAGTCATTGTAGTTGCAACAACAATGCAAATGTCAAGTACTAAGGACAAGAATCCAGTAATTGGACAATTGTCATTTTATGGTATTATTAAGGAAATATGGGAGCTCAATTACCACATGTTTAAAACAATATTGTTCCAATGTGATTGGGTTAAAAATAATGGTGGGATTAAATTAGATTATGTTGGTCATATATCAGTTGATCTTAAACGACATAGCCATAAATCTGATTGTTTCATTTTAGCTTCTCAAGCTAAATCAGGTCTTTTACGTTCCAGACCAACTAGATCTAAGATGCTCCATTGTTTGTTCTACTCCATTAAAAGACTATAAATATAATTAGAGAAATAATGATGTGGATAACATAGAAGAATATGATTTCATTATTGATGGCATACTTGAAGTCGGTATAAATGATGGAATCAAGGAGGATGATGTTAACTATATACGACCCGATTGTGATAGAACTTAGATTGATGAAGCTTACAAGTAAACTTTTTAACTCAAGGCAAAAAGGTTTAATTGTTTTTTTTCTTTCATGACAGTATTATTTATTGCAAAAACTAGTATCACATAATGAATTATTCTTTAACTATTTATTTGGATTATATTTTATGTTTGTAGGAATGTAGATATGACTAAGAAGTTATTAGATTCGCCTACCAAATCTAGAGGACCAATAAAATTATTGAACAAAAAAAAATTTGAGGAAAAAATAGTGATATAGTTCAATTCAAAAGGTGTACCATATGGTGCTGAAGCTAAATCCCTTATGTCTACTCTTGGATTTTTGCACGTACCACGGTATTTATAACTTATATTGACTGACGAAAGGTTCCTGATAATTTGAAAGAAAAAAATATGGGAATATGTTCAGGTTTTACACTTTCACCCTAGATATTTAATTATGCTTTTTATTAGCATAGTAACTTATCAAATTTCATTTGTAGGATGCATTTGAAATAGATCATCGCATGAAAAAGTCTATCTTTAATTAATTGGCAACAAATTTAGAACATTCAAGAATATCCTAACAACAAAATATATAATGCTTTTTGCCGACAATCTTGATGCTATAGCGAGACCACCTTCGATTTACAATTTCATTTCACAAAATGATTGGGAGATGTTCGTCAAATCACGACTTTCAGAGGATTTTAAAGTACATTTATGTTGTAATATATTTTTTAAGCAATAAATATTTCATGTTTCTTCATCAACTGCAATGAAACATTGTAGAAATTGAATGAAGAACAACAAAAAAAGACAAAAACATAATAAATATCCTCATTGATTGAGTTGAGGTGGATATGCAACCTTAGAGCACAAATTGGTAATTTTCTCATTCTTACATTCTTTGTGACGATTTTAGGACACATTCTTTCTAATTTTTAATTTGTTACTCCATCTTTTCAGAAAGTAGAACTCAAGGTAGAAGAGGAAATTGATCGTAGTGAATTATGGAAGCTAGCGCGACAAGATAAAAAACGACATTATGCATTAGAAACGATGCCTATCATTGAAAAAATTATAAGTTTTCTTTTTAATGAATATTACATAAACGTTAGAAATCTTGTCCTTATAAGATTGTTTGCTAAAGTTTTAAGACAATGAGGCAACAAGGGAATATTATTCAGGCATTAAGGCAGTATAGTCTAACCAACTAGAATGCCACTTTTTCTTGGCTGATGAACAAAGACTCCCAAATAGAAAGTATTCTGTCTTTTTCTTCCCTGTTTGTTTTCTTGACATACTTAAAGTTAAGTTGCAATATTTTATATTTATTGCATGCAAGTCATGAATAATAGCCTACAAAACTAGAAAATTAATTTCCATGTAATTTATACTTGATTCGGCATGGATTATTATAAATGAGTTAGTGGAGGAGTTAAAAGTTGGTACCATTACATTCTCAGGCAGTGATGACATTTTAAGCAAAGCTCTTGGTATTAATGAGCATAGGGTCGAGTTAGAGGAGTTAGAAAGTTTATCACTCCTTCGATCTTTTTCTCTACTCCTAATGAGGTAGCATATCTAGAAGCTCGCTTGGTTGAGGCAAAGTAGAAACTGTTGTTATTTACTCAAGGAAGCATAGATACACATTCATGTGTTGTACAACTTGAAGGTTATAGCTCCAATAAGATACAAAAATTCAATTCACCAATGCCTATGAAGGATTCTTGTGATGTTTCTGATGAAGATTTGAAGATGAAGGTATTTACTTATTTATTTAATGCTATAGACAATGTTTTTACTATTAATTATAATTAATAATGTCATTTTCTTTATGAATAAGGTGTTGTATGTAAATTAGCAGTGGATACACTAGAAAATGTTGTTGCAATGGGAACTATTATTGATGGTTCTTGTGCCAATTTTATGGTTTTCGTTGATCAAATATTCAGTCAAGATGCTTGACTACCTATAAAAAATGAGGATGAATATCTTATATTTGTTAAAGATGTATTGGGTTATTATGTAAGTTTGCCTAAACACTTGGTTTCGACTCATATTGTTAAGTAGGTATGAGACAATTTTTGTTGTGGTAAATTATCTTTTTTTATGTTAAATTTTTTAGCTTTTAAAATTTATTATTTTCATATGTTGGAGAGAAAGGAAAAGGAAATCAGTAAAAAAGTAGGATCAATTTCTGAGCAAGCTTTATAGCAGTTCGCAAAAGTAACTTACCCATTGATGATTAATATGTGAAATGAAGTTAAAGTAAGATTTGATGATGATATTTTTTTGTTGTCCATTTCATTGCTATTTTGACTCAAAAGATTGCTCTATCATGATTGATAAAAAAGAATTAGGAGGAACTAGCATTTGTTTATATATTAGATTAGGGATAATTTCAATATCAATTTATTTTAATATTTTTGTTTATATGATTTAACTTTCAATTTGTTTACTTTCAGATATCTACGTGCTAATTTAAAGGATATGAAAAAGTTAAAACACTTTCGCTTCATCAATCTTGTGATTGTCTCGCTCTCTGGTGGACTAAACAATGAAAGTAGGTTAAAAGATAATGCACGACATATTGCTGAGCGATTAGAAAAAGCACATTCAAGCCAATTTATTTTCATGCCTTATAATCCAAAGTAAGAAATTTTTACCTTAATTGCTTTACCAGGAGATATCTCATTTGGCTATTTATCATCTTTTGTTTTTCTTATTACGAATGGATTTCATTGGGAATTAGTGGTTATTGATATGGCATCATAAATAGTGCATTATTTGGATTCTTTGGGTCATGAAGTAGGACCTGATCTTAAAAAAATTGTGACCATGTGAGTACAAGTTTTACTTTATGTCTTTTGTTTATTGGTTTCATTTTAAATTCTAAATACTACATGTTTTCAAATGTTTATTGGTTAATGATATATGAGTTTTCAAATGTTTCGTGTGAGATCAAATATTACATGACAACGAATTCAAGTGAGTTCATTTTGTTATTTTCATTATTAATAATATTGAAAATAATGTGTTAATGATTATATTTCTACATTTATAGGCATCGATTAAAAAAGGTGGTATAGAATGTGGCTATTTTGTGCTTCAATTTACGAAAAAAGTAATTGAGATCCAAAAATTCTTTGTGAGAAGGTCATATTATTTATTTTATTTACATATTAAATGTTCATATTTATAAATAATAACAAATTGATTATATTGTCTTCTTTTGTATTTTAATCTTAAAGTTCAATGGTAAGGATACATATATTAATGAAAAAATTAACAAAGTGCATGGTGAATGGCTATGCATGTACAATAGTTACTATCATAGCCAGGTATGTAATCCTTGTTGGCTCATTAATGATTATGTTTTAATTGTGTGTTGTTTAACTTGGTTAAATTCACGTATAATGGACTAATTCTATTCATTGAGCACTCCACCCGTATTATTCATTGAGCCATTTACTAATTCCGTTAAGTTCCTTGTCAATTCTGTTGAGAATTCTATAAAGGTCATCTTTAAAAAGTTGGTAAAGCAAAGAACAAGTAAAAGTATTCAAGCATGCATATGAAATAAAGATGTTTATGATCAGTTAATTGTCGCCCTTGTTATTGCATTACAAGAAATTACACTTTTGATATCTAATTATAAGGAACTAGAATAGAAAATTATATATTATGATTAATATAGACCTTATGAGTTGTAAGAAGTTACATTTTTGATATCTAGATGCATTCCCAACCTTTGATTATGTTTGATTTTCAAACTTTATTACAATTACTTATTTATTTTGATATATAAATTAATTATATGTTAAATAGAGCTAATATAATAATATATCTTTTTTGTAACTATTGTAAGAGTGACACATCTAATTCATTGGGTATTTTTTGATGTAATGGTAGAACAAAGCAGTGAAGATGACATATTGTGTAACTTAATTCGTAAATATTTTGTTTATTTTTTATATTTAATATTATTATATTTTGTAAAATGATAATAGTTGCAGTTATAAATATATGTAATTTTTTTGTTTGATATTTTTATACTGTTTGACTATAATTGTAAAAATAAATGACAATTATTAATTAATTAACTAAAATTATTAAAAAATTTTGTAATTAATTAGTAAAAAAATGTATAATAAAACATAAATATTTTTTATGACGACCATAAAAATCGTCATAAAAAGCGCATATTTTAAAATCACGAAGATTATCATTAATAAATAAATGTTTTTAATGACGGTCACAAAGATCGTCATGATATCATGAATATATTTTATGACGGTTTATTATAGCCCCTCATAAGTTTTTTATAATGGTTCATCACAAACCATTATTAATACTTTAACTTTTTAACGACGATTAAAAATCGTTAAAAATTTATGACGGTCTTTTAGATAGTCATAAAGTTTTTTATGTCATCACTTATAATGACACTTTCTTGACTGTCATAAAAAGCTTTTTATGATGGACATTACACGTCATAAATTTTTTTTTTATGGTGAATCCATGAAAATGGTGAAATTATCTAGTTAATCAAAGTAAAGAATGACTATGACCAAAGGTGATTGTGAAGAAAATGATACAACATCCTCTAAAAAAGGTAATCTTGCCACCTATCTTGCCCTAAATGCAATTGGAACATATGGCTGCAAACATTATGGAGAGACTTTGAATGCTTTAAGCACTGACATTAATGCAATAAAAAAGTGTGAGAAACTTTATTGTAAAGGAATTCGATGCTTTTCCTTTTTTTCGTATCTATTGAAAGATAAAGACAATAAAAATTCGATACTTTTTCTTTTCTTTTTCCATGTCTATTGAAAGATAAAGAAGTCATACTTTATAAGGAGTCAAGCACCTAAAAAAGCCTAATCTTGATCATGCTATTAAAAATACTAAAGATATGTTGGTCCACCCTCAAAAGAAATGATTTCAGGGTAGCACATGACTGTTATAACCTATGGATCTTCAATGAATTTCATGAGCCATATGCAAAAAGCTCCAGTTTTAGGGCAATGAAGGTAGGAACCACATTCGCCAATACAATGTTAAAGGTCTTTGATGGATAAGAATGCCAAGTAGACTTAAAATATGTGATAGTCTTCACCAAAAAGAGAAATGTGCCCATGATGGTAATAGCTAATCAACTACTCAAATCCCTAAGAAATATAAGAAATTTAGAAGGAGGTTTATAAGGTTGAGGTTCTCAAAGAGGCTCGGCTAGTAAGGAGAGGGTTTTTTCCAATAGGCTAAATCTAGTGGAAGAGAAAGTCATAGCTATTTTATATAAGTGCTTTCGAAGACGAAGAAACAAAGCCAATTTGCCAAAATCATGTTGATGCCTAAGATAAAGCTCTAATATAATGAAAGAGGTTTTTCTTTCTTTTAAATTATTTTCCTAAAAAAAGGAAAAGAAAAGAAAATGAAAAAAATAAAAAAAAATCCCCACGAAAAAATCACAAAAGCCTTATACTTAATCAAATGAAGAAAAACATTGAAGAATAGTCAATTAAAATAAGAAGAGGTTAGAGCCTCTTTAAAAACAAAAAAACTGTGAAAAGTTACTATGATTGCTCTATTTCACAGACTTGCCAATGGAGTACCACAGCATTGGGTCGGAATGAGAGAGGTAAACCCAAGTAATGATGAAACAACCTAATCCCAAATAAATACTTATAGCACTGAAGAGAGGAAGCCAGATGCAAGCAAAGGAAATTCCCAGTGAATGACAAAATGGTTGGAGGATGTAAAGATTCAGCCTATGCAGGGGATGTCTTGAATAAAGTGGATGAACCCGCTTTTAGACGTCAAGGAAAAGGATGGGATACCACAACGAAAAGATCAGAAACCAATAACCCATTTTGGAAAGTAACAAAAATAGTATAATTTTGAGAATGGAGGCTAATGAAGAGAAATCAAGTACCTTTGAATCTAACATGGAAAGCAGTTGCAGTGAATAACCTTCAAATCTTGAGAAGTAAGATAAAAAATAAAATAAGAAAAAGTAATTCTTAATCAAAGGCAAAAGAAAGAGAAAAAGGTTTTTATATAAAAAAGACAGAGATAAAAAAGAGGAGCCGGGGATAGAAAAGCCAATAAAAAGCATTTATCTTACTAGTGGACTATAAAAATTATCAACCCAAAGAAAAAATGCACAAGGAAGTCCATCAGAACGAGATACCGATACAAATATTATCAGGTTAAGCCAATCGGATACGAAAAAGGTAAGATAACTTAATAGAGAGATGGCATTCTTTTGCATTTTATTGTAGAGCTCTTATTACTCGAGTCACAGAACTTGAGGGAAAGAGCTCATCAAGATGTAAGTTGATAAAAGCCAAAAGCAAGATGTGAAGGTATGAGTTTGAAGTGTCCATAAGCTTAAAGCATATAGGGGCAGCAATCCCTTATTAATAAAGTAAAGCTCCAAAAAAATGAAAAATTAACCCACAGTGTGGATCTAACTCGACTAAGAAAAGATCTACTCTGAAAGATGAGAGAAAGAAGAGCGTTCAATCTACTAATAATGGTATAAAAATAGCAACTATACTGGCATTTGCTTCAACCTAAGCAAGATGCATTTTTTAGACAATGATATCCATACTCTCTGTTGGGGCACTTAGGCTTGTAAAATGAGTTTTTCTTTTCTAAACAGGCTTTGAGTTTTGCATCTTCTCTCAAGAAGGAATGAACTAAGTTAAGTAAGTGGTAATCAAGCGTATGTTCCCAGAAAGATTTCTAAGCTTGCAGGCACAAGCACGCATGAAAAAAGAGCAAGCAGCTTACTTAAATTAGAAGAAAGGGCAAGAATTCATTCAAAAACTTGTGGATAGAGTGATTGGTTTAGGATGTCAAAGAAGGGATTACCTTCACTGAACTAAAGTGGTTAGTAGAAAGTCAACATAGTATAAAGAAATGAGAAAAAAAAGGCAAGTAGATTGGCTTGAAAAAGGGCTAAGGTTACTTTTTATGTTGGTTGAATTTGCCACTAAGTCGAATCAGACCTTCGACTCTTGATTACTACTTGATTACCTCTGTTGCTTGCACTAAGCTTTCTTCACTTTCAACTTCCCATCAAATCATAGCCAATCATAGACACAGTAGCCATTTTTTAAAGCTGCCCATTAGTTTAGTAGTTACAAGACCTGTCAAGTTTCGCTCTTCCTACTTAATCCTACAAGTTAATACTTCTTGCTTTGATGGCTATCATTTCAATAGTTGGAATTGGTTGGTCGCTTGCTTGATTGGAAGAACTATTGCTTTTTTCTCTTAGCTTGATCGATCGTCTAGTAATGAGCTGCTTGAATTTAAAATCCTTAAGAAGCTTAATTGGTCATTTCCTGATTGAACCAACATAATTACTTCGCTTCCCCACTACCTACCCTTCTTGAACAAGCTCTTTCTATCCATTCCTTTCCCTTACTTCCCCATAAAAAAAACCAGATTTAGTGACTGGTGAATCCGTCGCTAAATTAGTGATCAATTTACGTCTGTCACTAAAGATAGTAACAGAATAATCTTCGTCACTACTTTAACGACAGATTCTTGTCTATTGCTAGTTTAAGGACAGATTCTATTCTACTGCTATTTTAATGACAGATTAATATCTGTTACTATTTTACCGACTAATAAGAATCTGTTGCTACACCCAAAAGCTTCATTACAAATTAATTAGTGACTAATAGATCTGTCGTTAATATAATTAATTTTTATAAGAAAATAATTTTAAATATAACTAAACAAAAATAAAATAAACTAAAATTCATAAAACATAATAAATACAATATTACACATTATGTTCTCGTGAAATACAATATTCATATAAGAAATTACATCTAATTATTAGGCAATGCTATGGCCTGCTTTCGAAAAGGATAGCCTCCATCTTACGGATGTGCTTATTCATATCAACCTTTCTTTGTAAGTGCTCTTGCAATTTAGTCTCCAAAGCGTATGCGATCATGCTCCCTCGTATTACGTTCCTCCTACAATCTCTCATCTAAAGTCCTATGCTCCTTCTCTATACACTCCTCCATAGAATGAACAAAAACATTACACATATGTTGCACATAAATGTTTTATTTCTAAACTGTTTGATCTCGATAATTCAAGAATTATTATTGAACAATTTATTTTGATGCACTTACAAACATCTGGCCAATAATAAATGTTCACTCATAATTCTCAAATGATGTACTAAAGAATATGTATGAAGTCTAACTTTGCTAATAGTAACACTTTATGGTTATCATATAATAGATTAATTTAATTGATTAACATATAAATAAATTTTCTCAATATTAGTAATAATCATTCATATGTAAATATGTAATTAACATAAACTAAATTTATTTGAAAAAATAAAATTAACAACTTCAAAATTTAATCAACATCTAAGTAAATTAATTTTTATAAAAATCTAATTAATTAAATTATTTGTGTCATGAAATTACAATGTAAATAAACTATTATCAATGTAATCAATAACAAATTAACTAATTTTATTAACAAATAAAATTAACAATTGCAAAATTTAATTAACATTTAACTAATTTAAATTTTATAAAAATCTAATTAAATTATTTATCTCAAATTATATTCTATTAAACTATTATCTATCTAATTTAATATAAACAAAATTTTTAATTAACCTATGAAATTAACAATTATAGAATTTAATTAATACCTAACTAATTTAAATTCCATAAAACTCTAATTAACTTATTTATCCTACATCACAAACTAATTAGATTATTTTCCAAATAATCTAACATAAACTAAATTTATTAATAAATAAAATTAACAATTATGAAATTTAATAAACATCTAAGTAATTTAAATGTCATAAAAATCTAATTAAAATATCTATCTTAAATTACAACCAAATTTAACAATTATCTAATAATATACCATAAATTAAATTTATTAAAATGTAAAATAAATAACTAAAAAATTTATTTAAAATCTAAAATATTTTTGTAATTACCAAATCTAATCATAATATTCTTATACAAGATTTTATAATCTTTAATATCATTATCAATAATTTCAACAATTAACTTTATAAATTATCAAGTAAAGAGGAAAGAGAATATGCCTGTTCACAGTGGAAGAGAGCGGGAAAGACTTGGCTCTGAGATAGTAAGATGAATAGGGGAAAAACCGTGCCGCTCGCTAGTGAAATAAAAAATTTAAGAATCATGTGTATAAATATATGCAAAGACAACACTAAAGTTATAGAGGAAATGAAGTGGGCAAAACAGAAATAGTTTAAGAAGACAGAAGCAAAGATAACAATAGAAATAAAGGGAAAGGAAACGGTACTCGAACGAAAGGAAAAAAATTAGGGATTTAATTTATAAGTTCTTAGTAATGAAAGTAAGTAGTGGTCGTTAGAAGTGAAATCTAGCAATGGAATTGCAGTCCATCGTTACCTCTACAGTGAAAGCAAAATCAATCGAAGGCAGCAACACCTTCACGACCATGGTTACCACCTTTGAGGCCATGCATAGGCGCTTTCGTAGTGGTTATGGCTACTGCCTTAAAAGGCCATGGCTGCCAAATTCGAATGCCACGGCTGCCTTTGCAACCACTCATGGACACTTTTGCAACAACCATCGCTGCCACCTTTGAATACCATGGCTACCATTATAGCCATGCATGAACGTTGTGGCGATAGGCATGGCTGCCTTTACAGCCATGCATGGATGCTTTGGCGACGGCCATGGCTGCCTTCACAGCCATGCATGGAGGTCTTTGGGGCAGCCATGGTTGCCTTCATGGCCATGCATGAAGGCTTTCATGGTAGTCATGGCTGCTTCACTGTCACGTCAACCATCGTTGCTGCCCCCGAAGGCCATGGCTGTTGCCTTCGAGGCCATGGCTGCCACCTTCAAAGGCCATGGCTCCCATCTTCGAAGGCCGTGGCTGCCTTCATGGGCGACCGTGGCTGCCTTCATGGATGCCTTTGTCCACCTTTGTAGGCACGGTGGCTGCCTTCGTAGGTGCCCGTGGCTGCCTTCGTAGGCACCGTGGCTACCTTTATGGGTGTTGTGGCTGCTTTCATGGGTGGTCGTGGCTGCCTCTTTCACGAACATGGTAGTCGCCTTTGAAGGCCACGGCTACCTTCACGGCCATGGCTGCCTTTTTCGTGGCCATCGTAGTCACCTTCAAATGTCATGGCCATGGGAGTGCCTATGCATGGTAACTTTCGAATTAAGGCAGTAAGCTTGCAGCCATGCGTGGCTGTCTTGGAAGGCCTGGCGACTAGATTGCTTATGAGGCAACCATGCATGACTACCTTCGAAGGTAGCAAGCTGGTCGCCAGCTTGCTTATGCCATCAATTTGCTTCCCCTACTGACGACCATGCATGGTGCCTTCGAAGGCAGCAAGTTGGCGGCCAGCTTCCTTTAGCGATGGCCATGCATTGCTGCCTTCCAAGGTGACATGATGACAACCAACTTACTTCTACAGCTGCCATGCATGGTTACTTAAGAAGGCAGTAAGCTAGTCGCCAGCTTGCTTTTATGGCAGCCATGCATGGCTACTTATGGAGGTAGCAAGTTGGCGACCATGCATGGTTGCCTCTGAAGGCGGCCAACTTGCTGGCTTTGAAGGCAATAATTAAGTTTATTGCCATGACTTCTTCCGAAGGTAGTAAGTTTGCAGCCTTCGCGACTGCCCATAGGGTGGTCACTAGGCTACATTGCTTACATAGTGACCGAAGCATTATAGTCACTAGTTCTTTGATTAGCTACCGATTAAAATTTGATCATTGATATATTTTTATATTGATTAAAAATTAAAATAAATGAATTAAAAATAAATTTAGCGATGAAGATAGCGTTTGTAGCTAATATGTGTCACTAATTTGTCATTATTTCGTCACTATGGTAAAATTTTTATTCTGTAGTAAATCTGTCGTTATTCTATCATTATTGAGTGATTGACAAAATCAATCGCTATATTGTATCGCTATTTTTAAATTTTTTCGTAGTGCCCTAAAAGTTGGATTTATCTTTTTCTTTGAGTCATGCCTCACGAAAACTAGTAATTTTTTGAAAGTCATGACATCGCTCCGCCAAGCCTAATGTCGACCAAGATGCTAATGACACTAGTTATTCAAGATAAAGGGGAAAGATCTGCTTTGCTAACCACCATCGTTGACAAGTCTCCTTAACAAAAGAGAAAAGGTTACCAAGGGGCTGAGCGTGAGCTTCATCCAAAGATTGACCATAGGATGGTTGAATGCATAAGAAAAAAAACAAAAGTAGGTTAGTTGTAGGCCTTTTACACACTTTTTTCAATATTCAAAATCTCTCTTCATAGGGGCTTAGGTTAGCTCATCTTCTAGTTGAGTTTTCCTTTTGTTCTTCCTTTGGTTATATACTAACTCACTTATCTAGATCAACAGATTGTCCTATTTAGCAGATTTGGCTTCATTTGAAGTGTCCACAGATTACTAAGCCATGAGATCTTAAGACTTGGCTAGCTAAGACTTATTACATACACCTTGGGGAAAGCTCATACAAGAAAATGAGACCTTTTCATAAGGAAAGAATTCTTGTTGCTTTAAAGATCTAGTGAAAAGCACTAGTGAAGTGAGGCATGAAAGGCTTTAAAGAGCTCAAGAAAATTATGCCTACCATGGCTACTAGTAAAGATAAAGTTAATTTACTTAACAAAGCTGTACTTGAGTGAGTAAAGAAGCGGCTTTATCTTAGCTTTTCTACATTCTGTCTAATCCTTTCTTCATGGAGGAAGGGCTTTGTACAGTACTCGTTCTTTGAATTAATGTCCTACCTTTTGCCTTTAGGCTTGTAATAACAATAAGAGTTAACGATCTTTTGTACCTTTTGCTTGGCCAACCCTTATAATCGGTTGGTTATTGTTACTAGTTTAAATCGTTTTGTATGCTTATTTTGGTTCGAAGAGTGCTCCACCTTGCTCCACTTGATGTTCGTATGCTATCTTCTCTCTCCTACCCACTAAGGATGAAGTTAATAGAGAAATTTGGGTGTTGAGGACAATTCATAAGCCCATGTTCATCAAACACTTCGCTGACATAAGTTAAGGCTAAAAACTCTAATTTGATTTATTTCCTTAGGGAATTCATAGATTTTTTACTTAGAGTTATAAATAAAGGATTAACTAGCCAAGCTTAAGCTTAATAGTTTTGCAGGAAAAGTAAATACAATTCAAAAAAATAGCATAGTGAAATAAATTTCTCGTGGGTGGCGTGGCATTCTCACTATTGATTAAAAGGAAGTAACATCTCTTGTCGATCAACCTCTAAATGTAATGGCTAGCTCAGATAAGAGCATTTCAAGCAACCTGACACAGCTTGCTTGAAAGTCATGGCAAGCTTTTATCCTAATTGCATTGGTTCCTAGCAAGTATTAAGAAGTTTGATCCTCTGATTCTTAAAACTTTTATGCTTAACTTAATCTCTACCTTACTTATTTTGTCCTTTGTGAAGTTAATAGGTTTTTGGAAAAGAAAGGACTTTAGCCATTTGTGCGAAGTTTCTCTCGTTATTAGAGAAATTATGCTTGTGTGAAATTAGACCCTTGGCTAAAGAGACATTTTTGGTAGTACACCCTTTGGACCTTAGCCTCTTAAGGGTTAGGTTTCAGTGGTAGGCTCTTACGTCATCTGGACCTATATCTAGCAAAAGTGGTGGCTTAGTTGGCCCCATGTACCTTATCATGCAAGTCTATATGAGTTGTTTATACTAGCATTTTTATGCTCGCCTTATGGTTCTCAATCCTCTTTCATTGAGATGCCTTTTACAGAGATTTATTCTCATATCAAAACAAGACCCACTATGCTGGATTTAGCCAATATGGGTACGAATGGGGATTCCCAAATACCTTTTATAGATTTAGATTTTGATGCCCCTACGCATAAAGATATGGGTAAGGATACCAATTTAGATGTGGCTAAAAAGGCTTATTTGAGTGATTCATAAACCCTCATTAGAATAAACAAGAAAGGGTTTCTTCCTCTGCTTATGAGACTGTTACTTTGAAAAATGTTGCTTCAGGGTAAACCAGATATGGTGTATCAGAAACTTGATACATTAGTTCAATTGATGTTGCTTTGGATGCTTACCTTGTCTTTTTCCATTGAGGTTAGCTCTTTGAGATCGACTGAATAGCTTGTTAGCACTTTCTCCTTTGGTTCTGGGCTACAGAAATGTATTGTTAGAGTTGATCTTTCATTCCCATCTATCAAAGAAGACAAAATATGATCCTTATAATCTTTCACACTTAAAAAAGAGATATCATATAGTCGATTACATTTCTGTAAAATGAAATAGTTAATTCATTCAATCAAGATCATCAAAAAAAAAATATCATTGTAGATTAAATTCCTTAAATGAGAATTAGCTGATTGATAATTAATGTGCACTTTTGTAGTAGTCGAACCCACCACATAGGCTTCTTCCTTGTACTGCTAAGATGAACTAAAAAGCATGAGGAGATTTGGTTACTTTTTTGAATATTAACCACAAAGCTTTGCATGAAGAGCCCCTGTAAGTCATACTAATCGAAGAATTAGGGGTATATGAAGTCTTGTTTCACATGGTTGAGCGAAAGATAACTCTGCTGACTGAAGCTGACATAGGTCCCTCTTAAAAGGAATTGAAACCCTTTCACATATATCTCTTTTGGAACAAATCTTAAGTGACCTTTTATTTCTACTACTGGTCTTGACACCAAAATAAATGTCAATAGAGTTAAAACAAGTAAGGCGAGTTAGGAAAAGCGTAATGGGCCATAGAAGGAGGCAAAAGCACACTCTTTTTACCTTGACAACAAAGCCAATGCTAAACCTCCTCACGCATGGGAACCAAAGAAAAAAAGAAAGAGGAGATAAGATCCACCTACAGTCTACAAGGAAGCAATAACAGAAAATGCAACATCGAGACTTAAGAGTAACCAAAGAATTACTATTTAAGATCAAGAGGACCGACAGTGGTTAAAGAATAAAAATGAGGCACCACACGCTAGATATTAGTACCCCGATAGTTGCCACCTGATTAAAACTAGAAAGTTAAAACTGTGCCATCTTTAAGCCTAGTTGTATCTCTTGTTTTGGTTTTATGCCCTTTAGGCATCTCTTAAGGGATGATCGGTATTTTTCTTTCTATTTTGACACCTCTTGGAAACTAGAAAAAGAGAGTTTAGGTATTGGGCATACCTATAATAACTATATTCAAATCCATGTTACTTAGGCCATGAGCTGCATCAAGACTATTTCAAAGCGAACAATTGCCTATCCACTACAAGATTAGATGGAATGTCCATATAGCTTATTACACTTAAATTAGAGCTGAAGCCAACATTAGACTTACTAATTCGGCATAAGTTCCAAGACTAGGCCCATACTATAACCATACACATATGATGGCCTACTAGCACCATATGCGACAATAGAAGGGTAACGAGATTTGGGAGATAGTCAGCACTTATAACAGTAGAAGGAGAGGGATTCTTATGCATGCCCACCACCAACAAGTAGATGTTAGAAGGAAATAGGGAGGCCCAAGCCAAAGACCTCCAATTCGGATACACCAATTAGTTAATCTATCTTTGGAAGAATCTACATTTGAAGGCTTGGGTGAATATTTTGAAAAATGAAATTAACATATGACTAGGAATAGCCCTATCATAGATCACAATCATATTGTTAAGGTCCCCACACTTAGGACTGTCCATACTAGGGCTAGCTCAACTTAGATCAAAGTCCTATGCATTGCCTGAAAAAAGAATACTATTAACGATTCAACATGTTGCCACCTCATATAAATCCTTCTTAACATAAGCTAATTTTGTCATCTACAGGTCCTTAATCTTCATGCGAAACCAATGCAACCTTTTCGCAAAGGAAAGACTCATGTTGACCTAACTACTCTTACCCTGTCAAGGCCCAAGTAAGGGTTTTGGTGGGGAAGGAACTTGTTAAGCCATAGAGTCTTGTTATTCTCATTTACTGTGGGCCAGCTCATTAATTTTCATGAATGTTGTAAGTGAAAGGTGTTGTTAACATAAAGTTGTTTGATTTGCTAGCCTAGTCCTAAAGCAATGAGGAGGACATTCATATGGTAGTAGTTTTACAACTAGGTCATAAACATGCCAATAAACGCTAAGAAGATAGCCTTCACATGAAAGTCCATCGGTGGACTAATTCTTTATGATCTTTCCAATGAAAACTTAAGGGAAGGATTTCTTTTCTCTTGTCAAGAAAAGAAAGACTAAGTAATGACAGACAATAAGACCAAGATAGTAAACTTGCCTTGAGATAAAAACATAGCATGGGGACATTGAATCGGATTGGTGAAATAGTTGAACCCACCTCCTTCGCTTGGCAAGCTTCTCTTTGCTCCTAATAGACTACTAAACATATTGTCTACTCTGCTTTTATGGAAGAGCTAAGTCCAAGAAGGACTCTCCAAAGTCAATTGTCAAGCTTTCAAACTCGCCTTGAAGTTAATGAATGATTATAGGGCTAATGATAAGCAGGCTCGCTTATGATATGCTAAAATAATACATCTAGTTTTTAATTAATCCCTAATATTCATGAAGCAAATTGTCAAAAAGGGGTTTCTGCAAGTAGGAAAACGATTTTTTTTTTCAAAAGGCTTATAATTAGTAAGACAGGTGTCAGTACCAAATCCTAAATCAGTAGTGGACTACTAGTTAACACATTACTAAAGTAGAGAAACCAGCATGCACATATCATGATTTGCCAGAGGAGCTTAGAGCTCAACAAATGGAAGAAGCGGGCAAAGATAGATAGGATTTAGTGGGAAAAGGTACTTTGTCGGACTTATTCAAAGGTGAGATCAAAGATCTTTCAACGTTTTGATTTAAAAAAAAAAAAGAAAGTGGCTTTTTACTGGGAGTTTTGTTTGTCGATTGATGTGAAAGGGTTAAAAACTCTTGCATTGCACTTGAAAAACACCATTCCCAGTGTTCTGCTTCATGAATGAAAGGGTGAAACCAAGCAAGACAGCTGAATACCAAAAATTAAAAGAGAAGGATTTCCAAAGATAAATATTTGGCATTGAGCCCGCCTATCATAAGTATAAGATGAGATAGCAAGATTGAGACAAATACCCAATAGATGGTGAAAAAGCTTTCCTACACGCAGGAACCTTCCTTTTATCTTGCAGCCTTGATACTTATTTCTATTATCCCGTAAATTCACTTTTGCAAGGCCAGCCAAGAAATAGGTGCTTTTTCAGGTTTGATTTGCCTAGATAAAAAGTGTGCTTATAATGCTTTTAGTAACAATTTTAAAGTGAAATATCTTTCTATTCCAGGCGTGTGATTGCTTGTTTCTTTGACTTAAAGCTAGGGCTTATGGTTCGCTATTAATACCCCTTTTAAAGCGATATAACCTCGTTGCCTGCTTTTTGATGTTTGGGTCTTTTCCCTGCACTCTCTCTTAAAATGGGTCCTATCGCTTTACTCTGTCAACACTTTATCGCAATGCTAGAAGGTGAGATTTCAAGACTTTTCCCAAGCCATGAATTTTCATTAATGGCATGGTAATAAAAGATAAAGACATTTTTAATTTGATGTTCCATTCATAAACAGATGAAAAAGGTAGTTAAACCACCTCGCTCAAGTGTTACTGTACAAGAAAGAGCTTGCAGTAATGAATCACATGTCGAAATACCAAAATTTAAAATCATTGAGATTTATGCTTGGTCTTTTGCCTATTGTGTATGGTGTAACGAAATCTTATGGAAAGAATAAAGAAAGGTTGAATTTGGCTCCTAAACCAAAAGATTTGTGGGCTTTGGCCCGTCATCATCAATCCCATTCTACCACTATGTTAGTACCTATTCTAACTTTTATCAGTCTTTGAGGAACATTGAAGACTTGAAGCTACATCAAAAGACAAAGCATTTTCCTTTTTCACTACTATCTCGAAAGAAGTAATTAGCTTGGGATGAATTTCATTAGTTTTTTCTTTCTTTCTTTCCCTCTCGTGAGCTTCCTTTCAAAGTCAACGTGTTTTTTTATTTGCGAAAATTTCCTCCCTCTGGTGTTGTCTCCTAACTAAGCTCTTTTCTTGTCATTTAGCCTTTCCTCACATCTAAGCTTTTTTTCTTGAAGTCTTTCTTTAGCCAGATCAAATAATGGTGCTTTACTTTTGGACATAGGATTTGATATCACCTAATTCTTCGTTTACTAACGTAAAACTCGTTCTAAGCCAGATTTAATGTTTCAAAGAAGTATGTAGTTATTAACCATTAAAGTCTAGTTAATGTTTACGAACTAATTTAACTCTTTACCCTATTTCTATTATGGACTTTGATGTTATCTTTTGTCTTCTCTTTCCTGCACACTAGACGAATATTAGCTCTTCTTCTCTTAGTTAGTAGCTCTTGTCTTACTAGTCTAAGTAGCTAGGAATCTTCCTGTTTAAGAGTTCATGAGTTAAGCCAGATCAAATAGCTATTCCTTTCCTAGAGTTAAGAAAAGCTAAGCCACGTCGTAATTCCTATATAAAGCAATTTTTTTATAGTAATAATGCCTATTTAAAAGATTAGATAGGCAAATAAAAGCAAGAAAAAGGCTAACTACCTCATGTAATCAACAAGAAATTCCTTTGCCTTAGTAAGCTAGCCTTGGTTGCTAAGGTTCTTTAGGCACTACGGTAGGATATGGATTGATCATGACAAGAATGGACTTTTCCATGATGTAATGAAAGAGTCACAATCTAGGAAATCTCAAGTAGACGAAGGAGATATGAATTCAATTCATGTGGGTAAGGCTTAGCTTGGCCGTGTCTTCTCTTGTAGTCCTTTCAAACTAGATATTTCAAAAATGATCAAGTTAGAGGCAAAAACTGGTAAAGTTCATCATAGACAGGAGGCGTCACCCAAGGAAAGAAGTGGCAGATTTTGATGGCTTGGATGCTGGGTAGATTTAGATGGGGTCTATCTCATAAATAAAGGAAAAGTATATGTGCTAACACACTACAGTTTATGTAGTTGATCAGATTAGATAACCTTCGAGCAACCAACTACACAATAAATTAATCAATAACTTGAAGGATGGTTGAATGGCTTAAGGCATTGGTTTTGCTAAATTGATATATAAGAAGATCATATCATGCATTCGAATTCCTTTCCCTTTGGCACGAAAGTGGAACGGATGGGTAAAATCACGTGAGAGAAAGAACCTCTTGGTAGGGTCCCTCGAAATAAAAAATTACACTACTTAGTAACTAAGAGTGGAGAGCCTATTGTGCATTATTTTTATTTGACCGACCTATCTTCTTTCTGTAAGCAAGCTTCTTATAGCCGTTCAAGGACTAGACGAATCTCGGTTCTTGATCATGCTGGAAGATTAAGCAGTAATTGAAAGAGTTACTCGAAAGCTTGAAGAAAAAGTAAGCCTAATGAATTGATTAGTAAAGGGCTTTTTCCTTACTAGTTAAGTGTTAAGGTAGGGCGTTACTCGATAAAGAAAATGGACTTTAGGAAAGTGGTTCATGTAGCTCAGTTAATTAAAGCAAAGGATTAAAAATCCTTATGCGAGTGGTTTTAAGGGGGCAAAAGGTCTAAAGGACACATAACTGAGTGTGAGTAGGATTTTTAAATTCAAGTGAAAAGAAAAAGGCAAAAAGCCATATAGTGTAAGAGGTATATTAGTTCTCGCCCCCTATGCGCAATAGGATGGGCAAGTTCAATTCAAGTATTCATCGATTGAGTGGATTTATATGCTTCGGGGGGTGAGACAAGGTGTAGTGCAGTTTTGTCAACGCATTTGTTTTGGGTATAGAAGGCCATAAGTTCCATTCTTGTCACTTGATGTCTTTTTTATTTTTTGGTATGCCGTGACTGCACCCATAGCATGATGTTTTAAGATTGGTCCTCGTATGGTTTGCTAAGCATGGTGTTAACATGGCGTTCCAAGACCAAGCCTAATGTGTTCTCTTAATATTGTTATAAATAAAAGAAGAATAAAAAAATGGCCTTAAGTAATGTGCATGACCTGTGTAACATGGGCTTGTAGTGCCTTTATTACCCCTAACTAAATCTCCAGGCTTGCCAAAGATTGCTCACTTATGAAATAGGCTTAAGACTATGCTAATGGACTCATAACATCCGCGCACTGAGTCATCAAACAACACATGTTAAGAAGGCCTGCTAGATCTGTCCAAATTCAAAGCCTGAAAGAAAGATGGGTCCCATGAAATCATGAAAATGATCAAACAACAGTCCTTCTTGGTAATAGCTAGCTACTAGCTCAAAAACCACACACAGACAAAGACATACAGGTCTAGTCCAACTCATAAATTATAGTCTAAGAAATAGAAAAAATTGCCAAAATTAACACATCGTGTCCCTTTTTTTATGAAACAAACTATCTTTACTAATTTTTATGTTTTTTACACTTAAATGTCTTGTGAAGACCAAAATACCCATACTAAAGACAATAATACCTTTAAAAAGTAAATAAATTCAAAAAATAAGAAAATTAATGCATACAATATTAATATTCTTGCTTTTTGAGCTCTCTCTATCATCAAGCTTTCTCTCTTTTTATCTTTAGGCTCTTTCTACAAATTTTTTCTTCATGTTTGTATCTAAGATCTACCTAAACAAAGGCTAAAAAAGGAATAGAAAGCAATCGTCAATTGATTTTGGCTAATTCTCTTCACATTGTATCTAAGATCTACACAACCAAGCTCGTGTTTTCAGTAACACATTGTTCTTTAAAAGCAAAAAGTGTTCGAGTGGAACAAGAGACTAACAAGTATGTATTTGAAAGATAATGTATCTTAACAATGCGAAGATTTTATTTGTTTTAAAAGAATAATCGTGATGCATCATACATATCGTAACATAAACAAAGAACCGTGCTATGTTTACTTAAATCGTGACTTAACTACCGAATTCGTATCATCTTATGAACCATCATGACTTTATTCACAAATTAATGTTTCTTTAATAAAATTGATACACAAGATAATATAATTGCTTATTTATCTAAATTGTTATCTATTTACTAAACTTTAGTTTTGTTCCTTTTATGTTGCTTCTTTTCTGAAATATTTTCATGGTCATGGTAGAATGTGTGTTATTGTAACTTGGAATGGTGAATGGTCCGAGTCAAGAGGAAGTTTTTAGTATATTGGTAGGACTATCAAAACTCAAGACTATATTGTTTAAAAGGGTTTAACACATGCACAGTTATTAGGTTTAGTTAAATCTTGCGTTGATATTGATTTCTCTAACTATGATATGATACTGCACACCATAGTGAGATCTGATGAAACTACCATGAAAATTGAGTTAGTGAATGATGACGATATTGAGTTCATGTTTTATGGTGATAACATAGTACCCCGTGTAATTGTGGATTTGGTGGAGCGACATGATGTTGAGAACACACATGGTGTATGTGAAGGTAGAATTCAAAACAAATCAATTAGTTGAATTCTTGTATTGAGAGCAATGAGGTGATTGATGTAATCCTTAACTTGGAGGCCCATCCAATTTGGGCATAGAACCATTATTCCATAATAAGACTCCTCCTAATACTTAGAATATTAATGAGATCGACTTGGATGAGTCTATGGACTATGATGTTGTGTGTGAGCATCCAATCTCAAAAATTGAGCCCACTCAACTTATCGAAGAAGAGCAATTTGAACCCATTATGGAAGTTGAGCTTGATGATCAGAACTTACCTTCTGTACCATATTTAATCCCACCTTATGTGCCACCTGCATGCGCTGAAGCACATAACAATATAAATGATGGTATTAATAAGAGGTATAATGAGTTGGGTGCTAAATTATGCAGTATTATTTCGGCTCTTACTATGAAATTAGTGACTCCGATTGACACCTTTACTATAGGTCAATTTTTCCAAAATAAAAAAGAGCTGAAGCAATTTTTGCGTATGTATGCATTGACTGAGAACTTTGAATTTAAGAGATCTAACAAATCAATATTTAAGATTTCTTGTAGAGAAGAAAATTATGCTTAGAAGATCCGTGCCATGAATTTTGCACAAGGACAATTCTTTTAAATTAGATATTATGATTTGACACACACTTGCATAATAAAGGAGTTGCATCGACAATGTTGACAAGCAAGTTTTACCATTATTGAAGAAATTATTACTCAATAGTTATCCATTAATGTTAGAATTATTAAGCCGAAAGATATCATAGGTGACATGAAAGAAATATATGGCACACGAATTTTATATAGCAAAGCTTGGAAGGCGAAAGAATATGTATTATCTCTTATTTATGCTAACCTAGTTGAGTCATACCAACAATTACTGTCATATTGTCACATGTTGCAAATAGCTAGTCTAAGAACTAAGGCTCACATATGCATTAAGGATGAGACTAATTGATTTAAGTATTTTTTTGTAGCTCTTGGATAATCATTAAGGGGGTTTCATTCAGTGATTAGACCAATTATTGCTATCGATGCCAATCACTTGAAAGGAAGATTCCATGGTGTTATTTTTGTAGCAGTGTGCAAGGATGAAAATGAACAGATATACCCACTAGCATTTGGTTATGGTGGCTCGAAAAATTATAAAGCTTGGGAGTGGTTTTTAGAGCAACTGAAGGAGGTTATTGCACATGTTGATGACTTGATTATTATATCGAATCATCATGCTAGTATTGCAAAGGCCAATGTAAAGTTCTTCCCTGACTCTTGTCATAGGTTATGTTCTTGGCATATGGCCCAAAATATAAAGAATAAATTCAAGAGGGAAAAAGTGTCCAAGATATTCTACAATGTAGTAAGGGCATATCAAGAGTTTGAATTTAGTCAATTGATGATTGAATTGCAATCTATTCACCCTTAAGCATTTGAATATATCATGAAGGAAGATCCAAGAAAATGGTCATATGTGTATTGCCCTCGAAAATGATACCAACTCATGACCACTAATATTGCTGAACGCTTGAAATCACGCCTTCGATTTGCCTGCTAGTTGCCCATCATGGCTTTGTTGCATTTTATTAGAGATATGATACAACATTGATTCTATGATAGGCATTAGAAAGCTAAGATTTGGAAAACACAATTAACTGAATAGGTCCACTCTTTAATGAATGAAAGACAAAAAATTTCATTACAAATGATGGCTTCTAACATTGATTAGAATGTATTTGTAGTCATGTGCACATGCACTAGCAGCATCTATGTGATATTTATTGTTTGTTAATAATATATTTTTATTTTTCATTCTTTTTTTGGTAACTTTGTCATTTTTCATTTTTTTACAGGGAAAGTAACATTAATTTTATAACATTTTGCTCTGACTATTACAAGCAAGAGCATTTAGTAGCAGCATACACTGAGCCAATCTATCTAGTTAGTGATAAGTCTGATAGAAATATCCCTGAAGATGTCAGAAAGTTGTTGTATTACTGTTAAATAATGGTAAGCATGCGGGTTATCCAAAAAAGCAAAGAATACCCTTTAATGGGGAAAGGACATGACAGAAGAAATTTTTTAGGTGCAGCTAATATGGAAACAATCGGTTAACATGCTCAAACCCATAGTATCACAATAAAGGAAGTTATTCAACTTTAGATTTTGACGGAAGAATGTCACTTAGAATTTCGACAGGTGAATTTTCTCCTTTAGATCCTAGCCTTGGTATAACTTGTCTTTGATTAGGATTTCGATTGAAAAGAGGTCAAATCACTTCCTTATGTGCCTAAAAAGCTGAGGCAATCTCAATTGGAGCCAATTCTAGTTTTTCCCACTTAATCTTTTTTATAGAAATAGCACTCGATCAAAGGGGGCATAAGCAAGTTCAGCAGTTGAACCCTCTATAATCGATCGACTAGAACCTCGAAGCTATCGAGGGCAGGACCAAACTTATATTAGGCATAGTCGCAACATCAATTAACACAAGAAATAGGCACAATAGCGAAGATCAATTCATCTCAATGCATAAAAAACATTGCCTTAGGCATACAACCCAAAAAGATAAAAAGAGTGCCAGCTAAAAAAAAAAACTCTTTTGGAGCTTGATATAAGCCAAACCCCTCAATTCAACAATAAGAGTCAATTATGGAATAGTCTTTTGGTCAGCTTTCTCATTCTTAAGGACTTTTAATCGATAGGCTTTATAATGGACCTACCTTGTTAACAAGGAGAATATGAAATAGATAGTTGCGCTTATCTTTACTTAGAAACTTTATGCCCCCTATTCTAGTAAGGCATGCTCTCTAAACTAGATTCACTCGTTCTTGTCTCTAACAATTAACCTATTCTAAAGCACACTATTACAAAAATTATAATAAATAACAGTGATTTAATGACAATTCTTTCAGGAACTGTCATTAAAAGCATCATTAACAATTTTTAATGTTAGTTATTCTAAAATTGACATTAAAAATAGGATTTGTCACACTTTTAACGTCAGTTACCATTAACTGACATTAAAAAGTAACATTTAATGTCAATTACCATACGAACTAGTATTAAATGCTTAAAAGATTAAAGCTTAAACGAAAGTTCTACAAGAACTGTCGTTAAAGGCTTAAACTACACAACCTTTAATGACAATTCTACTGGAACTGTCATTAAAGGCTTGCACTAAGCCTTTTAACCTAGCCATCATCTTCTCCTCTAAAAGTAGAAACAGTAACTTTTAGCCACCCGGCCTGTATACACATCTCTTCCTATCCATTGTTCACTCCTTGCTCCTTCATATCCCATTTATCTTAATCTCCACAAGGCGAAGCCAAACCCTGCCCCCCCGCCCCTCTCTATTTGTTCTTTATCTTTGGCATTTAAACATGAAAGTATTTCGATAGATTCAAAATTTTTTTATGAAAGTTTTTTTCACAATTATTTTATTTGGTTTTGATTTGAAGAATGAATTGAGAATGTATGTTATTTTGAGATTTTCTTGATTAGGTATGTTTGGTGAATTTTTATTAGTGAAATTTAATTTTTTTTAAGTATATTTGCATGAATATTAGGCATGAATGAGTATATATTGATGAATTTATTGTTTGATAATTTTTAAGATTTTTATATTAATTAATGAATTAAGTAAATGTTAGTTACATGAATTTATATTTTGATGAAGTAGATATTAGTTAGATAAATTTATATTTTGATCAATTTATGTTTGAATAAATTTTGTTAAGTAAGATTAATTGGTATATTTTGTAAAATTTATATTGATTTTGTAATTAACTTAATTTAATATTAGTTAAATTTTAAATAAATAAATAAATAAATAATTAGATGATTGTATAGTAAATAATTAAATATTATCTAAATTTTAATTAATTTATTAGCTAGTTAAATGCTTGTAAAGTAATTAATTAGATGTTAATTAAATATTGACTGTATATTAATTAACTAATTAGTTATTAATTATTAATTTGAATTTTAATTAATTAATTTGAAGCTTGTAAAGCAAATAATTAAATATTATTTAAATTTTAATTAATTTACTAGTGCTTGTAACGGAATTAATTAGACATTAATTAATTGATTATGTATTAATTAACTAATTAGCTATTAATCATTTATTCAAATTTTAATTAATTAATTTGATGCTTGTAAAGTAAATAACTAAATTTTTATTTAAATTTTAGTTAATTTATTAGTGCTTGTAAAATAATTAATTAGATGTTAATTAATTGACTATTAATTAATTAATTAATTATAAATCATTTACTTAAATTTTAATTAATTAATATTTTATTAGTTGTATATTATTTATTTAATTATATACTAACTAATCATTTGTTATTTAGCTAATTAATTAATTGAATGCTAATTTAGTTAAATATATATTAATTACAAATATCAATTAATTCATTAGAATTTTGGTTACATGTAACTTATACCTAAATGTCTAATATAATTGTATACGTATGTGTTTTGAATTTTTATTGATTTATTATAATTTGGCTACATCATATTTATATATTTTTTTAGTCATTTTATTATTTGAGTAAATTTTATAAAGATTTAGTTGTACTTGACTTGGAGAAATATTTTGTAGTTGATAATCAATCTATCATATGGGATGTCTATAAGTATAAACACCCAAGTCTGTCACCTTGCCAATAAAATGATAGATCTATGTAACAGAGGAATAGTGATATTTTCGAATAACTTGAGGTAAGTCTTAATACTATTTGAATTTATTAATAGTTTAATTTGTTCACAATGTTTTTTACATTTGTTTTTAATAATGTAGGTGTCACTGGATGTTGATAGTTGTCGAGCCTCGTCCTTTTGTGCACAACATTTTTGATCTTTAGAACCATGATTTTGTCAAGAAGTATATCAACTTATGTATACATAAGTGAAATATTTCAATTTATATTAGTATGTATCATTTTTTACTCTTAAGATTATTGATTATTTTATATTGGTAGCTCTTTTAAATTGTCCCAAGTCATCAATGAATTAAGTGATAAGTGCATTCTTATGAGTATTTCTACAAAATTATATATATTTAAACCAATATATGATGTTAGTTTTATTTATTTTACGAAACATAACCATTAAAATTTTTTAATATAGTGTCCACATTAACCTTCAAATACTCAGCGTAACTATTATGTTATGAAATTTTTAAAGGGACATCATTAACAAATGTAAAAAAAATATCCCATATGCGACAATAATAAGTTTTTAAGCATTTTCTTATGTAATTACTTTGGCAATTGGTGTGCTTACTAGGAGTTTTAAGTGGACTAACTATTTTTTTTATAAATGTACTTAGTGAATATAGATACTTACACTCAATCAGATACTGATGAAGTTAGAAAGGAGGTTGAACAGTTTCTTTAGAGTGCCATATTAAAAAGTTAAACTTTAAAGATTTTTGTAGACATGAACAATATTATTGAATTTACATAGTTGAATTTTTAGAATTGTGTATGATAATATGTATTGTACATATGGAGTTCAATGATAACATCAAGTTTTTTTTCTTCATCTTTTATTAATTTTTAGATTAGATTATGTTGAAGTGTTTTCACACATGAAAGAAGTAATGATGGTTTGAGTAAGAATGGCATTGAAGAGTATTGAAAGAAAAAGTTGTTTCATTGAAGTGTTAGTATTGAATTGTGTTAATGTATACAAGATAAAGATATGTGGTTGATGGGAAAGAGATGAAAAATTTTATATATGCAAGTTTTGGATAATTTATATGTAGGAATTTTGTATATATCAAAATTATTTAAAAAAATCTTTTAATGGACTGTTCATTGAAAACTAACATTAAAGGCACTATCTTTTAATGACAGTTCTATTAGAACTATGATTAAAATCCTCACCCTTTAATGACAGTTTTTTTAAAACTATCATTAAAAGGAAGGTCTTCAGTGGCAGTTTTAAACACTACAACAAATAAAAGCTTTAATGACAGTTAAAAATGACTTTTAATGACAGTTATAAAAATGTCATCTTTGTTCATGTCATTAAAGGGGAGAAGTTTTAATGACAGTTATTGAACTGTCATTAAAAGCACTACCTTTTAATCACAGTTCTATTGGAACTATTGTTAAAGGGAAAACCTTTTAATGACAGTTTCAATAGAACTGTCGTTAAAGGAGAGCCTTTTTAATAACAGTTCTGTTGGAACTATCATCAAAGGGCGGACCTTTTAATGATAGTTCTATTGGAACTGTCATTAAAAGGTCTACAGTCAACAATTGCTCCATATGCTTCTGTGTTATCAGAGTTTTCTCTTTCTCACTTAGAGATTTGTAAAACCATTGAGTGGTATGTAATAACTTCTCGATATTTGCCCTGTCATTGCAGTGACACCCCTAGATCAAGTAAATTCAATTCCAAATCAAAATTCGAATCAAAGATGTTGTGTAAACATTCTGTGCTATGGCAATGACAACATGAAGACAGGATGCACAAATGATTTTTGTGGTTGAGAAACATAGGACAAGAAATCCAGTTACGCCAATTAGATCCAACCAGCCTGATAGGAACAAGAATTGAATGTGCAGTTTAGCCGCCAACTCATCACTGCAAACCACTAAAAGTTCCTGTGTCCTTGAATAAATCGTTCTAAATCATAGCTTGAAGGGTGTATTTCATGGTTCAAAATTCAATGGCATACATGGTGTAAACTTTCTTCTCCTTTTAGCTAGCTAACCTCATGAATAATGTAAAATATGGACAAAAGGCAAGAACTGTATAATACATGCATAAAATATAAAGCACCCTCAGTGAGAGAAACAAACCTAAGCCTCTTGCAGCCTTTTTCTCCTCAATGGGATCCTTCAGGTTCTGAGCAAGCTCCAGAGCTGTCTTAAACTCCATAAATGCCTTCTCATGTTCTTGATTTCTCAAAAAGTTCTTCCCTTTTTTCAAGCGAGAAATCAACTCTTGCTTTTTTTGATCAACAATTACTTCATTATCTGGTAGTTTGCCACCAACAGGCGTGTAAGTCAAGCTGGGAGCATAGGACTCAATTTTAGCTTGCCTTCTCGGAGCTGCATTGATCTGATGCAGCTGTTTGTTCAATCTTTACAGTTCCTCTCTTCTCTGTTGGGCAAGCAACCCTATCATACATGCACGAGGTTGATAAAAGGTGAGTAAAGCTAGCAATTTTAGGCTCTGAAAGTTATGAAGTACTCCAACTAGTATTTTTGTCCAAAAACAAAATGGGAGGATGTAGCATTCTAAGTGTTAGGAATGCTCCATTTTCTTTTTGACAAGTAAAGAACACTGTTCTTTCAAAATTTATGGTTCCAAGCTGAATGAAATTGTCTCATGGCTCTATTTTTGGTGGCCGTCAGTCTTTACTGATGCAAATTGGGCATTTATCATGCTTCATACTTCGGCTTTGTACATTATGAATGAGACATAGCCTTGTTATGTAGAGTGCTTCCTAATGAAATTTCTATCCAAGATAGAATGGAAAGTAAGCACCTTTAGGTGGCACCATTACTCTCCAATAAATTGCTGCTAAAACTAAACTAAGTTGTTTGATAACTATGATTGTTAGGGCTGCTAGAGTGATGCAAATTGCAGTACACACAACTAAGATTTTGGGTGCGGAGCACATATTTGCTGATGCTATCTATGCTCATCAGTAAATCCTTTGAAACCTTTTCATACTAACATCAAGGACCAGAACTTAAGGTGATTATAAAAGAACACTTTACCTCCAACGGTGGCCCCAATAAGGGCTACAAGTAGCAATAAAGGCATGTTGAAAAAGGAGTTCTTAGCCTCACATGTTTCTACCCAAGCTTTAAGAGGTGTAGTCAACATAATGGCATTGGTAAAAAGAAATTCCATTGTTGAAAATTTTAATCTTTGGTTACCCTGCCAACACCGATGATTTCTTATCAGATGGGGGCTTTGATGCCCCACAACGTACATAAACTAGATATTACAAGGCAAATATGAAGAACATTCATCTTTCTTAACTAAAGCATTTCATATTCCAGTAATTAATCATGTATCTACCTATATATTTCATGTGTTAATTTAAGTCCACAAAAATGTTAAAAAAAAGACCTAAAAAAAAATTCTACAGATGGAATTGAAGAAAACACAATAGCCTAGTGGACTCACCATCATACCTCAAGAGCTGATACCCAGTGGACTCGCCATCGGCCGCTGTTGCTTACAGCAGAAGCTGTAGCAACGGCTGCCATTGCTGCTGCTGTAAGCACCCATCGCTACTGCAAGAAGCAGCAGCAACGTTTGCTGCTACTGCAAGCAGCCATCGCTGCTGCAAGAAGTTGCAGCAACAACTGCTATTGTTATTGCGATTGCTATAGCAGTTGTTGCTACAAGAGACACAGCTAGATTAGGGCATGTCCAAAGTTAAAAGTCTATGTGGCTTATCAGAGGTGACAGTTGTCCTAGTCTTATTTTGGCCTTTAACGCCAGTTCTTCAAGTTGGTATTAAAAGCTTTATTACATGGTTGGTGTTTTAACGCTTAAGTGATAGATCTTTTAATGTTAGTTCTTTGGGAACTAACGTTAAATGTTTAAGTTATGGGTTTTTTAACGCTAGTTCTTCTTTAATTGACATTAAAAACCTTACTTTTAATGACAGTTTTAGAATAATTGTCATCAAAAGTGTTAATGAACCTTTTAATGACAGTTTTTTGAATAACTGTCATTAAATTAATGTAAGTTATTATAATTTTTGTAGTAGTGAAAAGAACTATCATTAAAGGCTTTCCCTTTTTAATAATAGTTCTCTTAAAATAATCCTTAAAGACTCCCCCTTTAACGCTAGTTTTAAAAGAACTATCATTAAAAGGGGACATTAAAAGGGAGTTTTAATCATAATTTTCAAGAAATGTCGTTAATTAAAACTCTCCCTTTTTTATTATCATTAAAGTTCTTTTTAACTGTCATTAAATCTCTTATTTGTAGTAATAGCAGTATGGTGATTAGCCGTTCTCGTATTACTCGAAGCCTTCATACATTCATTGTCGAGTTCTATCGTACTAAAGGATACTGTGAGAAGATCCTTATGCTAGTGAAGATTGCTTCTAGTTATAGAAAAATAAAAAATAAAAAACCATTACTTTATTTTTAACACTTCGGATAGGCAAAAAGATCTATGTCCATCCCCAACTTTCTTCCAATCCTCATCGACAAATTTAGGCTTTCTCTAATGGGAGTCATCAAAGGAGAATAAGCATACGTTGATTCGATAAGCTAAGGAGAAAGAAAGAACCACCACTTGGTTTTGGCACTCAAGCAAGCCATCCTACCAAACATCGATCTAAAGGTTAGATTTCACCACCTTTATCACCTAACTAGTCCTATTTAATCTAAAAAATCCAACCTGGAAACTATATCTCCCCTAGAAAATACTCTACCTCAAAGCCCCTTTCATATGTTGGGCAAGGTTGGATGCCCCCACTCCTATCAAGCTGCTAGTCAAGATCGTGAAACTAGCACTTGAAAAGTAAATAAGCTGGTCTTTCTTTAATCATAAGGATAATCATTCTTATTGGATGAGGGACGACCAATTCGAGGCCGCGATTGATAATGGCATAACTAAAAGAGGGGTAAGGTGACAAGGTTACACGCTAGGTAGTGTAGTACATCTCTTTCGAGTACAATGGCGGCACGGGGGGCTAAGTCAGCCAACTAACATAATAGGTCACGGTCGGGCCAGTAATAGGTTTGAATCTTACCACCTTTCTTATGAATCATCTTATTGTTATCAGATGATAGGAATAACGAAGCAAAATTTTGGAAAGGAGCACGAAATGTCAATATATGAATTATCTTATTACTCATTATTTTTGAGTCCTTTCGTTGCATTCATTTATAGCAAGAAAGAACCACCAGTGTTTGGTGTAGCACTTGTATTTTAGTGCATTATTTTCTCCTTGGTCTTCTCTTCCGTCATATTCCTAATAACTTATCCAATTACAATGTATTAATCGCTAATGAACTTTTCTTTTATCAAATCTCAAGGACATGGTGCAATCATGAGGGTAGTATTTTATTATGGTGTTAGATCCTAAATTTTTATGAATTTTTTCTTTGTTATCGGGGTTGACCCTAAAGGCATAATGTCTTGAAATAAGGAGGCCACAGAGAAACTTTTTTTTCTCGAACTTTGTGAAGAATTCTATTGTCTCGCTCTCATTCGTTGTGAGTAAAAAAGTGGGGTTGCACCCCAGTTATACACTCCCTTCGTTCTACAAACCATTGTTGATTTTGAACTTTATTCGTGAAGGAATTGAACTTTTGATGGACCAGTCTTTTATTGTGTGTCATTTTACCCTAAAAGGAAAATGAGCTTTGCTCCTTTAGACACTAGATGCTTTCGTGGTTCATGAAAAGGAAAAAATACTTATCCATTGTTGCATCTACCATGAGATGATAAAGAGAAAGCTTCGTCTATCAATGAACAGCTAATTGATGAAGCTCTTGGCATTGCTTTGTTTTTCTTTCCTTTCCTATCTGCAAGTTTTGATCCTTTTTATTTTAAATTTCTTCGCTTGTACCAAACTAGTTGCAGAATCAAATCCTGTTTCATAGGATCCTATATCAACCATACATACTCATTACATTTATGCCGGGGATGTTGCCACTGGTATAGGTTTTGGCTTATATAAATCAAAAATGATGAATAAGATTATGGCATTCATCGCTATTGTGGAAGGATGCTATCAAAAAGCAAGGAACACTGCTCTCATCTGCTGGATACTCGGATCCCATATAACAAGCGAGCTTTTAACCCTTACCCTACTATATTGTTATGTAACAATATAAACCCGCTTATACTACTTCGGCGTTACTTTTTCGCCTTCTTTTCACCTTGGACAAAAGTGCTAGTGGACACGTGGAAGGAGTAGGCAAAGCGCGTTGTTTGTAAAGGAAAGAAAAATACTACTACTTTGCCTCTTTATTAGACGACGAGCACGAATATAGTGGTCTCTGACTAAGACCAAGAACTAATTGGAATTTTGATCTTGACATGTTGGTGGTTTTTAACCATAGGTATCTTGCCAGGAATTTCACTATAAAAAAATTAAAAAATAGCGACACAATATAACAACATAATATAGCAACCGATCTTATCAGTAGCGACAGATTTATTACAGAATAAAAATTTTATCATAGCGATGGAATAATGATAGATTAGCGACATACGTTAGCGACAGACACTATTTTCATCGTTAAATTTATTTTTAATTAACTTAACAGCAGACTAGCGATCGAATTTTAATCAGTAGCTAATCAGAGATTTAGCGACTACAAGGTTTCGATCACTATTTGGGCAATGCAGCCTAGCGACCACCCAATGGGCAGTTGTGAAGGCCGCTAGCTTCCTACCTTCGAAGGCAACCATGCATGGTGCCATAGAAGCAAGCTGGCCACGAGCGTACCGCCTTGGAAGGCAATAATGCCGTTCCTTTGAAGGCAGCCATGCATGGCCGTGAGTTTGCTGCCATAATTCGAAGATGGCCATGCATAGGCACTGCATGCCGGTCATGCATGACCTTCGAAGGTGACTGCGATGGCCATAAAGGTGGCAGCCATGGCCTTCGAAGGTGGCAGCCATGGCCTTCGAATGTGGCAGTCATGGTCGTGAAGATGGGCATGGCCTTCGAAGGTGGCTGCTATGGCCGCGAAGGAGGCAACCACGGCTGTGCACGAAGGCAGCCATGGTGCCCATGAAGGCAGCCACGACGCCTATAAAGGCAGCCACTGCCACCACGAAGGTAGCCATGGTGCCCATGAAGGCAGCCACGACTCCTATGTACGAAGGCAACCACGTACAGTCGCCACGAAGGCAGCCACATTCGCCCACGAAAGCAGCCCTGATGCCCATGAAGGCAGTCACGGCAGCCCATAAAGGAAGCCACAACGCCCACGAAGGTAGCCATGGGTGCCACGAAGGTAGAAACAGGAGCCAATGTACGAAGGCAGCCATGGCACCCACGAAGGCAGCTACGGTGCCCATAGAGGTAGCCACAGCCGCCCATGAAGGCAGCCATGGCCTTCAAAAGTGGCAGCCATGGCCCCCGAAGGTGGCAGCCATGGCCACCGTGACAGCGAAGGTAGCCATGGCTACCGCGAAAGCCTCCATGCATGGCCGCGAAGGCAGCCATGGCTGCCTTGAAAGCCTCCATGCATGGCTGTGATGGCAGCCATGGCCGTGGCCAAAGCATCCATGCATGGCCGCAAAGGCAGCCATGCATGGATCTAAAGCGTCCATGCATGGCCGCAATGGCCTCCAAGGTGGCTGCCATGGCCTCTGAATGTGGCAGCCATGGCCTCCAAGGTGGCTGCCATGGCCTTTGAAAATGGCAGCTATGGCCTCGAAGGTAGCAGCCATGGCCTTCGAAGGCGGCAGCCATAGCCTTTGAAGGTTGCAACGATGGTCATCATGACAGCGAAGGCAGCCATGGCGGTCGTGAAAGCGTACATGCATGGCCGAGAAGGCAGCCATGGCTGCCCCGAAAGCCTCCATACATGGCTGTGAAGGCAGCCATGGCTGCAATGGCAGCCATGCCTGCCGCCATAGTGTCCATGCATGGCCACAATGGCCTCTGAAGGTGGCAGCCATGGCCTCCAAGGTGACAGCCATAGCCTTCAACGGCGGCAGCCATGGCCTTCGAAGGTGGCAACAATGGTCGCCGTGACAGCAAAGGCAGCCATGGCTGCCACGGAAACCTCCATGCATGGCCGAGAAGGTAGCCATGGCTGACCTAAAGGTCTCTATGCATGGCTGTGATGGCAGCCATCGTCGCCGCCAAAGCATCCATGCATGGCCACAATGGCAGCCATGGCCTTCGAAGGTGGTAGCGATGGCCTCCAAGGTGGCCGCCATGGACTTCCAAAGTGGTAGCCATGGCCACCATGGCCTTCTAAAGTGGTAGCCATGGCTGCCATAGAAGCACCCATGCATGGCCTCCAAGGGGCAGCCATGGAAACGAAGGCAATGTTGCCTTCGCTTGATTTTTCTCACTGTGGATTCAACGAAGAAATTTAATTCAGTCGCTGGATATTAGTTCTAGTGACCGTCACTAAATTCTGTCATTAAATTGCTTATAAATTGAAGCCCTAATTTTTTCCTTTCGTGCGAGCGCCATTTCGTTTCTCCCCTTTTCTCCTGCTTTCTTTGTGTCTGTGTTCTTCAAATTTTTCCATTTCGCCTAGTTCCTTTTCCCTCTGATTTTGATTGTTGCCTTGGCATCTATTAGGATTGTGAAATTTCTTTTTTCACCTGCAAGGAACACTATCTTTCCCCCATTTATCTTGCTATCATGGGTGCTGAGTGTTTGCCACTGTTTCCCTGCTCGGCATCTTGGTGTTCTTGAGAACTCACGATCTACTATTTGCTTGGTCAAGTAAGGCCTTCTCGGTTGTGATGGTTCGAATCCAATTCATGAGGAGAGTCCAAGTGAGAGACTATAACAAACAAAAGGCCTTCTTGGTTGTGTGCCATTTCCTCCTCCATTTTTTCTACTGTAAGTACCCATTTCCATATTTCCTCTTTACTAGATAAGTTGTGTAGTTAATTACTGAAATTATTGATGATGATATTGATGATTAGAAAATATTGTATAGGAATATTACGATTATATTTAGTAATTATAAAAATATTATAGATTTTAAATAATTTTTTTTGTTATTTATTTTATGTTATAATAAATTTAATTTACAATATTATTAGGTAATTTTTGAATTTGATTGCAATTTAAGATAAATATTTTAATTAGATTTTTATGAAATTTAAATTAGTTTAGATATTTATTAAATTTTACAATTGTTAATTTTATTTATTAATAAATTTAGTTTATGTTATATTATTTAAAAAATAATTTAATTAGTTTATAATGTAAGATAAATAATTTATTTACAGTTTTATGAAATTTAAATTAGTTAGGAATTAATTAAATTCTATAATTGTTTAATTTATAGGTTAGTTAAAATTTTTATTTATATTAAATTAGATAGATAATTGTTTATTTAGAAAATAATTTGATATAAATAATTTAATTATATTAATTTATGAAATTCAAATTAGTTAAATGTTAATCAAATTTTACAATTGTTAATTTTATTTGTTAATAAAATTAGTTAATTTGTTATTGATTACATAGATAATAATTTCATTACATTATAATTCTATGACATTTCATTACATTATAATTCTATGACATAAATAATTTAATTAATTAGATTTTTGTGAAAATTAATTAACTTAGATGTTGATTAAATTTTGGAGTTGTTAACTTTTTTCAAATAAATTTAGTTTATGTTAATTACATATTTGGATGATTATTACTAATGTTCAAGAAATTTATTTGTATGTTAATCAATTAAATTAATCTATTATATGATAATCATAAAATGTTACTGTTATTAGTAAAGTTAGACTTTACACATATTCTTTAGATACACCGTTTGAGAATTATTAGTGAACATTTATTATCGATCATGTGTTTGTATGTGCATCATAATAAATTGTTCAATAATAATTCTTGAATTGTCTAGATTGGACAGTTTGGAAATGTAACATTTATGTGCGGCACACGTGTAAATTGTTCATTTTATTTTGTAAAAATTTTGTGTAGTATCTCCTTTATTCTTCAAGTACATACTAATGAATATGAGTGTGTTTCAATTGAAAACACTAGCTCATATCTATACATATCATGTACTTAGAGAACTATAGGGAAATGCTACCGAAATTTTTACAAAATGAAGTGAACAATCAGTTACTATATTGTGCTTCACATAATTGTACATTTTTGAATGGCATAGGACCATTTACCTTTGAAGTTTGGGTGGCATGCATAAAACGTTAAACAAGTCGTATTATAAGTCATGTGCGTTTTTGGTGTCCTTGAAATTGTTTGATAATTATTTTATATTATAATAAATTTTTAAATTATTAAAATTTTGAGGAGGCAAGTTTTTGGGAACTAGTTTAATTAGAACGACTTGAGAAACAGAAAAATGAGTGCATTGGATCACTAATGGATGTACTTCAGGCTTATAGATAGATTCTTAAATCAAGAATTTTTAGATGGTATGGAACATTTCATTCAGTTTGTTTGTAGTCAACCGGCATTCATGGATGGAGATAAGATAAGGTGTCCATGTAATCGTAAAAAGTGTCAGAACCGTCGTTATGAAACTGTTGATGTGGTTAGATATCATTTGACTAAATATGGTTTCGTATCGGGATATTATGTTTGGAATTGTGTTAGGGAAAACGATGAGAGTTATAATAAAGGGGCAACTAAATATTATGTCGGGGAAGGATCTACCATGGTGCATGAAGTCAATACATACCAAACAATGGTAATGGATGTCGCTGGTTTGAAATTTAATCCAGAACATATGGAAGAATCCCCTAATCCAGATGATCAATGTTTTTATGATATGTTGAATGCTGCTAATCAACAATTATGGGATGGGTGTCCAAATCATTCATAATTATCTGTTGTTGCTAGAATGATGAACATAAAGTCAGAACATCATATTTTGAAAAGATGCTATGATGATATTTGCCAATTAATGAAAAAGATGATGCTTGTCGGTAATCTCATGACTGAGAATTTTTACAGTACAAAGAAATGCATGCAAGGTATAGGGTTACCGGTTGAAAAGATTCACTTTTGTAACAACGAGTGCATGATATACTGGGGTGAAGACAATGAACTAAGTTCTTGTAAGTTTTGCAATCATCCGCGGTATAAAAGACGTAGACGAGAATCTGATAAACAAAAAACACTTGCTTTATATAAGAAAATGTATTATTTTCCTCTCAGTCCATGATTACAGAGACTATATGCATCAGAAGCCACAACTAAGAACAAGAGATGGCATGCCGAACACGAGATTAAAGATAGTGTAATGCGTCATTGCTTTGATTCTCCTGCTTGGATGCATTTTAATCAATCGCATCCATCTTTTGCTACTGAATGTAGAAATGTCAGAATAGGTTTGAGTACTGATGGATTTCAAGTGTTTGGTCAGTCAGGCCAACAGTATTCTACATGGCCGATAATAGTCAAACCATATAACTTACCCCCATGGATATGCATGAAAGAGGAGTACATGTTCCTAACTATAATCATTCTTGGATCGACAGATCCAAAAGATAAGTTAGATGTTTATTTGCAGCCTTTGATAGCAGAGTTGCAAATGATATGGGAGGTTGGGATACTCACATATGATATCTCTTGTAAACAAAATTTTATCATGAAAGTTGCTATGATGTGGACCATTAGTGACTTTCCTGCTTGCTCGATGTTGTTTGGATGGAATACAACAGGAAGACTAGCTTGTCCTTACTGTGGAGATGATTCGGATGCATTTACCCTTCCCAATGGACGAAAGCAATCTTGGTTTGATAACCATCGTAAGTTTTTGCCAGAAGATCATCCATTTTGGAGAAATAAAACTGCATTCATGAAGAATAAAATGGTGAAAAGAGTAGCTCATCCTATTAAATTAGGGTATGAATTATTACATGATACAGATCAATTAGGACTGAAAAAGGTTACAAAAATGGGATATGATCAGATAAATGGTCCTATTTGCAAGACATGTGGTTGGAGGAAACGAAGCATATTTTGGGATTTACCTTATTGGTGCAGCAACTTAATATGACATAATCTTGATGTCATGCATATAGAGAAAAATGTATTTGATAATGTGTTCAACACAGTCATGAATGTAAAAGGAAAGACAAAGGATAATCCAAAGTCAAGGGAAGACTTGAAAGCATTTTGCAAACACCCTGAGTTAGCGAGAAATATGACCACTAGAATATACCCTAAAGCTTGTTACAACCTTGAAAAAGCTAGTAGAGAAGCATTGTGTGAGTGGGTGAAGAATCTGAGATTTCCTTATGGATATGTATCAAACATGGCAAGGTGTGTGGATATGATGAAGAAGAAGCTGTTTGGGATGAAAAGTCATGACTGTCATGTTTTCATGCAACTATTACTACCCATTGCATTTCATGAGTTGTTGCCTACTAATGTGTGGCACACATTAATAGAGTTGAGTCTTTTTTTTTTAAAGAACTTACATCAACTACCATTCGGAGTGAAGATATGAAATGACTTGAAAATGAAATTCCTATAATTTTATGTAAACTCAAGCGTATATTTCCTCCAAGCTTTTTTGACTCGATGGAACATTTTCTAGTGCACTTGGCTTATGAAGCAAAGATAGCTGGTCCAATGCAGTATCGATGGATGTATCCATTTAAAAGATACTAATCTTTACTTTATGTAATTAACATGTCATTGTACATGTTAATTATTTAATCATTCTTAATTATCATCATAGGTACTTATGAAAGTTGAAAAATAACATTAAGAATAAAACAAAAGTGGAAGGCTCGATATGCAATGCATATTTGGTTAAAGAGGCATCATCATTTTGCTCGCACTACTTTGAGTCACATGTTAACACATGAAATCGAAAATTGTCACAGAATGATGCTGGTGATTATGAGCCGAAAGAGCATGAAGAAAATACCTTGATCTTTAAACATCATGGTCGATCATTTGGAAAGGAAAAATTCAGGTACTTGACAGAGGAAGAATATCATGCCACACATACATATGTTTTGTTGAATTGCCCTGAGGTCTAACCATTCACAGAGTACATATTCGATAACTTAATCATAGTAATTGATAAAGCTATTCGCACAGTAAAAATGTTCTTTGATAATGATTGTCATTTTTCATACTAATATTTTGTAGGATTTATATTTCTCAATTACGTGAACATTGTTCACGCATAACTTATCGTGAGATCGACACTCATCTGAAGCTTCGTTTTTTTTGTTGGTTTAATCTATACGTGCGTCCTTCTAATCTAATCTCTTGTTTGGTTAAATCATTTTTGGTTCATGATCCACTAAACTTTGTTAACTGCAATTCTATCAAGGATGTTGCAAAGGGTCCATTAAAGTCAGTGAAATCACACCCAGGTTACTATGTCAATGGGAACAAATTTCACACTAAAAGACATAGTTCAGATAAAGCTACAATGAATAGCAGAGTCTGCATTAAAGGGTCCAATTATAACGCAGATGAAAGTGACTATTTCGGTATATTGATGGAAGTGTTACAGTTAGAATATCCTGCATTGCCAATAAAAAAAAATTGTTTTATTCAAGTGTGAATGGTTTGATTCTACACCAAATATGAGCACAAAAGTACATAAATCATATTATCTGGTGGATGTGAATCACACAAAAAGATTAAATAAATGAACCATTTGTTTTAGCTTTACAAGCAACTTAAGTTTATTATGTTCCTTATCCAAGTTTAAAGCACGATAAGCGTGTTTGGTGGGTGTTTGCAAGATAAAGGCCAGATTTGTCATTGAGCTCTCAGACTCTAATTTGACATATGGATTAAGCCAAGATGCGCCTTTTCAAGATGATGAGAGAGATGTCCATCAAATTGAGAACGATACGAATGATTATTTTATATCTTTGAATGATTCAATTGGGACATTAATAGATATTGATGAAGAAGAAGAAAGTATTTCAGATGAGCCAGATTTTGAAAATTATTCTACAGAGGAAGAAGAGGAAGAAGAGGAAGATCTTGAACATGATGATTAGTTTTTTTATTTTTTAATTATTTAATGTACTGTTTTAATTATATACTGTACTATAAGAAATATGTGTTGAACTAGTTATTCTTTATATTATCTTTTCATCTTGTATTTTAGAGGGTTTGAGTTAAATTTTCAAGGAAGATTTTCTCAAATTTTTTATTAATTTATGAAACTAAATTTTATCAAATTCATTAACATGATTAGATGAGAGGTTGAGGGAGAAGAGGTGACTTTGGAGGGAGAAGTGACTCTAGAGGGAAAGGTGAGTATCTCGGAGGGAGAGATCCACAATCTGTTTCTTCACTTCCACTTATCCAAGATGAAGAAAAGGACACAGTTGCACCATCTCCACATGTTTCAGCCTCCTCTGGCTTTGCTGCTACTACGATTTCTAGCTCAGGGATTATGCAAAGTTTAGGTAGACAGCCGATTTATGTAAACAATAACACGTATGTATTTATAATTATTATTTTTAATACTTTGTTTCATTATCTTTATATATAAATTTTGTTAATATTTATTCATTATCTTATTTGACAGGATCGAACCTTCGCATCAATGCTCTGCGAAAATTTATAAAATTTTTCAGGAGAGGGTCGATCCATGTGGGTACACGTGAAAGATGGTTTCTCGAGAAATCAAAGGGTTTTATTATGAGGAATTCAAAGTATGTATAATTATTTACCAAAAAAAAACATTATTCCATTTTGTCATACTTACTAACATTTATTTTTATTGTAGAAATATTTTACATGGGACAAGGCTATGGATGGCGTGGTGAAGGCTGCATGGGAGGTTTGAGCTGCAAATCGATACACTGATTTGATGTATGCATGTCGTCATAAGGTGAGGAATAAGCCTCAATTTATCCCTGATACTATATGGGAGCAATGGCAAATAAAATGGAACCGATCAGAGCACAAACAGAAGTGTGAAACTATGTCCCATAGTCGATGGAGCGAAACAGGTGGACTCGGGTCAGGTCCCTCTCGACATAGTGCCAGTTCATGTTCACTGCAGAACCATTGTTGACGCTTGGTATGTATGATATATAAATTTTTTTAAGAAATGTAAGTGAAAATGTTATGATTATTTATTATGTATTTTTTTCAGGCATGTGAGTTGGGCCGTGAACCTACTACAATAGAGCTTTTTAAACAGACTCACATTAAAAAAATCTAATCATAATGAGTTCATAGATAAGTGTTCCAAAAAAGTAAATGCAAGTCTATTGTCTTTAATATTTAACAAGTAATTTAATTTTATCTTTTTTTATTTCACTATTCGATTTAGTTAATAAGTTAACAAAATGTTTTATTTACTGTAGGAACGGTTTGAAGAGTTAGTTGCCACAGCTTCTCAGCCACAGGAGGGATCTTCAAATACACCTGAGGTAGACTATAGTAAGCTTTACTATGAGGTAGTAGGAGGAGAGAAAAAGTGTCAAGTGTACAGGCTTGGGAGCCAAGCTCTATCATGGTATTCAGGTGACAGCTTTAGTAGTGGACGCCCTATTGATGATGTAGCTATGCAAGATATGCGCTCTCAAATGAAGGTTATGGAAGAGTGCATAGAACTAGAGCGTAAGTCTATGGAGGAACGTAAGACTTTAGAAGAGAGATTAGAGGAGGAGCGTAAGGCTAGGGACCATGATCGCATACACTTCGAGATGGAAATACAAGAGTGCTTACAGAGAGAGGTTGTTATGAATGAATGCATCCACAGGATGGATGCTCTCCTTTTGGGAAGCAGACCTCCAGCATCACCTAATAATTAAATGTAATTTCTTGTTTGAATATTGTATTTTAAGATAATATAATACATAATCTTGTATTTATTATGTTTTATGAATTTTAGTTTATTTTATTTTTGTTTAGTTATTTAAATTTATTTTTTTTATAAAAAATTAATTATATTAACGACAGATTTATCAGTCACTAATTAATTTGTATTGAAATCCTTAAGTTTAGCGAAAGATTACTATTCAGTTGTTAAAATAACAGCATATATTAGTCTGTCGCTAAATTAGTAACAGATTTTATTCTGTCGCTATTTTAACGACAGATATTAATTTGTCGCTAAAACAGCGACAGTAATCAATTTACAGCTATTTTAATGACAAAATCATATCTGTCGCTAAACAAGCGACAGTAATCAATCTGTCGCTATGCTTAGTGACAGTAACCTAACCACGATTCGAGTTCGGTTCGGTTTCGGTTCTGAACCATCGATTCAAGATTCATGGTTAGAATATAAGTTGCAATTCCAGTTAAGGTTCGGTTCGAAAGCGGTTCAGGTTCAATTCAGGTTTCGGTTCATATACGGTTCAAGTTTCGGTTCAGTTTCGATTTTGGTTTATATTTTAATTATAAATATAATATTGTTATTTTAATTATAAATTTTTAATAAAATTAAAAATAAACATAATTATACTTTTATTGAAATATATATTTTCAAACTAAAATTATTTTTAAAATTTTTAAAATTATTTTTTAAATTAAAATTTTCAATATTTTAAAAATTAATTTAATTAGAAATCGAACAGAAATCGTCAGTTTTAAACCATCGATTTCGGTTTAGGTTCAAAATTTACATGAACCATAATCGAACCATTTTCAAAATGGTTTCGGTTACGGTTTGAAACCGAAACCGTTTATACTAGTTCCAGTTCGATTAAAAACTTTAAGGTTACAGTTCGGTTCATCGGTTTTAACCGAACCGCGATCACGTCTAAGTGACAGACATAAATCGGTCACTAATATAGTGACAGATTCTTATGTGTTGCTAAATGATTATGTCGCTAAAAAATTAGCGACAAATATCTTTTTTGTCACTAGTTTAGCGACAGATACTTTATGGTCTCTAATATGTCGCTACTTAGCGACAGATACAAAATTCAATCATTAGTTTTTCTTGCGACGATGATTTTAACTACTAATTCTATTTGTCATTATTTGTCGCTAAATTTTTTTTGTGACAAATTGTGTCAGTTTAGTGACGGATTAATCGATCGCTAAATCTGGTTTTTTTTGTAGTGTTTGGTGGGCTCATCATGAATTAGGTTGAGGTGGTTGGTGGTTTCTCAATCTCGCAAAAAAATGCTTCTTTTATGCCTTGGATAGTTGCCATAGCTGGTATTGATTCAGTAATTCTATCCCCTATTCATTCTTGGACTTCAGTTTTCTAATGTTGTGACTTTTCCACGGCATGTCTTACCTTTTCGATATGGTTCAGATTGCCAGCTCCCATTCAAAAGTTTTGCAGCAGACGATACATAAGGAATCTTTTTATGGTAGTTCTTCATTCTATTGACCAGCATATCTATGATTCTTTTCTCCTGGATGAAGCACTAAGCATTGGTCCATAGAATTTATAAAAAGGTGATGGTTGTGACATAAAGTACTCTTTACACCTACGTCACTCAACTCGTATGAAACCCCACCCCATTATGTTATGAAAAAATTACACTTATTGTTGGGCTAGTTATTCAAAGTTAGCAATTGGCTGCTAGATTTTGTCCCGCAAGTAAAAGAAAATTGCTTTGAGGGTTACTATGGTGTGGCTAAATGTAAAACAATCCACCCGTATAGTATTTCATCAATAAATTATTTAGAACTTTGGAAGATGGTCAAGATAGCTTACTTCTAGGGACTGCACTAGATGCGCATGTAGTTGTAGTAGTTGGTTCATTGCTACTTTTATCTTTAGAATAAGGCCTATAAGGTCTCTATTTAAAGGCAGAACAATGCTAAAAGTTTTGAGGCGTACAAAAGCAAGCGGTTTAGGGGAAATATCGATTTATTAATAATATAAAGTAAACAAGTTTGATTGGCAGACTAGAAGATAAAGACAAGTAACAACATGAAGTGCCTTAACCTACTCGCTGGGGACATAAGGGTTGACATGTGCTAAGACAGTAACCCAAGCCAGCTAAGCCTTTGATCTTCATTTGAGTGAAAAAAGACTTTCAAGAATATGTAGACTGACTTCGTCTTTCAATTTTTGCTACTAGTGAATTAGAGAGGCAACAGATGCTCCAAATCTGGACTGGACAATGAAAGTAAGATGGTCAAGGGTAAACCTTTAGTGCATGATGAGTCAAATGTCAGAGTCACAGATGAGTTTAATGAAGAAAGACATTAGCATGATCAGCTGGTGAAATCTTTCCCACAGAGAACAATATCAAAGTGTATTAAGGGGGACATCTTTTACACATGGACCCATTGATTTCATACTTAGACGAAGATCACGACTAGGTTCCCATCTTGAAATGATCATGTAGCAGTTGTCAAGTCCTCTGCAGATCATGAAATAAACCTTACTAGAGCGAGCCATTTCGATCGATGTAGTTGTGAGTCTTAGGTGGCTTAGTGAACGCTTAAAGGATGAGACCTTAGAATGAGAATTCGACCATATCTAAGGGAGTGAGCCTTACAGTAAAAAGGGAAGGCAAGAAAGACTGATTTAGGGAAGGTATACTAAGCAAGGTGGCTATCTTTATCCAACTGGGTATTAGCCCAGCTTTCGTATCTTTTTCTTAGTCTTTGGCTTTCACTAGATTCACTACTCTAAGTGAAGGAACTGGAGAGGAAGAATCTAATATAGAAGGCTTGAGGGGAAAAAAATGATGCCATTAATTTAGCTATTGAAGTATGGGCATTATGAGATTAAGACTTAGGGCATGGCATTAGATTAAGGAAATGCTTTTTGGAACAAATCCAAAGAAAAACCTACAAATTTCATGCTTTTAATGGCCAGAAGGAAGGGGAGAAGCTCATCCCTGATTATATGATTTAAGGTTAGGAGTTTCATTATTAGCAAGATCACTAACTATTGAATCTGTTGTCATCAATGGGGCGACTTCTTCTTTCAAAATGGGAAGAATAGCGTAGTCAAAGTAGGCCAAGTTGGTAACTTGTTCTTCATCACTTGGGAAAAGAGCAGTAGGATTAGAAAAAGACCTAATTGTTGTTGAAGGAATAAAGGTTATTTCAATTCTCAGAGTAAAAGAAGAAGGGCTGAGTGCCGATTAAACAAGGGATGAGTGCTAGTTGAATGCTTTTTGAGACTTACCTAGCTTAATGGAAATTTTTTTAAGCAAGATCCCATATTCAAAAGTTAGATTCTGATTCTACTTTCGCTTTTCTGAAGGAAAAGGCCACCAAACCAAAAGAGAGGTCTTTGCCTACTTTTCATGTTAGAGATGCTAGTCTTTCTATAATAACTGCGTTGTAGATGTTTTCAAGAACAAAAGAAGAAGGTGCTCTTTCATCAACTCTTTTGGTTGTTTGTTTGTGATAAAGAACGAGTGAATTGACCTAAGCCAAGTAGTTTGGCTAAGCTAGAAAGAAAGAGTTAGATCCTTTTTAAGATGAAATGCGGTAATTTCCTCATCAAACCAGGCACAAGGTCAATGATTTAGCTTGAGGCTCAAAGCTCAAGGCATAAAGGCTATTATTCATTTTTCTTAATAGCATTGGTCTCACCCTAGCTCTAAAAAGGCAGCTTGATGGCTGCTATCTTGCTTTATCTGAGAGAATTGGAATGGAACTGGTTAGGTTCGCTAACTCTTCCTTTTATGATGAATTCATTTTGAATAAAAGAAGGTGGTCATGATAGGGAAAGGCCTTACCTTATTACTAGGAAGAAGAATGAGAAAAGATAAAATGGGCCAAATCGTTCGCTAGAAAAAAAGCTCTCAAGGAATTAATCTAAACTAGATGAGATGTCTCTGCAATAAAACTAGCTCCCACAACATGTTCAAGAGATGAGGATCTAGGTAGTGATGTCATCTCGGGGGAAGAATCATTCAGTTTACTTGAAAAACCATTAAGAAGAATAGCTTTTCTCTTGCTTAACTATGGGAAAAAAAGAAGAAAAGGCGAAGTAAACTACGCAAAGGGTATAAGGGAATTAAGGAAAAGATAGACTTTGTCTTATCTCTTGTCGACTAGGAATGAATGGAAGCATGGCTTGAATAATGACTCTCATTTCCTTCCATTAGTTATTGTCAATGGTAAGCTTTCGAATAGAGAGAATGCTTTTGGGTAGGGTGGTATGCTTAATGATAGTCAACATGCTTAGTTGGTATCGATCTTGTTCAAATGCTTTTCATAGTAGATTCCTTAGATTCCTTAAAGGAATTGATCAACTAAAGAAAGAATTCTTACTTGACAAAGAAGTCTCTAGGGACTCAAGAAAGCCAAAATGCTAGATTTATCTTTACGAACAAGAGGAATCGATTTAGTAGTTTACGATGAAAGGCATAGTAGAGAAAGGCGAGAAAGACTAGGCAATCTCGGAGTTGAAATCGATCCCAGACTTGATAAATACGAGTTACGTTATAATAAATAAGGAGGTAGGTTATGACAATTGCTGTAATCTATAATGAAATAAAGGAGTTTTTCGCTTCTTAAGAAGTTCTAGGTTTTTTATGGTTAGCTTAGCAGGACAGATTATTGACGAAAAAAGTAAGGTTGATCCATATATCATGACAGTAGCTATCATTCTTGTGGGCATGATGCTGGGGGATTGTGCAAGGGCAAAACACATAAGTTAGTTTGGTAGATAACTCAATTCAATAGCACTTCTTCCCTTTTTATATTAGATTAACTTTAAATTTTTTGGGCAACTTAAAGGTAAGAAAATAGTAACTAACTACAATTTTCTTTTAGGCGACCTACTTGGATTTTAGATTTATGTTTAGAGAAAAAAGTTTTTATTCGATTAGTATTTCACTTTTCGTCATGACCTAGGTGTTTTGGATTCGAGCAACCAGTTCCGAAACCTTCTCAGTTAAAGTTGAGCTTCGTGGAATCTTTTCCATTCCATTAATTGAATTGTTTGGAAATGCGAATTTGGCTCACTATCCTGTCGATAGACATTGACCAGTTGTTTTTCTTTGTTCTTATCTTAAGGTTGATCAAAAGAGTGCTTAAATTCCACTGATTGACTCATTCGTCATGCTATCAAATGAAGTCGATGAAATCCCGAACACTTATCTATATCTAGGGACCCAATCAATCGACTATGGAAGAAGGCTTTCCTATATTGAAATAAGGCATGCCCTTTTTACTCTGCCATACATTGGTACTAGAGATTCAAATCATTTTCATTCTGCTTTTATGCCAGTAAAATTTATATCTTCTTATTCTTGGCCGAAGGAATCGATTATAGTGGCTAACTTTACCTAGATTCCAAAATACATGATTGTTAAAGTTGTTCCTCTATAAATGGTGTTCTTTTCCTTCGAGGTGGATTTAAACCTATAGACAGGATTCAAACGTGCAACTTACAGGTCAAGCAAAGAAAACCTACAGCTTGGTCTTATTACCTTTATTACTAGGCCAAGGAGGGGTAAGTGTAAAAGAAATAGTTTAATCTTGACTTACGGAGAAACTTAAGGGTGTTCTTTATGATATTAAAGTATTCTTGTCAAGGTTAAGAGTGAAAAGAAGTCCATAAAGAGTAGCTTTCAGTCATAGTCTTATTAATTTCTTTAATTTATTTAAGAGTTCAAAAAGAAAGAAACCAGTTAAGATTTACCTACGAATAAACTAAATCAATTTCTTTATACTTATTATATGTCAGGGTTAAGTGTGAAAAGAAAATATTCTTACCAGGCCTTTAGGTTCTTTAAGAGGTATCTCTTAGATCTCTTAACTTATTGGCCAGCTCTTAAGGCGTGTGAAAGTAAAATAGGCTATTTAATCTCTTTATGCGGAGGTGAGTACAGTACGTTGGCTAGTAACTCTTACAGCGGGTCGGCAAGGATGCAGTTACCAGCACTACTTTGTTCTATGGAAAGAACTAACTTAAAAGAAGAAAACACTTGCCCCTTGAGGATGATTGTTTAATTGGCTAGCAAACTTTCTCATAGTGAATATGACCACCTAGAGATGTAACCTATTCCTATTTAGGGAAAGACCACTGTTTACCCGATTATTTTCATTTTTTTCATAAGGCACAAGAACTGCTTGGATTGGGCATGCTTTCCCATGCTACTACTACACATCCTATGACTCTCACCTTCTTTTCAATAAGCTTAGGACTTGATGAAGGATCAAAGAATCCATACTTTACAATAGGGCAAGCAGTATCTGTTTCTGTATTGGCTTTACCTATCGAATGGGCTTCTTCATTGACTAGATGTATCGAGGGAACAAAGCAAACAAAATCTGTTTTGTTTTTTAGTAAAGACTCTTGCTTCTTTGAGGAGCTTTCCACTACTTTATCTCTATAGGTAGCTTCCACCATCAATTCTTCTAGTAGAACTATTTCTTGTTTTTCACTCCTTGTCATTAAAGTTTGGTCCTTTCTGTTTTTAGTCATGTCCATTTCTTTGGTTCCTTACTTTCTCTCTATGCCTTCCAATAGATTCTCTTCATAGCTCATCTCTCACCTCGAAACAAGCTATGGTACATAATTATCTTTTTTTGGTCCTTAACTTATGTGTATTTCTCAATTAGAAAGGAGTATAAGTGTCTTCCACGCTCGTTTAGAAAGGGAAAGGCTTTTCACTACACACAGCATCCTCATTGTCCTTTCTTTTTCTCCACATCGGGGTAATGGGAGTCGAACCCTTCTTCGAATAAGTCAAATTTCTCTTCATATACCATACCAGTAATTCTACTCCGTTGCTTTTCTACTTCGCTGTATAAGATGAGTTTCAGTATATTAAGAAAAAGCCCGCTGAAGTGCTGGAATAATTTTTACTTCTAGTACTTTTCAAAAACCATTCTTCAGCCTTACTAAACTAATTCTGTCTATGTTTAATGAGCCTAACAATTCTTGGGTGAATTTCCTCTATTACTCCTTACTCCATTGGTTATAGGGACTCTTCCCAATGCCAAGAACTAGAATCAAAAGGAAAGTCTTAAACCTTTAGTACGAAAGTAGGCTATGCTTCTTAGAAAGAAAGAAATGGTTTCATATAAAGGCTTCTCCTATAGTTATCCACCTTATTCAAGCTAAGTTCAAGCAAAGATCAGTCCTTTAAGCTAAAAGCTTAAATGATCAACTAGAAGATACCACCTTCCCCAATGAAACTTCTTTCCCCGAAGCAGCAACTAAAAGAGAAAAGATCGAGTATGCTTTAAAACTTGAAATGGATTCACGAATAATAGATAAGAAATACACCCCAGATACCATTTGAACTTGAGCTGAACCATTGAATTATGTGAGAGTGATTTCACCATAAAAGAGCTTGAGTCACTGGTTGCCTTCAGAGCATATTAAGAATCAAGTACAGAAGGAAGTGAAGGTAAAGCAGGCGCTTTAATAGCTAGGCTTTCTCTCTTCTTTGGCTTAATGATATGATAGAGATGGGCCCCTGAGCCTGGGCTTTCTTCTTGAAAGCCTAGAGCTAGGTATGGACTCGGTTATTGGTCGGATCTTCCTAAGTATTCCCACTTTGCTTGGATGAAGACTTTCATCTTTGATTAGGACTTTTTTGCATTTCATCTTAAAGAGGATCTAAGCTAACGTAAGCTAAACAGTGCTTTTCTCTTCCTAAGCCCAAATAGTACGAGTAAGGCACGAAAATTTAAGGGCTTAGCTTAAGCGCCTTCATAATCTAATGCCATGCCCAACCAATGCTGAATCCAAGACCTGGTTCACTCTTGAATGCCAGAGCTAGTCTTCTTCCTACTGACCACTACTAATAAGATAAGAAGAACCACTACCAGTAGTCTTTCTTCCAACAGATGGGGGTTCAATAGCTGCTGATTCTATGAGAGCTTGTTTCATCACAGCTTCTTCAACTCAACCTCTACCAAGGAAGTAAGTAAAGTAGCAAGAATAGACCTACTAGGCCTTGAGACAGGTTTGAACTCCTTTCCTCTCATTACTTTCTTTGGCTCTACCTATAAGAGGCTTATAGAGGGAAAATTTTCGTTGCAAACTCTTCTCGGTCTCTACGATTGCTTAACTAAAACAAGTGACCTTTTTTTTTAAATTTGTGAGATAATATCTCTTCACTTATGGATCTAACTCTCCTTTTTCTCTTTTGGGCTTAGCCTAGACCGCAGGAAGAGACTTTAGTCATCGATATCCATATCGAAAAGCGGGTATTCCTACAAAACAAAATAAAAGCATTGTAACCTGGCCCTTTACTTTAATCAACCAGGCTGTTTTCCTTGCTAACACCTTCTCGCCAAGGAAATAAGTCTAATAGCAGCTGATCTTAGCTTTGAGCACTTATTCCTTTTGTTCCCAGCTACCTCTGAGAATGGTCACGAGCTCACTAGAATCATAGCTTTATTAAGCATTCCTACAGTAGGAAGGTCAACCGAAGCCAATCCATCTCTGTTAATGAATGCTCCTGCTCCTAAAGGTTCTATATCCAATTCCCTAGGAATAAGGAAGAAGGAAAGAGAAGGAGATAATAGTTACTAGAAGTTATAAGAGCCACACCATAGAAAGCTAAAAGGAGCTGGGGTCTACTACTTTATATATGCTAGCACCAAAGCAAGGGGTGCAGTGGGCAAGGTGCCCATGTAAAGGCCAAGCTTAGTCAGATAAAGAGAGTGGCTCATCCATTTTTTTGTCTTTTAAACAAGTTTAGTGGGGAGTACAATCCTTACTTCTCCTCCTAGTGAGTTATGTGCGTAAACAGTAACTTAAACAATCTTTTTGTGCTGGTCCGTTGGGAATGAAAGTGACTTACATACTGGATTCAGCAGCATGTGCCAACTATCCCACTTCCTTATTTCTTGCTTTTTCATCCTCGCTTATGGGTTAATGGAGAAGGGATCTTTGATGCATCTTTCAAAGCCATGGGAACAAAGTTAGAACTCTTTATTTGAAAAATGGATTGTACATCTGATTTTACTAGTACAAGGCATCCCCAATAGTTGTTAGTTAGCTTCGACTCCATGATCAGAAGTTGAAAGTGACCAAATGTGCTTTCAAGTCAAAGTAAGTTACAGAGCTGCTATCCTGAAGTAAGGAAGTGAAGACTACGCTTTTTCCTTCTTTCCAACCCATTCACATCCTGTCCATTGCAGCTGCGATAATTATAAAAGAAATAGCTAGGCTTCCAAGGGGGTAAGAAGATTCAAAAGAGAAGCGCTGAGTAGTAAGAAAGGAGTGAAAAATCCATTAGATCTTAGCTTGATCCCCTATTTCTTTGAAAGTACGTTACTACCTAGATCCCTCTTTTAAATGACATAGAAAGTATTTGGTCAAGTAACAGTTAGTAGGCGAAAAAGGAGTCAAAGGTGAATATGTGTTTACCCCCTCTTCAGTGAATGCTTTAGCCTTCATCTTTTTCACCCTTTTCTATGATTAGTTTAGTATGTTAGCCTAGGCTATGCCTTTACCTTATTTGAGAGAAGACATTCCAAAGCCATAACCATTCTGTGTAAGCTGAAAAAGGTGGTTATGTGTGTCTTAATAGCTTACTTGCCTTCAAGCTAGACCCTATTGGGGAAAAGGCCACTCCATCCATAAGACAAACTAAAGGAGGCTGACTTGGCGCTGGGACACAATTTCTGTAAAACGAGCCTATAACCCATGATATGGAAAGAGAAGAATGTGACCATCAAGTTTCTTCAACGAGCCCTACCCTAGGTCTTTCTTAGTGAGGTTTGCTCTCCCATGGTAAGCTCTGATTACTAGCTTGGCTAGACTGGTCTTCTATTAAACATGGTAAGCCCGACCGCTCACTTATTAAAACCTAGGAATCCTTTAGTTTTTAAGAGTAAGAAGTCTGTCGCCAGTCTCAGTCAATTGAATTTGATTCAGCTTGATAGGTTCGGACTTGCCTTTTCTACTTTTTTCTCTGATTATTTTTTTATTATTCAAAAGACAACAAAAATAAGGTAGGCGTAACAAAGGTCTTTTCCTCTTCTTTAATGGATGGGAACATATCAAATGAAAAGGATATCGAATGAGTTGAAAGATGGTAAAAACCTAATTGCCTTGTGAGAAATTCAATCTTAACTTTAATGGCTCCATCACCAGAACCAACAGTAGCCTCTCTAATCCTATTCCTTTCTACAGGGATGCTAAGACAATGATAATGACCTGTTTTCTTCTCAAAGACTACTTGAACTGCCCGATTGATCGATGGCCCTTTAATGGTTAACTTGCCTAACCTTATTTCTTTAAAGGAAACTAAACCATCACTTCATGTAAAGGTGGAAGAGTAGACTAGAATATTGAAGTCAACCAACCATGGTGAAAAGGTGATAAGCACAGGTGAGAAGGAATCATTGAAGAGCTAAACTAACGAGCTCTTTTTATGATTAATGCTTCGACTCATTGGCTAGATCGAACTGTTTGTACCTTCTGTAACTAACTCTGCCTGTAAGGAAGTTAGTCCATAGTGCTTCCTAGGCCAAAGCATTTAAAAATTGCCCGTTGATTAAGAAATGGAATTAAAAGCCCAATGGGAGGTGGTAGATAGGCTAAATCCTATAAAATATTAGTATGAAAAATGACGATCATTATCAAAGAACATTTTTAATGTGCGAATGGCTATGTCAATTGCTATGATTAAGTTATCAAATATGTACTTTGTGAATGGTTCGACCTTAAGGCAATTTAACAAAATATATGTATGTGCGGCTTGATATTCTTCCTCTGTCAAGTACCTAGATTTTTTCTTTCTAAATGATCGACCATGATGTTTAAAGATCGAGATATTTTCTTCACGCTCTTTTGGCTCATAATCACCAGCATCATTCCGTAACAATTTTCAAAGTTGTGTGTTAATATGTGGCTCGAAATAGTGTGAGCAAAATGATGATGCCTTTTCAACAAAATATGCATTACGGATTGAGCCTTCCACTTTTGCTTTATTCTTAATATTATTTTTCAACTTTCGTAAGTACCTATGATGATAATTAACAATGATCAAATAATTAACATGTACAATGACATATATTAATTACATAAAGTAAAGATTAGTAACTTATAAGAACTTAGTTCATTGTCTTCACCACCCTAGTATATCATGCACCCATTATTACAAGAGTGAATCTTTTCAATTGATAACTCCATACCTTGCATGCATTTTTTTGTACTGTAAAAATTCTCAGTCATGAGATTACCAATAGGCATCATCTCTTTCATTAATTGACAAATATCATCATAGTATTTTTTTGAAATATAATGTTCTAATTTTATATTCATCATTCTAGCTACAACAGATAATTGTGAATGATTTTGACACTCATCCCATAATTTTTGATAGCAGCATTCAACATATCATAAAAATGTTGAGGGTCTGGATTAGAGGATTCCTCCATATGTTCTGGATTAAATTTCGGACTAGCGACATCCATTACCATTTTTTGGTATGTATTAACTTCAAGCACAGTGGTAGATCCTTCCCCAACATAATATTTAGTTGCCCCTTTATTATAACTCTCATCGTTTTCTCCATGACAATTCTAAACATAATATCCCGATACGAAACCATATTTAGCTAAATGATATCTAACCACATCAATAGTTTCATAATGACGGTTTTGACACTTTTTACGATTGCATGGACACCTTATCTTATCTCCATCCATGGATGTTGGTTGACTACAAGCAAACGGAATGAAATGTTCCATACCATCTAAAAATTTTTGATTTAAGAATCCATCTATAAGCTTGAAGTACATCCATTGGCGATTTAATGTACTCATTTTTTTTGTTTCTCAAGTCATTCTAATTAAATTAGTTCCCAAAAACTTGCCTCTTAAAATTTTTAATAATTTAAAAACTTATTATAATATAAAATAATTATCAAACAATTTTGAGGACACATAAAATACACATCACTTATAATACGACTTATTTAACGTTTTATGCATGCCATCCAAACTTCAAAGGTAAATGGTCCTATACCATTCAGAAAATGTATACTTATATGAAGCACAATTAGTAACTAATTGCTTTTTTCATTTTGTAAAAATTTTGACTGCATTTTCACATAGTTCTCCAAGTACATGGCATGCATAAATATGGGTTAGTGTTTTCAATTGAAACACATGCTCATATTCATCAGTGTGTACCCGAAGAACAAAGGAGATACTACATAAAATTTTTACAAAATAAAATGAACAACAATTTACATGTGTATTGCACATAAATGTTAAATTTTTAAACTGTTTGATTTGGACAATTCAAGAATTATTATTGAATAATTTATTTTGATGCACGTACAAACACGTGACCGATAATAAATGTTAATTAATAATTCTCAAACGGTGTATCTAAAGAATATGTTTGAAGTCTAACTTTGCTAATAGTAACATTTTATATTTATCATATAATAGATTAATTTAATTGATTAACACATAAATAAATTTTCGCAACATTACTAATAATCATCCATATGTAAATATGTAATTAGCATAAACTAAATTTATTTGAAAAAATAAAATTAACAACTCCAAAATTTAATCAGCATCTAAGTAAATAAATTTTCATAAAAATCTAATTAATTAAATTATTTATGTCATAAAATTACAATATAATTAAATTATTATCTATGTAATCAATAATAAATTAACTAATTTTATTAATAAATAAAATTAACAATTGCAAAATTTAATTAATATCTGACTAATTTAAATTTCATAAAAATCTAATTAAATTATTTATCTCAAATTATATTCTAATTAAAATGTTATCTATCTAATTTACTATAAACAAAAATTTTAATTAACCTATAAAATTAACGATTATAGAATTTGATTAATACCTAACTAATTTAAATTCTTTAAAACTCTAATTAACTTATTTATCTTACATCACAAACAATTAAATTATTTTTAAATAATCTAACATAAACTAAATTTATTAACAAATAAAATTAACAATTATAAAATTTAATAAATATCTAACTAATTAAAATTTCATAAAAATTTAATTAAAATATTTATCTTAAATTACAACCAAATTCAACAATTACCTAATAATATACCATAAATTAGATTTATTGAAACATATAATAAATAACTAAAAAATTTATTGAAAATCTAAAATATTTCTAAAATTATCAAATCTAATCACAATATTCCTATACAAGATTTTCTAATCATTAATATCATTATCAATAATTTCAACAATTAAGTGCGCAAATTATCAAGTAAAAAGGAAAGAGAATATGGTTGTTCATAATGGAAAAAATAGAGGAGAAAATGGCATACACCAAGATGCTGATCAGGGAGAGAGCGGTAAAGACTTGGCTCTGAGACAACAAGATAAATAAGGGAAAGATAATGCCACTTGCTGGTGAAATAAAAAATTTAAGAATCGTGCGAATAGATAGATGTAAAGACAATAATAAAGTTAGAGGGGAAATAAAGGGAAAGAAGGACTAAGTAAAGGCTAACAATAAGGAGAAGATAGCGGATTGGCCTCGAGACAAGAACACAACATGGGGACATTGCTCCGGATTGGTGAAATAGTTGAACCCAACTCCTTCGCTTGGTAAGCTCCCATTTACTGCTAATAGACTATTAGACATATTGTCTACTCTGCTTTTATGGAAGAGCTAAGTCCAAGAAGGGCTCTCCAAAGTCAATTGTCAAGCTTTCAAACTCTCATTGATGTGTAGAATATTCAACAACAAACTGAAATAATTCAAGAACGCAATAACCATATGATGTGTAGAATTGGTGATTTTGGATAATAGATAATTTCAATAATTGCCCAATCCACCTAGATAAGTTAAGGCAAATACCATATCATAACTTAAAGACCAATAACCGAAACATATGGTTATGCTTAACCCAGTTATACAGATACCATCCATAATCTTGTGAGGGTTATATATTGATGATTAACAAGATTCCACTTGAACATGCTAATTTGGTGGGTCATTACATCCTGATGAATATAACGACCATAATGAACCACATGTTCTCAGGAATTAATCCATTGACCACAAGGCAATCACTCCTAATATTGATCCACCTATAACTATTTTGTTAATTTAAATAGTCATGCTATAATTCTAACAGTCAATCTATCACCTAGTTAATGGTCGTTATATTGATATAAGTTATATGTACAAAATTACCATGTATGAGTAATCAGTAAGTAAGCATGGATAGTCACAATTACGTGTCCAACTTGATAAACATACCAATTTCCATGTTCCATGGGCATGTCGATCATATCCCCTAATAAGTGACTATCTATTCCTACTTGTTAATTACTTATATATCCACTACTAAATTATGTTAATCATTCACTTACTTAAAGGTCAATTGGTAGCCTAGAATTCTCACTAAGCTTTATCATCCAACATTCAGTAAGATTATCTATAAAGGGTTTGAGAGCGACAATTCTTGGGAGAAGTATCATAATAAATTAGGAATATCTTTAATTCCATCAAAAATATCATGTCCAAATTGGTTATGATGTGAATGTAGATTGTCAACCCAAATACGTACCTTATTGGAGTATTCATTGCATTAACTCATAAGAGATATGACCAAGACCCCCTAAGGTACTTTTAGTGATACTTTCATTAGGATATCAACTGCTTCACCAGTTGAAAATTCCTCTTAAGGATCCCTTCTTAGATAAGCTCGCACAGGCTCAGGCTTAATTCCTGTCATGCTATGTATAATCATGGACCCAACTTGACTAATAAGTTGACTAATGTGCATAGTTAGTATCCCATTGATTTAGGAATTAAAATAATATTTTATTAATCGAGTGATTGGTATATAATCATGTTAATTTGGCATAAAATAGGGAAATATGGGATGACATTTCCTTTATCTTCCCCCAGTTGATGGATATACTAATACAGTTGGTATAGGATGAATGTTTATAACATGAGTACTAGAGTGTGTGGAAGTTAGCTATCTTTCTTAATAGCCTACTCAATAGAATGTGCTTATTTATTATGGAAAGAATTCTATAAGGATGATCCTGGGCATAACTTATCTAAACTATCTATGACTCTGCCTTAAGATCATAGAACATGCAATTTTGGTGTAACATGTGGTAGTAACTCATTAAAAGGAGGACTTATGTTAAGTCCAAAAAGAAGTGCTAACAACGATGGGGGTAGCAACCAACTCATGAAAGAACACTTTGGAGGATTGTACAATTCAATCTTATGATAAACAAATCCCTAATAATGTTTAGAATAGTTACATTACCTATAATCCATCATTGCAATGTTGACATGTTACTAAATAGCAATTATGCAACATATTATTCCTTCATATCATTTGGGATACCATTATGATTGTGTTATAATTCCACTGAAACAGTACTTCTTCTAATGAACACTTAATTCTAACATACAAGTTCATAATTTGTTAACAAATTAAGTTAGTATAACAGCTTGCTTGCCGATTTTGTTTACCCGATATAGCCTGTTAACCTATTGATATCTAATTAAGCATTAGATAACTTACACTATTATGGAAACCTTAGTAGGTCCATATACAAGTACCCATGTCCTTGATCATGGCCTATCTATATGATGACCCCTTAACTATGATTATATCTTGACGGTAATTCATGTTGGATTGTGATATGAAGAGTACCATTAATTGCACTTAGGTATCCAACTGAGACTGACATGTTGAATTCTAGCCATATCATATGGGCAACCAATGTTCATGATTTAAATTAATCATAAACATTTGTACCCAATCATGAATATTTTGAATAAGTTATGAACATGTTTACTTTATTCATATAAAGCATGATTTTTATGAGTTTATAGTGATGCTATTTAGGCTAACCAATGCATCTACTAGTTTTTGTAACCATATGAAATACATATTGTTTGAATTTTGGATAAATTTATGGTGGTCTATCTAGATGATATTGTAATATACAATGAGACCTTAGAGGACCAAGTAAGCCATTTATGACAAGTATTGATGTGGCTACAGGAGCACCAACTATACATCAAGAAAGAGAAATGCAAGTTTTGGAAGCAAGAAGCATTATTCCTTGAGCATTGGGTAGAGAACGAATAGATATAGTTAGATGAAAGAAAAGTAAAACCCATCATTGAGTGACCAACCATTAGCAAAGTTGCCGAGTTGCAATCAACTTAAGCCTTATGCTTAGAGCTTACTAACTTATTGACTAAGTGATCCCTTTAGTTATGCCTAGCCAAATCCTGATCCACTAGTCATGTGCCCCACAATAAACATTCTTTCCATACATATCTTATAGTACCATAGGTTAAGGATTCAATAATGAAAGTATTATCTAATTCATGAACATAAGGAAAAGGATAAAGATATTAAGGCAAACACAAATAAAAAGTGCATGCACACACAGCAAGATTTATGGAACCTTATCCCAATCCTTTATTAACTTTGTAAGGGAATAGACAGAGAAAAAAGTGGATGCTTATCCCAAGCATTGCCACACTCTTATAGACCTCTTTTATGATCCCTTGGGCTTTCCCTTTTGGGTTATATCTAAGGTGTATCAATTTCTTGGTATTAAACTGCTTGGTCTTAGAAGTCAACCTAGGTTATTAGGGCATAATTCATTGAATAGTAAGATATGATTGATCTAAATGAAATTATTTTTTAGGCCTAATTAATTCTTAAACCTAATTAATATAGCTCTTTGAGTTCCTTACTGTTAGTAGTTTAGGATAAAATTTGATGAGTAATCAATCAGTCATCATTATTTAATTTCATCCATATCTTAATATCCTTTGCTAGATGATGGTGAACGCATATAAAATTTATATTATTAAACTTGGTATCGGTTGTTGACACTTAATTTTATTCCTAAGAAAATGGACTTCATCAAAAACTAATTCTCTAGTTCAAAGGTCTAAGATCGAGATTTATTACAATTTGTCATTAAACTTTAGAGTATTAGTTGTCCAACCTTATGCAAGATTTTAAAAGCCTTCTTCATCAGGGTTCATGCTATAGATGTCTCATCAAGGTTTATAAACACAAATGATACATCAGGTTTTACATCATTTATGCTTACCTTAATCCACTAAGAGTTTCCTTCATCGAGATTTTTGATTTAATTAATACATCGGGTTTTACTTCATTAGGTTTAAAGTTAAACCTCATATTGGGGATCTATTCGATAAATTTCTCAATTCTTTGGAAGTCTTTCACATTAGGATTTTTGATCTAGCTTATTCATCAGGATCATACTTATTAGGTTCCTTTTATCATTAGGATCAAAGCCTTTAAAAAGTTGCTTGGATTTTTCCATTATCGAGACTAATCTCACATCGAGTGTTATATTCCTTCATAGAGTTTTTCTTATCCAGAATTGATTCAAGCTCCATTAGAAAGTTGATGATTCCCAGATTAATATTCTAATGATTACTACTCTAGCTATTCTATATTGGAGTTGAAGATGGATTTGAAACTAGAATTCCATTAGTCGATAATGTTTATACATCCAACTCTTAGTTCAACTTTAACTTCGGCCACATCGGGTTTTGGAGTAACTTTGAAAGCAGGAGCTTCTAACGCTGGTCTAAAGAAACCCTTCTTTAGTTAATTAAGTTGCTAAAAAAACCCCTATTTAGGTGATTAAGTTTAGGTCAATTAGAGTGATATTCAGGTCTTTAGAATGAATTAAAGAAGCTTTTACAGGAGGAACCACCTATACCGAGGACAGTTAGAGGTCGAGATACATGCCTTTGATCTCTTCAACCATACGCCTTCTCTTGGACTAGTACAGGCATAAGGCTTGCTCCTTAATCTTACTTTAGTAAACTTTTAACATTTTGAATTTGTATAAAGCTCAATATCAAGCTTCTTCTTGAGCTACCCTTAGCTCATCCCTACGTTAAAGGATAAGTTTATTTTTGGTATGACTTATCCTTGCCACACATTGGCTTGGACCTGGGCCAATTTAATCTTTGCATTGTCCACATTGATTTGAGCCTTGGCTAACAGATTCTTTAATCTCTTAACTTTAGGCGCGTAGATATGCACTTTATTAATAACATCGATTATAGACATATTAGTATCATCGGCCTTCTTCATGAAGTAATGAAGATCGATGCTGGTATGGTTGTAGTTGTTTATGAGTATAGCCATCCTTTTTGCAAACAATAAATAGAAATGGTAAGTACTAATTAATAACCTGCCACTACATGACACAAAAATAAAGTTAAATAGATTAACACTTACGTCTCTGAAGCACATCATCATGTTACTAAAAAAGGTGTTGTTATTCTCCCTCTATAGCTTTTTCAAGTCCTAAAGGAAGATAAACCTATATAACCACTCCTACATTAGGTTGGGATGTTTTAGGGATCCCTCAGTAAGCATGTCTTAGTCAAGCATAAACTTCTCTTCTAAAGGAAAAAGTTGTGGCATATTCAATAGCATTGAGAGTTCACCTATAATGCCCCAATCCTTAGGGTGGCTTTTCTTCTCACCTCTTTTCCCTTTGATGGTTGGAAAAGTAGTAACCACCATTTTTTCCTTCTTGGCAACAAGGACACCATTGTTATAGCTAGCTCTCACTTTCTTTCTTTTTGAGGCAGCTTATGAAGATTAACCTCACTGTTAAGATTTGGCAGTAGCACTAAACTAAAACCTCCTATTGGGCCATGCCTCCCCAAGGTAATGTCCATTGCCTCCCAGAGTTGATCTTTTATAATTGAGGATAGATTTGATTAAGGGACCATCTTGTTTTCAAGGTCTATAAAACATAACACCAAGGATTAGCGGCAAATAAAAAATGAAATAACTAAACTGTAAGATGAAGCAATGATAAGACCTGACATGGCATCAGTCCGAGAGAATAGTAAAGGTCTAGTGCTTTCATTAGCGTGTACATCCACTTCAAGACCAATATTTAGCTCAAGGTTTAGTGTACGCTTTTCATTGGGATGTATATGCACTTTGGGTTGAGTAATTGGCGTAAGGTTTCACTACAAGAAAAATGGGATTACTTCACACTGAATAGTTCACAGTTTTAATAACAACTGTGAATAAAAGAACTTTTATTCACAGTTGTAATAAAACTGTGAACAAAGACTCCTTTTATTCACAGTTGTTACTAAAACTGTGAATAAAGGGAAACTTTTGTTCACAGTTGTGCTTGTAACTGTGAACTAAGTGAAAGTTTTATTCACAGTTATGTTTATAACTGTGAACAAAAGGTATGTGCACCATGCATTGAATTTTTTTGCCTCTGTTACAGGTCTTCCTTTCTTTTCTTCTTTCGTTTCTTCAACCCCCTCCTGAACCAGAATGAGCTGCTGTTTGCCAAAATCGAGTACTTGCAGAAGAGGGTAACTCTATGCTCATAATCCCCTTAAATTTCTAATATGGTAGCATAGTTTAAACAAGCATATTGAGTTTCCATTGATTCTGCCATTGAAAATCACTTCAGTAGCTTCAGGACTGAATTGGAAAATTAGTGTCCACTTATAACCTGCAAACGTTTTCTTTCTGTCTCATTGAAACCATTCATGGGTGTCTTGCAGGAAATTAACTTGCATAACAATAACCAGCTTCTCCGAGCAAAGGTATTCTCTCACTCTTTGTCCCTCTCTTTCTCCTCTGTTTCTGCATCTTTTTGTGATTTTTTTGATGGATATATATATATATATATATAAGCAGATATCTGAGAATAAGAAGAACTAGCAAAACATGAACTTGATGCCAAGAGGAGGTAATTAACTGTAAGATATGCTGTAAAGTTAAGCCAAACCATTAATTAATTCCCAACGAATTAAGAGGATCCAGATGGAAGTCATGCCCTCTCCAGAAGGTGATGAGAACATATATAAAAAGCAAACCCCTCTGCTGCCTCACAGCAGTAGAAGGAAAGGGATGCTCACGCACGCCTACCACCACCAAGCCGAAGTTACAGTCGGCCTTCCTCAGCCCTCCCTCTTCTCTCCCGTGCTTTCTTTTTCTGGGGAAGCTGTGAATCCATGTGCAAGTGAATGAAGGAGGCAGTGACAGTGAGTGAATAAAGGCACTAACCTTTGTTCACAGTTTCAGCCATAACTGTGAATAAAAGGTTTTATTCACAGTTCTAGCAGTAACTGTGAACAAAACTCTGAATCTTTTATTCACAGTTACAGCCAGAACTGTGAATAAAAGGTTTTATTCACAGTTCTGGCTGAAACCGTGAACAAAACCCTGTACCTTTTATTCACAGTTACTGCCGTAACTGTGAATAAAGGTTTTTATTCATAGTTCTGGCAGTAACTGTGAATAAAGCCCTGCATCTTTTATTCACAGTTTCAGCCATAACTGTGAATAAATCTTTGCATCTTCTCCAGAAACACGCCAAATTAATTCATTCATTCGTTCTTCTTCTCCAATTACTCAAACATTTCTTCGATTCTTTAGGTAAGAAGTGCACACTGTGAGGACAGCTTCTCCAGGCTGTAGATGTGCAAACCAAACATTCAATCGGTCCTAACCATTTACATCGAAGGGATTAAGAGTGTGTAGTGTTGCTTGCTTTTGGGTTCCACATCTCCTCCCTTTTTTCTGGTAAGTTATATCTTTTCTCCCGAAATATTGTGCTCATCTTTTCTGTTAAAATGCAGAAATTATTGTTCCTTGATTTTTGGCTTTTAGTTTCATTATTTTTAAGCTCAAATTCGGATGTGGTTTTCCTCCCATTAAGATTCTATATATATGCATGGTTTCATTTTCATCAAGATTTTAGATCTACTTTGAGGTTCAAAATATTTGTTTAGATCCAAGATTTAGATGTATGAGTTCCCGAATGTGGGATGAGAGTTCTTGGTTGAGGGGTTCTAGATCTAGGCTAAGAGTTTCGGATTTGGGTGAGAAGAGTTTCAAATCTGGGCTGGTGTTCTAGATTTAGGCTGATTGTTTTGGATCTGGGGGAGAGGAGTTCCAGATCTTGGCTGAAATTCTAGATTTAGGCTGAGTGTTTCAGATCATTGTGAGAGGGGTTCCAGATCTGGGCTGGGGTTCCACATCTAGGCTGAGAGTTTCGGACCTGGGTGAAGGGTTCCAAATCTGGGTTGAGGTTCCAGATTGGGTGAGGGGTGAGGGGTTCCAGATCTGGACTAGAGTTTCCAGATCTAAGTGAAGGGTCTGGGGGTTCCAGACCTGGCTGAGTGGTTCCAGATTTGGACTAAGGATTCTAGACCTAGGTGAGGGGTCTGAATTAATCTTTTGTCCCCAATTTATAATTACTTTTTTTCTTTTTATTAGTATCAACTTTTATGTTTTTTTGTTCTTTTTCAGCTATTGGCATGGCTCTTCTCCAGCAAATATGACCAAAAAGGAGCTTTGTGGATCTTGATTTAAGTTTGCTTCTCGAGAAATTTTTAATAGCAAGTGAACTATCATGCAGCCTAAATTAGAGCATGAGATAAATCGTTATCTAAAGTAAAAGCAAATGAAATACTCATGGTCTAATATTCAGTATTATGTTATAAATAAAGTATTGAGCAAATAATAGTATTGTATGTAACAATCAAGGAGGAAGAATCTGTAACTTTTTATATTTTTATTTTCAATTCATTTACTTTTTGTTTATACATAAATACAAAATTGCATCAATTCACTTGTTCCTATATAAATATTTTTTCAGTATATTGAGTAACTTCACACTATGACATTGAAAAATCAAATGTTACCATAAGAAAGAAAAAATATCCCAATCGGTATTATTTCTCATGAATAATGGTAGCATGAGAAAAAGTTTTTAATAATACAAAAGAAGTATAGGATGAGATTTAAATTAATTATTATAATTATTGATTGTAACAAATTAAAACATTTCATAACTTATAAATTATAAAGATTTACAAATTTATCTAAAGACTTTATGTGAAATGATGATTGGTTATTAGTTAAAATATTTTAATAATTTAATTTTATAAGATTTTATAATTATATTTGTATTTTTGTAATGATTATTAAAAATGAAATAGCAATAATACTTATAATGATCATCATTAAATAAAAATAAATTTGTAATGATAGTGACCAAATTTGGGAAATTTGTTTCAATAGAGGAGATTATTATATGATCCTCAATTTCTACATAGGTCATGTACTCGAAGAACTATAGTGATATGCTATTGAATTTTTTATGAAATTAAATGAAGCATGATTTATCATGTGCTCTACATAAATGTTGCATTTCTGAATGGTATAGGATCATCCTACCTGTAAAAATTGATTGACATGCACATGTATATATATATTGATAGAATCAAGTTAATGTGCTAACATATGATGTGTTAAATATTAGAATGGACAAGACTTGGATGTTCGCTGATAGAAGGTCAGATGAGTACGATATAGGTGTAACTAATTTCTTGGAATATGCCATTCGAAATTCTGATAATCCTGAGCATGTTCGTTGTCCGTGCATTAAATGTGGTAATATGAAACGTCTGACTCCACGTGAGATACGAGATCATTTATTTGTTAATGGAGTTGATCGAAGTTACAATAATTGGATATGGCATGGGGAAGCATGTCTTGATGGGTCTTCTACAAGTCGAAATGCTACAGCTAATAGGGAGGTCGTCCAAGAGGAGGAAGTTGATAACACTGTAGAGATGGTTCAAGATGCATTTGTAGAGTACAATGGTAATGCTAACCAGTTCATGAAGCTACTTAGTGATGCTGAGAAACCTTTGTATTCTGGATCATCAAAGTTCACGAAACTCTCTGCTCTAGTTAAACTTTACAATTTGAAGGCGAAGTACAATTGGTCTGACCAGAGCTTCAATGAACTTTTAAATTTGATATCTGAAATGTTGCCAGAGAATAATGAAATGCCTACATCTATGTATGATGCCAAAAAAACATTAAATGCATTAGGCATGGAGTATCACAAGATACATGCATGTCTGAATGATTGCATATTATATCGAAAGGAGTTTGAAAATGAGATTCAGTGTCCAACTTGTGGTCTTTCTAGATGGAAAATAATGAAGAACAGTAACAAGACACAGACCGGGGTGCTAGCTAAGGTGTTATGGTATTTTCCACCAATACCTAGGTTCAAAAGAATGTTTAGAAGCTTTGAAACATCAAAACATCTGACATGGCATTCAAGTCAAAAAGAAGTTGATGGCCAGTTGAGGCATCCGTCAGATACACCATCATGGAAAATAGTTGACTATATGTGGCCAGAATTTGCAGCAGAACCAAGAAACTTAAGGCTTGCTATTTCAGCTGATGGGATTAATCCTCATAGTACATTAAATAGTCGATATAGTTGTTGGCCAGTTGTTATGGTGACATATAATTTACCACCATGGTTAACAATGAAGAGAAAGTTTATGATGTTAACACTATTAATATCAGGCCCTAAACAACCTGGTAATGATATAGACATTTACTTGGCACCACTCATAGAAGACTTGCGGATATTGTGGGACACTGGTGTGGAAGTTTATGACGCGTACCAAAAAGAATCGTTCAACTTGAGAGCTATTTTGATGTGGACTATTAATGATTTTCTTGCTTATGGTAATTTATCTGGTTGTACAGTTAAAGGTTACAATGCTTGTCCTATCTGTGTTGAGAATACCAATGCAGTTCGTTTGCAGCACAGTAAAAAAATGTCATATATTGGACATAGAAGATTTTTACCACGACATCATCCTTATCGTAAACAGAAGAAAGCTTTTAATGGGAAACAAGAATTTAGAGTTGCTCCACAACCATTAACTGGTGAAGAGGTCTTCTCTAAGGTTCAAAGTTTATCAAATTCTTGGGGGAAGTCGAAAAAAAAACATCAACGAAATAATGAAGATGTGATTTCACAATGTTGGAAGAAGAGATCAATTTTCTTTGACTTACCATACTGGAAGTCCTTACATGTCAGACATGTGCTTGATGTTATACATATAGAAAAGAATGTATGTGATAATCTTGTAGGCACATTGCTTAATATTGCGGGAAAATCAAAGGATGGGGTAGCAGCTAGAATGGATCTACAAGAAATGGGATTAAGGTATGAATTGGTACCACAACATCACAATAATCGTACATTTTTACCACCTGCATGCTATACATTGTCGAGAGATGAAAAAAGGAGATTTTGTAAAGTGCTCAGTGAGATTAAGGTGCCAGATGGGTATTCTTCAAACATTAAAAATCTTGTTTCTATGGATGACTTGAAGCTATATGGGTTAAAGTCGCATGATTGTCACACTTTAATGCAACAACTCTTACCTATTGCTCTACGAGCAGTGTTACCGAAACATGTCAGATATGCTTTAATTAGACTTTGCATGTTCTTCAATTCATTATGCCAAAAGGTGGTAGATATTTCTAAGTTAGATGACATCCAACGTGAACTTGTGACAACACTATGTGTACTAGAAAAGTACTTTTCTCCCAGTTTCTTTGATGTTGTGGTTCATTTAACTGTTCACCTAGTTAGAGAAGTAAAACTATGTGGTTCTGTATATTTGAGGTGGATGTACCCATTTGAAAGATACATGAAGGTGTTAAAGGGTTATGTTCGAAATCGTAACAGGCCTGAGGGATGTATCGCCGAATCATACATTGCAGAAGAGGCACTAGAATTTTGTGCAGATTATTTATCGAATACAGAATCTGTTGGGATTCCTGTAAGGAAGAATGTGTTTGATTATTCAACTCAAAATGGAAGACCTTTAGCTGGTGGATGGATTGAACAAGTTTCCCATGATCTTCTTCAACAAGCCCATTTATATGTTTTAACGAATACAAGTGAAGTTCAGCCTTACATAAGGTAATATTTGTAACTCATTTATTATACCATATCAAAGACAATTTCAATTGTTTACATGAATTGTTCTTATCATGCAGCGAGCACTTAAACCAGTTAACTGTTGACAATCCCATGAAGTCAAAAAGACGAAAGTGGTTGCATGATGAGCATAATCACAACTTCATCAATTGGTTGCGCACACGGGTAAGTATCTTTACAAGTCCACCGTTAAGTTATATGTGTCCATAATGGTTGATCTAATACATTATTTATTGTAGGTTAGGTATCAACTTTCATCGTCTAATCATAATATCTCAGCAACTTTACAATGGATTGCTCATGGCCCTCAAGTCACAGTAATCAAGTATCCTGAATACATCATTAATGGTTGTCGTTTTTACACAAAAGAAAGAGAAAACTCAAGAGTGCACCAAAATAGTGGAGTCACTTTAATTGCTAATACCATGCAAATTTCGAGTGCAAAAGATAAAAATCCAGTATATGGTGACATGGTATTTTATGGGGTAATACAATAGATATGGGAGCTGGATTACACTTTATTTAGAGTCCTAGTTTTTAAATGTGATTGGATTGAGAATAGTCATGGTGTTAAAATTGATGATCTAGGAGTTATTCTTGTTAATCTTAATCGGATTGGGCATAAAAATGATCAATTTATACTAGCGTCACAAGCGAGACAAGTATTTTATGTTGAAGATCCAATCGATACAAAATGGTCCCTTGTAATGTCAACACCTCGAAAAGACTTTGATGAAGAAGATGATTTGGGTGACATTAGTCTGGATCATATGCCTTTTTGTAATAATTTACCATCTGTTGAACTCTTCGATCAAATAGACGACAATGCAGTTATATATGCTAGGGAAGATGGTGAAGGAGTATGGGTTTGACTAATATGATAAGTAATGTTAAACTTTGCATATGCCTTATATTTTTTTTTTATTTTTTTGTTGAAGTAAGTTTTTACATGTTACTTTTCATTGGTTTTAACTTTATATGTTTTTATGAATATGTATTGTTAATTTGCTGGTATTTATCTTGCAGATTTAATGAGTTCATCAGATCAACCTGATCATGCCTCACAAAAATGCAAAAAATGAGGCATTACCACTATGCCTGATGTTATTAAGTGTAGATCAATGGGACGAAAGATATCAGTCCAATTAAATGAGAAAGGACAGCCAATTGGGAAGCATGGTGCAACGATGAATAGTTATGTTGGTGTCATTGTACGACATACAGTGCCTATTACACTTAACAATTGGCATGCTGTCCCAGAAGAGTTAAAGAATAAGATTTGGGAAACAATTTCGGTACGTGTTATAAAATATGCAAGTGCTTACATTTAAAATTAAATTATGTGCTCATGATTTGTTTTCATTGATTTGTGTACATGTGTTTTATAGGGGACATATGACATTGATGTAACTTTGAAAAGGTATGTACTCCAATCTGCTGCATAAAAATGGAGGAGCTTCAAAACCATTCTTATGAGGAAATACATCTTGCCTTTTATGGATGACCTATAATACTTGAGGCTGCCACCAGCAGAATATAGAAGTTTCATAGATTTAGATGTTTGGCATGCATTTGTGAACTCTCGCCTTTCAGAGGAGTTTCAAGTAATTCATTAACTAAATATAGATGTTCATTTTTGAAACTTTCACTAAAGATTGATTATTTGTTTATATTATAGCGAAATAGAATTGTTGCAATAGAGAGAACAAAGAAAAATATATATGATCATCGTCTTGCTCGAAAAGGATTTGCAGGGTTAGAGATCGAACTTGTAAGTCAATTAAGTTTTTTTTTTTTTGTACAAATTTTTTAACATGTGTTGGATCCATTTTGTTCACTTTAATTAACTACATCAAATGTTTTTGTATGATTGCTTGTAGAAGAAGTCATTGGGTACTGAGGAAGAAATTGATCGTGCTACATTATGGAAAGCAGCAAGATGTAACAAACAAGGACGATACACAAATGAAGCGACCAAAGAGTGTGCTGAAAGGATTGTACGTATTTGATGAGTCTTTACTTCCATTTGATTTGTATTTATTCAAATGTCACATTCATGTAACAATTGCATTTTGACTTGTAGGATGAGTTAATGACACAAGAGAGTCAAGGTACATTTAAACCAGTACATGTGAATAATGTCCTCACAAAAGCTTTAGGCACGCCTGAACATCCTGTTCATGTTAGAGGTCAGGGATCTGGAGTAACTATAACCTCATATTTTGGGAAGATGAAAACATATATCGTACCAGTAAATGAAGCACCATATGATAAAGAAGGTTTTATGAACATGATGAAGTGGTTCTCGCAACATAAAGATGTTTTGGATGACATTGTGTTAGATAGAGTTACTACCCAACCGGACATCATTCAAATGCCATTTTGTTCCAGTAGAGCTAGCAATAACATAGCTGGAATAGATGATAATGAAAAAAGTCCGACATCGCCTCCTGAACCTTCACCAGTTGGTCCGTCGAAGCCTACATCATGCAGTAGTAAGGTATGTCACATGTTATATTTCTATTAAAGAAAAGAATTAAAGTTTTAAGACATTAAATTGTGCTTTGATTATTCATTGTAGTGTGTACAATGCGATTTGTACATTGATTCTTTGGAGGATATCGTGGCCCATGGATCAGTTTTCATAGATACTACTATGAATCAAACTATCCATGGGCATCCTCTGCTTGATGGAGATGTTAGGGTGATAGTGGATGTAGTTATTTGGGGCGATGCTCGTTTGCCTCGCCCAATAGTAGAGGCAAAAATTTTTACTGTGTTTGAAGCAGTTGGCACACATGTTGCTTGGCCACGAGATTGGGTCATCACACATGACTGTGAGGTATTTTAAATCAAAAGTTGAAATTTTTTTAGTTTACTTATTGGATATGACTTCTTAACTATTTTATTTTTAGTCAATGAATGGAGGAAAGATGCAAAAGTTGCAAGTTAGAAGAGCATCAACATTGATGAAACAACCATCATTGCAACAATTGTCTTCTATTGGGGTTGCCATTATCATTGAAGGTATTGCATGAGCATGTCACAAAGGTAATGGATCATGATGGAGTCATCACCATTCCTTTGCAAAAAGAGGTATTTGCTAATGAGGGCTCCATATATGTGATGCGAGAAGATATAATACAATTTTGTCACATGGAAGAGATAAGCGTTACTATCATTCAAGCTTACATTGTGTACGTGTTTTTTTCTTTTATTAGTTTATTGATCTTACAATTATGTCATATTCACATTTACATATGTTTTTTATATTTTCAGTAAACTTTACGAAGATTTGGTTGCACTGGACTTCAATCAAAATATTTTATTTGCTGATCCATCGATGGTATCGGTTATGAGCGGTATAAAGATAGAAGATCAAGCTCGTCATATTGCAACTAGATTAGCTCAACCATGTGACAAAGGAGTAGTGATCTTCCCATATAACAGCGCGTAAGCATGAACTTAATTTTTTAAATTGCATTAGTTAAATAACTAATAATTTAATTTGCTTAATAATTTAGGCATCATTGGATGTTGGTGATTGTTGAGCCGTGGACGTTCACATATACAGTTTTTGATCCTCTAGGGCGTGGTTCTCGCACTGAGTTAGACATGCTCATGTCCATGTGAGTTTAATTATTTTACACTTACATTAGTATATGTAATTGCAATTTCAAGATTAGTAACTTTTTTCTTTTTTTTTTTAGCTCTTTTAGAATGTTTTTCGCAATTGACATGCCATCTATTAGCCGACGGAATTGCCAAAGTATTGTTGCTAAGGTATTTATATTATGGACCATATGTTATATTAAATTTTATTATCTTTAGTCATAAAATGTAACATCTAAATTATGCTAATGCAGTGTCCACGTCAACCTTCTAACCATGAGTGCGGATATTATGTGATGAAATACATGAGGGATATCATTAACAGACATAACAATGATGCACCATACTCGAAAATAGTAAGTTTTTAAATAATTTGTTTTTATAAAATGTTGTGTATAATATTGAAATTATAATTGTACTAACTTTTATATTTTTTACATGTATAGCTAATGGATATTGATACCTACAGTCAGTCTGAGCTTGATGATGTTAGACAAGAGTTTGGGCAATACATATGGAGCATTATATTAGGATTCAGGTAAAAGTGTAGGACTTATATTTTAAATTTTGGAATGCATTATATAATAGTTAGGATTTGAAAGTATTTGCTTTTTAAATTTTAATTTGTAAATTAATTTTCCTTTATGTGTTTCATACATAGTTGGAAGGTCACATAGATGAGAATTATGATTCATTATAGTTTCGAAATGGTAATCAATATATGTTATATTGAAGTGTATTATGATAAAAGAAGTGATCATGAATGTACGCTACATTGAATTAAAATATATTGTGACTTAATGAAGTAATGGTGGTGTCAAATTATATTGAGGTATGGTGGTGGTGTAAAATTACAATAAAGTGTGTGAATATTATTGAAGTGCTTTTTAGTTTGAAAAGTGGTGGTGGTGCATTATATTTTATTGAAGTGTGGTAGTACCATTAAAATCATTTGTGATGGTTTACTTTTTAATTATATGCAATATTTTTTATATTTTTAAATTTTATTTTTAAGTAAATAGAAAAATGTGAAATCCTAAGCAAAAAATTTTGATTTTGAAAAAAAGTAATCAAATAATAATTAAAAATATGAATTATAATTACAAAATTAAGATTATTAAAAATTAAATAATGATTTAATTTTAAATTATTATACGTTAAAAACAAAAACAAATTAAATAGTAATTTAAATTTTTAATTATTTATCAATTTGGTTTTTGTTTTTTTTAAAAAAAATTAATAAATAAAAAGTAATAGTTTTATTCACAGTTTTAGAACTGTGAACAAAACTTTAATAAACTGTGAATTAAAGTGTGGTATTTAAACTTTTATTCACAGTTCTATAACTGTGAACAAATGTTAATGAACTGTGAATTAATGTAATATTTATTCACAGTTCTATAACTGTGAACAAAACATTAATGAACTGTGAACTAATGTAGTCTTTATTCACAGTTCTATAACTGTGAACAAAACGTTAATGAACTGTGAACTAATGAGGTCTTTATTCACAGTTCTATAACTGTGAACAAAACTTTAATGAACTGTAGACTAATACAGTTTTTATTCACAGTTCTATAACTGTGAACAAAACGTTAATGAACTGTGAACTAATGCAGTCTTTATTCACAGTTCTATAACTGTGAACAAAACATTAATGAACTGTGAACTAAATTAGATTTATTCACAGTTTTAGAACTGTGAACTATTTTCATTGACTTTTGTTCATATCAACATAGTCCACAGTTTTACAACTGTGAACAAAAGCCATTAAAAGTCTGTGAATAAAGGGCTATTTTGTTGTAGTGTTTAGTGTTTATTTATCATCGAGAATTGGATTTGAAAGATGGAAAGGGACTAAAAGATCAACGATAGGTTGGGGTTAGCCTATTTTTAGTGGACTTATCAAAAAAGTTCACTGTAGGTGTTTAAATGGTGATCCGTTTTGGGCCAAAAGGCTAGAAATACTTCTCAACTTAATCTTTGTTGTTTAAAGAAAGGCTTTTGAAAAGAGTTTTGGGCTAACATAAGCAAAAGTAACAAAATTTGATTATTTGTCTATATGCGTTGAGGGATAGCATAATTAGTGAAATTTAAACATAAGATTATTATATCAAACAAGTGTTATTCAAAATAACTAATTTGTTAATATGTATTGAATATGATCACCACAGAGAGAATCAAAATAGTATATTACGCTAATTGCAAGTTTTGAATGTAGTCACCATAGTATATCAAACAAGATGATAGGCATGTTAGATAAGAGTCCATCAAATTGCTTTATTGCAAAATAAATGGTTAAAGACTTGTTGTTGGAGATATTCCTAATCTTTATGAAGGTTAAGTGTGCTAACTCAGAGGCTAAGAGGGTAAAGGGTGCAGTAAGAGTCGATCTTCAAGTTAGTGGGTTGAAAGGGAAAATTAAGCTTCTCATATGTCCACTTTCTGATTATGATCTAATCCTTGGTATGGATTTCTTTTGTAAACAAGTGATCGAGTATAAGAAGTTATTGTATTTGACTGATTGATGCCCATAAGTCAATTCAGATTATCCCAATTAGTATAATTTAGCTTAACAATAGGTTTATGTTAGGCTGTTCGAGGCAATGGATAGATAAACATGAGGAGTTATTCCATCACTTATCGATAAATTCTCCTTTAGCTAGTAACCCCATATAATTATCATATATGCCACAGTCAAAGGACAACTGATCCATGGATGAACATTAGATGGATCGATGATCCTCATTAAGAAAGAGGTATATTGGTATTAGAATAACATAGACTAAATATCACTTATAATACAAGTAAGCAGCAACATGTATCTACTATTATACCCATTATTATTATTAAAAATTTCATATAATTAAAATTATCAACATAAATAAAAAGTAAAATAATCATTTGATTATTATAATCTATTAATTCATTATAAATCTCGTAATGGTAACTACTTCTTATAAGCAATTAAATCATTATTTATCCACCCAATTATGACATTATTGGGTAATTCACATATCATGTACCAATCTTAGTGAACTTTACACACTATCGTACTTTATTCATGATCTTCCCATTACCTTCTGCATATTTGAACATATCCTTGATTGGATCATCAAACAACTATAATCTTGACATAGGATATATCCAAGATTGGTACATGATATGCCTTGTGGGTCACTTCAGATCCTCAATTGGGTAGCATAACCATGACCTTGGGCATTAATTCATACCAGAATATAGGGTATGAATTCATGGCCATGTTATCCTATGAACTAATATATAACCCCTATTATAACTCCTTCACATAATCACGCACAGCCCTATGTACTTTAACCTCTTTTAAAGTAAGAATTGCTCCCTCAGCTCTTTCCTCAAACTCTCCCATAAATCGATGGTAAGACATCCATTTGCAACATTATCCACCATTCGTGTTGTATATCAATCTATTTATAAGCATATCCTGTGAAACTTATCATATTGAACTAATAATCTAGAAACATAAGGTTTGATGGAATACATTGGTACCCAAGTTACCTCTACCAATTCAGCACATTATTGAATATAATCAACCTTTAACCATAATAATTACCACATATGTACATCCTTGCCTGAATGATTCTTATATGCCCAGGTTGCATTTAATTTGTCCTAAAGATGAGTGATTAATGCCAACACAATCTTCCTTTGTCTATTACTCATTAATTGGGTCTAGTATCTATCTAATTCTATGAGTTCACTACGATTTCAGCTGAACAATTACTCAATGATTATGAAAGTATACATAATGGTCAGGTTATTATCATATTTACTTCAAACGCCCAAGAAAGTAATCCTTATTAATGACTTATATCCTAGACCACTTTGAATTAGCCCTCCCAGTCTGCTTAGCCTTAGGATGTTTTGATATGGATAAACTTAATGGCTAATAATTTGGGATTATCTTTTTTGACATATTTATAAATATTTCCCATTATCCAAATTATGAACTTGTACTTAGTGATAATTAACGAATAAGTAAACAAGAGCAATGATGGACATGATGATTACTGTCAACCAAATGTAACCAAATAGTAAACTTAATGTGCATTGGATAGTAAGATATTATCACAATTTCTTAGTACAATCTTTAATAGTTCTATTAGTGACTATAAGCATGCATATCATATGACCATAATCATTCATGAATAGATTGGGCTAGTTAGATGAACTAAACCTTAAACCCAAGGATGACTATAAGTTGACTAATTTGAGGCTAGAGAGTTGTGGCAGTATCATAACCAAGTCATCAACCATGGTTTCATAGAATATGTTAATATGAATAGGTTGCCATTATATGGACAAAGAAGGACACCATTTCCTTGGGTATCGGTTATCTAAATCCTCAGCAAAGCAAACTATGATGTGAATTTACTCATATTTGATGATTTCATTATTCCTGGGCATCGATACCATTAGATATCATGTGGTTAAATCTTAATAATTATCGTTACTTGAAATATGTCATCATACTATCTATTTGGTCAAGGGAATTTTCTACAGTCTGATATCGCATACTTGGAGGTATAAAAGAGTTACGAGTATCATGTAATTGTGCAAGTCTTAGTTCACTTATACCAAGTTTATACTTATATCAGTTGGTTAGCACATATCAGCACGCATTAAGGTAATTGTGTATACTTTATTCATCATCTACTTTTTCAACCTTAAACCCTAAACCTTAAACTCATATATCTAACCTCATGTTCATTATGTGAGATACCATAATTAATGACTAGGCCAAGGATATCTAACTGCCTGATAACCTAATGAAAAAAAGCATTAGATAACTACCTCAAGACGAATTAAGTCAATTAATTTGCACCATAGTCATATGGGCTAAGACTCTCTCAAGAGGTCTATTAGCCAGATTGAATTCCTTTAATTAGTGATGCTTCATCATCAACCCAAATAAGTACCTTATTAGAATATTCATTACATTAACTCATAATTAACACAAGTTTTTGCACTGACAATTTTTATTACTCATTGATGTTTGGGATAAGTGACCTTTATTGTCAAACATAACCACTAATAGTCAATTAATCTGAAGCGGTCTAGCAAGAGTACAATACATAAAATTTAAGCGTGGACCATACCATCACAAGTCATTGTTCGAATTAAGTTAGCAATACAATAGGGCCTTATCCTCTTTGCCTTAATGTGTTAAGGATAACATAGCTATCAATAATTGGTATAACTCAATTATTAGACTAAGGTTAATACTTTGCTTAATAGCCAATAATTAATTGAACCATCCGAAAAGAGTCATATTTCTTTATATGAAGTTTACTAATTATGCCATGATTGACATACAACATGGATTATCCACATAGATAATTAAAGTGGATTAGATAATAATACTTAACAAGGCAATTGATAGTCACCATCAATATTTTTTCTATTCGTCCCAATAATATATGTTATTTGATCAATGTAATAATTAACTATCTTGATGTATACACTCAAGAGAGGCACATATGTTCTATAAATGATAGTGTGAACCCAATTAAACTGACATTAAGATTATAAAATACTGGGTTAAACTCCACTTGCCTAGCTATATATTAATATATCACCATTGGATCAACATTACCTTAGTTTTATCTTATTATGTTATTAGTAACTCGTCTAACATAAATTTTCAATTTTGAAATTTAGATAGTGTAATGGATTACTTAAAATATATTTGAGGTCAATCATTAACTTAATTTAAAATATAATTAGGTCTGACTTGTAATCAAGCTTGATAATGTGGATATCTCTAGACTATAGTCCTAAGATTGATGTACTTTGTCACCATAGGATAGGTACACTATGGCCATAACAAATGACTTCAACCTTGTCCATTATAACTTATTCTCACAAGATAATTGTTTGTCAATTTCCACTTGATATTATTACTAAGGTGTCCAATAAATTTGATCATGAGGGTTAACCTTTAATTCACAGACTATCATCATATTGATCATTAACTATGGTTGATCAAAACATATATAAGTCTATATATATATATATATATATATATATCAATGTTTATTTGAATAATGACTATACCTCGTTAATGCTTTATTGCATGAATATGACGTAGATATTGTCATCTAATATCCACTCTGCTCACCTTATAATCAAGTTATGTATAATCGATCTTCACAGATTATTCAATTGGGATAATTATCAATAATTATCTGTAGGGATGGCCTTCGAATATATTTAATCCTATTATCACTAGATACCTAAATTGTAATAAAGATTTAGTTATAACATCCGAGTGTCATTAGTTGTTACACGAGTTACAATTAATTTGGTCAACAATCATTAGTTGGTTTACATTAGTAGATGAACTCATATTCATAAGAAAATTAACTATACTAAAGATTAACATAGTATTGTGAAGATAATTTAATTGATGGTAAATGAATAGACCATTCTTAATTATTTTACCCTGTTAGCGTGAATTAGGTAACTAGTCATAGATATTTAATCCCTTGTGTGTAGTTTTATTGGGCTTAAGATACATACAATCTAGTGGGTGCAGTCTAGATTATTACCAAAAATAATGCTAATCAATTCGTATGTATCCATTGGCACCATTTACAAGAGTCATCCTAATACTCATTGACATACCCAGTCTACTCAATTATTGTCTAAACCTTCTGCTACCATCTGGCATGATTAGCTCTTTCCTCAAACTAACTCATGTCTACCCAAGATATTCAGGTACCCACTGAGTATGTATAGATTAACTCAAGAAAGCCAAGCTTGAAAGAAAAGGAGTCTTGCACTACAAAAGAATTCAAGTTTAGCAATCGATAAATCCATCGGTAAATTAAAACAATATCTCACTAAATTTTTTAGTGACAGATTAACGATAAATAAAATTGGTAGTTAAAATTATTATTGTGAAAAAAAAACTAACGATTAAATTTTGTATCTATCGCTAATTAGCAGCAGATTAGCAACCAATAAAATGTGTCACTAAATTAGTGATATTTTAATATCTATCGTTAGTTTAGCAACAAATTAATATTTTTCGCTAGTTTAACGACAAAAACGAAAGTTTTCGCTAAAGTTCAGCAACTAATATATGTCTATCACTATTTTAGCGACTGATATTAGTGTGTCGTTAACTAACAATAGATATAAATTGGTCATTAAACTATCATTAATATAATTAAAATTTTTAAAAAAATTAATTTTAAATATAACTAAACAAAACTAAAATAAACTAAAATTCATAAAGCAATATAATAAATACAAGCTTATATAGTATGTTCTCGTCAAATACAATATTTATGCAAGAAATTACATCAAATTATTAGGCGGTGTTGGGTGTCCGCTTCCTAAAAAGAAAACCTCCATCCTGCCGATGCGCTCATTCATATCAACCTCTCTCTGTAAGCGCCCTAGTAACTCAATCTCGAAACGTATACGATCATACTCCATTGTCCTATGCTCCTTGTCCAATCTTTTTTCTAAAGTCCTGCGCTCCTCCTCTATACGCTCCACCATAGATTTACGCTCCAGCTCTATATGCTCTTCCATAGCTTTTATCCTAGAATGATCGCATTTAAATTATCCAATTAAACTATTATCTAAATCAAACATAAACTAAAATTTAGTAACAAATGAAATTAAAAACTCTAAAATTTAATCAACATCTAATTAACTAATACAAATTTCAAAAAAATCTAACTTAATTATTTGTCACAAATTACAATATGTCATTAAGCTATTATCTAAATCTAAAATAAACTAAATTTATTTTAAAAAATAAAATTAACAACTCCAAAATTTAATCAACATCTAAGTAAATTAATTTTCATAAAAATATAGTTAATTAAATTACAATGTAATTAAACAATTATCTATCTAATCAATAACAAGTAAAATAATTTTATTAACAAATAAAATTAACAATTACAAAATTTAATCGACATCTAACAAATTTAAATGTCATAAAAATCTAATTAAATTACTTTTTTCAAATTATATTTTAATAAAACTATTATCTATCTAATTTAATATAAACTAAATTTTTTATTAACCTATAAAGTTAACAATTACAAAATTTAATAAATACCTAACTAATTTATTCCATAAAACTCTAATTAAATTATTTATCTTAAATTACAAACTAATTAGATTATTTTCTACATAATCTAACATAAACTAAACTTATTAACAAATGAAGTTAACAATTATAAAATTTAATTAGTATCTAAGTAATTTAAATTTCATTAAAATTTAATTAAAATATTTTTGTTAAATTACAATCAAATTCAACCATTACCTAATAATATACCATAAATTAAAATGAGTAAAAAATAAAATAAATAATTAAAAAATTTATTTAAAATTTAAATAATTTCTATAATTACCAAATCCAATCCTAATATGTCGATACAACATTTTTCAATCATCAATATTATCGTCAATAAAAATTTCTGCAATCACGTGTACAAGTTATCAAGTAAAGAGACAAACCTCGCGTAGTGAAAGAGAATATGACTAGTCACAATAGAGAAAATAAAGAAAAAATGACACAAAGCAAGATGCCAAGTAGGGAGAGAGCGGTATAGACATATGGATATGAGAAAGCAAGATAAATGAGAGGAAAGAGAATGGCACTCGAAGGCAAAATGAAAAAATTGAGAAACTTGTGTATAGACAGATGCAGAGACAATAAGACAAATAAGGAGAAAAGGTATGGACGAAACGAAAAAAGATTAGCAAGACGGATGGAAAGATAACAATAGAAATAAGGGAAAAGGAAATGGTGATCGCACGAAAGGAAAAAAAAATTAGGGTTTTTTATTTATAATCACTTAGTGACGGAAGTAAGTGGAGGTCGCTAGAAGTGAAATTCAGTGACTGAAGTCAAGTCCGTCGTTGCCTTGACAATCATTAAAGTAAAATCAAGCGAAGGCATTACTGCATTCGCAACCATGCCTGCAACCTTCCAGGTGGCCATGGCTGCCTTCACAGCATATATGGATGCTTTCATGACAGCCATGGCCACCGCCACCTTCAAAGGCCATGGCTGCCACCTTTGAAGGCCACGGCTGCCTTCGTGCATGGCCATTGCTGCCTTCGCGACCATGCATGGATGCTTTCGCATATGGCATGGTTACTTTCACAGCCATGCATGCAGGTTTTTGTGGCAGTCATAGTTGCCTTCACAGCCACGCGTGGAGGCATTCGAGGCAGTCATGGTTGCCTTCACCGCCATGGCTACTTCCTTGATAATCATGGCTACCACCTTCGAAGGCCATGGCTGCTGCCTTTGAAGGCCATGGTTGCCTTCGTGGGTGGCCATGACTACCTTTGTGGGTGACCGTGGCTATCTTCACGGCCATGGCTATCACCTTTATAGGCCATGGCTGCCTTCACTTATTGCCATGGCTGCCTTTTTTGCAGCATGGTAGCCGCCTTGGAAGGCCATCACTGCTTTAGTGGTCATGGCTGCCTCTTTTGCAGCATGGCAGCCGCCTTGGAAGGCCATCACTGCTTTAGTGGTCATGGCTGCCAACTACGAAGGCTATGGTTGCCACCTACGAAGGCCATGGCTGCCTTTGTAGGAGACCATGGCTACCTCTTTCTTGACCATCACAGTCAACTTTGAAGGCCATGGCTACCATAGCAGCACCCATGCATGGCTACCTTCGAAGAAAACAACCTTGCAGCCTTGCATGATTACATTAGAAGGCAACAAACTGGCTGCCAACTTGCTTCCACGGTAGCCATGTAAGGCACCCTTCAAAGATGACAAGCTAACAACAAGCTGGTTGCCATGCATGGCTGCCTTTAAATGCAATAAGCTAGCGACTAGCTTGCTTATGCTGTTAGCTTACTTCTCCAACCACAATGCATGGTTGGCTTGAAAGGTGGCAAGCTGGCTATTAGCTTAATTCTGCGATGGCCATGAATGGTTACTTTCGGAGGCAGCAAGCTGGCGGCCAGCATGGTTGCCTTCAAGGCAACTAGCATGCTTCTACAGCACCCATGCATGGCTACCTTCGAAGGCAGCAAGTTCGTGCATGGCTGCCTTTAAGGTGGCTAACTTACTTCTGCGGTTGCTATGTATGAAGGCAACCAGCTTACTTTTTGCGGAGGCCATGCATGGCCGGCTTCAAGGCAGCCAGCTTGCTTCTGTGGAGGCAATGCATGGTTGCCTTCAAGATGACCAGCTTGCTTTTACAGCACCCATGCATGGCTGCCTTCGAAGGCTGCAAGCTCGCGCCCAGCTTGCTACCTCAATGGCCACGCATAGGCACTTCTAAAGGCGACCAACTTGCTTATGTAGTGGGCATGCATGGCTGCCTTTGAAGGCAACAAATAAGTTTGCTGCCATCGCTTCCTCCAAAGGTTAAGCTTGCAGCGTTCGCGATTGCCCATGGGGTGGTCATTAGGCTACGTTGTTTGCATAGTGACTGAAGCCTAAGAGTCACTAGATCTTTGATTAGCGACCAATTAAAATTTGGTAACTAATTTATTTTCAAGTTGATTAAAAATTAATATAAAATTAATTAAAAAAATAAATTTAACAATGAAGATAGTGTCTATCACTATTTTGTGCTACTAATCTATCATTATTCATCACTATGTTAACATTTTTATTTTGTAACAAATTTATTACTTTTGTCACCATTTAGTGATTGATTTTATTTGTCGCTATATTGTGTCACTATTTTTAAATTTGTTTGTAGTGTTATTGACTAGGGTTACAATGGTAAGGTAATTTAAATACTCCTTGAAATGATAAAGTAATTTTAAATATGTTCACTACAAGAAAAATGGGATTATTTTACACTAAATAGTTCACAGTCTTAATAACAACTGTGAATAAAAAGATTTTTGTTCACATTTGTAACAAAACTATGAACAAAGGTTACTTTTATTCACAATTTTTATTAAGCTGTAAATAAAAACATGTATGTTCACAGTTATGCTTATAACTATGAACTACAAAAAAGCTTTTATGCACAGTTATGTTCATAACTGTGAACAAAAGAGACCACTATTCACCATTCAATTTTTTCGCCCCTGTTGCAGATCTTCTGTTCTTTTCTTTTTCCATTTCTTCAACCCCCTTCTGAACCAGAATGAGCTGTTGTTTGCCAAAATCGAGTACATGCAAAAGTGGGTAACTCTATGCTCATAATCCCCTTAAATTTCTAATATGGTAGCATAGTTTAAATAAGCATACTAAGTTTCCATTGATTCTGCCATTGAAAATCACTTCTGTAGCTTCAGGTCTGAATTGAAAAATTAGTATCCACTTATTACCAACAGTGCTTATAATCAAATCAGCTAGATCATGTGATTGCATGCTTTGAAGCTTTTCGTCCACTTAATCATAATCAAGATAAATCTCGTTGGATGATCACGTGGTTACTTAACCTTTCTTAGGCATTTGAAATGTTGATTACCATGCAGTAATTAACAACATTCACAAGTTTCATTTGTTAGAAAAGTTGTTTCCAGTTGGTGCCTTAAAGCCATTACAGTTTTTAATAATTCAACTATGATGAAGACTAGGAAGGACAACAATAATATGCGCACTAATGCCATTTTTGCCTCTTTATTTGATGTTTCCCCTACATCCTGTAAATTAGCTTTTTTCTTGTAAATTGGGACTTCTACTACTTGTTTGATGTGAACTCCATATGTAAAAGATAACCTGCAAATGTTTTCTTTCTATCTCATTGAAACCATTCATGGGTGCCTTGCAAGAAATTAACTTGCATAACAATAACCAGCAAGCCGAAGTTACAGTCGGCCTTCCTCAGCCCTCCCTCTTCTCTCGCGTGCTTTAATTCTTTTTCTGGTGAAGCTGGGAATTCATGTCCAAGTGAATGAAGCAGCCAGCGAGCAGTGAGTGAATAAAGGCACCAACCTTTTATTCATAGTTACGACCATAACTGTGAATAAAGGGTTTTATTCACTGTGATGGCTGTAACTGTGAATAAAAGCCCTGCATCTTCTCCAGAAACATCGATAAACTTCATTCATTCATTCTTTTTCTCTAATTACTTAAACATAAACTTCGATTCTTCAGGTATGAAGTGCACACTATGAGGAGAGCCTCTCCGAGTTGTAGATGTGCAAACCGACCATTCGATCGGTCCTAACTATTTACATCGAAGGGATTGAGAGTGTGCGCAGTGCTGCTTGCTTTTGGGTTCCACAACTGGCAGCTTGAATCTCCTCCTTTTTTCTCGGTAAGTTTAATCCTTTCTCCCAAAATGTTATGCTCCTCTTTTTTGTTAAAATGCAAAAATTATTGTTCCTTGATTTTTGGCTTTTAGTTTCATTATTTTTAAGCTCAAATCTGGATGTGGTTTTCCTTCCATTGGGATTCTAGATATGTGCATGGTTTCACTTTCATCAGAATTTTAGATTTGTTTTGAGATTCAAAATATTTGTTAAAATCTTAGATTTAGATGTATGGGGTCTCGAATGTGGGATGAGAGTTCTTGGGTGAGGGGTTCCAGATCTAGGTTGAGGGGTTCCAGATCTGGGCTGGGGTTCCAGATTGGGTGAGGGATCTGAAGTTTCAGATCTAGGTGAGGGTTCCAGATCTAGGCTGTGAATAAAAATTAGATGAACTGTAGAGAGTTTTATTCACAGTTTTAGAACTGTGAATAAAAATTTAGTAAACTGTGAACTAATTTAGTTTTATTCATAGTTCTATAACTGTGAACAAAACATTAATGAACTGTGAACTAAATTCGAATTTATGCACAGTTTTAGAACTATGAACAAAAATTTAATGAACTGTGAATTAAAGTGTGGTATTCAAACATTTATTTATAGTTCTATAACTGTGGATGAAACATTAATGAACTGTGAACTAATATAGTTTTATTCATAGTTCTATAACTATGAACAAAACATTAATGAACTGTGAACTAAATTCGGATTTATTCACAGTTTTAGAACTATGAACTATTCTTACTGACTTTTGTTCACATCGACATAGTCCGCAGTTTTACAACTGTGAATAGAAGCCATTAAAAGTCTATGAATAAAAGCTTATTTTGTTGTAATGGTTCGAATATTCACCTTGAAGTCATATTTATGGTAATTAGGATTATTATCGATCCATAACCCAAGTTATCTAATGGTTACTTGAATCAAAACTTAAGAGTTATAGGGAAATATTCACCAGATTGATCCATGGGCATGTACGTCTAATAATTTGTCAATTTTTCTTGACTATTAAAGGGAAATCCTCAAGTAATGGGTTATATAACACTTCAAGTCTTCCACATGGTACTGGGGTTAGGATATAATAGGCAAGATCAGTTTGAATATCTTTAAAGTAGAACTTGAATCTCCTAGATTTACGTTACAACTATGTACAACTTATTAATCATGTCACTTGGGCCTTATAATATATTCCCCTATTTAAGGTAGCAAGACACTCCTTATTGGATGTAATTTCCTTTTTCTCATTATTTATTGTTGAGTACCAAAATGGATATCTCACAAATTGAACATGAGATATAATTATCATGCTGCGTCATATGCATTCTTAGTGGTTTAACTAATGTGCATGTGAAAAACTTGAATTAAAAATTATGATTGTCATAAATTCATTTTGTACTAATCAGGATTAATTAGGTAAGTTACATATTCCATCAAACCATAAGTGATCGATTGTACATATCAATTAAGCTAAGTAGAATATGCCTATAATGACAAGAGGTTAATAAACAATTAACCATGCATGTTTGTCCAAGGATTAAATTTTTGTGCGTGTTATTTATCCTAATACAAGAGGACTTTAAGATATCAATTTGGTATTACTTCGATATCATATTGGAAATAAAGTTAGTTTATACATAACACCTACAAAGACATAATTATGTTTGATATTAATAATTAATTATTGGATCCTTTAATGAGAATATCTCTTTTAACTATGATGACTGTATCAAATCATGGTGAACTGGATGCTTAATATCTGTGTTTTAGAAATGTAACCATTTTTATCTATGTTTGCCATAGCCTTACATGACGATATCTTAAATGTTTATAACTGGTGGGTTATCCATGTATTACTGTGGATTAGGAGCCATGGATTCACTCAAACTAACAATAAATATTCTTTTTAAATGAATTATCCTGCCATGGATAAAAAGAAAATTCAAAAAACACATTGGAGGATTGGTGCAATTCAATCTGACATGAGGTGGTTATAATGTGTAAGTTTATTCTATATGGTCATCATCTTGTGATTGAGCCTTAATTCACTTGGATATGGAATGGATTTTGATTGATGATAGGTTATATTCATAGGTAATGATGATCACCAAAAATTGGTATCATATGGGTTAACGTGGTTTGCAAGCTTCGAGGGTGTTGCTTTCAAATGTAACACGTCTACTGGAGGAGCTGCATGTGCTGAATCAGTAATAGGTCCCAGCAACTTGGGATATACGGTGTTATCCTCCACTAGAGGATGTCATGAAATTAAATGTAGATGCATCATATATCGCTGGAACTCGATGTGCAAAGTTGGGAGTAGCTGCGAGAACACTGAAGGTCATGTTTTGTTATGTGCCCCGACTTCTTAATCTCTTTTTTTTTTTTTTGTTTTGGCTGCTGTATAATGAATTACTGGCTATAATGATTGGTTTAGAGTTGACAGTGTGGCATTGTCTAGAACAAGTTACAGTGGAGAATGATAATCTATTAACCGTCAATGAAAGCCGACTTAGTCAATAGTCATATAATGAGTGGGGAAGTATTTGCTTAGAAATCGAGAACCTTGTATCCCAATGTGACCAATGTATAATCCAACACAACTCATGTAGGACAATTTTTTTGCTCATAAATTGGCTCAATTGCCTATTAAACTTAGGGTTACTATGTTTTGGCTAGAATTTTTACTTAAAGGTTTCTATAATCAAGATCTTTATTGAAATTTCTTCATTATTATTATCAAAAAATTTAAAAATAAACATATAATAAGTGAACATCATTCTATCAAGGCATATAAGTTAAACTAATATAATTGGTTTTGAGAAGCTTATTCCATAATTTATTCACTAAGTCATATGATGTTATATGTTATATAATAATACATAAATCAACAACTTGAAAAAATATTTAAATTACTTCTGCCAAGTAATTAGATGGAAAATAAACTGAAATAAACTTACAATAACATGCAACATGTAACACTATACTTATGCTAGGTCGAGGCTAAAGTTTGACTTTATGTCTTTAAGACATAGTCACCCTTAGTGTTATTAGATTGATAGTGAATGTCTCTTAGGATACAATGATCTCTTCTTGTGAAAGTAGTACTTTAATTCATAAGAACAATGAACCAACTTATGGTTATTATTCATTATTTTCGGGTCTTCTATTGTATTCACTTGCAACAAGAAAGAACTACCAATGTTTTGTGTAACACCTGCATTATAGTGCATTCTTCTTTCTTTCCTTGATCTTTCAATCCATCATATTCGTAATAACTTATCCAATTACAACGTATTAATTGCTAATGCACCTTTGTTTTATCGAATATCAAGGACATGGTCTAATCATGAGGGTAGTATTTTACTATGGTGTCAGATCCTAAATTTTTATGGATTTTTTCTTTATTATCGGGGTCGACCCAAAGGCATAAAGTCTTAAAACAAGGAGGCCATAAAGAAACTTCTTTTTATTTTTTATCTCAAACTTCGTGAAGAACTCCACTCTCTGTCTTTTTCATTATGAGCAAAAAACCCTAGTTGTACACTCTCTTCATTCTACAAACCCTTGTTGATTTTGAACTTTGTTCATGAAGGAATTGAAAAGAAAATAAGCTTTGTTCCTCTAGACACTAGGCGCTTTTGTGATTTGCGAGAAGGTAAAAGGACTTATCCATTATTGCATCTACCATGAGATAATAAAAAAAGAGCTTTATCTATCAATGAACAGAGAATTGATGGAGCTTTTGGCATTGCTTTGTTTTTCTTTCCTTTCCTATTAGCGAGTTCCAATCCTTTTGTTCTAAATTTCTTTATTTGTACTAAACTACTTGTAGAATCAAATCCTATTTCACAGAATCCTGTATCAGTCATACATCATTTATGTTAGAGATGTCACCAGTGCTATGGGCTTTGGTATATATAGATAAAAAACAATGAATGGGATTATGGCACTTCACTTGTCGCTAGTGTGAAAGGATGTTGTCAAAAAGAAAGGAACGCTGCTTCGCTTTGCTAGATACGTCAGATCCCATATAACAAGTAAGCTTTTAACCCTTAAATTTAAACATGTGGACACAAAATGTTACCCTGCTTTATTATTACATAACAAGCCCTCTCTTCGCTTTGGACAAGAGTGCTATTTGGATACCTAAAATGAGTAATCAAAGCATGTCATTTGTAATGAAAAGAGATGGTTTTAGCATGAAGTACTCTTGTGCGCCTACTTCACTCGGCTCGCACCAAACCCCGCCCCATTACGTTATGAAAAAATTAAACTTATTATTGGGCTGGTTATTTAGAGTCAAAGTAACAGGTTGCTAGATTTTGTCGTACAACTAGAAAAAGATCACTTTAATGGTCATATTCGCGTGGTTGAATGCAGAGCAGTCTACCCCTATAACCTTTGATCAGTAGATTATTTAGAACTTTGGAAGATGATCAAGGTAGCTTGCCTCCAAGCCACTACATTAAATGCATATGTAGTTGTAATAGTTCGCTCGTCCCTACTTTTATCTTCAGAATAATGGCAACAAGGTCTTTGTTTAGAGACAAAATAATGTTAGAAGTTCTGAAGCATATGAAAGCTAGCAGTTTGGGGGAAATACCGATTTATCAATAATAAAGAATAAACAAACTTGCTTGGTAGACTGAAAGATAAAAGCAAGTAGCAACATAGAGTGCCTTGACCTATTTGCTAGGGACATAAGGATTGACATGTGCTGAGATAGTAACCCAAGCCAGCTAAGCCTTTTAGTCAAAAAAAGACTTTCAGGAATGTGCAAACTGACTCTGTCTTTCAATTTGTACTACTAATGAATTAGAGGGGCAGGAAATGCTCCAAGTTCGAACTGGACAGTGAAAGTAAGATGGTCAAAAGTAAACCTTTGGTGCACAATGAGTCAGATGTTAGAGTCAGAGATGAGTTTGATGCAAAAACAAATTAGCATTATCAATAGGTGTTTTCATGGGGAGCAGTATCAAAGGTATATCCAACGGGGACACCTTTTACAGATGGACCCACTGCTTTCATACTTAGAGAAAGATCACGATAAGGTTCTCGTCTTGATATGATCATTTAGTAGTTTTAGGCCCACAGATCATGAAATAAATCTTATTAGAGTGAGCCATTTTGATCGTTGTAGTTGTGAGTCTTAGGTGGCCTGGTGAATGCTTAAAGGATGAGACCTTAGAATGAGAATTGGACCATATCTAAGTGAGTGAGCCTTATAGTTGAGGGGGAAGAAAAGAAAGGCTGATCTAAGGAAGGTACACTAAGCGATGTGGTTAGCTTTATTTGACTGAGTATTGGCCCGACTTTCTTACCTTCTTTTTAGTCTTCAGCTTTCACTAGATTCACTATTCTAAATGAACTTGAAAGGAAGAATTCGATCATTGAAGGCTTGAGGAAAAAAAATGCCATTAATTTAGTTATTGGAGAATGGGCATTAGGAGATTAAGACTTTGGGCATGATATTAGATTAGGGAAATCCTCTTTTGAATGAATCCAAAGAAGAAGCTGCAATTTCCATGCTTTTAATGGCTAGAAGGGAGGAGAGCAGCAACTCGGTTATATGATTTAAGGTTAAGAGTTTCATTGTTAGCAAGATCTCCAACTATTGAATCTGTTGTCCTTGGTGGGTCTAGTACTTCTTTTTTCAAAATGGGAAGAATAACATAGTCAAAGTAGGCCAAGTCGATAGCTTTTTCTTAATCTCTTGGGAGAAGGGTAGTAGGATTAGAAAAAGGCCTAATTGATGTTGAAGGAATAGAGGTTGTTTTAGCTCTTAGAGTAAGGAGAGAAGGGCTAAGTGCCGGTGGAATGCTTTTTGAGACTTACCTTACTCTATGAAAATTTCTTTAAGCAAAATCCCATGTCCGAGAGTCAGATTCTGATTCTGCTTTCATTCTTCTTAACGAAGGAGGCCGCCAAACCAATAGGGAGGTATTTGCTTGAATTCATTTTGAATAAAGAAAGGCTTTGTGATAAGGAAAGGCCTAGCCTTATTACCAGGAAAGAGAAAGAAAAAACGTAAAATGGACTAAATTGTATGCTAGAGAAGAAGCTCTTAAGGAATCGATCTAGATTAGATGAGATGTTGGTGCCATTAAACTAGCTGCCAGAACGGGTTCAAAAGATAAGGATCCAAGTAGTGATGTCACCCTCAAGAGAAGAATCATTCCATTCATTTGAAAAACTGCTAAGAAGAATAACTTTTCTCTTGCTTGACTATGGCAAAAAAAGAAGAAAAGGCAAAGGAACCTGCGCAGAGGGGTAGAAAGGAATTAATGAAAAGATAGGCTTTGTCTTATCTCTTGTCGACTAGGAATGAATGGTAGCATGGCTTGAATAATGACTCTCTTTCCCTTGCATTGAGGTAATGTCAATGGTAGGCTTTCAAATAGAGAAAATGCTTTTGGGTAGGGTGGTATGCTTAATGATAGTCAACATGCTTAGTCGGTATCAGTCTTGTTCAAATGCTTTTCGTAGTAGACCCCTTAAAGGATTTGATCAGCTAAAGGAAGAATTCATGCTTGACAAAGAAGTCACTAGGACTCAAGAAAGCCAAAATGCTAGATTTATCTTTGCCAACAAGAGGAATCAGTTTAGTAGTTCATGATGAAATGCATAGTAGAGAAAGGCAAGAAAGATTAGGCATTCTCTTAGTTGAAATGCTAGCTTGACTCTAAAATGTTTTGGGCAACTGAAGGGTAAGAAAATAGTAACTAACTGGCAACTTTCTTTTAAGCAACCTACTTGGATTTTAGCTTTATGTTTGGAGGAAGAAACTTCTATTTGATCAGCATTTCACTCTTCCTTATGACCTAGGAATTTCAAATTTGAGTAACCAATTTTGGAACCTTCTTAGTTAAAGTTGAGCTTCGTGGGATCTTTTCCATTCTATTAATTGAATTGTTTGGAAATGCGAATTTAGCTCACTGTCCCGTCGATTGACATTGACCAATTGTTTTTCTTTGTCCTTATCTTAAGGTTGATCAAGGCAAATCTACTAAAAGAGCGCTTAAATTTTACTGATTGACTCATTCGTCACGCTATAAAATGAAGTCAATGAAATCCTAAATACTATCTATCTTTTAGGGACCTAATCAATTGGCTATGAAAGAAGGTTTTCCTATGTTGAAATAAGACATTCCCTTTTTTTCTCCGCCGTACATTGGTACTAGAGATTCAAATCAATTTCATTCTACTTTTATGCAAGTAAAGTTTGGGTCTTCTTATTCCCATTAGGTCTTCCTATTCCCAGCCCAAGGAATTGATTATAGCGGCTAACTCTACCCAAATTCCGGAATACTTGACTGTGAGACTTATTCTTCCATAAATGGCGTTCTTTTTCTTTGAGGTGGATTTAGACTTGCGAAAAGGATTTAAACATGCAACTAATAGGTCAGGCGAAGAAAATCTACACGCCTAGTCTTATTACCTTTATTACCAGGCCAAGGAGGGGTAAGTGTAAAAGAAATAGTTTAATCTTGACCTACGGAGAAACTTAAGGGTGTTCTTTATCATATTTAAGTATCGGTGTCAAGATTAAAAGTGAAAAGAAGTCCATAAAGAGTAACTTTCAATCATAGTCTTATTAATTTCTTCAATTCATCTAAGAGTTCAAAGATAAAGAAACCAGTTAAGATCTACCTGCAGACAAATTAAATCAATTTCTTTATGCTTATTATATGTTAGGGTTAAGAGTGAAAAGAGAATATTCTTACCAAGTCTTTAGGTTCTTTAAAAGGCATGTCTTAGATCTCTTAAGTTATTGGCCAGTCTCTTAAGGTGTGTGAAAGTAAAATAGGCTATTTAATCTCTTTATACAAAGATAAGTACAGTACGTTGGCTAATAACTCTTACAATGGGTCGATAAGGATTCAGTTACCAGCACTAATTTGTTCTATTGAAAGAACCAACATAAAAGAAGGAAACACTTGCCCTTTGAGGATGATTGTTTAACTAGCTAGCAAACGTTCTCATAGAGAATATGACCACCTAGAGATGTAACCTATTCCCATATAAGGAAAGACCATTGTTTACTCGATTGTTTTCCCTTCTTGCATGAGGCACAGGAACTGCTTGGATTGAGCATGCTTTCTCATGCTACTACTACACATCCTATAACTCTTACGTTCCTTTTGGTAAGCTTAATACTCAATGGAGGATCAGAGAATCCTCTATTTACAATAGGGCTAGTAGTATCTGTTTCCATATCGGCTTTACAAAGCAGAATTTTTTTTTTTTTTAGTAAAAACTCTTGCTTCTTTAAGGAGCTTCCCGCTACTATATCTCTAAAGGTAGATTCCACCATCTATTCCTTCAGTAGATCCATTTCTTATTTTTCACTCTAATCATGAGAGTTTGGTCCTTGATGTTTTTAGTCATGTCCATTTCTTTGCTTTCCTACTTTCTCTCTATGCCTTTCATTAAGTTCTCTTCAGAGCTCATCTCTCGCCTCCAGACAAGGTATGGTACAAAGCTATCTTTTTCTACTCCTCAACTTCATGTATTTCTCAGTTAAAAATAAGGATAGATGCCTTCCACACTCGCTTAAAAAGGGAAAGGCTCATCATTACACACAACATCCTCATTATCCTTTCTTTATCTCTTTTGCCCTAAGTGGCTTTGATTCTCCACATCAGGGTTATAGGAGTCGAGCTCCTCTTCGAATAAGTTAAATTTTTCTTTATATACCATATCAAAAATTCTGCTTCGTTGCTTTTTTACTTGGCTATACAAGATGACTTTCAGTATATTAAGAAAAAGCCCACTGAAGCATTGGAATAATTTTTACTTCTAGAACTTTTCAAAAACCATTCTTCAGCCATACTAGACTAATTCTATCTATGTTTAATGAGCCAAGGTTATAGAGAATTTCCTTTATTGCTCCTTACCCTATAGGTTATAGAGACTCTTCCTAGTGCCAAGAACTACGATTAGAAGGAAAGTCTCAACCCTTAAGTACGAAAGTAGGCTATGCTTCCTAGAGAGAAAGAAATGGTTTCATATAAAGGCTTCACCCCCAGTTATCTTTATTTAAGTTGGCCTTACTCGGGCTAAGTTCAAGTAAAAATTAGTCCTTTAAGTTGAAAGCTTAAACAATAAACTAGAAGATGCCACCTTCCCCAATGAAACTTCTTTCCCCAGGGTAGCAACTGAAAGAGAAACGACCATGTATGCTTGAAAACTTGAAATAGATTCATGAAAAACAAATAAGAAATATACCCCAAATACCATTTGAACCTGAGCTTAACCATTGAATTACTTGAGAATGATTTCACTGCAGAAGAGCTTGAGTCACTAGCTGCCTTCAAAGCAGATTAAGAATCAGGTACAAAAGGAGGTGAAGGTGAAGCAGGCTTTCTTTAAGGGCTAGGCTTTCTCTCTTCTTTGGCTTGACGATATGATAGAGATGGGCCATTGAGCTTGGGATTTCTTCTTAAAAGCGTAGAGTTGGGTATTCCCACTTTGCTTGGATGGAGACTTTTACTTTCGATTAGGAATTTTCTGCATTTCATCTCAAAAAGGGTCTAAGCTAAACAGTGCTTCCAAATAGTAAGAGTAAAGCCCAAAAATTTTAGGGCTTAGCTTAGGCGCCTTCCTAATGTAATGCCATGGCCAACCAATGTTGAATCCAAGATCTGGTTCACTCTTGAAAGCCAGAGCTAGCCTTCTTCCCATTAACCACTACTGATAAGATAAGACAAACCACTACCAGTAGTCCTTCTTCCAACATATAGGGGTTTAATAGCTACTGATTCTGTAAGAGCTTGTTCTGTTATAGCTTCTTCAACTCAACCTCCCCTAGAGAAGTAAGTAAGGTAGTAGGAGTAAACCAACTAGGACTTGAGATAGCATTGAACTCCTCTCCTCTTATTACTCTCTTTGGCTCTACTTATAAAAGGCTTGTAGACGGAGAATTTTTGTTGCAAACTCTTCTCAGTCTTTACGATTGCTTAACTTAAACAAGTGACCTCTTTTCTTGCATTTATGAGAAAATATCTCTTCACTCGTGGATCTAACTCTCCTTTTTTTCTTTTGGGCTTAGCCTACCCCATGGGAAGAGACTTTAGTCATTGGTATCCATATTGAAAAGTCAATATTCCCATAAAACAAAATAAAAGCACTATACCCTCATCCTTTACTTTAATCAACAAGGCAGCTTTCCCTGCTAACCCCTTCTTGCCAAGGAAAGAAGTCTAATAGCAGGTGATCTTAGCTTTAAGCACTTATTCCTTTTGCTCCTAACTGCCTCTGAGAGTGGTCACGACCTTATGGGAATCAAAGCTTTTTCAAGCATTCCTATAGTAAGAAGGTCAACTGAAGCCAATCCATCTCTGTTGACAAATGCTCTTACTCCTAATGGTTCGATATCCAATTCCTTAAGGATAAAGGAGAAGGAAAGAGAAGGAGATAACAGCTACTAAGAGTTATAAGAGCCACACCACAGAAAGCTAAAAGAAGCCGAGGTCTATTACTTTATATATGTTGGCACCAAAGCAAGGGGTGCAGCGGGTAAGCTGCCCATGTAAAGACCAAGCGTAGTTAGATGGAGAGAGTGGCTCATCCATCCTTTCATCTTTTAGACAAGTTTAGTAGGGAGTGCGATCTTTACTTCTTCTCCTTGTGAGTTAAGCGCGTAAACATTAACTTAAACAGCCTTTTCGTGCCGATCCACTGGGAATGAAAGCGACCTACATTCTGGATTCATTAGCGTGTGCCAACTATCCTACTTCCTTATTTTTTGCTTTTTCATCCCCCCTTATAGGTTAATAGAGAAGGGGTCTTTAATGTGTCTTTCAAAGCCATAGGACCAAAGTTAGAACTCTTTATTTGAAAAATGGATTGTGCATCTGATTTTGCTAATACGAGGCATTCTTAGTTGTCACCAGTCAGCTTCGACCCCGTGATAGGAAGCTGAAAGTGACCAAATGTCCTTTTAAGTTAAAGTAAGTTAGAGAGCTGCTGTCCTTAAGTTAGTGAGTAGAGACTGCACTTTTTCTTTCTTTCCAACCCATTCCTATCTTGTCCATTGCAACTATAGTAGTTATAAGAAAGTAGCTAGGCTTCCAAGGGGGTGAAACAATTGAAAAAAGAAGTATTGAGTAATAGGAAAGGAGCAAAAAATCCATTCCATCTTAGGTTGATCCCAGGCTTCTTCGAAAGTATGTTGATGAGCTAGATCTTTATTTTAAATGACGTAGAAAGTATTTGGGCAAGTAGTAATCAGTAGGCGAAAAAGGAGTCAAAGGTGAATATATGTTTACCCCCCCTCTTCAGTCAATGCTTTAGCCTTTGTCTCTTTTTCCCTTTTCTGTGACCAGTTTTATGTGTTAGCACGGGCTATGCCTTTAACTTATTTAAGAAAAAGACATTCCAAAGCCATAACCATTCCGTGTAAGCTAAAAAAGGTGGTTATGTATGTCTTAATAGCTTACTTGCCTTCAAGCTATGCCCGATTGGGGAAAAGCCCACTCCATTCATAAGAGAAACTAAAGGAGGCTGACTTGATCTAGAAGCTATTATTGTATTAGTAAAAGCAACCTATCACACTGGGACATAATTTCTGTAAGATGAGCCTACAACCCATGATATGGAAAAAGAAGAATGCGACCATCGAGTTTCTTTAATGAGCCCCACCCTGGGTCTTTCTTAGTGAGGTTGGTTTTTTCGGCTTAGCAGTAGCCTCTCTAATCTGATTCCATTCCATAGGAATGCCAAGACAATGATGATGACCCATTCTTCTCCTCAGAGACTACTTAAACCGCTCGATTGACCGATGGCTCTTTAATGGTTAAATTTCCTGACCTTATTTGTTTAGAGGAAACTAAACCATCAATTCAAGTAAAGGCAAAAAAGTAGACTGGAATGTTGAAGTCGGCCAACCATGATGAAAAGGCGGCAAGCACAAGTGAGAGGAATATCATTAAAGAGCTTAACTAATGAGCTTTTTTATGATTAACACTTTTGCTCACTGGCTAGATTGGATTGTCTTTACCTTCTCTAACTAATTCTGCCTGTAAGGAAGTTAGTCCATAGCGATTCCTGGGCCAAAGCATTTAGAAATTGCCTGTCAATTGAGAGATGGAATCAAAAGCACAATGTGAGGTGGGAGACGAGCTTAGAGACAAATGGTACTTAAGAGCTGCGCCACTTTAACAAACTCTGCCTATAAAAAGAAATGTGAGAAAAACTTAACCTCTATGTACCAAGTTCCGGGGTTGAATTCGATCCAAAAAATAAAGTGTTAGTGCCAAGTAAGAAATTCTCTAATTCTGATCGAGATCTTTGTCCTATTTCTCACCTGACCAGCTGTTGAACGAAAGTAGTTATCTTGACCGGAATCACAAGTTTTCAATGATACGAACAATTTAGAAATGGAGCTATGAAACTAAGCAGTATACTTGGCCTTTAATACCTTTTTAGTCCAATCTTACTGCTTGTACGGAGTACGAATAAAGGAGACCACCCAATCTCAAATGAAAGGTAAAGCTATGCCTCTAATCCCTCATTTAGAATTCTTCTACCTAGTGCACTTAAACTGCACCTCTGCTTTCCATGTTTCTTCAACATAGAGAACGATAGATTGCTTAAGTTGTTAGCCTTTGTGTTTGCCTTATTTTCTTTCTGGGGGAATGCTGTACACTAACATTGGCTTTTTCGATCATTTCTTTTGGCATCGATTGGAGTCGAAGACCGCACCCCAAGCCTTAAGAATGGAATGAGCCTTATAGCACCTAAAAGAGACGTATGGGTTCAAAGGGGTTAAGGAGAATAGGGCATTTTGCCGTTTTTTGTTTATTTCATTATTAGCAATCCCCTCGTTATCGATCATCAAAAACATATGCGTTAATCAGCTTCCCTAGTGGTATTACCTTGTAACTGCCCAGCATATACCTTTACTAACACCATAAGTGCTGCCTCAATGCACAGTTATGCAGAGCGAAGGAAGACATTAAGAACAGAGATTATAGCAAAGACTGTCTCAACTCTTTGCCTTGCTTAATGCTTCTCCATCAACTGCAGTGGGAAGGACAGGAATAGGGGAAGGAAGAAAGAGACCATCTTGGCCTAAGAAAGGAATGCTCTTAACTACCATTGTTATCCATCTGTATACAACTATCAATGTTAATGATATAAACAAATATTCATTGTATAAACAAGTGAAAAGTAATCAAAGCTCTTTTTGGGGAGAGGTGTTGGGTTGGAATAGGGGGATCCATCCATACCTATAAACACAAGATTTAGATATATCAAACATATGATAGAGATTGGAAAAGCTATCGAAAACTTGGGCCCCCTTAACCTTACGTGTTAACTCAAAGGCTTCCTTGCTCACAACCAATTTCTCAAAGCAATGAATGCACTCAAAAATAAGCCATAGCACGAGAGAAAGTTATTGCGCGATTGAATACTCCGTTATACAGTGGTACATACTGCTTAGAGCTAAGGCATCCATAGGTCTCCTTTTAGAGCTCCATCTAGGAAGTGATAGTTGAAAAGGTCTTTAAACCTAGTCCAAAATAGCAAATGGGAAGGCTCCTTCTCCTCATACTTACTTTCATATATATCCTTCCCAAATCCTAGCCTCGGTTACCATCTTAAAAGCTACCATTACGGCACCCATCTTTTAATTCATGTTTTTCTACAAACCTAGCCAATTGACGCAACTTTTCAATGTTAACATTTTTTGCTTTAGGGAGGAGTGGATGATCTGCTAGCTCTCGTAGAAATTTGTCAAAGTGGTTATGAACCACTAATTTTACATTGGCATGAGCAGTAACAGCCTTAAGGTCTGCCCTGATTTCATCTAAACTCTGTGCACATTAGTAAAATTGATTCCACTTTGAAAGGGCCATGGACAGAAAAGCAAAACATAGAAGAGGTGGCTTTCTAGGGGTTTAGTAAAGGATCTCCAGCAAGGGAGTACCTGCGTATAGTGGTTTCTCGATGAGGATTTAGGTTTTTTTTTTTTTTCTTTAGAGGAGAGTAAGGTCGTCCTTTACTCCATTCCTTCCTAAAGTTTGCAATGGTAGGACAATCAGGAAATTACATCTAAGGAACATCCTATTAATAGATTTTTTCTTTCTTTCTACTATAAACAAAATGAGAAATAATGTTTGACTAACGAAATCCTTCTCTATACTTGTTTTTGCTTGCTGACTTTATCCATTTAGAAGATAGTAAATTCATCTTATTTTTGATATATTCTTATATGCGGTGCTTTGACCAATTAAATTACAATTTTAGGGGAATGACCACTTGGAAGCTTAGAAGATAAATTGAATCAAATACTTTAGAAGAAAAAAAGCTATCCATTTAATCAATGACTAACTAGTTTATATGACCTCTCATTTTCTATACATCTACTCGATTTTATATCTATTTCATAAGTGACATATATTATCTAGGGGTACTTTTTCATAAATAGTTAGATTTACTGGAGACAAGACTCAAGTAAGAAAAGAGAGTACGATAAGAGAAAGAAAAAAGATCAGGGAAAGCAATTATAGGAATTAGATGTCATGCTCCTACCTATAAAAGGAACTTCCCTGAACTTCCAAAGAGGGGAGAGCTAGGACTGGACCTTTCCAGATGATAGGACTGAGTTAGTACAGTTCCTTTTTTTTTTCCTTCTCTGATCTATGCCCACCTCGATCTAGTAAGGATTGGAATTGGGTACTAGCATGAGTATTTGAGTGCTTCTTTCTATTTTCTTCCCTGAGAGCTTTCGATGTAGTGTCTTATTTTATGAAATAAATTTTTATATCTTAAGATTGTCCATAATTAGTTCCTATCCTAGTAGTGAGTATCTTGTATTAGCTTGCCAAAGGCTTCAAGATATAAAAGCTAGGAAAGTAAGGATGTCATACCTCTAGTCTATATCTTTCCTTCATGATTCTCTCTTCTATTGAAAAAAGATATGAGTTATGAAGCTAGCTTCTCTCTCAAAATCAAAAGTGAGGGAAATCCATCATTTGTGCATACTGGGATAGGCTTATGAGATCCGCTTTGCTCACTAATTCACATTTTGGTTAACGTTGATTAGTTGTATTCACATCCTTACCTCTTGGTTAGAGAAGCATGCATGCTATAGCATCTTCGTTGGTTCAAGTGGAGGCACTGGCTTGAAATGGCCTTGACCATTTCATATACTTGTTATCACTCTATAGACTAAGGTAGTCAAGTAGGACAAACTAAGCCTTTGGGCAGGGTTGCTTTTAGTGGCTTGATCTAGTTGATTCAGTTGCTTTGTTTGTTGCCAGCTAGTATAGATAAGATAGAAATATTAAAATTTGATTCACTCGTAGGTTTTTTTTTTATGACCCATGGCCTGAATAATCTGCACCTGAAAAGACAAATACAAGCCCGAAACCTTAAGAAGTCAAGCAACAGAGTACAGTAAACATATGCATCATGGGCGGAAGCTTCAAATATATATATATATATATATATATATATATTATTTAAATTTCATCCTATTTATAAAAATTATAGTCAAACTAGTTATAACTGACTAAAGTGGAAAAACATGACATAAAGGACTGGAAACTGAGTAAGCAAGTTGAGATTGGGAAGTCTAGCATGCCCCGAAGGACATGTTTAAGATGAGAGATTATGATTACGTTATTAGATAAAATGAGCACAAAAAGTGTGAGGAGAGATGAATTTGAGCTATTAATTAAGAGGACCACCATCGCTCATTATTTCCTACTATTATCTTATATTTGCTGTTAATCTACACTTTTAGTCTCTTTCTATGCCTTTGACTACCAGATCCATTTGGATTGCCAAAGATGAGTGTGTCTGAAGACATTGAAAGGCGAATTGTCCTACAAATGAGAAAAAAAAAAGTTGAATGGTATACATGGATACTCTCAACACAACCTCGACTAATCAACTATGAGGTGCTTTTCAGTAGACATATGCACAACAAACCGAGCGAGAATCACCTTTGTCCATCTTATCTATCACATCAAACAAAGATCAACCTACTACTTCTAAAGAAATCTCACCAGATTTCATCTATGATTATGAAAAGGTCATAGGCTCCCCTTACAAACAAAACTCAAAGAAAGTCTCACTGCCATGTTTGCTTCTCATATGATATAGCTCTTTTTCTTCACCAATAAGTCCTCTTCTCGGATTTTTGATTTCAGTCATTTATCACTTTCATCCTTTTTTCATTCATACAGAACCTATAACATCCATCCTTGTTTGAGTTTTATCCTTAATAATTTTATCTTCCTCATCTATCATTCCATTTTTATTAGTCAAATTACGTATTCCATTTAGGATGTGATGTTATTTGAAAGAAGGCTAGAATACTAATAGGTGTCTCTATCTAATTTATTCACTTGACCTAGTACATACCCTTTTTGGAAGATCAAGTGCCAAAGTAATTGAATGGGGAAGTCATTAATCCCTAACAATTACTTTCAATTTGTTTATGGGTGGGTATTTGACTTGGACTTCCTATGGTATTAATTTACCCTTGTCCTATTGAAGCATATAGAATAGGTGGGTGTAGTTGGGATCTCTAAGGCTTCCAAGGTGGCTTGGGATGTACTCTACATCTCAAAATGAAAAAAGAAGAGGGTCTAGCCCAAAAAAGTTCATGATTGGAATAAGGCAGCTATTACCAAACATTTGTGGAACATTGCCTTTAACTCACATACTATATAGGCTTTTGAATTAAAAGTTCTCCCTTGAAAGGTAAGAATGTGTGGGGTATCCTCATTGCTAATGACTTTTTCTCTTAAGAGTTAGAGGAAATTTATGAACTTGAGGTACATTATGAGACCTTTCATCTCGTCCAAAGTGGATAATGGCGAAAGGTACTTTGTTTATTTGGTTCGATAATTAACATCCATTAGGCCCCATTGTACAGAAGTATAATAGTAGAATTTATTATAATGTAGCTATTCCAGTCTATGCGAAGTTAACATAATTATTAAAGAAAACAGATGAAGTGGCCAACAGTTAGATCTTGCAATAGGGCTTATTACACCTCGAGTCCACTCAAGAACTACTTCACTAACTAGCAACAGGGAGATTTGAAAGACTAATGGAGGGCATGAAACTCCCACGATCGTAACTACTACTTGAACATGAAATGGAGAAAGAAAGCAGGATGAACAATCCTTCATAAAAACTCAGAGAAAAATAGTTAAAATCTATTTTATAAGAAGGGTTGAAGGAAAATGTCAAATCAGTAAAAGGATCGAGCACCTACAGATTATATTACAAAAGAGACATGTTCTCCCCTATGAGCTTCTTACATGAAGGGTTCAGATCGAGTGCAATTCAGTTTGTCAACCAATTAAAGTAAGAAAGGATCAACCACTTGGGGGGGGGGGGGGGAAGCTCACTTTAGCATTCAGCACAGTAGTGTATAGTTATTTTATCCAACCCCATAACTTAATGAAGTAGATTGGATGGACCACACTGAAAAAAAATCCAAACAGGGGTGGCTGCGTAGTCAAGGAAGTTCAATAAGAAATAAGAGAGTAGTAATACTTTTCGAGTTAGCATAGATAGTAGTAGGAGACCAAATAAATGTTTCATGCAATAGTGTCAAAGAAGTCATAATAAGCTAGAGAAGCAAATGAAGCATTAGGTCCTAAAGAAGAATAAGGTCACAGAGCATAGCAAACCACTAAACCATGCATGTGTGATTACTCGTCTATCATGAGTTTGACTTACGCTGTAAAACTATCTTTTTGAGGAAGACCAAAGAGAACCTTTATGACATTCTTATGGATAAAGTAGCTGATGAAGCTTTTTCTTTAGTTATTGTTGACCTCTTATTGGGAAACTTTGGCAATGTCTATTATTTCTTTTTCTGAAGAGGTGTAAACTTCATTGAAAAGCTCTCTACCTTGTAGCTTTATTGGGTTTACTTGTAAATAACACTTTTCCTCTCACTTCCCTTCAATCATTTTTGAAAGAGTTGCTTGACTGACTTCATAGTTACACCTTTGTTGACTAGATCCCATGAGTGCTACCAAAATGGCACGTTAGAGCTCCCCTCCCGTATCATGATTTGTCGTTTGATTCCAAAGACCAAACTTCGTTGTGGTTTCTCGATCTCGTTTGGTGGTGCCCCTCTCGATGATTGTGGACTCAACATTGATTTTGTTGATTCGCATTGATAAAACTAATTATGTGCCACATACATGGCATGAATCTAAGCTTCTTATTATTGATAAGCATCAATCCAACTCGCTAAGAGACTTAACTAAGAGTTCTCTTTTGGACCTGAAAGAAGGTTTGTGACCTAATCTCCTAAAGGGATTCTCAATTAATATGCGTTGAATAAAGGAATTGGTCCATTCCCTGGCCAATAAGGGATTCTCGATGACTTGCATGTAATTTTAATGAGAGCTACAAGAAGCAGTGGAACAATAACACTACTCGCTTCTCTTTGAATAAAATAAATCATCATAACTAGAAGGACAACCATTTATATTGAAATTTGTTCGATAAGAGGTCTAAGATGGAACCAAATTTGCTTCACTAGGGTATTACTCGCATAACTAAAAGAAAGCTTTAGCTAATCAACAGCATGCTAAAGAGCTTCCTTAGTAGGAAAAGGAACGTACACGGGAAATTAATCAAAATAAGGTGATATATTAGTAGGAATAACTGAAAAAAAGGTGTTAAGATAATTTATGTTCTACTTATGTTGAAAGATGTAGAATGTTATAACAAAGTGGACCTCCAACCATATTACCAACCCTCGTTATGGCTTCTTTTGAAGCTTTAGTTCTCACACATGTTAGCTTTAAGATTTGGCTTTTACTTTAAGTGTGAAGTGGCTAGCTAAGATCAATGGAGATAGTCCAACCTTTGATTATCAAACTTACAGTTCTTATGAACCAAGCATAGGATGGATGGTGTATAAATCAATTTGGTTATGGAGATTGCAAAGATGAAAGAAGGATATCGAAAGAGTTAGGAAAAAGAGTATAGAAACGCAAGCGAAGACATAGGCTAGCTAAATGCCTTAAAATCTGTGTATGAAAAGGCGTACAATCTTGGGGAGTACATTGATAACTCGAACCCACCAAGTGCATAATAACATGCTGTGAAGGCTTTTTATACTTTCTCGTTAAAATGATGAACCCACTAAGTTTAAAGGGCTTAATGTTAACAAATCATGGCTATAACATCTATTTATTTTGAATCCTTTAAATTAGATGTAGGGAAAAGAGAAGGAATTAGAGCTTATCTATAATAGGAATGCCCGTTGACTTTATTTTGTGAGCTATAAGGTCGCTTTTAGCAAACTTGACTTATCATATAAGCATATAATAATAATTGAGCATACATTGCTAATAGGCATGTAAATTTTAAGAATGATATTAGAGACCAAACTATGGTATCTTGGTAAGGGGCTCTTCATATGAGTGGTTAGGATAGACTTTAAATGCAAGCTAAAGGCCCATATGAGGAGCTCGCTGCATGCATATTTACTTGCCCTCACCATGTCGTTAGATGTTTTGAATGGCTGTCAAATGGGTAGTTGGCTCTCTAAACCTATCCATATACAATCCTATAAGAACTAAAGGACTACCAGCCCATTGCCACTCTGTATGTGAAAGCCCTTCCCTTACTTCACTTCTTGATTTTGCAATACAACAACGTGTGGTTGGTAGTTAAGACCTTTCCTTACATTTTTGGCTCGAGTTTCAGTTTTAGCTAGATAGTTATAACTTTTATTTTTTAACTAGGTTTTTTTAACTTCACATGTAGCTCATCAGCTTGTGACTACACACTCTCAATTTCGAAATTGGGAATCAATAAAATTGCCTTTTCTCAGTTAAAAAGGTTAGCTGGTTAGATTTACTAAAGGCAATGCAGTGAACATTCTTATCTAACAGTTTTTAATTTCCCATAGAATCTTAGGGGTTTTCCTCACAACACTGGTAGTGCTTGCTTTCCTTTACTTGGTAATTGATCTTTTCAATCCTTTTTTTTTTTTTACTCTTTTTCTCAAAAGAGGTGAAGTTTTTTTCACTAGTTGTAGTTTTTTTTAAAAAAATTACAGGCTACTTCCTTTCTCATCTTTAAGCCTAACTCTATCTATTGTTTTGGTTTTGTGCCCTTTAGGCATCTCTTAAGGGATGATCAGTATTTTTTTTTTCTGTTTTGACATTCTTGGAAACTAGAAAAAGAGAGCTTAGGTATTGGGCATATCTATAACAGCTATATTCAAATCCATGTAATAGAGGAATAGTGATATTTTTAGATAACTTGAAGTAAGTCTTAATACTATTTAAAATTATTAATAGTTTAATTTGTTCACAATGTTTTTTACATTTATTTTTGATAATGCAGACATCACTAGATGTTGATGGTTGTCGAGCCTCGTACTTTTGTTTACAACATTTTTAATCCTTTAAACCATGGTTCTCGTCAAGAAGTAGATAAACTTATGTCTACGCAAGTAAAAATATTTTAATTTATATTAGTATCTCTTATTTTTTACTCTTAAGATTATTGATTATTTTTTATTGGTAGTTCTTTTAAATTGTTTCAAGTTATCAATGAATCAAGGGATAGGTGCTTTCCTGGCAGTGCTTATGCTAAGTTATGTATATTTAAACCGATATGTGATGTTAATTTTATTTATTTTACAAAATATCATATCAACCTTCAAATACTAAGTGTGGATATTATGCTATAAAATTTTTGAGGTATATCATTGACAAATGTGACAAAAATATATCCTATATGCAAAAATAGTAAGTTTTTAACCATTTGCTTATGTAATTATTTTGATAATTGATGTGCTTACTAGAAGTTTTAATTAAACTAACTATTTTTTTTATAAATGTAGTTAGTGAATATAGATACTTACACTCAATCAGATACTGATGAAGTTACAAAGGAGGTTGAACAGTTTCTTTGGAATGCCATACTAAAAAGTTGAACTTTAAAGATTTTTGTAGACATGAACATTATTGAATTTACGTAGTTGAATTTTTAAGATTATATATGATAATATGTATTGTACATATGGAGTTCAGTTATGACATCAAGTTTTTTTTCCTTCATCTTTCATTACTTTTTGGATTGGATTATGTTAAAGTGTTTTCAAACATGAAAGAAGTATTGGCCCTCTCTTTTTCGGTCATTGTCTACACTGCTAGCCATTCTCCGGCCATTCTCCTGTCTGCACTACGTCCTGAAGCAACAGGGGTAGCTACTTGTAGCCTTTTTGGCCATCTCTTTTTTGTTTCTATCCACACAGCCAGCCATTCTCCGGCCATTCTTCTGTCTGTAGTCCCTCTAGAAGCAGCTGGAGTAGCTGTTGGTAGCCTTTTCGGCCCTCTCTTTTTAGGTCTTTGTTCACATAGCCAGCCATTCTCCTATCAGCTGTCCGTCCAGAAGCAGTTTGGGCAACTGCTTGTAGCCTTTTTGACCCTCTCTTTTTTGGTCTCTGTCCGCACAGCCAGCCATTCTACGGCCATTCTCATGTATGCTGTCTATCCAAAAGCAGCTGGGGTACCTGTTGGTAGCATTTCCAGCCCACTCTTTTTTGGTCTCTGTCCGCACAGCCGGCCATTCTTCGGCCATTCTCCTGTCAGTTGGCCATCAAGAAGTAACTTTGGTAGCTGTTGGGAGCCTTTTTAGCACCCTCTTTTTTAGTCTCTGCCTGCACAGCCAGCCATTCTTCAGCCATTCTCCTGTCTACTATCCGTCTAGAAGCAGCTGGTGTAGCTATGGGTAGCCTTTTAGGCCCTCTCTTTCTTGTTTCTGCCCACATAGCCTACCATTCTCAGGATATTCTCCTGTCAGCTGTCTGTCCAAAAACAGCTGGGGTAGCTGTTGGCAGCATTTTATGCCCTTTCCTTTTTGGTCTTTGTCCGCGCCACGAGCCATTCTCCGGCCATTCTCATGTCTGTTGTCCATCCAGATGCAGCTAGGGTAGCTACTGGCAGCCTTTTTGGCCCTCTCTTTTTTGGTCTTTATCGGCACAGCAAGCCATTCTCCAACCATTCTCCTGTCTGCTGTCTGTCCAGAAGCAGCTGGGGTAGCTGCTGGCTGCCTTTTCGACCCTCTTTTTTGGTATCTGTCTAAAAGAACCTGCACAGGCAGCCTTTCTCCGGCCATTCTCCTGTATGCTATCAATCTAAAAGCAGCTAAGGTAGCTACTAGTAGCATTTCTAGCCCTATCTTTTTTGGTCTTTATTCGCACAACCGTCCATTCTTCGACCATTCTCCTATCTGCTGTCCCTCCAAAAGTAGTTGGGGTAGCTGCTGGCAGCCTTTTTGGCCCTCTTTTTTTTGGTCTTTGTCTACACAGCCAACCATTCTCCGGCCATTCTATTGTCTACAGTCCGTCCACAAGAAGCTGGGGTAGCTGCAGGCAGCCTTTCCGACCCTCTCTTTTTTGGTCTCTGTCCGCACAACCAACCAATCTCCTGTCGGTTGGCCATCAAGAAGTAACTCTGGTAGCTGCTGGGAGCCTTTTCGGCACTCTCTTTTTTAGTCTTTGCCTGCACAGCCAGCCATTCTTCGGCCATTCTCATGTCTACTATCCGTCCAAAAGCAGCTGGTGTAGCTGTGGGTAGCCTTTTGGGCCCTTTCTTTCTTGTTTCTACCCACACAGCCTACCATTCTCGGGCCATACTCTTGTCAGTTGTCTGTCCAGAAGCAATCGGGGTAGTTGTTGGCAGCCTTTTCGGCCCTCTCTTATTTCGACTCTGTCTGCATAGCCAGCCATTCTCCGGCCATTCTCTTATCTGCTCTCCGTCTAAAACCAGTTGGGGTAACTGCTGGCAGCCTTTTCAACCCTTTCTTTTTTGGTCTCTGTTCGCACAACCATCCATTCTCTGGCCATTCTTCTGTCTGTTGTCCCTCCAAAAGCAGTTGGGTAGCTGTTGGCAACCTTTTTGGCTCTCACTTTTTTCATCTTTATCTGTACAGCCAGCCATTCTTCAGCCATTATCCTGTCTGTTATCCATCCAAAAGCAGCTCAGTAAGCTGCTGGCAGCCTTTTCGGCCCTATCATTTTTGGTCTTTGTCGGCACAGTCGGCCGTTCTCTTGTCTGCTGTCCATGCAGAAGCAACTGGGGTAGCTCCTGGTAGCCTTTTTGGCCCTCTTTTTTTTTATTTCTGCCCACACAACCAGCCAGTCTCTGGCCATTCTCCTGTCTGCTGTCCATCCAGAAGCAGCTAGGGTAGCTACTGCCATCCTATTCAGCCCTCTCTTTTTTGGTCTATGTCCGCACAGCGAGCCATTCTCCGGCCATTCTCTTGTCTACTGTCTGTGAAGAAGCAGCTGAGGTAGTGGCTGGCAGCCTTTTCGGCCCTCTCTTTTTTGGTCTCTCTCTGTACAACTAGCCATTCTCTGGCCATTCGTCTGTCTGTTAGCCATCCAAAAGCAGCTAGGGTAGCTGCTGGCAGTCTTTTTGGCCCTCTTTTTTGGCCTTTCTCTGCACAACCAACCATTCTTCGGCCAATATAGTGTCTGCTGTCCGTCCAAAAGCAGCTGGGGTAGCTGTTGGCAGCCTTTTTGACCCTCTTTTATGGTCTCTGTCCAAAAGCTGCTGCACATTCTAGCCCTATCTTTTTTGATCTCTGTCCGCACAGCTAGCCATTCTCCGGCCATGCTTTTTTTTCCTGTCCATCCCAAAGCTGCTGGGGTAGCTACTGGTAGCCTTTTTGGCCTTCTCTTTTTCGGTCTTTGTCCGCACAACCAGCCACTCTCTGGCCATTCTCTTGTCTGCTATCCGTGAAGAAGCAGCTGGGGTAGCTGTTGGCAGCCTTTCCGACCCTTTCTTTTTGGGCCTCTTTCTACCCAGCTAGCCATTTTTTGGCCATTCTCTTGTTTGCTGGTCGTCCAGAAGCAGCGGGGGTAGCTGTTGGCAACCTTTTCGACCCTCTCTTTTTTGGCCTTTCTCTGCACAGCCAGCCATTCTCCGGCCATTATCCTGTCTGCAATCCGTCCAGAAGTAGCTGGAGTAGCTCCTCGCAACCTTTTCGGCCCTCTCTTTTTTGGTCTTTGTCCATACAGCCAGCCATTCTCCGGCCGTTCTCCTATCTGCTGTCCATCCAGAAACAACTAGGGTAGCTGCTGGCAGCCTTTTTGGCCCTCTTTTTTTTGTTTCTGTCCACACAGCCAGCCAGTCTCTTGCCATTCTCCTGTCTGCGGTCCGTCCATAAGCAGCTAGTGTAGCTACTGGTAGCCTTTTCGACCCTCTTTTTTTTGGTCTTTATCCGCACAGTTAGCCATTCTCCGACCATTCTCTTGTCTGCTGTCCGTCTAGAAGCAGCTGAGGTAGGTATTGGCTGCCTTTTCGACCCTCTTTTTTGGTCTCTATCCAAAAGCAGCTGCACAGCCAGCCTTTCTCCGGCCACTCTCCTCTCTACTGTCTTTTCAAAAGCAGCTAGGGTATCTGCTGCCAGCCTTTTCAATCCTCTCTTTTTTAGGCATTGTCGGCACAACTAGCCATTCTTCTATCTACTGTCCGCCCAGAAGTAGCTGGGTTATCTACTACCAACCTTTCTGGCCTTCTCTTTTTTGTCTTCTGTCTAGAAGCAGTGGCACAGCCAGCCTTTCTCAGGCCATTCTCCTGTCTGCTGTCCGTCGAGAAGCAGCTAGGGCAGCTGCTGGCACCCTTTCTTTCACTCTCTTTTTTGGTCTCTGTCAGCACAGCTAGTCATTCTCCGACCATTCTTTTGTCTGCTGTCCGTCCAGAAGCAGCTGGGGGAACTGCTGGTTCCTTTTTTGGCCCTCTCATTTTTTTTTGCCCATAAAGTCAGACTTTCTCTGGCCACTCTCCTGTTTGTTGTCCATTCAGAAGTAGTGGGGGTAGCTGCTGGCAGCCTTTTTGGCCCTCTGTTTTTGGCCTTTATCTGCACAGTCAGCCATTCTTCGGCCATCCTCCTGTCTATTGTCCATCAAGAAGCAGTTGGGGTAGCTGCTGGCAGCCTTTTCGACCCTCTCTTTTTTGGTCTTTATCCGCACAGCCAACCATTTTCTGGTCGTTCTCCTATCTGCTGTCCCTCCAAAAGCAGTAGGGGTAGCTGCTTGCAGCCTTTTTGGCCCTCTTTTTTTTCATCTTTGTCCACATAGCTAGCCATTCTCCGGCTATTCTCCTGTCTATTGTTCGTCTAGAAGCAGCTTGCATAGCTGCGAGTAACCTTTTAGGCCCTCACTATCTTGTTTTGGCCCACACAGCTAGCCATTCTCGTGCCGTTCTCCTGTTTACTGTCCATCCGGAAGCAGGTGCGGTAGCTGCTGGTAGCCTTTTTGGCCCTTTCTTTTTTGTTTCTGTCCACACAACCAGCCAGTCTCTGGCCATTCTCCTGTCTGCTGTCCGTCCAGTAGCAGCTATGGTAGTTGCTGGCAGCCTTTTCGACCCTCTCTTTTCTTTTTTCTCTGTTCCCACAGCCAGCCATTCTCTGGCCATTGTCTTGTCTACTGTCCCTCCAAAAACAGCTGGGATAACTGCTGGCAGCCTTTTCAACCCTATCTTTTTTCATCTTTGTCCGAACAGCCAACCATTCTCCGGCCATTCTCTTGTCTATAATCCGTCTAGAAGAAGCTGGTGTAGCTGCGAGTAGCTTTTTAAGCCCTCTTTTTCTTGTTTTTGCCCACACGGCTAGCCATTCTCTTGTTCGCTATCCGTCCAGAAGCAGCTAGGGTAGCTGCTGGTAGCCTTTCCATCCCTCTCTTTTTGGGACTCTGTCGGCACAGCTAGCCATTCTCTAGCCATTCTCCTGTCTGTTGTCTGTCTAGAGGTTGCTGGGGTAGCTGCTGGCAGCCTTTCTGGCCCTTTCCTTTTTGTTTCTATCCACACAACCAGCTAGTCTCCGGCCATTCTCCTGTCTGCTATCCGTCCAGTAGCAGCTAGGGTAGCTGCTGGCAGCCTTTTCGGCCCTCTCTTTTTTTTTCTCTGTCCCCACAGCCAGCCATTCTCTGGCCATTCTCCTGCCTGCTGTCCCTCTAAAAGCAGTAGGAGTAGCTGCTGGCAGCCTTTTCAACCTTCTCTTTTTTCATCTTCGTCAGCATTGGCAGCCATTTTTCGGCCATTCTCCTGTCTATTGTCCCTCTAGAAGCAGCTAATGTAGCAGCGAGTAACCTTTTAGGCCCTCCTTTTCTTGTTTCTGCCCACACAACCAGCCATTCTCGGGTCATTTTCTTGCTTGCTGTCTGTCCATGACCAGCTAGGGTAGCTGCTGGTAGCCTTTCCAGCCCTCTCTTTTTTGGACTCTGTCGGCATAGCTAGCCATTCTCTAGTCATTCTCCTGTCTGCTGTCTGTCTAGAAGTAGCTGGGGTAGTTACTGGCAGCCTTTCTGGCCCTCTCTTTTTTGTCTTCTGTCTAGAGGCAGCTGCACAGAACAGCCTTTCTCAAGCCATTCTCATATCTGCAGTCCATCCAGAAGTAGTTGGGGCAGCTGTTGGCAGCCTTTCTGGCCCTATCTTTTTTGGTCTTTATCTGCACAACCAGCCATTTTTCGACAATTCTCCTGTCTGCTGTCCCTCCAGAAGCAGTTGGGGCAGCTGTTGGTAACCTTTTTGGCCATATCTTTTTTGTTTTTGCCCATCTAGCCAGCCTTCCTCCGTCCACTCTCCTGTTTGCTGTCCGTCTAGAAGTAGTGGGGGTAGCTGTTGGTAGCCTTTTCGGCCCTCTAATTTTGGCCTTTGTCGTCACAGCCAGCCATTCTCCTGTCTGCTGTCCGTTTAGAAGTAGCTGGCGTAGTTGCTGGCAGCCTTTTCGACAATCTCTTTTTTGGACGTTGTCCGCACAACCAGCCACTCTCCGGCCACTCTCTTGTCTACTTTTCGTCCAGAAGCAGTTGGTGTAGCTGCTGGCAGCCTTTTTAGCCTTCTCTTTTTTGGTCTTTAATCGCACAGCAAGCGATTCTCCAACCATTCTCCTGTCTGCTGTCTGTCCAGAAGCAGCTGAGGTAGCTGCTGGCTGCCTTTTTGACCCTCTTTTTTGGTCTCTGTCTAAAAGAACCTGCACAGGTAGCCTTTCTCCGGCCATTCTCCTGTATGCTATCAATCTAAAAGCAGCTAAGGTAGCTACTAGTAGCATTTTTAGCCCTCTCTTTTTTGGTCTTTGTTCGCACAATCGTCCATTCTTCGGCCATTCTCCTATCTGTTGTCCCTCCAAAAGTAGTTGGGGTAGCTACTGGCAGCCTTTTTGGCCCTCTCTTTTTTGGTCTTTGTCTACACAACCAACCATTCTCCGGCCATTCTACTGTCTACAGTCCGTCCACAAACAGCTGGGGTAGCTGCAGGCAGCCTTTCCGACCCTCTCTTTTTTGGTCTCTGTCCGCACAACCAACCATTCTCCTGTCGGTTGGCCATCAAGAAGTAACTCTGGTAGCTGCTGGGAGCCTTTTCGGCACTCTCTTTTTTAGTCTCTGCCTGCACAGCCAGCCATTCTTCGGCCATTCTCATGTCTACTATCCATCCAAAAGCAGCTAGTGTAGTTGTGGGTAGCCTTTTGGGCCTTTTCTTTCTTGTTTTTGCCCACATAGCCTACCATTCTCGGGCCATTCTCTTGTCAGTTGTCTGTCCAGAAGCAATCGGGGTAGCTGTTGGCAGCCTTTTTGGCCCTCTCTTATTTCGACTCTGTCTGCATAGCCAGCCATTCTCCGACCATTCTCCTATCTGCTCTTCGTCTAAAACCAGTTGGGGTAACTGCTGGCAGCCTTTTCAGCCCTTTCTTTTTTGGTCTCTGTTCGCACAACCATCCATTCTCTGGCCATTCTCCTGTCTGTTGTCCCTCCAAAAGCAGCTGGGGTAGCTGTTGGCAACCTTTTTGGCCCTCACTTTTTTCATCTTTATCTGTACAGCCAGCCATTCTTCAACCATTATCCTGTCTGTTATCCGTCCAGAAGCAGCTTGGTAAGCTGCTGGCAGCCTTTTCGGCCCTATCATTTTTGGTCTTTGTCAGCACAGTCGGCCGTTCTCTTGTCTGCTGTCCATGCAGAAGCAACTGGGGTAGCTCCTGGTAGCCTTTTTGGCCCTCTTTTTTTAATTTCTGCCTACACAGCCAGCCAGTCTCTGGCCATTCTCCTGTCTACTGTCCGTCCAGAAGCAGCTAGGGTAGCTACTGCCATCCTATTTAGCCCTCTCTTTTTTGGTCTCTGTCCGCATAGCGAGCCATTCTCCGACCATTCTCTTGTCTACTGTCTGTGAAGAAGCAGCTGAGGTAGTGGCTGGCAGCCTTTCTGGCCCTCTCTTTTTTGGTCTCTCTCTGCACAACTAGCCATTCTCTGGCCATTCGTCTGTCTGTTGGCCATCCAAAAGCAGCTAGAGTAGCTGCTGGCAGTCTTTTCGGCCCTCTTTTTTGGCCTTTCTCTGCACAACCAACCATTCTTCGGCCAATATAGTGTCTGCTGTTCGTCCAAAAGCAGCTGGGGTAGCTGTTGGCAGCCTTTTTGACCCTCTTTTATGGTCTCTGTCCAAAAGCTGCTGCACAGCCAACCATTCTCCGATGACTCTCCTGTCTGCTGTCCGTCTAGAAGCAACTGGGGTAACTGCTGGCAAGCAACTGGGGTAACTGCTGGCAGCCTTTTCAGCCCTCTCTTTTTTGGTCTTTGTCCGCTTAGCCAACCATTCTCCCGCGGTTCTCCAGTCTGCTATCCGTCCAGAAGCAACTGGGGTAGCTGCTGGCAGCCTTTTTGGCCGTCTTTTTTTTTTGTTTCTGTCCACACAGCCAGTCAGTCTTCGGCCATTCTCCTGTCTGTTGTCTCTCCAAAAGTAGCTGGGCTAGGTGCAGGCAGCCTTTTTAGCTCTCTCTTTTTTGTTTTTGTCCACATAGCCAGCCATTTTTCTGCTATTCTCCTGTCTGCTGTTCGTTCAGAAGTGGCTAGGGTAGCTGCTGGCAGCCATTCTAGCCCTCTCTTTTTTGATCTCTGTCCGCACAGCTAGCCATTCTCCGACCATGCTCTTTTTTCCTGTCCATCCCAAAGCTGCTGGGGTAGCTACTGGTAGCCTTTTTGGCCTTCTCTTTTTTGGTCTTTGTCCGCACAATCAGCCACTCTCTGGCTATTCTCTTGTCTGTTATCCGTGAAGAAGCAGCTGGGGTAACTGTTGGTAGCCTTTTCGGCCCTCTCTTTTTGGGCCTCTCTCTACACAGCTAGCCATTTTTTTGACCATTCTCTTGTTTGCTGGCCGTCCAGAAGCAGCGGGGGTAATTGTTGGCAACCTTTTCGACCCTCTCTTTTTTGGCCTTTCTTTGCACAGCCAGCCATTCTCCGGCCATTATCCTGTCTGCTGTCCGTCCAGAAGTAGTTGGAGTAGCTACTCGCAACCTTTTCGACCCTCTCTTTTTTGGTCTTTATCCACACAGCCAGCCATTCTCCGGCCGTTCTCCTATCTGCTGTCCATCCAGAAACAACTGGGGTAGCTGCTGGCAGCCTTTTTGGCCCTCTTTTTTTTTTTTGTTTCTGTCCACACAACCAGCTAGTCTCTTGCCATTCTCCTGTCTACGGTCCGTCCAGAAGCAGCTAGTGTAGCTACTGGCAGCATTTTTGACCCTCTTTTTTTTGGTCTTTATCCTCACAGTTAGCCATTCTCCGACCATTCTCTTGTCTGCTGTCCGTCTAGAAGCAGCTGAGGTAGGTATTGACTGCCTTTTCGACCCTCTTTTTTGGTCTCTGTCCAAAAGCAGCTGCACAGCCAGCCTTTCTCCAGCCACTCTCCTCTTTACTGTCTTTTCAGAAGTAGCTAGGGTATCTGCTGCCAGCCTTTTCAATCATTTCTTTTTTAGGCATTGTCGACACAACTAGCCATTCTCCTATCTACTGTCCGCCCAGAAGTAGCTGGGTTATCTACTGCCAACCTTTCTGGCCTTCTCTTTTTTGTCTTCTGTCTAGAAGCAGCTGCACAGCCAGCCTTTCTCAGGCCATTCTCCTGTCTGCTGTCCGTCGAGAAGCAGCTAGGGCAGCTGCTGGCACCCTTTCTTTCACTCTCTTTTTTGGTCTCTGTCAGCAGAGCTAGTCATTCTCCGACCATTCTTTTGTCTACTGTCCGTCCAGAAGCAGCTGGGGTAACTGCTGGTTCCTTTTTTGGCCCTCTCTTTTTTTTTTTCGCCCATAAAGTCAGACTTTCTCTGCCCACTCTCCTGTTTGCTGTCCGTTCAGAAGCAGTGGGGGTAGCTACTGGCAGCCTTTTTGGCCCTCTGTTTTTTGCCTTTATCTGCACAATCAGCCATTCTCCGGCCATCTTCCTGTCTATTGTCCATCAAGAAGCAGCCGGGGTAGCTGCTGGCAGCCTTTTCGACCCTCTCTTTTTTGATCTTTATCCGCACAGCCAACCATTCTCTGGTCGTTCTTCTGTCTGCTGTCCCTCCAAAAGCAGTAGGGGTAGTTGCTTGCAGCCTTTTTGGCCCTCTTTTTTTTCATCTTTGTCCACATAGCTAGCCATTCTTCGGCTATTCTCCTGTCTATTGTTCGTCTAGAAGCAGCTTGCGTAGCTACGGGTAACCTTTTAGGCCCTCACTTTCTTGTTTTGGCCTACACAGCTAGCCATTCTCGTGCCGTTCTCCTGTCTGCTGTCCATCCGGAAGCAGGTGGGGTAGCTGCTGGTAGCCTTTTTGGCCCTTTCTTTTTTGTTTCTGTCCACACAACCAGCCAGTCTCTGGCCATTCTCCTGTCTGCTGTCCGTCCAGTAGCAGCTAGGGTAGTTGCTGGCAGCCTTTTCAGCCCTCTCTTTTCTTTTTTCTCTGTCCCTACAGCCAGCCATTCTCTGGCCATTGTCTTGTCTACTGTCCCTCCAAAAACAGCTGGGATAACTGCTGGCAACCTTTTCGACCCTATCTTTTTTCATCTTTGTCCGAACAGCCAGCCATTCTCCGGCCATTCTCTTGTCTATAATCCGTCCAGAAGCAGCTGGTGTAGCTGCGAGTAGCTTTTTAAGCCCTCTTTTTCTTGTTTTTGCCCACACAACTAGCCATTCTCGGGCCATTCTCTTGTTTGCTGTCCGTCCAGAACCAGCTAGGGTAGCTGCTGGTAGCCTTTCCATCTCTCTCTTTTTGGGACTCTGTCAGCACAGCTAGCCATTCTCTGGCCATTCTCCTGTCTGTTGTCTGTCTAGAAGTAGCTGGGGTAGTTGCTGGCAGCCTTTCTGGCCCTTTCTTTTTTGTTTCTGTCCACACAACCAGCTAGTCTCTGGCCATTCTCCTGTCTGTTGTCCGTCCAGTAGCAGCTAGGGTAGCTCCTGGCAGCCTTTTCGGCTCTCTATTTTTTTTTCTCTGTCCCCACAGCCAGCCATTCTCTGGCCATTCTCTTGCCTGCTGTCCCTCTAAAAGCAGTAGGAGTAACTGCTGGCAGCCTTTTTAACCTTCTCTATTTTCATCTTCGTCAGCATGAGCAGCCATTTTTCGGCCATTCTCCTATCTATTGTCCCTCTAGAAGTAGCTAATGTAGCAGCGAGTAACCTTTTAGGTCCTCATTTTCTTGTTTCTGCCCACACAGCCAGCCATTCTCGGGTCATTTTCTTGCTTGCTGTCTATCTAGAACCAGCTAGGGTAGCTGCTGGTAGCCTTTCCAGCCCTCTCTTTTTTGGACTCTGTCGGCACAGCTAGCCATTCTCCTGTCTGCTGTCTGTCTAAAAGTAGCTGGGGTAGTTACTGGTAGCCTTTCTGGCCCTCTCTTTTTTATCTTCTGTCTAGAAGCAGCTGCACAGAACAGCCTTTCTCAGGCCATTCTCCTGTCTGCAGTCCATCCAGAAGTAGTTTGGGCAGCTATTGGCAGCCTTTCTGGCCCTATCTTTTTTGGTCTTTATCTGCACAACCAGCCATTTTTCGACAATTCTCCTGTCTGTTGTCCCTCCAGAAGCAGCTGGGGCAGCAGTTGGTAGCCTTTTTGGCCATATCTTTTTTGTTTTTTCCCATCTAGCCAGCCTTCCTTCGTCCACTCTCCTGTTTGCTGTCCGTCTAGAAGTAGTGGGGGTAGCTGTTGGTAGCCTTTTCGGCCCTCTATTTTTTGGCCTTTGTCTTCACAGCCAGCCATTCTCCTGTCTGCTGTCCGTTTAGAAGCAGCTGGGGTAGCTGCTGGCAGCCTTTTCGGCCATCTCTTTTTTGGACTTTGTCCGCATAACCAGCCACTCTCCGGCCACTCTCTTGTCTACTTTTCGTCCAAAAGCAGTTGGTGTAGCTGCTGGCAGCCTTTTTGGCCTTCTCTTTTTTATTTCTGTCCACACAGCTAGCCAGTCTCCGACCGTTCTACTGTCTGTTGTCCATCCAAAAGCAACTGGGGTAGCTGCCGACAACCTTTTTGGCCTTTTCTTTTTTGTTTCTGTCGACACAGCCAGACAGTCTCCAGCCATTCTCCAGTCTGTTGTTCGTCCAGAAGCAGCTGGGGTATCTATTAGTAGCCTTTTCGGCCTTCTCTTTTTTGGTCTCTGTCCGTACAGCCAGCGATTCTTTGGCCATTCTCCTGTCTGTTGTCCCTTAAAAAGCAGTTGGGATAACTGCTGGCAGCCTTTTTGACCCTCTATTTTTTCATTTTTGTTCATATAGCCAGCCATTCTCTAGCCATTCTCTTGTCTACGGTCCGTCTAGAAGCAGTTGGTGTAGTTGCGGGTAGCCTTTTAGGCCTTCTTTTTCTTGTTTCTGCCTACACAGCCAACCATTCTCGGGCTATTCTCCTATCTGCTGTCCATCCTAAAGCAGCTGGGTAGCTACAGGCAGCATTTTTTGCACTCTCTTTTTTGGTCTCTGTCCGCACAGCCAGCCATTCTCTGGCCATTCCCCTATCTGCTGTCCCTCCAAAAGCAGCTGGGATAACTGTTGGTAGCCTTTTCGGTCTTTTTTTTTTCTTTGTCCGCACAGCCAGCCATTCTCCGGCCATTCTCTTATCTACGATCCATCCAGAAGCAGCTGGTGTAGCTGCGGGTAGCCTTCTAGGCCCTTTTTTTCTTTTTTTGCCCACACAGCCAGCCATTCTCTGGCCATTGTTCTGTCTGTTGTCCCTCAAAAACTAGCTGGGATAACTGCTGGCAGCCTTTTCGACCCTATCTTTTTTCATCTTTATCCGAACAGCCAGCCATTCTCTTATCTTTAATCCATCCAGAAGCAGCTGGTGTAGCTATGAGTAGCTTTTTAAGCCCTCTTTTTCTTGTTTTTGCCCACACAGCCAGCCATTCTAGGGCCATTCTCCTATCTACTGTCCGTCGAGAAGTAGCTGGGTGATCTACTGCCAACCTTTCTGGCCCTCCCTTTTTTGTCTTCTATCAAGAAGCAGCTGCACAGCCAGCCTTTCTCAAGCCATTCTCTTGTCTGTTGTCAGTCGAGAAGCAGCTAGGGCAGCTGCTGGCACCCTTTCTTTCACTCTCTTTTTTGGTCTCTGTCAGCACAGCCAGCCATTCTCCGACCATTCTTGGCCCTCTCATTTTTTTTCGCCCATAAAGTTAGACTTTCTCTGGCCACTCTCTTGTTTGCTGTCCTTTCAGAAGCAGTGGGGTAGCTGCTGGTACCCTTTTCGGCCCTCTAGTTTTAGCCTTTATTTGCACAGCCAGCCATTCTCTTGTCTATTGTCCATCAAGAAGCAGTTGGGGTAGCTGCTGGCAGCCTTTTCGACCCTCTATTTATTGGTCTTTATCCGCACAGCCAACCATTCTCTGGTCGTTCTCCTATCTGCTGTCCCTCCAAAAGCATTAGGGGTAGCTGCTGGCAGCCTTTTTGGCCCTCTCTTTTTTCATCTTTGTCCACATAGCCAACCATTCTCCGGCTATTCTCCTGTCTATTGTTCGTCCAAAAGCAGCTTGCGTAGCTGCGGGTAACCTTTTAGGCCCTCACTTTGTTGTTTTTGCCCACACAGCCAGCCATTCTCGTGCTGTTCTCCTGTCTGCTGTCCATCCGGAAGCAGGTGGGGTAGCTACTGGTAGCCTTTTTGGCCCTATCTTTTTTGTTTCTGTCCACACAACCAGCCAGTCTCCGGCCATTCTCCTGTCTGCTGTCTGTCCAGTAGCAGCTAGGGTAGCTGCTGGCAGCCTTTTCGGCACTCTCTTTTTTTTTCTCTGTCCCCACAGCCAGCCCTCTCTTGCCATTCTCCTGCATGTTGTCCCTCCAAAAGCAGTAGGGGTAGCTGCTGGCAGCCTTTTCAGCCTTCTCTTTTTTCATCTTCGTCAGCATGAGTAGCCATTTTTCGGCCATTCTCCTATCTATCGTTCCTCTAGAAGCAGCTGATGTAGCTGCAAGTAACCTTTTAGGCCCTCCCTTTCCTGTTTCTACCCACACAACCAGCCATTCTCTGGCCATTCTCCTGTCTGCTATCAGTCCAGAAGTAGCTGGGGTAGCTACTGGCAGCCTTTCTAGCCCTCTCTTTTTTTTCTTCTGTCTAGAAGCAGCTGCACAGAATAGCCTTTCTCAAGCCATTCTCATGTCTGCAGTCCGTCCAGAAGTAGTTGGGGTAACTATTGGAAGCCTTTCTGGCCCTTTCTTTTTTGGTCTTTATCTACACAGCCAGCCATTCTCCGACCATTCTCCTGTCTGCTATCCCTTCAGAAGCAGCTGGGGCAGCTGTTGGTAGCCTTTTTGGCCATATCTTTTTTATTTTTGCCCATCCAACCAGCCTTTCTCCATCCACTCTCCTGTTCGCTGTCCGTCCAGAAGTAGTGGGGGTAGCTTGTAGCCTTTTCGGCCCTCTATTTTTTAGCTTTTGTCTCCACAGCCAGCCATTTTCCTGTCTGGTATCCATTTAGAAGCAGCTGGGGTAGCTGCTAGCAGCCTTTTCGGCCATCTCTTTTTTGGACTTTGTCCGCATAACCAGCCATTCTCCGGCCACTCTCCTGTCTACTGTCCGTCCAGAAGCAGTTGGTGTAGCTGCTGGCAGCCTTTTTGGCCTTCTCTTTTTTGTTTCTGTCCACACAGCCAGCCAATCTCTGGCTGTTCTCCTGTCTGTTGTCCATCCCAAAGCAACTGGGGCAGCTATTGGCAACCTTTTTGGCCCTCTCTTTTTTGTTTCTGTCCACACAACCAAACAGTCTCTGGCCATTCTCCAGTCTGTTGTCCGTCCAGAAGCAGCTGGGGTATCTACTAGCAGCCTTTTCGGCCTTCTCTTTTTTGGTCTCTGTCCGCAAAGCTAGCGATTCTTTGGCCATTCTCCTGTCTGCTGTCCCTCAAAAAGCAGCTAAGATAACTGCTGGCAGCCTTTTTGGCCCTCCATTTTTTCATCTTTGTTTGCACAGCCAGCCATTCTCCGGCCATTCTCTTGTCTACGGTCCGTCCAGAAGTAGTTGGTGTAGTTGTGGGTAGCCTTTTAGGCCCTCTTTTTCTTGTTTCTGCCCACACAGCCAACCATTCTCGGGCTATTCTCCTGTCTGCTGTCCATCCAAAAGCAGCTGGGTAGCTGCTGGCAGCATTTTTCGCACTCTATTTTTTGGTCTCTGTCCGCACAGCCAGCCATTCTCTGGCCATTCTCCTATCTGCTGTCCCTCCAAAATCAGCTGCGATAACTATTGGCAGCCTTTTCAGTAATTTTTTTTTCATCTTTGTCCGCACAACCAACCATTCTCCTGCCATTCTCTTGTCTACGGTCCGTCTAGAAGCAACTGGTGTAGCTATGTGTAGCCTTCTAGGCCCTCTTTTTCTTTATTCTGCCCACACAGCCAGCCATTCTCTGGCCATTGTCCTGTCTGCTGTCCCTCCAAAAGCAGCTGGGATAACTGCTGGCAGCCTTTTCGACCCTATCTTTTTTCATTTTTGTCCGAACAGCCAGCCATTCTCCGGCCATTCTCTTGTCTATAATCCGTCCAGAAGCAGTTGGTGAAGATGCGAGTAGCTTTTTAGGCCTTCTTTTTCTTGTTTTTACCCACATAGCCAGCCATTCTCGGGCCATTCTCTTATCTACTGTCCGTCGAGAAGTAGCTAGGTGATCTACTGCCAACCTTTCTGGCTCTCTCTTTTTTGTCTTCTATCAAGAAGCAGCTGCACAGCCAGCCTTTCTCAAGCCATTCTCCTGTTTGCTGTCCGTCTAAAACCAGCAAGGGTAGCTGCTGGTAGCCTTTCCAGCCCTCTCTTTTTTGGACTCTGTCAGCACAGCTAGCCATTCTCTGGCCATTCTCCTGTCTGCTGTCTGTCTAGAAGTAGCTGGGGTAGCTGCTGGCAGCCTTTCTGGCCCTCTCTTTTTTTTTCTTATGTCTAGAAGCAGCTGCACAGAATAGCCTTTCACATGCCATTCTCTTGTTTGCAATCCATCCAGAAGTAGTTGGGGCAACTGTTGGAAGCCTTTCTGGCCCTCTCTTTTTTGGTCTTTATCTGCACAACCAGCCTTTTCGACCCTATCTTTTTTCATTTTTGTCCGAACAGCCAGCCATTCTCTTGTCTATAATCCGTCCAGAAGCAGTTGATGAAGATACGAGTAGCTTTTTAGGCCTTCTTTTTCTTGTTTTTACCCACACAGCCAGCCATTCTCGGGCCATTCTCTTATCTACTGTCCGTCGAGAAGTAGCTAGGTGATCTACTGCCAACCTTTCTGGCTCTCTCTTTTTTGTCTTCTATCAAGAAGCAGCTGCACAGCCAGCCTTTCTCAAGCCATTCTCCTGTCTACTGTCAGTCGAGAAGCAACTAGGGCAGCTGCTGGCACCCTTTCTTTCACTCTCTTTTTTGGTCTCTGTCAGCACAACTAGCCATTCTTCGACCATTCTTTTGTCTGCTGTCCGTTCAGAAGCAGCTGCGGCAACTGCTAGTTCCCTTTTTTTTTTCTGCCCACACAGTCAGACTTTCTCTGGCCACTCTCCTGTTTGCTGTCCTTTCAGAAGCAGTGGGGTAGCTGCTGGTACCCTTTTCGGCCCTCTAGTTCTAGCCTTTATCTGCACAGCCAGCCATGCTCCGGCCATTCTCCTGTCTATTGTCCATCAAGAAGCAGCTGAGGTAGCTGCTGGCAGCCTTTTTGACCCTCTATTTATTGGTCTTTATCCGCACAATCAACCATTCTCTAGTCGTTCTCCTGTCCCTCCAAAAGCATTAGGGGTAGCTGCTGGCAGCCTTTTTGGCCCTCTCTTTTTTCATCTTTGTCCACATAGCCAGCCATTCTCCGGCTATTCTCCTGTCTATTGTTCGTCCAAAAGCAGCTTGCGTAGCTACGGGTAACCTTTTAAGCCCTCACTTTGTTGTTTTTGCCTACACAGCCAGCCATTCTCGAGCTGTTCTCCTGTCTGCTGTCCATCCGGAAGCAAGTGGGGTAGCTACTGGTAGCCTTTTTGGCCCTATCTTTTTTGTTTCTGTCCACACAACCAGCTAGTCTCCAGCCATTCTCCTGTCTGCTGTCTGTCCAGTAGCAGCTAGGGTAGCTGCTGGCAGCCTTTTCGGCACTCTCTTTTTTTTTCTCTGTCCCCACAGCCAGCAATTCTCTTGCCATTCTCTTGCATGTTGTCCCTTCAAAAGCAGTAGGGGTAGCTGCTGGCAGCCTTTTCAACCTTCTCTTTTTTCATCTTTGTCCGCATGGGTAGCCATTTTTCAGCTATTCTCTTATCTATCGTCCAGAAGCAGCTGATGTAGCTGCAAGTAACCTTTTAGGCCCTCCCTTTCTTGTTTCTGCCCATACAGCCAGCCATTCTCGGGCCATTCTCCTGTTTGCTGTCCGTCTAAAACCAGCAAGGGTAGCTGCTGGTAGCCTTTTCAGCCCTCTCTTTTTTGGACTCTGTCAGCACAGCTAGCCATTCTCTGGCCATTCTCCTGTCTGCTGTCTGTCTAGAAGTAGCTGGGGTAGCTGCTGGCAGCCTTTCTGGCCCTCTCTTTTTTTTCTTCTGTCTAGAAGCAGCTGCACAGAATAGCCTTTCACAGGCCATTCTCTTGTTTGCAATCCATCCAGAAGTAGTTGGGGCAACTGTTGGAAGCCTTTCTGACCCTCTCTTTTTTGGTCTTTATCTGCACAACCAGCCTTTTTGACCCTATCTTTTTTCATTTTTGTCCGAACAGCTAGCCATTCTCTGGCCATTCTCTTGTCTATAATCCGTCCAGAAGCAGCTGGTGTAGATGCGAGTAGCTTTTTAGGCCTTTTTTTTCTTGTTTTTGCCCACACAGGAAGCCATTCTCGGGCCATTCTCCTATCTACTGTCCGTCGAGAAGTAGCTGGGTTATCTACTGCCAACCTTTCTGGCCCTCTCTTTTTTGTCTTCTGTCTAGAAGCAGCTGCACAGCCAGCCTTTCTCAGGCCATTCTCCTGTCTGCTGTCCGTCTAGAAGCAGCTAGGGCAGCTGCTAGCACCCTTTCTTTCACTCTCTTTTTTGGTCTCTGTCAGTGCAGCTAGCCATTCTTCGACCATTCTTTTGTCTGCTGTCCTGCCAGAAGCAGCTGGGGTAACTGCTGGTTGCCTTTTTGGCCCTCTCTTTTTTTTCTGCCCATACAGTCAGACTTTTTCTAGCCACTCTCTTGTTTGCTGTCCGTTCAGAAGCATTGGGGGTAGCTGCTGACAGCCTTTTCGACCCTCTCTTTTTTGGTCTTTACCCGCACAGCCAACCATTCTCTGGTCGTTCTCCTGTCTGCTGTCCCTCCAAAAGCAATAAGGGTAGCTGCTGGCAGCCTTTTTGGCCCTCTCTTTTTTCATCTTTGTCCACATAGCCAGCCATTCTTCGGCTATTCTTCTGTCTCTTATCCGTAAAGAAGCAGCTTGTGTAGGTGCGAGTAACCTTTTAGGCCCTCACTTTCTTGTTGTTGCCCACACAACCAGCGATTCTCGTGCCGTTCTCCTGTCTGCTGTCCATCCGGAAGCAGGTGGGGTAGCTGCACGTAGCCTTTTTGGCCCTCTCTTTTTTGTTTCTGTCCACACAACAAGCCAGTCTCCGGCCATTCTCCTGTCTGCTGTCTGTCCAGTAGCAGCTAGGGTAGCTGCTGGCAGGCTTTTCAGCCCTCTCTTTTTTTTTTTCTCTGTCCCCAAAGCCAGCCATTCTCTGGCTATTCTCCTGCCACTGTCCCTCTAAAAGAAGCTGGGTAGTTGCTATCAGCATTTTTTACCCTCTCTTTCTTTGTCTCTGTTCGCACAGCCAGCCATTCTCTGGCCATTCTCCTATTTGTTGTCCCTCCAAAAGCAGCTGGGATAACTTTTGGAAGCCTTTTCGGTCCTTTTTTCTTCATCTTTGTCCACACAGCCAGCCATTCTCTTGTCTATGGTCCGTCCAGAAGCAGTTAGTGTAGCTGTGGGTAGCCTTCTAGGCCCTATTTTTCTTGTTTCTGCCCACACAGCCAGCCATTCTCTGGCCATTGTCCTGTCTGCTGTCCCTCCAAAAACAGTTGGGATAACTGCTGGCAGCCTTTTCGACCCTCTTTTTTTTCATCTTTGTTCGAATAGCCAGCAATTCTCCGGCCATTCTCTTGTCTATAATCCGTCCAGAAGCAGCTGGTGTAGCTGCGAGTAGCTTTTTAAGCCCTCTTTTTCTTGTTTTTGCCCACACAGCCAGCCATTCTTGGGCCATTCTCCTATCTACTATCCGTCGAGAAGTAGCTGGGTTATCTACTGCCAACCTTTCGGGCCCTTTCTTTTTTGTCTTCTGTCTAGAAGCAGCTGCACAGCCAGCCTTTCTCAGGCCATTCTCCTGTCTGCTGTCCGTCCAGAAGCAGCTATGGCAGCTACTGGCACCCTTTCTTTCACTCTCTTTTTTGGTCTCTGTCAGCACAGCTAGCCATTCTCCGACCATTCTTTTGTCTGTTGTCCGTCCAGAAGCAGCTGGGGCAACTGCTGGTTGCCTTTTTGGCCCTCTCTTTTTTTTCTGCCTATACAATCAGACTTTCTCTAGCCACTCTCTTGTTTCCTGTCCGTTCAGAAGAAGTAGGGGTAGCTGCTGACACCCTTTTCGGCACTCTTTTTTTGGGCCTTTATCTGCACAGCCAGCCATTCTCCGACCATTCTCCTGTCTATTTCCATCAAGAAGCAGCTGGGGTAGCTGCTGGCAGCCTTTTCGACCCTCTCTTTTTTGGTCTTTACCCGCACAGCCAACCATTCTCTGGTCGTTCTCCTGTCTGCTGTCCCTCCAAAAGCAGTAAGGGTAGCTGCTGGCAGCTTTTTTGGCCCTCTCTTTTTTCATCTTTGTCCACATAGCCAGCCATTCTCCGGCTATTCTCCTGTCTATTATCCATCCAGAAGTAGCTTGTGCAGCTGCGAGTAACCTTTTAGGCCCTCACTTTCTTGTTTTTGCCCAAACAACCAGCCACTCTCGTGTCGTTCTCCTGTCTGCTGTCCATCCGGAAGCAGGTGGGCTAGCTGCACGTAGCCTTTTTCGCCCTCTCTTTTTTGTTTCTGTCCACACAACCAGCCAGTCTCCGGCCATTCTCCTGTCTGCTGTCTGTCCAGTAGCTGCTAGGGTAGCTGCTGGCAGCCTTTTCGGCCCTCTCTTTTTTTCTCTGTCCCCAAAGTCAGCCATTCTCTGGCTATTCTCCTGCCGCTGTCCCTCCAAAAGCAGAAGCGGTAGCTGCTGGCAGCCTTTTCAGCCTTATTTTTTTCATCTTCGTCCGCATGGGCAGCCATTTTTCGGCAATTCTCCTGTCTATTATCCCTCTAGAAACAGTTGATGTAGTTGCGAGTAACCTTTTAAGCCCTCCCTTTTCTTGTTTCTGCCCACACAGCCAGCCATTCTCCTGTTTGTTGTCCGTCCAGAACCAGCTAGGGTAGCTGCTGGCAGCCTTTTTGGCCCTTTCTTTTTTGTCTTCACTCTAGAAGCAGTTGCACAAAACAACCTTTCTCAGGCCATTCTCCTGTCTGCAGTCCGTCCAGAAGTAGTTGGGGCAGCTGTTGGTAGCCTTTCTGGCCCTCTCTTTTTTGGTCTTTATCTGCACAGCCAGCCATTATCCCACCATTCTCCTGTCTGCTGTCCCTCTAGAAGCAGCTGGGGCAGCTGTTGGTAGCCTTTTTGGCCATATCTTTTTTGTTTTTGCCCATCCAACCAGCCTTTCTCCGTCCACTCTCCTGTTTGCTGTCCGTCTAGAAGCAGTGGGGGTAGCTGCTGGTAGCCGATCCAGATTTGGATGCTCAAGTGGAATTTGGAACATTCCGAAAAATTGGAGATCTAACTACAAGAAGACAAGTAGTCTGATGCAACACTGCTTTGTTATTTTTTGCTTCTATTTTCTGTTCGCAATTTGGCATAGGGTACTGGAAAACATTCTTTAAATGATTCAAAAAATCACTTAAAGTTGATAAAAATGCTTATTAATACTTGAATACATAACATATAATCATCAATATACTTTTATCATAAAATAAAGCTATTAGCACGGTAAATAAGTAATTTCAAAAAATAAAAATAACAAAATAAGATATGAAAAACTCTGTTAATTTATATTTTTAGCTTTAAATATAAAATTGGCAGTAGTATAGCTGGCAATAGTATAGCTAGTAATTTGTTAGTTAGCAACAATTTAGAAATATCAAGTTTCACTTCAGAGCGCTGCTGAAATTTAATAAAGAAATTTACGAACAAAAGAGTGCAAACAAATTCTCATGAGAAATCAATAGTTAGCTTGATAACAATGGCGAGAATCTTATAAGCATTAACAAATTTAGACCATGGCTCCTATAGTGCTAGTAATAGAATTAAATATCAAAACCAGAGATGGCTTCATGCAACGACAAAATGCTTCTTACACAAAATCAACATTGCGAAGCTTGTTCATTGGGTAAAACAAACCAGGTATGAACTAGATTATAGAGAAATATTATTTTGTACCCATTAAATTAGCACTAACATTTATAACATTTTAAAATAAAATATTATGATTTACTAAAATTTACTAATAAAATTTTGAAATTTATTTTTTAAAAATAAATTTTAACTTGTAACAAGTTTTTAAATAAAATATAATTTATTAATTTAAATCAAATTAAATTTTATTAAAAATTTTAAAAATTAAATATATTTAAAATAGAAATATTTGACAATAATTTTTCACTTGAAATTTTTATTGATGAAAAATTTATTATGCTATAGTCATTCAAAAAAATTTTAAATTTTTTATGTATTAAAAATATTTTTAAAAAATATATTTTAAAATTTTTTAAAAATAGTTTTTAATAAAAAATTATTTAAATTTAAGAAATAAAATTAAAAAGAAGAGTATAATTTATTTGAGTAATTTTTTAGATATTTTAATAAGAAAAATATTAATTTTAAATTTTTTTATTAAAAATTAATTTAAATAAATAAATTGACTAAATTTATTTAAAATATTTTAAAATTAAAATTTAATTAAAATATGAAACTAAAAATTAAAAAAAAAAAAAACAGTTACCTCAAAATTTTAAAAGTTGCAATAAAAAATATAAGTGATTCTATTTTGGAGTTTAAACAATAGATTTTTTTCAATTTGTCTTCTTTCGAAACAATTTTAGACATCACCTTATGTTGTGAAGGGCCTACTAAAGTTGGCCTAATCTAATTTCGTATGGGTGGTAAATGATGCAGGTAATCTAGGAAGCAGAGGAGTGGAGTCCCTTTTATTTGAAATTACACACCAAAAGAGTTTGCTGTTGTTGCCCGCATTTGTGTTTTTTCATCTTCTGATTTTTTTAAGGTCATAGTGTCTTATTAGTACTTTAACCTATGTTCCTATCTTTCTTGCATCTCTTCAGCTTCTTTTTGTCTTTTTTTTCTAAATACAAAATAATTGTTTTAATATTTTTATTTATATTAAAGTTTTAAATTAATTTAATATATATTAAGTTTTTTAAAAATGACAATATTTGATAATTTAATAAAATAAAAAATTAAAATTTTATTTATTAAAATTTATATTTAAATAATAAATTATAAAATATTATTTTATTAAAAAAATTTTAACACAAATCAAATTAATAAACAAATTTAATGTGCATATGTTGTTACATTAATATATATAAAACAACATATACTGATCAACATGAGAATTAGGTAACAGTGTATGAAAGCTAAAACCAGATAGGACACGAAGTTAAAACCAAATAAATCATAAGAAACAATTATTGTGAAACATGAGGGATGAAATTAACTTCAAAACTTTGCCTTTGATTGATGTCTTGTTTGATCTCCTCTCCGACAGTTTCCAATTGAACAATATGTTCATTCCTTCCACTCCATGCTTTTCTTGTCTACAACATCCCCACTCTCGACGATATTACCAGCTGGCAAATTAGGATAGTTCCAGTGGTTCAAAGCATGCAACCAATAGAGCCACTGCTACTTTTTTTAATGTTCTAATGATGCGATAGAGTATTATATGAGCTTCATCTCTAAGACTTCCATCTTTTCCTCATAAGCTTTCATAGACATAATAATGCCAAGAGCTACTCATCTAAGTTGTAATAGAAGTCTTCTTTTTCTTTTCTAAGTTACCCAACATTTTGAGCTACAACATCTATACCTCATGGCTTTCCTATGTAATTGGATTCATGACTAAAGTCTTCATTGTCACTAATTTATTCTTTTGATTCTAATTTATTCAAAACAAAAAAGAAATTCATTGATATTAATTTATCTAACTACCATAATAGAGAGAATCATTCGCCATCAATCAATTTTCAAAAACTGACAAAGTGCAACTTTGCAACTTTTGGTGCTAGTAAGGGAAAAAATTTGAGAAATTTAAATTCAGAAACACACTTGAAGAACATAATCCTAATTAATTACATCCAATGCATTGATGAAAACTATCAGTAATCCACCCACAAATATCACCATGAAACATAGATGCTATACAAGAACTTATATATAAAGATGTTTATTTGATAATAAAGTATGCTTTATGGTAACCTAAATGAAAATACGAAAAACAATAACACTAGTCACTTGCATGGAATGGTACTCCCAAAGTGAAGTTGGAGAGGGCCATATGGCAAGAAAACTTTTGACAATATTCCAATAAGTTACTCAATTTTACAATAAGCCAATTCACCCATTTTATCAAAACACAAATGTTAAATTCCTGGGTCCTCGAAACGTGAAGATAAGACAGCCTTGTTGATGAAAAAGTCATACGTTTATCTTATATCATGTTTCCATATCTTCAAAACTTGACTGCCTATTTCCAACTTCAAGGTCTATATACACAAAGTGCATCCCTATTGTATGTCAAATAAAAATACAAGGTAAAAGTTAAACAATAGTTTAAGAATATTAATAAAAATTAGATTACAAGAAGGAACCCAAAAATAAATGGTCATAAACATGCAAGTTATAAAGCTGAAAATTCATGCAAATAATAAAGGAAATTAGGAATATACTTGTAATAAAAAAATGCATATAGTTATATGTCAAAATCTAGTATCAAACAAGGCAATTTATATCTAATTACAAATCAAAAGACATTGACAACCATGGGTTCCTAGTAATAATAATGTAACTATCTCAACTGAAATGCATCTTACAATTTGTCAACCATAGCCATTTCTGTTGTTATCAGTCTCTTATCAAATTGAGTGTTACATTTCACATTCATGAGAGGATATAAAGTCATACGTACATGGATCTTTTTTTTCACATAAACATTTGATTCAAGTTCATTCTAGCAAAAAAGAGATCATTATGCAAATCTAAATTCACATTTTAGCATATTTTAAATAAATCATGCTAAGCAAGGACTTGTGAAAGAAAGGAAGATAAATCTTCACTTACACAACAAGCAAGAAAACTTCATGTTGCTCAAAAGATTTAACCAACATAATCTTGTTTAACCAAAACATTAAGAAAACAAAAGCTTTGACAACTAATAGGTCTTCTTGAAAGTCATTGACTATCATAGCTCTTTCTCTGTGAAAATTTTGCTCCAGTCATACGTGGTCTCACTTCTTCGCTATAGAATAACATATGAATATGCATTTTAGACAACAACCATTAAATAAAACTGTAAATGAACATAGATCTCTATCAGGTCAAAAAAAGAGTTATTAGCATTGGGAACTAGAGGAGAAGATAGGCTCTAGCTTCATGATTTAAATCTGTGGATCGCCCTTGAAATCAATGCTACAGGGAAGGCCAAAGGTTTATAAAGTGAACTAAACAAGAGAAAAAACTTTATGGTTATTTGAAGATATCATAATCAATAATTTGCAGTTGTTTGGAGATATCATGATAAATAATAATAGCTCCTCAAAGGAAAATATATAATTGCATACTATTTATACATAATAATGGCCAATGAAAAGCATCACAAAGCTTCACCATCAAAGACCAAACTGCTTTAATACTAATGTCCTTTTTTTTAAACCATAACTCATATTTTGTACAACATAACATGTACTAACATATTTATAGAAGGAGGATTCACATAATAAGTGAAAGTCACAAGGTATTAACACAAAATAAAAAGAAAAGTAATACTCAAGGAATAACTACTAGTCCTAATGCATTTTACCCCTGTAGAAAACAAGTATGCCCTAACTTTATCAAAAAAATATACAGTGTACAATATTGTCAAAGGCAATATCAATATCATAATAGTCTTTGACCAAAAGATGCAAGGAATACAAAATAAACATAAGAGACATGCAATCAACAAAAAGAAAATAAAAAAAAAAATTCAAACCATAACATAAATTCATTAAGTGTTCTTGCAAAGCGTTGAGCACAAAGATCCCATGTCCAAGTGCTAATTCATTGAGCTTGAAGACTGCATTTATCACATTACCTCTTTGTTCATAAAAAACGGTAAGGTTATGAGAGGAATACTTCTACTAGCACATGTATGGATTCCAGTATTATATAAGTAGTCATGACATTCATGGACTAAATTTGTCCTTAGCTCCCATCAATAGGACTTACCATTACTCCAGCATAAACCAGAAGGCAATATGTTGTTGTACTACTATCCGACAGTTGGAAACCTCTGCGTTAATCACTGATGACATTAGAGTCGCAGTCATATTCTAAATATATCAGTAAATGCATGTCGGAGAGATTGATACACATAAATCCTTCCAATTTTGTGCTGCCTCTGTACATTATAAGAAAAGAGACATTTTAAAATACAAGAAATTTGTTTTATCTTTTTTAGATAAACTCAAAACAGTTTTATCTAGTTTTGAAAAATTCAAACATATTTATCTAGATGTAATAAATTCAAACCTTATTTTGGTATACTCATGAAAAAGAAAATGCGGCAATGGATTGGTAACAAGTCACCTTTGGTTTTAGAGTTCCATTAATATTCATGAATTGGTCACACTTCTTGATAAACTAAAGCTTGATTGCATAACCATAGACATCCTTATTTTCATCTATATCCATTTCAAAATGCTTTTGAAAAAGAAAAATAGAAATTAAATGGTGGAAATATGATCATAGAGAAATAAGAGGACAAAGGTAAAGATTGTTGAAAAATCATACTAAGAAAAGCAAAATTCTTTTGATTATCCTTCCATCCTCACACGGGTCACAAAAAGTCTCCTCTAAATATTAAAAACAAAGACTAGATTCTGGTTTAAACGTAAAAAGAAAAAATGTAATGTAATGATACCAGAGATCTTATGGAAGTCTAAAACCGCTTATATGGACATCCTTTAAGGCATGGATCTGCAACAACAGTAAATAGCCTCAATATAACATAACCAATAGATAAATCTAAGTGAAACTAGCATATATCTAGTCAAACAAACCAATGGAAACTTAGCTCTCAAACTTCATGGTTCTTCCCTTCAGAAACTTGTAAAAAAAAAAAACATAGTTTAAGCAGATAAAAGTTAGTTCATAACACCGACAGCCTCATGTAGCTGATAAAAGATGAAAAGAACAACATGTAAATAGGAAATGTTGACTAAAAGGTTTTGGTGGTTTTGTGCATTCTTTGCATAATAAGAGTCTACATTTCCTCATAAGGGCAAAAATGAAGGTAAAGGATCAGTAGACTCATGAGGTTACAAATATGGACCCAATGGTCTGAAAGGTAAAAGAATTGCACCCTAGGCCTGAACTTCACATCTAGTGTTCTATCTATACAATATACAACTTTTTGTGAACTAAAAGCATCCACAACATAGCAAAATGTAAAATCAATTATATGAATTATAGAAAAGAATCTCTTGAGCATAAAACACTATTTAAATGGCTTATCTATCCAATCTCATTCTAGGTAACACAAGATTTATGGGAGTCACAAATTATTGCATCTTATCCAAAAAAGGTTTTAGAAATGTTCAAATTAGGCCACGGTCAAAATCACCCATAAAGTAATTGGCACTTCTCAGACCATTATTAAATGTAGAAGGCATCTTCACACTAATTCTCTATGATGTTACATTACTTAGAGTATGTGAGAAACTTTTGTGATCCTATATGTTACTCAAGGCATAGTTCGATCCTCCAATATAATAAAATCAAGAAACAAATAAAAACAGTTCCTATATTTAGTTTCCAATAAAATAACACTTTCAAAAATTTAGAAACATGAATGGAAGTTACAGATTTCCTCATTAAAACCTAAAAAAATTACTCCAATACATATTTCTAATATACATGAAAACCTTCACTTCATCCGAATGTGAACCAGACCATCATTCTGTAAACAAATATAATTAGCAGCACTGAATATTAAAAGCAAAGGTCACTTAAAATCTAGTTCAAGATAAAAGCAACTTCGGCATTATCGTCAATAACATAGAAAAATAAAATTCAAAGTATGATAGAAAGAATGAATTGTGAAAGGCATAAAGAAATTTAACTAAACCTGAAAAGATAACATATACCACGACACGAATGCGAGGTCTTGGTATATGGGGCTGGTGAGGCAGTAACTTCACAGAATCTGGAATGCAGTGGTTGCCCTTTATGATCGTTCCTTCATTGATGGTAACTGAATGTTGCTTGTTTACAATACCATCAAATCATTGCAATATATCTACCACTCATAAGGTTAAAGCATAGATTGTCAACAGAGATGCTAAACTAACTTCCAATATCATCACAATAAATGATAAGAATAAATAAAGAAAACTGTCGATAATACTCCAATGAAAGATAAAGAACAATAATCAACATTAGAAGTTACAAGTTATAACACAATAGGCAGCTAAAAATCTAACTAATTGATTATATCCAAAATGTTTTAGCTGGTAATCCATTGGTGTAACACATCTATTACACTATCAAAATTAAACTAAAAGATAATAATTCCTTAACTATTTCCTTGAAAATATTACTAAGTTTAATGTTCAATGCAAAGCATAAAAACAATTTTTCTTGGACAGTCAAACAGAACAAGTTACAAATAAATAACAGAACATGTAAAACTTTACTCCTTCTGTGAGTTAAAGGAAAGATGTGAAAGTTTTTGAGCAAAATCTCCTGAAAAGAGAAAAAGAAAATAGCAAGAAATGCAGTAAGATGAATCTACTCAACTTTAAGCGAACATCCATAAGCAATGTATGGTTATATGCATCAATATCCATACCATTATCAGTTACAATAATTAAACCATGTGTGGCAACATCAAGGCAATCAACAGTAAAAAGTCATGGTTTGGATAGTCCTGGATTGCTTTTGTCCTAATTTGCAAAAAAAAAAGTGATAGAATGCATAATACTCATATATATTACTTTATTTTCTCATGTTTTTGTTGGTTATAAATTATTAAATCTTGCATTTTGACTATAATTTGTATTTAGTAGGGTGGATTAAGGAAATCAACCAAGATGGACTCAAATTCATTATTTAAAAATGAAAAGTTGGATTCCAAGAGATGTGGATGAACTAAAAGATGTCTTTGGATAAGGTGTTGGCACACCCAATAGCATTGAAATTTCACCGAACCAAGACTTTATCTTTTATTTAAAAACTAGTTGTAGAATTTTATCTTTAAGAGTCCTAGTTAAAATAAATTATTATATTTAAGGATTATTATATAAAGGGGAGGTAGTTCCTTCAAAGGGACATCCAGAGTTTATTTTTTTTTACCTTCCTCTTTTCTTAGGTCTTTTTCTTTTCATGGATTGCTAAGCATCTCTTCCGGTCAAAAGATAATCAAGCGTTTGATTCTTCATAATTATGAGATCTAACTGATTTTATTTGTTCTTGATTTCTTCATTGTTTATTTATCTTCTGTGCCTATTGAAAATATTATTTTGGTTGATTGCAACAAAAAAGACCCTTTGTCTAATCATCAAAATAATAGATTACTAATTAGAACTTTAAATCCGTAATTGTTTAAATGTTCTAATATAAATAGTAATTAACATAGTTGATTGCAAAAGAGGTTTTCAATTCATGTTATAAAGATATATAATCTAGTTTAAATAAACCTACATATGTGTTTATTGGCTAGAATTGGTAGTTTTTCTAATTCTTAATGCTATTGGAAAATTAAATCCTAAGATCGTATCTAGGGTTATTTATTGGTAAGAGAAATAATCAGAGATCGTATCCTGATTATCAAAGAAGTAATGAAAAATAGGTTGTTAGGTGGTACCAACAACCATAACTAATTTAGTGAAGAATAAAAGATTTTTATCTTTGCATCAATGATCAATTCCTAAATCAAACCTGAAATTATTCCTTTGATTGGATACTTTATTACATTAATTTTTCTTTTCCTATTATTCTTATTTGATCTACTTTTAACTCCTCAAACCCCCTTTTCTTTTATTTTATTTTGCAAAGAATAAATCTAACCAATTTTTGTGGAAATGACCTTGCTCATCTATGCTACAAGTTCAATTTTTTGAGCAAGAATTTAGGAATTTAATTTGTTGGTATCGACAACCAACAATTTATGGCGTCGTTGCCGGGGATTGGTTTTAATTTTTCGTGTCGTCTGGCCAAAGACGTTAAAGAAAGACACTTTTTGGGAGGCAACCCAAAATTTTTATTTTTCTTTAGTAATTTATTTTTATGATTTTGTATTTCAAAAAAAAAAGAGATAAGATCGATGGTTGAAAACATATCATACCTTTTCAAGGGCAATATGATGAGTAACTTGAATGCACCTGACAACAGCTATTAAGAATGAAAATAAATCAGGTAGTACTCTATAAAATGATGGAATTCGATCCACCATTCTCATCTCTCCAGCAGTAAATGAAGTTTCTATGATGCCGATATATTCAGAGAGTTTTCTACTTCTCTTATTCTTTTATCATTTTGAGCATTTATTTTTAATACATTGAGGACAATGTATGATCTAGGTGTGGGGGAAAGCCTTTAACATGGTTTTTGTTTTTATTTTTGCTAATTTTTTCTAAAATATTTAAAATCCAAGAAAAATTTTGCTCCGACAGGTACTTAATTAGTGTTTATGATTTCTCTCTTCTGAGTTCTAGATCCTTCCAATGCTTATTCCGAAAAAAAAAAAAAAATTTCATGTGCGCGAAATCGATTTTGAATTCTCATTTGTGTATTATGATTAGTAGCTTTAGATTATATATTGAATTGAAAATTGTATGAGATCCAACCCATATAACCTTTTTTGGTGAGTTTTGGGCCAATGAGCATATATTGCATTATGCTTAATTTTCTTCTTTGTGTGTGTCATACATAATTGATTTTTCTAGAACTTGCTTTGTTATACACGTCGAATCATTCCTTTGAAGGATTAGATGCATTGAATCAATAAGGGTATTTAGATCAAAACTATTTTCTTTAACATCTTTAGCCTTCTTTAAAAAGCCTACCATATTCATATACCCCTAGAGAGCCAACTTTGAGCCTTAACCTTCTTTTTGGAATTTAACCATGATACAAGCCATAATAAACCATTCTTCTTCTTTTTTTTTTGGAACCCTAAATTGAAGGATTATATGAGCTTATTCACATGAAGCTTTCATTTATCTTAGGCAAGATTGCTAAATATTAGAAATCAATGATCCAAGTTATATTAAAAATAAAGAGAAAGAAATCTAAAAAAAAAAAAAAAGAGAAGGATTGAAAGAAAAAAAAAGAGAAAAGAAATCTCAAAAAAAAGAGAAAAAAAAGAGAAAAGAAATCTTAAAAACAAAAAGAATTAAGAAAAAAGAAAAAGGGGGCATAAATTCTTATTACTTGGATGTGCGCTTATCTGAAGCAATCTTTTGATATTACTTCATAAAGTTTTGTGTGAAAAAGTTTTTTATGATTCCTGCAATTCTGTTAACCCAAAACCACCTTTTTACCATACCTTACCTAAACCTGTTTTAAAACTCTTAGATTTTTGCATTTTAATTCATTCAGTGGTAAAAGAGACATGATATAAAAGCAAGCTTATAGTAAAAGTTTTTTATGTATTGACTTGAGAGCTTATTGAAATATTTCCCCAAAACACTTCCAGTGAATGAGTGAATCTAAGGAGAGGGTGTTAGATCTTATGCATTTTAAGTTCAATGAAATCACTAAAGTGATTACTAATCATGTATGTTATTTATGAGAATTCTTTTATGATCTTACATTTTAATGCATGAAAATATATATATATATATATATATATATATATATAATATTTTGGATAAGCAAAGAAAGAAGAAGGAATGATGGTGAGGCAAGATGATGAGCTTGAATTATTATATGCTTGAGGACAAGCATTACTTAAGTGTGGGAAAATTTGATAGAATGGATAATAGTCATATATATTGTTTTATTTTCTCATGTTTTTGTTGGTTATAAATGATTAAATCTTAGATTTTCACTATATTTTGTATTTAGTTGGGTGGATTAAGGAAATCAACCAAGATGAACTCAAATTCATTATTTAAAGATGAAAAGTTGGATTCTAAGAGATGTAGATGAACTAGAAGATGTTTTTGGATAAGGTGTTAGCACACTCAATAGCATTTGAATTTCACCGAACCAAGACTTTATCTTTTATTTAAAAAGTAGTTGTAAAATTTTATCTTTATCTTAATTTATCTTTAAAAGTCCTAATTAAAATAGATTATTATGTTTAAGGATTATTACATAAAATGGAGGTAGTTCCTTCAAAAGGACATCCAGAGTTTATTTTTTTTTACCTTCCTCTTTTCTTAGGTCTTTTTCTTTTCACAGATTGCTAAACATCTCTTCTGGTCAAAAGATAATCGAGGGTTTGATTCTTTAGAATTATGAGATCTAACTGATTTTATTTGCTCTTGATTTCTTCATTGTTTATGTATCTTCTGTGCCTATTGAAAATATTATTTTGGTTGATTGCAAGAAAAAGGGCCCTTTGTCTAATCATCAAAATAATAGATTAGTAATTAGAACTTTAAATCCATAATTGTTTAAATGTTCTGATATAAGTAGCAAATAACATAGTTGATTGCAAAAGATGTTTTCAATTTATGTTATGAAGATATATAATCTAGTTTAAATAAACCTACATATCTGTTTATTGGCTATAATTGGTAGTTTTTCTAATTCTTAATGCTATTGGTAAATTAAATCCTAAGATCGTATCTAGGGTTATTTATTGATAAGAGAAATAATCAGAGATCGTATCCTGGTTATCAAAAAAGTAAGGAAAAATAGGTTGTTAGGTGGTACCAACAACCATAACAAATTCAGTGAAGATTAAAAAATTTTTATCTTTGCATCAATGATCAATTCCTAAATCAAACCTGAAATTATTCATTTGATTGGATACTTTATTATATTGATTTTTCTTTTCCTATTATTCTTATTTGATCTACTTTTAACCCCTCAAACCTATTTTTTTATTTTATTTTGCAAAGAATAAATCTAACAAATCTTTATGGAAACGACCTTGCTCATCTACATTACAAGTTCAATTTTTTGAGCAGAAATTTAAGAATTTAATTTGTTGGTATCGACAACCAATAATTCATGGCGCTATTGCTGGGGATTGGTTTTAATTTTTCACGTCGTCCAGCCAAAGACGTTAAAGAAAGGCACTTTTTGGGAGGCAACCCAAATTTTTTATTTTTCTTTAGTAATTTATTTTTATGATTTTTTATTTTTTAAAAAAAGGAGATAAGATCGATGGTTGAAAGCATATCACACCTTTTCAGGGGCAATATGATGAGCAACTTGAATGTGCCTGATAACAGCCATTAAGAATGAAAATAGATCAGATAGTACTCTATAAAATGATGGAATTCGATCCACCATTCGCATCTCCCCAGCAGTAAATGAAGTATCTATGATGCTTAATATATTCAACGAGTTTTCTACTTCTCTTATTCTTTTATCATTTTGAGCATTTATTTTTAATACATTGAGGACAATGTATGATCTAGGTGTGGGGGAAAGCCTTTAACATGGTTTTTGTTTTTATTTTTGCTAATTTTTTCTAAAATATTTAAAATCCAAGAAAAATTTTGCTCCGACAGGTACTTAATTAGTGTTTATGATTTCTCTCTTCTGAGTTCTAGATCCTTCCAATGCTTATTCCAAAAAAAAAAAAAAAAGTTTCATGTGCGCGAAATCGATTTTGAATTCTCATTTGTGTATTATGATTAGTAGCTTTAGATTATATATTGAATTGAAAATTGTATGAGATCCAACCCATATAACCTTTTTTGGTGAGTTTTGGGCCAATGAGCATATATTGCATTATGCTTAATTTTCTTCTTTGTGTGTGTCATACATAATTGATTTTTCTAGAACTTGCTTTGTTATACACGTCGAATCATTCCTTTGAAGGATTAGATGCATTGAATCAATAAGGGTATTTAGATCAAAACTATTTTCTTTAACATCTTTAGCCTTCTTTAAAAAGCCTACCATATTCATATACCCCTAGAGAGCCAACTTTGAGCCTTAACCTTTTTTTTTGAATTTAACCATGATACAAGCCATAATAAACCATTCTTCTTCTTTTTTTTTTTTTTTGAACCCTAAATTGAAGGATTATATGAGCTTATTCACATGAAGCTTTCATTTATCTTAGGCAAGATTGCTAAATATTAGAAATCAACGATCCAAGTTATATTAAAAATAAAGAGAAAGAAATCTAAAAAAAAAAAAAAAGAGAAGGATTGAAAGAAAAAAAAAAGAGAAAAGAAATCTCAAAAAAAAAAGAGAAAAAAAAAAAAGAGAAAAGAAATCTTTAAAAAAAGGATTAAGAAAAAAGAAAATGGGGCATAAATTCTTATTACTTGGATGTGCACTTGACTGAAGCAATCTTTTGATATTACTTCATAAAGTTTTGTGTGAAAAAGTTTTTTATGATTCCCTCAATTTCGTTAACCCAAAACCACCTTTTTACCATACCTTACCTAAACCCGTTTTAAAACTCTTAGATTTTTGCATTTTAATTCATTCATTGGTAAAAGAGACATGATATAAAAGCAAGCTTATGGTAAAAGTTTTTTATGTATTGACTTGAGAGCTTATTGAAATATTTCCCCAAAACACTTCCAGTGAATGAGTGAATCTAAGGAGAGGGTGTTAGATCTTATGCATTTTAAATTCAATGAAATCACTAAAGTGATTACTAATCATGTATGTTATTTATGAGAATTCTTTTATGATCTTACATTTTAATGCATGAAAGTATATATATATATATATATATATATATGTTATATTTTGGATAAGCAAAGGAAGAAGAAGAAATGATGGTGAGTCGAGATGATGAGCTTGAATTATTATATGCTTGACGACGAGCATTATTTAAGTGTAGGAGAATTTGATAAAATGCATAATAATCATATATATTGTTTTATTTTCTCATGTTTTTGTTGGTTATAAATGATTAAATCTTGGATTTTGACTATATTTTGTATTTAATAGGGTGGATTGAGGAAATCAATCAAGATGGACTCAAATTCATTATTTAAAGATAAAAAGTTGGATTCTAAGAGATGTGGATGAACTAGAAGATGTCTCTGGATAAGGTGTTGGCACACCCAATAGCATTGAAATTTCACCAAACCAAGACTTTATGTTTTATTTAAAAAGTAGTTATAAAATTTTATCTTTTATCTTAATTTATCTTTAAGAGTCCTAGTTAAAATAAATTATTATGTTTAAGGATTATTATATAAATGGGAGGTATTTCCTTCAAAGGGACATCCAGAGTTTATTTTTTTTACCTTCCTCTTTTCTTAGGTCTTTTTCTTTTCATGGATTGCTAAATATCTCTTTCGGTCAAAAGATAATCAAAGGTTTGATTCTTCAGAATTGTGAGATCTAACTTATTTTATTTGTTCTTTATTTCTTCATTGTTTATTTATCTTCTGTACCTATTAAAAATATTATTTTGGTTGATTGCAACAAAAACGACCCTTTGTTTAATCATCAAAATAATAGATTACTAATTAGAACTTTAAATCCGTAATTGTTTAAATGTTCTAATATAAGTAGTAAATAAGATAGTTGATTGCAAAAGAGGTTTTCAATTTATGTTATGAAGTTATATAATCTAATTAAAATAAACCTACATATATGTTTATTGGCTATAATTGGTAGTTTTTCTAATTTTTAATACTATTGGTAAATTAAATCCTAAGATCGTATCTAGGGTTATTTATTGGTAAGAGAAATAATTAGAGATCGTATCTTGATTATCAAAGAAGTAATGAAAAATAGGTTGTTAGGTGGTACCAACAACCATAACTAATTCAGTGAAGATTAAAAGATTTTTATCTTTACATCAATGATCAATTCTTAAATCAAACATGAAATTATTCATTTGATTGGATACTTTATTACATTGATTTTTCTTTTCTTATTATTCTTATTTGATCTACTTTTAACTCCTCAAACCCCCTTTTCTTTTATTTTATTTTGCAAAGAATAAATCTAACCAATCTTTGTGGAAACAACCTTGCTCATCTATACTACAAGTTTAATTTTTGAGCAAAAATTTAAGAATTTAATTTGTTGGTGTCGACAACCAACACAAATATATCAAAGAATCATTTAATGTAAATATCTTCACATTGGTCGTGGCTTCCTTTTAATTTTGGTCAAGTAAATTAACAGGCAGGAAATATAAAACTAAAGTTATCATGTTAATATATCCATCTCTTTAGATAATCCTGAAATAGACTCAAGACAGATCTAAACTTTTTCTTATCAGATAAGCAGATACTGCCATTATATGATAGTATTAATGTTTTTAAACTGTCAAATAAGGAAATAACCTTTAAAAGTTACTAAAAATTTGTAGCAAGTCACAACAAACCATTTTGGCTTGTTCAGGGCAAAATACACCTTTAGAGGCAGTCTCTTTCGGATACAGTTACCATTGACATAAATAATATCCCTCACAGGATCAACTGAAGTCTGCATATCATGACAGCAAAGAAAGCTTATAAAGTCAGGAAGTATGTGTCTTCAATTCAGAGAAAGAGTAAGTAAGATATAACAAAAAAAAAAAAAAGAAATAACCATCTTTAATAAAACAAAGGACAACAATTTGCCAAGAGAACTAGGGGCTAACCTGGTAGTGTTGCATACAGAGCTATTAACAATGACCTTGCCATCAAAAATAAGTCCTTGGCTTCGCTGCTCCTTCTAGATGCCACTAATAATTGTCATAACCACATAATTATGAGACCTTCCAAACCATTCTACGAGAAACCATAAATAAAACTCAATATAAACTTCTCTACAAGCATAACAAATAACAATAAAAATTGGATGATGTATAGACATAAATATCAGCATGAACATATAGAATTATGAGGGGGCTATACAGAATTGCAACACGCATTACCTCCAGAATGATCAGTTCTTAACACCTTTAATTTCCTTCCTGTAACATTCTCCATTAAAACCTTTTAATCTTTGAATTTCTGGAAACACTCCTCCGTAACTAAATCCACACTTTCCTGCAAAAATCATCAACAATGGATAAAAAGTAGTGGCAGCCACCGTATGTTGCTGTTTTCTCTGGTCCCCATAAGTTTGCATGTGCATAATCCATTATTTCCTTGGATTTATGAGCTACATTCTTGGAGAACTTGAACCTGTGCTATTTAGCCATCAAGAATTGCTCACAAAATCCTAAATCAAAGACTTAATCACTTCCAAGCAAGCCTTGTTTGCTTAATTGTTGCACCCCTTAAGACTAACATTGCCCATTCTCTTATGCCATAGTTTAACAGTCTATTGCCTTGTGATTACCGCAGCTGCAGCCACTCCTGTGATTGTTGTTCCAGTCAAAACTTATAAGCCATTTATCTTCCTAGCTTTGAGCACACAAGTGCTCCTTTCAACACCTTCAACTGCCCCTTTTCAGCTTTGAATGAATAACCTTGGCTGTCCAACATACTAAGAGAAATCAAGTTTGGGGATTCCCCATTACAACTCTGTTACCACTTAATGACGTATAATCCTGGAACACATCTTTCTTTGGACACATATGATATGTGCAACCTGAGTCTAATATCCATTCATCATTTATTTTTGCTTTAGATATAGTTAGAACATCACCTTCATAAAAAGAGTCATTAGCTACAATAGCATCTCCTTCACCAGCCTGCTCTCTATCCAACTGCTTCTTCTTTAAATCTTTGCAGTATTTCTTATATGGCCAACTTTACCACAATGGTAATATTTTCTGTAAGAGTTTCTTGACTTGGACCTCTTGCATTGTTTTGTCTTTCATTTGTTGGAATCTCTCACAGTAGCTTGCTGGCCACTTTTCTCAAATCTCCCTCATACATATAAACCTTTAGCTCTAAGATCCTTCTCCTCAAATTTGTTCCTTAGCTCCTTAGCATTGAGAGCACCAATTACATCTTCTAATATCAAGGTATCACCACCATGCTTTAAAATGTCCACAAATGTGTTGTAAGACTTTGACAGAGAGTGTGGTAATACCGAGGCTTTATCCTTGTCTTCATATTCAAACTTGATTTTCACTAGACCAAGACAGATTTTGTTAAACTTGTCAGTATGTTCTTGTAGAGACTTCCCTTCCATGATTTTGAAGGTGAAGAATTTCTCCTTGAGATACATTCTACTTGAGAGGGTCTTAGTCACACATACAGACTCTCAAATTTCAACCACACCTCTGCAGCAGTCTTCTGTTTAACAACCTCTAGTAACACTTCGTCACTATAGGCTCAAAATCAAAATATTGTGAGCATTCTTCTGTTTAACAACCTCTAGTAACACTGTCACTATAGGCTCAAAATCAAAATATTGTGAGCATTCTTTATCAGTTCAGCCTTCTCTTCTTTTATATGAGAACTAGGCATCTTGCTTTCTCCAGCCAGTGCAGCATCACGCCCCAAGCCCCACATTGCTGAGCCATGCCAGTATTTTGATCTTCCAAAGACCAAAATTATTTGTTCTGCAGAGTTTAGAGCATAGGCTGGACAGTCCCTTACTTCTTCTTCTACAAAGCTTGAATATGTGTCATCTATTTGAAATCTTCTTCTAGCCCTATCTCTAGCCAGCTGACATCTTTGCAATTGATCAGATTGTTGTATTCTAGTTTCATCAATCTCAATATCAAGTGATTCTCAATCAAGGTCAAGATTGATATTAGTACGTACATCTACCTGCTGAATTTGTATAGGAGCTGCCTTATACTTGGACACATCCTCTACCTCAACATCAATTCTCTGATCTTCACCTTTTTTTTTTTTTTTTTGATCCTTTAAGTTGTTTGATGCTTCATTAGTTTCAGAATAGGGCAAGGATGTTTCATTAGACACTACATCCTTGGTAATTAATGTTTTGAAGGTAGCCCCTTCTTTGATGCAAACTTTGTAGCCTTTAACACCTTTTGGATATCCCTAAAATATTCATTTAATTGTTTTGGAATCAAGCTCGCATTGTCTTTTCTGTGCATATGCTGCACATCCAAAGACTCTAAGATGATCAAGTTAAGGAGGTTCCCCACTCCAAAGCTCTTCTGGTGTTTTCAGTTTGATGGCTTTTGAAGGACTTATATTAATAAAGTAAGCTGCTGTGACAGCAGTGTCACCCCAAAAACCTTTTGGTAAGCCAGTTGTGAAACATCATACATCTAGCTCTTTGAATGTCTGATTCATTCCTCCTGCCTCTCACAGTTCTATGCCTAAGCACCAGCCTCCCTGCAAAGTTGATCAAACCTGGCATTACAGAACTCAAGACCATTGTCTGCTTTTGATGTCTTTAATTTCCTTTAACATTCTCCATTAAAACCTTTCAATCTTTGAATTTTTGGAAACACTCCCCCCTGTTTTTGAGTAAGTAAATCCACACTTTCCTGCTGAAATCATCAACTGATAAAAAAATAGTGGCAATCACCGTATGTTGTTGTTTTCTCTGGTCCCTGTAAGTCTGCATGTGCATAATCATTATTTCCTTGGATTTACAAACAGCACTCTTTGGGAACTTGAGCCTGTGCTGTTTACCCATCAAGTATTGTTCACAAAAATCCACAATCAGATAATTGAGCACACTCAAGCAAGCCTTGTTTGCTTAATTCTTGCAGCCACTTAAGACTTACATGTCCCATCCTCTTATGCCATAGTTTAGCAGTCTGTTGCCCTGGGATTGCAGCAATTACAGCCCCTCATGTGATTGTTGTCCCATTCAAAACATATAAGCTATTTATCTTGCTGGCTTTGAGCATCACAAGTGCTTCTTTCAACACCTTTAACTGCCTCTTCTCAGCTTTGAATGAATAACCTTTGCTGTCCAGCATACCAAGAGAAATCAAGTATCTCTTTAATGAGGCACATACCTCACCTCACTTAAAGCCCTGGTAGTTCCATCATGTAGCCTGAATGCTGCAGAGCAGATTCCTTTTACAGCACAAGTTTGGTCAATCCCCATTACAACTCTGCTAGCAGTTAATGGCATATAATCCTGGAACATCTCTTTCTTTGGACACATAAGATATGTGCAACATGAGTCTAATATCCATTCATCATGTATTTTTGCTTCAGATATAGTCAAAACATCACCTTCATCATTAAGAGTCAGTAGCTACTACAACATCTTCTTCAGCAGCCTGCTCTTTATCCACCTGCTTCTTCTTTAAATCTTTGCAGTATTTCAGTATATGGCCAACTTTACCACAGTGGTAATATTTTCTGGAAGAGTTTCTTGACTTGGATCTCTTGCATTGCTTTGTCTTTCCTTTGCAGGAATCTCTCACAGTAGCTTGCTAGCCATGTTTCTCAGATCTCCCTCTTGCATCAAATAACCTTCAGCTCCAACAACCTTCTGCTCAAATTTGTTCCTTAACTCCCTGGCACTGAGAGCACCAATTACATCTTCTAATGTTAGGGTATCACCACTATGGTTCAAATTGTCCACAAATGTGTCATAAGACTTGGGCAGAGACTGCGGTACTGCCAAGGCTTTATCCTCATTTTCATATTCAACCTTGATTTTCAACAGATCAAGAAATAGTGTGTTAAACTCATCAATATGTTCTTGTAGAGACTTCCCTTCCGTCATTTTGAAGGTGAAGAATTTCTCCTTGAGATACAATCTGCTTGAGAGGGTCTTAGTCATATAAAGACTCTCTGATTTCAACTGCACCTCTGCAGCTGTCTTCTGTTTAATGGTCTCTGGTAACACATTGTGACTATAGGATCAAAATCAAAGTATTGTGAGCCTTCCTCATCAGTTCAGCCTTCTCTTCTTCTATGAAAGAACTGGGCATCTTGCTTTCTCCGGCCAGTGCAACATCAAGCCCCATATTTCTTGGCCATGCCAGCAATTTGATCTTCCAAAGGCCAAAATCATTTGTTCCACCAAATTGCTCCACCTCATACTTCATGGTAGAGGTCATTTTATGTTCGGAATGCAGGTTGGCTTAAGGTAACACTAAAAACAAAAAAAAAAAAAGCTTGGATACCGCTGTTAGGATGAACTACATAGAACAATAAATTGAAGCAATAGATACAATCAATCGAACAAGCTTTAGTTAGATTTCTTCAAACTTGCATGCTGCAAACTAAAATTTCTGCACTGGATGAACATGATGAATATGTGAGATTTAAATTGCCAACTGCAAACTTTAGTTAGATAACACCAACAATTTCTCAAAGATCAAAACAATGCGAGTGAATATGAGAGATTTAAATTAAGGACCATGTGGATGAACATGAATACCAACTTATCTCTATCTCTACCAATGCATGTTTTAAGTGTATTCTGTGCTTTATTGTATGATGCTCTGCCTTTCAAAATCATAAATTATAGAAGTGTAAATACGAGTTAAACAGTTTCTGTAAGTAGAAATGTAAATACAAATCTTCATCCACAGAAATACACAGTTACATAGTTAAATTTCATGTTAAGAAACAGTAAGCAGAAAGTAGTATTACTGAAAGCTTAGAGATGGTTCTACGAAGTACTTGATGAAAGGTTCAAGAACAATGCATATAAATCTTATACAAATAAATTATTAGAACAAAGAAGAATAACTATAATTAGCCACATAGCTGTGAATTTTAGACAACAAGACTGGCAAGGCACTAAAGAGTAAAGAGTTTGATACCTCATACATTTAAGACGTGCTCTAAAACATCACCTATTTTCTGTATGACCTAATAACAACAACGCATGTAGAGAAATTGAATGAAGTACAGGAGAAAATAATCAGAATCCATGAAAGCAAGTCAATGCTCGGAATAGTCCTTTGTGACAGGAAATTTTTTACATGTAGTGGTAACATCTCTAACAATAAGGTCAGAAAAAGAAAAGAGAGGCTTTGTGGTTCTAAGTATACGTAACACTGGGGAAGGTACCAAAAGATAAGCGAAATCTACACTTCTATAAAAATTGTGCCTTTCATCTCATCAACTTTGGAGACCAAAAAAGATGAGACGAAAATAGAATCTTCAATAGATAGCTATATGTAATGGACTCTCCCTACCCAATAGCTAGCCTAGCTTGGCCTTTAAATTCTTTTCTCAGCCTTTCATTTGTTAGGTCTCTGTTCTATCTCTGTGTTTCTCTCTAACCATCACAAAGAACACTCAGAATCTCTCCCACTCTTTCCTTTTCTCTTGCTCTTTGGTCTCTAATTAATGAAGTACTGCTTACCACCTTTCATGTATCTGAAAGCAAGCAACATGGTATTCCTTAGGTTTCTGTTGATTCTGATCTTGAACTCTATAGCTAATAGGACCAACCTCTGTTCTACCCATTCTTTTGCTTCCTTAACAGCTTTATCTCATTCAGTTTCCTCCATTAATATCCGTTCATCATTAGAAGCACTGACTCTGGATGGTTATTTTGGCTTTAAGAACATCCACCTTGCAGCTAAAGACTTCGGCAGCAGATACCATTTCCTCTCTTTTGCTGTTTTACACCCAAGATCAGTTTCTGATATTTCATCCACAATGAAGCATGTCTTTGACATAGGTTCCTCATCAAAGTTAACAGTTGCTGCCAGAGGCCACTGCCACTGACTTCAAGGTAAAGCTCAAGCTCAAGCTCAAGCTCATGGGGGTGTAGTCATCAGCATGGAATCACTTCAAGGGCTTGACATGCAGGTTCACACTCGAGAGCTGCCTTATGTGGATGTTTCAGGTGGTGACCTATGGATTAATGTTCTCCATGAGACTCTTAAATATGAGCTTGCACCAATGTCCTGGACAGACTATCTTCATGTAACTGTTGGAGGCACTTTATCGAATGCTGGAATTAGTGGTCAGACATTGCAGCATGGACCCCAAATCAGCAAAGTTTTTTTTAGCTAGAGGTTGTTACTAGTAGATAAACCAAAATTATTTATTTATACACTCTTACAGATGATCTTTTAGTAAGTGTTGGCTCAAAATCATAGCCTAATCTTTGCAGGATGGAACAGATATAAATTCAACAAAAAGCTAGGTTATTATCATGAACTGACTGATCTGATTTCAGCTGAGATGACAAGTGCACCTTTGCATACCAAGATCTGGTCATGAATAGTGAACTAAACTGAGTAACACAACTGAATGAATTGCCTTTAGTCAGGTGAAATGAAGTATTCATCACTGCATCCAATCTGATATTTCATCAACAGAGAAAGGAGACATGGTTACCCGTTCAGAGAAACAGATGCTGATCTGTTCTATGGAGTCCTTGGGGACTTGGACAGTTTGGCATCATCACCTGGGCTAGAATATCTCTTGGACCAGCGCCAGAGATGGTAAGATCTGGTAAACAAGATGCTTTGGTACCATTGTAAGTGCTTTTTTATCATCCCTAGTCAGGGTAAGGCCACTTTCTGTACCCATAGTAAACTCAAAGAGGCAGCTTTTACCCCCAAGACAACCTTTAAAAACAATACAGACTTCCCTAAAAAACATCGTCCCAGTAGGCAACCAATGGTCGTTGTGCATAGGCTCATCTTGAAGGGTATTTGTCTCACGAGTGTTCAAATGTAGAAGTTGAACTTACTACCAATTACTAGAATGTGTTAAATATAAAATACAGTGACAAGAAAGACAGAGGGATCTATTTGATTCTGAGCATTTTGGATTTATTGTATCTATAAAAGCTGCAATGATCCTTCTAACTGTGTGACAAAGAGGAGGATCATGGGCATAGAGACCAATGGTGATGGCCAAGCGAGAGGAAGCAAACACTCTAGTGCTAAGAAAATATAATGGACAAAATAAGGTTTTGTCTCACTAATCAGATGAGATACTAATATTAGTATCGGAAGAACAACAAGTAGGACAAGCAAAAAGAAGAAAACACAAGAGAGAAAAGAGTACAAACAATACAGATAGCTGTATGGTCCAGCAGGCAAAGAGATCAACATCACTTAAAGAACAAAACACTACCACTTTGAGGAACAACTCCAAAAAGTATAGGAGCAGAGACAAATGGATTATTACCTCCATTAAAATACAGTAGCATAAAATGACATGATTCCAGTAAATAACGATTATATACATACATATATATATATATATATATATATATATATCTGTGGAACTAAAAGATTTTTAAACTTGGAAGAAATGCACTTAAAAGAAATATAAGGAAGAAATGCACTTAAAAGCATATTATAGATGTGCTGCTGAAGTTGTAAATTAAAAGGAAATTAGAAATCAATGAATTTAAATGTATATTTAAAATCCCCTGGTGGTAACATGTCCTCCAAAAATGAGGGTTTTCAAGTCCTAAAAAGTTGCAAGTCTTTAGCCATGAATACAAAAATTTATGTCTAAGAAATCCAGAGGAAAACAAAGGAGAGAGATAAAGAGAAAAATCTGACTAAAGAGGTAAGTTCACATAGTTTTTTCATTTACCTCCCTCTGTTTGTGGTCAATACATCCAATTATGATGGCTAAAGTGATAACGCTTGAGGACTAATCCAAAGATTGATTGCTTACTAAGGTGTAAATTCAAAATTTCACACTTACTTTTTTTACCCAAATGATGGAATAGTATTACACTACTCAAGTTCAGTCATGAAGCAAACTGCCAACTTGAACTCAAAGTTACCAGAAAGCTTTCATAATAAACATGACATGTATGATATTACCTTCAAGTGGACTTGATGCATGGTTTGTCAATTGTCATGTGAACAGCTACAAAATGACCTTTCGGCCTACTACTCTCTGCCTTTCAAAATTAAAAGGGCAAGCAACAGCTGATGCTTTCCTCCAGGAATCACACCCTCCACCATGTTCCATACCATAAAATCGTCTTATTTCTGATTGAATATGGGCACAAAATGTGAGATACTACATTAAACAACTAAAGAAAAAAGTTTAATGAACTTCACTATCATATCAAGAATTTTCCCAAGAGGAATACCCATCCCGACTGCAACTTGGGCAGCTGAAAGGTTTAGTGCAACAATCCACTCCGCAACTGGATGTTCTACCTATATCCAATACATACGGATATTCATTAACATCAAACATCTCAATTAGGTTGCAAGCAAGCCATTTCAAATATGACACAACTTGTGCAAAGACCATCAAGAAATAAGGTGCAATATATCAACTTGTTCACATCTCAAGTTAGAAATATCATCTACTAAGTTATCCACACAAACAAAAATATGGGCGCATAAAAATTACCAAAGTTTCTAATTGTTTCAAAGTTCACAGCTATACTTGTACAACTTTTCTTTCCTTTCAAGTAGACATGTTGTAGGCACTGCTTAATGCATCAGATAAAGCATTATGCAACGAAGATATAATTAAAACAGAACCTAAAAAGGCTGCATGACAATGAAACCTTAGTGAGTATGAAAAGGAGTCTATAACTGAGGGCACAACCAGTGAAATGTACAAGCAAATGAGGATTGAGCGATAGAGAAAAATTATATCCGTCGGTGTCCATGTTGCAAAGACACTCAATAGTAGCCATTCCAACATAATTAACACAGTTAACCAACCTTCTAGCTGCTTGGTCAAGTTTGTTGACAGTTTCCAGAGGAGCTTGGACCTTCCTCAATAATTTATACCATATACAATAAAAAGTAAGAATCTCATAATAAAGCACTTCTCAAAGATCAATGCTATTCTTTTCTTTTTTTGGTTGGCAAGATGGGATGTAACTTGAACTTCATAGAAAGAAATATTAAATTAAGAAAAATGTTATACAGAATAACCAAATCTAAATTTATTGTCAAGAAAAAGAATCAACCTTCTTGTGCCTCCTCTGGACACTGCAATCATGGCTATCCAAAACTGTAACATTTTCATACAGACACACAGTAGCTAAACGTCTAGATACGGACTCTAATTAGAAAGTATTATACAGATCTAAACTTCTACTCCATTTAAATTGTTGCTACTGCCTCCTGCATGTAAATTGTTACTGCTATACTATTATAATGCTACAACTATACTGCTACTGCTATAAAGTTGCACTACCATATGCTATACTGCTATATTGCTGTATGAACTTATGTATCTCATTCAAGAATGCAAGAATGACTGGCCCAAGTTAAGCGTTCTACTATTTTTTGTGTTTTGCATCATAAGTTGAGGCTTTCTATATAATTAGAATGGACATGATATCTCAAATAATGAGTTCCTAATTCCCTCCAGAACAAGAGATTACAATGCACAAAAATTATTGCTGATAATTATAATGTATTGAAGAAGCTATGTATGCAGAGCACACTAAGGAACATACATCAATATTCAATATGATAATTTCTCCTATACAAAATTGGATGCTTCTTTGTATGCAGGAACATAAGGTTACCCTCAACGAGGACCAATGATTATGTTTTGTACCAAAAACAAGAAAGCAGAACCATATGCAAACAAATGTGAACATGTTCCAAAAAAATGATGATGACATTTTCCTTCATTTAATGCAAATGAACAAGCACAAAAAGATGTTGAAGGCACAACAACACCCTTTCACATATTGTGACCTCAATTACCCCATGGAGATGGAGGATATGAATATCATGCCCCTGGACCATGTAGAAAAATTACATTAGGAAAACTTGTAATATTATGAGTTGAATAGATTGGTTATAATCTGTTTATAATGGAGGATATGATTATGCTAATAAACTGGTTAGAGAAAAGTGCACAAAAGAGATTGCATACCTGATTCAAGACTAAAAATGGACTTTTTTGTTGCATACAAACATAGTCATTATTCATGTAGATGATGCCACTGTATTAGATCAAAGATAGAGCAAACTCCCTTGTCTAAGTTTTTTAGAAAGGTATGGGTGTGCTTTAGAGAATTTGATGGAAGCAAATGGTAGCCTAGCTTAGGGGTAAGGATCTCATAATAAAATACTCCTGGACCACTGAGAGCATCAATCTCCATAACATCCTCATCTTCATTAACACTTGATTCTTTAACCTACAAAACATGCGTATATTTTAGGAACATAAATGAAAATAAAGCCAATCAAGGAGACAAAGACAATAATGTGGTGAACAGGATGCCATGCAAAATCAATCAATGCTTCATTTGGACTCTTAAGGAATTGCATAACATGCCTAACCCTCTTCTATGTGTGGATCTTGTGCTCTCCTTGCTTGCAAAACCCCCAATTACTCACTCACTGTCACCATTGAAACAAGGTGCCTTCCGGTGCATCTTCATGATAGAATCTTGAAATTCTTAAAAAAGTGCTAAACACTTTGATCCAATGGCCTTCATTTTCTCAGCACCATCAGTACCATTGGTACCCTCATTTAGGTCATCGATGGCAACAGCTCCATCTCTCAAAGGCAGAAGATTTTTCACAGACCATGATTGTCTGATCATTCAAATTCTTAAGGAGATAAGCTGAAGACTATTTCCTTAATGACTACTGCTCTCAAAAATGGCAACTATAGCATGCACTTTAACACTTTCGTAATTTATTATGAGTATTTCCCTTAGGAGTTTCCCATTTAAACCAAATGCCCATATTTTTTAAAGCATGCAGCAGCAGGGGAGAAAGTAGGGGTTCCATCTAAGAAGGGACTGGTACACTGGCCATGTCAGGAAGAGCAACTGGAAATGCATTTGCTCCTTCTATATTAATGTCAATAATCATGGGAGCAGATGAAAGAGACAGATAAGACAAAAGAAGGGATCGAAGAAGCAGGATGCAGACAGGCCTGTAGAGGGGTTTGTTGAAGAATCATGCGCATGATCTTCCCTCCATTTAGGACACCCCAAAGTGTCAATGACTTTGAACACCAAAATAAGTCACATTCTCTACTTGGGTTCAATAAAACTTCAAAATAACACTGATGTGTCATGTTTAACTCAAATAAACAGATATATTTATATCAAAAATAACACTAGCCATACCTTCTCAAAGTATGGGAGGTTGTAAGGCACAAGGTTCTTGAGGTCTGCTCAACAGTAGCCTGCATATCAACTTCTTCATCATCACTATAGTCTAAGCTTGCCTCATTGCCTCATTTTCAATTCACTATGCCACCGATTATCAAGCATTTCTCCATAAGTTCTGTGCCCATGAAGCAGTCCAGGTTTTCTATTCTCTTTTTGGTTTTAGCATTAGTATACAACAGCTAGGGCAGCCAAGACTCCATCATAAGAAGTGACATCATGGTATTCACAGCTATAAAACTCAGGTAGGCCATTCCACGGATTGTGATCTTCAGACTTGATTTCATTAGAAAAACTTAAACTTTTTGTGCTTAAGGAATTTGCAGCTATGCTGGCAGTAGAGGCTGTTCCATATTTTTCTATTGAATGATATTCCACTTGTCATATGGTAAATCATAATCAACCACAGCATCAGTCATCTATAAAGAAATTGAAAGAATAGTGTAGATTATAGATACATGTTTTTACACAATTCCACTAGAAAATTTTATGAAGAATAAATACCATGTGAACAGTAAACACAGGAAAAATTTAAGCATAATAGAGTAGAAAGATATAGTCTATACTAACAGGATAACCTCACTGCCTTAGACAATTAACATTGAGATTCAAAACAAAGCGGTGACGACTACATAAAGGATTCATAACTAGTCAGTCTATCAGGAAAAATTATTGCCCAATTAAGTTTTAATGCCACCGTTAGTAATTTTTGCATGAGGACACTGGATGTTTAAGAGTGATACTGAGCATATGACTTGGGATCCATGCAATAGACAAGATACGAACATATGATGCCATGGAAGAAAACCAGAAACATGATTTTAGAAGTTAAACAGACCATAGGGACTTCAGATGCCACAAATAATGATACTATAAAGAGCATGGTTGATGAGTGCAAATCATAATTTAGACCAGGCGAAATTTAAGAAAGATAATTCGGAACAGGAAGAAAATAAGGGTGAAGCTCTCTCAGATAAATAGGCCCCTACCAAAACAAGAATACATCAAGTGCATCACACGATTTTTAGCATTGAGAAAATGTTGCATCTGACAGATAAGGACCAGAAAACTAGTAATTTCAAAAATCCAAGTGAAATGAACAGAGGCAAAGCGACGTAACAGATTTTAAACTTTTGACCTTCCCTCACTGTAGGTACTAAATGTGTATTGCAGAAATCAATGTCCTCTATAATCAACTCTTGTCATTAACAAAAACACTCTGCAACAGATAAGATATTAGATAAAGAGAATATATGCTGAACAACAATCAAAAGAAAGCAAGAAACTGTTGCAGATATGTATCATCAACCATGTTACCAGATCAGCTGATTATACTTTACCATGCAGTGTGGTATACCTTCACATTCTCAAACTAATGACAAGCCAGATAGTGAATCAGCTGAATTCATCAAAAAGACTTAAAAGATGGTCACAATTATTATATCACTTCAACTATAGTTAAACTAATTCAGAAAATTTTGACACACAAACAAAAATTGCAAATAATTTTTATTTCAAGGTAATACCTTTGAAGATGTAGGAGAGAAAGTATACACAGTCACAAAGTGAATCCTTAGTTTGTCTTATGTTAACATGAACATTGTCATCCAGCTCCTGCAAAAGCAAAACGTTGTATATCCTAGTAATAAAATAGAAAATTTTCAAAATAAATTTGGCTTATACAATAAGCAACTTAAAATTAAATAACAATACAGAGAACATGGAATTTGAAAAAAATTCACATTAAAACCCACCTACATGGCCTCTTATTTTGATCAGTGACAACACAAAGTAGTCCCTGCCCATCCTTGGCCCATGCAATCTTTGAAACACGATCTGCTTTAGGCTTAATACATAAAGCACCAGAATTCGAATTCCACAGACAACTTAAAGAAGTCATTATCCTTATCATACATGGTGTATGCAAGAAACTTATGATCTAGTGATGCCTCTGACAATTCTTCATAAGTATAACCTATAAATGAATTGAAAATTAATAGAAACAAATCATTTGCCCTATGTATAACCTTCCTAGATTACTATTGTACATTGAACTAGTAAAATCAATGATTCATCTACTTATAATAGAATAATAAAATCTAATCCTTATATAACCGAACAGCATAGAACAATAAAATCTAATCCTCTTTTTTTCTCTTTTGAGTTACTCTGTAACCAGAAAATGTTCAATTTTAAACCAAGAAAAAAAATAGAATTATCTCCAGGGAAACTAATGTAATAGATAGTAAACAAATCTTTACAGATGTTGGGACAAGTCAAATCTATGGGTTCATCGTGATAGAAGCACACGACCTCCTGTAAAGCACACAAAGTTGAATCTGTGGTAAAATCAATGATTTATCAGCTTGTATAATCAAACAGTATAGAACACTAAAATTTAATCCTTTCTTTTTCTCTTTGGGTTACATTGTAATCACAAATTATTCAATTTTAAACCAAGAAAAGAAATAAAAACAGAATTACCTCAAGAATAGGGAAACTAATGTAGTATTCCTCTGTAGTGGAACCAGTGCCGCATATCCCTCAGAATCCTTCGCATCTAGAGCAGTTCCTCTGCAGTAAACCCTTTCTTTAATGACAAGGTGGGGCTGAGGGGATTTTGAGAGAGAGAGGAAGGGAGAGAGAGAGTAGTAGAGGAAGAGGAAGAACACTGCTGAAGGCGTGAAGTGCTCTAGTTTAAATAGTCCTCTAAGCCCAACGGTCAAAATTTGAAGGCATGCATAAAATATGCATGCATGAGAATCTATGGGTTTTTCATTCATGATTTATTAATTAGTTTCATCATTAATTTTTTAAAATTAAACTAAATATGTTTTCAAAATATAAAAATTTTAAAATATTCAGTTTAATTGAAAATATAAAAAACTTAACATAAAATTATTTTTTACAAAAATTTACAAAAAAAAAATAAACATTAATAGCATAATGAAAATCACAAAGCTACAAATATATTTAAAAATAATTTTGATTTATGTTGATGTTTTTAAAAAAACCGTAAAAATGTAATAAATGAAAAATATAATTATTTTATTTTTTCAAATTTTTGAATTTTATTTCATATCTTTCTTATTTTTTATTTTATTTGATTTTATTTTTCTTTTCATGATTTTTTACATATTTTATTTTTAAATTTAATATTTTATGTTATTTCATTTTTTACTATTTTTTCCATGAAATCTATTTTTTTACTTTGCAAAAAGTTTTGTTTTTTTACTATTACATTTTTTATACGTATTGTCTTGATTTTATTGAATTTTATTTTACATTTTTTCTATTTTTTGGTTACTTTGACTTTCTTTTTAATTTTTCTTACATATTTTGTTTAGTTAGTGAGACTTTTTTAATTTCTTTTGCCTATTTTCTTTTTGTAACTTTATTTTTTTGAATTTTTTTAATTTTTTATGTCTTTTTAGATTTTTTATTTTTTTATGTTTTTGAAATTTTTATGATTTTTTTGTATTCTTTAACCTTTTTAAAAATTTTTTTGTTTTGTATTTTTTTTAGATTTTTAGATTTTGCATTTTTTTCAAATTTTTTGTTTTGAAATTTGGATTTTCGATCTTTATGATTACTTAAAATTAATTTAATATTATATTTATTCATCCTTTTCTCTTGAGTCTAATGAATGTGCTATTTTAAATTATAGATTTACCTCAAGTGATCTGATTTTTCTTTCATTTCTCAATAATAAAAAACATAAATTTTAAATACATAAATAATTTTGTTATTATTATCTTCGACCACTTTAATGTAGTGAAAAAACAAACTTTATATCTCACCAATTGGCAGCAATTTTATTAGTTTATATAGTTTTTTGTTTTTTGTTTCTTTTTATTTTTTATTCATCTATTTTTTAAAATTTTATTTTATATTTATATTATTTGATTTTTTATGATTCCTTTACATTTTATTTTATTTTATTTTTTATAATTTTTTTCCAATGAAATCAATTTTCTTACTTTGCAAAGAGTTTTGTTTCTTTATTATTGCCTTTTCTTATATGTAATGTCTTGATCTTGTTCGATTTTCTTTTACTATTTTTTTAATTGTTTTGTTATTTTAGCTTTTTTAAAAAAATTTACAATTATTTTCTATTTTGTTCAGTATTTTTAGTTTCTTTCATTTATTTTCTTTCAGTAACTTTAGTTTTCTTGGATTTTTAAGTTATTTGGTTTTTTAAGTTTTTTATTGTATTTTATTTTATCTTTTGATATTTTTATGATTTTTGGTATTTCTTATTTTTTAATTTTTTTAATTTTAACTATTTCTTTAGTATTGTGTTTTTTTATTTGCATTATCTTGATTTTTTTGAAAGTTTTTGTCCTTTTTCATATTTGTTTTTGGTTATTTTATAATTTTTTCTTATATTTATTTTTTATTTTATTGGATGTTTTTAGTTTCTTTCACTTATTTTATTTTAGTAACTTTATCTTTCTTAAAATTTTTTAGTTTATTTGGTTTTTCATTTTCTTATTTGCTTTTATTTTGTTTTGTTTTGTTTTATTTTATGATATTTTAATTTTTCTCTGATTTTTAATTTTTTTTATGATTTTTTAGATTTTTTAAAAAAAATTTATTTTGTTTATTTTTATTGTTTTTTATATATATTATAATTAATTCAGTAAAATTACAAATATTAGACCTTAACAAGTGAATACAATTTGCTTAGTTTATTTGGTTTTTAACTTTTTTTTGCTATTTATTTTTAATCTGATTTTTCAATTTTATTATTTTTTATATAATTTTATTTATTAATTTTAAATACCTTTATATTTTTGTTGTATTTTAATTTTTACAGTTTGATTTATTGTATTTTTATTATATATTTCTTTAAAGGATCAATGCAAATCAAAATTATTTTTAAAATTTTTTTATAAAATATTTTATCATTCTTGAATTCTTTTAAATTATTTTTAAATTATTTTTCTCTTTTTTATTTTTAAGAATTTCTAATCTTTTTTTTGTTTTCTCAATTTTTTTAGTTTCTTTAATTTTTTTTTGGATTTTATTACATTTTCTTTTTTTCTTTTTTATGATATTCTTTGATATATTTTTTATTTTTAAATTTTTGCTAGTTTTTTACTATTTTTGTTTTTTCAATTTTTTTATTTTTTATTTTTTATTATTCTTTGATATTCTTTGATTTTTTATTTTTTTATTTTTTTCATGCTGCTCGGATTGTTTCCAATTTTGTTTTTTTGTTTTAATTTAATTTATTTTTTTGTTATGTTTTTATATTTTTCATTGGAATTTGTCTGTTGTATTAGGTTTTTAAATTTTTTTCTTTACATTTTGATTTATTCAATGCTTATGATTTTTTAAAAATATGTACATAAATCAAAATTATTTTTAAATATATTTGTAACTTCGTGATTTTTATTTGTGCTATTAATCTTCAAATATTTTGCGAAATTTTTTATTTTTAAATAATTTTTAAGTTTTAAATTTTATATATTTGTATTTAATTAAGCATTTTAAAATTTTAAAATCAAAATGTGTTCTAATTTTAAAAAATAATGATAAATAAATTAATAAATTACTATTTTTTAAAATGAAAAAAATCCACACGTCTCATGCATGCATATCTCATGCATGCCTTCAAAATTTGGATATCTGATAGTTTAAAATTATAAATTATTTTACATTATTTTTATTTTTTAAAGTTTTTAGTCTTTTATATTTTTTTAATTATTTTTTATATTTTTAAATTTTTGAATTTTATTATGTTTTAATATTTTAAGATTTATTTTAATTAAAATTTTTAATGATTTTAATTGATATATCTTTAATTTTATTTTTTTACTATTTTTTCAATAAAATTTATTTCCGTGCTTTGCAGAGAGCTTTTTTACTTTATGTTAAAGAATAATGGTAATGTTTTAGGTTTTGATATGTAGTAATCTTCAAGATAGTTGTATTTTTTTTTTTTATCTTTAGAACAAGCTAAATCAATATATGCATACTGCTTATTTTTCATTTGGTTATTTGAATATCATATAAAGACCAAGTATGAGTCGAAAAGACTAGAAAATTGAGGTTGTTATAGGGGTGTTGGGTGTAAAGCTACTAAGTATACTTTTTGTAAGAGTTGTTAATTAGAACAAAAAGGTTAAAGGAGTAACGAGGAGAGGCAAGTGGTATTTTGATACTAGATGAGCTTGGCTTGAGAGAAATGGATAACAGGCTCTTAAAAATTTTGTTTGTTGTACTGTCTTGGTTTAATTTTCTCTTGGGTGTAAATCAATTTTGATTTGCATTGATTTTTTCAAGAAAAATATAATAAAAATACAATAAATCAAAAATAATAAAAATTATAAAATATAAAATAAAATACAAATAAATAAAAAATAAGAAGTAATAAAAAACTAAAAACTGAAAACAAATAAACGAACAAAATTACAATCACTTGTTGTAGTCTAATATTTATTATTTTATTGAATTAAAGTTGTTAAATATAAAAAAATTTAAACATATAAAAAATTTAAAAATAAAATAAAAGCAAATAAAAAACTAAAAAACCAAATAAATTAAAAATCTAAGAAAAATAAAGTTATTGAAAGAAAATAAGTGAAACAGACTGAAATTATCCAACAAAATCAAAAAAGTAAACGTAAAAAAATAAAAAACACAAAGTAACTAAAAGAAAATGGAAAAAAAGAGTAAAAGAAAATCTAAAAAAATCAATGCAATAAATATTATAAAAGGCACTAAAATAAAACTCTTTACAAAGCCAAAAAAAAAAAGTAAAAAAATAAAATAAAAAATAAAAATATATATCAAAAAATCACTAAAAAAAGTAAATTTAAAAGAAAAATCAAAATGTATTAAAATCAAAAAAATTCAAAGAAAGTAATACTAGTATATATTATAATGCAAACCAAACTTGAGATTTCTTTTTATAAAAAATGATAGTATATTTATATTTATAAAAAATACATAAATAGCTATTTTCGAATAAAATGACATCTATACACTTTACAAAGTACTCCTTACTCACAAAAGAATTCCTTATAACTCAAAACTTTAGAGTGTGAAACCACTTATCTCCAAACACCATAAAAGATGTTTTGACCCTTACAAAAGCTCTTTTGTTCCTCTCTTCCCACACTAACCAGAAACAAGTAAAAGAATCAATGTAGTACACTTTTTTTTTACAATTGGAAGCATGGATACCCACCCAAGCATTGATTTTGGCAACCATTAAACGTGATACTGCCTAACTTTGATCTATTAAGTTTGACACATCCTTCCACACTTATTTAAACCACTTAAACCAAAATCAAACTTGAGACTAGATTAGCTTGTTCAATCCCACCTATATCTGATCTCACAGAATTAATTAGTATAATCATATCCATGAACCAGATGACCTATAAAGTGTTTCTCTATACTATCAAACCAAGATGAAATCATTTAGATTTTAATTGTGAAACCCTATTCTTTAAGCAACAATCTCCCTTATGATGACAACGTTAGCTTCAATGGCCTTCTTCAATTTGTGCAAGTATGAGTCAAATCATTCCTTATTTGATATAATAACTCATTTTAAATTCAAACTGCTTGAAGTTTCTAATCATAAGCTTATTCCTTACAAGCAACTTGTAGTACTTCTTTACCAGTTTTAATCACTCTAAACTCAAAAATTTTCATTTAAAGCACACACTCTCAAAACTCGCTTCAAATTCTTTCTTATTTGAAAAAATGTTACTATTAGCTAAGGTATGAGATAGAATCATTAATTCAGTTATGGATATCTCACCAATACTTAATAAGTACCCACTAGGGATTTGAAAGCTGTCCACGTTATTTATAGCAGCATTAGCCAGCCCTTCGACATATGTAGGCATATGGCAAATCATCATAACTTTAATTTTCATTTTGATTTTGATCTTGATTTTGATCCTAATTTATCCTCATTCTACTCGATTTCAAATGAAGTGCCAAGTACTTCTTCTTATATTTTTTGAGTGTTGATAATTGGGTCATGGCACCCAATAGCATAATCCATTTCATCAGTCATATTCAAAGTGATGTCCTCTCCATACTTGAATTGTGACGTTGATAAGGGAGTTGGGACTCCATAGCTAGTATTGATTTGCTTAATTGATTATTGCCAATGCAAGAATTAAAATAATCATACTTTTGTGGTCATCTCGATATTTTCAACACTATGTATTATGTGTTCATGTGTTGATGGTCCAACATTGAGGCACACCCAATCTACAAAAATCTAAGGGATATAACCTTCATGTAGCCACATGAAATTAACATAATCGTCACATGTTATCTCAATCCAAGTTCAATTAGTTCCCACTTGAGCCACCACATATAACGAAGTGTTAAACTTGGAATAATCAACTTTGACAAATGATCAAACGATATCCCTGAAACCTTAGTTTTGACATTTTTTCAACATAATCAAAATTTTACCCAATTTTCATTACACATTATTACAATTCTTGGTATCGTTATCCTATAAGAAAAAAGAAATGCTACAATGAACAGATAAATGGTACGACAATTGCCAAATAATGGTACGACAATGAAAAGAATAAATGTGCCACATGCAATCCAAAATGGTGCACAAATTACATATTTAAGTGGTTTGTAAATGACAATAAAATGATGCCAAAAAATACATAAATAATAGTGTAAACAAACTAAATAAAATGGTGCAAAAATAAACAAAACAAGACAATATTAATAATGCAAACAAAACAATGTGAAAAAAGTGTGAAATATAAAATAAGATGGTGCAAAAATAAATAAAATGGTGCGAAAGTGATGCCTCAAATAGCGTGTAAATGTCAAACTAAAATAATGCAAAATAAATCTAAAAAATACTAGTGTATTATGTAGGCAGTGATTAGGTAAGATAAATAGGTATATCATTTTGAAGATATTTTAAAAAAAAAAAAAAAACATACATCAAATGCAGAGTAACTAGCAAGTAAGAAGCTATGCTTCACTTAGTCAACAAAACTTTGCATTTTTCAGACAAACCCATTTTAATCTTTCATAAGAAAATGGTGCTTAGAAATGATAGATTTCAACTTAAAAAAATCAGCATTTTAACAATTTAGTTTTACTTAGAAAGAGAGAGAAAGAGGTGTCAGAACATGAAAGAAACAATTTGTGAGAGAGAATGAACAACACACATTCCCATCCATTTCTTTTCAAGTTCTTTTTCATCGATTAATGACATAAGGGTATGTTGGCCTCATGGGTAAACAAATGAGGGCACGTTGATCTTACCGGATGACCAAGTGCTGAAAAAAACTAAAAGAAGTAATGTAGGTTATTTTTGTGAAAAGAGATAATCTCTATGACGAAATTGAGAGTTTCTTCTTGAAATAAAGGATTTATTATTTATGGAACTTGATATTTTTTATTTTAAAACTTCCATTCAATTTTTTTAATATGTGTGATAATAGTTTAATAATTAAACTTGAATATGCACATTATATCACCCAAAAATATTATAATTGAAGAACCAATATTATCAATATGACGAAGTGACAAAGTAAAAATTATGACAATCATATTATGGTTTCAAAAATAATTACTAATATAATTTAAAATAAAATAAGATAGACTAAAATTTCATAAAAAACATAAAAAATTTTAAAAAATTAAAATCAAAATCTAATATATGAAGTACTTCCGAAAATAAGATCTTAAGCTGCTACACCAATGGCCTTGCCCATAAAATCACAGTTAACAATGAGTCTAACCCATGAAAACCTTAATAAACTTGTTAAATTAACAAATTGAAACAAGTTTATCCAATAGAAAAATATGTGATTTGTAATCTTATCCATGGATTGACCCATAAAATCACATTCAAATCATGAGTTATTCTATTATGTTTTTAATTGATTAATTTAATATGTTTTAAGCGAACCATGTACGAGATGGTGCAATAAACTTTATGCAAATCAATTTAATAGATAAATAATGAGTTATTTGCCATAATTGTCTTTTAAAAAATTCTCTTTCTTAAAAAATATGCAAAGGAATTTAGTTATTTTTAGTCTCTTTTTGGTTGGAAAAGCAAAGAAACCCAAGCAACAATATAGTCTCTACAAATCAACCAATGAATCCAGTAACCATAATATGAAAAAGCTAACTTTAATCGTTTATTAATACCTTTTTAAGCAATTAGCTCGTTTATCAATACCATTTAGTAATACCACTTAGTATCAATGCATAAATCGAACAAAAAAAACATGAGTCTCATACCATATTCTTGCACAAGTTCATACTAAAAATTTGAAATGTAAAGTGTGAACAAACAAACAATCCCAAAAATGTATACCTCCCCATATCATAATTGTGCACAAGCTCATGCCAAAAATTTTAAATACGAAATGTAAACAAAAAACCTTAAAAAATATATACCTCGTCAAAAAGAGTGAGCTAACCTGCAACTTTATCAATAGATGGGTCTCCTTTAATAGTGTGGGCTTCACAGAGAATAGGGAGAGATGGCTTATAAGTCGAGCAACTTCTTCTTTGATAGCGATGTGGTCGATGGAGAAAGAAAGGGGGAGAGAGAGAAAGAGAGAATAAGGATGGATTTCGAGCAATGGTGAGAGAAAAGAAAGGTATGTGTTTTGGTCGCTCGACTACAGAGATGGATTCTAATGGATGTGAGTTATAAGTGTAAAGTGATAGCTAGATGGAGTGGTTGCTATAACAAAAAAGACGAAAAATTTTGCTTTTTGATGTGAATCAATGGTGAGAAAGAGTAATAAGCTTGGTCTGATGGTGAAAAAGAAATTGGTTTCAAGTGTTTTAAGTTTGAGTGTTGATTATGCAAGAAGATGAAAAAGTTGGTTTTCTAAATTCAAAATCAATAGTCATAAAATCGTTGGATCAAATGATATATTTAGTGATTACCGATCATTTTACATTTTAAGCTCTAACATGCATGGATAAAAAGAAAGTAACATACAAGAGACATTTTGAAAATTATTTAAAGATTGCATGACATTCTTGAGTACATTTTATAAGTAAAATATTGAAATCAATGAAGTTAGAAACTACTACATGTTTTTATCTAACTATAAGATAGGTTTTAACATGAAAAGCAAACAGTATTAATAAATATTTAAGATTATACAAATATGTTTTAATAAAAAATGGATCAAATAAAATTATCTAAAATTAAATTAAAATTTATAAAATAAATTAACTTGTAAAACTGTATGTGTAAAATTTAAAGAAAAATAAATTATATCTTATTTTCTTAATATGATAGTAAAATAAAATTTTTAAAATTTTTTAAAATCTGCTTATATATATAAGATATGCATTAAATTAATCTAATTAACTGTAAATAATAAATTAAAAACTCAAAATAGAACTCATTCAACTCACTTAATTAACTTTAATGGGTCAAAATTGAAAAAAAAATATATTTTAAAATATAAAACCCACAATTCTATCTATTTTTAAATAAATGATTTTAATTTGATTAACTATTTCAAAAGTCAAATTAAAACCAATTGAACAGAATTACAAAGTAGCCAACAATAAGGGTAAGTTTAATAAGTTTTAATCAAATTAATTGATCAATGGCATTAATTTTGATTAATTCGGTCCAATTTTTTAGATTTTTTTATCATAATTCATTTAGATAACTGGTCTAATCCATCGATTTTCAATAATTTTTTTCAATAGAACCAATCAAAAAATTGACATTTTTCATTTTAATTGTTTATTATATTTACTTTTATTGTTAATTAATTATTAAATTAATTTGATTTTTAACTTTATATTTATGTAAACATAATTTTTAATGATAAAAGTCATTAAACAATGAAAATAAAAAAATTTAACTTATAAAAAAATTTTAGATTTATTTATAAATTTGTTATATAATTTATGTGGTTATTGTCTGGTTATATTATATGATGTTTAATTTTATGAAATTAATTTATTGTAAAATTTTAATTTAATAATATGTATATTAATTTTAAATTATAAAATAATAAATTTTTGTGTAAATTTAGTATAACATAATTTATTTTATTTTATTTAAATTGTTGATTAAAATTTTAATTATAAAGTTTTCAATTAAATTGAATCAAATTTTTAATAAATTTAATAAATTTAATTTTTAAAATTTTTAAACCGACCGTATACTATCTAAATACGGAGCCCTAAGGTGTCCCAACCTAAATCCACCATAAACATTTGCTACTTTTAATTTGAAGAAGTTACCTAGCAGATCCATTGGAAGTAAATTATTCATCAATCTGCTCCAACCAACAAAAAGGATAAATAATGATTTCCGTTATTCAGGGTTATTGTGAAGGTAACGAATAGGATATCTCTTCCTGAAGGCATATGTAGCACAGCCAGTGCTGCTTAGACATTTCTTTAAAGTGAAAGTGCGTGAAAACATCCTCTGAAATGTTGATGTCCAGGATGTCAGCATATATACACAAATTGTTGTTCCTACCACAACAGGCTTTTTCATTCTAGCCCCTCCCAGATGTCTTTCTTCCAAAAGCTTTCTGAGATATGGGATGGACTATCAAGAGCAGATAATCCCCTGAAGAAGATGGAAATTACTTGCCAGAAAATGCTGAAGATGACTGGATGATTGGCAAAACACAAGGCGATGGTGACCAAGAATCATGCATTGCCGGTGTTGGAGCATATCAACCATGAATTGCCTCCTTTAGCAAATGGGTATACCCCACATTTTGACAGCAACAACAATAGATATATATATATATATATATATATATATATATCACAACTTTGTGATTGCCTCTTACAATCTATTCATAAAATTAAGATCTAAATCAAATTATACAAAAATAAAAACAGAAAAGCGAAAACTCTATAAAGCATGGTATAGAAATAATTGGAATCAATACATTATATACTCTGAATTAAGAACTTGAATAATTCTAGAATAACAAAAATCTGAATATGATCAATAGCATAAACCAGGGCAATCAGTGCATATATAGTTATGCTACACCAGCCAACATGCAGCATAAGTCTACCCAAGTTGGAGAATCTGACTAGCGAATGGAGATCCACACTCATATTAATTAACGACAAGAAAAAGTTCCAGTAGCCTCTGTTATTTTATTCTCTCCACTTGGAAGAAGCATGGGTGAGTATGAAAAAAAGATCAAACCAAATTAACCAAGCAGTAATCAAATGCCAAATTATGTTTTCCAACAACTAAAGAAAAGTATGAAATAATAATGTCGAACATGAAATGCACATAATTAAACACCTGGAAAGAAATATCTAGAAGTAGAAATCATAAACTTATGCATAATGACAAGTGTGCAGAAATATAATGCCAACTCAATGACAGATTACAAATTTTTATATGGCAATAGACAACATACACAATTGAAGTTTGGGAAACAAATCTGCTTTTAAGGTAAAACCACTTAAGAACAAGCTATATATTTATTCAGATATTGTAATCAGAGGCTAAATGAAGAAAATGTATTGGCAACGATCTCAAACTATGATGAAGCTATCATATCCTAATTTAGGCTGGCTGTTCTACACTACTGATGTTGTGTCCATAATAACATCATGTTTGCTTTTCTTACTTGGGAACTTTTTGAAACTGTGAGCTCCCTAAGTTCATGGGATGCCTTAACAGTGTCTTCGGAAAGCATCATGAGATTTCCAAATCTCTTCTAAAGATCAAGTGCATGACAATTAGCTATAAAAAAAAAAAAAATCAGTTAATAACCCAACAAACATATCATTGTTATCTTGTAAGTCTGTCCTTATGACCATAATCTAGAAGCTTTATCCACAAAAAAGATAGCCTGAATGTTCCATAAATACATTGAAAGAGTCAACAAGAGCAAACAAAAAGAACTGGTAAGTCATTTGGCATTAATAAATCTGGACCATGGAATTGAATACAAAAACTATAGATTAGTGTCATTGCAGTAGCAAAATGCTGCTTACACATAATCAATATTGTGAAGCTTGTTCATTGGGTATAACAAACCAAGTAGGAATTAGATCACAGAGGAATATTACTTTTCAGCTAAATCTTTCTGGGTCAATCCCCCTTTTCCAGGACAAATATAAACTCTAGACCCTACACTTGACGGTACCCTCTAAATTGCTTGTGTCACTATTCCAAGATGGCAGATAACAGACTTTGTTTTAGGTATACCTTCCAACAAGAGCACCAGGCTAGGGATCCAACTCAAACTGATATTCATTCAACTAATCTGTCCTAATAACCTGAAAAATACATGAATCTGTTATAAGATAATAAATCACAAGAGCTCGCTACAGTATTTTGCAGATAAATAATTCAGTTAATAAATCTCTGCATAGCTCATAGACTATATCAATCATTCTATTTGCTCCGAACCAGCTGTTCTACTCTTCATAGCCCAAATTGACGTTATTATTTTCCATCTGCAGTACTGTTTAACCTATTGCTGCAAGATTGAATGACAGAATTGGAGTCTGTTAATCGACAATTGCAGACTATTCTTCAAACAGTAATAACTTTTTCTCATTACTCTTAAGATACAATAACAAAAACAGGGACATGCAGAAAGGAAAGAAAAATTGAAATTTAAACAAAATAATGACTAAAACTACTAATGATTACCATTCCTCAGAACATACAACCTAGGCTCCACCTATCCAAGGAACAGTCATATTCTTGCAAATCAACAATGAGTTTAGAGCCCTTACAGTACCTGAAAATATCAGTAGCAGAAGTTTCCAAATTTTTGACACATAATGCACATAATGAAGTCTTCATAATAAGGTAAAAAGCAACAATTGAACACCAAGCAAACTTTGTGTGCCATCAACTACCCTTGATGCTGGGGTCTACCTTAATGTATGAGAGCACTTGAAATTTTGGACAAAATATATATGTATCTAACATGAGATATTCGAAAGTTGTTGATCGGATGAAAGACACTTAGTTAGAACCAGGTGGGACACTTAGTTAGAACCAAGTGAAACCCAAGAAATAATTACAATGAAACATCAGAGCTGAAAATTCACCTCAAAACTTTACCATTCAGCGGACTCTCCTTTGATCTCCTCTCCCGTAATTTCCAATTCAACAGTATCTCAATTCCTCTGTACTCCTCACCATCCTTTTCTGCAGCATCCCCACTCTTGAAAACACTGTTAGACAGCAAATTGGGATGGTTCTAAATGACCATGTGCCTCGAATATTTGACCCTTCAGTAGCTACGTTTTTGGTTTTTACACCAACTATGTTCAGAATTAAGGCACCAATTTATTCTTTAAGAGGCATCCTAAAAACTAATCTTGCTTTGGTACCAACTAAATGGCTAAAATACTAGAGACATAGGCTGGTGAGGAACTAGAAAAGGAAATATATTCAGATGTAGATTCTACTATTCCCAAATGTAGCACAAAAACAATTTGGTATTGTCTCTCTATTTAGCCAAGAAACTATAATATCCTCTTCCAAGTTCATACAGTTATAGACTCCAAACTGGGTACGGTGAATAAAGCTAATCGAAAATATAAAAAGTAGATAGTAAGCTGCAGGTTCACTAAGTAGCTACAACAAACTCTAGATTTTAAAAGAAATTTTTCTTTTGATTTAGCTGTAGCAAATTCCTTGTTTGTGCAAGAAAATGATTTAATCATACCCTGTTAGCAATCATGATCGTTATATCCTACTCATATCATTTGCATTTCAGAATGTTTCACTTGAAACCAATTAATCAAAATTACAAAACAAATAATTAGAACAAGAGCAGCAATACCAGAGACCAAGGTGTAGTCCTCTTAAACAACAAAGCATCAGGCTTATCATAAAGAACAGAAGATTTGACCCACAGATAACTCAAGCTACATTCAGAGGGATTCATGTATCCAAACTATGAGGAATCTAAGTCCATCCTTCGACAAAAGCCTAACATGGTCCTTCTTCATTGACTGCAAGAAGAATCATCAACTTCTTGTAAAGAAGCAAACTTTGGATGAACATACATCAAATGTTTTCCTTGAACTGCATTTTCAATGACACATTTAGCAAAACAAGGAGTCCATTATTCATAAAAAAAAATTAGATTCCCTAGATAAAATAAAGTCCAAGAACATCATTTTTGACAAAAATACTATTTAGATGCTTCACAACCAAAGACTAGATTGCTTTAAGATTGTTGTCCTTTTAGTCAAATCATAAGTTATAGTTCGTTTAACAAATTCTAAGTACATAACAAGTGTCGATATCTATAGAAGGGGATTCACATAATAGGTGAAAGTCACAAAGCAATTAAACAGGGGATAACAACAGGTCATTATGCGTCTTACATACGTAGACAACAAGTACAATCTAAAACAAAATAAGCACAAGAGACATGCAATCAATAAAATTAAGTCCAAACCATAAAACAAATTCATTAAATGATCAATAAAAAAGAGAAATTACTGATAGCATAAATGTGATTTGTAAAAATTCAATTTAAAAACTTTTTCATTTTACAACAAATCAGAAAAAAAAAAAAAAAAAAACAGTTGCAGTGGTACCCAGGTCATAGCTTATGAAGATCGAACTAGACTCAAGGAAGTCACCTTTAGCTCAACTGCCGAACCAACAAGTGATTTTGCCTTGCTCTCCCATATATTTCCTTAATATTTCAACCATACTTTCAATCTTTCCCTGAAAATGCAACCATTGGTCTTCAAGCCACATGATTATTCCATTTTTTACACTCTACTCTTGTAGACACAAGTACTTCTTATGCCACATTACTTCACTAGCCAACTCTTTCTCTTTTCTATTTACCTTGTCCATTTACTTGCAGACCTTCTACAAAACAGGTTATGGACCAATTTAGTATGACACTTATAGCTCTCATAGACACCTAAAATCAATAATAACATTCACAAGGCAAAATATAAGGAAGGAGAGCAAATCTACAATTCAATATCCTAAAAAAAGGTAATATTTACTTACAAAAATTCACTATCCACATTGCCTTTAGAACACAATAGAGAATGTTTAAACCTTGAAAGTCATTTCTATAGCCAGAGTAAAGAAACAAAGACACTATCAACAGAATGTTGTTTATTAAAATCTCACCTAATCTTTACAAACCCAAAAGTTCAATATGCTTCTTTCCCTAAAAACAGAAAAAACAAAGAAAAAGGAGGGGAAGCAACTTTGGTAAACGCTATGAATGAAACATAGCCAATTATTAATTGCTAAATTACTTACTCTTGCTTGCAACATTTAAAGAAACTCTCATTTTCCAACAAAATTTTCATGTAATCATGACTGTTCGCACTTAGGTATCTTTAATTAAAAAATAGAAACAATTTTTTTCACAGCAACCATACATACATAAAGACACATATATAGGTACACATACAGAGGCATATTACATGTACATTCCATCAAAACCACAGATTTCTCTGTGCATACTGAATCAGCCAGCATTGACAATGTCACCTACTTAAACAGAAGCAAGGAATGGTTTAGAGTTTCTACAAAACCCAACAAAAATGACTAGAGCAATCAAACAGTAAGAGATTGCACCATCATATTTGAGTCATTAATCCTCACTTAAACAAGAGGCACCTTCATAAATTGCAGATATAACCCAACTGAAGTATAGGTAAAAAGAAAATTGAAAATAAAGAGAAACAAAAAGCCAGAATGTTTTCTGATATATTTACCATCAATCTGCAGATAGTATTTGAAGAATCGTAGAGCTGGTAAGGTGCAACAACTGGATCTCTGTTCCAGCAGACTCATTATAATTACACTGAGCACTGAAGGAAGCCTGAGTAGAAAAGAGGGATTTGCATCAACCTTCATACATAATTTTAACGAATTGAAGCCTGAGTAAAAAACCTGAAGTAACCAATCAAGAGAAGGAGATAAAAATTAAGGGGACAGTCTAAATATGGAAACGAATTGAGGATAAGGAATCGAGATACAGCTACTAACCTTCAAAAGTTTATGTGACATCTGTTGGAAATTTTGATAAGTGGTATGCAAGCAATCTTGGGCCAATCAATGCCAGTGATTTTTTTGCTTGTTTCAGACAAATGAGGGCAAACCAAAATTTCCAATTCTTGTAAAGAGGTAACCTTCACTATGATGCTTTCCTTGCCCCTAACTAATATTGCAAGATCATGCCTTAGGTCATGCATCTTACAGTATCTTATGTTGGCCCATTCACCTTCTTTCACTTCTTAAAAGAAAGACCTAGAAAGCAATCCTTCAAAATAATGGAGCCCTATATCTTCAAGGCACCGCTCGTTATCCGACGACTCAATGAGACCTTGTGCTATCCAAAAATAGATCAAATTTGATACATCAATATCATAATCTTTAGGAAATAATCTACAATAAGCAAAACAGTTTCTCTAAGTGCGAGGGAAGGTAATCATACCTCAACTTAAGTGTTGGTAAAATATCATTGTCTTGATGAGCTATTCCTAAGAAATCCTCAATTTCAAATCCTCTGTATTTGGATCTTTAAAATAAAGTTAGGCTCCAACTGTTTTAATGACAAGAGGAACACCTGCACACTTGCTTACAATCTTCTTCCCAATGTCAACAACACCTTGATTCTTTGGCTCCACCCATTGTTTAAATGCAAATCGCAAGAATAAACCCCAAGCCTCATTTTCAGACAAACCTTTTAAAACATATGGCAAGAATGGACTCACAGCTTCTGCTACCATTCTGCTACGTGTAGTTACTATTATCTGACTTTCTTTTGCCCATCCTTCAATAGATATTCCAAATTGAGCCATTTATTTCTATCATCATTCCACACATCACCTAAAACAACTAAAATTTTTTTTTCACCAATTTTTTCTCATAGACAATCAATTGATTCATCTCGAGGTTTCCAGGATCACTATTTGTCATAGATTTGATCATTTTTTCTACAATTAACTTGACATCAAAAGGATCAGAGACAGATACCCACATTCTAAACTCAAAACTCTTTTTAACTATCTCATCATTTGATACAAGTTGAGCAAGTGTGGTTTTTCCTAAACCCCCAATGCCCACAAGTGGAACGACCAAAATATTTTCCACAGAATTGAGAAGAGTCCTCATTGTTTCTTCTTTATCCTTGTCTCTCTCAATAACATCCTCTCCATGTGCATAAAAGTGAGTGCACTTCCCCTCCCTACTCACCGAGGATTCTTCTTCTACTCTTGCTTCTAAATGAAATTTTCTTTCAGCTGCAATCACATCTAGCTGCTCTCTGATTACCTTGACTGTATGAGCCATTCTAAGACAGTGGGAAAGCTTGTTTCAGCTTGAGAAGAATATACATATCTCCTTCACCATTTTATTTCCAGCCATCAGTTTCCGTTGAAGAGCTTCGGTGGAGACATCATCCAGCAAGTCATCTGCATCGTAGACTGCTTCTTTCAGCTTACCAAGCCAATCTTTGACTTGATTGTTGTGTGAGTGCTGCTTCTGTGCATCAAGAAGAACTGCTCAAATCACAGAAAGAGTGCTTTTCAGTTTGCCAAGCTCACCTTCCACATTCCACCACAAATCCAATTTCTTTAACAATACCCAATTTCCTTATGAGCTCTCCCCAAAGTGAAAGAGAATTGCCTCTGCCATTATCGCTGAACCGTGCAATTCGTTTCAGAATAACTTAAAATATTGACTCTAAAAAATGAACTTACTACAGTTAGCTAATTCTAAAAGAGAATTTACTGTACACACTTGACGGTGGAGATGTGAATTACTTGGTGTGTCTTCATTAGTGTCTGGGAATCGTAAAGCAGTTGATTATTTGATCTGACTAGAGAAAGCCTTCTGCACCAACAAGGAAGATAGGGCCAGTTAGTAAGCAGTATCAGATATGGGGCCAAAAGCTCACTCAACAAGAACAGTGGTTCTGTTTTAAGCAGGGTTAGAAAGGAATAAGAGGCAACTTGTTGAATCATTTCATTGTAATTACTCTTTTCAGCTTTGATATTTATGCCTGGACAGAGGAATTAATCAAGTAAAATCAACTAGTTCTCAAACAGACCCTAAAAGATTTAAGGGATGGTTATAAATTTGCTTGAAATACTTACGGTGTTGAATACATAACATATGATCATCAATCTCCTATTTGATCAGCTTTCATCCCTAAAGTAAATGGGCAATCCTCATATTTCTAAGATTTTGCTTGCAAACTATGAACTACGAGTTTCAATAGCAAGTGATGACTATGAGAAATTTCTATCTACAAGGTTACGAAAAAAAAGAATGAAAAGAAAAGAAAAGAAAAGCAAATCCAGCATGAAGCACAGCAGTGATGCCAATATCCAGACACATTTCAGACCGAAGCATTGCAGTGTTTACATAAAGAAGTAGTATAAATTGGTAGTTTCATATTTCAATTAGTTATCTAAATTAAATGACTTCCTTGACCAGATAAATTTATTCTAAAATTAAAACTAAAAATGAACATAAATTAAAAAAATGACGTAATTACCACTCACCTTATACATAGTCCTTGAAGAATTGTAGTGCTCATCATCTCCGGTTCTGCAAGTCAAGAAGAAGAAAGAACAATCTTTCATCTTCATTTTCATCATCATTGTCATTTGCAATGGCTTCCAACTGTTATATTCCAACACAAATCTCCTTCAATAGATGGAAAGCACGACATGGAAGTCAAGTCAGGGCAATTGCAGATCTCTAATGTGAAACTACAAGGAAATGAAGGCAGCTCAACCTCAGTCTGATTGTTTTACCTCCTCCGTAATCGCTTGAGATTAGGGCAATTCTGAAGCAAGAGGTTTACATGAAACTTAAAATTCCCTATTTAACATCCTTGTCCTCTAGACTCCACATATCCTCACTAGGTAGAAGTATGGATGAGCATGAAACTTAACATTGCCCTGCCAGTAATCAAATGCCAAGCAAGTTAAAGAGACATAATTAAGCACCTTGAAACAAGTTAATATTGAACATGGAACACAGATAATCAAACAACGGGAAACAAATTAATGTCTAGAAAGTGGAACCCGTCATAGACCAACAAATCACAAGAGTAGTATCTAGCAAATAAATAATTCAGCTAATAAATCTCAGCATAGCCCATAGATTATGTATAAGTTACGTCCTAGTCAATAATAAGAAAGAAAAATTAGAGTTTGATTGTCTTCGGGTGAGAACAAGACCCCAAAGATCAGAGATAAACTTCTCTGCTTCATTCATGCCTTCTTCCTCCCTAACTGGTGCAACCAAGGCGAGTCTTTAGGAGACCTAGTCACTCACAGAAACAACTTAAATACCTAACCATAATACACGTAGATAAACATATCATTCCATTTGCTATAAACCAGCTGCTCTGCTCCGCATAATTCAAGCTAAAGTTATTATTTTCAGTCTGCAGCCCGGTTTAAATTATTGCTGCAGCATTGCACTACACAATTGTAATCTGCAGTTCGACAACTATAAACAATTATTCAAACAGTAATGAAACTAAGACACTATCAACAGTATGTTGTTTATTGACATCTCAGCTTTCTGTACAAAGCCAAAAGTTCACTGTCCCTTTCCTTAAAAAGAGAAAAAAAAAAAAAGAAAAGAAAGGAAAAAGAGTGTAAACAACTGTAGTTAAAAGTAAGAATGAAATATAGCCAACTGTTAATTACCTAATCCTACTTGTAAAATTTAGAAGAAAAAACAACTCTTATTTTCCAACATGTTTCCTTGTAATCATGACCTTAGGTAATTTTAGCTAATAAACAGAAACATTTTTTTTCATAGCAACTATACATGCAAAAAGACACACACACATATATAGATACACATACAGAGCATATTATATATGCATTCTATCAAACCACAGATATCTGTGTGGACACAGAAGCAGCCAACATTGACAGGTCACTCGAACACAGCAAAGAATGGTGTACCGTTTCTACTAAACCCAGACCAGAATAACCATACAGTAAGAGATTGTGCCATCACATTTGAGTCATCAGTGCTCACTTAAACAAGAAGCACCTTCATAATGAGATGTAACCCAACTAAAGTATAGGTAAAAAGAAAAAAGATAAATAAAAAGACCCACAGAAAGAAAGAATATTGCCTCAGATATTATTTAGACCGAAAATGCATTTGTTACATTAATTGTGCAGTATTTATCTATCATCTTTTCAAAAATCAAGAACATTTCAAACTTACAATTTATGAAAGCATAACTAACTAAACAATTAAGAAGAATTACTAAATCAAAAATCATTCAGAGAGCATCACTATCACAGTGCTGTAAAGCTCTTCATAATTTAAATCATGAGCTTCTTGTACCTCTTTGTATTCTTCTACACGAATATGGTCCACGATAGACTCTTTTGGTTGTTCATAACCCATAGTAGTTGACTTTACATCTTTCAAGTTAATACCAACTTCTTTCCACCAGTCAACAGCCACTGGATGGTTTAAAACCTCACCAGTATCTTCACTGGAATCATTATCATCAAGAAGACTTTGCTTGAACCAATCAATCGTATGGCCTGATATCTGAATTCTTCACTTCACTCTTTGAATTTTGTGCAATCTCATCATTCTTCTCAACTGGTTGTGTCTCCAGCTTAATCAGTCTTTGAGTGCCTTTTCCTTTGCTATTATAATAAATTTGACATAAAACCCATTCTTCGAAAGACCCAGATGCAAGCCATATTCATCCATGATCCAGTTGCTCACATTAACTTCTTTGCGATTCCCATTTTCTTTCTTGTGGGAGTAGAAGGAGAGGGTTTTCTTATAACCCACAAGTTGCATACAGCCCCTCGAGTCTTTGCAGTGAAAGGGTTGGTCCCTATTGTTGGCTTTCTACCAGCCGCCATTGAAATCACCTTCGAACAAGTCTAGCCCTCTTGCCCTTGCCACTGTTGGAGATCTTCTCTTGCTTAACAAAGTAAAACCATTCATCTCGGAGAAGGAGATCACTGTCAGGATGTTACAGCCACCATGGTTCATGGGCATACACATCCTTCTCACGTATCAAATCGCCTATCCCTAACTTCCCCAAAGATAAACAAGCTGCTCATCAGTTGACCTGAATTTTAACCTAACTGGAACTCCCGAAGAACAATTAAATGTAGACATCCTTGAATTTCTTTGATCCATCGATAGTCAAAGAAAATTCCAAAATGAAATAGCTTGTAACAACCTCCCCCTTCTCAAGCAATCAGATCTCAACTCTCTAAAACACAACGTTCTTAAAGAGAAATGAAGAAATGAAGGAAGTCACCTTGGTCAGAGTAACTCTTTCTTCTTCCTGCTCTAGATTTTCTCGGCTTCCAATCAAACTCAAACTCAAAATTTTCACTAATCTCCTGAATTGAAAAGGAAGCATAAGGGAGTCTGATTTGTAAGGGCGGGAGAGATGACCGTTAGTATGCATCTCTTTTAAGCGCCAAAATCATCACGTGACATTACTATTTGGTCGTCATGGCACGTGCGAATGTGGAGACAGTTATATGGCTTCGACTCTCTGGGTCCCCCGTCCTTAGCGAACTGCACTTGCGGTCTACACATCGCCAGCAGAAAGTTCTGGGAGAAGGACAGAGAGAAATAGAAAGAGAGTGAAAGAGAACACCATTTTGATTTCGGAAATCGAAACCACAGTCCTCTCTCTTGGCACGCACACATACAGGGGTTTTACACAAGTTCGGGAGTTGCAGAGGAAGAGTAAGAAGAGACGAACCTGTCTGTCTTGTGCTTAGCTTGTAAACCACACAGCTCCATGGTCGAGAATCCACCATTGCCGGCTTCCTCTGCTTCTCCCGTCGTCGTAGTTCGTCCGTTTTGCCTATTTTTGGGGTGGGTGATTTGGGGAGCGCAGAGGGCAATTGTGGCAGCTGCCTGATTGGTTGAAAGATATTTTGAATTTTTCTTCTATTCGTTCTTCTGTTTACAATTTGTGTTCCAATTTTTTCTGTTTACAATTGTGCTCTCATTTTTTCTTTTTGAAAAATTAAAATAAATTAGTTATTAAAAATAAATAGGATAAATATTTTAAAAATTCAAAATATATACTCAATATAAATTTAAATCTTGATTTTTAAAACATATAAAATAAATTTTAAATTTTTATGTCAAATAAATATAAATTTTTATTAATAAAATATTTTTTAACTACAATTGGATTTTAACTAGAAGTATTTCATGAAAGTTTATTTCTTCTTCCCCTTTCATTTTTTTCTTTTTTTTTTTTTGTGTAATTTCTTCTTTTCTCTTCCACCCTCCTTTTCTTTCATGTAAAATCTTTTCTTTGCTAGAAATTACAGTGTTTGACCGAATAGGCTATATTTGTAGAAGTAGCTCATTCAAATCTGCAAGAGAGCTTAGATTTTATGCAATCTAAGCATAATTTTCACATAAAAATCACTTCTTAATTTTTCAAGGTGTATAGTAATAACAATTGGAATATCGATTTTGAAGACTTAACAATATTTATTTATGTTTAATTAATTAAATTTTAATTTTTTATTAAAAAGATGCCTATTTTTTAATTTTAATTTATCGAAGGTGTTATTTTAACTGAAAATTGTTTTGTTTTTGTTGAAAAAATGAATTTTAAAATGGCTTTGAAAGATGAAAAAAATGTGCATTAAGAAATACCCTCTCCTTATTATCTCACATACAAAATACAACTTCTTAGAATTGTATACAAGATATGGAGTATGAAATGAGTTTGGATCCCAGTTCTATGAAAAAGAAAGGAGATAAACTCATATAAATCTACCACATAAGTGATCAACATTTGTCTTATCGATCGTGCTGAGTTCAAGTCGGATAACATCTTAATTTTTTGCAAAACGTTTATTTATTATTTTATTAGGTATACTATACAAAGGAAGACTCGATTAGTAGGAGATTGAATCTTCCTTCGAGTCTCTCTTTATACACACTTATTCTAATCCATTAGCTTAAGTCTACAGGTCACGTCACCTAGCTTAATCATCAAAACCCAATAACATCATCAAAACCCAAGTGTCATTGCAACATAGCATCAGTCACTTGCTCACCCATAAAAGTTACCTTACATGTTTTTCAGATGACAATCATGCCCTCATCTACTCTCAAGTCTCTCACCAGGCTTTCTTAAACAAAGAGGCACCCTGCCTTTTAAAAAATATAATTTTTGCAATAAGTAGTTCTTTTCTAATATCTTTCTCGCAATAGCTCTCTCTTAATAGCCCTTTTTATCTCGAGACTATCAATTATTTACTAGTATCCCAAGGAGCTTTCTAAGCTTTCTTTGACTTTTTTTAAGCTATATTTTATTTTTATTTTTTTGGAATCCAATCAATATTTTAAAAGGTGGAGACATTTTTTATTTCCTATCATGTATAGGAGATCCGACTTTTATCTTCAAAATAATGGGGTTGTACATTGCTGCATAATAAAGACAAAACTGTGTAACGTTTTAAAGAGAATAACTTAGTTCATAACTCAGCTATATAGAAAATGGGTAACATCGTTCTTGTTTTTATCTACTTCAGATTCAATAGTTTTGTACATTGCAATATGTCATTACTGATGAGTTTTTTTTCCAAAAAACAAAAAGATTGGTTTTACTTGCAAATAGTGAGAGGTAATTAAAGTAATATGTATTGTCACTAACGTCCACACCTTTTTTAAAGGATGGAAGGAGATGGAAAGAGAGAGAAAAAAATCATCATCCATGATAAGCATATCATCCTTATAATCCATAACGGAGCTTCCAGTAGACAAGATTAGGGTTCATTAAATGTTTGACTGACAAGAAAGTGAGGAACGAAAGAAAACTGCTTGGACAAAGAAAAAATTAGGAGATGGGGCAGAGAGATAAATTAAACTAGTAACATTTACGGGTTTTCAATAATGAATTTTGATAGTGAAAAAAAGTGGCATATGGATAAAGAAAGAAAATCAAAGAGACAATTAACTTGAGGAGAAACAAAGTAAAAAATTATTAATAATCTTCATTTAACATTCTTTTTTAACGTTATTATGCCTCAAGTTTTGTTTCCACAATTAATAAAAGATCAGTTTATTATGTTACTTTTTGAACAATAAAATTTTAGTTGTAACTTGAGAAATATTTCAATTTTTTTCAAAATATTTACCTAAATATTTATTTATATTTTAATTGCTCGTGAGAAAGGCACATGAACAAGTTAAAGTCTTTAAGTTAAAGACTGTCTCTTGAATCATTTAATTTTTATCTACAATTATCGTGAAAAAAGATTTATGGATATTACATATGACATTTGTGTTAGCATACATGATTGTCTTTTATATCTTTCTTCACATTTTGTATGAATTAATTATTTATTTCCAATAAATTAGAGTTAGACTAGTTCATAAAAGAACAAGATATTATAGGAATCAATAATCATTATTATAATTTTGATATCATACTTTTATGTCCTTGGATGACAAAATCTCTTTATTTTTAATTTTTTTTTATATAAATGATATTATTTAAATAGCATCATTTTATTAAGAAAAGTAATAACTAAAACACTTTATACGTATAGAACAATTAAATTAAAACATTCTTGAGAGTAGTAATGAATACTAACTAAAAGAAGACCTATCATAAATAATAATGTCTGAAACTTATGACATTACATTATAGTCACCATTCTTGGGGCTTCAATAATGCATGTCTAGATACAAAAAAAATTAATGAAGTAAAAGTGATTACTCTTTATAAGATCACTTAAAATTGATAAAAATGTTTATTAATACTTAAATACATAACATATAATTATCAAAATACTTTTATCATAAAGTAAAGCTATTAGCACTACAAATAAATAATTCCAAAAAATAAAAATAAAAAGTAAGATATGAAAAACTCTATTAATTTATATTTTTAGCTTTAAATATAAAATTGATAGTAGTATATTTAGTAATCAGTTAATTAACAATAATTTAAAAATATTAAGTCTCACTTCAGAGCGCCACTAAAATTCAATAAAAAAATTTATGAACAACATAGTACAAATAAATTCTCATGAGAAATTAATAGTTAGCTTAACAACAATGGTGAGAATCTTATAAGCATTAACAAATCTGAACCATGACTTCTGTAGTGCCAGTAATAGAATTGAATATCAAAACCACATATAGCTTCATGCAGTTACAAAATGCTTTTTACACAAGATCAATATTATCAAGCTTGTTCATTGGGTAAAACAAACCAAGTAGGAATTTATAGAGGAATATTATTTCATACTCATTAAATTAACACTGACATTTATAATATTTTAAAATAAAATTTTATGATTTACTAAAATTTACTAATAAAATTTTAAGTAAAATTTATTTAAAGTTTTTAAATTTACTTTTTTTCAAATAAATTTTAACTTGTAACAAGGTTCTAAATAAAATATAATTTATTAATTTAAATCAAATTAAATTTTATTAAAAATTTTTAAAATTAAATATATTCAAAATAAAAATTTTTTACAATAATTTTTCACTTGAAATTTTTATCGATGAAAAATTTATTTATGCTATAGTCATTTAAAAAAATTTTGAATTTTTTATGTATTAAAAATATTTTCCAACAATATATTATAAAAAATTTTAAAAATTATAAAAAATAATTTTGTTCAATATTATTTAAATTTAAGAAATAAAATTAGAATGAATAGCTTAATTTATTTGAGTAAATTTTTAAATATTTTTAATAATAAAAATATAAATTTTAAAATTATTTTTATTAAAAATTAGTTTAAATAAATAAATTAACTAAAATTATTTAAAATATTTTAAAATTAAAATTTAATTAAAATATGAAACTAAAAATAAAAAAATAGTTACCTCAAAATTTTAAAAGTTGCGATAAGAAATATGAGTGATTTTATTTTGGATTTTAAACAATAGATATTTTTTAATTTGTCTTCTCTCGAAACGGTTTTGGACATCACCTTATGTCGTGAGGGGCCCATTAAAGTTGGCCTGATTTGATTTCGTATGGGTGGTAGGTGATGCAAGTAATCCAAGAAACAAAGGAGTAAAGCCCCTTTTGTTTGAAATTATAAACCAAAGGGGTTTGCATGTTGTTGTCCACATTTGTATTCTTTCATCTTCTGAATTTTTAAGGTCACAATGTCTTATTCATATTTTAAACCATGTTTTTGATTTGGGCGTTTCTTTTGAAATCTCGTGTCTTTTTCTGTCTTTCTTGCATCTCTTCAGCTTCTTTCTGACTTTTTTTTCTAAATACAAAAATAATTATTTTAATATTTATTATTTAAATTAAAGTTTTAAACTAATTTAAGATAAATTAAGTTTTTTAAAAAATGAGAATATTTTATAATTTAATAAAATAAAAAATTAAAATTTTATTTATTTAATTTATATTTAAATAATAAATTATAAAATATTATTTTATTATTATATTTAAATTTTTTAACACAAATCAAATTAATAAACAAATTTAATTCTATTGTTACGTTAATGTATATAAAACTATATGTACTGATCAACATGAAAATTAAGTAACGGTGTTTGAAATTCGTCGATACAAAAAAAAAAAAAAGAGAAACAGAGATAAAGAGCTAGAACTAGGTAGAACACAAAGTTAGAACCAAATAAATCACAAGAAACAATTACTGTGAAACATGAGAGATGAAATTAACTTCAAAACTTTGCCCTTGATTGATGTTTCCTTTGATCTCTCTTCACTAATTTCCAATTGAACAATATGTCCATTCTTCTCCACTCCATGCTTTTCTTGTCTACAATATCCCCTATTTTGACAATATTACCAGGTAGCAAATTGGGATAGTTTCAGTGGTTCAAAGCATGCAACCAATAGAGCCACTGTTGCTTTTTTTTTTTTAATGCTATGATGATGCAATAGAGTAGTATATGAGTGTCATCTCCAAGACTTCTATCTCTTCCCATAAGCTTTCATAGACATAATAATACCAAGAGCTACTCATTTAAGTTGTAATAGAAGTCTCCTCTTTCTTTTCTAAGTTACCCAACATGTTGAGCTATAACATTTATACCTCATGGCTTTCCTATGTAATTGGATTCATGACTAAAGTCTTCATTGTCACTAATTTATTCTTTTTATCATAATTTATTCAAAACAAGAAAAAATTTCATTGATATTAATGTATCTAACTACCGTAATAAATAGAATCATTCACCATCAGCCAATTTTGAAAAACTAACAAAGTGCAACTTTGTAACTTCTGGTGCTAGCAAGGGAAAAAATTTGAGAAATTTAAATTCAGAAACACATTTGAAAAACATAATCCTAATTAATTACATCCAATGCATTGATAAAAACTATCAGTAATCCACCTACAAATATCACCATTAAACATACACGCTGTATAAGAACTTATATATAAAGATGTTCATTTCATAACAAAGTATGCTTTATGATAACCCAAATGAAACAACGAAAAGCAATAGCACTGGTCACTCACGTGGAATGGTACTCCCAAAGTGAAGTTGGAGATGACCATATGACAAAAAAACTCTTGGTAATATTCCGACAAGTTGTTCAATTTTACAATAAGCCAATTCACCCATTTAATTGAGAAACACAAATGTCAAATACCTGGGTCCTTCTTGAAACGTGAAGATAAGACAACCTTATTAATGAAAAAGTCACACATCTATCTTATATCATGTTTCCATATCTTCAAGATTTAATGCTTATTTCTAACTTCAAGGTCTATATACATGAAGTGCATCCTTGTTGTATCTCAAATAGAAATACAAAGTACAAGTTAAAAAATAGTTTAAGAATATTAATAAAAATTAGATTACAAGAAGGAACGCAAAAATAAATGGTCATAAACATGCAAGTTATAAAGTTGAAAATTCATGCAAATAATAGAGAAAACTAGGAATATACATGTAATCAAAAAATGTATATAGTTATATGCCAAAATCTAGTATCAAATGAGGCAATTTGTATCTAATTACAAATCAAAAGATATTGACAGCCATGGGTTCCTAGTAATAATAATGTATTAATCGTATGATCTCCCACTATCTCAATTGAAATGCATCTTACAGTGTAGCCAATTTTATTGTCATCAGTCTCTTATCAGATTAAATGTTACATTTCACATTTATGAGAGGACATAAAGTCATATGTACGTGGATTTTTTCTTTCACATAAACATTTGATTCAAGTTCATTCTAGCAAAAAAGAGATGCAAATCTAAATTCACATTTTAGCATTTTTCAAATAAATCATGCTAAGCAAAGACTTGTGAAAGAAAGGAAGATAAATATTCACTTACACAACAAGCAAGAAAACTTCATGTTGCTCAAAAGGTTCAGCCAACATAATCTTGCTTAACCAAAACATTAAGAAAACAAAAGCTTTGACAACTATTAGGTCTTCTTGAAAGTCATTGACCATCATAGTTCGTTCTTTATGGAAATTTTGCTCTAGTGATACGTGGTCTCACTTCTTCGCGATGGAATAACATATTAATATGCATCTTAGACGACAACTATTGAATAAAACTACAAATGGATATAGATATTTGTCAGGTCAAAAGGAGTTATTAACACTGGGAACTAGGGGAGAAGATAGTCTCTAGCTTCATGATTTAAATCTGTAGGTCACCCTTGAAATCAATGCTACAGGGAAGGCCAAAGGTATATAAAGTGAACTAAATAAGAAAAAAAAACTTTGTGGTTATTTAAAGATATCATAATCAATAATTTATAGTTGTTGGGAGACATCATGATAAATAATAATAGCTCTCCAAAGGAAAATATATAATTGGGTACTATTTGGACATAATAATGGCCAATGAAAAGCATCACAAAGCTTCACAACCAAAGACTGAACTGCTTTAAGACTAGTGTCATTTTATTCAAACCATAACTCATATTTTGTATAACAAATTCAAAATATATAACATGTACTAACATATTTATAGAAGGAGGATTCACATAATAAGTGAAAGTCATAAGGTATTAACACAAAATAAAAGGGAAAGTAATACTCAAGGAATAACTATAAGTTCCTAGTGCATCTTAACCCTATAGAAAACAAGTATGCCCTAACTTCATCAAAAAAAAAAAAAAACAGTGTAGCATATTGTCAAAGGCGATATCAATATCATAATAATCTTTGACAAAAAGATGTAAGGAATACAAAATAAACACAAGAGACATGCAATCAATAAAAAAATAAAATCCAAACCATAAGATAAATTCATTAAGTGTTCTTACAAAGCGTTGAGCACAGAGATCCCATGTCCAAGTGCTAATTCATTGAGCTCAAAGACTACATTTATCACATTACCTCTTTATTCATTAAAAACGGTAAGGTTATGAGAGGAATACTTCTACTAGCACATGTATGGATTCCAGTGTTATATAAATAGTCATAACATTCATGGACTAAATTTGTCCTTAATTCCCATCAACAAGACTTATCAACACTCCAGCACAAACCAAAAGACAATATGCTGATTGTACTACTATCCAACAGTTGGAAACTTCTACGTTAATCATTGATGAAGTTAGAGTCTAATCATATTCTAAATATATTAGTAAATGCATGTCGGAGAGACTGATACACATAAATCCCTTCAATTTGGTGCTACCTTTGTTCATTCTAAGAAAAAAGACATTTTAAAATATAAAAAAAATTTGTTTTATCTTTTTGAATAAACTCACAACAGTTTTTTTCAGTTTTGACAAATTCAACCATATTTATCTAGATGTAATAAATTCAAATAGATGTATTTTATTTGACTCAAGCTAATCACATTATGTTCATTCTTATGAGAGATATTAGGGTGAAAATATAGTTTAAAGAAAATTTTTAGAAAAAGCTCTTAACACCATGGTCAATCTTGGTAACCTGCCTAAAGATAGCAAGCAACAAGTGTATTGGTGGTTGTTAAGTTACAACATCTCTAACTTTTCTAACCAAATGACTCAAGATCACTTTGCTTTAGTTCGATGTGCTTCCCTAACCTACAATATAAGGACAATCGGCATGACTCTCCAGGCTAAAACACATGAAGAGTTGAAATGAAAAATATACAAACAGCAATTGCATAATGCTACTTTCTACATGGGTTATGTATTCACATCAACAGCCTAAGAGCAACCATATTTTGGTACACATGAAAAAGAAAATGCAGCAATGGATTGGTAAACAAGTCACCTCTAGTTTTAGTGTTCAACTAATATTCATGAATTGATCACACTTCTTCATAAACTAAAGCTTGATTACATAACCATAGACATCCTTATTTTCATCTATATCCATTTCAAAATGCTTTTGAAAAAGGCAAATAGAAATAAAATGGTGAAAATATCATCATAGGGAAATAAAAGCATAAAGGTAAAGATTGTTGAAAAATCATACAAAGAAAAGCAAAATTGTTTTGATTGTCCTTCCATCCTCACATGGTCACTAAAAGTCTCCTTTAAACATTAAAAACAAAGACTAGATTTTGGTTTAAAGGTAAAAAGAAAAAATATAATGGAATGATACCAGAGATCTTTTGGAAGTCTAAAACTACTCATACGTACATACTTTGAGGCATGAATCTATAGCAATAGTAAATAACCTCAATATAACATAACTAGTAGATAAATCTAAGTGAAACTAGCATGTATCTAGTCAAACAAACCAATGGAAACTTAGATCTCAAACTTTGTGGTTCCTCCCTTCAGGAACTTGCAAAAAAAAAAAACACAATCTAAGCAGTTAAAAGTTAGCTCATAACACCGACAGCCTCATGTAGCTAATAAACGATGAAGATAACAACATATAAATGAGAAATGTTGACTAAAAGGTTTTGATGGTTTTGTGCATTCTTTGCACAATGAGAGTCTACATTTCCTCATAAGGGAAAAAATGAAGGTATAGGATTAGTAGACTCATAAGGTTACAAATATGGACTCGATGGTCTAAAAGGTAAAAGAATTGCACCCTAGGCCTGAACTTCACATCTAGTGTTCTATCTACACAATATACATTTTTATGTGAACTAAAAGCATCCACAGTAGAACAAAATGCAAAATCAATTATATGAATTATAGAAAAAGATCTCTTGAGCACAGAACAGTATTTAAATGGCTTATCTATCTAGTCTCACTTTAGGTACCACAAGATTTATGTGAATCATAAATTATTGCAACTGATTTTAAAAAATTTATTTCTGATATGGCAAACTAAACTTAAGAGAAAGGAAACATTTACTTAGATAGTTTGTACATTCCAAAGTTTCCCTCAAAATGAAAATTAGAAGTTACTATTTCAAGTTTTAAAAATATTCAAATTAGGCCAAGATCAAAATCACCCATAAATAATTGGCACTTCTTAGACCATTATTAAATGTAAAGGGCATCTTCACAATAATTCTCTATGATGTTGCACTGCTTAGAGTATGTGAGAAACTTTTGTAATCCTATATGTTACTCAAGGCATATTTCGATCCTCCAATATAATAAAATCAAGAAACAAATAAAAATTGTTCCTATATTTAGTTTTCAATAAAATAACACTTTCAAAAAATTTAGAAACATGAATGGAAGTTACATATTTCCTTATTAGAACTTAGAAAAATTGCTCCATTACATATTTCAAATATACATGAAAACCTATACTTCATCCGAATATGAACCAGACCATCATTCTGTAAACAAATATAATTGGCAGAACTAAATATGAAAAGCAAAGGTCACTCAAAATCTAGTTCAAGATAAAATCAACTTCGCATTGTCGTCAATAACATAGAAAAATAAAATTCCAAGTATGATAGAAAGAATGAATTATGAAAGGCATAAAGAAATTTAACTAAACCTAAAAAGATAAAATATTCCATGACACACATGCGAGGTCTTGGTATATGGGGCTGATGAGGTAGTAACTCCACAGAATCTGGAATGCAGTGGTTGCCCTCTATGATCATTCCTTCATTGATGGCAGCTAGATGTTGCTTATTTACAATACCATCAAATCATTGCAATATATCTGCCACTCACAAGGTTAAAGCATAGATTGTCAGTAGAGACACTAAACCAGCTTCCAATATCATCACAACAAATGATAAGACTAAATAAAAAAATTATCCATAATACTCCAATGAAAGGTAAAGAACAATAATTAAAATTAGAAGTTATAAGTTATAACAGCAAGCAGCTAAAAATCCAACTAACTGATTATATCCAGAATGTTTTAGATAGTAATCCGTTGGTGAAGCGCATCTATTAAACCACCAAAATTAAAGCAAAAGATAATAATTCCTTAACCATTTCCCTGAAAATATTACTAAGTTTATTATTCGATGCAAAGCATAAAAATTATTCTTCCTGGATAGTCAAACGCAACAAGTTACAAACAAATAAAAAAATATGTGAAACCTTACTCCTTCTGTAAGTTGAAGGAAGGATGCAAAAGTTTTTTAGCAAAATATCCTGAAAAGAAAAAAAGAAAATAGCAAGAAATGCAGTAAGATGAATCTGCTTAGCTTTAAATGTACATCTATAAGCAATGTATGGTTGTATGCATCAATATGCATATCAACATTAGTCACAATAATTAAATCACGTGTGGCAACATCAAGGTGACCAACTGTAAACAGTCATGGTTTGGGTAGTCTTGGATTTCTTTTGTCCTAATTTGCAAAAACAAAGATATCAAAAAATTATTTAATGTAAATATCTTCACATTGGTCATGGCTTCCTTTTCATTTTGGTCAAGTAAATTAACAAATAAGAAATATAGAACTAAAGTTATCATGTTAATATATCCATCTCTTCAAATAATCCTCAAACAGACTCAAGACAAATCTAAACTCTTTCTCACCATATGAGCAGATACTGCCATTATATGATAGTATTAATGTTTCTAAAATGTCAAACAAGGAAATAACCTTTAAAAGTTACTAAAAATCTGTAGCAGGTCACAACAAACCCTTTTGGCTTGTTCAGGGCAAGATACACCTTAGGAGGAAATCTCTTTGGGATATAGTTACCATTGACATAAATACATCCCTCATAGGGTTAATTAGAGTCTGTATATCATGACCGCAAAGAAAGCTTATAAACTCACGAACTATATGTCTGCAATTCAGAGAAGGAGCAAGTAAGATATAACAAAAAAAAAAAAGATAACCATCTTTAATAAAACAAAGGACAATAATTTATCAAGAGAACTAGGGGCTAACCTAGGAGTGTTGCATATAAAAACTTTAACAGTGACCTTGCCATCAAAAATAAGCCCTTGGCTTCCCTACTCCTTCTAGATGCCACTGATAATTACCACAACCATATAATTATGAGACCTCCCAAACCATTACTATAAGAAACCATAAATAAAAACTCAATATAAACTTCTTCACAAGCACAACAAGTAACAATAAAAATTGGATGATGTATAGACATAAATATCAGCATGAACATATAGAATTATAAGGGGCCTACACAGAATTGCAGTGCGCATTACCTCTAGAATGATCAGTTCTCAATGCCTTTAATTTCCTTCTTGTAACATTCTCCATTAAAACCTTCCAATCTTTGAATTTTTGGAAACACTCCTCCTTGTTTTTGAGTAACTAAATCCACACTTTCCTGCTGAAATCATCAACAATAGATAAAAAGTTATGGCAACCACCGTATGTTACTGTTTTCTCTAGTCCCCATAAGTCTGCATGTGCATAATCCATTATTTCCTTGGATTTATGAACTGCATTCTTGGAGAATTTGAGCCTGTGCTATTTACCCAAAAAGAGTTGCTCACAAAATTCCAAATCAGAGACCTAATCACTTCCAAGTAAGCCTTGTTTGCTTAATTCTTGCACCCCTTAAGACTAACATTGCCCATTCTCTTATGCCATAGTTTAGCAATTTGTTGCCTTGTGATTGCAGCAGCTACAGCCACTCCCGTGATTGTTGTTCCAGTCAAAACATATAGACCATTTATCTTGCTGGCTTTGAGCACACAAGTGCTCCTTTCAACACCTTCAACTGCCCCTTCTCAGCTTTGAATGAATAACCTTGGCTGTCCAACATACCAAGAGAAATCAAGAATCTCTTTAAGTCAGGGACATATCTCACCTCGCTTAAAACCCTGGTAGTTCCATCATGTAGCCTGAATGATGCAGAGCAAATTCCTTTTACAGCAAAAGTTTGGTGATTCCCCATTACAACTCTGTTATCAGTTAATGGCATATAATCCTGGAACATGTCTTTCTTTGGACACATATGATATGTGCAACCTGAGTTTAATATTCATTCATCATGTATTTTTGCTTCAGATATAGTTATAATATCACCTTCATAAAAAGAGTCATTAGCTATTATAGCATCTCCTTCAACAGCTTGCTCTTTATCCAACTGTTTCTTCTTTAAATCTTTACAGTATTTCTTATATGGCCAACTTTACCACATTGGTAACATTTTCTGGAAGAGTTTCTTGACTTGGATGTCTTGCATTGCTTTGTCTTTCATTTGTTGGAATCTCTCACTGTAGCTTGCTGGCCACTTTTCTCAGATCTCCCTCCTACATATAAACCTTTAGCTCCCACATCCTTCTGCTCAAATTTGTTCCTTAACTCCTTGGAATTGAGAGCACCAATTACATCTTCTAATGTTAAGGTATCACCACCATGCTTCAAGATGTCCACAAATGTGTCGTAATACTTTGATAAAGAGTGTGGTAATACTGAGGCTTTATCTTTGTCTTCATATTCAAACTTGATTTTCACCAAACCAAGACAGAGTTTGTTAAACTCATCAATATATTCTTGTAGAGACTTGCCTTCTATCATTTTGTAGGTGAGAATTTCTCTCTGAGATACAATCTACTTGAGAAGGTCTTAGTCACACATAAAGACTCTAATTTCAACCACACCGGTGCAGCAGTCTTCTGTTTAACAACCTCTAGTAACACTTTGTCATTATAGGCTCAAAACAAAATATTGTGAGCATTCTTTTGTTTAACAAACTCTAGTAACACTTTGTCACTATAGGTTTAAAATCAAAACATTGTGAGCATTCTTCATCAGTTCAGCCTTCTCTTCTTTCGTGAGAGAACTGGGCATCTTGCTTTCTCCAGCCAGTGTAGCATCAAGCCCCAAGCCCCACATTGCTGAGCCATGCCAGCATTTTAATCTTCCAAAGACCAAAATTATTTGTTCTGTAGAGTTTAGAGCATAGGCTGGACAGTCCCTTACTTCTTCTTCTACAAAGCTTGAATATGAGTCATCTACTTGAAATCTTCTTCTGGCTCTGTCTCTATCCAGCTGACATCTTTGCAATTGATCAGACTATTGTATTCTAGTTTCATCAATCTCAATATCAAGTGATTCTCGATCAAGCTCAAGATTGATATTAGTACCCAGATCTACCTGTTGAACTTGTTTAGGGGCTGCCTTATACTTGGACACATCCTCTACCTCAACATCAATTCTCTGATCTTTACCTTTTCTTTGATCCTTTAAGTTGTTTGATGCTTCATTAGTTTCAGAATAGGGCAAGGATGTTTCATGAGACACTACATCCCTCGTAATTAATGTTTTGAAGGTAGCCCCTTCTTTGATGCAAACTTTATAGCCTTTAACACCTTTTGGATATCCCCGAAATATTCGTTTAATTGTTCTGGAATCAAGCTCGCTTTGTCTTTTATGTGCATATGCTGCACATCCAAAGACTCTAAGATGATCTAGTTAAGGAGGCTTCCCACTCCAAAGCTCTTCTGGTGTTTTCAGTTTGATGGCTTTTTAAGGACTTATATTAATAAAGTAAGCTACTGTGACAGCAGTGTCACCCCAAAAACCTTTTGGTAAGCCAGTTGTGAAACATCGTACATCTAGCTCTTTCCATCAATGTCTGATTCATTCCTCCTGCCATACTGTTCTGCTGTGGAGTGCCTCTCACAGTTCTATGCCTAAGCACCAGCCTCCCTGCAAAGTTGATCAAACCTGGCATTGCAGAACCCAAGACCATTGTCTGCTTTTGATGCCTTTAATTTCCTTTAACATTCTCCATTAAAACCTTCCAATCTTTGAATTTCTGGAAACACTCCTCCTTGTTTTAGAGTAAGGAAATCCACAGTTCCCTGCTGAAATCATTAGCAACTGATAAAAAATAATGGCAACCACTGTATGTTGCTGTTTTATCTGGTCCCCATAAGTCTGCATGTGCATAATCCATTATTTTCTTGGATTTATGAACAGCAGTCTTTGAGAACTTGAGCCTGTGCTGTTTACTCATCAAGCATTGCTCACGGAATCCCAAGTCAGAGACCTGAGCACTCCCAAGCAAGCCTTGTTTGCTTAATTCTTGCAGCCCCTTAAGACTTACATGTCGCATTCTCTTATTGTTCCATTCAAAACATATAAGCTATTTATCTTGCTGGCTTTGAGCATCACAAGTGCTCCTTTCAACACCTTTAACTGCCCCTTCTCAGCTTTGAATGAATAACCTTCCCTGTCCAGCATACCAAGAGAAATTAAGTATCTCTTTAAGTCAGGCACATACCTCACCTCACTTAAAGCCCTGGTAGTTCCATCATGTAGCCTGAATGCTGCAGAGCGGATTCCTTTTGCAGCACAAGTTTGGTCAATCCCCATTACAAATCTGCTACCAGTTAATGGCAAATAATCCTGGAACATCTCTTTCTTTGGACACATATGATATGTGCAACATGAGTCTGATATCCATTCATCATGTATTTTTGCTTCAGATATGGTCAAAACATCACCTTCATCATAAGAGTCAGTAGCTACTGCAACATCTTCTTCAGCAGCCTGCTCTTTATCCACCTGCTTCTTTTTTAATCTTTGTAGTATTTTCATATATGGCCAACCTTACCACAATGATAACATTTTCTGGAAGAGTTTCTTGACTTGGATCTCTTGCATTGCTTTGTCTTTCCTTTGCAGGAATCTCTCACAGTAGCTTGCTGGCCATGTTTCTCAGGTCACCCTCTTGCATAGAAATGTTCAGCTCCAATAACCTTCTGCTCAAATTTGTTCCTTAACTTCCTGGCATTGAGAGCACCATTTACATCTTCTAATGTCAAGGTATCACCACCATGCTTCAAATTGTCCACAAATGTATCGTAAGACTTAGGCAAAGACTGTGGTAATGCCAAGGCTTTATTCAACCTTGATTTCAATAGATCAAGACAGAGTTTGTTAAACTCATCAATATGTTCTTGTAGAGACTTCCCTTCTGTCATTTTGAAGGTGAAGAATTTCTCCTTGAGATACAATCTACTTGAGAGGGTCTTAGTTATATTAAGACTCTCCAATTTCCACCACACCTCTGCAGCTGTCTCTGGTAACACATTGTCACTGTAGGCTCAAAATCAAAGTATTATGAACCTTCTTCATCAGTTCAGCCTTATCTTCTTCTGTGAAAGAACTAGGCATCTTGCTTTCTCCAGCCAGTGCGGCATCAAGCCCCATGTTTCTTGGCCACGCCAGCAATTTGATCTTCCAAAGGCCAAAATCATTTCTTCTGCCAAATCGCTTCACTTCATACTTCATGGTAGAGGTCATTTTGTGCTCGGAATGCAAGTTGGCTTAAGCTAATACTTAAAAAAATAGCTCTGATACCGCTGTTAGGATGAACTATATAGAGTAATAAATTGAAGCAATAGATACAATCAATGGAACAAGCATTTAGTTGGATTTCTTCAAACCTACATGCTGCAAACTAAAATTTCTGCACTGGATGAACATGATGAACATGTGAGATTTAAATTGCCAACTGCAAACTTTAGTTAGATAACACTAACAATATCTCAAAGATCAAAACAATGCCAACATGAATACCAACATACCTTTATATCTACCAATGCATGTTTTTAGGTGTATTCTGTGCTTTATTGTATGATGCTCTGCCTTTTAAAATCATAAATTATAGAAGTGTAAATACAAGTTAAATAGTTTCTGTAAGTAGAAGTGTAAATACAAAACTTCATCCACAAAAACACACAGTTACACAGTTAAATTTCATGTTCAGAAACAGTAAGCAAAAAGTAGTATTGCTGAAAGCTTAGAGATGGCTCTATGAAGTACTTGATGAAAGGATCAAGAACAATGCATATACTTCTTATACAAACCAATTATTAGAACAACGAAGAATAAGTATAATTAGCCACATAGCGGTGAATTGTAGACAACAAGGCTGGCAATGCACTAAAGAGTAAAGAGTTTAATACCTTAGACATTTAAGACGTGCTCTAAAACATTACCTATTTTCTGTATGACCTAATAACAACAATGCACGCAGAGAAGTTGAATGAAGTACAAGAGAAAGGAGACATGAAAATAATCAGAACCATGGAAGCAAGTCAATGCTCGGAATAGTCCTTTGTGACAGGTAATTTTTTACATGTAATAGTAACATATCCAACAATAACGTCAGCAAGAGAAAAAAGAGAGGCTATGTGGTTCTAAGTATACGTGACAGTGGGGAAGGTACCAAAAGATATGCGAAATCTACACTTACTATATATTATGCCTTTCATCTCATCAACTTTGGAGACCAAAAAAGATGAGCCGGAAAAAGAATCTTCAATAGATAGCTATATATAATTGACTTTCCCTATGAAAATATGTAATATTGTCTGTCAGTATCACCCAATAGCTAGCCCAGCTTGGCCTCTAAATTCTCTTCTCAGCCTTTCATTTGTTAGGTCTCTGTTCTATGCCTCTGTTTCTGTCTAACCCTCATGAAGAACACTCAGAATCTCTCCTACTCTTTCCTTTTCTCTTGCTCTTCTCTAATTAATGAAGTACTGCTTACCACTTTTCGTGTATCTGAAAGCAAGCAATGTGGTATTCCTTGGGTTTCTGTTGATTTTGGTTTTGAGCTCCATAGCTAATAGGACCAACCTCTGTTCTACCCATTCTTTTGCTTCCTTTACAGCTTTATCTCATTCAGGTTCCTCCACTAATATCCGTTTATCATTAGAGGCACTGACTCTGGAGGGTTATTTTGGCTTTGAGAACATCCACCATGCAGCTAAAAGACTTTGGCAGCAGATACCATTTCCTCCCTTTTGCTGTTCTATACCTAAGATCAGTTTCTGATATTTCATCCTCAGTGAAGCATGTCTTTGACATGGGTTCCTCATCAAAGTTAACAGTTGCTGCCAAAGGCCATGGCTACTCACTTCAAGGTCAAGCTCAAGCTCATGGGGGTATAGTCATCAGCATGGAATCACTTCAAGGGCTTGACATGCAGGTTCACACTGGAGACTTGCCTTATGTGGATGTTTCAGGTGGTGACCTATGAATTAATGTTCTGCATGAGACTCTTAAACATGGGCTTGCACCAAAGTCCTGGGCAGACTATCTTTATCTGACTGTAGGAGGCACTTTATCGGACGCTGGAATTAGTGGTCAGACATTCCGGCATGGACCCTAGATCAGCAAAGTTTTTTTAGCTAGAGGTTTTCACTGGTAGGTAAACCAAAATTAGTTATTTATATACTATTACAGATGATCTTTTGGGACAATGTGTTGGCCCAAATCACAGCCTATCTTTACAAGATGGAACAGATATAAATTCAACGAAAAGCTAGCTTATTATCATGAACTGACTGATCTGATTTCAGCTGAGATGACAAGTGCACCTCTGCATACCAAGATCTGGCCATCAATAGTGAACTAAACTGAGTAACATAACTGAATGAACTGCAGCCTTTAGTCAGGCGAAATGAAGTATTCATCACTGCATCTAATCTGATATTTCATCAACAGGGAAAGGAGACATGGTTACCTGTTTAGCAGATCTCTTCTATGGAGTCCTTGGGAACTTGGACAGTTTGGCATCATCACCTGGGCTAGAATATCTCTTGAACCAGCACCAGAGATGGTAAGATCCAGTAAACAAGATGCTTTGGTATCATCATAAGTGCTTTTTCATCATCCTAAGTCACGGTAGGGTCACTTTCTGTACCCATAGTAAACTCAAGGAGGCAGCTTTTACCCCCCAAGACAATCTTCAAAAACAATACAGAATTCCCTAAAAAACATCGTCCCAGCAGGCAACCCACAGTCACTATGTATAGGCTCATATTGAAGGGTATTTGTCTCACAAGTGTTCAAATGTAGAAGTTGAACTTACTACCAATTACTAGAATGTGTTAAATATAAAATACAATGACAAGAAAGACAAATGGATCTAATTCATTCTGAGCATTTAGGATTGATTGTATCTATAAAAGCTGCAATGATCCTTCTAACTGTGTGAAAAAGAGGGGGATCATGGGCATAGGGGCCAATGGTGCTGGCCAAGTGAGAGGAAGCAAACACTCCAGTGCTAACAAAATAAGGTTTTACCTCTCTAATCAGATGAGATACTAATATTAGTATCAGAAGAACAACAAGCAGGACAAGCAAAAAGAAAAAAACATGAGAGAAAAGAGCATGAAAAATACAGATGGCCATATGGTCTAGCAGTCAAAGAGATCAACATCACTTAAAGAACAAAACACTACCGCTTTGAACAACTCCAAAAAGTTTAGGAGCAGAGGCAAATGAATTATTACCTTCATTAAAATACAGTAACATAAAATAACATGATTCCTGTAAACAACGAGTATATACATATACATCCATGGAAGTAAAAGATTTTTAAACTTGGAAGAAATGCACTTAAAAGCAATATAAGGAAGAAACGCACTTCAAAGCAAATTATAGACGTGCTGTGGAACCAGTAAATTAAAAGGAAATTAGAAATCAATGAATTTAAATGTATATTTAAAATCCCCTGGTGGTAATATGTCGTCCAAAGATGAGGGTTTTCAAGTCCTAAAAAGTTGCAAGTCTTTAACCATGAATACAAAAATTTGAAAGGAGAGGGATAAAGAGAAAAATCTGACTAAAGAGGTAAGCTCACATAGTTTTTTCATTTACCTCCCTCTGTTTGTGATCAGTACATCTAACTCTAGCTACTAAAGTGCTAATACTTGAGGACTAATCCAAAGATAGATTGCTTACTAAAGTGTGAATTCAAAATTTCAAACTCACTGTTTTTACCCGAATGATGGAATAGTGTTAGACTACTCGAATTCAATCATGAAGCAAACTGCCAAACTGAACTCATAGTTACCAAAAAGCTTTCATAATATACATGACATGTATGATGTTACCTTCAAGTGGACTTGATGCATGGTTTGTCAATTGTCACGTGAATAGCTACAAAATGACCTTCGACTTGCTACTCTCTGCCTTTCAAAATTAAAAGGGCAAGCAGCAGCTGATGTTTTCCTCCAAGAATGATACCCTTCACCATGTTCCATATCATAAAATCACCTTATTTCTGATTCGATATGGGCACAGAATGTGAGATACTACATTAAACAACTAAGAAAAAAGTTTAATGAACTTTACTATCATACCAAGAATTTGCCCAAGAGGAATACCCATCCCGACTGCAACTTGGGCAGCTGAAAGGTTTACTTCAGTAATCCACTCTGTAACTAGGTGTTCCACCTATGTCCAGTACATATGGATATTCATTAACATCAAACATCTCAATTAGGTTACAAGCAAGCCATTTCAAATATGACACAACTTGGTCAAAAACCACCAAAAAATGAGGTGCAAATATATCAACTTAATTGTTCATGTCTCAAGTTAAAAATATCATTTACTAAGATATCCACACAAATAAAAATACAGGTGCATAAAAATTACCAAGGTTCCTAATTATTTCAAAGTTCACAGCTATAACTCTACAACTTTTCTTTCCTTCCAAGTAGACCTGTTGTAGGGACTGGCAAGCACATCAGATAAAGCATTATGTAACAAAGATATAATTCAAACAGAATATAAAAAGGTTGCATGATAATAAAACCTTAATGAGTATGACAAGGAGTCTACAACTGAGGGCACAACCAGTAAAATATACCGGCAATTGAGGATTGAGAGATGGAAAATTGTATCCACCAGTGTCCATGCTGTAAAGACAACTCAATAGTAGCCATCCCAACATAATTAATACAGTTAACCAACCTTCTAGCTGCTTGGTTAAGTTTAGTGACAGTTTCCAAAAGAGCTATTGTAATTGGACCCTCCTCAATTATTTATACCATATAAAATAAAAAGCAAGAATCTCATAATAAAATACTCCTCAAAGATCAATGTTATTGTTTACTTTTTGTGGTTAGGAAGGTGGGATGTAACTTGAATTTCATAGAAAAAATATTAAATTAAGAAAAATATTGTACAGAATAACCAAATCTAAATTCAGTGTCAAGAAAAAGAATCGACCTTCTGGTGCCTCCTGCGGACACTGCAATCATGGCTATCCAAAGCAATAACATTTCCATGCAGACATAAAGTGGCTAAACCTCTAGATACGGACTCTAAGTAGAAAGTATTATACAGATCTAAACTTTTACTCCATCTAAACTGCTGCTGCTGCTGCTACTGCCTCCTGCATCTAAACTGCTACTACTATACTACTATACTGCTATATGAATCTATGTATGTCTCATTCATGAGTGCAAGAATGAGTAGCCCAAGTTAGAGTTTCTATTATGTTTTTTGTTTTGCATCATAAGTTGGGGCTTTCTGTATAATTAGAATGGACATAATATCTCAAATAATGAGTTCTTAATTCCCTCCAAAACAAGTGATTAAGATGCATAAAAATTATTGCTGATGATTATAATGTATTGAAGAAGCCATGTATGCAGAGCATAGTAAAGAACATACATTAATATTCAATACGATAATTTCTCCTATACAAATGGGATGCTTGTTCGTACGCAGGAACATAACGTCACCCTCAAAGAGGACAAATGATTATGTTTTGTACCAAAAACAAGAAAGCAGAACCATATGCAAACAAATATGAACATGTTCCAAAGAAATGATGAGTACATTTTCCTTCATTTAATGCAAATCAATAAGGATGAAAAGATGTTAAAGCCACAACAACACCCTTTCACATATCCTGACATCAATTACCCCATGGAGATGGAGGATATGAATACCATGCCCCTAGACGATGTAGAAAAATTACATCAGAAAAACTTGTAATATTATGAGTTGAATAAACTAGTTATAGTTTGTTTATAATGGAGGATCTTATTATGTTAACAAACTAGTTAGAGAAAAGTGCACAAAAGAGATTGCATACCTGATTCAAAACTAAAAATGGGCTTTTTTGCTGCTTGCAAACATAATATATTTATAGATGAACCTATATCAAGAGGAGAAACAATAGCAAGTAGCTGAAAGAATCATTGATCATGTATAGAAAATATTGCAAATGATTATATTGTACTGAAGAAGCCTTGTATGCAGAGCAGAGTAAGGAACATACATCAATATTCAATATGATGATTTTTCCTGCACAAATAAGATGCTTGCTCATATGCAAAAACACAAGACCAGCCTCAAAGAGGGCAAATGATTATATTTCATACCAAAAACAAAAAGTAGAACCATACGCAAACAAACATGAACATGTACAAGGAAATGATGAGTACATTTTTCTTCATTTGTTGCTAATGAACAAGTGCAAAAAGATATTAAAGGCACAACAATACGCTTACACATATTCTGACCTCAATCACCCCATGAAGATGAGGGATATGAATATCATATCCCCCTGGACCATGTAGAAAAATTATAGTTAGCAAAACTTGTAATGATATGAGTTGAATAAACTGCTTATAGTTTGCTCATGATGGAGGATATGAATATTTCAATAAACTAGTTAGAGAAAAGTGCCAAAACAGATTGCATACCTGATTCAAGGCTAAAAATGGACTTTATTGCTGCATACAAACATAATTTATTTATAGATGAACCTATATCAAGAGGTGAAACTATAGCAAGTAGCTAAAAAAAATCATTGTTCATGTAAATGATGCTATTGTATTAGATCAAAGATAGGGCAAACTCTCTTATCCAAGTTATTTAGAAAGGTGTGGATGTGCTTTGGAGAATTTGATGCAAGCAAATGGTAGCCGAGGTTAGAGGTAAGGATCTCATAATAAAATATTCCTCAACCACTAAGAGCATCAATCTCCACAGCATCCTCATCTTCATTAACACTTGATTCTTTAACCTACAAAACATGCTTATATTTTAGGTACATAAATGAAAATAAAGCCAATCAAGGAAACAAAGACAATAATGTGGTGAACAAGATGCCACACAAAATAAATTAATGCTTCATTTGGACCCTTAAGGATTTTCACGACATGCCTAGCCCTCTCTTATATATATACATTTTCTGCTCTCCTTGCTTGCAAAACCCCTAATTACTTACCGTAACCACTACTGAAACAAGGTGCCTGCCAGTGCATCTTTCATGATGGAATCTTGAAATTTTTGGGAAAGTTCTAAACACTTTGATCCAATGGTCTTCATTTTCTCAGTTCCATCAATATCATTGGTGCCCTCATTTAGGTCATCAAGAGCAATAGCTCCATCTCTCAAAGGCAGAAGATTTTTCACAGACTTTGATTGTCTGTTCATTCAAATTCTGAAGGAGATACTGCCCACTTCTGCCAAAGACCATGTTCTTAATGACTACTGCTCCCAAAAATGGCAACTATAACATGCACCTTAACATTTTTGTAATCTAGTATGAGTATTTCCCCTAGGAGTTCCCCGCATAAACCAGATCCTCATATTTTTTTAAAGCATGTAGCAGCAAGAGAGAAAGTAGGGGTTCCATCTAAGAAGGGACTGGTACACTAGCCATGTCAAGAAGAGCAACTGAAAATGCAATTGCGCCTTCTATGTTAATGTAAATAATCATGGGAGCAGATGAAAGAGGATAGATAACACAAAAAGATGGAATAAAGGCAGCAGGATGCAGACAGGCCTATAGAGGGGTTTGCTGGAGAATCATGTGCATAATCTTCCCTCCATTTACGACATCCCAAAGTGTCAATGACTTTGAACACCAAAATAAGTTGCATTCTCTGCTTGGGATCAATAAAACTTCAAAACAACACTGATGTGCCATGTTTAACTCAAATAAACATTTATAGTTATATCAAAAATAACACTAGCCATACCTTCTCAAAGCATGGGAGGTTGTAAAGTAAAAGGTTCTTGAGGTCTGCTCAACAGTAGCCTGCAGATCAACTTCTTCATCAATCACTATAGTCTAAGCTTGCCTCATTGCCTCATTTCAATTCACTATGCCACCACTTATCAAGTATTTCTCCATAAGCTCTGTGCCCATGAAGCAGTCCAGGTTTTCTATTTTCTTTTTGGTTTTTGCATTAGTATTCAACGGTTAGAGGAATATATGCTGAACAACAATAAAAAAAAAAAAAAGCAAGAAACTGTTGCAGATACGTATCATCAACCATGTTGGCAGAAAAGAGTCAGCTGATTATGCTTTACTATGCAATGTTGCTGACCTTCACATTCTCACACTAATGTCAAGCCAGAAAGTGGATCAGCTAAATTTATCATAAAGACTTAAAAGATGGTCACAATTATTATATCACTTCAACTATAATTAAACTAATTCAAAAAATTTTGACACTTACGCAAAAATTGCAAATAATTTTTATTTCAAGGTAATACCTTTGAAGACGTAAGAGAGAAAGTACACAAAGTGAAAATCCTTAGTTTGTCTTATGTTAACATGAAAATTGTCATCCAGCTCTTGCAAAAGCAAGACGTCATATATCCTAGTAACAAAACAAAAAATTTTCAAAATAAATTTAGTTAATGAAATAGGTAACTTAAAATTAAATATTAATATAATGAACATGGAATTTAGAAAAAATTAACATAAAAACCCACCTAGATGGCCTTTTATTTTGATCAGTGAAAACAAAAGCAGCACCTGCCCATCCTTGGCCCATAAAATCTTTGAAACACGATCTACTTTAGGCTTACTACATAAAGCACCAGAATTCAAATTACTCACAGACAACTAAAAGAAGCGATTATCCTTATCATACATGGTGTATGCAAGAAACTTATGATCCGGTGATACCTCTGACAATTGTTCATAAGTATAACCTATAAATGAATTGAAAATTAATAGAAACAAATCATTTCTCCTATGTATAACCTTGCTAGATTACAGTTGGGCATTGAACTAGTAAAATCAATTATTCATCTACTTATAATAGAATAATAAAACTAATCCTTATATGGCCAAACAGCATAGAACAATAAAATCTAATACTTTTTTTTTCCTTTTGAGTTACTCAGTTACCAGAAAATGTTCAATTTTAAACCATGAAAAAAAAAGAATTATCTCCAGAGAAACTAATACTGTATTTCAAAAGGAAAAGGATAGTAAACGTACCTTTACAGATGTTTGGACAAGTCGAATCTATGAGGTTCATCGTGATAGAAGCACACGACATCCTCTGAAGCAGATAAAGTTGAATCTGTGGTAAAATCAATGATTCATCTGCTTATATGATGAAACAGTATAGAATGATAAAATTTAATCCTTTCTTTTTCTCTTTAGGTTACTCAGTAACCAGAAATTATTCAATTTTAAACCAAGAAAAGAAAAAAAAAACAGAATTACCTGCAGAACAGAGAAACTAATGCAGTATGCCTCTGAAGTGGAACCAGTGCCGTATATCCCTCGAAATCTTTCGCATCTAGAGCGGTTCTTCTGCATCAAACCATTTCTTCAATGACAAGGTGGGGTTGACAGAGGCGATTTTGAGAGAGATAGGGGAAGAGAGAGAGAGCAGCAAAGGAAAAGGAAGAACAATGCTGGAGGCGTGAAGTGCTCTGGTTTAAATAGTCCACTAAGCCCAACGGTCAAAATGTGAAGGCATGCATGAAATATGCATGCATGAGATATCTATGGTTTTTTCATTAAATAAAAATAATAATTTATTAATTAGTTTTATCATTATTTTTTAAAATTAAAATAAATTTTGTTTTCAAATTATAAAATTATAAAATATTTAATTTAATTAAAAATATAAAAAACTTAACATAAAATTATTTTTAAAAAAATTTGCAAAAAATTGAACATTAATTGCATAAATAAAAATCACAAAGCTACAAATATATTTAAAAATAATTTTGATTTATGTTGATGTTGATGTTTTTAAAAAAACCATAAAAATGTAATAAATCAAAAATGTATTATTTTCTTTTTTCTTTCAAATTTTTAGATTTTATTACATATTTTTATTATTTTTTACTTTATTTTATTTTATTTTTCATTTTATAATTTTTTACATATTTTATTTTTTAATTTAATATTTTAATATTTTACTATTTTTTTGCCACGAAATTTATTTTTTATTTTACAAAGAGTTTTGTTTTTTTACTATTATTATTTTTATGTGTACTGTCTTGATTTTGTTGAATTCTATTTTACATTTTTTTTGTTTACTATGAGTTTTTTTAATTTTTCTTACATATTTTGTTTATTTAGTGAGACTTTTTTTAGTTTTTTTTCTTATTTTCTTTTAACTTTATTTTTTGGATTTTTTTAGTTAATTTTGTCTTTTTAGATTTTTATTTTTTATTTTTGTTGAAATTTTTATGATTTTTTTGTATTCTTTAACCTTTTTCTTGAATTTTTTTTGTTTTATATTTTTTGATATTTTCATTTTTTTAATATTTTATGAATAAAATTTAGATAATATCTTTATAGTAACTGAAAATTAATTCAATATTATATTTTCTCATCTTTTTCTCTTGACTCTAATAAAATATGCTATTTTAAATTATAGATTGACCTCGAGTGATCTTATTTTTCTTTCATTTCTCAATAATAATAAATATAATTTTTTAATACATAAATGATTTCATCATTATTATCTTTGATTACTTTAATTTAGTAACAAATATTATATCTCATCAATTGGTAACAATTTTATTAGTTAGTTTTTAGTTTTTTATTGCTTTTTATTTTTTATTCATCTAATTTTAAATTTTATTTTATATTTATATTATTTTATTTTTTAATATATATATATATATATTATATATTTTCTTTTCTTTTCCAACAAAATCAATTTCCTTACTTTGCAAAGAGTTTTTTTTTTTTTTACTATTCTCTTTTCTTATATGTAATGTCTTGATTTTGTCTGACTTTTTACTGTTTTTTATTTTTTAGTTATTTTGATTTTTCTTTAAAAAATTACGTTTATTTTTATTTTTTTAGTATTTTTAGTTTCTTTTATTTTTTTTCTTTTAGTAACTTTAGTTTTCTTGGATTTTTAGGTTTATTTGGTTTTTTAAGTTTTTTATTGTATTTTATTTTGTCTTTTGATATTTTTATGATTTTTTTGATTTCTTATTTTTTTCTAAATTTTTTGCATCTTGACTATTTCTTCACTATTTTGGTTTTTTATATGTATTGTCTTGATTTTTTTTAAAAAAAAAAATTGTCCCTTTTTTAGTTTTTTCTTTTGGTTACTTTGGTTTTTTTATAATTTTTCTATGATTTTTTTAATTTTTCATGATTTTTTGGATTTTATTACATTTTATGTTTTATTTTTATTTTGTTTGATTTTATGATTTTTTCATATTTATATATTTTTTATTTTTATATTTAATTCAGTAAAATTACAAAAGTAAGACTTTAGCAAGTGAATGCAATTTTATTAAATTATTTGGTTTTTAGCTTTTTGTCACTATTTATTTTTAATCTGATTTTTCAGTTTATTTTATTTTTTATAATTTTATTTTATTTATTTTAAATGTTTTTATTTTTTTTGTATTTTAAATTTTACAGTTTGATTTATTGCATTTTTATTACATATGTCTTTAAAAGATGAATACAAATTAAAATTATTTTTAAAATTTTTCTATAAACTGTTTTAGTATTCTTGAATTGTTTTAAATTAATTTTAAATTATTTTTCTTTTTTATTTTTAATAATTTTTAATCTTTTTTGTTTTTTTCAATTTTTTTAGTTTCTTTTAATTTTTTTAGGATTTATTACATTTTTTTTTTCTTTTTTAGGATTTTCTTTGATATATTTTTTCTTTTATTTCTTATATTTTTATTTTATTTTTACTATTTTTTCAACAAATTCTATTTGCTTTGCTTTGTGAAGAGTTTTGTTTCTTTACTATTGCCTATTTTTATATGCATTGTCTTGATTTTGTTGGATGTTTTTCATATATATATTTTCTATCAGTTATTTTGGTTTTTCATTTTTTTTTGTATATTTATTTTTTTAGTAGGTATTTCTAGTTTCTTTGACTTATTTTCTTTTAGTAAATTTATTTTTCTTAATTAAAAATTGCATTGAGTTACGATTTTGTTTGCAATGTTTTCATTCAATGTTTCATCAAGTCATGGTTTTCTATTACCTTTTTATTTTTTTTATTTTTTTGCAATATTTGAAAATTTTGGTTGAAATCTGTCTACAATGATTATTATATATTGTTGCTAATTTTGATTTTTTTTGGGTGAAATTTTGTTATATAGGAATAATTTTTTACAAATAATTTTGTAGAAAATGATTTAATATGAGTTAATCATAAAATTATAATGGTCAATATTTTTTTTACATGATAAATTAGTAACTTTTTTCTTTTTAAGAGATTCTTGGTGAAGTCTTTGTTGCCCAATGGGTCTAAAATTGTCTAAGCATCCATTTAAATCATCAAATCAAAATTCGTATTACCCCCAATATATTATCTACAATTCTTCTTTCGGTTTTTTAGATTTTATAAGATCTAATACTTATTATTTTCTTGATTTGTTGAATTTTTTTAAGTTTATTTGGTTGTTTAGTTGTTTTTTAAAGTTTTTTTTTTTTTTTATGTTGATCAGATTGTTTTTAATTTTATTTATTTTTGATTATGTTTTTATATTTTTCTTTGGAATTTGTTCGTTGTATTAAGTTTTTCAAAAAAATTTCTCCATTGGCACCATCTCTCCTCTCCACTATAAATCTGTCTAATGTCTGTATGAAACTCAACTGTCTAATCCCCGTGGCATATAACTCAACTCAATCTCCAAATCGCAACACATCTAAGATTCACCAATTTTTTTTTTTTTTTAAATTTTGGGAGGCAGTCTCTTGAGTTTGGAATAATTCAATAATTTGAACACTTGCAGGTTTTGAAGCTTTGTAATGGAACTGGGATGAGTTTCTGGCTTTTCATTTCCAGAAAGGTCAAGATGCCTCATGCTTTTCAACTAGCCAATTGAGTTAGGAATGCTGAAGAGATTCAAATTATGAAGGTCTAATATTCGTAAATGTCTTGAAGTTAGAAGTTTCGAGTTACAGCCTGCCTCACTAAAATATTCTCCAGTCTCATCCAACCTCTTTGACTATGCACAAGCAATGTTTGAATCTTATTTTCCTTGAGTAAGGAGGATGGGATTTGCCTTAACGAACCTATATGAAAATCAAATAATACATGATGAGTTTTTCATCAATAAGAGATTCATCATTGGACTTCACTATGATGCTTTCCTTGCCCACAACTAATATCGTAAGATCATGCGTTAGGTCATGCATCTTACAGTATCTTACGTTGCCCCATTCACCTTCTTTCACTTCTTGAAAGAAAGACCTAGAAACCAATCCTTCAAAATAATGGAGCCCTATATCTTCAAGGCATTGCTCTTTATCTGATGACTCAATGAGATCTGTGCTATCCAAAATAGATCAAATTTGATACATCAATATCATAATCTTTAGGAACTAACCTACAATAAGCAAAACAGTTTTTCAAGTGCAAGGGAAGGTAATCATAACTTAAGTGTTGGTAAAACATCATTGTCTTGATAAGCTATTCCTAAGAATTCCTCAATTTCAAATAAAGACCACTCTGTATTTGGATCTTTAAAATAAAGTAAGGCTCCAACTGTTTTAATGACAAGAGGAACACCTGCACACTTGCTCACAATCTTCTTCCCAATGTCAACAACACCTTGATTCTTTGGCTGTGAACCCCTTGTTTAAATGCAAATCGCAAGAATAACAAGCTTCATTTTCAGACAAACCTTTTAAAACATGTGGCAAGAATGGACTCACAGCTTCTGCCACCATTCCACTACGTGTAGTTACTGTTATCAAACTTTCTTTTGCATCATCCTTCAATAGATATCCCAAATTGAGCCATTTATTTCTATCCTCATTCCACAGATCATCTAAAACAAGTAAATATTTTTTTCACCAATTTTTTCTCGAAGACAATTTTGCAATTGATCCATCTCGAGGTTTCCAGGATCACTATTGGTTACAGATTTGATCATTTTTTCTACAATTAACATGACATCAAAAGGTTCAGAGACAGATACCCACATTCTAAGCCCAAAACTCTTTTTAACTATCTCATCATTTTATACAAGTTGAGCAAGTGTGGTTTTTTCTAAACCCCCAATGCCCACAAGTGGAACAACCAAAATATTTTCCTCAGAATTGAGAAGAGTCTTTATTGTTTCTTCTTTATCCTTGTCTCTTCCAATAACATCCTCTCGATGTGCATAAGAGTGACTGCACTTCCTCTCCCTACTCACCAAGGATTGTTCTTCTACTCTTGCTTCTAAATGAAATTTTCTTTCAGCTGCAATCACATCTAGTCGCTCTCTGACTACCTTGACTGTATGAGCCATTCTAAGACAGTAGGAAAGCCTGTTTCAGCTTGAGAAGAATATACATACCTCCTTCACCATTTTATTTCCAGCCATCAGTTTCCGTTGAAGAGCTTCGGTGGAGAAATCATCCAGCAAGTCATCTGTATCGTAGACTGCTTCTTTCAGCTTACCAAGCCAATCTTTGACTTGATTGTTGTGTAAATGCTGCTTCTGTGCGTCAAGAAGAACTGCTCAAATCGCAGAAAGAGTGCTCTTCAGTTTGCCCAAGCTCACCTTCCACATTCCACCACAAATCCAATTTCTTTAACAATACCTAATTTCTTTATGAGCTCTCTACCAAAGTGAAAGAGAATTGCCTCTGCCATTATCGCTGAACCGTGCGATTCGTTTCAGAATAACTTAAAATATTGACTCTAAAAAATGAACCTACTACAGTTAGCTAATTCTAAAAGAGAATTTACTGTATACACTTGACGGTGGAGGTGTGAATTACTTGGTGTGTCTTCATTAGTGTCTGGGAATCGTAAAGAAGTTGATTATTTGATCTGACTAGAGAAAGCCTTCTGCACCAACAAGGAAGATAGGGCCAGTTAGCAAGCAGTATCAGATATGGGGCCAAAAGCTTACTCAACAAGAACAGTGGTTCTGTTTTAAGCAGGGTTAGAAAGGAATAAGAGGCAACTTGTTGAATCATTTCATTGTAATTATTCTTTTCAGCTTTGATATTTATGCCTGGACAGAGGAATTAATCAAGTAAAATCAATTAGTTCCCAAACAGACCCTAAAAGATTTAAGGGATGGTTATAAATTTGCTTGAAATACTTACGGTATTGAATACATAACATGTGACCATCAATCTCCTATTTGATCAGCTTTCATCCCAAAAGTAAATGGGCAATCCTCATATTTCTAAGATTTTGCTTGCAAACTATGAACTACGAGTTTCAATAGCAAGTGATGACTATGAGAAATTTCTATCTACAAGGTTACGAAAAAAAAGAATGAAAAGAAAAGAAAAGAAAAGCAAATCCAGCATGAAGCACAGCAGTGATGCCAATATCCAGACACATTTCAGACCGAAGCATTGCAGTGTTTACATAAAGAAGCACTATAAATTGGTAGTCTCATATTTCAATTAGTTATCTAAATTGAATGACTTCCTTGACCAGATAAATTTATTCTAAAATTAAAACTAAAAAATGAACATAAATAAAAAAAATGAGGTAATTACCACTCAACTCATGCATAGTCCTTGATGAATTGTAGTGCTCATCATCTCCGGTTCTGCAAGTCAAGAAGAAGAGAGAACAATCCTTCATCTTCATTTTCATAATCATTGTCACTTGCAATGGCTTCCAACTGTTATCTTCCAGCACAAATCTCCTTCAATAGATGGAAAGCACGAAATGGAAGTCAAGTCAGGGCAACTGCAGATCTCTAATGTGAAACTACGAGGAAATGAAGGCAGCTCAGCCTTAGTCTGATTGTTTTCCCTCCTCCGCGATCCCTTGAGATTAGGACAATTATGAAGCAAGAGGTTTACACGAAACTTAAAATTCCCCATTTAACATTCTTGTCCTCTATACTGCACATATCCTCACTAGGTAGAAGTATGGATGAGCATGAAACTTAAAATTGCCCTAACAGTAATCAAATGCCACGCAAGTTAAAGAGAGATAATTAAGCAGCTTGAAACAAGTTAATATTGAACATGGAAAACAGATAATCAAACAACGGGAAACAAGTTAATGTGTAGAAATTGGAACCCGTCATAGACCAACAAATCACAAGAGTAGTATCTTGCAAATAAATAATTCAGCTAATAAATCTCAGCATAGCCCATAGATTATGTATAAGTTACGTCCTATTCAATAATAAGAAAGAAAAATTAGAATTTGATTGTCTTCGGGTGAGAACAAGACCCCAAAGATCAGAGATAAACTTCTCTGCTTCGTTCATGCCTTTTCCCTCCCTAACTGGTGCAACCAAGGCACGTCTTTAGGAGACCTAGTCATGCACAGAAACAACTTAAGCACCTAACCATAATAGACGTAAATAAATATATCATTCCATTTGCTACAAACCAGCTGCTCTGCTCCGCATAATTCAAACTGAAGTTATTATTTTCAGTCTGCAGCCCAGTTTAAATTATTGCTGCAACATTGCACTACACAATTGCAATCTGCAGCTCGACAACTATAGACAATCATTCAAACAACAATGAAACTAAGACACTATCAACAGAAGGTTATTTATTGACATCTCAGCTTTCTCTACAAAGCCAAAAGTTCACTGTCCCTTTCCTTAAAAAGAGAAAAAAAGAAAAGAAAGAAAAAACGAGTGTTAACAACTGTAGAAAAAAATAAGAATGAAATATAGCCAACTGTTAATCATTAAATTACTAATCCTGCTTGCAAAATTTAGAAGAAGAAAAAAAAACTCTTATTTTCCAACAAAGTTTCCATGTAATCATGACCTTAGATAATTTTAGCTAATAAACAGAAATGTTTTTTTTTCATAGCAACTATACATGCAAAAAGACGCACACATATATAGATACACATACAGAGGCATATTATATATGCATTCTATCAAACCCACAGATATCTGTGTGGACACAGAACCAGCCTATATTGACAGGTCATCGAACACAGCAAAGAATGGTGTATCGTTTCTACTAAACCCAGACCAGAATAACCATACAGTAAGAGATTGTGCCATCACATTTGAGTCATCGATGCTCACTTAAACAAGAAGCACCTTCATATTGAGATGTAAACCAACTAAAGTATAGGTAAAAAGAAAAAAGATAAATAGAAAGATCCACAGAAAGAAAGAATATTGCCTGAGATACTAGTTGGACCGAAAATGCATCTGTTACATGAATTGTGCTGTGCTTATCTATCATTTTTTCAAGAATCAAGAAGATTTCAAACTTACAATTTATATAAGCATAATTAACTATACAATTGAGAAGAATTACTAAATCAAAAATTCTAAAGTAGAACTGCTGCTAGTGCCAAATCCTGAACCATATTGACTTGTCATTTTTCTTGAGAGAATATCCAAGGAGTTCTTTTCGTCTTCTTCTTCATTAGAGAGCATCACTATCGCGTTGCTGTAAAGCTCTTCATCATTTAAATCATGAGCTTCTTGTACCTCTTTGTATTCTTCTACACGAATATGGTCCACGATAGAATCTTTCGGTTGTTCATAACCCATACTAGTTGACTTTACATCTTTCAAGTTAATACCAACTTCTTTCCACCAGTCAACAACCACTGGATGGTTTAAAACCTCACCAGTATCTTCATTGGAATCATTATCATCAAAAAGACTCTCCTCGATCCAATCAAGGTATGGCCTGATATCTGAATTCTTCACTTCACTCTTTAAATTTTGTGCAATCTCATGATTCTTCTCTACTGGGTGTGTCTCTAGCTTAACCAGTTTTTGAGTGCCTTTTCCTTTGCTATTATAATGAATTTGACATAAAACCCATTCTTCGAAAGACCCAGATGCAAGCCGATATTCATCCATGATCCAGTTGCTTACATTAGCTTCTTTGGGATTCCCATTTTCTTTCTAGTGGGAGTAGAAGGAGAGAGTTTTCTTATAACCCACAAGTTGAATACAGCCCTTCGAGTCTTTTCAGTGAATGGGTTGGTCCCTATTGTTGGCTAATCACCAGCCGCCATTGCAATCATCTTCAAGAACACGTCTATCCCTCTGGCCCTTGCCAGTGTTGGAGACCTTCCTTGCTTAACGGAGTAAAACAGAGTAAAACTATTCATCTCTGTGAAGGAGATCATTGTCAGGATGTTGCAGCAACCATGGTTCATGGGCATACACATCCTTCTCGAGTATCAGATCGTCTATCCCTAACTTGTACCCATGAACCGTCCCCCAAAGATAAACAAGCTGCTCATCAGTTGGCCTGAATTTTAACCCAACTAGAACTCCAGAAGAGCAATTAGAAGCACAAATCCCTCAATTTTCTTTGATCCATCAATAGTCAAAGAAAATTCCAAAATGAAATAGCTTGTAACAACCTCTCCCTTCTCAAGCAAACAGATCTCAACTCTGTAAAACACAAAGTTCTTACAGAGAAATGAAGAAATAAAGGAAGTCACCTTGGTCACAATAATTCTTCCTTCTTCTTGCTCTAGATTTTCTCGGCTTCCAATCAAACTCAAACTCAAAATTTTAACTAATGTCCTGAATTGAAAAGGAAGCATAAGGGAGTCTGATTTATAAGGGCGGGAGAGATGACCGTTAGTATGCATCTCTTTCAAGCGCCAAAACCCTCAGGTGATATTACTATTTGGTCGTCATGACACGTGCGAATGAGGAGAGTGTTATATGGCTTCTACTCTCTAGGTCTCCCGTCTTTGCGAACTGCACTGGCGGTCTATTCATCGCCAGCAGAAAGTTCTAGGAGAAGGACAGAGTGAAAGAGTACACCATTTTGATTTCGGAAATCGAAACCACATTCTCCTCTCTTGGCACGCACACATACATGGGTTTTACACAAGTTCGGGAGTTGCAGAGGAAGAGTAAGAAGAGACGAACCTATCTGTCTTGTGCTTAGCTCGGAAACCACACAGCTCAATGGTCCAGAATCCACCAATGCCGGCTTTCTCTGCTTCTCCCGTCGCCGTAATTCATCAGTTTTGCCTAATTTTGGGGGTGGGTGATTCGGGGAGCGCAGTGGGCAATCGTGGCTGCTGCCAGATGGGTTGAAAGATATTTTGAATTTTTTCTTCTATTTGTTTTCTGTTTACAATTTCTGTTCCAATTTTTCCTGTTCACAATTGTGCTCCCATTTTTTCTGACGTGTTGGAGCTACAACATTTATACCTCATGACTTTCTTATGTAATTAGATTCATGATTAAAGTTTTTATTGTCATTAATTTATTCTTTGGATCCTAATTTATTTAAAACAAAAAAAATTCATTGACAGTAATTTATCCACTTACTGTAAATAAAATCATTCATCATCAATTAATTTTGAAAAGCTGACAAAGTACAACTTTGCAACTTTTGGTTCTATTAAGGAAAAAATTTTAAGAAATTTAAATTCAAAAATACCTTTGGAGAAATGAACCCTAACTAATTATATGCAATGCATTGATGAAAACTACTTACATGGAATGGCACTCCTACACTAAACATGCATTTACAATGAACAAGGTTGCTCCACCCAATAGCAACCCATGCATCTTCTACGATGAATACTTTTAGATAATTTATACTGCCAAATAGTCAAACCTATATCCAAACAATGAATACAGATATGTAATAATAAGAGGAAGGAAGAGAGAGCAAACCATTTCCCTTTATAGCCACATTCCTAATGATCAAATTTTTTATATGCCTCTCTCGCAATGTGCTTTAGAGTAAGCGATCATGGCTCGGCATAGTCAAACATTGCTGAATCATGTTTTACAACTGGCTACCCCACCTAATAGTAACCCATACATCTTCTACATTGAATGCTTTCAGAACCTATATCCAACCAATGAATACAAATATTGTAATAATTATAGGGAGGAAGATAGAGCAAACCGTTTCCTTTTATAGTCGCATTCCTAACTGTCAAATTTTTTGTATACCTCTCTAGAGTGCTCTAGAGTAAGCGGTCATGGCTCAGCATAGCCGAATATGGCTTAATCATGTTTTACAACTGGTAAAACATGGCTGCCCCATCCAATAGTAACTCGTACATCTCTTACATTGAATGCGTCCTGATAATTCTTACTGTCAAATAGTCAAACTTATATCCAACCATTAAATACTGATATTATAATAATCAGAGGAAGCAAGGAGAGCAATATGTTTCCCTTTATAACCGCATCCCTAACAGTCAAATTTTTTGTATGCTTCTTTGGAATGTGCTCTAAAGTAAGGGATCATGACTCCAGCATAGTCGAATATCGCTAAATCATGTTTTACAATCCATAGAACATCACTGCTCCATCCAATAGCAACCCGCACTGAATGCTTTTCGATAATTCGCACCGTCAAATAGTCGAACCTATCTCCACCAATTGAATAGAGATCTTATAATAATCAGAGGGAGCAAGAGAGAGCCATCCGTTTACCTTTTAGCCGCGTCCTTAACAATTAAATTTTGAATGTTCTTCTGGGAGTGTCCTCTAGAGCACGGGATGATGACTCAGCTCAAGCAACGGGCTTTCATTAATAAAACAACGGAGTGGAGAAGAATTTTTTTTTTTATTTTTCAAATTCATTTTTTAATTAAACTTGATTTTTTATTTTTTTAATTGTCAAAAGAAAGCTATTTAGAAGCCATGAAAACTATAGATCTCAAACTGCAATGAGAAAAGGAAAAAAAAAAAAAACAAATAGAACAGGAAAACAAAAGTGGTAACATGAACCACTAAACAGTGAAAAAGGATGAACATATGTAGCTTGTTGCACAAAATATGTTACAGCTATTTGAGAAATTAGAAGGCCAATTTCCAGTAGGAATCTACCTCACTTATCTTTATTATCTCCACATACCACTAAAAATTTACTAAAGATTCCCTACTGCGTCTCAATTACACATCAGACAACAATAATTTCCCTCTTAATCAGCTTAATGGCTCTAAGATTTATTATGAAACTCACATTATAAACAATTTTGGTACAACAATCGATGACCATGCTCTTATTTTAGTTTAGCCTATAAATGCAGAAAATAAATCATTGATGGCAATGGTTTTCATCTAGCTTTCCTTCTAGTAACTAAGGCATGTTGAGAAGTATACAAAGACAATAGACCTGGTTGCTGTAAAACACAAGGAAAGTTACACAAGAAGCTTCAATTTACAGTCTCATCTACCCTCATCTCATCGATCACTCAAGGCAACTTTAATCTTAGACTACATTAAGAGCTAATTTTGTAGGAAGCATATGTTAGCATGATATTGAATGCTATGATATAGAAATAAGAATACTAACCTCTTGATTCCTTTTATTCCATTAGGAAATACAGTATCGTTATTGCTTTCTCATTACTAAAAAATAAGTTATATTTAAGGCACTTGCTCAGACAAGCTACGCAAATAGGATTAACATTAGATGTATGCCTAATGGCTTGCTTAGCCTTACCAATGCTTTTTATTATGTTTAAACAGCATTGACTTGCATAGGTTATAATTAGTAAAAAATCAGCGACTTATCATTAAAGATCTTTGCTTGGTAGCCAATACACAGTTCAATTCAGAGAACACCCTACAAGGTTTGTTAAACACTAATTGTTTCTCTAGTTGTGGGCCAACCACTAATGATACAAGGCTATAAATGTAGGTGACCATAGATCTTTAACCAATGGTGATAATTTCATGTCAACCTGCTGAACTTGTTTTGGTATGTAAGTCAAAAAGGATGCCCACTGAATATCTCTTAATTAAAAGACTAGTAAAATTTGAAAATGGTAGTGTGTGCAACAGTACATGCTTATATTCTGACTGCACAAACTACACATTTCATATGCAACCTCATTGGCTCCTTTTTATTCCTTTATAACATAAATTTTTAACTTCTCCTTGAGTTGAATGCTAGTAATTGGATGCTTCATGCTGCAGCAACAGCCATAGAACATTTGAAATGGCAACATTCTTTTTCTTTTTAACAAACATGGCAACATTCTTTTTCTTTTGAACAAACATGGCAAAATTCATTTTTACTTAGCCGAAGAAGTCATGGCTACCTAAGACATGGTGAATTATTTCTATTTCACTTCGTATCATATAAAAATGCATTCTTGAATTTTCATTTTTGAGTGATTTTCATTACAAATATGAGCAGCCAATTCATCTCGAAAGAAAAAATATATTACATTTATAAGTTAACAAGTGCTTTAAAAAAATTAAAAAATTAGTAAATAATTCTCTTGTATATACCTAATTAGCTCAACTATAATACAAAGTATATACAAAATTAGAATTGTTTCACATTCCTAAAAATTTATTCAAAAATAAAAATACAGTGGTAACTATCTTTTACTATTTAATCAAAAAATCTAGTACAAACAATTCAATAGAAAGCTATAGTCATTTTTTTTCTTTAACAACATTTATGATACTTTGAGGTGTTCAAATTACAAAGAGTTTTTCCAAAGAAAAGGTCTAAAAGGATTAGTGTTTCCATCCTTATATTCTTAACTTCTTTTCCTATTGTCATATCATTGTTATGAATTATACATTCTGCATAAAAAAAAAATTAATGCAAGAAAATAAGACAAACTAAGAGGATTTATAAATTTATATATGCTAATTATGAAATTCGTGGTTAAGGTTTTAGACCTTACTTAATTTGTCCTTAAGGAATTTTTTTTTTATTTTTTAATGTTCTCAATCAATTCTCTTAGCCAACTGCTATAACTCTTTAACATTTTCCATCAAGAATTGCATGCGATGCCCATATATGCCATGTAAACGAGATATAACTTCAAATTCATCAAAAAGGCAATTAAAGGAAAACAACCTAACAACCCACCAAAATCTCTCTTTTTCTCACTCTTGTTCATTTACCATTTGTCACGCACTCCACCAACATCCATTTTAACTCTAAACTTTTAGAAAATGCAATCATAAACCACATTTTCTTTTGCTTTTTTACATGATTCACCAATTTTCCTACTTACAAAGCATCAACTACCATGCCCAGTCCACCCCTTTTGGTTTCCTATTCAAGAACCACATAATGTGACCCTTTCATACTCTCATATGGCTTTTAAAACCTTTGTTACTTCCAGGCAAAGCTTTTCCTACTCTCTTAGAATGGGGAGGACACTTAGCGCTAAAATACCAAATCTTTGTATTAGCATCTAGCTAGTTCTAATTTTTTAGATAAAAAAATTTAACAAAAAGGTTAAGATAAAAAAAGGTAGATAATAAGAAGGGGTGCAACGAGAGAAGTTGCCTTGCCTACAAGTGGTCCTTGAAAACCACGATGAAGCTTGGATGAAGACTCCAGGGCCTATCAACTGGATTAGGTAGGATAAGACTAATTGGATCTAGTAACTTATAGGTCTTGCTGATCTTGGGGCTTATCAACTGGGTTAGATAGGGTAAAACTAATTGAATTTAGTAACCTACAGGTTTTCCTGATCTTGATAAGGTCAAGATTAATCAATTGGTGGGAGAGGCTTGGAAATCAGCCATGGGAACAAAGGGGTGAAAAAAGATGAGCACAAAAATTTACTGAAAAGATGATACAAAAAGGTGGCTTAAAAGGTTGAGAGTACTTGTAGAAGACTTGAGCATAATAACAATGAGTTAAACTAAAGTGCAACTGAAATTGAGATAAAAAGTGACGAAAAAGGTTAAGGGAGCTTAGATAAGGGTAGACTTACTTTTTGCACAAGGACCTAAACTAGCTATTATTAATAGAGGCATTTAGAGAGATTACAACATCCTCAGTGCTATTAACATGACTCGAAGACCCATTAGGATGGGCTCTTAAACTGGAAAAAAGCAAACATCATTATGAAATATGATAATATAAACTAATGAGTAAGAGGTCAGATAAACCAAACGTCATTTTGGAATGTCCACTTTTACTTGAAAATAAATAGTATTCAAAAGTTCTAATCTTTCATTTTGTTATTCATACTTCAATGAATTGACAGTATAAAATACATACACAATGTAAGCAAACCATTTGAAATGACAAAAAAACAAGAAAAGGAAGCACAAAGATGAGGGGAATCATTTAAGGGACAGGTAATGCTAAAGCAATGTATGGCAAAAAGAGACGCAACTGCTGCAGATTTGAGATGCAATAGTGAGGGGAAAAAAACAGAGAAGAAGAAGAAAAAATAAAAGAAAAGAAGAAGAAAAGAGGGATAAGTCGAGTGCTTGGAGTTTAGGGTCACACACAAATCATATTACTAGTCCATCATTAAAATTTTTAAATTTTAAAAAATAAAAATAATAAAAAATATTTTAAATTTAATAATAAAATTATCCTTTAATAAAAATTTTAAATAATAAAAAATATTTTATATTTAATGACAAATTTAAAATATGTCATTAACTTTTAAATTGCATCCCTAGTTAGGGCATACTTGTTTGACAAGTAAATTTAACAACAGAATCAAATATGTCATTAAGTTTTATTGTCAATTTTTTATTAAGTATGAAAAAATAATTTTTTAGAATTTTATCATTAACTCGTCATTATTTTTATTTTGATGTTGTCAACGATTATTTCAACAAAATCATTGTTTTATTCAGTAAAATAAAAATTTATTAGATAAAAATTTCATAAAATCTTGATGTTTACCTTATGTTACTGAATAAAGTCTTATATTTAAAAATTGACAAATCAAATATTGATTTAGCAATTTGATTTAAATTAAATAATATTAAAAAATTTAAAAATTAAGGATATTCAAATTAAAAATCTCATATAACGAATTTTAATTTGAAATTTTTCACAGATATAATTCAAAGTTATCATTACAAAAAGTTTCATAATTTTTTAAGTATTAAAAATATATATTTTAAAAATTTATAATATTAAAATTTTTAAAATAATATAATTACTTAAAAAATATTATATGTAACTAGAAAATTTATAGTTACAAATGAAGTGTGATCTATATGTCACCAAAACCCAGCAGGCCACCACAAACACCAAATCCATCCCACATTTTTTTTTTTTTTTTGGTGTGTCATGAAAGTGTTTGACCGCTACATTAGGACTCTTTATGCATAATGAGACTCCTATCGAATTAAAATTCATATTTAAAATAGCTTGAACTAAATAATGAAATTTCGGTTCTTTAAATTAAAAATGGTTTTGAAATTGTTGGCTTTATTAATTTTGTGGTCCTTTTTATCATCCAAATCCCACCTTTAGTTAGGAAGAGCAGCTTTAAAAGTGGCTTGAGAAACTAACAACTTAACTTTTTATTGGATGAGATTAATCAACACCTCTAACTTTGGTTGCAATTATATGCAACTGGAAAAAAAAAGTAATTCATTATTTCAATTGCTTAGAAAATGATCATTTTTCTGAATTTTATTCACTTTATAATTTATATAATATTGTAGAGTCATTGAAGATGACATGCTGACTTTTTCAATTGTGTCAATAGATAATGTCTCTCTCTCTCACTCTCTATATAAATATATATAGGGACAATAGTGCAATATGCCAATGGGAGAAGAGAAAATTTAAAATAAAACATGCAAAAAAAAAAAAAAAGGAGAGAGAGAAAGGGGAAGGAAAGATGGTGAAAGGAAGGGGAGAAAGAGATTCGGTTTAACCCATCCAACCAAAATCGGAACCTTGGGTTCACTTTTGGGAGAATGAAATTGAAGAGTAGTGGAGCCCTGATGGAGTTACTGATGCTTTGATCCAACCAGTCATGACCCAAAAGCGTAGATTGGTCCATTTTTCTGCTGGATCTTTTTCTTTTTGTCCATCTGATAATGACATTGGAGAATTTTCCTGAGTACTCTGCTTTGTGGACACAGGCCCTGTTTGACTTTCGGAAGGGCTGAGGCAGAATGATATCTCAGGCTCACATGGTAGTTGTCAGTGCCAGATTTAGGTGGGAGTTCTGGTTGCAAAACCCAGACTCTCAGTTCTTTTGTCTGAGAAGCTGCTTTGCCTCTCCAGACACTCACATCTGTCACTGTTTAAATCTTAATTATGCATTGTTTGCATACCCTTTCATGTGATGTGCACTAATGCCACGAGAGCCCTCCTACCCAGCAAAAATATTCCCTGGCAGGCTCTGAAATTTAGTATCCATGCACACGGCAAACTTGAGATCTGATCAGTGGTTAATCGAATTAGATGATTAAGGCATCAGATGGACAGGAAAGAAAGATTCCAGGTGCCTAATAAATATGAGTGGCTGGACATTGCCCGCTTCTGATGGCAAGTTTTGCTGCAAATTCAGTTCTCTGAACTTAAAGCATGAATTGGCATGTGAAGCCTTATGTGAACAAAAATTCAATGATAGTGGAACCATGACATTAGAGATCAAATCAACCTGTCTTGTCTGTATAATGTGCATGAGTTGAAAGCATTATTGTGTTTTGCTAAACCAAGATGGCTTTGAATTAGGGGGCTGCAAGGATCGGTTTGTCCACTAAGGTCCATGGTGGTAGGAAGAGTTGGAGAGACAATGATGTCAACAAATCTTTTGATAATGTAGTCCACCAGATTAAGTGGTTTGATCAGATCCTATATGATCTTTACTTTGAATAATTATATCTTGAGCCTCCATTTTTCAACGTGGGTCACAACCAGCGTCTCATCAACATTACTACTAGTTTTCTATTTGGTTAGTTGGAGTTATATTTGTCTATGATTGGAGAGAGCTTTAGAGAATATAATTTTAATTATCCATTTCGTTGTCTGTCTGATTTCGTTGTATCTTTATTGTTTCTTCAGGAACAAAGCTCTCATGGTGGAGGCTGGGCTCTGCTCAAAACTACCCAAGAATGTTGATTCTGTAGATGAATCAACACGATGAATCAACAAGACATGAATTTGCAGAACTTCTACTGTCTTTATCTACCCTGCCAAATGCACGACCTCCTGTTTCTTCAATGGAAGTTCTGCTGTTTCTGATGGGAATTCTTGAATCAGGCTCAAGGGTAGAAACTAAAGAATCATGTTTAGGCAGTTCGTATAACTTCCCGGCTGTGTTAGACAATGCCGGACCTCTGGTCTCTAATGGTGTAGTGGAGACTCCTGAAGCTGTCTTTATCCAAAGAGTTATCTGAGAAATCACTTGCGACACTAGGGCACCTGGTAGTGACCGTGATGGGTAAAAAGGCAATAGAAGCAAGCTCAATGGGGCCGGAGAGCTTGATAGAGATCTTGACATGGGAGGACAAACCCAAGTGCCAGGAACTCTCAGCTTATATTCTGATGATCTTAGCTCATCAAAGCTCAGCTCAAAGAGAAAAAATGGCGAAGGCAGGATTTGTCCCGGGTGCTCCTTCAGGTGGCCTTACTGGGGAGCCCTCTGGCTCAGAAGAGAGCAGTGAAGTTGTTGCGGCGGTTCAAAGATGAAAGACAAGCGAAGATGGGACCGCATTCAGGGCCTCAGACAGGAAGGGTTCCAATAGGCTCACCAGTGCATCCAAGGGAGGCTGAAGAAGGACAAAAATGATGAAGAACTTGGTGAAGCAGAGTCTGTATAAGAATCTGGAAATGATAACAAGGCGAGCAATGCTCCTGGTGACTCTTCCAGGCTCAAGTAACTGGTTATCAGCACAAGTTCTAAGAGCTCACCTTTCTGGAAAGGTTACATAATCCATTTTTGGGTTGCATAAGGAATGCAATTCTTCTGCAATGGCTTGTGATTATTTGCAGAAAAGTTGAAGCAAACTTGAATTTTGAGAGATTGCATTGCTTATGCGGTTGCTTATTACATTTGTATATCATGAAAAATAAAATCTGAAATTTTCTAAAGATTGGGAAGCTCTGAAGTTTCTCCAACTGGGTACAAGAAAGAAGAAGTTGAAACATTTTGTTTTCTAGTTTTCTGATAATTATACATCTCAAGACAATGATTCTACCATTATTAGCAGCCAATCTTTTATGATAGGATCCTATATTGGATAAAATTCATTTATTTTAGAGATTTTAAGGTCAAAATGATTGGATTAATTTCATTTGCTTGTATAATGGACTAATAATGACTTATATCGAACAATTATAAATTAAGCATTGTTAATTGAATAATTGAAAATTTGTCAAAATATTTTGAAATTCATGTAACATTTAAAGTTTATCCAAATAATTATTGTGCAACCCATGACAGCATTTAATTTTCTTATCTTTTCAATTTTTCTTTTAATTTAAAATCTTATGTTTTTTAAAAGAATTAATTAACATTTATTTAATTTTCAAATTAGTTTTTAAAAAATTAAATTATTAATGACATTAATAAACTGAAACCAAAAATTCCAATATATGATTGAAATAAAAGCACATACCTAGGTAATTAATATAATCAAATCTAAATTAAAAAAATGAAATTGAATATATAATTTAAATGTACTCTTCTCCTTTCTTTGCTACGTCCTCTCCCTTCATGTTGGCTTCCGGCTTTCATAGCGAAGGCAGGTAACTTTTCTGCCTTTCCTCTTTTCTGCACCAGCATTTTCTTAGCTTATTGTGATGTTTCTTTCATCTTTCTGTGTTTATGTTTGGTTTCAATATAATATTGGAAGCTCATTAGTCATCCAATTAAGTGGAACAACAACTTGATATAAGGTTAATATTTTATGTTGCTTGAAGTCCAAGGGGCAGCAAGAGCTTGCCAGGGGAAGGTGGCTTGGAAATTGAACAAAAATTAAAAAAAAAATCCAAAAAAATCATAAACAAGATTGAAAAATAAAAGGCAAAAAAATATAGAAAACAAATAATATTAAAATATAAAAAATAAAGTTACTTAAAAAGTAAAAATACTCAATAAAAAATAAATATAAGAATTTTTTTAAAAAATCAAATAGTAAAAAAATTCAACAAAATCAAGATAATATGTACAATAAAAAGCAATAGTGAATAAATTAAACTCTTTGCAAAGTAAAAAAATAAATTTTATTAAAAATAAAAAATAAAAATAAAAATATCAAAAAATATATATAACATAAAAAATAAAAATAAAAAATATTTTAAAATCCAAAAAATTCAAAGAATAAAGAGAATAATTAAAAAACACAAAAGATTGAAAAACTTAAAAAAAAATCAAAAACGAGACTAAGTAACGTAAAATAATTAAAATAATTGAAGAATCATAAATTATTTTATAAAAATTTTAAAAAATAATTTTGGTCTTTATTAATCTTTTAAAGAAATATATGATAAAAGTAAAATAAATCAAATAGTAAAAAAATAAAAATACAATAAAAAATAAAAAAATATCTAAATAAATAAATAAAAATATACAAAATTATAATAAAATTCAAAAAATCAAATAAATCTTGAAAAAGTAAATAAAAGCTAAATCGCAAGCACTAAGAGAAAGGCTTCATCTCATCTTTCATTGGATCCAACTATTTTGAAACTTCTTCACATGCCATAGCCTCTTTATAATTCCTGGGTTCCAACACAAACATTTGCTCTATGTAAGCTGGACAATTGCGTAATTCTTTTACAAAGCTAGAATATGAGTCATTTATTTGAAATATTCTTGGAGACTTTATACTTTTTCTAGCCATGTCTCTAGCTAATTGATATCTTTATAATTGATCAGGCTGTTGTGTTCTGGTTTCATCAATCTTATTATTAAGTGATTCTTGATAAAGCTTAAGATTGATATTAGTACCCAGATCTACCTGCTGAACTTGTCGAGGAGCTGCTTTATACTTGGACATATCCTTCACTTCAACATTAATTTTTTACAATTCATATACATGAGAATACTCTGATATTGGTTCTTGGATTTTCCAAAAACACTTCGGGTTTCCAAATTACTGCAAGTCATCAAACAATTGTTGCATTACCAATAAGTGGTATTAGAGTCATTAAAGATCAAACAACTATGAAGTTCCTTTAAGAAACCTCAAGAATTTCAACAAAGAACCAAGAAAGATAAGAATTACTGAGTTTAAAATAGAGTATTTCAATGAAAACGAAGACTTCACTATTTAGAGGCAAAGAATGAGGGCCATTCTGTCCAACAAAAGGTGGCTTTAGCCCTTGGACAAGAAAGCAAACTTCTAGACACCATGATTGCTTTAGAGAAAGAGGAGATGCTAGAGATTGCCTACAACACCATCATCTTACATCTTAGTGACAATGTCTCGACATAAGTATCCAAGGAGAAGACAGTTGCTGGGGTATGGAATAAACTTGAAAGTCTTTACATTGCTTAATCTTTACTAGATAGAATCTACCTTAAGACAAGATTCTTTGGTTACAAGAAGGATGAAGATAAAAGCCTTGATGAAAGCTTGGATAAATTTTTTAAGATTGTAATCGATCTTGACAATGTGAGGGAGAAAATCAATGACCAAGATCAATTAATCATCTTGCTCAACTCACGACTGCTACCTTTTAACCAATTAAGGGATACAATGAGATACATCAAAGAGACTTTATCCATGGTGGAGTTAAAGCTTGCAATTAGGTCCAAGGATCAAGAAATGAAGAGGAACAAGAAGGTTTGATCTTCATTAAATGAAGCTTTATATGCTAAAGGAAGAGTGGGCAATTTTTCAACAAGATGACTACCAAAGACAAGTCCAAAAGCCCTGTAAGGTCTCAATCCAAAGGGCCTATGAGCAGATGTTTCTTTCATGAGAAACTTGTCCATATTAATTGGTTTTGTAGAGAGTTTAAGAAGAAGAAAGGTGAGCAACCCACCAAGGAGGCAGATACAGTTGTGGCTGTATCTTGAAAAAGAAGGTGATGTGCTAGCTATGACAGAATCTAAAGTCTCAAATGAATGGATTCTTGACTCAACTTGCATCCATCACATGTTCCAAGGATGAGTTGTTTCAAGACTATAAGGAGGTAAATGGAGCAAGGGTTATCATGAGGAATGATCAATCCTATGAAGTTAAGGCATTGGAACCATAGCTTTTAATTAAGTTGAAAGATGGAACCATCAAGATCTTGAAGGAAGTGAGGCATATGCCTCAATTAAGGACAAACTTGATTTCTTGAGGATGATAAGGGATACTCTGGAGAGATACCTTTAAAGTCTTGAAAGGTTCCTTGGTGATCCTAAAAGGAATTAAAGAGAATGGCTTGTACATTCTTAAAGGCAAGGTTATGATAAGAGCAGCAGCGATAGTTGCTAAAGAAGAAATTTGTACAGCCTAACTTTGACATAGAAAGCTTGGGCATTGTAGTGAGAAAGGGCTTCAAATCCTTAGTAATCAAGGGTTGCTAGGCAAGTATAAAGTTTCACATCTTGGTTTTCATGAGCAGTGTGTGTTGGCCAAGCAACATAGGTTAAAGTTTGTTGTAGTTAGGGAGCATGACTCAGCTGAAATTATGGATTATGTGCATTCAAATTTGTGGGGGCTAGAGATAACTCCAACCTATGGTGGATGCAGGTATTTTCTCTTTATCATTGATGATGACTTTTGAAGAAAGATATGGCTGCGTATGTTAAAAATAAAAGAGGAATGCTTTCATAGGTTTAAAGAATGAAAGATATTAATGGAGAACCAAACTGATAAAAACCTTAAAGTCTTGAGAACTAATAATGGCTTGGAGTTTCATATTTAATCTTTTGATGCTTATTGCAATGAGCATGGGATTTTGAGGTATATATATAAAATTCATATATGACATCATGAAGACATAAAGAGGAATTTCATCAACCTACCAAAGGAAGCCCAAATAGATCTTTAAGGCAACACAATAAAAGTTTTACAGGACAAAAGAAACCAAAAAATAAGAACCATCAAATGATAATGTGGCCAAATTCGTTAATATTTGATGGAGGAGAAAACAAGTCACATATCACTTGCTTAAAGCCTAATCTTTGTCAACTCAACATTAAGCTAAGGGGATAGATTTAGATTTCAAAAAATACTAGTTGCATAAAACTTGAACATATATATAATGAGAAAATAAAACCATTGATGCATGCACATTGGATCTAAATGGCTAACAAAGATCCCATTTTAGAGTAATGATGAGCATAATACTTTTAATTCCATGAACCTTTTTGAAGGAAATTAATGAAATAACTTTCTACGAAGTAAAAAAAAAAATTATCCACCTACCTTGCTTTACTAAGCCTGATTCTACCGATATAGATTCCCCCCTTTTAGCCCTAAAAATGTTAATCATAAAATGACAGAATGATCAATATGTTTGGCAAGCAAGTACATAAACTTTTCCACAAATAAGAAAAAGTAAACAAACCCTTAAAACTTATGGTTATATACACAAAAGCCAAGCGTTGTCCAACATCTTTTTTGGTCAAACTATATAGAAGTATAACTAGATACCAATACATAGTCTTGGCAAAGAAGAGTTATAAAAATATTAAAATAAAAAAGGGTAATACAGGAGTTTGTCCAAAAATAGAACTTTTAAATAACCAAGGTATATAGCACCAGTTAATTATTTTTGGGAAAATACCTAATCTATGAAGGAAAAGCTTGTCATAAGTTTAACTAACAAAATATAAATGGAACCAATAGCATATTAAAAGGCACATGATAAATAAATACCAAAGCATATAGTGAACTACAGAAAAAAGTTACACTAACCCAGTTTTCTTATTCTCATATAACCACTCAAACTTGCTAAGGCCCTCTCAACCTCCAAAGTTCTCCAACTCCTTCAATAATCCTTCCTTTGATAGCATGTCTACTAATTCAGACGTTGCTAATAAATGGATGAGTTGCCACCAGGAAACATAATCATTTTTTCATCCATTATTACCATTTCTAAGGGTGGTTTAAAAAGATTAGAAATGGAGAATGTTCAAAGAGTTGCAGAGAGAAACAAACATTGGCCATGAGACTTGATCAAAAGTGACCTTCAAATTTCAATGAGATAGTACTAGAACAAGCAATTGGCATACTTAATTAGATCAAAAAGGCAAACATAAAACACAAGCATATAGGGACATAACTACATAGAGTAATAACATGTGCATATACGTATCCACAGAGAGACATGCAAAAGTAACACAAATGCTTAAGCAAAATAGAGAAAAAAATAATATAAATTACAAAGTCTAAGAAGATTATAAAATAGTTACTTCATATGATTCACATATTACACAATAATAATCCATTGCAATCCCAGTCCATGGAATCCAAAATATACTGTCCTTGTCAGCTCAGGTTTAGGAAAGCATCTTCATTCATCAATAAGTGCAAAAAGAAAAATAATAATGAAGAAACACAATTTATTTTGAGATAAGTTTACATAAAAGTCAATATCCATGAAGATAATAGTGGATTTAATTATTGTATATTTTAGTGGTTACAGGGATCTGAGTGTAAACATTCTAATTCCTGCCAGCCCAAAAAGATGAGGAAAGTGATTTTAAGATAAGCATTTTTGTTCTACAAATTTTGTCCTTTCTTACCAGTCCTGCTACATTTTTTTATTCTATTTAGATGCTATTCACTAGTGCTTTACAAATAACCTTTTCTTTTCCTCAGCTTCTTGCCAAGCTTTCCAAAAAATCCATTGACTAAAGTTCAGAAATGCTGATTGAGGAACCTAATTATACAAAATTCCTCACAAATAATGTAAACATTATGTACAACAGAAACATTTGAGTGGAACTCAAGTTTCTTCATTCTTGAGCACACGATTTCAGGTTTCTTACATATCAAAGACAAACTAAGGTAAGCTTGAATAACATTGACAAAAGAAATTGAAATATCATGAATAAGAAGTAACAACAATAAGAGTCTACTTTAAAGGGTTAATCAATAGAAGCTTATTTGAGTAGATAACCAGAAGGTAAATAATCCTTCCATTACTCAACTAGCAAGCCAAAAGTAGAGTCTGTTTAAATTTTAAGCATCTAATTAAAGCATTTTCATGAATAATAAATTTATTACTCTAAATGTGAAAGTATTCTTCTATCTAAAAGATTGAGTAGCATTTTTTAATTCAATCCTAACACTAGAGGTAAAGAGAAGCATATGAAAAAAAAAAATGTCAAGATGCATAAAACATTTAAAAGAAACAACCTTACTGATCATAAGTAATATTAAGACATATCACTATTGAAAATTCCAAGTAACTCACAGCATTTTTTCAACATAAACCGTTGGTGAGAAATGTAGTCAAAAAGCAGATAAAGAGAGTGAATTTACTAAATGCATACCTATTGCATGCTTTAGACAAAAAAAACTTCCAACCATGTTTGATGCATAAAGTGCTATGTGCAGGATAACACTCTGCAATTGCAATCTCATCCCGGAAAAGATATGTAGGAAAAATCGTATTGAATAGTAGAGATAATAGCACAAATCAACTTTTAAGGATAATAAAAAAATTTTGTAAAAAATCTTTTAAAGCAAGAAATTCAATATTATTCATGTTGGCGTACTTTAATCCCACTAGGAAAATTATGGTAAAGAGATAGTTTTAAAGGAAAGACTAAAACTATAACCAAGTTCCTAAAATCATATATTCAAATATCACATGGTAACTCTATCATTGAATTTCTTCAAGGTAGGACTAATAAGAAAAATAGAAGCTGCTTCTAGAAGATGCATTTTAAATGCAAGATTCTCCTCCATTCATAAATGTTGCAGGATGGAAAAATTGAAACAAAATACATATTTGTAACTGCAGCTGGGACTAGGTAAGAATAATATTCTTTTAGCCCATAACAACATATCATTACCATTCCATCTTAGTACTTCTATCATAAGTGTAATTTGCTGATCTCCATTATGAATCTTGGCAAGGAACAAGCAATGAAAGGCTTAAATCGAAAGCTTTCAATAAAAAAAAAGATTGCTTAATGAATAAGAATGAATTCATCAAATAAACAATGAAAAACCTAATACTAAAAGAAAATGAGTATAAAGTTATGAATTTACCATAGTAGTATTCCTAAGATCACATCAACTTTCATAGAAAGAATAAAATTAGAGGAATTATGAGTACACATGATTGTATGGAAAAGCCTAAAACCATCTTTACCTAAGAAAAGTTATGGTTCACAAGCTACACTATCTAATGAAGTAAGATATTTCGATAATGAAATACACTTAAGAAAAACGAAGGATGAGAAAAGAAAAATAACAAAGCACTTGAAGCCTAACAAGCGAGAAGTTTAAATCATTTCATTTCATATCAAGTTTGTACATGTCATATATGCCTCAAGAGTGGTAGCAAGACAAAAGGAACTCATTCATCCAATAAATAGGATCACAGAGAAACATAATGAATTTCAAACCAAGAAGAAGTGTTAGAAAAATAAAATAATAATAATAAGTAAGACAATAATGAATTATAGCAAATCGAATCCTTTGCTTATTGACTAACTTAAACCATATGAATTATTTAAAAGTTGAGAAATTGTTATCTAACCTTAAATTTCATTCAATAAAGAGATGTCAATAGAGAACACTTCACAGCAAAGTGGTGAAATGAATTGCTAGATTCCTAGTAAGTTGATAATAAGATAGAAATTCAAAGATTTATCACACTTGGAATGGAGATAAGATAAGGACTTCTAACCATAGATCTAAGCCATTGAATTCTACTTTTACCCTCCTTTCTTCCACTATAAATGCCATATATAGCATATTAATTTATGTGAAAACCCTTCCCTGAATCTCTAGCTTACCTACACAAGGAATTCCTCAAAATTAAACAGATACATATATCATAAAATATAAGGACAATATCGACAGAATCGATGAGAAAATGATATAGAGTAATAATGCACCACATTACTTTTAAGGAATTAGGGAGACAATAATAAATCAAGTTAGCACAATAGGACTAGCTAAACAAAGTTTTCTGGCCAAAAGGCTAACATTGATAAGAAATATAAAGCAGCTAAATTATATCAAATACTATATTTTAATATGTAGAAAGATATTTTAGATTTTAAGTACTTTAACCTATTTTAGAATAGAAATATTACGAGATAGTAAATGGTCATCAAGTCTATAAATAGCATCATGATTTTTATTATTACAAAAACACATGAAAACCTATTGAAACTTACCCCAAATTATCTAATGTTAACATGGTAGGACTAAATAAACTCGGGAAGTAGCAGCATGTAATGCTTCAATTCTACGAAATGTTAGGATCACTATATAAATTGAAAAATAATATGCATAAAATATAATGATGGATCTACTACAAATTGGAAGTAGACACAACCATAACTGGTTAGTATTGTCCCATGGGATACACTAGAATTTTTTTGGTTTACAATGGGTTAATCATGTTAAATGTACCTGGAAATTAGGAGTAGTCTCAATCCAAACTGGCTCACTTGACCTCCTAAACACATCAGTCACAATGCATTCACATTTCAAACATCGACCTATCCTCTAGTCTAACTTTGTAAGAGCATGAATGCTGCAATGGCAATGACTCAAAAGATTCCATATCTCCGACTTCTATTGAACAGTACCTGCAGCATCCCTTGTGTCACAAATGTATTGAGTAAAAAGCAATTGCAGCAGCTACTATTTACTTTGTTAGGATTAATATAAATATCTAATAACTCTCGATATAATCCACTTGAAGCATAAAGGTTAGTATTCAGCTCTCAAATAGAAGTGGCGACACGATAATTGCAAATGTTAAATTTAAATGTCATTAAAATGAAAATACTTTTAGTGATTCATTTAGACCATTAAAAGTAGCAGCATTTTCAAACAAGAAAAGAAAAAGCCAAGGCTTCCCTGCATATTTTGCATCTCATAGCGATCTAAAAAAGAAAATTAGCTTCCCATCATAATTCTAATTCTTACAGCTTATCTTCTTCACAAATTCAAACTTCCATTTTCTGGAACATTTTAGCAACATTAAAAGGTAAAAATTTCAGAAGTAATTTTATTGCAGAAGCATCAAAATAAATAGCTTTTTTCAAGAAAATAATGTAGCAGTATACCATTGGTATTTGACATCTTTCTTTTACTTGTCCCAAACACATTCTTGAATTTCACTATTTGGGACCACTTCAACAATAGTGAGTACATCACCTTCTACTACCTTTCCAGTGAGAGCAAGCATCTCCACTTTTGGCAGCTTTGAATGGCAAAAAAACATCAAACTGTAGTTAAAAAGGTCTTCATTACATTCCATTCACAACTAGAAAATAATGTAAGTACTATAATGATTTAATTGATGGCCAATATGATTGGATTAATATGATAAGTTCTCAAGTCTAATCCTTATAAAAGAAGGCTTCCAGATCTGAATAGAAAATAAATAAACAAAGGTCCTCTACCTAAGGATATGAATAGCAATAAGAAAAAAGCAAGTTTACTATTTTGAATGATAAAGGTTCAACATATCTAAGAAATATGATAACATCAAAGAGTCCAAGATTCCAAGCTTCACTAGTACAACTAGGATCACTTACTAGGCAGAATAATGTCAGTTGGCCCTGACAATTTAAGTTCTCTAACAACTAAATTTGAATGAATAGGTGTGGACCTAATGGAATCATGACAAGAAATCATAGGACTGTGATGCTTAAAAATTTTAGCAGAACTTCTGGTGCTTTACAAACAATTTAAAAGGATTAAATGCATAAGTCCATAAGTATGAGAATACCAATATTAAACTACTACTCAAAAGAATCAAAATGAACTTTTTTTTTTAATCGAAAACAAAGTATCATATATTATATATATTTAGCACCAAATGGGTGTTGTCCATATACAAGTCTAGTTTGTTGAATCAAAATGAACATTTGAAAATAAAAAGCATTTTTCATACATAGTATACTCAATAAAGTTATGCAATTACTAAGAGACTGTTTTATTGTGTGCTCTAATAGAGATTACAAATTAATTAACAAAATGCACCACCATTTTGAGTAACGGTATAGATTGCCATGTTCACGCCAGAATAATATCACTGCAAGAAAACAATAATAGACTTAGAAGAATAAGAGATCCCATTTTATGTTAAACACCATTAACAAATAGGAGCTTCTCTTTTAACCTTCAAGTTCCTGCAAAATTATTGACCTAAAAAAAAATCTCAAGATAAGAGTTTGCTAGGAGTTTAGAATGCTATGCTTGGGCACTCATCTTAGACCATACTTCTAAACCAAGAAGCTTCACATCAAAGCAAGATTTAAGATCAGATCCTTGGTAGAGCCACTAGCAGTCCTTATTAGATAAGGTAGTTATCGCCATTAAAAACATTTAACTTATTTCACTGCAATACCACTTTAAATTACACTTTCTCTCTAACATAGTTGATAGCAAAAAGGTTCCATCCCATGGTTCATAATTGTATATTAGCTAGAAGAATATTGCACTATAAATTTGATAGGCAAGGTTGCATGTAAGACTATTAAGAGATAGATAGAGATACTTGAACCATATGGAAACAGAGATCTTTTGCTGAATTTCTAGTAAGTTGATTAATAAGATAGAAATTTAGGGATTTATCGCACCTGGAATGGAGATAAGATCAGGACTTTCAACCATGGATCTATGCCATTGAATTCTACTTTTGCCCTCTTTTCTTCCACTAAAAATTCCACGAATAACATATTAATTAGTGTGGAAACCCTCCCCTCAATCTCCAGCTTATCTATATGAAGAATTCTTAAAATTAAGCAAATATATAGATAATGAAATATAAGGACAATGTCAACAGAATTGATGAGAAAATGATCCTTTTCTCATACAAAGTAACCAAGCACTAGATTACTCTTGGGGAATGGGCGAGACAAGAATAAAATCAAGTTAGCATAATGGGACTAGTTGAACAAGTTCTCTGGTCAAAAGGCTAACATTGATAAGAAATATAAAGCAATTAAATTATATCGAATACTATATCTTAATATGAAGAAAAAGATTTTAGATTTCAAGTACTTCAACTTTCTTCAGAGCAAAAATATTACAAGATAGGAAATGATCATCATGTCTATAACTAGCATCGAGATTTCTATTATTACAAAAACACTTGAAAGCCTATTGAATGCGAATTAATAATAAGTGAGCAAAGGTGTAAAAAACTTTAAGCTAATTGAAAGTTTTAAGTAAGACTTAGGAATAAGAAAAGCAAAGGACATAAACTATATGCTACTTTTTTGTTTTTTATGCACAAACATAGTATTTGCTTTTGGTAAGTGAACAATCAAGTTCAGTCAAGGTAGCTAATAGTAATGATAACTCATGACATGAACAGTAGGTATCTAAGAATAAAAGCAATGGAAACAACTTAATTTCCTAGAAATATGAACTATTTTTGTTTTTAATTCTAACACAGGAAAATGCTAGTATGAAAGCATACCTTCATGTTTGCCCTTGCTTTAAATTGATGCAAGTGGTGTAACATACCTACCATATGAGAAAACTTCATGGTTGCCAAACATAGAGAACTTGCACTGAAATTCATTTCACTATGTTATAGTTCTATTATGTTACCTTCAAGTACATACAATCAGTTGGTCCTATTAATCAGCTTAGAAACCTTCTTGAAAATTTGTAATGAATCAATAAATTTGCAAATGTGTCAAACTAATAAACATAGATAATTCAATTATTTCTAAAATTATAGTAAGAAATATTAGGAAACTGTTTGTATACTTTAGGCTCACCTATTCATCACTGATAGATAACATTTTGAGAAGTCCAAACATTGAATGCAATCAGTATGCTCTTTTTAACTCATAAGCACGAACAATCTAGAAGCATAATAATAATAATAAAAAAAAAAGATAGTGGTTAAATGCCACATAACATATTTCTTTAGAAAAAGTAATAGGTAGAACAAAGAAATAAAAAGTTAATACTTTTCCAATTCTTTTCAAGTTAAATTTTGTCATCCACAGCCCCCATTGCTAGAACAAAATTCCAAGTACTATTAGGTAATTCTGGTAATGAAAAGGCCACCATTGGTTTTGAACCTAAAAAAAAAAATGGTTTGAAACATGAAAATAGACATTGACATTTATAGAGAGCAAAAGAACAAAGGATTAATTAAAGTGAAGCATTACAAAATGAGAACAACTTACTTACTCCATTTGCATAAATCACAATGGCAGATACAAATATATGTAGATTATTAATGAGTAACAAGACCTACTAATCTGATATTTAGTCATTAAGCATAAGTGCACATATGATCATCCTCGATGCCCTCATTTTCTTTTGACGGAACATTTTTCCTTTTTTCATCCTTGAATGCCTTTATATACTAAAGTTTTGTTGGATAATATGATCAAACCAACCGTAAAGGCTTCTGCATCAGTTACATAGCAATGATCCAAAAATTTGCAAGCTATTGTTACCTTGTTAGCGAGGAGGCTTCCCATGGTCGCAATTGGAAGTAAGTAAGTCATAAAGTTATAGACTTAGAAGTTATCCACAAAGCAAACATCTATATCTGTTGGGTTGATGACAAGGTTTCACACCAGCACAAAAATGAACAAAGTGACACAAGGGAACAACATGAAGAACAAACCTTCTTTAGGATTGCAAGCAACAGAATGCCTCTATCACCATTGGGACAGAGCCTCTTTAGTGTCCATAAATGGGAAACCAAGCAATATATAACAATAAGGACATGTGATCTTCGCTGCCCATAAAATTTTAACAAGAATTAAGACATGTAATAAAATAATGCTTTTAAGGGAATGTACTAAGTAGAAATTCTATTTCCTGTATGGCAGTTGCATTCATCTAAACTATGCAGTTTTGATGGAGAAAAAAATCAGGCTTGCTATTTTATGCCATGAGAAATTAACATGAAACCCATATTTACCTACACTGCTAAGTATCCGACAACAACATCCATCTTTGTGTTCATACATGCATCATTTTTAATTTTCTTCTTTCCGTGTCAAAAAAATTAGCATCAATTGAGATATGGATAAACATTACCTGAATGATCGAGGCAGGAAGACAGAGTTGAAACTCCATGACCAATTAAATCTTCACATGGCTTTGTGTTTTACAAGATACACTGTCATCACAAGGTAAATGATGAGGCTATGTCACTTAAGATCATAGATAATCTTTCATTTCTACAATAAATTTACCTTAACAAAAGTGCAGAGCATATGATCCATTTCTATTACTTTTATGAAGCACCGAAGCAAGTGTGGCATTTGAAGGAGTGCATACCTCAAAAGAAATTGAGATCGGTTACCCATGTGAGCATGGCACAATCTCATAATTGAAATAACTAAGCCAAAGAATTCCATGAGAAACTAACATGAAACACATATTTAGCTACACTGCTAAGTATTTGAAAATAATATCCGTCTTTGTGTTCATAAATGCGGCATTTTCAGTTTTCTTATCTCTAAGTCAAACAAATTAGTATAAACTAAGATAGGGATAAAAGTGACCTAAATGATCCACGCAGAAAGGCAGAGCTGAAATTCCATGGCTAGCTAAATCTTCACATGGCATTGTGTTTCATTAGGTACACTGTCATGACAAGGTAAATAACAAGGCTATGCCACTTAAGGACACAGAGAATCATTCATTTCTTCACTACATTTACCTTAACGGAAAGTGCAAGGCATATGATCTACTTCAGTTACTAGTAACTCTCGCATTTGAAGGAGTGCATGCCTCAAAAGAAATTGAATTTGGTGTGTCCATGTGAGTGTGGCACAATCTGGTAATTGAAGTCACCAAGCCAAAGAATTCCACTAGACCAGGACAAACATGATAGAATTTAAGCTATGTAAACTAGAATGCTATAGATATTGATTCATTAGATAAGCATGGACAAGAAGAAAGTGTGAGTCAGGGATTTACTCATAGTCAAGAATTACTTGAGGAGAATTCTCAACTCTCATGCCATGGACCCTTGGAACCTTGTCTTCCTTAGGATCTCATAACATGTGAGTTTCTTCGTAGTTCATCTTCTTCCTTCTGCCCAGAGGTCAACTGACTCTAGATGAAGCAAAAGCTTGCTTAGTGCAAAGACATGCTCATTGAAATTAAACCCTATAAAATCCAAGAAGATGAGATGGCAGACACAAATATATGTAGATTATTATTAAGTAACAAGACCTACTAATGTGATATTTAGTGATTAAGCATGAGTGCACATATGATCATCCTCGATTCCTCATTTTCTTCTGAAAGAACATTTTTTCTGTTGCTCAAATGCCTTCATATACTGTAAGTTTTATTAGATAATATGATCAAACCAATCGTAAAGGCTTCTATATCCATTGCACAACAATAATCCAAAAATTTACTAGCTATTGTTACCTTATTAGCGAAGAGGCTGCACATGGTGAGGACTAGAAGTAAGTAACTCACAGAGTTGTGGAGTCAAACTTATCCACAAAGCAAACATCTGTACCTGTTTGGTTGAGGAAAAGGTTTTACACGAGAACAAAAATGGACAAAGTGACATAAGGGAATAATATGGAGGACAAGCCTTCTTTTGGATTGTAGGCAACAAAATGCCTCTATTACCATAGACATAAAGCTTCTTTGGAGTCCACAAATGGGGAGCCAAATAGTGGATAACAATAAGGATATGTGATCTTCACAGTCGTCAAAATTTTAACAGGAATGAAGACATGTAAGAAAGTATTGCTTTTAAGGGAATGTACTGAGTAGAGATTATATTTTCTTTATGCCCGTTGTATTCACCCAGACCATATAGTTTTTTTAGAGGAAGAAGTCAAGCTTGCTGTTTTATGTCATAAGAAACTAACATGAAACCTATACTTAGCAACACTGCTAAGTATTCGACAATAACATCTATCTTTGTGTTCATAAATGCAAATTTTTCAGTTTTCTTCTTTGTGAGTCAAATAAATTAGTATCAACTAAGATACGGATAAAATTTACCTGAATGATCAAGGCAGGAAGGCAAAATTGAAACTCCATGGCTAGTTGAATCTTCACATGGCTTTCTATTTTACAAGGTACACTGTCATTACAAGGCAAATGACAAGGCTATACCAATTAAGAACATAGAGAATCTTTCATTTCATCAATAAATTTACCTTAACAAAAGTGCAAGGTATACGATCCACTTCTGTTACTTTTATAAGGCACACAAGCAAGTGAGGATTTTGAAGGAGTGCATGCCTCAAAAGAAATTGACTTCGGTGTGTCCATGTGAGTGTCTTGCAATCTAGTAATTAAAGTCACCGAACTAAATAATTCCCCTGGACCAAGACAAACATGACAGAATTCAAGCTATGTAAACTAGAAAGCTGCAGACATTGATTTATTAGATGAAGTATGGATAGGGAAAAAGTAAGAGTGAGGGCTTTACTTATGGGTAATTGTTTGAGGAGACTTCTCCCATGCCATGGATCCTTGGAACCTTGTCTTCCTTAGGATCTCCATAACATCTGAGTTTCTTCATAGTTCATCTCCCTCCTGCTGCCTAAAGATCAACTGACTGCAGATGAAGCAATAGCCTGCTTGGTGCAAAAACATGCTAATTGAGATTGAACCCTAGATAACATAAGAAGATGAGACGGCAGACACAAATACATGTGGATTATTATTAAGCAGCAAGACTTACTAATGTGATATTTAGTCATTAAGCATGAATCCACATATGATCATCCTTGATTCTCTCTTCTATTTTTTTTTTTTAAACAGAACATTTTTGCTATTTTGATCCTTGAATGCCTTCATGTACTTCAAGCTTTGTCGAATAATATGATCAAACCAACCATAAAAGCTTCTGCATTCACTGCACAACAATGATCCAGTTCCAGAAATTTTACTTACTATTATTACCTTGTTAGTGAGGGGGCTACACATGGTCGGGACTAGAAGTAAGTAAGTCACAGTGTTGTGGAGTCAGAAGTTATCCATAAAGCAAATATCTATATCTGTTTGGTTAAAGAAAAGGTTTTATATGAGAACAACAATGGACAAAGTGAGGCAAGGGAAGAATATCAAGGACAAACCTTCTTTTGTATTGCAAGCATCAAAATGTCTCCGTCACCATAGAAACAGTGCTTCTTGGGAGTGCACAAATGGGGAACCAACCAGTAGACAACAGTGAGGACAAGTGATCTTCGTAGCCCACAAAATTTTAACAGGAATCAAGACATGTAACAAAACATTGCTTTTAAGGGAACGTAAAGAGTAATGAGTAGATATTCTAATTTTTGTATAGTGGTTGCATTCACCCAGACCATGTAGTTTTTATGGAGAAAGAAGTCAGGCTTGCTATTTTGTCCCATGAGAAATTAACATGAAACACATACTTAGCTACACTGCTAAGTGTTTGACAACAACATCCGTCTTTGTGTTCATAAATGCAGCTTTTTTAGTTTTCTTCTCTCAAAGTAATAAAAAAATAGTATCAACTGGGATAAGGATAGAAACTACTTGAATGATCAAGGCAGGAAGGCAAAGTTAAAACTCCATGGCCAGCTGAATAACATATTTACAAGGAACACTATTATTACAATGTAAAGGACAAGGATATGCATGTTAAGAACACGGAGAATTTTTCATTTTTTCAATAAATTTATCTGGGCCATATGATCCATTTTTGTTACTTTTATGGAGCACAAAAGCAAATATAGATTTCGAAGGAATGCATGGCTCAAAAGAAATTGAATTCAGTGTGTCTATGTGAGTGTGGCAAAATCTGGTAATTGAAGTCACCAAGCCAAATAATTCCACTGGACCAGGACAAACATGAACAGGTAAGCTAGAATGTTGCGGATATTAAGTCATTAGATAAGTATGGACATGATGAAAGTGAGAGTCAGGGCTTTACTCATGGTCGAGAATTGTTTGACGAGAGTTCTCATTTCCCATGCCATGGACCCTCGGAACCTTGACTTCCTTATGATTTCCATAACATCTGTGTTTCTTCGTAGTTCATCTCCCTCCTTTTGTCCAGAGGTCAGCTGACTATAGATGAAGCAAAAGCTTGTTTTTCATAAGACATGCTAATTGAAATTGAACACTGGAAACCCAGAGAACTTGAGATGGTAGACACAAATATATGCAGATTATTATTAAGCAACAAGACCTAGTAATGTGATATTCAATCATTAAGCGTGAATGCACACATAATCATCCTGGATTCCCTCATCTTTTTTTAACAGAACATTTTTGTTGTTTTCATCCTCAAATGGCTCCATATGCTACAAGTTTTGTCTGATAATAAGACCAAACCAACTGCGAAGACTTCTGCTTTCACTGCACAACAATGATCCAGAAATTTACCAGCTATTGTTACCTTGTTAGCGAGGAGGCTACACATGGTCAAGATTGGAAGTAAGTAAGTCACAGAGTGGTGGAGTCTGAAGTTATCCACAAAACAAACATTTGTACCCATTGGGTTGAGGAAAAGGTTTTACATGAGAACAACAATGGACAAAGCAAGACAAGTGAAGAATATAAAAGACAAACTTTCTTTATTGCAGGCAATAGAATGTCTCTATCACCATAGAGACAAACCTTCTTTGGAATCCACAAATGGGGAGCCAAGCAGTGAATAACAATAAGGACATGTGATTTATGCAGCCTTCAAAATTTTAAAACGAATCAAGCCATGTAATAAAACATTGCTTTTAAGGTAATGTGCTGAGTAGAGATTCTATTTTCTGTATGTCGGTTGAATTCAGCTGGACCTTATGGTTTTTATGAAAAAATAAGTCAGGTTTGCTACTTTGTCCCATGAGAAACTAACATGAAACCCATATTTAGCTATACTGTTAAGTATCTGACTATAACATCCGTGTTTGTATTCATAAAGTAGTTTTTCAGTTTTCTTCTCTGTGAGTCAAACAAATTAGTATCAACTGAGATACCGATAAAAGTTACCTGTGATCGAGACAAGAAGGCAGACTTGAAGCTCCATGGCCCGCTGACTCTTCACATGGTTTATGTTTTACAAGGTACTGTCATTACAAGGTAAATGACAAGGTTATGCATGTTAAGAACCAGAGAATCTTTCATTTTTCCAATAACTTTTCCTAAGGTATATGATCTATTTCTGTTACTTTTATGGAGCACAAAAGTAAGTATGGATTTTGATGTAGTGTATGCCTCAAAAGAAATTAAGTTTTGTGAGTGTGGCACAATCTGGTAATTTAAGTCACCAAGCCAAATAATTCCACTGGACCAGGATAAACATGACAATTTAAGCTATGTAAGCTAACCTTGCAGATATTAATTCATTAGATAAGTATGGACATGAAGAAAGTGAGAATAAGGACTTTACCCATGGTCAAGGATTGTTTGAGGAGAGTTCTCATCTCCCCTGCCATGGATCCTTGGGACCTTGTCTTCCTTAGGATCTCCATAACATGTGTTTCTTCATAGTTCATCTCCCCCCTTCTGCCCAAAGGTCAACTGACTGCAGATAAAGCAAATGCTTGTTGCAAAGACATGCTAATTGAAATTGAACCCTGGAAAACCTGAGAAGATGAGATGGTAGACACAAATATATGTACACTATTATTAAGCCACAAGTCCTAATAATATGATACTTAGTCACTAAAATGAGTCCCCATATGATGATCATCCTCAATTCTCTCTTCTTCTGACAGAACATTTTTGCTGTCTCCATCCTTAAATGCCTCCATATACTGCAAGTATTATCGGATAATATGATCAAACCAACCACAAAGGCTTCTGCATCAGTTGCATAACAATGATCTAGAAATCTACTAACTATTGTTACCTTGTTAGGGAGGAGGCTGCACATGGTCGAGACTGGAAGTAAGTAAGTCACAGAGTGGTAGAGTCTGAAGTTATCCACAAAGCAAACATCTGTACTTGTTAGGTTGAGGAAAAGGTTTTACATGAGAACAACAATGGACAAAGCGAGATAAAGGAAGAATATGAAGGACAAACCTTCTTTTGGATTGTAGGCAACAGAATGTCTCTGTCACCATAGAGACAGAGCTTCTTTAGAATTCACTAATGGGAGCCAAGCAGTGGATAACAATAAGGACCAGTGATTTTCATAGCCCATAAAATTTTGACTGAAATCAAGACATGTAATAAAACATTGGTTTTAATGGAATGCACTGAGTAGAGATATTTCACATTATTTCACATGCTGACAATCATGTAATATAAGGCTAATATGATTTCATTGTAAGAGATGTTTCATAGGAGAATGTGAGATTACCATGCAGGCATTCTTCACTTCCCCTTTGGACATCTATCATCACCTGCATATTTCTTTGAATTATTTGAATACTTATAGGTAGGAGGAATATGTCTTCCCTTCATTCCATCCCTCAAACACACGTACTCTCCTCTGCTCTATCCATAGCTGTAAGTAAAAACGGTTAAAAACCATGGAGCTTTTAATTGAGCACGTTTAAAAATAGATTGAAAAGAGGAGGTACTGAAACTTCAGAAAAAACATCACAAACAAATAAACATGCATGGTTGTTCTCTAACAATGCTCTCTAATTGCACATATCAACAAGAGCCTTTGCAGAGCAGTAAGACAGCACAATCTGGCAATTGGAGTCACCAAGCCAAATAATTCATCTGAACCAGGACAAATATGACAGAATTTAAGCCATGTAAGGCTACAGATATTTATTCATTATTGATTCATTAGATAAGTATGGACAGGACAAAAGTAAGAATAAGAGCTTTACTCATGGTCGAGAATTGTTTGAGGAAGAGTTCTCATCTCTCATGCCATGAACCCTTGGAAACCTTGTCTTCCTTAGGATCTCCATAACATCTATGTTTCTTCGTAGTTCATCTCCCTCTTGCTCAGAGGTCAACTGACTGCAGATGAAGCAAAAGCTTGTTTGCTGCAAAGACATGCCAATTGAACCCTGGAAAACCCGAGAAGATGAGATGGCAGACACAAATATATGTAGATTATCATTAAGCAACAAGACCTACTGATGTGATACTTGGTTATTAAGCATGAATCCACATATGATCATCCTTGATTCTCTCATCTTCTTTTGACAGAACATTTTTACTGTTTTCATCCACGAATGCCTCTATATACTGCAAGCTTTGTCAGATAATATGATCAAACTAACCGTAAACGCTTCTGCATCAATTGGACAGCAACGATCCAGAAATTTACTAGCCATTATTACCTTGTTAGCGAGGAGGCTGCACATCCGTTTCTTCGTAGTTCATCTCCCTCCTTCTGCCCAGAGGTCAATTGACTGTAGATCAAGCAAAAGCTTGTTAGGTGCAAAGGCATGCTAATTGAAATTGAACCCTGGAAAACCCGAGTAAGATGAGATAGCCACTTTTCTTACATCATTACAATTCCACTCTCAACTCCGAGAAATTAGAACGTACCTTGTTTCCCAGAGTTAAGCCTCTGCCAACACAAGATGCTTTCATGTTGCGTGCATTGTCCATAAGGTCGCTTTTCACCCATACCGTAAGAAATATCCTAATCACTTTCATGGAATAATTGCCCTTTCGTCTAGCCAAGAGAGAATGCTCACAGAAGAGACCCACAAAAATTCCATCATAGCTGTGCGCCATGCCCTGATTTTCTCACAATCCAGTCGCTTGAGATTTTTCCCTGTTTTTCTGTTTTTTCTTCGAATACCAAGGTTTTCATTTGATCGAGGAAGTTGCAAGAAAGGGGGGAAGAGAGACGAGAAGCAGAGGAAGTTTTAAGAGAAAGGGAAAAAGAGAGAAGCAGAGGAAGAAGAAGAGTAATGCCAAAGGCGTGACTCTCACTGTTTAAATACTCCTCCAACGGTCAAGTTTAAAAAAACATGCATGAAGCATGTGTGATTCTCATTCAAATAAAGATAATAATTTAGTAATTGATTTTATCATTATTTTTAAAATTAAAATAAATGTTTATTTTAAAATATAAAAATTTTAAAATATTTAAATTAATTAAAACTGTAAAAAACTTAAAAATTAAAAATTATTTTAAAATAAAAATTTCATAAAAAATTTGAAAATTAAAAACACAATTGAAATCACAATGCTAGAAATACATTTAAAAATAATATTGATCATTATAATATAATTAATTTATAATAAATAATTTTCAAATTTTTTGTGAAATTTTTTATTTTTAAATAATTTTTAAGTTTTAAGTTTTCAAATTTAGTATTTATAAATAATTTTAAAGAAAATTATTTAATATAAATTAATTATTAAATTATAATTAATAATATTATTTTAAAATATCTTTATAACTTTTTTATTTTCATTTTTGTTTTTAATTTTCAAATTTTTATGAATTTTTTATTTTTAAACAATTTTTAAGTTTTCAATTTTTCATATTTTCAACTAAATTAAATATTTTAAAATTTTTCATATTTTGAAATCAAAATTTATTTTTATTTTTAAAAATAATGATAAAATCAGTGGATAACTTATTATTTTTAAAGTAAAAATTAAATATTTATTTGTTATCAATCAAAATTTTATATTTGAAAAGTGATACATTAAATCTTAATTTATCAATTTTGATCAAATTAAATCATATCAAAAAAATTAAATAATTAAAGATATTCAAAGGGATCATCACTTTTGTCTATTTAGTTTTATCGATAAAAATTTTTAGTAAACAAAATATATATATACATATTTTATTAATTGTTATATGAAATAAAAATTTCAAACATAAATCTTAACCTAAATTATGAGGTATGAAGATCGTATTATTATGAATTATGATAATTGATTAAATAAATTTCTACAAATTAATAAATTTTAAAACATAAATACTTATATTTCATGAATGTGGCATGAAAACAATAAAACCAAAAATTGGAACTAAGCTGATGTGTATGTATGTTGTGTTGTGTGATACTATGACTCTGACTATGTCACCTTTATATATGAAATTTTTATAATGAATTTTAACGATTTTATTTAAATTTAAAAATAATAAAATTAATTAATAAGTAAGTATATAACAATTTTTTTATTTTTGAATTACTTGTAGAAAATATTTAAAAATTTTAAAGTAAAATTCAAATTTGAACAAAATTTACATTTAAAATTAAATCTTTAAATTAGAAAATAGATTTAATATATCTGTAAAAAATTCTTAACTATTTTATTATTATAGTTTTTTTTGTCCAAATTGTGTTATTTATAATCAACATCAACTCGAGAATAACAAGATAAAGTTTATTTCACAAGTTGGTAATGTATATATAAATGACTTATTCAGTAACATTTATATAATTTGATGTGTTTCAACTTGATCATATTAAATATGTTTTTTCTATTGCAATGTAATTTTTAAGGTGAGCATAATTCGGTTAAAACAAAAAAAAAATCAATAAATTGAATTGCTTTCAGTTAAGTCGATTCGGTTTTTTAGATTTTTTATTATAAATTGATTTATAAATTTGTTTTCTAGATTTTTGGCTGATTTTTTGTTAAATTTTTTAAACTGAATTAATCAAAAAATTGATTTTTAATTTTAATAAATAATTAATTTTATTAATATTAATAATATATTTGAATTATCGTAATAAAGCCAATGTAAAAGACTTTTTGGATTACCTTGAAGAAAAGGATTTTCAAGTTAAAATTCAAGATTATTAATATAACATATTAATTCAAATTCATCTTACAAAAAATATTATATATTAAAATTATTAATTTATAAAGTATTAATTTTATAAAAATTTTATTACTTTTTTTATTTTTATTTTAATTTTTATGATATTTTTTAACCACCACTAAAATAAAGTGATATTATTTCACAGCATGTTAATTAATGTTCACTCCTTAAAATGCATCGTGCTTCCATGGGCCCTTACAACATACAGAGCCCACTACCTTCATTTCGTGCATACGATGAATTCATAATTGGCACCAAAGCGATCAATAATCTATGAACTTCTTAGTCAAAATCATTTATCTGCTTTATTATCATTATCATACCACAATGCTTCTTTTTCTGATATATGTGAAGGATCTCACTCCATTTCTTTAATATCAACAACTACACACACATCTTTATCATTTTCATTTTGCATAAAAAAATATTTTTCGTTTGAATTTTCTTCATTCCTATTTGACTTAAAGATGTAATTTCAATTAATACCTATAAAATTTTATCATTACATCTCTATTATGATTTTTAGGATGTATCAGACTACCCATCAAGAAAGAGGTATCATCTGATTTTTAATAAATACCAGACTTAATTATAATTGTTCAAGATTAAAATTTTATTAGAATTACATAAAAAAATTAAAATTAAAATTATTAATAATGATGAAAATTGATGGTAAAAAAGTTTCATTAAAATCATGCAAGGTATTATTTAGTTTGATATTAATTGTTATCAATACACATCATACAATTCAATTTAATTTTTAAATTTTTTATTTTAAAATACATAATTTTCATCATAAATTTTAAATATCAGCAATTATAAAAACCTACTCTTGATAAAATTGTTACAATTGAAAAATCGATTAAAATTCTATTTATTAAAAAATTTGAAAATCTCACCTCAATTCATTTTATTCTCATCTATCCCTTAAAAGGTAACATCATCACATAATTTACTTTTTTTAATAAAAAAAGATAAAACTAATGAAACTGTTGAGAAAATTTTATTCAATTTTTAACTAATTTATTTATTTTCTGAATATGTATATATATGTATCAGGCTATCTTTACTTATGAGCTTTAGCTAATTTCATTATCTTAAATGGGCTTAAGCTACAAATCAAGACCACCCAATTATTACCCATTACATATAAATTATAGGCTCCATTAAGTCCATCTCCCACTAAGCTTGCTACATATAAATGCAGCATTTAAATTAAAGTTAATTATTTTAATAAAAATTTATTTAAACACTAATCAATAATAATTAAGTAACTTAACAGAAAAAATTAAACGCAAGTTATTGAAATATGAGAAACTAAATAGTTTGTGTGGCTTTTTTTTAGTGTGCTTGTTTTCACTATATACATATATTTTAATAATTTTAGTAATCATAAAATAATACAAATAAATATTATTTAAAATTACATTTTTATTTTTAAGATAGAAAATTAAAAAGAAATATCAAATATTAATTTTTTTCATTATTATAAATAATAATTTTTTAAAAATAATGAATTCATGTCACTCACCAATATGATAATATATTAATTATTCATAAAAAATAAAATTTTTAAATAATTTAAGATATTTATATAATAACATAATCACAATCGATGTTGATGTAAATTTTAAAATTTTATATTTATGTTTAAATAATTTTTAAGTTTTAGTTTAATAATAATTTTATTTAAAAAATTAAATTTTACTTTTTAACTGAATAATAAAATTGATATTTTTTAAATTTGAAATCAAGACCTCTTAAATTCATATCAAAATTCTATTAATACTAAAGTTCTATTAAATAATTATTGTTTGTTTATATATATATGAATGAAAATTTATTTTTTTGCAATCTATCAAGTCATTTTTTTTTATTATCATAATATTTTTTTATTTTAAATATTTTTTATTAATGATTTTTTTTGTAATTTGATTTTTCAATCTATAATTTTTTATTGAATAGATATTACTATAGTGTTTTTATAATGATGACATCATAATAGTAGGATAAGACACATTAAGTTGATTGTTGTTAATATTAATTAGACTGGCAAATTTGAACTGAGCAGTTTTAATACGGTTATTTGCTATTTTTTATTTTTTATTCTGAATTTCTCCTTGGCTAATGGCATTATTTCAATGAATTGAAATTGAAGTTTAAGTTTTCTTCATTATTATTTTTTTAACTATAAAGGATGTCTTATATATATTATATGTTTACTCAATCTTTTTAATAGTTTTTTATTAATTAAAAAATCATTACATTTATTTTTATTAATATTGATTAATTTTAAATATTTTTGTTTATTTAATATTTATGATATAAAATAGATTTTCATTATTTTATTATAAAATTTATTATTTATTTATCTAACATATTTGTATAACAGAGGAATCAAGCTGAACATTTTGTAGGCATCATAGTGTTGACGTGGATTTTAAGATTTTATATTTTATATTCAAATAATTTTTAATTTTAATTCAATAATAATTTTATCTTAAAATTAAATTTTAATCATAAAATTGATGTTTTTAAGTTTGAAATTTATATCACTTAAATTTATATTAAAATTTCATTAATTTAAATTTTATTAAATAATATTTTTTTATATATTTATGAGGGATTGTTTTTTCGATCTACTAAGTCAGTTTTTAATTATGAGAATTTTTTTATTTAAGTTTTTATTTAGTTTTTAATAATAATTTGGTTATAATTAACATATGATAAATTGGTTTCTTAAATAAATTTTTATTTTATAATTTTTAATTAAAAAATATTATTGTAATGCTTTTATAATGATGCAATCCTAATATTAGGATCAGATTGTTATTAGCATTTTTTAGGCATCACGGTGTTGACTGGATTTTAAGATTTTATATTTTATATTTAAATAATTTTTAATTTTAATTTAATAATAATTTTATCTAAAAATTAAATTTTAATCGTAAAATTTGTTTTTTAAAATTTAAAATTTATGGCACTAAATTTATATTAAAATTTTATTAAATAATATGTTTTCTTATATATATTCATGAGGGATTGTTTTTTCAATCTCTTAAGTCAGTTTTTAATTATGAAAATATTTTTAATAATGATTTGTTTATAATTAACATATGAAAAATTAATTTTTAAATAATTTTTTATTGTATAATTTTTAATTAAATAAATATTATTATAATGCTTTTATAATGATGCAGTACTAACAACTGGATGAGATTGTTCTAGCAATAATCCTAATCCTAAATACAAACTTATCTGGTTAGCTTTGTCGCACTCACTGGGAAAAATCTAAACCTATCAAGTTTTAACGTTGTTATTTGCTATTTATTTTTATTTTTATTCTAAATTTATTTTTAACTCATTCTGCTATTTTCAATTAATTGAATTTAAAATTAGATTTTTTTTATTTATCTTTTTAAACTATAAATGATATTATATATATTATACATCTGTTCAATTTTTTATAATTTTTTATTTATTGGAAAATTATTATATTTATTTTATTAAGATGATCTAATTTTAAATATTTTTTATTTATTTAAAAAATTTAATATTTATTTTTTAAATATTTATATATATATATATTGAAATAATATTACATTGATTTGAGTAAATAAACACAAATCATTAGCGATGCCTAAATTTTGTGACTTTTTTCCTCATAGTTATAAGTTCTATTTGTTATTTTTTAATAAATATATTTGTTTTTAAATAAATATATTAATTGTTTATTAAAAAAATTACTCATCATTAAATTTTTAAAAAAATTGTAATATAATGATGAGCATAAGTCTGCCTTCAAGCAACAACCAAATGCTACTTTGATTTTTTCTCCGTATAATCTGAATAAGAAATGCAGAGTCAGCTTCGGGACAGGCTTTCTCCTTTTTTTATTTTTTATTAAATACATTTTAATTAAAAATTAAAATAAATTTATTTAAATCAGTCTAAAGAAAAAAAAAATTACCCGAAATTTCAGCGAATAGAACCGAACTTTAAGTTTACCTATTCTTGTGCATCTTCCTATAGTATTATTATTTTTTTATGGATAAATAAAAATTTAGTTTTTAAATAATATTAAAACTTTTGAATTGTATTTTTAATTCAAAGTTTATATTATTTTGATCAATTACATATTTAAATTTTGATTTAATTTAAATTAAGTTAAATTTTAAAAATACATTTAATTTTTAGAATATTTCAGAAATATATTTTAATTTTTAGAATATTTTAAAACTTATTTAAATAAATTTCATATCTCATTTCAAATTGATTCATCCAATTGAAATAATTTATTCTTTATAAATTACATTTATAAATTTGTATCAATATAAAATTAAAATTATATATTTTAATATTGGAAATAAATTTTTTTGTGATAATATTCTAAACATGTCTTTTTGTTTGCAAAAATTTTAAATCAAAGTTTGATATATAAAATTTTAATTTTAATGTATTTTTTAAATTTTTAATTAAATTAAATTAGTTGTATCATACTTAAATTAATTAATGAGATTTAGTATTTAAATTAAAAATATAATTTTTTAATATTTATTTTGAAAATTTAGGTTGTCAAAAAATAATAATTTTTTTTTTTAAAAACCTCTTTTTCTTGTTTTGCTTTTGGTCTTATCACGGTTTCCGGATTCTGCCCAGCTTTGGTATCCTTCCATGAAGCTTCACTACAGTATCAGCCCTTATGTGTATTTTTTAATTTTATTTTTTAAATATCATTCACTTACATTGACTCAATTTCAAAAAATTTTAAATTATAAATTAAAATTTTTAATTAATATAAAATTGATTTAATCATTTAATAAAATATATTATTTCATTAATATAATAAAAATTTATTTATTTATTTTGTATAAATGGTTGTATTTATTTAATAAAATTATAAGTTTTAAGATCGTATGGCTATTTTCAGGCTATTGAAACTACTCACTCTTATTATATTAATAAATGAATGATCTGTTTATCAAATTTTCAAGATCGTATGGCTCAGATTCACTTTGATTTTGGGTTTATGAGACCCTTTTTCTTATACGGTGACATGAATGTCATGGTTATTATGTATATGGGCTCTGTTTGGATGTTTTAAAATGATAAAATTATCTTATTTTGTTTTTAAATTTTTTTTAGTTTATTGTTACGAGATTTGATTGTGTTAACTACCTACTTGTTTGAATCAAATTTCAATCAAATCTTATTCAAATTAAATTGCATATGTAAAAACTTATAATTAAATCTTAAGAGAAGTTTTATTTTAGGTAAAAATTATTAAAAAATTATTAGTTTAGTTTATATTATCAATTTTTAATTTTTAAATTTTAAAAATAATTATTAAATTTAATGTTAGTAAATCAATGCTTAATCATAAAAAAATGACTTGGTAACAGGCACCTAAATCACGATAAGCACGTGATCAGTGGACAACGACACAATCAGTATCATGTCATCAACGGAAGCATGTGCTACTTTTCAAAATTTCTCCACTTGCACATTTATTTTACTTTATTTAACAAATTTTTTTTTTTTTTTATATATTCAAGAGCATCCCATGAGGTGGATGTGATGGACCTCACTCCATCTTGATCCCACATACTTAGTATTTTTTATTTACTAATTAATTACATTTTATTTCAACAATTAGAACAATTTAAATCTATCCTTTGATTTGATACTCCTCACATGATATGTTAAGCTGGTACGCAAATGCTACCAAAAAGAATTATCACTTTTGTTTATTTATTTTTATCCAAAAATTTTAAGTAAACAAAAAAATATATATATATATAAGTTTTTTATTACTATAGTTTTTTTTTTCAAATTATGTTATTTATAGTTAGCTATGTTTTTATGAAATTTTCAAATTTTTGATTGTAAATTTTTTAAAGAAAAATAACTTTGTACTAAAAAAATTTTGAACTTTTTTATAATAATAGATTGAATATTTTTTTACATATATGAAAAAATATAAGTCAAAATGTATTATAAAATATCTATAATTTAAATATATTTAATGTTTAAATTTTTAACAGGTTCAATTTAGATAACATTGAAATGTTAAAATTTGTTTGGATATATTTTGAAAGTAAAAATTTCATTTGAGAGAGAGAATAAAAATTTAAGATTTAAAATGATATTTACTCTTTTATTTATTTTTAAAACAAAAAATTTTAAAATTATGTTCATATAAATTATAGAATAAAGCATATTATTAAATTAAATAATAATCATTTACTAATTCAAATTATGTTAAGCTTTTAAAAATATGATCATAGATACTAATTTCATAAAATAAATAGTTAAATTTTTTATATTTATTTTTATATTAATATAATAAATTACAATTTTTTATAAAATATCTTTATTAAAAAACATAACATAAATCAAACAAAAAAAATAATATTCCTATCAAATTATCCATGCTTGTTATCTTATCTATCATTCGTTTATTCATGAGTTGTGATACCATGTTGAATTTCTTATCGGACTTAAAAAAATATAAAAGATAGACTCAAGCCTTGCAGTGCATTCTAAAAATAAAGTTATGACGTACCTACTTAATTTTTGTAGGAGCTTTACTTAAACAAATTAAGTACTATAGTTGCCATAATTGACGATTCTGAGAAAGAAAAAAGATAAGGAATAATTAATTAGGCCAGTGGTTAGCATCTGATTTACAACGAAAGCAATAACCATGTGTACTAAGTTATTTTAAACATTTACCTTAATTGAACCATAATTAAAGTATAAAAGCTGAGTAGGTAGTAACTTAACTGATTGGAGATTGCTCTAACAAGTAAAATATTTCTTTTAAGTAGCTCAGCTTTCTCTGAAAAATGGTTAAAATGGTAAAATTTTATATATCATCGGAATCTCCTAAATTCTTTCTTTAATTCTACGTTTTCATTGTTTATTTTATTTTATTATTTCCTCTCTTGCAGTTGTCCATCCTCTTTGCATCTCTTCTTCTCCCTCTCTGTAGTTGTTCACACACAGTTGCGCGGTGTGTGCCACGAGCTACTTTTCATGAAGGTAAGTTAATATAACATGTTACAGTTAGTGGTCATGCAATTTATTCAACGGGCTTATGTATTCAGAAATGAAGGTTTGATTAATACCAGCAGATATGAATGATGATGATAGGCAATAAAATTCTAAATGTTATCTTCATTCGGGTAGACATTAAGATTTCTCATTAACTAAATAGAATGGCTGAAATTTTAGCTTAAATAGTTAAACATTTCTTAGTTCCATAATTGCTTTCTCTCTAAAAAACCAGTCAAGTTCACATGAAAGACTAGATTACTAGATTTCTTAAGAAAAATAATTGAAGGAAAACAACAAAGAAGTTAGCAGAAGAGCATGCATCCATAGAATAAGGTAAAGAGTTTGTTCTCACAAGATTCATGGGAACCAAAAACATGATTTATCTTTAAGAAAGGGGACCAACGAGCAACTAATCAAATTCTGCTTGATCTTTAACAAAGCAGTGTATATCATGTGCATCAGTTGGCTCAAGCAACATTCTTAAGGTTGCACTCGCTCAGAATAAGGTCACATTTAAACCAAAACCTTATGTTCCCATTTTTGGCAGTAAAGAAGTTAATGTGTAACAGGAAATATCCTCCAACCAACAATTTAGTATGTGAAGAACTATGTAGCAAAATTATCCAACAAAATGAAAAGGATGGAGAGCATGACCACCTACCGACCGTCAAGGCTGATAAACCTCTGGAAGCTGAAGGCCCACAATTGCAGCAGATTTTCCGAGTATTCTTTTCATTTCATCTGACCTATCGACGGCAATATTGTAAGAGAACAGTAAGTCCTACAAAGTTATCACATTACTGAATGTTAGAATCGAGATAATGATGAAAGAAGTCTTAAAAACATTGAACACTTGAGAACATTGTTTCATTCCTTAAACAGAACTAAACAATCACCATGAAAAAACAATGAGAGTTTAGGTGCTAGATTGGACAACTGTTACAAAATTAACCCACAAACCTCAAAAAGAGCTCCTTGAAACATAACCAGACCGCCAGAGGTACCCTGAAATCATTTTAATAGACTGATGTAATGAAAAAGAAAAATTGCTATATTTCATCCTCCTTTCTGAAAGGCCGCATCAATTTGTCTAACATGGTAAAGAAATTTGAATGCAACAAACTTAAGTAACAGTGGTTCCACTAGAAACAATTTCATGTCATTGTTAAAAACATTAAAAAAAAGAACAAATAGAACTAGAGCAAGGAATAGAGTTGCAACTTATGATCGTGCACACTATTAAGAAGAAAAGTGTAATCATGAGCAAACTTTATCTTCTGCTGTATGCATGAAGGGTCTGAGAGTTGGCAATTCTTTCTAAACTCTCCCGTTACGAACTCTTTAAAATGCCTCTTGTGCTCTTCCTTGGCAATATGTTTTTCAACAGCTTTCAGAAGTCAGACGATACACTCTGGTAGCTCTCAAGAGTTCGCTGGTCATTTTCTATACCTGCCAGCATGCAACTTATCTAAACTGGGTGACCCATAAAAGGACATGGCACAAAGAATGAACATGAGATAACAAAAGAGTCTAACGGAACTGGTAAGATAATAAGAAATCCTACTTATAATATCAAACACAGTTAGACTTTGTGGGAACTTTTGTCAAACAGTATGTGAGTATCATGCTGTAAGGCAGTTGACCTAGCACTTTGATTAAGCATTCACTGATTCTTCATCAAAATCCAACTCGGTTTATGAAAAATGATTATTCTCAGTCGTAATTACTTGATCAACTAGCATGCTTTTTGCTTTAAGCTAGGAAAATAAAGGACGAAAATTATACCTAGAAGTGAAAGAATCAAAATTGATACAAGTAGGATTTCAAGAGTAAACCGTAAGCATTTCATCATAGAACTGCAAGTGCAGGGGCAAAAGATCAGACGGAAGCTTTACCTCTTTTCTCCTTTTACTTCTCCTTTTCAATTTGATTTTCTCTAGTATTACTGCACGTGCACAGGCGTCATGTGGAACCCAAAAGAAGCGAAGAAAGAAACCAAAACGAAAAAGATAAAAGCTCCACATGGATAAAACGCGTGGTTTGATGGGCCGAATGGGAACCAAAACGAAGCCCATCTTTTAAAACGAAACAGAGGAAACGGTGCGTTTCGTTCGCTTGACATTTTCAATTTCCTCGTAAGCTCCCTCTTCGCCATTGAAGAGGAGGAAGAAGGGGGAGGGAAACAAAAAGAAAAAAAGGCCATGTCGCGGGGGAGACCCAGAGGAGGTACTTTGCCTCTCGCTCAAGAGGTATGATTTAGTCATTTCTTCTGGAGTTTACGTTCTTTTCTTCACAATGTTTTGTTAGTTTGCCGAGAAAACGAGGAAGAAAATTAGCTTATTTCTTGATATATATATATATACTTGAATGTTGTTATGATTCCTGGAACATCAAATACTGCCTCTCTTGCGGTTTTTTATTTAAATTAAAGCTCTTTTCAAGAAATTTTCAAAGAATGGTTGCTGATAGCAATGGAGAATTTTCTGGAAAATTAAAAACAGGATTTCTTTTGGTGGTTTTATGTTGTTTCTGTTTCTGTTAGCTAAATGAGGACCATTCTCATGTAAGGAAGATTTTTTGTTTTGTCCATGCAAACAAAGCTTAAGCTCTATAATCAAATTTGATGTTCTTCTTTGAAAGCTTGAAAATCACAATTGAGTTGATAATATGATGTAGTATGTGGAGTTGATTTTAACAGAATCAGGGAGAATAATCAATTATTCAAGAATTTGAGATCCCATATTTGTTTTAGCTTGTCTTACTTGGAACTTAGTTTGATAAGGACATGTTTGAATGTTGGGTTATTTTTATGTTTAATAAATTTTTACTTATTTCTGGTGAGCTTATCCTTGATTTGGAGGTTCCAAGTGAAGAGTCCTATTATGATGTGTGCAGCAAGGGTACATGGGATGAACGAAGAGTTTGAGTGACGTAGCTCTTAGAATAGGGTTGTTCTTTGTGGCTGTCACATCATCACAATATATTTCCTAAGTTTCATTATTTTTTGCATGTTATGGCATAAGAGCGGATATGCATGAGCAGATTGGTGGAGATGAACTTGGAGTTCTTTTTTGTTTTAATTGTTACAATCATTTAAAAGATTTATGTATTCTCACATTGAGGCACATGGGATGATAAAGCATCCATACTTTATCCCAGTTATGTGTCTGCTTAGAGATTTTCTGAAGCTCTGGATATCCTTCATTCAGGAGCATGCATCCAGTTGAAACATGGCCAGGTTTTTCTCTTAATAATTTATCATTCCTCTGTTTGTGGTACAGATGTTTGTTAACTTTTATGTATTTGCATTATTACGAGTTGTGACTCTGGTGCTGAGAATTTGACCTTTCACTTATAAATAAATTGGATGAGGACTCCATACTCTGGTATACTTGGTTTCGCCCATTTATGATGAAATCTTTTGTTCTTCCTGCCTTTTGGGTGATCGATGTGTTAACTTATTAAACATACCATGAGAACATGTGTCTGGTTTAGGTAGTTCTAGGAATTATCTAATGATGATCTGAGTGATACTGTTATTGGTTGATTAGTTAGCGTGTTTAATTCTTTATTCAAAATTTTTTGCTCATTAAATTGGTTTCTTGGCATGCAATCAGTTGAATTGGCAATCAGATAACTGTGAACTCCTCTTAGTTCTCACAATGCGTCTGGACCTGCATATGTATATAGAAGCCGAAAAAAGGTGAATGTTTGCTATGAACATGTCATACTTTTATTGTGCTATCAAAGTATCAAAAGCTTTGTTTGTCAAGGCCAAATTGGCCCAGTTGTTAGCCATATGATTGGAGTTGCTGCTGGCCCTGTATGTGAGAAAGGGAAGCCCCCTCCACTGGCCTGTTCAAGATCACCATTGGATGAAGCCAGTTTTGTAGATAGCAGTTTATGGAAACAGATCTTGCTGAGTCCTCTTAAATTATTGTGGGTTGCATTTTTCAACTTGACATTTAAGATATCGTTATGATATTGCTACAAAAATCACTTATTTAAGTTGGCTAACCTGGAATTTTTGAAGATCAAGAATTCAAGAGACTTGCAAGCCAGATAGAATTTCAATATTTATATTAGTATTTTATTTGTAAATTGTGAATTAGAAAGAGAAAATAAATAATACATGTTCATTTTATAAAATTGAACAACTTCAATTTGCAAGCTTCTAACTTTAAGTTTTTTATTTTTCAACGTGAATTGCAAGATTTTGAAATACGAGTTTTAAAAAAAGTTAACATCGATAATATTTTGATGAGATTTAAATTTCATTATTCAAAAAATTACATTTGTATTTTTTTAATTAAATGCTTGATTTTATTGGTTTTAATTTTTAATCATAAATCCATCTTTTTTCAAAATATTTTCTTATTCTTCAAAATGCTTTCAACATAGGCCTACGAAAAAAAGAAAAACACTAAATAGTTACTTAAGATGGGTTGTACTTCGGTATGCATAACTTACTTTCTTATTGCTAGACATTTTTCTATAGAGACGGGCCCTTTTGATAAGTCAGCTTGTTCCCTACATTGTTGAGTCATTTTTGATTTTTCAACTTGAGCGTGTAGCTTGAGTTTTTCCATTGCCTTTGACTTGTTGGTTCCTTACGTGGGAACCAAAATTGCAAGCAATTCATTATTGATTTTTCTATCTTATCAAACTAACCTTTATATTTATACATATATATATATATATATAACAATCATAATATTTATTAATTTTTTTCACCGATCTTAATAAATAATTCATAAAACCTTAAATTTAACTACTAAAATTAAATTCAATGGTGTGTGGATTTTAAATTGGACATAATTTACAAATTGATAATTATTTATGAATGAGTTGTATTTTTGAAAATTTTTAATGATATATTTTTATATTATATAAATAATTTTAAAATTAAAATAAAAAATTATAATCCCTTGTGGATTGCCAAATTTGATAAGTACTTTCATCTACCACTCAAAGCAGATCATGTGATTTAGAAAATCTTCCACATAGACATTAAGTGGAAACTCTTAAAAAAATTAGTTTAGAAAAATTGTAATTGAACCCATCAATATAAATTTTAGTATAAAAACGAGAAATTATATTATATTAATTTTTTATTTTATGTTTTGAAGTGTTGATAAGTTCAATTTGGTTTCATTTAGATTTTATTAAAAAATTTAATAATTAAGATTATTTAAATTAAAAGTTTAGTGCAATAAAATTTGAACTTAAATTTTTTTTTTTCAGTTTATGAAATTTAAGAAATTTTTTATTTTACATTGTCAATAATTTAAATAGTTCGTAAAAAACAGATCAAAAAGATCTCCACATTTTATTTTTATATTGATCTCATGAAGAATAAATAGAGAATATGGTCTATTTTTTTTATTTTTTATTTTTTTACAATCCAGGTGAGCCCATGTGAATGCTGGGGCAAGGTTATAGTGTTTTACGTTCACTGAATATGCTTGTGCTCACAATTTTAAATCAAACTTTGCTTTCATGATAGAACAGTTTCTTTAATTTCAAAAATAATTTATATTTATAAATATATTTACTATAATTACTAATGATAATAAATGACAAAATAACAATAACAATTTTTCTAACAAGTTATAAACGATAATAAATAACCATTCAAATTATAATAGAAGTTATAACCATTCATTTTTTTTTTTAAAAAACTTAGTATTATTTTTAAAATTATCTTATGAGATTAAAATAGTTTCTTACAATTTACCATACATGTGAATGCAGGAGATTATCTAATCTAATTGTATCATTTTTATATTTTTTTAAAAACTAATTAAAAAAAGTTGACCTAAATTAAAAAAGAGCTTAAAAGTGTTAAAGTATCATACAAATAGATTTCGCTTTGCAGATTTGTTGACCAATATTTATTATAAAAAAATTATTAATAGTAATATTAATATTGATAGGTAATTAAAAAATTTATAAAATAATATAAAAAAGCATTAACTAAGATATTAGGATAAAAAAATTGAATTTATGCACTGAAATTAATAAATCATATGCAAATTAATGTAAAAGGGAAAGATTATATGTATCCTTATGGGTTTTTTTGTTAAATTATTTTGGGTATTTTTTTGTTTCTTAAAAATGTTTTTATTGGGAATAATCTAACAGAATGTAACAAAGATGAAAGGGATGAAATAGCAAAATTTTCAACGAAGAAAGACGGAGAAAAAGTCATGTATATATAATTTTTATTTGTATAATAATCTTAATTCACTTTTAAATACAATCAAAATAAATAAAATATTTTTTTTTATCAAATTTAATAAGAATATATACTATATAAATATTTAAACATAATAATTTTTTTATTTTGATAGTGTTTATAAAATTGTTAAAATAATTATACAAATAACAAATGTGTGCGCAAAATTATTAAAAAAACAAAAGTCTCAAAGTAAAAATTTAATAAAAACATAAATTTCAAAAAATATATATTTTTTAACAAAAAAGATTTTGTAGGAATCAAGCTCAATTTTTCTAATAAATATTATTTCATTTAACTTTTATATCTAAATAAGTATAATATTAAGTTTTGAGATTATTATTATTTTTATATAAATTGAATATTTAAGCCTCAAAATTTTCTTACTTTCTTGCTTATTATTTTTTTCTTAAAAACCAGCTCTCTATTTCTTTCAACTTGTTTTTGTTTGCTTTATTTCTTTTTCTTTATTTCTTTTTCATTTTCTCAAGAAAATTTTGTGAGTTCTTTTTACAGTTAAATTTCAGAGTATTACTATTACTAAAACTTGCCTATAAATATACCATTTGGTAATTATTCCTCACATTCTCTTTATTTTCATATGATATTTTTTATAATTTTTTAAATTAAATATTTATTTTTATTTTTATGAGATTTTTTAAAAGTTATTATAATTTTTGTTTGATATTTGATAATTTATTTAATAGTTATTTGATACTTATTTTTCTCTTGTAAATATCACATGTGAGATATATTTTATAAGTCAAGAGTCATGGGACTTAGAGAGAAGATTTTTTTTTTCTTAGGGATAGGTTTCTACAAGAGAAGTTAGTTATTTGATTATTGTTTTTTTATTATATAATAATCATTAGTAGGAGTTCTAAGTATCTCATTCTTGTGTATGGGATTTGTTTTCTAAGGAGGTGAGGGTTTTAAAACCATCTATAATGGTGGATACCAAAAACTATATAATTTTGATATAATTTTTTAACAAATATTTTAATACTAATTTTTTGATATTTAATACATTACATCAAAATAAAGCAATTATATTTTATAATAAATATTATTGAATAATATTTATAATATTAATTAATTTATTTAAAATAATAAAATAATAAATTTAGTTTAATTTTTTAATTAATTTATTTGAGATGATAAATTATTTTTTATTAAATAAATTTTGAATTAATTTTTAAAATATGTTTTTTACATAAATTTATAATAGTACATTTCTGGGTTGAATGTAAGAATTGATGTTTCTTTTGATTAGTCGACAAATCGGATTAAGTTTTTTTTTTAAATACGAAGATTTGATTTGGTAATATAAAATAAATATTAAGATTTTATAAAAACTTCACTCTATTTTTAAAAAAAATGATAGTGTTATTATAAGATAAGATAAAGAGAAAAAAACCAAAAATATTAATGTATGACAAAAAAGTAAACAAACAATATGAAATTATTAACAATTACTCTTTAAAAATGGAATGAATTTACTTGATATATTAAAGTTGTTTATGCTAATTACATTTTCTTTTAAGAAACAGTGCAGTTTTAGTGGGGCAGCTTTTTACTGCTTCTCTGGGTCTCCTAACGAGTCTATGTTCCAATCTCATGCAAGCAATAGTAACTTCTCCAGTGAATAGTATTATGAGGGAGAAAAAGAGTTGAAAAATTATAAGTGTCAACATTTGATGATTTAATAAAATTAATTACTAAGATAACGTATTATTTAATTATTTTATTTATTTTTATATTACAAATTATTAAAATATTTTTATATTAAATAACTTAACTCAATTATTTAGATCATAATAAAAAAAATTTATCTCATACATGTGGATAACAACAATATATAATGAATATATATATTATTGATTTATAAATAATAATTAAAATATACAAATGCCCATGTTGTGTACAAAAAATAAATAAAACCCTAACACTAATTAATACACAACTTGCTTCCACAATCTTTCTTAATATCCACAAGAGAGTATAAATAGCTAAACGCATCAAAACCCATTTGAAGTTGTGGTTTGTCCATACATGAAAAAATCATGTGTATATAATTTTTATTTCTATAATAATCTTAATTCACTTTTTAAAACAATCAAAATATAAAAAATATTTTTTCGTATCAAATTACAGCCTAATATGACATGTGTATCACTAATAATTTATCAACATCTATCTGGTATTTTTTAGAAATTTTTCAAAACAGCCTAATCTAAGATTAAGATAATCCACCATATTTTAAACTGGAATAAGTAACTATTAACGTAACTAATAATTAATTAAACTAAAATGAAAGCATTATTCTTACTTTCTAGTCTACTTAGAAGATTTCAGTAGCTTTTCAACCCAAGTGGAAGGTCCCTTCTCTCTGTATCGCTGTCTCTGCAGCCATCGTCCATAGAAAGATCTATCGCGACCATTCAACTTTGAACTCTCACCATTTTTTATTTCCTTGGGTCTTTGAGACCTAATATAACAATTCTACACTTTTTAAAGCTTTATGACATGTTTTCTTTATGTTGGTTGTACAAAAGGTAGGCCACATCTAATGTTGACTACCACAATCACACAAGTAAATAACAATTTCATGCTACTAATTATTTAAGTAAGAGCAAATTAAATTATGTTGGCCATGATGATTTATGAATATGTCTTTGAATTTCATATGATTTTATTAATTAAATAATTCATAATTTTTTAGTATAATCATAAAACAAATGTATTGAAATAATTCATAAATTTTAAACAAATATGATATTATACCTTATAGATAACATTTATGAAATTATATAATTAAATATTTATTTGATCTTTTAAATAAATTAAATTTCATAATTTATCTGGCAAAATTATAATTATGCAACCTTTGAAAAAAAAGTCCTAGCTAACTTGCTGAAATCAAATATGAGAAGGAAAACTTTAGGATTTTAGGACATCGAGCGTGTGCCACATGTAAGAAAGAAGAGTCATGAGAGTGCCACATCACATTTAACAACCCATATAGTGATGTATTGCTTCTTATCAATGAAAGATTGTGCATGTATGTTGAAGCCCTTGTTCTCATATTTTTGAAGACGTTGTGGCGTATCCACTTAATTTATTAGCATTAATAAAGATTAATAAATTAAATTTTATTTGAAAATGTTTTAAAAATCAAAATTTGATCGAAAAGGAAGAGCAAAATGTAAGGGTTTAAAATAATCTAATTTATTAAAATTGTGAGTGCTTTACTGTAAGCTTTTGTTTCATTCCCTGCAATAATGATGTAATAATCATGTTTTCATTAAAAAGATCATATTTCTCGTGGTAAGTGAATCATATTTTTGGAAACTTATATCTGCAAAGGAAATGTTTCTATAATTTTTAAGAGTTTCCTAGTGTTTAAGGTTCTCCCACTGACTCTGCTTATATAAAAAGTTCAAAAAACATGATCCAAATAATAAAGCTTAGCAATATAAGCTTCCATCAAGGACATAATCTTTTTTTTTCTAACATTCACAATTTTCTTTAGGATTTTGATTCAGACAGGCTGTTAATATCAAGGAGTTCAAAGTTTTGTTTGTAACATTTTCTTATTTTTGTTCTTAGAACAGTTCCCTCATAGGCTTAAAAACCTCTTGCACATGCTACTTTATGATGGCTAGATAATTAATTGAAGGAATTAAGTTGAATTCTTGGTCTTTTAGGATTTTTAAAACTCTTACGTAGTTAAAATACTATTTGGTGAGATGATTTAAAGCCTGATTATACAAGTGGTTACTATTTTGAGTACCACTGAAAAGACAGTGTTCGTCAAGGTATCAAATGTGAACACAGTTAGGAACTTTGTACCTTTAGGAAATTTAGGTAGGCTCTGGCTAGAGGCGTATTTAAAGCATTTAAATAGTTATTGGCTTTCAAGATTCCCATTCAAAAAGGCCTTTGAAACAAAAGGCCCTCTAATCTTACACTAAAAAAATCTGAAGCCCTATTTCTATGGGGCTAGATAGCAGCAGAACTTGACATAATCCATTCAAATGGCGTCATCACTTTGAACATGTGTACCTCGTTGCTTGGCATTGAAGGCTCACCTACAGTTCCAACTATTTTGCCACATATCAATCTAGTAACCATCACTATCTAAAACATCACGTTAGGACACTTTGAATTCTAGGACTTTCTTTTCTTACAACAGGGACAATTATTACAAAAGTATGATATGTTAATAGTTTTTAATGAATGCATTTTTAATGTATTTTTTAACCTTAGTTTTTCCTTTATTTATGAAAAAAATTATACTAACAGACAAATCCTTCCTCTACAATGTCTTACACATCTGTAAGAACTCAATTCCATCTATAAGAATTACAATGCAGAAAAAAATATATTAGGTATACCACAAGCACACGCCCTAGAAAAAGAAAGAGAGAGAGAGAGAAAGAGATGGCGATGGGAACGAAGACACAAGCATATGGCGAGCCATGGTACTGGGGCAATCGCTATGCCCATGAATCAAGATCCTTTGACTAGTACTAGAAGTATTCTTCGTTGGCTCTTCTCATCAACCTCTACATGAACATCAACGAGGTGTGTTGATCCGACCATAATTTATGATCTCTTCATGTCATCTCTCTTCCCTGTCTGCACCTTCATCACTAGTGGTTGAGGTGCCATCATTATCAGACTTTGACAATCTACTACCAATGTCGTCACTCTCACTACCATTGTCGTGCCTCCCTTGAAGTGCAAATTATTTGTTCATTTATTTTTCATGAACTTTGGGTCTTTTAAGGTCGCTTCCTTTTTAGGAAGGGTCTGAGAGCCACCTAGTCTCTTTGCGCGATGTGGCTCACTCCACTCAAGTTGAATCCTGTTTGTTTTTCCTATTAGAAAGGGCTGAGGGTTTCCTAAATCTTTCATCCAATTACAATCTTTTTTTATTTGATCCCAATGCTTAAACATCTATACTTAATCACCTAACTGGCAGCCTTATCAACCAACTTTTGGCAGGTAATTTTCTTAACATTTTGTATATGAATACAATATAAATGTTGTGTTTTGAATAGACGAATCCATAAGTTTCTGTATAATAAGATTGCGAGGTTTCTTGTGTATACGGACTTACTTGCACCTTAAGACAAAAAGGTTCAAATCATTTGTGCTCTAAAGGCTTCTCTCCATACTCATATGACTTAATTATAATTAGCCAATGCTATCTACTCTTCAATTTTCAATCAAATAATAATTTCTATTAATATGATAATCTTCATACACATATGACTTAATTACTATGTCATACAGTGCAAGCTTTATGACATAGTAAAGTAAGGCTAGATCATGATAAGCATGATTAGTACATAATTATGTGATATTAATGTGCACTTTAGGTTCTCCTTTAAAATTACTTCTTATGAGGCCAATTGATAATCTTCAGTTATGATAATTAAGGACTACAAACACTGCATTTGAACGTCTTAATGAAACCTACAACCTTGTTTGCTGTCATAAAGCTATCATAAGGATAATTAAAGACTAGATACTAACAATTTCATACATAGTTAAAGCTCCTTAATCATAGTACTTTATTTCGGGTAGGTGAGAAAAATCATGAAACTTAAGAATATCTAAACCAATTCTTTCACATTTCCATAACTGCGAGAACATATCAGTTAATGAAGAAGTTGGCATTACCATACATGGCAGTCTTACTCAACCGTTCTCTGTCTCCCTCTCCCCCCCTCTGCCTTAATTTTTATTTGTCCAGTCGGGGGCATGTAGCTCTCGGCCTTAATCTCTATTTGTCTAGTCGGGGACATGCAGGTTGACATGCAAGAACATGTCAGGTCTAGTTTGGGAAAGATCAAGTCAATAATTCTTTTATGTATGTTGTGCACTCTGTTTGCAGGTACTGGACTATGCACAAGCTAAACAGTCCTAAACAAGAATTAAACTTCAAAATAGCTAGCTAGCTAGCTTCATAAGCTTATTATTATCACTAAAGCTTGTATAATAAAACAATGATCGTCCAATTAGCTCTAGAAAGAAGATTACAGTGCCATGATTAACAAAATCTAAAAGATACCTAGAAAAGGGAGAACGTGGAAAGAGAGAGTGAGAGAGAGCAGAGAGAGACGAATCAGGAAGCTGCCATGGCTCACAAGTATGCAAGTCGACCTCCACAAGCCTTCAAGAGTTCTTCATTAGTAATCTTTTTGTAGAGATAGTGGCAGACAAGCTCCCATGAATCAGAGGGCATAAATGGAGGAAATTTGGTAAATAGATGGGAAAAGAAACAATTAATCATGGGATACCAACTGCACACGTTTTGATTGACACATACAAGCATTATTAGTCTTGGTTCTTCAAGACATGAAGAGAGCTGGAAAGCACAGTATAGTCAAGTGATTCAATCTCTTGGAGAGCCAGTACGATAGCTCCAGGTTGTATATTTATGGGACAGGGCAGTGGTTGCAGTGTCTGGAAAGAAGAGGAAAGGTCAGGCAGCTAGGCTAGTTGGGCAACTGGGGAAACGGTCTGCTAAGTTTCACCCATCTTTGCCTTCTGGTGGCAGTCTAAAAAAACTGCTCCAATATGTGAAGTACACCTTGATATGGTATGAATTAAAGCAGATCTGGCATTTACCCCTACTGTCCATTCAGATGCACTGATATGCACCTCAAGTTATCAATTGTGCTTTTGAACGGAAATGCAAAATGGTAGGACCTAACTGGCTGCCATCCATGTTCACGTCCTACAACAGAAGAGGTTTTAGATCCTTGAATTTGTTGAGACTTGCTGTTAGGCATTGATTGGCCAATTCACTCTAAGTGTTCCATCTTTACAAGCACAAATAAGGCCGGATTCTTACACAGATATGAGCATCATCACTGGAAAAATGAACATTTTTTCTCCGTTTTAAACAGAAACACAGGAAAAATGAACCTTGGAAAGTATAAAACAGCAATACATGGCAATGAAAGCAATATTGAATCAGCTAGAAGTTGCTCTAACATGAGGGATGCATTTACCCTCGCCACTGACCTACCAAGAGTGGCACAATCCTGTGGTGGCTCTATAAGACTATCCTAAGTTTCACAACTTATTAACAAACTAAAAAGAGAAAGAATTAGCATACAATGTACAGACAAGGTGTGGGAGAACACATGTTATTCTACAAAACTGTCAATGTTTATTTAGTTCAATTTCTGGCTTCATTAGCTATCACCACCTCGTCACTAGCTATCGTCAATTCAAGGCCAGAACTAGGAAGTATAAGCCATTTGGAAATTTGATTAAAGGAAACTGGGAAATGCATCTCTAACTTCATGCAGAATAGAAATTTAGGACAGAATTGAAAATTGAAAAAACAGATACTAGAACAGCATTTCAGGCGAATCAAGTATTTTTTCCAATGAAATGAACCTAAGATAAGATCACACCTGGAATGGAGATAAGATCAGGACTTCCAACCATAGATCTAAGCCATTGAATTCCACTTTTGCCCTTCTTTCTTCCACTGTAAATGCCACAAACAGCATATAAATTGGTGTGAAAACCCCTCTCCTCAATCACCAGCTTGTCTATACAAGGAATTCCTGAAATTAACCAAATAGATATATAATGAAATATAAGGACAATATTAACAGAATCGATGAGAAAATGATCACTTTCTCATATAGAGTAACCAAGCACACTTTTGGGGAATGGGAGAGACAGCAATAAAATCAAGTTAGCACAATGGGACCAGCTACATAAAGTTCTCTGGTCAGTAGGCCGACATTAATAAGAAATATAAAGCAGTTAAGTTATATCGGACACTGTATCTTGTTATGCACAAAGATATTTTATATTTCAGGCACTTCAACCTTCTGCAGAGCAAAAATATTACAAGATAGGAAATAGCATCGTGATTTCCATTATTACAAAAACACATGAAAACCCATTGAAAGTGATCCCCAATTATCTGATGTTAATATAGTAGGATCAAATAAACGATGGAAGTAGCAGCGTGCAATGCTCCAAGTCTGCGAAATGTTAGGATCACTGCAGAAAATGAAAAATAATGTCCATAAAATGTAATGATGGATCTACTGCAGATTGGAACAAGATATAACCATAACTTGCCAGAATTGTCCCATGGGATACACTAGAATTCTTCTGGTTTACATAGGGTTAACCATGTTAAATATAACTAGCAATACAGGCGCAGTCCCAGTCCAAACTAGCTCACTTGACCTCCCAAACACATCAGTCACAATGCATTCACATTTCTAACATCGACCAATTTCCTCTAGCCTAACTCTGTAAGAGCATGAATGCTGCAATAGCAACAGCTCAAAAGATTTCATGTCTCTGCCTTCTGTTGAATAGTACCTGTAGCATCCCTTACAACAGAGATGTATGGAGCAAAAAGCAATTGCAGCAACTAATATTTACTTCCTTAGGATTAATATAAATATCTAATAACTCTTGACGTATTCCACTTGAAACATGAAGGTTAGTATTCAGCTCTCAGATTGAACTAGTGACATGACAATTGCAAATGTTGAATTTAAATATCAGTAGAATGGAAATACTGTTAGTGACTTGTTTAGACCATTAAAAGTAGTAGCATTTTAATAAAAAAAGAAAAAGCAAAGGCTTCTTTGCATATTTTGCACCTCATGGCAATTCAAAGAAGAAAATTAGCTTCCCATCATGATTCTAATTCTTACAGCTCATCTTCTTCACAAATTCAAAATTGAATTTTCTGGAACGTTCTAGCAACATAAAGGGGTGAAAATTCCAAAAGTAATTTTATTGCAGGAGCATTAAAATAAATAGCTTTATTAAGAAAACAATGTAGCATACCATTGGCATTTGACATCTTTCTTATACTTGTCCCAACACAATCTTAAATTTCACTCTTCGGGACCACTTCAAAAGCAGTGAGTACATCACCTTCTACTGCCTTTCCAGTGAGAGCAAGCATCACCACTTTTGGCAGCTCTGAATGGCAAAGAAACATACAACTGAAGTTAAACAGGCCTTCACTACATTCCATCAACAACTAGAAAATAATGTACATACTATCATGATTTAGTTGATGGCCAATGCCAATGGACCAATATGGTAAGTTCTCAAGTCTAATCCTTATAAAAGGAGGCTTACAGACAAAGTTCGACTGACTGAGGATATGAATAGGGATAGGAAAAAGGTAAGTTTACTATTTTGAATGATAAAGGTTCATAGTATCTAAGAAATACAGGGAACATCAAAGAGTCCAAGAGTCCAAACTCCGCTAGTACAACTAGGATCACTTACCAGGCAGAATAATGTCAGTTGGCCCTAACAATCTGAGTTCTCCAACAACTGAATTCAAATGAACAGGTGCATACGTGATAGAATCATGTCAAGAAATCATAGCACTGTAACACTTAAAAATGTTAGCAGAACTTCTAGTGCTTTACAAACAATTTAGAAGGATCAAAGGCATAAGTTCTATAAGTATAAGAATACCAATATTAAACTACTAAAGCAAAAGAATCAAAATGAACATTTTTTTTTATCAGAAGTCACGAAGCTCTCCAATTGCCCATGTCAACAAGAGCCTTTGCAGAGCGGTAAGACAGCACAATCTGGTAATTGAAGATACCAAGCCAAATAATTCCACTGTACCAGGACATATATGACAGAATTTAAGCTATGTAAGGCTGCAGATGTTGATTCATTAGATAAGTATGGACAGGAAAAAAGTGAAAGTAAGAGCTTTACTCATGGTCCAGAATTTTTTTTCATAGGAGAATGTGAGATTCCCATGCAGGCATTCTTAGCTTCTCCTTTGGATGTCTATCATCCCCTGCATATTTGTCTGAATTATTTGAATGCTTATAGGTGGGAGGAATATATACCTTCCCTTCATTCCATCCCTCAAACACACGTCCTGTCCTCTGCTCTATCCACAGCTGTAAGTAAAAACCATCAAAAACCATGGAGTTTTAAATTGAGCAGGTTTAAAAATTGATTGAAAGGAGAAGATTCTAAAACTTTAGAAAGAACATCACAAACAAATAAACATGCGTGGTCGTTTTCTAACAATGCTCTCCAATTGCCCATCTCAACAAAAGCCTTTGCAGAGCGGTAAGACAGCACAATCTGGTCATTGAAGTCACCTAGCCAAATAATTCCACTGGACCAGCACAAATATGACAGAATTTAAGCTATGTAAGGATGCAGATATTGATTCATTAGATACGTATGGACAGGAAAAAAGTGAAAGTAAGAGCTTGACTCATGGTCCAGAATGGTTTGAGGATGGTTCTCATCTCCCATGCCATGGACCCTTGGAAACCTTGTCTTCCTTGGGATCCCAATAACAACTGAGTTTCTTCGTAGTTCATCTCCCTCCTTCTGCCCAGAGGTCAACTAAATGCAGATGAAGCAAAAGCTTGTTTGGTGCAAAGACATGCTAGTTGAAATTGAACCCAGGAAAGCCGAAGAAGATGAGATGGCCACTTTTTCTTACATCATTATACCTCGACTCTCAACTCTAAGAAATTAAAACGTACCTTGTTTCCAAGATAACCAATCAAGCCTCTGCCAACACAAGACACTTTCATGTTGCGTTGGTCGTCCATAGGTCGCTTTTCACCCATACTGTAAGAAATATCCCAGCCACTTTCATGGACTGATTGCCCTTTCGTCCAGCCAGGAGGGAATGCCCATAGAAGAGACCCACGAAACTCCATCACAGCTGTGTGACATGCCCTGATTTTCACAGAGTCCGATCGCTTGAGGAGGAAGTTTCAAGAGAGGGGGGAAAGAGAGAAGCAGTAGAAGAAGGGTGCCTTTTCTGTTTTTTTCTTCGAATACAAAGATTTTCATTTGATCTGTTTTCTCAAGAAAAACGAGGAAGTTTCAAGAGACGGGGGAAAAGAGAGAAGCAGAGAAAGTTTTGAGAGAGGGGAGAAAGAAAGAAGCAGAGGAAGAGGAGGAGGAATGCTGAAGGCGTGACTCACTGTTTAAATACTCTCCTAACGGTCATCTTTTGAAAACATGCATGAAGCATGTCTGATTCTCATTCAAATAAAAATAACAATGCATTAATTGATTTAATCATTATTTTTAAAATCAAAATAAATATTGATTTTAAAACATAAAAATTTAAGAATAATTAATTTAATTAAAAATATCAAAAACTTAAAACTTAAAAATTATTTTTAAAAAAAATTCCAAAAAAATTGAAAATTAAAAACACAAGTGAATCACAAAGCTACAAATATGTTAAAAATAATGTTGATCATCATAATTTAATAATTAATTCATATCAAATAATTTTCAAATTTTTTGTAAAATTTTTTATTTTAAAATAATTTTTAAGTTTTATATTTTCAAATTTAATATTTATAAATAATTTTATAAAAAATATTAAATATAAATTAATTATTTATAAAGAATGTTATTTTTAAATATATCGTGGCTTTGTGATTTTCATTTGATTTTTTAATTTTCATAGTTTTATGAAAATTTTTATTTTTAACTAATTTTAAAGTTTAAATTTTTTATATTTTCAATTAAAGTAAATAATTTAAAATTTTTATATTCTTAAATCAAATTTTATTTTTTTAAAATAGTGATAAAATCAATTAATAAATTATTATTTTTCAAAGTAAAAATTGTATATAATTTTGATATTTATTTTATGTTATTAATCAAAAAAATTATATTGGAAAAGTGATAAATTAGATCTTAATTTGTCAATTGTGATCAAGTTAAATCATATCAAAAAAATTAATAATTAAAAATATTTAAATTGAAGATCTTACCTTATTAATTTTAACTTAAAATTTTTCACATATGTGATAAAATTAGAGCTACTATTACAAAAAAATGAAAATTTTTTAATATTAAAAATGTATTTTTTAAAAAATTACACTAAGTATTAGAGTTTTCTATAACTTTTACCAACTTTTTTATAGTACCTATTATGTTAAATTATTATATTTACATGAGTCTTAATGATATATTATAAGAATAATTTTTAAATAATATATTTAATTTAATTCTATTATGTAAGTTGGACGACTAAAAAATATTATATATATATATGTGTGTGTGTGTACTTTCAATATTATATGTATGTGAGAGATTGTGCTTTCATAATTTATAATTTTAGTGAAAGAGTAAATCTCACATCGACTATAAATTTATTAAAAATATATAATATAATTTTTGAATAATAATAATATTTATTAAATTTTATTTATTATTTTATCATGATAAATTATTAAAAACTCATGATTCAATAAATAATTTACAAATTTTAAATTTTAAAACTAATTAGAATAAACTCAATGATAGTAACTTTAAACCTAACTCGAATATAATACAAATCTAATTATGTCATAATGTCATAAAATATTTTTCAAAATAAATATAATTTTTAACTTTTAAAATTGTACATATTTTTAATAAATAAAAACATATGGTGTGTTTTAATAGTAATTAATTATAAAATAAATTATGTAAAACATAATTTTTGTACAAAGTTTTTACATACAACTTTGAGCATCATGATATCAATATAAAATACAAAGCATATTGGGAATGCTAACTTGATAAAAAGAAATTGATTTTTAATTTTTTTCTATGATAATTTTTAGAATCTTTGTGAAAGAAATCTTTGACTAATCATTGGATATACTTTAAAGTAAATTCTTTTTTATCTAATCCTAAAAATTTCTTCTAATTAAGTTGTTGATTTTACCATAAATTGATTTGCTCATGAGAATGGGAAATAATATTTATAAAGAGAAAATGAGAGACCTAAAAAGATTACTACAATGTTAAAATAGATACTGTTCCAAGTGTTGAAAGATTTGAGGTGCATCTTTACTAGAATCTTAAACTTTTGAAAATGAGCTTAATATTGAGATTATTTTCTCTGAGATTTATGAATTAGGTTATTTTCTCAGTTTAGAAAGTATGATGTTTAGGTTAAATCTTGAGGAAAAAATAAAGGAAATGTCAAAATAACAAAATATAATAAAATTTTTATAAATTAATAATTTTTGACATCATGTAAAATGTATTAATCAAAAGAGGTATTAATATATAAAAATAATAATTTATTAATTTATAAAGTATAGTTACGATTCAATAAATATACAGTTAATTAAACTTAAAATATATTATAATTTATCAATATGATCAATTAAAAATGAAGTGTCCAAGTATTTGTATAGTTAGTGAATATGTATTTAATCAATTTAAAGTTCATCATATTACTAATTTAATTAATTGAATATAACTTAGCTCAAGTGTTTTTACAATTCAATGAAAAACATAATTAAGAGATTCATTATATTTACTAATCTAATCAATTGAATATGAGTTAATCCAATGAAGAGACATTTAATCAACTAAAATTCATTGTATTTTTTTTAATATAATTAATTTTAAATATGAACTTTATTAAAAGATAATGATGTTTGTTTTTCTCATGTCCTAAAATAAAAATCTCAGAAAATACATCAGTTTTTTAGATTCGCTGCTTGCTTTAGAGCATTACTAAGTAAAATAGACCAAGTACAGCTAAAATCTACTTTAAATTATCTCTTCTTGCATTCTCCGATTGGTTTCCTTTAGTTTTTTTTTTTTTTTTTGCATTCTTATTTCTTTCTTTTTTCTCTCATTTTTTGTTAGATTTTTGCTTGTTTTTTTATTATCAGAATTAAAATTAAGAAAATGCAATACACTAAAAAATAAAAAAATAACTAATTTAAAACTTACAATGATAAAAATAACAAGAAAAATGGAAAATGTTTCGTTTAGGTTGCATGTAAAAAAATAAAAGTGTTGAAATTTAATAAAAAATATTGTATTACGAAAATATTAAAACTCAAAAAAAAAAAAATTCTTGATTTAAATTAGCGAATGTTTTAGCAACATATATTTACTTATCTTAACTGGTATTTATAGATTTAAAAAGAAATCCTTGTTAATTATTTTCATATAGAAATTTCTTTAATTTCTACCATTTAATTCTTTTTTGGCTGAATATGTCTTTAAACTAATGCCTACCATAAGATACATAAATTTACTCATGTAACTTCATGCCTCATAGATAATTGGGCAAATGTGGGGAAAAAATGATATATTAATTTGATTTCAAATTTTTGATTATTTAATTTTATAAATTTTAATTTTATTTAATTTGAATTATGTGAATAATTTTTAAAATCCAAGACACTCGATTTGAAAATTTTATATAACGAATTTTGATTTAGAACATATACATACCATCAAAAAAAATTCAAAATCTTTTGATTTGGAATATATTTTTATATATAATTAATTAAATTACATATATCGTAAAACTATATCTAAATCATATAAATGGTAATGACTTTAAATTAAAATTTTGAATATAAAATTAATTCAATTATTTAAATAAATAAATAAAAATAAATTTAATATAAAGTTTTTATTAATGTTTTATTAATATTTTATTCAAACAAATTTAATAATTTACAACTTTTAATTTCTGGCACTAAAAATGAAAGAATAAGAATCTAAACAATATAATGATGTCTTCTTGTCTCACCCATTTTTTAAAAAAAAATTATTTTATGAAGTCAAAATTAAAACAAAAAATGTTAAAGAAAAAGCATAATGAAGACATTTACTAATATAAGGTAAAATAAAAAATATATGAATAATCATATAAAGATAATTTTTCATTACTAAAAACTATTGTAAACAGGGCAACTAAATAGGCCAACAACAGAGAAGGATATGGTCATGATTATGATAAAAGTATTTTATTTCTAAATTTTCTTCATTCTTATTTAACTTAAACATTGTAATTTCAATTAATACCTATAAAATTTATCATTGCGTCTATGTTATGAGTTTTAGGATGTATCAAGCTATCCATCAAGAAAGAGGTATGATTTGATTTTTAATGGATACTCGACCCAATTATAATTGTTCAAGCTTAAGGTTTTATTAGAATCATATAAAAAATTTAAAAATTAAAATTATTAATCGTGATGAAAATTGATGGTAAAAAACTTGCATTAAAATCATACAAGGTATTATGTAGTTTGATATTAATTGTTATTAACATACATCATATAATTTGATTTAATTTTTAAATTTTTTATTTTAAAATACATAATTTTTATCATCATTTTTAAATATCATCAATTACAAAAACCTGCTCTTGATAAAATTGTTACAATTAAAAATTTGATTAAAATTTTATTTATTAAAAAATTTGAAGATCTCACCTCAATTCATTTTATTCTCATCTATCTCTTAGAATATAACATTATCACATAATTTATTTTTTTCTATCAAAAGAAAGACAAACTAATGAAACTGTAGGCAAAATTTCAATTGATTTTCAACTAATTTTTTTGAATATATATATATATATATATTTATCAGGCTATCTTTACTTATAAGCTTCAGATAATTTTTATTATTTTAATTAGGCTTAAGTTACAAACCAAGATAGCCTAATTATTAAACATTACATATAAATAATAAACTCCATCATATATATTCACATTTTGAGGCCATCTTTACTTATGAGCTTTAGCTAATTTTCATTTTCTTAAATGGTCTTAAGCTACAAACCAAGACAACCTAATCATATAAATAATCGACTCCATTATGAGCTTTATGCTCTCTTTGCTTGTAAGCTTCAACTAATTTTATTGTCTTAAATGGGCTTAAACTACAAATCAAGACAACACAATTATCACCCACTACATATAAATTATAAGCTCCATTAAGTCCATCTTCCACTAAGCTTGCTATGTTAAATAGTAATCAATAATAATTAAGTAACTTAACAACAAAAATTAATGCATGTTATTAAATTATTTAAAATTATATTTTTAGAAAAATAAAAAATAAAACACCAAATATTAATTTTTCTCACTAAATAATAATTTAAGTGATAATATGTTAATTATTCATAAGAAAATAATATTTTTAAATAATTTAAGATATTTATATAATAACATAATCATGATTGATGTTGATGTAAATTTTAGGATTTTACATTTACATTTAAATAATTTTTCAAGTTTAAATTTAACAATAATTTTATTTAAAAAATTGAATTTTACATTTTACCTAAACAATAAAATTGCTACTTTTTAAATTTAAAATCAATACCTCTTAAATTCATATTAAAATTCTGTTAATACTAAAGTTCTATTAGATAATTATTGGTTGTTTATATATATATATATATATATGAATGAAAATTTATTTATTTTTTTGCAATCTATCAAGTCGTTTTTTTATTATCATAATATTTCTTATTTTAAATATTTTTTATCTTTTCATTAATGATTTGTTTCTGATTTGATTTTTCAATTTATAATTTTTTATTTAATAAATATATTATAGTGTTTTTAAAATGATGACATCATAATAGTAGGATAAGACACATCAAGATGATTGTTGTTAACATTAATTAGATTAGCAGATTTGAACTGAGCAAGTTTTAATACTGATATTTGCTATTTATCATTTTTTATTCTGAATTTCTCGTTAGCTAATGGTATTATTTCAATGAACTGAAATTAAAGTTTAACTTTTCTTCATTATTATTTTTTTAACCGTAAAGGATGTCTTATATATATATTATATGCTTACTCAATCTTTTTAATAATTTTAATAATTAAAAAATCATTACATTTATTTTTTATTGATATTAATTAATTTTAAATATTTTATTTATTTAAAATTTATGATATAAAATAGATTTTTTAATTATTTTTGTTATAAAATTTATGATTTATTTACATTATATTACATATCTATTGAGAACTCAATGTGTTGTGGCCTTGATAAATAAATTTTACATTTTAATTATTTTTATTATAAAATTTATTATTTATTTATCTAATATATTTGTATAACTGAGCAATCATAGTGTTGATGTGCCTTTTAAGATTTTATATTTTATATTCAAATAATTTTTAATTTTAATTCAATAATAATTTTATCTAAAAATTAAATTTTAATCATAAAATTGATGTTTTTAAATTTGAAATCTATATCACTTAAATTTATATTAAAATTTGATTAATTTAAAATTTTATTAAAAAATATATTTTCTTATATATATTCATGAGGGATTGTTTTTTCAATCTCTTAAATCAGTTTTTAATTATGAGAATATTTTTTACTTAAGTTTTTATTTATTTTTAATAACGATTTGTTTATAATTAATAATTTATCATTTTTAAATAATTTTTTATTTTATAATTTTTAATTAAATAAATATTATCATAATAATTTTATAATGATGCAATCCTAATAATAGGATCGGATTGTTGCAGCAATAATCCTGATCCTAGATACAAACTTATTTGGTTAGCTTTTCCGCACTCACTCGGCAAAATCTATACCTATTAAGTTTTAACGATGTTATTTGCTATTTATTATTATTTTTATTCTAAATTTATTTTTAGCTCATTCTACTATTTTCAATGAATTTAATTTAAAATTTAGATTTTTTATTTATCTTTTTTAACTATAAAGGATATTTTATATATTACACATCTGTTTAATTTTTTTATAATTTTTTATTTATTAAAAATTATTTTATTTATTTTTTATTAATGTGATCTAATTTTAAATATTTTTTATATTTGAATAATATTACATTGATTTGACTAAATAAATACAAATCATTAGCGATTAAATAAATACAAATTTAAATTAATCAAATTTTAAGATTTCATATTTTATATTCAAATAATTTTTAATTTTAATTCAATAATAATTTTATTTTAAAATTAAATTTTAATCATAAGATTGATGTTTTTTAAATTTGAAATCTATATCACTTAAATTTATATTAAAATTTTATTAATCTAAAATTTTATTAAATAATTTTTTTCTTATATAATCAAGAAGGATTGCTTTTTCAATCTACTAAGTCAGTTTTTAATTATGAGAATATTTTTTATTTTTAAGTTTTTATTTATTTTAATAATAATTTGTTTATAATCAACATATGATTTTTTAAATAAATTTTTATTTTATAATTTTTAATTAAAAAATATTATTGTAATGCTTTTATAATGATGCAATCCTAATAATAGGATCAGATTGTTATTAGCATTTTTTAGGCATCATGGTGTTGACTGGATTATAAGATTTTATATATTTAAAAATAATATTCTTAATTATAATTTAATAATTAATTTTTATTAAATAATTTTTATAAAATTATTTATAAATATTAAATTTGAAAATATAAAACTTAAAAATTATTTAAAAATAAAAATTTTGCAAAAAATTTGAAAATTATTTAATCTGAATTAATTATTAAATTATGATGATCAATATTAGTTTTAAATATATTTGTAGCTTTGTGATTTCACTTGTGTTTTTAATTTTCAATTTTTTTGGGAATTTTTATTTTAAAATAATTTTTAAGTTATAAGTTTTTGACAGTTTTAATTAAATTAAATATTTTAAAATTTTTATGTTTTAAAATCGAAATTTATTTTAATTTTAAACATAATGATTAAATCACTTAATGCATTGTTATTTTTATTTGGATGAGAATCAGACATGCTTTTTGCATGGTTTCAAAACATGACCGTTAGGAGACTATTTAAACAGTGAGAGTCACGCCTTCAGCATTCCTCTTCTTCTTCCTCTGCTTCTCTCTTTCTCCCCTCTCTCGAAACTTCCTCTGCTTCTCTCTTTTCCCCACTCTTGAAACTTCCTCGTATTTCTTGAGAAAACGGATCAAATGAAAACCTCCATATTCGAAGAAAAAACAGAAAAGGCATTCCTCTTCTTCTTCCTCTGCTTCTCTCTTTCTCCCTCTCTTGAAACTTCCTCCTCAAGCTACTGGAGTCTGGGAAAAATCAGGGCATGACCCACAGCTATGATGGAATTTTCGTGGTCTCTTCTACGAGCATTCTCTCCTGGCTGGACGAAAGGGGAATCAGTCCATGAAAGTGGCTGGGATATTTCTTATATTATGAGTGAAAAGCGACCTCATGAAGGACGTACACAACATGGAAGTGTCTTGTGTTGGCAGAGGCTTGATGGGTTTTCTTGGAAACAAGGTACGTTTTAATTTTTCGGAGTTCAGAGTGGAATTATGATGATGTAAGAAAAAGTGGCCCCTCATCTTCTCGGGTTTTCCGGGATTCAATTTCAATTAGCATGTCTTTGCACCAAACAAGCTTTTGCTTCATCGGCGGTCAGTTTACCTCTGGGCAGGAGGAGGGAGATGAACTACGAAGAAACTCAATTGTTATGGAGATCCTAACGATGACAAGGTTTCCAAGGGTCTATGGCATGGAAGATGAGAACTCTCCTCAAACAATTCTCGACCATGCGTAAAGCTCTTACTTTCACCTTTTTCCAGTCCACACTTATCTAATGAATCAATATCTGCAGCCTTACATAGCTTAAATTCTGTCATATTTGTCCTGGTCTAGTGAAATTATTTGGCTTTGTGACTTCAATTACCAAGATTGTGCTGTCTTACGATCTGCAAAGGCTCTTGTTGAGGTGGGCAATTGGAGAGCTTGGTGATTTTTGATAAAAAAAAAATGGTCATTTTGATTCTTTTGCTTTAGCAGTTTAGTAGGTATTCTTATACTTATGGACTTATGCATTTTATCCTTCTAAATTGTTTGTAAAGCACTAGTTCTGCTAACATTTTTAAGTGTCACAGTCCTATGATTTCTTGACATGATTCTATCAGGTACACACCTGTTCATTTGAATTCGGTTGTTGGAGAACTCAGGTTGTTAGAGCCAGCTGACATTATTCTGCCTGGTAAGTGATCCTAGTTGTAGTTGCGGGGCTTGGAGTCTTGGACTCTTTGACGGACCCCATATTTCTTAGATACCGTGAAGCTTTATCATTCAAAATAGTAAACTTTCTTTTTTCCTATCTCTATTCATATCCCTGAGTGGACCTTTGTTTATTTATTTATTATTCAGATCTGGAAGCCTCCTCTTATAAGGATTAGACTTGAGAACTTACCATATTAGTCCATTTGTATTGGCCATCAACTAAATCATGATAGTGCGTACATTATTTTCTAGTTGTTCATGGAACGTTGTGAAGACCTTTTTAACTTCAATTGGATGTTTCTTTGCCATTCAGAGCCGCCAAAAGTGGAAATGCTTGCTCTCACTGGAAAGACAGTAGAAGGTGATGTACTCACTGCTGTTGAAGTGGTCCCAAAGAGTGAATATCAAGATCGTGTTTGGGACAAGTGCAAGAAAGATGTTAAACACCAATGGTATACTGCTACATTGTTTTCTTGATAAAATTATTTATTTTGATGCATCTGCAATAAAATTGTTTCTGAAATTTTTGCCCATTTATGTTGCTAGAATGTTCCAGAAAATTGAAGTTTGAATTTGTGAAGAAGATGAGCTGTAAGAATTACAATCATGAGATGCAAAATATGCTGGGAAGCCTTTGCTTTTTCTTTGTCTGTTTGAAAATGTTGCTACCTTTAATGGTCTAAACAAGTCACTGATAATCTTTTCATTCTAGTGACATTTAAATTCAACATTTGTAGTTATCATGTCATTAGTTCTATTTGAGAGCTGAATACTAACGTTTATGCTTCAAGTGGATTATGCCGACAGTTATTAGATATTTATATTAATTTGGCCACATTATCACTTGATGTTTCTTGTCTTCTGGTTTCTTTGTCCTCATTTCAGTAAGACTTTTACTGTGTTGCCTTAAAGATCTGTGTGGGCTTCTTCCTCATGTCTTCATGACATCATACATGAATTTTATATATTACCAAAATGGGAAAGATAGCGTTTTATCTTTTGAGAAGGATAGAAATGAAAATTGTTGGTATGACTTAAGAAGTTATTAGAGTTAAAGCAAACCATGGTAGAAGAATTAGCAGCATCTCTTATGGTTGGGATTAGGGATGAGAGATTACACCATGCGAAATTAAGAACTTTTTACGTCTAAGCTTCCTGAGAATTGATGAGAGATTGCATCATTTGTCTCCTTGAGCCTCGTTTATAAAGATGTACTACTTAAGTTAACTACTCCAAATAAAGTTGCATCGCATCTGTTCAATGAAGAATATATCGAATCATTTAAATATCCTTTATCATGCTTTGTCATACATAAAAATTTATCTGCGACCAGTTTTAATTGATTCAATAAAAATTTGGCCTTGGGCTTTGCATCGGTTGTGTCCACATCGATTGGTGGCAAGTTATGGGCATGGTCCTTGTTAGAATTTTGCTGATGTTATTTTTATCTTTTCTCCTAATGCTTTGATATCTATCTAAAACAATCTCTTCAACACTGGATGAGGAGAATGATCTTGAAGCAGTGAGCACATCTAAGATAGCAAAGTTAGGTCTGTCTGCAGATGCATAGTCACCATCAATTCTAAATCAGGTATCTTTTTTCTATCATGTTTGGTGCAACTTCCCAGTTTAGGTTTCATCTTCTTTTAGGCATTCCAGATACCTTCAGGAGCTGTTGGCTCTTACATTGTTACAAAATATACTCCAACGGCTGCAGCTGGTGCACGTGGTGAACCAGCATATGTAATATTAGAAAGGGCTGGTGAAAGTAAGTTAAATTCTTCCATGATTTCTTTTCAGGAAAGTTGTTAATTTGGATCTGAGAAGGCACCATGGCAAATGTCATTTTGGGTAGGGATAGTGCTCTTTTGCTTACTGAGCTTGAAAGCATTCCTTTTCCTGTTTTGTTTAGTTCTACTAAGTATCATTCTAATTGTTTTTAGTGCCGCACATATTTTTGTAGTCCTAGCTCTGATGTTGCTCAAAATTTGTCAGATTTAGGAGCAAGGATGAATGAATGTTGACTTAGAATGTGTAGTGCTTTGTGTATTCATTATCTATATTTTTATTCTTTTATTCTTTGTCGGTTTACTAACCTAGTGGGTTGATCAGCCTTAATTGTCACATAAGATCAAAGCTGACCAATGCCAATTTGTCATCCTTGGAGTATGTGAAGTAGGTTTCTCTTACAAGTGATCACAAAATGCCAGTCTCCCAACTTGTTAGTCTTTGAAGTTTCTTGGATCAATGATTGAAGGACCACACTTGAGCTTCATTGCTTCATATACTGGAGGGCAAGACTTTGATTAACTACCATTAATCTATGTAATCACAGGAACTTCTGGCTTTCTTGTTGTAACTTGAGCCTTGAAACTATTCATTCCTTTTGATTCAGGGAAAGGAGAACTTGTTTCCATGAATGATTCAAGGTGAAAAGTAAAGATGTCAAGGACAAACTGAGTGGGGTTGGTGTGTTAATTGAATTTTGAATTGGCTGTTCCACGTGTCTATGTGGAGCTTTAGACTAAATGGTTGAAGTGTTCTCTCTGTAGAGTTTCCTGAGCTAACTTTAGAAGATGTGGGAAGAAGCTTCGAACTTGTTTACACTCCCATCTAAAAGGATGGAATGAAGGGGAGTCTTGTGAGCTTAATTTCTGATGTGATATCATCTGGTGAGTTTACTTTTAATATGAACAATCTGATGTGATACACACCATTATTCTTAATTTTGTAAGTAAATTTTCAGTATCTTTGTCTTATGGTTTTAGACACAGTTCTTCTTAATTATGTAATTAACTTTTATTCATTTTGATCTCATGGTTTTCTTTCTAACCTCTCTGCCTTGTTTACATCTCAATCAATATTGACCTGGCCTTTAATTCTTACATTGTTCTCGAAAAAGTTTGTGGGTTGTATTTATATTTAACTGCTCTTTCTGATTTTTTTTGTTAACACTTTTGTTAAGTAACTCATGTAGACTTTTACATTTTGCTTATTCTTCACAATAGCTGATCCTATGGGTTTGGACCTTGTCATTCGTAACTGCTGTGAATTGTGAGAAGTTGTTCCTCATAAAACAGTCTAAATTTTTCGACGTAAAAATTATTATGAAGGATATAGTAATTTTTGATAATCGGCTGCTCTGGCAGAATATATACTCCTTCACTGGAAGATGCAGGGCTTATTCAGCCTTATACTGGCTGCTAACTCGGGCAGATAGTATATGTGGGAAGCGATTAGTTGCAATTTCCAAACCTCTGGTCACCCAGATAGAGATATTTTCTTAACTTAGTGTGAAGTATATTTCTTGTTCATGTGACCTCTCATATGGTTCATCTGATTTCATGCATGTGCTTCATTTGCTATTTGTAATGCATTATCATTTTAGTCTAGTCATATAGTCAGTTTTCAGATGTTAGCTCCTTTACGTCCTTCCATTGCTTGTTCCTTACCAAGATTTATCATAGAGATCAGCAAATTACACTTATAATAGAAGTGCTAGAGATGGAATGGTGAGGATATGTCATTATGGTTTAAAAGAATAATACTCTTACCCAGTCCACCTGCAGTTACAAACATATATTTTGTTTCAATTTTTCCATCTTGCAGCATTTGTGAGTGGACAAGAATCTCATACTAATCTGCATGAATTTATCTACATATCTTTACCAGGATGAGATTGCAATTACAAAGCATTGTCCTGCACATAGCACTCTGTGCATCAGAGATGGTCGGGAGTTTTGCCATCTAAAGCATGCAACAGGTATGCATTTGGTAAATTCACTCTCTCTTGCTGCTTCTTGACTAAGTTTCTGACCAACGGTTCATGTTGATAGAATACTCTGAGTTATTTGGAATTTTTAATAATGATATATCTTAATTTTACTTATGATCAGTAAGGGTTTTTCTTTTAAATGTTTTATGCATCTTGACATTTTTTTCAACATGCTTCTCTTTGCCTTTAGTGTTTGGATTGAATTGTAGGATGCTGCTCAATCTTTGGGATAGAAGAATACTTCCACATTAGAGTAATAAATTTATTATTCATGGGAATGCTTTAATTAGATGCCTGGAATTTAAACAGGAATTTCAGAATGCAGAACTCAGAAGTCAATCTGAAGGTTAGTGATACACTGTTTCTTAATTTTCCTTTGAGGTAGTGGCCTAAGCTAATGTACTTGTAATGGCAATCTGTCTCCTAGAAACCCAGTTCAATTCTGATTTCTATTATGCCCTCTTTATGCTTTTAATTATAATATTGTGGGTAATATTTCATGTAATATGAAAGCCTCTGTTGATTGGTTATGTCGATGGCTGTTCTCTTCAATTACCTTGCCAAGTCTTGTTTAAGTAACTTACTATGCATGGATGTATTTATATTGTTGGTCTCATTACCTTTAATCTTAACAATTGATTTCTGTTTGATTTTTTCCTGTGGAGTTCATCAGATCTTAGGTTCATATCATTCAAAAAAATAATTGATTCGCCTGAAATGTTGTTCTAGTATCTGTTTTTCAAATTTCAATTCTGTCCTAAATTTCTATTCTGCATGAAGCTAGAGATGCATTTTCTAGTTTCCTTTAATCAAAGTTCTAAATGGTTATACTTCCTAATTTTGGTCTTCAATTGGAGATAGCTAGTGAAGTTCCCACACCTTGTCTGTACATTGTATTGTAATTCTTTCTCTGGTAGGTCAGTGGCGAGGTTAAATGCATCCCTTATGTCAGAGCAGCTTCTACCTGATTCAATATTGCTTTCATTGCCATGTATTGCTGTATGCTTTCCAAGGTTCATTTTTCCTGTATCTGTTCAAAAAATGTTTGTTTTTCCAGTGATGATGCTCATGTCTGTGTAAGAATCCAGCCTTATTTGTTGCTCTGAGATCATGCATATGAAAATAACGACACAGGAGAAGGACTAAGAAGTAAATAAAACAACTTATTGCAGAAAAGTAACAGACCCACAAATGCTTGTAAAGATGGAACACTTAGACTAAATTGCCAATCAATGCATAATTGCAAGTCATGACATTTTTTTTTTTCACTGCATTTATATTTCTGTATCTTTTTTATGTCACCACATTAATAATGAATCTTTACTAACCAGATAATGGATAATTCAGGGAAGCCCCATTCTCTTGTCGGAGGAGTCATATGTTGACAAGGACTCCGAAACCTATACACTTGACCTGACCAAAAGATGGTTCGTCTCTCTCTATTCTCTCTCACTCTCTCTTTCCACGTTCTCCCTTTTCTGGGTATCTTTTTGATTTTGTTAATCATGGCACTATAATCTTCTTTCTAGAGCTAATTGGACGATCATTGTTTTATTATACAAGCCTTAGTAATAATAATAAGCTTATGAAGCTAGCTAGCTAGCTCTTTGAAGTTTAATTCTTGTTTAGGACTGTTTAGCTTGTGCATAGTCCAGCACCTGCAAACAGAGTACACAACATACATAGAACAATTATTGACTTGGTCTTTCCCAAACTAGACCTGACATGTTCTTGCATGTCAACCTGCATGTCCCCGACTAGAAAAATAGAAATTAAGGTCGAGAGCTACATGTCCCCGACTGGACAAATAGAAATTAAGGCAGAGAGAGAGAGAGAGAGAGAGAGAGCAGTTGAGTAAGACTGCCATGTATGGTAATGCCAACTTCTTCATTAACTGATATGTTCTTAAGTTTAGATATTCTTAAGTTTCATGATTTTCCCACCTACCCGAAATAAAGTACTATGACTAAGAAGCTTCAACTATGTATAAAATTGTTAGTATTTAGTCTTTAATTATCCTTATGATAGCGAACAAAGTCATGGTTTTCATTGAGATGTTCATATGCAATGTTTGTAGTCCTTTATTATCATAACCGAAGTTTATCAATTTGCCTCATAAGAGTAACTTTAAGAAAGAACCTAAAGTGCCCAGATTAATATCACATAATTATGCACTAATCATGCTTATCATGATCTAGCCTTACTTTAATATGTCATAAAGCTTGCACTGTATGTTGTGTTTAATCCCCCATAAAGGCTTGCTTTAAATTTAGCTTACACACTTTAATTGACTGCTGTCCCTATCTTTTAATTAATCCTCTGTCTCTTGTTTAATTGATATATTTTTGCTTTTACAAATGTGAAGGATTGATTTTTTGCTGATATTTTTCTCTTGATTTTGATTGGAATTAATCTCTATAGTAATTGAATTTGTAGCTTGCAAGAAAAACCCTCCTGTTTATCTTCGTTTTTCAATATTCCTTCTTTCAAGGAACTTGTTTACTAGATAATTTGGTAAAAATTAATATTTGCATAAAAACTGAAGAGTGGATAGTGTTGGCGAATTATAATTAGGTCATATGTTTAGGAAGAGAAGGCTATCGAGCACAAATGATTTAAAATTTATGAACTATTTTAGTACATTTGTTTTATGATTATTTTAAAAAATTATGAATTATTTAATTAATAAAATCATATAAAATTCAAAGACATATTCATAAATCATCATGGTCAACATAATTTAATTTGCTCTTACTTAAATAATTAGTAGCTTAAAAGTGTTATTTATGAATTATACAATCAAAAATTTGAAAATTTCATAAAAAGATAGCTGGTTAGTTGAATGGTTAATAACTTTTATTATAATTCGTTTTATAATTTGAATGGTTATTTATTATCATTTATAATTTGTTAAAAAATTATTATTGTTATTTTGTCATTTATTATCATTATTAATTATAGTTATTATATTTATAAATATAAATTATTTTTAAAATTAAAGAAACTATTCTATCTTACATGGGATAATTACAAGTGAAAAATAAGTATCAAATAACTATTAAATAAATTATCAAATATCAAACAAAAATCATAATAACTTTCAAAGAATCTTGTAAAAATAAAAAAGCAAATATTTAATTTAAAAGAAAAATATAAAAAAATCATATGAAAATAAAGATAAGGTGAGGAATAATTACCAAACAGTATGTTTATAGGTAAGTTTTAATAATAGTAATACTTCAAAATTCAACTATGAAAAGAACCCACAAAATTTTCTTAAGGGAATGAAAAAGAAAAAGAATTAAAGAAAAAAAACACTAGATGAAGGAAACCGAGGGTTTGAATTTAAGAAAAAAATAATAATCAAGAATATAAAGAAATTTGAGCCTTAAACATTCAATTTATATAAAATGATAATAATCTCAAAACTTAATATTATACTTATTTAGATATAAAATTTAAATTAAATATTATATTTATTAAAAAAAGTTTGTTTGGATCCTACAAAACCTTTTCTATTAAAAATATGTAATTTTAAAATTTATGTTTTTATTAAATTTTTGTTGTGAGACTTTTGTTTATTATTTTTTTAATTATTTTATACGCACACATGATTATTATTTGTGTAATTATTTTAATAATTTTACAAACACTATCAAAATAAAAAAAAATTGTTATGTTTTAATAGTATATTATACATATTCTTGTTAAATTTGATACGAAAAAAATATTTTGTTTGTTTTGATTGTATTTAAAAGTGAATTAAGACTATTATACAAGTAAAAATTATACACTCATAATTTTTTCTCCCTCCTTCTTCATTGTAAAAGTTATACAAGTCAATCTTTTTTCAATTAGTTTTGGAAAAAATATAGAAATGATGTAATTACATTAGATAATCTCATGTACTCACATGTATGGTAAACTATGAGAAATAATTTTAATCTCATAAGATGATTTTTAAAATAATACTGAGTTTTTTTTAAAAAAATAAATGGTTATAACTTTTATTATAATTCATTATATAATTTGAATGGTTATTTATTATCATATATAATTTATTAAAAAAATTGTTACTGTTATTTTGTCGTTTATTATCATTATTAATTATAGTTATTATATTTATAAATATAAATTATTTTTGAAATTAAAGAAACTATTCTATCATGAGAACAAGGTTTAATTTAAAATTGTGAGCACAAGCAAATTCAATGAATGTAAATACTATAATCTTACCCAAGAATTCATGTGGGCTCACTTAGATGGTATCCTTCTTTTTGCTAATCAAACTAATAAAAAGATAGACCTTGCTCTTTATCTATTCTTCATGAGATCAATATAAGTGTGGTGATCTTCTTGATCTATTTTTTTACGAACTATTTAAATTATTGACGATGTAAAATAAAAAATTTCTTAAATTTCGTGTGTTGGTTTTGATTTTTTTTTACAATTGAAAAAAGATTTAAGTTCAAATTTTATTGTACTAAATTTTTAATTTAAATAGTCTTAATTACTAAATTTTTAATAAAATCTAAATGGAACCAAATTGAACCGTGAAATAGACAATTAATCTTATCAATACTTTACAGCATTAAATAAAAAATTAATATAATGTAACATTTCATTTTTATCTTAAAATTTATATTGATGGGTTCAATTATTATTTTTTTAAATTAATTTCTTTAAGAGTTTCCACTTAATGTCTTTGAGAGATTTTTTAAATCACATGGTTTGCTTTGACTAGCAAATAAAAGTACTTATTAAATCTGACGGTTCACATGATAATTTGGTTGACTACATTAATAAGATTGTGATTTTTTATTTTAACTTTAAAATTATTTATATACATTAAAATATATCATTAAAAATTTTTGAAAATATAACTCACTGATAAATAATTATCAATATGTAAATTATGTCCAAGTTAAAATCCACACACCATTGAATTTAATTGTAATAGTTAAATTGAAGGTTTCATAAATTGTTTATTGAGTTCAATGAAAGAAATTAACAAATATTACCATTATTATATATATATATATGTATAAATATAAATTAATGAATTTATGTTTACCCAAATCACTCTTAATTTAGTTGAATCAAAATGCCAACATTTTTTTTTCCCAGAGGCACAAAGGTTAGTTTTATAGGATAGGAAAATCAATAATGAATTGCTTGCAATTTTTGTTTCCACATAAGGAACCAACAAGTTAAAGGCAATGGAGAAACTTAAGCTACACGCTCAGGTTGAAAAAAAAAAACCGAGTCAACAACGTGGCAACAAGCTGACTTAACAAGAGGGCCTATCTCCTTAGAAAAATGTTTAGCAATAAGAAAGTAATTTATGCATACTATTTAATACTACTTCAAAGTACAGCTTGTATTAACTAATTATTTAGTAATTTTTTTTTTTTATGTGGGCTCATGTTGAAAGCATTTTGAAGGATAAGAAAGCATTTTAAGAAAAGATGGATTTATGATTAAAAGTTACTCTCTCAATAAATCAAGCATTTAATTAAAAAATACAAATGTAATTTTTCGAATAGTTAAACTTACATCTCAACAAAATATTATCGTGTTAACCTTTTTCAAAACTCATATTTCAAAATCTTACAATCCACGTTGAAAAATTAAAAACTTTAAATTAGAAGATTACAAATTGAAGATGATCAATTTTATAATATAAATATGTTTTTTTATTTTCTTTTTCTAATTCACTATTTAAAAATAAAATACTAATATAAATGTTGAAATTGTATCTGCTTGCAAATCTCTTGAATTCTTGATCTTCAAAAATTCGAGGTTGGTCAACTTAAATAAGTGATTTTTGTAACAATATCATATTGATATCTTAAATGTCAAGTTGAAAAATGTAACCCACGATAATTTGGGAGGACTCAGCAAGATCCATTTCCATAAACTAAGCCAAAAAGTAAGGCTTGCTAGCTTTAGGCCTATAACTCCTATGTTATTTGGGTTTGCCTATCTCTACAAAACTGGCTTCATCCAATGGTGATCTTGAACAAGCCAGTGGAGGGGGCTTCCCTTTCTCACATACATGGCCAGTAGTGACTCCAATCATATGGCTAACAAGTGGGCCAATTAGGCCAACTTGAAAAGATAAATAAGATTAACATAATAAAAGTGAGTAGTTCCAGCAGCCTGAAAACAACCTTTTTTTTTTCTTTTTTTTCTTCTATCTAAAACCTATATTTTTATTAAATAAATACGGCCATTTATATACAAAGATTTCAAACTCAAGTTCTACATGCAATTATGTGTAATTTTCAAGTATCCTAATGTGTGGTTGCCCTTGTCTAGAAAATCAATTGTAACCAATCCATTGATTAAAAAAACATAATTCAAAATATAAAGTAATATAAAATTTAAATTCAAAATATAATTCAAAATTTTTAATATTATTTAAAACCTAAACATGCAATTATCCATGAAAAAAAAGTAAAGGAAGATCCACAAGAATAGGTGAACTGAAAAAGCTCGGTTCTACTTATTGAAATTTTGGGTAATTTTTTCATTTAGACTAATTTAAATGAATTTATTTTAGTTTTTGATTAAAATATATTTAATAAAAACATGAAAAGGAGAAAGCCTCTCCTAAGGGCTGACACTGCAATTCTTAGTGCGATTCTGTAGAGTAAAAGTCAAAGTAGCATTTAGTTGTTCTTTGGAGGCAGACTTGTTCTCATTATTATATTATAATTTTTTTAAAATTTAATGATGAGCAATTTTTTTTTATGAATAATTAATATATTTAAAAAACAAATATATTTGTTATAAAATAACAAATAAAATTTATAACTATGAGGAAAAAAGCAACAAAATTTGGGCATCGCTAATGATTTATGTTTATTTATTCAAATCAATGTAATATTATTCAAATATACATATAAAAAAGTATTTTAAAAAATAAACACTAAACTTTTTAAATAAAAAAATATTTAAATTAGATCATATTAATAAAAAATAAATATAATAATTTTTTAATAAATAAAAAATTATGAAAAAAATTCAACAGGTATAAAATATATAAAATATCCTTTATAGTTTAATAAGATAAATAAAGAAAATCTAAATTTTAAATTCAACTTATTGAAAATGGTAGGATGAGCTAAAAATAAATTTAGAATAAAAACAATAATAAATAGCAAATAACAACGTTAAAACTTGATTGGTTTAGATTTTGCCAAATGAGTTCGGAAAAGCTAACCAAATAAGTTTGTATCTAGGATTAGGATTATTGCTACAACAATCTGATCCTATTATTAGGATTGCAACATTATAAAAGAATTATAATAATATTTATTTAATTAAAAATTATAAAATAAAAATTATTTAAAAACTAATTTGTCATATATTAATTATAAACAAATCATTATTAAAAATAAATAAAAACTTAAGTGAAAAAAATTATCGTAATTAAAAACTGACTTAAAATATTGAGAAAACAATCCCTCGTGAATATACATGAGAAAATATGTTATTTAATAAAATTTTAAATTAATAAAATTTTAATATAAATTTCAGTGATATAAATTTCAAATTTAAAAAAACACCAGTTTTATGATTAAAATTTAATTTTTAGATAAAATTATTATTGAATTAAAATTAAAAATTATTTAAATATAAAATATAAAATCTTAAAATCTAGTCAATACCATGATGCCTAAATATCTTAAAATTTACATCAACATCATCGTGATTATGTTATTATATAAATATCTTAAATTATTTAAAAATATTATTTTTTATGAATAATTAATATATTATCACTTAAATTATGTTGGTGAGTGACATGAATTCATTATTTTAAAAAAAAATTATTTAGGGAGAAAATTTAATATTTGATGTTTAGTTATTATTTTTATGAAAGTATAATTTTTATCTTAAAAAAATATAATTTTAAATAATATTTATTTATATTATTTTATAATTACTAAAATTATTAAAATATATGTCTATAGTGAAAACAAGCACTCTAGAAAAAAAATACACAAACTATTCAGTTTCTATTAGTTTAATGGCATGTGTTAATTTTTGTTGTTAAGTTAAATAATTATTATTGATTACTATTTAATTAAATTTTTATTAAAATTATTAATTTTAATTTAATTGGTGCATTTATATATAGCAAGCTTAGTGGAAGATAGACTTAATGGAGCTTATAATTTATATGCAGTGGGTAATTATTAGGCCATCTTGATTTGTAACTTAAGCCTATTTAAGACAATGAAATCAATTGAAGCTTATAAGTAAAGACATCTTGAATATATATATATATATATATATATATATATATATATATATATATATAATGGAGTCTATTATTTATATGTAGTAAGTATAATTAGGCTGTCTTGATTTGTAGCTTAAGCCCATTTAAGACAATGAAAATTAGCTAAAGCTCATAAGTAAAGATGGCATGAATATATATATATATATAATAGAGTCTATTATTTATATGCACTGTTTAATAATTAGGCTATCTTGGTTTGTAACTTAAGCCCTTTAAAATAATGAAAATTAGCTGAAGCCTATAAGTGAAGATAGCCATATATATATATATATATTCAAAACAATAAATTAGCTAAAAATCAATTAAAATATGCCCACCGTTTCATTAGTTTGTCTTTTCTTTTTTTTAAAAAAAAAATTATGTGATAATGTTACATTGTGAGGGATAGATGAGAAAAAAATGAATTGAGGTAAGATCTTTAAATTTTTTAATAAATAAAATTTTAATCGATTTTTTAATTGTAACAAGTTTATCAAGAGTAGGTTTTTATAATTGCTAGTATTTAAAAATGATAATAAAAATTGTGTATTTTAAAATTAAAAATTAAAAAATTAAATTAAATTATATGATGTGTGTTAATAATAATTAATATCAAACTAAATAATACCTTGTATGATTTTAATGCAAGTTTTCTACCATCAATTTTCATCATTATTAATAATTTTAATTTTTAAATTTTTATGTAATTCTAATAAAATTTTAATCTTGAACAATTATAATTGGGTCGGTTATCCATTAAAAATCAGATCATACATCTTTCTTGATGGGTAGCCTGAGACATCCTAAAAATCATAATGTAGACGAAATAATAAAATTTTATAGGTATTAATTGACATTACAATCTTTAAGTTAAGTAAGAATGAAGAAAATTTAGAAGAAAAATACTTTTATCATAATCGTGACCATATCCTTCTTTGTTATTGGCCTATCTAATTGCCCTGTTTACTATGGTTTTTAGTAATGAGAAATTATCTCTATACGGTTATCCGTATATTTTTCATTTTACCTCATATTAGTAAATGTCTTCATTATACTTTTCATTCAATATTTTTTATTTTAATTTTGACTTCATAAAATAATTTATTTTTTTTAAAAAAATAGGTGAGACAAGAAGACAACATTATGTTGTTTAGATTCTTATACTTTTATCTTTAGTGCCAATTATTAAAAGTTGCAAATAATTAAATTCGTTTGGATAAAATTTTAATAAAATATTAATGAAAACTTCACATTAAATTTATTCTTATTTATTTTTTTTCTAATTGAATTAATTTTATATTCAAAATTTAATTTAAAGTCATTATCATAAATATGATTTACATCTAGTTTTATAATATACACAATTTAATTAATTAATTATATATATTATTTAGAGTATATATATATAATTATAGTATTTTGACCATTGAAATATTTTTAAAAAGAGTTTAAATGATTATGAAAAATTAATAATATTTTGGTCATTGAAATATCTAAAATAATGGGTAAAATAAAATTTATACTCTATTTAAATAATTTTTAATTGATTAATTTTTAAATAAATCTAAATTTTTGATAGTATATATTTTTCTAAAAATATTTTAGTGCTCAAAAGATTTTGAATTTCTTTTTGATTCTATAGATATGTTCCAAGTCAAAATTCATTATATAAAATTTTTAAATTTAGTATCTTCGATTTTTAAAAATTATTGACATAATTCAAATTAAAATTTTTAAAATTAAAAAATTAAAAAATTAAAATTGAAATTAAAATATAATTTTTTTCGATATTTGCCCAATTATCTGTGAGGTATGAAGTTACATGGGTAAATTTATGTGTCTTATGGTAGGTATTAGTTTAAGGACATATTTAGCCAAAAAGAAATTAAATGGTAGAAATTAAAGAAGTTTCTATATGAAAATAATTAACAAGGGTTTCTTTTTAAATCTACAAATATAAGTCAAGATTATAAGTAAATAGATGTTGCTAAAACAATCGCTAATTTAAATCAAGATTTTTTTTTTAATTTCAATATTTTCGTAATATAATATTTTTTTATTAAATTTCAACACTTTCATTTTTTTTTATGTGCAAGTTAAATGAAACATTTTTCATTTTTCTTGTAATTTTTATCTTTGTAAGTTGTAAATTAGTTTTTTTTAATTTTTTAGTGCATCATATTTTTTTAATTTTAATTTTGATAATAAAAAACAAGTGGAGTTGCAGAAAAATATTCTCATGGCATCAAAACAAGCAAAAATCTAACAAAAAAAAAGAAAAATAAGAAAAAAGAAAGAAAATAAGAACAAAAAAAAAAAAAAAACCGAAGAAACCAATCAGAGAATGCAAGAAGAGATAATCTAAAGTAAAATTTAGCTATACTTGGTCAGTGTCTCTCTCAGATTTTTATTTTAGGACATAAAAGAAATAAATATCATTATCTTTTAATAAAATTTATATTCAAAATTGATTGTATCAGTAAAATACAATGAATTTTAGTTGATTAAATGTCTTTTCATTGGATTAATTTATATTCAATTAATTAGATTGGTAAATATAATGAATCTCTTAATTATGATTTTCATTGAATTGTTAATACACTTAAATTAATTTATATTCAATTAATTAAATTAGTAATATGACGAACTTTAAATTGATTAAATACATGTTCACTAATTATACAAACACTTGGACACTTCATTTTTAATTGATCAAATTAATAAATTATAATATATTTTAAGTTGATTAAATGTATATTTATTGAATTATAATTACACTTTATAAATTAATAAATTATTAATTTTTATAAATTAATACCTTTGTTGATTAATATATTTTACCTAATGTCAAAAATTATTAATCTATAAAAATTTTATTGTATTTTGTTATTTTGACATTTTTATTCTTTTTTCCTCAAGATCTAACCCAAACATCATACTTTATAAACTAAGAAAATAAGCCTCATTCTTAAATCTCAAGAAAATAATCTCAATATTAAGCTCATTTTCAAAAGTTTAAGATTCTAGCAAAGTAAAAAATATGGTGCCGTAAAAGAAAGGATGCACCTTAAATCTTTCAACACTTAGAACAATATCTCTTTTAACATTCTAGTAATCTTACTTTAAGATCATGATCAATTACTTTAATTGATCATGATCTCTCATTTCCTCTTTATAAGTACTTTCACATTCTCATCAGTAAGTGGATTTATGATAAAATCAACAATTTAATTAGAAGAAATTTTTAGGATTAGATGAAAAAGAACGCAAATGATTTACTTTAAATCATTTTATCCTTAAATATCCAATGATTAGTCAAAGATTTCTTTCACAAAGTTCTAAAAATTATCATAGAGAAAAATTAAAATTTAATTTCTTTCTATCAAGTTAGTATTCCCAATATGCTTTATATTTTGTATTGATATCATGATGCTCAAAGTTTCACGTAAAAACTTTGTACACAAATTATGCAAAATATTATTTATTTTATAATTAATTATTATTAAAACACATCATATGCTTTTATCTATTAAAAATATGTACAATTTTAAAAGTTAAAAGTTTTATTTATTTTGAAAAATACTTGATGACATTATGATATAAGTAGATTTATATTGTATTTTAGTTAGTTTAAAGTTATTATCATTGAGTTTATTCTAATTATTTTTTAAATTTAAAATTTATGAATTATTTATTAAATCATGAGTTTAATTAATTTATCATGATAAAATAATAATAAAATTAAATAAATATTATTATATTTAATATTATATATTTTTAATAAATTTATAGTCGATGTAAGATTTATTTTTTTCACTAAAACAATAAAAATATGAAAACGCAATCTCTCACACACATAATATTGGAAGTATACATACATACATACATATATATATATATATATATATATAATAGATACTATAAAAAAGTTGATAAAACTTACAAAAAACTCTAATACTTAGTCCATATTATTAAAGAAACTCTCATATTTAAAAATGATAAATCGAACTCTGGTATATCAATTTAATCTAAATTGATATACAAGAGTTAAAGATATGTTCATTGTTGAAAAATGCTTAAAAAATGACTAATGAATTTTTTATTTAATTCTAGATCCATCTATCGAATTTGAATAATTTTCGATTCAATGTCTATCTTGATGTTAATTTTTTTAAAATTTTTGATAATTTTAATTTTTAAAAATATGTTTAAATTTATTATACTTATTTTTAAAAATTAAAATAAATTTTGATTTCAAAATACAAAAATTTTAAAATATTTAATTTAATTGAAAATATAAAAATTTAAAAATTAAAAATTATTTAAAAACGTAATTTTCATAAAAGTTTGAAAATTAAAAAAAAATCAAATGAAAATCACAAAGCCACATATGTTTAAAAAATTTTTAATTTTAATTCAATAATAATTTTATCTAAAAATTAAATTTTAATCTTAAAATTGGTGTTTTTTAAATTTAAAATTTATATCACTTAAATTTATATTAAAATTTTATTAAAAAATATATTTTCTTATATATATTCATGAGGGATTGCTTTTTCAATCTCTTAAATCAATTTTTAATTATGAGAATATTTGTTTACTTAAGTTTTTATTTATTTTTAATAATGATTTGTTTATAATTAATAATTTATCATTTTTAAACAATTTTTTATTTTATAATTTTTAATTAAATAAATATTATTATAATGCTTTTATATTGACGCCATCCTAATAATAGGATCAGATTGTTGTAGCAATAATCCTGATCCTAGATACAAACTTATTTGGTTAGCTTTTCCGCTCTCACTGGACAAAATTTAAACCTACCAAGTTTGAATGTTGTTATTTGCTATTTATTATTATTTTTATTCTAAATTTATTTTTAGCTCATCCTACTATTTTCAATGAATTTAATTTAAAATTTAGATTTTTTATTTATCTTTTTTAACTATAAAGGATATTTTATATATTACACATCTATTTAATTTTTTTATAATTTTTTATTTATTAAAAATTATTATATTTATTTTTCATTAATGTTATCTAATTTTAAATATTTTTTATATTTAAATAATATTATATTGATTTGAATAAATAAATACAAATCATTAGCCATGCCTAGATTTTGCTGTTTTTTTTCCTTATAGTTATAAATTTTATTTGTTATTTTTTTAAAATAACTTGAATCTGAAATCTTTAAAACCTCCATATCCACAAGCCTCCAACTAACAGATTTTTTGTTCCCTTTATTAGGCCCTGCCCGCGGACTAGAACATACCCCAAATTAATAAAAAAAAAATTATGTTTATTTATTTTTCAAAATCAAATCGTGAGAGAAAAAATATTGACCGTGCTTGTCTGTGCTGCTTTCTACTGTAATTTCTGTGCATGTGCGGGAGTTCTAACTGAGAAGCCTTATTTAATGTTATTGTAAGATTTTCTCTTTCCACATGGAAAGCCAAGTCACTGAATTTCTCCTCTCCACACCCAATTTTTTTCCCTTACGGAAGTATGGAAGCAAATCTGCGCCAACGCTTGCCCGTAACAAAATTGTAAAAAAATAATGGTGTTTTTTTCCCGTCGTAGCTGCTCACCAATTCTATCGCCTCCATCATTATCTCTGAGTTTCAGGCACTTCGTTATAAAACCTTCTCTTTTCCTAGATATCCAATTATCCATGAAAAAATTAAAATTATTTAATTTTTAATTTTGAAAATAAATTTATATTAATATAAAATTAAAATTATATATTTTAATATTAAAAAATTTGAAAATTTTAAATCAAAATTTGATATATAAAATTTTAATTTTAATATATTTAAATTTTAAAATTTTAATTAAATTAAATTAAATTAAAATTAATTATATTATACTTAAATTAATCAATGAGATTCAATATTTAAATTAAAAATATAAATTTTTTTAAATATTTATTTTAAAAATTTGAGTTGTCAAAAAAATAATAAAAATTTTTATTTAAAAAAACTGTTTTGTTTTTCCTTTGGTCTTATCATCGTTTTTGGATTTTGCCCAGCTTTGATATACTTCCATGAAGGTTCCACTGTAGTGTCTGCCTTTATATGTATTTTTTTAATTTATTTTTTTATTTTATATTTTAAATATCATTCGCTTACATTGATTCAATTTTAAAAAGCGTTAAATTATAAATTAAAATTTTTTATTAATATAAAATTAATCTAATTATTTAATAAAAATCATATTATTATATTAATATAATAATAAATTATATTTATTTTATATAAACGGTTGTATTTATTTAATAAAAAAATAGGTTTTAGACAAAAGAAAACAAGGAAAAAAAATTGTTTTCAAGCTACTGAAACTACTCACTTTTACTATGTTAATCAATGAATATTCTATTTATCAGGCATTTAAGATCGTACGGCTCAAATTCATTTTAATTTTTAAGTTTGTCTCATGTTTGGATGTTTGAAAATAATAAAACCACTTTATTTTATTTTTAATTTTTTTATAGTTTATTATTATGAGATTTGATTATGTTAACTACCGATTTGATTTGATTTGATTACAAAGAAAAGATTTTATCTTTTCTTTGTAATCAGATTTCAATCAAATTAGATTGCTTTTATCTTTTTTTTTAATCAAATTTCAATCAAATCTTAATTAAATTAGATTGCTTATGTAAAAACTTATAATTAGATGTTGATAGAAGTTTTATTTTAGAAAAAAATTTTAAAAATTATTAATTTAGTTTATATTATCAATTAAATTTTTAAATTTAAAAAATAATTACTAAATTTAATATTAGTAAATCAATGCTCAATCATCTAGTGATGACTTAGTAACAAACACCCAAGCCACGATAGGCACATGATCAATGGACAATAACACATAATCATTGTGGTATGGTCAATTGTAGCACGTGCTACTTCCTAAAGTTTCTCCACTCGCACACTTGTTTTATTTTATTTGATAAAACTACTCTTTTTTTAAATCCCATGAGATGGATGTGATGGGCCTCACCCCACCTTGACCCCACCTACTTAGTATTTTTTATTTATTTATTGATTAATTACAATTAATTCCAACAACTGGGATAATCTAAATCTATTCATTGGTTTGATACTCCTTACGTGATATGTTAAGGTGGAACGCAGATGCTAACAAAAAAGGGGTTATCACTTTTGTCTATTTATTTTTATCTAAAAATTTTTAGTAAACAAAATATGTATACATAAGTTTTGTTTTATTATTATAGTTTTTTTTTTCAATTGTGTTATTTATAATCAACTATGTTTTTATAAAATTTTCAAATTTTTGATTGTAAATTTTTTTTAAAAAATATTTTTGATGCTCAAAAATTTTTGAATTTTTTTATAATAGTAACTTGAATATTTTTTTTTCATATGTGAAAAATTATAAGTCAAATTTATTATAAAATATCTTTAATTTAAATATCTGTAATATTTAAATTTTTAATAAAATAAATTTAGATAAAATTGAAATGCTAAAGTTTGTTTGGATTTGAAAGTAAAAATTTAATTTGAGAGAATAAAATTTTAAGATTTAAAATGATATTTATTTTAAAAAAAACTTTAAAATTATATTCATAGAAATTATAAAATAAAGCATATTATTAAATTAAATAATAATCATTTGCTAATTTAAATTGTATTGAACTTTTTAAAATATGATCATAAATACTAATTTAATAAAATAAACAGTTAACTTTTTTTATATTTATATTAATATAATAAATTATAATTTTTTAAAAATATCTTTATTAAAAAACATAACACAAATCAAATAAAAATATCGTATTCTTACCAAATTATCCATGCCCATTATCTTATTTATCGTTCGTTTATTCATGAGGTATGATACCATATTGAATTTCTTATCGAATTTTGAAAAAGATATAAAAGGAAAGCTCAAACCTCATACTGAATTATAATCTAATATTTTGAGTTTTTCTTCTTTTTTTTTTATAGTAAAACGTACTCTATAAATTTTTTTAGGAGCTTTACTTAAACAAATTAAGTAATATAGTTGCCATAAATAACAATTTTGGGGAAAAAAAATGAGAAATAACAATTCTAAGAGCTAGGTTCCAAGTGACCTAGCTCTTAGAATAGGGTTGTTCTTTGTGGCTGTGACACCATCGCAATATATTTCCTAAGTTTCATCATTTTTTTTTTGCAAGTTATGGCACAAGAGCGGATGCGCATGAGCTGATTGGTGGCGATGAACATGGAGTTCTTGTTTGTTTTAATTGTTATAATCATTTAGAAGATTTATGTGTTCCCACATTGAGGCACATGGGCTGATAAAACATCCATACTTTTATCCCAGTTATGTGTTAAGAGATTTTCTGAAGCTTTGAATATCCTTCATTCAAGTGCATGCATCCAGTTGAAACATGGCCAGGTTTTTCTCTTGATAATTTATCATTCCTCTGTTTGTTGTACAAATGTTTGTTAACTTTTATATGTTTGTATTATTATGAGTTGTGACACTGGTACTGAGAATTTGACCTTTCACTTATAAATAAATTGGATGAGGACTCCATACTCTGGTATACTTGGTTTTACCCATTTACGATGAAATCTTCTATTCTTCCTATTTTTTTGGTTGATTGATGTGTTATCTTATTAAACATACCATGGGAACATGTGACTGATTTAGGTATTTCTAAGAATTATCTAATGATGATCTGAGTGATGCTGTTATTGGTTGATTTAGGCATATGCATATAGGTGGTGAAAAAAGGTAAATGTTTGCCATGAACATGTCATACTTTTATTGTGCTATTAAAGTATCAAAAGCTTTGTTTGTCAAGGCCAAATTGGCCCAGTTGTGAGCCATATGACTGGAGTTGCTGCTGGCCTTGTATGTGAGAAAGGGAAGCCCCCTCCACTGGCCTGTTCAAGCTCACCATTGGATGAAGCCAGTTTCGTAGAGATGGGCAAACCCAAATAATATAGGAGTTGCAGGCCCAAAGCTAGCAGGCCCTACTTTTTGGCTTAATTTTTGGAAACTGGTCTTGCTGAGTCCTCTCAAATTATCATGAGTTGCATTTTTCAACTTGACATTTAAGATATTAATATGATATTGCTACAAAATCACTTATTTAAGTTGGCTAATTTGGAATTTTTGAAGATCAGGAATTCAAAAGACTTGCAAGCTAGGTAGAATTTCAATATTTATATTAGTCTTTTATTTTTAAATAGTGAATTAGAGAGAGAAAATGAAAAATACATGTTTATTTTATAAAATTGATCATCTTCAATTTGCAAGCTTCTAACTTAAAGTTTTTGATTTTTCAACATGGATTGCAAGATTTTGAAATATGAGTTTTGAAAAAGGTTAACACGATGATATTTTAGTGAGATTTAAATTTAACTATTTGAAAAATTACATGTATATTTTTTAATTAAATGCTTGATTTTATCGATCTTGACTTGATAAAATACGCTTTAATTTATTGAGAGAGTAACTTTTAATCATAAATCCATCTTTTTTTTTTAAAATGCTTTCTTATCCTTCAAAATGCTTTTAAGATAGGTCCACATAAAAATAAAAACACTAAATAGTTAGTTAATACAGGTTGTACTTTTAAGTAGTATGTATAAATTACTTTCTTGTTGCTAAACATTTTTCGAGACAGGCCCTCTTGTTAAGTCAGTTTGTTCTCTACATTGTCGGCTCGGTTTCTGACCTTTTGACTTGTTGGTTCCTTATGTGGAAAGAAAAATTGCAAGCAATTCATTCTTGATTTTCCTATCCTATGAAACTAACATTTCTTCTTTTAATATTCAATATATTACATCAAAATAATGTAATTGATATTTTTAATAATATTTTATAATAAACATCATCAAATAATATTTATAATATTAATTAATTAATTTAAATAATAAAATAATAAATTTAATCTAATTTTTTAATTAATTTATTTGAGATAACAAAATATTTTTAATTAAATAATTTTGAAGTTATTTTTATACTATATTTTTTACATAAATTTATAATAGGACATTCTTGGGGTGAATGCAGGGATTAATATTTCTTTTGATCAGCCGGCAAACTAGATGAGGTTATCTTGTAAATATAAGAATTCGATTGATAATGTAAAATAAAAATTAAGATTTTAAAGAAACTTTACTCTATTTTAAAAAAATGATAGTGATATTATAAAATAAGATAAAAATAAAAAAACAAAAAATATTTATGTATGACAGAAAAGTAAACAGACAATATGAAATTATTAACAGTTCCTCTTTAAAAATAGAATGAACTTAATCACTTGATACATTAAAGTTATTTATGCTAATTACATTTTTTTTTTTAAGAAACGGTGTGGTTTTAATAGGGTCACTTCCTACCGCTTCTTTGGCTCTCCTAATGAGTCTATGCTCCATATGAGTACATATATCTCAAGCAAGCAATAACAACTTCTCTAATGAGCAGTATTATGAGACAGAAAAAAACGTTGAAAAATTATAAATTTCAACATTTGATAATTTAATAAAATTAATTACTAAGATGATATATTATTTAATTATTTAACTTATTTTTATATTGTAAATTATCAAAATATTTTTGTATTAAATAACTTAACTCAATTATTCAAATCTTAATAATTTTTTTTTTATCTTATACATATGTATAACAATAATATATAATGAATATATATATTATTGATTTATAAATAATAATTAATATATACAAATGCCCATGTTGTGTACAAAAAATAAATAAAACCCTAGCATTAATTAATATACTACTTGCTTCCATAGTCTTTTTTTAACATCCATCAGAGAGTATAAATAGCTAAACGCACCAAAACCTATTTGAAGTTGTAGTTTGTCAATGCATGAAGAAGTCATGTGTATATAATTTTTATTTGTATAATAATCTTAATTCACTTTTAAATACAACGAAATGAACAAAATATTTTTTTGTATCAAATTACAGCCTAATATGATATGTGTATCACTAGTAATTTATCAACATCTATCTCGTATTTTTCAAAGATTTTTTCAGAACAGCTAGGATTAAGATAATCCACCATATTTTAAATTGAAATAAGTAATTGTTAACGTAAATAATAATTAATCAAACTAAAATGGAAGCATTAATCTAACTTTTTGGTCTACTTAGAAGATTTCAGTAGCTTTTTGACCCAAGTGGAAGGTCCTTTCTCTCTGTATCACCATCACTGCAGCCATGGCCCACGAAAAGATTCATCCTGACCGTTCAACTTTGAACTCTCTCCATTTTCTATTTCCTTGGGCCTTGGGGACCTAATATGACAATTTTGCCCTTTTTAAAGCTTTATGATGTGTCACCTTTACATTGGTTGTACGAAAGGTGGGACATAGCTAATGTTGACTATGAAAATCACATAAGTAAATAACAACTTCAAGTTAGTAAATTAAATTATGTTAACTATGATGATTTATGAATATGTATTTGAATTTCATATGATTTTAAAATGATTTTATTAATTAAATAATTCATAATTTTTTAATATAATCATAAAAAAAATACTATAATAATTCATAAATTTTAAACAAATATGGTATTATACCTTAGGGATAACATTTATGAAATTATATAATTAAATATTTATTTGGTCTTTTAAACAAATTAAATTCCATAATTTATCTCAAAAAATTGTAATTATGTAACCTTTGAAAAAAAGCCTTAGCTCAGTTGCTAAAATTAGACATGAAAAGGAAAACTTTAGGATTTTAGGATACTAAGCATGTGCCACATGTAAGAAAGAAGAGTCATGAGAGCAAGGACAATGGCATAGATTAACTTCTGAAGATAATAAAAAAAGAGTTTGTAAAAATCTTTTGAAGCAAGAAATTAATATAATTCATGCTAAGGTACTTTAATCCCACTAGGAAGGGGTCAGACAATTTTGAAGGAAAGACCAACATTACATCCAAGTTCCCAAAGTCAAATATACAAATACCATGTGGTACCTTTATCACTGAATTTCCTCAAGGTAGGACCAATAAGAAAAATACTTGGGAAGTAGCAGCATTCAATGCTCTAATTCCACGAAATGTTAGGATCACTATAGAAATGGAAAATAATGTGCATAAAATGTAATGATGGATCTATTACAGATTGGAAGAGGATACAACCATAATTGGTCAGTATTGTCCCATGGGATACACTATAATTCTTTTGGTTTACAAAGGGTTAACCACGGCAAATATACCTGGCAATGTAAGAGCAATCTCATTCCAAATTAGCTCACTTGACCTCCCAAACACATCAGTCACAATGCATTCACATTTCAAACATCCGCCAATATCATCTAGTCTAACTTTGTAAGAGCATGAATGCATCAATGGAAATGGCTCAAAAGATTTCATATCTCTGGCTTCTATTCAACAGTTCCTACAACATCCATTGTGTCAGAGATGCATGGAGCAAAAAGTAATTATAGAAACTATGATTTACTTTGTAAGGATTAATATAAACATTAATAACTCTCAATATAATCCACTTAAAGTATAAACATTAGTATTCAAGTCCATATAGAGCTGGCGACATGATAATTACAGATGTTAAATTTAAATGATACTAGAATGAAAATACTGTCAGTGAGTTGTTTAGAACATTAAAAGTAGCAAAAAGCAAAGGCTTCCCTACACATTTTGCATCTCATAGCAATCCTTAAAAAAAAAAAAATAGCTTCGCATCATGGTTATAATTCTTACAGCTCATCTTCTTCACAAATTCAAACTCCAATTTTCTAGAACATTCTAACAGCATAAAGGGGCAAAAATTCCAAGAGCAATTTTATTGCAGGAGCATCAAAATAAATAACTTTATCAAGAAGACAATATAACAGTATACCATTGGTATTTAACAGCTGTGTTATACTTATCCTAAACACATTCTTGATATTCACTCTTTGGGACCACTTCAATAGCAACAATAAGAACATAACCTTCTGCTGCCTTTCTAGTGAGAGTAAGCATCTCCACTTTTGGTAGCTCTGAATGGCAAAGAAACAGCTAACTGAAGTTAAAAGGGTCTTCACTACATTCCATCAACAACTAGAAAATAATATACACACTGTCATGGTTTAGTTGATGGCCATTACGAATGGACTAATATGGTAAGTTCTCAAGTCTAATCCTTATAAAAGAAGGCTTCCAGATCTAAATAAAAAATAAATAAACAAAGGTCCACTTCCTGAGGATATGAATAGAGATAGGAAAAAGCAAGTTTACTATTTTGAATGATAAAGGTTCATGGCATCTAAGAAATACGGGAAATGTCAAAGAGTCTTAGACTGCAAGCTCTGCAACTGCAACTAGGATCACTTATGAGGCAGAATAATGTCAGTTGGCTCTAACAATATGAGTTCTTCAACATCTGAATTCGAATGAACAGGTGTGTACTTGATAGAATCATTTCAAGAAATCATAGGACTGTGAGCTTTAAAAATGTTAGCAGAACTTTTGGTGCTTTACAAACAATTTAGAAGGATAAGATGCATAAGTCCATTAGTATGAGAATACCAATATTAAACTACTAAAGCAAAAGAATCAAAATGAATATTTTTTTTATCAGAAACAAAGTATATATATTTTGCACCAAGGGGTGCTAACCCATGTACAAGTATAGTTTGTTGAATCAAAATGAACATTTGAAAATAAAAAGCATCTCTTGTACATAGTATACTCAATAAAGTTATGCAATTGCTAAGAGACTGTTTCATTATGTGCTTTAATAGATATTACCAATTAATTAACAAAATGCACCACCATTGTGAGTAATGGTATAGATTGCCATGTTCAAGCCAGAATAATAATTGCAAGAAAATAATAACGAACACTAGACTAATCTTGTTATGTTCATTTTCGAAATGCAAAGCTTATAATGGTAATATAGCCATTCATACTTATTCTATAAATTGCATTGATTGGAAAACAAAGAGAGATGTATTAGTGAGGGAGAAATTTAGGGAGAGAATGTTTGAGAAGAAAAATCATATGTAGAAACTTTAAAGAAATTTTACGATTATTGTCCAAATTAAGTTATTAGTCTTTGAAAATGGGCTTTGTGATTTAGCTAATTGACCATGAAGGATTCAATTAGTTAGGAGATCTTGTGTATTATATTTTTCTATGTTATATAGAAAGGATTTGAATATTGTTATTTCAGAATTTGGTTTTTTAAGTAAATGAGTATGATTGTGACTAATTAGAAACTTCTGATTACTTGTTGTAGAATGAAGAAAGGGAAGGTTTTAAGGATAATGGTGGCCTTTAAAAAGAGTTGATATTAATGGTACAGAGGAAATTGAACAAGTTTACTAAAATCGAATTAGATGTATATCTAGTTAGAGACAATAAAGCTCAATCGATACTTGATTTTCAAGGTGAAAAGTTGCCATCATAAATCTTGCAGGATTTATCAAGGCAATTCCACAATGGCACAAGTAAAGAAATGAATCATCTTTAGTATTACAACTCACTTTTGGTACATTGAAGACATTGTTATATCTATATTGAGCAGAATAAAACATGATTTATTCTAAATAATACAATAAACTTCCACGAATATCATTCAAAGTATTGATAATTTTGTATGATTAAGCTGAATTAACTTTAGGTACTCAACTTGAATTTTATGTGTATATATATATATCAAGGCAATTCCAGAATGATATAGGTAAAGAAATCAATCGTCCTTAGCATTACACCTAACTTTTGATGCATTGAAGACATTGTTGTATCTATGTTGAGTGGAATAATCCATTATTTGATCCAAATAATGCAATAAACATCCATAAATATCATTTTTGTATACGTAAGCCAAATAAGCTTTAGTTGTTCAATCTGAATTTCATATAAAAAAACTTTAACACATCAAAATTTACCATCTCGAAGAAAACAAATTTGAAAAAATAAAAAATAAAAAATCTAATTATCACAATGTAAAGTAATAATACAAGAATAAATTCCAAGAAGAATCGAAAAAAAATAAGAAATAGATCATTTACATTTAATGGTTAAAAAGCATAATATTTTGTTATACATAATCGATTTTTGTTTTAGATGATGGACATAAGATCATAACAAATACATTAAGTTAAGAATTAAAAGTTGAGAAAAAACAAAAACTAATGTATCAATTACACACCTTGAGTAGGTTGAAGCAGCATATTGTAGTGCATGCTGTAGTATGGTACTACCGCACATGTGGGAGTAGATGTGTTTCTTACATTGTTCACAAGACTTCAAGAGAAAGACAAGGAACTCCACCAATCTATTTATATACAATTATTAGAATAATTATTTTAAGGTGAAAAAGGTGTTATTAAAACTATGTTTTTAGTAGAATAACACCAAAAAATATTAAATATGCACACCAAACAGACATTATTTTTGTTATCAGTATGACCTATTATATTGCAATAGATTTAGTAATTTGAAACAAACAATAGAATAATAGTAAAATCACATTTATTAACTATTAATATTTTCTATTACAATAATAATCTAATATGCAAGTATATATGCACACATAAATAATAAAATAAAAAGTACATTCAGATAATGGAATGCATTAGTATTTTATCACGACAAGTGCATTCTTAGTTTTACGTAAGTAATAGAATAACAATATAATTAACTAATTCATTTTATAATATATATATGTACACACTGTGTACTATACATGATAAGAACATACTTGCATAATCATAGACTTTTAGAATTACTCCTTAAGATTTCCTTTTTTGTAACATGTTCGGTAAGCAGGCAAATAGAATTAAAAAAAGATAAATAAAATTCATTACATTGAGAAGTTTATAACTATAAATTATTGAACCTAATAGATCCTTTTTATTTCATTGGCAATTGAAATACCAAAAAAAACTAAATACAACTAAAGAGGCCATAAGCACAAGAAGACCAAAAAGTTCATACCCATTTGGATATGGACCCATAAGAAATAAAAAGTATGAATATTAGGTAGATAGTTGGGTGGGTAATCACTGCTCCTCGTCTTTATCCAACATTCTTCTATCATGGTTGATGCATTTGTTTCATAATTTTGCTAACTCATCAGTACCCTTAATTAATATAATTCAATATACACTTTTCAGTAAATGTTTCTTAAGTGATTAAGACTTGAAGCTCCTACTAATTTAAACTAAATGGAAGTTGTGTAGTGAACCTAATTTGATCAGAGAGGAAAAATAATAGTTTAATTCTTGTATGACTAATTCTGAACTATGAACTCCTTACAATGAGGTTGGTTTTTTCAAACAATTTTTTGGAGCTTGATCTCACTATGATAAATTACTTTCATTTGGATAGTTATCTACAACTTTATATATACGTGACTTACTAGTAGATATTTTTAATAAGAAATAAATAAAATAAATAAAATATATTTATTTTATTTAATTACTATTTGCTAATATTTTTTAAAATATTAATAAAAGGGGATAAGATGACTCCTTTGTAAAAAAAAAAAAAAATTATAACTTATCGAGCTTCACATTTTCACGCTGTTGCAATTCTCTATAATTTGTTTTTACTAAAAATAATTCAACTTTTAATCTAAAAAGAGATGTGATATAAGCTTGTTTTATTTATTTACTGTCTGCAACCACATATATGCCTCATTAAAAGAAAGATAAATAGCACAATAAAAAAAATAACCATGTCTAACCTGTTGTGGATGCATTTCATCTAATTAGTTCATATGGTGATTCTGCAATGTCCTTGTAAAAAGTTACAATAGTTAAAATGATAAATGCACAAAAAACAATGCTAATACTTATTTATATTTATACAGATAACATTTAACCTATATTTAACAAAAATTTCAACCTACTTCTTAACCACTAAGCAAATGTCTTAAAGCCTCAAGTTCCACCTTCATTTACAGAAGATCCGATTGTCGAGAGCCTCCATCTTAATTAAATGCTCATCATCACTATCATAATGGGTAATCTTGGAGAGATTTCATTCATCTAACTGAAAAATTATCAATGTGATCATGGGGCAACTAAGATGCTCATTTTCATAACTAAAGTATCATAAATGAACAAAATAGAATAATTTAGACATCTTTTTGCTAACTAACTTTCGGAGACCACATCATTACAGGGTGAGAAGTGGTTAGGTCTAACAATGATAGCTATCCCATGATAATTCTTTGAGAATTCCTTTTCTCACCTATAAACAAGTGAAACTATCAAATTTGAGCCAAAAGGAAGAAAATCTCAACTCCAAGCAAAGCACACCTAGTGAGACATGCGATAAAGGATTATCGGAATGATTCTCTAATAATCCCGTAGTGTAACTAAGACAAAAATAAAAAAATAAAAAATAAATAGCATAACAATCATTATATGTTAATAGCAAACTATATCAACAAAATTAAAATTAACAAAAATTTACTTGCTTTTAATTATATAAAATAATTTTTTTGTATTTATTTATGTTATTTTCAAACTTTGAATTTTGAGATTTAGTCTTTTGGTTTTTGTTTTAATGTTTATGGTTAAGAGTTTAAGATTTAGAGTTTAGAATTTAGGTATTACGAGTTAATGTTTCTAGTTTAAAGTCCACGATTTAAGGTTGTAGGCTAAAGGTTGACAGTTTAGAGTCTAGGGTTTAATGTTTAGGGTGAAAGGTTTAGGCATTAGGGTTAAAGGTTAAGGTAGGGTTTAGTGGTAGGAATAAGGCTTTAGGTTTAGGGTTTAGGCATTAAGGTTAGGGGTTAAGGTAGGGTTTAGCAGTAGGAATAAGGCTTTAGGTTTAGGGTTTAAGGTTTTAATGTGAGGGTTTAAGGTTTTGGGTTTAAGGTGTAAGGGTTAGGTTTAGAGTTTGAGATAAGGGTTTTAGGGTTAAGGTTACGGTTTAGGATTTAGGGCTTTGGAGTTTTGGTTAAGGATTAAGTGTTGATAGGTTAGCTTTAGGAGTTAGGGTTCAAAGTTTAATATTTGGGATTAGGATTTAAGGATTAGAGTTAAGGTTTAAGGTTTAGGTCTTTGAGGTTTTGGTTAATGCTTACTTGTTTAAGGTTAGAGTTTAGATTAAAGAGTTCAAAGTTTATGAGTTAGTGTCTAAGAGCTTAGTTTTTAGGGCTTAGGGGTTAGGATTTAAGGATTATCATTTAGCATTTACGATTTAGGATTTAGTGGTTAAAGATTAGAGTTTATGGTTTTGGATTTAAGGTTTAATAGTTAGGGCTTAGGGTTGGACGCTAGAGTTTACAATTTAGGGTTTAGTGATTAGGGTATAGGTTTAAGGTTTAGGGTTTGTAGCTTATAAGTTAGGGTTTAGGACTTACAACTTAAAGCTAATTAATTACTCATCCTAATTAATTTTTTACTATAACAAATTGTTAGGCCTATTGAATTGTTTGGTCCAATTAATTTTTAAGCTCAGTTATTTATTATGTTTTTTTTTCTTAAGCCTACTTAGATTTATAATTATTTTTTATTAAAACTCAATTAAATATTAGAACTAATTAATTATTTGGCACGATGAATTGTTACGTTCAAGTACTTATTAAGCCAAAATATTTTTGTGGCCCAATTAATTTTTAAGCCTAATTAATATACATGAAGCTAATTTTTTTCTTTGTTATTTCTTAGTTTCGTAGACGACATATCCAAGTCTATCTTTGATCTTATTATTTAATATTAGATCTAATTAGCCATTAAGTTCAATTACTTATAAGACGCAATTATATTTAACTCCGATTATAGGTTGAGTCTAATTATTTTGAAGCATAATTTGTCCCTAAATCATTTATGAGGCTTATGCATGTTAAGACAAATATAATTACTAAGCCCAGTTATATCTTAAATTTATGAATTATTTGGTCCTGTTTTGTATAGTCCTAATATATTAAGTTAAATTATTTATTAGCATTAATTATTTATTAAATCCTATTTTTTATTAGATCGAAGTAAATATTATACTTATTAGTTAATGAAGTAATTGAATTATTAGACCTAATGAATTGTTAAATCCAAATAATTTTTAAGCTTACACGCTAGCTCCAATTATTTTTTTAGACCCAACATATTGTAAGCTTAATTAATAAATAATCAGATCGACTTTGTCATCAAGCTTAATTTTTTTTGCACTCATGGACGCCAGGCCTTATTAATCATTGACGCCAATTATATCTTAGACTTTATTTTTTTTATTAAGCTTATTTCATTCCTAGCCCAATATTTTATTAATCCCAATTATATGTTAAGCCAAAATTTTTATTAGATTTGATCAAATCTTAAACTCAACTAATTATTAAGTGAACTAAATCTTAGCCAATTTGTTATTAGACTCAATTAATTATTAAACTCAATTAATTACTAAGTCAAATTAATTATTAAACTCAATTATTTAATCTCAGCCTAATTATTTCTTAGGTTCATGCACAATAAGAATAACAATTATTCGATCTAATAAATTTTTGCCCCAATCAATTATTAGGCCTAATTATATCTTGGGTTAATGCACATTAGGTCTCATTATGTGTCAGTCCAAATTATTTATTAAGCTTAATTATATATCAAGTTTAATTATATTTAGCTCATAACATCATGGGCCCAATTATATATGAGATCTAATTATATCGTATGCCATATTTTTTTTTAGGTTCAATTAGATATCAGGTCAAATTAATTTCAAGGTAAACTATATCTTAGGTTATATTTTTATTAAGCTTAATTATACATCGAATTATTTCTTGGACTCATACATGTTAGCCTCTTTAACTCAGCCTCTTTAACCGACAAGCCTAACTACTAAACCTGATCCACTACCCTTTAAACATGAAACCTAACTCCTAAACCTAAATCCTAAACCTAAAATCATATCCGTTAAATTCTATAGCATAACCTCTAAACCCTAAAGAAATAAACATTAAGTCTTAAATCCTAAACTATAACCCCTCAAACCCAAACCCAAACTCATAAACACTAAATCCTAAACCTTAAAGTATAAACCACAATCACGAAATCTTAATGTAGACATTGAACCTTAAACTGTAAATTTAAATTCTTGAAAACTACATCTTAAACCATAACCCCAAAACCATACGCCTTAACCTTAAACCTTAAACTTTAAATTCTAAAACCTAAACCCTAAACTCTAAACCCTAAACGTTACACCCTAAATTCTAGACCTTAAACCATCTTGAATCCCAAATCCTAAACCTAACCTATAACCTCTAACACCTAACCCCTAAACCCTTTAAGCACTAAACTCTGAACCTTAACACCTTAACATTAAAACCTAAACCCTAACTATTAAACCTGTAATACTAAATCTTAATCCCAAAACCCTAAACCCTAAACATTAGCCCTTTGATACCATATTTTGAAGGAATGGTATTAGGAATAAAAATGATGTAACTTTGCTAGAAAAATTGTTTGGAGTGTACAAGCACACATTTGAATATATTTGGTTGAAAATAAAGGATAAAAGGCTTGCCACCTAGTTTAATACCAAAGGGACATAAAACCTTATAACTCACCACTAAAAAGGGTATAAAGCATCACCTTAAGAGACATAGAGATGTTTTTCACCACTTAGTGGCTCTCAATCAGAGAGATACAAAGATGGAAGAGAGAACTCAAAGAGGTTCTACATATGCAACTAAAGTCTAAGCACACTTCTAAGTCTAAAGCATGAAAATAAATACTAGTGCATGGAACAACCCCCCATGCATTGGGATTTCAAAAAATCATTAAGTCTATATCATTAAATTTTTGCTAATAACTAAATTATTAAATGCATTTGTTTGACAAAAAAAAGAAGTAAATATCTATTCAAGATTACTAAGGTGCATACCAATTGTCCTTCAATAGCATCATGGGCTAAATGTGGTACTATAACCACTCTTGTGTTACCCTTAACCACTAAACCTTAAACTCTAAAGTGAACCCCGAAACCCTAACCCTTAACATGTAACCACTAATCTTAAAACTCTAATCCTTAAAACTTAAACCCCAAACCTTAAACCTAGAAGCTTAAACCCTAAAATCTCGTCCTAAACCATTAGCCCAAAACCCTAATCCTTAACTTATAAACCCTAAACTGATAACCTTACCCCTAACCATAAAATTGTAAACTCTAAATCCTAAACCTTAAACCTTAAGCTTTACCCACTAAATCCTAAATCCTAACCCCAAAACCCAAAACTCTTATCCCTAAATACTACACCTTAAACTTTAATCCTACAAACTGACCGATAACCCCTAAACCTTAAACTCTCAAACCTAATACCCTACCCCCTTAAACCTTAAATCTAAACTTTATAGCCTGAACCTCAAACCATATGCCTTAAACCCTAAACGTTGAACCTCTAACCCTGAAACTTAACCCCTAAATCTTAGAAATCCTAACCCCCCACTAATAAACCCGATCCCCTAAATTGTAAATTGTAATTCCCTAATCCTAATCCTTAACCTGTAAAATTTAACACCTAAATCTAACCATTAAACCTTTATATGTAATCCCTAAACCCTGAATTCTAATTGTTTTCCCAAAATGCTAAACCATAAACCCAAACCCCTAACCTTTAATTATAAGCCCTAAGCCCTAAAGCCTAGCCTTTTAACCATGAACTCTAACCCTTAAACCTTAACCCCTAACCCCTAAATCCTAAACCTTAGACCCTAAAACCGTACTCTTAAGCCTAACATCTAAACTTAAACCTCGAAACCTAAATCCAAAACCCTATCCCTTAAACTCTAAACCTTGTACAATAAACATAAAGTCCAAAATCCTAAAAGGAAAATGCTAAACCATAATCCCTATACCCTAACACCTAAACCCTAAACCCTAATCCGTAACTCTTTAACGCTAATCCTTAAACTCTAAGCCTTAAATCCTAAACTATAAACCCTTAACCATAAAACTTAAACCTTAGAACCCAAATCTGAATATTTAAGCCTTAAACCATAGCTCTAAGCCCTAAATTCAAAACCTTAATCCCTAAACTCTAAACTCTAACCCCTAAAAACTTAACCCCAAATCCCAAACCTTAAAGCCTAACCACTAATTTCTACACCCCAAACCTTAAATTATAAACACAAGCCTAAACCCCTAAATCATAAACTAGAAACCATAACCCTTGTACCATAAACCCAAAATCCTAAAACATTAACCCTAAACCTTAACCTTAAACTCTATACCCTAAACCATAAACTCAAAGCCCTAAACACTAAATTATAAATCCTAAACCTTAAAGCTTAACCTCTAAACCATAAATCCAAAACCTTAATTCTTCAAACCTAAACTATAAATCCTAAACCCTAATCTTTAAACTTCAACCCTAATTCTAAATGTTTACCCTAAACACAACCCATAACTTATAAACTCAAACCTCTAAACTCTAAATCGTAATCTTGAGAACCTAAACCTTAAACTCAAAACCTTAAATCGAAACCCATGACCACAAACACTAAACAATAAAAGCAAAACTCTAAACAGTGAACCCAAAACTTAATCCTTAACCGTAACCTAACACCCGTAAACCCTAACTCCTGAGCTTTAAACCTTAACTAGTAACACCTAAACCCCAAACCCTATCCCTTAAATCATAACTTTAAACCCTAAACATTAGTTGTTAAACCCCTACCACTCAACCTTAAACCTCAACCTTAACCGCTCAACCTTAAACCCTAAACCATAAAGCTTAAACCTAAAAGTGTAAAGCCTGAATACTAAACCATAACCCTTAAACCCTAAATCTTAGCCCTTAAATCATAAATCTTAACCCCTAAACGCTAAACCTTGAATAAGAATCCTAACCCCTAAACCCTAAACTCTAAATCTTAAACCTTAAATCCTAAAAATCTTCAACCTTAGACCCAAACTCTCAGCTCGTAAACCCGAACCCTTAAGCCTTGAACAGTAAACACTACCCCTAGCCCCTAAACCCTAAACCTTAAATCTTAAACCATGGCCATTAGATCTTAAACCCTAAACAATCCCTAACTCCTAGACCCGAGCTTATAAAACCTAACCCCTCAACCTTAGTCCCTAAATGCAAAACGTTAAACTTCTAAAACTTAAAACCCAAACCTAAACTCCAAATAGTAAACCTTAAACCCTTGCCTAAAAAACCCTAAACAATAACCCCTAAACCATTAACTATAAACCAAACTCCTAAATCCTAAGCCCTAACGTTTAAACCCGACATACTAAATCTTAAACCTTAAACCCTCACTGCGAAGCCTTAACCCCTAAAGCCCAAACTCTAAACTCTATGCCTAAAACCTTAAACCCCAAATCTAAACGTCTAACTCTTAAACCCTAACTACTAGCACCTTAACCATAAATGCTAACCCCTAACCTTAAAACCCTAACCACTCACACTATAACCCTAAATGCTAAAATTTAAACCTTAAACCTTAAAGTTAAACCCTAAATCCTCACCCACAAACTTTGAAGAAAAACCCCAAACCCCGTTATCTTAACCGTTAAACCATAGACCATAACCACGGAACCTTTAAACCTTACCTCCTTTAAACCCTAAACCAACAACCATAACCTTAAACATTGAACCTTGAACCCTTGCCTAATCACTAACGCCCAACCTTAAAATACTAGCCCCTCAACCATAACTTATAACCTTTAAATCCTAAACCCGAAGACATAAACTGTGAACCTTAAAACTTAAACTACAAATCCTAAGCTCTAACCCCTAAATCCTAAACTCTAAAACCTAAACCTTAATCCGTAAACTCTTGGCCCCTAAATAAACCGTTGAGTGTTCAAGGGTTAGGGAGTAGTGTTTAGCGTTTAATTATTAAGGGTTAAAATTTGGTTCAAGGAATGAGGTTTAGGGTTTATAATTTTGCGTTTAGGGCTTTGAGTTTATGGTTCAGGGTGCAGAGTTTAAGGTTTAGGGTTTAGGGATAATGTTTTAGGATTTAGGCTTTATGGTTCGAGGATTATGGTTTTAGGTTTATGGTTTAGGGGTTTAGCTTATGTTTATATTTTAGGATTTAAGGTGTAGAAATTAGTGGTTAGGCTTAAAGACTTGGGGTTTTGGGTTTAAAGTTTAAGGGTTAGAGTTAAGGTTTAGCGTTTTGGTGTTAGGGTTCATGGGTTAGGGTTTAGGAGTTTAAGGATAAGGGTTTAGGGCTTTGGGTTTAGAGTTTAGGATTTTGTATTTAAGGTTCAAGGTCTTGCGTTTAGGGTTAGGGTAATAATTAAGGTTTCACGATTAAAGGTTAAAGGTTAAGGTTTAGGGTTCCGATTTTTGGGTTTAGGGGTTAAAGTTCAAGGTTCAGGTGTTTGGGTTTAAGGATTAAGGATTAAGGGTTAGAGTTTAGGGTTTAAAGTGGAAGGTTCAAGGGTTAAGGTTTAAAGTTTTGGGGATTAGGTTCGAGGTTAAAGTTTAGTGGTTAGGTTTAGAAGGATACTATTTAGGGTTTAATGGTTAATGTTAGGAGTTAAGGCTTAGGGTTTAAGGGTTAAAAGTTAAGGTTTAAGGGTTACAATTTAGGAATCAATGTTTAAGAGTTAGGATTTAAGGTTTTAAATGTTTAGGGTTTAGGGGTTAGGTTTATGATTTAAAGGTGAGGGTTGGGCCAAGGTTTAATGGTTAAGGTTTATGCATTTGGGTTTAGTGTCTAAGAGTTAGGTGTTCGGGTTTACAGTTTATGATTTTAGGGTTGGTAGTCCAAGGTTAAGGTTTAAGGTTTAGAATTCAAAGTTCAGGATTCAAAGTTTTAAAGTTTTAGGTTAAGCATTTAGAATTTAGGGTATATGGTTTAGTGGTTAAGGTTTAAGGTTTAGTGTTACAGTAACGAGTTAAAGAGTTAGGTTTTAGGGTTTAGTCCAGTTTTGAAATTAGGTGTTTATGATTTATAATTTAAAATTTAGGATTTCAAGTTTAACGACGAAGGTAGGTTACAGTTTAATGGTTAGGATTTAGGGTCAAGGATAGGGTTTTGAGTTTAGGAACAAGGTTAAGATTTAGAGTTTAAGATTTTGGGTTAAGTGGCTAGTGGTTCGGGATTAGGGATTAAGATTTTGGGTTTATTAGTTTCAATGGTTAAGGTTTAAGGTTTAGGATTTAAGGTTCGTGGTTTACGAGTTAGGGGTTAGGGTCTAGGTTTAAGGTTTAGGGTTTAGGTTTAAAGTTTAGGGTTTAGGGGTTAGGGTTCAGTATTTAAAGGTTATGGTTTGGAGTTAGTGTTTAGGGTTTAGAGCTTAAGGTTTTTGGCTTTGGGTTTTGGAGTTATAATGTAGGGTTTATGGTTTATGGTTTACGGTTAGGGTTTAAGATGTTTAAGGTTTCTGTTTTTGGTTTCATGCTTAAGGTTTAGGGCTATAAGGTTTGGGTCTAAGGATTAGGGTTAGAGGTTAGTATTTAAAGCTTCTCTTTTAAGCAGTTTATATTTGAAACAAACTAACTAATAAATATTGAACAAAGAACAAGGAAAAAATTTAATGGAAATCAAGTAGCACAAAAAATGAAAAAAAAAAAAAATGCAAGAGCAAAGCAAGCATAAAAAAATAATGAACAGATACAAAAACAAAATAAACACCAACAAAAAATTGAAAACACGAAGGCAAAGGATTAACATAAAAATAGAAAAAAGAGAATAAAGATAAGAAAATATTAAAACAGAGAACATAAATTAAATGCAAGATAAAATAAAGATAATAAGCACTTAGCCAAATAACAAAAACAAGAAAAGAAACCGAAAAACAATACAAAAATAAAAAAATAAGTGAAACAAATACGAGAGTATAAAACAAAGAACAAACATAAAAACAAAAAATATGCATGTGTAAGAACCAAAAAACATAAGAATAAAAAACAAATGCACGACATTTATAATAACTATAATAATAAAGAACAAATGCATTTATAAACAATAAAGAGTGAACATAAAAACTTAAAAAAATTAAGCAGTGAAAACAAAAAATCAAATAGAGAACAATATTAGAAAGAAAGAATAATGAACAAACAAAATCGCAAAAAACAAAAAAAAATAATAAAAAGAAAATATTTAAAAAAGGGAACAAAGAACAAACTTGGAAAAAAAAAAAGAAAGCAAAGAAGATGAAAAAAAAAACATGTAAAAAAATTGAAAAGAATTAACAAATGTAGTAGCAAAAAACTAAGAATAATTAAAAACAAAAAACTAAGAATAAAGGACATACATATAAAGAAAACAAAAAAAACACAACAAAAAAAAAAGAAAAAAAAAAGAGAACAAGTGAATAAACACATAACACAAAACAAACACAAGAAACAAATAGTATAAAAGAAGAACAAAAAAACACATAGATGAAAAGAACATTAACAATAAAGAACAAACAAAATATATAAGAATAATAGCAAATAAGAAAAAATGTAATGAAGAACAAAAAAAAAAAAAATTCACACAAAAATTGAGAGCAAACATAAACAATGGATGGGTAACAAACATATAAAAAATATAAAAACAAGCACATAATAAAAAAATTATAAAATAAGAATAAGTACAAGAATAGGGAATGTTGAACAAGCAACAATAAATTAAAAAAAAAGGAAACAAATATAACAACAATGAATATAAAATAAAAAAGACAAGAAAAGAGAACCACCCAAAAAACATAATAGAAAAAACAAGTATAAAGGCAAAGAATTAATATCAAAAAAAAGGAACAAGTACAAAAACAAAAAATAAGAATCAGCACAAAAAATAAAAAAATATATATATAAAATATGAAATGATAATAATTAAATAATAATAATAAAGCATAAAAAATCAAAAAAAAAAAGAATAATCACGATAACATAACAACGAACTAAAATGAAAAAAAAAAGAAACAAAAAAAAATAGAAAGAACAAACATAAAAAAATATAATAAAAAAGAAAAAGGACTTAACAATTAAAAAGTATTAAAAATAGAAGATAATGAACATGCACAACAAAAAAAAAAACAAATAATAAAGAAAAAAGTAAAGAAGCAAATAAATCAGGAATTAGCACAAAAACTAAGAAAAAATTTAAAAAAAGTATAATGAAAAAACAAAGAAAAAGTACAAAAGAGCATAAACTACTTAGTATAGTAGTAGAGAATGATGAACAAATATAACAACAAAGAACAAAAACAACAATAGAAAACATAGCATAAACACAAAAAGTAAGTACCAAAGTAAAGAAAATAAATGCACAACCACAAAAATAGAAATCAGAGAACAAATACAAAAACAAAGGATACAAACAAGCATAAGAAAAGGAATTAAAAAAAAAAGCACAACAAAGAACAAAGAACAAAGAACAAGTATACAAATAAAATAATAAAAACATATACAAGAAAAGAATACAAAAAACAAACACAAAAGTGAAAACAAAAAACAAGTACAAAATCAATAACAAATACAAAGAGAAAAACAGCAATAATATTAGAATAGTACAAATATTAAAAAGTAAAGAACAAGTAGAACATAATAAGAATTAAAAAGAACATTAACCATAAAACATAGCAAATAACAGGTTTCTCTCTTGAGCAAATACTTTGAAAACGAGCTTCTCTTTAAGCACCCAAATATATATCTAAAACCAATAATAAAGAAAAACCAAAAAGAAGATATAATACAATGAACAAGGGAAAAAATTAATGAAGATGAAGCACAAACAAATGAAAAAATAAATGCCAGAACATAAACAAGCACACAAAAAAAAAAAAAGAGAGAGAGAATAATAAACACATACAAGAATAAAGAAAAAATAGAATAAAAGAATAAAAAACTCAGAGAGAGGATAAATATGAAAATAAATAATAAAAAATAAAAAACAGAGAAGTATAAAAGCAGAGGACATAAAATAAATAATAAATGAAATAGAGATAATAAATAAATAAGCAAAGAACATAAACAAGAATAGAGAAAAGGCAAAGAACATTAAAAACAAGAATGGAGATAACAAAACAAACTCTAGAACAAAAAAATAGGGAACACACACGAAAATAAAAATTATACATGTATGAAAAAAAACATAAAACAAGTACAATAATATTATATAACAACTATAATAATAAAAAAATAAATATAAATATAAACAACAAAGAACAAATACAAAAACTAAAAGGATAATAGGTAATGAAAACAAAAACATAATGAAGAGCAAATATCAAGAAAAGATTAATGGCAAACAGAAAAGTAACAAAAAAATAAGCATAAATAAATAAATAAATAAAATTTTGAAAAAAGGGAACAAACACACACAAAAGAAAAGAACAAAAAAAAAAAAAACAAATAAATAAACAAATGCAATAACAAAGAAGTGAGTTAAAGAACAAAAAAAACAAAAAACAGGTATACTAGTACAAAAGGGAAACAAATACCAAATAAAGAAAAAGAACAATTAACAACACAAAACACAAACAAATATAAGAACAAATGACATAAAACGAGAACAAATAAAATACAAAGGTGATAAGAATACTAACAGTAAAGAACAAACAAAAAACTGAAAGAATAATGGTAAACAAGAATAAAAACATAATAAAGAAACAAGCACAAAGCAGATAAAAATCGAGAACAAATACAAAAATAGAGCATAAATAATAAATATAAAAATAAACAATAGAGAACACAAGCACAAAATATAATAATAAAAAAGGAATATAAAATAAAAATAATAAATATAAAAATAAATAATAAAGAACATAAGCACAAATCATAATGATAAAAAAAAAAGAGCATAAACTAAGAAGAAAAACAACAAGTACCAGAATAGAGAATGTAGAACAAACAAGAAAAAAGTGAATAAAGAATATAAAACTAACACAATCAAGAACCATCACAAAAACATACTAGAAAAAATGAGCACAAAAGTAAAGAATTGATTAAAAAAAGAAAAAAAATAAAAAGCAAGAAACAAAAAACAAGAAACAAGAAACAAGAAAAAGGAAAAAAGAAAACGAGAACAAATAAAAAAATTAAAAAAATAAAGAATAAGTATACAAAATAGAAAATGAACCATAAGAACAAAAAAAAAAAAAAAACATAAACAATGAAATACAATAACTTAGAGAACAAGCCCAAAGATAAATAATGGAGTACAAACAAACAAACTTAAAATAAAAAGAAAATAGCCACAAAAAAATAAAAAATAAAATAAAGAACAAAATTTTAAAAAAAGAATTAAAACAAAGATAAACTTTTTTTTAAAGTTAACAATAAAATTCAATAGCGACGAAATAGTGAGGAAACTCTCAATTCAAAAATTTAAAATAACTTAAAATTTTAGCTGATTTTTATAATTTTTAATTTTTTAAAATTTCATAAATTCAATAATAAAAATTGTCCATGTTGAAATTAATTAAAATTATTTAATTTTTTAAAATTAAATAAATAATTTTTTTGAAAATATTTACAAAGAAATCCAAATATGTCAATGTTTAGCAACGAAATAATAATAGAACACTTAATTCAAAAAAATAATTAAATTTAAATTAATCTGTTTATAATTTTTTAATATAAAAAATTTAGCAATAAAATGCATGCAAGTAACTAAAATTATAAATTTTAAAAATTAAAAAAATGAGCTTATATATATATATCAATAACAAAATCTCAAACTTTAGTAATACTTAAAAATTAAATTTATTTTTCTATTTTTCTATTTTTAACAAAATTCATATTTATTGTTAAAATTAAATTAAATTATAAAATTATAAAATTTTACAATACAAATTTTTTCCTTAATTTTAATAATGAAATTTTAAATTTTAATGACAAAATTTTGTTACTAAATAAAAATGAAATAATCATGAAACCTTTAGATAGTAAAAAATAATTAAACAATAAAATTGACACTCATATATTTTTTTATTTCAAAAGTTTAATGACAGAATTTATGTTCATAAATAAAACTAAATCTAAATTTAAAATTTTCAAAATTTAAAAAAGTCTTTTTTATAATTAATGATAAAATTTAAAATTTATTATTATTTAATATGTAATAATAACAAAACCTTTAATTAAAAAAATAAATTAATTTTTTATAATTTTATTTTTAATATAAACAATTTAACAATAACATTGCATCTTTTATTGAAATTGAACTGAATTTTTACATTTTAAACATAAATAATATTTTTAATATTAAAAATAAAATTAGGTAAATTATAATTTATGTTGACATGTTTATAGTTTGACTGACATGGCTCTAGTTTATGCTGACATAGCTTTAGTTTATGCTGACGTGACTTTATAGGCTGGCCAAGAGTTGGAAAAAGTTGCAGTGATGTTACATGGGCAGGATCCAGTGGCTCCCATCTCATCACGCCCGACTGGCAATGCATCCAAAAAAATTCCTTTTACACGAACACGTTCTCTCTCTCTATTTTGTAAAATTAAAGTTAGCAAAGTGAGAGCAGGGCAAGGTGAAGATGATGAGTAAGGAGGAAACTGAGAGGGTTCTGTCGCTGCTGAAATTGGAGCAACGTCCCATTGGAGAGATCTTTGCCGAATTCAACTCCAAATTCCCTGGCAACCGCCATTTCAGTATCTGCTTCTCTCTCTGCCAAATCTTATAGGAAACTCTGAACTCTTTGTTTTCCTTCTTTCTATCTCTAGGTATATGCTGTTATGCGTGTGCCAATAACTATGCTATCATGACCTGGTTAGAGTTTTGGGTTTCCGGGGATATTTCTATTTGAGATTTCATGGTCAAAATTACGTTTAGGGTCTTGTTCTTTCTTGGATTCTTTTTCAGTTATGGTCCTTCAACTTCTTCTTGCTTGACATCTTTTCTATAATTTTCCTTATGATCTGCCTTGGTAAGGTTGCAGTGTAAATATTTTCTCTAGAATTTAATGCTAACCGCTCGGATGTTGTATATTTGCGGGACAAGAAGGCACTCCATCCTTCTGAACGGTTGGTTGCATTTGCTATTATGGATCAGTGTTATTCTTCCCAAAAAGACTTCTGCAAATCCATTTACATCTTTTATAGTAAATGTAAGAACTGTATATATCTTCTAATAGTTTTATATCTTGTGAATGAATTGCTTCTTATAAGCTATTTGACTATTGCATCCTCAAGCATGTGACATGTCAAATTGTCATTGTCCAAGCAGAATAGAGCAAGTACTTATTATTATTATTATTTTTTAGTGTGACAGAAAGAAACTTTCTCTTCTGATAGAACATCGCATTGTTATTCAACATTCAGTCTATACTTTTTCAATTCTTAATTTGATGCTGACATTTGAGTGATAATACTGAGAGACCTGTTAGTATGTTTTTTCTCTTCTTTTTGTTTTCTCAGTATTTGCTGGCTATTGTTTCCTCTGCATGTTACAGGCTGCATCTGATGATCTAACTCAGAAGTCTGAGAGGGCATTTATTCTCCAGTTATTAGGCTCTACTGTGCCAACACCTGCAAAGAGGTAGCAATCTGTTTTGTGACATGTGACTACCTTACTGAGCTAATTGTTCACTTCTCAACTTGCTTATGCTATCTAACTTTCTAACCTCACCAGTATAATGGGTTTTACCCAATTTATAGTTTGTTGTGTTAAATTACCTGGGAGCACCTTGAGCCAATTCATGGACTTGGATTTGCATTCATGTGTCATATATATGTAAATCCCCAAAAGTCATAATGTGCAGCATTGGCTGAGTTATTGAAGTATAACATCATCTATACTGGCAGTTGTTGTTGAACAGTGTGTATTCACTCATTGACTCACATTGCACACTTATGGAGGGATGGGATATTTATCAGTTTGGGCTTTTCTAGCCAAGGAATGCAACTTTCTTCCTTGGAACTTTAGTTTGAGTTGTGTGTCCAACATTGTATAACACAACTGTGCATTTATTCCTCAAATGTTTTCTTTCATGGTTGTATTTCGTGACTAGGAGTTTCTGGTTCCAGCTTTCTAAAGAGTTGGCCTTGGAGTATATCAAAGGTTTTGACCCTTCATCTCATGTAAGTGACATTTTCATATAGTATGCTTGATTACGTTTTAATTCTATAATTGATGAATAAATCCATGAAATATTAATGTTCATTTTTCCTGATGCTGCAATCAGATGTAGCCTGATAAATTCACTGCTAGCATTGGCTGAGTAACAATCCTTTTTTCCTTTTTCCTCTACCTTCCTATTTATTTTCTTGTTTGGCTTACTGGTATAATTATACTTCCTTGTTCTTAGGCTTATCCCCAAAGAGAACACTCACAGCAGCGTTACTGTGATAAAGTCAATTTGGAACCATATAATTGCCTATTTGAAGATGTTTCTCTGAAAAATGTGTTGCCGGACCCTGATGTACCCCTTGCTTGTGACTCAAATTCAGCAGAGTAGGTTGCTAAAGAGTGAAGCTATGGCAATTGACTCTTTATCTGTTTTTAATGACTATTTCAGTTGAGAGGCTATGAATTCTTCTCATGCATCTATTTTATATTTTGTGATACATAAATCATTATGGCTGTGCTTTAGGTTTGATTTGCAACCTAGAACCAAACCTAAACTTGGATGCAGGGATAGAGATGAGGCTTTAACTCAAATGTTGGGAAATTTGTCGGTGGAGGGATTAGGTCCTCAGTGGATCCGGCCTTTTCGACCAAGGTACCCTATACATGATAGCGAGGTAAGAGATTTTAAGTATTAATGTTTAATTGGACAGTGGAGTTTGTTTGTTGTACTTATTGTTATTCAATCATTTTTTAGTTGGTCTGGCTCAACCTAGATAACAACCATGGGCTTGTATGGGATCATGGCATGTGTGCTGATACTAGCAGAGGAGCAGTAGTGAGAGATCTGATCGCAAAAGCTCTGAAGGCTCCAATTTCACCTGCACAACGAGAGGTTCTATATCCTTATCTGTCAGACATCTTTTTGAGTAAGATGGTACTTTGAACAGGCACATGCCCTGATATATGTCTATAGGGGACTCTAACCTCCTATATTTTGTATAGCAAAGAGTCTCTGTTACATTTTTCGTTGGATCAAATTCAATATTTCCATTAAGAATGGGTACACCAGGGGATCTCAATGAGAGCAAATCTTTGGGAGAGAGTTCTCTCATCCTAACTTTTCCAAGGATGGGACTTCTATTTTCTAGTGCCAAAAATAAAACTCCAGTAAGTTCCATTTTGAATATTTAAAAGCGCTTTTTAAGGGGAAAAAAGCCCATCTAGATGGTTTTTTTTATAGCACATTGATTTTTTGCAAAAAGTGCATTGTCAATAAGGCGCCCTTGCAATGCAAAAGTTTGGCAGTAAATTCTACAAGTGGTGCAATCTCAAAATTGCCATTTTGAGTTTGTTGAGCAACATATTTCAAGTTGTATTGAACTGAGGTTGCTATGACACATATCAATGTCCTACAACCAAGGACCAAACCATTCTATTAAATCTAAATCATCACTTGGAAAACATGAATAATAAGTGTTGTGGTTTAGCATGCCCGATATGTGTGTATGAGTATATGTATGTGTTTATGCGAATGTATATCCATACATATATATATCTCTTAATACATCACTTGTAGGAAGTAATTGTACTTTAAGAAAATGTGCAATGAATCAAATTCTTTATTTTGGTCCGGAACTTTATGCATCTTCTTCTATCTTTGGAGGAACCAGTGCAAACGGACATTGTTAGTGCTGCCTTTCTATTAATTCTTTGTTATTTTGTACACATTAAGTGTGGGTTGGGGTGGGAAATTATTGGGGAAGCATCTAAGACCATACAATGATTGGAGCCTACGACAACTTAAGCCAGCTCTCACATGCAGGGCAAACTATGAGACTTAAGTGGCAGATTCTAGCATTACTTTTGCTGGATAAGAATTTCATAGACATTATACTTCTGATCTGGCAGCTTTGAGCCATCAAATTTGATTGTTTTTGAATTTGCTCTTTGAGATTAAAATACTTCTCTTTGTTTTAGATTTTGGAAAATCGTGTTGAAATGTTTCACCTTGTGTTAGGGCCCTAATTTTGGATCATGATAATTGTAAATGACGGATAGATAATATTTGGTGCTTATGTTTTTTACTGTCTATTTACTGTTTTATTTCTTAATGGAGAAATTATTTTATCTGCGAAGAGCACCAAGGAGGTGTTACCTATATACAAGTATATCTAAGTACATGTCAGAACAGTGAGGCGTGTAAGTTCCTGTTCATTTACAAAAGAGTGTCCCCTGCACCATAATTGCTGTGTATGCCACCATCTATCTTTTAGTGCCAAAACAGAGTTTTCTCTCCCTTCAAAGGACCTCCAATTCATTTATTCCATCTAAAGATCGCCATGGAGATTAAGGACATTACTTTCTTAGTCTCATTTGGATCATTAACACCTGGCCAAGGCCATACCTCTTGACTACTAGTCTGCACACTACCCAAGACATGTCAATGATGGAAAGAGCCCTCTTTTGTAATTGTCTTTTCCACGAACACTAGAAGAGATAATCAATAGTTTGTTCTTCCGTCTCTCATAGATAACACTGATTTACTAAAATCAATCCGTTTTTCTAATGTTGTTTGTTGTAAGAAATCTTCAGAATGCATCCATGTAAGTGCAAAAGTTGTTGATATGAGAAAGGAAAGAAAGGGCTGTAGGTTGTGTTGGCATTAATATTAAGATTCAGGTTCCTTGTTCTGAAAATTGATTTCTGAATAAAGAAAAGCAGTTGTGCTCCCCAAAAAAAGTGCAATCTATGCTCCGTGGAAAAGTCTGGCAGCATAACATATGTTAAGTAATGACTGAATTCTGATTTGGTTCTAGGGTAAATTGGTTGTATCTATGGCTTATTAAACAATAAATTTGTCTTCAAACTTGAAATTTCATGGACTGCATGTTCTATTTATACTTGTTACATCAATAATTATTGATGAAGAGGGAGACTTACTTTGTCCTTTTCTTGACCAGCACGTCTTGGTGGAGTTGGTGAATGACCCAAAGCTTGTGTATCACTGTGGACTGACACCAGGCAAGCTACCAGTATGTGATTTGATAATTCTAAATGTAATGTTTATTATATAATTTACATGTTGCTGTGATATTTCAAAAGTCCTGTATCTTGTTATCAGGAATTGGTGTGGAACAATTCCCTAATTGCAGTTGAAGTTCTTACTAAGTTGATAAATTCTCCTGAAATTGCTGAGTATGTTTCTAGTGGATAGTCCTTTTTTGTTATTCTGATTAAACAATGCAATTCCATTGCCATTTTAACTTTTGCTTTTTAGTAGACTTGTATGATGTGAATGTATGATATACATATATTGATGCAGCTATTTTATAGTTCTTGTCAATATGGAGATGAGCATACGCTCGACGGAAGTTATGAATAGACTTACAACAGCAGTAGAACTTCGTAGGGATTTTATACATATGTACATGACTAATTGTATATCATCTTGCGAGAACATCAAGGTACATTCTTCTCCTATGCTTTATGGTGATTCTTTCTGCTGGTTTTAATTCATTAGATATTCTGTATATGATAGAAGGTTCAAAAACTTTTGTTGATCTGCTTCATTGTGCTTGGTTGGGTAATGGTCTTCATCTGATGTGTCAATATTTTTTCTGATAAGAAAAAAATTATATCATGAATTTGAAAAATCCAAGCTAAAGAAAAGCAGATTGGAGGATTAACTTTTTAGATGGGGAAAGTAGAATTGTGACTGAAAGTAAAATGAAACAAATAAAAAAAGACAGATAGAAAAACACTTCGACCTATAGCTTGCTCTCTGTGAGCTAAATTTAGCCATATTAACAATTTTTTCTTATCAGGCCATAGTAACAATTATATTTTGGCTTTTGTACAATTTCACTCTTCTAACAAGGTTTTTCAGTGGACCATCTTTGTAAATGTGATCCATAACAATTTGGATATGTTCTGTTTTTTTTTTTCCCCCTTGCTGTCTAATCCACTAACTTTTATGAATTTAAATCCTTTTGATTGAAGAATTGGAAATCAAATTGTTATAGAATTTATTCTTGTAAAGTAGGATGGTAGTGAAGCAGTGATGTCACAAAAATGTTTGTTGTATTATAAAACTTTATATCGATTGAAGAACCCAGTGTACCCATATATTGATGAAATTCAAGTAATGCATATTCTCTGCATGAGCCTATGTGCTCATAGTGGTACATTGGTGGGGGTTGGTGTCAAGGTTGAATGCCTCCAGCTTCACATTTACTTCGTTCATAAAATTGTGTAATTGGCAAAACAGTGTGGCGATGTTATAAGAATATCTAGCCTCAAAGATTTTTAGACTATGTTAACTGGAAATAATTTTCTTCTCTTTAAGGATAAGTACATGCAGAACAGACTTATCCGACTTGTATGTGTTTTCCTGCAAAGTCTAATCTGAAATAGAATCGTTGACGATGCGTGTATTTTTCTGCAGCCAGGACTGTTGTAATTGAGTAACCTGATTATTGTTTAAATAGCCTCTTAATATTATGGTCTGCATTGATGACTGTGATGTGGGGAATTAAATACATGTGGATTTTAGAGCAACATACTGCTCGCAACTTAATAATATGAATAGCAGTAAGCAATGGTAGGCTAGTTAGATTTCGGTGGTGATATCTTAGGAAGGAGACTTAACTTCCTGATGCAATATGGAATCTTGATTCAGTTGCAAAGTTGATATTCCGAACTACATTTAATAATACCTGAAATTGCTTACCGGTGGCAATTTATGGGAGTTTCCTATAACTTCTATAGTTGATCTGTGCGACTTTTGGGTAGAGGCCAGGTCAACACTTTAGTAGAAGAATTCTCAAACCCCCAGACCCCTTCCCCCAACCCCAGTGAATAAAAACGGTTTCTGTTACGTGCCTTGATGTATGTGCTCATGTTTGTATTAGACATAAATCAGTGTGTACTTGAATAGGTGCACCATTCATATGATTGTAATTGAGTTTGTGTTTGTTACTTGTCTTCATGGAAGTATATTCTTACATGTCTTTAGGCAAGCATATTAGCGTACTTGCTTGATGTACTAGTATTACTCAAGGTGTACCTGTGTTTGTAATTCTTATTTTTGGCAGTATTTTTGCTGATAATAATTGGTAACAATTACTGTGCAGGGAAGGAACTGTTCATTGAAGTTCAAGCTTTCTGCATTGAATTTTCACGAATTAGGGAAGCAGCTGGGCTGTTTAGGCTTCTAAAAGCCTTGGAATAACTGATCTCTGTCGTCTGAGTATTCTGTGAGCTGAGTAGCTACACTTTGTGTTGGTTTTCAGAGTTTGCATATAATAACTTGGCCACTTGGGTTTTTGTTAGTGCTGCTTGGTGATATTATTGGTGCCATATCACACTTTTTCTTGAACAATAAGATGATCTGTTTTTTTTCCTTAGTCGCGAAAAGTTCTATATAGGCAATTAGTGATGGTAACATCTAAGTGGTTTCCTTGTAGAACCAATATGGAGAGGGCTTCTATCTTGGAAGTAGTCCATGAGACAGTCGGTGTTGAAGCTGGTGTTTGTCTATATAGAACAGGCAAAGTTATGACCCAATGTTTGATCTAATTGGCTGAGCAAGTGAAGGTGCATAGATGATTTAAATGCTCTTTCATCAGCCATGTAGCAGGAACAAGTTTGAGCAACTGGCTTTATGTGTGCTTGTGTCATATGATGAAGAATTTTTTAATAAAAAATACAATTAATTTTTATATTTATAATATTAATATAAAATAAATAAATAAAATTATAATTATTTATTTTATTAAATTATCATATGAAAAAATTGAGCAAAATTTAAAAGATAATTTTGACTTCAATAATTAATATTAAAATTTAAGTTTTAATTTTTTTATCAAATAAGTAATTTATACATGTGAGAATTATTTGTTTGTTTTGAAAATTGGAAAGGTCCAAGACAGCTTAAATTGGAATTATCAAAAGGCACAAATTCTTTACTTAAAACATTTTAATCGTAAGATCATTTACATGAGTATTATTTTTACACTAGCTACATTTTTATGAAATTAAAAAATATATAATATATCCTTGAGAGACGTTTAATTTATGCAAATACATTATATTGTTAGGTTATTTATATTTATTATTATAAATTGGCTTTCCAGATTGGAAAAGTTAAAGCCCAGCGTGAAGACTGAAAGAAGAGTGTAACCTGTGATAGCCAATGGAGACTAGAAGAAGAGTGAGCTGAGTGCAGGCTCTTTTTGGGGAACAATCTGCTGTAGAAGGAACCCGAAACTCCAGATATGAAGCAGAGAGTAAACCAGTCGGAACTTTTCTCTTCCGTTAATCTATTGTAGAATCCAGGCAAGAAAGCGAGGACATGGTTGACGTCATTGTTAGGGAGATTTCAACTATACTTTGAGCTTCGACGACGGCAGGTTTAGATTCCTGGATTTCGCGCGGATGATGCTTATGATCTCGGAGCCCACCAGCAGCAAGGTGTTCGGACTTGACGAATAGCCTAACTCTGCAATTTCCATGCTCTCCGGATGTCGTCGCTGCACAGCATTTCCAGTACCACTTCCTCGATCACTGGCTTCGCTATTGATATAATCTTGCTCTGCCAAACCGGATACAAGAGTATGCTCTGGGTTTTCATTTTAGTTAATTAATTATTATTTTTATTTGAATGAAAAAATCATGCATGTTTTTTTTTTTCCAAAATATGACCGTTGAACAAGTATTTAAACGATGAGGTTCATGCTTTCTGCACTCTTCTTTCTCCTCTGTTTTTTTTCTTTCCCCCCTCTCTCAAAACCGCCTCTTCCTTGAGAAAGTAAATCGAATGAAAAAGAAGAAACAGGGACTAAACCGGTCGGAACTTTTCTCTGCCGTTAATCTATTGTAGAATCCAGGCAAGAAAGCAAGGACATGGTGGGAGTCATTGTTAGGGAGATTTCAATGATACTTTGAGCTTCGACAACTGCCGGCTTAGATTCCCGGATTTCGCACGGATGATGCTTATGATCTCGGAGCCCACCAGCAAGGTGTTCGGACCTGACGAATAGCCTAAGTCTCTAATTTCCATGCTCTCCGGATGTCGTCGATGTACAGCATTTCCAGTACCACTTCCTTGATCACTGGCTTCGCCATTGATATAATCTTGCTCTGCCAAATCAGATACAAGAGTATGCTCTGGGTTTTTATTTTAATTAATTAATTAATATTTTTATTTGAATGAAAAAAATCATGCATGTTTTTTTTTTTTTTTTCAAAATATGACCGTTGAACAAGTATTTAAACGATGAGATTCATGCAATTTGCATTCTTCCTTCTCCTCTGCTTTTTTCTTTCCCCCCCTCTCAAAACCTTCTCTTCCTTGAGAAAGTAAATCGAATGAAAAAGAAGAAACAGAGAAACAGTGACTAAACTGGCAGGAACTATCCTCTTCCGTTATCTATTGTAGAATCCAGGCAAGAAGGCGAGGACACGGTGGAAGTCATTGTTAGGAGGAAACTAAGAGGGTTCTGTCGTTGCTGAAATCGAATGAAAAATTTAGCAAAGTGAGAGCAGTGCAAGGTGAAGATGATGAGTAAGGAGGAAACTAAGAGGGTTCTATCGTTGCTGAAATCGGAGCAACGTCCCATTGGAGAGATCTTTGCCAAATTCAATTCCATATTCCCTGGCAACCGCCATTTCAGCAGTATCTGCTTCTCTCTCTGCCAAATCTTACAGGCAACTGAACTCTTTGTTTTCCTTCTTTCTATCTCTAGGTATATGCTGTTATGCGTGTGCCAATAACTATGCTATCATGACCTGGTTAGGGTTTTGGGTGGTTTTCGGGGATATTTCTATTTGAGATTTCATAGTCAAAATTATGTTTAGGTTCTTGTTCTTTCTTGGATTCTTTTTCAGTTATGGTTCTTCAACTTCTTCTTGCTTGACATATTTTCAATTATTTTCCTTATGATCTGCCTTGGTAAGGTTGCAGTGTAAGTATTTTCTCTGGAATTTAATGCTAACCCGTCGGATGTTGTATATTTGCGGGACAAGAAGGCACTCCATCCTTCTGAACGGTTGGTTGCATTTACTATTATGGATCAGTGTTATTCTTCCTAAAAACCTTCTGCAAATCCATTTACATCTTTTATAGTAAATGTAAGAACTGTATATATCTTCTAATAGTTTTATATCTTGTGAATGAATTGCTTCTTATAAGCTATTTGAGTATTGCATCCTCAAGTATGTGACACGTCAAATTTTCACTCTCCAACCAGAATAGAGCAAGTACTTTTTTTCTTGAGAGTCATAGAAAGAAACTTTCTCTTCTGATAAAACATGGCATTGTTATTCGACATTCAGTCTATACTTTCTCAATTCTTAATTTGATGCTGACATTTGAGTGATAATACTGAGAGACCTGTTAGTATGTTTTTTCTCTTCTTTTTGTTTTCTCAATATTTGCTGTCTATTGTTTCCTCTGCATGTTACAGGCTGCATCTGATGATCTAGCTCAGAAGTCTGAGAGGGCATTTATTCTCCAGTTATTAGGCTCTACTGTGCCAACACATGCAAAGAGGTAGCAATCTGTTTTGTGACATGTGACTACCTCAGTGAGCTAATTGTTCACTTCTCAACTTGCTTATGCTATCTAACTTTCTAACCTCACCAGTATAATGGGTTTTACACAATTTATAGTTTGTTGTATTTAATTACGTGGGAACACCTTGAGCCAATTCATGGACTTGGATTTGCATTCATGTGTCATATATATGTAAATCCCCAAAAGTCATAATGTGCAGCATTGGCTGAGTTATTGAAGTATAACGTCATCTATACTGGCAGTTGTTGTTGAACAGTGTGTATTCACTCATTGACTCACATTGCACACTTATGGAGGGATAGGATACTTATCAGTTTGGGCTTTTCTAGCCAAGGAATGCAACTTTCTTCCTTGGAACTTTAGTTTGGGTTGTGTGTGCAACATTGTATAGCACAACTGCGCATTTATCTTGGTGTTATTGTTTTTAACATGGCTTGTTGATTTTCAATGTATTTATTTATACAAAAGTCCTACCCTGCAAATCTTATGTAATGCTTTAATGTAGAAGAGTTATTACCTGTACCTAAGGTAAGATATTCCTTTCTCTTTTTCCACCTCTATTCTTTATGGAAACCTTCTATTCACCAGGAGTTTCTGGTTCCAGCTTTCTAAACAGTCGGCCTTGCAGTATATCAAAGGTTTTGATATAGCACAACTGCGTATTTATCTTGGTGTTATTGTTTTTAACATGGCTTGTTGGTTTTAAATGTATTTATCTATACAGAAGTCCTATCCTGCAAATCTCATGTAATGCTTTAATGTAGAAGAGCTATTACCTGTACCTAAGGTAAGATATTCCTTTCTCTTTTTTTCCACCTCTATTCTTTATGGAAACCTTCTATTCACCAGGAGTTTCTGGTTCCAGCTTTCTAAACAGTCGGCCTTGCAGTATATCAAAGGTTTTGATATAGCACAACTGCGTATTTATCTTGGTGTTAGTGTTTTTAACATGGCTTGTTGATTTTAAATGTATTTATTTATGCAGAAGTCCTATCCTGCAAATCTCATGTAATGCTTTAATGTAGAAGAGTTATTACCTGTACCTAAGGTAAGATATTCCTTTCTCTTTTTTTCCACCTCTATTCTTTATGGAAACCTTCTATTCACCTGGAGTTTCTGGTTCCAGCTTTCTAAACAGTCGGCCTTGGAGTATATCAAAGGTTTTGACCCTTCATCTCATATAAGTGACATTTTCACGTAGTATGCTTGATTATGTTTTAATTCTGTAATTGATGAATAAATCCATGAAATATTAATGTACATTTTTCCTGACGCTGCAATCAGATGTAGCCTGATAAATTCACTGATAGCATTGGCTGAGTAACAATCCTTTTTCCTTTTTCCTTTACCTTTCTATTTATTTTCTTGTCTGGCTGACTAGTATAATTATACTTCCTTGTTCTTAGGCTTTTCCACAGAGAGAACAGTCACAGCAGTGCGCTGTGATAAAGTCAATTTGGAACCATGTATTTGCTTATTTGAAGATGCTTCTCTGAAAAATGTGTTGCCGGAGCCTGATGTGCCCCTTGCTTGTGACTCAAATTCAGCAAAATGAGTTGCTAAAGAGTGAAGCTATGGCAATTGATTCTTTATCTGTTTTTGATGACTATTTCAGTTGAGAATCTATGAATAGTTCTCATGCATCTATGTTATATTTTGTGATACATAAATCATTATGGCTGTGCTTTAGGTTTGATTTGCAACCTAGAGCCAAACCTAAACTTGGATGTGGGGATAGAGATGAGGCTTTAACTCAAATGCTGGGAAATTTGTTAGTGGAGGGATTAGGTCCTCGGTGGATCTGGCCTTTTCCAGCAAGGTAACCTGTACATGGTAGCAGGGTAAGAGATTTTAAGTATTAATGTTTAATTGGACAGTGCAGTTTGTTTGTTGTACTTATTGTTATTCAATCATTTTTCAGCTGGTCTGGCTCAACCCAGATAACAACCATGAGCTTGTATGGGACCATGGCATGTGTGCTGACACTAGCAGAGGAGCAGCAGTAAGAGACCCGATCACAAAAGCCCACCAGCATTTCCATGCTATTGATATAATCTTGCTCTGCGAAATCAGATACAAGAGTATGCTCTGGTTTTCATTTTAATTAATTAATTATTATTTTTCTTTGATGAAAAAATCATTGCATGTTTTTTTTTTTGAAAATATGACCATTGAACTACTATTTAAATGATGAAGTGTCTTGCTTTTTTTTTTTTTTTTCAAAAAACCTCTTCTTCCTTGAGAAAGTGAATCGAATGAAAAAGAAGAAACAGAGAAACAGTGACTAAACTGGTAGGAACTTTTCTCTTCCGTTAATCTATTGTAGAATCCAGGCAAGAAAGCGAGGACACGGTGGAAGTCATTGTTAGGAGGAAACTAAGAGGGTTCTGTCGTTGCTGAAATCGAATGAACAAGTTAGCAAAGTGAGAGCAGTGCAAGGTGAAGATGATGAGTAAGGAGGAAACTAAGAGGGTTCTGTCATTGCTGAAATCGGGGCAACGTCCCATTGGAGAGATCTTTGCCGAATTCAACTCCATATTCCCTGGCAACCGCCATTTCAGCAGTATCTGCTTCTCTCTCTGCCAAATCTTACAGGCAACTTTGAACTATTTGTTTTCCTTCTTTCTATCTCTAGGTATATGCTGTTATGCGTGTGCCAGTAGCTATGCTATCATGACCTGGTTAGGGTTTTGGGTTTTCGGGGATATTTCTATTTGAGATTTCATAGTCAAAATTACGTTTAGGGTCTTGTTCTTTCTTGGATTCTTTTTCAGTTATGGTCCTTCAACTTCTTCTTGCTTGACATATTTTCTATAATTTTCCTTATGATCTGCCTTGGTAAGGTTGCAGTGTAAATATTTTCTCTGGAATTTAATGCTAACCCGTCGGATGTTGTATATTTGCGGGACAAGAAGGCAGTCCATCCTTCTGAACGATTGGTTGCATTTACTATTATGGATCAGTGTTATTCTTCCCAAAAACCTTCTGCAAATCCATTTACATCTTTTATAGTAAATGTAAGAACTGTATATATCTTTTAATAGTTTTATATCTTGTGAATGAATTGCTTCTTATAAGCTATTTGAGTATTGCATCCTCAAGTATGTGACATGTCAAATTTTCACTCTCCAACCAGAATAGAGCAAGTACTTTTTTTCTTGAGTGTAACAGAAAGAAACTTTCTCTTCTGATAAAACATGGCATTGTTATTCGACATTCAGTCTATACTTTTTCGATTCTTAATTTGATGCTGACATTTGAGTGGTAATAGTGAGAGACCAGTTAGTATGTTTTTTCTCTTCTTTTTGTTTTCTCAATATTTTCTGTCTATTGTTTCCTGTGCATGTTACAGGCTGCATCTGATGATCAAGCTCAGAAGTCTGAGAGGGCATTTATTCTCCAGTTATTAGGCTCTACTGTGCCAACACTTGCAAAGAGGTAGCAATCTGTTTTGTGACATGTGACTACCTCACCGAGCTAATTGTTCACTTCTCAACTTGCTTATGCTATCTAACTTTCTAACCTCACCAGTATAATGGGTTTTACCCAATTTATAGTTTGTTGTGTTAAATTACCTGGCAGCACCTTGAGCCAATTCATGGACTTGGATTTGCATTCATGTGTCATATATATGTAAATCCCCAAAAGTCATAATGTGCAGCATTGGCTGAGTTATTGAAGTATAACGTCATCTATACTGGCAGTTGTTGTTGAACAGTGTGTATTCACTCATTGACTCACATTGCACACTTATGGAGGGATAGGATATTTATTAGTTTGAGCTTTTCTGGCCAAGGAATGCAACTCTCTTCATTGGAACTTTAGTTTGGGTTGTGTGTGCAACATTTTATAGCACAACTGCGCATTTATCTTGGTGTTATTGTTTTTAGCATGGCTTGTTGATTTTCAATGTATTTATTTAGACAAAAGTCCTACCCTGCAAATCTCATGTAATGCTTTAATGTAGAAGAGTTATTACCTGTACCTAAGGTAAGATATTCCTTTCTCTTTTTTTCCACCTCTATTCTTTATGGAAACCTTCTATTCACCAGGAGTTTCTGGTTCCAGCTTTCTAAACAGTCGGCCTTGCAGTATATCAAAGGTTTTGATATAGCACAACTGCGTATTTATCTTGGTGTTATTGTTTTTAACATGGCTTGTTGGTTTTAAATGTATTTATCTATACAGAAGTCCTATCCTGCAAATCTCATGTAATGCTTTAATGTAGAAGAGCTATTACCTGTACCTAAGGTAAGATATTCCTTTCTCTTTTTTTCCACCTCTATTCTTTATGGAAACCTTCTATTCACCAGGAGTTTCTGGTTCCAGCTTTCTAAACAGTCGGCCTTGGAGTATATCAAAGGTTTTGACCCTTCATCTCATGTAAGTGACATTTTCACGTAGTATGCTTGATTATGTTTTAATTCTATAATTGACGAATAAATCCATGAAATATTAATGTACATTTTTCCTGACGCTGCAATCAGATGTAGCCTGATAAATTCACTGAAAGCATTGGCTGAGTAACAATCCTTTTTCCTTTTTCCTTTACCTTCCTATTTATTTTCTTGTCTGGCTGACTAGTATAATTATACTTCCTTGTTCTTAGGCTTTTCCACAGAGAGAACAGTCACAGCAGTGCGCTGTGATAAAGTCAATTTGGAACCATGTATTTGCTTATTTGAAGATGCTTCTCTGAAAAATGTGTTGCCGGAGCCTGATGTGCCCCTTGCTTGTGACTCAAATTCAGCAAAATGAGTTGCTAAAGAGTGAAGCTATGGCAATTGATTCTTTATCTGTTTTTGATGACTATTTCAGTTGAGAATCAATGAATAGTTCTCATGCATCTATGTTATATTTTGTGATACATAAATCATTATGGCTGTGCTTTAGGTTTGATTTGCAACCTAGAGCCAAACCTAAACTTGGATGTGGGGATAGAGATGAGGCTTTAACTCAAATGCTGGGAAATTTGTCAGTGGAGGGATTAGGTCCTCGGTGGATCTGGCCTTTTCCAGCAAGGTAACCTGTACATGGTAGCAGGGTAAGAGATTTTAAGTATTAATGTTTAATTGGACAGTGCAGTTTGTTTGTTGTACTTATTGTTATTCAATCATTTTTCAGCTGGTCTGGCTCAACCCAGATAACAACCATGAGCTTGTATGGGACCATGGCATGTGTGCTGACACTAGCAGAGGAGCAGCAGTAAGAGACCCGATCGCAAAAGCCCACCAGCATTTCCATGCTATTGATATAATCTTGCTCTGCGAAATCAGATACAAGAGTATGCTCTGGTTTTCATTTTAATTAATTAATTATTATTTTTCTTTGATGAAAAAATCATTGCATGTTTTTTTTTTTGAAAATATGACCGTTGAACTACTATTTAAATGATGAAGTGTCATGCTTTTTTTTTTTTTTTCAAAAAACCTCCTCTTCCTTGAGAAAGTGAATCGAATGAAAAAGAAGAAACAGAGAAACAGTGACTAAACTGGTAGGAACTTTTCTCTTCCGTTAATCTATTGTAGAATCCAGGCAAGAAAGCGAGGACACGGTGGAAGTCATTGTTAGGAGGAAACTAAGAGGGTTCTGTCGTTGCTGAAATCGAATGAAAAAGTTAGCAAAGTGAGAGCAGTGCAAGGTGAAGATGATGAGTAAGGAGGAAACTAAGAGGGTTCTGTCATTGCTGAAATCGGGGCAACGTCCCATTGGAGAGATCTTTGCCGAATTCAACTCCATATTCCTTGGCAACCGCCATTTCAGCAGTATCTGCTTCTCTCTCTGCCAAATCTTACAGGCAACTCTGAACTATTTGTTTTCCTTCTTTCTATCTCTAGGTATATGCTGTTATGCGTGTGCCAATAGCTATGCTATCATGACCTGGTTAGGGTTTTGGGTTTTCGGGGATATTTCTATTTGAGATTTCATAGTCAAAATTACGTTTAGGGTCTTGTTCTTTCTTGGATTCTTTTTCAGTTATGGTACTTCAACTTCTTCTTGCTTGACATATTTTCTATAATTTTCCTTATGATCTGCCTTGGTAAGGTTGCAGTGTAAATATTTTCTCTGGAATTTAATGCTAACCCGTCGGATGTTGTATATTTGCGGGACAAGAAGGCAGTCCATCCTTCTGAACGATTGGTTGCATTTACTATTATGGATCAGTGTTATTCTTCCCAAAAACCTTCTGCAAATCCATTTACATCTTTTATAGTAAATGTAAGAACTGTATATATCTTTTAATAGTTTTATATCTTGTGAATGAATTGCTTCTTATAAGCTATTTGAGTATTGCATCCTCAAGTATGTGACATGTCAAATTTTCACTCTCCAACCAGAATAGAGCAAGTACTTTTTTTCTTGAGTGTAACAGAAAGAAACTTTCTCTTCTGATAAAACATGGCATTGTTATTCGACATTCAGTCTATACTTTTTCGATTCTTAATTTGATGCTGACATTTGAGTGGTAATAGTGAGAGACCAGTTAGTATGTTTTTTCTCTTCTTTTTGTTTTCTCAATATTTTCTGTCTATTGTTTCCTGTGCATGTTACAGGCTGCATCTGATGATCAAGCTCAGAAGTCTGAGAGGGCATTTATTCTCCAGTTATTAGGCTCTACTGTGCCAACACTTGCAAAGAGGTAGCAATCTGTTTTGTGACATGTGACTACCTCACCGAGCTAATTGTTCACTTCTCAACTTGCTTATGCTATCTAACTTTCTAACCTCACCAGTATAATGGGTTTTACCCAATTTATAGTTTGTTGTGTTAAATTACCTGGCAGCACCTTGAGCCAATTCATGGACTTGGATTTGCATTCATGTGTCATATATATGTAAATCCCCAAAAGTCATAATGTGCAGCATTGGCTGAGTTATTGAAGTATAACGTCATCTATACTGGCAGTTGTTGTTGAACAGTGTGTATTCACTCATTGACTCACATTGCACACTTATGGAGGGATAGGATATTTATTAGTTTGAGCTTTTCTGGCCAAGGAATGCAACTCTCTTCATTGGAACTTTAGTTTGGGTTGTGTGTGCAACATTTTATAGCACAACTGCGCATTTATCTTGGTGTTATTGTTTTTAGCATGGCTTGTTGATTTTCAATGTATTTATTTAGACAAAAGTCCTACCCTGCAAATCTCATGTAATGCTTTAATGTAGAAGAGTTATTACCTGTACCTAAGGTAAGATATTCCTTTCTCTTTTTTTCCACCTCTATTCTTTATGGAAACCTTCTATTCACCAGGAGTTTCTGGTTCCAGCTTTCTAAACAGTCGGCCTTGCAGTATATCAAAGGTTTTGATATAGCACAACTGCGTATTTATCTTGGTGTTATTGTTTTTAACATGGCTTGTTGGTTTTAAATGTATTTATCTATACAGAAGTCCTATCCTGCAAATCTCATGTAATGCTTTAATGTAGAAGAGCTATTACCTGTACCTAAGGTAAGATATTCCTTTCTCTTTTTTTCCACCTCTATTCTTTATGGAAACCTTCTATTCACCAGGAGTTTCTGGTTCCAGCTTTCTAAACAGTCGGCCTTGGAGTATATCAAAGGTTTTGACCCTTCATCTCATGTAAGTGACATTTTCACGTAGTATGCTTGATTATGTTTTAATTCTATAATTGACGAATAAATCCATGAAATATTAATGTACATTTTTCCTGACGCTGCAATCAGATGTAGCCTGATAAATTCACTGAAAGCATTGGCTGAGTAACAATCCTTTTTCCTTTTTCCTTTACCTTCCTATTTATTTTCTTGTCTGGCTGACTAGTATAATTATACTTCCTTGTTCTTAGGCTTTTCCACAGAGAGAACAGTCACAGCAGTGCGCTGTGATAAAGTCAATTTGGAACCATGTATTTGCTTATTTGAAGATGCTTCTCTGAAAAATGTGTTGCCGGAGCCTGATGTGCCCCTTGCTTGTGACTCAAATTCAGCAAAATGAGTTGCTAAAGAGTGAAGCTATGGCAATTGATTCTTTATCTGTTTTTGATGACTATTTCAGTTGAGAATCTATGAATAGTTCTCATGCATCTATGTTATATTTTGTGATACATAAATCATTATGGCTGTGCTTTAGGTTTGATTTGCAACCTAGAGCCAAACCTAAACTTGGATGTGGGGATAGAGATGAGGCTTTAACTCAAATGCTGGGAAATTTGTCAGTGGAGGGATTAGGTCCTCGGTGGATCTGGCCTTTTCCAGCAAGGTAACCTGTACATGGTAGCAGGGTAAGAGATTTTAAGTATTAATGTTTAATTGGACAGTGCAGTTTGTTTGTTGTACTTATTGTTATTCAATCATTTTTCAGCTGGTCTGGCTCAACCCAGATAACAACCATGAGCTTGTATGGGACCATGGCATGTGTGCTGACACTAGCAGAGGAGCAGCAGTAAGAGACCCGATCGCAAAAGCCCACCAGCATTTCCATGCTATTGATATAATCTTGCTCTGCGAAATCAGATACAAGAGTATGCTCTGGTTTTCATTTTAATTAATTAATTATTATTTTTATTTGATGAAAAAATCATTGCATGTTTTTTTTTTGAAAATATGACCGTTGAACCACTATTTAAATGATAATGTTTCATGCTTTCTGTACTCCTCTTTCTCCTCTGCTTTTTTCTCCCTCCACCCACCCCCCCAACCCAAAAAAAAAAAAAAATCTCCTCTTCCTTGAGAAAGTAAATCGAATGAAAAAGAAGAAATAGAGAAACACGAGAAGATCTCAAACTGGACTATGTGAAAATCAGGACATGGCACATAAATGTAATAGAATTTCTGTGGGTTTCTTCCACGAGCATTCTCTCCATGCAAGTGGTTGGGTTATTTCTTATAGGATGAGTGAGGAGCGACCTCAGCAAGGACGTGCACAACATGAAAGTGTCTTGTGTTGACAGAGGCTTGATGGGTTTTCTTAAGATCTAATTTCTTAGAGTTGGAGAGTGGAATTATGATGATGTAAGAAAAAGTGACCATTTCATCTTGGGTTTTCTAGGGTTCAATTTCAATCACCATGTCTTTGCACCAAACAAGCTTTTTCTTCATCTGTAGTCATTTGATCTCCAGGCAAAAAGAGGGAGATGAACTATGAAGAAACTTAGATGCTATGGAGATCCTAAGGAAGATGAGATTTCTAAGGGTCCATAGCATGGGAGATGAGAAGTCTCCTCAAACAATTCTCGAGCATGATTAAAGCCATTACTCTCACCTTTTTCCTGTCCATAGTTAGCTAATGAATCAATATCTGTAGCTTTCTAGTTTATATAGCTTAAATCCTGTTATATTTCTTCTGGTCTAGTCAAATTATTTGGCTTGAGGACTTGAATTATTAGATTGCACCGTTTTATTGCTTTGCAAAGGATTTTATGGAGATGTTGGGGGGATTGTTCTCAGTGTGAATGTATAGCCTCACATTTCGGGAAGACTACTAGATATACTCATGGAATTTAAAGACATTCTGTCTAATTTTTTGATTTAAACTTTTGATGCAGGCTTCAAATGGTATATTGAAGGATCTACTTTTGTAGTGATGTATTGATGATGCTTCTCATGTCCGACAAAGTGCTCTTGCACTTCTTGGTGACCATATTATTTCTAAGATTTGCTATCCGTGTTCTACTCATTAATTTGTTCATAACCATCTAATATTTTGGATATTTTACTTGTTGAAAAATTTCTAACCATATGATTGCCAAATAACATGTATTATTTTTAACTTTCTACTAATAATGACAATGGATGCTTATGTTACAGGTTGATCCAGTGTCTGCAGGAGTACAATTTGAGAAGGAGTTCATTGCATCCTCCTTGGACTTGCTCTTAAAGCTTCAAGAGGGCTTGGCAGTGTGATTGAGAGTTTGATATTTACCTTTCTCACATATTTTAAAAATATATTTTCGTATCTATATGGCTTTTATTTCTTATATTTAATGATGTCAAGCTTGAGTATTTCTATTTGTCATTGGAGCTACATTTTATTTTCGATCCTCTAAAGTAATAAACTTTAAAAAAATTAATATCTACTTCTTCTTACATTGATATTATACAAAATAAAATCATGTTGGTAATGCCAATCATAGGTCTTTATATTATAGTAGCATTAACTGCCAAACATGAAAAAATTTTTGCTCAATGTCTAATGACAAAGTTTTCTTTGATAAGGTTTTATTTAGGAGTAGCAACTCAGTTAAGCTCTTTCTTTTAAACTTGTTTATGCCACTAGGCTAGAACTCTAGTAAACATGAGACTTATGATCTACTAGTCGATTTTATGGAGTGTTTTTAGCAAGCTATCAATGTAGAAGTGTTTGACGATCCAAAAACAATTGGTTTTTGGTTGATCTGAACGCCATTAATGGGTTTGGTATGTAGGCTGTTTGTTGAATGTGCATTATTGTGCTCGTAGCTCCTTGCTATCTTGGAGACCGTTAATATATGGCCTCACATCTTGGGAAGACCGGTAGATAGGCTAATGAAATTTAAAGATATCTTGTCTAATTTTTGATTTAAACCTTTGATGCAGGCTTCACAGGGCATATCGAGGGATCTACTTCTGCAATGACGTATTGATGATAGTTTTAATGTTCGACGAAGTGCTCTTGCACTTCTTGGGGACCATGTTATTTCTAAGATTTGCTATCCGTGTTTTTCTCACTAATTTGTTCATAACCATCTAATATTTTGGATGTTTTTAGTTGTTGAAAAATTTTTGACCATATGATTGCCAAATAGCATGTATTATTTTCAACTTCCTACTACTAATAGTGGATGCTTATGTTACACGTTGATCCCATGTCTACAAGAGTACAATTTTGGAAGGAGTTCATCGTGTCCTCCTTTGACTTGCTCTTAAAGCTTCTAGAAGGGCTTGGCAGTGTGATCGAGAGTCTGGTATTTGCCTTTCACACATATCTTGGAAAAATTTTCATATCTAGTGGCTTTTATTTCTTTTATTTGCTGATATCTAGCTTCATTGCTCCTATCTAGCTTAAGTGCTTCTGTCTGTCATTGGGATTGCATTTTATTTTTGGTTTTGCATAGTAATAAACATCTAGCAAATTAATTTCTATTTCTTTTTACATTAATATTGTACAGAATAAAATCTTATGGGTAAAACCAACCATAGATCTTTATATTGTGGTAGCATTAACTATGAGACATGAAAAAAATTTTGCTTAATGTCTAGTAATAGTAGTTTTTTTTTTATGAGGTAGCAACTTAGTTAAGCTCTTCCTTTTAAATGTGTTTATGCTGCTCGACTATAACTCCATTAAACATGAGACTTACGATTCTACCGGTGGATTTTATGCAATATTTTTAGCAAGCCATCAATGCAAAATTGTTTGGCGGTCCAAAAATAATTGTTTTGGTTGATGTGAACGCTGTTAACAGGTTTGATGCGTAGGCTGTTTGCTAAAGGTGCATTATTGTGCTAGTAGCTCTGTACTATATTGGGGGGATTGCTCTCATTGTTAACATATGGCCTCACATCTCAAGAAGACTGGTAAATAGGCTCATGGAATTTAAAGACATTCTATCTAATTTTTTGATTTAAACCTTTAATGCAGGCTTCACAAGGCATATTGACAGATTTACTTTTGCAGTGACGTATTGATCATGCTTTTGATGCCCGACAAAGTGCTCTTGCACTTCTTGGGGACCATGTTATTTCTAAGATTCGTTATCCCTGTTTTCCTCACTAATTTGTTCAGAACCATCTAATATTTTAGATGTTTTTATTTGTTGAAAAATTTTTGACCATATGATTGCGAAATAGGATGTATTGTTTTCAACTTCCTATTACTAATGATGGATGCTTATGTTACAGGTTGATCCCGTGTGTGCAAGAGTACAATTTTGAAAGGAGTTCATCATATCCTCCTTTGACTTGCTCTTAAAGCTTTTAGAAGGGCTTGGTAATGTGATTGAGAGTTTGGTATTTACCTTTCGCACATATCTTAGAAATAAATTTTCGTATACATGTGGCTTTTATTATTTATATTTGTTGATGTCTGGCTTCAGTGCTTCTGTCTAGCTTAAGTGCTTTTGTTTGTCGTTGGAGTTGTATTTTATTTTTGATTTTCCACAATAATAAACGTCTAACAAATTAATATTTACTTATTCTTACATTAATATTGTACAGAATAAATCTTATTAGTAAAGCCAACCACTGATCTTTATATTGTGGTAGTGTTAACTGTGAGACATGAAAAAAAATTTGCTTAATGTCTAGTGACAGCAGTTCTCTTCAATGAGGTTTTATTTGGTGGTAGCAACTTAGTTAAGCTCTTCCTTTTAAAAATGTTTGTGTCGCTGGGCTAGAACTCTATTAAACATGAGACTTACGATTCTACCAGTGGATTTTATGCAGTATTTTTAGCAAGCCGTCAATGTAGAAGTGTTTGGCGACCCAAAAACAATTATTTTGGTTGATCTGAATGCTGTTAATGGATTTGGTACATAGGCTGTTTGCTGAAGATGCATTATTGTGCTTGTAGCTCCCTACCATCTTGGGGGGATTACTCTCACTGTTAACATATGGCCTCACATCTAGGGAAAACTGGTTGATAAGCTTATGAAATTTAAAGGCATTCTGTCTAATTTTTTGATTTAATCCTTTGATGCAGGCTTCACAAGGCATATTGAGGAAGCTACATGTATTGATGATGCTTCTGATGTCCGACAAAGTGCTCTTGCACTTCTTGGGGACCATGTTATTTCTAAGATTGCTATATGTGTTTTCCTCATTAATTTGTTCATAATCATATACTATTTTGAATGTTTTCACTTGTTGAAAAATTTTTGACCATATGATTGCCAAATAGCATGTATTATTTTCAACTTCCTACTACTAATAGTGGATGCTTATGTTACAGGTTGATCCCGTGTTTGCAAGAGTAAAATTTTGGAAGGAGTTCATCGTATCCTCCTTTGACTTGCTCTTAGAGCTTCTAGAAGGGCTTGGCAGTGTGATTGAGAGTTTGGTATTTACCTTTTGCACATATCTTGGAAATAAATTTTCATATCTATGTGGCTTTTATTTCTTGTATTTGTTGAAGTCTAGCTTTAGTGCTTCTCTCTAGCTTAAGTGCTTCTGTCTGTCATTGGAGTTACATTTTATTTTCGGTTTTCCATTGTAATAAACGTCTAGCAAATTAATATCTACGTTTTCTTACATTAATATTGTATAGAATAAAATCTTGTTGGTAAAGCCAACCATAGATTTTTATATTGTGGTAGCGTTAACTGCAAGACATGAAAAAAATTTTGCTCAATGTATAGTGATATTAGTTTTTTTTCATGTTTGTGCAACTAGGCTAGTTAAACATGAGACTCATGATTCTGTTAATGGATTTTATGCAGTACTTTTAGCAAGCCATTAATGTAGAATTGTTTGGTGATCCAAAAACAATTGTTTTGGTTGATGTGAACGTTGTTAAGGGGTTTGGTACGTAGGCTATTTACTAAAGGTGCATTATTATGCTCGTACCTCCCTGCCATCTTGGGGGCATTGCTATCACTGTTAACATGTGGCCTCACGATTAAACATAAGACTTACGATTCTGTTAGTAGATTTTATGCAGTATTTTTAGCAAGCCATCATTGTAGAAGTGTTTAGCAGCCCAAAAATAATTGTTTTGGTTGATGTGAATGCTGTTAATGGGTTTGGTACATAGGTTGTTTGCTGAAGATGCATTATTGTGCTTATAACTCTCTGGCATCTTGGAAAGATTGCTCTCAGTGTTAACATATGGCCTCACATCTTGAGAAAATTGGTAGATAGGCTCATGAAATTTAAAGACATTTTATCTAATTTTTTGATTTAAACCTTTGATGCAGTCTTTGCAGGGCATATTGAGGGATCTACTTTTGCAGTGATGTATTGATCATGCTTTTGATGCTCGACAAAGTGTTATTGCACTTCTTAAGTACCATGTTATTTATAAGATTTGCTATCCGTGTTTTTCTCACTAAATTGCTCATAACCTTCTAATATTTTGAATATTTTTACTTGTTGAAAAATTTCTCACCATATGATTGCCAAATAGCATGTATTATTTTCAACTTCCTACTAATAAGAGTGGATGCTCATGTTACAGGTTGATCTCGTGTCAGCAAGAGTACAATTTTGGAAAGAGTTCATCGTATCTTCCTTTGACTTGCTCTTAAAGCTTCCGGAAGGGCTTGACAGTGTGATTGAGAGTATGGTATTTACCTTTTGCACATATCTTGGAAATATATTTTCGTATCTTTGTGGCTTTTATTTGTTGTATTTACTGATGTCAAGCTTGAGTGGTTCTGTTCGTCATTGGAGCTGCATTTTATTTTCGGTCCTCTAATATGTAATAATTTTCGTTAATTGTTGGTTTTCACTTGTTTTGCTTATATGCACTTTGAATTAGTTTTATGAATCTTATATATATGATAGAATAGATTTAGCTCCACATCTAAAAATCTTTTATGTGTGCCAGTTTTCTCATTTTAAAGTTTTCTCAATTTGCAAGGCACTCATTACTAGTTTGGCATTTTAATTTTTTTATGCTATAAAATATTAGCAAGTAATATTTGTAAAGTGAGTCTTAAATCTCATCACTATAGAGAGATGCCAAAAATGCTACTGTAAAAGTTTCTTCCAAAAATCAATGTTTAAACTCTATTTTTTATAGTTGTCACAAATATAAAATTAGTTCTTAGAATTTTATAATTGTAGTAGTTTTATTGCATAGCCGTCTATTGTTTCCTCCTATGACATTTCTTTTGAGCATATTAAACTATCTTTATTAGGTCTAGTTGCATCCATCTTATGTCTCCCTATGATGGTTCTTTGGATAGCATCTAGGCACGCTATTGTGAAGGTGCTTAACCACACTATGTCTGTGAGCAAAACTTAAGTAAAAAGAATGGTTGATCAAGAAACAAATTTGGTGCTTTTCGGGATATTTGTGTCTCGCATGAGTGTAGTTTTTGCAAGTTGGCCTAGTGCACCAATAAGATCTTGAATCCTAGTTCAATTTATTAGTTTTGTTATTGCTCTTACTTCTTTGTTGCTATTGTTTTTCTATATTTGCTTTCTATCAATTATTGTGTTTCTTCTTCATTTTCTTGTTTTTGTGTAATTTGCTTATCTGCTTGTTTTTTAATTTTTTGCTTATATGGTTATTCTTTGTTGTATTTTTCTATGCTAATTCACTATTTTGTGCTTTTTTTTTTGTTTTTCGTTATTATGATTATTCATTATTTCATTTTTTGTGCTTATTTTTTTGCTTTTCTTTCTAATATATGTTCTTTTTTTGGTTCATTCTTTCTTATATTTTTTGTTCATGTTCCTTTTATTCTCGAGATTTTTTGGTTGTTCTTTATTTTTAAATATTTGTGCTATTCTATCATTGTTGTTGATTTTGTGCTTGTATTTTCATTTATTCTTGTGCTTGGTTTTTACTTTTTTTTGTTTTCATTCTTGTTCTTTGTTTTTGTGTTTATTCTTTATATTTTTTTGTGTATGTGTTTGTCGTTGTTTTCTTCGTTTCATTTTTATATTTCTTCTTGGATTTTTCTGTTTTTTGAGTCTTTTTTTGTTCTTTTTTAGTAGTTTTTTAACCTTTTCTTGTTTATTTTATATTCTCTATTCTATATTTGTTCCTTGACCCTTTTTTTGTGGTTATGTATGTATTTTTTCTACTTTTTTATGTTTATTTTGTCCTATGTTTTTTATTCTTCTTTTTGTTATTCGTTGTTATATTTGATCACTATTCTTTTACTATTCTACTTGTTAATATTATTTATGTGTTCTTTATTTTTCTTCTATGGTTGTTTGTTTTTTTTTCTTTGTGTTTGTTCTTTGTTTTTGTGCTGCTTCTTTGTTTATGTACTTGCTTATTGTGTTATCTTCTTTCCATTTTTTAGTTTTTTGTTCTTATTTGTTGTGCTTGTTTAATATTTTCTATTTTCGTAATTTTTTTTGGTCTTTTTTACTTTATTCTTGTGCTTCTTCTTCTTATGTTTGTTTTTCTATTTTTATCTTTATTTTAATTCTCTTTCTTAGTTTTTTGTTCTTTATTTTGTTTTTGTGACCGTTCTCTCTCTTTTAAGTTTCTTTGTTTGTACTCCTATTATTTGTCTTTGCACTTGTTCTCTACGTTATTTTTTTGTTGTGTTTTATTATTCTTATGTTGTATTTTTTTATTTTTTATGCTTATTCTCTCCTCTTTTTTTTTTTGTACTTGTTTCTTGTTTTTTGGTTTTTTGTTTTCTTTGCATTAATTTTTTACTTTTGTACTTTTTTTATTTTATTTTTTTGATGATTCTTTGATTGTATTTGTTTAATATTCTTTATTTTTATAGCTGTTTATTATTTATTACTTTTGCCTTTTTTATTTCTTTTGTTGCTCGGTCTTCTTCATTCTCTATATTTGTGATTTGTTTTTTACTTCTTATTCTATGTTTCTTTTTTATTGTTATGTTGTGTTTGTGTTTTCTACTGTTTAGTTTTATGTTTATTATCCTTATTATATGTTCCTTTTTTTATTGTTATGTTTTGTGCTTGTGTTTTTTATTGTTTATCTTTATGTTTATTATGTGAGCTCAATTTTTGTATTTTATGTTGTGTTTGTTTCTTTACTGTTAGTGTTCTTATCATCTTTGTGTTTTGTTTGTTCTTGTTTATATTGGTTGCTCTTACGTTTGCTTTTTGTTTTGTGTTTTGTGTATATTTAGTTGTTCTTTTTATCTACTTTTATCTTTGTTTTCTTTGTTTTCTTTATATACTTGTTCTTTGTTTTGCTGTTCTTTGTTTTGTTTATATACTTGTTCTTTGTTTTGCTGTTCTTCTTTTTTTTTTTTTTTTTTTTTGCTTGATCTCACTTCTTTCTTATTGCATTTGTTTAACTTTTTTAATTTTTTGTTTTTGTACTTGTTCTACTTTTCGTGTTTGTTTTTTAATTGTTTATTTTATGTTACTTTCTTTCTTTCTTTTGTGCTTATCCTGTGTTTTTCTATCTATTATCAGTTTTTTTTTTCGTGTTTATTCTTAATTAAGTTTTTTGTTCATGTTCTTTTTTATTCTTAAGATTTTCTATTTGTTCTTTGTTTTTTAATATTTTTTCTATTCTATTATTGTTGTTGTTTTTGTGCTTCTATTTTAGTCCGTTCTTGTGCTTGCCTTCCATTTTTTTGTTTTCATTCTTGTTCTTTGTTTTTGTGTTTGTTCTTTACATTTTTTTTATGTATGTTTTTGTGCTTATTTTCTTTATTTTATTTCCATATTTGTTCTTTGTTCTTGTATTTTTTTTATGTTTGTTCTTTGTTTTTATTTTTAGATGTTTTTTCATCCTTTTATTGTGCTTATGTTATATCTTTTGTTACATACATTTGTTCTTTGATTTCTATTTTTGTGATTACGCATGTACTTTCTCTACTTTTATAACTACTCTTTATGTTATTTTATGCTATGTTCTTTATTCTTTTTTTTTTTTTGGTTCTTTATTGTTATGTTTGATTAGTATGTACTTGTTTATGTTCTTTTGGCATTTGTTATTTGTTTTTGTGTTTCTTTTTTATTCGGGTGCTTATTTCTTATGTTATCTTCTTTGCTTTTCTTAGTTCTTTATTCTTTGTTATGGTGCATGTTTGATATTCTCTAGTTTTGTACTTGTTCTTTGCCTTTTTTTTTTTCATATTTCTTATCTTTTTTCTATTATTTACTTGTGTTTATTTTATGTTTCTTTCCTTCTTGTTTTTGTGTACTCTGCTTTTCTGCTTGTTTTTCAATTTTTTGCTTACATGGTTATTCTTTGTTGCATTCTTCTATGCTAATTCACTATTTTGTGCTTCTTCTTTTTTTATTTTTTGTTATTTTGTTTACATGGTCATTTTTGTGCTTATTTTTTGTTTTTGTTTCTATTATATGTTCTTTTTTTAGTTCATTCTTTCTTATATTTTTTTGTTCATGCTCCTTTTATTCTCCAGATTTTTTGGTTGTTCTTTATTTTTAAATATTTGTGCTATTCTATCATTGTTGTTGATTTTGTGCTTGTATTTTCATTTATTCTTGTGCTTGGTTTTTATTTTTTTGTTTTCATTCTTGTTCTTTGTTTTTGTGTTTATTCTTTGTATTTTTTTGTGTATGTGTTTGTCTTTGTTTTCTTCGTTTTATTTTTATATTTCTTCTTGGATTTTTCCCATTTTGAGTCTTTTTTTGTTCTTTATTTAGTAGTTTTTTAACCTTTTCTTGTTTATTTTATATTCTCTATTCTATATTTGTTCCTTGACCCTTTTTTTGTGGTTATGTATGTATTTTTTCTACTTTTTTATGTTTATTTGTCCTATGTTCTTTATTCTTCTTTTTGTTATTCGTTGTTATATTTGATCACTATTCTTTTACTATTCTACTTGTTAATATTCTTTTTGTGTTCTTTATTTTTCTTCTATGGTTGTTCTTTGTTTTTTTTTTCTTTGTGTTTGTTATTTGTTTTTGTGCTGCTTCTTTGTTTATGTACTTGCTTATTGTGTTATCTTCTTTCCATTTTTTAGTTTTTTGTTCTTATTTGTTGTGCTTGTTTAATATTTTCTATTTTCGTACTTTTTTTTTGGTCTTTTTTACTTTATTCTTATGCTTCTTCTTCTTATGTTTGTTTTTCTATTTTTATCTTTATTTTAATTCTTTTTCTTAGTTTTTGTTCTTTATTTTGTTTTTTGTGACCGTTCTCTCTCTTTTAAGTTTCCTTGTTTGTACTTTATTATTTGTCTTTGTACTTTTTTTCTACGTTATTTTTTTTTGTGTTTTATTATTCTTATGTTGTGTTTTTTTATTTTTTATGCTTATTCTCTCCTTTTTTTTGTACTTGTTTCTTGTTTTTTGGTTTTTGGTTTTCTTTGCATTAATTTTTTACTTTTGTACTTTTTTTATTTTATTTTTTTGATAATTTTTTGATTGTGTTTGTTTAATATTCTTTATTTTTATAGTTGTTTATTATTTATTATTTTTGCCTTTTTTATTTCTTTTGTTGCTCGGTCTTCTTCATTCTTTATATTTGTGATTTGTTTTTTACTTCTTATTCTATGTTTCTTTTTTATTGTTATGTTGTGTTTGTGTTTTCTACCGTTTAGTTTTATGTTTATTATCCTTATTATATGTTCCTTTTTTTTATTGTTATGTTTTGTGCTTGTGTTTTTTATTGTTTATCTTTATGTTTATTATGTGAGCTCAATTTTTGTATTTGCTCTTAATTTTTGTTTTTATTGTGCTTGCTTATTCATTATGTCTTTATTGTTGTTTACTATTATTTTTTTAAAGTTTTTCTATTTGCTATTTGTTTTGTGTTTTTCCTTTATCTATTTGATTGTTTATTATGTCTTCTTCTTTCTTTCTTTTTCTTTTTTTTAGTTCTTGTTCTTTGTTGTGTGCATGTTAATATTCTCTATTTTTGTACTTTTTTTTCTAGTCTTTTTTTCTTATACTTCTTCTTATGTTTGTTTCTTTATTTTTTTATTTTGTTATCTAATTTTGTTTTTATTTTAATTCTTTTTCCCAACTTGTGTTCTTTATTTATTTATTTATTTTTGTGTTCTCTCTCTCTCTCTCTCTCTTTAAGTTTCTTGTTTGTACTTTATTATTTGTTATTGTTTTTCATGTTTTATGTTTTTTTGTTGTTATGTTTTATTTTTCATTTTTTCTTATTCATTGTTTTGTTTAATTTTTGTACTTTTCCTTTTTTTTATTTTTGTATTAATTCTTTACTTTTGTACTTGTTTTATATATAATGTTTTCGTGATGATTCTTTGATTATGTTGGTTTTTTATTTTCTTTGTTATATTTGTTCATTATTTTTTATTTTTATGATTTTATACTTTTTGTTTGTTGCCTACTTTTTATATTCTTTATTCTTTGTATTTGTTTTTTTTTTCCTGATTCTATGTTTGTTTTATTGTTATGTTTTTTTATTGTCTATGTTGCGTTTGTTTCTTCATTATGTTTTTATTATCATTTACTGCTATTCTTTTGGTTTTTTGTTTGTTTCTTTACTGTTAGTGTTCTTACCATCTTTGCGTTTTGTTTGTTCTTGTTTATGTTGTTTGCTCTTATGTTTGTTTTTCATTTTGTGTTTTGTGTATTTTTAGTTGTTCTCTTTATCTACTTTTATCTTTTTTTTCTTTGTTTTGTTGTCGTTTTTTTTTTTTTTTTTGCTTGATCTTACTTCTTTCTTATTGCATTTGTTTAACTTTTTTAATTTTTTGTTTTTGTGCTCGTTCTATTTTTCATGTTTGTTTTTTGATTGTTTATTTTATGTTACATTTTTTCTTTCTTTCTTTCTTTTGTGCTTATCTTCTGTTTTTCTATCTATTATCAATTTTTTTTTTTCATGTTTATTCTTAGTTAAGTTTTTTTGTTCATGTTCTTTTTTATTCTTAAGATTTTCTATTTGTTCTTTGTTTTTTAATAATTTTTCTATTCTATTATCATTGTTGTTTTTTTGCTTGTATTTTAGTCTATTCTTGTGCTTGCCTTCCATTTTTTTGTTTTCATTCTTGTTCTTTGTTTTTGTGTTTGCTCTTTACATTTTTTTATGTATGTTTTTGTGCTTATTTTTTTTATTTTATTTCCATATTTGTTCTTTGTTCTTGTATTTTTTTATGTTTGTTTTTTGTTTTTATTTTTTAGATGTTTTGTCATCCTTTTATTGTGCTTATGTTATATCTTTTGTTTTATACATTTGTTCTTTGATTTCTATTTTTGTGATTATGTATTTATAATCTCTACTTTTATGACTACTCTTTATGTTATTTTATGCTATGTTCTTTATTCTTTTTTTTTTGTTCTTTATTGTTATGTTTGATTAGTATGTACTTGTTTATGTTCTTTTGGCATTTGTTATTTGTTTTTGTGTTTCTTTTTTATTCGTGTGCTTATTTCTTATGTTATCTTCTTTGCTTTTCTTAGTTCTTTATTCTTTGTTATGGTGCATGTTTGATATTCTCTAGTTTTGTACTTGTTCTTTACCTTTTTTTTTTTTTTCATATTTCTTATCTTTTTTCTATTATTTATTTGTGTTTATTTTATGTTTCTTTCCTTCTTGTCGTGCTTGTCTTATGCTTAGAAATCTATTATTTATTTTTTTTCGTATTCATTCTTTGTTATGTTTTTTGTTCATTTTCTTTTTTATTCTTAAGATTTTCTAGTTGTTCTTTATTTTTTAATATTTGTGCTATTTTATTATTGTTATTTTTGTGCTTGTAGTTTTACTGGTTCTTGTGCTTATTGCTTGGTTTTTGTTTTCATTATTGTGTTTTGTATTTGTGCTTGTTCTTTATATTTTTTATGTATGTTTTTGTGCTTGTTTTCTTTGTTTTATTTCTATATTTGTTTTTGTGTTTTTTTTGTTCTTTTTCTTTAGCTGCTTTTTTATCCTTTTTTCGTGCTTATTTTATTCCTTTGTTGTATATTTGTTTTTTGATTTCTATTTTTATGGTTGTACATATATTTTCTCTACTTTCATGATTGCTCTTATTTTTTTGCTATGTTCTTTATTCTTTTTCTTCTTTATTGTTATATTTGATCACTATTTTACCATTGTATTTGTTTATGTCTTTTTTGTATTGGTTATTTTTTTTTTGTGCTTCTTTTTTATTCATGTGCTTATTTATTATGTCATCTTCTTTGCTTTTTTTAGTTCTTTGCTCTTTATTGTTGTGTATGTTCAATATTCTTTGTTTTCGTATTTTTTTTAATTTTTTTCTTTATTCTTTTACTTCTTCTTATGCTTGCATTTTTCTCTTTTTTTTTTTTTTTGAGTTTGTATTTTGTTATCTATTTTGTCTTTATTTTAATTCTTTTTTAAAACTTTTGTTCTTTATTTTGTTCTTTATTTTGTTTTTGTGGTTATTTTCTTTTTATTTTAAGTTTTCTTGTTTGTACTCCATTATTTATCTTTGGGCTTGTTCTCTAAGTTATTGTATTTCATTGTTTATGTTTTTCATTTTTTGTTCTTATGGTTCGTTTTCTATTTTTTGTATTTATTCTTTTTTTTATTTTTTGTATTTGTTCCATTTTTCTTTTTTCTTGTTTCTTGTTCCTTGTTTCCTGTTTTTTTTTTCTTTTTTATCAATTCTTTACTTTTGTGCTTATTTTCTCTAGTACATTTTTGTGATGGTTCTTGATTGTGTTAGTTTTATGTTCTTTATTATTGTATTTACTTTTTTTGTTGTTTGTTCTACATTCTCTATTCTTGTATTTTGTTGTTTTTTTCTTAGTTTATGCTTTTTTTTTTCATTGTTATGTTTTGTGCTTGTGTTCTTTATTATTTATTTTTATATTTATTATTCTTATTTTATGTTTCTTTTTTATTATTATATTTTGTGCTTGTGTTCTCTATTGTTTATTTTTATATTTATTATTTATGCTTTGTTTTTGTATTTGTTCTCGAGTTTTATCTGTTTTGTGCTTGTTTCTTCATTATGTTTTTATTCTCTTTTACCATTATTCTTTTAGTTTTTTGTTTGTTCTTTACTGTTAGTATTCTTATCGCCTTTGTCTTTTATTTGTTCTCATTTTATGTTATTTGTTCTCATATTTGGTTGCGTTTTGTGTTGTTAATTATTCTTTTTCTTTATTTGGTATTTGTTTCCCTTTCATACTAGTATACATGTTTTTTGTTTTTTTGTTCTTTAACTCACTTCTTTGTTATTGCATTTGTTTATTTGTTTATTTATTTATTTTTTAATTTTTTTCTTTTGTGTGTTTGTTCTCTTTTTTCAAGATTTTTTTCTATTTATTTATTTGTGCTTATTTTTTTGTTACTTTTCTGTTTACTCAATCTTTTCTTCATATTTGTTCTTTATTATGTTTTTGTTTTCATTACCTATTATCCTTTTAGTTTTTTTTATTTGTTCTTTGTTGTTTATATTTGTATTTATTTTTTTATTATAGTTGTTATATAATATTATTGTACTTGTTTTATGTTTTTTTTTCATATATGTATAATTTTTGTTTTCGTGTGTATTCCCTCTTTTGTTGTTCTTGTGTTTGTTTCGTTATCTCCATTATTGCGTTTAACGTTCTTTGCCTTTTTTCTATTCTTGTTTATGTTCTTTGCTTATTTATTTATTATCTCTATTTTATTTTTTATTTATTTTATGTCCTCTACTTTTATACTTCTCTTTCTTTTACTTTTTATTCTCTATTTTTATATTTATCCTTTCTCTTTGAGTTTTTTATTCTTTTATTCTATTTTTTCTTCATTCTTGTATGTGTTCATTATTCTCTCTTTTTTTATGCTTGTTTTATGTTCTCGCATTTAATTTTTCATTTTTTTGTGCTTCATCTCCATTAATTTTTTTTCCTTGTTCGTTGTATTATATCTTCTTTTTGGTTTGTCTTTATTATTGGTTTTAGATATATATTTGGGTGCTTAAAGAGAAGCCCATTTTCAAAGTATTTGCTCAAAAGAGAAACCTGTTATTTGCTATGTTTTATGGTTCATGTTCTTTTTTATTCTTACTATGTTCTACTTGTTCTTTACTTTTTAATGTTTGTGCTATCCTAATATTGTTGTTGTTTTTCTCTTTGTATTTGTTATTGATTTTGTACTTGTTTTTTTGTTTTTACCTTTGTGTTTGTTCTTTGTATTATTTTCTTGTGTATGTTTTTACTATTTTATTTGTATACTTGTTCTTTGTTTTTTATTGTGTGTTTTTTTTTTTAATTTTTGTTATTTGTTATTTTTATTTCTTTTCTTATGCTTGTTTGTATCCTTTATTCTTGTATTTGTTCTCTGATTTTTATTTTTGTGGTTGTGCATTTATTTTCTTTACTTTCGTACCTACTTTTTGCATTTGTGCTATGTTCTTTATTGTTGTTTTTGTTCTTTGTTGTTGTATTTGTTCATTATTTTCTACTACTATACTAAGTAACTTATGCTCTTTTGTGCTTTTTCTCTGCTTTATCATTGTACATTTTTTTTCATTTTTTCTTAGTTTTTGTGCTAATTCCTTATTTATGTGCTTCTTTACTTTTTTTTATTATTTGTTTTTTTTTTTGTTGTGCATGTTCATTATCTTTTATTTTTAATACTTTTTTATTGTTGAGTCCTTTTTCTTTTTTATTGTATTTTTTATGTTTGTTCTTTCTTTTTTTTAGTTTCTATTTTTTTTTCATTTTTGTTCGTTATTATGTTATTGTGATTATTTTTTTTTGATGTTTTATGCTCTATTATTGTTTTTTAATTATTATTATTTCATATTTTATTATATATATATATATATTTGTGTTGATTCTTATTTCTTGTTTTTGTACTTGTTCCTTTTTTTTGTATTAATTCTTTGCCTTTATGCTTGTTTTTTCTATTATGTTTTTTCTAGTGGTTCTCTTTTCTTTGTTCCTTTTTTGTTTATTTTATATTCATTGTTGCTTGTTCAACATTCTCTGTCCTTGTATTTGTTCTTATTTTATAATTTTTTTTATTATGTGCTTGCTTTTATATTTTTATATGTTTATTACCCATCCATTGTTTATGTTTGCTCTCAATTTTTGTGTAAGTTTTTTTTATTATTCTTCATTACATTTTTTCTTGTTTGCTATTATTCTTATATATTTTTTGTTTGTTTTTTATTGTTATTGTTCTTATCATCTGTGTGTTTTTGTCCTTTTTTTATGCTATTTGTTTCTTGTGTTTTTTTTGTGTTATGTGTTTCTTCACTTGTTCACTTTTTTTTTGTTTTTTTTTTTTTGTTTTCTTTATATGTATGTCTTTTATTCTTTGTTATTTTTTTTATTATTCTTAGTTTTTTGCTACTACATTTGTTAATTCTTTTCAATTTTTTTACATGTTTTTTTTCATCTTCTTTGCTTTCTTTTTTTTTTTCAAGTTTGTTCTTTGTTCCCTTTTTTAAATATTCGCTTTTTATTATTTATTTGTGTTTTTTGCAATTTTGTTTGTTCATTATTCTTCCTTTCTAATATTGTTCTCTATTTGATTTTTTGCTTTCACTGCTTAATTTTTTAAGTTTTCTATGTTCGTTCTTTATTGTTTATAAATGTATTTGTTCTTTATTATTATAGTTATTATAAATGTCATGCATTTGTTTTTTATTCTTATTTTATGTTTTTTTGGTTCTTACACATGCATATTTTTTGTTTTTATGTTTATTCTTTGTTTTATACTCTCGTATTTGTTTCACGTTTTTTTTTTTTGTATTGTTTTTTGCTTTCTCTTCTTGTTTTTGTTATTTGGAGTGCTTATTATCCTTATTTTGTCTTGCATTTAATTTATCTTCTCTATTTTAATATCTTCCTATTTTTATTCTTTTTTTCTATTTTTATGTTAATCCTTTGCCTTTGTGTTTTCAATTTTTTGTTGGTATTTATTTTGTTTTTGTATGTGTTCATTATTTTTTTATGCTTGTTTTGCTCTTGCATTTTTTTTTTCATTTTTTATGCTGCTTGATTTTCATTAAATTTTTCCCTTATTCTTTGTTCAATATTTATCAGTTAGTTTGTTTTAAATATAAACTACTTAAAAGAGAAGCTTTAAATACTAACCTCTATTCCTAATCCTTAGACCTAAACCCTACAACCCTAAACCTTATGCATAAAACCAAAAACATAAACCTCTAAATCCTAATCCCTACACTTTAAACCTTAACTGTAAACCTTAAACCCCACGTTATAACTCCAAAACCCAAAGCCAAAAATCCTTAAGCCCTAAACCCTAAACAGTAACCCCAACCAATAACCTTTAAATACTAAACCCTAACCCAAAAACCCTAAACTTTAAACCTGAACCCTAAACCAAAAATTCAGGCCCTAACCGCTAACTCTTAAACCATGAACCCTAAATCCTAAACCTTAAACGTTAACCCCTGAAACTAATAAACCCAAAATCTTAATCCTTAATCCCAAGCCACTGACCTCTTAAGCCAAGATCCTAAACTCTAAACCTTAACCTTGTATCCTAAACTTAAAACCCTATCCTTGAACCCTAAATCCTAACCATTAAATTATAACCTACCTTCGTCGTTAAACTTGAAATCCTAAATTGTAAATTATAAATAATAAACACTTAACCTAATTTCAAAACTGGAACCTAAATCCTAAAAGCTAACTCTTCAACCCGTAATTCTAACACTAAACCTTAAACCTTAACCATTACATCATATATCCTAAACTCTAAATCTTTAACCTAAAACTTTAAAACTTTGAACCTTAAACTTTGAATTCTAAACCTTAAACATTAACCTTGAACTACCAACCCTAAAATCATAAACTGTAAACCCGAACACCTAACTCTTAAACACTAAACCCAAATGCATAAACTCTAACCATTAAACCTTGGCCCAACCCTCACTTTTAAATCATAAACCTAACCACTAAACCCTAAACATTAAAAACCTTAAATCCTAACCTTTAAACATTGAATCCTAAATTGTAGCCCTTAAAGCTTACCCTTAACCCTTAAAACCTAAGCCTTAACTCCTAACATTAACCATTAAACCCTAACCTCGAACCTAATCCCCAAAACTTTAAACTTTAACCCTTGAACCTTCCACCCTAAACCTTAAACTCTAACCCTTAATCCCTTATCCTTAAACCCAAACATCGAAACCCTAAATCTTAACCTTTAACCTTTAATCGTGAAACCTTAATTATTACCCTAACCCTAAATGCAAGACCTTGAACCTTAAATACAAAATCCTAAACTTTAAACCCAAAGCCCTAAACCCTTATCTCTAAACTCCTAAACCCTAACTCATAAACCACCCTAATAACAAACGCTAAACGTTAACTCTAACCCTTAAACCTTAAACCCAAAACCCCAAGCCTTTAAGCTTAATCACTAATTTCTACACCTTAAACCCTAAAATATAAACATAAGCTAAACCCCCAAACCATAAACCCAGAACCATAATCTTCAAACCATAAACCCTAAATCCTAAAGCATTACCCTTAAACATTAAGCCTTAAAATTTGTATCCTAAACCATAAACTCAAAGCCCTAAACATAAATTATAAACCCTAAACCTCATTCCTTGAGCCAAACTTTAACTCCTAATAAACACTAAACACTACTCCCTAATGCTTGAACACTCAACCCTTTATTTAGGGGCCAAGGGTTTACGAATTAAGGTTTAGTGTTTAGAGTTTAGGATTTAGGGGTTAGAGTTTAGCATTTATAGTTTAAGTTTTAAGGTTCACTATTCATGGCTTAGGGTTTAGGATTTAAAGGTTATAAGTTATGGTTGAAGGGCTAGTATTTCAAGGTTGGGCATTAGGGATTAGGCAAGGGCTCAAGGTTCAATGTTTAAGGTTATGGTTATTGGTTTAGGGTTAAGTGTTTAAGGGTTTAAGGTTTAAAGGAGGGCTTAAGGAGGTAAGGTTTAAGGGTTCCGTAGTTATGGTCTATGGTTTAGCAGTTAAAGTAATAGGGGTTTGGAGTCTGGCTTCAAAGTTTATGGGTTAGGATTTAGGGTTTAGCTTTAATTTTTAAGGTTTAAAGGTTAGCATTTAGGGTTATAGTGTGAGTGGTTGGGGTTTTAAGGTTAGAGGTTAGCATTTATGGTTAAGGTGCTAGTAGTTAGGGTTTAGGAGTTAGACATTTAGATTTGGTGTTTAGGGTTTTGGGCGCAGAGTTTAAAGTTTGGGCTTTAGGGTTTAAGGCTTAGCAGTGAGGGTTTAAGGTTTAAGATTTAGTATGTAGGGTTTAAATGTTAGAGCTTAGGATTTAGGAGTTTTGTTTATAGTTAAGGGTTTAAGGTTATCGTTTAAGGTTTTTTAGGCAAGGGTTTAAGGTTTACTATTTGGAGTTTAGGTTTGGGTTTCATGTTTTAGAAGTTTAACATTTTGCATTAAGGGACTAGGGTTTAGGGGTTAAGTCTTACAGGTTTGAGTCTAAGAGTTAAGGATTGTTTAGGGTTTAAGGTCTAGTGGCTATGGTTTAAGGTTTAGGGGCTAGGGTAGTGTTTAATGTTTAGGGCTTAAGGGTTCGGGTTTATAAGCTGAGGGTTTGGGTTTAATGTTGAAGTTTTTTAGTATTTAAGGTTTAAGGTTTAGAGTTTAGGGTTTAGGGGTTAAGATTCTTATTCAAGGTTTAACGTTTAGGGGGTAGGATTTATGATTTAAGGGCTAAGATTTAGGGTTTAAGGGTTATGGTTTAGGATTCAGGTCTAGTGGCTATGTTGAAGATTTAGGTTACACTTTTAGGTTTAGGATTTATGGTTTAGGGTTTAAGGTTGAGCGGTTAAGGTTGAAGTTTAAGGTTGAGTGGTGCTGGTTCAACAACTAATGTTTAAGGTTTAGGGTTTAGAGTTATGATTTAAGGGATAGGGTTTGGGGTTTAGGTGTTACTGGTTAAGGTTTAAGGCTCGGGAGTTAGGGTTTAAGGGTACTAGGTTACAGTTAAGGATTAAGTTTTGGGTTTACTGGTTAGAGTTTTGGTTTTATAGTTTAGTGTTTGTGGTTATGAGTTTTAGTTTAAAGTTTTGAGTTTAGTGTTTAGGGTCTCAAGATCACGATTTAGAGTTTAGAGATTAGAGTTTGGGATTTAGAGTTCAGGTTTGAAGACTTAGCGTTTTGGATTTATGGTTTAAAGGTTAAGGTTTAAGGTTTAGGATTTATAATTTATCGTTTAGGGCTTTAAGTTTATGGTTTAGGGTATAGAGTTTAAGGTTTAAGATTTACGGTTAATGTTTTAGGATTTAGGGTTTATGTTCCAAGGATTATGGTTTTTGGTTTATGATTTAGGGGTTTAGGCTTGTGTTTATAATTTAGAGGTTTAGGCTTATATTCATAATTTAGGGTTTGGGGTGTAGAAATAAGTGGTTAGGCTTTAAGATTTATGGTTAATGTTTTAGGATTTAGGATTTATGGTTCAAGGGTTATGGTTCTTGGTTTATCATTTAGGGTTTTAGGCTTCTATTTATAATTTAGGGTTTGGGGTTAAGGTTTTAGGGGTTAGAGTTTAGAGCTTAGGGGTTAGGGTTTTGAATTTAGGGCTTAGTGTTATGGTTTAAGGCTTAAATGTTCAGATTTGGGTTCTAGGCTTTAAGTTTTATGGTTAAAGGTTTATAGTTTATGATTTAGGCTTAGAGTCTAAGGATTAGGGTTAAAGGGTTACAGATTAGGGTTTAGGGTTTAGATGTTAGGATATGGGGATTATGGTTTAGCATTTACCTTTTAGGTTTTGGACTTTGTGTTTGTTGTATAAGGTTTAGAGTTTGAGGGACAAGGTTTCAGATTTAGGGTTCGGGGTTTAAGGTCTAGATGTTACGCTTAGGAGTAAGGTTTTAGGGTTTGAGGTTTAAGATTTAGGTATTAGAGTTTAAGGGTTTAGGTTAAGGTTTAAGGTGTAGGGGTTAGGGGTTAAGGTTTAAGGGTTAGGGTTTTGGGTTTATGGTTTAGCATTTTGGGAAAACAATTAGAATTCAAGGTTTAGGGATTATGTTTGAACGTTTAATGGTTAGATTTAGGTGTTAAAGTTTACAGGTTAAGGATTAGGATTAGGGGATTACAATTTACGATTTAGGGGATCGAGCTTATTAGTGGGGGGTTAGGATTTCTAAGATTTAGGGGTTAAGTTTTAGGGTTAGAGGTTCAACGTTTAGGGTTTAAGGCATATGGTTTGAGGTTCAAGGTATAAAGTTTAGACTTAAGGTTTAAGGGGGTATGGTATTGGGCTTGGGAGTTTAAGGTTTAGGGCCTATAGGTTAGCTTTTAGGATTTAATGTTTAAGGTGTAGCATTTAGGGATTAGAGTTTAGGGTTTTGGGGTTAGGATTTAGGGTTTAAAGCTTAAGGTTTAAGGTTTAGGATTTAAAGTTTACGATTTTACGGTTAGGGCCAAGGTTATCGGTTTAAGGTCTATAAGTTAAGGATTAGGGTTTTGGGCTAATGGTTTGGGACTAGGTTTTAGGGTTTAAGCTTTTAGGTTTAAGGTTTAGGGGATAAGGATTAAGGTTTGGGGTTTAAGTTTTAAGGGTTAAGGGTTTAACGGTTATAGTTTTAAGATTAGTGGTTGCATGTTAAAAGTTAGGGTTTCGAGGTTCACTTTAGAGTTTAAGGTTTAATGGTTAAGGGTAAGACAGGAGTGGTTATAGTACCACATTTAGCCCATGATGATATGTGAAGGACAATTGGTATGCACCTTGTTAATCTTGAAGAGATATTTACTTCCTTTTTTTGTCAAACAAATGCATTTAATAATTTAGTTATTAGCAAAAACTTAATAATTTTAGACTTAATGATTTTTTGAAACCCAATGCATGAAGGGTAGTTCCATGCACTAGTATTTATTTTCATGCTTTAAACTTAGAAGAGTGCTTAAACTTTAGTTGCATGTGCAGAACCTCTTTGAGTTCTCTCTTCCGTCTTTGTATCTCTCTGGTTAGGAGCCATTGAGTGGTGAAAAACATCTCTGTGTCTATTAGGGTGATGCTTTATGTCCTTTTTAGTGGTGAGTTATATGGTTTCTGTATCCTTATTACTAATTATAAGGTTTTATATCCCTTTGGTATTAAACTAGGTGGTAAGCCTTTTATCCTTTATTTTCATTCAAATATATTCAAATGTGTGCTTGTACACTCTAAACAATTTTTCTAGCAAAGTTACATCATTTTTATTCCTAATACCATTCCTTCAAAATACATTATCAAAGGGCTAAGGTTTAAGATTTAGGGTTTTGGGATTAAAATTTAGTATTAAGGGTTTAAGAGTTAGGGTTTAGGTTGTCGTGTTTAGGTGTTGAGGTGTTAGGTTCAGAGTTTAGTGCTTAGGGTTTAGGGGTTAGTTGTTAGAGATTATAGGTTAGGTTTAGGATTTGGGATTCAAGACTTAAGGTTTAAGGTCTAGAATTTAGGGTTTAAGGTTTAGGTTTTAGAATTTAGACTATAGAATAGGTCTAAGGGTTCAAGGTTTAAGGTTAAGGCGTATGGTTTTGGGGTTATTGTTTAAGATGCAGTTTTTAATAGTTTAAATTTAGGATTTAAGATTTAAGATCTACGTTAAGGTTTCATGATTCTGGTTTATACTTCAAGGTTTAGGATTTAAAGGTTAAGGTTTAGGATTTAGTGTTTGTGAGTTTGCGTTTAGGGTTTGAGGGGTTATATTTTGTTTTTTTTTTAGTTTTTTTTTTCATTTTAGTTCGTTGTTATGTTATTGTGATTATTTTTTATTTTTTGATTTTTTATGCTTTATTATTGTTTTTTAATTATTATCATTTCATATTTTATTTTTTTATTTTTTTGTTTTTAATTTATGTGCTGATTCTTATTTCTTGTTTTTGTACTTGTTCCTTGTTTTTCTTTTCCTTTTTTTTTTTGGGTATTAATTCTTGGTCTTTATGCTTGTTTTTTCTATCATGTTTTTTTTTTTTTTATGGTTCTCTTTTCTTTGTTTTTTTTTTTGTTTGTTTTATATTCAAGTTGTTATATTTATTCACTTTTTTTAAATTTATTGTTGCTTGTTCAACATTCCTTGTTCTTGTACTTGTTCTTATTTTATTAATTTTTTATTATGTGCTTGTTTTTATATTTTTTATATGTTTATTACCAATCCATTATTTATGTTTGCTCTCAATTTTTGTGTGATGAGTTTTTTTTTTTTTTTATTGTTCTTCATTACAATTTTTCTTGTTTGCTATTATTCTTATATATTTTGTTTATTCTTTATTGTTAATGTTCTTTTCATCTGTGTGTTTTTTTATCCTTCTTTTATGCTATTTGTTTCTTGTGTTTGTTTTGTGTTATGTGTTTATTCACTTGTTCGCTTTTTTTTCTTTTTTTTGTTGTGTTTTTTTTTTCTTTATATGTATGCCCTTTATTCTTTGTTTTTTGCTACTACATTTGCTAATTCTTTCCAATTTTTCTACATGTTTTTTTCATCCTCTTTGCTTTCTTTTTTTTTTTTCCAAGTTTGTTCTTTGTTCCCTTTTTCAAATATTCACTTTTTTTTATTTATTTGTGTTTTTTTTTTGTTTTTTGCTTTGTTCATTATTCTTTCTTTCTAATATTGTTCTTTATTTGATTTTTTGTTTCACTGCTTAATTTTTTAAGTTTTTATGTTCATTCTTTATTGTTTATAAATGCATTTGTTCTTTATTATTATAGTTATTATAAATGTCAGCATTTGTCTTTTATTCTTATTTCATGTTTTTTGGTTCTTACACATGCATATTTTTTGTTTTTATGTTTGTTCTTTATTTTATACTCTCGTATTTGTTTCATTTTTTTTATTTTTTTATTGTTTTTTGCTTTGGTTTCTTCTTCTTTAAAACTGAACGCTAAACCCTGGACCCTAACCCATAACTCTTAAACCACGAACCCTAAATCCTAAACTTTAACCCTAGAAACTAATAAACCCAAAATCTTAATCCTTAATCCTAAACCACTAACCACTTAACCCAAAATCCTAAACTCTAAACCTTAACCTTGTATCCTAAACTCAAAACCCTATCCTTGAACCCTAAATCCTAACCATTAAACTATAACCTACCTTCGTCGTTAAACCTGAAATCCTAAATTGTAAATTATAAATCATAAACCCTTAACCCTAATTTCAAAACTAAGACCCTAAACCTTAAAACCTAGCTCTTCAATCTGTAATTCTAACACTAAACCTTAAACCTTAACCACTGCACCATATATCCTAAACTCTAAATCCTTAACCTAAAACTTTAAAATTTTGAACCCTAAACTCTGAATTCTAAACCTTAAACCTTAACCTTGAACTACCAACCCTAAAATCATAAACTGTAAACCCGAACACCTAACTCTTAAACACTAAACCCAAATGCATAAACCCTAACCATTAAACCTTGGCCCAACCCTCACCTTTAAATCATTAACCTAACCCCTAAACCCTAAAGATTAAAAACCCAAAATCCTAACCCTTAAACATTGAATCCTAAATTGTAACCCTTAAACCTTAACCCTCAACTCTTAAACCCTAAGCCTTAATTCCTAACATTAACCATTAACCCCTAAATCTTATCCCCTAAGCCTAACCACTAAACCCTAAAACCATAATCCTAAAATATAAACATAAGCTAAAGCCCTAAATCATGAACCCAAAACCATAATCCTCGAACCATAAACCCTAAATCCTAAAATATTACCCCTAAACCTTAAACTCTGTACCCTAAACCATAAACTCAAAGCTGTAAACACAAAATTACAAACCTTAAATCTCATTCCTTAAACCAAACTTTAACCCCTAATAGTTAAACACTAAACACTACTCCCTAACCTTTGAACACTCAATCCTTTTTTTTAGGGGCCAAGGGTTTGTGGATTAAGGTTTAGGGTTTAGCATTTATAGTTTAAGTTTTAAGGTTCAGTGTTTATGTCTTAAGGTTTAGGATTTAAAGATCATAAGTTATGGTTGAGGGGCTAGTATTTCAAGGTTGGGCATTAGGGATTAGACAAGGGCTCAAGGTTCAATGTTTAAGGTTATGATTGTTGGTTTAGGGTTAAGTGTTTAAGGTTTAGGGTTTCGAAGATGGTTTAAGGACTTAAGGTTTAAGGGTTTCGTGGTTAGGATCTATGGTTTAGCAGTTAAGGTATGAGGGTTTGGGGCTTGGGTTCAAGGTTTATGGGTTAGGGTTTAAGGATTAGGGTTTAAGCCTTAAGATTTAAGGTTTAAGGGTTAGCATTTAGGTTATAGTGTCGGTTAGGGTTTTAAAGTTAGGGTTTAGCATTTATGGTTAAGGTGCTAGTAGTTATTAGGAGTTAGACGTTTAGATTTGGGGTTTAGGCGCAAAGTTTAAAGTTTGGGCTTTAAGGTTTAAGGTTTAGCAGTGAGGGTTTAGGGTTTAAGATTTAATATGTAGCGTTTACATGTTAGGGCTTAGGATTTAGGAGTTTGGTTTGTAGTTAAGGGTTTAAGGGTTATCGTTAGGGTTTTTAAGGCAAGGGTTTAAAGTTTACTATTTGGAGTTTAGGTTTGGGTTTTAAGCTTTAGAAGTTTAACATTTTGCATTTAGAGACTAAGGTTTAGGGGTTAGGTTTTATAGGTTCGAGTCTAGGAGTTAGGGATTATTTGGGGTTTAAGGTCTAGTGGCTATGGTTTAAGATTTAAAGTTTAGGGTTTAGGGGCTAGGGCTAGTGTTTACTATTTAGGGCTTAAGGGTTCGGGTTTACGAGCTAAGGGTTTAGGCTTAGGGTTGAAGATTTTTAAGATTTAAGGTTTAAGGTTTATAGTTTAGGGTTTAAGGGTTAGGATTCTTATTCAAGGTTTAGCGTTTAAGGGTTAAGATTTATGATTTAGGGGCTAGGATTTCGGGTTTAAGGGTTATAGTTTAGGATTGAGGGGTTACACTTTTAGGTTTAGGGTTTAAGGTTGAGCGGTTAAGGTTGAGGTATAAGGTTGAGTGGTGGGGGTTTAACAACTAATGTTTAAGGTTTAAGGTTTCGAGTTATAATTTAAGGGATAGGGTTTGGCATTTAGGTGTTACTAGTTAAGGTTTAAGGCTCAGAAGTTAGGGTTTAAGGGTGTTAGGTTACGATTAAGGATTAAGTTTTGGGTTTACTATTTAGAGTTTTGGTTTTATAGTTTAGTGTTTGTGGTTGTGGCTTTCGGTTTAAGGTTTTGAGTTTAGCGTTTAGGGTCTCAAGATTACGATTTAGAGTTTAGAGATTTAGGTTTATGAGTTATGGGTTTTTGTTCAAGGTAAAGATTTAGAATTAGGGTTGAAGTTTAAAGACTAGGGTTTAGGATTTAGACTTTAGGTTTTAAGATTTAAGGTTTTGGATTTATGGTTTAGAGGTTAATGTTTAAGGTTGAGTCAAGGGTTAGGGATTAGTGTTTAGGGTTTAGCCCTTAGAGGTTAGAGTTTGGTTCAAGGAATGAGGTTTAGGGTTTATAATTTAGTGTTTAGGGCTTTAAGTTTATGGTTTAGGGTATAAAGTTTAAGGTTTAAGGTTTATGATTAATGTTTTAGGATTTAGGGCTTATGGTTCAAGGGTTATGGTTTTTAGTTTATGATTTAAAGGCTTAGGCTTGTTTTTATAACTTACGGTTTGAGGTGTAAAAATTGGTGGTTAGGCTTTAAGGTTTGAGACTTAGGGTTAAGGTTTTAGGGGTTAGAGTTTAGGGGCTAGAGTTTCGAATTTAGGGCTTAGTGCTATTGTTTAAGGCTTAAATGTTCAGATTTGGGTTCTAAGGTTTAAGTTTTGTGGTTAAGGGTTTATAGTTAAGGATTTAAGGCTTAAAGTCTAAGGTTACGGATTAGGGTTTAAGGTTTAGGTATTAGGGTATAGGGATTATGGTTTAGCATTTATTTTTTAGGGTTTTGAACTTTGTGTTTATTGTATAAGGTTTAGAATTTGAGGGGCAGGGTTTTGGATTTAAGGTTCGAGGTTTAAGGTCTAGATGTTAGGCTTAGGAGCAAGGTCTTAGGGTCTAAAGTTTGGAATTTAGGTCTTAGGGTTTAAAGGTTTAAGTTAAGGTTGCATCTCTCTGGCTAGTAGCCATTGAGTGGTGAAAAACATCTCTGTATCTCTTAAGGTGATGTTTTATATCCCTTTTAGTGGTGAGTTATAAGGTTTCTATATCCTTATTAATAGTTATAAGGTTTTTTTATCCATTTGGTATTAAACTAGGTGGTAAGCCTTTTATCCTTTATTTTCGTTCAAATATATTCAAATGTATGCTTGTACACTCCAAACAATTTTTCTAGCAAAGTTACATCATTTTTATTCGTAATACCATTCCTTCAAAATATGGTATACAAGGACTAAGGTCTAGGATTTTGGGATTAAGGTTTAGTATTAAAGGTTTAAGAGTTAGGGTTTAGGTTGTAATATTTAGGGTTTGGAGATTAAGGTGTTGAGGTGTTAGGGTTCAGAGTTTAGGGTTACGTGTTAGAGGTTACGAGTTAGGTTTAAGATTTGGGATTCAAGACCTATTTAAGGTCTAGAATTTAGAGTGTAAGGTTTAGGTTTTAAAATTCATACTATAGAATAGGTCTAAGGGTTACAACATAGGTTTTAGAATTTAGGGTTTAAGGTTTAAGGTCAAAGTGTATGGTTTTGGGGTTATTATTTAAGATGCAGTTTTTAAGAGCTTAAATTTAGTGTTTAAGATTTAAGATCTACGTTAAGGTTTCGTGATTCTGGTCTATACTTTAAGGTTTAGGATTTAGTGTTTATGAGTTTGCGTTTAGGGTTTGAGGGGTTATAGTTTAGGATTTAAGACTCAATGTTTATGCTTTAAGGTTTAAAGGTTATGCTTTAAGATTTAATGTATATGATTTCAGGTTTAGGATTTAAGTTTAGAAGTTAGGGTTTTCGTGTTTAGAGTGTAGTGGATCTGGTTTAATAGTTAGGCTTATTGGTTAATGAGGCTAAGTTAAAGAGGCTAACATGTATGAGTCCACGAAACAATTCGATGCATAATTAAGCTTAATAAAAATATAACCTAAGATATAGTTTAACTTGAAATTAATTTGACCTAATATCTAATTGAACCTAAAAAAATATGGCATATGATATAATTAGATCTCATATATGATTTGGCCTATGATGTAATGAGCCGAATATAATTAAACTTGATATATAATTAAGCTTAATAAATAATTTGGACTGATACATAATAAGACTTAACGTGCATTAGCCTAAAATATATTTAGGCTTAATAATTGATTAAGGCTAAAATTTATTAGATCGAATAATTGTTATTCTTATTGTGCATGAACCCAAGAAATAATTAGGCTGAGATTAAATAATTGAGTTTAATAATTAATTTGACTTAGTAATTAATTGGGTTTAACAATTAATTAAGTCTAATAATTAATTGGTTAAGATTTAGTTCACTTAATAATTAGTTGGGTTTAAGATTTGATCAAACCTAATAAAAATTTCAACTTAATATATAGTTGGGATTAATATAATATTGGGCTAAGAATGAAATAAGCTTCATAAAACATAAGATCTAAGATATAATTGGCGTCAATGATTAATAGGGCTTGATGTCCATGAGTGCAAAAAAAAAAAAAAAAACAAAAGCCTAATGATGAATTCAACCTAATTATTTATTAATTAAGCTTACAATATGTTGGACCTAAAAAATAATTGGAGCTAGTGTATAAGCCTAAAAATTAATTGGATTTAATAATTCATTAAGCCTAATAATTCAATTAGTTTACTAACTAATAAGTATAAGATTTACTTCGGTCTAATAAAAAATAAGACTTAATAAATAATTAATACTAATAAATAATTTAACTTAATATATTAGGACTATACAAAATATGACCAAATAATTCATAAATTTAAGATATAGCTCGGTCTAGTAATTATATTCACCTTAATGTGCATAAGCCTAATAAATGACTTAGTAACAAATTACGCCTCAAAATAATTAGACCCAAACTATAATCATAGTTAAATATAATTGCGTCTTATAAATAATTGAACGTAATGGGTAATTAGATCTAATAATAAATAATAAGATTAGAGATAGAATTGAATATGTCATTTATGAACTAAGAAATAATGAAGAAAAAAATTAGCTTCATGTATATTAATTAGGCTTGAAAATTAATTGGGTCACAAAATTATTTTGGCTTAATATGTAATTGAACGTAACAATTCATCGTGCCAAATAATTAATTAAGTCTAAAATTTAATTGAGTTTTAATAAAAAAAATAATGATAATATCTAATTAGGCTTAAGAAAAAAAAAAGACATAATAAACAATTAAGCTTAAAAATTAATTGGACAAAACAGTTCAATGGGCCTAACAATTTGTTATAGTAAAAAATTAATTAGGATGAGTAATTAATTAGCTTTAAGTCGTAAATCCAAAACCCTAACCCATAAGCTGTAAACCTTAAGCCTTAAACCTATGCCCTAATCACTAAATCCTAAATTGTAAACTCTAACTTCCAACCCTAAACCCTAACTATTAAACCTTAGATCTAAAACCATAAAGTCTAACCTTCAACCATGAAACCTTAAACCTTAAATGCTAAATGATAATCCTTAAATCCTAACCCTTAAGCCCTAAAAACTAAGCTCTTAAACACTAAGTCCTATATCCGAAACCCTAAACCCGAAACCCTAACTCCTAAACTTTGAACACTTTAATATAAACTTTAACCTTAAACAAGTAATCATTAACCAAAACCTCAAAGACCTAAACCTTAAACCTTAACTCTAATTTCTAAATCCTAATCCTAAACACTAAACTCTGAACCCTAACCCTTAAAGCTAACCTATCAACACTTAATCCTTAACCAAAACTCCAAAGCCATAAACCCTAAACTATAACCTTAACCCCAAAACTCTTATCTCAAACTCTAAACCTAACCCTTACACTTTAAACCTAAAACCTTATATCCTCACACCAAAACCATAAACCCTAAACCTAAAGCCTTATTCCTACCACTAAACCCTACCTTAACCCCTAACCCTAATGCCTAAACCCTTCACCCTAAACATTAAATCGTGGACTCTAAACTGTCAATCTTTGGCCTTAAACCTTAAATCTTGGACTTTAAACTGGAAACATTAACTCGTAATACCTAAATTCTAAACTTTAAATCTTAAACTCTTAACCATAAACATTAAAACCAAAACCCAAAAGACTAAACCTTAAAACTCAAAGTTTGAAAATAACATAAATAAATACAAAAAAAAAATTATTTTATGTAATTAAAAGCAAGTAAATTTTGTTAATTTTAATTTGATTGATATAGTTTGTTATTAACATATAATCATTGTTATGTTAATTATTTTTTTATTTTTTTTATTTTTGTCTTAGTTACACTACAAAATTAATGGAGAATCATTATGATAATCCTTTATCGCATGTCTTGCTCATTCCTAGAAATTCAGGTGTGCTTTGCTTGGAGTTGAGATTTTCTTCACTTTGGCTCAAATTTGATAGTTTCATTTGTTTACATGTGAGAAAGGGAATTCTCAAAGAATTATCATGGGATAATTGTCATTGTTAGACCAAACCACTTCTCACCTTGCAATGATGTGGTTTTTGGGAGTTAGTTCGCAAATAGATGTTTAAATTATTCTATTTTGTTCATTTACGACACTTTAATTATGACTCTGAGCATCTTGGTTGCCCCATGATCACATTGATAATTTTTCAGTTAGATGAATGAAATCTCCCCAAGAATATCCATTATGATAGTGATGATGAGCATTTGATTAAGATGGAGGCTCCCGACAATCGGATCTTTTGTAAATGGGCTTCAAGACATTTGCTCAGTGGTTAAGAAGCAGGTTGAAATTTTGTTAAACATAGGTCAAATGTTATTTGTATAAATATAAATAAGTATTAGCATTGTCTTTTGTTCATTTATCATTTTAACTGTTGTAAAGGACTTCACGAAATCACCATATGAACTAATTAGATGAAATGCATCCACAACAGGTTAGACATGGTTATTTTTTTATTGTGCTATTTATCTTTCTTTTAATGAGGCATATATGTGGTTGCAAACACTAAGTAAATAAAACAAGCTTATAACACATCTCTTGTTAGATTAAAAGTTGAACTATTTTTAGCAAAAACAAATTATAGAGAATTGTAACAAAGTGAAAATTATGAAACAAGTGCACTAACCATGATAGAAGAGTGTTGGATAAAAACGAGGAACAGTGATTACCCACCCGATCTACCTAATATTCATACTTTTTATTCTTATGGGTCCATATCCAAATGGGTATAAATTTGTTGGTCTTCTTGTGCTTATGGCCTCTATAGGTGTATTTAGTTTTTTTTTTTTGGTATTTCAATTGCCAATGAAATAAAAAGGATCTACTAGGTCCAATAATTTATAGTCATAAACTTCTCAATGTAATGAATTTTATTTATTTCTTTTTTTAATTCTATTTGCCTGCTTATTGAACATGTTACAAAAAAGGAAATCTTAAGGAGTAATTCTAAAAGTCTATGATTGTGCAAGCATGTTCTTATCATATTAAGTACACAGTGTATATATATATATATATATATATATATATATATATATATAATTGTAAAATGAATTAGTTACTTATATTGTTATTTTATTTCTTACATAAAACTAAGAAGGCACTTGTCGTGATAAAATATTCATGCATTCCATTATCGGAATGTACTTTTTATTTTATTATTTATGTGTGCATACATTTACTTGCATATTATATTATTATTGTAATAAAAAATATTAATAGTTAATAAATGTGATTTTATTATTATTCTATTATTTATTTCAAATTACTAAATCTGTTTCAATATAATAGGTTATGTTGATAACAAAAATAATATCTATTTGGTGTGCATATTTAAATTTTTAGTGTCATTCTACTAAACATATAGTCTTAATAACACCTTTTTCGTCCTAAAATAATTATTCTAATAATTGTATACAAATAGATTGGTGGAGTTCTTTGTCTTTCTCTTAAAAGTCTTGTGAACAATGCAAAAAACACTGCTACTCCCACATGTGCGATAGTACCATACTGCAATAGCATACATTACAATATGCTGCTTCAACCTACTGATGTTGTGTAATTGATACTTTAGTGTTTGTTTTTTTTCTCAAATTTTAATTTTCAACTTAATGTATTGTTATGATCTTATGGCCATCATCTAAAACAGAAATATATATATTTAATTTAATTCTATTATGTAAGTGGAATGACTAAAAAATATTATATATATAGATATATATATATATATATATATATCCAATATTATGTGTGTGAAAGAGATTGTGCTTTCGTATTTATATTGTTTTAGTAAAAAAGTAAATGTCACATCGACTATAAATTTATTAAAAATATATAACATGATTTTTGAATAATAATAATATTTATTAAATTTTATTTATTATTTTATTATGACAAATTATTAAAAACTCGTGATTCAATAAATAATTTACAAATTTTAAATTTCAAAACTAATTAGAATAACTTTAAACCTAATTAAAATATAATATAAGTCTAATTGTATCATAATGTCATAAAATATTTTTCAAAATAAATAAAATTTTTAACTTTTAAAATTATATATATTTTTAATAGATAAAAGCATATGGTGTGTTCAAATAATAATTAATTATAAAATAAATAATATTTTACATAATTTTTGCACAAAGTTTTTACATATAACTTTGAGCATCATTATATCAATATAAAATATAAAGCATATTAAGAATGCTAACTTGATAAAAAGAAATTAAATTTTAATTTTTTTCCATGATAATTTTTAGAATCTTTGTGAAAAAAGTCTTTGACTAATCATTGGATATATAAAGACAATATGCTTTAAAGTAAATCACTTGCATTCTTTTTTATCTAATCGTAAAAGTTTCTTCTAACTAAGTTATTGATTTTACCATAAATTCACTTGCTCATGAGAATGTGAAAGTAATGTTTATAATGAGGAAATGAAAAACCTAGAAGGTTACTGTAATGTTAAAAGAGATATTGTCCCAAGTGTTGAAAGATTTGAGGTGCATCATTTCTTTTATGGCACAATGTTTTTTTACTTTGCTAGAATCTTGAACTTTTGTAAATGAGCTTAATATTGGGATTATTTTCTTGAGATTTATGAATGAGCCTTATTTTCTTGGTTTATAAAGTATGATGTTTAGGTTAGATCTTAAGGAAAAAAGAAAGCAAATGTCAAAATAACAAAATACAATAAAATTTTTACAAATTAATAATTTTTTACATCATTTAAAACATATTAATCAAAAGAGGTATTAATTTATAAAAATTAATAATTTATTAATTTATAAAGTGTAGTTGCAATTCAATAAATATACATTTAATCAACTTAAAATATATTATAATTTATCAATTTGATCAATTAAAAATGAAGTGTCCAAGTATTTATATAGTTAGTAAACTTGTATTTAATCAATTTAAAGTTCATCATATTTTTCTAATTTAATTAATTGAATATAAATTAATTTAAGTGTATTTACAATTTGATAAAAATACATAATTAAGAGATTCATTATATTTACCAATCTAATCAATTAAAGATGAATTAATCTAATGAAAATATATTTAATCAACTGAAATTTATTATATTTTACTAATACAATCAATTTTGAATATTAATTTTACTAAAGGATAATAATGTTTGTTTTTCTCGTGTCGTAAAATAGGAATCTCATAAAGGCACATCAGTTCTTTATATTCACTGCTTGCTTTAGGGCATTACTAAGTAAAACAGATCAAGTACAGCTAAAATCTACTTTAAATTATCTTTCGTTACATTCTCCGATTAGTTTCTTTTTTTTTTTTTTTTTGTTCTTATTTTCTTTCTTTTTTTCTCATTTTTCTTTTTTTTTTTTTTTGGTTAGATTTTGGTTTGTTTTGATGCCATGGGAATATTTTAATACAACTCCACTTGTTTTTTATTATCAAAATTAAAATTAAAAAAATACAATACACTAGAAAATAAAAAAATAACTAATTTACAGCTTATAAAGATAAAAATGAAAAGAAAAATTAAAAATGTTTCATTTAACTTGCACGTAAAAAAATAAAAGTGTTGAAATTTAATAAAAAATTGTTGTATTATGAAAATATTGAAACTCAAAAAAAAAAAAATCTTGATTTAAATTAGCGAATATTTTAGCAACATATATTTAATTATCTTAACTTGTATTTATAAATTTAGAAAGAAACCCTTGTTAATTATTTCCATATAGAGATTTCTTTAATTTCTACCATTTAATTTCTTTTTGGCTAAATATGTCCTTAAACTAATGCCTACCATAAGATACATAAATTTACCTATGTAACTTCATGTCTCATAGATAATTGGGCAAATATTAAAAAAAATCGTATTTTAATTTGAATTTCAAATTTTTGATTATTTATTTTTACAAATTTTAATTTTATTTAATTTGAATTATTTCAATAATTTTTAAAAATCGAAGATACTCAATTTGAAAATTTTATATAAAAAATTTTGATTTGGAACATATACATACCATCAAAAAGAAATTCAAAATCTTTTGAGTAATAAAATACTTTTAGAAAAATTTATACTATCAAAAATTTAAATTTATTTAAAAAATCATCAATTAAAAATTGTTTAAATAGAATATAAATTTTATTTTGCTCGTGATTTTAGATATTTTAATAACTAAAATATTATTAATTTTTTTATAATCATTTAAACTCATTTTTAAGATATTTCAATGATCAAAATACTATAAATATATATATATATATATCTTAAATAATATATATAATTAATTAAATTGTGTGTATCGTAACAATAGATGTAAATCATATAAATGGTAATGATTTTAAATTAAAATTTTGAATATAAAATTAATTCAATTAGTTAAAAAATAAATAAAAATAAATTTAATATAACATTTTTATTAATGTTTTATTAATATTTTATCCAAACAAATTTAATAATTTGCAACTTTTAATTCTTGGCACTAAAGATGAAAGTATAAGAATGTAAACAATATAATGATCTCTTCTTGTCTCACCCATTTTTTTAAAAAATAAATATTATATGATGTCAAAATTAAAATAAAAAATGTTGAATGAAAAGTATAATGAAAATATTTACTAATATAAGGTAAAATGAACAATATAAGAATAACCATATAAAGATAATTTCTTACTACCAAAAACTATAGTAAATAGGGTAACTAAATAGGCCAACAAAAGAGAACAATATGTTCATGATTATGATGAAAGTACTTTTCTTTTGAATTTTTTTCATTTTAATTTGACTTAAGGATTATAATTTCAATTAATACCTATAAAATTTTATCACTGCTTCTACGTTATGATTTTTAGGATGTATCAAACTACCCATCAAGAAAGAGTTATGATATGATTTTCAATTGATACTAGACTCAATTATAGTTATTCAAGATTAAAATTTTATTAGAATTACATAAAAAATTTAAAAATTAAAATTATTAATAATGATGAAAACTGATGGTAAAAAAATTACATTAAAATCATACAAGGTATTATTTAGTTTGGTATTAATTTTTTTTATTAACATACATCATATAATTTAATTTAATTTAATTTTTAAATTTTTATTTTAAAATACATAATTTTTATCATCATTTTTAAACATCAGCAATTATAAAAACCTACTCTCGATAAAATTGTTACAATTGAAAAATCGATTAAAATTTTATTTACAAAAAAAATTGAAGATCTCACCTGAATTCATTTTATCCTCATCTATCCCTTAGAATGTAACACTATCATATAATTTATTTTTTTCTAATAAAAGAAACGACAAACTAATGTAGGCAAAATTTTAATCAATTTTTAGCTAATTTATTTTTTTGACTGTAAAGGATGTCTTATGTATATATTATATGTTTACTCAATCTTTTTAACAATTTTTTATTAATTAAAAAATCATTACATTATTTTTTATTGATATTAATTAATTTTAAATATTTTTTTATTTAAAATTTTATGATATAAAAAATATTTTTTAATTATTTTTATTATAAAATTTATTATTTATTTATCTAATATATTTGCATAACAAAGGAATCAAGCTGAGCATTTTTTAGGCATCATAGTGTTGATGTGGATTTTAAGATTTTATGTTTTATATTAAAATAATTTTTAATTTTAATTTAATAATAATTGTATCTAAAAATTAAATTTTAATCATAAAATTGATGTTTTTTAAATTGAAATCTCCATCACTTAAATTAATATTAAAATTTAATTAATTTAAAATTTATTAAATAATATTTTTTCTTATATATATATATATATATATATATATATATTCATGAGGGATTGTTTTTTCAATCTACTAAGTCAGTTTTTAATTATGAGAATATTTTTTATTTAAGTTTTTATTTATTTTTAATAATAATTTATTTATAATTAACATATGATGAATTAGTTTTTTAAATTTTTTATTTTATAATTTTTAATTGAAAAAATGTTATTGTAATGCTTTTATGATGGTGCAATCGTAATAATAGGATCAGATTGTTGTTAGCATTTTTTAGGCATCATGTTGTTAACTGGATTTTAAGATTTTATATTTTATATTTAAATAGTTTTTAATTTCAATTCAATAATAATTTCATCTAAAAATTAAATTTTAATCATAAAATTGGTGTTTTTTAAATTTGAAATTTATATCTCATAAATTTATATCAAAATTTTGTTAATTTAAAATTTTATCAAATAATATGTTTTCTTTTATATATATATATATATATATATATATATATTCATGAGAGATTGTTTTTTCAATCTCTTAAGTCAGTTTTTAATTATGAGAATTTTTTTTACTAAGTTTTTATTTATTTTTTAATAATGACTTATTTATAATTAACATATGATAAATTAATTTTTAATTTATCATATGTTTTATAATTTTTAATTCAATAAATATTATTATAATGCTTTTATAATGATACAATCATAATAATATGAGCATCCTAATCCTAGATACAAACTTATTTGGTTAGCTTTTGCGCACTCACCGGGCAAAACCTAAACCTATCCAGTTTTAACATTGTTATTTTCTATTTATTATTATTTTTATTCTAAATTTACTTTTAGCTCATCGCACTATTTTCAATTAATTGAATTTAAAATTTAGGTTTTTTTATTTATCTTTTTAAAATACAGATTATATTTTATATATCATATATCTGTTCAATTTTTTCATAATTTTTTATTTATTAAAATTATTATATATTTTTTTATTAATATAATCTAATTTTAAATATTTTTTATTTATTTAAAAAGTTTACTATTTGTTTTTAAATACATACATATATATATTTGAATAATATTACATTGATTTGAATAAATAAACACAAATCATTAGCGATGTCCAGATTTTGTTACTCTTTTCCTTATAAGTATAAATTTTATTTGTTATTTATTAATAAATATATTTATTTAAATATAAAATAAATATATAATTCTTCATAAAAAAATTGCTCATCATTAAATTTTAAAAGAAAATTATAATATAATGATGAGCACAACCCTCCAAGCAACAATCAAATGTTACCTTGACTTTTTCTTTGTATAATCTGATTGAAAATTGCAGAGTCAACCCTCGGAAGAAGCTTTTTTCTTTTTTTTTATTAAATATTTTTAATTAAAAACTAAAATAAATTTATTTAAATCAGTCTAAAAGAAAAAATTTGAGCAAATAGAATCTGGTTTTCAATTCACCTATTCCCGTGGATCTTCCTTTACTTTTTTTTTTTGTACCAATAATTGGATAGTTAGGTTTTTAACTTTTAAATAATATTAAAAATTTTGAATTATATTTTTAATTTAAATTTTATATTATTTTAATTAATTATATATTTATTTTTTGATTTGATTTAAATTAAATTAAATTTTAAAAAATATATTTTAATTTTTAGAATACTTTGAAATTTATTTAAATAAATTTCATATCTCATGTCAAAATGTTTCGTCCAATTTAAATAATTTTTCTTCATAAGTTATGTTTATAAATTTGTATTAATATAAAATTAAAATAATATATTTTAATATTAAAAATAAATTTTTTGTGATAATATTCTAAACATATCTTTTTTTGGTGAAAATTTTAAATTAAAATTTGATATATAAAATTATAATATTAATATATTTAATTTTTAAATTTTTAATTAAATTAAATTAATTAATTATACTTAAATTAATTGAAGAGATTCAATATTTAAATTAAAAATATAATTTTTTAATATTTATTTTAAAATTTCGAATTTTCAAAAAATAATAAAATTTTTATTAAAAAAACATATTTTTCTCGTTTTGCTTTTCGTCTTATCACCGTTTCCAGATTCTGTCCAGCAGTGGTATACTTCCATGAAGGTTCCACTACAGTCCGCCCTTATGTGTATTTTTTAATTTAATTTTTTATTTCATATTGAAGTTTTAAATTATAAATTAATATTTTTTATTAACATAAAATTAATTTAATTATTTAATAAAAATTATATTATTATATTAATATAATAAAAATTATTTATTTATTTTATATAAATGCTTGTATTTATTTAATAAAAATATAGGTTTTAAACAGAAAAAAAAAAAAAAGAAGAAAGACTGATTTTAGGCTGTTAAAACTTTTCACTTTTATTATGTTAATAATTAAATGATCCGTTTGTCAGGCGTTTAGGATGGAGAGCATGACCACCTACCAACCATCAAGGCTGATAAACCTCTGGAAGCTGAAGGCCCACACTTGCAGCAGATTTTTCGAGTTATTCTTTTCATTTCATCGGACCTATCGACAGCAATGCTGTAAGAGAACAGTAAGTCCTGCAAAGTTATCACATTACTGAATGTTCGAATCGAGATAATGATGAAAGAGGTCTTAAAAATATTGAACAATTGAGAACATTGTTTCATTCCTTAACTGAAGTAAACAATCACCATGGAAAAAAAATGAGAATTTAGGTGCTAGATTAGACAACCCTTTCAAAATTAACCCACAAACCTCAAAAAGAACTCCCTGAAACATATCTAGACTGCCAGAGGTACCCTGAAATCATTTTAATAGACTGATATTATGAAAAAGAAAAATTGCTATATTTCATCCTCCTTTCTGAAAGACCACATCAATTTCTCTAACATGGTCAAGAAATTTGAATGCAACGAACTTAAGTAACACTGGTTTCACTAGAAACAGTTTCATTTCATTGTTAAAAACATTAAAAAAAAAAGTACGAATAGAACTAGCGCAAGGAATAGAGCTACACCTTACCATGGTGCACACTTTTAAGAAGAAAAGTGTTATCATGAGCAAGCTTTATCTTCTGCTGTATGCATGAAGGGTCTGAGAGTTGGTAATTCTTTTTAAACTCTCCCGTTACGAACTCTTTAAAATGCCTCTTATGCTCTTCCCTGCCAATATGTTTTTCAACACCTTTCAGAAGTCGACGGTACACTCTGGTAGCTCGCAAGAGTTCGCTGGTCATTTTCTATACCTGCCAGCATGCAACTTATCTTAACTGGGTGACCCATAAAAGGACATGGCACAAAGAATGAACATGAGATAACAACACAGTCTAACGGAGCTGGTAAGATAATAAGAAATCCTACTTAGATATTCAAGCACAGTTAGACTTTGTGGGGAACTTTTATCAAACAGTATGTGAGTATCATGCTATAAGGCAGTTGACCTAGCACTTCGATTAAACATTCACTGATTCTTATCAAAATCCAACTCGGGTTATGAAAAATGATTATTCTCAGTCGAAATTGCTTGATCAACTAGCAAGCTTTTTGCTTTAAGCTAGGAAAATAAAGGACGAAAATTATACCTACAATTGAAAGAATCAAAATTGATACAAGTAGGATTCCGTGAGTAAACCGTAAGCATTTCATCATAGAAGTGCAAAATTATGTTCAGTGAAAAGATCAGAGGGAAGCTTTACCTGTTTTCTCCTTTTACTTCTCCTTTTCAATTTGATTTTCTCTAGTACTACTGCCAGTGCAGGGGCGTCATGTGGAACCCAAAAGAAGCCAAGAAAGAAACCAAAACGAAGAAGATAAAAGCTCCGCATGGACAAAACGCGTAGTATGATGGGCCGAATGGGAACCGAAACAAAGCCCATCTTCCAAAACGAAACAGAAGAAACGGTGCGTTTTGTTCGCTTTGACTTTTTTCGTTTCCTCGTAAGCTCCCTCTTTGCCATTGAAGAGGAAGAAGGGAGAGGGAAACCAAAAAAAAAAAAAAAAAAGCCATGTCGCGGGAGAGACCCAGACGAGGCACTTTGCCTCCCGCTCAGGAGGTATGATTCAGTGATTTCTTCTGGAGTTTATGTTCTTTTCTTCACAATGTTTTGTTAGTTTGCCGAGAAAACGAGAAAGAAAATTAGCTTATTTCTTGATCTATTTATACTTGAATGTTGTTATGATTCCTGAAACATCAAATACTGCCTCTCTTGCATTTTTCTATTTAAATTAAAACACTTTTCAAGAAATCTTCGAAGAATGGATGCTGATAGCAATGGAAAATTTTCTGGAAAATTAAAAAACAAGGATTTCTTTTGGTGGTTTTATGTTGTTTCTGTTTCTGTTTCTGTTAGCTAAATAAGGACCATTCTCATGTAAAGAAGATTTTTTGTTTTGTCCAAGCAACCAAAGATTAAGCTCTATAATCAAATTTGATGTTCTTGTTTGAAAAATTGAAAATCACAAGTGAGTTGATAATATGATGTAGTATGTGGAATTGATTTTAACAGAATCAGGGAGAATAATCTCTGGTCTATTGCAATTTTTTATTTCTGTTAATGCAGCACATTGAGAAAATAGAGAAAATTGTAGAGGGAGGTAATAGTTATGGAGCACGGTAGATCTACAAGTCTATCAGTGCCCGGTATAATTACATTTCTCTTCGGACTCAGTGTATATTACATTTACCTTCTTTTGCTGCATGAGTCAGCTTCATCATCTATGCATGACATCTTATCAGATTAATAGATTGAAGTGGTAGGTACTGCTCTATGTATGGCTGAAGAGTGCTGAACAATGTACTTGGAATAAGGCTTTTTTCTTTTTAAATTCTTGGAAGATAATCAATTGTTCAGCATTTCAGATCCCATATTTGTTTTAGCTTGTCTTACTTGGAACTTAGTTTGATAAGGACATGTTTGAATGTCGGGTTTTGTTTTATGTTTAATAAATTTTTACTTATTTCTGGTGAGCTTCTCCTTGATTTGGAGGTTCCAAGTGAAAAGTCCATATTATGATGTGTGCAGCAAGGGTACATGGGATGGACAAAGAGTTTGAGTGACGTAGCTCTTACAATAGGGTTGTTCTTTGTGGCTGTGACACCATCGCAATATATTTCCCAAGTTTCGTCATTTTTTGCAAGTTATGGCACAAGAGCGGATACGCATGAGCTGATTGGTGGAGATGAACTTGGAGTTCTTTTTTGTTTTAATTGTTACAATCATTTAAAAGATTTATGTATTCCCACATTGAGACACATGGGTTGATAAAACATCCATACCTTATCCCAGTTATGTGTATGCTCAGAGATTTTCTGAAGCTCTGGATATCCTTCATTCAGGTGCATGCATCCAGTTGAAACATGGCCAGGTTTTTCTCTTGATAATTTATCATTCCTCTATTTTTTGTACAAATGTTTGTTAACTTTTATGTGTTTGCATTATTATGAGTTGTAACACTGGTGCTGAGAATTTGACCTTTCACCTATAAATAAATTGGATGAGGACTTCATACTCTGGTATACTTGGTTTTGCCCACTTAGGATGAAATCTTCTGTTCTTTTTGCTTTTTGGGTGATTGATGTGTTATCTTATTGAACATACCGTGAGGACATGTGTCTGATTTAGGTAGTTCTAAGAATTATCTAATGATGATCTGAGTGACGCTGTTATTGGTTGATTAGCTGGCATGCTTAATTCTTTATTCAAAATTCTTTGCTCATTAAATTGGTTTCTTGGCATGCAATCAGTTGAATTGGCAATCAGACAACTTTGAACTCCTCTTAGTTCTCAAAATGTGTCTGGACCTACATATGTATATAGATACGGAAAAAAGGTGAATGTTTGCTATGAACATGTCATACTTTTATTATGCTATCAAAGTATCAAAAGCTTTATTTGTCAAGGCCAAATTGGCCCACTTGTTAGCCACATGATTGGAGTTGTTGGCCATGTATGTGAGAAAGGGAAGCCTCCTCCATGGGCCTGTTCAGGATCACCATTGGATGAAGGAAACCCAAATAACATAGGAGGTGCAGGCCCCAAGCTAGCAGGCCCAACTTTTTGGCTCAGTTTATGGAAACGGATCTTGCCGAGTCCTCTCAAATTATTGTGGGGTGCATGTTTCAACTTTACATTTAAGATATTAATATGATATTGGTAAAAAAAAAAAATGGTTGATTCAAGTTGGCCAACTTAGAATTTTTGAAGCTCAAGAATTCAAGAGACTTGCCGTAGAAATTTTAAGGTTTATATTAGTATTTTATTTTAAATAGTGAATTAAAAAAATTAAGTAATATAGTTGTCATCAATGACGATTTTGAAAAAAAAAAAAAAGATGAGGAATAATTAATTGGGCAAGTTATTGATGGAGTTAGCAAATTATTTACAATGAAACCAATAATCATGATGAGGAATAATTAATTGGGCAAGTTATTGATGGAGTTAGCAAATTATTTACAATGAAACCAATAATCATGAGTGTATAAGTTTTTTAAACATTTACATTAATTGACTCATAATAGAATTTTCAATTAGAACCAGAAATAAGGTGCAAAACTTGCTATGAACATATCATACTTTTATTGTGCTATTAAAGTATCAAAAGCTTTGTTTGTCAAGGCCAAGTTGGCCCAATCGGACTGTCCATTCAGATGCACTGATATGCACCTCAAGTTATCAATTGTGCTTTTGAACGGAAATGCAAATGGTAGGACCTATCTGGCTGCCATCCATGTTCACAACCTACAACAGAAGAAACATATTCCAAATTTAATTGGGTTAGATATGGTTCAGTCAGGTTTTAGATCCTTGAATCTGTTGAGACTTGCTAATATGCATGGATTGGCCAATTTAGTCTAACTGTTCCATCTTTACGAGCATTTGCGGATCTGTTGCTTTTCTTCAATAAGTTGTTTTATTCACTTCTTAGTCCTTCTCCTGTATTGCCAGCAAAGGAGCCATGCATATGGGGATAGGGCTGCTGAGCGATAATCTTTGCATGGTAGCTTTGGTGTTGGTCCGGGACAAAAGAGCATGGTGGTTGATAATGTAGGTGGGCAATTTCCCTGTCTATCGCGTTCTACAAAGCAGGCTGCAGCTGAAGCCTTGGACATGTCATTTGGAGCCTGTAGTTATGCAAGAAAAATTCTTAAAAGCATGGCTGGAAGGAGGTAAATTTAATCGTGTCTTGGGTTCGTACTTATTCTCTGGAAGATGATTAAAAAAAAAAAAGAAAAAGAAAGAATTTTACATCTTCAACACCACAGGGAGGAATTATTCTTCCTAAATGTTTGGTTGTTTGGTTAATTGCTAGGCCAGAACGGGCATTTAGATGTCGGGATAGATAAAATGGTCTTTGTGATGTTATGGCTAACATATATGTGGAATCATGACAGCAACCTCCAATTATTCACTCTAATCTTACATGCATGCAGGGGGAGGCACTTGAGAACACTACAGAAGGCTTGGTAGAACCTATACAAGCAGTTGGAAACAGTGGCAATGCAGGACTTGGTTCGCCTAGTGGAAGAACATGTGGTGCTGAGGGGGCCGGGGGGGGGCGGGCCTCGGGCGTTGCATACTGGTTTTAACCTGCAATATGTAGATGTGCTGGAAATTTAGGATAGTGCTGCGCAGGACTTTGTTTATTGTTTTGTTTTTATTTTTGGTTGGTCTTCTGTTTTGTTTTCATTTTCGGTTAGTCTTCTACCTTACCGTCATTTTTATTTAGCCTTCCGTATTTTGTCTTAGTCTTTGGTGCCATGTTTATAAAATCAGTTACAGCTTGAAAACACAGGAACTTTGAATGTTTTTTGCAACGTATTACATTGACAAATGAGTCTCAAGAGCAGCTAGAGTCAATTTATCCTCCCTAACTGCCACCTTGTATTTTCATATTGGATGTGCTCATGGTGCAAGGCTATATAGTATATACATGATCTCAGAGCAACAAATAAGGCTGGATTTTTAGGCATACATGAGCATCATCACTGGGAAAATGAACATTTTTTCTCTGTTTTAAACAGAAACACGCGAAAAAATGAACCTCGGAAAGTATAAAACAGCAATACATGGCAATGAAAGCAATGTTGAATCAGGTAAGAAGTCACTCTGGCATGAGGCATGCATTTACTCTCGCCACTGACATACCAGAGTGGCACAATCATGTGGTGGCTCCATAAGACTATCCCAAGTTTCAGTGCTTGTTAGCAAACTAAAAAGAGAAAGAATTACTGCACAATGCGCAGACACGGTGTGGGAGAACACATGTTATTCTACAAAACAGTCAATGTTTATTTAGTTTAATTTCCAGCATCACTAGCTATCGCCACCTTATCACTAACTTTCTTATCAGGGGCTACATCAGTTTTATCATCGAATAAGTCAGTTTTGTCCTCTTCCGTCAGATTCTTCTGTTGTAGCTCACACTTTAATCTTTAAAGCTCCTGTTCCTTCTCTTCCAGCGTCTCTTGTATCATAAGCACCTGCAATAGAAATGCTTTAGTAACGAGACTTAAAGGTCTTGGCCAGTAGGTCTGTAATAATAGACACTAGTGGTTGATGTACGCGACACAAATGCATATGAGGAAACGAGTACTCCAGATTGTTCTTTATCTAACAAAAAATGCAATGGAACTATGCTGTGCTCCAATGTGAACAAATTAATCGAAAAGTACAAGGAAAGAAGAACAACGTTTCATTTGATCTTCCCAGATCATTAGTCAATCCTTCCATCTATTTGTAGAGTCTTGTATGCAACACCACAAAAAGGATCAGCTTAGCAAGAACTGATGCTTAAATACAGCGCAAACATGGTTGACTATGTACCTGTCATTTGAGTATCATTTCCTCAAGAGAGTGAAGTTAGATAATAGATCCTAGCTCCCTTCTGACCCAATTGAAGGCCAAAATTAGTAAGCATTAGCCATTTAGAAATTTGATTAAAGAAAACTAGAAAATTCATCTCTAGTTCCATGCAGAATAAAAATTGAGGACAAAATTGAAAATTGAAAAACAGATACTAGAACAACATTTCAAGCAAATCAAGCATTTTTTTTAAATGATATGAACCTAAGATCTGATGAACTCCACAGGAAAAAATCAAACAGAAGTCAATTGTTAAGATTAAAGATAATGAGACCAACAATACAAGTACATCCATGCATAGACCAACAAATAATCAAGAATCCTAAAGGAAAGAAATAGACTACTAAGGTAACAACAAAGAAGGAACAAATAAGCATAGCCAAACTCCAAAAAGGGAGATTTTTTTTTTTATCAGACCAAATAGGTAGAAAATTAATAGAACGCATAATATTTATATGGATAAAAATCATTCCAAAATGTTTTCAGACAAATTCTAATCGGTTTATTTTATCCAAATTGAACTAATCGAGTAGTTAGTCTCATCTACTAACTGCTAAACCTGGCTTCAGTCTCCTTCGGTCTCTTGTTTTGCTCCAACTTCCTGGTTCTGGCAAGTTCAAATTTGTAGTAATAATGTTAATTTCCTGATTTAATCATCCGATTATGAACTCTCTATGGATTATAAGCACCCATTGAAATTCTGAATGGTCAGGCAGCCAGGTAAATTTTGTTCTTTCTTCTGAAAAAAGTATTTTTCAGAGATTTGTCTCAGCCTAGAAGACTGAATCTTGGGATGAATATTTATTTTTAAAAAAATCATAAAAATTGTGAGATTCATCTTCTTGAGCTCCTCCATTGCTTGGTTAACAATCTCCATAATCCTCGATTTCACATTTTGTATATTTCACTTTACAAATAAAGTTATGGCGTACCTACTTAATTTTCATAGGAGCTTTGCTTAATCAAATAAAGTAAAATGGATATGATTTTGGAAAAAAGTGAAGAATAATTAATTAGCTTGTTATGGATGGAGTTAGCAACTTATTTACAATGAAAGCAACAATCGTGAGTGTACAAGTTGTTTTAAATATTTACATTAATTGAACTATAATAGAATTTTCAATTGGAATAGGAAAAAAGGTGCAAAATTTGCTATGAACATGTCATACTTTTATTATGCTATTAAAGTATAAAAAGCTTTGTTTATCAAAGCCAAATTGGCCCACTTGACCCAATTTTTTGCCACATGATTGGAGTTGCTGGCCATGTATGTGGGACAGGGAAGCCTCCTCCATTGGCCTATTCAAGATCACCAGTGGATGAAGCCAGCTTTGTAGAGAGAGGCAAACTTAAATAACATAGGAGCTGCAGGCCCAAAGATAGCAGACCCTACTTCAAAATGCTTTCAACATAGGCCCACATAGAAAAGAAAAACACTATATAGTTAGTTAATAGAGGCTGTACTTCTAAGTAGTATTAAATAGTATGCATAAATTACTTTCTTATTGTCAAACATTTTTCTAGGAAGACAAGCCCTTTTAGTAAATCAGCTTGTTTCCTACATTGTTGACTCATTTTTGATTTTTCAACTTGAGTGTGTAGCTTGAGTTTCTCCATTGCCTTTGACTTGTTGGTTCCTTACGTGGAAACAAAAATTGCAAGGAATTCATTAACTATTACATTGATTTGAATAAATAAACACAAATCATTAGTTATGACCAGATTTTGTTATTTTTTTCTCATAGTTATAAGTTTTATTTGTTATTTTTCAATAAATATGTTTTTTTAAAATAAATATATTAATTATTCATAAAAATTTATTGATCATTAAATTTTAAAAGAAAATTATAATATAATGATGAGCACAAGCCTGCCTCCAACCAACAATCATATGCTACTTTGACTTTTCCTTTGCATAATCTGACTGAGAATTGCAGAGTCAACCCTGAGGAGTTTTTGACTTATCTACGGACTCTCTCAACGCTTTACAATTTTTGAGTTAGTCAATGAAAATGAAGCTCGTTAGTCATCACCCATAGGCCCTCCATGTTCTTTTGTTCTTCCATGCATCCATTCTATCTTCTTTCTCAGAGTCTGTAACACCCAATTAATCTCGCACTCAAAGTCATAAAACATTCTGATTATTAACATTTTAAATTTATAATAACATAAATATACTTTGATTAAGAGTGAGATGCTCTATGAATTTAAGCTTTTTGTCTGAGGGTTTTTGATAATTTAATTTACTTTGATTAAGAATCAAAATGTTTTTTTTTTCCTCTCTTGAATGACAATCAAATCTAACTTCATTTACATAAAAATGAATAAGCAGTTAAGCAAAAACGTAAATATCTTATAAATAAAATCAAAATATTCTATGGATGTTACTCTGTAAATATTTTTTAAAAAATTATTACTTTAAGAAAATAAAAATAAAAATATCTATTTATTTTATTTTATATATCACATGTTTGATACTTTTCTATTTTGAATTTACTTTTTTGGTCAAAATTGGGAGTGTATTTATTACAATATTGAAAGCTTCCATCCTACTTTTGATATTCAGTAACCTAATCCTTTCCGTGTAGAAGCCGAAAAGAGGGCTCCTGTCGTGACTTTAAAAAGGCCCCCCGTGTGGAGCCCATTGACAAAGTCTCTAGTGGCCCAAACAATTTTAAAGTGTACTCCTTCCACCGTCAGCCTCGTAATAACCCCATCTACGTGTACTTTGAAATTCAAAACACAAACAAAAATAAGGTTATGCCAGGAGAGATTTTTTTTTGGGTCCTTTAGTGATTCAATAATAATTGATACACATAATTAATTATATGATTTATGTAACATTTTATTATCATATACATAAGTAAATAATCTTAATAAATACTAAAAATAAAAATTTAATTACTTATAAGAATTAAATTTGATAATTATTGAAAACCGTGTAATAAGTTTTTATTTGTTAAAGCAACCACATCCACTGCTAGTGAGTTTGTTGAAAAATTTTGTTAGGATCATAAGTGGTAGATGGGTTGAGCCTCTTGTATGGTTGACGTTGATTCAGTCCGACCAAAGAGTTGCACGTGACATTAATTAGAAGTTTTTTCTACATTGTAGTAATAAAATAATATTTTTATTAATTTATCTACATTAATATGTGTAAATAAAACAGTAATTATTTTTATAATTTATCATAGCAATAATACATATAAAATTTTAAATTATTATTTATCTTGTTATAGTTGAGGATGTCAACATTTCTTTAGTGAAGATAAGAAACAAATCATATAAAAATACTTAATTATACTGCAGTAAAAGAAATTAAAGATTATATATATATATATATTATATTGCAAGCTATAAGATGTTATAGAAAATATAAAATATCTTTAGAATTGTTTAGATAAACGTACATCCAAAACATAAATGTTTTTAAAATTAAATTTAATATACACATTGTCTTTCCAAATTTTTTCTCAATCTAATAGAAAGTGAATTTTTTACTAATATAAAATTAATTTAATTATTTAATAAAAATTATATTATTATATTAATATCATAAAAATTAATTATTTATTTTATAAAAATGATTGTATTTATTTAATAAAAATATAGATTTTAGATTAAAAAAAGTAAAAAAAAGGTTGTTTTCAAGTTGCTGAAACTCTTCACATTTATTTATTAATAAATCAAATTAGATTGCATATATAAAAATTTGTAATTAAATTTTTTTAAAAAAATTTAATTTAAGTAAAAATTATAAAAAAATTATTAAATTAATTTATATTATCAATCAAATTTTTAATTTTAAAAAATAATTAACCAATTTAATGTTTGTAAATCAACACTCAATCATTGCCGTATGATCAACTGTAACATATGCTACTTCCTAAAACTTTTTCACTCACACATTTCTTTTATTTTATTAGGCAAAACTACTTTTTTTTTTTTTTTATCCAACATCATCCATGAGATGGATGTGATGGATTTCACTTCACGTTGACCCCATCTATTTAATATTTTTTATTTACTAATTAATTATAATTTTATTCCAACAATTGGAATAATCTAAATCTATCCTTTGGTTTGATACTCCTCCCATGATATGTTAAGCTCGCACGTGAATGCTGACAAAAAAAAATTATCACTTTTATCTATTTATTTTTATCTAAAAATTTTTAGTAAATAAAAAATATATATAAATTTTTTTATTACGGTAGTTTTTTTTCAAATTGCGTTATTTATAATAAACTATATTTTTATGAAATTTTTAAATTTTTAACTGTGAATTTTTTTTAAAAAAATATTTTTGCTATTTAAAAAAATTAAACTTTTTTATAATAATGGTTTGAATATTTTTTTACATATGTAAAAAATTATAAGTCAAAATTTATTATAAAATATCTCTAATTTAAATGTCTGTAATGTTTAAATTTTTAATAAATTCAATTTAGACAATTGAAATGTTAAAATTTGTTTGGATATCTATTAAAAAAAAAAAGTTGATGTGAGAGAGAAAATAAAAAATTAAGATTTAAAATGATATTTATCTTTTTATTTACTTTTAAAATAAAAAAACTTTAAAATTATGTTCATATAAATTGTAGAATAAAGCATATTATTAATTAAATAATAATCATTTACTAATTTAAATTATATTAAACTTTTAAAAATATGATCATAGATATTAATTTAATAAAATAAATAGTTAAAATTTTTATATTAATATAATAAATTATAATTTTTTAAAAAAATATGTTAAAAAATATAAGACAAATTAAATAAAAAATCATATTCTTAACAAATTATCCTAAAAAATATAACACAAATTAAATAAAAAATCATATTCTTAACAAATTATCCATGCTCGTATGAGTAATAACACCATATTGAATTTCTTATCAGGCTTGAAAAAGATATATAGGATAGACTCAAGCTATGAATCATAATCTAATATTTTGAGTTTTTTTTTTGAAGTAAGATGCACTCTATAAATAAAGTTATGACGTACCCACTTAATTTTTATAGGAGTTTTACTTAAACAAATTAAGTACTATAATTGCCACAAATGATGATTTTAGGGAAAAAAAAAGGATGAGGAATAATTAATTAGGCAAGTTACGGATGGAGTTAGCAACTGATTTACAACGAAAGCAATAATCATGTGTACAAGTTATTTTAAACATTTACTAAATTGAACCATAATTAAAGTATAAAAACTGAGTAGGTATTAACTTAGCTGATTGGAGATTGCTCTAACAAGTAAAATATTTTTTTTCAGACAGCCCAGCTTTCTCTAAAAAATGGTTAAAATGGTAAACTTAATTTATGATCAAAATCTCCTAAATCTTTTCCTTAATTCTACATTTTCATTGATTTTTTTTTCTCTCTTGCAGTTGTCCATCCTCTTTGCATCTCTTCTTCTCCCTCTGCAGTTGTTTACACACAGTTGCGCTGTGTGTGCCATGAGCTACTTTTCATGAAGGTAAGTGAATATAACATGTTACAGTTAGTAGTCACGTAATTTATTCAACCGGCTTATATATTTAGAAATGAAGGTTTGATGAATACAAGCAGATATCAATGATGATGATAGGCATAAAATTCTAAATGTTATTTCCATTCAGGTAGACATTAAGATTTCTCATTAACTAATGAGAACGGCTGAAAGTTTAGCTTAAATAGTTAAACATTCCTTAATTCCAAAATAGCTTTCTATCTCAAAAAGCAATCAAGTTCACATGAAAGACTAGATTATTAGATTTCTTAAGAAAATAATTGAAGGAGCATGGAAGTTAGCAGAAGAGCATGCATCCATAGAATAAGGTAAAGAGTTGGTTCTTACAAGATTCATGAGGAATGAAAAACATGACTTATCTTCAAAAAAAGAAACCAAAGAGCAACTAATCAAATTCTGCTTGATCTTTAACAAAGCAGTGTATATCATGTGTATCAGTTGGCTCAAGCAACATTCTTAAGGTCGCATTCGCTCAGAATACGGTCACATTCAAACCAAAACCTTATGTTCCCATTTTTGGCAGTAAAGAAGTTAATGTGTAACAGAAAAATCCTCCAACTGACTATTCAGTTGTGAGGAACTATGTAGCAAAATTATCCAACAAAATGAAAAGGATAGAGAGCATGACCACTTACCAACCATCAAGGCTGATAAACCTCTGGAAGCTGAAGGCCCACACTTGCAGCAGATTTTCCGAGTATTCTTTTCATTTCATCTGACCTATCGACGGCAGTGTTGTAAGAGAACAGTAAGTCCTGCAAAGTTATCACATTACTGAATTTGAATCGAGATAATGATGAAAGAGGTCTTAAAAATATTGAATAGTTAAGAACATTGTTTCATTCCTTAACAGAAGTCAACAATCACCATGAAAAAAAAATGAGAGTTTAGGTGCTAGATTGGACAACCCTTACAAAATTAACCCACAAACCTCAAAAAGAACTCCCTGAAACATAACTAGACTGCCAGAGGTACCCTGAAATCATTTTAATAGACTGATGTTGTGAAAAAGAAAGATTGCTGTATTTCATCCTCTTTTTTGAAAGACCGCATCAATTTCTCTAACATGGTAAAGAAATTTGAATGCAACGAACTTAAGTAACACTGGTTTCACTAGAAACAGTTTCATATCATTGTTAAAAACATCAAAGAAAAAAAAAAAGAAAGTACAAATAGAACTAGAGCAAGGAATAGAGCTGCACCTTATGATGGTGCACACTGTTAAGAAGAAAAGTGTAATCAATTGCAAGCTTTATCTTCTGCTGTATGCATGAAAGGTCTGAGAATTGGCAATTCTTTCTAAACTCTCCCCTTACGAACTCTTTAAAATGCCTCTTGTGCTCTTCCTTGCCAATATGTTTTTCAACAGCTTTCAGAAGTCGACCATAAACTCTGGTAGCTCGCAAGAGTTCGCTGGTCATTTTCTGTATCTGCTAGCATGCAACTTATCTAAACTGGGTGACCCATAAAAGGACATGGCACAAAGAATGAACATGAGATAACAGCAGAGTCTAAAGGAACTGGTAAGATAATAAGAAATCCTACTTAGATATTCAAACACAGTTAGACTTTGTGGGAACTTTTATCAAACAGTATGTGAGTATTATGCTATAAGGCAGTTGACCTAGCATTTTGATTAAGCATTCACTGATTCTTATCAAAATCCAACTCGGGTTATGCAAAATGATTATTCTCAGTCGTAATGGCTTGATCAACTAGCAAGCTTTTTGCTTTAAGCTAGGAAAATATAGGACGAAAATTGTACCCAGAAGTGAAAGAATCAAAATTGATACAAGTAGGATTCCATGAGTAAACCGTAAGCATTTCATCATAGAACTGCAAAATTATGTTCAGTGAGAAGATCAGAGTGAAGCTTTACCTGTTTTGTCTTTTTACTTCTCCTTTTCAATTTGATTTTCTCTAGTTATTACTGCAAGTGCAGGGGCGTCATGTGGAACCCAAAAAAAGCGAAGAAAGAAACCAAAACGAAAAAGATAAAAGCTCCGCATGGATAGAAGGCGAAGTTTGATGGGCCGAATGGGAACCAAAACGAAGCCCGTCTTTTAAAAAGAAACAGTAGAGACGGTGCGTTTCGTTCGCTTGACATTTTCCATCTCCTCATAAGCTTTCTCTTTGCCATTGAAGAGGAAGAAGAAGGGAGAGGGAAACAAAAAGAAAAAAAGGCCATGTCGCGAGAGAGACCCAGACGACGCACTTTGCCTCCCGCTCAAGAGGTATGATACAGTGATTTCTTCTTGAGTTTACAGTCTTTTCTTCACAATGTTTTGTTAGTTTGCCGAGAAAACGAGAAAGAAAATTAGCTCATTTCTTGATCTATTTATACTTGAATGTTGTTATGATTCCTGGAACATCAAATACTGCCTCTCTTGCGGTTTTCTATTTAAATTAAAGCTCTTTTCAAGAAATCTTCAAAGAACGGTTGCTGATAGCAGCAGAGAATTTTCTGGAAAATTAAAAAACAAGGATTTCTTTTGGTGGTTTTATGTGTTTCTGTTTCTGTTAGCTAAATAAGGACCATTCTCATGTAAGGAAGATTTTTTGTTTTGTCCAAGCAAACAAAACTTAAGCTCTATAATCAAATTTGATGTTCTTGTTTGAAAAATTGAAAATCACAATTGAGTTGATAATATGATGTATTATGTGGAATTGATTTTAACAGAATCAGGGACAATAATCTCTGGTTTTATTGCATTTTTTATTTCTGTTAATGCAGCACATTGAGAAAATAGAGAAAATGGTAGAGGGAGGTAATAGTTATGGACTCATTTTATATTACACTTACCTTCTTTTGCTGCATGAGTCAGCTTCATCATCTATGTGTGACATCTTATCAGATTAATAGATTGAAGTGGTAGGTACTGCTCTATGTATGGCTGAAAAGTGCTGAACAATGTACTTGGAATAAGGCTTTTTTTCTTTTTAAATTCTTGGAAGATAATCAATTATTCAGCATTTCAGATCCCATATTTGTTTTGGCTTGTCTTATTTGGAACTTAGTTTGATTAGGACATGTTTGAATGTTGGGTTTTGTTTTATGTTTAATAAATTTTTACTTATTTCTCGTGAACTTCTCCTTGATTTGGAGGTTCCAAGTGCAGAGTCCCTATTATGATGTGTGCAGCAAGGGTACATGGGGTGAACGAAGCGTTTGAGTGACGTAGCTTTTGGAATAGGGTTGTTCTTTGTGGCTGTGACGCCATCGCAATATATTTCCTAAGTTTCATCATTTTTTGTAAGTTATGTCACAAGAGCAAATATGCATGAGTTGATTGGTGGAGATGAACTTCGAGTTCTTTTTTTGTTTTAATTGTTACAATCATTTAAAAGATTTATGTATTCCCACATTGAGGCGCATGGGCTAATAAACCATCCATGCTTTATCTCAGTTATGTGTCTGCTCAGAGATTTTCTGAAGCTCTAGATATCCTTCATTCAGGTGCATGCATCCAGTTGAAACATGGCCAGTTTTTTCTCTTGATAATTTATCATTCCTTTGTTTGTTGTATCGATGTTTGTTAACTTTTATGTGTTTGCATTATTATGAGTTATGACACTGGTGCTGGGAATTTGACCTTTCACCTATAAACAAATTGGATGAGGACTTCATACTCTGGTATACTCGGTTTTGCCCATTACGATGAAATCTTATGTTCTTCCTGCTTTTTGGGTGATTTATGTATTATCTTATTAAACGTACCATGAGAACATGTGTCTGATTTAGGTAGTTTTAAGAATTATCTAATGATGATATGAGTGATACTGTTATTGGTTGATTAGCTGGTGTGTTTAATTCTTTATTCAAAATTCTTTACTCATTAAATTGGTTTCTTGGCATGCAATCAAATAACTTTAAACTCCTTTTAGTTCTTACAATGCATATGGACCTGCATATGTATATAGATGTCGAAAAAAGGTAAATCTTTGCTATGAACATGTCATACTTTTACTGTGCTATTAAAGTATCAAAAACTTTGTTTGTCAAGGCCAAATTAGTGCAATTGTTAGCCATATCATTGGAGTTGCTGCTTGGCCTATATGTGAGAAAGGGAAGCCACCTCCATTGGCTTGTTCAAGATCACCATTGGATGAAGACAGTTTTGTAGATAACAGTTTATGGAAACGAAGCTTGCTAAGTCCTCTCAAATTATTGTGAGTTGCATTTTTTGACTTGACATTTAAGATATCAATATGATATTGCTACAAAAATCACTTATTTAAATTGGCCAACTTGGAATTTTTGAAGATCAAGAATTCAAGAGACTTGTAAGTCATATAAAATTTCAATATTTATATTATTATTTTATTTTTAAATCGTGAATTATAAAGAGAAAATAAATAATACATGTTCATTTTATAAAATTAATCATCTTCAATTTGCAAGTTTCTAACTTAAAGTTTTTGATTTTTCAATGTTGATTGCAAGATTTTGAAATATGAGTTTTGAAAAAGGTTAACACAATGATATTTTGGTGGGATCTAAATTTGACTATTCAAAAAATACTTTTTAATTTATTGAGAAAGTAATAAATCCATCTTTTTTCAAAATGCTTTTTTGCCTTTCCAAATGCTTTCAACATAGGCCCACATAAAAAATGAAAAACACTTAATAGTTAGTTAATACATAGTTAATACAGGCTGTACTTCTGATTAGCATTAAATTATTTTTTTATTGCTAAACATTTTTCTAGGAAGACAGGCCCTCTTGCTAAGTTAGCTTGTTCCTTGCATTGTTGACTGGATTTCTAATTTTTCAAGTTGAGCGTGTAGCTTGAGCTTCTCCATTGCCTTTGACTTGTTGGTTCCTTATGTGGACAAAAATTGCAAGCAATTCATTATTTATTTTCCTATACTATAAAACTAACATTTGTGCTTTTGAAAAAAAAACCAATGTTAGCATTTGATTCAACTAAATTAAGAGTGATTTGGGTAAACATAAATTTATTAGTTTATATATATAACAATCATAATATTTGTTTTTTTTTTTAATCGAACTCAATGAATAATTCATGAAACCTTAAATTTAACTATTAAAAGTAAATTCAATGATACGTGGATTTTAACTTGGACATAATTTACAAATTGATAATTATTTTATGAGGTTGAATTTTCATAAATTTTTAATGATGTATTTTTATATTATTTAAACAATTTTAAAGTTAAAATGAGAAATTACAACCCCTAAAAGATTGGATAGAACAAATTTAATTTTACTATTGATAATGATAAACCCAAAATTAATTAAACTAATGGCTAATTTATGGGATCCTAATGGGGATGGAGACTTCTATTTTACCTTATAAAATAAATGGGTGAGTGAAAAAATGATTACAATACTTGTAAGCGAAAGTGTCTGTAAAGTAAAGGAGTACTTAAACATTGACTTTTCAATTTAATTGGGAGGAATGTGAGTGTCCTTTCCACGAGCTCTATATATTAGACCATTAAATAGTCCAACCTTATGATTTTCTAACCAATCCGCTTGTTACTTAATTTAGTCCTTCATTTTAAGTTATTTTCATAAGTTTGGACAACTTGTAGTTGAGTGAGCTTGTATGCATGTTTATTATAAAGTGAAGGTAAAAAAGAATTTGAGATTTAATAATTTATTAAATGTAATGAGATGACTATAACTTAGAGAATGATGTTGACTTTAGCTCAATATGGCAAATTGTAAATTAAGTTCTTATAATCAATTTTCTATCTTTGATAGCTTTGTTTTTAGAACCAATGCATTGTATGTTCCATCTTGTGCTTGGAGACAAGTAATATTGGTAGAAGCTTATGATGATGTTTTAGGAGGACATTTTAGTAGAGATAAAACTTTGATTTTTATTTAAGCTAATTTCAATTGGCCAAAAAAGTTCAAAGATGTGGATAGATTTGCAAAGCAATGTAGGATTTGTCATTTGGCTAAAACAAAGGGCACAAATTTTTGTCTGTATAGTCCATTACTGGTGCTTAATGCTCCATGGGAGGATGTGAGTCTTGATTTCATTATGGGACTGCCAAGAACGCAAAGGAAGAAGGATTAAGTTATGGTTGTTATTAATCGATTTTCAAAGATGTCTCACTTTGTTCTTTGCAATAAAACAAATGATGCATCTCGTATTGCTGATTTTATTTCAATGAGATTGTGAAATTGTATGGCATTTCAAAGACGATTGTTTTTTATCGAAATTCAAAATTTCTTAGCCATTTTTAGAGCATCATATGGAGGAAGCTCTATATTTCTCTAAATTTTAGTAGGTCCCATCATCCTTAAACTGATGGACAAACAGAGGTACAAATTGGAATTTGGGAAACTTGCTCAGAAGTTATGTTGGCAAAAATATTAAGCAATGAGATTTTGTTTTTCCACAAATTAAGTTTGTCGACAACTACTCCATGGATCATAGCATATGTATGAGTCCATTTCATGTTATTTATAGTGCTCATCCTACAGGTCATTTGGATTTGGTTCCTTATCCTACAGCCAAGCAATTTAGTAGAGATAGTGATGAGAGGTCGAAACAAATTAAGAAGTTGGATGAGAGTGTAATGGCAGCCATTGAGAAGCAAAATGACAAATACAAGCATATTTTCAATAAACATTGAAAGCATGTAGAGTTCAAAGGTTTGGATTCATCTAAGGCAGGAGAGGTTTCCACAAGGTAAGTTCGGGAAGTTAAAACCAAAAGCTGATGGTCCTTTCAAAGTGCTCGAGATGATTAGTGAAAATACTCATTACCAGCTAATTATGGAGTTTCCCTAACATTCAATATGACCAGCATAAGTCCATAACATGCTGAGAAAGATATTGGAGACTTGCGAATAAGTCTTTTTCAACTAGGGGAGATTGACATAAGAGTATATAAGTCTTTTTCAACTAGGGGAGATTGACATAGGAGTATCTATGTTATCACAATCATCCCATGATGTTATGTGATACACTATTGACATGCACCTTGGAAGATTTTCAAGAGAAAGTGTTATGGAAGTTTCTTTAGTTATTGACAGTTGGCCTACACCTTAGCAAATTTTCAAGAGAGAGTTATTTTAGCCCACTAATGATATTTTTCTATCAAATGTTGTTCCATGCATTAGTATTTATTTACATGCATTAAACTTAAAAAAGATAGCTTAAACTTTGATTGTATGTGAAGAAACTCTTTAATTTCTCTTTTCCATCTCTAGATCCTTTTGTTTGAGAGTCATTAACAGTTAAAAACATCTCTTGATCTCTTAGGGTAGCATTCATTTGCATCCCTTTGAGTGCTGAGTTATGAGATTTCTATATCCTTGTTTATTATCCTTAGGATGGTGATTTTTTTATACCCTTTTGGTACTAAACTTGGTGGTGAGCCTTTTATTCTCTATTTTCATTTAGATTTATTTGAACTTGTACTTTCCAAACAAATTTTTCAGTAAAGTTACATCATTTTTATTCTAAATACCATTCCATCATAATGCAGCATCACAAACCACTAAACCATAAACCTTAAACTACAAACTGTAAATGCTAAACCCAAACCTAAAAATCTGAATCACTAAACCTTAACTCTTAAACCAAAAACCTAACACCTAACCACTAACATGTAGTCACTAAACCTTAAATCATAAATCTTAACCCTTAAACTCTACCCCTTTCACATTAACTCCTAAACCCTAAACAGTTAACCATGAATCCTAACCCTTAAACTCTACCCCCTGCACATTAACTCCTAAACCCTGAACATTTAACCATAAAACCTAAACCTTAAATCATAACTTTAAACCTTAAACCATTAAACTTAAACTCCTAAACCTTAAGCCTTAAATTCTAAATCCTAACCTTTTACTCCTGAACCCAAAACCTTAACCTCTACACACTAACCCGTAAACCATAATCATCAAACCCTAAATCTTAACCACTAATCACTAAACCTTAAAACCCAAACATTTAGTTGTAAACACTAATCCCAAACCCAGAACCATAAATCGAAACCTTGATTGCCAAACCTTAAACCTTAAACTTCAAACACTAAACCTTAAACCCTAAACCCTAACCCTTCAATCTTAAACTTTAAACACTAAGACCAAAATCGTAACCCCTAACCTTAAACCTATAAACTTCAGACCCTAACCCCTAACCATTAAGCCGTAAACCCTAGCATTAAAACCCTACCCATAAACCTTATGCCTTTAAACCCTAGCCTCAAACCTAAACTAAAATCCCTAAAACTTAAGCCATTAACATTAATCCTTAACCCTTAAATGCTAAATCATAAACCCTAAACCTTGTAGCCTAAACTAGAACCACAAAAAATTAACCATAGGCTTTAAACCTAAACCCTTAATCCTAAGCCTTAGACCCTAAACCTAAAACCCAAAACCCTTAGCCCTAAACCCCACACTTAAAACTATAAGTCTTAAACTCGAACTCTTAAATCATAAACACTAAACCTTAAGCCTTAACCCATAAACACTAACCCCAAATCTGTAAACCCTAACACTAAAAATCATAATTGCAAAACCATAAATCCTAAATTGTAAACCTAAAACTCAAAATGTCACTGCTGCAATCTCTAAACCTTAACCCCTAAACTCAAAACCTTAACAACTAAAGCTTGGCTACGAAACCTAAATCCAAATCCTTGAACCCTAACACCAACTCCCTAAGCCATAAACCTAACTCTAACCCCTGAAGCCTAAAACCCAAACTATGACCACTAAACCAAAACCCAAAAACCCTAAGCCTTTAACCATAACCTTTAAATTAGACCTTAAACTATAACCATTAAACCTTAAACCTCAAAAACTCTTAGAAAATTTTAATGATGTTTATTAATGAATGGTTGGCATACACCTTAACAGATTTTAATAAGAGAAAGTTATGGTAATGTTTTTTAGTGGTAGACAGTTGGCATTACCTTAGCAAATTTCTAAGAAAAAGTTATTTCAAACCACAAACTCCATTTTTATCAAGAAATGCAATGAATGGGAAAATTATCAACACTAACTTGATTATTTTCATAGTCCTTATTCATGGAAGGTTGGTCCATGTTGTAGAATTTATTTTCATGCTCTAGACTTAGAAAGGAGCTAAGACTTTGATTATAATTGTAGAAACTTTTTGAATTCTCTCTTTTATCTCTGTATTTCTTTCGTTGCAACCCGTTGAATGGTGAGAAACATCACTGTATCTCTTAGGGTGATGTATATTTGTATCCCCTTAAGTGGTGAATTATGAGGTTTAGGTATCCTTATTTGTTGTTCTTAGGATGGTGATTTCTTTATCTCTTTGGTATTAAATTTAGTTGTGAGCCTTTTATCCTTATTTTTTATTCACATATGTTCGACCTTACACTTTTAGTTTTTAAAAGAATTTTTCAATAAAGTTACAAAATTTTCATTTCAAATATTGTTCCATCATAACACGGTATCCACTATCCTTAAACCTTAAACCACGGACCTTAACCTTGAACCTGATATCACAAACCACTAAACCTTAAACTATAAATCATAAAACATTGCCCCAAACCCTAACCCGAAATTCAAAATCAGAAATCCTAGATTCTATAACCTATACTCAAACCTCTAACCATAACCCTTAACTCGTAAACTTTAAACACTAGTCCTTGAACCCCAAGCACTATCCCTTAATCCTAACCCCAAAATCATAAACCTTAAACTCTAACCCCCAATTCCTAAGCCAAAATCCAAACGAGTAAACTCTAGCCCTTAAACTATAAATCCATGCCTACCTTTTAACCATAATCCATAACTTATAACCCTCAAACCCTAACCACTAAACCTAAACCCCTAGAACCTTGACATTAAAAACAATAAACCCTAATTCCTAAATAATAAATCTCAAAATCGTAACTCATAAACCTAAAAATCAAAATCTTAAACCAAAACCTCCAAATTCTAGACCCTAAACAATAAATAGTAACTCCTAAACCCTAAATCCAAGCATTACAGTTTTAACCCTAAACCCTCACCGCAAAACACTAAACCCTAAACTTTACAACCTAAATCATATTCCTTAAACTCTAGTCCTGAAACCCTAAACCTTAAACCTTGAACTCTAACTTTATACCCAACACCTTAGATCTTAAACCCTAATTTTTAAACTTTAACCCCTAACATTAAACTGTAAACCCTAAACCCTATCACGAAAATCTTGACCATAACATTACACCTTAAATGGTAAAACATAAACACTAAACCCAAACCACTAAACTCTAAACCTTACACCTAAAGCCTTAACTCCTAAAATTAAAACCAAACATGTGGTCCTAACCTTTAGCACATAGCCACTAAATTCTAACCCCTAAATTCAAATCTTTAAACCCAAAACTTAAGCTTTAACCCCTAAACTGTAACCTATAATCCTTAGGATTTAGGATTGGGATTTCAGGGGTTAGAGTTTAGGTTGTGGGGTGAGTTTAGGGTTTAAGGATTAGGTCTTTGGTTTTAGAGTTTTGGGCATAAGGTTTATAATTTAAGATTTACTGTTTAGGGTTTATGATACCATATTATGAAGGAACGGTATTTGAAATTGAAATGATGTAACTTTGCTAAAAGATTTGTTCAAAGAGTACAAGCACAAGGCTAAATCAATTTGAATGAAAATAAAAGATAAAAGGCTAGCCACCATGTTTAATACCAAAGGGATATAAAAATTCACTACCCAAAGGATAATAAATAAGGATCAGAAACTTCACAATTCACCACTCAATAGGATATAGATGAACACCACCTTAAGAGATATTGAGACTTTTTTCCCTACTCAATCGCTCCCAACCAAAGAGATACGCGGATGAAAGAGACAATTAAAATAGTTTATACACATACACTTAAAGTCTAAGCTATCTTCTAAGTCTAAAGTATGAAAATAAATACTAGTGCATGGAACAACCCTCCATGTATAGGGATTATGAAATAATTAAGTTTTTTGCTGATAATAAAATCATTCAATGCATATCCTGAGAGTGTGAGAGAGAGAGAGAGAGAGAGAGAGAGAGAGAGAAAGCTAGTGGGTTGAAATAAATTTCTCTTCAAATTGCCAAGGTGCATGCTAGCTATTCACCACTAAAGAAGCTTCCATTACTTCGTCTCTTGAAAATCTTCAAAGGAGCATGCCAACTATCCATCACATAGCATCATGGGCTGAATGTGGTAACATAGGTTGTCCTATGTCAATTTAGGGTTTGGGATTTAGAGTTTACGATTTTAGGTTAAAAGGTCAGGGTTTAAAGTTTAGGGTTTAAGGTTTTGGGGTTTAGGGTTTAAAGTTTAGGGTTTAAGGTTTTGATGTTTAGGGTTTATTAAGTGTTCAAGTTTAGAGTTTTGGTTTTAAAGTTTAGGAGTTCAAGTGTAGGTTTAGGGGATATGGACTTGGATTTTGGGTTAAGAGGTTAGGATTTAGAGTTTAGTGTTAAGGTCTTAGGGTTATGGTTTTTGGTTTAGAATTTACGATTTAATGGTTAAGGTATAAGGTTTTGTGTTTAACGGGTTAAGGTTTTAGGTTTTCGAGCTAGGGTCTAGGGTTTAAGGTTTAGTGATTAGGTTTGGGGGTTCGACTTTCGGGGTTAAGGGTTTTATGCTTAAGTTTTTGGGTTTTGGGGTTGAAGTCTACGGGTTAGTTTTTAGTGGTTAGGGTTTGAACTCAAGTTTTATAGTTTATAGTTTAGGGGTTAAGATTTAGGGTTAAAAGTTAGTGGTTATATTTTAGGGCTTAAGGTTTAAGATTTTTGATTTTAGGCTTTGAGTTTATGGTTTGGAGGTTAGGGTTAGGGCTTTAAGGTTGAGTGTTTGGGGTTTAATGGTTAGAGTTTATGGGTTAAGGTTTAGTGTTTATAATTTAAGGTTTAGGGCTTAGATTTTAGGCTTAGGATTTAGTAGTAATGGATTTAAGTTTAGTGTTTAGAGGTTAGTGTTCAGCGTTGAGAGGACAACATTTAAGATTTAGGGTTTCGGGGTTAGGATTTAATGATTAAAACTTGTGAATTATGGGTTAGGCGTCAACTGTTGGGGGTTTAGGAATAGGTTTTTAGGATAAGGATTTAGGGGTCAAGGCTTACAATTTATAGTTTAGAGATTAAGGGCTAGGGTTAAGAGTTTAAGGGTTATTATTTAGGATATTGGTGAAAAGTTAGCATTTAGGGTTTAGTATTTAAAGATTAAGGTTTAAGGTTTATGGATTATGGTTTAGGTGTTTGGTTTTAGAGTTTAGGGGTTAGAAATTAGAGTTAGAGGTTAGGGTTTAAGGGATAAGGCTTATGGTTTAGGGCTTAGGGTTAAAAGGTTACAGGTTATGTTTGGCCTTTAGGGTTTAGAGATTAATGGTTATGGTTTGATGTCTAAGGGTTATGTAGGAGTTAGGGGTTAGTGTTTGGTGTTTAAGTTTAAGATGTAGGGTTAAAGAATAAGGAGTTAGCGTTTTTGATTAGGGTTTTAAAGTTTTGGGGTTAGGGTTTAGTGCCTAGGATTAGGGTTTAAGATGTTGGGGTTAGGGTGTTAAGGTTTCACGTTTATGGATTGTGTTTTAGAGTTTAAGATTTAGGGTTCTAGTTTTAGATTTTAGGATTTATATTTTAAAGGTTAAGGTTAAAGGGCTCAGGTTATGGTTAAGGGTTAGGGTTAAGGGGTTAATTGGGCTTAGTACATAATGATCATAATAAATGATTATGCCTAATGTGTAATTGACCTCAACAATTAATTTGACTTGATAATTCATTAGGTCCAACAATTTGCTATGCCAAAAATTTAATTAAGCCTCAATTTAATTGTGTTTAGCCAAGAAAACAAGGTGTAAATATAATTAAGCTTAAATTTTTAAACTTAACATAAAATTGGACTTGATAAAATATTAAACCTAAGATGTAATTAAGCCTAATAATTAATTAGAGCATAATCATGACGTAACAATTAATTGAGTCTAATAATAATTGTGTTTTTGGTTTATTTTTTTCTAATAATTAATTAGGTCCAAAATCTAAATTAGCCCCAAAGAAAAAGTTGGGCTTCATATATAATTAGGCCTTAACAATATTTAAGCCCAATAAGTAATTGAGCCTAAGATATAATTAGATTTGAGATGTAATTAAACTTAACAGTTAATAAAATAATAATTAATTAAATATAAAATTAATTAAGCCTAATAATTAGTTGAGCTTAAAATTTAATTGTTAATAATAATTAAATGGGTTCAGAATTTAATTGAGCATAATGTACATGAATCTACCACATAATTAGGCCTATAAGTAAGTTGGACACCAATATAATTTAATTAAAGATATAATTGAGCATAATAAATGATTGAACCAAATAATTATTTGGGCTTGACATATATTTATTAACACAGAAATTAGTTGGCTCTAATATTTAATTAGGTAAAATATATAATTGAGACTAATAATTAGTTAGACCTAGTAATTCATTTGATGCTATTAAGAATTGATTAAATCTAATAAAAATTAAGCTTAATTATAATTTAGCCTAATAAATAATTAGACTTAAATAAATGAGCCTAAGAACTGAATTGCCTTGATGAATAATTGTCTAATGTTTAATGTAGTCTAACAATTACTTGGACTTAGCAATTAACAAGCCCTCACAGTTAATTGAGTCTAATACTTAATTGTATCTGAGAATTAGTTGGCTTGTGATTTAATACCTTATAAAAATTCGCACTTAACATATGATTGAGTCTCAACAATAGTCAAGCCCAAGATGTTACTCATCATATAATTAGCCCAAGTTATAACTTTGATTCATTAATAATTTGACCTAATATGCATTACTTATGATATAATTAGGCTTTGCATTTATTGCCTCTAATAATTAATAATACATATCACTCATGAACCCAAGAATTAATTGGACTTTCTTCAAATTAGGCATGAGAATGTTAATAGTGTATAATAAACCTTTAATTTGATCTAATATTTCATTGCGCATAACAATTTATCAGGTCTAATAATTAAATGAGTTAAGATTTACACAAAATAAGAGAAAAAAGGATTTATTATATAATTATGACTAAAATAAAATTACACAAAATAATTATTTGAATTTAAGATTTAATTGGGCTTAGTGTGCATGGGCACAACAAATACTTGGACCTTTGGAACAATTTGGGATATAATTGGATCAAAGTTACAATTATACCTAAGAACAAATTGTGCCTAAGATATAATTGAACCTAAATTATAATTTGATTTAAGTAATAAAGAGCCTTGCAATTTATTTGGTCTGATAGATAATTAGCCCCATAACATAAAAGCGCCTAAGGTGTAATGAAGTCTAGAATGCACGAAATTGAGAAATAATTCAGCCTAAGATCAAATAGGGCACTTATATTAATTGGCTAGAAAAAAATTGAGTCTAATAACTAATTGGATCAAGTAATTAATTGGGAGATTAAACTGAAAATAAAATGCTTAACATATAATGTGACCTGAGAATAGAGTAGATCTAATAATAATTGATTCTAATGTGTAATTGAAGTTAACAATTAATTAGACCTAACAATTAGTTGGGTTAAATAAGTAGTTGAGTTTAGGATTTAATTGAGTTTAATAAAAAAAACTAAATTTAATAAGTAATTGAGCATGATAAATAAATTATATAAATGGGCCTAACAGTTATTAATTGGGGCAAACATTAAGAGTTTATAGATTAGGGTTTTGAGTTTAGTATTTAGGGTTTAAGGGTTAGGATTTTGGGTATAAGAATTAGGATTTAGGTTTTAGGGCTTGGTCAGGGGTTAAATTTTATAGTTTTGAAATTAAAGCTTGGGTTAGAGGTCTAGAAGTTAGGGTTTATTGTTTGGGAGTTCGAGCTTAGAATTTAGGATTTAGCGATTAGAGTTCAACAGTTAGTGATTAGGGTTCACAGCTCAGGGGTTATGGACTAGGGTTTAGAGATTAAGGTTTATAGTTTAGAGATTAGAGTTGAGGCATTTTGGTTTAGGGTTTTAGGGTTTAGGTATGGGATTTTATAGTTATGATTTATGGATTAGTTTTTAGTGGTTAATGTTTTGGATTTAAGGTTTATAGTTTACGATTTGGGTCTACAGGTTAAAGGTTATATTTTAAGGTTTTGAATTTTGGGCTTTAGAGTTATTGTTTGGGGGTTAGGGTTTGGAGTTTAACGTTGAGGGTTTACGATTTAAAGGTTGGTCATTTAGAGTTTATAGTTTAGGTTGAAGGCTTAGATTTTACAGTTTTGAGTTTAGCATTTAGAGGTCAGTATTCAAGGCTGAGGGGACAAGGTTTAAGGTTTTGGGGTTGCGGTTTAGGGTTTGAGGTTTATGAGTTATGAGTTAGGTGTTAAATGTTAGGGTTTTAGAAATAGGTTTTAGAGATAAGGGTCTAGGGGTTTGGGTTTATAATTTAGTGTTTAGGAGTTTGGTTTATGGTTTAGAGTTTAAGATTTAGGGTCATTGTTTAGGTTTTAGGAGTTTGTGTTTAGGGTTTAGTATTAATATTTAAGGTTTACTTATTAGAGTTTAGGGGTTATGCATAACGGATGTTAATTGGGTAAAAAAATAAAAAAAATAATTAGACCTAATATAATTGTGCCTAATCCCTAGTACCTAAACCTTAAGCCTTGAATGCTAAACCTCCAACACTAACCCATAACTCTTAAACCCTCAACTCTAAACACTTTGTCATAACTTTCAAACCTTAAATCCTAAACGACCATAATCCTTAGATTTTAACTCTTAACTCTTGAACCTTAAACCCAAATAGTCAAACCTTAACCAATAAATCCTAAATCACCAACCCTAAACCCTTACTCCTAACTCCTAGACCTTAAACCCAAACCCTTAAACCTTAAACTATCCCTAAAGCCTAAACCTTAACACCTAAGCTGTAAACCCTAAACTTTAACCACCAAACATGAATGAGTAAACTTTAAATTGTAAAGCTTATCCCTCAAACCTTAAACCCCAACTCTTTGACCTTAAGCCATTAGTACTAAACCCAAAATCTTAAACTCTAACCACTAGACCCTTAACTTTAAACCCTGAAACCTAAATGATAATTCTTAAACCATAACCCTAAAACCCTTAATCCTAAACAAAATCCTAACTCTTAAACCCTAAACACCAAACTTTGAACCCTAACCCCAAAACAAGTAACCATTAACCAAAACCACAAAGTTGTGAACACTAAGTCTAACCTTTAAACCCTAAATCCTAAATCTTAAATATTAAACCCTAAACCATTCAACCATTCAACCATAAACCCTCACCCATAAACCTGAAGCTTTTAGCACAAATCACTAGTCCTTAAATCCTAAACACTAAACCTGAAACACTAGTCCTTAAACCCTAATTCTTAAATCGTTAATCCAAGACATTGAACCCTAGATTTAGGATTCAATAGTTACATGTTACATTTAAGTTTTAAGGTTTAGGGTTTAGGTTTAGGATTAGTATTTACCGTTTATTGTTTTTGATTTAAATCTTTAGGGTTTAGAATTTAAGGATTAAAGGTTACTGTTTCGGGTTTAGGGTCCAAGGTTGAAGGTTTTAGGTTAACGGTTTAGGAGTTAGGTTTTAGGGACTAGTGTTTAAGGTTAGTCGCTAAGGTTTAGGGTTTAGTGGTTTGTGATAAGAGCTTCAAGTTTATTGGTGAGGGTTTAAAGTTAAAGGGTTTAGGATTTAGTGTTAGGGATTAGGTTTTTAAGTTTAGAGTTTAATGTTTAAGGTTTCGGGGTTAAGGTTTTTGTGTTAGGGTTAGGTGCTAAGATTGAAGGTTTAGGGTTTTAGCTTAAGGATTAGGTTAAGTGTTTGGGTATAGGTTTAGGTTTTATGTGTTTATGTTTAGGGTTAGGGTTTAGTATTTGGGTTTAAGGTTAAGGTAACAGTTTTAGGTTTAAGATTTAAGGGTCTGGTGTTATGGCTTCGAGTTTAATATTTTGGGTTTAGGTTTTATGACCTTGGGTTTAGTGTTAAGGGGTTAAAGTTTAGGCTTTAGTGTTAACAATTTATGGGTTAGGGTAAGGTTTGGTGCTTAGGGTTTATGATTTATGATTTAGTGGTTAAGGTTTACGGATTAAGGTTTATATAGTTTACTGTTTAGTGGTTAGGGTTTAGGGGTTCAAGAATTAAAGTTTGGGATCTAGGGGTTAATGTTTAGGGTTTAAGGTTAATGATTAGTGTCTTAGAGATTTAGACCTACGGTTTATGGTTCATAGGTTAGGGTTTAGGGAACATAAGTCAGAGGTTAGATTTTAGGGTTTAGGATTTAAGACCTAGAGGTTAGGGTTTAGGGAGGGTAAGGTTAGGGGTTTAATGTTTAAGGTTAGGACTTAGGGTTTAGGTTAGAGGTTAAAGGGTTGAGGTTTAGGATTGATTTAGGATTTTAAGGTTATGGCTTTGAGGTTAGTGTTTTGGGGTTATGTTTAATGTTTAGGGTTTTAGGGTTTAAAGTTTACGATTCATGGTTTATGGGTTAGGTGTTAAAGGTTAGGGGTTTGGTTATAAGGGTTTAAAGGTTAGAGTTAAGGTTTATAGTTTATAGCTTAGAGTTGAAGCTTTAAGATTTAAGGGTTAAGGTCTTGGATTTAGGGTTTAGTGTTTATAGATTATGGTTTAGGCTTTTTGATTTGGGGCTTAATGGTTAAGAGTTTAAGCTCAAGGGTTAGGGGTTATAGCTTGAAGTTGAGGGGCTAGGAGGTTAGGTTTGGCCTTAAGGGTTTAGGGACTATGGTTTATGCCTTGAGATTTAATAGTTATGTAGTGGTTAGGGATTATTGTTTAGTGTTTAGGGTTTAAGGTGTAGCATTTAGGAATTAAGGGTTAGAGTCAAGATTTATGGTTTAGGGCTTAAAATTTAGAGTGTAGTGTTTGGGTGTTAGAGTTTAGAGTTTAAGGTTTTGGGTTTAAGTGTTTGCATTTATGATTTAAATTTAGAGTTTAAGGTTTAGGGTATAGGGTTTAGTGGTAAGGCAAAAGTATAAGGTTTGGCTTTGAGTTTTGAGGTTTAGCACTTAAGGTACAAGTTTTAGATTTTAAGGTTTAAAGTTTAAGGGTTCAGGTTCAAACTAATATTGCCTATTGTGCATGAAAATATGAAAAAATTAGGCTTAAGAACGAAGTGAACCATACACATAATTGGATCTAATATATAGACTTGAGCCTCATGATTGTTAGACCTAAAATGTAATTAGGCATACCAATTAATTGATACTAATATTTGGTGCCAAAGATTTAAGTGTACCAAAGAATTATGGCTATTGATTCATTAAATCTAAGAATTTATTAAGCCTAAAATTTAATTTTGCTTAAGAATTAGTTAGGCCTAACATTAAATTGGCTTAATAAATAAATAAGCTTAATGATTACACCTAAAATATATTTGAGCCCACTATTTAATTAGATCTAAATATAATTAGGCTTGATATGTCATCTATCTTAAAAATTAGTGACCTAACAATTAATTAGGTTGAACAATTAATTACACCTCATAATTAATTGGATACAAAATTTAATTTTGATTAAGAATTAATTGAAAATGATATTTAAATGAGCATCATAAAAAAAATTAAATTTAATATATAATTAGGTCTAATAGATTTATTATTGGATATAAAAATGAAATAAGACTAAGGCTTAAAATTGAATTGACCTCTAACAAAAAAATTATCTTAATATATAGTTAGGCTTAAGAAAAAATTGTGCTTGACCTATAATTGGTTCTAAGAACGAAATGAGATTAATAAACAAATTGACATAAAATTTAATTAGTCTAAGATCTAAGTAGGTCTAATGTACAATTTAGAATTGGGTGTTGCATGCATGAACTAATTGCATAAATTGAACCTAAAAATGAATTGAGCTTAAAATATAATTGGACCCAAATTATAATTGAACTTAAGATATAATTGACCATAATAATTAATTGAGTCTTGTATTTATTAATTAGACACAAAATTAATTGGATCTAATGTTACTTAGATCGAATATGTAATTAAGATTGAAAATTAATTGGATCTAGTAAGTCATTGGACCTAATAATTAATTACGTATAATACAAATTAAGACTTAATATGTAATTTGATCTAATAAATAATTGAACTTAATATTAAATTGAATTTAACAATTCATTGAACCTAAGATTTAATAGTGCATGAAAAATAGTTGGGTCACTAATTTAATTGGGCTTAATATATAATTTCATCTAAGAAATAGTCAGGTCGAAGATATAATTACGCCTATGACTTAATTTGATTAAATTAATTTGGCTAACATGCATGATTCCAAAAAATAATTCGACATATAATTGGGCTTAATAAATATTGACCTAAGAAATCATTAAACCTAAAATTAATTATGCCACAAAAATTAGGCATATGGTGTAATTAGATCTCATGTATATTTGGACCAATAATTTAATAAGCGAAGTATGATTGAACTTGAGATGTAATTGAACTTAATAATTAATTGGGCCTAACATCGATAAGATTCAATAGTATATTCAACTTATCGTGCATGAACCTAAGAAATAATTGGACTTAAGAATAAGTTTGATTTTATGTACATTAAAAAATAATTGAGTTTAATATGTAATTAAGCCTAACAAGTAAGTGGACCTATATTCGTTAGGCCTAAATATTCATTGGATTCAATAATTAATGGCACCATTATTAAAAATTTTGACTTAATATATATAATTAAAACATTAAATAAATTAAACTTAATGTGAAAATTGGCTAACAATTAATTAGGTATTAGATTTTGGTTGGGTCTAATAAAAATTATACTCAATACTTAATGTGATCTAATAAATAATTAAACTTAATATATAATTAAGCCTAAGAACTGAATTGGCCAATTACTAAGGCTGAGATTTATTTGAGTCTAGTAATTAAAAGTCTAAGATTTAATTGTGCCATAGCGAGCTTAAAATTTAGTTAGGCCTAACAAAAATTGGATTTAATATATCATTGATCCTAATAAATAATATATAATTAGATCAAAGAACTAAATGAGCTTTGTATATAATTGGGTCAAACTCAGTAATGGGCTGGGTCGGGTCAATCTATTTTAAAAAATATGGCTTACCCATTATTTTTGGACATTAAACGAGCTTTATTTGGGCCATTTTTGGGCCTTAAACGGATTTTATTTTGACTTTATATAGATTTTATGCATGGTTATATAGGCATAATAAGGAAATTATATGAGTTTTAGATGAGCTTTATTATGTTTTATGTACATATAATTTAATATTTTATAAATATAGTGCTTATTATTTTTAAAATATTTAATATAAAAAAACTATTTGTACATACTATTAAACTAATAGTTATATTTAATTAAGTAAATATAATTTTAAAAAATTGATGTATCAATACAATATAAGTACATTTTAACTAAGTTAAAACCTGCTTACTTGTCAATCATATATATTTCTCAATTGCATTATCCAAATAAGTACTTCTTTAAATTAAAAAGATTACGTAAACTTATATCTATTATATAACTTTAAATCTTTAGGAGAACTAGTATAATTAAATTCTACTTGACATATGTTGATATTTGCTAACTATTTTATCATCTCTTTCAATCTTGCATTGTTTTACAATTTTTTTATTCATCAAATTCAAATCCTTCAAATATATAAGTGTTTCAATTATAAAAGTTATCAAACTTTTTCTTGTGTTTGACAAATAATTATGGTAAACTAATTTAGTTACTCCTACGAAAATAAAACTTATTAATGATTTAATTATATAAGCCTAAATATAAGATTTGTTGACCTTAATGGATTGATCTAAACATAATCTATTTATTTATATTAATAGGCTGACCTAAATATAGCTTAATTATAGTCTATTTGTAATTCTAATTGGCTAGCTCAAATATGATTCGATTGTGATTAAATGATAACCTTAATGAGTCAATTTATTGGGCAGTTCGTTTCAAAATTTTAAGCCCACGACCCAGTCCATTATTTAAATGAATAGCTTGGCTTGACCTTTTTAACAAAAGGGCCAAATCGTAAATGTGGGCCATGAGCCAAAATGATAAGCCTGATAATTAGGTATAAAACATAATTAAATTCAATAATTAATTAGATTTAAAATATAATTAGGCTCATAATTAATTGAACTTAGAAACAAATTGAGTTAAGATATAATTGGATTCAAATTATAATTGAACTTAAGATATATGAAGTGTATAGATAATTAGGTCAAGTAGATAATTAGCCCTGATAATAAATAATATGACCTATGATTAGTTAGGTATATCGTGCATGAAACTAAGAAATAATTCAGCCTATAACCAAATTTAACTGAACTTATATTAATTGGGGTTAAGAATTAATAGTGTTACAAATAATTAGGCCTGCAATGTAATTTAACATGACAGTTAATTAGTTAAATTTAAATTTTGTGAAATATAATTAAATTTAAAATTAAATAATTTTTATATTATCTTTCAATTCAACATGATAATAAGAGTATAAAAGAAATATTATAATATTTGATTAACTAATCCAATGATCTCTAAATATCATTTAAATTCTTAAAATTAGGCATTTGTAAACCACAATTTTTTTTTTTCATTTTTATCTTGAAGAGAGTTGTTCATTGGTTAACTTGCTCTTAGTGTATTAATAAATCAGTTCTCTTGAACTTGTGATACAACTTAATTTAATTTAATTTATATTTTGAAATTTTTTCTCTTAATATTTTCAAATTATGAAAGAAAGACTCAAATATGGTTTCATAAACTGTCTCACAATTACTTTGCAAAATTCCTATTTAATTAGCTCCTCAAGTTTATTTGTTATAAATTAAAAATTGCAAAGCTAATAATGATACATATTTATGACCTAATATTTTTACAAGCTCAATTATTTTTGTGCCTAATCAATTCTTAGGTCTAATTAACTTATGTTAGTTCCATTTGTTCCTAAGTAATATTATTTCTTGGGTTCATGAATGATAAATCTAATTAATTATTAAACTCAATAAATATCAGATTTAATTATATTTAGGGCTAATCTATACTAAGTCCAGTTACGCATTAGATTGAATTATTTATTAGACTCAATTATATCTTCAGTTCAATTATATTAAGTCCAATATGTCATATACTCCATTATATATCAAGCCTAATTATATATTTTTTCACTTTTTAAGCCCAATTACTTTGAAATCTAACTATATTTTTGACTTAATCTTTATTAGGTTCAATTATATGTTGAATCATTTCTTGAACTATAGCAAATTACTTAATTGATGCATCCTAATTAAATAATAGGTATAATTATATATTCAGCACAACTACATCTTATGTCCAAGCTTAATTCCTATAAGGCAATTAAATCTTAAGCTTCAATTGATTGTTGGGTTTAATTAATTGTTTGACTTAACTAATCTTATGTCTAATTATTTATTGGGTCTTTTTTATTCTTTAGCCTAATAATATACTAAGTATAATTAATCACTAGGCCAATTAGATATTAGGCACACATTTTATTAGTCCAAATCAAATTGTAGCTTAATTAATTATCGGGCTTAATGAATTACTAGATCCAATTACTTATTAATCTTAAATATATATTTGATCCAATTAATTTTTAAGTCTAATTAAAAAATATTAGGCTCAATTAACTATATTGCTCAATCACATCTCAAGTTCAATTGTAATTTGGGTTCAGTTATACATTAGACTTAACTTACTCCTAGGCCTAATTATATATTGGGTTCATGATCAACGCTACATTTAATTATATCTTAGACCCAATTAAATCTTCATCCAATTATATTCTAAACCTAATAATTTATTAGTCTCATTTCATTCTTCGACCCATTATAGATTAAGCCTAATACATATTAAATCAAATTTTTTATTAGGCTTAATTAAATTTTAAGCCTATAGACTTACTTGAAACCCAACTCATGACAAAAGAAAGCAAACTCTGGTATGTTAAAAGAAAAAAAAAATGGTCATTAAAAGTTAAATGCAACAGTATAAAAAAAAAGAGTGGACAAAATGGAAGTAGGTGAAGTCTTGCTTGCCATATCATAAGGACAATAAACAAATTATGTAATCATCTAAGTAGATAATTAATGGATGTAAGACTGCTAATATATCCCTTGTCTTTATTTCACCCTGAGAATGGATTGGATTGAAATGACTTCCCTGTGAACCCTTTACGTTAATAATAGAGTATAAGAAAACCCTAAAGCCATCGGAAGGGGATTTAAAAACTTTAATTTTACTTTATTCTCATGTAAATATCTTTTTATCACCTTTTGTAATCATTATGTCCACTGTTAGTAGTAACCTCGTTCTAATCTATTGTTAAATTGATATTTCCATGTTATAATAGTTGGTATCCATTGTGAACGAGGAGCACTTACAAAATATCATAAGTGTTAAATGTTAAAAAATGCGCTTTCTTCTCTTCCCTAAATCATTTTTATATTTGTCTTTCTTTTATGATTATAAGCTTTTGCAAGATGTCTTGTCTCCTAGCCTCACCATTTAATATGATTCATTTATGATGGTTAAGTGGTTTCATGGCTCAGATTACATGCAGCTAAAGCATTGTAATGTTATTGGTGGTTGCCTAGCATGCATAATTGATCATCTTGTGGGTTAGGTTACTTATAGTTTAAATGAAGTTATGACTTTTGGGTTGTTTAATGTGCATTAGCCTTTTTTCTTTGGGCCTCACTACCTATACTTTTATAACTAGTACCAAACACAGCTCCCCCCTTCTTGTCCCTAAGCAGACTAGTGATAAAATTAGAGCTATAGGAACTAAGCAAAATTCAAGTTAAGAAAAGGCTTAAAGGCAGCTCAAGGACAATGGTGTTGGTGTGTCAGAAGCCAAGGAGAATTTGAGCTAATAAGGGGTTTATAACTTAGTTGGTCCTGAGATGACCAAACAGCTCAAGGTAGATACTGAATTGAGATGGGCATTTAGTCTTGTCGTGTGTGGTCCGAGTTAAGAAGAGGTCAAGGAGTTATGGCTAAGATGTATTGGCTTTGACAAATCAGAGTAAGATTGTTGCAAACATGAAGATCTAGTTTTTATATGCGATTTCTTAAGTAGATTTATTGGGTAGCATAATAATCTTTTGGCATATGAGAAAATCTCTTTTCTTAGGGAGATAGTGTGCTACTAATATTTGGTTTTTATTGTAAAATTTTTATAATCCTCATTAAATATAAAAAAACATAGAGTGTGAAGCTTTACAAAAGGCCATTTTGATTGCTTAACAAGTGCTCTCCTCATAGATGACAAACTACGGTGTTTTTCTATGATTTGCGATGAAAACTTAGCCTACTTTAGAACTCATAATTAACTCGTATCTTTAACCATGATGTCTAGTTTCTATCTTGAAAAATGGAAGAGCTCTTTTTTTTCTGAATTAAGTGAGCAACTTCACAAAACATCCTTTTTCGCATATTAAGAACATGTATAGGCATAAAAAATAAAAATAAAAAATAGCTTCTTTGCTTTCTTATGAGCCTATATGTAAGACAAGGATTTTTGCAATTCAACATTAGGAAAAGGCATGCAATGACACCATCCTTGTTGGATGTTTGAGAAGCCAGTGGAGGCATAGTCAAAGCCAAAACTCAAAGCCTGGGCATGCATAGCCATTTTATTGCATGATTCTTTGAAACACTGTCGAAACAAAAAGGCACAATGTGTGAAACTAGCAAGTATTCACAATAAAATCATCCTTTGTGCATCCTCTTTGGGGCTCTCCGATACCATGTCATGTTTTCTTCTTTGATGTCCCTTATGTTTACAACTCATTTGCTTGAAAGTAGACATTCAAATAGTCCTCTGAGATTGCTTATTTAATGAATGAGCTGAGGAATTGCTTAGTTGTGATAAGATTATGCAAAGATGCTTTTTGAAATTTCTTGTCTCATGGATGAGCCAGCGTGTAACTCAGTTTTCATAGGTAGATGTTAAGGTGTTATGTAAATGTTATGTCGATGATTGATAGGATTTGTTAAAGAAAGTTATTTATGTTTCATTATATAGTTTACTCAATAACCATGACGTGTTGATATTTAAAATTGAATACAATTAATTGATATATGTTCATGTTAAACATGTTTCTGTAATCTTATTGTGTTGATACCATTGGTTTATGATTCATGAATCTAGATAATCACATTACATATTAATATTTTCTCATAAGTAATAAGATATTCAACAATTAAAGAGCATAGTATGAAATTGTGTACTTGACTATAAAAGAGAGTTAATTATACTAAAAAATTTACATTTTGTACAAATTCTTAAAATTGAGATTCGTAAAAACAATACATCAAGTAAAAATTTATTTCAATAGATTCTATTAACTTAAATTGTCGAGATTCTTTTAATGCACGAATACGATTATACCGTGATAATCTTATTAATATGCTTAAAGAGAAGAAAGAAATAACGGTTTTTTTCTTAAATCTAATAAATTATCAAATCTAATTATATTTGAGACCAATTATATATTAAGCCTATTTTGTTTTTAGGTTCAATTATTTATTAGGATCAATTATATGTTAAGTCTAATTTTCTATTAGGCCTAATTAAATCTTAAACCTAACTAGTTATTGAGTACAATTATTATTATGCCCAATTAATTGTTAGAGTCAATTAATTGTGAGGTCACGGATGTTAACCAAATAAATTCGATAAAATTATTTAATAGGCCCAATTATATTTTCAGCCTCACTCTCATTGGCCCAATGTCTAAATTTTTATATGATGCAATTAAATCTTAAGTTCAATTAATTTTCAAACAATATTAATTATTAAGTCGAAGTGATTTTTACAATCCAATGAATTGTTGGACTCAATGTAGGTTTAATGCCAATTATTTATTACATCAAATTTTATAGAATACCCATTTTTTTATGACACTTAATCAAATGTAAGCTTAGTTAATTATTAGACTCTAGGTCCAATTAATTGTTAACCTCACTTATATACTAGACTAGATTAAATATTTGATCCAATCAATTTTGGGGCCTAACAATAATTGTTAAGCTTAATTAGTTATTAGGCTCAATTTTATCATAAATTCAATGGTAGTTTTGAGCTCAATTATATCTTAAACTCAATAAATTCCTAAGTTTAACTATGTACAAGGTTCATGCAAGCTACATCTCATTTAACTATATTTTAGGCCTAATTATTTATTAGTGTCACTTATCTAATTATAGATTAAGTCTATTTTTTTTGACTCAATAAAATTTTAGGTTTAGTAATTTTTTCTTATAGTTAAATCCTTAGCATAATTAATTATTAAGATCAATTAATTATTAAGCTTAACTAATTGTTAAGTTATTAATTATTAGACTCATTTACATCTCAAGTTCAATTATATCTTAAACTCAATTATTTTATTGAGATCTAATAGCTTTTAAGCCAAATTACTTATTATACCCAATTACATGTAAAGCTAAACTTTTAATCAAACCTAACTAATTTTTAAGCTGAATTAAATCTTAAGTGCAATTAATTATAAAATTCAATTAAATCTTGCGTCTAATTATTCGTTAGATTCAATAAATCATTAATCTTAATTACTTGTTAGGTCTAATATTTTATCAAGCATGATTATATATTAGAACAAATTAAATTATTAAGCTACATTATATATTAAGCTCAATTTTTTATTAAATATATTTAAATTCTACGTTCAATTAATTATCTAGCCTAATGAATTGATAAACCTCATAGATTGTTTGTTCAAATTAATTATTAAGCTCAATTGCACATTGAACTTAATTATTCATTAGATACCATTAATTTTAAGACCCATTAATAAATGTTAGGCCTAATCAGTTACGATCATATCTTAAGCCTAATCCTTAAACACAAAACTTTTATCCTTCTAAAAGCCAAGCACTAAACCATAAAAATTAACCTAACCCTAGTATCCTAAATCTAAAGCATAACTCTAAATCCTAACTTTAAACTTTAACCCATGAACTAACCCTAAATCTTACCCCAAAAAACCTAACCCTTAACCCCTAAACTTTCATCCTAACCTTTAAACAGTCCATCCTAAACATGAAACCCTTACCTTAGGTCTTAAACCTCAAAAACTAAACCCTAAATCCAAAACCTTAAACTCTTGATCCCTGAACTCTAGCCCCTAATCTTGAAAACCCAAATCCTAAACCTAAACTACAACCTGTAACCCCTAAATTGTAAATCAAAAATAGTAAACCCCCCTTAAACTTTAAGCCCCTAACCTCATAACATAAAGCCCTTATTGTTAACCCCTAAATCCTAAATCCTAAAATTAAAAACCGTAACCCTAAACTTTAAAATTTAAAACTTTAACCCCTAAATCCTAAAATTTAAAATCTTAAACCCAAAACTCTTAAATCTAACATCTAAACCCAAAATACTAAACCTTAACCCTAAACATTCTCTAAAACCTAAATCCTAACATTAAACCCGAATCTTTAATGCCTCAAACCTAACCCCTCAACACTAAAACCTAACCCATATCCATAAAGGCTGAACTTAAATCCTAAATCCCTAACCATAAAATTCCCCTAACCTCATAATCCAAACACTAACTATGAAACTCTAATAGTCACGGTTTAGGATCTAGGGTTTTAGTGTTTAGGATTTAGGGTTCAATTATTACAATTTAGGGGTTTGGAGTTTAGGAGTTATGGTTTAGGGTTTAGAGCTTAGGGTACCAGGGTACACATTTGGATTTACGATTTTGGAGTTAAGTGTTCAGGTTTAGGATTTTGGGTACGCATTTGGGTTTACAATTCTGGGGTTAGGTGTTCAGGTTTAGGATTTTGGGATTTACATTTTTTGTTTAAAGGTTATTGGTTTGAGATTAGGTGTTACAGTTTAGAGTTTATTGGTTAGGATTTCATATTTATACTACTAAGTGGTTTAAGGTTACACTTTTGGGTTTTGGGCTTAGGGGCTAGGATCTACAGCATAGGGTTTTCGATTTATGATTAAGGGGTTAAGGTTTTTGGTTTGCCATTTTGTTTAAGGTTTAGAGATTAGTCTTTAAGAATTAGGGTTTAATGTTTTGGGATAGGGCTTATGATTCAGGGCTTAAGCTTTAGTTGTTAGTGTTTATGATTTAGGACACAGAGTGTAAGGTTTAGGCCAGAGTAGATAGGTTTAGGGTTAAATATTTGGGATTGTGGATTAGAGGTATCTAGTTAACTTGTTCTTATTGTTTTCAATCCAAACACAGTTCCATCATAATGTGGTACCTAAGATTCAAGGGCTACGGTTAATGTTTGTAATTTAGGTTTTAAGGTTTAGGGTTTAGTAGTGATGGCTAGGGATTAAAAGTTTATGGATTAAGGTTTTGAGTTTAGTATGAAGGGTTTAGTAGTTATGGCTAGGGATTAAGAGTTTATGGATTAAGGTTTTGAGTTTAGTATGAAGGGTTTAGTAGTTATGGCTAGGGATTAAGAGTTTATGGATTAGGGTTTTGAGCTTAGTATGAAGGGTTTAGGGGTTAGAGTTTTTGGTTTATGGCTTAGGGTATAAGGATTAGTGTTTAGGTTTTAGGGCTTGATTAGGAGTTAAATTTTATATTTTTTGAAATTAGAGTTTAGAGGTTATTGTTTGGGGGATCGAGTTTAGAATTTAGGATGTAATGATTCAAGTTTAGCAGCTAATGCTTAGGATTCATGGTTTAGGGGTTATGGACTAGGGTTTAGAGATTAAGGTTTATGGCTTAGAGGTTAGGGTTGAGACATTTTGGTTTAGGAGTTTGGGCTTAAGATATGGGCTTTTAGGGTTATGGTTTACGGTTAGGTTTTAGTGGTTAAGGTTTTGGATTTAGGATTTATAGTTTATGGATTAGGGTATGAGGTTAGAGGTTATAATTTTAGGGTTTAAAGTTTAAGGTTTTGGAATTAGGTTTTGTAGTTTACGGTTTTGAGTCTAATGTTCAAGGCTGAAGGGACAAGGTTTAAGTTGGAATTTATGGGTCATGGGTTAGGTGTTAAATGTTAGGGGTTTAGGAATAGATTTTAGGGATAAGGGTTTAGGGGTTTGGGCTTATAATTTAGGATTAAAAGTTTGAAGGTTATTGTTTAGGATTTAAGTTTCAGAAGTTAGTGTTTAGGGTCTAGTATTTATATTTAAGGTTTAAAGATTAAGGTTTAAGGGTTATGCATAACAGATGATAAGTGGGATAAAAAAAAATAATTAGACCTAATATAATTAAGCCAAAATCTTATTGCCTAATCCTTAAACCTTGAACACTAAACCTTCAACTCTACACTCTGACCTACAACCTCTAAACCTTAAACGCTTAACTCTGACTACTCTGTCGTAACTCCTAACCCTTAAACCCAAAACACTAAATCCTAAACTATCATAATCCCTAGAACCTAATTCTTAATTCCTAACTCCTGAATCTTAAACCCAAATAGACCTTAACCCTGAATCTTAAATCAAAACCCTAAAACTTTACTCCTAACTCCTAAATCTTAAATCCAAACCCCTAAATCCTAACCCTTAAAGCCTAAATAAAATCCTAACCACAAAACATTAATCACTAAACTCTAAATCATAAACCTTATCCCTCAAACCTTAAACCCTAACTCTTTGACCTTAAGCCATGAATGCTAAACCCAAAACCCAAAACTCTAAACCTTGAAAACTAAATGATAATCCTTAAACCCTAATCCCAAAATTCTTAGTCCTAAACCCTAAATCATAAACCCAAAACTCTAGCTCCTAAACCCTGAACACCTTGCTCTAAATCATATCCCCAAAACAATTAATTATTAACCAAAACCAAAAAGCTATAAACCTACACCTATCTCTTAAACCTTAAATCCTAAACCTTTTAACCTTTTAACCATATACCCTCACCCGTAAACCAAAAGCTCTTATCACAAGCCACTAAACCCTAAATCCTAATGACTAAAACTAGTCCCCAAACTATAACTCTTAAACTGTTAGCCCAAAACATTGAACCCTTGGTTTAGAATTCAATAGTTACATGTTACATTTAAGTTTTGAGGTTTAGGTTTAGAGTTTAGGATTACTGTTTAAGGTTTATGATTTTTGGTTTAAGGTTAGGATCTAGAATTGAATGATTAAGGGTAAATGTTTCAGGTTTAAAGTCCAAGGTTGTAGGTTTAGGGTTACGTGTTTAGGGTTTAGGGTTTAGAATTTAAAGTCCACGGTTCAATGTTTAGGTTAACAATTTAGGAGTTATGGTTTAAGGACTAGTGTTTAAGATTTAGTCATTAAGCTTTAGAGTATAGTGGTTTATGATAAGAGCTACAGGTTCATGGGTGGGGTTTATGGTTAAAAGGTTTAAGATTTAATATTTAGGATTAGGGGTTAGGTTTTTGGATTTAGAGTTCAGTGTTTAAGGTTTCAAGGTTATGGTTTATGTGATAGGAGTTAGTGTTTATAGTTTAAGTGTTAAGATTGAAGCTTTAGGGTTAATTAATTGATATTGAGATATAATTACACCTAATAACTAATTATGCATACATGAGACCAATAAATAATTAGGCTTGAGAACTAATTCAGCCTAGATATAATTAGACCGAAAATGATGATTGGATTCAATATATAATTTTGACTTACAAATAATTGAACCTAATTAGGTATAAGATGTAATAGAGCTTAATAATTCATTTGGATGAATGCTTAGTTGAGCCTAAAATTTAATTATTTTAAATAATTAATTGTATTCAATAAAAAATTAAGTTAAAAAAATCTATCCTAATAAATATAATTTGGACTAAGAACAAAATGAACTGATTATATAAATGAGTCAAATTGATCCAATAATTAATTAAATTTAAAATATAATTGGACCAATAATTATATGAGCCTAACATGCATGGTCCCAATAAATAATTAAACCTAAGAAGAAAATAGGCTTAAGATATAATTTGGCCCAAATTATAATTAGACTTAAAATATAATTGGGTCATATAAATAATTGGATCCAATAGATATTTTGGCATAATAATAAATAATAGCATTGAAGAAATAATTGCGTCCATCTAATATAAAACTGAGAAATAAATCAATTAAAAAAATTTAGCCTGTCATATATTAATTGGACCTAAGAATTAATTAGACCTAACAATAATTGGGTTAAGTTTGTAATAAACATAAAAATTATTAGACCAAACAATCTATTATGTAAAATAATTAACTAGACGAAAAATTTAACTGGAACTAATAAAAAATTGAGCTTAAGATATAAATGGACCTAAGAATGAATGAACCTAATAAATAATTAAGCATGATGTGTAATTTAGCAAAACAATTAATTTCTCCTAATAATTCATTGGGCCTAATAATTTGTTTGGTCAAATAATTAATTAAGCTGATGATAAAAAATTTAAGTTAATAAAAAATTTTGTTTAATATATTATTAACCTTAATAAATAATCAAGCTTAATATATAATTGGGTATTTGACCTAAGATGTAATTAAGCCTAATATTTAATTAAATGTAGCAAATAATTATGACTAACAATTAACTGAACCTAACAATAATTGAGCCTAAAATTTAATTTTTTTTTAAAGAATTAGTTAGACCTAATAATTAAATTGGCTTAATTATTACCCTTAAAATATATTTGATTTATAATAAGGGTTAAAATATAATTAGGGTTAAGATTCAATTGACTTCTAACAAAAAATTTATCTTAATACATAGCCAGGCTTAAGAAATAATTTTGCTTGATCTATAATTGGTTCTAAGAACCAAATGAGATTAATAAATAAATTGACATAAAATTTAATTAGTCTAAGATTTAACTAAGCCTAATATACAATTGAGCGTAGCATGTATAAACTAATTACATAAATTGGTCGAGGAATGAATTGAGGCTAAGATATAATCTACCAGAATAATTAATTGAGCTTAGTATTTATTAATTGCACACAAGATTAATTGGATCTAATAATCAATTACGTCTAACAAAAATTAAAACTTATTAAGCAATTTGAACTAATAAATAATTGGACCAAACATCAAATTGCAACTAACAATTAATTGGACCTAACAATTAATTCAACTTAAAATTTAATAGTGCATTTATAAATGGTTGGGCCATTGATTTAATTGAGCTTAATATATAATTTGATCAAAGAAATAGTCGGGTCGAAGATATAATTGGGCCTGTTACTTAATTTGACTAACGTGTATGAGTCTAAAAAATAATTTGACATGTAATTAAGCTTGATAAATATTATGATCAATATATAATGAGATCTAAAATTAATTATGCATAGGCATATGGTATAATTAGATCTCATATATAATTGGATCAGTAATGTAATAGGCCAAATATAATTGAACTTGAGATGTAATTGAGCCTAATAATTAATTGGGCCTAACATCAATAAGATTTAATAGTATATTCAACTTATCATGCATGAACCTAAGAAATAATTAGATTTAAGAATGAGTTTGACCTTATCTATATTAATTTGGCACAAAAAATATTTGATTCTAAAATATAATTAAGCCTAACAAGTAGGTAGGCCTATATTGGTTAGGTCTAGATATTCATTGGGTCCAATAATTAATTAAGCCATTATTAAAATTTTTGACTTAATATATATAATTAACCCACTTAAATAAATTAAACTTAACAATTAATTAGGTCTAAGATTTTGGTTGGCTCTAATAAAAAATTAAACTTAATATTTAATGTGATCTAGTAAATAATTGAACTTAATATATGACTAGGCCTAAGAATTGAATTGATTTATTACTGAGCTAAGAATTATTTAAGTCTAATAATTAATTAAGTCTAAGATTATATTGTGCTCTAGTGAGCTTAATATTTAATTAGGCCTAATAAAAATTAAATTTAATATATTATTGATCCTAATAAATAATTATGCTTAATATATAATTGGATCTAAAAACTAAATGAGCTTTACACATAATTGGGTCAGACCTGACAATGATGGGCTGGGTCCATCCATTTTAAAAAATATGGCCCGTGACCTACACAGAGGCTTAACTTGCTGGGCTTTATATGGGTTATTTTTTAATATTAAACAAGCTTTATTTGGGCCATTTTTAGGCTTAAATGGATTTTATTTAAGCTTTATACAAATTTTATATGTGTTTGTATAGGTATAATAAAGAAATTACATGAGTCTTAGATGGCTTTTATTATGTTTTATACAAATATAAACTAATATTTTATACATTATAATATTTGTTATTTTTAAAATAGATAATATAAAAAACTATTTATACATAATATTAAACAAATAATTACATTTAATTAAGTAAATACTATTTTGAAAAATTAATGTATCACCACAAGATAAGTAAATTCTAAATTGCAACCTACTTATTTGTCAATCATATATATTTTTTAATTTTATTATCTAAATAAGAACACTTTTAAATTAAAAAGATTACGTAAACTTTTATTTATTTATATAACTTTCAATCTTTAAGAGAATTAATATCATTAAATTCAACTTAACATATACTAATATCTGCTAAATGTTTTGTCATCTCTTTTAATGTTGTATTGTTTTGCATTTTTTTATTCACTGAATCCAAATCCTTCAAATATGTAAGTGTTTCAATTATAAAAGGTATCAAGCTCTTTCTTGTGTTTGACAATTAATTGTAGTAAACTAACTTAGTTACTCTTATAAAAATAAAACTTATTAACGATTTAATTAGGTAAACCTAAATATGAGATTTGTTGATCTTAATGAGTTGATACAAATATAACCCAATTATTGATGTTAATGACCTGACCCCAAATAAAGCTGGATTATAGCCCAATTTTATTTTTAATGGATTAACTCAAATATGACCCGATTGTGACCCAATGATTAACCTTAATGGGTCGGTTTGTCAGGCAACCCGCTTCAAAATTTTAAGCCCACGACCCATCCATTATTCAAATGAATGGCCCGACTTGACGTTATTAATAAACTAGTTACGTAGTAAACTGGGCCGTGGGCCAAATGATGAGCCTAATAATTAGGCGTAAAATATAATTAAATCCAATAATAATTAGATTTAACATATTATTAGGCTCATAATTAATTGAACTTAGAAAAAAACTGAGCTAAGATATAATTGGATTCAAATTATAATTGGACTTAAGATATACGAGGTATATAAATAATTGGGACTATTAGATAATTACCCTGATAACAAATAATAAGACTCATGATTAATTAGGTCTATCGTGTATGAAACTAAGAAATAATTCAGCCTATAAGCAAATTGAACTGACTTATATTAATTGGGCCTAAGAATTAATTATGCTACAAATAATTGGGCTTATAATATAATTTAACATGATAGTTAACTGGACTAAATAATTCATTTTGTCAAATAATGAATTAGGATTTATCTATAATTAGATCTAACAACTAATTAGACCTAACAATTCATTGGATCAAACAATTAATTGAGTCTAAAATTTAATTAAGTTTAACAAAAAAATGAGATTAGTATATAGACGAGCTTAATAAATAATTAGGCTTAATATTAACAAAATTGGGCTTAATGAAATAGTGAACCTAAGAAATAATTGAACCTAATAATTAATTGGATCTAGTAAATAATTAGACGTACAAATTTAATTAAATCTATTAGTTAATCCGGCATGAAATGTAATTCTACATAACAATTAGTTGAGCCAATATTTAATTTGGCTTCACAAAAATTATAATTTTATATATAATTGGACTTATTAAATGTGTAGATCTAAAATATAATTTGGCTTAAGATGTAGTTGAGCTTAACAATTAAAGATCTAAATAATTAATTAGACCTAACAATTATTTAAGTCTCATAATTAATTAGATTAAATATTTAATTGTGACTAATAATTAATTGAATCAAATATTTAATTGAATTTAATAAAAAATTAGATTAACATATAATTAGACAAATAAATATTTGTACCTAAAATAGTTGAGCTTAATCTATACTTTGGCTTAAGATAAATATGGATGTAGTGTGCAGGAACTGACTACATCATACTGTGAAATTAATTGAGCATAAGACATAATTAGAACCTAATTAATAATTTAATGGATCCAAAAATTAATTAGATTTAATATTTAACTGAGTCAAATATGTAATTGAGATCAACAATTTATTGGACTCGACAATTCATTATACCTAGCAACTAATTAGGTTTAAGATTTGATTAGGTTTAAGGAAAAATTAAACTTAGTATACATAATTTGGTCGAACAATTAATTGGCAAAAATAATTAATTAATTGCATTTCAAATTTAATTGAGCCTAAAAAATTAGGCACATAATATAATTAGAGCTCATATACAATTAAGCCTATGAGCTTAGCTCTAAAATATAATTGGACTTAATAATTAATTAGACCTAATGTCATTGAATTATTGAGTCTCACTCTCGATAAAATTATATAATATTAAAAATTACAATTAGTTAAATTTAAATTTTATAAAATATAATTAAAATTAAATAATTTTTATGCTATCTTTAAATCAAACATGATAATAAGGATATAAAAGAAATATTACAATATTTGATTAATCTTTTTCACTAATCCAATGATATTTAAATATCAAATTCTTAAAATTAGGCATTGTAAACCATGGTTCAATTTTTATTTTATTTTTTTTAAAGAGAGTTGTTCATCGTTAGCTTGCTACTAGTGTATTAATGAATTAGTCCTCTTGAACTTGTGTTATAATATAATTTAATTTATATTTGAAATATTATCTCTTGATATTTTAAAATTATAAAAGAAAGACTCAAATATGGTTTTCATAAACTTTGTCCCACTCTTACTTTGCAAAATTCCTATTTGACTAGCTCCTCAAGTTTCTGTTTTGAATTAAAAATTGCAAAGCTAATAATGATACATATTTATGACCTAATATTTTTACAAGCTCAATTATTTTTGTGCCCAATCAATTCTTAGGCCTAATTAACTTACGTTAGTTCAATTTGTTCCTAAGCAAAATTATTTCTTGAGTTCATGATTGATAAACCCAATTAATCACTAAACTCAAAAAATATATGGTCCAATTATATATTAGGTTGAATTATTTATTAGACTCAATTATATCTCAGTTCAATTACAATAACTCCAATATAGCATGGCTCCATTATATATCAAGCTTAATTATATATATTTTCAGTTTTTTAAGTATAATTAATTTGAAATCTAATTATATTTTCTACTTAATCTTTATTAGGTTCAATTAATGTTGAATTATTTCTTGAGCTCTAGCAAATCACATAATTGATGCATCCTAATTAAGTAATAAGCATAATTATATCTTCACACAACGACATCTTATGTTCAAGCTTAATTCCTATAAGGTAATTAAATCTTAAGTCCAACTAATTCTCATGCACAATTAAATCTTAGGTTCTAATTGATTGCTGGGTCTTATTAATTGTTCGACTTAATTAGTCTTAGATCTAATTATTTATTGCTTCTTTTTTATTTTTTGGACAAATAATATACTAAAGATAATTAATCATTGGCCACATTAGATATCAAGCACACATTTTATTAGACCAAATCAAATTGTACTGTAATTAATTATGAGACTCAATGATTTACTAGATTAATTTCATTGTTAATCTTAATTATATATTCGATTCAATTAAATATTCGATCCAATTAATTTTGAAGCCCAATTAAAAAATATTAGGCCCAATTAACCATATTGCTCAATTAAATCTTCATCCAATTATATTCTAGACCTAATTATTTATTAGTCTCATTTCATTTTTAGACCCATTATAAATTAAGCCTAATTAGATATTAAATCAAAATTTTTTATTAGGCTCAATTAAATTTTAAGTTAATTAATTCTTAGCCACAATTAAACCTTGGGATCAATGAATTATTAAGGTCTATTAATTGTTCGGCTTCTTGAATTATTAAGTCATTAATTTTTATATTCAATTACATATAAGCCCAATAATATCTTATACCTAATTAATTATTAGGCTGCAAATATATTTTATGTTTAATTATTTATTAGGTCCAGTTATCTATGAAACTAATTTTTTATTAGATTGAATTAGATATTAGGCCAAACAAACTTTTAGGTGGAATTAAATCTTAATTCTAATTAATTACTAGACCCAATTAATGGTTAGGCCAATTATTTATTAGGTCTAGTTAATTACTAGGCAATATTACATCTTAAATCAAGTGTTTTATTAAGCCCAATTACATATTAAGCCTAATTATTTATTAAGCTCAATTATATATTAAGCCTAGTAAATTATCTGGTTAAATTAATTATTAAACTCTCAATTACACATTGGGCACATTATATCTATCTCCAATTATAGTTTGAGTCTACTTGTATCTTAAGCCTAATTTATTCTTATGTTCAAATATTTGTTGGGCTTAGGCCTAATTATCTATTAGGCCAACTTTTTATAAGAACTAATTATATCTATATCCAATTACAGTTTAAGTCTACTTGTATATTAAACCTAATATATTCTTATGTCCATATATTTGTTGGGTTTATGCACGATAACCTCATTTAATTGTGGTTGCAATTATATCTTAAATCAAATAAATTATTGGATCTAAGTATATATGAGATCAATTATATATTAAGCCTATTTCATTTTTAGACCAAATATTTATTATGATCAATTATATATTAAGTCTAATTTTTTATTAGGCCCAATTAAATCTTAAGCCTGATTAGTTATTGAGTACGGTTATTATTATATCCAATTAATTGTTAGAATCAATTACATCTTAGATCTAACTATTTATTAAACCCATTTTCTTATTGAACCTATTTTTGTATTAAATCCAAATATTTATACGCCCAAATTACATTTTAAGCGAATGCATTTATTAAGTCTAATTAAATTTTAGGCTCAATTAACTATTAAACTCAATGAATTATTTGGGTGCAAATAATTGTTAGGCTTAATTACATATGAGAGCCAATTATTTTTTGTGTTTGATTAATTAATAGGACCAATTAACTTTCGTTAGTTTAAAGTCATTTTTAAGCCAAATTATTTATTGAGTTCATAGATAATAAGCCCAATTAATAATTAGGTGTATTAGATGTTAGGTCCAATTATAATTTGGCTAATACATGCTAGGCCCAGTTATGTATTAGCCAAATTACTTATTATGTTCAATTATATTTCAACTCCAGTTATATTTAGCCCATTATATCGTACACCCAATTATATATGAAGCTTAATTATATTATATGCCAAGTTTTTTAAAAATCAATTAAATTTGAGATCTAATTAATTATAGGTTTAATTATATCTTAGGTGATAATATTTGTTAGATCGAATTATACGTCAAATTATTTTGTGAGGTCATGGATGTTCATTAAATTCGGTCAAATTATTTAATAGGCCCAATTATATCTTCAACCTCACATCTCATTAGCCCAATTATGAAATGTCTAAATTTTCAACATGGCACAATTAAATCCTAGATACAACTAATTTTCAGCCACAATTAATTATTAAGTTAAAGCAATTGTTTGGTCCAATGAAATGTTAGACTTATTCGGGTCAAGACCTAATTATTAAGATCAATTATTTATTAGGTCAAATTTAGTTAATTATTAAACTCAATGAATTAGTAGGTCTAATTAATTACTAACCTTACTTACATACTAGACTCGATCAAATATTTGATCCAATTAATTCCGGGGCATAATAATAATTGTTAAGATTAACTGGTTATTAGGTTCTCTCATAAATTCAATTGTAGTTTTGAGCTCAATTATATCTTAAACTCAATAAATTCCTAAGTTTAACTATGTACAAGGTTCATGCACGGTACATCCAATTATGTCTCTTGTTCAATTAAATTTTAAACCCAGTTAACTATATTTTAGGCAAATTATTTATTTGTGTCACTTATCTAATTATAGATTAAATCCAATTATTTGTTAAACCTAAGTTTATATTAGAATCTAATTTTTTATTGGGCTTAATAAAATTTTAAGTCCAATAATTTTTAGTTACAGTTAAATCTTGAGCCTAATTAATTATTAGGATCAATTAATTATTAGGTTATTCATTGCTAGACTCATTTACATCTTGAGCCCAATTATATCTTAGACAACTATTTTCTTGAGATCTAATATCTTTAGGCCAAATTACTTATTATATTGAATTATATGTAAGGCTAAACTTTTAACCAAACTTAACTAAATTTTAAACTAAATTAAATCTTAAGCTCAATTAATTATAACACCCAATTATTTGCTAGGTTGAATAAATCATTAAGCTCAATAATATCTTTGGTCTAATATTTTATTAGGCATGATTAGATATTAGACTTAATAAATTTATTAAGCTTATTTATATGTTAAGCTTAATTTTTTAAAATATTATTAAATTCTACACTCAATTAATTATTTGGCCTAATGAATTGATAGACCTCATAAATTGTTAGATCAAATTATTAATTAGGCTCAATTGCATATTGAGCTTAATTACTCATTAGATCTAGTTAATTTTTTACACCAATCAATAAATACTAGGACCAGTTAATTATTGTGCTCAATTTTATTTTACGTTTAATTATAATTTAGGTCAATCATATCTTAAGACTAATCCATAAACACAAAACTTTAATTTTTAATCCTTGAACCCTAAATTCTAAGCCCTAACCCATGGGATCTAAGTTCTAAGCCTTAAGCCAAACATTAAACACCTTCCATCTTAAACCCTAACCTTATAACCTAACCCTAATATTCTAAATCTAAACCTTAACCTTAAACATTAACACATGAACTCTAAATCCTAAATCCTACACCTGAGACTCAAAACTCTAACTCCTAACTCTTAAACACTTCATCGTGAAATCCTAACCTTAGACCTTAAACCTTAAAAAGTAAACCCCAAACTCAAACCTTTAAACCCTACATCCAAAACCCAAACTCTTAATCATTGAACCCTAACCTTAACCTCGAAAACCCAAACCTTAAACTGTAAACTATAACCCCTAAACTCTAAATCTAAAATCGTAAACCCACACCCTACAATCGAAAACTTTAACCCCTAAACCCAGAACTTTAAAATCTGACACCTAAACACAAAATTCTAAACCTTAACACTAAGCATTCTCTAAAACCTAAATCCTAAAATGAGAATGATTAAACCCTAACTCTAATGCCCAAATCCTGACCCCTAAACACTAACACTTCACCCATATCCATAAAGGCTAGACCTAAATCCTAAACCCTTATCCCAAAACCCTAAATCCTAACCTTGGATCTCTAATCACTAACTCTTAAACTTTAAACTCTAACCCAAACATCTAAATATAATTTACAAACCTTACACCCTAAAGAATAAATCCTAACCCTTAAACTCTAAATCCTAAATCATAACCCAAAAAAAAAAAAAAAACCTAAATTGTCCATAAAACCTATTCCTTAAACCACAATGTTTAACACCTAACCTATAACCCAAAAGTACTAACTTTGAAACTGTAGGAGTTAAAGTTTAGGGTTTGGGGGTTAGTGTTTAGGATTTGTGGTTTAAAGCTTAAGGGTAACAATGTAGGCGTTTGGGTTTAGGGTTAGGTATTAAGGTTAAAGTTTTTGGTTTAAAGGCTATCGGTTCGAGATTAGGTGTTACAGTTTAGGGTTTAAGGTTTATTGGTTAAGATTTCATATTTATAGTATTGGGTGGTTTAATGTTTAGGGTTTAAGGTGTAGCAGTTTGGGTTTATAGTTAAGTGTTTAAGGCCTCGAGGTTACTCATTTGGGTTTTGGGCTTAGGGGTTATGATCTATAGCTTAGGATTTATAGTTTATGGTTTTGGGTTAAAGGTTTATCGTCTAGAAGCTAGAGTTTAGGATTTAGGGGTTAGGGGGTTAGGGTTTAGGATTATTTGGTTTGCCATTATGTTTAAGGTTTAATGGTTAGTCTTTAAGGTTTAGCTGTTAGTGCTTTTGATTTAGGATGAGGGTATCTAGTTAACTTGTTTTTAGGGTTTTAAGTTTAGGATCTGAGGTTTAAGGTTTATGGTTTAAAGGTCAAGGTTTAAGGTATAAGAATTAGGGTTTAAGTTTTAGGGCTTGGTTAGGAGTTAAAGTTTACAGTTTCGAAATTAGACTTTAAGGGTTAGTGTTTATTGTTTGGGGGTCGAGTTCAAATTTTAGGATTTAGAGGTAGGGTCTAGGAATTAGTACTTAGGTTCACAACTTAGGGGTAAGGGATTAGGGTTTAGAGATTAAGGTTCATGGTTTAGAGATTAGGGTTGAGGCATTTTGGTTTAGGGTTTTGGGGTTAAGGTCTGGGTTTTAGGGTTATGGTTTGTGGGTCAATCTTTAGTTGTTAGGGTTTTGGATTTAGTGTTTATAGTTTATGGTTTAGGCTATAGATGTTAGAGGTTATATTTTAGTGTTTAAAGTTTAGAGTTTTAGATTTTGGGTTTCGGGATTATGGTTTATGGGTTAGAGCTAGGAGTTTAAGGTTTAGGGCTTACGGTTTAAGGGTTAGTATTGCTCAAAGTTTATAGTTTAGGTTTTAGGGCTTAGATTTTAAGTTTAAGATTTTGGGGTTGTAGTTTTGAGTTTCTTGTTTAAAGGTTAGCGTTTAGGATTGAGGGGACAAGGTGTAGGGTTTTGGGGTTAGGATTTAGGATTTGGGGTTTATGAGTTATTGGTTAGGTGTTAAATGTTAGGGGTTTAGGAAAAGGTTTTAGGAATAAGGGTTTAGTAATTTGCGTTTATAATTTAGTGTTTAGAGGTTTGGTTTATGGTTTAAGGATTTATGAGTTATATTTAAGGTTTAAAGATTAGAGTTTAGTGGAGGTGCATAACAGATGTTAATTGGGCCAAAAAATAAAAACTAATTGGGCCCTATGTAAGTAAGCTGAAACCTAACACCTAAATTCTAAACCTTCAATGCTAAACTTTCACCCCTAACTCATAATCTCTGACCCCTAACCCCTAAACTTTAAACCTATACTCTAACCTGTAACCCCTAAGCCTTATAGACTAAAGTCTAAACCCTCAACTTCAACCATTCTACCCTAGCTCCTAAGTCCTATACCCAAAACACTAAATGTTAAACTACCGTAATCTGTAGTCCCTAACTCTTAACTATTGAACCTTAAACCCAAGTACCCAAACCTTAACCCTAAATCCAAATCACAAACCCCTTTATTCCTAACTTCTGAACCTCAAAACTCAAACCTAAATCCTAAACTCCTCTTAAAGCCTAACCCCTAAGCCACATATCCTAAACCCTAACAACCAAATATTAATCACTAAACTCTAAATCGTAAACCTTATCCCTCAAACTTTAAACCCCAACTCATTAACCTTAACTCATAAACCCTAAACCACAAGTTAGGGGTTAGGTTTTTGAGTTTAGAGTTTAGTGTTTAAGGTTTTAGGGTTAAAATTTATGTGTTAACATTTAGGGTCCAAGGTTTGTGTTAACATTGAAGGTTTAAGCTTTTGGCTTAGAGATTAGGTTTTAAGTGTTCAGGTTTAGGTTAAGGTTTAGTGTTCGAGTTTATAGCTAAAGAGAGGAGTTTTGGGTTTAAGATTTTAACTATTTGGGTTTAGGTTAGGGTTTAGTGATTGAGTCTAAGGTGAAGGTGAATGATTTTAGGTTTAAGATTTAGGGGTTTGGTGTTATGGTTTCGGGCTTAATGGTTTGAGTTTAGGGGTTAAGAATTAGGTTTTTAGGGTTACAACCTTGGATTTAATGGTAAGAGGCTAGGATTTACGCTTTAGTGTCAACAGTTTTGGGTTATGGTAAGGTTTGGTGCCTAGAGTTTAAGGGTTAAGGTTTACGATTTATGGTTTAGTGGTTAAGGTTTACAGATTAGAGTTTATAGTTTACTATTTAGTGGTTAGAATTTACAGGTTAAAGAACCAGGGTTTGGGATCTAAGGGTCAATGTTTAGGGTTTAAGGTTAGGGTTTTGGATCAACGATTTATGGTTCAGAGGTTAGGGTTGAGGGAACAATGGTTAGAGGTTGGATTTTAGGGTTTAAGATTAAGGATTAAGGGCCTAGAGATTAAGACTTAGGGGGCAGGGTTAAGTTTTATGGGTTTAAGGTTTAAAGTTTAGGGTTTAAATTTTCAGTATTAGGGATTATGGTTTAACGTTTGGGGTTTATGGTTTATGCGTTAGGTGTTAAACGTTATGGGTTTGGGTTTAGCAGTATCAGAGTTAGGGTTTAGGATTTACAATTTACAGCTTATCGTTAAAGGTTTAGGATGTAGGGCTTAGTGTTTATGGATTATGGTTTAGGCTTTTGGGTTTTGGTGTTTAAGGGTTAAGAGTTAGAATTCAGGGTTAAGACTTAATTAATTTATTAAGTTGAATTATATAGCCCAATTTTTTTATTAAATACAATTGAATTCTAGGCTTAATTAATTATTAACCCAATGAATTAATAAACCTAATGAATTGTTAGGTCAAATTAATTATTGGACTTAATTACACATTGGGCTTTATTATTCATTAGATCAAATTAATTTTTATCACTGATTAATAAATGCTAAGCCAAATTAGTTATTATGCTCAATTATATCTTAAGTTCAATTATAATTTGTATACGATTTATCTTAGGCCCTTTCTTTTCAACTGATTTATTTTTAAGTTTCATGTATAATAAACCCAAATATATCTTAGGTAATATTATTTACTATGAGGTTCAATTCTTCATAAGAGCCAAGTATATCTTAAATCCAATTATAATTTAGACCTATTATAAGTTCCAATTATTTGTTAAGCTCATGAGCCATAGACTTAGTTTATTATTGGGTTTAATTATATATTAAATGCAATTAAAACTTGAACCCACTTATATTTTGAACTCAATTATTTATTCCAGTGCTTCATTCCTATACTCAATCATAGATTAAGTCCAATAATTTATTAAGCCTAAGTGTATACTATGTCTAATTTTTTTTAATAGGTTTAACAAAATCTTAGATCAATTTAATTCTTGATCACAATTAAATCTTGAGACCAATTAATTATTAGGCACAATTATATCTTTGATCCAATTAATTGTTTGGCTCAAATGTATTTCAAGCCTAAATATTTATCAAGTAAGTCCAATCACATATAAAGCTCAACTTTTAATTTAACCATGTTAAATATTAGGCCCAACTAATTCTTAGGCAAAATTAAATCTTAAACACAATCAACTTAGACTTAATTAATTGCTAAGCCCCATTATTTGTTAGGTATAATTAATTATTAAAAATTATTAAACCTAAAGTCTAAAATTTTGTTAGACTCAATTATATATTAGCTCAAATATTTATTAATTTCAATTTTTTTATTAAATCCAAATAAATTCTAAGCCAAATTCATTATTCAGCTTAACAAACTCAATTAATTTCTAGGTCAAATGAATTGTTGGGCTTAATTATTAAAAAGATTCATTTTGTTTTTAGGGCCAATTACATATTAAACACAATAAATATTAGGCTTAATCAATTCATTGTTCCAACGAATTGTTTGATTAATTAATTACCAGGCTCAATTGTATATTTGATCTAATTTATACTTAGACCAAATTAATGTACATTAGGCTCATTTTGTTTTTCAGCTAAATTATTTCTTAGACGTAACTATATATCAAGCTCAATATAATTTTGGACCCAATTATATTTAAAACAATTACTTTTTAATCTATTTCATTTTTAGACCCAATAATAGATTAAGCTCAAATTTTTTTATTAGGTTACATTAGAACTTAGGCTTTATTGATTCTTAATCACAACTAAATCTAAAGCTCAATAAATAATTGAATATTCAATTAAGCTCTTCAATATGAATACCTTTATTTTTGATTTTTTTATTAAATAAATTTTATAATGTTAAAATTTTAAAAACTACCATAATTCTTAGCGAAATTATAAAAATTTTTGTAACGGTAGCTTGAATATTTCTTTATATTTGTAAAAAATTTCACGTCAAAATTTATTGTAAGCTTTTTCAATATGAATACATTTATTTTTGAATTTTTTGATAAGATTTAATTTAAACTAAATTGATAGATCAAGATTAATTTGTCACTTTTTAAATATAATGGTATCATTGATAACATGAGGTAAATATCAAAGTTTTATGAAATCTATACCTTAATTAAATTGATCTAAAGATATGATTACATTTGATGTAATAAAGCCTAACAATTAATGACTTCATGATTAGATAGGTATAACAATTAATCAAGTCTAATAATTAATTAAGTAAAAATTTAATTTTGACTAAAATGGGTCAGATAACGAAATAAACCTAATAAATAATTAAGCCTAACAATTAACTCGACCTAAAAATTAGTTAGGCTTAAAATTTTATTACAAATAATTAAAAATTTTGGCTTAATATATAACTAATTCTAATAAATAATTGGACTTAATTTATAATTACCTTTAAGAACCTAATTGGTTTAATACATAATTACCTTTAAGAAGCTAATGAACTTAATATATAATTAGACTTTAAAATAATAAAATTTAATAATTAATTAGATTTAAAAAATAATTGAGCTTAATAATTAATTGAATATAACGTGCATGGGCCCCGTAAATAATTAAACTTCGGAACGAATTGAGACTAAAATATAATTGGGCCTAAGATATAATTGAACCTAAATTATAATCAAACATAAGATATAATTAGACCTTATAAATAATGAGATTAGATAGATAACTAAGTTTAGAAATAAATAAGATGGCATGAGATATAATTAGATTTATTGTGCATAAAACTTAGATATAATTTAGCTAAAGAACAAATTTAGCCTAACATATATTAATTGAGCTTAAGAGTTAATTAAACCAAAGAATTCATTGCACCAAATAACTTATTGAGCTTAAGATTTAATTTTGCCTAATAAAAAAAAGGGTTAATATATCATTAAACTTAAGAATGAAATAACCCTAACAAATAATTTATAATGTGTAATTGAGCCTAATAATTCATTGGGCTTTACAATTTGTATGGTCAAACAATTGATTGAGCTTAAGATTTAATTAAGTGAATTAATTAGAACTAACATTTAATTGGGCCTAAGTCCTAATATATTGATTTTAATGAATAATTAGGCTTAGTATATAATTGGGTATTAAAAAAAAAAGAGCTTAGTACATAATTGTGGCTAAAATATAATTAGACAAAACAATTATTTGAATTTAAGATATAACTGGGCTTAGTGTGCATGGGCACAACAAATATTTAAACCTTGGAATAAGTTTGGCCTAAGATATAATTGAATCCAAATTATAATTAAGGACAAATTACGCTTGATGTATAATTGAATCGAAATTATAATTTGACTTGAGTCTTAGAAATAATTCGGCCCACTATAATTAGGTCTAATAATTAATAATAGTGGCCAAGGTATAATTGAGTATATAGTGCATAAAATTTAGAAATAATTCAGCTTAAGAGAAATTAAGGCTAACATATATTAATTGGGCAAAAAAAAAAATGGGCGTAATGTGTAATTGAGCTTAGTAGTTAATTGGACTAATTAATTTATTGAACCAAATAATTAATTAGGCCTAAGATTAAATTACGAGTAAAAAAAAAATATTGAGCTTGATGTATAATTTGGCCTAAGAATAAGCTTAATAATAACCGAGCTTAATATGTAATTGAGCTTAGTAATTAATTGGATTAAATAATTGTTTGAGCTGAAGACTTAATTGGATTTAATTTATAATTGAGCATGATAAATAAACTATATAATTAGACCAAATAAAATATTGAACTCAAGATATAGTTGAACCTAACAATTTTTCAAACCTAGCAAATGATTAGGTCTCACAAGTAATTTAATCTAATAATTAATTAGGTCCAAGGTATAAATTTTTCACAAAAATTAGTTAGACCTAAGTTGGGCTCATATTCCATTGAGCCTAGAATAATTTTTTAGCATAATAATTAACTAAAACTAAGATATATTTGGGCTTGCAATATAATTGAGCCCAATAATTGGATCAAATGATTAATTAGACCTAATAATTAATTAAATCTAAAATTTAATTGTGATTAAGAATTAATTTAACTTAAAATTTAATTGAGCCTAATAAAGAATTGAGCTTGTTATATAATAAATATTATAAATTATAAGGCTTATTTTATAATTAGACTTAAAATATAATTGGATGTAGCATGCATGAATCCAAATTATAATTAGACTTAAGATGTAATGGAACATAATAATTCATTATGTTTAATAACTAATTGGGCCTAACATTTATTAATTAAGGAAAAAGTTAACTGATTGTGCCCAATAAATACTTTTTTCTAAAATTATATCGAGTTTAACAATTAATTGAATCAAATAAATAATTGACCCTAACAATTAATTAACTTTGAGATTTAGTTGTGTTTGAGAATTATTTGGACCAAATATTTAATTATGCCTAATCTAAAATTGTGTTAAATATGCCCGAATTAATCAAGTCACATGCATGAGCCCGAAAAAATAGTTTGACATATATTTGGGTCAAACTTATATAGCCTAAGATATAATTAAATGTGAAATTAATTTGATATAAAAAAAATTAGATATATGTTACAATTAGGTCTAATATATAATGGATTTTATAAAATTTTGGATCAAATATAATTAAACTAGACAAATAATTAGACAGTAATTAGTTGAACCTAAAATTTATTAGGTCTAATAATTAATTGGGTATATTATGTATGAACCCACGAAAAAATTAGGCTTAGGAATAAATTGTGCATAATGGATGTGTTAATTGGGCTAAAAAAATTGGGCCTAATATAATTTAGCCTAACAATCAATTGTACTTAACAATTCATTGGGATTAATAACCAATTTAGTATAAGATTTGATTGAGCTTAATAAAAAATTAGGCTTCACATATAATTGGACCATCTTTAATAAATAAACATTACATTTGTAGCATGATGTTAAAGCATCTTGAAATACCCTTTTGTATTTTTTTAATATTTGAATAACAATTATTTAATTTTTGCTAAGTATATTAAACTTTACTTATGTAATACGATAGTCAAAAAATAATAATCTTATGTGCACATCTGTAGTTTTTTTTTAAATAAAACTTGACAATACGGTTTATTAGTCTTTTTATGTTTTGGAGACTTATAATATTAAATAGTGTTATAATCAATTCAAACATTTTAAATAAAATTTATTACTATTATGATACTATCGATGCTAAAAAATTTTTAATTATAGTGTATCATAAATAATTTCAAATTATATATTTATTTGGATGTATAAATTTAAAATAAAATTTAAATTATGTGATTTATATACATATTTTTTTAGTTTAAAAATAAAATTAAAATATTATCAATCAATATAAATGAAATTTATCGATATTCATATTTTTTAAAGCTTTAAATTTATAATATGTTTAATATTAATGTTTTAAAAATATTATTATATATATTTAATATATTAAATGGCGGAGATGACTTTAAAATTCTTTAAAATAATATATATATATATATATATATTAAATGAATCATAATTTTGTGTTAATTTAATAAAATAAATAAATAATTTCTTTCATGAAAAAGGAGTTGATATTATCATTTATGAGTGATAAAATAATATGGTCATATCCATGAAAATGATTAGGTCTACAAAACCTCCATCATGATTGGAACAAGGCTCTGTATCTTGTAGTCTTTTTCATTTTCGAGATCCAAAGCGTACCATTACCAAATTCAAGATTTTTGAATCCAGATAAGGTTGTTCTCGCTCTCCATTTTGTCATTTACTATCCTTTTGTGTGGGACAAACTCCTCACTCTGAAGCAAAACCCATTGCTTTCTCATCAAATTGCATCGTATAATCATCCATTGGAGACCCTACAAGCAGTAAGCATGGCAACAAAACATTTACTTCGTTCCCGCAATGTGGGCTCTTTTGAGTATGGACCTCCATAGAGCACAATAGAAATTTCCTATGATTCACCTTTAATGGATTGGCTCACGACAAAGTAGCTGTCTTGTCAATCATTCTTGAAGAACATTAGAGCATAATTCAACAGGAGTAGAATTCAAGAAAATCATTAGCATCTATTGTCTTTATCATCATGATTATCTATGTGATGACGATCGTGTGCTCATATCTAAACCAAGGTTCCATTGCTCATCCTACAAGTTAGAGATCGTCTGCAACTTTCAGACGCTAATGTTCTTGCACCTTCCAGTAGGTGCTAGATCATGTTAGAATTTCACCTTCTATTGGCTTCCATAGTCAACAATAGTAAGCGTTAATATCAATTAATTACTAAATTAAAATGATCAATATTATTTTTAAATATATTTACAACTTTATAATCTTTATTTGTGCTTTTAATTTTTAAAAATTTTAAATTTTGAGTTGTTTATATTTTTGATTAAATTAAATATTTTAAAATTAAAAATAAAATTAATTAATAAATTTTTATTTTTATTTTTATTTCAATCAGAAAACTATACATATGTGTAGTTTTTTGATTTATAAAACATGTTTTAAAATTAAAATATGTTTCTATACACGTTTTTAAAATATGACCATCGGTACCTTATTTAAACAATAAAATTCACGTTTCACACTTCCTTCCTCCTCCTTTTCTCTCTCAAAAGCTCTTCTTTTTTAAGAAAGCAGATTGAACCAACATAAGAAGAAACAAAAAAATAAGGAAAGATCTCTAACTAAACTGTTCGAAAATTAGAGCATGGCACATAGCTACCGCGCTATACAGGCTGAACTTTAGCAAAATGCCTTAAAAAGTATGGGCTGACGGATGGAACGAGTTGGATTTCGCCTAAAGATCCAAGTCAAAATCTAGGAATGGTTGGTCAAATAAATAATTATATCTAAAATATAATTAAGTCAAATAATTAATTAACCTAAAGTTATAATTGCATTTAATAACAAATCGAGCTTAGCATGCATGAGCCCAATAAATAATTAGGTTGAAGAATGAATTCAACCTAGATATAATTAGACCTAAAATGATAATTGAACTTAATATATAATTATACCTTATAAATAATTGAACTTCACTAATCAAGCCTAATAGTTAATTAGGCTTAACATATAATTAGCCCTAAGAATGAAATAAGCTCTATAATTAAGTATGTGTAAGATGTAATTGAGCCTAAAAATTAAGTGAGTTTGCTATGTCATCTATCCTAAAAATTAGTGACATAATTACATGAAACAATTAATTGCACCTCATAGTTAGTTGGATGCAAAATTTAATTACGATCAAGAATTAATTGGATAAAAGATTTAATTGAGCTTAATGAAAAATAAGATTTTATGGATAATTAGGCCTAATGGATTTATAATTAAATGTACGAATGAAAGAAGACTAACAAATAATTAGGACTAAAATGTAGTTAGGGTTAAGATTGAATTGACCCCTAACAGAAACTTAGACTTAATATATAATTGGGCTTAAAAAATTATTTTGCTTGACCTATAATTACCCCTAAGAGCCAAAATGAGACTAATTAATAAATTGGCATAAATTTTAATTAGATCTAATATATGATTAGATGTAGCGTGCATGAACTAAATACATTATTGGGTATAAAAACGATTGAGTCTAAGATATAATTGTATCAAAATTATAATTGAGCTTATCAATTAAGATATAATTAAACATAATAATTAATTGAGCTGAATAACTAATTGTGCTTAATTTTATGAATTGGGCATTAAATTAATGAGATCTAATATTTAATTAGATCAAATATGTAATTGAGATTAACTATCAATTGGACCTAGAGACTCATTGAACTTGATAATTAATTTGGTTTATGATTTGATTAGGTCTAACAAGAAATTAATACTCAACATATAATTTGACCTAATAAATATACGTTTAATTGAATCTAATAATTAATTAGACCTAATAATTAATTTGACATAATATTTAATAGAGTGTGAAAAATAATTGGGTCTTATAAAAAATTGGGTCAAAAAGATATAATTAGACTTATTACTTAATTTGACCAAGTTAAATTGGCTAACGTGCATAAGTTCAAAAAATAACTCGACGTGTAATTAAGCCTAATAAATATTATGGTTTAAGATATAATTAGCTTAAAATTGATTAGGTCATAAAAATTGAACATATGATATAATTAAATCTCATATATAATTCAACATATAATATAATAAGGCAAGTAAAATTAGATTCGAGATATAATTGAGGCTAATAATTAATTGGACCTAACATCTATAAGGTCTAATAATGTATTTGACATATCGTGCATGAACCTAAGAAATAGTTAAGTTTAAGAATGAGTTTGGCTTTAAACAAATTGAGCTAAGAATTAGTTGAACACAAAAAATAATAATAATAATAATAATAATTGAGCTTAATATGTAATCAAGCTTGAAAAGTAAGATGACCTATCAATTCAATAAGTCTAGATATTCATTGGGTCCAATAATTAATAAAAATTTTGTCTTAATATATAATCAGTCCACTTAAATGGGCTAATAAAAAATTACACTATAAAATAATTAACTTTAATATATAACAAGGTTTAAGAATTGAATTGACCTAATAAATTTTCAGGGTAAGATTTATTTGAGTCTAACACGTAGTTGAAACAAATAATTAATTGGACCTGCGATTTAATTGTGCCAAAGTGCAAGTTTAAGAATTATTTAAGCCTAATAAAAATTAGACTTAACATATTATTAAATTAATACATAATTATGCTCAATATATTATTAGATTTAAGAACTAATTGAGCATCACACATGACCGGACTTAAAATATGATTAAGTTTGATCATTAATTAGATTTAAGATATAATTAAGCTCTTAATTGATTAGACCTAAAAACAAATTAAACTGAAGTACAATTGGATTCAACTTATAATTGGACTTAAGATATACTTGAGGCGTATAAATAATTGGACCCAAGATATAATTCGATTTATTATGTATGAAACTAAGAAATAATTCAGTCTATGAGCAAATATACCAAATGTATATTAATTGGACCTAAGAATTAATTGTGCTGCAAATAACTGGTTTTTTGATGTAATTTAGCCTAACAGTTAATTAGACCAAATAATTCATTTTTTCAAACAATGAATTATGTCTAAGATTTAATTGTAACTAAAAAAATTGATTGGTGTAAGATTTAATTGAGTCAAATTAAAAATTAAATTTTATGCAAAATTGGGTCTAATAACTAATTAGACCTAACAATTCATTAGGCCAAAATTAATTAAGTCTAAGATTTAATTGAGTTTAATAAAAAAATGAGCTGGATATATAATCGAGCTTAATAAATACTTATGCTTAATACATAATTGAATCTAACAAAGTAGTGAAGCTAAGAATTTAATTGAATCTACTAATTAATTAAGCCTAGGATTTAATACTACATAAGAATTAGTTGGCCTAGTATCTCATTAGACATAACAAAAATTTGAATTCATATATAATTAGACCTAATAAATATATTGGTTTGAAATATCATTGAGCTTAAGATATAATTGAGCACAAAAAGTAAAGATCTAAATAATTTATTAAGCTTAATTATTGATTGCATCTAATAATTAATTGGATCGCAGATTTAATTATGACTAATAATTAATTTAATCGAATAATAAAAAATTAAGTTAATATATAATTAGGGCTAATAAATGATTAAGCTTAATTTATAAGTGGGTTTAACAATGAAATAAGACTAGTAAATATTTGGATCTAAAATATAATTGGATCCAATATTTAGTCGCACTTAAGATAAAAGTAGGCATAGCATGTATGAACTTAATATATTGTGTCGAGAAATGAATTGAGCGAAGTTGTAATTGGATCTGAAATGTAGTAATTAGGTCAAAAAAATTATTAGATTAAATATTTAACTGAGTCAAATACATAATTGAGATTAACAATTTATTGGACCAAATAATTATTATACCAAATAACTAATTAGGTTTAAAATTTGACTGTGTTTAAAAAAAATTGAGCTTTGCATATAATTCAATTGAACAATTAATTAACCACAATAATTAATAGTGCTTGAGAACTACTTGGACTTATTATTCAGTTAGATCAAATTAATTAGATTAATATGCATGAATCCAAAAAATAATTCTACTTATATAATTAGGCCTAACAAACAATATGACCAAAGATATATCGACTTAAAATTAATTAATAAGATTTAATTGGGCCTAAAAAATTATCTGATAGAATTATGCCTTATAAACAATTAGGCCTATGACATAATAGCCTAATTATAATGAAAGTTGGGATATAACTGTGCTTGTGTGTATAGCTCAAAATATAATTGGATTTAATAATAAATTAAGCTTAATTTAATTGGTTTAATAATTAATTTCTCAAGAAATAATTGGGCTTAAGAATAAGTTAGGGCCTAATGTTGAGCCTAACAATTAATTAGGCTAAAGTAATAATTGGTCCTAACAATTCATTGGATTTATAAGCCCAAATTTTAAATTGGACTTACTAAAAATTTGATTTAATATAAAATTACATCATTTATATAATTGAACTTAATATAAAATAAGTTAAATAATGATATGAATTTAATTAAATCTAATAACAAAAATGAAACCTAAGAATGAAATCAAGTTAATTATATAATTGAGCTTTAAATATAAATGAATCCAACAATTAAATGGATTAAGATATAATTGGGTCCAAAAACTAATTGGGTTAACATGCATGAGCTCAATAAATATTTGAACCATGAATAAATTAGATATCATATGTAATTCGACCTAATAAAAAGTTTGACTTCTTATATAATTGGACCCAAAATATATTTGAGCCTAATAATTAATTGAGTCTAAGGTATTATTCGGCATATAATCAGAACTAACAATTAAAAAATAACAATTAATTAGACTTAACAATGAATTAATGACCCTCATACAGTTATTAGAGGTTAGAGCTTAAAGGTTTAAAGTTTAAGGGTTAAAGTTGAGAGGTCAGTGTCTAGTTTAAATTAATTATGCCTATCATGCATGAAAATAAGAAATTATTAGGCCTATAAACAAAGTGGACCTAACACATAAGGGCCTAATATATACTTGGAGTCTCATGATTATTAGACCTAAAATTTAATTGGATAGACCAATTAATGGATACTTTTAATTAAAAGTGCTAAAGATATAAGCGTACCTAAGAATTTATTAGATTATCAAGCCTAATACATAATCAATCTTAATATATAATGAGCCCAAAAAAGAAATAGTCTTAACAAATAATTTACTTTAAAATATAATTGACCTTAAGATATAATTAGACTTAATGTGCATAATACGCTAAAAATGAATTTAACTTAATATGTGATGGGCCTAACAAATAATATAGTTTAATATATAATTGATCCTAAAAGTAAAATAGGTCAAATGAAAATTATATTTAAAACATTATTGGATCCAATAATTAATTGACCTTAAGATAACTGTGCCTTATAACCAATTGGGCCAACATGCATGGCCCCAATAAATTGGCCAAAGAATGAATTCAGCCTAGATATAATTAGGCTTAAAGTGATAATTAGACATAATATATAATTATACCTTGTAAATAATTAAACTTTATTAATCAAGCCTAATAATTAATTAAATCTAACATATAATTGAGTTTAGTATATAATTAGGCCTAAGAATGCAATAAGCTTTACAATTAAGTAGGTGTAAGATGCAATTAAGCCTAAAAATTAATTTGACCTAATAATTAAGTGGAATAAATACTTAATTGTGGTAAAAATTCAATTGTACCTAAGAATCAATTGCGGTCAATAAAAAATTATGTTTAATATATCATTGATCCTAACATCTAATTAAGCTTAATATACAATTGAGGCTAGGAATTAAATGATCTTAATATATAATTAGATCAAAAATATGATTGGATCTAATAATCAATTGAATTTAAAATATAAATGGACTGATAGTTCATTGGACCTAGTATGCATGAGCCCGATAAATAATTGAACATAAAAACAAATTAGGCCGAAAATATAATTGGATCTAAATTTTAATTACACTTAAAATATAATTAAGAAATATAAATAATTGAGTCCAATAGATATTTTGACCTGATCATAAATTATGATGTCTAAGACATAGTTGAGTCTACTTAATGTGAATAGAGAAACAAATCAATCTTGAAAAAAAAATTAGCCTACTGTATATTAATTAGGCCTAAGAATTAATTGAATAATAAAAGTTTTTAGGCTTGACATGTAATTGAGCCTAACAATCAATTAAACCAAATAATTTGCAGTGAAAAATAATTAATTGATCTCAGCATCCTTCAACAAGTCAAAAATTGCTGATCATCACAACATTTAAGTAAAGTCCCAGCTTACCTTGGGAACTATAAAATTGAAAAAAAAAAAATAAGCAAAATAAACATGCATTAAAAGAGGAGAAAATAATTAAAATGGAGTTTCGTCAAACAAGAAATGTCTATCAGTAAGGTCTTGACCTAGACATCAATCAACAATCATGCATTTGGACTAATGTTCTCATCTCAAAGAAAATTCCTGAGATAATTAAAAATAAAACTATAACCATAGAATAAAAGGCCAAAAGTACCTCTCAAACAACATTAATTCTTAAATTGAAGTAATGATCCATCAAGCTACCAAAAGATAGCTTTGATTGCATTTGCACATTTATCGTAATGCAACATTAAAAATTCCAAGGCAACTACAAAACAGTATTTTATCTTTAAGGTGGAAGTTATTATGTAGAGCAATAATAACGTAAGAGATAGAAATAAATGTTCATTGACCTATGCTAGTGGACCAAAACAGCTAGAGAGAGAAAAAGGAAAAGGAAAAGGAGAGAGGAAAAAGCAATGCCTAAAGAAAGACATTTATCATATATGTGTGTATATGTGTGTGTGCATATAATGTTTACTTTTTCCCACTTCTTCCAATTCAAAGAAATACAAAGTTAAGCACCTTTCAAATTCTCACCCTACAATAAAGCTAACTTTTGTCATCCAATCCCCCGGTTGCTAGGACCACATTCCTGGCATTACTAGGCAATTATGCTAACGAAAGGGCCACCATTGGTCCTGAACCAACAAGAGAAGATTTCAAACATGAGAACAAACATTGACCGAGAACAAAGGAACAAAGGATTACTTATAGCGAAGCATTACAAGATGAGATCAACTTGGTTATTCTGTTTGCTTGATGCCTACACCTTCTGCACAACTTGGTCACCATCAACATGCAAACCACGATATTAGGGGTTCAAAAAAGATCATGACATGAATAATTCCACATGTCAATTTTTATCCTAAGATGTTACAGACGGGACAAAACAACATCTACAACTTTATAAAATAATGGAAATTGGGGAAGCCGTTCAGCCTTCGTCAAACAATCCCAATATAGAAGAAATTTGCTAAATTTCCAATTCTAACTACAAGAGAGTTAAATATATATATATATATATATATATATATATCAAAGGAATCAAGAAATGCCCTTACAAGAGAAAAAGTTATCATTAATTTTAGTTTAGAGTTTAAAAATAAAAAATCAAAAGAATCAAGAAATGCCCTTACAAGAGAAAAAGTTATCATTAATTTTAGTTTCACCTCGCTTACCTCCATAAGAAGATGGGAAAACAATATCCAAAACATTGACAATGTCATCAAGAGAAGTACGTACAAATATTGCATTGCTTTTAGGAACCAAAATCCAGTGATGCAAGTAACATCTTTCTTATGTGACTGCGGTAATTGAAAGACATGCCTCCAGTATTTTTAAAAAAAAAGAAGAAAAAAAAAGCAAAGATAGTGTAATATCAAAAATTTTCAAAAAGAAAAAGTGGAAAAAACATCAAAAAAGAAAAAAATAAAACCATTGAAACTCTTCCCTTAGTGTACACTTCTTTTTTTTTTTTTTTGGTGTGTGTCAGAAACAAAGTAAAAAATTCAATTAGCCATGAGGCACAAAGGGAATGCCACCCATGTACATCAAATGGGAGGAATTCATTAAAAGAAAACACAACCAAGACATTCAAGTAAGTAAAATTTTCAAATGTCTATCCATCCCTCTCAAGCCAAGGTCATTCAATGCCAAAATAATACTAGCCTCTCCCTATTACTCCTCTAACCTATTTGTTCTAATTAACAACTGTAACAGGAAGTATATTAAACAACCTTACACCCAACAATCTCATAACAACCTTAATGTCCTATTCTTTCTAGACTCATACCCCATCCCCACATAATGGCCAAAGAACCAAGTGTCAATCCTCATGTTGTTTTCTTCTGCCATACACATCCGACATGAATTCGTGGTCTAACACTACAACATAATATAATGAAAGAGATGATATTATGTCATTATCAAATGAAACTAAAAAAAGAAAAAATTCACTAGGTTTATTCCAGTTTATAAAATACCTTATAACATAAGGATGCAATGGCATGGCAGTATATTAATAAATTGTAGAAGAATTTTATAAAACCAGTACCTTTTCATCAGGTAAAGATAATTTCCATTAAAATAATAGCACCCTCAACATCTATTGATAGTAGATAATGCCGCTCCAAATGTTTAGATTCAAACAGATAACCAAGCTCATTAAAACCAACTAAGGAAATAATTAGTTATGTTCATCTTTCAAGCGTGTACGTCCATAAGGAGAAATAGAATTAATTTTGGTTTAGAAGAATTTATCTTTCATTTGTTATCTCACATAACTTGATAAAAATACAAAGGAAAAAGATCATATGATTCTCTCATTAAGTACAAGAAAATAGTTACCTTTAGGTAACTAAAAAAATATGATGATCTGCATTTTTGATATCTTTTTTCACTTTACAACTTGTGTCCAACCAAATAATGCATCAAATATTAGAAAGAATTATTTAAAATTTAAATGAGCATGCTTTGAGTTTTTACGACAAAATAGTTACTCGTAGATACAGAAAATCAAACAATCTATATTTTAGTTTTTTTTTTTTTTTTTTTAACATTTTACAACCTTTGTCCAATCGGACAAAGCATAAAATATTAGAAACAAAGAAATGAGCATATCTTGAGTTTTACACCAAAAGAACAATCAAAGAAAAGCTTTCCACTAAACTATATATCATTGTCACAAAAGGAGAAGAATTTTACCTTTAAAAGCAAATTTGGTACTAGAAAGCCACTGGGTGCACTTCATAGCTACTCTGTGACCAGTGAGTGTAGTCAAAATCTGAGTACTCTGCCCACTGTAAATTGAAGGAAAAGAAAAGTTCACAAATGAGTGGATAGCATCCCAATGATTCAAAGCCTATAAAATACAGAAAACTAGTGGTAGAGAGATCGACAGAAAAACTGTCTCATTAACTTGAAATAAAGCTTACATTGACAAGTCATAATTTCAAATCAACAATAACTATAAGGCTGTAGAAGAAAACAGAAATGTGATAGTTCACTGCATCATTCAAATGATAAATTATTCAGACCAAACAATGGTTTATTCCACTCAAAATAGAGACAACAATGTCCCCAATGTATCAAAAGTGAGTTGTAAAGCTAAGGATAATTTCTTTACGTGTGCCACTGTGGGAATTACCTTAATAAATGGTGTAGGATTTCTGAAATGGCAACTTTTCACCCAGAAATCAAGTGCTGATTGAGCTTGATTTTCTCCAACTAGATATACTTCTAATTCGGCTCTAAGAAACTTGTTCAGTCGTCTCTGTACTCTTAATATCAACTCTTTGTGGTGGCCACCATTATCCTTAAAACCTTCCCCTGCACCATTCTATAACTAGTAATCAAAAGTTTCTTTATCTCAATGGTGCATCTTTATCTCGACACACCTTTGATGTGAGAGTAGAACCGGTTATACTGATAGTTTTTGCCCCCACTTCTGTTGCAAGTGCCTTAGGAAGAAGGGTGTTACCAGTAGCAGGATAACCAAACATTAAAATCCCTTTGCAAGGCTAATAGAATCACTACACAATTAAAGAATGCAAAGAACAGAGCAATTGAAAGTATTGAATAATATTCAGTACCTGCAAAAGATTTTCCATGAGAATAAAGCTTTGGCCTCCTCATAGGCTTGCAATGCCTATCGTTAATAGACTATTTCAGTTAACTTGTAAGAGACCTTAATAAAAAAATGGTAATAAAGAAAAGAGAACCTAGTATTGCAGTAACATAGCCATCTGTAGTACTATCGGATCAGAGCAGCATCAATAACTCAAGCTCCAGCAAGGGAAGTTTGGTCGTCCCACATTTTTGTGGTAACAAGCTAACATCTGCACCACTTCAGGTCCAACTTTCTAGGCTAGCTCTCTTTGACACTAATTTCCACAGGATGTACCATGGGAGAAATAATGTTACTTTTGTCCTCATCTTTTGCAAGGTTTTGCCAAATCTCCAGTTAGGGGTCAACAATTTCATACAAAGCTTTCAAAATTTCTTTATAAAGAACAGTTGGTGAAGATTCATACCTTCAAGCTTTGTGATGGCTTCCGGGATATTTTTTCTTTCTCCTTCAACCTCATAATTGCAATTTCAAGGCTTCACATGAAATGAAAAATACGAACATAAAACTATAAGAAACACATACACATACGTTTCACCGGGCAACTACAACCTCTCCTCTTTAATGGAAGGAAGCAGGCAAGATGACAAATAATTTTTTGCCTAGCGAACAACTTTCTCAGCTTCTGTCAACAAAATTCGAAATGAGCGATCACATGTGCAAATTACAAAAGAAGCATAAAAAAGCACATAATTGCAATGTGAACTCCCAAAGTTAGTTTGGTTTATATGCATTATATGATGATGTATTATGTTGCAGAACATAACAACATCAAAAGAAACTTAAATAAAGCCTTACATAAAAATTACAAAGCTTTCCTCATTGTTTCCAAGTTCACAGCTATACTACTACAGCCTGTCTTTCCTCCAAAGCAGACATGTTGTAGGCACTGATTAGTGTATCAAATAAGCCATTATGTTATCAAGAAATAATTCAAACAGAATAGAAAAAGGCCGTATGAGAATAAAATCTTAATGAGTATGACAAGGAGGCTACAACTGAGAGCACAACCAGTGAAGTATACCTGCAATGGAGAATTGAGCTCTAGAAAATAGTAATCATCAGTGTCAATGCTGTAAAGATACTCAACAATAGCTACTCCAACATAATTAACACATTTAACCAACCTTCTAACTGTTTCTTCAAGTTTCTTGATAATTTCTAGAGGAGCCTCCATAATAATTTATACCATACACATTAAAAAATAAAGATATCATAATAAAATACTCCTCAAAATAAATACTATTCTTCCCTTTTTATGGTTGGAAAGATGAGATGTCACTTGAATTCCAAGAAATAAATATTAGAATAACCAAAGCTAAATGTAATATCAAGAAAAAGAATCAACCTTCTGGGGCCTTCTTTGGATACTTCCATCATGGTTATGCAAAGCTACAACTTTTCCATTCTGATGACAGAGTAGCTGAACTCTAGATGCTGATTCTAATTAGAAAATAAGATACATATCTAAACTGCGACTTTATCTAAACAACTACTGCAACGGCTACTGCTACTCCATCTAAACTGCTGCTACTACTACTGCATCTATATTGCTACTGCTGCTGCTTACTGCATCTATACTGATCAATGCTATACTCCTCCTGCTATACTGCTCTACTACTGTACTACTATACTACTGTTATGCTGCTGTACTGCAACTGCTACACTATTATACTGCCGTACTGCTATACTAATATATAAAATGTATTAATTGAATCACCAACTTTGTAAACAACAGGGGACATTTTAGATTTACCTGAATCAACAACAACATTAAGATTTAACAGTCATGCAAAAGGAAATTAAACTGCACATATGTCAAAGTTCCACCATTATGCACAATTGATATAATTTTACCACAGTGACAACAGTTGACAATTGGAATGAAAACGAAGTAAGAAAAAAAGCTAAAAGCACCTTAACCAAACTCTAACACAGAAAATAGTAAATAAGCAACTAGTAGAGTAGATGTTAATATAAGTATGTACATTTTAAGTGACAGTAACACAAGCCTAGCATGAGATATACTACCAAAAGTTCTCCTAAGATAAAGAGAATTTTGATTTTGAAGTAAATTCGCCTGATATGAAAATAACACCCATTTTCCTGAAGATATGTGTCCATATTCATAAAAGGCAAGAAGTTTCTTTATAAGACCCACCCTAGAGAGCATCCACTTCCTAAGCTTTTCCCCAAAATAAATTGATCAATCTAAAATTAAGGATAAAGAGCTTTACAAACTAAAGCAGTTTCTCATTTAGTCACCATGCTTCAACAAGTTAAAAATTACTGATCATCACGACATTCAAGTAAATTTCCATCTTACCTTGGGAATCGCAAAAAAAAAAAAAGGCATAAGCAAAGTAAACATGCATTAAAAGAGGAGAAAATAATAAAAATGGAGTGTCATCAGATAAGAAAATTCTATCATTAAGGTCTTGACCTACACATCAATCAACAGTCATGCATTTGGAGTACTGTTCTCATCTCAAAGAAAATGCCTGAGATGACTAAAAATAAAACTATAACCACAAAATAGAAGGCCAAAAGTACCTCTCAAACAACATTAATTCTTAAATTGAAGTAATGATCCATCAAGCTACCAAAAATCAATCGCGACTTGTAGATTTAAGATAGCAAATAAATTCATCACTCTTTGCCTAACATTAGAAAGCACTATGTTGAAGATAGCTTTGATTGCATTTATACATTTATCATAATGTAACATTAAAAATTATATAGAGCAATAATAATATAAGAGATAGAAATAATGGTTCATTGACCCATGCTAGTAAGGAGAGAGGAAAAAGCAATGCCTAAAGAAAGACATTTTTATTATATATGTGTGTGTGCATACAATGTTTACTTTTCTCCACTTCTTCCAGTTCAAAGATGTACAATTCAAATTCTCACCCTGCAATAAAGTTAACTTTTGTCATCCAATCCCCCAGCATTATTAAGTAATTATGCTAATGAAAAGGCCACCATTGTTCCTGAACCAACAAAAAAGGATTTCAAACATGAGAACAAACATTGACCCAGAATAAAGGAAGAAAGGATTACTTATAGCGAAGCATTACAAGATGAGATCAACTTGCTTACTCTGTTTGCTTGATGCCTATACCTTCTGCAAGACTTGGTCACCTTCTACATGCAAACCATGATTTTGGGTTCAAAAAAGATCATGACATGAATAATTCCACATGTCAATTTTTTTATCCTAAGATGTTACAGACGGGACAAAACAACATCTATAACTTTATAAAATAATGGAAATTGGGGAAGTCGTTCAGCCTTTTATCAAACAATCCCAATATTAAAAAAAAATTGCTAAATTTCCAATTCTAAGTACAAGAGAGTAAAAAAAAATATCAAAGGAATCAAAAAATGCCCCTACAAGAGAAAAAGTTATCATTAATTTTAGTTTCATCCCACTTACCTCCATAGGAAGATGGGAAAACAATATTCAAAACATTGACAATGTCATCAAGAGAAGAACATACAAATATTGCATTGCTGTTAGAAACCAAAATCCAGTGATGCAAGTAACATCTTTCTTATGTGACTGCGGTAATTGAAAGATATGCCTCTAGTATTTAAAAAAACAAAAAAAGAAGAAAAAAATAACCAAAGACAAAGTAAAACATTTTTGTCAAAACATCAAAAAAGAAAAAAAAAAAAGGCAATCGAAAAGAGAAATATAATTAATTTTGGTTTAGAAGAATTTGTCTTTCATTTGTTAGCTCACATAACTTGATAAAAATACAAAGGAAAAAGATTATATGATTCTATCATTAAGTACAAGAAAACAGTTACCTTTAGATAACTAAAAAAGTCTGATAATCTGTATTTTTGATATCTTTCTTCATTTTACTCTTGTGTTCGACCAAATAATGCATCGAATATTAGAAAGAATTATTTAAAATGTAAATGAGCATGCTTTCAGTTTTTACGACAAAATAGTTACTCAAGATAATAGAAGATCAAATAATCTGTATTTTAGCATTTCTATTTTTTTTTTCACTTTACAACTTGTGTCCAATCGGACAAAGCATCAAATATTAGAAACAAAGAAATGAGCACATCTTGAGTTTTACACCAAAAGAACAATCAAAGAAAAGCTTTCCACTAAACTATATATCATTGTCACAAAAGGAGAAGAATTTTACCTTTAAAAGCAAATTTGGTACTTGAAAGCCACTGGGTGCACTTGATAGCTGCTCTGTGACCAGTGAGTGTAGTCAAAATCCAAGTGCTCTACCCACTGTAAATTGATGGAAAAGAAAAGTTCACAAATGAGTGGATAGCATCCCTATGGTTCAAAGCCTATAAAATACAAAAAACTAGTGGTAGAGAGGTTGATAGAAAAACTGTTTCATTTGCCTGAAATAAAGCTTACATTGACAAGTAATAATTTCAAATCAACAATAACCATAAGGCTGTGGAAGAAAACAGAAATGTGATAGTTCATTGCATCATTCAAATGATAAATTATTCAGACCAAACAATGGTTTATTCCACTCAAAATGGATACAACAAAGTCCTTAATGTATCAAAAATGAGTTGCAAAGCTAAGGATGATTTCTTTACCTGTGCCAATGTGGGGAATTACTTTGATAAATGATGTAAGATTTCTAAAATGGTAGCTTTTCACCCAGAAATCAAGTGCCGATTGAGCTTGATTTTCTCCGACTAGATATACTTCTAATTCGGTTCTAGTAAGCTTGATTTCCAAAGGAAGATGGGAAAACAATATCCAGAACATTGACAATGCCATCAAGAGAAGTACATACAAATATTGCATTGCTTTTAGAAACCAAAATCCAGTGATCCAAGCAACACCTTTCTTATGTGACAGTGGTAATTGAAACATATGCCTCCAATATTTAAAATTTAAAAAAATGATGGAGAAAAGCAAAGATATGTAATATCTGAAATTTTGAAAAAGAAAAAGTGGACAAAACATCAAAAAAAAAAAAGCCATTGAAACTCTTCCTTTTGTGAACACTTTTTTCTTTTTTTTTTTTTTTTGTGTCAAAAACAAAGTAAAACATTAAATAGTTATGAGGCACAAAGGGAATGCCACCCATGTACATAAAATGGTAAGATTTCATTAAAAGAAAACACAGCCAAGGTCATTCACTGCCAAAATAATACTGGCCTCTCCCCATTACTCCTCTAACCTATTTGTTCTAATTGACAACTGTAACAAAAAGCATACTCAACAGCCTTTCACCCAACAATCTCATAACAACCTTAATGTCCTATTCTTTCTGGACTCATACCCAGTCCCCACATAATGGCCAAACAACCAAGTGTCAACCTCAACACCTCATTGTGTTTTCTTCCGCCATATATATGCGATATGAATTCGTGGTCTAACACTACCACATAATATAATGAAAGAGATGTTATTATGTCATTATCAAATGAAACTAGAAAAAGAAAAAATTCACCAGGTTTATAAAATACCTTATAACACAAGGATGCAGTCGTATGGCAGCGTATTAATAAATTGTACAAGAATTTTATGAAACAAGTACCTTTTCATCAGTTAGAGATAATTCCCATTAAAATAATAGCATCTCCAACATCTTTTGGTAGCAAATAATGCTGCTCCAAATGTTTAGATTCAACCAGATAACCAAGATCATTAAACCCACTAAGGAAATAATCATCTTCCAAGCGTCTACATGCATAAGGAGAAATATAATTAATTTTGGTTTAGAAGAATTTATCTTTCATTTGTTAGCTCACATAACTTGATAAAAATACAAAGGAAAAAGATTATATGATTCTATCATTAAGTGCAAGAAAACAGTTACCTTTAGATAACTAAAAAAGTCTGATAATCTGTATTTTTGATATCTTTCTTCATTTTACCACTTGTGTTCGACCAAATAATGCATCAAATATTAGAAAGAATTATTTAAAATGTAAATGAGCATGCTTTCAGTTTTTACGACAAAATAGTTACTCAAGATACTAGAAGATCAAATAATCTGTATTTTAGTATTTCTCTTGTTTTTTTCACTTTACAACTTGTGTCCAATCGGACAAAGCATCAAATATTAGAAACAAAGAAATGAGCACATCTTGAGTTTTACACCAAAAGAACAATCAAAGAAAAGCTTTCCACTAAACTATATATCATTGTCACAAAAGGAGAAGAATTTTACCTTTAAAAGCAAATTCGGTACTAGAAAGCCACTGGGTGCACTTGATAGCAGCTCTGTGACCAGTGAGTGTAGTCAAAATCTGAGTACTCTACCCACTGTAAATTGAAGGAAAAGAAAAGTTCACAAATGAGTGGATAGCATCCCTATGGTTCAAAGCCTATAAAATACAAAAAAACTAGTGGTAGAGAGGTTGATAGAAAAACTGTTTCATTTACCTGAAATAAAGCTTGCATTGACAAGTAATAGAAACCAAATCAACAATAACCATAAGGCTGTGGAAGAAAACAGAAATGTGATAGTTCATTGCATCATTCAAATGATAAATTATTCAGACCAAACAATGGTTTATTCCACTCAAAATGGATACAACAATGTCCTTAATGTATCAAAAATGAGTTGTAAGGCTAAGGATGATTTCTTTACCTGTGCCAATGTGGGGAATTACTTTGATAAATGATGTAAGATTTCTAAAATGGTAACTTTTCACCCAGAAATCAACTGCCGATTGAGCTTGATTTTCTCCGACTAGATATACTTCTAATTCGGTTCCAGTAAGCTTGATTTCCATAGGAAGATGGGAAAACAATATCCAGAACATTGACAATGCCATCAAGAGAAGTACATACAAATATTGCATTGCTTTTAGAAACCAAAATCCAGTGATCCAAGCAACACCTTTCTTATGTGACAGTGGTAATTGAAACATATGCCTCCAATATTTAAAATTAAAAAAAAAATGATGGAGAAAAGCAAAGATATGTAATATCTGAAATTTTGAAAAAGAAAAAGTGGACAAAACATCAAAAAAAAAAAAAAGCCATTGAAACTCTTCCTTTTGTGAACACTTTTTTCTTTTTTCTTTTTTTTTTTGTGTCAAAAACAAAGTAAAACATTAAATAGTTATGAGGCACAAAGGGAATGCCACCCATGTACATAAAATGGTAAGATTTCATTAAAAGAAAACCCAGCCAAGGTCATTCACTGCCAAAATAATACTGGCCTCTCCCCATTACTCCTCTAACCTATTTGTTCTAATTGACAACTGTAACAAAAAGCATACTCAACAGCCTTTCACCCAACAATCTCATAACAACCTTAATGTCCTATTCTTTCTGGACTCATACCCAGTCCCCACATAATGGCCAAACAACCAAGTGTCAACCTCAACACCTCATTGTGTTTTCTTCCGCCATATATATGCGATATGAATTCGTGGTCTAACACTACCACATAATATAATGAAAGAGATGTTATTATGTCATTATCAAATGAAACTAGAAAAAGAAAAAATTCACCAGGTTTATAAAATACCTTATAACACAAGGATGCAGTCGTATGGCAGCGTATTAATAAATTGTACAAGAATTTTATGAAACAAGTACCTTTTCATCAGTTAGAGATAATTCCCATTAAAATAATAGCATCTCCAACATCTTTTGGTAGCAAATAATGCTGCTCCAAATGTTTAGATTCAACCAGATAACCAAGATCATTAAACCCACTAAGGAAATAATCATCTTCCAAGCGTCTACATGCATAAGGAGAAATATAATTAATTTTGGTTTAGAAGAATTTATCTTTCATTTGTTAGCTCACATAACTTGATAAAAATACAAAGGAAAAAGATTATATGATTCTATCATTAAGTGCAAGAAAACAGTTACCTTTAGATAACTAAAAAAGTCTGATAATCTGTATTTTTGATATCTTTCTTCATTTTACCACTTGTGTTCGACCAAATAATGCATCAAATATTAGAAAGAATTATTTAAAATGTAAATGAGCATGCTTTCAGTTTTTACGACAAAATAGTTACTCAAGATACTAGAAGATCAAATAATCTGTATTTTAGTATTTCTCTTGTTTTTTTCACTTTACAACTTGTGTCCAATCGGACAAAGCATCAAATATTAGAAACAAAGAAATGAGCACATCTTGAGTTTTACACCAAAAGAACAATCAAAGAAAAGCTTTCCACTAAACTATATATCATTGTCACAAAAGGAGAAGAATTTTACCTTTAAAAGCAAATTCGGTACTAGAAAGCCACTGGGTGCACTTGATAGCAGCTCTGTGACCAGTGAGTGTAGTCAAAATCTGAGTACTCTACCCACTGTAAATTGAAGGAAAAGAAAAGTTCACAAATGAGTGGATAGCATCCCTATGGTTCAAAGCCTATAAAATACAAAAAAACTAGTGGTAGAGAGGTTGATAGAAAAACTGTTTCATTTACCTGAAATAAAGCTTGCATTGACAAGTAATAGAAACCAAATCAACAATAACCATAAGGCTGTGGAAGAAAACAGAAATGTGATAGTTCATTGCATCATTCAAATGATAAATTATTCAGACCAAACAATGGTTTATTCCACTCAAAATGGATACAACAATGTCCTTAATGTATCAAAAATGAGTTGTAAGGCTAAGGATGATTTCTTTACCTGTGCCAATGTGGGGAATTACTTTGATAAATGATGTAAGATTTCTAAAATGGTAACTTTTCACCCAGAAATCAACTGCCGATTGAGCTTGATTTTCTCCGACTAGATATACTTCTAATTCGGTTCCAGTAAGCTTGATTTCCATAGGAAGATGGGAAAACAATATCCAGAACATTGACAATGCCATCAAGAGAAGTACATACAAATATTGCATTGCTTTTAGAAACCAAAATCCAGTGATCCAAGCAACACCTTTCTTATGTGACAGTGGTAATTGAAACATATGCCTCCAATATTTAAAATTAAAAAAAAAATGATGGAGAAAAGCAAAGATATGTAATATCTGAAATTTTGAAAAAGAAAAAGTGGACAAAACATCAAAAAAAAAAAAAAGCCATTGAAACTCTTCCTTTTGTGAACACTTTTTTCTTTTTTTTTTTTTTTTTTTGTGTCAAAAACAAAGTAAAACATTAAATAGTTATGAGGCACAAAGGGAATGCCACCCATGTACATAAAATGGTAAGATTTCATTAAAAGAAAACACAGCCAAGGTCATTCACTGCCAAAATAATACTGGCCTCTCCCCATTACTCCTCTAACCTATTTGTTCTAATTGACAACTGTAACAAAAAGCATACTCAACAGCCTTTCACCCAACAATCTCATAACAACCTTAATGTCCTATTCTTTCTGGACTCATACCCAGTCCCCACATAATGGCCAAACAACCAAGTGTCAACCTCAACACCTCATTGTGTTTTCTTCCGCCATATATATGCGATATGAATTCGTGGTCTAACACTACCACATAATATAATGAAAGAGATGTTATTATGTCATTATCAAATGAAACTAGAAAAAGAAAAAATTCACCAGGTTTATAAAATACCTTATAACACAAGGATGCAGTCGTATGGCAGCGTATTAATAAATTGTACAAGAATTTTATGAAACAAGTACCTTTTCATCAGTTAGAGATAATTCCCATTAAAATAATAGCATCTCCAACATCTTTTGGTAGCAAATAATGCTGCTCCAAATGTTTAGATTCAACCAGATAACCAAGATCATTAAACCCACTAAGGAAATAATCATCTTCCAAGCGTCTACATGCATAAGGAGAAATATAATTAATTTTGGTTTAGAAGAATTTATCTTTCATTTGTTAGCTCACATAACTTGATAAAAATACAAAGGAAAAAGATTATATGATTCTATCATTAAGTGCAAGAAAACAGTTACCTTTAGATAACTAAAAAAGTCTGATAATCTGTATTTTTGATATCTTTCTTCATTTTACCACTTGTGTTCGACCAAATAATGCATCAAATATTAGAAAGAATTATTTAAAATGTAAATGAGCATGCTTTCAGTTTTTACGACAAAATAGTTACTCAAGATACTAGAAGATCAAATAATCTGTATTTTAGTATTTCTCTTGTTTTTTTCACTTTACAACTTGTGTCCAATCGGACAAAGCATCAAATATTAGAAACAAAGAAATGAGCACATCTTGAGTTTTACACCAAAAGAACAATCAAAGAAAAGCTTTCCACTAAACTATATATCATTGTCACAAAAGGAGAAGAATTTTACCTTTAAAAGCAAATTCGGTACTAGAAAGCCACTGGGTGCACTTGATAGCAGCTCTGTGACCAGTGAGTGTAGTCAAAATCTGAGTACTCTACCCACTGTAAATTGAAGGAAAAGAAAAGTTCACAAATGAGTGGATAGCATCCCTATGGTTCAAAGCCTATAAAATACAAAAAAACTAGTGGTAGAGAGGTTGATAGAAAAACTGTTTCATTTACCTGAAATAAAGCTTGCATTGACAAGTAATAGAAACCAAATCAACAATAACCATAAGGCTGTGGAAGAAAACAGAAATGTGATAGTTCATTGCATCATTCAAATGATAAATTATTCAGACCAAACAATGGTTTATTCCACTCAAAATGGATACAACAATGTCCTTAATGTATCAAAAATGAGTTGTAAAGCTAAGGATGATTTCTTTACCTGTGCCAATGTGGGGAATTACTTTGATAAATGATGTAAGATTTCTAAAATGGTAACTTTTCACCCAGAAATCAACTGCCGATTGAGCTTGATTTTCTCCGACTAGATATACTTCTAATTCGGTTCCAGTAAGCTTGATTTCCATAGGAAGATGGGAAAACAATATCCAGAACATTGACAATGCCATCAAGAGAAGTACATACAAATATTGCATTGCTTTTAGAAACCAAAATCCAGTGATCCAAGCAACACCTTTCTTATGTGACAGTGGTAATTGAAACATATGCCTCCAATATTTAAAATTAAAAAAAAAATGATGGAGAAAAGCAAAGATATGTAATATCTGAAATTTTGAAAAAGAAAAAGTGGACAAAACATCAAAAAAAAAAAAAAAGCCATTGAAACTCTTCCTTTTGTGAACACTTTTTTCTTTTTTTTTTTTTTTTTTGTGTCAAAAACAAAGTAAAACATTAAATAGTTATGAGGCACAAAGGGAATGCCACCCATGTACATAAAATGGTAAGATTTCATTAAAAGAAAACACAGCCAAGGTCATTCACTGCCAAAATAATACTGGCCTCTCCCCATTACTCCTCTAACCTATTTGTTCTAATTGACAACTGTAACAAAAAGCATACTCAACAGCCTTTCACCCAACAATCTCATAACAACCTTAATGTCCTATTCTTTCTGGACTCATACCCAGTCCCCACATAATGGCCAAACAACCAAGTGTCAACCTCAACACCTCATTGTGTTTTCTTCCGCCATATATATGCGATATGAATTCGTGGTCTAACACTACCACATAATATAATGAAAGAGATGTTATTATGTCATTATCAAATGAAACTAGAAAAAGAAAAAATTCACCAGGTTTATAAAATACCTTATAACACAAGGATGCAGTCGTATGGCAGCGTATTAATAAATTGTACAAGAATTTTATGAAACAAGTACCTTTTCATCAGTTAGAGATAATTCCCATTAAAATAATAGCATCTCCAACATCTTTTGGTAGCAAATAATGCTGCTCCAAATGTTTAGATTCAACCAGATAACCAAGATCATTAAACCCACTAAGGAAATAATCATCTTCCAAGCGTCTACATGCATAAGGAGAAATATAATTAATTTTGGTTTAGAAGAATTTATCTTTCATTTGTTAGCTCACATAACTTGATAAAAATACAAAGGAAAAAGATTATATGATTCTATCATTAAGTGCAAGAAAACAGTTACCTTTAGATAACTAAAAAAGTCTGATAATCTGTATTTTTGATATCTTTCTTCATTTTACCACTTGTGTTCGACCAAATAATGCATCAAATATTAGAAAGAATTATTTAAAATGTAAATGAGCATGCTTTCAGTTTTTACGACAAAATAGTTACTCAAGATACTAGAAGATCAAATAATCTGTATTTTAGTATTTCTCTTGTTTTTTTCACTTTACAACTTGTGTCCAATCGGACAAAGCATCAAATATTAGAAACAAAGAAATGAGCACATCTTGAGTTTTACACCAAAAGAACAATCAAAGAAAAGCTTTCCACTAAACTATATATCATTGTCACAAAAGGAGAAGAATTTTACCTTTAAAAGCAAATTCGGTACTAGAAAGCCACTGGGTGCACTTGATAGCAGCTCTGTGACCAGTGAGTGTAGTCAAAATCTGAGTACTCTACCCACTGTAAATTGAAGGAAAAGAAAAGTTCACAAATGAGTGGATAGCATCCCTATGGTTCAAAGCCTATAAAATACAAAAAAACTAGTGGTAGAGAGGTTGATAGAAAAACTGTTTCATTTACCTGAAATAAAGCTTGCATTGACAAGTAATAGAAACCAAATCAACAATAACCATAAGGCTGTGGAAGAAAACAGAAATGTGATAGTTCATTGCATCATTCAAATGATAAATTATTCAGACCAAACAATGGTTTATTCCACTCAAAATGGATACAACAATGTCCTTAATGTATCAAAAATGAGTTGTAAGGCTAAGGATGATTTCTTTACCTGTGCCAATGTGGGGAATTACTTTGATAAATGATGTAAGATTTCTAAAATGGTAACTTTTCACCCAGAAATCAACTGCCGATTGAGCTTGATTTTCTCCGACTAGATATACTTCTAATTCGGTTCCAGTAAGCTTGATTTCCATAGGAAGATGGGAAAACAATATCCAGAACATTGACAATGCCATCAAGAGAAGTACATACAAATATTGCATTGCTTTTAGAAACCAAAATCCAGTGATCCAAGCAACACCTTTCTTATGTGACAGTGGTAATTGAAACATATGCCTCCAATATTTAAAATTAAAAAAAAAATGATGGAGAAAAGCAAAGATATGTAATATCTGAAATTTTGAAAAAGAAAAAGTGGACAAAACATCAAAAAAAAAAAAAAGCCATTGAAACTCTTCCTTTTGTGAACACTTTTTTCTTTTTTCTTTTTTTTTTTGTGTCAAAAAATAAGTAAAACATTAAATAGTTATGAGGCACAAAGGGAATGCCACCCATGTACATAAAATGGTAAGATTTCATTAAAAGAAAACCCAGCCAAGGTCATTCACTGCCAAAATAATACTGGCCTCTCCCCATTACTCCTCTAACCTATTTGTTCTAATTGACAACTGTAACAAAAAGCATACTCAACAGCCTTTCACCCAACAATCTCATAACAACCTTAATGTCCTATTCTTTCTGGACTCATACCCAGTCCCCACATAATGGCCAAACAACCAAGTGTCAACCTCAACACCTCATTGTGTTTTCTTCCGCCATATATATGCGATATGAATTCGTGGTCTAACACTACCACATAATATAATGAAAGAGATGTTATTATGTCATTATCAAATGAAACTAGAAAAAGAAAAAATTCACCAGGTTTATAAAATACCTTATAACACAAGGATGCAGTCGTATGGCAGCGTATTAATAAATTGTACAAGAATTTTATGAAACAAGTACCTTTTCATCAGTTAGAGATAATTCCCATTAAAATAATAGCATCTCCAACATCTTTTGGTAGCAAATAATGCTGCTCCAAATGTTTAGATTCAACCAGATAACCAAGATCATTAAACCCACTAAGGAAATAATCATCTTCCAAGCGTCTACATGCATAAGGAGAAATATAATTAATTTTGGTTTAGAAGAATTTATCTTTCATTTGTTAGCTCACATAACTTGATAAAAATACAAAGGAAAAAGATTATATGATTCTATCATTAAGTGCAAGAAAACAGTTACCTTTAGATAACTAAAAAAGTCTGATAATCTGTATTTTTGATATCTTTCTTCATTTTACCACTTGTGTTCGACCAAATAATGCATCAAATATTAGAAAGAATTATTTAAAATGTAAATGAGCATGCTTTCAGTTTTTACGACAAAATAGTTACTCAAGATACTAGAAGATCAAATAATCTGTATTTTAGTATTTCTCTTGTTTTTTTCACTTTACAACTTGTGTCCAATCGGACAAAGCATCAAATATTAGAAACAAAGAAATGAGCACATCTTGAGTTTTACACCAAAAGAACAATCAAAGAAAAGCTTTCCACTAAACTATATATCATTGTCACAAAAGGAGAAGAATTTTACCTTTAAAAGCAAATTCGGTACTAGAAAGCCACTGGGTGCACTTGATAGCAGCTCTGTGACCAGTGAGTGTAGTCAAAATCTGAGTACTCTACCCACTGTAAATTGAAGGAAAAGAAAAGTTCACAAATGAGTGGATAGCATCCCTATGGTTCAAAGCCTATAAAATACAAAAAAACTAGTGGTAGAGAGGTTGATAGAAAAACTGTTTCATTTACCTGAAATAAAGCTTGCATTGACAAGTAATAGAAACCAAATCAACAATAACCATAAGGCTGTGGAAGAAAACAGAAATGTGATAGTTCATTGCATCATTCAAATGATAAATTATTCAGACCAAACAATGGTTTATTCCACTCAAAATGGATACAACAATGTCCTTAATGTATCAAAAATGAGTTGTAAAGCTAAGGATGATTTCTTTACCTGTGCCAATGTGGGGAATTACTTTGATAAATGATGTAAGATTTCTAAAATGGTAACTTTTCACCCAGAAATCAACTGCCGATTGAGCTTGATTTTCTCCGACTAGATATACTTCTAATTCGGTTCCAGTAAGCTTGATTTCCATAGGAAGATGGGAAAACAATATCCAGAACATTGACAATGCCATCAAGAGAAGTACATACAAATATTGCATTGCTTTTAGAAACCAAAATCCAGTGATCCAAGCAACACCTTTCTTATGTGACAGTGGTAATTGAAACATATGCCTCCAATATTTAAAATTAAAAAAAAAATGATGGAGAAAAGCAAAGATATGTAATATCTGAAATTTTGAAAAAGAAAAAGTGGACAAAACATCAAAAAAAAAAAAAGCCATTGAAACTCTTCCTTTTGTGAACACTTTTTTCTTTTTTTTTTTTTGTGTCAAAAACAAAGTAAAACATTAAATAGTTATGAGGCACAAAGGGAATGCCACCCATGTACATAAAATGGTAAGATTTCATTAAAAGAAAACACAGCCAAGGTCATTCACTGCCAAAATAATACTGGCCTCTCCCCATTACTCCTCTAACCTATTTGTTCTAATTGACAACTGTAACAAAAAGCATACTCAACAGCCTTTCACCCAACAATCTCATAACAACCTTAATGTCCTATTCTTTCTGGACTCATACCCAGTCCCCACATAATGGCCAAAAAACCAAGTGCCAACCTCAGCACCTCATTGTGTTTTCTTCCGCCATACATATGCGATATGAATTCGTGGTCTAACACTACCACATAATATAATGAAATAGATGTTATTATGTCATTATCAAATGAAACTAGTGATAGCTGCTCTGTGACCAGCGAGTGTAGTCAAAATCTGAGTACTCTACCCGCTGTAAATTGAAGGAAAAGAAAACTTCACAAATGAGCGGATAGCATCCCCACAGTTCAAAGCCTATAAAATACAGAAAACTACTGGTAGAGAGATTGACAGAAAAGCTGTTTCATTTACCTGAAATAAAGCCTCCATTGACAAGTCATAATTTCAAATCAACAATAACTATAAGGCTGTAAAAGGCAACAGAAATATGATAGTTCACTGCATCATTCAAATGATAAATTATTCAGACCGAACAATGGTTTATTTCACTTAATATGTGTGTAAAGCTAAGGATGATTTCTTTACCTATGCCACTGTGGGAATTATCTTGATAAATGGTGCAGGATTTCTGAAATGGCAACTTTTCACCCAGAAATCAAGTGCTGATTGAGCTTGATTTTCTCCAACTAGATATACTTCTAATTCGCCTCTAAGAAACTTGTTCAGTCTTCTCTGTACTCTTAATATCAACTCTTTGTGGTGGCCACCATTATCCTTAAAACCTGCCCATGCACGATTCTATAACCATTAATCAAAAGTTTCCAATCAAGTATAATCAAATTCAATTACTTAAGCAACCAAATTAAGAAATCAAATTCGGAGGTAACAACATTCAAATCCTTCCCCACTCCATTCTATAACCAGCAATCAAAAGTTCCTAATCCAACACAATCAAATTGAACTACCTAACCAACCAAATTAAGCAACCAAATTCTGAGATAACAACATTCAAATCCTCTCCATATAGCGTAGAAGAATATACCAGAAAAAATCTCCTAGCTGATCGACGCCTCCACGGTCAAGTAGCCAAATCGCACAGCCCATTCTCAAATTTCTCCAAAGTTTCTACCTATGTTTTTTCTCTCAAACTTTCTCTCTCTAAATTTCTCCCTCCGTAATAAATCTCTCTTTCTCTTCCAATCTATGCAATTTATAGTACGAGCACGCAACGGTCATATTACCTTATAAGCATTAAATTTCGAAAATCCACATAACGGCATTGGTCCAGCGTTGAGCATTTGCCACTGGTAAGAAAACGATCCTGTGTGTGCACGCACACGAGTCACTACCTGTTCGGGTTGAGCATCCTTCAAGCCATTCCTTCTTCCCTTCATAGAAACGGCCTCACTTTTGCGAACCAGAGGGGGAGAGAGAGGCATGGTCTTCTATGCAGACTAATCTGTCTCTTCTAGTTCGGGAGGTTGCCTTTGCGTAAGTGAAGTCCAAGGAGGAAGGCTACTGTATTATTTCCGTGTGCGGTGCAGCCCATGTAGCCAAATTACTATCCTCTGTCATCTACCTTACTGAATACATTGGTTTGAATCAGTACTTTCATGCCATGTGTTCAAGCATTTAATATCCTTGCTTTTTAAGGGAGTTTAAAAAAAGTGAGATGATAAAGTTTTTTAACATGTGGAATTGGTGGAATACAGATATTGGGACTTCCGAGCTCCATATATGTTATAATTTAATGTATAAAATATATATATATATATGTATATATGTATTTTTATACGTGTGAGCATGTATGCATACTTTATTAACAATGGCATAAAACAAAATAAAAGCATCTATTTTAATTTGAAAATGTTAATTCTAAAAAATTATTAAAAATGATGTATTTTGCTTGAATACAATCAAAGATGAGAGATTTATGAAAAAAAAAATTGAATTCTTTCTAGCAATAGATCTATAGTTTTGAATTCAATATCTCGAAAAATAATATATTTACGATATCAAAATTGATTCGATTTATTATATAAAATTGATAAAAATATATAACAATATAAATTTTATTAATATTTATTTTATTTTTTATTTTGATAAGAAACTATTTTTATTGAGTGATAATTTATAAATAAAAAGAATAACAAGAATGTCTAATTAAATTCAAATCAACATGACCTCTAGTGTTTTTTATTAGAAAGGATTGTAATGAAGAAGTTACTAAATCTCCTTGTGAGTTTTTCTTCAATCAAATAAAAGTGGTTGAGCCAAATTGAAGTGCATGGAAGCTTTTGACTAGATATTAGCCACCTAAGACATTTCTTTATTTTAAAATAGTCAATGGGTCCATTAAGAAAGAGCCAGTCTAAGAGGATAAATAATCGTAGATGCCCAACCAATTCTTATGATTAAATTCCTCCAAATATTTAAAGTGAATTATATAATAATTGCAAAAAGAATATAAATTTTATTAGTGTACTATAGCAAAATATGTTTTTCAAAAGAAAATATGAGTAAAAAACTAAAAATATTCAACAAAATTAATATATACACAAAAAAGTTTTAAAAAATTAATGTAACTAAAATAAAATTAAAAAATTAGTCAAAAAATTAATCCAACAAAAATAAAAGCAATACATGTTGTAGAAAAAAAATATTTTATTGGAAAAAAAGTAAAAAAGTAATATCAAAATATATATCAAAAAAATTATAAATCAATAATTTAGAATAACACATATCTTTGGAGTCAACAGAAAGAGTTGAGGAAAAAAACAATATAAAATTATTTTTCTAGTAATTGTAAAGATAATATCTACATTTTTCTCAAAAAATCAAAAAATGCAAAAAAAATCTTAAAATAAAATAATGTAAATTATTTTTCCAGTAATCATAAAAATATTATTCAAATTTTATTCATAAACACATCCAAAAAATGCAAACAAACCTCAAAAATCTAAAAAAAATAGAAAAAATGCAAAATACAAAAGAAAAGGATAAAAATTAGAAAACAATGAAAAAACAAAAATATTACAAATTTCATAAATAAAAAATAAAATCCAAAAAAATAAAGTTACTAGAAAAAAAAAGAGAAAGAAATTAAAAATACACAATAAAATTCCAATATATATATATATATATATGTAAAAAAAATGAAAAAACTCAAAGTAATTAAAAGAAAATAAGAAAAAAGAGTAAAAAAAATTCAACAAAAATCATGGCAACACAAGTAAAGAAAGGCAATAGTAAAAAAAAAAATTATTGCAAAAGAAGAAAATAGATTTTGTTGGAAAAGAAAATAATCAAAATAAAATAAATAAAATATGAAAACAAGGGAAAAGGAAATATATAAAAAAAATACAAACATAAAAGGAAAAGAAAATAAAATGAAATCCAAAAAATCAAAGAAATTAAAAAATTAAAAACCCAAAAGACTAGAAAACTCAAAGAAATAAAAATACGAGAGAAAAAATATTGTAAAATATTTAAAACAATTCAAAAATCACAAGATATTCTATAGAAAAAATTTAAAAAACAATTTTGATTTGCATTTGATCTTTTAAAGAAAAATATAATAAAAATACAATAAATAAAATAATGAAAAACTAAAAATACAACAAAAATAAAAAGTGCATAAAATAAATAAATAAAAGTATGTCAAAAATAAAATAAAATTCAAAAAATCAAATAAATAAAAAATAACGAAAAGCTAAAAACTAAATTAATTAGTAAAATCACAACTACTTGGAGAGATCCAATATTTTGTTATTTTGCTGAATTAAATAATCAAAGATGATAATAATTAAAATTATTTATGTATTTAAAATTTAAAATTTTTATTATTGAGAATCCAATGAAAGGTAAGGTCACTTAAAATTATTTTTTCAATATTCATAAAGATATTATCTAAATTTTGTTCAAAAAAATGGAAAAAAATCAAAAAATAAAAAAATAAAAACACGCAAGAAAAGAACAAAAAATGCAAAAATATAAAAATATAAAAGATCATAAAATTATTTTGAAATAAAAGCAAATAAAAAATCTAAAAGATTAAATAAAAGAAAAAATTCAAAAAAAAATAAAGTTACTAAAAGAAAATAAGAAAAAAATTGAAAATACCAAACAAAATAAAAAAAATGAAGAAAAACACTAAAGTAATTAAAAGAAAATAGAAAAAAGTGAAAAAATCCAACAAAAAAAAACAAGCATATAAAAAAAGAAAAGATTATATATAAAATAATTTTTTAAGAATGTATATAATCGAAATTTTTGGATGTTATGACAGATCAAACTCATGAAATGAGTCATTTATAACTTTTTGTCAATATCATGTTAAGGGCTTATACGACGAAGCAAAAGTAAGAAATAAAAAAAACTTTAAAATTAACCACCAGAGTTAAGTTAACATGAGACGAAATTTGAAAAGAACAAAAACAATATGAATATAAATTTTTTTGTATAATTAAACGTAAGCAAATTTTTGTTAATTTTAATTTTAAAAAAAAATCAATATATGCTGTGTTAATAAAATATTGTAAGTAACATGCATTTGGAATAATGTTTTTATTTTTAGTCATAAAACTTTCTTTAAGATTTTTGATTCATTAAATAAATTTAAACTATTAATAAATTGTGCCATATCTTGTTTTAAATTTTTTAAAGATTATAATAGTATTTTTAAAAAATTATTATCACTAAAGATTAATAATTTTTCTAAATTATACAATATATATATACTAAATTAAAATATATTTCAAAAAATTTAACAATAATTCTCATCATAAAAAATTATTATAAAATAAATTTAAGATAATTATGTAAATAGCAAGATAACTAAATTTTAATTGAAAATAATGACAAATTAAAAGAATTTTTTTAATATTATCTTGCCATTAATTGCAAAAAATTTATAAAAATATGAGAAAATCAATAAACTACAAAAAAAATTATCTTTTACTGACAGATTAAAAACCATCATTAAAAGATTACGATCTATCAGTATAGGTCAAAATGAGTTATACTAACAAACAAAAATTTTTATGGACGGACATTTTGATTGTAAGAATAAGCTTTGTGATGCTTTTTACATTTATCAATATATACAATCGATGTTTATTGACAAATATTTTGTTCGTTAATATATATTCAAAATTTTAATGATGGTTTTTTTCATCCGTCACTATATATGTTAATGTAATGTTTTCGCATATGTTAATATAATGTTTTCCTACTGATAAACAAAATATCCACCATTATATGTCCACTCTATATATCCTTTTTGATGCAAATTTTTATTTTTATAATTTGTATTTAATTTTATTTTTAAATTATAATTATTGCATTGCATGCACCATAAATTTGCTATTTGGATCCACAATTTTAAGATTAGTTGCAACCACTTCAATATGTCAATTACATTACATACAAACATTAATACAATATTCCAATTCTAAGCTGATACAAATGTTTAATTGTAATAACATAATAAAGTCACTAATATAGTAGTGGTAAGTTGCACACAAAGCTATTTTTAAGTTTAAAAGCATGGAAGTAAGCCCTTGATATTCTTCACCAAAACTCTTCATCAATGGCCTTTGGATTGCAGATTCAATAGCTGGCTGTAAGCCCCTGAAATAGTAATAAGCAAAAGTAGTATTAATGTAAAAGCAATATAACTAACACAAAATTAGCACAGGTTCCACACCAAAAAAAAAAAATCTTCAAGAAACAACAAATTGGATGGATCAAACATGAAACTATATGACCAAAATTAGCAACCATAAAGAAACACTTGAATTTCTAGCTTAAAGATATTCGTACCACAACCTAATGTGAGACTTGTTAGAGTTGCAAACTGTTGCTATGGAACACTAATATCCTCTTAAACCTATTAGTGGCAATATATATATATATATATATATAAGAATGAAGAAGTTATTAATTGTATTATTTCTAAACTTAAAATGTAAAAAATATCATACCTGGACATGATTTGATGCCCTCCCCACATTTGAAAGTTTAGTCAAATCAATATTTGGATATTGCTTAAGTAAGTCAAGCACAACTCCAAACTTTCCTTGAAGCAAGTCAAGTGATGGTATAAATTGTTGCAGGAGACATAACTACGTTGACACCCTGAAACATAATGGCTAGGAGCGGGGCACTGATCTATATGCCTTCTGTATCCTCGAATTTTGCCTATGAATGGACATCATTTTTTTAATGCAGCTACCAAATTTTCACAGGACAGTCACCAAAGCCAATGAAACATAGAGCACATAACTACTATGAAACTACAAATGTGAAATTAACATCTCTATACACAACATAAAAGAACGCATCATTCCAGCTGTTTGATAGTGATTCCTTCTAATGTCCCTTTTTCTTTTTCCTAGCTTTCCCTCTTCATCCATTTCACTAGTCAAAGATGAACCGACGCTCAGTTTGATGGCATTTTCTCTAATCAACATCAACTTCATTGCTCAAACACCTACTTGTGGACAGAACAATTTGTACAGTATTTTCCCAGGAAATTTAAACAAGTCCATACAAGGTTTATTCTAGGACATTTATAACAGATATATCAGTGCAGTAAATGTTCACAGAGCCTAAAAAGTTAAGCCAAGGTGGAGAATGATTTCAAAACTACATCATGGTTGGATTTTATATTCTTTGTTCCTTTAATTACAGTGTAAGCACCTCTAAATGATCTCAAACCTGTAAGCATTTATCATGCTTGAGAAAGGTACTTTCTAAATTATGAGTATCAATTATTTCAATTTCCCACAGTGCAGTAATTCAATCCATGTTACTTAAGTGCTCAGTATTATTCATCTTATGGTACGAAAAAGGACCAAAATGAAAGTAAAGAAGCAGCTTGCTCTGTTGCACACCAGAAGAAAAAAGTTGAGCGGAGAGGAGGGGGGAACAGAACAGTAAACGACTTGAATTATAAACGTTGCCATACCTGCAGATTTGAAGTATAGCTGTAAGCTTCTCACATAGAGCATCAAGTCCACCAGCTTCTATCATAAAAAGTCGGTTCTTTGCATGGACGGAAGAAATTATGGATGGCAATCTCAAGGTAGCAATATCCCTCGAGCTAGTAGCTGGATCAGGAAGGTTAAACTCATCCCCTTCCTGATATGCAGGTCTTTTCATAGAACCTCTTGGTGTTTGGACTTCAATTTCAAAAGTTAGGAAAAATAATTGGACAGTTATGAAAGAAGTAAACCTATAATAGCATGTTTTGTTTTGTGATTATTTGTATCTTTAAAAGAAAGGGTACTTGGCAAAAACGAGGCAACCTTCATCTTCGTTGGGCGTAAATTACCTGTAGTATTTTGATAAAGGAAAAAGTACCAGTAAAGTTTGGCACTTTGTTAGGCTTGCATGCCATGTTAGTGGGAATCATAATTTGATAAGTTGAGTTGGAAGATATGATAAGAGTTCTCCCAGCATGGCATCCTAAACTCGCCTAGTGCTACGATTATCAAAATGAGCTAATTAAATAAAATATGCTGATAAAAAGATAAAAAATTAACATAGAGATATCAAAACATTAACATAGACAAAAACATTGGACCTGATTTCTCTAGTGCCCCCTCATAGACAAAACATTAACATAGAGATATCAAAGAATGAGGACTCAGCTGATGATTCTTAGAAGCAGAACCCATTTCAGTGATACCAGCAGAAGCAAAGACAAAAATAAGAGGCAAAATAGTTCCTATAAAATGGGGAAGACCAGAATAAGGAAAATAGATGCCACCTCAGTGCAGATGTCAACAACTTGATGCACATAATCTCCATAGATATCCTTCTTAGACAGCTTCTTTAGCAGGTGAGTCCTAAACTTCTCAGTCTCCTGAAAACCAGAAAACATACGGGCAGCACTAAATTAATCCAGAAACCACCGAAACCCAGACGAAACAAGTAAACAGATTTTCCATCCAACAAAGCATAAACAAAGGACTTACAGCATCGGCGAATTCTGAAATTGGGTCGGGGAATTTGTACTCTGCCGCCTTGCAAATGTGCTTCTTGAATGAGCAAGAAAGTGAATGAGGTGATCTTTTCAATTTCTTGCTAACTAAAGGGTATACGGAGGAGAGTGTTGATCTGATAGTACCAGAGTTCTTGCATGTAGAGAGACTTAAATGCCCACTAAATGAAGGGGAAAAGAAGAGGACTAGAATGAAGAAAATAAAATAGAGAGGACGATGGGTTAAGCGAAGAATAGACCACAGCTTTACCCCAATAAGCCATGTCTTCCTCTTCTTTATCCTTGTCTTTCCGCTTTTTTTAGGGTTTTAGAGAAAATCCCAAACTGAGAACCTATAGCTTCGGTTTCCTTTATTGAAAAACTTCACTGCAGAAACCAAAGGAGGCCAAACAGAGTAACACATATGAAGCAAAGAGAAAAGAGCAAAACCTAGCATAATCGGGAGAGCAGTTGTGAGAGAGAGAAAAAGAGATCTGAGAGATAAATCTGAAATTTAGGTAGTGCATGGGAGAGGGACAGCAAGTGAAAGAAAGAGATTTGGTAAGGGATTTAGAGAAAGAAGCAAACACCTTTTAAATAAATTAATTTGTCATTTAAATTAAAATTTTTAAACTCACCTTATATTTATAATTAAGAGTAAATAAAATTATTTTATGAATAATTATTTTATGAATAATTTTTTTAAAATAAAATTATTTTATTTTAATTTTTAATTTTTATTTTTTTAAATAAAATTATTTTATTTTAACTTTTTTATGAATCATTTTTTAAAAAATGATTTTCATATAAAAAATAAAATTTTAACTTACTCATATAATTTTTACTTTACGTTATTAACAAATAATTTATGATTTTTTTTAAAAAGAGTATCAACATAAATATCATAATAGACTTTAAAATCATTTTAATAATTAATTGAAAGATACATATGCCTGGCATATTATTATTGTCACATTTCTCTCAATATCACATTGAAAGATATAAATTTATTTAGTAATATAATTTCAAATAAATCATATTTGTTCAATAAAAGATAAATATGATATATTCCAATATAATGAAACAAATGATTTTTTCTTTATGAAAAACTTTAAAATATCTAAAAATATATGCTAATAATTATAATTTATTAAAATTATTAAAATTTTATGTTTTAAATTATTGATTGAATTAAATGTGCATATCACATATTGGATATTTAGTGACACATACAGATAATTATCACTATAACTACACTGATGTACAAAAATATTTGTCAGTAGAGGTGTAATATTTCAAATATTTAATGACAGATAAAAATGTTCGTGAGTAGATATTAGAAATTTACTAATGGATAGAATAAAACCATTACTATATGTAAGATATACAGTAACATGCATAACTATCCAACACTAAAAGTGAATTTTTTTACTTAGAAACATTAAGAGTCTAATAGTAAATATCAAGAATTAATTACATAAGTTGTAATTTGTCAGTATATATCAAAACTTTTAGTGACGGACGATAAGATGATATATACTGACAGATTTTCTGTGCCTCAGTAATGACCCTATATTTATTGACTGATCAAAAAGTCTGTCATTATTTATATATATAGTGACAAAATTTGACCATCACTAAAAGGTAGCGTTAGTAAATGATAATTTTTTTAGTGAAAAATTTTAAAATTTAAATGATAAAAATTAAAATATTATTAGAATTAAATAAAAATTTAAAAAAAATAAAATTTTTGTTTTTTATTATAAATTTAAAATAAGTTTGCAAAACTAAATTTGTAAAAAATATTTTTCTATATAAAAAATTATTTTTAAAAAATTAATATTAAAATAGGGCTTTACCTAATGGTCAACCTTGATGGTTGTTTCTCTTCTTCTCTATCTTGTCTAGTATTATTTACAAATCATGAAAGTTTCAACAATGTATTGGTTTCTACATTGAAAATAAGAAGTATTCACATGAAAAATGATTGATGTGGCTGTTGTAGTATTTAAATCGGTCAGTAGTCGACCTTTATTTGAGTTGGATCATTGAATCATTAGCCTTCACTTTGAGCATCATTCAACTAAAATTATTTTTAAATAATATATAAAATTTTAAAAAATAATTTTTATTTTTAAAATTATCAAACACCTTTTATGTGAAAGATACTTCAAAATGGTACTATTCCATAACTAATCAACTTGAAAGATCGTGTCTCTTCTATAAAAAACAAAAATTCAAAACAAAGTATTGCATTTATAATAATATAAAAAAACAACATAAGAATTGGTTAGAACAATCACCACCTTAGAGAACTTCAAATTCAAAGATAAATTACGAATGTGGCATATGCATTTTCCAATCTATAAATGCATAGGTTTGGGATAAATAACCTTTGTAACACGAGTCATATTTCTTTGCTCAAATTTCTCTCTTTTTTAATGATCATATTACCATTAATGCTTTAATTTAAAAATCTGAGTAAGAAGCTTGGTTATCTTTTGATCAAAAGGAAGCTCGTTTTAGGGAATTTGAAAACATGATGGTTAGCTAAAAGTTTTTATTTTAAACTTATTTTAAAGCTAATTATTCAATAACTTTCAAAAAATAATTTTTATTTTTAAAATTATGAAACATTTTTAATTTAAAAAAGAAATCTTCCTAAGTTTGTTTTTTTATTCTTATGTTTTTAATTAATATATTTATTACGTGACGATGAAAGATCAGCCATTCAAATTTACTCAATAAAAAAGTTCAAAAGAAATAAGCTATTTTTTTATTGTGATAATATAAAAAGTTATCTTTTTATTTTTTCAAAAAATTAAAACTATTTAACTTTCTTATTTTAAAAAAACTTTTGATGGATTATAAATTTAATATATGTATGTAAAAGTGAATAAACTAGGTTTTTTTTTTTCACTTTTCTCTATGCCTCAATCAATTATTAGATTACTCATGGTTAACTCATGGCACAATTTGTATTTTATGTCTTTTTAATTTTAAATTATATTTTTAAAAAATTTTTAAAAAATGCAAAAATCACATTAAATTCATCATTATTTAAATGCAAATATGTAAATTCCTATAACTAATTTGATAAACATAAATATAAATTAATATTATTTTTTATAATTTTTTCCTTTTAATTTATTAAAAGTATATCATATCTAATTTGCATTGATGTTATTTATAAATTTTTATGTTTAGTTTTTCATGTTAGGTGTTTTCTTTTTTTGTGCATTTAATTGATGAATCTCTTGTTTATTTTGATTGATGAAGTTATATAATGAATTAAGCTATAATATAAATAATATAATATAATAAAAATATGAAACATTTTGTATATTATAATTAATATAAGAAGTATAAAATTATTTTTAACTTGTTTATTAAATGTTCTAAAGAGATCTTCCTCTTAAAAAGATATCTATTAAAAAAAAGAATAAACAAAATTCATAGGTAGATTTATTTAATAATGTTCTAATATTGCTATAAAGTAACGATATGGATGGTTAATGACATCTTCTTTCCCTATAAATAGAACATATGATATTAATCAAAAACATAATTAATTAATTAAAAATAGAAGGACTTGGTAATCATGTTATTCAAAGTTCTTTATAGATGATTGCTTTATTCAGGGCATACTAATAAAAAAATATGCTTAGCAAGCCATCACATATACCACCTGCAAGTATTTTGCTCCTACCAATTTTTGGTTTCATCATTTCAGTATTAACCAACTGTAGGATGGTAAATCCTTCTTCATTGTGAAAAAAAAAAAAAAATCCACTCACCTTCAAGCAAGAATCTAATTTGTATATGTTGATAAAAAATGGTTACAATCATCATAGTTACTTTTCTACCTTCAAGATATTTGTTTGTATTACTTTGTTTCATAATAAGTATAAAGAGTAAGAAACAATTGAACATCAAAATACGTTTTTATTTTGTTTGGTAGTATGAGAAGTCAAAGCATATGAGAGAAAATGGATAATCCTTGATTAAAGAAAGATGGCATAAAAGAAAGCAAAATCTATATGAACTCCACCTCTCCTTACTTCTTCCTTTTACTCCATTTTCTCTACAATTTGAACAAACTATGTATCAATTTTGTTGATAATGTTTGAAAATTGAAGAAAAACCCCTGATTTAAAGATAGTAAATATAACATAAGGATATTAAATAATTTTTTAAAAAATAATTGTTATTTTTAAAATTAACAAGCATATTTTATTTGAAAAATATACTATTCTTAAGTTTTCTTTTTAGTTCTTATTGTTTTTATAAATTAATATATTTTTTATGTGATGATGCAAAAATTATCTTTTTATGTTTTCAAAAAACTAAAACTATTTCACATTTTTATTTTAAAAAAATTTTCATGAATAATAAATTATATGTATATATATGTATATAAAGAATTAAGTAAACCATTATTTGTTTTTCTCATTAGTAACCTGGACAAATCTAGTTTGTCATATTGTCGCCGTGTAACAATATACTTCCCTTTCCAACTACATGACAATATATCCAAGACATCAAGTGCTACAATTCATCACTTAAAAAATTTCAGTTTGAGAATTCAGTTTTGACGAGCTTATATTTCTTATTATTTGTTAACAAATCTTTTCCTATCTCTGTGTGTAAAAAATTAATTAAAAAAAGTTCTCAATATCATAATTGCACCCATTTTCTAGGAAGAGTTTAGGAAGATAATACAAGGGGAAATGTGTTTCAACTAATAGCTGGCTTTGTACGCTTCCTCTCATAGAAGTCCAAAATATGAATTTTTCCTAAAATTTTATCCATAACCTGTAGAATCGTTTTTAATTAGACAAAATAAGTATGTGATACAAATAAGCATTCGCCATTAAAGACATATCAAACACGTAAAAATAAGAATTGATTAGTTACTTATATTCATTTAAATTAGAATTACTTTGACAATCTCTTAGTTTTTATTAGTTAGATAAAAGTTGAATTTGTAATTAGCTTATAATATGATAAGGCAAGTTTTGCAGTAAAAAAAAGAGGTTTTAGCAATAATTGTTTTGGATTTTAATAACAATTATAATTGTCACTAAGGTTTTTATCACTCATTGTTCAAAAGCCAGTATAATAAGAGTCGAGAAAACCATATAGCTGTAATTGTCACGATTACTGATAAAGATACAAAACAATTATCGCTAAAATTTTTTATATTTAATGCCAATTAACAATTTTTACTAAAGGTAAGTTGATCTTTATTTAATTTATAGCAATTAAAAGTTACCACTAAAAATAAACATATTTAACGATACTTGTTAAAGCAATTAATAATTACCACTAAAAGTAAATTCAGTTTTGTGTTGTTTGAGACAATCATAATTCCGATTTGTTACTAACAATATTTTTTATTATTAAATATCAATATAATTATTGTTACAAATAAAATTATAAATTTATTAAAGCAATTAAACATTGCCACTAAAAGGATTACAAATGGTTATATAACGATCATTAAAAAATTAAAAATTTGTAACTTACAATATCACCATATCATTAAAATGAATATACTCATATATAACAAAAATTTTATCTGCAATGCACCTTCTTACATAACAAAATATATCAAATTGCTAATAAAAATACAATTCAAAGTAATAATTCTGCTAATGCTTCTAAATTTAAAGAGTTAAGAGCTAATACGTTAACTTCACAAAATAACATTTGTTAAAATCACCAAAAAATGATGATTAATTCACAATGTATGACCTGAAATATAAAAAGTACATTTAAAAATTATGTATGAAATATAAGTAATAATTTACAAGAATCAATAAATAATACTTACCCTTAAAAGTTCAAATATGAGATATTCATCACTTGTGAAACACCTTTATTAGCACTCGATACATTATGAATCTATTAAATATAAAAAAATCAAATTAAAAATAACGCTTCAGTTAACTTACATTCTCATATTCCAAATTTGAAATGCCTTCTAAATGAACAATGCATAAACAGTATCATGACATGTGCAAAAATAAGAGCCTTATTATTCAAATATTATATATATATATATATATAAATATCTTGATGGTCTAATGCAAAATCATACCTAAATTGTTATTTACAATGAAGTATAATGGGGGTCTCATTCTAAGATACTCCGAAACATTATTGAAATATCCTGTTGGACAAGAAGTGCACAACTTACGTGTTGAACAAAGGGGTTGTGAGTTAGTAATATTACTCGTGATTAGATATCTATTCATGAATAAATAAATAAATAAAAAGGAAGATGTCCATGAAAAAAATATCTTTATGTAGACATTTTTGAAGTTGCAACTAGAATATACTGCAAATTAATGTTGTTTTACTTTCACTCATTGTAAAATTCTCTAGAAATTATGGATGTGAAAGAGAGAAAACATCTTAATCTTTGTTCAAACAGTTACTAATAGAAAGAATAAACAACTCTTTTAAGAAAGAATTATAAACATTATAGTACCTCCATATGTAGTTCCTGAAATAAGATTTATGACTCCTAGATCAGTTTAAGTAAAGGTACACTAAAAATTTCATCCAAAAGTAATAATTCCAATTATGAAAAAGTTTGCAAGACTAATTGGTTTACCTGATAATTTACCATTGACAAAAACATGGAAAGCATGACACCTAGAAGAGGATATTGTCCGTTCATTAGAAAAGCTCCATCAAAACCTATCATTACATTGAGCAAGCAAGAAAAAAAATAAAAACACGCGAAAACATATCAGTCCAAAAAGATCTCAACAATTTTGATAAGTTTCTTTTGCAAAAATATATGTATAAGCTAAGATTGATTAGTCAAGATTACTCACTCTATCAAATACCATAAATAATCTAATTCATCTCTAGTGATATTTTTTTGTTCCATTAGCCATTCCATTGCAATCATATTATCATCTTATGCACATGCACTTTCTTTGTTGTAGGACTGCCAAGAGAATACACTGTTCATAGGTATCATCCTCATTTTTGAGCTTTGAGCACCAAACTGTTCAAAAATAACAATAATACATTAATTTTTAGCCTGGATATCTCCCCTGAGGAAAAAATTATTGCAATGAAAATCTTAACTTTATGATTTAAGGGAATGCAATTATGATGAAAGAGAATAATGTATAATATCACAAATTATTTGGTATATGAATTTTAATTAGCATATTGAAATTGGAATTAGTAATGAGACATTCAACATAACCAAGAATATCCTCCTTACCCTTTCAGTGTCAAAAATTACAGTTTTGCAATCGAGAAGAATGCTGATAGATCAAGCCGATAAATCACATTGCATATTTCTAAAGATCATTTTAACTGAGTATTTTGGATCATAATTTGCAAGGAATGAAGGACAAGAGGACTTTCCTGCTAAACTAAGCCATCTCCTAACTAAAAACTAATTCACTGGATCCAATATTCAAATTCGCAAATTTAACACATGAAGAGCCACTACATTTAAAGAAAAACTAGAATTCAAAAATTGAATAATTTATGAAACTTGACCTCCAAATCCCCAGATCCAAAATGTATAGTGTTGCTCAATTATTATATCAGTTCAAATTCACAATTAATTCATTTATTAGTTGGCCTTCAAAAAAATAAATGTGATATACTTAAGATATAAATGTAATTAATGGCATATGAAAGCATGATCCATAGAATAGAATGTTAAAGATTTTTATGAAAAAAATCATTTGCTTGTTGAAAAAAAATAATAGGATAAGATATCTATTCTTGTGTTGTTCATGTTCTCGGTGAGTAAATATAAAACTAGAAAATCTGAAGGAAATGGTTAAGTTTTGTGAATTACTTGTAGTGATGAGAAAACCACCATACTCCACATTAAGAAAGCTTCATAGGTTGATCTCTAAGAAACTGCAAGAACACTAAACTTTATCATTAAGAAAGTGTTTGTTGCTATGCCTTGGAAAGAGAGAAAGAGGCTAATATCTTACAGGAAACCACTGTATGATTCAAATCTAGCCTTTGAAGAAGACTTTTCTTACATGGATTCTTGTAAGGTATTTGAATGTTGCCTTATTGTCATGAGAGCCAAAAAAGATGATAAGTATCTAATGAGTATATTATTATTAGCTTCTACTGGCCTTTTATGTAAGCAAAAGTGGAGATATTCTAATAATGAAAGCACCAAAGATAAAGAGTGTAACCAGGCAATTTGGATTAGCCTAACCAACCAAACATGCATTTACCACTTATGGGGTCCATTATCATCACATCCACTCCATGAAACACATCATACACTTGTTAATTTCATATTATTGATGCCTTAATTATGCTTCAATTAATCACTGTATGTCTTAAACAAAAACTCAACTTAAAAATATATAAAAGTCATTTGCAATAATTAAATAAATTAATTAATTTTGTTTACCTCGAATTACGACTGTTTTTCACTGATTTCTTCCTGTACGTCCTCCATTTTTATCTATTGTCGTGACTTGCATATTCGATTTTGTTCTATAGCAACTCAATGCCCCACCTCCAACTTGTTTTCTCTTGCCATTCTTACATTTTCTACAAGTATCAAAAGAAAGATAATAATTATTATCACTTAAGCGATAAAAATACGAATAATTAGTGGCATGTATCTTAAATAAGAGAATTAAAGAAAATTATTTTAATATATGGTCACTTACATGTTAGCACTCTTCTTTGATGTTGCACTGTATTTGAATATTTCTACGCTTCAGCTTTCTTTATTTCTCCAACCAAACACGCTCTATTGCAAATTCCAAAACATATTTAGAACATCACATGAATTGAGTCGACAATGTAGTGAAGATCATTTGACATTGAATTAAAGAGAAAAGTGAAAAGAAACTTACTAGAGCTGAGAGAACGATGATCTAAAACGGATCAAACGTGATGCAATGGTCCTCATTTTTTATTTTCCTTCATTTGTCATTGGTTTTACAAAGATTACACATTTTGTAGTACTAAAAAAGTTTGGCTTCCTCTTCAAGCAGAAGAGATGCCCTACGAGAAGACATGGCACATGATAGCAAGGGAAGCTTTGGGTATAACTCGAGTAAATAAAAAAATCGTGCACCATACTTCCCTAACTGATATGGCACACTTGCACTTTTGTTAAGGCCTAGCTTGTGAGCTTAACTTGCTCTCTTTCATGGGCTAAGGCGTACAGTCAATTTGGCCTAATTGTCTAGCTCAAGCTTATGGCCTGAGAGCAAAGTAAAGCTCGATTATGGCTTGGATCGACATTTGAAGCCCATAACCTAGTGGGATCACATACATGTGGTACTCTTGATACAGTTAATATAGTTGGTGTTGATACCATTATTAAGGGACATTTTCAAGGTACAACTAACAAAATTTATAATATTTTTATTTATATTATTAAATCTTAAAACAACCATGTTAATTTTGTTAAACTTTATCAAATATTATTCAAATGTTTTTAAAATCGAATCAATTATTAAATTAAACAAGAAAGATATTTAAAAGTTAGATATTGAAGCATGATGGTCAAATAATAAGATTAAAAAATATATTTTTATTTTTATGTTTTTAAAATAATATGATTTTGATAAAAATTTAAATTTTTGTAATAAAAGAAGTTGGATAATATAAATAAATATATATTAGTTTTAAATGAAATTAATGGATCAAAAAGCTCATTTATAATTCAACTGATCAAACAAACCAATTAGATCCGATATTTAAAAATATTGTAAAGAGATAACGGCCATAAAAGTTTTGATTTTAAGTAAACAATCCTCAATTCCTCATGTTATTCAAAATGGAAAGGGAGTGTTTTCAATATAATTTTTTTTAATATTTAATAAATAAAAAATAAAAAATAATTAAAATAATTAAAAATAAAATGATTGTTACAAAGATCAAGTGGTAATGCAGTAAAAGACAAACACCAAAGTAGTGACCGAATGGAGGGAATGAAAGATCTAAGATACTTAGGCCAGCAATGCTCTTTATTGTGGTTAAGGCGCTAAGGCACTAAACTCCACCTATTATAAAGCATCATGTCATTGAAACTGTCACAAGTGGACGACAAGTTGTGCATTAGGAAATCAGGTTTTTTTTATAAATGTTTTGTGGTTTAACTTGAGCGATTTTTGCATTATTATTATTTTTTGTTTGGCTTCTCTCTCTTTCCCCTTCTCGTCCATTATTAAAAGGACACATTAATTTGTTAGTACCTACTAATAAGAGAATTTGTTATTTTTTCTTTATGTGATCCTATGCATCGATGAAGTTGAAATATAGAATTTCAAGGTTCATTGAATAGGTTGTATTGTATTGCAACCTTTGATCATATAAATACTTTTTGTTGGAATGCATTTTGGAGAAGGAAAATCAAGCAAGCTAGTCATTAGTTTTGATAAACACACAAAAGAAGACAAGCCTACAACATGTGCAGCAAACAATCATTTGGTTACAAAACTATAATTTCCTTCCTTAATAGTTCAAACATACAACTATAATGACAACCAAAACTATCATTTGCTTTCATTTCCGCTTATAATTTACTTGACTCAAAAGAGCATAGATAAGTCCTGTCCAAATTGGATATGCCACTGAGAGTAATGTTTCTCAAGTACTAGCTGGTAAGTATCTAATAGTTCCAACTCACCCAAAAAGTCAAATGATATTCCATGTGCAATATTATCAGTCACATCTAAACTGTCAGAACACAACCTAACTTTAGTATAGAGTATGACTCTAACTTAAACTAGGCCTCATTCATTGTATAAGACTTGCATTATTTCCTCTCTGGTCATTATACTGTATGAGTTTGCTTAAATTTTATATAAATTTTCATGCTTAAAAATTGTTAGAGGTGCATAAACTGACACAATTTCAAACAAACACACTCCAAAAAAGTTTACAGTTAAAAGTATTGCGCACATGCAGAAGCATCATGGGTGTTCAGGAGGCAAGAGGGAGAGAACGAGAAGGAGAGGACTTAAAAATGTTCTGAAATGTGGCATATATGTCGTGACTGAAACCATTTAAAACAATTATTGTAATATAAAACAGAATAGCTGTGGTTCTGCAAGCTTAGATGACAAGAAAAAGCAGTGAAAGGAGTGCCCTGGAACTGGAAAGGGAGGATGGATGTACCTTGTTCATCATTAAGCATCAAATTCCCAGAAAGCAAGTCATTGTGTACAAACACTACCGGAGCATTAAAATGGGCTGTCAATTCCTGTTCCATCATCAGAAGACATTTTTTTGTAAAAAGGAATCCAGTTCTTGATCTTACTAATGCTTTGACTTAGAATCAGAATATGCTGACCACAAATGCAAAAATTTTGAATGAACAGGGGCTTGCAGAAACAAGAAACATGAAATGCTTCCATTACTGACAAAGAGATGATGAAGTATGTCCATTTTCATAGGATATTTTAAGAATAAATATGTTTTTTATTATTATTATGGAGTTTCTTGATATTTTAGACTACTTGAGGGTTTTAGGGTCTTGGTAGCACTAAAGAATTAGCAAAATAATTCAAAGTCTTTGGTGCCTATGCACCTCTAGTTGAGATTTTGGACAATCTGATGATCGTTGGCAGCTTCTTCCTTCTTTTTTTCCTTTTTTTTTTTTAATGAGGAACAAAAATGATTCATAGCTTATTGATGAATTCTATGCAAATTTTAGAGTTGACTTCATTGAGGTCCAAGAGATTTTTTCTGTCATTGCTTCTCCAAGGACTTGATCTTGTTTTAAAATTTTTCTAACCTACAAGTTGATTTGACTGTATCAATGCTCTAACTTCTTTTCATAACAGCCTCCAAAGAAAACTATTACGGAAAGGAGAGAAGATAAGCAAGGACTACTTCCCATCAGTCTCACATTGTGTGCCTTCCACCTTTCTAATCTTGACAGAAGAAGTACTATGGCTTTAGCAGGAGACGGAAGGATAGACAACCCAAGTTGGCTGTGAATCAAAATTGACAATTATAGAACAGACAGATCTACTCTTGGGAAACTTTTATATCACAAGTTGTTAGGCATAGAAATTATCGAGTGCCAGTGTCATGAGCCTCTAAGAAGACAATGAACTACATGGTCCTTTTAAAGTTACTACAGAAATACTATCATAACTTGGGCAAACTGCAGCTATTTTCCTACATATTGTTAACACAGAAACAGCCGAGTCACAGGAAATTTCAACCACTCAAAGAGGTTATGATCTATAATTAATAGGCCAGATCCACTACATACAGTATCTAGAAAATCTCTGCATAGCTTCCAAGCTCAAAGCAAAGACAAAGGACCAGTTTCTCAGTGTCCTGACACTTAAGACCTATGAGAAATGATAGTAGCATGAAAAAACCAAGCAGCAAATATAAAGCAAGAGATAGTAACTTGAGCTCATTAACTTCTTTCTCCACTTCTTTAAACGAAATTGTCTTACATATCTGTTGCTTATCTCTATCATCAAAGGCAAGACAGGATGCTGCGACAAAAAGTAGTCATAAACACAAAATAAGTAACCAATAGCACTCAACTAAATGGAGAATGTAATATGCTTAGATCGGTATAATTTAGAGAGCATACCGCTTATAACCATTGGAACGGGAAATAGCCAACATTATATCAGGTAAGTTACAAAGGAAGCTAGTCATAAATTTAAAAAAGGTGGGAAAAAAGACAGATACACAAACAAATCTTTCTCAAAGAACTTGGAGATTTCATGCCATAGCTGAGGTTCTTTAGAGCTAGGAATGTCCACTTGATGAAATTTATGTAGTTGCCATGCAATTTCAGCGGCCGCCAGCTTCGGCATTCTCATGTCTGCCAAGGATGAGTCAAAATTGTATGGCTAGATGTGGTCACCGGGAACATTGAAGAAGCATTTGCTTCAGACTTAAGGCAAGGCCCTCCACTAATATTCATTTAATAGACGAGGATCCTAAAAATAAAGGTTTAGAAGAAATCGGATAATAAGTACTATTAGTAAAAGGAAAAGCATTAATTCAAGAAACCGAACCCCCACAACCTTCAAAACAAGGACTGAAAAAAGCATTTGAGGTAATGCATTGAATATAAGAAAGGCAAGCAACCTCCCTCTGCAGTCAAATTACTGCTCTGCCATTAAATGAAAAAGTAATTTCAAATCCCATGCAAGTCAACCAAAACCAATCACTGATATGATGATAGACAAAGCAAGTATTTGCTGCCAACTCATTTTTTAAAGAAATCCCAATACTGATCCTACTCAGACATTATTTTTCTATTGCTTTCCTGATGGAGTTAACGTACGTGCATCAATAAATGACTGCATCATGCCATTTTCAAAGACACCAAGCAACTTGGCACCAAATCCTGCAGCTGAAAGGTACTTGATGGCCTAAGTACAAGATGAGCCGGGTACATGCAGTTGCATAGAAAAGCACACAACGAAAATGTCATTGAACGACGCACAACGACAAAATAAGTTAAATAAAACAACCACCAGCAGAGAATTTAGCAGAAGGAATGGATATAAACAATCAGAAGAAAGAAACTTTTAGATTGTTTATGTTAGGCCTTGTTTCTCCATGCAACTTAAAGTTTTACCTAATTCTTCTAGCAACCACAAATTACAAGTGTATAGGACAACAATACAACTTCAGAGTTCATGCCATCATCGATATTTGAATCAAAGAAGTGGATCAGAGAAAGTATACAAGAAGCAACATGTCAAGACACATAACAACGTCAGTACTTCTATACATAACAACATGACAACACCAACGTGTTCAGGGAATCACCTGCTGTTCTCTTCCACGATCAATGACATACTCAGTGTTCGGACCATACCATCTCACTGTCACAGAAGTCACGTCCCCATGTTCTTCCTTGACAGAAACCTTCAAGACTGCAGTCAATTAAAGGCCATTTCTCGATTAGCAAGTACATGGTAAGTCAACAAAGCAATTGCATCATTCATACCTTAAAGCTGCAGAACTACAAATACAACAATGTTATATTCAAAACCCGCATGTTATGAAGATACAGTCAAATGCCAAAAGATAAAGCAACAACAGAAATTATCAGCTTTCCAACAATATAATATAGTTTCACTGATGTAAGAACACAGAAAAAATATATCCATCCGGTAAGAAGGGAACAAATACTAACTTAGATTGGTGATGCCACCAGATACTCTCTCCACAGAGAAGCAAGAATCACCCAGTTTTGCCCATTCCTTTTACTTCAACTCTCTTCTCTTACAGTCTATATGGGATATAAGCAATGGCCTTTCCTGCAACTTTTAGATGCTTCATTGTTGCGTTGTCATACTGTATTTGCAGGCGAAAAAGCATATTAAGGCAGGACCAGTCATGAAGGTGGGATCTTTACAGTTGAAGCTCCACTTCATGCCTCAAATGTTCAAGTAGTTGAGCCAGTCACAGGGTACAGTTGTACTTCAGATTTGCAGTTAACTACCTTTATTCGTTTTATTATTTGCATATCACAGAGAAATAATTAATGGTTGCTCATGCAGGAAGCCTTGAAAGGTTGGGGTTAGATACCTAGAAGATGGAACTAAGGTTAGAGTATCTAAAGGTCTGGGGGCATCTGGTTCTATAATCCCTCGTCCTGAGATGTTAAATATAAGAACAACACCAAGGCCTACAGTTGGTACTTAACTAAAGCTTATGACCATCTTTTCAATTCTTTCATTGGTTCTCTTATTGTATTGACACTGATCTCCCATAGTGCATTTTAGTGACAGCAGAATATGCAACTGTACATATTAATTACTTGAGAGTCTAAGTTTCGAATTATTGGATATTTACTAGCTGGTGACTTTGTCCATGGTACCCCAATTAAGGAATGCTCTTGACACAATTTCTTTTCTGAGAGGTAAGAAACTGAAAGTACTGTTAAACATAAGTGATAGTAGTTAAATTGCCAGAAACAGAAATTCTTTAGTGTTCCCATATTATAAGTAACAAAAACCTTGTTTATAGGACACATTGCATCAAAATGATGTTTCAGAATGCCTACTTCACTTTTCCAGCGTACAGAATTTTTAAAGGACAAGAAAAAAGAGATGTAATCTCTATATAAATTATTGATAGGAAATGCAGAAGATTTACAGATATATCTGTCCATTTTTATCAGTAAAAAACCTTATGTTTGCTGGATCATAAGATTACTTAAATTGCTCTATGAGACAGATACATCTTGGAAATTATAATTGCCATTAAGAACTGATGTTGTCGGAATCCATAGTAGAGGCTTGTTAATTTCTGATTCTGGAGCTAATTGGCTATCCTCCTATCAGCTTGAAATGTTTGAAAATTCTGGACTTAATTTGGGTAATAGAAAGGTTGAACGTGTCAGGTGAAATCAACGTTATTTTCTCAATATTTTCCTGTGCCTGTAGTTACGTCTATGAGTGTGAAGAGCCAGGGGAATTTTTTGTGACAATGTTCCATGCATAATTATATGAGATGTTGACTACTTGTGAGCTTTCTGAGTATTTACACTTTCAGTGAGAATAATAGCAAAAGATCATGACTTGTAGAGTCTGCCCAAAAGATTAACACAATAAGCTTTGGTGGCTAATGAAGTTTTATTGTGAATCACCGGGTTAACTTCCGTTCCTTATGCTCAAAAAGCAAAATAATTGAATTCGGTTCTGCTTATTTAATTTACTCCATTTTGTTTTTGTTCTTGCTGCAGCTGGCAGTAAGGATACTCCAATGGATCTTGTGTTGGAGAAGACATATGATGCTAAAACTGGAAAGGGCATGCCTGACCTTTAGATATCCTCAACAGTTCCTTATGACATTGAACATATCATCCATCAAAGGTGTTTTAGAAATATGGGTTGGATGTGGGTTATATGTAGGGATGAATAATGATCTTCTACCAAATTTTGCTGACTGCCAATTTTGATCTGGTTTGAGATGTTGCAGCTGGCATGTCTGATTTACAATTGAAATTCTAGTATTCAGGATCCAGAGGTCTGGCTGCACTGAGTTTAGATTGTCAACGTCCCCTGTCATGTATCGGTGTGGATGGACAGTACCCATGTTGAATTGATGGTTGCCATGTGCCTGATTAAACCTGAAGCTTATGAAGACTAGGCATTCCATGGACACGACTTGTTGGTTTTTCTTACTGACAGTTGTCAATTTTTGTTGCTCAATAAGATTTCCACCAGTGGGTTCCTTTTTAAGGATTTTGAATATCCAAACAGAGTGGATGTTGATTAACTGTTATCTGAACTGGGCTGTTTCTTTAATAGCTTTTAGCACTGATGAATCCTGTCTTGATCTTGGTAACATGTAACCATGCAAGGACCAGTTATAAAGCTCATTGGATGTCGGGAAAAGAGCCAATGCCAGAGACCGCAAGGAGTCATTTGTATGATGATTCCTAGGCTTTATGTTGGCATCTTTACTGCAGCCCAGGTTTTTCCATGGAATCGCCCAGTAGCTTGTCACTTGCCATCTTACAAATTCTGAGTGAATCCTTCCAGATTTACAATAAATTCCTATATCTTAGTGGAAAAATACAATTTTATTTTGTGAACATACAAGATTTGTAATCATAATTTAAAATAGAAGAAAGTGATATATGATGTAAAATTTAATATTATAATCAGATAGACAAATGGAGCATACCAATTTTATGAAATCTGTACACTTACCGCCCATGTTTTTGTTTTAAAACTCTTAAATTAGAAGCTAAATTTCACCATATTATCCAAAAAATCCAATGAGAACTATCTTAGTGTAGTAAAATCCTTAGCCCACAAACCGCCTTGTTCCCCTCCCCCTCCCCAAAAAAGCTCGTGTCCGTACAACATAGGAGATACGAGAAGCTGATTTGGTTGCCGATCAAATGCAACTAAACCTGTGGTAGGATCTTTATTTCTTTTGATTTAAAACGAATGCGAAAAAGCGACATGGTTTTCTGTTTCCTTTGTCTGGATTACTTTCGGATACGATGGCCACGTACGATGGACACTTCTCTTTACGCATGGCCCTTGCTCGCCACTGTCATCCCTGCTCATCTCCCTGTATTTGTATGTAGTGGCACCTACCACTAGCTTCCACCTCTTCATCTAGCGAGAGAGTTTTCCATGATTACTGTCACAGTAGCCATGGAAGCAAAGTTTTGTTTACTCGTCTTGGTCGTTTCTGTTTTGCTTCTGTTCAGGGGTTTAGCTGATGCGGTGAAGGATCCCGAGCTGATGCAGTGCAAGCACCAGTGCGGACATCTCCGCCTGTACAGTGATGAGGAGAAGCAGAAATGCATAGAAATGTGCGAAGACTACTATGCGGAGAAGAGACGAGAGGGGCAGCGATTGCGAGATTGTAAAGCAGTACTGGGCGCTGAAAACGATGAAGCGAGCCTGCAGCGGTTGAGTCAATGCTAGGAGAAGTGCGAAAGGCTGGCTGAGGGGGCAGCAGGGGCAGCTCTGTCGCTAGCGCTGCCAGCAGAGGTGGAGCAGAGAAGAAGGGCGAGAAGGAGACGGACACAAAAGAGATGAAGAAAAAGAAGAGGAAGAAGAAGAAGTTGATAATGATGAGGACAACCATTATGTGTTTGAAGATGAGCGCTTCACCGCCGTAACGAAGACAGAGCATGGAAGAGTGGATGTGCTTGAGAAGTTCACCAAGAAATCCAAGCTCCTTCGCGGCATCAAGAATTATCGGATAGGACTTCTTGTAGCTAACCCTCACACCTTCGTCGTTCCAAGCCACTGGGATGCCGATGGTGTTCTCTTTGTCGCTCGAGATACTCATTTTCTATTCAATTCCTTACTTCATCTGCTTCCTCAGTTTGTTTTTGTTTCATGTTCTTCAATGGATTGCGATGGGTATTCTCGTATTTAAGGATCACTGTAGGTCGAGGGACTATCTCTCTGGTGGAAGAAGGTAAGACTAATAGCTTTATCGTTGAATGTGGAGACATCGTAGGGGTTCTTGCAGGGTTTATATGATCAACAGAGATCACGTGGAGAACTGTTCATCGTCAAGCTGCTCCGGCCGGTCAATCTTCCTGGTGAATACACGGTACAAAGATCTATCACTCTCTTGTTTCTGTTTCTGTTGGTGATCAAGGTGATTCGCTGAAGTTTCTTGGTGCAGACGTTTTACGGGCCAGGTGGGGAAGACCCCGAATCGTTTTACACAGCATTGAGCGATGAGACACTTGAAGCTGCTCTCAAGGTAAGTCCCCATTCTTTTTCGTTCTTCCTTTTTCCGGGAAAATTGACCGGAAAGTGGAAGCAACTCATACGGATTGTTGAATATCAGACCGCAAGGGAGAATCTGGAGGCGCTGTTTGGACAACAAGATCAAGGAAGCATTGTGAAAGCGAGAAGAGAACAAATTCACGCCATGAGCAGCCACGCGAAGGAAGGTGGCGGTGTTTGGCCTTTCAGTTTCGAATCCAGGGATGGTCCGTTCAATCTCCTCAAGAATTCCACTCACTCTAACAACTACGGCCAAATCTTCGAAGCTGGCCCTGGCCACTACAGGCCTCTTCGAGACCTCAATGTCATGGTTTCTTTCATCAACATCACCAAAGGAGGTCATCTCTCCTTCACACCGAGCACTCATATATATCTGTCAATCTATGCAGCTCACGTCGTCGTGTAATCATCAGGGATCCATGTCTGCTCCGTTCTACAACTCCAGGGCGACGAAGATAGCTGTAGTTGTCTCCGGGAAAGGGTACTATGAAATGGTATGTCCTCATGATGATTTATCCTCCCAAAAGAGCGGCCCAAGTTACCATAGAGTAAGTGCTCGTCTGAGAAGGAACAGAGTCTTCATCGTCCCTCCAGGGCATCCGTTGGTGATGGTGGCCTCCATAGACGACGATCTGCATGTTGTCTGCTTTAAGGTGAATGCTCAAGGCAACATCAGGTGCCCTCTTGCAGGTAAAATCATCCCACCTTTCTTCTTCCTTTAATCTCTCTGCAACCCCGCTTTAGAAAAGTTCTAGCTGATCAAGTAATTTTTTCTTATTGGGTATCCAATCTACAGGGAAAAGTAACATTGTGAAGAGCCTGGAGAGGGAAGCGAAGGAGTTGGCCTTCAAATCAAATGCAGAAGAGTTACAGAAAATCTTTGGTAACCAAGAGGAGTACTTCTTCCCTGGGCCAAGGAAACAGCAAGAAGGTAGCCGTGATTATCAATGAGAACCAGACAGTGAGAGTATAGTGTATAGTGTCTAATAAATTGGAATAGGTTTTGGCTTTGACTAACTACAGGAGGGTTTTGTGGGTTCACATTATAAAACTTACGAAGTAATGAAAGATATAGCAATGAATAATGGTAGCTTTTATGCAAACAAATGTAAATATGCAGGTCTGGGTTTTTGCTTTAAATAAAACAAAGCTGTTCTCTGACAATTTTGTTTAGCATCAATAGATTTACACTCTTTTCAAACAAATTGAGATGTCAATAAATTAGGGATATTTAAATTAATTTTTTTTACAATGACAGATTGGATCTTAAAATTCTTATTAATTAAAATGATAATTTTTTTAAATATTTAAAATATTTTTAAAAAGTCAATTATATTATTAAAATTTTAAAAAATTATGAAAAAAATATTACTTATAATTTAAAGGCAATTTTTATTTTAATTTAATAATAACAATATTTTTAATGTTTGTTAATTGTTGTAAATTAAAAAATTTATTTGATTTAATTTAGATTTAATCAATAAATTAATTAAATTTATTTATTTATTTTTATAATAATTTTATTTTAAAAAGTATATATGAGGTTTCATGTGCATTACTCGTGTTTATATTTTAAGATATAATATAGGCAAGATAAAGAATATTATTATTATTGAAGTCAGCCAAATAAGAAAAGGCAAAACTGAATTGCTAGGAACTAAGCAAACTCGATGTTCAAACTTTTATAACTATAGATAATGGCAGAAATTAATAAATTTTGAAATTAAGATAACAAATGATATTGTAATTCACATACAAAACAAAAAAAAAAGTGAAAATTCATATCAAATATTAAATATTTTTGAATAAAAGAATTTATTGGATGATCATAAAAATACAATTATATATTTTAAAATCCTATTGATCAGAAAGAGCACATTTACAAATTTTTTCCAACTATAAGTTATATATTTATTTATTTTACAGTGTTGGATATAACTCCTTTGGCATCCTGTTTTATATTGTTCCATTTTTGTATTAAATTATAAATTTAATATAAAATTAATAATTTTTAAAAATAATATAAATCAAATATTCCATATGACCATGTCCTTCACCTTAAGAAGGAAAACAATGATTAGCTAGTTAGTTTCCTCTTTTACATTTCGGGTTCTGGCCCAGGTGGCCTAGTCCAGAACTTCAATCGGGGATCAAACAAGCCCAATTTTCATTCTCTACGCCGAAATCAAATCTTCCTTCCGTCATAACTGAGAAATTAAAATTCAAACAGAGAGAAAGAAGCATCCGTACCTAGGACAGACCAAATGAGCTTAGTTTTTCAGGTTGGATTTTGTAACAGCACTACCAAACTTGAGTGACCCTTAAAGATGCCATCTTGACTGAGATTGATGCCTCATCCAACTTCTATCTTTTCCATACTTCCTGTTTGATACTTGTGGGTATGTATTTGCGAGTTTCTGTGTCATTTACAAGGTGAGCACCCAACAAGATGGAAGAGCTAATATATGTATTAGTGAATCTGCACTGTGACGCTGTTTACTCCCTAGGTTACTGGCTCTCATATCATATATATGCATTCTCTTTTTACGAAAATCCTTCTTTGCAGAAAATGAGCCTAAATGGTGATGAATTGAGATTCATGGGAACTCTTCTTTTCGAGAGAATGAAATAGCTATCCCTGAAACTTCATGATCAATAATATGATGATGTGACCAAGGCATGCATGAAGAGAACATCACCAGAATCTATACCAAAATTGGTGGGGTCACTGCTCAAACGAATCTCTGTTGGCTGGTACAATCTTCAGCATTTGGCGAGGTCACAAGACTTGAAGTCCCTCCCGTAACACAAGCTCAAATCCAGGGGTGTTCTCCTATCCTGAAACATGGCAAGCAAATCATTGTCAGATTCTAGCTAAAAATTACAGAGAGATAGTCTGCTTCAATTCTCTTCTGCCTTCACTGAGAGGATAGCTTCTGAATACAAAAACCTCTTCAAATTTAGGTAGAAAAGGTAGTCATGTCCCTGCTTCATGTTTTTGTAAATACACCTTGTCAACTTATGGGTTAGCAAAACAAATATTTGGAAAGAAAGTTTTCTCTTCTTTTTGTTCCCCCTTCTTTGGTTGGGGAAGGGATTATCCAAATGCAACAGAGAATGTATCTACAAACAAGAAAAAAGTATGATGCCTATTATCTATCTCATATATGGTAAATGAAGAGCACAGCTCAAGCAAAAGATGAATAATAACCATTACAATTACTAGTTCTAAAGAAAGATAGTAGATATGAATGAAATTATAGCTACAAACAAAATAACAAAATCATTGCTAACATAGATTTTATAAACTATGAAAGGACAAGAGAGCTTGGCAGGTTTACAATTTGGTTTGAAATTCCATTACCTTGTTTTTTTCTACTCTCATTTACGCCATTGATTAACAAAACATTAGTTACACCCCTGTTTCTACTTTGTATAGCAACATGCAATGGGGTCCATCCTTCCTGTAACAAGGAAGGGTTGGAAGACTTGCTAAGAATCAAAACTATATGAACTATAAAATCAAGAAAATTGAATGGTTACTTACATTATTAGCAACATTGACATCAACATTGTGTTTGATCAATAACTTCATGATCTGCATAGCATCAACTTGAATGGCATAATGAAGTGGACTAGCTCCATGCTTTTATCAGGATACATAGATAAAATGAAGTACATTAGAAAAATCGGCCTCGAGAAGGGGATTTGGAAGCTAGGACAGATTTATGATAATAAATAGAGTAACCTTTCCTAATCCTTGACACGTGAACTTGTACCTTTTCTCAAAGATGACTTATTATAGCCTCATTTTTGCCAACAATTGCTTTATGAAGAGCTGTGAAACCATCCTGTTTCACCATATTAAAGAGGAGACAACAATCTAGGTGAAAATAGCAAATATAACATCAAAAATCAAGTTTTGATATAAAGAGAAATAACTTTATCAACAGCATCAATGTCAAGTCCATTTTCAAGTAGCTTGTCCATTTTCAAGGCCCAATGGTATATGAGCCCAACTTGGGTCTAACTAATTTTTAAGAAAAATTATATTTTAGGCCTAATTAATTATTAGATTAAATTACTTAAGAAACCCAATCATTTTGCTAGATTTAAAAAATTATTAGGCTCAACTATATCTTTAAGTCTAATATTTTATTAGGTTCAATTATATAGTTTATTTATCATGCTCAATTACATATTAAACCCAATTAAGTCTTTCACTCAAATAATTTTTTAACCCAACTAATTTTAAGGTTCAATTAATTGTTAAGCTAAAATATACATTAAGATCATTTTTTTTTTCTTTTACGTTATGTTTAATCTTAGGTCCAATTAATTATTTGGGATAACAAATTATTTAGTGTAATTAACTACTAGGCTCAATTACACATTAGGCCCAATTGCTTTTCTAGTCCAATTAATATATGCACTATTATTAACTATGAGGCCTAATTATCTATTAGACCTGAATTATTTGTGAGGCTCATTTATAACTTCAAATCAAATTATAATTTAGGTCCCATTATATACTAGGTGCAATTTGTTCTTAAGTTTAATTATAATTTGAATCCAATTATATATTAAGCCTAAATTGTTCCAAGGTTTAGATATTTGTGGTGCCCATGAGCACTAAGTCCAGTTATATCTTAAATTCAAATAATTATTTTGTCTAATTATATTTTAGCCACAAATATGTACAAAGCCTGTTTTTTCCTTATGCCCAATTATCTACTAAGCCTAATTATTCATTAAAATCTGTTATATGTTAAGACTAGGCCCAATCAGATCTTAGTCCCAACTAATTCTTAGGCATAATTTTTCATTAAGCTCAATTATAATTAAGGTTTTTTTTTTTATTGAAGTTCAATTAAATTTTAGGCTCAATCAATTGTTTAACCAAACAAATTGTAAGGCCCAATAAATTATTAGGTCAAATTAATTATTAGGCTCAATTACACATTAGACTAAATTATTTATTAGGACCATTTCGTTCTTAAGTTCAATGATATATTAACCCTTTTTTTTATTAGGCCAAATTAAATCTCAAGCTTAATTAGTTATTTGGCACAATGAATTCTTTGGTTCAATTAATTCTTAAGCTTGATTAATATATGCTCAGCTAAATTCTTTCTTGCACTAAATTATTTCTAAGTTTTATGCATAATAGATCTAATTATATATTAAGCCATCTTATGTATTTTTAGACTTAGTTATTTGTCTAGTCTTATTATTTATAAGGCCTAATTATATCTTAAGAGTGATTATAATTTAGCTCCAATTATATCTTAGGTCCAATTATATTTTAACCTCAATTTGTTTCAAAGTTTAATTATCTATTGGGTTGATGCATGTTAGGTCCAATTGTTAAGCCCAATTATATATTAAATTTAATTACTTATTAGATCCAATTATTTTTAAGCCTAATTATGTATTAAGCTCATTAGTTTCTTAGAGGTAATTATATATTAAGTCAAATTATTTGTTAGAATCAATCATAGATTAAGCCAATTTTTTATTATTTGTAATTAAATTTTAAGTCTAACTAATTCTTAAGTATAATTAAATCTTAGATATAATTAGTTATTAAGTTCAGTTAATTATTAGGCCTAATTATTTATTAGGTTTATTTCATTATATGACTCATTTTAGTCATAATTAAATTTTTACTCAATTAATTATTAGACTTAATTAATTTTTATACCTATCTAATCATGAAGTCATTAATTGTTAGGCTTTGTTATATCTCAAGTTTAATTATATCTTAGATCAATTTAATTAGGATAAAGATTTCATAGAAGCAACAAATCAAATCTTGATTATCAATTTGGTCTAAATTAAATCTTATCAAAAAAATTCAAAAATAAAAGCATTCAAATTGAAGAGCTTATACAATAAACTTTCATACGAAAAATTTCATAGATGTAAAAGATTGTCAAGCCATCGTCACAAAATTTTTTATAATTTTATGAGTAATTATTTTATTTTTTATACTCAAAAAATTATTAAACTAAAATATTTCTTTACATCAATAAAAAGTTCAAGTCAAAATTCGTTATATGAGATATTCAATTTGAATATCTCTAATTTTTATATTTTTTGATAATATTTCATTTAGACTAAATTGGTAGATTAAGGTTTGATTTGTCACTTTTTGAATATAAAGGTTTGATTGGTAATATAGAGTAAATATCAAGCTTTGATGGGACTTTTACCCATTTAATTATTAGGCTCAAATATATTTTAGGCCTATTGGGTTCAATATCTTATTAGTCTCATTTATATATTAAGCTCAATTATATATTAAGCCCAATTAATTATTAAATTTTACTATATATTAAGCCTAATTTTTATTAAACCCAATTATATCTTAGTCTCAATTGTTTTTTGGGGTAATGAATTGTTATGCCTAATAAATTTTTTGGTGGACATTAATTAGGTTCAATTACATATTAAGCTAAATTATTTATTCGGCCTATTCTATTCTTAAACCTAATTAGATATTACTCCCAAATTTAGTGCAATGAATTATTTGGTCTAATTAATTGTTATGCTTAGTTACATATTAGGCCCAAATAGTTTTATGATTCAATTAATTTTTAGGCCTAATTAATATACATTAAGTCAAATTTTTTCTTTATAATTTCTTTGTTTTATGCATGATAGACCCAATTATATCTTTGATTTTATTATTTATTGTTAGATCTAATTATTTATTAGATACATTATTTATAAAGGCTAATTATATCTAACTTCTGTTATAGTTTGAGTCTAATTACATTTTAGACCTAATTTGTTCTTATATCCTTTATTAGACTTATGCACGTTAGGGCGAATATAGTTATTAGGTCCAGTTATATCTTAAATCTAATAAATTATTTGACCTTATTTGTTATCAGGTCTATTTCATTCATATACCTCATTATATATTAAGTTAAATTATTTATTAGTATTAATTATATATTAAAATTTGTTTTTTATTAGACCATAGTAAATCTTACACCCAATTAGTTAACAAACTAATTGAATTGTTAGGCCTACTCAATTATTAAATCCAATTAGTCAAAATATTAATTAATTATTGGGATAAATTATAACTTAAAACAAATTATTATTTAGTATAACTCTATCTTAAGTCGAATTAGGCACTATGCCTATTTTATTCTTAATCCAATAACTTATTAATCCCAATTATATATTAAGCCAAAATTTTAATTAAGTTCGATCAAATCTTAAATCGAACTAATTACTAGGTGAAATAAAACTTAAGTCAATTAATTATTAATCTCAATTAGATCTTAGGCCCAATCATATATAAGACTTAATTATATTGTATGTCATATTTCTTAGGTTCAATTAGATCTTAGGCCTAACTATTTCCAAGTACAATTATATCTTAACTCATATTATTTCCTAAGTTTAATTACACGTTGAATTATTTCTTGAGCTCATGCACGTTAGCCTCATTAATTTGGTCGTATAAATTAATAAGCCTAATTATATCTTCAGCTTGATTATTTTTAGGCATTTCTTATATATTAATCTTAATATTTTATAAGGCCCAACTAATTTTTGAAAATAATTAAATCTAAAATCTAATTAATTATTAGGGTCAATTAATTGTTACATCCAACTAATTGTTAGACACAATTAAATCTTAAGCGTAATTATCTTTTAAGCAAGTTTAGCTCTTATGCCTAACTATATATTATGGCCAATTATTCATTACGCAAAATTATATGTTAAGTCCAATTTATATTATATCCAATCAAATCTTAGGGCTAATTAATTCTAAGGCCTAATGAATCCTATATCCAATTAATTGTTAGAATCAAATACGTATTTAGCCCAATTAAAGTTTGGGTTTAATTAATAAATGTTAACCCAATTAATTGTTGGGCTCAATTGATCTTTGTGTGTAATTATATCTTATGTTCACTTATAATTAAGGTCCAATAAATTGTTAATATCAATTACATATTTAGTCCATTCAATTTTTGAGTCTAATTGATACATGTTAAACTTAGTTAGTTATTAGGTTTAATTCATTTTTATATCAAATTACATCTTACGTGCAACTATAATTTGGGTCCAATTAGATCTTAGGCTTGATTCATTTCTAGGCTAAATTATTTAATGGGTTTATGCAAACTAAGGCCAATTATATCTTAGGTCTAATTAAATCTTGGACCTGATTAATTCTTAATGATAATTAATTTTTAAGCTTAATTAATTATGAGGCTCAATTAATTCTTAGGCCTAATTTATTTTTAGTTCTTTAATAGTTAAGTTCAATTATATCTCATATCAAATTATATCTTAAATTCAGTTAATTCTTAGGTTCAAATATATTTTTAGGCCAAATTATATATGAAGTTGAACTTCTTATTAGGTGTGATTAGATATCAAACCTAAACGAATTCTTAGGTAGAATAAAGTTTTAAGCCCACTTAATTATTAGAGATTAATTGTTAGGCCATAATTATTTACTAAGTTCAATTAATTATTATGCTCAATTACATCTTAAATTTAATACTTCAGCTCAATCATATATTAAGACTAATTATTTATTAAGCTCAATTATACATTAAACTTAATTTTTTAATAAGTCTAATTAAATTCTAGGTTTAATTAACTATTTGGCCCAGCATATAGTTATGTCTGATTAATTGTTTCACTCAATTACACATTAGGCCCAATAATATATTAGGTCAATTTTATTTTTATTGATAATTATATGTTAAGCCTACTTCTTTATTAGACCCAACTAAATTTAGGTCAAATTCATTGTATGGCACAAGAAATTATTTGTTTGAATTAATCGCTAGAATTCATTATTTATTAGGTTCAATCAATTTTATGTGCCATTAATATTAGTTAATCTTAATTTGTTCATAATGTAAGCCCAACATCTAAGACACAATTTATTCATAGGTCTAAATATTTGTTAGGTTCATGCGTACTAGCCCAATGAATTACTGGACCTAATTATGTCTTAATCCAATTAATTGGTTGGTCAATTTATATTTTAAGCTTAAATATGTATTAAGTTCATTTTATTCATAGGCCTAATTATTTATTGGGACCAATTATATATTAAGTCTAATTTTTATTAGATACCATTGAATGTTAAATCTAACTAATTTTTGAGCACTATGAAATTTTAAGCACAATCACTTGTTAGGTCTAATTAATTCTAAAACTCAATTACATCTAAGGTCTAATTATTTATTAAACTTATTTTGTTCACTAACTCATTTTTATATTAAGTTCAATTATTTAAATGACACAATTTTATATTAAGTCAAATTTTTTATTAAGCCCAATTATGTATTTGGCTCACACATCCAATGAATTGTTAGGCCTAATTATTCCTCACGTTCAATTAATTATTAAGCTCAGTTAATATACATTAGGCCCAACTCATTTTTAAACTCAATTATATCCCAAGTTTAATTATAACCGGTACATTTTATCATAAGCCTAATTATATTTTAGGCTTAATTATATCGTATGCCTAATTTTCTAAGCCCAATTAAATTTTAATTTAATTAATTTTGAGTCTATATATCTTAGATCATATATTTGTTAGGCCCAATTATATACCCAATTATATACATAGAGTTATTTCTTGGACTCATGCATGTTAAAGTAATTAATTTGATTCTATTGATTAATAAGCCCAACTAATTCTCAAGTATAATTAATTATTGTTGCCAATTAATTGTTCGATGAGATTATACACTAAGCATAATTTTTTTCTTGAACCCAACAAATCTTAGACCTAATTAACTATTAGGTATAACAAATTATTAGGTCTAATAAATTGTTAGTCTCAATTACATATTTGACTTAATTAAATATTAGATCTAATTAATTTGTGGGCTCAATTATTATACTTTAAGTCAGTTATCAATTATATACTAAGTTCACTTTCAATTTGGTTCGAATTATATCTTAAATTCAATTCATTTCTCAATAGAATATATTTTGTTCATGCAAACCACGTCCACTTTTATCTTAAGTCCAACTAAATATTGGACCTAATTATATTTTAGGTCTCAATATTTATTAGCCTCATTTCATGCTTAAACTAACTATAAAGTAAGTTCAATTTTTTATTAAGCCTAATTATGTAATCATTTTTTTGTGAAGCTCCATTAAATGTTCAATTAAATTAATTATTAGTCACAACTAAATCGTCAATCCAATTAATTATTAGATTCAAAGATTGCTAGGCTTAATTAATTATTTAAATCTTTAATTATTAGGCTTGTATCTCAAGTCAAATTATATTCTAGACCCACATATTTATTAGGCCCAATTATATATGAAATTCAAATTTTGGTTAGGCCCAACTAATTCTTATGTAGAATTAAAACTTAGGCTTGATTAATTATCAGATTCATTGAAATTCTAGGTTAAATTATTTAAACTCAATGACTTGTTTACTCAAATTAGTTGTTAGACCAAATTATGGTTAAGCTCAATTTTTTATGAAACTCATCAATTCTTCATTACAATTAAATCTTAAGCTCAATTCATTATTTGATAAAAAGAATTATTTGTAGCACAATTAATTCTTAGATTTAATTAGTATACGTTTGTTTAAATTTGCTCATAGGCAAATTATTTCTTAATCTCATACACGATAAATCCAATTATAACTTGGATCTTATTATTTATTATCAAGACTAATTATCTAATGGACCCTATTATATTTTACTTCCAATTATGTATACAGCTCACTTAGTTCTTGATCCAATTATGTAGAAAATATAATTATTTATTAAGATCAACAATATTTAAGTTTAATTTTCATTAGGCATAATTAAATCTTAGACTCAACGTAGGCATTGGTAAATCTTAAACCCAATTAATTGTTAGACTCAAATAAATCTTATTCCTAGTAATAGGCCAATTCAAACTCTTAAGCCTTGCTCTTTGTTTAATTCTATTCTTTATTAGATCAAATTATATATCAAGTCTAATTTTTTATCAATCCCAACTAAAGTTTCATATGTCCAATTAATTGTTAGCCAATTTTTGTATGAAGTTCAATTCGTTTAAGTGGGTCAATTATGTATTAAGCTAAAATTTTTAATAAAAGCTTAATTAATTATTGCACAATATGAATATCTAGGCTCATTGAATTAATAGGTCCACTTACTTGTTAGGATTAATTAGATATTAGGCTCAAGTATTTTTTGTGTCCAATTAATTCTTAAGCCTAATTAATATACATTAGGCTAAACTCATTCTTAAGCCTAATTATTTTTTACATTCATGCACAATAAGTCGAATAAATTATTAGATCTTATACATGTTAGGCCCAATTAGTTATTAAACTGAATTATATTCTCAAGTTCAATTATATATGAGATCTAATTATATTATATGTCTAATTTTTGTGGCATAATTGATTTTATGTCTAATTATATATTAGGCCATAATATCAAGCCCAATTAAACGTCAATTATTTTTTGAACTCATGCATGTTAGCTAAATTAATTGTGTCAAATTAAGTAACAAACCCAATTATATCTTCAACCTGATTGTTTTTTTGGACCAAATTATATATTAAGCCCAAATTTTTATAAGGCCTAATTAAATCATAGGCCCAACTATGGTTTACGATTTGTGGTTATAGTAAGGTTTAGGGCTTAGAAATTACAGGTTCAAGTTCACAGTGTATGGTTTAGTGGTTAGGATTTAGGGTTTAAGGCCTAAGAGTAAAGGTTTGGAGTTTCAGGTTTAAGGTTTAGTGGTTCGGGTCTTTGGGTTGGTGCTTAGGGGTTAGTTTGAGATCTAAGGTTAGGGTTTAAGATTTAAGGTTATGGTTTGCAATCTTGTGGTTAGGGGTTAGGGTTAAGGGTTCTAGGTTTAGAGGTTAAAAAGTCGTAATATAATTAATGTCGAGTTGATGATTAAGAGAGAGAATGAAAGAGAAACACATATTCTCGATCTTTCTCTATCTTTTTTTGAGTTTAAGAGATACTTAGTGTCGTTATAATATTTATGTATTGAGGAAAAAATAATGAAAAGTCAACCTTATTCGAATTTTAATATAAAAATATTTTTTTCAAGAATTAATATTTCATATATTTAATTTATTTATTAATTTTTAATGGTATTGCTAGCTAGCTTAATTTAGTTTTGCTTAATGATGTGAATATCAATCGAATACACAAAAAAATTACCTTTAATTTCAATTTTAAATAGTTTATTTTAAAGATATTAGGTGATTAGTATGGATCATCACTAGCTCTATAATTTTTAATTCAAAACAAATAAATTTGAAAAGCTAATTAAATAAGAATTTTACAAAGTAAGAGTGGGATAAAATTTGTAAAAAGCATATTTGAGTATTTCTTTCATAATTTTGAAGTATTAAGAGAAAATATTTCACATATATATTTAAATTAAATTACATCTCAAATTCAAGAAGACTGAGTCATTAATTGCACTAATAGCAAGCTAAAAAATGAACAACTCAATTAATTGTAAGCCTAATTCATTATCCAATCTAATTGCTAGGATCAATTATGTTGCAAGCCTAAATATATCTTAGTCTTAATTAATTTTTATGCTAAAAAAATATTTTAGGCCCTATGGTATATCACCCCAACATATGATTAGGTTGAACTTTAAGCCTAATTAATTATTAGACTAAATTACTTATGAGGTCCAATTATTTACTAGGTTTGAAAAGTTACTAAGCTCGATTGCATCTTAAGTCTAATATTTTATTAAGCCCAATTATATAGTTTGTTTTATTAAATCCAATTCAAATCTTAAGCTCAAATAATCATTTTAAGCAACTAATTGTTCGATTCAAGTAATTATTATACGCAATTACACATTAGGCTAAATTATTATTAGATCCATTCTATCCTTAGAACAATTATATATTAAGATCATTTCTTTTTGATACCTAGTTTAATCTAAAGCCCAATTAATTATGTGGTCTAATTAACTATTAGGTCCAATTGTGTTTTTTCATCCAATTAGTATATGTTAACCTTAATTTACTCTTGGGCTGAATTATTTCTCAGTTTTATGCACTACAAACTTAATTATACCTTATCACTATCATTAATGATTAGGCCTAATTATCTACTGAGTCGAATTATTTGTAAAACTCATTCATAATTTAAATTTAAATTTATTATTTTTTTAAAAAAATTATATCAAGTTAAATATTTGTTGTGCCCATGCACACTAAACCCAATTATATCTTAAATTCAAGTAATTAATTATCTAATTATATTTATGTATTAACCCTATTTTTCTTTATGTCCAATTATATAGTAAGCCTAATCATTAATCGGGATCTATTATATATTAAGGCTTAGGCCTAGTTAAATCTTAGTTTCAACCAATTCTTAAGCTCAATTATATATTAAGTTTTTATTTTTTTAAAGCCAATTAAATCTTGGGCTCAATCAATTGTTTGAGCAAATAAATTATTAGAACCAATTAATTATTCAGCTTAATTATACATTAGACTAAATTACTTATTAGGGTCATTTGTTCTCAAGCTTAATGATATATTAACCCTTTTTTTTATAGGCTAAACTAAATCTTAAGCTCCATTAGTTATTTGGTGTAATGAATTCTTGGGTTCAAGTAATTGTTAGACTCAATTACAAAATAGGTCAAATTATTTTTATGAATCAATTAATTCTTAGGCCTAATTAATATTCGTTATGCTAAATTTGTTCTTGGGCTCAATGATTTCCAGGTTTCATTCACAATAAACCTAATTGCAGCTTAGTCCCTTTTATTTATTTTTAGGCTTAGTTATCTATCTAGTCTCATTATTTATAAGGCCCAATTATATCTTAAGTCGCATTATAATTTAGGTCTAATTATACCTTAGTCTCAATTTGTTCTGAAGTCTAATTATTTGTCAACCTCATGCACATTAGGTCCAATTAATTATTCAATATAATTATATTTTAATACAAATAATTATTAGACTAAATTATATTTTGAAGCTTAAGTATGTCTTTAAATTCAAGTTCTTACACTATAATACCTAACCGTAACTGATATCGTATTTTAAAGGAGCAGTATTAGGAATAGAAATGATGTAACTTCGTAGGAAAAATTTGTTTGAAAGTACAAGCACAAGTTTAAATAGATTTGAATGAAAATAGGGAACAAAAGGCAATACCACCTTAAGAAATATAGAGATGTTTCTCACCACTCAATGGCTCCCAACCAAAGAGATACAGAGATGGAAGGAAAGATTCAAAGAGTTTCTTAACATACAACTAATGTCTAAGGAACCTTCGAAGACTAAAGTATGAAAATAAATACTAGTGCATGGAACAGCACTCAATGCATTAGGATTAGATTTAGGTCCATTTGTTCTTAAGTTTAACTATTTGTTGGGCTTATGTATGCAAGTGCCGATTAATTACTAGGTGCAATTATATCTTAAAATCTACTAAATTATTTAGTTTAATTATAATTAAGACTATATGTTAAGCCTACATCGTTCCTAGGCCCAACAATATATTAAGCTTAATTATTTAGTAGAATCAATTATATATTAAGCCAAACTAAATTTTGACCTAACTAACTTTTAGGCTCAATAATATATCAAGCTTAATTATTTAATAGAATCAATTATGTATTAAACTGAATTAAATTTTGGTCTAACTAATTCTTGACTATAATTATCATAAGCCTAATTAATTGTTAAGCTTAATTATATCTTAAGCCTAACTATTTATTAGGCTCATTTATTAGCTCAGCCTTTTTTATATTAAATCCAAATATTTATATGGACAAATTTATATAGAGCCAAAATTTTTATTAACCTCAATTAACTATTAGACTCCACGAATTGCTAGATCCAAAGGCTTAATTGCATAAGAGAGGCAATTATTTTTGTGCCTCATTAATTAATAAGGACAATTAACTTAAGTTAGTTTTAATTCTTTTTTTAAGCTCAATTATTTATTAAAGTTTATATATAATAGACCCAGTTAATAATTAGACCTATTAAATATCAGGCCTAATTATATCTTGGCCTAATAATGCACACTAGGCCCAATTATGTATTAGATCAAAGTATTTATTAGGCACAATTAGATCTCAACTCTAATTATATTTGACATATGACATTGTATGCCTAATTATATTATATGTTCAATTTGTTATGTCAACTTAAATTTGAGGTTCAATTAATGTTTAGATCTAATTATATCTTAGGTGATATTATTCATTAGATCAAACGATATATCAAATTATTTCATGGCACCACTAACATTAGCTAAATTAAATCAAAAAAATTAATTAATAGGCCCAATTATATTTGTAACTTGATTATTTTATTAGCTCAAATATATAATAACTAAATTTTTCATAAAGCCCAATTAAATCATAGGCCTAACTAATTCTCAAGCACAATTAATTGCAAAGTCAAATTAATTATTAGGTCTCATTAATTGTTAGGCTCAATTAAATCTTAAGCCCATATTTTATTGGCCCAATTTAGACTTTAAGCCCATTATTAAGACCAATTATTTATTCGATTAAATTTTACACTAAATTTACTTTTTTATTAGATCCAATCAAATGTTAAGCTTAATAACTAATTAAGCTTAATGGATTACTAGGTCCATTAATTGTTAACCTCAGTTACATATGTGATTTGATTAAATCTTAGATCCAATCATTTTTAAGGCTACTTAATAATTGTTAGGCATAATCAATTATTACACTCAATTATATCATAAGTTTGATCGTTGTTTGGGTTCAAATATGCATCTTAGATTCAATATATTTTTTGCTAATCCTAGTTATATTTTAGGATCAATTATTTATTAGTGTTATTTACCCAATTATAAATCTTAGGCCTAATTATTTTTTAGTTATAATTAAATATTGGACCTAATTAATTATTAGGTCATTAACTTTATAGAGGAAGCTGAGTACTTCACTAAATTTAAATAGCTTCCATCATCATTAAGCTGATGGACAAATGCAGGTAATAAACAAGAGTTTGAGGAACTTAATAAGAAGTTATGTTGGCGACAACATTAAGTAATGGGATCTAGTTCTTCTACTGATTAAGTTTGCCTGTAATTGCTTCATGCATCATACCATATGAGTCCATTAAGTTGTTTATGGTGCTGCTCCTACAAGTCTTATGGATTTGGTTCCTCATCCTACAATGAAGCAATTTAGTGGAAATACAAATGAAAGGGCAAAACAGATCAAAAAGTTACATGAGTGTAAGAAGCAAAATGAGAAATACAAGCAAGTCGCCAATAAACATCGAAAGCATGTAGAGTTTAAAGAAGGTGATCTGGTTAGGATTTATTTAAGGAAGAAAAGGTTTCCACAAGGTAAATTTGAGAAGTTAAAACCATAGATTGATGGTCCAATCAAGGAGCTCAACAGGATTAGTGAAAATGCTTATGAGACTATGTTACTAGCTGATTATGAAGTTTCCCCAATATTCAATGCGGCTGACTTGAGCCCATCTCATGCTATTGGAGATTTGATAAGTCTTTTTCAGCGGGGGAAGATTGACACAAGAGTGCCAATGTTACCTCAATAAGGCCATCATGCTATGTGATGAACAATTAAAATTTTTAAAAGAGAGTTATTTAAGTGCACTAACTTTCATTTTTGTCAAAGAAATGCATTGAATGAGCTAATTATTAGTAAAAACCAAATTATTTTCCTAGCCTTTATACATAGACATGTACTAGTTCTTATTTTCATGCTTTAGATTTACAAGGGAGCTTACACTTTAGTTATTGTTATAGAAACTCTTTGATTTCTCTCTTTGATCTTTGTATATCTTTGGTTAGGAGCCATTGAATGGAGAAAAATATCTTTGCATCTCTTTGGGTGATGTTCATCTATATCCCATGGAGTGATTTATTATGAAGTTTTGATATCCTTGGTTGTTGCCTTCAGGGTGGTTATTTTTTGTATCCCTTTAGCATTAAACTTAATGGTGAGCTTTTTTATCCTATTTTCTCTCAAATCTGTTTGAACTTGTTCTTATACTTTTCAAAAAGATTTTCTAGCAAACTTACATATTTTTTATTTTGAATACGGTATCATAAACCCTAACCCTAAATCCCAAAGCTTAAACCCTAAATCCTGGATACTAACCCTAACTGTTAAACTCAAAATTCAAAACCCTAAACCTTGATTCATCTCCTAACCATTAATCCATAAATCATCACCCTAACCCAAAGTCTTAAACCATAAATTCTAAATTCTAACCCTTAAACCTCATCCCTTAACCATTAATCCCTAAATATTTACCATAACCCTAAATCATAAACCATAAACTCTAAATTATAACCCTAAACTCTAAATCTCATCCTTATACCTCAAACTTTAAAACTCCAACCCTAAATTTCAAACACAAAACTCCAAACTTAACTCCATAACATTAATAGCTAAACCCTAACCCGTAAAGCTTGAACCCCAACCTCTTAAACTTTAACCCCTAAACACAAAACTACAAACCATAAACCTTAACACCTAAGCCTTAAACTCTAAATCATGAAACCTAACATTGAATCTCTAAACCCTAAAACCTAAAACTTAACCCTTGTACCCTAAACACTAACTATAACCCAAACCCCAAAACTTTGAATACTAAACCATAAACCTTGAACCCTCAAAATAACACATACCCTAACCACCAATGCCTAAACCCTGAACCCTAAACATTAGACCTTCGCCCCTAACCATTAAGCTCTAATCACTAAACTCCTAATCCCAAGCCAAAAGCTCTGACCTTAAATTTTAACCGATGACCCATAAACCCCATAACCTAACCCCTAAACCTTATGCACTAATCTTTAAACTCTAAAGCCTAGAAGCGAACCCCTATGCTCTAAACCTTAAACCCTAACCCTTAACATTTCAACACTAAATCTTAAACCATCAACATTTTAAGGTTAGGGAATTAAGATCTAGGAGTCAGGGTTTAGGTTTAGGGCTTAGGGTCTAACTATTAGGATTCATGGTTAGGCTTATGGCTTATGGCTTAGGGCTTATGGTTAACTTTAAAGAATAGTGTAGGGTAATAGTTTAGGCATTTAGGTTTAAGGGTTAGGTATTACGGTTTAGGTTTTAGGTTTAAGATTCATGATTTAGTGTTTAAGGTGTAAGGTTTTGGGTTTAAGGCTCAGACTTTAGTTAGAGGTTAGTATTTTAGGTTTAAAGTTTCGGGTTTAAGATTTATGGTTTAATATTTGGGGTTTAGAGTTTAGGTTTTAAGGTTCATGATTTAGAGGAACAATACTACTCATTCATGCATTTATATGCAATTTTGAGATCCCTAACCCCTAATCCCAAATTCCAAACCGAACTCCTTAACCTTAAGCCACTAAACCCTGAAACTTAAACTTTACACACTAAACCCTAAAACCAAAACCTTAGACCTTAGACTTTAAATTGGAAACCCTGGCCCTTAATTCCCAAACATAAACCTTATATAAACCTAAACACTAAACCCTAAACCTTCAAACCTAAGCCTAATATGTAAGCGTTGATTCCTAAACCCAAAGCCCAAACCTAACCTAATCCTAACTTAAACCCTTAAACCTAAATGCTAACCCTTCAACCATAATCACCAAATGTTAAATCATAAACCTAACCTTTAAACCCTAATTCCAAAACAATAAACTTTAACCCTAACTAGTAACACTAAACCATCAAACCTAAACCTTGATCCTAAAACCTAACCATTAAACCTTAACTTCTAAACCATAAACTCGAAAGCATAACCCCTAAACTATAAACATTAAACACTAAATCCTAATTGCAGACTCTTGATCTAAAACCATAGCCACTAAACACTAACTTTTGACCACAATATCATAAACCCTAAAGCCTAAAACTTAACCCCTAACCCCTAAACATTAAAATTGTACCAAAAACCCAAAACTCTAAACCTTAAAGTCTAAAACTTAACCCCTAAACATTAAAATTGTACCAAAAACCCAAAACTCTAAATCCTAAAGCCAAACAATTAAACCTGAAACCCTATAACTTAAATCGTAAATCTTAACCTGTAAATCTTAAACCCTAAAACATAAGCCCAAAACCTCATACCTTTAAACCTCAAATCCTAATTGCTAAGCCCTGAACCCTATCCTATAAAACCTAAAGACAAACCACTAAACTATGAACTCTAAACCTTAAACCCTAAATCTTAATCCCTAACACATTAACCTTAAACCCCAATCATTGAACAACAAACTAAAAACCCAAAACCCTAACCCTGTACCCTAAGCACTAACCCTAAAGCCTAACACCCAAATCCCCAAGCCTTAGACACAACTAAACTCTAAATGATAAATCTTAAACCTTAAACCATGACTTATAGACTTTGAATTCAAACCTCTAAATCCTAACTTTTAAATCCTAATCCCTAACTCCTAAATCCTAAACGCTAAGCCTTATCCCTAATCCTAATGTGACTCCTACACACTTAACCATAAAACCCTAACCTTTAAACTTTATACTCTAACCCCTAATATGACCCTACACCCTTAATCCTAAGTCCTAACACTTAAACCTTAACCCGTAAACTTTAAACCCTATAATTTAGCCACTAAACTTTAGCCTTAACCTTAATCCTACCCTAAAGGCTAACTATAAATCACTAAACACTTACCCCCTAAACCATAAACCATAAACGCTAACCCACAACCCGTAACCCATAAATCAAAATACTTAAACCTTAACTCATAATCTCTAAACCTTAATTGCTAAATCGTAACCTAAAACCCTAAGCACTAAACACCAACCACTAAACTCTAATAAGAGTTTGATATTTAGGATATAGGGTTTCATAAGGTCTAGGAGTTAGGGGTTGGGGGTTAGGGTTTAGAAATTAAGTATTAGGAAATAGAGGTTAGGAATTAGGATTTAAGGTTTAACGTTTAGAATTTAGGGATTGGGCACTAAAGTTTTAGGTAGAGAGTTCAGGGTTCAAAATTTAGGATTAAGGGTTTGGGATTTAGGGGTATTTGATGTTTAAGGTTTAGTATTTTTGGTTTAAGGATTTGGGTTTACGCTTCAAGAGGTTGCAGAGTTTAGAGGTTAAAAGTTATTGTTTAGGTTTTCAACTTTAGGGTTTAGGGTTTATTGGCTAAGATATTGGGTTTTGGGGCTAGGTTTTAAGTATTCGTGTTTAGGGGTTATCATTTTTTATTTGGGGTTTAGTGGCTAGAGTTTAAAGTTCAAGGTTTAAGGTTTCTAAGTTAGGGTTTACGGGCTAGGATTTATGGTTTAAGATTAAGGTTTAAGTTTTAAGTGTTCAAGCTTAGGTTTCACTATCTGGCTTTAAGGGTTAGGATTTTGAAATTAAGCTTTAGGGTTTGGGTTTAGGAGTCATTCATTAGAGTTTAGGGGTTAGGAGTTATGATTTGGAGCTTGTATTTTAAGGTTTACAATTTTGGGTTAGGGTTTTTTGAGTGGAGGGTTTAGGCTTTATGGATTAGGGTTCAGGATTTTATATTTAGGGTTTATGGGATTAGGGGTTAGTTTTAGGTTTAGGGATTAAGATTTAGAGTTTATGGGCTGTGATCTTGGATTTAGGGTTTAGGTTTGAGGTTTGGGGGTTATGGTTTTGGTTTTACAGTTTAGAGGTTAGAGTTTTAGGTTTAAAGGCTATAGTCTTGAATTTATGATTTAAGGTTATGATTGAGTTTAGGGCTTAAGGATTATGGGTCGAGTCACGGCATATGGTTTAGTGGTTAGGACTCATCAGTTAGGGTTTAAGGTTTAACATCTAAGAGTGAAGGTTTAGTTTAAGGTCTAGGGTTTAATGGTCCAATCAACTTTTAGGCCTAATATTTTTTTATGGCTCAATTAATTCTTAGGCCTAATTAATACATATTAGGGTAAATTTGTTCTTAGGTTGAATTATTTCTTAGTTGCTTGCATCATAAACATAATTTTATCTTAAACCTTGTTATTATTATTTAAATCTAATTATTTATTAGGTCCAGTTATTTATAAAGCCTAAGTATGTCTCAAGTTCTTATAATTTGGGTCTAGTTATATCTCTTACTCAATTATGTATTAAGCCCAATTGTTTATGCACCTAATTATATATTAAGCATAATTATTTATTAAGATCAATTATATAATAAGAACAATTTTTTATTTGGCTCAAATAAATCTTAGGTACTTTGAAATCTTTGGCCTAATTGATTATTAGACCCAAATAATTTGTTAGGTCTAACTAATTATAAGGTCTAATTAATTTGTTAAGTTCAATCACATTTTAAGCTTAATTATTTATTAGGTTTATTTTTATATAAAATTCAATTGATATTTAAGCAATTTATTATTAAGCAGAATAAATTCTTAGTACAAATTAATTATTAAACTCAATTGATTTTAAGACTCAATGTTTTGCTAGGCTTAATTATGTTTTAAGTCCAATATCTTTTCATTAGCTGAATTATTTCTTAATTTCTTGCACAATGGATCCAATTATATCTATTGTCAAATTGTTTATTATTATGCCTAATTATCTATTAGGCCTAATCATTCATAAAGCCCAATTGTTTCATGAGTTCAATTGCAATCTAAGTTTAATTATATCTTAAGCCAATTTTTGCTTAGGTTTGACTATTTATTGTAGTCATGCATGCTAGGTTCAATTAATTATTAAGGCTTGAGATTTAGTTGAGTGTAAACTTGATAATTAGTTGTTCTAACAAATATATAACTAGTTGGACTTAATATTTAATTAAACCTTGTATAAAATTGGATGTAATGTATAATTTATTTTTATAGATAATTTAGCTTAAGAACAACGTGACTCCGTAACATTAATAGCTAAACCTTAAGCTTAATCCGTAAAGCTTAAACACCAACCTTTTAAACCTTAACCCCTAAACCCAAAACTGTAAACCATAAACACTTACATCTAAGCTCTAAACTCTAAATCATGAAACCTAACCTTGAATCTCTAAACCCTAAAGTCTAATACTTAACCTTTATACCTTAAACACTAAATCTAACCCTAACCCCTAAACTTTGAACCCTCGACATAGCTTAAACCCTAACCACCAATGCTTAAACCTTAAACCTAAACATTAGACCCTAGCCCCTAACATTTAAGCTCTGATCATTAAACTCTAAACCCCTAATCCTAAACCAAAAAGATCTAACCTTAAATTTTAATCCATGACCCATAAACCCTATAGCCTAACCCCTAAAGTTTATGCACTAATCCTTAAACTTTAAACCCCAAAAACTAAATCTAAACCTTAAATTATCAACATTTTAAGTCAATTAGTTATTCAGTACAATTAATTCTTAAGCCCAATTAATATATGCTAGGCTAAATTTGTTCTTGAGCTAAATTATTTTTAAGTTTTAAACACAATAGATTTATAAGGCCTAATTATATCTTAAGTCTAATTATAATGTAGGTTCAATTATATCTTAGAGCCAATTATATTGTAGTCTCAATTTGTTCTAAAGTTTAAATATTTGTTGGGCTGATGTAAGCTAGGACCAACTAATTATAAAACTCAATTATATCTTAAATCTAATTAATTATTAGATCTAATTATTTTTAAGCCTAATTATGCATTAAGCTCATTCAGTTCTTAAAGGTAATTATATATTAAGTCTAATTATTTATTAGAATCAATTATATATTAGGCAAAAAAATTTTATTATTCGTAACTAAATTTTAAGCCCAACTAATTCTTAGGTCTAATTAATTATCAGGTTGAGTTAATTATTAGACATAATTATTTATTAGGTCTTTTTACATATATAAAAGAATATTCAAGCTACTGTCACAAAAATTTCATAATTTCCTGACTAAGTATGCTATTTTTGAAAATTTTTGACATTTTAAATTTTAAAAAATATATATTTAGTCCTCAAAAAATTATTATTAGGCCCATTCCGCTCTTAGGCCAAATTATATATTAAGATCATTTTTTATGCTTATTTTAATTTTAAGCCCAATTAATTATGTGATTTAATTAACGATTAGGTCCAATTGTTTTTCTCACCCAATTAATATATGTTAGTCTCAATTTACTCTTGTGTTTAATTATTTTTTAGTTTCATGCACTCAAAACTTAATGATACCTTAGCGTTATTATTAGTGATTATGCCTAATTATCAATTAGCCCATTTATAATTTAAGTCAAATTATAATTTCAATTTAATTATATCTTAAATTCAAGTAATGAACTGTCTAATTATATTTTAACCACAATTATGTATTAACCTCATTTTTTTCTAATACTCAATTATATATTAAGCCCAATTATTTATTAGAATTTATTATATATTAAGACTTAGACCTAATTAAATCTTTTTCTCAACTAATTGTTAAGTACAATTATTCATTAAGCTCAATTATATATTAAGTTAGGCTTACTTACACATTAGGTTAAATTATCTATTATGATCATTTCGTTCTTAATCTCAATGATATATTAACCCTTTTTTTAATAGGTTGAACAAAAGTCTTAAGCTCGATTAGTTATTTGGTGCAATGAATTTTTTGGTCCAAATAACTGTTAGACACAATTACATAATAGGTCAAATTATTTTATCAATCAATTAATTTTAAACCTAATTAATATATGTTATGCTAAATTTGTTCTTTGGCTAAATGATTTCTAAGTTTTATTCATGATAGAGCTAACTATATCTTAGGCCTTCTTATTTGCTTTTAGGTTTAGTTATCTATCTAGTCTTATTATTTATAAGGCCTAATCATACTTAAATCTGATTATAATTTAGGTCTTATTATATCTTAGGCTCAATTATATCTTAGTTCTAATTTATTTTAAACTTTAATTATTCATTGAGCTCATGCACATTAGGTTCAATTCATTATTGAACCTAACTATATTTTAAATCTAATTAATTATTGGATCCAATTATATTTTAAGTCCAAGTATGCATTAATCCCTAAATACAAGTCCTTAAACTATGACGTCTAGTCTTAACTGATACTGTGTTTTGAAGGAGTAGTATTAAGAATGGAGATGATGTAACTTTGTAGATTTTTTTTTTTGGAGAGTACTAGCACAAGTTTAAACAGATTTGAATGAAAATAAAGGATAAAAGGCTCAACCAAATTTAATACCAAAAAGATATAAAAAATCATCACCCTAAGGATAATGAATAAGGATGTTTCTTACCATTTAATGGCTCATAACCAGAGAGATACAAAAGGTTGAAGAGAAAACCTAAAAAGTTTTCAGACATACAAGAAATGTCTAAGCTCTCTTCTATGTCTAAAGTATGAAAATAAATATTAGTGCATGAAACGACCCTCCATGCATTGTGGTTTTAAAATTCATTAAGTTTTTTTATGATAATTAAATTATTTAATACATTTGTTTGACAAAAAAAAAAGAAAATGAGGTTAGTGGACTAAAATAAATCTCTCTTAAAGATTACGAAAGTCTATCCTTCACAGATTATCATGGGCTAAATGTGGTAATATAACCACCCCTGTGTCAGTGAACCTTACACTCTCAAAGATCTTTATTAGAAGGATGGTGATTTTAGAGCAATATTGTGAAATTGCAAATCAAGTTGTTTTTTAAAGTTTTCTAAGTTTGATGGCTTTCTTTTTAAAGCTAATGTATTGCATGTTCCATGTTGTTCTTTGTGACAAGTGATTTTGGCAGAAGCTCATGGTAGTGTTTTGGGAGAACGACTTAGTAGACACAAAACTTCAGCTCTTGTTTAAGGTAATTTCTATTGGTCAAAGATCTCTAGGGATGTTGAAGGATTTGTAACACAATGCAAGGTATGCCAAATCGAAGGGCCAAGATTTTGGTTTGTACACTTCATTACTTGTGCCTAATGCTACATGAGAGGATGTAAGGCTTAATTTTGTTATGCTAAGAACACAAAGGAACAAGGATTCAATTATCATTATTGTTGATAAGTTCTCAAATATGTCTCACTTTATTTTGTGCAACAAAACAAATGATGCATCGCATATTGCAAATAATTTCAAGGAGACTGTGAAGCTGCATGGGATTCTTAAAAGTTATGTTGAAAAAGACATTAAGCAATGGGATCTTGTTCTTTCATAGATTAAGTTTGCCTACAACAACTCCATCCATCATAGCATAGCTATGAGTCCATTTGAAGTTGTTTATCTTATAGGTCCTTTGAATTTCGTTCCTACTACTGCACCCAAACAACCAAATGGAAATGTTGATGAGAGGTCCAAACAGGTCAAGAAGTTGCATGAGATTGTAAGAGCAGCATTGAGAAGCAAAATGAAAAATACAAGCTGCCAATAAACATCTGACAGCATAAGGAGTTCAAAGAAAGTGATATGATTTGGATTCATCTATGAAAGGAAAGGTTTTTACAAGGTAAATTTAAGAGGTTAGAACCAAAGGCTGGTGGCACATTCAAGGTGCTCAGAAGACCTGGTAAAAATGCTAAAGAGATTGTGTTGCCAGTGGATTATAAAATTTCCCTAATATTCAATGTGGCTGACTTAAGTCCATAACATGCTCTAGGAGATATTGGAGACTTGAGGACAAGTCTTTTTTAACTTGAGGAGATTGACATAAGAATGCTGATGTTACCACAATCGGCCAATGATGCTATATTACTTTTTACGACTTACTATCCATTTTTCATGCATTTTACCAGTCAATTTGATTGTAGGAGAATTTTAGAGTGTTATTTTATATGTTAAAGCGTTCATATTCTTATCTTTTAATCTCTTTTGAAACAACACAAAAAAATTTCTTAAATAAAGTTATGGTTGTTTCTTTAGTAGTGGATAGTTAGCATTCCTTATAGTAGATTAGTGAATTGTGAGGTTTATGTATTTTTATTTATTGTCCTTAAGGTGGTAATTTTTAATATCCCATTCATATAATTATAATTGATGGTAAGCCTTTTGTCTATATTTTCTTTCAAATTTGTTTGATTTTGTTTGGTACTTTTCAAACAAATTTCAAACAGAGTTACATAAGTTGCATTCAAAATGTCGTTCCATCATGATAAGGTATCGCCCCTACCCCTAAATACCACACCCTAACCCTTGAACCTGACACTTAACCTAAAATTCTAAACCCTGACACCTAAACCCTAATCTTAAACACTAACACTAAACTTTAACTTCCAAACCCTAAATCCTAACCTCTAAACTAGACATTTAACCTTAAAACCTAACTCTTAAACTTTGAAATCTAAACCCTAACCCCTAAATTGGATACTTAACCCTAAACACTAAATCTTAAATCTTGAAACCTAATTCTTAAACTTTGAAATTTAAATCCTAACCCCTAAATTGGACACTTAACCCTAAACACTAAATCTTAAACCTTGAAACCTAAACCCTAACCTCTAAATTAGACACTTAACTCTAAACCTTAAATCTTAAACCTTGAAACCTAAACTCTAACCCCTAAATTGGATACTTAACCCAAAACCCTAACTATTAAACCTTAAAATCTAAACCTTAGCCATAAACCCTAAAGCTAACAAAAAACCACAAATGCTAAGTTGTAAATTGTAACCCATAAAGTGAAAACCATAAAATCCCTTAACCTAAAACCATAAAGAATAACCCCTAACTCATAAACCCTTATCCATAGGTCTAAATTAGTAACCCACTAAACCCTATACCCTATTCGCGGAACACTAAACTCTAATCCCCCAATCCATTGAACCCTAAATCCTAAACTTTAAAAGTTTAAGCCCAAAACTCTAAACCAGAGACCCTAACCCCTAAACCTTGATCCCTGAACCCTAAACTCTAACTTTAACCCCTAACCCTTAACCTTAAACAAATAAACATTAAACAATAAAACATAAATCTTAAACCTTTAAACCTAAACCTTAGGAGCTAATCCCTGAACCCTAAGCCCAAACATCTAAACAGTTACCCTTAAACCCTAAACCGTAACATCTAAGCCATAAATCTTATCCCTAAACCCCTAAATCCTGATAACTAAATCTTAAATCGTAAACATTAAACACTGACACCCAGACCTTAACTCTTAGAAACAAATCAGATTTTATGGTTTAGGTATTAGAGTTTCTGGTTTAGTGTTTAGGGGTAATGATTTAGGATTGAGGGTTATACTTCATGGTTTTGTGTTGAGGGGTTAAGGGTCAGAGATTAAGGTGTAGGGTTTCGGGGCTAGAGTTTATGAATAGGATTTAGGGATTATGGTTGAGCATTTCGTGTTTAGAGTTAACAATTTAGGTTTAGAAGTAACTGTTTAAGGTTTAGTCTTGAGGAGTTAGCTGTTTGGGTGAGGTTTATGGTTTAGGGATTAAAGTGTAGGGTTTAAGGGTTAGGGTTTAGGGATTCAGGTATAAAGTTTAAGGGTTAGGGTTTAGGGTGTAAGGTTTAAGGTTCATGGTTTAAAGTTTTCGATTTAGGGTAATGAGTTCGGTGATCAAGGATTGAAGGTTAGGGATTAGGGTTTGGGCTCTAATGTCTAAGGTTTAGGATTTAGGATTTAGAGTTCAATGAGTTTTAAGGTTGAATGTTTAGTGGTTAGGGTTCAAGGATTAGGATTTAAGATTCAGAGACTAAGTGTTAGGCTTTAAGATTTAAGGTTTAAGGTCTAGGACTTAGATTTTTGGGTTTATGGTTTAGAGTTTAAGGGGTTTAGGGTTTAAGGTCTAGGGCTTAGGTGTTTGGGTTTATGGTTTAGAGTTTAGGGGTTAAGGTTGAAGGAGTTAGGGTTTAAGCTTGATGGGTTAGTGTTTAGGATTTAATGTTTAGGGCTTAGTGGTTCACGTTTAGGGTAAGGGTTTTAGAGTTTAAGATGTAGGGATAAGGCTTAGGGTTTAGGTTTTAAAGGTTAGAATTTAGAGGTTACAGTTGAAGATTTAGAATTAGGGTTTACATTTAGGGATTAAAGGTTGAGGATGAGGTTAAAGTTTAGATTTCAGTGGTTTTGTGTTACTATTTAAGCTTTTCGGCTTAAGAGTTAAAGGTTTAGGGTTTATAGTTTATGATATGAGTTTAAGTTTATGGGTTAGGATTTAGGCATTTAGTTTAAGGGTTAAGGAATAACTTTTAGGGTTTATGGTTTAAGGGATTTTGGTTGCATTTAGGGTTTAGGGGCCAGTTGTTAGGATTTAAAGTTTATGGGTTATGGTTAAGGTTGGGGTTTAAGGTTTAAGTAATTGAGTTTGGAGGTTAAGATTTAGGATTGAGGACTTGGATGTTAGTGTTTAGGGGTTAGGGTTAAGTATTTAAGTTTTAAGAGTTAGGGTTTTGAGTTTAGAGTTTAGTATTTTAGGTTTAGAATTTGGTGGCTAAGGTATAGGGTTTAAAGTGTACACATTAAAGTTTAGGAGTTACAGTTTAGGGTGCAGAATTTATAGTTGAGGGTTAGTTTAAGGTTTGGAATTAAGGTTTAAAAGTTAGCTTTAGAGTGTAGGGTTTAGGATTTAATTGCTGGTGTTTAGGATTTAAGGTTTTAAATTTAAGGGCTATGGATCTTGCTTTAGGGTTTAAGGTTTAGGGTTTTCGATTTTAGTTTAAGGGTTTAGGGGTTAGGGTTTAGGTTAACGATTAAGAGATCAAGGTTTAGCGGTTTACATTTAGGATTTAGGGTTAGAGAGTATGCTTTAGCAATTATGGTTAAAGATTAAGGTTTAAAGTTTAGTGTTTAGGATTTAGTGGCTATGGTTTAGGGTTTAAAGATTAGGGTTGAGAGGTTGTGGTTTGGGGATCATGGTTTGTGTTTCAAAGTTTAGTGTTAAAGGTTATGGTTAAAGTTTATAATTTTGGAATTTTGGTTTAAGGGTTACGGTTTAAGATTTAGGATTTGGCTATTATGGTTTAAGGGTTAGCATTTTAGAGTTTGCAGCAGGCGTTTGGGTAGGGTTCAATGGTTATGTGTTATGTGTTAGGTTTAGGTTTAGGGTTTAATGTTTAATATTTATGGTCTAGGGTTCAGAATTTTAAGATTATGGGTTTGGTTTTGAGTTTAGGGTATTGGGTTTAATGTTTAAAGTTAAAGGTTTAGGGTTTACAGTATAGAGTTTAAGATTTACAGTTAAGAGTTTCAAAGTTAGTGTTTAGGGATTAATGTTTAAGATTTAGGCGATATGGGATTTAGTGGATAAGGTTAAGAGCTTAGCATTTAGGGTTTAGTGTTTAAAATTTACCATTTAAGGTTTAAGCCGTAGAGTATATGGTTTATGTGTTAGATTTAGGGTATGGAATTAAGGTCATCGGGTTGGGTAGGCCATAAGCCATATATTTTTAACATGAATATGCCTGACTTGGCCTATTAATTTAACTAGCACATCAAGTAATGAGTATTGAAAATATATATTTTTAAAAATTTTCGTATTACAAATTTTTTAAACAATCATGAAAATAATTTTACTACTGAAAAAATTCTAAAAATGTTTTTGATAGTAACTTGAATATTTATTTGCATTTTTTACAAAGTTCAAGTTATTTTGTTGTACAATATCATTTATTTGAATAATTTATTTAAAAAATTAAAAATAATATTTAATTTTATGATAATTTGACCTAATAAATAATTAGGTCTATAATTTAATTAAATCTAATAATTAATTAGATTTAACAGTTAATTTGACCTAAGATTAATAGTCCATAAAAAATAATTGGGCTTATGATTTTATTGGGCCTTAAAAAAATTTGGGTTTAATATGTAATTTTGTTCTGAAATAGTGAGGTCAAAGATAAAATTGAATTTATTACTTAATTTGACACAATTAATTTGGCTAACGTGCATGAGTTCAAAAAACAATTTAACGTGTAATTGGGCTTGGTAAATATTATGGCCTAAGATATAATTAGACATAATACTAATTATACCAAAAAAAATTTAAACATATGATATAATTTGATCTCGTATATAATTGAAGTTGAGATATAATTAAGCTTAATAATTAATTGGGCCTAATATCTATAAGGTTTAATAATTTATTCGACGTACCGTGCATGAATGTGAAAAATAAGTGGGTTTAAAATGAGTTTAGCCTAACGTATATTAATTAGTTTTAAGAATTAATTGGACACAAAAAAATACTTAAGCCTAATGTGTAATTAGACCTATTAATTCATTAAGCCTAGATATTCATATGGTATGATAATTAGTTGAGCCTTTATTAACAATTTTAGCTTAACACATAATTAGCCTATTTAAATAAATTAAACCTATAAGCATTAGTCCTGATAATAAATAATAGGGCATAAGATATAATTGGATGTATGGTGTATGAAATTAAGAAATAATTGGCCTATGAGCAAATTTAGGCGAACGCATACTTATTGAATTTAAGAATTAATTGTGCTACAAATAATTGAACCTACGATGTAATTTAGTGTGACAATGAATTGGACCGGCGAATTCATGCTATCAAACAATGAATTGAGCTTAAGATTTAATCGTAATGAAAAAATGATTGAGTCTAAGATTTAATTAAGTTTCACAAAAAAATGAGCTTAACCATAATTAGGTCTAAAAATAATTAGACTCAACAATTCATTAAGCTTAAACCATAATTTGGTCTAACAATTAATTAGACGTAACAATTCATTAGGCCAAATAAATAATTGAACCTAGAATTTAATTGAATTTAAGAAAAAAAATGAGCTTAATATATAATCAAAATTAATAAATAATTAGGCCTAAAAAATAGTGAACTTAACAATTGATTAGACTTAGTAAATAATTAGACCTAACAATTTAATAGAATCTACCAATTAATAGGGCCTAAATTTCTACATAAGAATTCATTAGGCCTAACAAAATTTTGAAATTCGTATATAATTAGGCCTAATAAATATATGGGTCTAAACTATAACTTGACTTGGAATGTAATTATGTCTAACAATTAAATATCTAAATAATTAATTAGAATTAACAATCATTTGAGTCTATTAATTAATTGGACCAAAGATTTAATTGTGACTAATAATTAATTGAATTGAATATTTACTTGAGCTTCATAAAAAATTAGATTATATAATTACTTAATAAATAATTAAGCTCAATATATAGTAAGGTTTAAGTACGAAATGAGGCTAATAAATATTGAGATTTAAAATATATTTAGGTCTAATATTTAGTTGGACTTAAGATCAAAGTGAACGTAGTGTGGATGAATTAAATATATTATATTGAGAAATGAATTAAGGTTAAGATATAACTAGAACCAAATTAAAAGTGAACTTAATATGTAATTGATAACAATAAGTAATTGGATTTGAAATATAATAATTGAGCCCACAAATTAATTAGATTTAATATTTAATTAAGTCGAGTAAGTAATTGAGATTAACAATTTATTAGACCTAATAATTTGTTATACCTAATAACTAATTAAGTTCAAGATTTGTTTTGTTTTAAGAAAAAATCATGCTTAGTTTGATCGAATAATTAATTGGCAATAAAAATTAATTATGCTTGAGAATTAGTTTGGCTTATTATTCAATAGGATCAAATTAATTACTTTAACATGCATGAGTCCAGGAAATAACTCTACATATATAATTGGGTATATGATTGGGCCCAACAAAAATTTGACTTAAGACATATAGATTTAAAATAATTGAACACAGATTTAATTAGGCTCAAAAAGTTAGGCATATGATATAATTAGGCCTCATATACAAATAAGTTTATGATATAATGGATTAATTACAATTGAATTAAGATATAATATATAAATGAGCTTGGTTTATAATAGCCTAGAATATAATTGGACCTAATATTTAATGGGTTTAATACTTAATTTGGGTTTATCATGTAAAGACCCAATAAATAATTGAGTTTAAGAAAGTTGGGCTTAATGTATATTAATTGAGCTTAATAATTAATTGAGCACAAAAAAATAATTAGGCCTAACTATTCATTAGGTTTATAAGCCAAAAATATGATTGGGTTTAATATAAAGTTGTGTTATTTAAATAATTGAACTTAATAGAAAAATGATTCAGTAAACGAAATGAGTTTAATAAATAATTAAACCTTCGATGTAACTGAGTTTTAGAATTAATTGGACCTAACAAGTAATTGTGTGCAAGAATTAGTTAGGTCTAAGATTTAATTGGATGTAATAAAAATTAGGCATAAGAATGAATAAAACTTAATAGATATTTGAGCCTAAGATATAAATTGATCCAACAATTAATTAGATAAAGATATAATATAACCAATAATTAATAGGGCTAGTATGTGACATTTGGACCTACGAATTAATTAGGCCTCAGATATTGGGCCTAAATTATGAATAAATTAAGACTAACTTATATTAATGACGCATAAAATTAATTGGACCTAATAAATAATTGATTCTAGTGATTAATTCGACCAAATAATTTGTTGCGCCATACAATGAATTTGATCTAAATTTAATTAGGTCTAATGAAAAATTAGACTTAATATATAATTGTCAATAAGAATAAAATGGACCTACTATATTGTTGAGCCTAATGTGTAATAAAGTAAAACAATTAATTGGCTTAACTATATGCTGGGCTAAGTAGATAACTAAACATAGAATTTAATTGGTTTAACAAAAAATTAAATTTAATATATAATTGAGCTTAATAAATAATTAGTCTTAATATATAATTGAGCCAAATAAAATAATAGATTTAAAATGTAATTAAGCGTAGTAATTAATTAGACTTAGCAAATAATTATAATCAAACAATTAATCTCTAATAATTAAATGGGCCTAAAACTTCATTCTACTTAAGAATTGGTTTAGGTCTAATGTCTAGCCACACCTTATAAAAAGTTCGACTTCATATATAATTTGACCTAAAAATATATTGAGTCCAAGAATTAATGGAGTTTGAGATATATTGAAATTAACCATTAAAGAACTAACAATAAATTAGCCTAAGAATTAATTGTGCCTCATAATTAATTAGGTCCAAAATTTAATTATGAGTAAGAATTAATTAGGCCTAAACTATGATTGGTCATAATGTGCATAAACCCATTAAATAATTGGACCTAAATTATAATTGAACATGAGATATAATTGGACATAAAAATGAATTGAACTAAATAACTAATTGACTTTAACATTTATTAATTGAATCAAAAAACTGATTGGGCCAAATATGTAATTGATATTAACAATTTATTAGACCCAAATTATAGTTGAACATAAAATATAATTACACAGAAAGATTAATTGAGCCGAATAACTATTTGAGTTTAACATTTATTAATTAAACCCAAACTTTAATTAAGCTAAATATGTATTTGATTCTAACAATTAATTGGACCTATGATTCATTATGTCTTATAAGTGCTTAGCCCTAAGATTTGATTGGATGTAATATAAATTAGGCTTAATATATAATTTGACCTAATAAACAATTGACCATAATATATAGTTAGGCATAAGAGCTAAACTAGCCTAATAGATTAGGTTTAAGGTTTAATTGAACCTAAAAATTAATTGGCACCAATAATTAATTAGACTTTAAATTTAATTTTTTTTTTAAAAAAAATGAGTTGGGCATTATAAAATATTGGGTTGAATATATAATAAGGCCTAAAAATGGTCTAGCTAAAGATATAATTAGGCTTATCAATTAATGAGGCTATCGTGCATGAGCCCAAAAAATATTTGACGCATAACAATTAATATTATCTAAGATATAATTGTACTTGGAATTAGTTGGGCTTAAGATCCAATTGAACCTTAAAAATATGACATATAAGATAATTAAGTTTTATACATAATTGGGCATACGAGGTAATGAGTCGGATATAATTAAACTTGAGGTATTAGACTTAATAAATAACTTGAAATCACACATAATTAAGCCAAGTTATGGCTTAATATTATTGGATCGAATAATTATTGTGCTTGAACTCAAGAAATAATTGTGCTGATAACAAATAATTGAGCTTAAATAATTAATTTGACCTAACAATTATTTGAGATTAATAATTAATTTAGCTAATAATTAATTGACCTAAGATTTAGTTCACCTAATAATTAGTTGATTTTAAGATTTGATCAAACCTAATTAAATTTTTGGCTTAATATATGACTGAAACTAATAAATTGTTGGGTTAAGAATGGAATAGGATCATATTTGACTTAAAATATAGTTTTACTAAATAATAATTTGCTTAAAGAAATAATTTATCCTAATAATTAATTTGTTTATTAACTAATTGGGTGTAAGATTTACTTCGGTTTAATAAAAATGGGACTTAATATATAATCAATACTAATAAATAATTTAACTAAATATATAATTAGGTCTAAGAATGAAATGGCCTAATAGCAAGTAAGGTCAAATAATTTATTAAATTTAATATGTAACTCAGCCTAGTAATTATATTCACCTTAACATGCATAAGTCTAATAAAGGACTTAAGAACAAATTAGGCCTAAAATATAATTAGGCTCAAACTATAACCAGAGCTAGATATAATTAGATCTTATAAATAATTGGATCCAAAATATAATTAGATCTAATAATAAATAATAAGATCAAAGATACAATTGGATCTATCATGCATGAAACTAAAAAATAATGAAGCAAAAATTTAACCTAATGTATATTAATTAGGCCTAAGAATTAATTGGATCATAAAAAAATATGAGCCTAATATATGACTGAGCATGACAATAAATTAGTCCAAACAATTTATTGCGCTAAATTTGGGAGTAATATCTAATTAGGCTTAAGAACAAAATGGGTTGAATAAATAATTGAGCCTAATAATTGATTGGACACAATAATTTGTTACCCCAAAAAAAATTAAGACTGAGATTTAATTGGGTTAAATAAAAATTAGGCTTAATATATAGTAGAATTTAATAATTAATTGAGCTTAATACATAAATGAGACTAATAAAATATATTTGAGCCCAATAATTAAATGGATAAAGGTCCCAAAAAAGCTTGATATTTATTCTATGTTACAAATCAAACCTTCGTGTTCAAAAAATGATAAATCAAACATTAATCTATCAATTTGATTTGAATTAAATCTCATCAAAAAATTTAAGAATTGAAGGTATTCAAATTGAAGATCCTATATAATGAATTTAAACTTGAATTTTTTTATTGATGCAAAGAAATATTCAAGCTACTCTTACAAAAAAAGTTTTGTAATTTTTTGAATACTAAAAATATATATTAAAATTTATGATATCAAAATTTTTTAAAAATAGCATAATTATTCAAAAATTTATGAAAATTTTTGCAATGGTAGCTTGAATATTCTTTTACATTTATAAAAAATTTCACATCAAAATTTATTGTATAAGCTCTTTAATATAAATACCCTGATTTTTAAATTTTTTGATAAGGCTTAATTTAAGCTAAATTGATAAATCAATGATCGATTTGTCACTTTTTAAATATAATGATTTCATTAGTAACATAAAGTAAATATCAAAGTTTTATGAAACCTTTATCCTAATTAAATTGATCTAAGATATAATTACACTTGATGTAATGAAACAACAATTAATGACTTCATGATTAGATAGATATAACAATTAATTAAGTCTAATGATTAATTGAGTAAAATTTTAATTATGACTAAAATGAGTCCAATAACAAAATAGGCCTAATAAATAATTAGGTCTAACAATTAGCTCGACTTGATAATTAATTAGACATAATATTTAATTCTACTTAAGAATTAGTTGGGCTTAAAATTTAATTATCAATAATAATAAAATTTTAGCTTAATATATAATTGATTTTAATAAATAATTAGACTTAATACATAATTACTTTTAAGAACGTAATGAGCTTAATATATAATTAAGCTTAAAAATATATTTGGATTTAATAATTAATTAGATTTAAGATATAATTAAGCCTAATAATTAATTGGACCTAGCTGTGAGCTGAACAAATAATTAAACTTTGGAAAAAATTAAGACTAAAATATAATTGGGCCTAAGATATCGTTGAACTTAAATTATAATCAGACTTAAGATATAATTAGGCCTTATAAATAATGAGACTAGATAGATAACTAAGTGTAAAAATTAATAAGATGATCTAAGATATAATTAGATCTATTATGCATAAAACTTAAAAATAATTTAGTTGAAGAACAAATTTAGACTAACATATATTAATTGGGCTTAAGAATTAATTGAACCAAAGAGTTCATTGTGCCATATAACTAATTGAGCGTAAAATGTTGACAATTTAAGGATTACTATTGAATGGTTAAGGGTTAAGGTAGGGTTTAGGGTTTAGAGTGTAAGGTTTAGCTGCAAGGGATTAGAGTTTTAAGGATTAGTGCATAAGGTTTAGGGGTAAGGCTGTAGGGTGTCTGGGTCATGGGTTAAGATTTACGGTTAGAGCTTTCGGTTTAGGATTAAGGGTTTAAAGTTTAATGATCAGAGCTTAAGGGTTAGGGGATAACGTCTAATGTTTAGGGTTCAAGGTTTGAGCATTGGTGGTTTAGTGTTTATGGTTTAGTATTCAAGGCTTAGGGTTTAGGCGTAGAGTTAGTATTTAGGGTATAGGGGTTAATTTTTAGGTTTTAGGGTTTAAAGATTCAAGGTTACCCTTCATGATTTGAAGTTCAGGATTTAGGTGTTTATGGTCTCTTGTTTTGAGTTTAGGGGTTAAGATTTAAGAGGTTGGTGTTTAAGCTTACAAGTTAGGGTTAGCTATTAGTGTTATGGAGTTAGGTTTGGGGATTTGCATTTGGTGTTTAGCGGTTAAGGTTTAGGGTTAGGTTTTTAAAGTTTGATGTATAGGGATGTGGTTTAAAGTTTAGGATTTATAATTTAGAGTTTACGGTTCAGGATTTAAGGTTAGGGTAAATATTTAGGGATTAAAATAGCCTAATCAGTAAGAAGGCCTAAGATTTAGTTGAATGTAAACTTGACAATTAGTTGTTCTAACTAGTATAAGTAGTTAGACTTAATATTTAATTAAACCATGTAAAAAATTGGGTGTAATGTATAACTTATCTTCATAAATAATTTAGCTTAAAAACGACATGGCTTAGCACATAATTAGGTCCAAAATAAAAATGAACTTAATAATTAATGAAATTTAAGATATAATTCAGTCAAATAATAATTAATTAGACCTAGCATGCATGGCTCCAATAAATAATCAAACCTAAGCACAAATTGGCTTTAGATATAATTAGACTTATATTAAAATTGAATTGAAGATGTAATTGGGCTTTATGAATGATTGGGCCGAATAGATAATTAGGCATATTAATAAATAAATTGACCAAAGATATAATTGGTCCATCGTGCATGAAATTAAGAAATAATTCAACTAAAGAAAAGATATTGGACTTAAAATATAATGAAGCCCAACAATTAATTACACTTAGCAAAAAATTGACTCTTAAAATCAATTGAGTTTAATAATTAATTTATACTAAGAATTTTTTCTGCTTAAGAATTAAATTGGTCTAATATCTAATTGGATTTTATATAAAAATAAACCTAATAAATAATTAAGCTGAAAATATAATTGAACTTAACAATTAATTGGACTTAATAATTATTTAGGTCTAATTAGGCCAAAAATTTTAATGTGCCTAAGATTTATTTGAGCCAAATAAAAAATTGTGCTTATTATATAATTGATCTTAATAAATAATTAATATATAATTAGACGCATGAACAATTGAGCTTAAGATATAACTAGACCCAAATTTAAAAACTTGAGACACATATAGGCTTTTATAAATAACTAAGCCTAATAAATAACTAGATTTAATAATAATAAGGCTTAAGATAAAATTGTGTTTATCATGCAAGAAACTACAAAATAATTCAACCTATAACAAATTTAGCCTAATATATGTTAATTAGGCCTAAGAATTAATTGAGCCATAAATAGCAGGCTTAACATGTAATTGAGCCTAATAGTTGATTGGACCAAACAATTCATTATGCCCGATGAGCTTATTACATATTTAATTGGATTTAAATATAATTATGTTCAATAATTAATTGAATCTAATGTGCATGATCCAAATAAATAATTAAAATTTTGAACAAATTGAGACCTAAATTATAATCAGACTTAACATATAATTGGGTCGTACAAATAATGAGACTAGATAGATAACTAAACCTAAAAATAAATAAGAGAGCCTAAGATATAATTAAGTTTATCATGAATGAAACTTAGAAATCATTTAGCCCAAGAACAAATTTAGTATAACACATATTAATTAGGTCTAAGAATTAATTGATCACGAAAATAATTTAATCTATTATGTGATTGAGTCTAATAGTTATTTGAACCAAAGCATTCATTGCAAAAAATAACTAATCAGGCTTAAGATTTAGTTCAGTCTATTAAAGAAAAGGGTTAATATATCATTGAGCTTAAGAATGAAATGACTCTAATAAATAATTTAGCCTAATATGTAATTAAATCTAATAATTAATTGGACCTAACAATTTATTTGATGTAACAATTTGTTTGCTCAAACAATTGATTAAGCTTAATATTTAATTGACTTTTTTAAAAATAAAAACTTAATATATAACTAAGCTTAACGAAGAATTGTGCTTAAAAATTGGTTACGACTAAGATTTAATTAGGCCTAAGTTATAATATATAATAGATCCTGAATTATGATTAAAATATAATTACTAATTATTTGAATTTAAGATATAATTGGGCTTAATGTGCATGGGCACAAATATTTAGCTTGATATAATTAAATAAAAATTATAATTTGACTTAAATTATAAATAGGTTAATAAATAATTAGGCTTAATCACTAATAATAGTGCTAAGGTATAATTAAGTTTTGAGTGCATGAAACTAAGAAATAATTTAGTCTAAGAGTAAATTGAGGCTAACGTATATTAATTGGGTCAGAAAAACAATTGATTCTAATTGTTAATTAGACCACATAATTAATTGAGCTTAAGATTAAACTAAGCATCAAAGAGAAATGATCTTAATATATAATTGGCCTCACAATAATTTAGCTTAAAGTGTAATTGTGTCTAATAATTACTTGAACCTAACAATTCATTGGTCCTAACAATCAGTTGGGCAAAATAATTATTTGAACTTAAGACTTTAATTGGATTTAATAAAATAATTGGGTTTAATATGTAATTCAGCATGTTAAATAAACTATATAATTGGGCCTAATGTAATATTGGACTTAAGATGTAGTTGAACCTAATAACTTTTTAAGCCTAGTAAATAATTAGATGTCATAAGTAATTTAGTCTAATAATTAATTGAGCTTAAAAATATAATTTTGTATAAGAATTAATCGGACCTAATAATATGTTGGGGTCATATACCACTGGGCCTGAATTATTTTTTGAGCATAATAATTAATTAACATTAAGATATATTTAAACTTGCAATATAATTGAGCCTAACAATTAGATCGAACAATGAATTAAGTTGTTCATTTGTTAGCTTACTATTAGTGTATTAAAGAGTCAATCTCATGAATTTGAGATGTAATTTGATTTAAATTTATATATGAAATATTTTCTTTTAATACTTCAAAATTATGAAAGAAAGACTCAAATATCTTTTTTATAAATCCCACTGTTACTTTGTAAAATTTTTATTTAATTAGCTCTTCAAATTTATTTGTTTTGAATTAAAAATTGAGTTAATAATGATACATATTAATCACTTAATATTTTTAAAATAAATTATTTAAATTAAAATTAAAACTAATTTTTATGTGTGTTTGATTGGTATTCACATGAATAAGTATAGCTAAATTAAGCTGACTAGCAATACCATTAAAACTTAATTAATTAATTAATTTTATTAAAGATTAATTCTTAAAAAATAATATTTTTATATTAAACTGCAAACGAAGTTGGTTTTTCATTACTTCTTCCTTAATACTTAAATATTCTCAATATACAATTCAAGAAATATTTAGAAAGAAAAGTAAAAAAAAAAAAAAAAGAAAAACAGTTATTAATACTTGCTTCTCATGCACCTTCTTCGGTGGACGTAACATGCAAGTATCATATATTCAATATTTTATTTTATTCTTTTTAATTGAACTTTTTACCATATTTATAGTGTAGATTAGGAAAATAGGTTAACATTGGACCAAATACAATAATACTATGAATAATTTAATATACAATATAATAAAATATTTTTATTTTTTTAATATTATCATCTTAAATTATTGAAAGAGTGAAAATTCAAATTCAAATATACTTGCAGTTGACAATAATAGTAGTACGATAATAATAATAACACTAGTGTTAGTAGTAGTAATAGTGATAATAATAATAGTAATAATAAATTTGATAGTAATAATAAGTATAATGTTAATAATGAGATTTATTATGAAAATAAATTTTAAATAGAATATCAAAGAAGTTTAGTAAAATAAAAATAAAAATTATGAAAACAATAAATTGTAAAAAATAATAAAAGTAAGGCGACATTAAAAATTTTTAAAAATAAAAAATATGGTAAATTAAAAATCTACATGAACACTTAAAGATTCAAAATATTTCGTTGAAAAAAACTAAAACTAAAATGCAAATTAGTAAACAAAAAAAAAATCCCCTTTTATTCTCTTTGAAAACCATCATTTAATATTAATTTATTATAAAATAATTTAAATAAAAAATATAAATTAAATAGGAAAATAAAATAAAAACATAATCTTTTTCTCTCATTATTCTTCATAACGGTCTTTTTTAATTTATAAAAGCCACAATAAAAGAGATTTCTCTCTCACATGCCATTTCATTTTGCCCAATCATAACGACACCAAGTATCTCCTAAACTCCGAAACAGATAGAGAAAGATCGAGAATATGTTTTTTTTTCTTTCATTCCCTTTCCTAATCATCAACTTATGCTAATTATTTTACAGACATTTTAACCACTAACCCTTAACCTTAAGATTCTAAACCATATCCTAAACCTCAATCCTTAACCCTAAGATTCTAAATCATAACCTTAAACTTTAAACCTTGACTTTAGATCTCAAACTTACCCATAAGCACCAACCCGAAGACCCTAACTACTAAACCTTAACACTTAGACCTTAAACTTTAAACCTTAACCCACAAATCCTAACCACTAAACCATATACCGTGAACCTGACCCCTAATCCCCAAGCCTCAAACCTTATCATAACCTTAAATTGTAAATCTAAGATTATAACCTCTAAATCTTAAATTCTAACCTCTAAACTGTAAATTCAAAATCATAACCCTTAAACCCGAAACCCTAAATCCAAGATCATAGCCCATAAACTCTAAACTTTAATCCTTAAACCTAAAGCAAACCCTTAACCCATAAACCTTAAATAAAAAATCTTGAGCCCTAATCTATAAAGCCTAACCCTACATCCGAACTACCAAAGCCTACCCTAACCCAAAATTGTAAGCCTTAAACTGTAACCCTTAAATCATAACCCTTATACTCTAACCCTAAACTTTAAATGCTAAAACTTAATTCCAAAATTCTAACCCCTAAAATCAAATACTTAAACCCTAAACTTGATCACTTAAAACTTAAACCTTAACTTTAATCCTAAACTTTGAACTTTAAATCTTAATCTCTAAACCCCAACTTAGAAACCTTAAACCCTTAACTTTAAACATTAGCCACTAAACCTTAAATCCAAGACCATAACCCTTAAGCACGAATACTTAAAGCTCTTGAAACCCTAAACCAAAACAATAATCCTTAACCCTTAAACACTACGCTCTAAACCCTATCATAACCCTAAACCCCTGAACCCAAGTTACTAAACCCTAAATCTTAAGTCCTAAACTCTCAGCCTGAAACCTTAATGCTTAATCCCTAAGTTCCAAAACCCTGACCCTTAAACACTTTAATTTTGATGCTAAACCCTAAACCCTAACTCCGAACCTCTAATCCCTAAACCCTAACCTCCAACACCTAAACTTTATTAAACCCTAGATCCTAAAGATTAAACTTTAAACCCTAATCTCTTCCTCTAACCCTTGACCTCGAATCTTAAAACCCAAAACCTTAACTCTTACCCTCTGAATCCTGAACCTAAATGCCCAAACACTTAACTTAAATCCTAAACCGTAACCCCTAAACAATAATCATTAAACCTAAAATCATAAAGCCTAACTTCCAAACCCTAATCCCCTACTCTTAGACCCTAGCCCTTTAACCTAAAACCCAAAACTATAAACTTTTATCTTTAGATGTTAAACCTTGAAAACCTAGACAGTGATCCCTAAACCCTAACCCTTAAACCCTAAACTTTAACTCCAAAACCCTAACACTAGACTCTAAACCTTAACCCTTAAACAAGTAATAATAAACCAAAACCCCAAAGCCATAAACCCTAAACTCTAACCTTAATCCCTAAATCCTCATCCCAAACACTAAACACTGAACCTTAAACCTTAAATACTAAACTTTAAACCCTAAATCATGAATCTTAAACCCTGAAACCTAAATCTTAACACCTAACTCCTAAACCTAAATGTCTAAACTACTACCCTGCACTATTCCTTAAAGCATTAAACCATAAGCCTTAAGCCATAAACTGTAGGCCCTAACCTTGAATCCTAACTCTTAGACCCTAAGCCCTAAACCTAAACCCTGACTCCTAGACCCTAACTCTCCAACCCTAAAATATTGAAAGGTTAAGGGTTAGGGTTAGGGTTTAATGTTTAGAGTATAGGGTTTAGTTGCTAGGGTTTAGAGTTTAGGAATTAGTGCATAGGGTTTAGGGGCTAGGGTGTAGGTTTATGGGTCTTGAGTTAAAATTTAAGGTTAGAGTTTTGGCTTAGGATTAGGGGTTTAGAGTTTAGGATCAGAGCTTAAGGGTTAGGGGGTCTAATGTTTATAGTTCAAGGTTTAGGCATTGATGGTTATGGGCTGTGCTACGTCGAGGGTTTAGGGTTTATGGTATAGTATTCAAAGTTTTGTTAGGGTTAGAGTTAGTATTTAGGGTACAGGGGTTAAGTTTTACATTTTAGGGTTCAGAGATTCAAGGTTAGGTTTCATGATTAGAGTTTAGAGCTTAGGTGTTAGGGTTTATGGTTTGTAGTTTTCGGAGTTTAAGAGGTTAGGGTTTAAGTTTTATGGGTTAGTGTTTAGGTATTAATGTTGTGGAGTTAGGTTTGGAGTTTTATGTTTGGTGTTTAGCGGTTAAGGTTTAGGGTTCGGTTTTTAGAGTGTGAGGTAGGGATGGTGTTTAGAGTTTAGGGGTTATAATTTAGAGTTTATGGTTCAGCATTTAGGGTTAGGGTAAATATTTAGAGTTAATGGTTAAAGGATGAGGTTTAAGGGTTAGAATTTAGAGTTTATTGTTTAAGATTTTGGGTTACGATAATGATTTAAGGATTAATGGTTAGGAGATGAATCAAGGTTTAGAGTTTGAATTTTGAGTTTAGCAGTTAGGGTTGGTGACTAAGTTTTAGGGTTTAAAGTTTGAGATTTAGAGGTTAGGGTTTATAATACCACATTCAAACTCGAAAATATGTAAGTTTGCTAGAAATTCTGTTTGAAACGTATGAGAACAGGTTCAAATAGATTTGATAGAAAATAAGGATAAAAAGGCTCACCATCAAGTTTAATACTAAAGGGAGACAAAAAATAATCATCCTAGAGATAACAACCAAGGATACACAAACTTCATAATAAATCATTTCATGAGATATAGATGAATATCATCCTAAGAGATACAGAAATATTTTTCTCCACTCAATGGCTCCCAACCAAAGATACACAAAGATCAAAGAGAGAAATCAAAGATTTTCTACAACTACAACTGAAGTGTAAGCTCCTTTGTAAGTCTAAAGCATGAAGATAAGAACTAGTTCATGTCTATGTATAAAAGCATGATGGGCTGATTGAGGTAACGTAGGCACTCTTGTGTCAATCTTCCTTGGTTGAAAAAGACTTATCATGTCTTCGATATCTCTTTTAACATGAGATGGGCTCAAGTGAACTGCATTGAATATTAGGGAAACTCCATTATCAGCTAGTAACTTAGTCTCATAAGCATTTTCACCAATGCTCTTGATCTCATTGATTGGACCATCAGTACAGGGTTTTAACTTCTCAAATTTACCTTGTGGAAACCTTTTCTTCTTTAAATAAATCCTAACCAGATCACCTTCTTTAAACTCTACATGCTTTCGATGTTTATTGGCAACTTGCTTGTATTTCTCATTTTGCTTCTTAATGGCTGCTCTTACACTTATGTAACTTTTTGATCTGTTTTACCCTTTCATTTGTATTTTCACTAAATTGCTTCATTGTAGGATGACAAACCAAATGCATAGGGCCTGTAGGATTAGCACCATAAACAACTTAATGGACTCATACCTATGGTATGATACATGAAGCAGTTATAGGCAAACTCAATCTGTAGAAGAACCAGATCCCACTGCTTAATGTTGTCGCCAACATAATTTCTTAGCAAGTTCCTCAAACTCTTGCTTATTACCTGCATTTGTCCATCAGCTTGAGGATGATGGAATCTATTTAAATTTATTGAAGTACTCAGCTTCCTCCATAAAGTTAATAACTTAATAATTAATTAGGTCTAATATTTAACTATAAGTAAAAATTAATTAGGCCTAAGATTTATAATTAGGTAAATAACACTAACAAATAACTGATCTTAAAATATAATTGGGATCAAACTTATGATATAATTGAGCATAATAATTTATTGTGCTTAAAAATTATTAAGTAGCCTTCAAAAGTGATTGGATCTAATATTTAATCAAGTCACATATGTAACTGAGGTTAACAATTACTAGTCCTAGTAATTCATTAAGCTTAACATTGGATTCGACCTAATAAAAAAAAAATTTAGTGTAAAATTTGATCTAACAAATAATTGGTCTTAATAATGGGCCTAAAGCCTAAATTGGGCTAATAAAATATTGACTTGAGATTTAATTGAGCTTAACAATTAATTAGATTTGATAATTAATTTGACTTAATAATTAATTGTACTTGAGAATTAGTTAGGCCTATGATTTAATTAGGCTTTATAACAAATTTAATTATTATATATTTGAGCTAATGAAATAATCAGGTTGCAAATATAGTTAGGCCTATTAATTAATTTGTCCAAATTAATTTAGCTAATATTAGTGGTGCTGTGAAATAATTTGACATATAATTCGATCTATCACCTATGACATAATTAGACCTAAAAATTAATTGGACCTCAAATTTAACTGGACCAAAAAATTGAACATATAATATAATTAGGCCTCATATATAATTGGACATATGATTTCATGGGTCAAATATAATTGGAGTTGAGAAATAATTGAGCCTAATAAATACGTTGGCCTAATACATAATTGGGCCTAGTGTGCATTATTGGTCCAACGTATAATTAGACATAATATTTAATAGGCCTAATTATTAAATGAGTCTATTATATATGAACTTTAATAAAAAAAAATTAGGCTTAAAAAAGAATTGAAACTAACATAAGTTAATTGGCCTTATTAATTAATCAAGCATAAAAGTAATTGCCTCTCTTATGCAATTAAGCCTTACAATTATTTGCACCCAATAATTGATTTGATCTAGTAATTCATGGAGTCTAATAGTTAATTGAGTTTAATAAAAATTTTGGTTCAATATAAATTTGTGCATGTAAATATTTGGATTTAATATAAAAATGGCTTAGATAATGAAATGAGCCTAATAAAAAGTTAGATTTAAAATATAATTGAGCTTAACAATTAATTAGGCTTACAATAATTATAGCCAAGAATTAGTTAGGCCAAAATTTAATTCGAATTAAGATATAATTGATTATATTATATAATTGAACTTGATATGTTATTGAGCCTAACTGTTAGTTAGGCCAAAATTATATATAATTGATTCTACTAAATAATTAAGCTTAATATATTATTAGGCCTAAAAATAATGTAAGCTTAATATATAGTTGATCTTAATTATAATTGAACTCAATAATTTAGTAGATTTAAGATATGATTGCACCCAGTAATTAATTGGGGCTAACATGCGTAAGCCCAACAAATAGTTAAACTTAAGAACAAATGGGCTTAAGATACAAATGGACCTAAATCTAATCCGAATGTAGTGAGGGTTGTTCCATGTGCTAGTATTTATTTTCATATTTTAGACTTAGAAGACAGCTTAGATATTAGTTGTATGTCAAGAAACTCTTTGAGTTTTTTCTTCTGTCTCTGTATCTCTTTAGTTGGGAGCCATTGCGTGGTAAGAAATATCTTTATATCTCTTAGGATGGTGTTGCCTTTTATCCCCCTATTTTCATTCAAATCTATTCAGATTTGTGCTTGTACTCTCCAAACAAATTTTTCTTACAAAGTTACATTATTTTCATTCCTAATACTGCTCATTCAAAATGTGATATCAGTTACGACTATGTATTATAGTTTAAGGACTTGAATTTAGGGTACTTAGGCTTAAATTAATCAACTACATTTAAAATATAATTAGATTGAATAATTAATTGGATATAATATGCACGAAACCGACAAATAATTAAACTTCAGAACGGATTGGGATTAGGATATAATTGAACCTAAGATATAATTGGACTGAAATTCTAATGAGACTTAAAATATAATTGGGCCTTACAAATAATGAGATTAGAAAGATAACTAAGCCTAAAAATATATTGGAGGGCTTAACGTGCAACTAGGTCTATTATGAAAGAAACTTAGAAATCATTTAGTCCAAGAACAATTTAGCATAACATATAATAATTAGGCCTAAGAATTAATTGATTCATAAAAATAATTTGACCTATTATGTAATTGAGTCTAATTGTTACTTGAACCCAAAAATTCATTGCATCAAATAAGTAATCGAGCTTAAGATTTAGTTCAGCCTATTAAAAAAAATGGTTAATATATCATTGAGCTTAAGAACATACCCTAATAAATAATTTAGCCTAATGTGTAATTAAGCCAAATAATTAATTGGATCTAATAATTGATTTGCTCAAAAAATTGATTAAGCTCAAGATTTAATTGGCTTTAGAAAAATAAAAACTTAATATATAATTGAGCTTCAGAATTGGTTAGAACTAAGATTTAATTAGGCCTAAGTCTTGATATATAATAGATCCAATAAATAATTATGCGTAAAAAAAAGGAGTTGATATATAATTGTGGCTAAAATGTAATTAGAAAATTAATTATTTAAATTTAAGATATAACTTGGCTTAGCATGTGTGGGCACAACAAATATTTAGCTTGATATAATTTTAAAAAATGGTAATTTTGATTTAAATTATGAATGGATTTTACAAATAATTCGATCCAACAAATAGTTAGGCCTAATCATTAATAATAATGCTAAGATATAATTAAGTTTGGAGTACATGAAACTGAGAAATAATTCAGCCCAGAGTAAATTGAGGTTAACATATATTAATTGGGAGAAAAAACACAATTGGACCTAATAGTAAATTATACCACATAATTAATTGGGCTTAAGTTTAAACTAGACATAAAAAAGAAATGATCTTAATATATAATTTGGCCTAAGAACAGAATGGGCCTAATAATGATTTTATCCTAATGTGTAATTGTGTCTAGTAATTACTAGAACCAAACAATTAGTTAGGTAAAATAATTGTTTGAGCTTAAGACTTTAATTGAATAAAATAATAAAACAAACTATATAATTAGGCTTAATAAGATATTGGACTTAAGATGTAGTCAAGCCTAGTAAATAATTGGACCCCATAAGTAATTTAGTCTAATAATTAATTAGGCCTAAAATGTAATTTTGTGTGACCACTGATCCAACTAATAATATGTTAGGGTCATATACCATGGGGCTAAAATATTTTTTGAGCATAAAAATTAAATAAGATTAAGATATATTTAGGCTTGCAACATCATTGATCCTAGCAATTAGACCGGACAATGAATTAGACTTAACAATTAATTGAGTTGTTCATTTGTTAGCTTGCTATTAGTGCATTAATGACTCAATCTTCTTGGATTTGATATGTAATTTAATTTAAATTTATATGTGAAATAGTTTTTCTTAATACTTCAAAATTATGAAAGAAAGACTCAAATATAGTTTTTGTAAATTTTATCCCACTCTTACTTTGTAAAATTCTTATTTAATTAGCTCTTCAAAATTATCTGTTTTGAATTAAAAATTATAAAGCTAATGAAGATACGTACTAATCACCTAATTTTTTAAAATAAACTATTTAAAATTAAAATTAAAGGTAATTTTTTGTGTGTACTTGATTGATATTCACATCATTAAGCAAAACTAAATTAAGCTAGCTAGCAATACCATTAAAAATTAATTAATTAATTGTATTAAATATTTTTAAGATGTAATTTGATATAAAAATGAATTAAACCTAATGACTAATTGGGTTTAATATTTATTAATTGATTGGATCAAATATGTAATTGATATTAAAAATTTATTGGACCCAAATTATAAGTGAACATAAGATATAATTACACAGAGATTAATTGAGCTTAATAACTAATTGGGTTTAACATTTATTAATTAACCCAAACTTTAATTAACTTATTTGATTATAAGAATTAATTGGGCTTAGGATTCATTAGGCCTTACAAGTAATTAGCCCCAAGATTTGATTGGATATAATATAAATGAGGCTTAATATATAATTTTGCGTAATGAATAATTGGCCATAATATATAGTTGAGCATAAGAGCTAAACTGGCCTAATAGATAATTGGGCTTAAGATTTAATGGAGCCTAACATTTAGTTGGATGTAACAATTAATTGACCTTAATAATTAATTAGACTTTGGATTTAATTATTCTCAAAAATTAGTTGGGCCTTATAAAATGTTAAGATTAATATACAAGAAGGCCTAAAAATAGTCTAGCTGAAGATATAATTAGATTTATTAATTTATAAGACCGAATTAATGAGGTTAACGTGCATGAGCCCAAGAAATAATTCAACGTATAATTAGGCTTAGTAAATGATATGAGCGAAGATATAGTTGTACTTGGAAATAGTTGGGCCTAAGATCTAATTGAACCCAAGAAATATGACATAAGATATAATCTTATATATAATTAGGCCTAAAATTTAATTGAGATTAATAATTAATTGAGTCTAACAACTAATTGACCTAAGTTTTAATTCACCAAATAATTAGTTTGGTTTAAGATTTGATCGAACCTAATTAAATTTTTGGCTTAATATATAATTAGAACTAATAAATTATTGGGTGTAAGATTTACTTTGGTCTAATAAAAAATAAGATCATGTATGAAACAAAGAAATTCAATTAGTCTAATTATATTTTAGGACAAATTAGGTCAAAAACATAATTAGACTCAAACTACAACAGAAGTTAGATATAGTTAGCTTTTATAAATAATGAGTCTAATAAATAATTAGATCTAACAATAAATAATAAGATCAGAGATACAATTGGGTCTATCATGAATGAAACAAAGAAATTGTAAAGAAAAAATCCTGATGTATATTAATTAGGTCTAAGAATTAATTGGATTATGAAAATATATAGGCCAAATATTTAGTTGAGCATAACAATTGAGTAGACCTAACAATTCATTGCACTAAATTTAGGAGTAACATCTAATTAGGCTTAAGAACAAAATGGGCTAAATAAATAATTTAGCCTCATATGTAATTGAACCTAATTAACTGGACTAAATAATTCATTGGGCATAACAATTTGTTACTCCAAAAAATAATTGAGACTAAGATTTATTTGGGTTTAATAAAAATTAAGCTTAATATATAGTAGAATTTAGCAATTAATTGGGCTTAATATATAATTGAGCTTAATACATAAATGGGACTAATAAGATATTGAACCTAAAATTAGGCCTAAAATATATTTGAGTCTAATAATTAAATAGGTAAAGGTCCCATAAAAGTTTGATGTTTACTCAATGTTACCAATCAAACCTTCATATTCAAAAAGTGATAAATCAAATATTTATTTAAATTTGAGGTATTCAAATTGAAGATCTCATACAACAAATTTTAATTTGAAATTTTTTTATAGATGTAAAGAAATATTTAAGCTACTTTTATAAAAAAAAAAATTATAATTTTTTGAGTACTAAAAAACACTTTTTTTAAATTTGTATGCTAAAAATTTTTTAAAATAACATAATTACTCAAGAAATTATGAAATTTTTTTGGGATGATCGCTTGACAATTTTTTGCATTTGTGAAAAATTTCATATAAAAAATATATAATTGTGCTTTATAAATAATTAAATTTAATTAATCAAGCTTAATAATCAATAGAGCTTAATAAATAAATGAGCTTAATATATAATTGGATCAATAATAAAATGAACCTAGCATGGATGGATCCAACGAATAATTGAACCTAAGAACATATTAGAACTAAGATAAAATTGAAACATAAATTTAGTTAAACTTAAAATATAATAGGGCTATATAGTGCAATAGATATTTTGATCTAATAATAAATAATAGTGTTTAAGAAATAATTAACTATATCATATATGAAACTAAGAAATAAATCAATCCTAAAACAAATTGAGCCTATCATGTATTCATGGGCATAAGAATCAATTGAACCAAGAAAATAATTGGGTTCTATATGTAATTGAGCTTAATAATTAATTAGATCGAATAATTTATTAAGTAAAATAATAATTGGACCAAAAATTTGATTAACAACTAACAAAAAATTGAGCTTAAGATGTAAATGGACATGAGAATGAATGTACCTAATAAATAATTGAGCATAACGCGTAATTGAGCAGAACAATTAATTGGAACAAACAATTCATTAAGCTTGATAGTTAATGGACCTAATAAATAATTGAGCCTAACAATTAATTGAATTAATAATTTATTAATGTAACATTTAGTTCTGCCTAAGAATTAGTTATGCATAACAATCAATTTGGCTTAATATATAATTAGGTTTAATAAATAATTACGCTTAAAATATGTTTCAACCCCTTAATTTAATTAAGTCTAAGACATAATTGGGCTTGATGTGTCATATATCCTAAAAACAATTAATTAGGTCGACCAATTAATTACATCTCATAACTAACTGGATATGAAATTTAATTTTGCTAAGAATTAATGAAAAAAGAGATTTAATTGAGCTTAATAAAAAAATTAGATTTAATATATAATTAGACCTAATAAATTTATAATTGGATGTAAGAACTAAATGAGATTAATAAATAATTAGAACTAAAATACAATTGGGGTTAACTTTGAATTGACCCTTAACAAAATATCTGGCTTAATATATAATTAGACTTAAGAAATAATTTTGGTTGCTATATAATTGGTCTAATAACCAAATGAGACTAATAAATAAATTGACATAAAATTTAGTGAGTCCAAGATTTAATTAGATCTAATATATAATTAGGCATAGCATGCATGAACTAAGTACATAATTAGACTTAAAAATGAATTGAGTCTAAGATATAATTTGACCCAAATTATAATTGAACTTAAAATATAATTAAGCATAATAATTAATTGGGTCTGAGTCCAATATTTATTAACTGAGCATAAAATTAATTGAATCTAATATTCAATTAGATTGAATTTAATTATATTAACAATGAGTTACTAAGCATAATTAATTGTTAATTTCAATTAAATTTCACATAATTAAATATTAATTGTATCTAGCAACTCATTGGACCTAATAATTAATTAGGTCTATGATTTGATTAGGTGTAATAAAATTAAGACTCAACACATAATTTAACCTAATAAATATTTAGGTCTACGATTTAATTGAATCTAACAATTAATTGAACTCAACAATTAATTCGGCTTAAGATTTAATAGTCGTCCATAAAAAATAGTTGGGTCTATTATTTAATTGGCCCTTATAAAAATTTGGGCTTAATACATAATTTGGTCTAAAATAGTGATGTTGAAGAGATAATTGGATTTATTGCTTAATTTGACACAATTAATTTGGCTAACGTGCATGAGTTCAAAAAATAATTTGACTTGTAATTGGGCTTGGTAAATATTATGGCCTAAGATATAATTAGATATAAAATTAATTATTCCAAAAAAATTACACATATGGTATAATTAGATCTCATATATAATTGAACTTGAGATATAATTGACCTTAATAATTAATTGGACCCAACATCTATAAGGTTTAATAATTTTTTTGACCTATTGTGCATGAACTTGAAAAATAAGTACTTGGGCTTAAGGATGAGTTTAGCCTAACGTTCAATAAAAAATTTGAATTTAATTGAATTTGTTATTTGATGAGTTTAGCCTAAGTTTCTACATAAAAATTAGTTGGGCTAAACAAGAATTTGAATTTCATTTATTATTAAGCCTAATAAATATATGGGTCTAAAATATAATTTGACTTGGGATGTAATCATACTTAACAATTAAAGATTTAAATAATTAATTAGGCTTAACAATCAATTGAATCTAATAATTAATTGGACCAAAGATTTAGTTGGGATTAATAATTGATTAAATGGAATATTTAATTGAGCTTCATAGAAAATTAGATTATGTAATTAGTCTTCATAAATAATTAAACTTAATCTATAGTTGGGTTTAAGTACAAAATGAGGCTACTAAATATTGAGACCTAAAATATAATTAGGTCCAATATTTAGTTAGGCTTAAGATAAAAGTGGGCGTTTTGTGCATGAATTGAATATATTATATTGAGAAATGAATTGATTTTAAAAATAAAACTAGAACCAAATTAAAAGTGAACTTAATATATAATTGATAACAATAATTAATTGGACTTAAAATATAATAATTTGGCCCACAAATTAATTAGACCTAATATTTGCTTAAGTTGGATATGTAATTGAGATTAAAAATTTATTAAACCTAATAATTCGTTATACGTAATAGCTAATTAGGTCTAAGATTTGTTGGGTTAAGAAAAAATTATGCTTAGTGTGTAATTTGATTGAACAATTAATTGGTGAAAACAATTAATTATGCTTAAGAAATAGTTGGTCCTATTAATCAACCGGACCAAATTAATTACTTTAACATGCATGAGTCCAAGAAATAACTTTACATATATGATTCGGTATATAATTGGCCTAACAAAAATATGGCTTAAAATATATAAACTTAAAATTAATTGGACATAGATTTATTTGGGCTTAGAAAATTAAGCATATGATATCGTTAGGCCTAATATACAATTAAGTTTATGATATAACGGATAATTATAATGAACTTAAGATATAGTTGAGCCTAATATATAAATGAACTTGGTGTATAATAGCCCAGAATGTAAATGGACCTAATATTTAATGGGTTTAATACTTAATTTCAGTTTATCGTCTATCCAATAAATGATTAGGTTTAAGAATGTGTTGGGCATAATGAGTATTAATTGAGCACAATAATAATTAAGCCTAACAATTCATTAGGTTTATGAGCCAAACATATGATTGAGCTTAATATAAAATTATCATTTAAATAACTAAAATTACTATAAAAATGAGCTAGGAAACAAAATGAGATTAATAAATATAAACCTTAGATATAATTGAGTTTTAAAATTAATTGAACCAAACAGGTAATTGTGTTCAAGAATTAGTTAGGTCTAGATGTAATTGGATCTAATAAAACTTAGGCTTAATATATAATTGATCGTAATAAATAAATGGGCCCAAGAATAAAATGAACTTAATATATATTTGAGCTTAAGATATAAATTGACTCAACAATTAATTGGATTAAAATATAACTAGGCCCAGTAGTTAATTGGGCTAGGATGCATGAACCTAAAAGACATTTGGACCTATGAATTAATTAGGTCTCAGATAGGAGCTAAAATTATAAACAAATTGAGACTAACTTATATTAATGGCACATAAAATTAATTGGATCTAAAAAGTAATCGACTCTAGTGATTAATTTGATCAAATAATTTTTTGCACCACGCAATGAATTTGACCTAAATTTAATTAGGTCTAATAAAAAATTAAACTTAACATATAATTGTTAATAAGAATAAAATGGACCTAATACATTGTTGAACCTAATGTATAATTAAGTGAAACAATTAATTAGACCAAATTATATGTTGGGCCAAATAGTTAATTAAACTTAGGATTTAGTTGGGTTTAATAAAAACTTAGACTTAATATATAATTAGTCTTAATATATGATTGAACTAAATAAAATATTAGACGTAAGATGTAATTGAGCATAATAATTAATTGGACTTAGCAAATAATTATGCCCTAATAATTAATCTTTACTAATTAAGTGGATCTAAAACTTCCTTATGCTCAAGAATTAGTTTAGGTGTAATATCTGATCACACCTAATAAAAAGTTCGGCTTCATATATAATTTGGCTTAAAAATATATTTGAGCCCAAGAATTAATGGAGTTTATGATATAATTTGGTGTGAGGTATAATTAAACTTAACTATTAATGAACTAACAATAAATTAGGCCTAAGAACCAATTGAGCCTCATAATTTATTAGGCTCAAAATTTAATTATGATTAAGAATTAATTGGGTTTAAGATTTAATTGAGCCTAAGATATAATTGGCCATAATGTGCATAAACCTATTAAATAATTGGGTCTAAAAGTAATTTAAGCCTAAGATCTAATTGTTCCTAAATTATAATTGAACATGAGATATAATTAGACAAAAAATTAAATTGAACCAAGTAACTAGTTGAGCTTAACATTTATTAATTAGAACCAAACTGATTGGGCCAAATATGTAATTGATATTAATAATTTATTAAACCTAAATTATAGTTGAACATAAAATATAATTACACATAAAGATTAATTGAGCCTAACATCTAATTGAGTTTAACATTTATTAATTAAACCCAAACTTTAATTGGGCTAAATATTTATTTGACTTTCATAATTAATTGGACCTAGGATTCATTAGGCCTTATAAGTAATTAGCCCTAAGATTTGATTGGATATAATATAAATTACGCTTAATATATATTTTAAATTAATAAATAATTGATCATAATATATGGTTAGGCATAGGAATTAAACTAGCCCAATAGATAATTAGGCTTAATGTTTAATTTTATTACTCAATTAATTGAACCTAACAATTAATTTGCCTTGATATTTAATTAGGCTTTCAATTTAATCGTTCTAAAAAATTAGTTGGGCCTTATAAAATATTGGGATTAATATCTTATAAAATATTGGGATTAATATATAATAAAGCCTAAAGATAGTCTAGTTGAAGATATAATTGGGCTCATTAATTAATGAGACCAAATTAATGAGGCTAACATGCATTAGCCCAAAAAATAATTCGACGTATAATTATGCTTAGTTAATAATATGAGCTAAGATATAATTGTACTTAGAATTAGTTGGGGGTAAGATCTAATTGAACTTAAAAAATATGATATATGATATAATTAGGTTTTATATATAATTGAGCCTATGATGTAATGAGTCGAATATAATTAAAACTTGAGATATTAAACTTAATTAATAACTTAAACTTACACATAATTTAAGCGTAGTACACATTAGTCCAAGATATAACTAAGCTTAATATTATTGGATCTAACAATTATTATGCTTATTGTGCAAAAACCCAAGAAATAATTGGGCTAACAACAAATAATTGAGCTTAAACAATTAATTTGACCTAACAGTTATTTCAGATTAATAATTAATTTAGTCTAATAATTAATTGACCTAAGATTAGTTCACCTAATAATTAGTTGGGTTTAATATTTGATTGAACCTAATTAAATTTTTGGCTTAATATATAATTAAAACTAATAAATTGTTGGGTTAAGAATGAAATAGGCCTAGATTCATCTTAAAATATAGTTTATTTGAATAATAATTTATTTTAAAATATAATTTATCCTAATAATTGGGTGTAAGATTAATTTTGATCTAGTAAAAAGGGACTTAATATATAATTAATACTAATAAATAGTAATTAGGTCTAAGAATGAAACGACCTAATAACAAACAAGGTCAAATAATTTATCAGATTTAATATATAACTGGGCCTAATAATTATATTCACCCTAACATTCATAAGTCTAATAAAGGACTTAAGAACAAATTAGGCCTAAAATATAGTTAGGCACAAACAATAACCAGTGTTAGATATAATTAGGTCTTATAAATAGTTGGATCCAAAATATAATTAGATCCAACAATAAATAATAAGATCAAAGATATAATTGAGTCTATCATGCATGAAATAAAGAAATAATGAAGAAAAAATTTAACCTAAAAATTAATTGGATCATAAAAATATTTGGACCTAATATGTAACTGAGCATAATAATAAATTAGACCAAACAATTCATTGCACTAAATTTAGGAGTAATATTGAATTATGCTTAAGAACAAAATGGGCTCAATAAATAAGTGAGCATAATGTGTAATTGAACCTAATAATTAATTAGACCAAATAATTCATTAGACACAACAATTTATTACCTAAAAAAATAATTGAGACTAAAATTTAATTGAATTAAATAAAATAAAAATTAAGCTTAATATATGGTAGGATTTAATAATTAATTGGGTTATATAATTGAGCCTAATACATAAATGAGACTAATAAAATATTGAACTAAAATTAGGCTTAAAATATATTTAAGCCTAATAATTAAATGGGTAAAGCTCTAACAAAAACTTCATATTTACTCTATATTGTCAATTAAATCTTCATGTTTAAAAAGTGACAAATCAAACCTTAATCTATCAATTTGATCTAAATTAAACCTTATTAAAAATTTTAAAAATTTGAGGAATTCAAATTGAAAATTTTATACAATAAATTGAGTTTTTTTTTTTTATAGATGTAAAGAAATATTCAAACAACTCTCACAAAAAGTTTCATAATTTTTTAAGTACTAATATATTTTTTAAATGTTATAGTGTCAAAAATTTTCAAAAATAGTATAATTACTCAAAATATTATAAAATTTTTTTGTGATGGCAACTTGAATATTCTTTTACATCTATGAAAAATTTTACATCAAAATTTATTGTATAAGCTCTTCAATATAGATGTCTTTATTTTTAAATTTTTAATAAAGTTTAATTTAAACTAAATTGATAAGTCAATATTCGATTTGTCACTTTTTAAATATAATGGTTTCATTAGTAACATGAGGTAAATATCACAAGTTTTATAAAAATTTTACCCTAATTAAATTGATCTAAAGATATAATTACACTTAATAAAGCCCAACAATTAATGACTTCATGATTAGATAGGTATAACAATTAATTAAGTCTAATAGTTAGTTAATTGAGTAAAAAATTAAATATGACTAAAATGAGTAAATAGACCTAATAAATAATTAGGCTTAACAATTAACTCGACTTGATAATTAATCAGACCTAAGAATTAGTTGGGCTTAAAATTTAATTACAAATAATAAAAAATTTGGCTTAACATATAATTGATTCTAATAAATAATTGGACTTAATATATAATTACCTTTAATAACCTAATGAGCTTAATACATAATTAGGCTTAAAAGTAATTGAATCTAATAATCAATTAGATTTAAGACATAATTGAGCTTAAAAATTAATTGGACCTAGCATGCATGAGCCCAAAATATAATTAAACTTTAGAACAAATTGAGACTAAAATATAATTGGGCCTAAGATATAATTAGACCTAAATTATAATCAAACTTAAGATATAATTAGGCCTTATAAATAATGAGACTAGATAGATAACCAAGCCTAAAACTAAAGAAGATGGCCTAAGATATCATTAGATCTGTTGTGCATAAAACTTAAAAATAATTTAGAACAAATTTAGACTAATATATATTATTTAGGCTTAAGAATTAATTGAACCAAAGAATTCATTGCGCCAAATAACTAATTGAGGTTAAGATTTAATTTGACCTAATTAAAAAAAGGTTAATATATCATTGAACTTAAGAATGAAATGATCCTAATAAATAATTTATCGTAATGTGTAATTGAGCCTAATAGTTAATTTAACATAATAATTCATTGGGCTTTACAATTTGTTTCGTCAAACAATTGATTGAGCCTAAGATTTAATTAGGTTTTGATAAAAAAAAAGCTCTAATTATAATTAAACTTAATAAATAATTGCCTAAGACCTAGTTGAGACTAAGATTTAATTGGGCCTAAGTCTTAATATATTGACCTTAATGAATAATTGGGCATAAGGAAAAAATGAACTTAGTACATAATTGTGGCTAAAATATAATTAAACAAAATAATTATTTGAATTTAAGATATGAACTTAGTATGCATGGGCACAACAATTTAGGCCTAAGATATAATTATATCCAAATTATAATTAAACCTAGGGACAAATCGTGCTTGATATATAATTGGACCCAAATTATAATTTGACTTGAATCTCACAAATATTCCCAATATAATTGTATCTAATAGTTAATAATAGCACCTAAGGTATAATTAAGTCTTAGTGCAGGAAATTCGAAAATAATTTAGCCTGGGAGCAAATTAAGGCTAATACATATTAATTAGGCTAAAGAAAAATTAGATCTAATATGTAATTGAACTTAATAGTTAATTGGACTGGATAATTTGTTGAAGCAAATAATTAATTAGGCCTAAAAAATATTGAGCTTAATGTATAATTTAGCCTAAGAAAAAGCTTAATAATAACTAAGCTTAATGTGTAATTGAGCCTAATAATTAATTAAGCATAACAATTAATTGGGTTAAATAATTATTTGAGTTGACAACTTAATTGGATTTAATATCTAATTGAGCATGATAAATAAACTATATATATGGACCAAATAAAACATTTTGCTTCAAGGTATAGTTGAGCGTAATAATTTTGTAAACCTAGCAAATGGTTAGGTCTCACAAGTAATTTAATCTAATAATTAATTAGGCCTAAGATGTAATTTTTCACAAAAATTAGTTAGACTTAAGTTGGGCTCATATACCATTGGGCCTAAAATAATTTTTGATCATAATAATTAACTAAAACTGAGACATATTTGGACTTGCAATATAATTGAGCCTAATAATTGGACGAAATGATTAATTAGGCCTCATAATTTATTGAATCCAAGATTTAATTGTGATTAAATTTTTTTGATTTAAAATTTAATTGAGCCTAATAAAGAATTGAGCTTAATATAATTAAGTATAATAAATTATAAGGCTTATTTTATAATTAGGCCTAAAATATAATTGCATTAAAGATTTACTTAGACTTAAGATATAATTGGATGTAGCATGCATGAATCCAAATTATAATTAGACTTAAAATATATTGATCATAATAATTCATTATGTTTAATAACTAATTGGGTCTAACATTCATTAATTAAGGAAAAAATTAATTGGTTGTGCCTAATGAATACTTTTTCCTAAAATTTGATTGAGTCCAACAATTAATTAAGTTCAAGATTTAATTGGGTTTGAGAATTAGTTGACCAAATATTTAATTGTGTCTAATCTAGAATTGGGCTAAATATGCCTAAATTAATTAGGTGATATGCATGAGCCCAAAAAAATAGTTTGACATATATTTGGGTCAAACTAATAATATAGCTTAAGATATAATTAAATGTGAAATTAATTTGATATAAAAAATTAGACATATAATATAATTAGATCTAATATATAATTAGATTTTATAAAATTTTGGATCAAATATAATTAAACTAGTCAAATAATAAGATATAGTCATTAGTTGAACCTAAAATTTATTAGGTCAAATAATTAATTGAGTATATCATGTGTGAACCCACGAGAAATTTAGGCTTAAGAATAAATTATGCATGATGGATGTTAATTAGGCTAAAAAAATTAGGCTTAATATATAATTAAGCCTAACAATTAAATGTACTTAACAATTCATTTGGTCTAACAATTCATTGGGATTAATAATTAATTGAGCATAAGATTCGATTAGGCTTAATAAAAAATTAGGCTTCACATATAATTGGACCATGTTTAATAAATAAGCATTACCTTTTGTAGCATGATGTTAAAGCATCATGATTTTTTAACTTGAATGAGAAAGAGGTTTAATTTGATTGAGAGATTTTATTTTATCTTTTTAATATTCCATCAAAATTTGTTTGATAACATTTTAATTGTAAAGATTTATTTATCATTCAAAAGTTTTAAGTAACATTATTTTATCATGTGTTACAATAATATTAAAAATTTAAACTTATTAAATTACTTCAACCTCAAAAATATGTATTGAGGGTAAATATCAAAATAAACTTTGTACTATTTGAGATTTTTAATCAAATTTTTATTTTTTTAATCAAATTTACATATAAAAATTTTAATTTAGTCTAAATAAAATATTGTCTTCAATTTTTTAAATAAATTATTCAAAGAAAAGATATTGTAGAATAATATGTCTTGAAATTTGTAAAAAAAAATGCAAATGAATATTCAAGCTATCATCAAAAACATTTTTAGAATTTTTGAGTAGTAAAGTTATTTTCATCATATTTTAAAAACTTTTGTAAAAAATTTTAAATTTATATATTTTTATTACTTAAAAAATTTCATTGTATATTTTTTCATGTTTGTTACAAATTTAAAGTTAAAATCCACTACACAAAATCATCGATTTGAATTGTTTCTTTTTTAAAAAAATTAAAAGTAAGTCAATTTAGATCAAGTAGATATTTTGTGTAAAGTGGGTGTGAAAAAATTGTAAGAACTTGATGAAAAAATGTAAATAATAAAAAGTTCATTTTGATCTTTATCTTAATATTAATTATTAAATTATTGAATCTTATTTTCGATGAAATTACATAATATTAAAAATATAATTAATTAAATTAATTTTTTATGAAATATAATTAATTCATTTAAACTTTTATGAAATATAATTAATTCAATTAAACTTTTATGAAATATAATTAAATTTAAAATTAAATAAGTTTTATATTATCTTTTAATCAAACATAAAAATGAGGATATAAGAAAGAAATAACACTAGATTTATCTTTTCCACTAATCCAATGCTCTATAATATCATTTAATTTTTTAAAATTAGGCTGTGTAAACCATGGTTTATTTTTATTTATTTTTTTTGTTAGAGTTGTTCATTGGTTAGTTTGCTATTAGTGTATTATTGATCATCTCAAACTTGAAACATAATATAATTTAAATTTATATTTGAAATAGTTTATCTTAATATTTCAAAATTATGAAAGAAAGACTCAAATATGATTTTCATAAACTTCGTTCCACATTTCTTTACTTGGCAAAATTCCTATTTAATTAGCTCTTCAAATTCATTTCTTTTGAATTAAAAATTTTAAAGTTGATAATGATATATATTAATCACTTAATATTTTTAAACTAAACTATTTAAAATTAGAATTAAAGGTTTTTTTCTTTTTTTGTACATTTGTTTGGTATTCACGTGAATAAGCATAATTAAATCAAGATGGTTGGCAATACCATTAAAAATTAATTAAATAATTCTTTAAAAAATAATATTTTTTTTTATTAAACTTTGAATAAGTTAGTTTTTTGTTATTCCTTCTTTAGTACATCAGTATTTTTAATAGGCAATCTAAAAAATATTTTAAAAAATTAAAAAAGAAAAAGAAATTGTGTATAGTACTCGCTTTTCACGCGCTTTGTCTCATGTATTTCACCTGTAAGTGTTATATATGCAATACTTTGTTTTTTGTTTTTAATTAATCTTTACTCTGGCTTGGTAATCGAAAATTTATGACCTAACGTCAGCCCCGACTCATTACCTGATGGGCTTTATAAATTAACAGGCTGAGGAGGGCATGTTCATTTAAAAAATATATGGCACATGGACTGTCTAACCCTTACTCTAAGCCTTACATTTTAAACTTTAAACGATAAACTTTAAACTCTAAACCTTACATTGAAAGCCCTTATCCGAACCACTAAACCCCTTATCCCCTAAATCTTAAACGCTAATTCTTAAACTTTAACTTTGAAACTTTTATCCTTAAATCTTAAACCCTAGACTCTAAACCTTATACCTTAACCCTAAACATTAAACTGAGGACTTTAAACTCGAAATCCTAACTCTTGATCCTAAAATTCTAAACCTTAAACCGTAAACATTAAACATTAAACTCTAAACCTTAAAACCTAAGCCTAACATATAACCATTAAACCTTTACCCAAATGCCTAACCCTAACCTTTAAACCTTAAATCCAAGTCTAGCTATAAACCCTAAATGCTAACCTCTAAATAATAATCATCGAATCTTGAATCCTAAACTTTGACCCTTAAACCAAAATTACAAAACCATAAACTTTAACCATAACCTGTAACACTAAACCTTGAAACATAAACCATGACCCCTAAACTTTGACCCTTAAGCCCTAACCCTTAAACTTTAAACCATTAACCGAAAACCATAACCACTAAATCCTAAACATTAAACTGTAAACCTTAATATTTAAACTTTAATATTTAATCATACCTGCTAAACCCTAATCCCAAAACCTTAAACCTAGACCCTAAATACAAACCACTAAACCTTCCACCTTAAATCCAAAGCGGTAACCCTAAACCCCAACCCCTAGAACTTTAAACCAAAATCGACAACCCTAAATCTCAAGCCTTAAACCCTAGAACTTAACCCATAGCCCCTAAATTCAAATCTCCAAAACCTAAACCCTAAATTTTAACATTAGCTCTTAAACCTCAATTCCAAACCCTAAACTAACCCCCAATGGTAACTTCTATGCCTTAAGCCCTAACTCCTAAACCTTAACCTACAAACTGTAAACCCTACACCTTAGCCATCAAACCTTAACCCAAAATGCTAAACCTTAAACTCAAAACATTACACTTTAAACCCTAGCCCCTAAAACTTAAATGCTTAACCCTAACCCCTAAACACTATCATCCAGACTGTAATCCCTAAATCCTAACCCTAAAACTTGATCACTAAAACCTTAAAACTTTAACCCACTTTAAAGCCTAACAACTAACCCCTAAACCCTAAATGCAAGCAAAATCCCTTAAACTTTAACTCATAAACCATAAACCCTAAAAGCTATTCCCCAACCTTTAAACCAAAACGCCTATATCCTAACCCATAAACTCATACCACAAACCATAAACCCTAAACTCCAACCCTAACCCCTAATCCCAAAACCTTGAACACTAACCCCAAACCACTGAAATCTAAATCCAAACCTCATCATACACTACACTAGGAGTAAAAAATTCACACTTTCTCAAACGAGCAAAAGTAGTTGCTCCTTCAAAATAAGAAACTATTGTATAAAATGATCCATATGCTTTTTTTCATTTTTATTGTACTCTAATATGTCATCAAAGTAAAACACAACAAAAGAATCAATGCAAGTACGTGATTCATTTAAATGATGTTTTCCATTCATTTTCAGGCCTCATTATAATTTGATGGTAACTACTTCTCAAATCAATTTTAAAGAAAATAAGTGCACCACATAATTGATCAAGTAAATCATCTAACCTTGAAATTCAGAATTGGTAATCAATTGTGATTTTGTTGACAGCATGGTTTCCAATGATATCCTCCAATAAGCATCCTTCTTTGGCACCAATAAGGTAGTTATAGCACATGGACTAATCTCTCTCGAATCAACCTTTTTTGTACCAACTCATCAACTTGCCTCTAAAGCTTTTCATGCCCTTTAGGACTCATTCTATAAGTTACTTTATTTGGAGGAATAGCCCCTACAACAAGGTCAATGTGATGTTGAATGTCCCTCAAAGGTGGAAAGGCCATGTGGAATCTTGAAACTCATTAAGAATTGGTTTCATGATTTTTGACGGTTCATTGTGCTGTTCATTCTCCTCTAAAACTATAATAGCCAAAACAATCGTTTTATTATTTATATCGAAAAAAATAAGTATGCTTATAACCATCATGCAACACCTTTTGTTTTTATAATCCTTTTCAAAAGAAAATGGGACAAAAGCATTTTGTAGTTACCTTAATTTCACTCTGCTTTTGCAGCCAGGACAATTGATAAGGATTTGGATGTGAAATAATGTCTAACTTGAGTTTTTGCACTATCTCCAAGGATATCACGTTCTTAAAGCTGCCACTATCAATGATCACCAAACACACCTTGTCATGAGAAGTACATTTGGTATGAAACACATTCTCTCCCTACTTTCATCCTCTATCACATGGGATACTTCCAAGTTACATTGCACTACAATGGACATACCATGATTTGCACAGGTCATCTTTTCTTTAATACCATTATGTTCTGGATCATTGTTACATTTGAAGCATTTTCTACCACCTGGTGTAAAAGAGTTGGGTGTTTGCTTGCTGCTCGCAAATCCTTCACCCTTTCTTGCCCCTTCGACACAACTTTGCTTAGGCTTGAAATTAACTCTCTTGGAATACTCATCTTTCGAACCATATCGTGATCCCTTTTCAAACTTCGGTTACTTCTCAACTTTTAAAGCCAACTTGCACACATCATTCAATGATTTGCTCTTCTAGTTCTACGAGCTCTCCTTTTAGCATCAAGTTATCAAATTCTGCAGTGTATTCCTCCACCATTAGTTTCTTTTGTCTAAAATTATTGATTTTTGAGAAAGATACATGCTTATAATTGTAAGGCAAATACTTCCTTTTTCAACTCTTTTTTCATCTTTTCTCATGTTAAAATCTTATCCTTTGTCTTTTCAAATTCTCCTACGAAAAATATGCATTCTTTCTAAGTTTGAGAGCAACCAACTTCACTTTGTTGTGTTTTGATGGTTGATGAAGCTCAAATATTCTGTGCACCGTATTAAGCCAAGCAATAAAATCATCAACACAGATTTTACCTTCAAATTTTTGTATGTCTAATTTTGAATGTATTTGTTCTTGCATTCATCTTTCTCTATATACTTTGCATGATATCTAACCAAGTCTCTCGGGTAAAAAGGTGTATCTTGATCACAAACAAACTTTTGGCCTTCATTATCATGCCGGTTATTACATCCTTTCCTCAATCATTGTATCCTTCTCATCTTCCATTGCAATCTTTCAAACTGCAACCTTAAGGACTCAATATCATCACCACTGTTGCTCCCTTCACTAGCAACTTCTTTTTCATTCCGTCTTGCCATGATCTTTAACCTTATGCTCTGATACCAAACTGATACCATATTTTGAAGGAACGGTATTATGAATGACAATGATGTAACTTTACTAATTTTTTTTAAAGAGTACAAGCACAAGTATGAACAAATTTGAATGAAAATAAGCGATACAAAAAAACCACCACCTTAAGGACAATAAACAAGGATATAGAAACCTCACAACTCACCACTCAATGGCTCTCAACAAAAGAGATACAGAGAAGGAAGAGAGAACTCAAAAGAGTTTTTGCACATACAACTAAAGTCTAACTTCCTCATTCTAAGTCTAAAGCATGAAAATAAATACTAGTGCATGAAACAACCCTTCATGTATTGGGATTTCAAAAATCATTAAGTTTTCGATGATAACTAAATGATTTAATGCAATTATTTGACAAAAAAGATGAAGTTAGCATATTGAAATAAATCTTTTTTGAGGATTGCTAAGATGTATGCTAACTATCCACCACTGAAGAAGCTTTCATGATCGCCTCTCTAGAAAATCTTCTAAAGTACATGCTAACTGTCCTTCACATAACATCATGGGTTAAACGTGGTAATAATTAATTGGATCTAATATTTGATTAGATTGAATATGTAATTGAGAATAACAATTAATTGAATCTAGTAACTTGTTGGACATAATAATTAATTAGGTGTATGATTTGATTGGATCTAATGTATAATTTGACCTAATGAATAACAAAACCTACAATTTAATTGAATCTAAAAATTAATTTGACTTAAGATTTAATAATGCATGAAAAATAGTTGGGTCTAAGATTTACTAGTGCATAAAAATAGTTGGTCTTATGATTTATTGAGCCACATAAAAAATTAGGCTTAATATATAATTTAGTCTAAGAAATAATAGGGTCAAAGATATAATTGACCTATTACTTAATTCAACCAAATTAATTTAGCTAACGTGCATGAGTTCAAAAAATAATTTGACATTTAAGTAGGCTTGACAAATATTATGGCTTAAGATATAATTAGACGTAAAATAAATTATGCCACAAAATTTAGACATACGATATAGTTAGATCTTGTATATAGTTGAACCTATGATATAACAGGCCAAGTATAATTGAACTTGAGATATAATTAAGTCTAGTATATATAAAGTCTAATAAATTATTTAACCTATCATGCGTGAACCGAAGAAATAATTGGGTTTAAAAATAAGTTTGGCCTGATGTATATTAATTGATCTTAAAAATTAATTAGGGACAAAAGATAATTAAGCTTAATATATAATTAAACCTAACAAATAAATGAACCTATCAATTCATTGGGCCTAGATATTCATTGGATCCAAGAAGTAATTAAGCTTTTATTAAAAATTTTGACTTAATATATAATTAGCCCGCTTAAATAAATTGAACCTAATGTAAAAAATTGGCTAACAATTAATTAGGCCTATGATTTTGGTTGGATCTAATAAAAATTAGATTTAATGTATAATTTTATCTAATAAATAATTGAACTTACTACATAACTGCACCTAAGAACTCAATTGGCCTATTACTAGGGTTAAGATTTATTTAATTCTAACAATCAATTTGACCAAATTAATTGAGCTTAAGATTTAATTATATCTAAGTTGAACCTAAGATTTAGTTAGGTCTAATAAAAATTAGACTTAATATGTTGTTCATCCTAATAAATAATTATGCTTAATATATGATTTGATCTAAGAACGAAATGAGCTTCACACATAATTGAACTTAATATATAATTAAGTATAATAATTGGTTAGATTAAAGATATGATTGGACCTATAATTAATTGGACTTATAAACAAATTAGGCTAAGATATAATTGGACTTAAGATATATGAGACGTATAAATAATTGGGTCCATTAAATAATTAGCCTTGATAATAAATAATATGGCCCAAGGTATAATTGGGTCTATAGTGTATGAAAATAAGAAATAATTTAACCTATAAGCAAATTTAGCCAAATGCATATTAATTAAGCTTAAGATTTAATTATGCTACAAATAATTGGGCCTACGATATAATTTAGAATAATAGGTCAATTTTTGCCAAACAACAAATTGGACCTAATATTTGACTGTAACTAAGAATTAATTGAGTCTAACAAAAAATTATCCTCAATCCATAATTGGTTGAACGACTAATTAAACTTAACAATTCATTAGGACAAATAATTCATTGAGCTTAGTATTTATTTATGTTTAATAAAAAATGAGCTTAATATATAATCAAACTTAATAAATAATTAAACCTAATAATTAATTGGACTTAGTAAATAATTTAATTAAAATTTTAATTAATTAAACCTAAGATTTAATTCTGCATAAGAATTAGTTGGGCCTAATATCTAATTGGGCTTAATAAAAATTGGAATTTTATGTATAATTAGGCCTAATAAATTTGTGGGTCTAAAATACAATTTGACTTGACATGTAATTAAGCACAACAATTAAAGATCTAAATAATTAATTAAACCTAACAGTTATTTGAGTCTAATTAATTGAACTAAAGATTTTAATTGTAACTAATAATTAATTGAATCAAATATTTAATGAAACTTCATAAAAAAATTTGTTAATATGTAAATAGGCTTAATAAATAGTTGACTTAATTTATAATGGGTTTAAGAATGAAATGAGACTAATTTAGATAAAAAATATGATTGCATTCAATACTTAGCTGGGCTTAAGATAAAAGTGGGCGCATTATTTTTGTGGTCCAATTAATTCTTTGGCCCAATTAATGTACGTTAGGCTTGATCCATTCCTTTCCTCAATTATTTTTTGTTTGATGCATGATACACTTAATCATATCGTAAGCCCTATTATTTATTATTAGGTCAAATTATCTACTAAATTCAATTATTTATAAGACTCAATAATATCGTAAGTCCAATTATAATTTGGATCCAATTATATGTTAAGACAAATTATTTTAAAATTAGTTAAATATTTAGCACAACTTTTTATATGCCTAATTGAATTTTAGGCCGAGCTAATTCTTAATCACAATTAAATCTTACTTCAATTTATTATAAAGTTTAATTAATTTTTAGACTCAATTATGTCATAGGTATAATTATTTATTAGGCCTGTTTTCTTATCAAGCTTTATTTTGTATAAAGACCACTTTAATTCTTAGGTATGTTAAAATCTTAGTCCTAGTTAGTTATTGGGCTCAATTTTTTGCTACGTCTAATTCATGATTAGGCTCAATTGTATTTTAAATCTAATATTTTAATTTAAATATAATTTTTTATTAGTCTCAATTAAATCTTAGGCCTATTTAATTTTTGGTTATAGTTAAATATTAGACTTCATTAATTATCAAAATAAATAAGTTGTTAGACCCAATTAAATTATTAGGTTATTAATTGTTAGACCCATTTACATCTGAAACCCTAGATTTAATAAATTATTGGGCTCAATCACATCTTAGGTCTAATATTTTATTAGGTATAATTATATATTAGATCTAATTACTCTATTAAGTTGAATTATATATTAAGCCTAATTTTTAATTAAATATAATTAAATTCTATACTTAATTATTATTTAATCCAATAAATTGATAGGCTTAATGAATTGTTAGATCAAATCAACTATTAGACTTAATTACACATTGAGCTCAATTATTCATTACATTCAATTAATATTTAGGACCGATTGACAAATGCTAGGCCCAATTACTTATTATGCTCAATTGTATCTTAAGTTCAATTATAATTTTTATATGATTATATCTTAGACTCAATCATTCACAGGCTCCATTTTGTATTAGGTTTAGGCATGTTACACTCAATTATATCTTTTGGTTTATTAAATCTTGGATCTAATTATATTTTAGGCTCAATTATTTATTTATTGCATTTTGTTCTTAGACTTATTTATAAATTAAGCCCATCAATTTATTACCCCTAATTATATATTAAGCTCAATCTTTAATTAGGCTCGACTAAATTTGATGTCCAATTAAATCTTAGTCATAATTAAATCTTGAGCTCAATAAATTAATAAGGTCAATTAATTGTTAGGTCTAATTAATTGTTAAACTTCACTAAATCTCAAGTCCAATTATATCTTAGACCAAGTAAATTATTGAGTTTAAATATATTTCAGACCCAGTTATATGTGAGGCTTAACTTTTTATTAGAACATATTAGTTAATAAGTTTAATTAATTTTTAGATAGAAGACTTAATTAATTGTTATTCTAAATTATTTGTTAAGTCTAATTATTTATTAGACTGAGTTATATATTAGATCTAATACTTTATATACTCTAATTATATCTTAAACTTATTTATTTATTAATTTTGTGTCAAACTAAATTAAATACTAAGCTCAGTCAACTATTTAGCCCAACAAATTGTTAAATCAAATATTGTTAGGTTTAGTTAGTTATTAGGCTTAATTACACATTAAACTTAATTATTTATTAGGTCTATTTTGCTCTTAGACCGAAGAGATATAAGGATAAAAGAGCGAAATCAAAGAGTTTTTGCAAACATAATCAAAGTCTATTATGCGCCTTTGTAAGACCATAGCATCGAAATAAATACTAGTGCATGGAATAATGGTCCATGCATAGGGACTACAACAATAATTAAGTTTCTGCTATAACTAACTAGTTCAATGCATAAATCCATTAAATATTTAGGCTTAGAAGTGAGTTAAGCCTAAGATCTAATTGAACTTAAATTATAATTGAACATAAGATATAATTGAACATAAAAATTAATTGAGTTTAATAACTAATAAAATTTGGCATTTGTTAATTGTACCCAAAAATTGATTGTGCTAAACATGTAATTGATATCAATAATTAATTGGATCTAAATTATAACTAAGCATAAGATATAATTGGACATAAAGATTAATTGAGCCCAATAACTAATTTCGTTTTAACATGTTAATTGGACCCAAAATTTAATTGACTAAATATGCAATTGATATTAACAATTAATTAGACCTAGCAATTCATTTGACTTTTTAAGTAATTAGCCCTAAGATTTGATTGGATATAATATAAAATTGAGTTTAATATATAATTTGAATAAATAATTAATTAGTCATAGTATATAATTGGACATAAGAACTAAATTGGCCGAACAGATAATTAGACATATGATTTAAGTGGGTCTAATACTTAATTGGACCTAACAATTAATTGACATAATAATTTGGACTTAAGATTCAATTGTGCTTGAAAAATTCGTTGAGCTTTATAAAATATTAAGTTTAATATATAATTAGACCTAAAAAATAGTCAAGCATAGATATAGTTGGGCTTGAGCCGCCCAAGATATAATTAGACTTAATAAATAATATGACATAAGATATAATTGAACTTGAAATTAATTAGGTCTAAGATCTTGGACAAAAAAATGCAACATATGATATAATTAGGCCATATATATAATTGACCTTAAAAATTAATTTCCATTGATACATAATTAGCGCTTATGTGCATTAGCCCAAAATATAATCAAGCCTAATAATTAATTAAAAATAATATTACAAGATCGAATAATTACTATTAGTAACCTTATTATTAATAATAAGCCTAGTTATCTATTAGGCCTAATTATCTTTATAAGATCCAATTATATCTAAGTCCAATTATAGGCTCTAATTGTATTTGAAAACCAATTTGTTTTTAAGTTCAATTTTTTGTTGGGCTTATGCATGCTAGCCCCAATTAATTATTGGCATAATTTTCTCTTAAATTCTAATAAATTATTGGATCTAATTACATTTGAGATCAATTGTATATTAGGCTTATTTTCATTCTTAGGCCTAATAAAATATTTAAGCTTAATCATTTATTAGATCGTTTGTGTATCAAACCTAATTAAATATTTGACATATGATTCTTAGGCACAATTATTTGTTAGAAGCAATCACATCTCAAGCCTAACTATTTATTAGGCCCATTTTTATATTAAATGTAAACATTTACATGGCCAATTTATATATTAAGCCAAAGTTTTTATTTAGTCTAATTATACATTAGACTCAATTAACTATTAGAATTATTGAATTGGTAGATCCTATAAATGATTGAGTGCAAATAATTGTTAGGCTTAATTATAATGTAAATCCATTTCTTTTAGACCCAATCAAATGTTAAGTTTAATTAATTATTAAGCTCAATGAATTGCTAAGGCCCAATTAATTGCTAACCTCAATTAATTTGACCTAATTAATTTTAGGATCTAATTAATAATTGTTAGGTTCAAATATATTTTACACTCAATACATCCTTAAATTCAATTATATACAGGGTTCATGCACACTACACCAAATTACATCTTTTGCTCAATTAAATCATGAACCTAGTTATATTTTAGGACCAATTGTTTACTAGTGTTATTTACCTAATTATAGGTTAAGCTCAATTATTTATTAAATGTAAGTGTATTAAACCCATTTTTTTTATTAAACTCGACTAAATTTTAGGCTTAATTAATTTTTTGTTAAAGTTAAATCTTAGACCTGATTAATTATTAAGATCAATTAATTATTAGGCATAAATAATTATTAAGCTATTAATTGTTAGACTTATTTACAACTCAAACTCAGTTATATCTTAGACCTAGTTAATTATTAAGATCTACTATTGTTTTGGCTTAATTATATGTAAAGCTAAATTTTTAACCAAGCCTAATTAATTCTTAGATTGAATTAAATTTTAAACCTAATTAATTATTAGACTCAATTAAATGTTAGGCCACATTATTTGTTAGTTTTAATAAATTATTTGGCTCAACTACATCTTAAGTCTAATATATTAACAAGCATAATTATATATTATACCTAATTAATTTATTAAGCTAAATTTATACTAAGCCTAATTTTTTGTTAAATATAATCAAATTGTGAGCTCAAAAAATTATTTGACCTAATAAATTGTTAGAGTCAAATTAATTGTTTAGCTCAACTGCACATAAGGTGAAATTATTTATTACATCCAATTAACTTTTAAGATAAACTGATGAATTTAGGCCTAATTATAATTTAGGTATGATCATATCTTAGGCTCAATTCATTCATAAGCTCATTTTATATTGGGTTCAAGCATGCTACGCCCAATTATATCTTAAGGTTCAATAAATTTTGGATTCAATTATATTTTAAGTTCAATTATTTATTTATTTCACTTTGTTCTTGAGCTCAGTTATAAATTAAGCCCAACCATTTATTACGCTTAATTATCTATTAAGTTTAATCTTTAATTAGGCTCAACTAAATCTTATGTTTAATTAATTATTTGTCAATTAAATCTTGAACTCAATAAATCATTAGGGCCAATTAATTGTTAAATAATTAATTATTAAACTTAATTACATCTTAAGCCCAATTATATCTTAGACTAAGTAAATCATTGAGTTCAAATGTGTTTTAGATCCAATTATATGTGAAGCCCAACTTTTTATTAGGCCACATTAGTTAATAAGTTTAACTAATTTTTAGGTAGAAGACTTAATTATTTGTTAAATCCAATTATTTGTTTGGTTGAATTATATAAAGTCTAATATTTTATTTGGTCCAAGTACATATTAAACTTAGTTATTTATTAAGTTCAATTATATGTTAAGCTTATTTTTTATTAAACCCAATTAAATCTTAAGCTTAATTAATTATTTAGCCTAACGAATTATTAAACTTAATGTATTATTAGGTTTAATAAATTGTTGAGCTCAACTACACATTAGACTCATTATCTAATAGGTTTATTTTGCTCTTAGGTTTGATCATATATTAAACCTAATTTGTTAGGTTTAATTTAGCAAAACTAATTATTTGGCTCAATTAACGGTTAGACTAAATTATGTTTTAGGCCACATTATTTTTCTGGTCTAATTTAATTGATAAGCCTAGTTAATATATCTTAGGCTTAATTTTTTTCTTGGACTAGCAACTATATCTTAAGCACTATTATTTACTGGGTCTAATTATACTATATTCAATTAAAATTTAGATTCAATTATATCTTAAAATCAATTTATTCTCAAGTCTAATTATTTGTCAAGCTCATCAATACTAAGCCTAATTATTATTAATCTAATGATATTTCAAATCATATTAATTATATGACTAGTTATACTTTAGGCTTGACTACTTATTAATATCATTTCGCTCTTAAGCCCAATTATTTATTAGGAAGAATTATATATTAAACCTAATTTTTTATTAAGTGTAATTAAATCTTAGATGCCATTAATTCTTAGACATAATTAAATCTTAGGCCAAATTAATTATTAAGCCAAATTAATTGTTAGGCTCAATCACATCTCAGGCCTAATTATTCGTTAAACTCAATTATATATTAAGCTTAATTTTTTATTTAACCAAATTAGTTCTTAGGCTCAATTAATTATTTGAACTCATTTGTTAGCCCAATGAATCTTGCGATTCAATTAATTTTTAAGCTTAATTACGTAATAAGCTAAATTATTTATTAGGTCTATCTCATTCTTAGGCCCAAGTCTAATTTTTTAGTAGCCTTAATTAAATATTATGCCTAATTAATTATTTGGAGTGCTAAATTACTTAATCTCATTAATTGTCAAGCATAATTACATGTTAGGCCCAATTACAATAAATTTTCAAGCACATTAATATATATGTTAGGTTAATTTTTTTCTAGGCTGAATTATTTCTTCATTTCTTGCATGATATACCCAATTGTATTTTAAACCATATTATTGATTATTACTCTTAGTTATCTATTATTTATAAAGTTCAATTATAATTTGGATCCAATTATATTGTAGGCTTTGTTCTTAAGTCCCATTATTTGTTGGCCTTATGCATGCTCAGTCCAATTAATCACTAGGCTCAACTATCTCTTAACTACAATTAATTTGATTAAACAATTTATTGCATCAAATAATTAATTAGGTCTAATATTTAATTGAGTATTAAAAAATTGGGATAATATCTAATTAGGCTTAAAAAGAAAATGAACCTAAGAAATATTTGAGTCTAATGTGTAATTGAACCTAATAATTAATTAGACTAAACAATTCGTTTCCTAGCAAAATTAATTAAGACTGGGATTTGATTGGGTTTAATAAAAATTAAGCTTAATATATAGCAGAGCTTGACAAATAATTGGGCTTAATGTGTAATTGAGCTTAATACATAATTAAGACTAATAAAATAATGAACTTAAAATTAGGTCTAATAGATAATTAAGCCTAAAAAGTATTTAAGTTTAAAATTACATTTGGTTTGAGATGTAATTGAGTCATAAATTTAATTATGACTAAAAATTAATTGAGCAATGTATAATTAGACCTAATAAATAATTAGGCTTAATCTATAATTTGGACTAAGAACAAGATTAATTAAAGATTAAGATTTAAGGTTTAGGGATTAGGGTTTAAGAGTTAGAATTTAGAGGTTAGAGTTTATGGGTTAAGCTTATAGGTTTAAGGGTTAAGATTTGGGGATTAGAGTTTAAGCTTATGGGTTAGGGTTTAATGTTTAGGGGTTTGAGACTTTGATTTCAGAGTTTAAGGTTATTAAAATGCAAGTGTTCAAGGATTAGGGGTTTAAGGTTTAAAGATTATAGTTTAAATTAATTATGCCTATCATGCATGAAAATAAGAAATCATTAGGCTTATGACCGATTGGACAAAACACATAAAGGCCTTAGATATACTTGAAGCCTCTTGATTATTGGACTTAAAATTTAATTAGGCGAACCGGTTAACTAATACTAATAATGGAATATGCTAAAGATATAAGTGTACTTAAGAATTCATTAGATTACCATGCCTAATATATAATTGATCTTAATATATAATGAATTTAAGAAAGAAATAGCCTTAACAAATAATTTACTTTAAAATATAATTGGGCTTAAGATATAATTGGACTTAACGTGCATGGTACGCCTAAAAATAAATTCTTGGGCCTAACAAATAGTATAATTTAATATATAATTGATCTTAAAAGTGAAATAGATCAAATAAATAATTATATTTAAAACATTAGCAGGTCCAATAATTAATTGGCATTGAGAATGAATTCAGCTTAGATATAATTAGACCTAAAATGATAATTAAACTTAATATATAATTGGGCCTAATATAAAATTAAGCTTAATATATAATTGGAACTAAAAATTAAATGAGCTTTACAATTAAGTAGGTGTAAGATGTAATTGAACGTAAAAATTAATTTTACTTAATAATTAATTGGGATAAATGCAAAACTGAGGTTAAGATTTAATTGTGCCCAAGAATTAATTACACCTAATAAAAAATTAAGTTTAATATATAATTGATCATATTAAATAATTAGGCTTAATATGTAATTGAGACAAAATTAAATGAGCTTAATATATAATTAGATCAAAAATTAATTGGTTCAATAATTAATTGAACATAGCATGCATGGGCCCAACAAATAATTGAACCTATGAACAAATTAAGCCTATGATATAATTACAGCTAAATTTTAATTACAGCTAAAATATATTTGAGACATAAAAAATTGAATCCAATAGATATTTTGGTCTAATAATAAATAATAACATTTAGAAAATAATTGAGTTTATCATACATGAATCTGAGAAATAAATCAATCTTATAAGAAATTTAGCCTACCGTAAGGCTTAAGAATTAATTGGATCATAAAAGTGATTGGGCTTGACATATAATTAGGCCTACAATTAATTGAACCAAACAATTTATAATGAAATTAATTAATTGATCCAAAGATTTAATTGAAGCCAATAAAAAAAATTGGGGTTAAGATATAAATGGACTTAAGAATGAATGAGGCTAATAAATAACTGAGTATAATGTATAATTAAGCATAACATCTAAGTGGAACTAATAATTCATTGTGCCTAGTGATTCATGTAGTCAAATAGTTAATTGAGTCTTTAATAAATATTTTGAGTTTAATAAAAAATTTGGTTTAATATATAATTAAGCTCAATAAACAATTAGGTCAATTAATTATTTGATTTAATATAAAATTTTTGTTTAACATATAATTAAGCTCAATAAACAATTAGATCGAATAAAATATTGGATTTAAGGTGTAAATGAACCTAACAGTTAATGGCACCTAGCAAATAATTAGAATTAAATTATTAATTGTGTTTAATAATTTATTGGACATAAAATTTAATGTTGTCTTAGAACTTAGTTGGACTTAATAATTAATTAGGTTTAATAAGAAATTGGCTTAACATATAATTGAGCTTAATAAATGATTACACCTAAAATTTATTTTAGCCCACTAATTAGTGACATAATAATTAATTAGATCAAACGATTAATGCGTCTCACTAATTGGATACAAAACTTAATTTTTATTAAGAATTAATTGAGTATAAGATTTAATTGAGCCTAATAAAAAATGGATTTTATATATAATTAAGCTTAATAATTAATTATGTTTAATAATTTATTGAGCTTAAGATTTAATGCTATCTAAGAATTAGTTTGGTTTAACAATTAATTGAGCTTAATAATAAAATAGCTTAATATATAATTGGGCCTAATTTATGATTACACCTAAAATTTATTTAAGTCCACTAATTAATTGAGTCTAAGAAATACGTGGGTTGATATGTCATTTATCTTAAAAATTAGTGATGTAGTAATTAAATAGGTCGAATGATTTTGTTCTTCATACTTAATTGGATGCAAAACTCAATTGTAAGTGAGAACTAATTGGACATAATATTTAATTGTGCTAGTAAAAAAAATTATATATGATTAGACCTAATAAATTTATAATTTAATATAAGAATAAAATGAGAGTAATAAGTAATTAAACCTTATGAAAAAAATAATTAATTGAGTTTTAATAGTGAATGAAAAATAGTAAGGGCCTAAGATTTAATTAAACCTTATGAAAAAATTGAGTTTAATATATGATTTGGTCTTAGAAATAGTTGGGCCAAAGATATAATTAGGTGTTAATTTGGTTAACATGCTTATTCAAAACAAATTCGAAGTGTATTTGGTCTAACAAGTAGGTTGACCTACCAATTCATTAGGCCTAGATATTCATTGGGACCAATAATTAATTAAGCTTTCATTAAAAATTTTGGATTAATATATAGTTGGTTACTTAAATAAATTAAACTTAAAAAAATTGACTAACAATTAATTAAGCCTAAGCTTTTGGTTAGATCCAATGAAAACTTGAGCTAATAAATAATAAACTTAATATATAAATGGGTTTAAGAAATAAATTGGCCTAATAAATTTACTAGGGTTAAGATTTATTTAAGTTTAACACTTAGTTGGATCTAATAATCAATTGGATCTAAGATTTAATTGTGCCAAAGTTGAGCCTAAGATTTATTTAAGCTTAATAAAAATTAGAGTTAATATGTCATTGATCCTAATAAATAATTAAACTTAATATATAATTAGATCTAAGAACTAAGTGAGTATCATACATAATTGGGCTTAAAATATAATTGAGTTCAACAATTACTCAGATTTAAGATATAATTGAGACCATAATTAATTAGATCTAGAAACAAATTGGACTTAAGATATACTTGAGGTGTATAAATAATTGGATCCATTAGATAATTAGTTGTAATAATAAATAATTGGATCCATTAAATAATTGCACATGAAACTAAGAAATGATTCATCTACCATCAAATTTAGCCGGACATATATTCATTAGACCTAACAATTAATTGTACTATAAATAATTGGGCCTATGATGTAATTTAGTCTTATAGTTACTTGGACCAAATAATTCATTTTATCAAACAATGAATTGGACCTAAGATTTAATTGTAATTAAGAATTAATTGGGCTCAAAATTTAATTAAATGTAATAAGTAATTAAGTTTGATGCATAATTGGGTTTAACAACTAATTGAATCTAATAATTCATTAGTGAAATAATTAATTGAGCCAAGGATTTAATTGAGTTCATTAAAGAAATGAGCTTTTTATATAATTAATTAGACATAGCAAATAATTATATCTTAACAATTAATCTCTACTAATTAAGTAGGTCTAAAACTTAATTTTGCTAAAGAATTAGTTGAGCCTAATATATAATTAGGCCTAAAATATTATTTAAGCACAATAATTAATTGAGTTTAAAAAATAATTTGGTATGAGAGGTAATTGGACCTAACAATTAATTAAGTTTAAGAATTAATCAATGAGCGTCATAATTAATTAGCACTAAGATTTAATTATAAATAAGAATTACTTAGGTTCACGATTTAATTGGGACTAAGAATGTAATTGGCTATGTGGATAAACCTACAAAATAATTAAGCCTATAAATGAATTATGCCTAAGATCTAATTGGACCTAAACTATAATTGAACATAAAACTTAATTAAGCTTAACATTTAATTGAGTTTAACATTTATTAATTGGACCAAAAAATTGATTGTCTTAAACATGTAATTCATATTAACAATTAAATGGATCCAAATCACAACATAAGATATAATTGGACATAAAGATTAATTGAGTCTAATAACTAATTGGATTTAACATTTACTAATTAGACATAAAATTTAATCGAGCTACATATGTAATTGATATTAACAATTAACTGGACCTAGCAATTCATTAGGCCTTATAAGTAATCTTATGCCTAATTAATATATTACTTGACCTTAATATATAATTAGGCATAAGATTTAATTGAGTTTAACAATTAACTAAACCTATGATTAATTGGCCCAAATAATTAATTAGGCATAAGATTTATTTATGATTGAAATTTTGTTGGGCCTTATAAAATATTAAGTTTAATGTATAATTAGGCCAAAGAAATAATCGAGCCAAAGATGTAATTGGGCTTATTAAATAGTGAGATCAAATTAATGAGGCTAACGTGCATGAGCTAAAGATATAAGTACACTTAAAATTAATTTGGCTTGCAATCTAATTGGACCTAAAAAAATATGATGTATGATATAATTTGGTCTTAGATAATTAAACTTGAGATATAATTAGACGTAATAAATAATTTGGTCTAATACATAATTAAGCCTACTGTGCATTAGCCTAGGTTATAATTAGGCTAAATAATTAATTAAAGAGTTATTAGATCATTAGTACCCTAATTATTAGTAATAGGCATAATTATCTACTAGGCCGAATTATCTATAAGACCTTATTATATTTAAGCCTAATTACATATAGTTTGGGTTCAATTGTATCTTAAGCCTAATTTATTCTTAAGTTTAACTATTTGTTGGGCTTATGTATGCTGGATCCAATTAATTACTGGGTGCTGTTATATCTTAAATCTACTAAATTATTGAGTTTAATTATCAAGATCAATTTATATATTAAGCCTATTCATTCTTAGGCTCAATAATATATTAATTCAATTATTTAATAGAATCAATTATATATTAAGTAGAATTAAATTTTGGCCTAACAAATTCCTAGGCCCAATAATATATTAAACTCAATTAATTAATCAAATCAATTATATATAAGCCGAATTAAATGGGCCTAACTAATATTTGGGTACAATTATTATTAAGCTCAATTACATCTTAGATTAACTATTTACTGGGCTCATTTCATTATCTAACCTATTTTTATATTAAATCCAAATATTTACATGGCCAAATTTTATATTAAGCTAAAATTTTCATTAACCCTAAAATCTTTGGCTCAATTGACTATTGGACTCCATGAATTAGTAGATCCAGTGAATTATTGGGTGCTAATAATTGTTAGGCTTAATTGCATAAAAGGGCGATTATTTTTGTACCTCATTAATTAATAGGGCCAATTAACTTATGTTAGTTTCAATTATTTCTTAAGCCCATATTAGGTTCATACATAATAGACCCAATTAATAATTAGACTCATTAAATGTTGAGTCTAATTATATTTTGGGCTAGTGCACATTAGCTCAATTATTCATTAGGCTGAATTGTATTCTTAATTCCAATTATATTTGTCCCATGACATCACACGCTTAATTAGATATGAAGCCCAAATATATTATACATCCAATTATATCCTCAACTCTAATTATATTTGAACCATGACTTCATATACCCAATTACATATGAGGCTTAATTATATATTATGTTCAATTTTTTTTTTTTTATGTCTAGTTAAATTTGAGGTTCAATAAATTTGAGGTCAATTATATCTTCAATGATATTATTTGCTAGACCGAATTATAGATCAAATTATTTCATGGTATCAGTGATATTAGCCAAATTTACTTGATCAAATTAATTAATAGTTGTAATTATATCTTCAACCTGGTTATTTCGTTAGCCCAATCATATAATAACTAAATTTTTCATAAGGTCCATTTAAATCATCGGCCTAACTAATTCTTAAGCACAATTAATTGTTAACCTGACTTAATTAATAGGTCTAATAAATTATTAAACTTAATTAAATCTCAAGCCCCCATTTTCTTCCCCAATTTAGGCTTTAAGTCTATTATTAAGACCAATTATTTATTAGATCAATTTTTACAATAAACCCATTTTATTAGACTCAATCAAATGTAAAGTTTAATTAGTTATTAAGCTCAATGAATTACTTGGTCTAATTAATTTTTAACTTGAATTATGTACGAGACTCAATTAAATATTAGATCTAATTAATTTTAAAACCTAATTAATAATTGTTAGGCACAATCAATTATCACGCTCAATTATATCATAAGTTCAATGATAGTTTGGGTTCAAATATATATCTTAGATTTAATATATTCTTAGATTCAATTACGTACGGGGTTTATACTCTTTTGCTCAATTAAGTTTTGAACCCAGTTATATTTTAAGATCAATATTTATTAATGTCATTTACCCAATTATAAATTAAACTTAATTATTTACTAGACTAAAGTATGTTAAACATAATTTTTTTATTAGACTTGATTAAATCTTAGGCCTAATTAATTATTGATTACAGCTAAAAATTGGAACTAATTAGTTAGACCTAACTAATTGTTAGACTCATTTACATCTCAAGCCCAATTATACCTTAGATCTAGTTAACTATTAAAAGCTAATATCTTTTAAGTCAAATTACTTATTCTATCCAATTATATGTAAAGTGGAACTGTTAACCAAGCCCAATTAATTATTAGACTCAATTAAATGTTAGGCCAAATTATTTGCAAGGTTCGATAAATTATTAGACTCAATTATTTTATTAAGTTGAATTGTATATTAAACCTAATTTATTTATTAAATGTAATTAAGTTATATGCTCAATTAATTATTTAACCCAACGTATTGATAGACCTAATGAATTGTTATGTTAAATTAATTATTAGGCTCAATTATTCATTCGACATAATTAATTTCTATGATTGATTAATAAATGTTAGGCCTAATTATTAATTATACACAATGTTATCTTAAGTTCAATTATAATTTGTATATGATCATATGTTGGGCTCAATTCATTCATAGACTTAATTTTGTATTAGGTTCAAGCATGCTACGCCCATTTATATATTAAGATCTATTAAAATTTGGCTTCAATTATGTTTTAAGGTCAATTATTTATTATCTTATTTCGTTCCTAGGATTATTTATGAATTAGACCAAACTATTTATTATCCCTAATTATATATTAAGCTCAATCTTTGATTAGGCTTGATTAAATCTTATGTCTAAATAATTCTTTGTCACAATTAAATCTTGAGCTCAATAAGTTATTAGGCTTAATTAATTGTTAGATCTAATTAATTGATAAACTTTATTACATTTGAAGCCCAATTATATCTTAGATCAAATATATTATTGAGTTCAAATATTTTTTAAACCCAATTGTATGTGAAGTTCAACTTTTTATTAGGCCATATTAGTTAATAAGTTTAACTAATTTTTAGGCCAAAAACTCAATTAATTGTTAGGCTAAATTATTTGTTAGACTGAATTATATGTTAGGTCCAATGTTTTATTTATGCTGATTATATATTAAGCCTAATTATTTATTAAGCTTAATTATATATTAAGTATAATTTTTTATTAAACTAAATTAAATACTAAGCTCAGTTAATTATTATATATTTAATCTTATTATATATCAAAGTTTAATTTTTTATGTATTAATTATAATTTATTATTATTAGTAGTAGTAGGCATAGTTATCTATTAGACTCAATTATCTATAAAACCATATTATATCTAAGTTTAATTACATATAGGTTAGGTCCAATTGTATTTTAAACTCAATTTGTTCTTATATGCATTTATTGGGCTTATGCAGCTCCAATGCATTATTGGGTGTAATTATATCTTAAACTACTAAATTGTTGAGTTTAATCATATTTGAGATCAATTATATATTGAGCCTATTTCATTTTTAGGCTCAATATTATGTTAAGCTCAATTATTTAATAAAATCAATTACATATAAAGTCAAATTAAATTTTGGCCTATATACTTCTTAGGTACAATTATTTTTAGGCTTAATTAATTGTTAAGCTCAATTATATCTTAGGCCTAACAATTTTTTAGGCCTATTTCATTATCTGACACATTTTTATATTAAATCCAAATATTTACATGGATGAATTATATATTACGCCAAAGTTTTTTTAAGCTCAATTAACTATTCAACTTATGGATGAATTATATATTACACCAAAGTTTTTTTAAGCTCAATTAACTATTCAACTTATGGATGAATTATATATTACGCCAAAGTTTTTTTAAGCTCAATTAACTATTCAACTTATGGATGAATTATATATTACGCCAAAGTTTTTTTAAGCTCAATTAACTATTCAGCTTATAAATTGCTAGATCCAATGAATTATTAGTAAAAAATAATTGTTAAGCTTAATTGCATAAGAAAGGTAATTATTTTTGTACCTGATTATTTAGTATGTTAATACATAATAAACCCAATTAATAATTAGATCTATTAAATGTTAGGTCTAATTATATCTTGGCTAATACACACTATGCCCAATTATATGTTAAGCCAAATTATTTATTAGGCTTAATTGTGTCTCAACTCTAATTATATTTAACCAATAACATCGTAAGTCAAATTATATATGAATTATATGTCAAATTTTTTATGTCTAGTTAAATTTGATGTCCAATTAATTTTAGGTCTAATTATATCTTAGGTGGTATTATTTGTTTCACCGAATGATATGTCAAATTATTCCATGGCATTACTACCATTAGCCATATTAATTTGTTTAAATGAATTAATAAATCCAATTATATCTTTAACCTGAATATTTGTTTAGCCCAATTATAAAATAACTAATTAATTGCTAAACTCTATTAAATCTCAAATTTGCATTTATTAGCCCAATTATTAAGACCAATTATTTATTAGATGAAGTTTTACGGTAAACCTATTTTTTATTAAACCCAATGAAAATTTTCAATTAGTTATTTAGTTTAATGTATTAGTAGGTCCAATTACTTTTTAATCTCAATTACATGTTTAACTTAATTAAATATGAGATTTAATTAATTTTCAGGTCTAATTAATAATTGTTGGGTGCAATTAATTATTATGCTCAATTATATCATAAGTTCACCTGTAGTTTGGGTTTAATTAAATATAGGGTTTATGCATGTTATACCCAATTATATCTTTTGTTTAATTAAATATTGAACCTAATTATATTTTAAGATTAATTATTTATTAGTATTATTTACCTAATTATAAATTAAACTCAATTATTTATTTGACTTAAGTATATATTAAACCTAATTTTTTATTAGACTCATTTAAATCTAAGCCTAATTAATTTTTAGTTATAGTTAAATATTGGACCTAATCAATTATTAAGATCAATTAGTTGTTAGACCTAACAAATTGTTGGGTTACTAATTTTTAGACTCATTTAGATCTCAAGCCTAATTATATCTTAGACCTAGTTAATTATTAAGACCTAATATCTTTTAGGTCAGATTACTTATTAAATCCAATTTTATGTAAAGTTGAACTTTTAACCAAGCCCAATTAATTCTTATATTGAATTAAATCTTGGATCCAATTAATTTATTAAGTTGAATTATATACTATGCCCAATCTTTTTTATTAAATACAATTTTATTCTAGATTTAATTAATTATTTAACTCAACAAATTGATAGAACTAATGAATTTTCAAGTCAAATCAATTATTGACTCAAATTACACATTGGGCTCAATGATTCATTAGATCCTATTAATTTTTAAGCCCAATTTGTTATTATGCTCAATTATATCTTAAGTTCAATTATAATTTATATACTATCATATCTTAAGCTCAATTTTGTATTGGATTCAAAAATGCTATCCCAATTTTATCTTAGGCTTATTAAATTTTGGATCCAGTTATATTTTAGGCTATTTATTTATGTATCTCATTTCGTTCTTAGATTTATTTTTAAATTACGCCCAACTATTTATTGCCCCTAATTATATATCTTACTCAATCTTTAATTAGGCTTGATTTTATCTTATGTCTAATTAATTCTTAATCAAAATTAAATCTTGAATTCAATAAATTATTAGGCTCAAGTAATTGTTAGGTTTAATTAATTGTTAAACTTCATTATATTTGAAGCCCAGTTATACTTAGACCAAGTAAATTATTAAGGTCATATATATTTTAAACCAAATTATATGTGAATCTCAACTTTTTGTCAGGCCATATTAGTTATTAAGTTTAACTAATTTCTAAACAGAAGACTCAATTAATTGTCAGGTCTAATTATTTGTTAGGCTGAATTATATATTAAGTTTAATATTTTATTAAGTGTAAACCTAATTATTTGTTAAGCTTAATTATATATTAAGCATATTTTTTAATAAATTAAATTAAATATTAAGCTCAATTAACTATTTAACTTAACAAATTGTTAAACTTAATGTATTGTTAGGTGTAATTTATTGTTAGGCTCCATCACACATTAAACTCAATTACTTATTATGTCTATTTCGTTCTTAAGTTAAATAGCATGCCAAGTCTAATTTTTTACTGGGTCCAAATAAATCTTAGTTCCAATTAATAATTTGGCAGTAGTAATGATTTGGTTCAATTAACCATTAGACTCAATTACATTTTAGTCACCATTATTCTTATAGTCCAATCAATTTTTAAGCACAAATTAGGCTCAAATTTTTTTTTGGTTCAAGTATTTCTCAATTTCATGCATGATACACATAACTATATCTTAAGTAGTATTATTTATTATTAAGTAAAATTATTTATTAGGTTTAATTATATTAAGTCTGATTAAAACTTGGATCCAATCATATCTCAAGCCCAATTTGTTCTTAGGTCCAATTATTTGTCAAGCTTACGCATGCCAAGCCTAATTAATTATTGATCCAATCATATCTTAAATCATATTAATTATATAGCTAGTTATACTTTGGACTCAATTATGTATTAATGTCATTTCATTCTTAAGTTCAAATATTTATTAGAACGAGTTACATACCCAACTTAATTTTTTAATAAATCTTGTTAAATCTTAGGTCTAACTAATTCTTAGATACAATTAAAGTTTAGGTCCAATTCATTATTATTAAGTCAAATTAATTGTTAAGTTCAATTACATCTTCGGCCTAATTATTTATTAAGGTCAACTATATATTGAGCTTAATTTTTACTCAACCATATTAATTTTAAGCTCAATTAATTATTTGGATCCATTTGTTAACCCAATGAATCTTGAGGTTCAATTAATTATTAAGCTTAATTGGCCCGATTAAATATTATACCTAATTAATTATTTGAAACAATAAATTATCTAATCCAATTAATAGTCCAAATTAAATGTTGGACCCAATATATTTTAGGCCCAACCATGTATTAAACTCATTTTGTTCTTCGCTTAATTATATATTAAACCTAATTTTTTATTAAATCAGTTACATATTAAAAAAAAAAATTTATTCGATCTAATTAAATCTTAGGTCCAACTAAGTCTTAAGCACACTTAAATCTTTGGCTCAATTAATTATTTGACCAAACTAATTGTTAAGTTTAGTTAATTGTAAGGCTCAATTACATCTTGCCCTAATTGTCTATTAAGTTCAATTACATATTAAGTTTAATTTTTTATTCAATCCAATTAATTGATCCTGTGCTCAATCAAGTATTTTTCTTAAGTCTAATGAATTGTTAAGTCCAATTAATGAGTAAGCTCACTTACACATTAGCCTTAATTATTTATTAGGTACATTTCGTTTTGAGATCCAATTACATATTAAGCCAAATTTTTTATGAGGCCCAATTGAATTTTATGCCTAATTTGTTTTTTAGTGCAATGAATTCTTTGGTCCAATTAAGTGTTAGATTCAATTACATATTAGACCTAATTATTTTTATGGTCTAATTAATTCTTATACCAAATTAATATAAATTCAACTCAAAGTTTTTTTAAATTGAATTATTTCCAAGTTTCATGTATAATAAACCCAAATATATATTAGATGATGTTATTTATTATTAGGTCTAACTCTTTGTACGCGCCAAGTATATGTTAAGTCTAATTATAATTTGAGTCTATCATATCTAAGGTCCAATTATTTGTTGAGCCCAATCATATATTAAATCCAATTAAAACTTGAACACAATTATATTTTAGCTTTAATTATGTATTAGAGTTCTTCATTTTTATACTGAATTATAGATTAAGTCTAATTATTTGTTAAGCTTAAGTATATATTAAGTCTAATTTTTTAATAGGTTTAACAAGATCTTAGGTCTATTTAATTCTTGATCATAATCAAATCTTAAGACCAATTAATTATTAGGCACAATTATTTCTTAGATCCAATTTATTATTTGGCTCAAATGTATTTCAAGCCTAAATGACATATGGAGCTCATCTTTTAATTCAACCATGTTAAATATTAAGCCTAACTAATTCTTACACAAAATTAAATCTTAGACCCAATTAATTATTAAACTCAACTAAAGGCTGCGACCTGTTCTTTTCTAGACTCAATTATATTATTAGCTCAAATATTTATTAATTTTAATTTTTTATTGAATCCAAATAAATACTAAGATCAACTGATTGTTGGACCCAACAAGTTGTTTGCTTAATAAATCTTTAGGTCAAATGAATTCTTGGGCCTAATTACCAAAAAAGATTCATTACGTTCTTAAGGCCAATTATATATTAAGCACAGTAAATATTAGGGTTAATCAAATTGTTCGATTTAATTAATTATTAGGCTTAATTAGATATTAGGTCTAATTTATACTTAGACCAAATTAATATATGTTAGGCTCATTTTGTTCCTTAACTAAATTACTTCCTAGGCCCAACTATATTAAGGCTTAATATAATCTTGGATCTAATTATATTTCAACCCAATTACTTTTTAATTTATTTCATTTTTATACCAAATAATAAATTAAGCTCAAAATTTTGTTAGGTTAAATGAAAAACTTAGGCCCTATTGATTTTTAATCACAATTAAATCTTGGAGACAATTAATTAGCAAACTCAATTAAACATTGACAGAATTAATTGTTAACTTATTAATTATTATGCTTAATTATATCTTAAGCCCAACTATATCTTTTATTAAGTTAATTATTGCACTAACAATTTGAGGCTCAATTAGTTATTTGGTCAAATGAATTACTAGGCTCAAGTATGATACAGAAGTGGTTATATTATCACATTTTTCCCATGATACTATGTGAAGGATAGTTGGCATGCACCTTAGAAGGTTTTCTAGAAAAGAGATTATGGAAGCATCTTTTGTGGTGGACAGTTGGCATGCACTTTACCAATCTTCAAGAGAGATTTATTTCTATCCACTAACTTTGGTTTTTATTAAACAAATGCATTAAATAATTCAGTTATCAACAAAACTTACTGATTTTCTAAATCCCAATGCATGAAGGGTTCCGTGCATTAGTGTTTATTTTCATGCTTTAGACTTAGAAGATAGTTTGGACTTGAGTTGTATGTGTAGAAACTCTTTTGAGTTCTCTCTTCCATCTCTATGTCTCTTTGGTTGGGAGCCATTAAGTGGTAAGAAACATCTATATATCTTTTAAGGTGGTGTTTATCTATATCCCTTCAGAAACATTTCTATATCTCTTATGGTGGTGTTTATCTATATCCCTTTTAAGTGGCAAATTGTGAGGTTATGTATCCTTATTTATTATCCTTAGGTGGTGATTTGTTGTATCCCTTAGGTGTTAGACTTGGTAGTGAGCCTTTTATTCTCTATTTTTATTCAAATCTATTCAAACTTTTGTTTGTCCTCTCCAAACAAAATTTTCAACAAAGTTACATCTTCCATTCCTAATATCGTTCCTTCAAAATATGATATCAGTTTGGTATTAAAGCTAGGTTTAAAGATCATGACAAGACGAAATGGAAAAGAAGTGATTAGTGAAGGGAATAACCATGGTAATGATATTGAGTCCTTGAGGTTGCAACTTAAAAGATTACAGCGTCGATCAAATGAAAAGGATGCAAGAAATAATTAGGTCTAGAAATGGAGTGAACCTAACACACATATGCCAAAGATATACTTGAGCCTCATGCTTATTGGACCTAAAATTTAATTGGGCATACCAATTAATCGATACTAATAATTAAATCTGCTAAATATGAAAGTGTACTTAAGAATTAGTTAGATAGTCAAGCTTAATATATGACTGATCTTTATATATAATGAGTCTAAGAAATAAATAGTCTTAATAAATAATTTATCCTAAAATATAATTGAGCTTAGGATATAATTGGAACCAATAATTTTTTACGCCTAAGATACAATTACACTTAGCATGCATGGTCTGTCTAGCAATGGATTCAACTTAATATATAATTGAGCTTAACAAATAACATAGTTTAATATATAATTGAGACAAGGAATAAAATAAGTCACGTAAATAATTATATCCAAAATATAGTTTGGTCCAATAATTAATTGGCCTTGAGAAGTGGAAGCATAACAAATAATCAGGCCAAAGAACGAATTCAACTAAAATAATATAGTTATTAGACTTAATTTATAATTGTGCCTTATAAATAATTGGACTCCACTAATCAGGCCTAATAAATAATTAAGGTAACATATAATTAAGCTTAAGAACGAAATGGACTCTACAACTAAGTAAAGATGTAAGATACACTAAAAATTAATTTGACATAATAATTAATTGGATGAGTACTCAATTAAGCCTAAAAATTAATTATGCACAATAAACAATTATATTTAATACATAATTGATCGTAATAAATAATTAGCTTTAATATATAATTTTGATCAAAAACTAAATGAGCTTAATGTATAATCTAAAATATAATTGGATCCAATATTAATTGAATTTAAAATATACTTGGACCAATAATTAATTGGGACTTGTATGTATGAGCCCAACAAATAATTGAACCTAAGAATAAATTAGTTTTAAGATATAATTAAACTCAAATTTTTATTACACTTAAAATATAATTGGACCATATAAATAATAGGGTCTAATGATAAATAATAGTATCTAAGAAATAATTGAGTCTATCACAAATGAAATTGAGAAATAAATTAATCTTGAAAAAAATTTAGCCTACTGTATAGTAATTAGGCCTAAGAATTAATTGGATCATAAAAAATAATTGGGTGTAATTTGTAATTTAGCCTACCATTTGTTCATTTGGGCCTAAGAATTAATTGGACCATAAAAATATTTGAGTGTGATATGTAATCTAGCCTAATAATTAAGTAGACCAAATAATTTATTACGCAAAATAATTAACTAAACCTAAAATTTAATTAAGGCAAATAAGAAATTGGGCTTATGATAAAAGTGAATAAGCCTAACGAATAATTGAGCATAATGTGTAATTGAGTAGAATAATTAACTGGAACAAGCAATTCATTTGGCGAAATAATCAATTGACCCTTTAATAATATTTTTTGAGTTTAATAAAAAAATTGATTCAATGTATAATTAAGCTTAATAAACAATTAGACTTAACGCATAATTGGACTGAATAAAATATTAGACTTAAGATGTTAGTAAGCCTAATAGTCAATTGGATCTAGCAAATAATTAGGCCAACAATTACTTGAGTCCAATTATTAAATCGAAGATTTCATTTTGCCTAAGAATTACTTATGCTTAAAAATTAATTGAGCTTAATAAATAAATGAGCTTAACATATAATTGAACTTAATAAATCATTACATCTAAAATATATTTATGTCCATTAATTAATTTAGCCTAAGATATGATTAGGCGTGATATGTCATATATCTTAAAAATTAGTGTTCTAACAATCAACTAGGTCCAATAATTAATTGGATACAAAATTTAATTAGTCTAACATTTAGTTAGATCTAATATATAATTAGGCGTAGCATACATGAACTAAATACATAACTGGGCCTACAAATGAATCGAGTTGAAGATATAATTGGATCCAAATTATAATTGAACTTAGGATATAATTAAGCATAATAATTAATTAGACCAAATAACTAATTATACCTAATTTTATTAATTGGGCATAGAATTGATTGGATCTAATATTTAATTAGATTGAATATGTTACAATTAATTAGATTTAATACTCATTGGACTTGATAATTAATTAAGTGTCTGATTTGATCATGTTTGATAAAAATTAAAACTTAATATACAATTTGGCTTATTAAATATTTGGTCCTATGATTTAATTAAATCTAACTTCTAATTTGACTTAACAATTTAATACCTCATGAAAACTAGTTGGCCTTACAAAAAATTGGGTTTAGTATATAATTTGGTCTAAGAAATATTTAGGTCGTTATAATTAGGCTCATTACTTAATTTGACCAAATTAATTTGGTTTATGTATATGAGTTCAAAAAATAATTAGACATGTAATTGGGCCTAATAAATGTTATGGCCTAAGATGCAAATAGAACTAAAATTAATTAGGCCATAAGAACATATGATATAATTAGATGTTCTATATAATGAGGCCTATAATGTAATAGACCAAGTATAACTGGATTTATGATATAATTGTCAAGCCTTGTAATTAATGGGGCTTAACATCTATAAGATCTAACAATTTATTCGACCTGTTATGCGTGAACCTAAGAAACAATTGAGCTTAGGAATGAGTTTGGCCTAATGTATATTAATTGGACTTAAGAATCATTTGGACACAAAAATAATTGGGCTTAATATGTAATTAAGCCTAACAGGTAAGTAGAATTATCAATTCAGTGATGAAAAGATATTTAATGTAATTGCACACTTAACAAGCGTATGCATATCACATGAGCAAGCCACACAGTTAATTCTAACGGATTTTATTGACGGAGATCTCACATTACAAACTACACGTTATGTGAGTTCTAATTTGATGTAATTTTTTAAGTAACTCTTAATTTGATACTGTGCTTAAAATGTAGATTTCTCTGGTGTAATTGACCTCTAGATAAATAATTGACTTTAATATATAATTGGGCATAAGAACTAAATTGGTCACATAAACAATTAGGCATAACATTTTTTTTTTTTTTTAGAATCTAACAATTAATTAAACTTAATAATTAATTGAGCCTAAAATTTGATTATGCTTCAAAATTAATTAGATCTTATAAAAATTATGTTTAATATATGAATTAAATCTAAAAAATAATTGACACATAGATATAATTGGGGCTTATTAATTGAACAAAAATAATGAGGCTAATATGCATTAGCCTAATCAATAATTTAACGTGTAATTAAGTTTAATAAATAATTAGTTAAGATACAATTAGACTTAAAATTAATTAGATGTGAGATTTAATTGAGCTTAAAAAATCTAACATACAATATAATTAGAGTATATATATATATATAGATAATCATATCTACAATATAATAAGACACACATAATTAGACTTGAGATACAATTAGCCTAATAAATAATTCAGTTTGATACATAATTGGACATCTTTTGAATAAGTTTGAAATGTAAATTAGCCTAAAAATAATTGACACATAAATGTAGTGCATGAACCCACGAAACAATTGTGTTTCGAAACAAATTAGGCTTAAGATCATATAATTGAACATAATAATTAATTTGAATTGGGTCTAACAATATATTAAGACTAATAATGAATTGATCTTAATATTTAAATGCGCTTAATAAATACTTTAACCTAAAATATAATTAGATTGAATAGTTAATTGAGTCTAAAATGTAATTGATTCAGTTGAATTAGTTGAACCCAAAAAGTAAGCGGGCCTAATATATAGCCTAACAACTACTTGGATAACAATAAAAAAATTGACCTTAATATATAATTATATCTAAGAATTAAATGATCCTAATAAATGATTAAGCCTAATGTGTAATTGAGATTAACAACTAATTTGACCTAACAAATTCATTAGACAAATGATTGGGCCAAATAATTTATTGAGCGTTGAATTTTATTGACTTTAGCGAAAACAAAAAAAGCACTGTAATATATAATTGTGCTTAATATATAATTAGACTTGATAAAATATTAGACCTAAGATGTAATTGCGCCTAATAATTAATTAAAGCAAATAATTATGGTTTAACACTCAATTGAGTCTAATGATTAAATGTGCTTGAAATTTAATTTTTTAAAGAATAATTAGGTCTAATACCTAAATTGGGCCAAAAAAAAAAGTTAAGCTTCATATAATGTTGGGATTTAAATATATTTGAGGTCAACAACTAACTTAGTGTAAGATACAATTGGATTTGAGATGTAAATGAATTTAATAATTAATTAGATCTAAAAATTATTTGAGCTTAATAATTAATTATACTTAAAATTTAATTATGAATAAGAATTAAATAGGTTTAAGATTTAATTGAACATAACGTGCATGAATTCACTACCTATTCGGGTTCACAAAAAAGTTGGATCCAAATATAATTCAACTGAAGATATAACTCAGTATAATAATTAACTGGACTAAATAATTATCGAAATCTCATATATATTGATTGCACAAAAATTAATTGGATCGAACATAGAGTTAAGACTAACAATCAATTAGCCCTATTAGTTCATTTGTTGTTATTAATCAAGGTCAAGAATTGATTAAAATTGGACTTAACATATAATTCACCTAGTAAATAATTGGACTTTTTGATCAAGTTCTTCATATATTTTTTTAATCAACTTTACATATAAACTTTTTCATTTAATCTAAATTAGACATTATCTTTAATTTTTAAAAATAAATTATTTAAATAGAAGATATTGTCCAACGAACTATATTGTTATATATTTCTTCATGTTCGTTAAAAATTTTAAGTTAAAATTTGTTGTACAAAATCACCAAATCGAATTGTTCCTTTATAAAAAAAAATAAAAACAAAATTAAGTCGATTTAGACTAAATGGATATTTTGTGTAGAATTGGTTTAAAAAAACATTATATATGAATTATATAAAATTCATTTTGATCTTTATCTTAATATTAATTATTGAATTGTTGAATCTCACTCTCAATAAAATTGTATAATATTAAAATTTATAATTTGTTAAGTTTAAATTTTAAGAAATTTATTTTAAGTTAAAATTAAATAGTTTTTATATTATCTTTCAATCAAACATGAGAACAAGGATATAGAAAGAAATATTGTAATATTGAAGAACAAGGATATAAAAAGAAATATTGTAATATTAAATTAATCATTTTCACTATTTCAATGATCTCCAAATATTATTTAACTTCTTAAAATTAGATGCAGTAAATTATGGTTCTCTTTTTATTTTTGTTGGAAAGAATTGTTCATTGGTTAGTTTGCTATTAATGTATCACTCAGTCCTCTTGAACTTGATATGTAATTTAATTTAAATTTATATTTGAATATTTTCTCCTAATATTTTGAAACCATAAAAGAAAGACTCAAATATGATTTTCATAAATTTTGTCCCGCTCTTATTTTTGCAAAATTCCTAATCAACTCTTCAAATTTATTTGTTTTGAATTAAAAATTACAAAGCTGATAATGATACATAGTGGTCACCTAACATTTTTAAAATAAAATTCCTATTGAGTTGTTCATTGGTTGGTATTCATGTGAATAAGTATATAATCTATCATGCTAGCTAGTGATACCATGAAAAATTAATTCTGAAAAAGGTAATATTATTTTCTATTAAAATTTGATTAAATTTGGCTTCTCATTATTTCTTCTTTAATCCATAAGTTTCCTCAATATGAAATTCAAAACGTATTTGAAAAGAAAATAAAAAACACTAAATATAACACTTGCTTCTCACATGTTTTCTTCCATATATTTCACTGGCAAGTATCATATATGCAATACGTCATTTTTTTTCTTTTAATTGATCTTTACTATGTTTATAATGTATGATAAGGAAAATAGGTTAACATTGAACCAAATACCATAACATAATAAATAATTTAATTTATAATATAATAAAATTGACTTATTTTTTAAATATTGTCATTGCAAATTATTGAAAAGTAAAATTGAAATCTACTCATTGTCGAAAATAATAATAGTAACAACAACAATAATAATAAAAATAACAATAATTACTATAATAAAAAAAGATAATATAAATAAAAAATCATAATTATAAAAATATAATTAAAATTAAAATTAAAATAGAATATAAACGAAGTTCAGTAAAATAAAAATAATTTTTTTAAAATACTAGAAAACAATAAAAAAATAAAAGCAAGGTGATATTAAAAAATTTTGAAATTAAAAATGTGGTAAAATAAAAGACGACAAGAAAATTTAAAAAACTAAACTTATTTTTGAAAAAAAATAAAACTAAACATATAAAATAAAGAAAACAAAATAAAAAAATGTTGTCACTTTCTCTTATTATTTTCTTCAATAATCATTTATCTAACACCAATTTATCATTAAAATAAATTTAAATTAAAAGCTAAAGGTATAAATATATAAACAGAATCAAAAAGCGATCCTCTCTTTCTCTCATTATTATCCATAATGGTCATTTTTTTACTTAAAAAAAGCTCGATAAGAAATTTTTCTTCCTCAGATATAGTGACCCATTTTTTCAAATCACAACGACATCATGTATCTATTAAACTCAAAGTGAGATAAAGAAAGATTGAGAATATGCATTTCCCTTTCAATCCTCCCCTATTCATCAATTTGGCATTATTATGTTACGACTTCTTCACCTTTACCATTATGAACAGCCATCGCAAGGCTAGTTATTCTTTTGATCCATCAATGATTCCTCCTTCATCTCTCTATAAATTATGATTGCTGCGGAGACCACCATATCATGGTGCCAACCATCAAGATCCTAAGGACCATTACCTAATTATCTTGGTTAATACATTATAGATTCTCCTTAGATTTGTACCTGAAAAAAAAATTGAGGTGGCTGATGAATCGAGTTGCAAAATACTTTTCCTAGTTTTATGAATTTTTGTTTTGTTCTTAATGAGTTGTTAGTTTGGGTTTTGGTAGGTACGATAATTGATTTGAGATTTGGAAGAGAATATGATTCGAGGATTGGCGATTTTGATCGATGCTTGATGCATAAGGAAATTAGAGAATAAGTAGGTAGTTAAAGAAAATGTGGTTAATTTTTTTAGAAGGTTTAAGAGACCATCATGCTCTGACATATACTTGAAAACATTTCTTGTTATGATTGGTTTCAACAGTCAAATCTTAAGTGGTGATCAAGGAAGAGGTAATATTGCTTAAGAGGTACATCATTTTTTATGTTCTTACATGTACTTCATATAATTTTGCGAAGTTTTGCTTATACTAAATTTTAACCATTAATACTTAACTTTCAAATTATAAGCCCTAAACTTTAACCCTTAACCAAAAACTCTAAACCTAAATGCCTAAACTCTAACCCCAAAACCTTTAATTTGTAAACCCTAAACCCTAATCTTTAAATTGTAAACTGTAAGCTTGAACCTCAAAATTTGAATCATGCAACCCAAAACCCTAATCTCTACATTGTAAATCGAAAACAATAAACCTTAACCCCAAAACTTGAATCGCTAAATTGTAAACCATAAACCCTAAATCTTATACCCCTTAAGCCCTTAATCCTTACCTAAACTTTATATCCTAACACGTAGACCTTAAACTATAACCTCTAAACCCTAAACTTTAAACCTAAAATTTTAAATTGTAAGCCATAACCATTAAGCCTTAAGCTCTTAACCCCAAGCCTTAAATAAGGAAACCTGTTAACCAAAAATGTTAACCCTTAACACCAAAACCTAATAAGTGATCTCTAAACTGTAACCCTAACCCAAAAACCTTAACATTTAACCCCTTACCCCTGACCCATAAACCTAAAATCTTATCCCTTAAACCCTAACTCCTAAACCATCCATGAACTCTAAAACCTAAACCTAAACCCCCAAACCCTTAAACCCTAACCTTTCAAGCTTATACTTAAAATTGTAGACCTTAAACCGAAATTACTAAACCCTAATCCCAAAAAATTAAACACTTAACTTTAAACCTTAACCCCTGCCTAGATCCTAAACTCTAACATCTAAACCCTAAATCTATACCTCAAACCCTAACCTTAGACCTCCTAAACCTTAGATGCCAATCCCGAGCCCTAAATTTTAAACTAGAAACTTTAAACCCAAATCCTAAAGCCATAACCCTTAAGTCATAAGCTCCAATGCCTAATCCCTAAACCATAACCCCTAAACTCAAAATTCTAACCCTAAACCATAACTCCTAAACTCAAAATTTTAACCCTTAACTCACACCTCTAAACCATAAATACTAAACACTAAGCCTCAACCCAAAACTCATAGACCCTTAACTCATAAACTCAAAATCCTGACCTCTAAACCCTTATCCCTAAATGATAAAACCCTCAATTCTAGACCTTAAAATCATAACTTAAACCCTAACCCCTAACTCGTGCACCTTAACCCTAACCTTTCAACACTAAACTATAAACCCTAAACATTAAACCATCAATCCTAAGCCTTAAACCCTAATATTTAAACTTCTTACCTTAAGCCATAAACCATAAATTTATAAATGCTTACCTTAAACCCTAAACCTAAACCCCAAACCATAAACCTTAAACGCTAAACCATAAAACTTAAACCTTAAATGCTAAACATTAATCCTTAAACCTTAAACTTCTAACTCCTAAACCTTTCACCCTTAACCCACAAGCCTTAAATCTTAATTCTAAATCCTAAAATCTAACCTCAAACCTCTATACCTTAAAACCTAATGCTTAAAACATGAAATTAAAATCCAAAATCCTAATTGTCACAACTTATCTTCGATCGGGGTCGAATTCTTGAAGTGACTTTAAAAAATGTAATATTTTGGGTGATTTTCTTTTAAAAATATTTTAAAAAATAAAAAATAAAGAGAGTCACCACCAATCCTTTTTATGGTGTGATTGGGCATCAAAATCCATTTGTTTTTTTTTTTTTAAAATAAATAAGGTAACATTGATCTTTCAAAATTAAAATTATGAGTTCGGGAGTCGATTATGTGTGAGGAAGGATTAGCACCCCCACGATGCCCAAAAATTGGTACCAATTGATCATGGTTATTTTTTAGTTTTGAAATTTATTTAATTTTAAAAATTGATTCCCCAAAATATGTGTGAAAAGAAATGGACATGACATGAAAACAAGTAGAATTTTAATATTTTGAGGAATATAAAAGTAAACTGTTAATTTACATTTAATTCTTGAAATCATTTTATAAAAACAGATGTAGAGGTTTTGCTCTTACTTAACCTCTGATCTTAAAATATTTCTTTTATAATAGAGCATATGAAAATCTCACTCTTGTTCAACCTTCTAATCTTCATAACATTTTTTGTTGTGATTCATGTGAATTCAATGACATTTTGATGCACATGCATAGCTATATTATGTAAAACATATAAATAATTTTGAAATTTTATAACCCTAACACAAGAAAATAATTAATATTTGATATTTAAATATAGATCTTAAATTTAAATTTTATAATTTTATTAATTGCAAATAAAAATAAATTGATGGCCATATAAATAAAATATTTTAAAGAATACAAAGATTTTTCTCTTAATTTTTTAAAATATATTTTTATAAAAGAAAATATGAAAACTCTCTCTTGAGATCTTTTCACATTTCTTATATAAAATATTAAATACTTAAATAAATTTTATATTAGAGGGTTGGAAAATCTCTCTTGAGATTTTTTTACATTTTTTCAAAACTTGAAATACTTATATTTTAGAATAATTTTTTTGGTATTAAAAAATATAAAAACCTATCTTTTGAGATTTTTTTCATACTTCTTAAAAGTTTAAAACATATATATTATTATTATTAAAATAATTTTTTTAAAAAAATAACTCTCTTGAATGATTCTATACTCTCAAAAATTTAAAGCGTTTTTATTTTAATTTTTGTAAGAAAATAAAATCAAAGTGATTTCATCTTTTTTGCAAACATAGTTAAAATTGAGTTAAAAAAATAAAAATAAAACTTAATTTACCTTATAGTTTTATATAATTAGCAATCTAAGTTTATTATTTTAAAGCAATCTTAATATCTTGAAGTTACCTATTTTTTTTCTTTTTTTTCAAGTAAATTTCATGTATTCAATATGAAAGCATATACTACCCAAGAAACCACTCTTTCTTTATTTTTATTTTTTAGTTTATATATCACATCTCATCTATTTTCTATTAAATTACATTTTTTTACTCATTACTTTCGTAAACTATCCATTTTTTACTTACTTTTTCATGTATTTAACATGCAAGTATAAAAAAAATTATGTATTTATAAATAGAGGAATATAAATACATCAATATACAAGATAAATAAAAATGCAAATGAAAATAACATGAGCAAAAGTAAAAAGATACACGTGTGCAAGAGGAATAAATATAAATATATATATATATAATAACAATTAATTAAATAAATAAAAAAAATTCTTAAAAAACAAAAATGAAGAGAGAAAAATAATGATAAAATCATAAAAAAAAAGTTACTTTGTTATTTAAGAAGAAGTAATATTAAAAAAAATTTCCTCTAAAATTGGCAATATTGCAGATATCATAACATTGTAGTATTGCAATAAAATGCGTTTCTACACTAACCTTAAAGCCCTAACATGAAAGCCTTGAACTCAGACCCATAAACCTAAAACCTTATTCCATGCACCCCAACTCTTGAAATGTAACCACTAAACCTTGAGCCCTAAATCTTAAACTATAACCCCTAACTTTAAACCCTAAACTTTAATCCCTTGATCCCAAACTAAACCCTTTTCAACTCCAAGATAACTACTAAATATTATTCCCTAAATCCTAATCGTCAAACCCTGAACCATGAACCTAAAGCCTTAATCATTAAGCCTCTGGCCTTACCTTACCCCCTAAGCCCAAAACCATAATCCCTAATCCTTAAACCTTAATCCATAAATCCTAACCCCTAAACATGAACTACTAAACCTAAAACCTAACCCTAAACCATAAACCCCCAACCCTAAACCATAAACCTCCAACCCCAACTCTTAAATCTTAAATCTTAAACTCTAACCCCTAAACCTAAACCATAAATCCTAATCCCCCATTTTAAACCTTAACACTTAACAACTAAACTGTAAACCCTAAACCTTAAATGCTAAAACCTTACCCGTAAACCTTAAACCTTAAATGCTAAAACCTAATCCTTAAACCCTAAACATTAAACCTTAACCTATAAGCTCTAAACACTAAACCTTAACCTCTAAACCCAATACCTTCACTCTTAACCCCTGAACCCTAAATGCAGAACTAAACCTAGCCCCTAAACCCTAAATGTGTACCTTAAACCCAAAATCATAAACTCTAAACTTTAACCACAAAACCTTGAACCCTTAAACGATAATCATGAACCCCTAACCCCTAAATCCAAAGCCCTAACTCCTAAGCCTTAAATACTAACTTCGAAAGCCAAGAGCTTAGACTCTAAACCAAAAATCCAAAGCCCTAACTCCTAAGCCTTAAATACTAACTTCGAAAGCCAAGAGCTTAGACTCTAAACCAAAAATCCAAAGCCCTTAACCTTAAAGCCTAACCACCCTCAAACCCTAAACCTAACCCTTCAACATTGAACCCCATACCATAAACCCAAAACCCTTATTCTGAACCATGAAACCCTAACCCTAACCACTAACTCCTCATAAACCTTAAACTATAAACCTTAAATCGTAATCACCAAATCCTAATCTTAAACCCTTACACCCACACAATAAACCCTAACTCCTATATACAATCCTTAAACCCTAATTTCAGAACCATAAACATTCACCCTAATGACTAATGTTAAACCTTGCTAACCAAACCCTAACTCCAAAGCCCTAAACCCAACACCTTAACCCCTAAACCTGAAGCCCTAAACTCAAATCTTAAATTCTAACCCTAAGCCCTAAACTCTAATCTATAAACCCAAACGAATAACCACTAAATCATAATGGGGCCCAAGATATAATTGAGTCTATCGTGTATGAAACAAAGAAATAATTCAATCCATGAGTAAATTTAGCTAAACCCATATTAATTGGAACTAAGAGTTAATTGAACTACAAATGATTAGGCTTATGATGTAATTTAGTCTAATAGTTAATTGGACCAAATAATTTATTTTGTAAAATAATGAATTAGGCATAAGATTTAATTGTAACTAAGAATTTATTGGGTCTAAAATTTAATTCAATCTAATAAAAAAATTAAGTTTAATGCGTAATTGTGCCTAATAACTGATTAGACCTAACAATTCTTTGGACCAAATAATTAATTGAGTTTAATAAATAATTAGGCTTAATATTTAATTGAACCTAATAAAATATTGAACTTAACAATTTAATTGAATCTAGTAACTAATCGAGCCTAGGATTTAATACTTCACGAGAATTTGTTTAGCTTAATATATAATTAGGTGAAACAAAAATTTGAATTTTTGCATATAAATATGTGGGTCTAAAATATAATTTGACTTGAAATGTAATTGAGCCTAATAATTAAAGATCTAAATAGCTTATTAGATCTAACTATCAATTGTGACTAATAATTATATTAAATTGAATAATAAAAAATTGAGTTAATGTATATTTAACGCAATTATATATTAAACCTATTTAAGCTCAATAATAAATTAAGCTCAATTATTTAATAGAATGAATTATATATTAACTCAAATTAAATTCTGGCCTAACTAATTCTTAGGTATAATTATTATGAGGTCCAATTAATTATTAAACTCAATTACATCTTAGATCTACCATTTACTATGCACATTTCATTATCTGACCTATTTTTATATTAAATTCAAACATTTGCGTGATCAAATTATATATTAAGCCTAATTAAATCTTGGGCTCAATCAACTATTAGACTTTATAAATTACTAGATACAATGAACTATTAGGTGCAAATAATTGTTAGGCTTAATTACATAAGAGAGGTAATTATTTTTATGCCCGATTACTTAATAAGGCCAATTAACTTATGTTTGTTCCAATTCTTTCTTAAGCCTAATTATTAGGTTCATATATAATCGACCAAGTTAATAATTAAACCTATTAAGCATTTCTTAAGTCTATATTTGTCATTTCATTGGAAACCATGTTTTGAACACCAAATTTGTGTTTTACCATCTTCATTGGATATAACCTTAGGTTTAATAATTTTTATAGCCTAATTAATTTTTATGCCAAATTAACATAAGTTAGGCCAAGTTGTTTGTAAAGTGAATTTTTTCTAAGTTTCATGTATAATAGACCTAAATATATCTTACATGATATTATTTACTATTATGTCCAATTCTTTGTAAGAGTCAATTATATCTTAAGTTCAATTATAATTTGGATCTATTATATCTTAGGTTCAATTATTTGTTGAGTTCATGAACTATAGGTTTAGTTTATTATTGGGTCTAATTATATATTAAATCCAATTAAAACTGCTTAATTATTTATTAGAGTATTTCATTTTTATACTTAATTATAGATTAAGTCCAATTATTTATTAAGTCTAAGTGTATACTAAGTCTAATTTTTTATTAAGTTTAATAAATCTTAGGTTATTTAATTATTAAGCTTGATTAAATTCTTAGGCGCAATTACATCTTAAGCCCAATTATGTATTAGATTCAATTAATTATTAGGCTCAAATGTATCTCAAGGTTAATTATTTATCAAGACCAATCACATATGATCAACTTTTAATTCAACCAAGTTAAATATTAGGCTCAATTAATTCTTAGGCAAAATTAAATCTTAGGTCAATTAATTATTAGACTCAATTAATTGCTAAGCCTTGTTATTTTTTATATCTAATTAATTATTAAACTCAATTAAACCTAAAATCCAAAATTTTGTTAGATTAAATTATATATTAGCTCAAATATTTATTAAGTTCAGTTTTTTATTAAACCTAAATAAGTACTAAGCCAATTGATTGTTCAACCAACAAATTGTTTGCTCAATGAATCTTTAGGTCAAATGAATTGTTGCACTTAATTATTAAATAGATTCGTTTCATTCTTAGGGTCAACTATATATTAAGCACTATAAATATTAGGCTTAATCAATTCTTTGTTGAAATGAATTGTTCGATTCAGTTATTTGTTAGCCTTAATTATATATTAGGTATCATTTATAGTTAGGTCAAATTAATATACGTTAGGCACATTTTATTCCTTAACTAAATTGTTTCTTTGGCCTAACTATATATCAAGCTAAATATAATCTTGGACCCAATTATATTTTAATCTATTTCTTTTTAGACTTAATTATAGATTAAGATTAATTTTTTATTAGGTTAAATCAAAACTTAGACTAATTACATCTCAAGCCAATTATATCTTATACTAAATTAATTATTGCACTCAAATATATTTTGAGCCAAATTAATTGTTTGACCCAATTATTCGTTAGCTCCAATTAATATTTATGCTCAATTATATTTTAGGTTCAATATTTTGATAGGATTAATTTTATATTAAGCTTAATTGTTTGTTAAACTTAATTATATATTAATTTTAATTTTTCATTAAGCCTAATTAATTTAGAGGCTTAATTAATTATTTGGTTAAACGAGTTGTTCAGCCTAATGAGTTACACATTAGGCTTAATTACACATTAGACTAAAGTATTTATTACTCCCATTTCAATCTTAGGTCTAATTATATATTAAACTTAATTTTTTATTAAACTTAATAAAATTTTAAGCACAACTAATTATTGACATGATAAATTATTTATCCATTAAAATATTAAGCTCAATTACATATTATTAGATCAATTTATTTTTATGATCCCATTAATTTTTTGGCCCAATTAATGTACGTTAGGCTCGAACATTCTTTTGCTGAATTATTTTTTTGTTTCATATATGATAGACTGAATTATGTCTTAAGCCTTAGGTCAAATTTATCAATTAAACTCGATTATTTATAAGGCCCAATAATATCTTAAGTCCAATTATATATTAACGTTTTTATGCACAATTAAATATTAAGCACAAGTTTTTATAATCGTCAATTGAAATTTTTGGCCCAATTAATCACAATTAAATCTTAGGCTTAATTCATTATAAGGTCTAATTAATTGCTACACTAAATTATATCATGCATATAATTATTTATTCGGCCCATTTTGTTATCCAGTCCAATTTTGTGTAAAGTTGAATTAGATATTAGACCCCTTTAATTCTTTGATGGAATATAATCCTAGTCCTAGTTAGTTATTGGGCTTAGTTACTAGTTAGGCTTAATTTTTTGCTAGGTCTAATTAATCATTAAGCTCAATTATATAGATCTAATAATTATATATTAAACCCAATTAATTAGATCCAATTGAACCTATTTTATTATTAAAACTAATTGAATTATAAGCTCATTTAATTATTTAATCTCAATGATTTAATGGTGAACCAAACAATTAACGATCTAAATAAGTAATTAGGTCAAACAATTAATTGAGTCTAATAATTAATTGAATCAAAGGTTTAGTAGTGGCAAAATATTTAATGAATTAATAAAAGATTGGGTTATATATATAATCAGGTCTAATAAAAAATTGAGCTTAATCAATAAATGAGTTTAAAAATGAAATAAAACTAATAAATATTTCGAACAAAAACATAATTTGTCCAATATTTAGTTGAGTATAGGTTAAAGTGGGCATAGTGTGCATGAATGGAATATAGTGAAGAGAAATTAATTGAGCATAAGATACAATTCAATTAAAATTAAACTTATGATATAACTGACTACAATAATTAATTAATCTAGTATTTATTAATTGAACCTAAACTATAATAATTGGATTTAAAAATTTATTAGATTTAAATTTAATTAAATGAAATATGTAATTAAGATTAACAATTTATGTGACTTAATAATTCATTACACCGAACAACTAATTAGGTCTAAGATTTGACTAGATTTAAAAATAAAATTGGGCTTGGCATATAATTTGATCAAACAATTAATTGGTTATAATAAATAGTGTTTGAGAATTAGCTAGGCCCATTAATCAATCAAACTAAATTAATTAGGTTAACATTCATGAGTTCAAGAAACAATTTACATATATGATTGGACCTAACAAATAATATAACCTAAGATATATATATATATATATATATATATATACTTAAAATTAATTGGCTTCAAATTTAATTGGGCCTAAAATATTAGGCATATTAATTATGCCTATATATAATGTACCATTTATAATTGAACTTGAGATAAATTAGACCTAATATATAATAGAGCTTAATATGCAATAGTCTAAGATATAATGAGATCTAATAATAAATTGGGCTTAACATTTAACGTGTCAAATAATTTGGGTCTATCATGCATGACCCAAAAAGTAGTTGAGCTTAGGAACAAGTTGGGCATAATGTATATTAACTGAGCCTATAATTAATTGGGCACAAAGAATAATTAAGCCTAACAATTCATTAGGTGTAGCAATTAATTAGGTCTAGGAGCCCAAAATTTGATTAGACTTAATAAAAAATTTGACTTATAGAAAATTACACCTTTTGAATAATTAGACTTAATATAAAAATGAGTATGATAATGAAATAGGTTTAATAAATAATAATTAGACCTTAGATGTAATTGAGTTTTACAATTAATTGTACCTAACAAGTAATTATGCCTAAGATTTAATTGAATCTAATAAAAACCTAAGCCTGATATATGATTGATCCAAATAAGTAATTGGGCTTAAAAATAAAAGAAAATATATAGTTGAGCCTAAAATATAAATAGACCCATAAGTTGAGTTTAATAAAAAACTAAGCTTAATAAATAATGGATCTTAACATACAATTGAGCCGAATAAAATATTAAACTTAAGACGTAACAAGTAATCTCTAATAATTAAGTGGGCCTAAAACTTAATTCTATCCAAGAATTAGTTGTGTCTAATATCTAATTATGCTTTAAAAAAAGTTGAACTTTAAATATATTTAAGTCGAATAATTAACTGAGTTGAAGATGTAATTTAATATGAGATGTAATTGAACTTAATAATTAAAAGACTAATAATTAATTAGAAATAAAAAATAATTGATAAGCATCATAATTAATTAAACCCAAGATTTAATTGTGAATAAAAATTAATTGGGTTCAAGATTTAATCACGCTTATGATGTAATTAGTTGTAGTGGCATAAACCCACTAAATAATTAGGCTTAGAAATGAATCAAGCCCAAGATGATTGGAGTCAAATTATAATTGAACATAAGATATAATTGGACATAAAAATTAATTGAGCCTAACAACTAATTAAGTTTGACATTTATTAAGTGGATCCAAAATTTGATTGGGCTAAATATGTAATTAATATTAACAATTAATTAGATTCAAATTATAATTGAACTTATAATTGAGTTCAACATTCATTATTAATTGGACAAAAAAATTAATTGAGTCTAATAACTAATTGGGTTCGACATTTAGTATTAATTAGACATAAAGATTAATTGAGCCTAATAACTAATTGGGTTCAACATTTATTAATTGGACTCAATATTTAGTTAGGTTAAATATGTAATTGATATTAACAATTAATTAAACCTAGCAATTCATTAGGCTTTCTAAGTAATTGACCCTAAAATTTGATAGGATTAATATAAAATTAGATTTAATATATAATTTGATCTAATAATTAATTGGTCTCAATATACAATTTGGCATAAGAATTAAATTGGCCAAAGAGATATTTAGCATAAAATTTAATTGAGTCCGACATTTAATTAGACCTAACAACTAATTGATCCTAATAATTAATTAGACTTAAGATTTATATGTAGTCAAAAATTTATTAGGTCTTATAAAATATTAGATTTAATATATAATTAGGTCTAAGAAATAGTCAAGCTGAAGATATAGTTAGCCATGCTAACTAATGAAGCTAACGTGCATGAGGCCAACATATAAAGGCTTAGTAAATAATATGACCTAAGATGTAATTGAACTTGAAATTATTTGAGCTTGAGATCTTTGAGCTAGAAAATATGACATATGATACAGTTAGGCCTCACATATAATTGGACGTACAATGTAATGATCAAATATAGTTAAATATGAGATATAATTAGGCACAAAAAATAATTTGGATGAATATATAATTAGGCATAGTGTGCAATTAGCTCAAGATATAATTAGACCTAATAATTAATTAAAGATAATATTTACTCAATCAAATAATTATTATTAGTAATAGGCCTAATTATCTATTGGATCAAATTATATCTTAAGTCCAATTTGGTTTTAGGTCCAACTATTTGTTGTACTTATGCATGCTTGTCCCAATTAATTATTGAGCATAATTATATCTTAAATCTAGTAAATTATTGGATATAATTACATTTGAAACTAATTATATTAAGCCTATTTCTTTTTTATGTCCAATTATTTATTAGGATCAATTATATATTAAGCCCCATTAAATATTTGACCTAACTAATTCTTAGCTACAATTATTGGTTAGACTCAATTACATCTTAAGTATAACTATTTATTAGGCTCATTTCATTTTTTGACCCATTGTTATATTAAATATAGATATTCACGTGGTCAAATTATATATTAGGCCAAAGTTTTAATTAAGCCCAATTAAATTTTAAGCTCAATTAATTATTAGACCCTATGAATTGGTAAATCCAATAAATTATTGGGTGCAAATAATTCTCAGACTTAATTACATAGGAGAGCCAATTATTTTTGTATATAATTAAATTAATAAGGACAATTAACTTATGTTAGTTCCAATTCATTTTTAAGGCCTAATCATTTACATTGTTAATGTATAACCAGCCCAATTAATACTTAGACATATTAAATATTAGGTCCAATTATATCTTGGGCTAGTGCATACTAGGCCCTATTATGTATTAGACCAAATTATTTATTGAACTCAATTATATCTCAACTTTAATTATATTTGACCCATGATATCATATGCTCAATTATATATGAAGCAATTATATTGTATGTTTAGTTTTTTAGGTCCAATTAAATTTGATTTCTAATTAATTTTAGGTCTAATTATATCTTAGGTGATATTATTTAATTAATAAGTCTAATTTTATCTTTAGCCTAATTATGCAAAAGCTATATTTTTTATAAGGCTTAATTAAATTTTAAGTCTAACTAATTCTTAAGCACAATTAACTATTAAACCAAATTAATTATTGTATTCAATTAAATCTTAAACATGCATTTTATTAGCCCAATGTAGGCCTTAGGCGCAATTATTATGACAGATTATTTATTAAGTCAAATTTTGTAGTAGATCATTTTTTTAGACCCAATCAAAATGTTAAGCTTAGTTAATTATTAAGCTCAATTAATTGTTAACCTTAATTACATACTTGACCTGATTAATTTTGGGGCTTAATTAATAATTGTTAGGTCCAATTAATTATTACACTCAGTTATACCATAAGTTGAATTATAATTGGGATTCAATTGTATCTTATACTCAATGCATTCCTAGGTTCAAGCACGTTACACTCAATTATATCTTTTGCTAAACTAAATCTTAGATCTAATTATATTTTAGAACCAATTACTTATTAGTGTCAATTATCATTTATATATTAAGGCCAATTATTTATTAGACTTCAGTATATATTAAACCAAAATTTTTATTAGATTCAATTAAATTTTAGGCCTGATCAATTTTTAGTTAAAGTAAAATCTTAGACTAAAGTAATTATTAAAATCAATTAGTTGTTAAGCCTAACTAATTTTTGGGTTATTAATTATTAGACTTATTTGTATCTCAAGCTTAATCATATCTTAGGCCTAGTTAATTATTAAGATCTAATATTTCTTGAGCCTAATTACATTTAAAGCTGAACTTCTAACCAAGCCAAATTAATTGTTAGATTAAATTAAATTTTAGGTCTAATTAATTATTAGATTCAATTAAATATTAGATCAAATTATTTGCTAAGTTTAATAAATTATTAAGCTCAATTATATCTTAAGTCTAATATTTTAATAAGCAAAATTATATATTAGACCCAATTAATTTATTAAGTTAAATTAAATATTAAGTCTAATTTTTTATTAAATATAATTAATTTTTCAACTCAAATAATTATTTGACCCAACAAATTAATAAACCTAATGAATTGTTAGGTCAATTGCACATCGGGTTCAATTACCCATTAGATCCAATTAATTTTTAAGATCAATTAATGAATTTTAGGCCCAAATGGTAATTACGCTTAATTATATATTAAGTTCAATTATAATTTGTGTATATGATCATATCTCAGACTCAATTCATTCATGAGCTCATTTTGTACTGGGTTCAAGCATGCCATGCCCAATTATATTTTAAGATCTATTAAATTTTAGACTCAATTATATTTTAATCTTAATTATTTATTTATCTCGTTTTATTCTTGAACTAAATCTTATATTCAATTAATTATTTGTCATAATTGAATCTTGAGCTCAATAATTTATTAAGCTTAATTAATTATTAAATCATTAATTGTTAAACTTAATTACATCTGAAGTCCAATTACATCTCCAGTCAAGTAAAAATTTATTTTAAGCCCAGTTACATGTAAAGTCCAACTTTTATTCAACTACATTAGTTGATAAGTTTAACTAATTTTAGGTAGATGACTTAAATTAATTGTTAGACTAAATTATTTGTTAGATACAATTATTTGTTCGATTGAATTATATAAAAGTTTAATATTTTATTTGGTCCAATTACATATTAAACTTAACTATTTATTAAGCTTAATTTTTCATTAAATATAATTAAATCTTAATCTTATTTAATTATTTAGCTTAACACAATATTAAACCTAATGTATTGTTAGGTTCAATTAATTATTAGGCTCAACTACACATTAGACTCACTATTTGTTAGGCCTATTTCGTTTATAGGTTTAATTATATATTAAAATTAATTTTTTGTTATGCCTAATTAATTCTTAGTCCAATTAATAATTTAGCAAAATTAATTATTTAGTTCAATTAATTGCTAGACTCAATAACATTTTTGGTCCATGTAATTTATTAATTAGTCTCAATTTTTTTCTTGGACTAAAGTATTTCTCAATTTCATGCATGATATACCCAACTATATCTTAAGCACTATTATTTATTGATTATATTCAATTTAAATTTAGGTCAAATTATTTGTCAAGCTCATGCATGCTAAGCTTAATCAATTATTAATCTAATTACATTTTAAATCATCTTAATTGTATTACTAGTTATATTTTAGGCTGGATTATGGATCAATATCGTTTCGTTCTTAAGCCTAATTATTTATTAAGATAAATTATATATTAAACTTATTTTTCTAATTAGGTCTAGTTATATGTTATGTCCAACTAATTCTTAGATACAATTAAATCTCAAGCTCAATTCATTAGTAAGCCAAGTTAATTATTATGTCTAATTAATTGTTATGCTCAATTACATCTTACGCCTAATTATTTATTAAACTCAATTTTTTAATTAAACTTAATTAATTTTTAGACTCAATTAATTATTTATTAAGTCAATTTTGTATTGGCTTCAAGCATGCTACACCCAATTATATTTTAGTGTCTATTAAATTTTGGATCCAATTATATTTTCAGCTCAATTATTTATTTATCTCATTTCATTCTTAAACTTATTTATAAATTAAACTCAATTATTTGTTACCCCTAATTATATATTAAGCTCAATCTTTAACTAGGCTTGGTTAAATCTTATGTCCAATAAATTATAAGACTCAATTAATTGTTAAGTCTAATTAATTATTAAACTTAATTACATCTTAAGCCTAATTATATCTTAGACCAAGCAGTTATTGACTTCAATTATATTTTAAACCCAATTATATGTGAAGCTCTACTTTTTTGTTAGGCCATATTAGTAAATAACTTTAACTAAATAACTTTAACCCAATTATATGTGAAGACTCAATTATTTGTTAGGTTGTAATTTTTAGATAAAAGACTCAATTATTTGTTAGGTTGAATAATTAGGTCTAATATTTTATTTAGTCTAATTATATATTAAGTTTAATTATATAAATATAATTTTTTATTAAACTTAATTGAATACTAAGCTCAATTAACTATTTAGCCCAATAAATTGTTAACCTAAATCATATGAATTGAATGGTTAGGCTCAATTACACATTAAACTTAAATTTTTTATTAGGTCTATTTTGTTCTTCAGTTCAATAATATATTTTGCTTAATTTTTTATTATGCCCAAATAAATCTTAGGTCCAATTAATAATTTAGCGAAACTAATGATTTGGTTCAATTAACTTTACACTCAATTCATTTAGGCCAAATTATTTTTATAGTCCAATTAATTTTAAACCCAAGTTAGGCTCAAGTTTTTTCTTGTGTTGACATATTTCTCAATTTCATTCATGATATACATAAATATATCCAATTTATTAAGTCCAATTAAAATTTGGGTCTAATTATATCTCACGTCCAATTTGTTCTTAGGTCCAATTATTTGACAAGCTAATACATGTTAAGCTTAATTAATTATTGATCAAATCATATCTTAAATCATATGAATTGAATGGTTAGTTATATTTTGAACTCATTTAGGTATTCATGTCATTTTGTTCTTAATCCCAAATCATATGAATTATATACTAAACCTAATTTTTTGTTAGGTCTAATTAAATCTTAAGTTCAATTAATTGCAGATACAATTAAATCTAACTCCCCAGAATTTCAATTGCGCTTATATTCATCACTATAGGAATTAGGTTCAAACTTTCCCCAGCCCCTTCTCATCAATGGACTCCTTACGTATACGATGGAGTGTAGTTTGTTTGGTAAATTTCTACCTCTCTGTCTATTATCTATCTCAGAGATGTTTGCATTTTTCAAAACTCCATGGACATGCAAAAAAGAAATACTATCTCCACTCAGACCAAGACATGACTTTGATTTGTTCAAATAACAATTAAAATGAAGCAGGGCCACGAACAACGAATCTCTTTATGATAAACAAATCCATTTTGCAAGTTCGTTATTACGGGTAGTTCCTACAAAGGATTGGATTGATGACATACACAATACTTGAATTCTTGATGTAGATGCTAAATAGTTGGTTCTCATCCTTCTGAGACTACAAGTGTAATAGGAGCATCCATCGACAAAAAGATCACCCTAAGATGATCATCTCATGGCTATTGAGAAGGAATCAAATCAGATGGTTCTTTTTCTCAATCTTTTTGACCTTGGTTTCGTAGGATGAATTATTTACTAAACCTAATTTTTTGTTAGGTCTAGTTAAATCTTAGGTCTAATTAATTGCAAATACAACTAAATCCTAGGTCAATCCATTATTGAGTCAAATTAATTATTAGGTCCAATTATTTGTTAGGCTCAATTATATCTTAAACCTAATTATTATGGTCAATTATATATTAAGCTTACTTTTTTATTAAATCCAATTAATTCCTAGGCTCAATTAATTATTTGGACTGATTTATTAACCCAACGAATCTCGAGGCTCAATTGTCTATCAAGCTATTTTGTTCTTAGGTTTGAGTCTAATTTTTTATTAGGTTCAATTACATATTATGCCCAATTAATCATTTTAAGCAATAAATTGTCTAATCTAATTAAATATTCAGCTCAATTACGTATGAGGTCCAATTATTATTATGATACAATAAATTCTTAGGCTTATATTAATTAAATGTTTGGCTATTTTTTTTAGAATTGAATTATTTTTTAAGTTTATGCATGATAGATTCAATTGTATCTTAAGTCTTATTATTGATTATTAGGCTTAATTGTCTATTGGGCCCAATTATATGCGTAAAGTCTAATTATAATTTGAGTCTAATTATATTGTAGGCTTTTGTTCTTAGGTCCAATTGTTTGTTGCAGTCATGCATGCTAAGCCCACTAAATTGTTTGGTACAAATAATTGATGGGTTCAATGACATATTATCACCAATTATTTTTGTGCCTAATTGATTCATAGGGCAAATTAACCTACATTAAACCCAATTCTTGCTTAGGTTCATGCATGATAGACCCAATTAATTATCAAACCTATTAAATTATTAAGCTCAGTAATATCTTGTGTTCTTAACTCAATCATTTATTAGGTCATATTATTTGTTATACTCAATTATATATGAGCCCCAATTATATTATATATCCATTTTTTGTGGCCAATTATATTGAGATCCAATTAATTTGAAGTTCAATTATATTTTAAACTATTATTTATTAACCGCAATTATATGACGAATTACTTTTTGGGCTTGCTCATGTTTTTAATAGATCTAATAAAATTTTAGGCCGAATTAATTATTGAGTCAATTAAATTGATAATTGATTGTTAGCTTCAACTACATATTAGACCCAATTAAATATTGCATCAAATTAATTCTTGGATCTAATTAATAAATGTTAGGTTCTCAATTAATGTTATGCACAATTATATCTTAAGTTCAATTACAACTCAGGCTAACTATATCTTAAACTCAACTAATTCCTATGTCCTATTATGTGTTTAGCCCAATTAAATATTAGACCCAATAAATATTTTAGGCCTAATCATGTATTAAGCTCATTTTGTTCTTTGCCTAATTATATAGTAAGCTTAATTTTTTATTTGATTAATTATAAATTAAACCTAATTTTTTATTAGACCTAATAAATGTTAGATCCATTTAATTCTTAAGTACAATTAAATCTTAAGTTCAATTAATTATTTGACCGAATTATTGTTAGATTCTCTAATTGTAATCACATATTAGGCCTAACTGTCTATGAAGTTGAATTATATATTCAGTTTAATTTTTTATTCAATCTAATTAAATCCTGTGCTTAATTAGTTAATTTGTTGAACAAATTATTAATTCTAATGAATTGTTAGGTTCAATTAATGGTTAAGCCTATTTACACATTATACTCAATCATTTATTAGGTATATTTCATTTTTAACTCCAATTATATATTTCACGAGGCTAAATTGAATTTTATGCCTAATATGTTTTTTGGTGCTGTGCATTGTTTGGTCCAATTGGTCCAATTCTTTGTAAGAGTCAATTATATCTTAAAGTCAGTTATAATTTAGGTCTATTTACTTGTTGAGCTCATGAACTATGGGTTTAGTTTATTATTGGGTTCAATTATATATTAAACCCAATTAAAACTTTAACCCGCTTATATTTTAGGCTAGAGTACTTCATTTTTATACTCAACTTTAGATTAAGTCAAATTTTTTATTAAGGCTAAGTGTATACTAAAATTTTTTATTAAGTTTAATAAAATCTTAGATTATTTAATTATTAGATGCAATTACATCTTAGGCCCATTTATATATTAAATCCAATTAATTATTAGCCCCAAAGGTATTTCAAGCCTAATTATTTATCAGACCCAATCACATATGAAGCTCAACTTTCAATTCAACCAAGTTAAATATTAGGCTCAATTAGTTCTTAAGTAAAATTAAATCTTAGACCCAACTAATTAATAGACTCAATTAATTCCTAAGCCTTGTTATTTTTCAGATCTAATTAAATTTTGTAAGATTAAGTTATATATTAGCTCAAATATTTATCAAGTTCAATTTTTTATAAAGCCAAATAAATACTAAGCTCAATTGATTGTTCAACCCAACAAATTGTTTGCCCAATGAATCTTTCGGTCAAATGAATTGTTGGGCTTAATTATTAAATAGATTCATTTCATTCTTACAGCCAATTATATTATAAATAGCAGGCTTAATCAATTCTTTGTTGACATGAATTATTCGATTCATTTAATTGTTAGACTCAATTATATATTAGGTATCATTTATGCATAGGTCACATTAATGTACGTTAGGCTCATTTTGTTTCTTAGCTGAATTATTTCTTAGGCCTAGCTGTATATCAAGCTAAATATAATCTTGGACCCAATTATATTTAAACCTAATTATTTTTAATTTTTTTAGACTTAATTATAGATTAAGATTATTATTTTTAGGTTAAATCAAAACTTAGCCCTACTGATTTTTAATCACAAATAAATCTTGAGCTCAATTAGTTATTAGACTCAATTAAATCTTGGGTCGAATTAATTATAAAGACTTAATTACATCTTAAACCCAATTATATCTTATGTTAAGTTGATTATTGCACTCAAATATATTTTGAGCCAAATTAATTGTTTGACCTAATTATTCGCTAGCTCCAATTAATATTTATGCTCAATTATATTTTAGGTTCAATATTTTGATAGGATTAATTTTAATTTTTTATTAAGCCTAATTTGAGGCTTAATTAATTATTTTGTTAAACGAGTTGTTCAGCCCAATGAGTTTCACATTAGGCTTAATACATTAGATTCAACTGTTTATTATGCCCATTCCAATCTTAAGTTTAAGTATACATTAAACTTAATTTCTTATTAGACTCAATTAAATTTTAGGCATAACTAATTCATTGAAACAACAAATTATTTGTCCACTAAAATATTAAGCTCGATTACATATTAGACCCAATTATTTTTATAGTCCCATTAGTGTACGTTAGGCTTGATCATTCTTTTGCTGAATTATTTTTTTGTTTCATACATGATAAGCCACATTGTATCTTTAGCTCTATTATTTATTATTAAGCCAAATTTATCAATTAAACTCAATTATTTATAAGGCCTAATAATATCTTAGGTTCAATTATAATTTAGATCTAATTATATATTAAATTCTTATGCACAATTATACATTAAGACAAATTATTTTATAATCAATTAAATATTAAGCGCAAGTTTTTATCATCCCCAATTGAATTTGAGACCCAACTAATTTTCAGTCACCATTAAATCTTAGGCCTAATTTATTATAAGGTCTAATTGATTACTACACTAAATTATATCATACGTATAATTATTTATTAGGCCCATTTTTGTTATCAAGCCTAATTTTGTGTAAAGTTCAATTAGATATTAGACCCCTTTAATTCTTCGGCAGAATAAAATTTTAGTCCCAGAGAGTTATTGGGCTCGCTTACTAGATAAGCTTAATTTTTTGCTAGGTCTAATAATTATATATTAAATCCAATTAATTAGATCCAATTAAACCTATTTTCTTTATTATTAAAACTAATTGAATCCTAAGCTCATTTAATTATTTGATCTCAACGAATTGTGAAACCTAATGAATAGTTAGCTCTAATTAAATATCACACTTAATTACACCTAAAGCTCAATTATTTATTAAGCTTATTTTATTTTAAGTCCAGCCATATGGTAAGAAAATTTTTTATCAAGCCCAATTAAATTTGAATCTTAAACCCAAAATTCTACACTAATCCTTAATACTTATGCTCATTATTTGGCTCATGGCTCACAGGTCAGCTTAGTAAGTTTTAGCTTAACCCATTTATTAATTAGGTCAAGCCATTCGTTTGAATAATGGACCAGGTTGTGGGCTTAAAATTTGGAAGCGGGTAGTTCGATGGACTAGCTCATTAAAGTTAATAATTTGGGCTATAATCGAGTTATATTTGTACTAGTCTATTAAAACTAAAAACAGACTATAATCAAGTTGTGTTTGAGCTAGTTTGTTAATATCAATAAATAGATTATAATTGGATCAATCCACTAAGGTCAACAAATCTCGTATTTAAACCTACCTTATTAAGTCATTATTAATAAATTTTATTTTCTTAGGTATAATTAAGTTTGTTTATAATCATTATTTATTAAACACAAGAGTGAGTTTGATACCTTCTATAATTGAAGCACATATATATTTGAAGTATTTGAATTTGGTAAATAAAAAAATGCAAGACGATATAAAATTAAAGAGATGACAAAATAGTTAGCAATATCAATATTTATCAAAATGAATTTAATAGTACTAGTTCTCATAAAGATCAAAAGTTGTATAGTAGATATAAGTCTATGTAATTTTTTTTAATTTAAAGATGTAATTATTTAGATAATGAAATTGAAAAATATATGTAATTGACAAGTGAGGAAGTGTCAACTTAGTTAGCATGTATTTGTCTTGTAGTGATGCATCAATTTTTTAAAATTATATTTATTTAATTAAATATAATTATTTATTTAATATTATACACAAATAGTGAACACTAAACCATATTGACACCCAACAAAAATTTGATTTAATATATAGTTAGGCTTAAGAAATAATTCTACTTGATTTATAATTAGTTCTAAGAACCAAATGAAACTAATAAATAAACTGACATAAAATTTAATTAGTCTAACATTTAATTAGACCTAACATATAATTCGATGTAGCATACATAAACTAAATATATAATTGGGCCTAGAAATGACTTGAGCTAAAGATATAATATGACCCAAATTATAATTGATTTTACGATATTATTAAGCATAATAATTAATTGAACCAAATAACTAATTATATCTAATTTTATTAATTGGGCATAGAATTGATTTGATCTAATATTTAATTAGATCAAATATGTTACAATTAATTCGACTTAATACTCATTGGACTTGATAATTAATTAGGTGTATGATTTGATTAGGTTTGATAAAAATTAAAACTTAATATACAATTTGGCCTAATAAATATTTGGTCCTACGATTTAATTGAATCTGACATTTACTTTGACTTAACAATTTAATAGGGCATGAAAAATAGTTGCCTTTTAAAAAATTGGGTTTAGTATACAATTTGGTCTAAGAAATAGTTAGGATGAAGATATAATTAGGCTTATTACTTAATTTGATAAAATTAACTTGGTTTATGTATATGAATTTAAAAAATAATTTGATGTGTAATTGGGTCTAATAAATATTATGGCCTAAGGTGCAATTGGATCAAAAATTAATTAGGTCATAAGAATAAGAACATATGATATGATTAGATGTCCTATATAATTCGGCTTATAATGTAATAAACCAAGTATAATTGGACTTGAGATATAATTGTTAAGCCTAATAATTAATTGGGCCTGACATCCATAAGATCTAACAATTTATTCGACATGTCATCCATGAACATGAGAAATAATTGGGCTTAAGAATGAATGTGGCCTAATGTATATTAATTGGACTTAAGAATCATTTGGACACAAAAATAATTGGGCTTAATATGTAATTAAGCCTAACAAGTAAGTAGAAATATCAATTCATTGGGCCTAGATATTTATTTGGTCTAACAATTAATTGAGCCTTTGTTAAAAGTTTTTGGCTGAATATATAATTAGCCCACTTAAATAAATTGAACTTAATGTGAAAATATGCTAACAATTAATTAACTCTATGATTTTGGTTGGGCCTACAAAAAAGTTTGAACTTAACATAAAATTTAATCTAATAAATAATTAATTTTAATATATAACTGAGCCTAAGAGATGAATGGCCTAATAAATTAGTAAGGCACTAAGATTTATTCGAGTCCAACAATTAGTTGACCTAATTAATTGAGCATAATAGTTAATTACCTAATAAAAATTAGATTTAATATGTCATTGATCATAATAAATAATTATGTTTAATATACAATTAGATCTAATAACTAACTGAGCTTCAAACACAATTGGGCCTAAAAAATAATTAAGTCTAATAGTTAATTAGATTTAAGATATAATTGGGCCTATAATTAATTGAACCTAGAAACAAACTGGAAAAAGGTATAATTGGATTGAAATTATAATAAATGATTAGCCTAAGATATGACTGGGTCTATCATGTATGAAACTAAGAAATAATTCAACCTATGAGCAAATTTAGTCGAGCATATATTAATTAGACTTAAAAACTAATTGTACTACAAATAACTAGGCATACGAGTTAATTTAACTTAGTAGTTAATTGGACCAAACAATTTATTCTGCCAAGTGATGAATTAGGCCTAAGATTTAATTGTAATTAAGAATTGATTGGGTCTTAAAATTTAATTGAATCTAACTAAAAGTTAAGCTTAATTTACTATTAGGTGTCATAACTAATTAGACCTAATAATTAATTGTTCCTAGGATTTAATTAAGATTAACAAAAAATATGCTTAATATATAATCGAGTTTAATAAATAATTATGTTTAATATACAATTGGACCTAATAAAATAGTGAATTAAAGATATAATTAAGCCAAATAATTAATTGGACCTAGTAAATAACTAGACTTAACAATTTAATTGAATCTACTAATTAATCAAGCCTATGATTTAATTCTCCATAAGAATTAGTTGAGCTTAATGTCTAATTAGGCATGACAAAAATTTAAATTTCATATATAATTAGACCTAATAGATATATGGGTTCTAAAATATAATTTTGCTTGATAAGTAATTGAACCCAACAATTAAAGATCTAAAAATTAATTAGGTCTAATAATTAATTGAATTGAAGATTTAATAATGATAAATATTTAATTGATCTTAATAAAAGATTGGGTTTTATATATAATTAGGTCTAATAAATAATTGAGCTTAATCAAAAAGTGGGTTTGAAAATGAAATAAAACTAATAAATATTTAGAACAAAAACATCATTTGTCCAATATTTAGTTGGGTATAAATTAAAGTGGGCATAGTGCCATGAGTCGAATATATTGTGTCAAGAAATAAATTGAGCGTAAGATACAATAGAATCAAAATTAAACTTAATATACAATTAGGCCTAATATATAAATGGATCTAAGAATTAATTGAGTTTAATAACAAACTAAGCCTAATAAATAATTGATCTTAACATACAATTGAGTCGAATAAAATAGTAAACTTAAGATGTCACAAGAAATCTCTAATAATTAAGTGAGCCTAAGAATTAGTTATGTCTAATATCTAATTAGGGCTAAAAAAAAGTTAGACTTTCATATATAATGGCGCTTTAAATATATTTTAGCTGAATAATTAACTGAGTTGAATATATAATTTGATATGAAATGTAATTGAACTTAATAATTAAAGGACTAACAATTAATTAACTAATTGGGTTTAACATTTATTAATTAGACCCAAAAATTAATTGACCTAAATATGTAATTGATATTAACAATTAACTGAACCTAGCAATTCATTAGGACTTCTAAGTAATTAGCCCTAAAATTTGATTGGATATATTATAACATTATGTTTAATATATAATTTGATCTAATAATTAATTGGTCTCGATATACGATTTGGCATAAACTAAATTGACCAAAGAGATAATTAGGCATAAGATGTAATTGAGTCTAACATTTTATTGGCTCTAATAATTAATTAGACTTAAGATTTATATGTACTTAAAAATTTGTTAGGCTTTATAAAATATTAGGTTTAATATATAATTAGCTGGAAGAAATAGTTGAGCTGAAGATAAAGTTAGCCATGTTAATTAATGAGGCTCATGAGCCCAACATATAAATAGGCTTAATAAATAATATGACCTAAGATATAATTGAACTTGAAATTAATTGAGCCTGAGATCTTGTAGCTGGAAAATATGACTTATGATATAATTAGGCCTCACATAATTAAGCATAGTGTGCAATTAGCCTAAGATGTAATTAGACCTAATAATTAATTAGAGATAATATTTACTCGATCAAATAATTATTATTAGTAGCCTTATTATTAGTAGTAGGCGTAATTATCTATTGGATCAAATTATATCTAAGTTCAGATATAGGTCTAATTGTATCTTAAGCCCAATTTATTATTAGGTCCAACTATTTGTTGTACTTATGCATACTAGTCCTAATTAATTTTTTAGCATAATTATATCTTAAATCTAATAAATTATTGGATCTAATTACATTTGAGACTAATTATATTAAACCTATTTGCTTCTTAGGCTTTATTATTTATTAAGAGCAATTACATATTAAGCCCCATTAAAGTGTGACCTAACTAATTGCTAGGTACAATTATTGGTTAGACTCAATTACATCTTAAGTCTAACTATTTATTAGGCTCATTTCGTTTTTTGACCCATTTGATATTAAATATAAACATTTACATGACCAAATTGTATATTAAGCCAAAGTTTTAATTAAAGCCAATTAAATCTTAAGCTCAATTAACTATTAGACTCAATGAATTGGTAGATCCAATAAATTATTGAATGCCAATAATTTTTAAACTTAATTACATAGGAAAGTTAATTATTTTTTTTGTACATGATTAATTAATAGGGACAATTAACTTATGTTAGTTCCAATTCATTTTTAAGGCCTAATCATTTACATTGTTAACGTATAACCAGCCCAATTAATACTTAGACATATTAAATGTTAGGTCCAATTATATTTTGGGCTAGTGCATATTAGGCCCTATTATGTATTAGACCAAATTATTTATTGGACTCAATTATATCTCAACTCTAATTATATTTGACCCATGATATCATATGCTCAATTATATATGAAGCAATTATATTGTATGTTCAATTTTTTAGGTCCAATTATATTTGAGTTCTAATGAATTTTAGGTCTAATTATATCTTAGGTGATATTATTTAATTAATAAGCCTAATTATATCTTTAGCCTAACTATTTCATTGGCCTAATTATACAATCACTATATTTTTTATAAGGCTCAATTAAATCTTATGTCTAACTAATTCTCAAACACAATTGTTAAACCAAATTAATTGTTGTACTCAATTTAACCTATATTTTAGTGGCCTAATTTAGGCCTTAGGCCCAATTATTAAGATAAATTATTTATTAGGTCAAAGTTTGTAGTAAATTCATTGTTTCAGACCCAATCAAATGTTAAGCTTAGTTAATTATTAAGCTCAATGAATTACTAAGGTCAATTAATCGTTAACCTTAATTATATATTTGACTCGATTAATTTTAGGGCTTAATTAATAATTGTTAGGCCCAATTAATTATTACACTCAATTATATCATAAGTTGAATTATATGTTATACTCAATACATTCCTAGGTTCAATTATGTATAGGGTTCAAGCACGTTACACTCAATTGTATCTTTTGCTAAACTAAACTTGGATCTAGTTATATTTTAGGACCAATTACTTATTAGTGTCAATTATCAATTATAGATTAAGGCTAATTATTTATTAGATCTAAGTACATATTAAACTAAATTTTTTATTAGACTCGATTAAATTTTAGGCTTAAATAATTTTTAGTTAAAAGTTAAATCTTAGACTCAATTAATTATTAAGATCAATTAGTTGTTAAGCCTAACTAATTGTTGGGTTGGTAATTATTAGACTCATTTATATCTTAAGCCCAATTATATCTTAGACCTAGTTAATTATTAATATCTAATATTTTTTAAGCCCAATTATATGTAATCTAAACTTTTAACCAGGCCCAAATAATTCTTAGATTAAATTAAATTTTAGGCCTAGTTAATTATTAGACTCAATTAAATGTTACGTCAAATTATTTGCTAGGTTTAATAAATTACTAGACTCAATTACATCTTAGGTCTAATTTTTTAATAGGAAAAATTATATATTAGACATAATTTATTTATTAAGCTAAATTAAATATTAAGTATAATTTTTTTATTAAATACAATTAAATTTTCAGCTCAAGTAATTATTTGACCCAACAAATTGATAAACCTAATGAATTATTAAGTTAAATTAATTCTTAGACTCAATTGCACATTGGATTCAATTATCCATTAGGTCCAATTAATTTTTAAGATCAATTAATGAATTTTAGGCCCAAATAGTTATTATGATTAATTATATATTAGGTCAATTATAATTTGGGTATATGGTCATATCTTAGGCTTAATTCATTCATAGGTTTATTTTGTATTGAGTTCAAGCATGCTACGCCGAATTATATCTTAAGATCTATTAAAATTTGGATCCAATTATATTTTAAGCTCAATTATTTATTTATCTCACTTCGTTTTTGAACTCATTTATAAATTAAGTCCAACTATTTATTACACATAATTATATATTAAACCTAATCTTAATTTAGGCTTAAGTAAATCCTATGTACAATTAATTATTTGCCATAATTAAATCTTGCTCAATAAATCATTAAGCTTAATTAATTGTTAAGCATAATTAATTATTAAATCATTAATTGTTGAACTTAATTACATCTTAAACCCAATTATATCTCGGACCAAATAAATCATTAAGTTCAAATATATTTTAAGCCCAATTATATGTGAAGCCAACTTTATATTAAGCTATATTTGTTAATAAGTTTAACTAATTTTTAGGCAGAAGACTTAATTAATTGTTAGGCTAAATTATTTGTTAGGTCCAATTATTTGCTTGATTGCATTATATAAAGGTTCAATATTTTATTTAGTCCAATTACATATTAAAGTTAACTATTTATTAGGCATAATTTTTTATTAAACCTAATTAAATTTTAAGCTCCATCAACTATGTAGCCTACCAAAATGATAAACCTAATGTATTGTTAGATTCAATTAATTGTTAGGCTCAACTACACATTAGACTCATTATTTTGTTAGGTCTATTTCGTTCATAGGTTTGATTATGTGTTAAGCTTAATTTTTTGTTATGCCTAATTAAATCTTAGTCCAATTAATAATTTAGCAAAACTAATTATTTGGTTCAATTAACTACTAGACTCAACAACATTTTTGTTCCATTTAATTTTAAGCCTAATTAAAATACTTTCGGCTCAATTTTTTTTTTCTTTGACTAAAGTATTTCTCAATTTCATGCATGATATACACAACTATATCTTAAGCACTATTATTTATTGATTATGTTCAACTAAAATTTAGATCCAATTATATTTCAAACCCAATTTATTTATAAGTTCAACTATTTATCAAGCTCATGCACACTAAGCTTAATTAATTATTAATCTAATTATATTTTAAATCATGTTAATTGTATGGCTAGTATTATTTATTCAGCTCAATTTGTTATTAAACGCAATTAATTTCTAGACTTAGTTAATTATTTGAACTTATTTGTTAGCCCAATGAATCTTGTGGTCCAATTAATTTTTAAGCTCAATTACGTAATAAGTCAATTATTTATTAGGTCTATTTCATTCCTAAGTTCAATTTTTTAGTGGGCTCCATCACATGTTAAGCCCTATTAATGATTATTAGGCCTAATTATCTATTTAATCTAATTATAATATTTGGGTCTAATTGGATTGTAGGCTTTGTTCTTAAGTTCATCTATTTATTGGGCTCATGCATGCTCAACCGTAATTGCAAGGCTTAATCATATCTTAAATCTGATTAACTTGATTAAACAATTCACTGCATCAAATAATTAATTAGGTCCAATATTTATCTGAGTCTAAAAAAATTGAGTATCATATCTAATTAGGGTTAAGCACAAAATAAGCTTAAGAAATATTTGAGTCTGATGTGCAATTGAACCTAATAATTAATTGGATCAAATAATTTATTAAGCCTAATAAATTGTTGTCTAAAAGAATTCATTAAGACTAGGATTTAATTGATTATAATAAAACATAAGCTTAATATGAAATTGAGCTTAATACATAATTAAGACTAGTAAGATATTGAACCTAAAATTAGGCCTAAAAAATAATTAAGCCTAAAATTAAATTGATTTCAATCTATTTTTGGACCTTAGAAGTAATAAAACCTAACAATTAATGACCTAATGATTGTAGTAGTCCAACAATTAACTGAGTTTAGTAATTAATTTACTTATAAATTTAATTATGACTAAAAATAAATTTAGCCTAATAAAAATCAAACTTAATAATAATTAGACTTAATAAATAATTAAGCTTGGATAACAATAAAATAAATTAAACTTAGTATATAATTATATCTAAGAATTAAATGATCCTAGTAAATGATTGAGCTTAACAATTAATTTGACCTAACAAATTCATTAGGCAAATGATTCGGCGAAATCATTTATTGAGTGTCAAATTTGGTTGAGTTTAGCCAAAACAAAAAAAGCACTGTAATATATAATAGTGCTTAATACATAATTAGATTTGATAAATTATTAGACCTAAGATGTAATTGCATCCAATAATTAATTAGAGCAAATAATTATGGCCTAACAATCAATTAAGTCTAATGATTAAGTGTCCTTAAAATTTAATTTTTTTAAGAACTAATTAGGTCTAATATCTAAATTGGACCCAGAAAAAGTTGAGCTTTATATAATCTTGCGATTTAAATATATTTGAGGTCAACAATTAACTTAGTGCAAGATACAATTGGATTTGAGATGTAATTGAATTTAATAATTAATTAGATCTAAAAATTAATTATGCTCAAAATTTAATTGCAAATAAGAATTAAAAGGTCTAAGATTTAGTTGGACATAATGTGCATGAATCCATTACATAATTGAGTTAACAAATAAGTTGGATCCAAATATAATTCAACTGAAGATATACAGAGTATAATAATTAATTAGACCAAATAATTATCTAAATCTCACATATATTGATTGCACAAAAATTAATTTGATCTAATATTTAATTAGATCGAACATAGAGTTAAGACTAACAATTAGTTAGACCTATTAGTTCATTTGGTGTTATTAATCAAGATCAAGAGTTGATTAGAATTGGACTTAACATATAACTCACCTTGTAAATAATTGGACTTTTTGATCAAGTTCTTCATATTTTTTTAATCAATTTTACATATAAACTTTTTCATTTAATCTAAATTAAATATTATCTTTAATTTTTGAAAATAAATTATTTAAATAAAAGATATTGGACAACAAACTATATTGTTGTATATTTCTTCATGTTCGTTAAAAATTTTAAGCTAAAATCTGTTGTACAAAATTACCAACTTGAATTGTTCTTTTATAAAAAAAATAAGAATAAAAGTAAGTTGATTTAGACCAAATAGATATTTTGTATAGAATTGGTTTAAAAAAACATTATATATGAATTATATAAAGTTCATTTTGATCTTTATCTTAATACTAATTATTGAATTGTTAAATCTCACTCTTGATAAAATTATATAATATTAAAAATTATGATTTGTTAAGTTTAAATTTTATAAAATATAATTAAAGTTAAAATTAAATAATTTTTATATTATCTTTCAATCAAACATGAGAACAAGGATATCAAAAGAAATATTATAATATTAGATTAATCATTTTCACCATTTCGATGATCTCTAAATATCATTTAACTTATTTAAAATTAGCTGCAGTAAATTATGGTTCTTTTTTTATTTTTGTTGGAAATAGTTATTGTTCATTGGTTAGTTTGCTATTAGTGTATCACTCAGTCCTATTAAACTTGATATGTAATTTAATTTAAATTTGTATTTGAATATTTTCTCTTAATATTTCAAAACTATAAAAGAAAGTCTCAAATATAATTTTCATAAATTTTGTCCCACTCTTACTTTTGCAAAATTCCCCTTCAACTTTTCAAATTTATTTGTTTTGAATTAGAAATTATAAAGCTAATAATGATACATAATGGTCACCTAACATTTTTAAAATAAATATTTTAAAAATAAAATTCCTATCGAGTTGTTCATTGGTTGATATTCATGTGAATAAGCATAACTAAGTCTATCATGCTGGATAGTGATACCATTAAAAATTAATTTTAGAAAAGACAATATTATTTTCTATTAAACTTTGAATAAATTTGACTTCTCATTATTTCTTCATAAATCCATCAGTTTCTTCAATATGAAATTCAAAACATATTTGAAAAGAAACTGAAAAACATTGAATATAGCACTTGCTTCTCACGTGTCTTTTTTCATATATTTCACATGCAAGTATCATATATGCAATACTTTATTTTTTTCTTTTTAATTGATCTTTACTATGTTTATAATGTATGATAAGGAAAATAGGTTAACATTGAATCAAATACTATAACATAATAATAATTTAATAAGTAATATAATAAAATTGACCTATTTCTTCAAATATTATCATTGCAAATTATTGAAAAGTGAAATTGAAATCTACACGTTGAGAATAATAATAGTAACAACAATGATAATAATAATAATAAAAAAATTAATAATAATAAAAATGACAATAATTACTATAATAATAAAGATAATGTTAATAATATGAATAAAAAATCATAAATATAAAAATATAATCAAAATTAAATTTAAAATAGAATACAAACAAAAGTTCAGTAAAACAAAAGTAAGTTTTTTTGAAAATATTGGAAAACAATAAAAAAAAAAAAGAAAGTAAGGTGATATTAAAAAAATTTTGAAACTAAAAAATGTGGTAAAACAAAAACGACATGAAAATTTAAAAAACCAAACTTATTTTTGGAAAATATTAAAACTAAAAATATAAAATAAAAAAAGAAAATTAAAAAATGTTGTTGCTTTCTCTTACTATTTTCTTCAATAATCATTTATCTAACATTAATTTATCATTAAAATAAATTTAAATTAAAAACTAAAGGTATAATTATACAAACAAAATCAAAAAGCAATTCTGTCTTTCTCTCATTATTATCCACAACTGTAATTTTTTTTACTTAAAAAAAGCTCAATAAGAAATTTTTCTTCCTTACATATGGTGACCTGTTTTTTCAAATCACAATGGCATCATGTATCTCCTAAACTCAAAGTGAGATATAAAAAGATCGAGAATATGCATTTTTCTTTCAATCCTCCCTTAATTGTCAATTTGGCATTGTTATGTTACGACTTCTTCACCTCTACCATTATAAATAACCATCACAAGGCCAGTTATTCTTATGATCCATCAATGATTCCTCCTTCATCTCTTTGTAAATTATGATTGTTGCGGAGACCATCTCATGGTGCCAACCATCAAGGTCCTAAGGACCACTACACAATTATTTTGGTTAATATATTATAAATTCTCCTTAGATTTGTACCTAAAAAAAAGAAAAAATTTGAGGTGGATGATGAATCAAGTTGCAAAATAATTTTCCTAGTTTTATGGATTCTTGTTTTGTTCTTAATGAGTTGGTAGTTTGGGTTTTGGTGGGGAAGATAATTGATTTGAGATCTGGAAGAGAATATGATGTGACGATTGGCGATTTTGACCGATGATTAATGCATAAGTAAATTAGAGAATAAGTAAGGTAGTTAAAGAAAATGTGGTTAATTTTTTTAAAAAGGATTAAGAGACCATTGTGCTCTAACATGTACTTGAAAACTTTTCTTGTTATGATTGGTTACCACGGTCAAATCTTAAGCGGTGATCAAGGAAGAGGTAGTATTGCTTCAGAGGTACAACATTTTTCATGTTTTTACATATACTTCATTTAATTTTGTGAAGTTTTGCTTGTACTAAATTTTAACCCTTACCACTTAACTTTCAAATTATAAGCCCTAAACCTTAACCCTTAACCAAAAAACCCTAAACCCAAATGCCTAAACTCTAACTCCAAAACTCTTAATTTGTAAACCCTAAACCGTAATCTTTAAATTATAAACTGTAAGCACGAACCCCAAAATTTGAATCATGCAACCCAAAACCCTAATCTTTACATTGTAAATCGAAAACAATAAACCTTAACCCCAAAACTCGAATCACTAAATTGTAAACCATAAACCCTAAATCCTATACCCCTTAAGGCCATAATCCTTAACCTTAAACTTTATATCATAACACCTAAATCTTAAACTATAACCTCTAAACCTTAAACTTTAAACCCAGAATTTTAAATAGCGAAACCCTTTAACCTACCCTTAAACTAAAAATGCTAACCCTTAACACCAAAACACTAACCAATAATCTCTAAACCGTAAACATAACCCAAAAACCTTAACATGAAAACACTAGCCCTTAAATCTTTAACCCCTCACCCATGACCTATAAACCTAAAATCTTATCCCTTAAACCATCCATGAACTCTAAAACCTAAATTCAAACCCCTAAACCCTAACCTCTCAAGCTTATACTTGAAATTATAGACCTTAGACCTAAAATTCTAAAACCCTAACCCCTAAAAATTAAACACTCAACTTTAAACCCTAACCCCTACCTAGATCCTAAACTCTAATCTTTGAACCTTAAATCTATATCTCAAACCCTACCCCTAGACCTCCTAAACTATAGATGTCAATACATAACCCCTAAGCCTTGCATCCTAAACAATAAACCCTAACCACTGGACCAAAAATACTAAAAACCTTAGACCTTAACCCCTAAACCCTAAATATGATGTAATTTAGCCTAATAGTTAATTAGACTAAATGATTTATTTTGTAAAATAATTAATTAGACATAAGATTTAATTGTAAATAAAAACTTATTCGGTCTAAAATTTAATTCAATCTAATAAAAAAATTAAGCTTAATGCATAATTAGGCCTGATAATTGATTAGACCTAACAATTCATTGGACCAAATAATTAACTAAGTCTAAGATTTAATTAAGTTTAATAAAATAAGCTTAATAAATAATTATGCTTAATATTTAATTAGTGCTAATAAAATAGTGAACTTGACAATTTAATTGAATCTAGTAACTAATCGAGCCTACGATTTAATACTACATAAGAATTTGTTTAGCTTGATATATAATTAGGCGCAACAAAAATTTGAATTTTGTATATAAATATGTGGGTCTAAAATATAATTTGGCTTGAGATGTAATTGAGCCCACTAATTAAAGATCTAAATAGCTTATTAGACCTAACTATTAATTGTGACTAATAATTATATTAAATTAAATAATAAAATATTGAGTTAATGTATATTTAATGCAATTGTATATTAAACCTATTTCATTCGTAAGCTCAATTATTTAATAGAATCAATTATATATTAACATGAATTAAATTTTGACATAACTAATTCTTAGGTACAATTATTGTTGGGCCCAATTAATTATTAAACTCAATTACATCTTAAGCCTACTATTTATTATGCACATGTCATTATCTGACCCATTTTTATATTAAATCTGAACATTTGCATGACCAAATTATATATTAAGCCTAATTAAATCTTGGGCTCAATTAACTATTAGACTTCATAAATTGCTAGATACAATGAATTATTAGGTGCAAATAATTGTTAGGCTTAATTACATAAGAAAGGTAATTATTTTTATGCCCAATTACTTAATAAGGCCAATTAACTTATGTTTGTTCCAATTCTTTCTCAAGCCTAGTTATTAGGTTCATACATAATTGACCAAGTTAATAATTAAACCTATTAAATGTTAGGTTTAATTATAATTTGGGCTAATGCATACTAGACCCAATTATGTGTATCACGTCAAATATTAAGCTCAATTATATCTTAACTTCAATTATATTTTACCCATAAAATCATATGCCCAATTATATATGAGGCCCAATTATATTATTTATTAGACTGAATTATATATCAAATTATCTCATGGCATCACTGACATTAGTCAAATTAATTGGGTCAAATTAATTAATAGGTTCAATTATATCTTCAACCAGATTATTTCATTAGCCCAATCATATAATAACTAAATTTCATAAGGCCTAATTAAATCTTAGGCCTATCAAATTCTCAAGCACAATTAATTGTTAGGTTTCATTAATTATTAGGCTCAATTAAATCTCAAGCCCACATTTTATTAACTCAATTTAGGCTTTAGGCTCAATTATTTATTAGATCAAATTTTATAGTAAACTCATTTTTTTTTATTAAACCCAATCAAATGTTAAGCTTAATTAGTTATCAAGCTTAATGAATTACTAGGGTCCAATTAATTGTTGACCTCAATTACATATTTTCCTTGATTAAATATTAGATTCAATTAATTTTGAGTCATAATAAATAATTTTTAGGTACAATCAGTTGTTACGCTCAATTATATCAATTTAAGGCTTAATTCATAATTTTTAGGTACAATCAATTACTAAGCTCAATTATATCTTAAGTTCAATCGTAGTTTAGATTCAATTATGTATAGGTTTTGTGCACGTTATATCCAATTATATATCTTTTGTTCAATTAAATTTTGAACTCAGTTATATTTTAAGATCAATTATTAATTAGAGTCATTTACCCAATTATCAATTAAACTTAATTATTTTTATTAGCATAAATATGTATTAAACCCAATTTTTGCTTAATATATAATTGGTTCACTTAAATAAATTGACCTTAATGTAAAAATTGGCTAATAATTAATTAGGTATAAGATTTTGCTTGGGTATAGTAAAAAATTAAACTAATAAATAATTGAATTTAATATATACTATGCCTGAGAAATGAATTTACCTAATAAATTGCAAGGCCTAAGATTTATTGGAGTCTAACAGTTGGTTAGACCTAATATTTAATTGGATCTAACATTTAATTGTGCCAAAGTTGAGTCTAAAATTTATGTAAGCCTAATAAAAATTAGACTTAATATATCATTGATCCTAATAAATAATCATGGTAAATATATAATTGAATTTAAGAAATAACTGACCATCATACGTAATTGAACCTAAAATATAATTAAGTCCAATAATTAATTAGATCTAGATATAATTAGGCCTATAAGTAATTGGACCTAGAAACAAACTTGACTAAGATATAATTGGATTTAAATTATAATAAATTTAAGATATACTTTAGGTGTATAAATAATTAAGTCCATCAAATATTTAATCATAATAACAAATAATGAGACCGAGATATAATTGAGTCTATGAGCAAATTTAGCTGAACGCATATTAATTGGACCTAAGAGTTAATTGTACTATAAGTAATAGGGCCTATGATGTAATTCAGTCTATGAGCAAATTTAGCTGAATGCATATTAATTGGACTTAAGAGTTAATTATACTACAAATGATTGGGCCTATGATGTAATTTAGCCTAATTGTTAATTGAATCAAATAATTAATTTTGCAAAATAATTAATTGGGCATAAGATTTAATTGTAACTAAAAATTGATTGGGTCTAAGATTTAATTCAATCTAATAAAAAAAAGCTTAATGCATAATTGGGTCTGATAACTAATTAGACCTAACAATTTATTGGGTCAAATAATTAATTGAGCTTAAGATTTAATTTTTAGGCGCAACAAAAATTTGAATTTCATATATAAATATGTGGGTCTAAGATAATTTAGCTTAAGATGTAATTTCACCCAATAATTAAAGATCTAAATAGTTGATTAGACCTAATTATTAATTGCGACTAATAATTAATTAGATTAAAGATTTAATTGTGACTAATAATTAATTAAATCAAATAATAAAAAATTAATTTAATATATAATTAGGTCTAATAAATAATTAAACTTAATCTATAAATGAGTTTAAGAATGAAATGATACTAATTAATATTTAGACCTAAAATATAATTGGTTCCAATATTTAGTTGCGCTTAAGATAAAAGTGGACATAACATGCATGAATTGAATATATTTTACTGAGAAATAACTTGACTGTAAGATGTAATTGCATCTGAAAAATTATTAGGTCCAAAATTTTATTGGATTTAATATTTAATTAAGCCAAATATGTAATTGAGACTAACAATTTATTAGACCAAATAATTCATTATACCTAGCAACTAATTAGGTTTAAAATTTGATTGAGTTTTTTAAAAAATTGAGCTTAGCATATAATTTGATTAGAGAATTAATTGGCCATAATAATTAATAGTACTTAAGAATTAGTTGGGCTTATTAATCAATTAGACCAAATTGATTTGGTTAACATGCATAAATTCATGAAATAATTCTACTTATATCATTGATCCTAATAAATAATATGACATAAGATATCTAGACTTCAAATGAATTGGGCTATGATTTAATTGAGCTTTAAAAATTAAGCATATGATATAATAAAAAAATGACTTGATCACAATAAATAATTAGACCTAAGAATGAAATAGACTTAATATATAATTGAACCTTAGGCCCAATAATTAATTAAGCTAAGATGTATGAACCCAACAAATATTTAAACTTGTGAACAAATTAGATCTTATAGATAATTGGGCCCAAATTATAAACAAATTGAGTCTAATTTATATTCATGGTACATAAAAATTAATTAGAACCTAATATATAAATGACTTCAAAGATTAATTTGACCAAATAATTAGTTGTGCTATGCAATTAATTTGACTTAATATTTAATTGGGTTTAATACGAAATTAAACTTAATATATAATTGTTAATAAGAACGTAATTAATTCAGCCTAATAATTAGTTGGGTCAAATATTTAATTGTTTCATAAATTTAATTGAATTTAATAAAAAATTAAGCTTAATATATAATTGAGCTTGATAAATAATTGGTCTTAGCGTATGATTAAGGTGAATAAAATATTATATTTAAGACATAATTGAGCTTAATAATTAATTGAACTTAGTAACCAATTATAACCTAACAATTAATCTTCAATAATTATTAGGTCTAAAACTTAATTTTGCGTAAGAATTAGTTGGGCCTAAAATTTAATACATAAGATATAATTAAAGATATGGATTTAACATTTATCAATTGAACCGAAAATTTAATCGAGCTAAATATGTAATTGATATTAACAATTAACTAGACCTAGCAATTCATTAGGGCTTACAAATAATTAGTCTAAGATTTGATTGGATATAATATAAAATTGAATTTAATATATTACTTGACCTAACAAATAATTGACTTTAATATATAATAAGGTCTGAGAACTAAAGTGGTAGAATAGATAATTGGGCATAAAATTTAATTGAAATTAATAATTAATTAGGCTTAAAATTTAATTACATCCTAAAATTAGTTGAGCCTTATAAAATATTAAGTTTAATGTATAATTAGATCGAATAAATAGACGAGCCAAAGATGTAATTGAGCTCATTAATTAATGAGACTAATGTGCATGAGCCCAAGAAATAGTTTGATGTATAATTGAACTCAAAATTAATTAAGCTTGAGATATAATTAGGCTTAATATATAATTTGGACTGATATATAACTAAGCTTAGTGTACATTAGCTCAAGATATAATTAAGCCTAATAATTAATTAGGGATAATATTTGTTATATATAATAATAATAATTATTAGTAGGCCTAATTATCTATTAGGCTCAATTATCTATAAGACCCAATTATATCTAAATTTAATTATAGTTTGGGTCCAATTGTATCTTAAGCCCAATTTATTCTTGAAATCAAACTATTTGTGGGGCTTATGCACGCTAACCCCAATTAATCACTAGGTGCAACTATATATTAAATCTAAAAAATTGTTGAGTCTAATTACATTTAACACAATTATATATTAAACCTATTTCATTTGTAGGCTTAATAATAAATTAAGCTCAATTATTTAATAAAATCAATTATATCTTAAGTCAAATTAACTTTTGACCTAACTAATTCTTAGGTACAATTATTGTTAGGTCTAATTAATTATTAAACTCAATCACATCTAAGGCCTAACTATTTATTAAGCCCATTTCATTATCTGACCCATTTTTATATTAAATTTGAACATTTGCATGACCAAATTATATATTAAGCCCAGTTAAATCTTGAGCTCAATTAACTATTAGACTTCATAAATTACTAGATACAATGAATTATTAAGTGCAAACAATTGTTAAGCTTAACTACAGAAAATAGGTAATTATTTTTGTGCTGGATTACTTAATAAGGCCAATTAACTTATGTTAGTTTTAATTGTCTAATTATTAGGTTCATACATAGTAGACCCAGTTAATAACTAAACCTATTAAATGTTAGGTTTAATTATAATTTGGGCTAATGCACACTAGGCCCAATTATTTATTAGGCCAAATTATTTATTAAACTCAATTATATCTTAACTCCGATTATATTTTACCCAGAAAATCATATTTCCAATTATATTATTTATTAAACTAAGTTATATATCAAATTATTTCAGGCATCACTGACATTAGCCAAATTAATTAGGTCAAATTAATTAATAAGCCCAATTATATCTTCAACTTGATTATTTCATTAGCCCAATTATATAATAACTAAATTTTTCATAAGGCATAATTAAATGTTAGGCCTATCAAATTCATTTAGGCCAAATTATTTTTATGGTTCAATTAATTTTTAAACCCAAGTTAGGCTTAATTTTTTTCGTGGGTTGAAGTATTTCTCAATTTCATTCATGAATATACACAACTACATCCAATTATATTAAGTCCAATTAAAATTTCAGCCCAATTATATCTTAGGTCCAGTTTGTTCTTAGGTATAATTATTTGTCAAGCTGATGCATGCTAAGTCTAATTCTAGTTAAATCTTAGGTCCAATTAATTGCATACACAATTGAATCTTAAGTCCAATTTATTATTAAGCCAAATTAATTATTAGTTTTAATTATTTGTTAGGCTCAATTACATGTTAAGCCTAATTATTAGGGTCAATTATATATTAAGCTTAATTTTTTATTAAATTTAATTAATTCCTGGGCTCAATTAATTATTTGAACCGAATTATTAACCCAATGAATCTTAAGGTTCAATTAATAGTTAGGCTCAATTATCTATTAGGTCTATTTAGTTCCTAGGCTCGAGTCCAATTTTTTTATTAGACTCAATTAAATATTATGCCCAATTAATCATTTCAAACAACAAATTGTCTAATCTAATTAAATACTAAACTCAATTATGTATGAGTTTCAATTATTATTATGATACAATATATGCTTAGGCTTATATTAATTAAATGTTAGGCTATTTTTTAGACTGAACTATTTTTTAATTTTGTGCATGATAGATCTAATTGTATCTTAAGCCTTATTATTGATTATTAGGCCTAATTTTCTATTGGGCCCAATTATATGTAAAGCTGATTTATGCGTAAAGTTTAATTATAATTTGGGTCTAATTATATTGCAAGCTTTTTGTTCTTAGGTCAAATTGTTTGTTGAGCTCATGCATGCTAAGCCTAATTATTGGGTTCAATTATATCTTAAACTAATTAATTATTGGATCCAATTATTTTTAAATCTAATTAATTATTAAGTTTAATTAATTATTAAATAAAATTATGTTTTAGAACTAATTATTCATTGGATCTATTTCTTTATGTGGCCCTTTTTTTTATTAAGTTCAACTATCTGGGTGGCCCAATTATACAATAAATCAAATATTTTATTAAACTGAATTCAATTTTAGGATTGGGTAATTATCAGAATTAATGAATCGCTAAACCCACTAAATTGTTAGGTTTAATGACATATTAGCACCAATTATTTTTGTGCCTAATTGATTCATAGGGTGAATTAACCTACGTTATACCAAATTCATTACTAAATTCAATTGTTTCTTAAGTTCATGCATGATTGGCTCAATTAATTTTCAAACCTAATAAATTATTAAGCTCAATCATATCTTGTGTTCTTAACTCAATGATTAATTAGGTCATATTATTTGTTAGACTTAATTATATGTGAGCCCTAATTATATTATATGTCTCATTTTTATGGGCAATAATATCGAGATCTAATTAATTTGAAGTTTAATTATATCTTAGGCTATATTATTTATTAACCTCAATTGTATGTCAAATTATTTTTTCGGCTTGCTCATGTTAGCTTAATTAATTTGGTCAAATTATATATTAAACTCTTTTTTTTTTTTTTATAAAACCTAATTTAATCTTAGGCACAACTAATTTTCAAAGTACAATTAATTTTTAGGGTCAATTAATAGTTATGTATAATTAATTATAAGACTCAATTAAATCTTAGGTTTAATTATTTACTAGGTCAATTTAATTCTTAGGCTCTATTATATATCCAGGTCAATTATTTATTACGTCAAATTTTATGTTAACCTCAATTTTTTAATAGATCTAATAAAATTTTAGGTCTAATTAATTATTAAGCTAAATAAATTAATAGGTGCAATTAATTGTTAACTTTAACTACATATCTTATCCAATTAAATACTGCATCAAATTAATTCTTGGATCTAATTAATAAATGTTAGGTTCAGTTGATGTTATGCTCAATTATATCTTAAGTTCAATTACAACTTAGGCTAATTATGTATTAAGCTCAACTAATTCCTATGTCCTATTATGTATTTGGCCCAATTAAATCTTGGACCTAATATATATTTTAGGCCCAATCATGTATTAAACTCATTTTGTTCTTGGGCTAATTATATATTGAGCCTAAGTTTTTATTTGATCAATTACAAATTAAATCTAATTTTTTTATTAAACATAGTAAATCTTATATCCAACTAATTTTTAAGCTCAATTAATTATTTGATTGAATTATTATTAGATTAGTTAATAGTAAGGCTTAGTTACGTATTAGGCCTAATTGTCTATTAAGCTCAATTATATATTAAGTTCAATTTTTTATTCCATCTAATTAAATCCTATGCTTAATTAATTATTTTACCTAACAAATTATTAGGTCTAATAAATTGTTAGGTTCAATTAATTATTAAGCTGACTTACACATTACTCAATTAAGGAAATTTTTTTGTGAGGCCAAATTGAATTTTATGCCCAATATGTTTTTTAGCGCAATGCATTACTTGGTCCAATTAAATGTTAGGCTCCATTACATATTAGGCCATCTCTAACCCTATGCACTAAATGTAACACCAATTTGATGTTAAAAAAGATTCCTTTTTGAATATTTCAATACTAAATTTTTTCATCTCTAATCCATTTACATCAAATTGGTGTTATACTATTATTTTTAATAATATATATAATAATTATCAATAAAAATATTTATAATATTAATTTATTTATTTAAAATAATAAAATAATTAATATAACTTAAAATTTTAATTTATTTATTTTCAATAAATTAATATTATATAATAAATTATATATTTTAAAATTAATTACTTGCAAATTATTAGAAGTTTTAGTTTTAATTAATGTTGTAATTTGAGTTTATGTTGTAATCGTTAGTACATTATTATGTTTATTGTACTATACTTTAAATTAAAGTGAAATTTTCATCTAAAATTTAAATTATATTATAAATTATAAATTAATATAATTTTTTGTATATTTTTAGATACTAATTTTGATATTATGCAGAATATTATTATTAATTAAATAATAATAATTATTATTAATTTCAATAAAATAAAATAATATATTAAATATTGATTTTATTTTTAAAAATCTTGATGAAATATTCTTAATGGTATATTTTTTTCTTAATAATATGATATATTTATTAAGATATTCATCAAAAACATATATGATTCAAAAACTTTAAAAAGATAATTATATAAAAAATTTTAAAAAAATATATTTACTGTAGCTAAGCACTATAGCTACACCAAATTATCGATCTATATTTGCCATTTCATTGGAGACCATGTTAGCACATTTTGAAAACCAAATTGGTGTTTTATCGTCTTTATTGGATATGACCTTAGGCTTAATAATTTTTATAGCCTAATTAATTTTTATGCCAAATTAATATAAGTTAGGCTAAGTTGTTTGTAAAGTGAATTATTTCCAAGTTTCATGTATAATATACCCAAATATATCTTACGTGATATTATTTACTATTATGTCTAATTCTTTGTAAGAGTCAATTATATCTTAAGTCTGATTATAATTTGGGTCTATTATATCTTAGATCCAATTATTTGTTGAGTTCATGTAGGTTTACTTTGTTATTGGGTCTAATTATATATTAAATCTAATTAAAACTGCTTAATTATTTATTAGAGTACTTTATTTTCATACTCAATTATAGCTTAAGTCCAATTATTTACTAAGTCTAAGTATATACTAAATCTAATTTTTTATTAAGTTTAATAAAATCTTAGATTATTTAATTTTTAAACTCGATTAAATTCTTAGGCACAATTACATCTTAGGCCTAGTTATATATTAGATCCAATTAATTATTAGGCTCAAATGTATTTCAAGCCTAATTACTTATCAAGCCCAATCACGTATGATCAATTTTTGATTCAACCAAGTTAAATATTAGGCTCAATTAATTCTTAGTCAAAATTAAATATTAGGCTTAACTAATTATTAGACTCAATTAATTGCTAAGCATTGTTATTTTTTAGATCTAATTAATTATTAAACTCAATTAAACCTAAAATCCAAAATTTTGTTATATTAAATTATATATTAGCTCAAATATTTATTAAGTTTAATTTTTTATTAAACCCAAATAAATACTAAGCCCAATTGATTGTTCGACCCAACAAATTGTTTCTTAATAAATCTTCAGGTCAAATGAATTGTTGGGCTTAATTACTAAATAGATTCATTTCGTTCTTAGGGCCAACTATATATTAAGCACTATAGATATTAGGCTTAATCAATTCTTTGTTGAAATGAATTATTCGATTCGGTTATTTGTTAACCTTAATTATATATTAGGTGTCATCTATACTTTGGTCAAATTAATATACATTAGGCTCATTTTGTTCCTTAACTAAATTATTTATTAGGCTTAACTATATATCAAGCTAAATATAATCTTGGATCCAATTATATTTTAATCAATTTCTTTTTACACTTAATTGTAGATTAAGATTAATTTTTTATTAGGTTAAATAAAAACTTAGGCCTTATTGATTCTTAATCACAACTAAATCCTAAACTCAATTAAATGTTAGGCTGAATTAATTGTTAAGCTTAATTACATCTTAAACTTAATTATATCTTAACTAAGTTAATTATTGCACTCCAATATGTTTTGAACCAAATTAATTGTTTGAATTAATTATTCGTTAGCTTCAATTAATATGTATGCTCAACTATATTTTAAGTGCAACATTTTGATAGGATTAATTTTATATTAAGCTTAATTATTTGTTAAACTTAATTATATATTAATTTTAATTTTCATTAAGCCTAATTAATTTGGAGAACTTAATTAATTATTTGGTTAAATAAGTTGTTCAGCCTAATGAGTTACACATCAGGCTTAATTACACATTAGAATCAATTATTTATTATGCCCATTTCGATCTTAGGTTTAATTATATATTAAACTTATTTTTTTATTGCACTTAATTAAATTTTATGCATAACTAATTATTTATCATGATAAATTATTTGTCCACTAAAATATTAAACTCGGTTACATATTATTAGATCAATTTATTTTGATGATCCCATTAATTTATTTTGGCCTAATTAATGTATGTTAGGCTCGACCATTCTTTTGTTGAATTATTTTTTTTCATACATGATAGACCGAATTATATCTTAAGCTCAAATATTTATTATTAGGCCAAATTTATCAATTAAACTCAATTATTTATAAGGCCCAATAATATCTTAAGTTCAATTATAATTTGGATCCAATTATATATGTTTTTATGCACAATTATATACTAAGAAAAATTATTCTAGAATCAATTAAATATCAATCACAAGTTTTTATCATCCCAAATTGGATTTAGGCTTAACTAATTTTTAGTCACAATTAAATCTTAAGCTTAATTCATTATAAGGTCTAATTAATTGCTACACTAAAGTATACCATGCATATAATTATTTATTAGGCCCATTTTGTTATCCAGCCCAATTTTGTGTAAAGTTCAATTAGATATTAGACCCCTTTAATTCTTTGATAGAATAAAATCTTAAGTTAATTATTGGGCTCAGTTACTAGTTAGGCTTAATTTTTTGCTAGGTCTAATTAATAATTACGCTCAATTATATACATCTAATCCAATTTATTAGATCAAATTGAACTTTTTTTTATTATTAAAACTATTTGGATCCTAAGCTCATTTAATTATTTAATCTCAACAATTTAATGGTGAACTAAACAATTGAACATCTAATAATTAATTGAATCTAATAATTAATTGAACCGAAGGTTTAACGGTGACAAATATTTAATGAATCTTAATAAAATATTGGGTTTTATATATAATTAGGTCTAATAAAAAATTGAGCTTAGAAATAAATGGGTTTAAAAATGAAATAAAACTAATAATATTTAGAATAAAAACATAATTTGTCCAATAGTTAGTTGGGTATAAGTTAAAGTGGGCAAAGCATGCATGAATCGAATATAGTGCCGAGAAATGAATTAAGAGTAAGATACAATTCAATTAAAATTAAACTTATGATATAACTGACTACAATAATTAATTAATCCAATATTTATTAATTGAACCTAAAATATAATAATTAGATCTAAAATTTTATTAGATTTAATATTTAACTAAGTGAAATATGTAAGTGAGATTAACAATTTATGTGACCTAGTAATTCATTATACCTAACAACTAATTAGATCTAAGATTTTATTGGATTTAAAAATAAAATTGGGCTTGGCATATAATTTGATCTAACAATTAATTGGTCATAATAAATAGTATTTGAGAATTAGTTAAGCCCATTAATTAATCAAACTGAATTAATTAAGTTAACATTCATGAGTCTAAGAAATAATTTTACATATATAATTGGACCTAACAAATAACATAACCTAAGATATATATACTTAAAATTAATTGTCTTCAGATTTAATTGGGCCTAAAAAATTAGGTATATTAATTATGCTTATGATATAATGTACCAATTATAATTGAACTTGAGATATAATTGGACTTAATATATAATAGAGCTTGGTGTGCAATAGTCTAAGATATAATTAGACCTAATAATAAATTGGGGGTAACATTTAATGGGTCAAATAATTTGAGTCCATCATGCATGACCCAAAAAATAGTTGAGCTTAGGAACGAGTCGGGCCTAATGTATATTAACTGAGCCTATAATTAATTGGGCACAAAAAATAATTGAGCCTAACAATTCACTAAGTATAGCAACTAATTGGGTTTATGAGCCCAAAAGTATGATTAAACTTAATAAAAAATTTGTTTTGATAGAAAATTACACCATTTGAATAATTAGACTTACTATAAAAATGAGTCTGATAATGAAATAGGTTTAATAAATAATAATTAGACCTTAGATGTAATTGAATTTTACAATTAATTGCACCTAACAAGTAATTATGCCTAAGATTTAATTGAATCTAATAAAAACTTAAGCCTGATATATGATTGATCCAAACAAATAATTGGGCCTAAGAATGAAAGAAACTATATAGTTGAGCCTTAGATATAAATGGACCCAATAATTAGTTGGTTTTAATTAAAAAAAAAAACTAAGCTTAACAAATAATTGATCTTAACATACAATTGAGCCAAATAAAATATTAAACTTAAGATGTAACAAGTAATCTCTAATAATTAAGTGGGCCTCAAACTTAATTCTACCCAAGAATTAGTTGTGTCTAATATCTAATTAGGCCTAAAAAATGTTAAACTTTAAATATATTTAAGCCGAATAAATAACTAAGTTGAAGATATAATTGGATAGAGATGTAATTGAACTTAATAATTAAATGATTAACAATTAATTAAAAATAAAAAATAATTGATGAGCATCATAATTAATTAAACCCAAGATTTAATTGCGAATAAAAATTAATTAGGTCCAAGAGTTAATTGGGCTTATTATGTAATTAGTTGCAATGTCATAAACCCACTAAATAATTAGGCTTAGAAATGAATTAAGCCAAGATGATTGGACTCCAATTATAATTGAACATAAGATATAATTTGACATAAAATTTAATTGAACCTAATAACTAATTAACTTTGACATTTATTAATTGGATCCAAAATTTGATTGGGCTAAATATGCAATTGATATTAACTATTAATTAGACTCAAATTATAATTGAACTTATAATTGGGTCCAACATTTATTATTAATTGGACATAAAGATTAATTGAGCCTAATAACTAGTTAGTTGAAAATTTATTCGGCCTTATAAAATATTAGGTTTAATATATAATTAGGTCTAAAAAATAGTCAAGCTAAAGATGGAGTCGGCCATGTTAATTAAAAAAGGTAACGTGGGTGACCCAACATATAATTAGACTTAATAAATAATATGACCTAAGATATAATTGAACTTGAAATTAATTGAGCCTGAGATCTTTGACCTAGAAAATATGACATATGATATAATTAGGCCTCACATATAATTGGATCTACGATGTAATGATCAAATATAATTAAACATGAGATATATTTAGGCACAAAGAAAAATTCAAATGAACACATAATTAGGCATAGTGTGCAATTAGCCCAAGATATAATTAAACCTAATAATTAATAAGATTACTCAATCAAATAATAATAATTATTAGCCCTATTATTAGTAATAGGCATAATTATCTATTGGGTCAAATTATATCTACGTCCAATTATAGGTATAATTGTATCTTAGGCCTAATTATTTATTAGGATCAATTATATATTAAGCTCTATTAAATATTTGACCTAACTAATTTTTAGGTACAATTATTGGTAAGACTCAATTACATCTTAACTCTAACTATTTATTAGACCCATTTCATTTTTTTGACCTATTTTTATATTAAATATAAATATTTGCATGGCCAAGTTAAATCTTAAGCTCCATTAACTATTAAACTCAATGAATTGGTAAATCCAATAAATTATTGGGTGCAAATAATTCTTAGACTTAATTACATAGGAGAGCCAATTATTTTTTTGTAAGTGATTAAATTAATAGGGACAATTAACTTATGTTAGTTCCAATTCATTTTTAAGGCCCAATCATTTACTTAGTTTATGTATAATAGGCCCAATTAATACTTACACATATGAAATGTTAGGTCCAATTATATTTTGGGCTAGTGCATACTAGGCTCCATTATATGTTAGACTAAATTATTTATTGGGCTCAATTATATCTCAACTCCAATTATATTTGACCCATGATATCACATGCTCAATTATATATGAGGCATTATATTGTATGTCCAGTTTTTTTAGGTCCAATTAAATTTGAATTCTAATTAATTTTAGGTTTAATTGTATCTTAGGTGATACTATTTAATTAATAAGCCTAATTTTATTTTTGGCTTGACTATTTCATTAGCCTAATTATACAATAGCTACATTTTTTATAAGACTCAATTAAATTTTAGATTTAACTAATTCTCAAGCACAACTAATTGTTAAACTGAATTAATTGTTGTATTCAATTAAAATCTTAAACCTACATTTTATTAGCCCAATTTAGGCCTTAGGCCCAATTGTTAAGATAAATTATTTATTAAGTAAAATTTTGCAGTAAATTAATTTTTTTAGACCCAATCAAATGTTAAGCTTAGTTAATTATTAAGCTCAATAATTACTAAGGTCAATTAGTTGTTGACCTTAATTACATATTTGACCCGATTAATTTTGAGGCTTAGTTAATAATTTTTAAACCCAATTAATTGTTACATTCAATTATATCACAAGGTAATTTATAATTGGGATTTAATTATATCTTATATTCAATACATTCCTAGGTTCAATTACATAAAGTGTTCAAGCATGTTACACTCAATTATATCTTTTACTAAACTAAATCTTGAGTCTAATAATTTATTAAGTATTAAATATTAAGTCAAATTATTTGCTAGGTTTAACAAATTATTAGACTCAATTACATCTTAGGACCAATATATTAATAGGCAAAATTATACATTAGTCCTAATTAATTTATTAACTTGAATTAAATATTACGTCTAATTTTTTATTAATACAATTAATTTTTTAGCTCAAATAATTATTTAACCAAATAAATTGATAAACCTAATGAATTGTTAGGCGAAATTAATTGTTAGGCTCAATTACACATTAGGTTCATTATCCATTAGATCCAATTAATTTTTAAGATCAATTAATGAATTTTAGGCCCACATAGTTATTATACTTAATTATATATTAAGTTCAATTATAATTTGGGTACATGATCATATCTCAGGCTCAATTCATTCATAAGCTCATTTTGTATTGGGTTCAAGCATACTATGTCCAATTATATCTTATGATCTATTAAATTTTAGACCTAATTATATTTTAAGCTCAATTATTTATTCATCTCATTTTGTTCTTGGACTCATTTAAAAATTAAGCCCAACTATTCATTACGCTTAATTATATATTAAGCTCAATCTTCAATTAGGCTCAACTAAATCTTATGTCCAATTAATTATTTGTTATAATTAAATCTTGAGCTCAATAATTCATTAAGCTTAATTAATTATTAAATTATTAATTGTTAAACTTAATTATATCTCAATCCCAATTATATCTCAGGCCAAGAAAATCATTTAGTTCAAATATATTTTAAGTCCAATTATATGTGAAGCCTAACTTTTTATTCGACTATAGTAGTTAATAAGTTGACCTAATTTTAGGCAGATGACTTAATTAATTGTTAGGCTAAATTATTTGTTAGATCCAATTATTTATTCGATTGAATTATATAAATGTTTAATATTTTATTTGGTCCAATTACATATTAAACTTAACTATTTATTAAGTACAATTTTTTATTAAACCTAATTAAATCTTAAGCTCAATCAATTATTTAGCTTAATGAAATGTTAAACCTAATGTATTGTTAGGCTCAATTACACGTTAGACTCATTGTTTGTTAGGTCTGTTTCGTTTATAAGTTTAATTATATATTAAGCTTAATTTTTTGTTATACCTAATTAAATCTTAGTTCAATTGATAATTTAGCAAAACTAATTATTTAGTTCAATTAACTGCTAAACTCAATAACATTTTTGGTCCATTTAATTTTAAGTCTAATTAATATACCTCAGGCTCAATTTTTTTTTCTTGGACTAAAGTATTTCTCAATTTCATGCATGATATACCCAACTATATCTTAAGCACTATTATTTATTGATTATGTTCAATTAAAATTTAGGTCCAATTATATCTTAAACCAAATTTATTTATAAGTCCAATTATTTGTCAAGCTCATGCACACTAAGCTTAATCAATTATTAATCTTACATTTTAAATCATCGTAATTATATGACTAGTTATATTTTAGGCTAGATTATGCATCAATGTCATTTTGTTCTTAAGCTCAATTATTTATTAGGATGAATTATATATATTAAGCCTAGTTTTTTTATTAGATCTAGTTATATCTTATGTTTATACTAATTCTTAGATACAATTAAATCTCAAGCTGAAGTCATTATTAAGCCAAATTAATTGTTATGCTTAATTACATCTTATAAGCTCGACTTTTTTTATTAAACTCAATTAATTATCTATTAAGTCAATTTTGTATTGGCTTCAAGCATGCTAAGCCCAATTGTATCTTAGGGTCTATTAAAATTTGGATCCAGTTATATTTAATGCTCAATTATTTTCTCATTTCATTCTTAGACCTATGTATAAATTAAGCCCAACTATTTGTTACCCATAATTATATATTAAGCTCAATCTTTAACTAGGTTTGGTTAACTCTTATGTCCAATTAATTTTTTGTCACGATTAAATTTTGAGCTTAATAAATTATGAGTATCAATTAATTGTTAGGTTTAATTAATTATTAAACTTAATTATATCTTAGACCAATCAATTATTGACTTCAAATATATTTTAGACCCAATTATATGTGAAGCTCTACTTTTTTATTAGACCATATTAGTGAATAACTTTAACTAAAGTTTAGATAGAAGACTTAATTATTTGTTAGGTTGTGATTTTTAGATAAAAAAACTCAATTATTTATTAAGTATATATATTTTAGGTTTAATAATATATTAAGCCTAATTTTTTATTAAGCCCAAATAAATCCTAAGGCCCAATTAATAATTTAGCGAAATTAATGATTTGGTTCAATTAACTATTACAACTCAATTTATTTTAGGCTAAATTATTTTTATGGTCTAATTAATTTTTAAACTCAAGTTAGACTCAATTTTTTTTTCTTGTGTTAAAATATTTCTTAATTTCATTCATGATATACACAGCTATATCCAATTATATTAAGTCCAATTAAAATTTGGGTCTCATTACGTCTCACGTCCAGTTTGTTCTTAGGTCCAATTATTTGTCAAGTTGATGCATACTAAGCCTAATTAATTATCAAATAAATGGGTTTAAAAATGAAATAAAACTAACAAATATTTAGAACAAAAATATAATTTGTCCCATATTTAGTTGGGTATAAGTTAAAGTGGGCATAGTGTGCATGAATCAAATATGTTATGCCGAGAAACGAATTGAGCTTTAGAGACAATAGAATTAAAATTAAACTTAAGATATAACTGACGATAATAATTAATTAATCCAGTATTTATTAATTGAACATAAAATATAATAATTAGATCTAAAAATTTATTAGATTTAGTATTTAATTGAGTGAAATATGTAATTGAGATTAACAATTTATGTGGTCTAATAATTCATTATACCTAAAAACTAACTAGGTCTAAGATTTGATTGGATTTAAAAATAAAATTGAGCTTCGCATAAAATTTGATCGAACAATTAACTGATCATAATAAATAGTGTTTGAGAATTAGTTAGGCTCATTAATCAATTGAACTGAATTAATTAGGTGTTATTCGTGAGTCCGAGAAATAATTTTACGTATATAATTGGACCTAACAAATAATATAATCTAAGATATATATACTTAAAATTCATTGGCTTCAAATTTAATTGGGCCTAAAATATTAGGCGTATTAATTATGCTTATGATATAACGTACCACATATAATTGAATTTGAGGTATAATTAGACCTAATATATAAATTGACTTAATATATAATAGAGCTTGGTCTGCAATAGTCCAAGATATATTTAGACTTAATAATAAATTGGGCTTAACATTTAATGGGTCAAATAATTAGCTCTATCATGCATGACCCAAAAAATAATTGGGCTTAGGAACGAGTTGGGCCTAATATTTAATTCCTAGGTAGAATAAAATCTAGTCCAATAAGTTATTGGGCTCACTTACTAATTATGCTTAATTTTTTGCTAGGTCTAATTACTTAAGCTCAATTGTATCTTAGGTCTAATAATTATATATTAAACGCGATTAACTACATCCAATTAAACCTATTTTCTTTATTATTAGAACTAATTGAATCCTAAGCTGATTTAATTATTTAATCTCAAAGAATTGTGAAGCTTAATGAATAGTTAGGTCCAATTAAATATCACACTCAATTACATCTAAAGTTCAATTATTTATTAGGTTCATTTTATTTTAGGTCCAACCATATGGTAAGAAATTTTTTTCATTAAGCCCAATCAAATTTGAATCTTAAACCCAAAATTCTACACCTTAATCCCTAATGCTCACAATCATCATTTGGCTCTGTGGGTTTTAACCTGTCTTATTTATTAATTAAGTCAAGCCATTCATTTAAATAATAGACTAGGTCATGAGCTTGAAATTTTGAAGCGGATAGTCCAATAAGTTGAGTCATTAAAGTTAATCATTGAGGCATAATCGAGATATATTTGTGCTAACCAATTAGAACTAAAAACGAGATATAATCAATTTGTATTTGAGTTAGCCTGTTAATATCAATAAATAGGTTATAATTGGATCAATCCACTAAAGTTAACAAATCTCGCATTTAAACCTACCTATAAAATCATTATTAATAAGTTTTATTTTTATAGGTGTAATTAAGTTAGTTCATAATAATTATTTGTTAAACACAAGAATGAGTTCGATGCCTTCTATAATTGAAGCACTTACAAATTTGAAGTATTTAAATTTGATGAATAAAAAAAATATAAGACGATCCAAGATTAAAAGATATGACAAAATAGTTAGCAATATCCAAATTTGTCAAGCTGAATTTAATGATATTAGTTCTCATAAAGATTGAAAGCTGTATAATAGATATAAGTTTATGTACTCTTTTTAATTTAAAGATGAACTTATTTAGATAATGAAATTGAGAAATGTATATTATTGACAAGTGAATAAGTATCAACTTAGTTAGCATATACTTATCTTGTGGTGATGCAATAATTTTTTAAAATTATATTTATTTAATTAAATATAATTATTTATTTAATATTTTGCACAAATAGTAAACACTAAACCATAAACCCTAATCTTGAAACGCTAAATTTAAAATCATAATCTCTAAACCCTAGACTTAAACTTAAAATCTTAAACCTTAAAGCCTAATGACTAAATCCTAATTCTTAGTCCCTAAACCATGCCCCCTAACCCTTCAACATTACAAACTAATGCCTAACCCCTCAACCTTAAACCATAAAACTTGAACACTAAACTTTAACCATGAAACCCTAAATCCTAACGCTTAAACCCTACCCTCTAAGGTCTAAAGCATAAATGCTAAACCCTAAACCTACAAATCCTAAACCTAAATCCTAACCCTTAAAGTTAAAACTCCCAAATCTAAACCACAAAACCTTAAACCTTAAATTCTAACCCCTAAACCTTAAACACAAAACTCTCAATCCCAACCATTAAGACTTTGCCTTAGACCCTACTCAAAACCCTCACCTTAAACTCTAATCCCAATTCCTTACGCCATGAACTCTAAATGCCAAACTATAAACTCTAAACCATAACTCCTAATCCCTAAACCATAACCATAACCATAACTCTAATCGTTAAGTCCCAAATACTAAACCTTAAACACTAAACTCTAACCAAAGCCCTAAACCCTGACTCCTAACCTTTAAGTACTAAATCCTAACCCTTAAAGCTAAACACCTAAACCTGAAATTGTAAATCTTAGGATTTGAACCATAAACAATAAGCTTTAAACCCCCATACCCCTTAGAATTTAATGTGTAGGCTTTAAAGGTTGAGGTTTATGCTTTAGAGGTTAGGGTTTAGGGTTTTGCAGTCAACGTTTTAGGGTTTACTAGTTATGGTTAGGATTAAGGTTTAGGGTTTACGTGTTTCAGTTTAGAGGTTAGTGTTTACGATTTTGGATTTTGGATTTGGGTTTAGAGGTTAGGATTTAGTATGGCTAAGAATTCCAAGGTTAGTGTTTAGGGTTTAAGGGTGAATCTTTAGAATTTAGGGTTGTAGGTTTTAAGAGTCGAGTTTTGGGTTTGGGATTAGGAGTAGGATTAGGGGTTAAAGTTAGGGTTTAGGGTCTAAGGCTTTAGGATTTCAATTAAGGACTAAGTGTTTTTCGGTTAGCTTAGGGGTGGTTTAGAGTTTATTGTTTTGGGATTAGGGTTAGCATTCAAGGTTTAGGGTTTGGGTTTTTTTTTTTTGGATTACTTCTATAAATGGGTTTGGGTTTCGAGTTTAGTGTTTGAGATTTATGAGTTAATGTTTGGGTTTATGGTTTAGGATTTAAGGTTTGGGTTAAAGGTTGAGGGATTATCATTTAAGTTTTAGCGTTTAAAGTTAAGGGTTTAATATTTAGTGGCTAGGGTTTATGGTCAGGGATTTTGGTTTAAGGGTTAGGGTTCAGGTTTTTAGGGTGAGGGGTTAAGGATATTAGGTTCTGTGATTAGTGTTTAAGGATTAAGATTTAGTGTTTACAGCTCAAGGGTTAGGTTTAGGCATTTGGGTTTAGGGCTAAGGTTTTTAAGGTTTTGGGTTTATGGTTCAGTTTTTAATGTTTAAAGATTTAAGGTTCAGGATTTGGCATTCAATGTTTAGTATTTGGGGTTAGGATTTTGAAGTTATGGGTTAGGGTTTAGAGTTTAGCATTTAAGATTTAGGGTTTCAGGGTAAGGATTGAGGCTTAATTATATATTAAACTTAATTTTTTATTAAATTTAGGCATAATTAATTATTTGATGCAATAAATTGTTTGTCCAATAAAATGTTAAGCTTTATTACATATTAACTCACTTATTTTTATGGTCTAATTAATGTATGTTAGGCTCGACATTCCTTTTTGAATTATTTCTTTGTTTCATACGTGATAGACTTAATTATATCGTAAGCCTTATTATTTATTATTAGGCCAAATTATCCACTATAATTAATTATTTAGAAGGCCCAATAATATCTTAAGTTCAATTATAATTTGGATCCAATTACATCTTAAGTCTAATTATATATAAGATTTAATTCGTTCTTATGAAAAATATATATTGAAACAAATTATTTTAGAATTAATTAAATATTAAGCACAAGTTTTCATCATGCCTAATTGAATTTTAAACCCATCTAATTTTCAATCACAATTAAATGTTATGCCTAATTCATTATATGGTCTAATTAATTGTTATAATCAATTATATCATACGATTTATTAGGCCCATTTTGTTATCAAGCCCAAGTGTGTATAAAGTCCAATTAGATATTAGACCTCTCTAATTCTTAGGTAGAATAAAATTTTAGTCTCCTCTAATTTTTTATTAAGCTTAATTAAACTTAGATCTTAAACTCAAAATTCTACACCCTAATCCTTAATGAGAAACCTTAAACTCAAATCCCTAAACATCAAGCCTTAAACCTTAACCTTCAATACTTTAAATCTTAAACCCTAACCCAAAAACTCTAATCCTACTCCATAAACCCTAACCCTTAAACTCTGAATTTGAAATCATGACATCTAAACCCTAAACCTAAAACCTTGAACCCTATATCGAAACTCAAACTTCTAAATCTTTAAACCTTAAGCTCTCAACTCTAAGCCCTTTAATGTCTAAACCTTCAACCCTAAACTATATAACCTAAACACTGACACTTAACCCCTAAACCCCAAATCCAAACCCTTAAACACTAAATGCTAAATATGAACCCTCAAATCTTAAATCCCAACCACTAAATCCTAACCTCTAAAAGCAAAATTTCCAACTCTAAGCCTAACACCTAAAACTGAAACCCTATACCCTAATCTCAAACCTTTACCACTAAACTATAAACACTAAACCCTCAATACAAACCCTAAAATGTTCACCCTAAACCTTAATTTTAAATCGTAATCCTACCCCCCAACTCTCTAAACTCTAATACCAAATGCCTAAATCCTAACTCCTAAGTCCAAAAGCTTGACCTTTAAACCTTTAGATCATAAACACTAACTTGGAACGGCTAAACGCTAATCCTAAAATCCTAAATTGAAAGACTTAACAATTAAACCCTTAATCCTAAACTATAATCATTAAACCTAATCCCTAAACTTAAAACCTAAAAAACCCCTAAAGCCTAGCCCCTAATCAAAAATTGTAACCCTTAAACCTAAACTATAAACCCAAACCTAGAACTTTTAATCCTAACCCCTAATCCCTAATCCCTAACCCTTAACCATTAAACCTTAAACTCGAAACTCTCTATTTTAACTCGTAATTCCAAAACCCTTAATCTAAACCTTAAAATCCTAAATCTAAATGCTAACTCTAAACCCTAAACCTAAGCCCTTAAACTCTAACTTATGAACTCTAAACCTCAAACCCTAGATACAAAACACTAAACCTTAAACTCTACACCTCTAACCCAAACCCCTTAACCTTAAACCCAAAATCTTGACCTTTAAATTGTAAGCGCTAAGCCTTAAACTTTAAACCTTAAATCCTAACTCTTAAGTCTTAAATCCTAAACACATCTTTAACCCTAACTCTAAACTCCAAACCAAAAATAATAATGTTATATCCATAAATTCTAAGCCTTAACCCCTAAACCCTAATCCCTAATGCTAAACTCCAAATAGCAAACTTTAAACACGAAATTCTAAAGCTTGAACACAAAACTCGAAACCCTAAAACCTAGACCATAACTGCTAACCTTAAAACCTTAAACCAAGGTGCCCAAACCTTAACCCTCAAAGACTTAAAGCCTAGCCCCTAAGCCATAAATCCTAATCCCAAAACCATAAACTTTAACCTGTAACCACTAAACCCTAAAACCTAAATAATAATCCCTAAACCCTAGCTTCCAACCCTAAACCCAAAATTCTAAACTCTAAACTTCAAATCTTAAACCTAACAAGTGATTCCTTAACCAAAACACCAAAGCCTTAAACCCTAACCATAATCCCTAGATGCTATTCAATCACTAAACTCTAAACTCTAACTCTTAATACTAACGCATAAAGACTTAACCAAAACCCCAAAGACCTAAAACCTAATCCTAACCTTAAACCGAATTTCTAAACCCTAAACTTCAAACCCTTTTTCTAAATCCTAATCATGAAGCCATTATCCTAAACCATTAAACCCAAAACCCTAATGCTCAATCCCTAAACCCCATACACTAATCCTTAAAACCTAACTCCTCAATAGTAAATCCTACACGATAATCCCTACACCCTAAATCATAAATCTTAGACTTTAAACCTCAAAGACTTAATCCTTAATCCAAATATTCTAAACCCCAAACTTGAAATCATGAACCATAAACACCAAACCCCAAACCTTAAACCTTAAAACCTAAACCTAACACGTAACCAATGTCTCCTAACCCCAAACCCTTAAGTCATAAACCTTAAAAGCTAACCGCTAAATCATAATCACCAAAACTTAAATCCTAAACCAAATCTCGTATATCTTAACCCTCAAACCTTAACTCCAAAACCATAAAATTTAACTGTAACATTTAGGATTTAAGTTTTAGGAGTTAAAGGCTAAGAGGTTAGGGTTCAAGGGTTAGGGATTTAAGGTTTAAATTAGTTATACCTTTTTTACATGAAAATAGGAAATAATTGGGTCCAGAAACGAAGTGGACCTAACACATATATTGGCTGATGATATACTTAAGCCTCGTGACTAGTGAACCTAAAATTTAATTGGGCATACCAATTAATTGATTCTGATAATTAAATCTGCTAAAGATAAAAGTGTACCTAAGAATTAGTTAGATAATCAAGCTTACCATATGATTGATCCTTCTACATAATGAGTCTAAGAAAGAAATAGTCTTCATAAATAATTTACCCTTAAATATAATTGAGCTTAGAACATAATTGGAGCCAATAATTTTTTAAGCCTAAGATACAATTAGACTTAGCGCGCCTGATCTGTGTAAGAACAAATTTGGCTCAATATATAATTGGGCCTAACAAATAATATAGTTTAATATATAATTATGTCATGAAATTAAATAGGTCATGTAAATAATTATATTTAAAATATAGTTGGGTCCAACAACTAATTGGCCTTGAGAAGTGGAAGCACGATAAATAATCAGGCCAAAGAACAAATTCAACATAGACACAATTAGACCTAAAATAATATAATAATTAGACTTAACTTATTATTGTGCCTTCTAAATAATTGGACTTCACTAATCAAGTCTAATAAATAATTGAGTTAACATATAATTGAGGTTAAGAACGAAATGGGCTCTACAACTAAGTAGACATAAGATGTAACTGACTCTAAATGTTAATTTGACCTAATAATTAAGTGGACAAATACTCAATTGTGACTAAAAATTAATTATGCGCAATAAACTATAGATTCAATATGTAATTGATCGTAATAAATAATTAGCCTTAATATATCGTTGTGGGTAAGAACTAAAGGAGCTTACTGTATAATTAGATCTAAAATATAATTGGATCCTGTAATTAATTGGATTTAAAATGAACGTGGACCAATAATTAATTGGTTCATGTATGCATGAGCCCAACAAATAATTAAACTTAAGAATAAATTAGTCTTAAAATGTAATTAAACTCAAATTTTAGTTACACTTAAAATATAATTAGGTTATATAAATAATTGGATCCAATAGATATTTCGGTCTAATAATAAATAATGTCTGAGAATTAATTGAGTCTATAATAAATGAAATTGATAAATAAATCAATCTTGAAGGAAATTTAGCCTACCATATATTAATTGGACCATAAAAATAATTGGGTGTGATATGTAACTTAGCCTACCATATATTAATTGTGCCTGAGAATTAGTTGTACCATAAAAATAGTTGAGTGTGATGTGTAATTTAACCTAATAATTAATTAGACTAAATAATTGGAACTGATAATTCATTGTGCCAGCAATTCATTTAGTGAAATAATCAATTGACCTGTTAATAAACTTTTTTTGAGTTTAATAAAAGATTTGGTTTAATATATAATTAAGTTTAATAAACAATTAGGCTTAACACATAATTGGACTGAATAAAATATTAAACTTAAGATGTAATTAAGCCTAACAGTTAATTGGACAGAGCAAATAATTAGGCCTAACAATTACTTGAATCTAATTATTGGACCTAAGATTTTATTTTGCCTAAGAATTAGTTTGGCTTAACAATTAATTGGGCTTAATAAATAATTACATCTAAAATATATTTATGTCCATTAATTAATTAGGCTTAAGATATAATTGGGTTTCATATGTCATATATCTTAAAAACTAGTGATCAAATAATTAATTAGGCTGAATAATTAATTGGATGCAAAATTTAACTATGATCAAGAATTAATTGAGCATAATATAAAAATTGAATTTCATATATAATTAGATATAAGAACAAAAAGAAACTGATAAATAATTGTGGCTAAAATATAATTGAGATTAAGATTGAATTGACACGCACCCAAAAATTTGACTTAATGTATAATTAGGCTTAAGAAATAATTCTACTTGATTTGTAATTGGTTCTAAGAACCAAATGAAACTAATAGATAAATTGACATAAAATTTAATTAGTCTAACATTTAATTAGACCTAATATATAATTGGGCGTAGCATATATGAACTAAATACATAATTGGGCCTAGAAATGAATTGAGCTAAAGATATAATTGGATCCAAATTATAATTAAACTTAAGATATTATTAAGAATAATAATTAATTGAACCAAATAACTAATTATATCTAATTTTATTAATTGGGCTTCGAATTGATTAGATCTAATATTTAATTAGATCGAATATGTTACAATTAATTAGACTTAATACTCATTGGACTTGATAATTAATTAGGTGTATGATTTGATTAGGTTTGATAAAAATTAAAACTTGATATATAATTTGGCCTAATAAATATTTGGTCCTACAATTCAATTGAATCTAACATTTAATTTGACTTAACAATTTAATAGGGTATGAAAACTAGTTGTCCTGATAAAAACTTGGGTTTAGTATATAATTTGGTCTGAGAGACAGTTAGGTCAAGGATATAATTAGGCTTATTACTTAATTTGATCAAATTAATTTGGTTTATGTGCATGAGTTCAAAAAATAATTTGACATGTAATTGGGCCTAATAAATATTATGGCCTAATATGCAATTAGACTTAAAATTAATTAGGCTTATAATGTAATACACTAAGTATAATTGGACTTGAGATATAATTGTCAAACCTAATAATTCATTGGATCTAACATCTGTAAGATCTAACAATTTATTTAACCTATATGTACATTAATTGGACTTAAGAATCATTTGGACACAAACATAATTGGGCTTAGTATGTAATTAAGCCTAACAAGTAAATAAAACTATCAATTCATTAGGCCTAGATATTCATTGGATCCAATAATTAATTGAGCATTTATTAAAAGTTTTGGCTAAATGTATAATTAGCCCGGTTAAATAAATTGAACTTAATGTAAAAATATGGTAACAATTAATTAGATTGAAGATTTTAGTGGGGCCTAACAAAAAGTTAAACTTAATATATAGTTTAATCTAATAAATAATTGATCTTAATATATAACTTGGCCTAATAAATTACTAAAGCTAAGATTTATTTGAGTTCAACAATTGGTTGGTCCTAATTAATTGAGCCTAATATTTAATTAGATCTAATAAATATTAAACTTAATACCATCGATCACAATAAAAAATTATGTGTAGTATAATATTGGATCTAATAACTTACTGAGCTTCATACACAATTGGGCTTAAAAGATAATTAAGTCTAATAGTTAATTAGATGTAAGATATAATTGAGCCTATAATTACTTGGACCTAGAAACAAACTGGAACAAGGTATAATTGGATTGAAATTATAATAAATGGTTAGCCTAAGATATTACTGGGTCTATCATATATGAAATTAAGAAGTGATTCAACCTATGAGCAAATTTAGCCAAGCATATATTAATTAGACTTAAAAACAAATTGTATTACAAATAACGGGGATACGAGTTAATTTAACAGTTAATTGAACCAAACAATTCATTCTGCCAAGTAATGAACATGGCCTAAGATTTACTTGTAACTAAGAATTGATTGGATCTTAAAATTTAATCTAATTAAAAATTAAGTTTAACTTATTATTACGTGTCATAACTAATTAGACCTAATTTATTGGGTCAAATAATTAATTATTCCTAGGATTTAATTGAGTTAATAAAAAAATATATGTTTAATATATAATCCAGCATATGTTTAATATACAATTGGACCTAATAAAATA